>OY751554.1:8284093-11025765 GCA_963572265.1 Caenorhabditis doughertyi
ATAGAAGAGTCCATAAAACTCAATTCAGGTCACAAGAAGCCCTAAATAGGGCGAAAATAGTCGATTTTCTACGGTTAGAGACCAGTGATACATACTGTTTTTAATGCATTTTCTCTGGAATCTTAGATGTGAAAATAAGATTGACTCTTTAGATATTTGAACAGAATACGGTTGATTCTTAATAGAAGAGTCCATAAAACTCAATTCAGGTCACAAGAAGCCCTAAATAGGGCGAAAATAGTCGATTTTCTACGGTTAGAGACCAGTGATACATACTGTTTTTAATGCATTTTCTCTGGAATCTTAGATGTGAAAATAAGATTGACTCTTTAGATATTTGAACAGAATACGGTTGATTCTTAATAGAAGAGTCCATAAAACTCAATTCAGGTCACAAGAAGCCCTAAATAGGGCGAAAATAGTCGATTTTCTACGGTTAGAGACCAGTGATACATACTGTTTTTAATGCATTTTCTCTGGAATCTTAGATGTGAAAATAAGATTGACTCTTTAGATATTTGAACAGAATACGGTTGATTCTTAATAGAAGAGTCCATAAAACTCAATTCAGGTCACAAGAAGCCTTAAATAGGGCGAAAATAGTCGATTTTCTACGGTTAGAGACCAGTGATACATACTGTTTTTAATGCATTTTCTCTGGAATCTTAGATGAGGAAATAAGATTGACTCTTTAGATATTTGAACAGAATACGGTTGATTCTTAATAGAAGAGTCCATAAAACTCAATTCAGGTCACAAGAAGCCTTAAATAGGGCAAAAATAGTCGATTTTCCACGGTTAGAGACCAGTGATACATACTGTTTTTAATGCATTTTCTCTGGAATCTTAGATGAGAAAATAAGATTGACTCTTTAGATATTTGAACAGAATACGGTTGATTCTTAATAGAAGAGTCCATAAAACTCAATTCAGGTCACAAGAAGCCTTAAATAGGGCAAAAATAGTCGATTTTCTACGGTTAGAGACCAGTGATACATACTGTTTTTAATGCATTTTCTCTGGAATCTTAGATGTGAAAATAAGATTGACTCTTTAGATATTTGAACAGAATACGGTTGATTCTTAATAGAAGAGTCCATAAAACTCAATTCAGGTCACAAGAAGCCCTAAATAGGGCGAAAATAGTCGATTTTCTACGGTTAGAGACCAGTGATACATACTGTTTTTAATGCATTTTCTCTGGAATCTTAGATGTGAAAATAAGATTGACTCTTTAGATATTTGAACAGAATACGGTTGATTCTTAATAGAAGAGTCCATAAAACTCAATTCAGGTCACAAGAAGCCTTAAATAGGGCAAAAATAGTCGATTTTCTACGGTTAGAGACCAGTGATACATACTGTTTTTAATGCATTTTCTCTGGAATCTTAGATGAGAAAATAAGATTGACTTTTTAGATATTTGAACAGAATACGGTTGATTCTTAATAGAAGAGTCCATAAAACTCAATTCAGGTCACAAGAAGCCTTAAATTGGGCAAAAATAGTCGATTTTCTACGGTTAGAGACCAGTGATACATACTGTTTTTAATGCATTTTCTCTGGAATCTTAGATGAGAAAATAAGATTGACTCTTTAGATATTTGAACAGAATACGGTTAATTCTTAATAGAAGAGTCCATAAAACTCAATTCAGGTCACAAGAAGCCTTAAATAGGGCAAAAATAGTCGATTTTCTACGGTTAGAGACCAGTGATACATACTGTTTTTAATGCATTTTCTCTGGAATCTTAGATGTGAAAATAAGATTGACTCTTTAGATATTTGAACAGAATACGGTTGATTCTTAATAGAAGAGTCCATAAAACTCAATTCAGGTCACAAGAAGCCTTAAATAGGGCAAAAATAGTCGATTTTCCACGGTTAGAGACCAGTGATACATACTGTTTTTAATGCATTTTCTCTGGAATCTTAGATGAGAAAATAAGATTGACTCTTTAGATATTTGAACAGAATACGGTTGATTCTTAATAGAAGAGTCCATAAAACTCAATTCAGGTCACAAGAAGCCTTAAATTGGGCAAAAATAGTCGATTTTCCACGGTTAGAGACCAGTGATACATACTGTTTTTAATGCATTTTCTCTGGAATCTTAGATGAGAAAATAAGATTGACTCTTTAGATATTTGAACAGAATACGGTTGATTCTTGATAGAAGAGTCCATAAAACTCAATTCAGGTCACAAGAAGCCTTAAATAAGGCAAAAATAGTCGATTTTCCACGGTTAGAGACCAGTGATACATACTGTTTGTAAAGCATTTTCTCTGGAATCTTAGATGAGAAAATAAGATTGACTCTTTAGATATTTGAACAGAATACGGTTGATTCTTAATAGAAGAGTCCATAAAACTCAATTCAGGTCACAAGAAGCCTTAAATAGGGCGAAAATAGTCGATTTTCCACGGTTAGAGACCAGTGATACATACTGTTTTTAATGCATTTTCTCTGGAATCTTAGATGAGAAAATAAGAGTGACTCTTTAGATATTTGAACAGAATACGGTTGATTCTTAATAGAAGAGTCCATAAAACTCAATTCAGGTCACAAGAAGCCTTAAATAAGGCAAAAATAGTCGATTTTCCACGGTTAGAGACCAGTGATACATACTGTTTTTAATGCATTTTCTCTGGAATCTTAGATGAGAAAATAAGATTGACTCTTTAGATATTTGAACAGAATACGGTTGATTCTTAATAGAAGAGTCCATAAAACTCAATTCAGGTCACAAGAAGCCTTAAATTGGGCAAAAATAGTCGATTTTCTACGGTTAGAGACCAGTGATACATACTGTTTTTAATGCATTTTCTCTGGAATCTTAGATGAGAAAATAAGAGTGACTCTTTAGATATTTGAACAGAATACGGTTGATTCTTAATAGAAGAGTCCATAAAACTCAATTCAGGTCACAAGAAGCCTTAAATAAGGCAAAAATAGTCGATTTTCCACGGTTAGAGACCAGTGATACATACTGTTTTTAATGCATTTTCTCTGGAATCTTAGATGAGAAAATAAGATTGACTCTTTAGATATTTGAACAGAATACGGTTGATTCTTAATAGAAGAGTCCATAAAACTCAATTCAGGTCACAAGAAGCCTTAAATAGGGCAAAAATAGTCGATTTTCTACGGTTAGAGACCAGTGATACATACTGTTTCTAATGCATTTTCTCTGGAATCTTAGATGAGAAAATAAGAGTGACTCTTTAGATATTTGAACAGAATACGGTTGATTCTTATTAGAAGAGTCCATAAAACTCAATTCAGGTCACAAGAAGCCTTAAATAGGGCAAAAATAGTCGATTTTCCACGGTTAGAGACCAGTGATACATACTGTTTCTAATGCATTTTCTCTGGAATCTTAGATGAGAAAATAAGAGTGACTCTTTAGATATTTGAACAGAATACGGTTGATTCTTAATAGAAGAGTCCATAAAACTCAATTCAGGTCACAAGAAGCCTTAAATAGGGCAAAAATAGTCGATTTTCCACGGTTAGAGACCAGTGATACATACTGTTTCTAATGCATTTTCTCTGGAATCTTAGATGAGAAAATAAGAGTGACTCTTTAGATATTTGAACAGAATACGGTTGATTCTTAATAGAAGAGTCCATAAAACTCAATTCAGGTCACAAGAAGCCTTAAATAGGGCAAAAATAGTCGATTTTCTACGGTTAGAGACCAGTGATACATACTGTTTCTAATGCATTTTCTCTGGAATCTTAGATGAGAAAATAAGAGTGACTCTTTAGATATTTGAACAGAATACGGTTGATTCTTATTAGAAGAGTCCATAAAACTCAATTCAGGTCACAAGAAGCCTTAAATAGGGCAAAAATAGTCGATTTTCCACGGTTAGAGACCAGTGATACATACTGTTTCTAATGCATTTTCTCTGGAATCTTAGATGAGAAAATAAGAGTGACTCTTTAGATATTTGAACAGAATACGGTTGATTCTTAATAGAAGAGTCCATAAAACTCAATTCAGGTCACAAGAAGCCTTAAATAGGGCAAAAATAGTCGATTTTCTACGGTTAGAGACCAGTGATACATACTGTTTCTAATGCATTTTCTCTGGAATCTTAGATGAGAAAATAAGAGTGACTCTTTAGATATTTGAACAGAATACGGTTGATTCTTAATAGAAGAGTCCATAAAACTCAATTCAGGTCACAAGAAGCCTTAAATAGGGCAAAAATAGTCGATTTTCCACGGTTAGAGACCAGTGATACATACTGTTTCTAATGCATTTTCTCTGGAATCTTAGATGAGAAAATAAGAGTGACTCTTTAGATATTTGAACAGAATACGGTTGATTCTTAATAGAAGAGTCCATAAAACTCAATTCAGGTCACAAGAAGCCTTAAATAGGGCAAAAATAGTCGATTTTCTACGGTTAGAGACCAGTGATACATACTGTTTTTAATGCATTTTCTCTGGAATCTTAGATGTGAAAATAAGATTTACTCTTTAGATATTTGAAAAGAATACGGTTGATTCTTAATAGAAGAGTCCATAAAACTCAATTCAGGTCACAAGAAGCCTTAAATAGGGCAAAAATAGTCGATTTTCTACGGTTAGAGACCAGTGATACATACTGTTTCTAATGCATTTTCTCTGGAATCTTAGATGAGAAAATAAGAGTGACTCTTTAGATATTTGAACAGAATACGGTTAATTTTTAATAGAAGAGTCCATAAAACTCAATTCAGGTCACAAGAAGCCTTAAATAGGGCAAAAATAGTCGATTTTCTACGGTTAGAGACCAGTGATACATACTGTTTTTAATGCATTTTCTCTGGAATCTTAGATGTGAAAATAAGATTGACTCTTTAGATATTTGAACAGAATACGGTTGATTCTTAATAGAAGAGTCCATAAAACTCAATTCAGGTCACAAGAAGCCTTAAATTGGGCAAAAATAGTCGATTTTCTACGGTTAGAGACCAGTGATACATACTGTTTTTAATGCATTTTCTCTGGAATCTTAGATGTGAAAATAAGATTGACTCTTTAGATATTTGAACAGAATACGGTTGATTCTTAATAGAAGAGTCCATAAAACTCAATTCAGGTCACAAGAAGCCTTAAATAGGGCAAAAATAGTCGATTTTCTACGGTTAGAGACCAGTGATACATACTGTTTCTAATGCATTTTCTCTGGAATCTTAGATGAGAAAATAAGAGTGACTCTTTAGATATTTGAACAGAATACGGTTGATTCTTAATAGAAGAGTCCATAAAACTCAATTCAGGTCACAAGAAGCCTTAAATAAGGCAAAAATAGTCGATTTTCCACGGTTAGAGACCAGTGATACATACTGTTTTTAATGCATTTTCTCTGGAATCTTAGATGAGAAAATAAGATTGACTCTTTAGATATTTGAACAGAATACGGTTGATTCTTAATAGAAGAGTCCATAAAACTCAATTCAGGTCACAAGAAGCCTTAAATAGGGCGAAAATAGTCGATTTTCTACGGTTAGAGACCAGTGATACATACTGTTTTTAATGCATTTTCTCTGGAATCTTAGATGAGAAAATAAGATTGACTCTTTAGATATTTGAACAGAATACGGTTGATTCTTAATAGAAGAGTCCATAAAACTCAATTCAGGTCACAAGAAGCCTTAAATTGGGCAAAAATAGTCGATTTTCTACGGTTAGAGACCAGTGATACATACTGTTTTTAATGCATTTTCTCTGGAATCTTAGATGAGAAAATAAGATTGACTCTTTAGATATTTGAACAGAATACGGTTGATTCTTAATAGAAGAGTCCATAAAACTCAATTCAGGTCACAAGAAGCCTTAAATAGGGCGAAAATAGTCGATTTTCTACGGTTAGAGACCAGTGATACATACTGTTTTTAATGCATTTTCTCTGGAATCTTAGATGAGAAAATAAGATTGACTCTTTAGATATTTGAACAGAATACGGTTAATTCTTAATAGAAGAGTCCATAAAACTCAATTCAGGTCACAAGAAGCCTTAAATAGGGCGAAAATAGTCGATTTTCTACGGTTAGAGACCAGTGATACATACTGTTTTTAATGCATTTTCTCTGGAATCTTAGATGAGAAAATAAGATTGACTCTTTAGATATTTGAACAGAATACGGTTGATTCTTAATAGAAGAGTCCATAAAACTCAATTCAGGTCACAAGAAGCCTTAAATTGGGCAAAAATAGTCGATTTTCTACGGTTAGAGACCAGTGATACATACTGTTTTTAATGCATTTTCTCTGGAATCTTAGATGAGAAAATAAGATTGACTCTTTAGATATTTGAACAGAATACGGTTGATTCTTAATAGAAGAGTCCATAAAACTCAATTCAGGTCACAAGAAGCCTTAAATAGGGCGAAAATAGTCGATTTTCTACGGTTAGAGACCAGTGATACATACTGTTTTTAATGCATTTTCTCTGGAATCTTAGATGAGAAAATAAGATTGACTCTTTAGATATTTGAACAGAATACGGTTAATTTTTAATAGAAGAGTCCATAAAACTCAATTCAGGTCACAAGAAGCCTTAAATAGGGCAAAAATAGTCGATTTTCTACGGTTAGAGACCAGTGATACATACTGTTTTTAATGCATTTTCTCTGGAATCTTAGATGAGAAAATAAGAGTGACTCTTTAGATATTTGAACAGAATACGGTTAATTTTTAATAGAAGAGTCCATAAAACTCAATTCAGGTCACAAGAAGCCTTAAATAGGGCAAAAATAGTCGATTTTCTACGGTTAGAGACCAGTGATACATACTGTTTTTAATGCATTTTCTCTGGAATCTTAGATGTGAAAATAAGATTGACTCTTTAGATATTTGAACAGAATACGGTTGATTCTTAATAGAAGAGTCCATAAAACTCAATTCAGGTCACAAGAAGCCTTAAATTGGGCAAAAATAGTCGATTTTCTACGGTTAGAGACCAGTGATACATACTGTTTTTAATGCATTTTCTCTGGAATCTTAGATGTGAAAATAAGATTGACTCTTTAGATATTCGAACAGAATACGGTTAATTTTTAATAGAAGAGTCCATAAAACTCAATTCAGGTCACAAGAAGCCTTAAATAGGGCAAAAATAGTCGATTTTCTACGGTTAGAGACCAGTGATACATACTGTTTTTAATGCATTTTCTCTGGAATCTTAGATGAGAAAATAAGATTGACTCTTTAGATATTTGAACAGAATACGGTTGATTCTTAATAGAAGAGTCCATAAAACTCAATTCAGGTCACAAGAAGCCTTAAATAGGGCAAAAATAGTCGATTTTCTACGGTTAGAGACCAGTGATACATACTGTTTCTAATGCATTTTCTCTGGAATCTTAGATGAGAAAATAAGAGTGACTCTTTAGATATTTGAACAGAATACGGTTGATTCTTAATAGAAGAGTCCATAAAACTCAATTCAGGTCACAAGAAGCCTTAAATAGGGCAAAAATAGTCGATTTTCTACGGTTAGAGACCAGTGATACATACTGTTTCTAATGCATTTTCTCTGGAATCTTAGATGAGAAAATAAGAGTGACTCTTTAGATATTTGAACAGAATACGGTTGATTCTTAATAGAAGAGTCCATAAAACTCAATTCAGGTCACAAGAAGCCTTAAATAGGGCAAAAATAGTCGATTTTCCACGGTTAGAGACCAGTGATACATACTGTTTCTAATGCATTTTCTCTGGAATCTTAGATGAGAAAATAAGAGTGACTCTTTAGATATTTGAACAGAATACGGTTGATTCTTAATAGAAGAGTCCATAAAACTCAATTCAGGTCACAAGAAGCCTTAAATAGGGCAAAAATAGTCGATTTTCTACGGTTAGAGACCAGTGATACATACTGTTTTTAATGCATTTTCTCTGGAATCTTAGATGTGAAAATAAGATTTACTCTTTAGATATTTGAACAGAATACGGTTGATTCTTAATAGAAGAGTCCATAAAACTCAATTCAGGTCACAAGAAGCCTTAAATAGGGCAAAAATAGTCGATTTTCTACGGTTAGAGACCAGTGATACATACTGTTTCTAATGCATTTTCTCTGGAATCTTAGATGAGAAAATAAGAGTGACTCTTTAGATATTTGAACAGAATACGGTTAATTTTTAATAGAAGAGTCCATAAAACTCAATTCAGGTCACAAGAAGCCTTAAATAGGGCAAAAATAGTCGATTTTCTACGGTTAGAGACCAGTGATACATACTGTTTTTAATGCATTTTCTCTGGAATCTCAGATGTGAAAATAAGATTGACTCTTTAGATATTTGAACAGAATACGGTTGATTCTTAATAGAAGAGTCCATAAAACTCAATTCAGGTCACAAGAAGCCTTAAATTGGGCAAAAATAGTCGATTTTCTACGGTTAGAGACCAGTGATACATACTGTTTTTAATGCATTTTCTCTGGAATCTTAGATGTGAAAATAAGATTGACTCTTTAGATATTCGAACAGAATACGGTTAATTTTTAATAGAAGAGTCCATAAAACTCAATTCAGGTCACAAGAAGCCTTAAATAGGGCAAAAATAGTCGATTTTCTACGGTTAGAGACCAGTGATACATACTGTTTTTAATGCATTTTCTCTGGAATCTTAGATGAGAAAATAAGATTGACTCTTTAGATATTTGAACAGAATACGGTTGATTCTTAATAGAAGAGTCCATAAAACTCAATTCAGGTCACAAGAAGCCTTAAATTGGGCAAAAATAGTCGATTTTCTACGGTTAGAGACCAGTGATACATACTGTTTTTAATGCATTTTCTCTGGAATCTTAGATGTGAAAATAAGATTGACTCTTTAGATATTTGAACAGAATACGGTTGATTCTTAATAGAAGAGTCCATAAAACTCAATTCAGGTCACAAGAAGCCTTAAATTGGGCAAAAATAGTCGATTTTCTACGGTTAGAGACCAGTGATACATACTGTTTTTAATGCATTTTCTCTGGAATCTTAGATGTGAAAATAAGATTGACTCTTTAGATATTCGAACAGAATACGGTTGATTCTTAATAGAAGAGTCCATAAAACTCAATTCAGGTCACAAGAAGCCTTAAATAGGGCAAAAATAGTCGATTTTCTACGGTTAGAGACCAGTGATACATACTGTTTTTAATGCATTTTCTCTGGAATCTTAGATGTGAAAATAAGATTGACTCTTTAGATATTTGAACAGAATACGGTTGATTCTTAATAGAAGAGTCCATAAAACTCAATTCAGGTCACAAGAAGCCTTAAATAGGGCAAAAATAGTCGATTTTCTACGGTTAGAGACCAGTGATACATACTGTTTTTAATGCATTTTCTCTGGAATCTTAGATGTGAAAATAAGATTGACTCTTTAGATATTTGAACAGAATACGGTTGATTCTTAATAGAAGAGTCCATAAAACTCAATTCAGGTCACAAGAAGCCTTAAATAGGGCAAAAATAGTCGATTTTCTACGGTTAGAGACCAGTGATACATACTGTTTTTAATGCATTTTCTCTGGAATCTTAGATGTGAAAATAAGATTGACTCTTTAGATATTTGAACAGAATACGGTTGATTCTTAATAGAAGAGTCCATAAAACTCAATTCAGGTCACAAGAAGCCTGAAATAGGGCAAAAATAGTCGATTTTCTACGGTTAGAGACCAGTGATACATACTGTTTTTAATGCATTTTCTCTGGAATCTTAGATGAGAAAATAAGATTGACTCTTTAGATATTTGAACAGAATACGGTTGATTCTTAATAGAAGAGTCCATAAAACTCAATTCAGGTCACAAGAAGCCTTAAATAGGGCAAAAATAGTCGATTTTCTACGGTTAGAGACCAGTGATACATACTGTTTTTAATGCATTTTCTCTGGAATCTTAGATGAGAAAATAAGAGTGACTCTTTAGATATTTGAACAGAATACGGTTAATTCTTAATAGAAGAGTCCATTAAACTCAATTCAGGTCATAAGAAGCCTTAAATAGGAAAGGAGATTTCGAAAAAGGAGTTTAAACATAGTCAACAAAAGTGAAAGTGAAAAGTAATAAAAAATGTATGGTTTAATTGCATTCCGAAAGGAAGTAGTAAGAACTGACTTCGGAGTCCGTCGGGTGTCAGTCACAGGCATATAATTGATCGAGGATTACCGTTGTAAACGAATTACTTGTCAGTGTATGAACCAGGCGGTCATCGTAGTCCTGCGCTTCCAACCAAGCTTCACAAAACATTTTTTGAAATGAAAAAAAAAACTGTACAAAGTTTGGTTCTTTATGGTTCAACGAGTCTCAGGGTAGTTAACGGGTTCCTTCTCGTATCGAATTGATTTCTGATTCGTATACCGCATTAAATAAGATTTTATTGCTAAACAATCTTGTTCGACCTCAATCAAATTGTATTCGATCACAACCAACCCAAGTTCAACTCCTCCCATTATAGGCTTTTTCTAGGCTTAGGCCTCCGAGAACCTACCACTATCCTCCCGGAACACGCCGTGAGCGAACTTGAGCGAAGAATGACTGATATTGGATGAAAACGTGCGAAAGCTCTGGAGGGGTGTGGGGGCTACATCTGGAGAGTTCCAGGTTTTCGAAAATCAAGTTCGCTCACGCGGCCCTCCGGGCGGCTAGTAATAGATTTCTAGAGGCCTCAGCCTGGAAAAAGTTTAATAATGGGAGGGTTTGACAACTAAATATGACAAAAAACCCGTTAACTATTTTGGGATCTGTTGAACCAGAAAGAGCCGAAAGTTTCACGGAGTTCGTTATATTCACGTGGCCCCTTTTCTCATCAACGAAAATTTGAAAAAAGGCCTGGAAACGTGGTTTTTATACGAACTCGAAACTAGCTAAATCAAAGTTCCGCACTTTATGCCTCGGTAGTTAATTTGTTCCAGAAATTTGTAATTAAGTTATGTTCTGCAGAATACTTGTAGATAAAAAAGACATATAATCTACAAATCATTCATCTCTTAATAAGCTCAACTCAATGAGAGAGAGAGAGAAAATGAGGTTTAGGACAAAAATGAGTTCAGTATACTTTCTACATCCAATTGTTGATCAGAACGTCTTTAGAAGTGTAGTTGAGAGCCTCTCTATCCAAGATACAGTGACATTCTGAAATAAATCTATATTTAATGTGAAATGTTTCTTAGCGACCAACTTGACTGGTTTTTTCCGTTGCAACTAATATTCGCTCCAGAACGAGAACGCCGGTAGTACCGAGATCAATTCTATTCGTCTTTATGAAATGTTGAAAACTGACTGCAACTGAGAATCCACGAATAGCACGTGAACGAGAATCAGAGTCTTCCAATAATTCATTCTCAAGGCATAACATGAAATCATCGGTGAACATGCGAATCGCTACCTTGTCGACGGTCTGAAAAAATATAAACTCAAAAATGCATTGAATTTCTTGTATACCTGAGTAATCATGGAATCTTCAAATTTTTCCTTTAAAGACACTTTCAGCAATGCAAACTGATCATCCTGCGCAGTCAATTGATTTAGAAGTGCATTCAAATTGAGAAGAAAGTGCTGTCGATTGAGTTGGTTCCGATCGAATTGGCGGCCACTGAAAATAAAAATGTTCAAGATTTGTTACTTCAAAAATACGTACATTTGTATCTGCTCGATGGGTGTGAATTGGAAGCTTTCCATTGTTCGCACGCTTATCCGAAGCCAGTTGGTTTTTTCCGAGTGAAGATTCCTGATCGAAATGGAACCATCATTAACTTCTTTCGATTCTTCGCAATTCTTATCATTTGAATTCGTCGGATTTATGCCATTTTTGGGCGCTTCTCCAATGCTGCAAGCATTGTTTCGGGGCTTCTCATCCTCTTTTTCCATCTTGGCAGAATACGCCATGCCTTGTTGTAGAACTGTGCCGTTATTTTGTCCCATTATGCCGTGAAGTTAGTATTTGATCAGTCAAGTGTGTAGCAGTTGTTTTGTATTTCTACTCCCTCTCTCCCTCTTTTATACTGTCGAGGACGTTAGATCTTTATCTTTTAGCACATGTCATTCCATAGTTCACGGAAAAATATATAGATAGTTGAAATTTTTTTTTATATGCATTGAAGGATAAAATTTTCATAAATTCCAGATGTTGGACAGCCTATCTTTGAATAACACTCACAGGGCATCAAGATCCGCAGAAAGACGGCGGATAATTTTGGCTGTTTGTAATGTTCAAAACTCGACGGGAATCAACTTTTGGTACTATGTTGAATCCTTTTGAATATTTGGTGGAATTTAAGCTCCGCGTCTTCTCGGCCAAAAAATTTTTTTTTCAGAAAAATACCATTTTCCGTCGGTTTTTGATTCAAGCGCACGTGCGAAACCCTACTTAAACAAGATGTCTCCGGATCATTAACTTCCGCAATCTTTGCCATCGATTGATGACAAGGTTGATTTAGGCAGGTGCAGAACCAGATGCAACATGTGTCATACATCTTCCTAGGGAATGGTCTAAAAGCATGGAGGAGGGTTTCGTTTCGCAATATGTCCGGATCGAAAGTTTAGTCCAACAGAAGCTCATACCAGTTTTCAAATTTTGCTGAATTAGATTCCGAACCGAGATGAATACGAAATGTTGGTACTTTTCCTCTTAGGATTCCAACAGCTTCATCCTACGAAATGGTTGAAAACAGCCTGTTTCGGGACACATTTCGTTTTCGGGACACATTTTACCAAACTCCACCATTCGTTTAGACCTTTCTCTAGTTAGTAGCTGTTAGGTGTTATACCGCCTCAGACCTCAAAGACCAGTTCGACGGAAAAGTGTACCGTGACCAAGAAGCATTTGTTCCATTCCGTACGATAACTTGTATTAAATATTACATGATTAGTCATATACAATCAAATCCCCCGTTTTTAGAATCCTCAACCATAATGTTCTTACTCCAGTTCAGATTTTGGGAAAAACATGCCAGAAGTTACCCTATTACAATAACCAATAGATTTTCAAAGAATTCTAGGTTTCATCCTTTGCATTGGAATCCTGTGAAGAGACGATTCTATTTGTTCGGGCTTTCCAACCTTTATCTGTTCACTGAGGCACTTGATAAAAAGAATTAGATGAAAACCATCGCTCCTCAGTGAGAGTGAGAGAATAACACAAAGATACTGGGAGGTAAGAACAAATGTTTTATGGAAAATTCTGTACATTGCAAGTTGACAGTACATAGAACGTTCTTGGGGATCCGAAAAATTTCGCGTTCATCGCAGGTAGATGGGCGTATCGTTTTCATGCTTTTGCTGTTCTCTGGAATTACTACTCACCTCGTAGACAAACGATTAACCATTGGATTCAATCCCCATCCGCTACACATTCTATCCATTATTCCTTCACGAGTACGATCCTTTAACATCTTCAGTTTCCCATGTCTCTCCAATGCTTCCGCGAATTCACGACAACTGAAAAAATTTTTAATAAATCTAAATTCAGTATTTTTAGATTTACCTCGATTCAGCTCTTTGGATATTGATGCGAAGCAAGTTCTTCAAATCGAACTTATCAACAAAACAAAGTTGAGACATGTATTCGTCTGGAGTTATAGGTGGCTCGAACTCTAGTTCTAGGTTCTCTTTGATGACATTCCATCCATGATCATGAGCAAATACAATGCAAGCACGAATCATATCTGGATGAGGAACATCACCCATCGGATGCATGTAAGTGAGAAGTTGAACTAGAACTTCCCCAGGAATTAAGTTCAATCTGACACATTCATGATTGAATTCAGAAGTGTAACGAGCAATGAATTCTCCATTTTGTCCAATACACAGCAAGTCCTTTCCATAAGCAGCGAGTAGTCCTCTATTAATATAGAAAAGAGTGCCACGGAACAAAATTGCAGCTTTCGTAGTGTCACCTTCCTGAAATGAAATTGAAAGTGCATAGACTAAGCAACCAATTGTACCTCTAACTCAATGAAATTCAACTTGCTGATAGGTGGAATAAGAGTTGTAGAATCAGGTTTAGCATTTCTTGCGGATAAAATTGCTGGACATACGATTTGAGTATAAGCTTGTCTTCCACAGAAATTTTCCGGTTCAAAACCAGACTGAACCATACGATTCCAAGTTCCGTCTAATGCTGCACGGAATGCAAGTTCACGAATTGCTGGCTCCAAACGATTTTCGATAGCTGCTTGGAAGCGTTGAATGAAGCTCATCTAAAAGTTATTTGTTTATTAGAAATCAGCAATCGAAATTACCGGTCTGAAATTGTATTCGATAAGATGCTTGGACAAATGATAAATCAAAGTTTCGCATTTATATCCAACTGCACCAGCAGTAATACGACGGAACGATGCATAAATAGGGCGACGAGTTGGATAAGCATGATAAAGAAGTTCGATGAATGCTTCCTTTTCAGAAGACGCTGCTCTGATAGCTGGACAATCTGATCGAGATGCAAACTCTTTCTCTGATTTTCCCATAAAATCAGAAAGAAGAGATAAAATATCAGAGTGAATACGGACTTGAGAACCATCATCAAACTCAATAATTTCATCACCATCTTCAAATTTGGGAAGATCAAGATACAACTGCAATAATATTGTTTACGTGAGATAACCAATAAAAAAACAAACCAACGTAAGGACACGCATTTCAAACTTCAGAAACTTGACGTCATTTCCCTGGAGTTCTACGTCAATGGGATAGGCAAATGGATCGAATTTGAACACATCCTTATCAACAACATTCAGAACATTAGAATGACATCCAGTTTTAATTCTGAGTTGTACAAGAAGCTGCCACTCAGCTGGAGTTGTTGCTTGAACAGAGAGATACACACGACGTATTCCATATTCAACGACTTGTTTGACTCGAAATACAAGTTTCTCAAAGATAAACGAGTCTTTTTCTGTTCCGTTGGACAGGTTTTGATCATCAACAGCCACAAAAACGACAGCTTCTGGGATTTCTTCAATTTGAGCTTCTTTTCCAACTGACATCCTGACTTCCTCTTCTTTTGGCTCTTTTTGACTTTCTTTCAGAAGTTCCAAGTCAATTTCATGAAACTGACAGCTCTTCGAGCGGATAGAATTGAGAGATCCGATAGCGACATTCCTTCGATTTCGCTTCTACTTTCTGTTGTTGAATATTGTGAAATACTCGATTCCTTCCCCTCTTATCTTGCGTAACTTCATCTTGAAATGTGGAAACCTGGGGTCACGTGAAAATAATGAAATGAATCAGCTTTACAAGGGAACCTTTTAAGTGGTTGTTACAATTTGCATAATCTACAAATACAGATCGATAGAGGACCTTTTGAAATGTATATTCCAGTTTTCAAAAGCTGCTTACGAGAACTCTGAATATCTGAAATTTCAGTCTGAAAATCTGCACTTTTTCACCACTGATTTCACCACCTTAACCATAGGAAAAGCGTGACCTTCCCTCTCGAAAACCACCGCGAATACCATCGCCCTCACTACCTGTTGTCAGCACAACAGAATTGGCGCAGCGGCAGTGGGCGCGTCCAGTATTACCATGGCGAGGGTACGGACCACCTTGGGGCAATTTTTTTTTGTTTTTTTCAGAAAATGGATCTCGAAGGACTTTTTTACCTTCCCAGACGTTTTTAGCAAAAATTTTTCAGTTTCCCATACTTCTCTGGACTCATAAAGCCCGAAACTCAACTTTTTGAAAATTTGAAATTTTCGAAAAAATTCATCATTCAACCCATGGGTAACATTTCATAGATGGATGGTACTTCATATCCCTTCCGCAAAACTTAAACAAGTCCAAAAATATCGTTGACATCATGTCAGAGAATACATTTTCCAGCTTCTTAACTGTTTAGACTTGAAGATGACGGAATGTCCAGTGAAAATATGGGTGAAAACAGCCGATGAAATGTTACCCATGGTGATGAATTTTTTCGAAAATTTCAAATTTTCAAAAAGTTGAGTTTCGGGCTTTATGAGTCCAGAGAAGTATGGGAAACTGAAAAATTTTTGCTAAAAACGTCTGGGAAGGTAAAAAAGTCCTTCGAGATCCATTTTCTGAAAAAAACAAAAAAAAATTGCCACAAGGTGGTCCGTACCCTCGCCATGGTAATACTGGACGCGCCCACTGCCGCTGCGCCAATTCTGTTGTGCTGACAACAGGTAGTGAGGGCGATGGTATTCGCGGTGGTTTTCGAGAGGGAAGGTCACGCTTTTCCTATGGTTAAGGTGGTGAAATCAGTGGTGAAAAAGTGCAGATTTTCAGACAGGATTTTCAGATATTCAGAGTTCTCGTAAGCAGCTTTTGAAAACGGGAATATACATTTCAAAAGGTCCTCTATCGATCTGTATTTGTAGATTATGCAAATTGTAACAACCACTTAAAAGGTTCCCTTGTTAGTGGTGTTCCAAAAAGTACTTTAGGACTTACTAGGAAGTTACATGTCCTATTCTAACTTATCTATATTACCTTCGTAGAAATCATAGTATTTTATGGAATGGAAGGCTATTCAGGGTTTCCTTTGTCCAAAAAAATTGAATTCAAGCAGCTCAGTTTCTCTCCATATTATTAAAACAACCGGAAAGAGGACAAGGAACCAACTAGAACTTTGGTAAATGCATTGCATAAGTGCTGTCATCCCTAATACTTGAACGTATGAGAACCAATCACTTTCGTTTATCTTCCAATTTAAATTCAATGATTTTTACATAGAATATCCAATTATCAAATCAGCCACAAAAGCTAAACCAAAGATCGGTAAAGTTCGGTAAGTTCGGTAATATGTCTCAGACTTAAAGTAAGTTAATTTGTTCCAGAAATTTGTAATTAAATTATGTTCTGCAGAATACTTGTAGATAAAAAAGACATATAATCTACAAATCATTTATCTCTTAATAAGCTCAACTCAATGAGAGAGAGAGAGAAAATGAGGTTTAGGACAAAAATGAGTTCAGTATACTTTCTACATCCAATTGTTGATCAGAACGTCTTTAGAAGTGTAGTTGAGAGCCTCTCTATCCAAGATACAGTGACATTCTGAAATAAATCTATATTTAATGTGAAATGTTTCTTAGCGACCAACTTGACTGGTTTTTTCCGTTGCAACTAATATTCGCTCCAGAACGAGAACGCCGGTAGTACCGAGATCAATTCTATTCGTCTTTATGAAATGTTGAAAACTGACTGCAACTGAGAATCCACGAATAGCACGTGAACGAGAATCAGAGTCTTCCAATAATTCATTCTCAAGGCATAACATGAAATCATCGGTGAACATGCGAATCGCTACCTTGTCGACGGTCTGAAAAAATATAAACTCAAAAATGCATTGAATTTCTTGTATACCTGAGTAATCATGGAATCTTCAAATTTTTCCTTTAAAGACACTTTCAGCAATGCAAACTGATCATCCTGCGCAGTCAATTGATTTAGAAGTGCATTCAAATTGAGAAGAAAGTGCTGTCGATTGAGTTGGTTCCGATCGAATTGGCGGCCACTGAAAATAAAAATGTTCAAGATTTGTTACTTCAAAAATACGTACATTTGTATCTGCTCGATGGGTGTGAATTGGAAGCTTTCCATTGTTCGCACGCTTATCCGAAGCCAGTTGGTTTTTTCCGAGTGAAGATTCCTGATCGAAATGGAACCATCATTAACTTCTTTCGATTCTTCGCAATTCTTATCATTTGAATTCGTCGGATTTATGCCATTTTTGGGCGCTTCTCCATTGCTGCAAGCATTGTTTCGGGGCTTCTCATCCTCTTTTTCCAAATTAATCTTTTCCGGTTCTTCTAAAATCTTTGTTGTTCGTTCTTCTTCCCGTAGACGTTTTTCTCTCACTTTCCAGTGCTCTTTCCCGCAGTTTCGAACATAATTTTTGAAATCCAGTTTTATTATCCGACCTTTCCCGTCGAAGACCGTGTCTTTAGGCAGCCTGTCAAAAACTAAAGTTACGAAAATATAATATATAAATACTTATAACTAACTGTGAACGGAATGAGAGCGGCATAGGAATGTTTCCAGTCAAACAGATCTTTATGACTTGATCCAAACTCATACTCTCGTCTGTCATTGCTCGAGGGACTTTACGAACCAAACTGTAATATTTCCAGGTTAGTTTTAAACATCAAATCAGAATCGAACATGTTTCTAAGTCGATGAAGTCCCAGTTCGAGATCTCTTTCGCTTAATGTCTCTTTTTCTTCTTTTAATATCGGCATGTACACGTCCCTTCGAATACAAATCGAATCCTTCGGGCTTTCATACAACATTAAAAGTTTTTTTGTTATTTTTTGAATATCATTTGAAACTGAAAAAATCTAAGTCACGGAACAGGAACAGTTTCAATGAGCTCTCTCTCTGTCTACCTTGATGCATTAGGTTAGTTGTTAGTTGTTGCTAATCGAGATGCAGGAACTATTAGAATTAAATTTTTTAAAAATGAATTTTTCCAGTGCAACTATTGAGACCACGTCAATAATGAAATTCGTCTTTACTTTTGTTGCTAAATAATCGACTCCTCAAACTGAATCCGCTTTACACGAGACTCCATTACACCTGCTGGCCGCCCTATTTTTCGGAGAGCCCGTCTGGATGCCGGTTTATTAGAGGGGACGTTCTATTACCGGCTCCCGCTTTTTACATCGACGATCTTTTTTTTTGATTTCCAAGCAGACTAGGTGCTTCAAGAACTAAATTTTTCAAAAAACTTGATACAGTTCTCAGAGAAAATAACTTTATTGGCATTTTTCACATATTTACAGATTCATTTGGGGGAGAGAATTATTCTTTGGACTCGTCATCACAATAAAAGGCATCGGGCGATAATTTAAAGCAAAAGAGAAGTGGTTTTGGTTTCGTTTTTTTTATTTAATTCCCAAAAAAGAGGGAATAATCCAAGGGTTTCCTAAAGAGCTCGCAATATGCGATACCCGTACTCAGATGATAACTGAGAAAGGAAGGAGAAGGAAGAGAAGAAAATGGTGAAGGTGTCAAAATGTCATCTATTTTCATGAATTCATGAAGAAAGAACACGTTGACATATACCCAGAAATGACAGTAAATGACTAGAATGTCACGTGGCAGTGGAAGAGATGGACACGAAGTAACAATGAAATAATTTCTAGTATAAGCCTATGGAGAAGTTTTGACACAAGAATCGACGCAATCATCGACGGCTACCCGAATCCAATGAAATCACTGATACTGTATCAGAGAATCGAGTCCGTTTAATCGAATCGCAAGACTTTGCTTTTGTTAATTTTGGAGCTGATGAGGCAGCTAATTGGGCTTCGCATTTAGCTGATTCGTGTTTCAAGTTCTCTGCTGCCTGGAATGAAAAAATGTATATTTCAATTTCGTTTGGGATTCTCTTACCGTATCACTAGCCACGCTTGTTGCTGACCAAATGCTTTCTCTTCTTGCTTCAATGTAAGAAACTGTAGTTGAGAATTTTGTTTTGCTAGAATCTTTTCTTGCCACATAACCATCTCCCCATTCCAATTCAATCTCTTCTGATGCCATTCTCTTTTTGGACATTGGAAGAGCAGCAAGGAATTCGGCAGGTAATTTTCCACGTGATTCTTTTGGGCCACAACAACAAGTGCACAAGAAAAGAGCACAGAGAACAAGTGGAATCATTGCAATTGCCAATGGAATCAAGAGCATCTCAATTTGAAATCGAGAACAAGCACGGAATTCCACTTCTCTTTTTGTCCTTCTCGATGATTCTCTTGATTCAACCCCATTTGTTTCTATTTCGCGAAGAAGATCAACATCGATTGCAGTGCTAAAAAATAAACATTATTCGAAAATCCCATTAACTTATCAATCATTTCAATCACTCAAATTCGGCCGAAAGCCAGCCTGTCAGAATAAACACATCGCAGAGGGTGCCTTCTTCAAAAGTTTTGATAAGATGAGAACGTTTTATCTATTATTTCTCTTTTTCTTCTTATTCTCGGGTGCTTACGGTTTCACTCGTAAATCAATGTCCCATCCGTTTCGTCATTTAACGTTTTGTCTCTTTTTTCACGTCTCGGTAAAATAAGGTGATAGATAATAGTAGATGGAAATGGCACAGAGGTGACACGTTTTGTCACGTGGATTCTAAGAACGGAATGAGATAATCGACAGAATCAGAGTACATTACGTACTTGAGATTTCTTTAAAGTGTTACTTTTGTTTGATTGATGTTTTTAAAAAATTTCGTTTACTAGTTATCTCTAGATATCATTCCCCAACAAAAACTCCTCGACCTATCAGTCTCATTGAATATTCTCAAAGATAAATCAAATCACATCTTGCAATAAAATCTTTTAAAAAGTGATTATCCGTCGCGATATACCCACTCAAAACTCTCTACTTTACATGTATAATCTCGAGAGAACCGGATGCAAAGCCTGTTTCGTCAAAGGTCACTTTTCTGCAAAACCGCTTTATCAAACAGTTTGGATTGACCGTATGGAGGTGCGTTGAGATAAAGAACCCATGAAGTGGGCTTCCGGTGAATACGGGGGCGCAAGAACGGAAACCGTTGCGAGGACGACGAGATAAAAAAGAAGATGATAAGAAAAAGAGGAGCAGAGAATATAGAACAAAAAGAGAGAAGAATGAGGTCAAAAGATCAGAGAGAGCTCGGAGAGCATCAGATGAAGCGCAGTCCGAAATAATCTTCTTCTAGAACAATTGTCTGCCCCTCTCTCTTTAAATACAGAAGGTATAAACGTGAAACCTTAATTTAAAAAGGGGCGGAGTTTTGTAGAAATAAATTGAAGCCAATTTTTGTCCGAAATTTTGTCCCGGGAATGATTTACGGCTCATATCTCGCTTCAGAATGAAGCTTTTTGGACGGTTTTTTTTTTCAAAAGATAGGCAATCTTCTCGGAAGATGTAACACCTTTTGCTAAGCCGTCTGAAACACACGTCGAAAGCTACTACTAGCTTTAACGGACCGGAGGTCCGGAAAAGCTAGTCTCATCTAGAAATGACAAAATAAAATAATAGTAGATTTCAAATTTGAACATTATCAGGATTTCAGATTTCTATTGCTAAACTATCTATTGATATTTTCTGTTGTTTACTCCAATCTACATCTCGAAAGCTTGTATCTCATCTTCATACCCTATTGCCCTCAAGGTTAAACTGTCAAGGTCAATAAATCTTACCTGTTGATTTCTTCTGTTCCATTAACAGGCATAAAGCAATTCTTATTACACGCCCTACAAAATGCAGGCGCCGATTCAGTGAACGTCAAAAGAGCCACCAAAAGGACGAGTAATGAGATCATGAGCCTTGAGATTTCGGAAGCCATTTTTCTGGAAAAAAAGATGATTGGATCAATAAATGAGAAGCAAGGAGTAAAAAGAGGAGATAACGATAATATTAGAGAGGAAGAAAAGAGTGAAGGAGAGGCGGTTCGATATAGTACAAGAAAAAAGACACGATTCCCCCCTGCTGATTGATTTACACAAGTCGCCGGCGACAGCTTCTGCTTCTGATGTAATGACGACGAGAAGAGGGAAAAAGAAGAAGAAGAAGAAGCTATGGGACAGAAGAAGGGGAAGAAGAAGATGTACGGGTAGATGAACATACCATGTAATTGTAATTGTTCAATTGTCTTTTGTTTTGTCCGCTCTCTTTTTTCTCCCAGTTTATTCTCCAGTTGTCATGACCAATATGATAAGAAGGTGAAAAGGGGAGGAGTTGGACAGTTAAAAGAAAAGAGAAAACGATGATGAGGCCTCCGTCCGAATGGGTTTCGAAGAAGACTGTGGGCCATCTAAAGAGGACTTATGGTAGCCTTTTTGGAGTGAGTGTCGGCCGGACAAGAGGGCGGAGAGTATCCCTTTCTCGTCCACTCCCGGAACAAACCGGTATGGGTCAGTCGACTACAAAGATCACTCAAGACTAAGAAGAAGAAGAAATTTCAGAGGAGTGTGAGATTATAAAAAGAAAGGAAGAAGTTGAAATAAAGTGAAAAAAGTGAAAAGATTTAGTGATGTCACAATCTTGAACGAGATTAAATGAAGACGTGTAATGGTAGAGAAATAAGAAAAAGAAGTAGCTGATAGAGAACGGTTTTTACAAAAAACAGGAGATTTCGAGGTTAGGCATCTCTTTCTCTTCAAAGATTAAGTAGTTCCAGCTAGACCTTTTAGAGCCTTACACTAAATGAATCTAGTTCTTATTTTATGATCTTATTTTCTTGAAAAGATGTTTGAATATATTTGAGACACTATCATACAAACCGTTCAACGTTAACAGCTTTCGCTTTCCGGATAATCAATTACTCTTCAGTGTCATAAGAGCGTAACAACAATACACAATCTACAGAAAAAAGTTTCTTGGTAACTAATTGAATATGAAAAACACACAACTGTGAAACTAGTACTGACACTGTGGGATATGATGTTAAAGTAGTGCAGCTTTAAACTTTACGAGCTCTTAAATATATAGGGAGAAACTTTGGTCAAACGTCAGCATAAACTAAATTTTCAGGAATGATGGCTATCAAGTTGAGAAAAGGGCATACGGTAGATTATAAGGAAATGGGTGGATCATCGCTAATTGGGTTTTATTTTCTGACGGAAGCTTGAAACAGTAGAGAACAAATCGTTGTCCGTCTTTAATTGGGGGTAATATTTCACAGAATTAATGGTATATCGTGTATCACCAATATCTTTTCATCATCATCTCCTTCTTCATCCTACAGTATCAATCCCATAAAACGGTTTTTTCTGAAAAGAAAAATGGGTTTTGGACACGAAACCGCAAACTGTCTTCTTTCGTATGTCCATCCGTCGGAAATTCGATCGTAATCAGCCAGTGTGGGGCGATGATGATAGATTGGCAGAAAAGAACGCGAAAATGAATGGAAGACGTAGATTAAGAAGAAATAAAGAAGAAGAAGATGATGATGTGAAAAGAAAAAGAAGAAAAAGAAAACGATGACCACGAGTTCAGAATAAGATTGAGAGAAGAAGGTTTTCAGATTCTTGAGGTAGATATAAAGAGAAAGAAACGACGAGAACATACAAAATGGCCATTTGTAAACTGTTCAAAACAGAAATAAAAGAGGAAAAGGCGGTTCAGATAAATGAAGTAGAGGACATTGTTAATCAACGATGTCTTCACCATCATCTTCTCGAACGAGGATTCGTTTCAAAACTGATTCGATTAGAAATTGACAACGTATCAGCAGAAAATCAAAGAAGACAGTTAGGCACCAAGCATCTGGGATCAAAATATAAAAGAGAAAAATAAGAGAAAGTACAGGAAAGGAAACCATGTGGAACGATTCATGACATCCCAAATAATTGGATTAGAATAATATAGTTGTCTGTAAGTTCATGTACTTTTCAACGTTAAAACTCTATGAATGTTTCCTCATTCACAGGGAGAAAAAAAAAGAAAAGAAAAGAGAGAATGGCCAATGAAACATTGTCTTTAGTAGGTCATTCTACATTGAAAAGGAGAAGAATATGTTACTGTAAATACTAAATACTAAATGGAAACAATTATCCTTTGAAACCTTTTTCGAATGTGTTGCGTTTAAAATTTTAAGAATTGTGTTTTGTTGGCAACTCGAAAGAAAAAGGGAAAAAGACAAAAAAAATTATTTCCAGTTTTCAATAATTTTGGAACCGTTTGCTGAAAACTCTATTTTTTTTTTTTGAAAAAATGATCCCAATGAACTGAATATGTCAATCATTGAGTACTCCTGAGAACCTCCCTGACCTTTTTCCGATTTTCCCACGACTTTAATTTGATTCAATTTTGGGGTATAGATAGAGAAAAGTACATCAGATATCTTTGAAGACATCAAGACAAATCGCCTGACATAAATATTGAAATGACAGATCAATCTCAAGAATGTAATGGAGATTAATAAATTAGAGATAAAAAAGAACAAAGACTAAAGTCATAGTCGTAAAGACAAACAGTGTGAATGTCGTGCAACTTTTGAAAATCCGGCGAAAGAAAGAATTGCATTGATAAAAAAGATGTAGGAAATTGGGCGGAGTGAGAAGAGGAGTCATAAAAATAAAGATAGAAGAGAGATAGAAGAGAATACGGTTTAGAATATTGTTTGTATTTTATATCTCACAACATATCCCTAACACTTCTTTCCCATCAGTCATCCGGATAGTAGTCTTTGTCCTCTGGCCGTCCGACTGGCGCCAAGTTTTACGAGATGGACACAGGACACTTTTCCAACTTGATCCCACCCATAATAATGCTTCTTATCAAGGTCGAAATGGCAATGAGTATGCTTGAAGATTAATGAGAGCAAAAGAGGAAATCCAAAAGATTCTCGAATAATCCTCAAAAAAGGTAGACACTACAACAAATCGCGAAGAATGATTGTTCTTTGATGGTGACCTTCTGAAAGCAGATTTCGAAACCTCTTCGAAAGTTCACACCATCTTATATATTCCGCCTGTTCTATCTAATCTCATCTTATCCTATCAATCTTGTCTCTCCGTATCATGGTCATCCGTCCTCCCATCACTTCCGGTGTTCCCACATCTTCTTCTTTTTTTCATCGGAAGTTCGGACCGAACCTTTGATGGTCAATTCAAACGGTTGCTTGCAAAATGGAGAAGTGGACGACAGCAGTTTCATTGGACGTTTTCTCTCTTTTTCTTTCGTTTCTGCTGATTCTCTGATACTGCTTCTTTTTGCATTATCAAGAAGAAGGAGGATACGCAAAGCGAGGACAACGATGCAGATAAATCACGTGCGAAAAAAAAAGAAAAAGAAGAAGATGTCGGAAAAGACGGAAGCATACAACGGAAACATAATGAGCGGCTAATTAGAATTGGTTTTAAAGATTATACCGATTTTTGAGAATTATAGACTCTAATGAACACATATTGGGTCAGGAAGTAGATGTCCAACCAGGTTGTTCAGAACCTTTAGAAAATTTCTGAGGAATTAGGTTAGGGTAGTAGCTAGATGCCTTTCTATTAGAGAGTTTTGGAAGATTGGAAACTTATTCACTTGAAAGTTTTGTAGACCTATAAATGTGGAAGTTTTCTCAGGTTCTCTGAACCATAATATTCAATGAACACATAGTTTCAGATGTAAGTTCAAAAATTGTCCTGAAGACTATCAGAAACAGAGAAAATGCTTCCACATTATGAATGTTCCTTTTCAACTAAACAAAGGTATTGTGAATTTAGAAAAAAAAAACTAGAATGCAACAAAGAGGGAACATTTCGAAACAAAGTCATTAACTGATTCGAAATGACTCATTTGAGTTCTCTTCCCACTTTTCATTGATTCGTCATCATCTTCCTAATTCAAATGAACTGAGAAATCTGAATAATTTAGTTACGATATTTTTGAAGTTTGCGAATCAGAATACAGTTTCAGTTAAGCAGGGCTTTTCTATTAGAGGGCTTCCTGGAATTCTGGAACTTCTAAACAACAGGATTACTGTCATTCATCACATGTTTCAGCTTAGAAAAAGAGAAAATGAAGATGAAAAAGAAAGGGAAAAAAGAAAACAGTGTTCGTTCACTTAATCAGAATATAAATGAATCAGTGGAAAGAGGGATTCGATTGCATCAGAAAAAGGGAGGGAAAGAAGTTGTTGTCCGTGAGCGGACAGAAGAAATGAGAATGAGGCAAAGCTTCTGCTTCAGTTGCCCTAATAAAAGCTTTGTAGCGCAATAAGTGTGACCTCCGCTTTAATTTCTTTTGTTCTTGACGCCGTCCGTCTCTCTAGTTTTCAGTTTTGTCAGTGATCGTAACATGCTTGTAGCGAACTTCATCGTATTCTAACTACAAAAAAATGCAAATTCAGAGAATGTTTGATCATGAAACGTGTCAGACTGGCCTTTCATGTGAACAATTTGATGGTCCAGCTGCATTGAAAATATGTTTCAGAAGTCGTTGAGCAGGGGTTCTCTGTCAGAATGCATTGAAGTTGCATAGAGAAATAAAAGTTTCATTTTCGATAGGGTAACTATTTATCATATGGCATTCAGAGAGTTATTTGTATCATGAGCCTAAAAGGGGAATGAAGAATGATTTAGAAAGAGAAATAAATAATTTACATCACAGAATATATATATATATATATATATCAATAATTTCCTAATGAGCACGCTTCTGACTAGAGACAATCATATGCTCTTCAGCTTTCCGAACAGCTGCAGAAATGGCATGATCAGTCTTCGAACGGTAGCATCCCAATAGCTTGTCACAGTGATCTTCTCCGCTAGAGATAGCATCCATCTGGAAACATTTAGTCGTGATTGTTACTGTAAGCTGAAGCACTATTTATTACCTTTTTCATAAGATCATAGACAATCGTATCGTTAACATCACTGTCTTGTTTGTATGCCGGATGTGACTGAACGAATTCACGGGTCCAGTGAGCCAAAGTACTTATTTCTCCAGTTGCGCGTTTCTATAAGAGTATAATTACACAGGAACTGGGAAAGTTGTGCAACGTACTGAGATGAAGTTCAGGTATTGAGAAATAGTGCACCGAGTGTCCACATCAACATCGGCCGAATCTAAGAACTGACGAATGAGTGAGATAAGTCCAGGGAATCCATTCTTTTTTCCGTTCATAATTTCATCAATCGACATTTCTTCCATGTCCTGACTCGGTGGTCCACACTTCTCAGATCCTTTCAGGTTTTCTGGAGCAGATTTACATTCAGCTAAACCTTTTCTGAACAGGAACTTTTGATTGAGAACTGCATCTTTCTGTTGAGCTCTTTTCATATTTTCAGTAACCATGGAGATTGGCATCAAGTAGGTTAGACGGAACGAGATTATCATTCTTGTGAGCAACACGACAAAACAACAGTATGCAGCATTCTCGAAGTCAGTCAATTGGACTTCTGTTGGCCGGAATTCAACTCTCCATCCAATTTCTGGAGCATCTGGTGGTGGTGGCTTGAAACGCATATTCATCCAGTTGGAAGATTGAATGGTCTCGAAATGTTCACTGCTCTTCTCGTCGTCTTGTTCAATTCGCTCACGGAAGACTTGATGTGGATCTCGTATGAACATATGAGCAATATGCTTTGCTAATGGCTCATCAATATTCCCATCAATTAGTTGCTGGTAGATTGATTCATCATACTGGAGAGGGATATCATTGTATCCAACAGAACACGGATAAATGTAACAATCAGTAGAATCGTAACGCTGGAAAATGGAACTGTTGACAGAATAAACATGGAATCTTCACTTACACTCTTATCAATAACCCATTTTGAATTTCTCAGTGGCTCCAACCCTCTTTCCTCTGGAGTCCGATCGTCCACACTTGCAGAAATGATATCCCATCTAGAATCAACGTTCGAAAGTTTTCCGCGGAAGATCGGTGTTGCCGCAGAGAGTGCCAAAAGAATAGGAGTAATTGGTGTCAGCTGATCGTACAACCATCTAGCTTCATCAACATTTACGGCTTGGAAGGTGACTTGAAGACAACAACATCCCATTCCAAATCCCATATGATCCATATAAATGTGATCAGGTTTTGCATCACGAGTATCATCAGGACCTCCGAATGCAGATAGATCTTCAACGTACGGGGATGGGGTGTTTTTGTCCTTGAAAATTGGAACATTGATAGCCACTTTACTTCCACGACGTCCTTTGATGTTTTTTGTCAGATTTTTGAATCTTGGATGACCTAGAAATACCGCTTGTTCAGGCCAGAAGATACTGTTCGCTGCATCGGGATTGGTTCTATCAGCCGCAACTTCAGGGAAAGTGAATCCAGGAACTCCAAGAGATGGAAAAGAGATTGAAAGGCACGTTTCATCCTACAATAAACTTTTTGTTATTTTTTCGTGAACTTCTTTTATTACACCTTTTTCAATAGCTTTTTCACAACCTCTCTGCGCAATTTCATGTTTGCCTCGACGATATTGAAGCAAGCAATTAGTCCTGAAACATTCTTCTATTTACAATCTGTTGTAAAGATTTTTACAAGTAGTCAACTGGGCTATCAACAAAATCAAGTGCAACCGATTCACTTTGCGGGCTTACCTCCATATGGCATTCCTGGGGTGCCCTCAATCATGTAAGCTCCGAATTCAGGTCTCCAGAGGAACTTGTTGGCTGTTCCAAGCATGGCATTCATTTGTTCTTCCGCTTGAAGCCGATTGAGAAGTTCTTCAGCACGGCAGGATACACGGACTTTTTTGTTCTCATGATCAAATTTAACAATTGTGTACTCAATTTCATCTCCCCATTTTAATTGATCTCCATGTCTCGACTTGAGCCGGTGATATAGATTGATAAATTGATTTATTCCGTGTTTCTGGAATAATTCAATAACCAATTTCAAACTTTTTGATCAAACCTTTATATACTCAATGTGAGGAATTGTCTCGGCCCATGTCAAAGGACTGCCTTTTGTCAGAAGACCCATTCTGCAAAAAGATGATGAAATATTGAAAGAAAGTGATACGACAATTCTTCTCGAATAGTTATTTATCATTCTCACGAAGAAAAAATGAACCGAAGGTTTGGAATGTAATTGGGCGGAAGCGGATTTACTGTTCTAGAGTTAGAGTGTCAATTCTAACCATAAGCTGATGAAAGTTAAAAATAAAAAAGTGATAATGAGGTGCTGATTGAAAAGTTTGTTAAAGAACATCATTAACTGAACGCTTAGAAGAAATCAGCTATTAGAATAGCACTGAAAAAAGACACTGATTATTAGAAAAGAACAATTGAGTTGAAAAAGGTTATTTCGAGATTTCGAGCATGTTTCGATTTCGAATAACGAATGGAATCCCTTTTTAGAACTGAAAGTTTGATCGTGCTCTAGAAGAAATTTCGTTTTTATCATGATCATATGGACGTGAAAATCATTAGAAACTTTTTTCTCCATGGAGGTGTGTCTTAAACTAGAAATCTGATCACAATTTATCACACAATATTGTGTTCTCGATAATATGAGCAAAATTTATGAATTTTGATCAAAAGTTCGCTTTGAAAATGCTGACAAAGAAGCTCTTTTTTTAATGCGGGGTGCTCTTTCTCCCATGGTTACTCTGTCGCCTTTACAAGCTTCTTCAGTTTATGTGATGACTCTATGCTTCTGCGTCTCTTCCTCTCAGTGTCTTCTCAATATTTGTCAGCATTTTTGCCCTCTTCCATGACGAATTTCTTTCTTTTTGTCATCATAATCTGATATGAAATGGATCAAGATCAGGAGTGTTAAAAAATAATGTGCCGATATATCTTAAGTTTCTTGGGCCCCCACGAATTATACATTGGATAGGCTCAGCAATGACATTTCACGAAGAAAAAGATGTAAATTGAACTTGATTTAGGGTTAGCGAAGATTGGGAGAAAGTCAGTAAAGACAAAACACGACAAATAAAGAAATGAAAGAAACACACGAGCGACAGGATCAATATTTGGACGATTAGGGCAGAACTGAGTGGTTGATAAGACACAATGACTGATCGGGAGTAGAAAAAGAAGCAGGCAAAAAAAGGAGATGAGCTTTTAGAGGCAGTTTTACGCTAGATGGAAACTCGAGAACGTTTCCAAGCTTTCACCTGTTTAAACAATTCTTGAAATGTGGTTTGTGGAAGGAATTCAAATATTGTTAGGTTATAATAACACTTTTCAAAATTTGAGTCCGGTTTTTGAAATTCCATTTATTAAACACGAAGTTGAATTAAATTCATGGAAAGAAAAAATAATCATACTAATCACATGTAGATTCGAATATCGAATATCACAGAACATTGCAACGAAGAAAAGACTGGGAGAATGTGAAGAAACAGGAAAATGAAAAACGTAAAGAAACCAACTGACAAGTTAAAGCGAAAGGACCGAAATAACGATAATTAAAAAGATAATAAACAAGAAAAAGAAATACAACAAACTAGATTGCAACAATCGATCGTATGAAAAAGACTAATGGATAAGATGGAATGAAATTGGAGAATGAGAGTGGCAAGTGGTACGGGAATACGAACAATATTTAAAAACTACTTTCCAACACGGATATCTCTTTGACTGAAAGCTTCTACGCAATAATCGAGCGCTCTTCGAGAACATGGAAGACGTGGTGACTGTAAGAATTCTGTGATTCGAAGATTCCACGGCGGATAGCCACATAGTGTTGGAACATTTCCGATTTGAAGTAGGAAGTCTGGATCACTTAAATGGAATCTCTCTTCTAATGCTTTTGAAATCCTGTCCACCGTGATTTGGTCGTTTTGTTGGCATAACTGAATTAGAAGATTATAAAATCACTGTAGAGGGTCTATTCGAACACACTGTTTTGCATGCTTCGACAAGTGCACTTTTGCCCATTTTCCTGGATAAAATGTTGACTTGAAGGTTGGAAAGATCGCTAGAGTGCACATGTTCACCATCACAGAAAAGATCGACACGCTGAAAGATAATCTTCAGATATTTATCTTCATACAGCAACGAACAGTGAATATACGGCATGCGTGCTTAATCTGGTCAATTTGGTCAACTAAATCTCCAAAAGGATCGTAAAGTGATAATTGTCGTATTCCGGTCGAAACACAACTATCCATTAATTGCAAAACCTCGCTCTGTAAATTTTTTAAAGATACTTGAGAAAAAGGGATATAAACCAACTGTATCAATCAGTTTCTGCTCGGTGAAACAAATAGCCAGATGGGAAGGTATTCTGATTCGCACATTATCCATCTTTCTATTCTTCATGGCGATTTGTGCCCACAATGGTGAATATCCCAAGAAGTTACAAACAAGCATGACAAGCCAATAGACAGCTCTAACCGCAGCCACACATATTCCTCCTACATCTAACATCTAAAAAAATTATTGTTCTATTTTGATGGAAAAGTGCATTTCAAATATATATGTATTGATATGTATAACAACTTTTCAAAGATCATGAGAAAGAAACGTTTTGTATAAATACAGTTCATTTGTGTATCGAAACAATCAGATAAATACGACTTATATGAGCTTGGAACATAAATGTGAGTCGATTCTAGCTCAAAAAAAAACAACGGCTTTGGTGGCCGGGATGAGGGGAAAGATAGGCCGGGAAAGGAGAGATGAGTGAAAAATACACGGAAAGAATGAACGGAATAAAGCGAAATTCAACGGTTTTTCTCCGAAGGATGAAAAACTACTTAGAACAGAAAAATAATGGGACGAAAATAAAGGCATCGGGATACAGAAGGAACAGAAAACCATGGCTAAAAATGACAACAATAAATATTAAATTATAGAGTCAAGATACAAGAGAAATGTTTTCAAGACATGAGAATTTTTATGGCATCAAAACCATCAGAGCAGTTCACCCTATTTTTGATCTAAAAGCCATCTACGAGTTTTTTCATTTTGGATACTCACATAGAACTACAACAAATAAATAGAATAGGGCACCGCATTGTTATCTTATAAGGATAGACGAATTCATCATTTTTCCAGCCATATGGTACTGGTTATGAATCAAAGGATTGGAAACAATATGAAAATTGAATGCAGTAAGAGTGCATGGCAGCAATGCGATGACCTAAGCAAACAATTAGGAATGACGTGGAGAAAACTACATTAGTTTAGGAATGAAATGAGAGACACGGGAGTTGTTAGATTACACAAAAATTAATGATGAGGAAGAACAGAGAAAGTGGATAAAAACAAAGATGTGACAGAAGCAAGTGGTGCACAGAATAAATTATGTAGACGGAGGTTTGATATGATTATTTACAATATGTCATTTCATACGCTACCGTTTTTATGCTAAATTGAGTAAACGGAAATTCAAAATGATAGAGTGGAGTTCAAAGGGAAAAAAAAGAAAAATGCATCTACGAGATCGGAAAAACTATGTGGGAGTAAAAGAGATAATTCACACCAAGAAGATAGAGATCGATTTATTTCTCATTTTTCTCTTTGGGGATCTCATCTACCGCAGTCATATTGAGATCTTCCTCCGAGGATTCGACGTTGAGGACATCTTCCGATGAACGTTGCTCAACGAGCTCAAGCTTAACACCTGAGAAATCAGGTTTTAAATCTTCTTCAAGATTGATTTCTTTAGTTCCAATAATCTTGGCTGTAGCGACTGCCTCGGTCATTACAGTTCTGTAAGATTCAAATTCGAATGGAATGAAGAGAATTACTTCTATAGAACTCGGTGGAAAAAAACTAACCTTGTCAGATCATTGGAGTTCTGAGCTCTTCTCAACAGTTGGGGCCCAATAACGACGTCGTCATACTCCTCCATTGGTTCATCGCTGTCAATATCTTCCTCAAAGTTCTGAGTACCGAAAATGTTACGGAATCGGCGATTGCATCGTTCGAGTAGTGCTCTTAGACTGAAGATAGATTTTCATAACTAATATTTTTGTATATAATTTCTTACTCTCTGTGCTTGACTGTGCGGATATTGAACAAAGCCTCGCACATTTTTCGGAACCTCATATAATCGTGATCCTTCCACGCTATTATTACTGGCAAGAGACCAGGCTGAACAGCATCATCATCTTCGGCAACGCCTACCCACAAAAAGTTTTTCAAAACACAGACTCCTAATTTTGGCTCTTCAACACGAACTAAACGTTGGGAAAGCTGTAAATGAAAAATTATAATTGAGTTTATACTATGAACATACATCAATGAAGAACTCAATAACATGACTCCAGTGCTCAACGCTAGTGAAGGTGTAAATAGGTTCTTTGAGTAAAGCCTGAAACCGAAAAGCGGAGATTAGCAAATTTAAGTTTTCACGCTTACTTTGAGAATAAGCTGGCACACATTAAAAATATAATCCTGTGCTGCGTCAGGAACTTCGGATCTTTCGATCAATTGAATTTGCCGAACATAGCACATGACAATTCGGTTATGCAAAGCTTTTTCATCCATAATCGACTTTCCTTCGACCGTCTCATGTTCCTCGCGCGAAGCACAATACAAAACCAACGTTTCGGTTACATACTTGCCTTGTGTTGTCATTCTGGATTTAAAACTATGAGTATAAATATGATGAGAAAATGCAGGCAGAAAATTCTCACATGTTATGACGATAATGCATATGTGGATCGACAATATGCAGTAAACTTCTATTCATTGTGTCGAGAAGAAGCTCAAAATAGAGTCCTGGCAGTATTGGCCACAGCCCAAATCCTTTGATTCGTTCCTCAGTGAACCGAAGACGACAGAAGACCTGAAGTTTAGTAAATATGACATCATAGCGAAATAATCAGTGCATTCCGGTCTTTACTTAGCCAAATTTCCTATTCATCTGTTCATGTTTGAAGTGTACCTACCGTTGAATAATCTTCCCATAAAAAGTCAGCTACTAAGGGAAAGGCTTGACAAAGATGGAGCACACTTTTGCCGAATTCATTGAGCCTTGCGATCATATACAAGATATCAACCAAGCTTCTTGAGTAGTGTCGACCTGTACCTTCCATCCGATGAACACGGAACCTGCAAAATACAAACTTTCAATACATCACAAACGCTATTTAAACTCACGGTAAGACTTGAACAATTCTTCTTACGATATTGAGCTGGAAATGACAGTTTAGGTATTGCATTGCCTCAATCAGACTCACGCGTTGATTACGTGCCTTCGTTAAGTCTACTGGGAGCATGGGTTTTAATTGAGGTGGGCGAGCCTGATTCATAACTAGCTGAGAGACAATGGCTAGAGGATTGGGTCGCATTAAGTCTGGACGAATCAACTCTTCTGCTTCAGAATCTTCATCTTCCAAGTCGTCATCTTCGTCATCTTCATCATCCTCATCGTCATCGTCATCATCAAGATCAGTGGAATCCGGGCTTGGGTCGATCATATTTTCATCTTTGGTACCATTTTCCAAAACCCATAAACGAAGCGCAACTCTCATGCAGGCCCAGAAAGAAGCCCGGATATCATGTTCAGTTGTTTCAAGCATTCTATTCAGTATCTCCGAGTTGTTAGCTTCGAGCACTTTGAAAAAAATCAACTTATTTTCCGGGTGTCGATGAAGGAGGAGCTTCATGAGTTCCGTAGCTGTACGAGGGAAAGTCTTTGGTCGATTCTCGTCAAACATCGTCCATGCTACGCGTATTATGTAGGATCCAATCATTTCGAATGCAATCTTGAAGAATTCTATCTTCGTAATTTGAGAAACACTGTACTCCAACGAATCATCTCTTCGTATTAACGGGAGAATTGAATTGACATAAATTTGATAAATATCACTTGAAAAGAAGTCACGGTCGTCAAGATATCTAGCGTACTCTTCATTCAAAAACTTTTTCAAATTCGTATCTAACGAATTGAACATCCGAATTCTGAGTTTTCTTGCTTCACTCATATCATTCCTTATTGCTTCTTCGACCTCTGCCAACTTGTCTTCTCCGTCGTCCATTTGCTCATCGGTGCTGGAAGCCAGTTCATATAAACTCATTTTGGAACTAAAAAAAACTTACACATCGAAAGTAACCTTAGGCTTGAACTCATTTAAATGATCGAAAATATGTGGAGGGATGGAGACAGTTGGTTCCTCTCGTTTCTTCTCATAAAAAAGTACATAGGCATTCCAATGTCTCACTCGCTCATCTATTCCGAGGAAAACTAGAAAGCAAAGTTAAACGAGAAATTTTATATATTCTACATACCTCCTTCTTGTGTGAATGTTCCTCCATACCATATATCTTCAATGTTATTGTGGTTCATGGGACTAACAGTCAAATCATTGATTTGATGCCATTTCCCATACGATGGCGAATCCTTGTATTCATCACGTCTTTCTTTGATAAAAGAGTAGTAGTGGCCGGCAGTAGCTATTCCAGAGTGTGCCAGAACACCAACAAGCTCGTAAATCAATGGCTTTTGTAGTGCAGGAGTATCGAAGTTAGTGGTATTAGCAAACGATTGAGATAATCTCATAGTGGAAGACCGATGCCTTCGGAATTTCTTTTGGGATGAATCGAGAGAAGGTGTACTTGCAGATCCAGAACCTAGATTTGGCATATCAGAAACACCGTTTTTGTGATGTTCTGGTGAAGACGGCTCATCATTTCCGGAGTTACCCCAAAGCATCTCGTCAAACAAATCTTGGACTTGCTCATCTGGTACGTGTCTTGAAGTTGACATATACGGCGACATATCAATTTCGAAAGGAAAACTGAAGAACTGGTTATCCTTGCGAATCATGTTGTTGACCAAATCATAGGTAAACCTTTTCAACTGAATCGTCATCGTGCTAGGCAGTTCGTAAAACGACGATCTGTTTAGTGTCGTCTTCTTTTCATTACATTTCTCACAATGATATGCATTTTCACCTTCCATCACGTGGGCTGCCAAGAAATTTTCCAAAGCTTCGCCAAGGTTATCTCCACTCAAAGCTAAGGAGATACAATTGAACTCCTCATCTGGGCTTTTATATCGATGCCAACATCCATAGCATATCTTCTCATAGCTGTATTTTCCGAAGAAACGATTTTGAAATATTGGTGGCAATTCCAGCTTTTTGAGAACATTGTCACACTTATCGAGCAAGATACTGTAGAAGTCGATGGCATCGTGATGTTGCTTCGTATTCAGTGGCATATCTGGTTCAAATCGGAACTCTCTCCACAGACCATACGGCACGATTGCTTGGCACTGGGCATAATTAAGCTGAGCGAAAACTCTTTGAAGTTCGCATAGAAGAGCGCTGAAAATTTATCGGTTAATTTAGTGACTTCTAGTTAAAAAATTGAAGCCTGGAAACTCACGCAGTGTTATCTCCCCATTTCAATGACGAATCAATATCTTTGATTGAAATCAAGTCTCTGGCAAGACCAGGAACATGAACGAGTTGTTGAATCATGGCATTCATGTAGCATGTACCACCATCGTTCTTCATTCCCACTTTGTCAAACATCTTTGGGCGAGTAATGGGGCGATAAGATGGATCGCAGGACTTTTGAGCAATTTGGAACTTGTTGAACATAGTTAACAGCAGGAAAGAGTTTTTGTAGCTTCGTTCACAGAAAGAGTTTATTGTTGTGATAGCCATTTCTCTTGCTTGATACTCCCATCGTACAGATTCCTCCTCAAACATACTGTCCTCGATGTCAGGGAGTTCTGGGAAGAGGAAATCGTTAATGATAGCTTTCAGAAACTCGGATGAGCAGTCCTCTACTTCAGCTTGACTACAGTAAGGTAGGAGACAAGTGATCATTCGCATTTTCGCCGCAGCGTAAACATTCTCCGTCAGAGCAATATCATTGTTGGTAGTACTAAACTTTGGCTTGAACTCGAGGAGACTCTTGATCTGATTCCGGACGACATCAATAGGCTTCCGACCTATTCGATCCCATTCGATATCTCTTTGATCATCCCGGCATCTACGTGGACTTTCAAAGAAGAAGATTTCACAGACAGTTTGAACAATCCCATCGCAATGTTGTCTCTGCCTTCTTTGAAGTTCATCCATGTCTGCTGTGAAACCTTCATGAAGTGGTAAACTCATGAACATATCAAGAAGCATTTTCAAAGAAACCGTGGTGATTTCATAATTGTCCCTTCCCATTTTGGCCAAATACTCTTGCACATATTTACGATATGCTTCTTGTTGAGAGTTTACAAGAACATCTTGGTAAAACTGAACCCAACTGTTTTCCCAAAACATCCGTTCGAGAAGCAGAATCGATGTAGTTTTGTGATGAGAAACCCAACCGTGTAACATGTGACGAATCAGTGAAAATGCTTTCTTCACGATTATCAGACGACACTCGTCACCCCCTGAAACAATCGAAATAAAAATAGCCGTCAGTATTATTTCCTTACATCTTTCTCCTTTAATAACTGCACGAATCATTTCGCTAGCAGTTTGAATGGTGGGATCTGTTACGTGATCTCTCTCAAGATATGGCTTGATCTCTCTTAACACTGTGCTTTCTGTAGCCACATGAATCCATTGAAAGTTTCTGATGTGTTCGAAGAATGCAATCAATGTTGGTAGCTGCCACTTATGAAGTGATTGTCCAACAAGTTTTGTGAATACGCTGTAATCTCTTTTTGTTCAAGTAGTATCTGTAGTTCAAAAGAAAAACAACTTACGCATTGAACTCTAGAACTGACACGGAAGTAGAATGAGCTGGATTGTTTTGATTATCAACAATTGGTGGTGGCGAGATCTGCTGCTTAATCAATGCATATTCCATGGAAGGATCCATGGGGCGAGGAGTTTGACGACTTTGAACCATCCGCTCACATGTTTTTCGCATTTCGTCTCGAATACGAAACTCATTTTTGATCATTTTAATGAAAGTATTGCGACAAGTATACACACTTTTGACGATTTGCAAAATGCGTTCAAAAATGGCATGACGATCGCCAGGTGAGCATTTGTTTATTGGAATGACATGCGGTTTGGCAAGAATGCCTTCCGTCCAAGCTTGGATCACCGGCGTTTTCAAAATAGCAGTTGCAAGTTCAGTAGATTCTTCAACAGCTTGTGTTGTCATTCGAGTTGGGGCTATGACAGAACTTATAGCTTCAAGCGCATATAGCATTCTACCAGGTTCCTGGGGGCACATGTACTCAGAGCACAATTTTTCGATTTTCGTCTGCAGGAACGGTCCATCATCTTCTTCTTCCTTCAAATGCCGCGGAAGTTATTAACGCGAAATAATTATACAAACTTACATATGTGAGCTGTTTCAGTATTGAAGGCTGCGTTGGAATTAAAAGCAATAGTTTTCGCACGGATGCTCGAATATGCTTATCTCCGTTCGAAGACAACTCGTGTAAGAGTTCGTAGAAATTGCATTTAGAAATGACTGCCATAGGCAGAAAATCCTCTCGCAAAGCCTTTTTTTGACTGAACTGATGATTTTGGAGATCTGCTCTTCTATTAGAAGTCTTTCTGTAAATGCTTAATGGGCTAGTTTATTGAAATTTTCTATGATCTTACTTCGGTTTCACTAAAATTCGTAATTTTTCTGAAAGAAAAACGGAATCGGTTTCGGACGCCAGTTTGATATCTTGCAGCGTAAGAAAATCGTAACGAAGATTAGCCTCGCCCAGAGTCAGGTCATCATCTCTCTTGTGAACAGTAAAATCGGACATTCCCTCATGAAACAATAATCTTTTTGCAAGACGAACTTTAAACTCTCCAACGGTCGTGCTAGAGTCACATACTATTTGTTTCCACGAATTCAAGCCACACTGGAAATACTAAAATACATCAATAACTGATATTTTACGACAAGAAAACTTACGTCTATGTCATCGTCGTCGTTCTTCAATTCGATATTAAAAGTAACAGGATGTCCCGAGATTGTTGAACCATGGTTTGGATTCTCCCGGATCATCTAATAAAACTTTAATTGATATTTAAACGAACATGATGAGATTCTTACATGGTTCTTCTCATTTCCTAACTCAACGAATCTGGTCATAAAACGAATAAGTCTGTTCAGAGCTCGAGAAATAGTTTCTGTTAGAATTTCGTCGAGACACACGTCATGCTGTTTAACTTCTTCTTCATTCAAGGCTAACTCTGTTCGGTCATACTGAACTTCAGTGTTTGTTTTCCCGCATCGCTTATACAGTTCGCTGAATAAACTCATTTTTGATGATCGGACTCCTTGCTATGACTACCTTTTCAATTTTTCGACATAGAAACTAAACACGGACAGGAAGCTGAATGTGTGATGTCGAACTGCGTATGGCGACTCGACCAACACTAAATCTGTACAAAATTAATTGCATAACATCACAACATTATACGCACCTCTTTCACAGAAGGTTTCCATGCACTTCTCAACAACATCATCATATTGGTTGAACAGAATCAACTTCCATACAAATAGTTTGCACTCGTTGTCTTTCTGTAATATTCTCATTGTACAAAACATCGCTGAAAACACTCGGTATAACTAGTATTACCTTCATTATAAATGACTCGACAGGACGCGTTTCCTCGTTACTCAAAATAGGCAACTCTTCCCAGTACTTGCAGAAACAGCGAAGTCCAGTGATTTGAAGTGTGAACATATCCATCTTACACAAATGAGATATGATCGCTCTCGGCGTATCTTTCCGCATCAGAGACATTTTAAGTTCAAATAGAAATCCGAAAATCTCAGTTTTTTCCTGAGCCGTAGCGTCAGGGCGCTCGATGAAGATTCTGAACAAATTGTCAACATACTCGACATCTACAATAGCAGAATCGATGTCATGAAGCCATTTAAGTAGCCGAAGAGAGTTCTGAAGAATGAATGCGTAGTCGGTACATTCATAGATAGAGGTGGAGAGAATGTTATCAACGTGAAAACCTCCGAATGTATCACTTGTTGCTGAAAATATAGCAAAATTCTGTTCAAAACTTTCAGTTCTGCGAAAGTCACTTACACTCGAAAACAGCGTTTGACTGTGAATCTTGAGTAGCTTGTTGCGAGGCATCGAATCTCTCATGTGCTATCTGGCGTATATGTTCCAGCCTCTGGAGAATGGAATCAGCTAATTTTCGTTCTCGCAAATGACTTCTCAGCTCGTTAACTCGGAGAACACAATCGTCTAAAATGAAAAGATGACTTTTGAGCAACATAAAATATCCCACCTCCATTGAATGATCTTTTCGGAGTAAGTTGGCGTTTAAGTTTATCAAGCATGATGAATAAATAAACGACAATAACCTCATTGAAACTTTCATCTTCTTTCAATGCATCTATCACGTTCTCTAAGAAGGCGTCTCTCTCAGTTTTATCGAACATTCCATTCAACAGATCGCAATGTTTTTTCATTCCATGTTCGATTGCTTTGAACGAAGTACATCTCGGTGGCCCGCGTGCGATGTGGATAAGTTCCCAGATGATATTACAGATCTTGAGTTTGCATTCATCATCGCGATCTTTTTGAATGGCAATCGTATAAGAAAAATTGAAAATTGACTCATATAGACGAGTCTCACGACTACGGAAGCTCTTTTTAAAGAGTTCAATAAGCCATTCAATCTGTTCGTTGTTAACCGACTTTGAGATGAACTCCATGATTTTGTTGAAATTATCTACGCTGACCCCCATTCTTCCTTTTCTCAAGGACCATACAAATTCTGAAAAAAAAATTCCACAAAAATAAGGAGCAATTCACTTACTCATGTCATCCAGTGTCAATTCAGGAGTCATATATTGAAGGATCGGTTGAATTCGTTCAACATAAACCACGTGATCCATGTTTCCAGTGAGCACTATCTGGAGTACTTTGTTCTCTTCAAGCCATTTTTTGAAAAACTCCTCATTGACGTAAGACTTAGGGCGTGTGATGGTCAAACCCCCAGATCTATGAAAACGATCAGCAATAGTTCCAAGCTCCTCGAGAGCGTTTAGAATACTTTCCATTTGAGGACATCTAATCCATTTCCGAAGGTAATCAAGCCGTGCAGCTTGTGTTGTTGATGCAATGTCTAGATTGAAACGATCACAGAGAACAACAATTTCTTGAAGAAGATCCAATCCATTTCGGCGAATCGAGGCTTCACGGATTTCCTTATCACTGACAATTTGAAAACGCTTCAAAGCTTTGCTGATCCAGGTTTCCAATTTGCAAAGAAATAGATCATTTAGTCTGTTCATGAAATTGCTGAATATGTTGAGACATCTCAGCAAGCATTGGATATCCTGAAGCGTTACTTCGGAGAATTCTTCATCGGTATTCACATCAATTTTGAGATCTATCATGGGAATTAGTGTCTCAACGAATACATCGGCTAAATATGCATAGATGCGTTTGTGTTCTATTCTGTCAAGCTTTTCTATATCGATATACTTAAGCGGAGGATAGGCGCGCTCTCTGAAAAAACATTTTGATAATAGCACTGCAAGAATAATAACACTTACGGAAGATCGATGTACTGCACACCTTGTACAAAGAACTTGTTTCGATAGTTGAACATTTCATCAATAGCAAGAACAGTTTTTACGCTACTTGGTGTGATAGTAAGACGAGCGCATAACAAGGGCGTAATGGCTATGTAGAACTGTTCGATGGCACGTGCTTCCGGTTCTCCGATATATGGTGGCTGCAACTCAAGTAGCTGGCGGAGCAATTCAAACCCAGGTCTAACATCACTGCAATTCACATGACGTCCGATAATGAATGTTAGGAACTCGTCAACGAAGTTGAGAACTTCAGGCATCCTCTCGTGCTTCTTGGACAGAATGATGTTTGTTGCAACCTGTAAGTGCCTTTTCAGAATGTAGGATACATCATTTCAAGAGCTCACCATCATTCGCCTGTGGAGAGTACCCTTCTGATGGAATATGACGTATTTCGGATTACTTTCCATGATTGCCCGAATTCTAGCCATCGGCTCATCGTCCCAAACAGTTCTCATTTCTTCCGCAACCTCTTCTCCATCGCTATCTTCATATGGTAGTCGGAGAATGTCGCCCAGCGGATAATTCACTTTTGGTTTTTCTGTTAATGAAGACGATGCTTTTGGTACAGAGTCAAGTCCTATTATCTCTCGGGTCAAATACTGGACTGCTTTCTCCACTTCATTATTCGACATTCTCAGTGCTGTTTCAATTTCATCCGCTTTGAAACTGAAAACATTCAATTAGACGAGCTCGGCCGTTTTTATGGCATACCCCATCGAAATAAGCATGTCATGGTTCTCCTGATAAGCTTGAGAAACATCTGGAGGTGCAGCATCACTTGTAGATTGGACCCACAGATTGATACCCTCCGTGCAAATTTTCTGAAAAACTCGATTTCAACTGTATTCTTAGTAAAGTCTTGTTCTCCACGCACTTAGGATCTTTTAGCTGTTTTCAGAGAAAACTTTCTCTAGCTCTAGTATACATGATTTTAACTTCTAATGTGATATTACAATTGACGTACAATAAATAAAAAATAAATAAATAATAAATATTCTCGGCTTCTGTTTACCCCGAGCTTTTTATAAATGCTTTTTTCTGTTTTCCCTCCAAATTTCAGGTTGACTAAGAGCATCGTTTCTATGGCAACAAACCTTAGCCGGATTATCTCCCCATGCTGACTGATTTTCTGTCACCGGACTCGCCGATCGTTTACGCGGTCCTTCGTCACCAGACTCGTTGTTGGAAACATTAAGCGGAGCAGAGTCTCCATCAATAGGAGAATTGGCTGATACACCGGCTGGCATGTCCAGGTCTATTGATTCAGCTTCTGAAGCTGCATAAGAAATAGCAATAATGTAATTTGAAACTCATTACATACCTGGAGACATCGGACTGTGGGCAGTATCGCCCCTGTCCGATTCCAACCCGTCTTTGTCTAGAATGATTGCAGCGTGGCGGCAACCAATATCACAATTGTGCCACTCTGTTCTATCTGAAATCAAGTGCGTTCAAGAAAATACAATAGCACGACAGAGGCAAAAAAAAAGTTCTAGTTCTTCAACTTTGAAACGGTTTGTCGGGGTTATAACTCAAATTTAGTGGTCAAACTGCACCAATGTTCTGTATCTATTTTGGAATGGCAGGAGAAACGCGCTTGTAAAGCTCCGCATGCTTGCGTGTGGAATGAATAAAATCAAATGCGCTTTGCTGCGCCACAAAGAAAATGACCTAATATGAGATTGGATATTAAGCAAAACGATTGAAGGTTAGACTCATAGACACACGCGACAAATGGTAAGCTCTATGCACTAATGAAGACACGGAAAATGAGAATCACACCTGTCCCTCTTTCCCAGTGATCCCATAATTATGTTTTATCCACTGCTACTCATTATAAAAAAGCGCCGAAGACGAGTAGTTTCCGTCTATTGGCTTCGATATCACTCTCGAATGTGTCCTGAGAAACACTCAGAAACTAGAAAACCCTGAACGAAAACCACAGAAGATCTGTTCCACAAACATGCTATGTAATGAACTCTTTCCAGCTTTCACAACATTCTTATTAATATGGGAAGTATGATATATCGCAAATCCAACAATGCGAATATCAGCGTTCGAGTTTTGCCCACTTCATGTAAAGAATCGACCCTGGACAAACTTCTCGAAGTTCAAATTTTTACCCCCTGTTTCGCATAGTCTCCATACTTCTCCAACGAAAATGATATATTCAAAAACCCAATCGTACATTGACAAAACGTTTTAGTCCTATATTTATCAGTCAATCAAACGGCATATTTTTTATTCGCTTGAAAACTACCGTTCTGTTCATTCCGGAAATCTCAGATAGCCGCTACGAATGCTTGGCTTCCGTACCATGTTTTTTTTTCTAACGATATGACTTTCGATTCGCGACTTTCGCAACACTATGCCGAGTAAATTTAGTAAGAGCCTGAGCAAAGGACCATAAAACAAGAAAATATGTTGGAAGGCAGACAGTTTTTGCCGCACTAGAAAAACGTGGTACGCAAACACCGCTACGTAAAAATACACTTTTTCGAATTTTGAATTTACGCAAACACCGCCGATGAACACTGTCACGTCACGATACACTCCGTTCATTTTTTTTTTAATTTTAAAACCAAAAAGTAACTGCTCCAAACTTCATGACTTCTATTCTTCTGTTTTTCGCTCGTTGAATTTACAAAAACTTCTTTTCAGAATGAAGCCATATCTTCCGGAAGAATGGCAAGACGACGTAAAGATGAACGGGTTGATGTCCGTCATGAAAGTAGGTTGTCAATAATAGGGGTGAAAAAATATCTCGTGATTTCCAGGAGCGTATTGTGAACAAAGCAGATTACGACAGGAAGTTACGGTTCTGGACGAGCACAATTGGGGCAAGCTGCATTGGCGAGAAAAATGCGGTGTTCGATCTGGCAACGTTAAAAAGAAGATTTAGGCGCAGAGATCGGATTCCAGCGAGTCTCCATGTTGTTTTGGACGATATGAAGAAGTAAAAAGTGTTTTAATATCTCAAGCACAAAAATTTAATTTTTCAGAAACGGTGACCTGATCACTTTGGCAGAATGGCGAGATCGTCACTCTGGTTGGCTTGGCTGGGGCATTTCGAAGACGAAAGTATGGATGTTCGGAAGCTCATCGGAAGGAGAGCAGCTTCTTCATTTGCCAACTATCAGAGAACTTGGCCAAAAAGTCCTAGACATCTACAATCAAGAATTGCGAACAGAGGTTGATTGTACAGGCAATGTAGTTACTTACAAGGATATGCTTGAAAGAACCGGAGATATCATTGGAACAACTGAAACTTTCGAAATCGTTTTGGAGCACATGACCGATATAGGGGATTTGACCGTAGGAACAACCAAAAACGGCGAAAAAGTATTGAAATTCAAAGATCATAATAGTGAAGACCCTGTAAAGTTCACTGAAACTGATTCTAGCGTCGTCGATATTCGTAAAGCGATGTCGAAACTGGATCGGGAAATAGAGCAACTTGAACAAAAAGTTAAGAAATATGATCAACAATGTCGGGCCTGCCTGCGTTCGGGAGAGAAGGGAAGAGCTCAAAACTTTTTGAGACAACGAAAACGGGCTGAGAAAGATGTTGCGGACAAAGACGTTCAATACCAAAAACTTCTCACCATGCTTCATCAGATTTCAGCAGCAAATAATAACAAGGATGTTCTGAAGGCTTATCAGTCTGGCGCCGCCGCATTCAAGGCTACACTTGCTCGTCAAGGATTGTCTCCGGACAAGGTTCATGAAACCATGGACGATGTTGCTAATTCGATCGATGAATATAGAGAAATTGAAGATGCTATTTCGGCTCCTTTCGTTGGGTCCAATGGTGTAACTGACGCTGAGTTAGAGCAAGAACTGGACGATTTAATCAATGAAAGCAAGGTAAGATTATCAATTTGATTCCAGAATCAACATTTATTTCAGAAAGACGAATCGTTGCACCTCCCAGAAGCACCTACAAATCGTTTCGGCTTGTTCGACAAAGAAGTTACTCCGGAAGAAGATCAGTTGGAAAAACGCTTGGCTCGCCTTAGACAAGCTGTATAATTCTGTTTTTTGTAAATGTTGTTTTGGTATTTAAAGAAATGAAGAAACTTTTCAAAACAAGTTTATAACAAGATCAACAAAATTACTCCGACTCCTCAGTGCGAAGACGAGCGTTTCCGTTCGTCAACTTGATGTTAAGCTGAGCAGCGCGCTCGACGATTCCTTTGCGGCTCTTGGCGGAGACTCCATGTCCGATCTCTCCGATGTATTTGTAGGATTGCATGAGGAGCATATCCAAGTCCTGAATAGTTTGATTATAAACCTGTTGTACTCAAAGAATGATATAATACCTTGACATTCTGAACAAGAACCTTCTTGTATCCGTTTGGGAGAACGAAGCGAGTTCTTCTGTCGGATCCGAAACCGATGGTCGGCATGGCGCGCATACCACGGAAACGTCTGCGGACACGGTTATCGATTCCCTTTGGCTTACGCCAGCTTGGAGCTACACGACGGTATCTAAAAATTGAAATATTATCAATAAATACTAACAACATGAACAATTATACCTGTCCGACTCATGTCTCTTGAACTTGGTGAGCTTCTTCTTGACAACCTTGACCTTGGTTCCCGAAACGTGCACCATTTTACCCGAAAAAATAGAATATGATTATATTGTGAAAACAGAAACGATTTAACATGAAGAAAGTTTTTGGAAAAAAATAAACGAAATGCCCATAACGTTGGTTTTATCTCGATTTTTGTAGCTAATTTATAGTAAAATACGAGCATCCAGAATATTTCACATCGTTATATGAGAAAAGAGCAATGACACGCGATAAACCACTGAAAAATAGGAAAAAAACTTCAAAAATCCCAAAAAAGAAGGCGAAACCGGGCCTAATTCGCTGCTGCGACCATCGTTGACTGAGTATTCAACGTTTGCATGGTGCGGTAGAGCGCGGTTGCCTACTCTCAATAAGAAATTGACGGCCGCAAAGTGTTTCCCTCCGAGTGCTCTTGGGTTGGAGGCAAAACCAGGTAAAGTTTATAGCCAGAAAATAACCAGCTACTTGAATAAATAACAAATCGAATGAAACAATCAATACGCTCCGATGCTAATAAGTATTCGAAACTTATAATAAATAGAGTGGGGTAATTCGTTTAAAGTTGACATTTAAAGAAAGATCCTTTTTTCACTTGCCCGAGGTTTTTCTTTGAACGTGTCTTCGAAAATAAATTAGGCTTTCTTGTTTACAAGTCCAGTTTTCCCTTATCTAAGATATATGATCGTATAGTTCAGAAAATGAGAACATGTTATCACCTGCAACTGAAATACTCTCTAAACGTATCAGACAGCTTTTAAGTTTGCTAATTAAAACAGTTTTTCCAGTTGAATCAGTATCATCTACCAAATTACCAAATTGAAGTGTTGATTCTTTCCCTGTGGCGAAGAGCCACACCTTAGCTAGATGATGTGGTCAATTTAGTACCAGAAATGCTATATTAGAGCTCAAATAGCTGGTAAATGATTGGATAGTTGTGTGTAACATCGTCATATCTTTTCGACATCCGCTCTAACACCCCTACCATTAAAAAAGAAGTAAGGCCATTTTCGGAAGACTTGAGCATGAGCTTCCGATTGACCAGAAATCCCTCATTAATTTATCTTGTTCTGAAACAAAACCTAAATTCAGTTGAAAAAGACGAGATTGGACACCTGTGTTTGTTGGGACCTGTTAAAAATCAATCTGTGTTCTGACGAAAAAATGCTTTGAACACGTGCATCAGTAAGTAATACCCTGAATCTTTTTCCGTTCTCCCCATATTTCATCGAAATTTAAAAGTTGTCTTTTTATTGAATGAAAAATGGAACAGTAGTACAATCAAATCGACGATAATCGAAAAATATACCAAGGAAATAATTTAGGTCCTTCTCACAAAACACTCTTCATCAAAGATAGAGAAATGCTCGTAGAAGACTTTAAAAATAAAAGAATTAGGGTGATTGACACCAAACGGAAAGGATGGACAAACAATTTTTCCACGAAACAGGTACATAGGATGTTCAACAATTTAAAGAAAAATAAAAGTTGAGAGGCTTATTTGATTTTGTGACATTGTTTGGGAAAAGAAGTGAGTCAGCATCGAACAGATTATAAAGGAGGTCGGGATAAATTTAGGTGAATTACTGAGGAATTGAGATCTATCCCCAAAAAGGTTTTTTTTTCAGAGATTTGAATTTAAAGAATTTTTGAATGATGTGCGGTTGTGGTGTGCGTGACGAAGCTTCTTCCCCGGTCGTTTACACCGCTCAATCGCTCTCATCACCTCCTTCGGCATCCTCGCCGTCCTCATCATCACCAGAACCTTCCTCTTCCTCTCCTTCTCCACCATCGGATCCCTCTCCTTCCCCTTCAGAAGATTCCTCATCATTCACTTCTTCCTCCTCATCGTCAGCATCTTCATCATCTCCTTCTTCCTCTCCTTCAGCTCCCTCTGCAATGATAGATTTTATATGATAACATTGTAAATAATAGTGTATGAAGTAGTATTGTATCGTCATCAAACGTTTTCCCAGTTCCGGAAGGCCTCAGTGATCTGTTCACAGGCTCATTTATTGACGCTTGAATCTCTTTACGTCGTCTGCCCTCAGTTTTTTCTTATTTCTGTGTCTCACATCACATAGCGCAAATCAATCCACAGCCGCAAGAAAAGGCCGTCATTCGCAAAACGACGGCGACGTCGCGTCGCAGCCACCACTGACACACAGCGCACAGCCCATACAAATTTGCGAGTCAGCAGCAGCCAACAGCCCCTCTTCCTCCCCACAGAGCGCTCTTCTTCACCGACCGGCCTCCTCTTGTTCATTCGAAAAGACGACCGCTCACAGCTGCGCTCACTCACTCATTCAATCGCTCACCAACACGCACACAACAGGCAAGCCAGCCAAGCACGGCTGTTATCTTGGTGCGTCGCGGTCGATGCGATGCGTGCGCTCGACTCCTCGCCTAGTCGTCCCTCCGAATGTCTCACGAACGCTATCTCGGCCGAGGTCGGTCGTCGGTTGACGGCCTCGCAATAGCACCTCCACCACCACCGTCACACATACACCCGTCTACTAACACACACTATCGAAGAATGAGAAAGTATTAAACTGGGTGGAAAAGACGGATGGGAGTGCTCAATCCGAATTTCATTCTTGTAGATGACTTGTAATCATTGATAGATCTGATACTAACCTGTGGCAACCTTCTCCTTTGGCTCCTCCTGTAAAAAGTACTATTTAGAACATAGAATTCAAGGAAGGTTGACAGAGCCTCAATATAGACATCTCTGGCATGTAGCTAATACAGTCTGATATTTCCACTAACCTCGGCCTTTCCATTTTCTATCTTGGCCTCCTTTGCTGGCACGACATCGTCGTTCTCATCGCCCTTATCGAGAGCTCTCTTCTCTGGTTGTCTCTCTTCAACGGCTGACATGATGATGGTTGTTTTTGAGGTGGTAGCTCTGTAATATGTATGGCTTACGAAAAAGAATTGAAAGACTGACAAAAATGATAAGGAGAGAGAAATCTTAATTAGAAAGAAAACTGAACATAGCACAGTGCACGCACTCTTGGCTGTGTGCCAAGAAAAGGAGAGAGTGAGAGATAGACAGTGTCACAACTCGACCGCCAAATTCAAATAGGAGAACGTGGAGTAGATACGTCTCTAGTTATTTGTGATCAGTTATGAGTTTGAGCTGATCAGTTAGTTAGTCAATAGATAGTAGAATTGTCGGTCGAGTTATTGACCAGAGAAGAATCATAAGACTTTTCACTCCTGAGAGAAATCCAGAGAACAAAAACAAAAAAAAAGAACATTTAAGACCTAGGTGAACATAGTAGCTTGTCGTCGATCTTCTAAGCAAAGAGGAAGATAAGTTTTTGAATGAAATATGAAAAATAAGGTCCTCGTCTTCACTGGTCTGGTGTAGAACTAAGCGAGGAGGGGTTGCCGAGCTCCCCATTTCGGCGCGCGTGGAGGCGGGGTCTCAGTGTGGCCGGCGATTACTCTGCGTGCCTGCCCACCCGGCGGCCGCCTCCTTGGTCTACGTCTCATTTTCTAACATGCTCTCTCTGTCAAAAACGACTTTTACCGTACCTGATTGTCATAGAAAGATTCAAATGCGCATCCTAGGGGTAATTAACGTAAACAAACCGATTCCGCTGGCCTTAGGAGCGCTGCTAGTGTCCAGACGCAAAAAATGAACACTTGGCACCGTGCCAAGAGCAGCAGAAAAACCCTGGCCCACCCTACACGCACGCTCACACAACTGCTGTTACTCGAGGCGGCAAAGAAGACGACCAGGCCACCACAGCACGCTTGTGTTGTGTGTGAGTGTCTTTGTAAGAGAGTGAGTTAGTGAGTGACTTCGAAAACCACTCACTCTCTAGTGAGTGCTGTCTCAAGCGAAGAAGGAATAAGCAGGAAGAATCCGAATAAAGGATGAGTTGAATAATAAACAAAAATTGGAAAATTTTGATTGGTATTAGAAAATTCAAATTCCGTGATGATATGAGTTAGACTTTTGTTGTTTATGAAAACAACACCGTAATTGCTTCAAATATTAAAATCGAATAAAAACAGTGGATCTTTAAAACAGATCTAGAATTGGTCCGTACATGAAAACGGGGCGGAGTCTCCCATTGACCCAAGGCCGATGCGCACTCGTTTAAACATTGGCTGCGTGCCAAAAAGTGCGACTGTTCGTTGGTTGGGTTGCGCGTTTTTGTGTTGTTCTGTTGTGTTTTCGACCTGTCCGATTCGATGAAGACAGGAGAGACCGATTCGAAAAATAATACTGGATTGAGCAATCCGTAAAAAAAAAGCCCGATGCTTGTTCAAAAATCTAAATATAGTAATGGAACGTTAATGTAGTAATCATCTGAATATTTTCGAAACAGTTTTTTTTTTGGGAATTCCTCGTTCGGAAACTAGTCTCTGAGAAATGTTATCGTAGAAAAGCTAAGTAAGACTAGTTAATAAGGGTCTTATCGAAATGATGGTATAAATCATTAACACCACGAGAAATATGACCAACTTGGTATGATCAAAATAAAAACTGGAATGATAAATAGCAGAATCTGAAAGCATGAACTAGTTTTTTTTAATAATTCGAAATAAACAACTACGCAGACACAGGCACGCAAGTCTGCACCCAGAAAACTGAATATGGTGTATACAGTAACCCGAAAGACAAATTACTTTAATCGTGCGTACCGTGGGAGTCTCTATTTAAGACTGATTTAATCAGAACAATAATTATTGCAATAGTGATAAAATACTTCCGATACCAATCATCATTTTCTACTATTTACAAGTAAAAAACTTCGCTCACAGCCTTCAGCGGCGGAGACCTTCTGCTGTAGTGACTCCTGATTTCAACTCATATGGATCATGGAAACAATAAGAACTGAGATCTCATCAATCTCCTATTGTTCTGTCATTCACACCATCCCCAAAAAACAGTGTCCTGCACAGTAATCGCGAATAATCTGACGTCATCGTGACTATCCACATGAACGCATTGGTCATGGACCTGCTAATAAAAAGAGTTGCGCCATTCACTTATTCTATCCACCCAACACAAGTGACGTGTTTGCTCACCAACTGTTGTATTCTATACGTGGTGAGCAGATGCATATTTGATGACGGATTACGGTACGTATTAGCAATTCTTTATGAGAGAAAAACGACCGAGAAGAACAACTAGTATCAATTGTTTCTCGAAAATACATAAAAACTACACAAAACGAATAAAATATGATTCAAAAAAAAACGAAAAAGTTGCGACTAGGAAACAGTTTGTAGAGAGAGAGAGACAGAAGGTGGGGATGTTCTGAGAAATGGATGAAATGAAAGCATTCGACTGAAAATACATAAAAGGCACAAACAGGAAAGAATAATTGAAGCACCGAAAGCAAATCACGAAGTTGTGGGCGGATTTCGGCGATCCTGCACCGAAAGCTGGAACAGAAGTACTCCGAAAATGGAGTAATTTGTAAGAGATTTAGAAAAAAAGTTGGGGTGGGGAGGGACATAGACCCGAGCTTATTTACAAACAGAGAAGAAAGTTTTAAAACGTAGAAGTACAATAAACTAGCACAGTTAAACAATAAAAAATGATTAGCGACGAGAAACGAAGAGAGGCATATCGTGAGACAAGTCGATGTTGAAATGGAGATGATCGCGCAGTTGTGATGGATGGGGTACTGTGAACTCGTCAAACGAGATCTGAAAGTTTTGGTCTATGGAATTATTCCCTGAACTTATGGAAACTCTGAGAAAATATAAGATGTTTAATGAAGCTGGAAATAGAACGGTTCACAAACTTTCGTGATTTCATGTTTCCAGAACCAACTTCATAAGCTCCCTTCTTTTCCCAGAGTATTCAATCAATCATTATTATCATTCTCAGGCTTTTTGAAAGACACTCTCAAATCATTCCAAGACTCTGTAAAACACTCGCATGCCGACAGTTTCCCACTCTCAACGATCTTTTTTGCCGACAAAAGGAAATGGGATAGATAGATAGAGAGACAAATAAACAATACCCGATACGAGTTGGGAGAGTATTTGGACGAATTCGCCAGACGTGGCACCATGCTCTGCGTTGGCGGCTCCAGGTTGACAATCGGATCACGTGAATACCATGGAGCACTAATTGGCACGTTGATCACATCTAGGCTTGGAGAGTGATGACGGGGTGACGAAGAGAAGAGCTGTTCTCGAGCAGAAAGAGTTGATTTTGGTGGAATTGAAGACGATGACATGAAGGGATGCTGAATACGCACGTTAGGAAAAAAACACACGGAAAACGTCTAAAAATGCTTTTTCTTTGTTTTATAGATCAAATTTCATAATTCCTGTTTCATTCCAAACAGAAGGCACCTTGCATATTAGACACTGACACCCAATAAATAATGGAACACGGACCTTGAACAGGTGCATTTAATGTTAGAACATATAGGGTAATTATGGTAGAAAGAGGAGAAAGGACAGCAACCACCCGCATTCTGATACCTTTTTCCCAGGGTAGATCTGACGTTTTGTAGGGATCAGTAGTTCTTAGTCTCTCCCTTCTAAAACAACATATAGGGTGAAATGTGTGATGATGAAGCATATGGAACAAGGGAAGATGGACTCTCTGTCAATTTTCATTGACACTTATTTGGATTTCACTAGTGCTCGACAAGACCTGATGTACATCTGTCCATCTACCCTTGAGTGGTTATGAGTATAAGAGAGAATGTTCTAATGACGTGGCGAAAGGCTAGAGGTCATGTTGACTGAAATGACGTCATAAGAGGATATGAGTTACTTAGATATCCATAGTAATATGCGAAAGAAGTCTCTCTTCTACTCGATGTTACGCTTTGACTCACCTGCCACGATTTCTTTCCTTTGTCCTCATCTGCCTGAAGTTGTTGACGGAACTTATTGGCACGATCGGCAACGGTTCCAGTCATGGGTTGTCCATAAGGCGTTTTCTTCTTAACATCAGTGTTACTGATACTATCCCGTTTTTGGGAGGAAACTGTCGTGGTATTGGGGGAAGGGGAGTGCTCAGTGGACGAGGAGGATGTGTTTGGTTTGGCAGAGGAAGTGCTAGTTGGTTTGTTAGTAGTGGTGATTGTGGAAGTGGTTGAGATGGGAACAGATGGGGTGTTCTTCAGTGACTTCTTCCTACTCTTAGCTTTGGCAACCGCCGCCGCGCCTTTTGCTTCGGCAGCGGTTACAGCGAAGCACGGTGGACTCTTCTCTTTTTCCTTGTTTCTGTTCATTGAGGAAGATGCAGCAATCACCTTTTTATTCTTTGGCTCCTCCATCGTTGTCGTCTTGACTGGCGTCTTTTCCCGAATCGGAGTGGTCTCTTCGCGTGTTGGCGTCTTACTCTCACGCATCAAACATCCTCGAGATGTTGGTGGTGAGTCGTTTGCTTTTGGAACTGCACCCCATTTCTCTTTCGCCTGAAATGAAAGAAGATTGATTTATAAAGGAGGAAGAGGGGAAAAAGGGTTTTGTTCATCTTACTTTTCACTTACTTTGTCAAAGTTGGGGTTGGCTCCAATTCTCTTTTTCGGAGTGGAATCTGGAGAGACGGATCCAGCTGACAGTGACGACGGAGATGGGGCAGAAGCAGAAGACATTGATGAAATTGGAGACATTCCTCCGGATGGTTCAACAGCTGATGGACTGGTGGATCTTGAAAAGGAAAATGGGTTAGATGGAAATAGATATCAATCATGAAATGGAAAGTGAAATGGGTCACAACGACAGTTTTTATATTTTTTTGGAAGCTAATAATTTTGTTTTTTGAGAACATGCAATTTCCAGCTCATCGCATATATTTTTTTTTAAGTCGGTGTTTTCAGAAACGTAACAAAACAAATTAAAAGCTTACCTCCACGTATTAGTTCCTTTTGAGTTGTTAGGCGCTGTAGTTGTTGACGCGTATCCATATGTTTTCTTTTGTGCGGGCGTTGGGGGCGTTTCTTGAATTTGTGGAGTTGTAGAAGGTCTTCTGGCTCCTGTCGTACAGAAATCTGTCGTCACACTAATTGGTTCTGGTAACACTTTCGACTTCTTCTTGGTCGTCGTTGTTGTTTTTTTCTTCTCTAACGTTGGTGGTTTTTCAATGGCACGAGCTGCTTTCGCTGCTTCTTCTGCTTCAACTTCATCAACAAGCTGAAAAAAATCCAGTCACAATTCAAAATTTTTTCTCAAAGATACCTGATCAAAATCTAAATCATCCAATTCTAATCTTTCACATAGTGGAATTGGTGATTGTGTTCTCGCTCTTTCAACTGTTGGTCTTGTCAAATCTAACCAAGATGAACTCCTATCTCTCATTACAGATGATGCTCGTTCTTCTTTTTCCAGTGGAACATTCGCTAAATAAGAATTACAATGATTAAAAAATATAATTTCTCTTACATCTAGATGCTGATTTCAGTCCGTAATTGGTATCAACATGCCATTTAGAAACAGGCTTTGGTTTTGGAGTATCATTATCATGGTTGTTATTCACTTCTGATGATGACGACATCATTGAACTCCGAAGAGGACTTCTTCGGAACGTGGCGCGTGGTAAAGTTCCAGTTCCAATTTGTTCACACTTTTCTGGAATATTAAAAATTCTTAACTCATTGAGATTTAAGAAACAAAATGAAGATGTTTTGAACAGTTCAACGTAGTTCATATGTAAGTGTCTGAACCTTTTCAGAGTCTTGTATGAAAAACTCACCAGCTGAATATCCCATATTACCCATCAAAGCAGCCATTTTTGATGCGACTGATCCTTTTTTGATTTCTTTTTCGATATCTTCAGAAGTCACCTTCTGTTTTTCGGAATCGAAACCAAACTCAGGTGGTGGCGGGGGTGGAGCTCCTTTCTGTCTCATCACAATAGGTCGTCTTTGCCCGAGAAGCTGTTCGGGAGAATCGTCTCGTGGTTCAGGAGTTCGGAATCTGGTATCTTCGGAGCCGAAACCAAGAGAAGAGTGCGGGCGTGCGGGGCTTCTTCCACGATCCGGTGCTATATACCTGAAAAAATTGAATTCATGAAGTTTTAAATCGTTTTAATTCTAAAAACTTACGAAGAAGGCGCAGCCTCCACGAGTGTCACACTTTTTTCTCTCATTTCTTCATCAACAAACAATCCCGATTTATCATTCGTAACAGTTTTTCTCAAATTGAATCCTCCTTGAATTCCTTTCAGAAATTCTCCTCGGTCCACAGTTCCAGGTGTTTTTCCTCCAAGTTTTGCTAATGCTGGATTCAAAGGCGTTTTAGGTCGTGGTGGTTGTGGAGAAACACCCAAACCAGATGGAGGTGGTGGAGGAGGAGGAGCTCCGAACATCGGAGGTGGTGGTGGAATCCCACCCATCATAGGTGGTGGAGGAGGAATTCCACCGGAAAACATTGGTGGTGGAGGTGGAATTCCACCTTCAAATGGTGGAGGAATAAATCCATTTGGAATCGGAGGAGGGATGAATGAAGGTTTTGGAATCGCTTGTCCTGGAGGAAGAATCCCGGATGCAGGAGCTCGTTTTGTTACTGCAACCTCACTTTCATCTTCTCCTTCCGCATAAATAATCGGTTTTGATTTGTCGACTGTTTTGGTTGGCCGAAGTTTGAACCCCTTCTTGATCTCCTGCAATGAAAAATATTGTGCGCAGTAAATCAAAAGTTACTCTCAATTTGAAATGGATTGCCATTCATTTGGAAAATTTATGAAAACGTTGAACATAGTACCCTATTATGTGTTGGATGGTTTTGATACATTTCCTTCAAGGTAAAGTTTTCAAGATTTATTATTTTTACTTTTCCTCGGTTAATTTTTCACTTTATGAAAAACTTACATCAAGAATGGGGTGTCCTGAGAACATGATTCACAGTTCGATTTCTTGGCTCGTCGGCTCCCGGCCAATCGAATGAAACTCCTGGAAAAAAAGACTGAATTATGATGGATAACAAAAACAAAACAGATTAGATCAAGATTTCAAAGCTAGAGAAGAGACTGGGAAAATAAAAAGAGGCTCAGATGTTTTGAGTATTACAACGTAAGACTCACCGAAAAACATATAGTGCTCAGCTAATTGGATCACTTGAGACAGAGCGTTTTTGGAAAAAAAGATTAATTTTTATAGAAATTAAGAACACGATTCATTTATTTTCAACTCCCCCTAACCTTATATTCCCTCGTAAAGTTGAATCAACCTTCTTCTGTTCGTTGATAATGAATCAAAGCTGAGGGTGTAACAAACACAAAAAAAGCTTGCGTACACTTTGACTATCATATCATGATCATCGAAAAAAACTACTACATGAAGTGAGGAGAATGAAACAAACGAGTTGCGCAATGAAGGAATTTCTGTGATTAGAAGAAAAGAATAAATGAGAAAGAAAGAGGAGAAGGAAGTTAGTTGTGATTTGGACAATAAATGCTTGAATAAAAAAACTATTCCTGACAACTACTTGATGCCTGTCTGATATCGAATCAGATCGATGAGGTTTTCTAGGTCAGTTTGATTGAAACAAGATACCAGATAAAGATCTAACAGGACAAATTCAGCTATCAAGAAGAAGTGAGAATGAAAAATCAGTTAGAGGACATAAGTTAGCGAATGTGATTCCGTTTCGAGTAAATAATGAGTAGCTTGTAAACTGAATTTTCATTGATCCCTCAGTCCTTTTTTTGGTGAGCTCTTTTAGAGAACTTTTTTCCAAAATCTAAACCCCATTTTTCCGATTTCCAAACTTCAAGATCAAAAGAAGTAGACAACAGAATTCGTGAATATTCAAAGTTCAAAAATACATGAAGCTTCGTTTGCCACGGGAATTTCTTCCTCCCGTTTTGAGTGACTCAATTTGAGTGGGGCGGTCTCTCTATCTTTCTTTTCATAAACGTTACGCATGGTATTTGTTCGAAAAAGGGGAGAAATAGAGAGTTTCTTGTAGAAAAAGGTGTTGTATTATAGTGTGTTTACATTAGTTCCTTCGGGGGTGAAATTAAGAATAAAATGTACACATTATATAGATGAATTGAACAAAAAGTGGTAGATGAGGCCATGGGTCGAGAATGGATATAATATCAAAAAGTGATGCGCTCTACCCCCGGTTCGATAGATTTACTCACGGGAGCTAAGCTTTTTCTTTTTCATCTTGTTGCTCTTCTTCTCTCTTTTGAGCACTCATAGACACTATTGGCGCTGAGAGAAAGAGAGCTAGAAAGAGAGCCAACCGATCAGAAAAAAACGGACAGTGTAAAGTGAAAAAGTTGAAGAAATCATTGAAGAATTGGAGAAGCAGAAGAGAACAACGGACCTCGGGAATTGTGACCGGAAAGGTAGGTCAAAATGAAGACATAACTATGATCGATCCTGGTCATAAGCGACATCGTTTTCGGAAAAGCAGTGAAAAGGAATTAAAGAAGGAGATGTCTAATGAAAAAAGAAAAAGGGACGATGGAAAAAGGGAGTGCTTTGATAATTGGTAGGCAACGGTCGGCTGGCAGTTGAGTGAAAGTGATATACCGCTGATTTATAGATTGGCTTTTGCCTCCTTTTCACAACTTCTACTTCTTCGACACATGGTTTTTTTAAGGGAAAATGTGAGAAGAAGACCTAGATAGATTTAGATTTAATTCAATCTATTCGGGTAAAACAATTTGGAGAAAATAATGAATAAAATGAAAATGTAATGAGTTTTCTGGAAGAAAAGATTTCCTTCCAATGTGTTTAGTTGTGATAAGTTAGTTCTCTATTGACAAAGTGACTATCGGCTGTTCGTGTATGTTTGTACCGCCCGTGAACTGGTAGAGATCCATGAGTTGAACCTAACCACACACAATTGAGAAGAAAATCTAGATTTTGGGAATGACTGAGCACCGATTTAGATACAAGGAAATGACGGGTCAGAGTAAATAGATTGGAAAAATTTTGATAGAAGAAAGGTTCTATTATAAGAGCAGAAGAGGTTTTCAAGAGTAAGTTCCTGTGAAACACGAAGAAACTTTTCATCAAATTTTTTTGGAAGAAAAAACAGCTCATCAGATAAATGGCTGCAATTTAAAAGATTTTCAGACACTGCTTTATTGTTCGAGCTTTTCTCAATTGAAAGGAATCGTTTTCAATAAATATTTCTGGACAATTCTTCTTACAATGAAATTGATGAAACACCTAAACAAAAAGAATTCCAGAAGAATGTGTGAAACAATGTATTCTTTCAAGAATTGAGAATAAGTCGAATAGAATGGAGAACAGTAATTTAAATGAAGTACTTCTCCCGGAAGGAATCTATCCAAGTGGCACGACCTCTCTCACTCTATTTCTTTCTTTCTTTCTGTTTCCAGAGGCGGTGTTCGAAGGGCAAACATGTACTCCTGTACGGGTGGTGGTGGGTTGGTATACTGTTTGTCTGCCGAATTGAGACTCTCCACCCTTTTTCTCCAACAAAACTAGACAAGTCAGTCATCAAATCGCTTCAATTTTTTCGTTGTTGCAGTTCGTTTCGGTAGTAGATTTTTTTTTAATGTTTCTACATGTTGCAAACATCTGGACGCATTACGAACGGCTTAAGGAACATGTCAAGTTGAGAAAAATCAAAAGGCGAAAAAACTATTTCAGTTAAGAATTTCAAGAAAGGTCCAACGAAGCTTTAAAAAAAAGAATAATGTAAAATAGTTTTCTGATTAGAGCAAAAATGAGAGACAGTAGGATTCGGTAATATTAAAGCTGAAGTCATGAAAACAAACTATTTGAAGGATTTGTACAGTTTCTTTTTGAAAACCTTAGCTTCTGATTGCCGAACAGTCTACCTCGTAATTAAAATCGTAAATTCCCGTTCCAACGGACAACAGCTGTTCCATAAAAGTGGTTCATAATTCTACAGTAGCCAACGTCATTTGGACTTCGACCAGTCCGGAAAAGTACAAAATTAGCATCCGTGTCTGTCCCTTTTATTCTTTTTATGCTTCTTCCTCATTTCTTCCTTATTCCAACGTCTCCACATAATTTGAAAGGCAAAGAGACAGTGCCTTTCGACACCACTCGACAGTCTATGCGCGTTTGCATACAGCGCTCACTCATTCCTTCATTTCTTCCCTTCACCAAATCTCTCTTATTATTAAAGAACATTGCGAAATTGGCTTCGCCCCGTCTTTTGGGTGTCCTTGTGGAATGAAGGAAAAGAGATGAGAAGCAGATTGGAGAAACAGAAGTATGAAGAGGTGAAAGAAGGAAGAAGGCAATAATTCCGAAAAGATGAAGAAATGAGGAAAGAGTAATTACGGAATTCCGACGAGGTCGCTGACCTAGGAAGGCACCTGGCACGTGTCAAAGTTAGGTAATTGAGGATTGAAGATATGGCAATTAGGCAATGGATTCAAGAAACATTGTGAATAAAAGAAAGAAAAAAACAATTCAGCCGTTTATATACAATAGGAATTGAATTCTGGAAAACTGACAAACTCTTTTTCCCCGACCTTTTCAAAAAGTGAAATAAATACAACAATCAAAATAGAGTCGCAGATGGAAATTATTCAGGATTAAAACAAGAAGAGCAAATAACTAGAATCAATGTAAGAGGTATGAGGAAACAGAACAAGGTTTTCAATTTGAAGTTCAGAACAGATTGACCGAAAGTAAATGAATATGAAACATGAAATCGTTCTTATCAATCAAAAAACACTTGACTCATTGAAAAATTATAGACGGAGTCTCTTGCCCTTTCGACATAAATTTTAAGAAGTGATAGGAGAAAAATGACTATTTCAATATTGTTCTTTCATGCTCTTCATACCTGACTGAGAATAAATTTGGAAAATCGTATGAATTAGGAAAACTATTAGATAAGGCTTGTTTTTCTCAGACCTTCTAGTAGTATCTTAAGTTTAGAATTTTAGAATTGAGCACGTTTTTTTCCGAAAATTACCAGAATTTCAAATAGATGTGCTCCCTGAAGAACTATTTCTAGGGACATCGTAAAGTTGATATGTTTTTCAATATGTATTTTTTCTTTTCAACACCAGATGCTGTTTCAATACTTCTCTTTTCTTATCCGATTGTCACATTCTTTTGATTCCTATACTTTTTTTCTTGTCTTTCACAGCTGTTTGACTGTTTGATAGTAGGATGGAGTTATCAGAGATAGAGGACGAGAGGAACAAAACAAATAAATGGGAAAGGTTGCCATATCAGTTTAAAGAAATATTCTAACTTTTTCGATTTTGCAATCGTTTTTTTTTCACAAGAATCGAAAAAACTCACCGTTTCTTTTCTCGTCTCTTGAGCAAATACGGCTCAGTAATGTAGGGGAAGAGAGTTTAAGAAGAGGGTTCTCCGGAAATAGGAATAGAGACCTGAAATAAGATAGTTACGTAATAGGAACGCGAACATAAGAAGAAGATAGTAAATGCGGGATTGTACAAGAAACATGATAATGAAAGAAAAGAGGGATCCGAAGACACCAGTCGCCCCGTTATCAGCAGGCGACCCGCCAGCCGCGCCGGCAACATGTGTTCACGAAGGAGGATGAAGAAGAAATAGGAGGCACGGATTGAAGAAACGAAAGAAGAAGAAAGAAAACAACATTATTAGATCATCACTGAGAAGACAATTTACTGGAAGATCCCTTTGATCGACTGGTTGGCATGTGCCACGTCAATGAGAGCATGAAAGGGCACTTGAGTTGAGTGAGAAAGATGAAAGGATCACATTACTTTCCATCAACCGTAATCTTTTTTGTCCTTCATCTATTTCTCTTTCAAAATGACCAGTCTCTGACTAAATGAAATGATATTTGTTGAAACCAATCCTACCCAAAATTGCGAACAGATTATCATAAATGGTGCGCCAGCGCCGATTTTTTTTTTCGGAACTCGACCGGTTCGGCTAAATGCTTGCTTTTGTTTTCAACCAAAAATGGGTATGGAAATTTAATATACAAAAAAGGGAAATATATTGCATGATGATTTTGCTTGTATTGGGTGAAAAAGGGGGCGAAAAAATGATGAATCAGTCAACAGGTATGTATGAATGACACCTCGTCCAGACCCCGATATGTGTACGTATCAGGTGAAATAGAGAGTGTTAGATTGTGGGTGTGACTCATTGACAGTATGTTTGGGGGAATACCTAAAAGCAGATTAAGTCTCGGAGCATTCTATTTCTAGGAACATATGTTGATGATAAGGAACGATCAAGGATACCTAGGTTCAGTTATTGGGTAATGGGTCTCATCAGTTCAGGATCAGCTGGGAAAGCTTATATCCAAGACATTTTGAGAGAATAACTTTTGATCTAAACACACATAGCAAGCTTTAAACAAAATGATCTGAAAAACAGACTGGTTTCGAATTGAAAGCAGATAAATAGACCCATGAGGTTGTCAAAAAATCAGTTGAAGACAACAAGATTTCAATGCATCTTTCTGTCAGAGGGCTCATCATACTGAAATCAAAAACCATGGCGCCTGACCTGAACAGGTGTTCTAAAGATACTTCATTTATCGCCATCGTCTTCGTCGTCGTCACAAAAAAAGAAGATCCTCCCACACTTTTCCGACTCATTGCTCAACAATGATCACATCGTTTCTTATCAAAAATGTCAGAAAAATCGAAGAGATAGATAAAGAAGCATAGATGATGTAAAAAAAACTTTGGGGGCAAAATGTGAAAAGTCACTTTTTTTCTGTTTCTCGAGGCGCAAATAACGCAACCGGTAATTGCGAAAAGAGGAGGTAAAGAAGCAGCTGAAGACGAATATTTACATATGTACAGAGAGAAAATATGAGAGAGAACAGACGGGATTCACTCCTCCGCACTGTTTACTCCCCAATTTTTTAAAAAACTTTTCTCAGTGGGTTGGTCATTTTCAGAGATTACTTTTTGATGGAAATCGAAAGACTTTGAAGGTTGAGCGAGCCTTCAATAAAGAAGCAAAGTTGTATGAATAGGCGGAGAGTACTGGGAATAACTGTTCAAAAAGCAACAGAATCATTCAATGAATTCAATCAAAATTCGATTCTGACAGTCATGGAGCTGTATAGAAATTCTCCAATTCGATTCGATATTTTTTTTTCCAGGAAAAAAAGGAGAAATAATAGATGAAGCATCATCTTTTGTTCGTCATCAGAACATGGAGGACGGAAACAGAAACAGAAACAATCCACGAATTGAGAACAAAAACATTTTCAGATGAAAACGAAAAAAAAGAAAAAGAAGAGATACACTACAGGGAAAAAGAAATGAAAAGAAACCAAAAAAGAGCCGTGACCCAAATAGTTTTGCGGCCTTGGTTATACCTATTCTCTAACTGGGCGGTCTAATGCGCGGTTTCGAATTCAATTGAATAAGTGGAAAGAAAAAAAGAAGATAAATGTGAGTTAAAGGTAACTGTCGACGAGGATGAACGAAAATTACAATTGAGGGAAAAGAAATGAATCAAAATGTGAATAGAAAGTAGAGTAGAGAAAGGTCAAAAACCTGAAAAAGAAGAAAAGAAGAAGACGAATTAGGAGAAGAAGCCGCGGTATGAAGCAAAAAGCTGTGAATGGCGTACGTCGAATTCCGATGTGGACCGAGATAACCGGCAGATATTCGGAAGAGAGACATCACAATTCAACTGTCGGAAATGAAAAAAGATGACTATCTGCATTGCAGGTATCATCATTATTAGAGGAGAAACGCGTTGAAAAGCGGCTAGGCATTTGTTTTTCAGAGACACTTTTTTTCATAATTTTCGCATGATTTGTTACTTTTGAGAAAGTGAATTTAAAAAGAATTCGAAAAATATAAAGCAATAGAAAGGGTTTGGGACACAGAAGGGATTCAACTTGGAAAGCTGCTGCTTCTGTTAAAGAGCACATATCCACCTCAAATATGATAAAGAATGTGGTTGGTAGTTTGAATGAGAGTAAACTGCTTTTATGAAATTCATCAACTTTTCAGATTTTTACTCTTCCAAATCTGCTGGCATCTTTTTGTCAAAGCACAGAAGATAACCCATATCAAAGTCGAATTTATTCTTTCCATTAACCGGAAACAAGCTGAATCAGCTGTTCTGTAAGGTTTTTTCTAAGAGCACGATGGAACCAGCCGAATGATCATTCTTGCTCTTCTTCTCTTTTTGCTATCTTTTTCTCTTTTTCTTTTCCACACAACTCATCAAATAGTTCAGTTAATTCATCAAAAATAATCGGGAACGCAAACACAGAACACGGGGCGAAAAAGAGAGGTCGAAGAGCAAGAAAAATGTACAATGAGATGAAGTGAAAATCAAAGGAAAAGGTGAATGAGTGAATGGATGAAGATGGTGTTCGCCTAAAAATAAGAACATCCAATTAAGTGAAACCCCCATCGTCACTTTCTTCTTTTGGTTGACTTATTCTCAAGTTTTGAACAAGTGCATGACGCGGATTAGACTTCGGAATGGCAGAGAAGTGAGCGGAAGGCGCCACGGCGACAAGTGTTCTTGTCGACTAGATTTACCCTCTTTTTTGTTCATTTTCAACATTCACAGAAAAGACTACAACATTTTAATAACCGTGTCCTGACGGTGCAAATATACTGTCGTTTTGAGCATGTCTATTTGCTTGTTATTATTGAAGAAGAGGGGTGGCTCCTGGAGCATTTTCTTTTGTAAATGTGCTCGCATGAGCACAGTTTATGGTGGGAAAGCCGCGTCCTCTGGTGAGGGACACTTGACGAGACGATCGAGGCTTCCGCGCCGCTCATTTCGAGAAATTTGAAAGGCAATTTTGCCACGGAGAGAACTGTTTGAGAGTAAGGGGAGAATGAGAGAAAGAGACAATGACGTGATAAGTGAGGGGATGTTTTTGAGGAGATATCAATACTGCGAGTGGAAATCTTGACCAGGGTACGTATTTTATTGCGTTATACAGAAAGTTCTGTGTTTTCGATAAATGAATGCCGCCAATGAGAAGCACGTTCAATCTGATGACATGAGTAAAACACTTCAAAAATCATACACAAGCTTGATCAAGCTGTGCGAATACTGTTGTCAAGGACTGTAACAGAGAAAACTAAAAGCATTTGCAGTTTGAATACTCGACTCTGACACTTAGACTTCAGATTTTCCAATATTAGATTCTGCAGAGCTGAATGATTAGAATGAAAAAGATTTCAAAACGTCCAGGCAGTAAGCGCGAAGAAAGGGGAGGTACGAAACCTTTGAAAAATACATGTATATATTCAGTTTATTATTTCACAAACAATTCAGAAGGCATTCACAAATTTTAGAAAAAACATTCGACGGACCGAAGAAAAGTTGAAGGTACAGCATAATGTGGTGAAAGAGGTGCATGGCGGAGAAAAGAGAACCGTCGGATAGTACAAATACCTCCAAACATGGGCCCCGATTTGTTTGTCCATTGTCTTCAACCTTCTCCGTCCGTTCGATTCACTGAGCCACTTAGGTCACACTTGGCGGCAAATCTGCAAGTCTCGTAGATGAACACCTTTCCCATTTTACCGCGTGACAACAGTCCTTTTAGATATAAAAAATAAATACATATAAAATCAGACGTCATGGAACTCGGAACAATTGTTTTCACAGAATGAGTAGATCACTGTATTTGAATTACAGACAAAAAATTCGATTCAATATTAGAATGCAGCATTTCCATTCTGCACTTTATGGCAATAATTTGGTTTTTTTATCTTCTGCTTTATTTTTAGTCAATTCATGTTGCAAAATTTACAGACGACGTTCTTGTAAAGATTCTTTGATACGGAAGAGCATTTTTTAATCGAAATGTCAACGACATACAGTGATATCATAGAAAACCGCCCACTGATATACATCACTCTTTAACCCAAACTAATTTCTGATTTCTTGGTTCTTTCAAGAATTACTGATAAGAATTCTGTATTTAAACTTTGCGACGAACTTACTCAGAGAGATATCAAAATGCGCTTCATTGGTGTTCTTCTGGTTGCTCTCCTAGCAATGGCCTTAAGGCCGCAAATTTGCTGAAAATCGTTTAGATACCAGACCAACATGCCCATCGTTAATCAACTTCTGCAGTGAAGAGGATGTTAAGAGGTAAAAATAGCTATGTCATAAATTGATTAAATTCATAAATTCAGCAATTGTCCTAAAACTTGTGGAGTCTGTGTCACCGATACTCCATTCCAATGTGTCGATAAATTACAGTTTTGCCCGAACTATCTAAAACAATGTCATGATCAAAACATTGCTGAGTAAGTTGTTCAATTCAGTTTAACCAGAAATTAACATAAGTTTAGACAGTGCCCAAAAACATGTCAACTTTGTGGAACCACTATCGCAATGTAAAGTAAATAAATGTTTTTCCATATCAATTTTCCAATAAACGACTTTTTTGATTATGCACGTGTAGAAATGAAAGATAGTAGGATCAGTTCTTATAGCTGCTTTTTTCCATCTCTTATAACCACACAGGATTGCTTTGTAATGTACAAATTCATCACATCTTCAGTTTCGTAATGGTTCAGAGCTTTTTAATTGTGAAAAATGCTTTTTTTTCTGACCGGTGTTCTAGAAAATTAAAGGGGGAGTAAAGCATTCCAAAAAGTATCGATGTTTTTATATGATTCGACGCAGAATTGCTGCAGGAAGAGAAACTCCTCTTAGACTAGGGTTTGAAAATTCCTCTGAAGATAAGGATCGGCTCTCAAAGTGCCCAAAAACTCCCTCTCGGGGAGTTCCTTTTTCCACTGGAAAATCTTCGGGGAGTTTGTGAAAAAGTAATTCACGTGTTTATAATAGTTGCTCTACGTTTTCACGAACTCCCCGAAGATTTTCCAGTGAAAAAAGGAACTCCCCGAGAGGGGGTTTTTGAGCACTTTGAGAGCCGATCCTTATCTTCAGAGGCATTTTCAAACCCTAGTCTAAGAGGAGTTTCTCTTCCTGCAGCAATTTTGCGTCGAATCATATAAAAACATCGATACTTTTTGGAATGCTTTACTCCCCCTTTAATAGAAAAAAATACAGTTCAACTCGAGAAAGAAAAATGAAAATCAGAAATAAAGAAGTGTATTTTTCGCGTGACTTTTATTTTTTCTGTTTATCTTTCTAGATATCTGGAGCAAAGATCAAAAATTCTGATAAGCCGTGTGTATATAAGGAGAAGGATTCAGTAGAAATCTTCATAGAGTTTTCAAAACTCCTTCAACAAATCGCCATGGCTCAATCCGTCCCACCAGGAGACATCCAGACCCAACCCAACGCCAAGATCGTCTTCAATGCCCCGTACGACGACAAGCACACCTACCACATCAAGGTGATCAACTCGTCTGCCCGTCGTATTGGGTTCGGAATCAAGACCACCAACATGAAGCGTCTTGGAGTTGATCCACCATGTGGAGTCCTTGACCCAAAGGAGGCTGTTCTTCTTGCCGTTTCCTGCGATGCTTTCGCTTTCGGACAAGAAGTGAGTTTCAGATTTTGAGGGAGTTGACTCTGTGTCTAAACGATTTTATTTCAGGACACCAACAACGACCGTATCACCGTTGAGTGGACCAACACCCCAGATGGAGCCGCCAAGCAGTTCCGCCGTGAATGGTTCCAAGGAGACGGCATGGTTCGTCGCAAGAACCTTCCGATCGAATACAACCCATAAGCTCTCACTTTCTTCGAAATAAATAAGTTTCGATCGATCAAACCGTCTTTTTTTTATTTCGAATCACATCAAATCACATTCCTCTTCTAGCTGCTTATGCTGCTTCTTGCTAGCTTATGCTAGCTGCTTCTAGCTTATGTCTCTAGCAATGTTTCTGAATATCATGAGATGATAACATTATTAATGCGTCCGTTTCCAGGAACTCAAAAGCTTTGTTAAACCCCTGCAAAACTGATGGGAGATGATCAAAACAATTTTTAAGTAAATGTTTTTTCTCCGACCCTTTTCTCGTTCCGTTGCTTATACAATTCAAATGTGATGGCACTCGTGGAGCAATAGTTTTTTATTTGCACAGAAGCAAGTCAAGTATAGGTTAGGTCAACTTTGCGGGACATCGGATTGTTAGTTTATCATCAATCACTAATTAGGTACTAATCCGACAATAGTTTTATTCAAAAAAGTTTGAGAACGTATTAGAAGAATGAAAAAAACATTTGGAAAAAGTTTTTTATCTTTGGATTCGCTTGGCTTTCGGTTATAATCTCATTCTTCCAACTTTCGAACTCCCGAAAACCATGCTCTCTTCATATTGTGAACTTCTGCTCCATTCTTCAGAAATTGATATCTTTGTTCAAACCATACCGCTTAATGATCGATTCTTCTTCTTTTTTTTATTCTATTGTCTCCTTCTTTTTCTGGATAATCTCTTGCCCGTTAGCTTGTTATCCACTCCTTCACTCCAAATTGACATGACATGCGGCACGCTTTGATCCATTCTTCTCCTACTAGCTCCATATATCCGTGTAATTATTCATATATTTCTAATTATAACTATATACCAGAGAGAATGATTTATATCTCTCTTTTACATACAAAAGAAAACGATTTTAGGCTTCCCTCTTTCTTTCCTTTCCTTCCTAATCCGATCGTGACCTTTTCCTAGATTCCTAATGAAATGGTAATAAACACATACACTGCTCCTCCACTCCATCGTATCGTTTTTCTATCTAAAATGAGCGAACGAAAAAAAAACTTTATTCATCAGACGACCATTATATTCCATCTTTTTTGTCTCTTTTCATACTCACACCTGCAACGGAAAGTGCGACGATTTGAAACTAGCAATTAGAGAGAAACAATAGATAATCAACTTATTGTAGAGGATGTCTGTATAGTGATCACTTGAGTTCCGGGACATATACAATTGAAAATGTTCGGACATTGTTTTAAAGGTTTCAATGGTTTTTTGAGTTGGAGTCGAGTGGAGTACTATAATTATAGATTCTAAATGTTTGGAAATATGAACATGGGTTCATGATGAGATCGTGGCAACCATCTACCAATGGAATGGGAATATATTCGTAAAGTTTACGAAACAATGGTCCCTAATCCTTTTCTAACTTTGCGTGACATAAAAAAAGTTAGCCTCATGTGAACAAAAACATAACGTAGACCCCCCATAAACGACCTTGCGTACTTCGTTTTTTCAAAACATTTCTATCAAAAACATACCTCCTTTTTTTGTCTCTCTTTTCTTGTTAATCTCAACATCTACTCTCTCTTTTTCTCTCTTTTCCATTCTCTTTTTGGAGCTTTTCTCTACATTTTCCATATCAAAATTATACCCTTCTCTGAGCTCCTTTTCCTCCGGTAAATCCCGAAATCCGCCTATGGACGCAGTGCCCGGTAATTGGTGTTGTGCAATCATTTCCTGGGGGGTTTCTAATGTGGGGGGGGGGGGGGCAAACGGAGGGGACCCCTTCTATCCTCAAAATCATACGGTCTAAAGCCCCTGGGTTGCACGTGCGTACATGCACATACAATACGGTCTACACCTGCTATTTGATTAATTTATGCGAGAGCGAGGAGATGTAGCAATGAAGAGGAACAGAAAAAAAAGACCGAAATAATTTGAAAATTGCTCTACACTTATGTATTCACTAGCTTGTTTCTTATGCTCACAGATGGTATTCTGATGAATTTTTCGACAATTTGTTAGTGTCTTGTCTTTTTCCCGATTGTGAGAATATTTTAGAAAGTTTGTAATGTTCAACAGAGAGAAAAATTAATCAACTAATCTGAAATTCTGAAAATGGAGAACATTCAACAGGAAATTTAGAATGTCATCATAGTACAAGAATAACATGGCTCTTAATATCGTTCTCATTGCGAAACAACATAAATGATGCAACATGGATTACAAATCTTCCTGTTACGATATCAATTCATGATGATCCATCCAATCCCTTTTCCACTTCAAATTGGCACCTGTAGACACCACTCTTCAACTGTTTTTTGGCAATTCAGATGCAATTCGTCGTCAACGCCTACATCTCTCTATATTCTGAATACTATTTTACGCTGCTTGACTAATGAGCACCCTTTCGAGTGCCCTTTTGCGGGTGTCAATTAGAATTCGCAAAGACATGGACACACCACAAAAAAAACCACCAGTCAACACGAAAAAAAAGAAGCGAAAAAAGGACAAAGAGTGACGAGTTGAGAGCCTTTTTTCGTTTAATTTGCATTTGATCGAACGTTTCACTCCATCTTTTCCCCTACTGACCCACATTTTGGAGCAGTCTTATTTTGGGAAAAAGACTGGATGATGTCAAGTAGACGGAAATGTGTAAATGGAGACAATCGTATACAGTTTCTTTTTGATGCCGAACCGAGAGAACCATGAAGACAAAAGGATTAGGTTGCGAAAGAGAAAAAACCGACAAAAAAGTGTAAAGAGGACTTCCCAGAATACATCAATCCATGTTTATTTATGAAAATTATGAACAATAAATAGAAGCTATGGGAAATGAGATCATTATGATACATTATGAGAAATTGTTTAGAAAATTATTAATTCATTTTTTCTAAGACATGTGTAAAAACGGTTAAGAGGTCAAAACACCCGTTAGAAGTTGTCAATGAAGCTAGAAGTGAGAAAAGAGCAAAACATTTTCAGTAGTTATCTCCATGAGAATAAAAGCTGTGATGATCACCTGAATTGGTATCAGATGGAGAAGTAGAAGATGGATTTTCATGGCCAGAATAGTATGGAGAAGTCATTCCTTGCTTCAAACTAATCATCTGTGGTGCTGGATAATATGGAGAAATGTAGTTCGGAGATGGTGTTTGTGGCATCATATTGCAAATTGGTTGAGGATAAACAGGAGATTGTTCAGGAGTTGGAAAGTCAACGGCCATTCCATTTGACATCATTCCTAACTGCTTTTGAAGTTGTTGAATATAACGGGCGGCCTCTTTCAATGTCTCGACCTACAAATTGAATTATTGACAAACTGATTATAAAATCTTTTATGTCATACCTTCGACATTTTAGTCTTGTTTCCTGCGACTTTTGGTACTCTCTCTTGTAGAAGAATAAACCCTTGGTTGACCTGAAACATGAACAATAAGAATACAACAGTGAATTTTGTTATTTTCTCACTTGATCAACTCGTTTTCTTTCTCTTTCATTTCGTTTTTGCTTTGTCAGTTTAGACGCATCAGACTTGCTTGACGACGGAATCTTCGTTGAAGTGGATCCAGAAGACTTTGCAGAAGTAGATGCAGTCATTCTGGAAGTAAGTTCATATATAAAAGTGCAAGCATTTAAGCATTATAATAAACTAGAAGAACGAGAAAAGAGAAAAATGGTCGTTACGAAGAGGGAAGACATAACCCAAATGCGCGGGAAAATGGGCGGGGTCGAGAAGGACACCCCATATAGAGTAGGAGGAGAGGGAAACATGCAGAAAAGAGAGGAATAGGTGGATAAAATGGATTATGGTTCAAAATTGGGAAAGTTATGTTGGAATTAATGATAGCGATATGAAAAAGAAGCAATGAAGAACAAAAATCAACTTTTAAAGCAATGTTGATCAAATATGAAAATCTCAGAATCTGGAAGCCTTCTTACGAGTTTTAAAATTTCTGAAAATTCGCTGTTAAACTTCAGTTAAAAATTTAAAACATTCATTCTAAATTTCATATTGTTCTTAATAGAATCGACAATTTCAATTTCATTTTGATCGCAACACAAATATCATTCAGTAGTTATCCATAAAATTTGACCCTAATGAGATGAAATGGGTGCTAACCGTCGATCACAGTTTATGGTTATGAGGGTGTTCCGTTCCTCTTCTAATTCAAATATATTTCTATGTTTGGCTCTAAATAAGAAGCCCTTGAAAAAGAGAAAAAAGAAAAAAAGAAGAAAAGAAAGTGGTTGAGCTGTCAATTATCCGCTCCACTAATGATACTGTAATTGACTACCGCTTTTTGGTGTCGGCTCACGCTCACTTGATCTCTTTTTATTCGGAACCGACGAGAGGAAATGAATGAGAAGCTTCATTGGAAAGAAGAGAACAATTGAAAGAGCACTTTCCCCTCCATTCAATCATCTCTTTTCATGGTACCGGCTAGGCGTATAACAAACGAAAAAAAAAGAGACGGTTTTTGAAGAAAACAGTATTAGGTATCAATTGAAAATACTTTTTGGAAAATGACCCACTGGCCTTGGTACCAGTCTGTATCTTCTCTTGAATTGTATGTTTTATGTGTTTAAAAATTGATTATCTCTGACACCTCTTCCATCTTTTCGCGGCACCGGTGCCAGTTTCCCGCTGTGATAGAATGAATGAGTATATGAATTGGAGAGAGTGAAAAACAATTCCGAAAAGAAGACTCAAAATGACCTCTCTATCATTATTCTGAATACAATTTAATTCAAAAACCTTGTATTGGAAAAATAAGGAGAGGACCTTCACATGGCCGTGGGAAACACCAAGGGATGCGTTCATTTGGTTAGTGCGAAACCAACGAGACATCTTCACCTTTCTGTGTTTTACGATAATGACAAACCTGAGAAAGTAGATGTGAGAGTTTTGAAACAAAAGAGTATAACGGTTGTGTAGCGATAGAAATTATCGTGAGAAAAAAATGAGAAGATACGAGGATCGTCTCTGAAGTTTTAAACAATCGATTTGCTAAAAAAAAAGGTGTCGAAAGCTTTCATAGAAATGGATAGTTTTGAGATTTGGAGGAATTATACAAATTCTGTTATAAATTTCAGATACTCAAAACTTAAATCTTACTTCTGAGAATTTGAATGATGCATCCTTAATATCTATATGTTTTTTCTTCCAGTTCATAAGATCTCTCCTTTCTTTAATTCATTGCAGGAACCCCCTAAACGAAAAATTCTGAAGTGAATTTGATTCAGTATCACTTATGATAAAAATCAAGAGTCCTTTTTTTTTTTACTCAAAAACTAGTTTTCTTCATAAAGATTTATAGTTTTCCACAATATCAATTTGAAAGAAGAAAAATTGTGTTTTAATTTATCATGTGACCCAATTGATCATATTTCTCGATGATATTATTTACTTTCAAATGATAAGAATAACAGAAACTTTCATTTCGGATTATTGTTTTCGATAAATTTCAAATCTGTAAACCCGTTTCAATAACCATGTGTGAAAATACTGAAATCAGAAATCTAGAAATCATTATCATTTCCATATCCTTGTAATGCTCTCAATAGCTTCCAATATCTGTAGATGATAACAGTGGCGAAGAATCGAGCAACGAACCAAACGAGAAGTAAAGATCCCATAATGATACCGAATAATCTTGCATTCCATTCTCCACCTTTATACTGAAGAATATCATTTGTGTATGCATATGGAAGTACTGATAAGCAGAAGAAACCAATCGCAAGGACAACGTCCCATAAGAAGGTTAGAGTCTGAAAATTAAAACAATATTAGTTGGGGAAAATAGAAAATCTTCGTTCTTACGAGGAATATCAAATGAGTCTGAAGGAATTTATGCGCTTCATTGACAACTCCATACCACAAAATGACAACTTGAGCAGTTAACATAATAAGATTGACTCCAGTGAACACAACACTCCCTGAAATATGAGGTTTTGAATTCAGAAACTTAAATGAAGAACTCACAAGCTTTTTGATGATGAATAATTGCAAAAAGGAGAAGAACACCGTAATAAGCCCAGTAAGCAACTTCCATAACTCCAATCAGGATACATGCATTCTGGAAATTAGCCGATTTCACAAAATGTTTTTAAAAACTCGTACCTTATAAGTCAGTTTTCCACAACAAACTTTCTTCTCTTCTTCATAATATACATCCCTCATTGGAGTCATCTTATAGGTCATAGGAGCGTTGTTCATTCTGGAAAATTGATAAATCGAAAACTTTAAGTTAGGTTTTTTTTTAAAGTTTCAATTCTTTGAATGTACAATCCCCAAGTTGAATAATCGAGGTAGAAGGCAGAGAAAATTGCAAGGTTTAGTCAAAGCTCAAGTAATTTATTTTAATTGTTTGAACTTTCAAAACTGTGCTAACTAAAACTTACCAATTTGAAAATCATAAAGTTAGAGTATAATTTATTGGTCAAAAAGAGCGATACCTATCTGAATACTCAACTCATTTCCTATTTAAATATACTTGTTTTCTGTTTTTCCTTATCACTGACTTCTAAAGTTCTAATGATATCATTCTATAAGTTTCAGACCATTTCATATTAAAAATAATAAGAAATAAAAGTCGAGAACATATTACTCGAAACGAAAGAAAAAAAAACAAACAAAAGAATGAGTCTCAAAGTGCAAAAAGCAAACAAATAGTGAATTTCACTCCGAGAAACTGCACTAAATCTCTGTTTCTCACCTTTCGAATTTTTGATTTCACAGTATAAAATCAAAGTGTCTACTGTTGTGATATGATAAGTTGGAAACAAAAGAAAGTTCTGATAGAGTGAAGAAGAGTGTTAAGAAGATGTTGATATAAAGAGAAATAATAGATAAAAGGCATAGAAATGGACAGTTCCCATTAGTGATTATTACTTCCCTGTGTCTCTTCTATTTCTATCTTAAAGTATCTGAATTTCGAGCGAAGATCGGGAACAAGAAGAAGAAGAAGAGAAATAAGAAGGAAACGATAAAGAAGGTAATGATGAAGACACAAAAACAATTGGTCGTCTTCGAATTTCGTCTAGTTTTCCATTATTTCAAAAAAATATGTTTCAAATTGAATCAACATATGGAGCTCATGAATATCAGATGAAAGCTTTTAAGTGAGGCCATAGCCCAAAAGTTACGAAAATGAGTGGTCAAAAACTAGGAAATGCATTTTAAACAAAAAAGATCTTATACATAGGTAAAAATAAAACAAATTGAGTTCAATAACATTTTGATTTTGTTATCGTGGCTCCTCTAATACAAGGGCATGCTTTTATATATGTTCAAGGCTCTTCTAACAAACACGAAGACTTACCTAGACTTCATTCTGTCTCTTTAATGATCCGATAGAAAATTTAAAACAAGCAATCTGAAAATCAAACATTATTTCAAGCCATTCAACGCCTTTTTCTTTGTTGTGTTCTTAAAATAATAGTTTGTTGTCATTCAAAGAAGTTCAGAGGGAAGGAAAAAAAAGAGAATGTTGACAAATTTAGGGACGAAAAAAGAAACATAGACGAGTCGTTTTTCTTCGAAAATTCCCACAAGAGAAAGAGTTGAAAAACGTTGTTTATAGTGTGGTTCCAGCTGTTTCAATTTAAGAGGAAATGAATTGAAACAGAGAGAAAAAATAATGGGTCTCCGAAAGAGAGAAAAAAGTGGAAAACGAATTATAAAAAGCTCTGATCCGAGGGTGTTTGGGTTTCATCAACAAGACATTATTACAACAAGTGGTTGTCAAATAGAAAAAAAAACTTTGACGGAAACACTTTTTCTCATCAAATGAAATGCACAATTTCTTTATCAGTTCGAAGGAGAAAAAGGTGACAATGTGGAAATGACTCAATTATGAATCATACTCCTTTTTTTCTATATTTAAATGTTTTTTCTATTTGGAAGAATGTGTATTTAAAGCTGTTCATAATGTGATGTTTGAATGTTCTTATTACTTCGAGAAAAATCAAGTTCGTTATTTATTCAAATATATAAATATGATAAAATCTCTGTAATAAATTAATACAATGTGTGGTGAATGCATGGATAAGAAACTCACAAAATGATAGGAATCTAGGGAAGGGAAAGCATTAACAGTTTTGTTTTGGCTGGAGAAAAGTGAAACGATGACAAACTGACTGGAAATGGGACAGAAATATGAGCAAATTGGGAAAGAACGTCGACTAGTAGTGTGAACTTATGCAAAAAATGTACAATTTAACAGGCGAAAGATGACTGAAAAGGAAATGAAATGAAAATGACTATTGTGAGTTTTTGTTTCGCATGAATTGAAGAATATCCTTTTTCGTGATAATTCCCAAAACTTTTCCATTTTTGGTGACCAGCACCTGACGAAGTCCAAGTTTACGGAACATATCAATGACCGTTTCCATCGGTGTTTGATCCGTTACTGTCATTGGGGCCTGAAAAATTTCAGTTTACAATAGAATAGCCTGAAAAAACGTACCATATCCAGGATTTTTCGTAGCCGCAATGGAGCGGGACCTCCCGGGAGTGAATCAGGAACACCATCCGAGAAATAAGCAATGGAATTGGTGACAACATACGGCTGAGTTTTCCGGGCAGTGTGTAATGCAAGAAGTATATCTCGTCTGAAGAAGAAAAAAAAGCAATTTAGATTCTCTTCTGTTTATAATTTGTACCTCGTAATGAAACCGACCAGATGCATACTATTCTGAGAAACGACAACTGGGAATCCATTGAAATCTGTTTGACGGAGTAAACTCTCCAAATCTCCAAGTGTCATTCCACTTTCGGTAATCACACTCAGCTCATTTTTCAGTTCTCTTAAATCACTCATCGACATTTCATCTGCGACTTGACGGTGGATAGAAGGACGCATCACTTGGCTGGCAACAGTAGAGTATGGATATTCTCCCTTCGAGTCAAGGAACGGGTATCCATTCAGTTCAATGTGAGCTTCGTAGATACCCTATAATAAAACAATTCAATGTAATTTCGTTACTGGAAAAATAACTCACAATTTTCGAAATTCCGTCACCAATCCATTTAGAGAACATAGTGGCAACCATAGTTGGTACGATGAATTCCAGACTTCCTGTCAATTCAAACATAATAACCACAAGTGAAACCGTCATTCGGGTGACTCCTCCAAGAACAGCAGCTGCTCCAACCATCGCATAAAGTCCTGGCATGACACAGTCTTTTCCAATTTGGCACGTGAAATATTCGGAATGACCTGGCGTCGCTTGAACAGCACGGAAGATTTGATCTACAGTGATACCGAGAATACGACCAGCAATAGCTCCCATTCCGATAGAAGGTACGAAAAGACCACAGGGAACTTTGATACCAAAAGTAAAGATGGTGATAACGAATTTGAAGATAAGAGCCCAAAGAAGTTGCCCGAAAGCAATGCTCCATGCGTTGTTCTGATTGCACAAAGAATCTTCATCTACTTGGTCTTCACATCTATCAAAGAGCTGCTGTATCATAGATTGAGCAGATTTCCGGGTGAAGGGATTGAAGTATGAGATGGCAGCAGTGATTAGAGTGATTATCATGACTTCATAAATTGGATTTCCTCCGAGTGTCTTTGAGTTTTTTCGGAAACGAGACCACCTAGAATCAAACGTTTTCAAAGATCCAAAAATTGAATCACCTTATGTTTGCAAAAATAAAAAGACTGCCAATGATTCCTCCAAAAAGTCCGAGCAGAGCAAACGGAACCAGTTCGATGAAAGTCCATTTCATCATGTAATCCACGTGGAATAAAGATGTCTGATAAAAGTTTTATAATATGAGCATTTCTAATATTGGTAACTTACTTGATTGCTTCCAAATGGGTTCACAAATCTTAAAATGATTCCAGCAACAAGAGCACAAAAGAATGATCTCCACATTGTTTTGAGGGGGAAATAGTAAGAAGCCTCTTCCAGACTGAATAAAACTCCTCCGATTGGAGCACCGAAAGCAACGCTGACACCAGCTGCTGCCGAAGCAGACAGGATTTCTCGTTTCTTCGCTTCATTCAATCCATACTTTGGAAACAAATATGAGAAAATATTTCCGATACAGCACGCAAGATGAACCATTGGGCCTTCTTTTCCGAGTGATAAACCAGAAGCAGATGAGAGAATTAAACCAACAGATTTGATGATAAATGTCCATTTTCCAAGATAGCCACGGATGACAAAACCCGAAAGAATGCATTTAATTTCAGGAATTCCAGATCCACACGCATAAGGGGCGAAGATTTTTACGAAAAGCACTGCCAGTGTTGCCATTGCGACGGCCCAACCGATATAAAATATCCATTCCAGGAATAAGAAAAGAAAGCTTGCTGAATTGTAGTTGTTCAGCATCCATGGCCATTTCGTCCATGCTGTACAGTCATCATCTTTGAAGTATGTGTCGTTCGATGACCAACAACAGTGCTCTCGATCTAACCAAAATCGATCTGCGCATACCCCTGTCTGAAAAAAGTTTTTTTCTAATAGTTATGAAAGTTAGGAAATACCTTTAAATCACTCATCCATCTTGCCCCAATATCAATTATTCCAGCCGTTGCGCCAGCTGCAAGACCTACAAACAGCACACATATCCATCCTGCTCCAGCGTCCCATCCAGATTGTAAGAGGCCTAATGGGAAATCAACCCTGGAATCAAAGATGCGAGTTGTGAAAAAAAACAAAGCTCACTTTTTTTTAGAAATCATTTTGTGTCGTAACCGATCTCGAGCCAAATCTCTTTGCCAATCAATTGTATGGAAATCTCCATATTTACTGAAATGAACATTCACCGTAACAATGATTTTTTCTTCGTCTTTACCTGAAGAACGGGGGAGCCATAACGTCAGGAAGGTCGTCTTCTGTTTTGAATCTGACGTCATCAATGGCACCGAACGGGTTAAAGTCGCTAGAAGAGCTGCCGCCGCCTGAAAGTTTGCTTGAGATAATTTTCCGAGAGAATATTAGTCTGTATCACCTGCGCTCATATCAAGATGGATTGTTGCAGACGTCCCGCTTGGTTCCAACTCCACTTCATCTGTTGAGCCAAGAGTTGACGAGCGCCCGGCTCGTTCCATTTTTACTGGAAATGATGAGGTTTTAACTGGATATAAGTGGAAAGAAGAATCGATTAAACGGGAAAGGTGGTTTTTTTCAAAGGAGGGCTTTGCGACAGACCTTTTTCTTAACTATAAGTGTGCGTTTCGCAATAAGCTCTCAGTTTGCGAAGATTATTCACGGTATTCAGGAACGCTGTTGCAACGGAGAGGTTCGGAAAAGTTATAAACAATCAAAAGCAGAAAAGGATAGAATTTCGAACATTAATGACCTCTTGCATTATAAGCGTCATGTATCGACCTTTAGAGATGCCGACTATGATCTGAAAGATCGGATATCTTGTGAGTTCAGTGATATGAGCTCAGAAGTTCAAAAACAAAAAGAAACAATTTGAAGCGAGAACAAAACCAAGCCATCGTTTTCTCTATCACTGCGGCGCTGACGGCGTCGACGCACGGTGAATTTCCCACTACCCGATGGCACGCTAGCTCTTCCACGGTCAGCGACCCGCGGACTAGTTTTTAACACTGAAAAAAATTTTTTTCAACTTTGACGAGGAATTTCTCAAAATTGAGTCCATAACTTTTTAAAAGCTCTCCATAAACACCTCAAAATTTTTTAAAGAATTTACAGTAAAAATTTTATCCCTCAAAAAAATGTCCTTGATACCTAAAACTCGTGCACACTGAAGGGTGGCCGAGCTTTCATTTCGTTAAATCGGGGTTTTTCTGCGCGGCAATTGCGAAATAGCGTGCCAGGACTTTGCACTGCTCGTTGATTATTGGTTCAAAACGCCCCTTTCTGTTTTTTATTGGCTAGACACGCCTCCTTCCATGGCCTAACTGCTAAAAATCGTGTTCAACTAACTGGTAGTGAGAAATTCACCGTGCGACGCGAGTCTGACACAAGAAGTGCGTCTCGCTTTTTACTAGCGCTGAAGACCGCGCGCTTGCGCAATTCTCGCTTTTCGGTTTTTTTTGTATTTTTGTCAATATTCACCAGTATAATATATAGCAATCATTATCTCTGTTACGAATATTTTCTTTGTTATTCTTTGTGTCTTACTTATTATTTATTACAGAAAATGGCTGCTCTTGAGCAGACACTGGCCCTTTGCAAGCAGGTAGACGATATTTGTGATAATGGAATGGAATCGGCTGATGATTGCATGAAACTGCTCGATCAACTTTCCAAGATTCCAATGAGTATCGAAATAATACAAGTAAAAATCCTTGAACTATGCAACATCTACCTACGACATTAACTAAATTCAGAAAACAAACATAGGAATCAAAGTGAATACGATGCGGAAGAAAGTTTCCAACGATGCGATTGCAAAAAGAGCCAAAAATATCATAAAGGTAATTATAAAAAATTCTTCGTTTGAATAAACTTTGATCTTCAGGAATGGAAAAATATCGTAGACGGAAAGGGAAAGCAGCAAGATGATACTGATGCACCACCAGCAAAGAAGCAGCGTAAAGAGAGTGCAGAAGAGCCAAGAGCCGAGAAAAAGAAACTCGAGGCCCCGTACAAAAGACCAGAACCAACGAACCGCCCAGAGATTGTAGCACAGTTTGCTAGCGCATCGTTTCCACCGAAGCATCTTGAAAATGATGAGACTCGCTTGAAATCTGCTCAGCTTCTTCTCTCTGCTCTACGTTGTGGTGAACTGCCACAAGGAACTCTCGATCCAGAAGAATTGGCTGTTCAAATTGAAGAGAAATTATATTCCGTAAGTTTTCCTTCGTTTCTGGCGGGCCTGCGCGCTAACGACACAGTTTTTGAAAGCGGAGTTTAGTTCTTTAAAAAGTTATTTGACTGAAAGCCAAATGAGAAGTGTACGGGGATTTTAAGACTATTCAAATATTCACTCTACGAGCGTTGGGACAAATCAATATAGTCACCATATGTTCGTATATATAGGACTGATAATAATTATTATTGTTATTATCCTCAAAATTTTCTCCATTCAAGGTTCACCGTGACACGAACAAGAATTACTCAGCAGCGGTCCGTAGCCGTATTTTCAACCTTCGGGACAAGAAGAACTTGGCACTTCGTGAAAACGTGCTCACTGGTGTTGTCCGTGCAGAGAAATTCGCAACAATGACTAGCGAAGAGATGGCGTCTCCAGAAATTCGGAATATGCGCGACAAATTCACTAAAGAAGCTATCTTGGAGCATCAGATGAGTGTCCAGCAAGGTACTCCATCGGATATGTTCAAATGTGGAAAATGTGGCAAGAAGAACTGCACCTACACTCAACTTCAGACACGTTCTTCTGATGAACCGATGACCACCTTCGTCTTCTGTCTCGAATGCGGAAATCGCTGGAAATTTTGTTAAACCTGTTGCCTCCGATGTTAAAATAAAGATTGAAGTTCAGAAAAGGGTGTTTGCGTACTCAGTTAAAGTTTCGCGACTGTCTACTGAGTACGCAGACATCTTTTTCAGAACACTAATCTTCAGATTATAAAACTTCTTTTCATATATCATTGAATTATCAATTAACTCTCTGTTGGATACTCAACTGGTTGAAATTTATAATGTTATTATTTTAATCGTTCATAGGTCGCTGATCGTTCTTCTGGGATAAATCCACCACAGTAAGTTATGATCAACCACCAGTGACCGAATAATCTAACTTATTGGTTCATCTTCCGCCCCTCTCACTATCCATATTTGTTTTTTAAAATTCTTATGGAAGATGAGCATTGTTGCAATCTATTTTTGTCAAATGAATGCTATTTCTCGTCACTTACGTGCAAATTTATTTTAACCTGTTAATAATCTAGACAATGCTGAAGAACAGCGAACAAGCTAAATCTTACGTTATGGCGATGCGTATGTGTGAATCATTTTTTCAACTGTAACAATCTCAAGCTGGTATTTATTTCAAAGCAAAATTTAAATAGCACAGGTCAGATAATTAAATATATGTATTTTTCTTATTTTGGTCCTGTAAATCTAGGAAAGATCCTTGATAACCATGATGACGTGGTCCTTGTCAGGGGCGATCATAATCTCGTTCTTCTTCGTTCTCAATCTTAGGAAAGTCAAATCGTTGCTTGAATCGAGCTCGCGGATCGAAGTTTTAGTCTTCTCACATAGTTGTTGAAGGAAAGCTGTATGAGATTGTGTCGCATCACTATCAATTGTTGAATGGATAACTCGGCCTGAAAATGTAATCGTTTGGTTTATTATGTCTTGAATTCGAGCTTGAAAAGTTATTTCCTGCCTTGGATTTAAAAAATACAATTCTTACCAGCCGAATCGACAACAATGATTCCTACGACTCCTTTCTCCGACTGCAAGCGACGAATCGTCTCTTCAAAATCCGACATCTTAAAAAATGGTAAATTTGAAAATAGATGGAAAGGGTTGGTGAAGAGAGTAACAAACTGAGTTTCTCTATTTTCCACTTGAAGAGATACAAATTCAATTTCCTATGGCCGGATATTGAGAGCTGGTCGACAAGATATGTAAAAGCTGTGAACAACTTTGAAAAAGTAGCATACCAACAAAAAAATCAAAATTCTTTCTTTCAAAATGAAATTATCCGCATGAAATTACAACGAAGTGCTGGGTGAAATGTTAATGATGAATCGAGATCAAAGTGCAAATGTTCTCGTGAAAGTTGAGGAAGAATAACCAACATAAAGAAACATATGGAAGAGCAAAAAGATAGATAGAGGATGTGACGACAGAAGGGCGGATCCTGATTCAATTACTGGCGCTTTGCCTTTTTGGAGGAGGAAGGTGCATATTTGGCTTCCAGTGAATCGAGGAAGCTTGCACGCTCTTGTTTGCGACTTTGGATTAGGGCGACCAGATCTGAGTTACTCTGAAAATAATCGAGATAATACAAATTAATTGGGATTGCGAAAACGTAGATCAACCCTCTCTGATAATTAACTTGCCTGTAACATATTTTCGCACTCCACAGCCTCTTTTTCGGCTTTTGCTTTGTAGGACTTCATTCTTTTCTGAAAATCGAAACTTCAGTTTTTAATTGACTTGAAAAAAACAAACCTCCGAGGTAGTTGTTGAATACTTCTTTGTTATCTCAAGATCCCCGCTTTCGATGAGTGCGTCCAATGCTCTCTTCGTTTCTTCCACGTCTTCATATCCGAGAGTACAATCATGAATTTTTTTGAAATCTCCTTTGAATCGAACGTAATTCGCCATTAATTCGTTTTTTTGTTCATCTGATCCTTGATACGTTTTCATGAAATTATCGATGTCTTCTTTTGTAACCTTCTTGAACATGTTTCTCCAGGATTTCAGAACGTCTTCGTTTAGCTCTCCTGCTTCATCGTCCACAGAACCAGTCTCATCATAGATTTTTCTTTTTTCGCCGTCCGAAAGGACTTGATATGCCTTGTTGAGGATCTGAAACTTTGTTGTGTATGTCTTCTTTTCCTCTTCATCCAAATTTGATTTGTCCGGGTGCCAACGCATTGACTGACGGTAATAACCTTTCTTCACTGAAAATTACAAATGTAGACAAGAATCTGAAATAAAAGCAAAACGCACGTTCTTTCTCGTCACAATCTTTCTTGACCTGAAGCAGTTCGTAGAGACATTCCGTATCAAAATGAGTTTTACATTCTTCCAGGAACATAGTTAAGCTGAAAACAAAAGGTTATAGGTTCTACAATGGGATGAAAACAACAAAGAGCGTTGATTGAAAAAAAGATGAGATTGACAGCAAAACGACAAACGCGCCCTCTCGCACAAAGTAATCGCCGCGAGGTTTGAACCGAATTATAATACTAAAGCAATACAGAGAAACGATGATAGGCAAAGAAAGAAAGCAGTATTTTAGTTAATCCTCCAAATTTATTACTTAAGAAGTTTGATTGGATTTTCACGTTTTAGGCGAAATTTTTACGAATCGGATTAATTTTGACGTGAACTGATTCTGATCAGTTTGAACTCCACATCTGTTAGATCTGGGGCGTCGATAAGAATCTCACTATAAAAGGAGATGTGATATCAGATAAAGCTCATAGAGTTTTCAAAACTCCTTCAACAAATCGCCATGGCTCAATCCGTCCCACCAGGAGACATCCAGACCCAACCCAACGCCAAGATCGTCTTCAATGCCCCGTACGACGACAAGCACACCTACCATATCAAGGTGATCAACTCGTCTGCCCGTCGTATTGGGTACGGAATCAAGACCACCAACATGAAGCGTCTTGGAGTTGATCCACCATGTGGAGTGCTCGACCCAAAGGAGGCTGTCCTTCTCGCCGTTTCCTGCGATGCTTTCGCTTTCGGACAAGAAGTGAGTTTTTTTTTGAAGAAGTTCATTCCGTGTCTAAACGAAATTTTTTCAGGACACCAACAACGACCGTATCACCGTTGAGTGGACCAACACCCCGGATGGAGCCGCCAAGCAGTTCCGCCGTGAATGGTTCCAAGGAGACGGCATGGTTCGTCGCAAGAACCTTCCGATCGAATATAACCCATGAGTTTGAAACAAATAAACATTTTCGTATGAATTTGTCCTGTTCTTGCGTATCGGCTCAAGCACGTAAAGCTAAATCGCTACTCAGCGAGCATTCATCAAGCGTTTGAAGACATTAGCGGTTTAAGAATAGCAACACTTAACGGAGGGATAGTTGTGGTAAAAGTTCGAAAAGGAAGCATGAGAAAGAAGTTGTGTAAAACGAGTAGCCATGGCAACTGTTGGAAAAAGAAGAATATTTTTAAGAAAAACATGTTGCGAGAACGCTGCGAGACCTTCGGTTTTAGTTACTTACGTGCCTTCATCGCACCGTAACACCGTATTTCAAAAAACGGATTTCGCAAGCACGCTGTATAATTTCTTCATGAAATATTATTGAAGGAACATTATAAGTGCAGCGAAGTCACAGAACGAGCAGACTATAATGTACCCTGTGATGCCTGTTTGCGGAAAGCAAAAAGGAGGCAAAACGAGGGCGAGGCCGTCTGCTTCCCTAGCAAGACTATTATTCCACATACATTTTTCTCTAGTAATCTTGTCGTCTCACACTCTCCTCCTATCTCATCGGCGTTTCTTTTCTTGAGCTCCTTTGAGAGCTCTCCCATTTTTGGCGCCTTCATCCTCAATGATTTTTTTTCTAGAATCGCTGTTGTGTTGTGCACGTGAACTCATCTCCTGAAATGCTCATCGAAGCCATCGCCGGCCTCGCTTCGGCTTTTTTTCTTACTTACATTGGGTTAGTTTTTTTGGTTGGTTCAGCAACTTTTCCCTCCAAGTTTCGAAATCTGCTTATTGATTCTTTAACACTGCTTACACAGTCGTGAATCATACTCTCTTGACAAGCAAATATCTTCAATTGTCCATTTGTTTCTCAAACATTTCAAGCTTTACTTTTTCAGAATGACGTTAGTAGCACCATCGGAAGTAACAGACAAAGAAGCTGAAAACATAACAACAAACAAGGGTATGTTTTCCAAGACTGAAAAATCTTTACTAACTTATTTCAAAAGTTTATAGAAGAGTCGAAAAAAACTGGCAATGAAGCGGCAATTAAGAATCTGGTTCCTGGATCAAAGACCCTTGTTGTGCTATTTGGATGGGCAGGGTGTAGAGATAGATATCTTTCCAAATACGCACAATATTATGAAGATGCAGGGTTAGTTTCCACTGATTAAAAATTTAAGAATGAACTTGTTACTCAGAATATCTACGGTACGATTCACCGCTCCAATCGCCAAAATTAGGAGTTTCTCTTCCTATCGTCCGTTTGCTCGATGCTTCCATAAAATTCTGAAAGAAATACTCATTGAGCAAGAAGACATCTCAACCATTTATTTTCATGTTTTCTCAATGAACGGATGCTCTCTGCTCGCGGCCTATTGGGACCAGTTGAATGAATTTGAAAACGGAAAAGAAGTTCAATCGAAATCCAAAGGGCTTATTTTTGATAGCTGTCCAGCATTTACAAGTCCATCACAAAGCGCTCAAGCAATTTCATTTGCTACGTTACCACCAAGTCATTATCACGGAGCTCTGAGAGGATCCTACAAGGCGGTGCTGTACACATTCTTCTCATTTCACAGAGGAGTTTTGTGGCTGAGGTCATTTTTGGAAAAGGATATTTACGAGAAACATTATGCCTACTTCAAAATGATAACATTTGAAAATCTTCCAAACAAGCAACTCTATATTTATGGACCTGCAGATTTAGTAAGTCCTTAATTTATTGCGAAATCGCCAACGAGTTTAAAATGTTCATGATCTAAGTTGATATTCCAGGTTTGTTCCGAGGAATCTATTGAGGACTATGCAAAACTCATGGAGGAACGAGGAATATCCATTTCAAAACTTCGTCTTCTAGATTCTCTGCATTGCCAGCATCTTCGTTCTCATCCTGTTACATACAAACAGGAATGCCTAGACTTTGTCAAATCTGGTCACTTACCCGCCAACCGTAGTCGTGTTGCTCTAGAGAACACAGAAGGAGCTGAGCAGAACGACGTTCCAGAAGAACTTGCCTATTAGAAAAAACTCCGATATATCGCTAATTTATTCATTTTTAAATTTCATAGTTCGCATAATAATTTATATGAATTGACCGGTTCTACTTTCTCGATGTTCCTTCCATCTCCCAGTTCCTTTTTATATGATCCCATGTTTATAAGCTTTAAAAGCCTTTTGAGTATTATGTTTTTACTGCTTGATAGTTCATTATATGAAACAGTTTCTGAAGATCCCCGTTTTTGCAAGGGTTTCAGAGTAGTAGCAGAAAAAAAAAGGACTTGGCTGTAAATATTATTTTGATGAGACCCTCATTACGTATTCAAGTGCCCTTTTGTTATTTTGTGCTTCCTTCATTCTCTTCTCAGAATTCGTTATTTCCAGCCACGTTTCCTTCCCCCTCTTCAGGTCCTTGTAGTTTGTTCTCAAAAAACACCTGAAAAAAGGATTGGGTGGGCAGTGGAAAGAGGAGAGAAACCGAATTGATTCCGATGTGATGTCATTTCCACTAATCTCTCTACTACCTCCTAGTTTCTGGTGCGATTTTCAAATTGCTGACTGACGGAGAATTTCGTTCCAATGTGATTTCGATGACCATTCGAGGTGATGAGCAGACAATCATACAGTGATAGAGACAATAGAAGAAATAGAGAAATGGAGAACAAACAAGAATAGAGGAAACAAGACGAGAAATTATCAGTGATGAGTGATACTACTGTACAGGCTGATCGAGCGAGAAAGAAGTGATTTAAGAGGCAGCAGTCCTGTATGTGATAGTTGGATAGGCAATCATTAGAAAAATAGGAAAATGCCAACAATTTTTTGTAAATGTCAAACCACAAAAGTTGATTTCAGAATCGTGGCATTTGAAGGAAAATGGTGACTATATTAAATGATTTCGATTTTTATTACTATTTTGAAATAACTAACTCAGAAATCATCGGAACAAGTGTGGTCAAATAAACTAGATGGTTACATTTTTTCAGATCAAAAGTCTCACTGTAGTCTTGCTGAAAAAGTTACTATAATCCCTTTATTCTTTTGCAAGGAGTTAGATCATTCATCCAACTTTTCATTAGAAGTAAAACACATAAACACCCCTAGATAAACTAGAAAAAGTCTTCGAAGGTCCACTTTCTAATGAGGACCTTCTAGGATCTCTTGGAAAAACAAGCCGGGAGGGCTTTCTATCTTTTTAGTTAAGTGGGTGGAAAGACAAATACAGAAGTCAGAGAGAGGAAATGAGAGGAAAAGAGGAAGAAAGACGGAAAGAGGAAGCGAGCACACATTATTTACGGTAACTATTTCCACGAACTTTATCTTTCTCTCTTTCTCTCTTTGTATTTCCTTTTCTCTTTTAACCTTTCGAAATGTCAATCGGAGAGAGATGAAAATATAGAGAGGTACAAAGAGAGATATTCTCTGGATTCTCTCTATTTCGCATGTTTTCTTTTGACGCGGCGACGTTCGTTTGCCTTTCTGCGTCTCCAGAAAATGCCACGGATCACTTCTGAAAAAAGAGAAGTAGGAGGAGGAGAAGAGAGAAATATAGAACAACATGAGCGAGTCATAGAGGGAGAGAGAGAAAAGAGAAGAGTGAGTGTGCGTGTGACTCATTCTCGGCCCGCCAACTAACCTCCCATCGTCGTCAACCCGATTCGTCATCAACTTCTCCTTCATCTTCTTCATTTTCACATCTGTATTTTTCTTCTCAAAACAACAATCAGAATCATGGAAGACGACGAACCACCATCTTCATCTACGTCTTCGGAATCTCCAGAAGTCATTTTGAAAGCACCAACGTCATCTGCAAGAAAACGAAAAACTACTAGACGTGGTGAGATTGTTTGTTTTGATACAAAACGTGTTTTGATTCTGCAATCGAGAAGCCAAACAGTCCATCTTCTTCTTGTTTCTGATACTTCCAAAACTTCCGGGTGGGCTTCTGGGTGACATATTTATACAGAAATCATCTGGAAGAACATATGTAAAAAAGAGGCGACGAGGTGTAAAGAATTGTATAATCTAGGTTCAATTTGCTCCGCCCATTCATAAAAGTTCTCTATTATATTCTGATCATAAAAACTGCGGAACAAGTGAGACAGACTAAAGAGAAAGAGGCACAGCAATATAGACATGAATTGCAATGACACGTGATTTTCGATTTCATTGCTACTGTACCCGTAGCTTTTGCCTCGATTCCCGTTCTATGTCTAAGTCTCTTCGTCTTATATAGTCTCTCCTTCCAAGACGACAGTTTTCGGATGGCAGTGGTCTCCCTGTTCGTTCTTTTTTTTGATTTTGTTATTCTACTTGTTTCAAAACCAATTGCTTTCTTTCATTCTACAGCTGATTTCTCCTCCTTTTCTCTCCTACCTGAAATCTAATTTCTCAAAAGTACCCTCATAAATCAACCGGCGAGTCTCTCCTCCCACCTCCAACTTTCCCATCGTCAGACGCTCATATTTTATTGACGTTGAACTCATTGTGCTCTCTCCGATACTTTGATTTGACAAACAAAGTGTTTCAAATTTAGTTCGATGTTCCCAATTAGAATTATTGTTATTTAAGTTGCTTATTCTTAGAAGTTCCTTGAGATTATAGAAAAATATAATCATTATTTGCTGTTTAGACTCATTCACAAAAATCAAAACTGGATAACCAGACCAATGAAGCTCTAGATAAATTTTAACTCATAGCATGCCCATCTGAAAGCGGAAAATTCTGAAAATATTACCTATAATAACCTAACTTTCAGAATTTTTCTGTTATTTTCTTTGGCTGTTATTTAAAACTTTCCCGCCCCTTCTAGACTATTCTAGGTTCTCTTTCCTTCCTGAACGCCGGACGTGAGTCATTCGGTTTCGTAAATGTTTTGGCACACACTCGCTCTCTTTTTTCTACTTCCTAACGCTCTGATTTCATTTGAATCATTTGGATATGAATGGATATGAATGGCTACACGCAGACTATTTTTTCTTCTGAATTCGATTTTGTCTCTGAACATCATCAGAATCTCAAACTCATGACGTAGTATTTCAACTCTGATCTCTTCTTTCTTCTTCTTCATATTTCCAACATCTTCTGTTTTTTTCTTTTTCTCCTTCTCCTTCAGATATTCTTCTCCTTCCCTCCTTCCGAACATCTGAAAATCTCCATCTTTTTTCCTTTTTTCGTTCTCTTTTTTTCATACTATAAACAAGAATTCGGAACAGAGCTCAAAGGATTCGGAGGAGAAATATTCCAGAATCTTTTCATTTTTCGATCTGATTTATTGTCCGAAAACATCAGAGAACTGGGAAATCAGTGATTGCTGAAACATGTGCTAACAAATGATCCTAATCAAATCTCACTGACACAATTTTCTAAGAATATTCAAGAGAATTTTCTGTTTCTGGAGTTTCTATGGACTTATTTTTCCAATATAAAACATGTTTTGATCTAAAACATCGTCACATTTTATTGAATTCCAGATCAAATGAAATACATCTTGTCTTGTTTGTTTTTTTTCCATTTGACACGTCATCACTGATAATCTATTTCCTAGTGATTTCATAATTAACTGTTTTCATGGGCACTTTCTAAGAATATAGTCTTTGCGAAATATTCTGATTATTTCTCCGTTTGTTTATAATTAAGGAAAAGGATGTATAGACCTGGATAAAATAGTATTGAAAGCACCGAAATCACGCTTTTCATTCAAATACATCCGATTTGAAATGGCCCATGAAGAGCCTCTTTTAGAACCTCTTTCAAATCTGTTGTACCGTTTTTCAAGTTCTGAAAAACAACGCATTGCGATAAAAAAAAGCATATTTAAATTTCATTTCTTAACTTTTCTAAATGCTTCCAGTTCATCCGAAATGGGGTGGTTGAAGTGAGTCAGACTTGCTTATCACCCGCAAAAAAGGTTCTCCTCCATCTCATTCTTTTCTCTCATCGTTTCGTTTTCCTTCGGTTCTTCTTCTTCTTCTCTATTTATTTTGTGAATCGATGATGAATAATTCGTTTGATATGAATGTGACACACACCAATTCACCATGTAAGGTTTACTTGAAATTGCACACTTTCATTCGAGAATAGAAATGAGTTTGGTCAGAAACACTGTTCTTCTTTGATTCCTAAAAATAAAACTTCGTCTGGGACTCTGATCATAAATTCTCTGAAATTTCAGATCGAAGGCAGGAAATGGAGGTGGAGGATGGGGAAAAAGAGAGCACCTCCCAATATTGTAAAGGATTTTTCGGTAAGATTTTCAATTTTGAAAAAGAAAAATGAAATAAATATCAAGAACAATCTGTACTGATCAAATATTCAAAAATTGAAGTAAAAATGTCAACAGTATTTGGGTATGACTGATAAATATAATGATATCACAACTTTGAAATTGTAAAAAGAATGCAAGTACTATAAGGAATAGATTAACTGTAGATCCTTGAAACATAATTAGTTCACAGGAGTAATACTATCTGAACATCATATTCTGTAGATTACGTGACAAAGCCCTTTCAGGAGTCTAGGATTTGCTGTTATCTTTCAGTGAATCAAGCTTTATTCAATATAAATGGTTATGATTTCAAACCTTCGATTCCTAAATGAAGATTTTGGAATCGAATCCTTCTAGGTCTCTGGTAATCTTAAAATAAATATGGCATTTTTTCTGTACAGATGGAAAGATCGAGTTTCCTTTTCTTTCGATACCATTCACATTCATAAAGCTCTATTATACTTCTTCCCATAGTAACAGATCATCAGAAGTTAAGCTTCAACTTTAGAATTGATCTTTACAAAAGGTTGTAGCTGATAAGAACTTTGTGACAGTCTGTGCCTCGTCGTCGGTGTGGCTGATAACTTCTGAAATGTTTGGAAGAATGACACATAATCAGTTCTGTTTCCATTGAAAAGCTAGCTAATAACTGTAATGATTACACCAGTTTGGAATACATTTTAGAAATAATCAGTACTTCCGAAAAACCGAGAAACGCCTATGGGAACATATTGCTTCGGAAATACATCGAGATTACTTTCCCACTTTCTTCTCCAACTAGAAATAGCCGGAAAAAAAGAAAATCTCGTTCGAAATTCCATTACCATAATGTAATTCTGACATTCTTTTTTCTTTACGTAAACATACATACATTTTGAGATCACTCATTGCTTCTATAAATTCTTGGTTTTCAGTCTTTTCTTATTTATAACTTATCCGAAACTCGTAATAACCTTTCGCACTTTCATACCATTCTCGTGATAAATCTACGAAAGCATTCATCTGATCATATGCGCTTCTTGACTCTCGTCTCGCATTGATAACTTTTAGGAATTCAGAATGAACCGGAAGTGACGTTTGCCACGTGTACTTTCATTGGTTATTGCGAAATTGGAGAGAGGTTTTATCATCGAAAAAGCACCATTTGAGTAGAGTAATCTTCATTGATAAAATGTCACTTTTCAATTATTGGCCGCTTCTCACACTTCAGCAATGCCAGCTGAAACTATTAAGACAGTCTATCATAAAACAAGAAGTTGAATGAGGTAAAAAAAAGAGGGAAAATCGAATCAAAGAAACGTGTTTCTTGGAAAACAAGGAGAACCGTATATCATAACAAAAGGGCGTTCTAGTAATTAGGCACCCAAAAGTACATTGAGAGGGGGAGAAAGAAACAAATGGGCGGAGCCAGAATGAGAGTGGTGAAAAACGGGGGCAAAACAAGAAGAAGTAAGAAGCGGGAGGAGGAGACGAAGAAGAGAAGGACCGCCCATTCTGAGCAGTGAGCTACTTCGGTGAGCTGAGCCGCTGTCCACTACTTGCTCATTGAGCAGATATCGCACAAATCTGAAACCACACCTTATTTGACCTATTAACACTATAAATGATGCTGTTCAACAATCACAATCAGCTTCTTTTCGGTAAGATTTTTGGGGGAAAATTGTGCTCTTCATGAAAGATTTATGTAGTCTCTTCCATTCCAAACTGGAATGTTGTGTAGTCAGCCTAAAACACCTGATAACTTGTGCCTGAAACTTCTCCATTTTGATCTTTCTTATTCGTTCAACGGAATAATTTGTGATAAGTACTAGTTTAGTCTACATTGACTTCTGTTAATCTCTATGATTAGAGTAACTATTTATAAGAATCACAAGATGATATTTATTCAATTTTCAATAATTTAGTGACTTTTGTCACGTACTTTTCATAGAATTCTCTCATGAGCATTGAAACCCCATTTAACCCCTTTCCTATGTCATCATCTTTTGACGTTGAACCGGAAGCCGATTAATGAAATAAAAACTAGCCAATTGAACAAAAAAGGCCAGACAGATCACAGAAAATCCGATCGTTTTTTCGCTTCTTTTCATGGTGGGACAAGGAAACAAGATTGATTATTGTTATCACTTCTCTTTTTTCTATTAGCTCATATCCTTCCATTCTAAAAAAAACAGATAAGAGAACAGTAAAAACAGATAAAAAACAGTAAAAACAGATAAAGAACTTCCTCATACGAAACTACCCACACAATTGTCTAGAATCTGAATTCATGTTTCGTACCCGTTTTCTCATTAATTGGGCTGATTGTTTTGGATACGAGTAAGAGCTCTGTCGCCGGTGGAGTAGTGCCGGGTAGTAAGAGGAACGGGCAGCTAATAATATAGTTAGAGGGGATTCAGAGAACAACAAAACAAATGATTGTGATGATGTCGCAGGGGACGAAGACGTCTACGGCGATGTGAAAAACATGCATCTGGAGCTAGATGCTGTGTAGCCTTCTTGTTGTATACGAGACATCTGAAGATAGGGATGTGACGTGGCACTGTCCAAAATGTTCGAAAAAGATTTTTCATTACTTCACGCAGTTCATTCATGTATTAATTCAAAGATCTTGACAATGTTTTGAGATGGATTATATGAACCTGAAAGGAATGAAATAGGTGAAATGATCTTGAGTTTTTCGTGCGAAAGCTGAATACTTCCATGTGGAAATGACGTTTTGATATTAAAATTTCGAACTCGTATTGAACTTCGAAAATGATCTGAGAAACCTTTTTGTTTCGATAAACTGACCAGGAAGTTTATTAGCCTAACTAGGTCATCCAGAATAATACGTGTCAAACCACAAAGCACATTTCTCAATGAAGCCTTTCGTACTTTAAAGGCAATCTGTTTCATTTATATAACACCTTTTTAAGAAAATCACCTGATTCTTGAAATACGTAGATGAGCACACTTCATCTGAAAAATACAAAGTTCTTGTTATGGTGTTTTGAATTCTCTAATCTTATACACAAGAGAACGAAATCAGTTTTCTTTTGTCCTTGTATTCAGTGAAAAGGACATGTTCTGAAAAAGTGAAAATCTGACGAAAAGACAACAAAATGATATTTTCAGATGCACTACGTGTGGTTCAATCCTCCAACAAATTTGAGTTTCAAGGTGGAGGTCTCAGCTCTCCCGTTCTCCCGGCACTTCCTCCAACAACTGCATTTAGTCCAATTACTCCAGCATCTGCAAGGTAATTTTCAGATATTTTCAGATGATAACTCCATAAAAGTGCAAAAGTACTCAAATACTTCATTCTAGTTCTATTCTTTTTTTCTCATCATAAGCAACAAAGAGATTAGTCAATGAAAAGTGCTACTGATTCTTAATTTAGTCCATCCGATGTTTTATTCTTTCGTTTTTTTTCTCCGTAATTTCATGCATTAATACGGAGAAATAATCCGGGGTGAATAGATGCCAAAAGTGGATAATCCTTATCATACGATCCAGATGACACCCACATCGTCACCAAAAAGCCATTTTTAGAGACATTTTAAGATTGGGGAAAAGAGGAATGATTCTGTTTTGATAGACAAATTGATAGGGAATAGAAACTGAAGGGTAGAAGAAAGTGCAGTTAAGAGCAGCATTTCTGAAACTAAGTCTTCTTGATTATGCCGATGTTCTAAAACCTTGAAAACGTCATTATTCCTGTTCTTTCAAAACAAAGCCATTAAAACATAGCAGTATATGTCTTTGTCAAAACATCTTCATTAGCTTCTCGGTGCAAAATGTGCAGAAAAGCATGAACTAATTGAAAACGTGATGATCAGATTCAACTTCTGCACTTTTTCCAGCTCGTGGAATATCTGTTGTTTATGATGTGAAATGAATCAAGTACATAAAAGTGAATTTCAGTGACATGCACACCATCGTAATGTCAATTCTTGGTAATACTCCAATCACCGGTGGTCCAACAATTCCACTTCCTTCACCAACACTTTTGCCATTAACGACAACAAATGGAGACTATGAGTAAGTGAGGGAAGAAACGGATGATGCATATTATGAATTCTGAGATAATGAGGAAGTAAAAAAAGAAGACAGAGAAAGAGAGGGAGAGTGAGGAAAAAGTATAAATTGAGGGAAGATCAGTGAGCAGAATAGCACTCCCCCAAATGTTTTGACATGTTTTTCATGGAATTGTGGGAGGATGTGATGCATGGGTGAGTGACGCAAATTTGAAGAAATAGAAGGAGAAAACGAAGGTAAATAACAAAATGGAGACATTATGAAGATCAGAGTCTAGTGAAGAGAAATGAATGATCTTCTATGATCTCACTTCATTTTGAATTCTGAATACTCACCTGATCTCAATAAAGGTTCTCACACTTCAAACAAAAAATCGGAAGGCTCCAAAACAGGAAATACGGACTCACGTGCAATTGCTTCTGCGAATAAACGTCACTTTCGGGCAAAAAGTGAAATAAATAATAAAAAAGGGAAGAGGGATTCAGTGATCAGAGTGTAAAAAAGCATTTGAATGTTATCAGCTTTTTGAAAAAAGGGGATTTGGAAGTTAGGGATGGAAAAACGATAAATAATGTAAATTCTGAAAAAAATTGAATGGTTCTACAGATTTGCATTTTACAATATGAAGTTTTCCAATAGTTTAGAAAGTTTCGAAAGATGTATAAATTGACATCGTTTTATAATTAAGATCCCTTCGAAAGACATACATTGACTAAAAACAACACAATTAGATTCCATAAAACAAAACCAGTCACATGATTCCTGAAAATTTTTCCCACACTGGATTTAAGTTGAGACAAAATAATTGGTCTTTTTCAATCGAACAAAAAAGTTGACCATTTTCAAACCCGAATCAAAACAGACCGAAAAATGCATTGAACTCAACAAAAGAAGTGAGTAAATATTCCCGAATAATAGTCTTTTTTCCGGACGAATAGAATAGAATTCAAAAATCGATTCAATACGGGAAACTGGTCTCTTTTTTCACAAGTAGAAAAAGTCGCTGCTTTCCCCAAACATGCAAACTACACGAGAATTGTTTTGAAAACAAACTGTCCGAATCTTTTTCGTTTTGTATATACCTTTCACTCTTTTTTTCAGTGATATTTCTATGAAGATTCTTGCATCTTCCGCTCTTCCTGGCCCTCCAATTGTCACTTCTACCAATTCACCAGACTCTTCCACAACTGCAGTCAACACTACTCAAATTACCGCTCTTCCACCACTTCTAAACAATTTCGTATCATCAACAACTCCATCCACTTCACGTCCAGATAAACTCAATTTAACTGTGAGTTTTTGTTTTCAGATATCTATAAATTCTGATATGATCCAGTCCCGTTATCTGCGTAAGACAAAAATATGACAGTGTGGTGGCGCCGTTCAATTAGGGTTAGGAAATAGTGCAGGAGTCTAAGATTTCAGAATCATTGTTGCACATTGCAGTCAGATTTTAGGCTGCTTAGATAACTTGAATAAAGTATGAACTACCTACCTACTTTTCAAATCCACAATACACGCATATTCAAAAACCAGGATCAGGGTGTTTTTCGTTTTTCCTCATCAGCTCTCAACTTGTTTTCAATTTCAGCCACCTCAAAACGATATTGCAATGTCAATTGGAAGTTACAGTGACGATTCAGACGGTGGTTTTGATTCAAGAAGTGTTTCAAGAGCTGGTGGATCAAGAGGAGATGGGTGAGTTTTTATACCTAATTCTCGTGTTCTTCGGGTTGTCTTCAACTCTCTGGCTCCTTGAGCTCACACAATTAGGCACGGCGAGTCCATTTTTTGCAGCGAAAAAAAGAACAGAAAAAAGGAAAAAAAAAGAGAAAGACTAGTTCTTCTTCTTTTTCTTTTCCTTCTTCATTTTTTCTCTTCTTCTTTTATAGGAAAAACGACTTCTCATTCGTTTTTCTCAATATTCAAAAAATTTTATGATGCAAAATTTTTATGAAGAGGTGCCCGGGATTCATTTATAATTCATATTCTCCCCTTTTTTTAGTGTTAGAGGTCATTCCTCCACATGTTCCTTCTTTTATTCGTTCACTCTGGTTAAGACAAAAAGAGATCTCATTTTTAACGTTCAAAAGTTGTCTAAAGATCTGCATCAATTCACTAAAACAAAAAATGCTCATCTAAATTTTGATACGTCTTTTCTGCTGATATATCACTGAATTCAATTTGACGACCAGACAAATGTTAAACTTTCCACTCGAGATATTCTGTCTGATTGTGAAAAATGAACGACTTCAGACTCAAGTTTTATCTCAAACATCCCTTTTGGGAATTGTCTAGAAACTATGAAAACTTTCCGATAACAGTTACAATCACTTATCAATCGAACCAAACCCAAATGTCCTTTTCGGATTAAACCTATTACTGGTCAATAAGTCATGGTATTAAAATCTACATAATCTTCTCTAAAAACTAGTTCATGTATGCAATTGAAATGGCAACAATTCTCATCTGAATTACCATTCCTCCCACTCACTTTTTTTCCTTTAAATTGTTCGAAAGTCAATCAAAGTTTAGCAATATATCACCTGCATTCAGTCTCGCTACTCTTGTCCTCTCATTTTCCATTTATTTCCTATATTTTTGATTTCTCTCCCTGCAAACTATTCTCAACCACCCACATTTCCAAAAAAAGACCACCTAGAATCCGATGATGATTAATCACATAAACTAGATCATTATTTACAAGACTGGAAACGAGATAATGACTCATTTGACAGTTTTGACTGTTCCTTGATGACCCTGAATGAAATAGGAAAACGACAAAGAAGACGAAGAATGTAAATGAGTCAGAAATGAATAAAACGACGGATTCCATATTGTGACCACATGGCTTGTTCAACAGGTTGATAAATTACCTTGTAGATGTGAAGGAATGCTACACGGACCAATTGAATTAATTGGAGCTCATCAGATTCAACACTCTTTGCAGTGCTTTTGTTCTATTTGATCGAGAAGATGAGCTATTACAGTAGCAGTGTTTTGCTGTGAACACTTGTCAAATGTTTTGAAATACAAAAAGATCGGTCGAAATTATTTATTTCGAAGAAAGTGAGAGCTTATGGGTTGTATTCGATCGGAAGGTTCTTGCGACGAACCATACCGTCTCCTTGGAACCATTCACGGCGGAACTGCTTGGCGGCTCCATCCGGGGTGTTGGTCCACTCAACGGTGATACGGTCGTTGTTGGTGTCCTGAAACAACGTCGTTTAGACACGGAATCCACTCCATTAAAAATCTGAAACTCACCTCTTGTCCAAAAGCGAAAGCATCGCACGAGACGGCGAGAAGAACAGCCTCCTTTGGGTCGAGCACTCCACATGGTGGATCAACTCCAAGACGCTTCATGTTGGTGGTCTTGATTCCGTACCCAATACGACGGGCAGACGAGTTGATCACCTTGATGTGGTAGGTGTGCTTGTCGTCGTACGGGGCATTGAAGACGATCTTGGCGTTGGGTTGGGTCTGGATGTCTCCTGGTGGAACGGATTGAGCCATGGCGATTTGTTGAAGGAGTTTTGAAAACTCTATGAGCTTTCTCTACTTTAACAGCTCCTTTTATACTGAGTTTCTTATCTTTGCTCCAGATCTTCGAAGGTCATACTTGTGATAAGAATCAAGTTCACGATAATAATTAGACGCTGGAAAAACTTTTTTTCTGATATTTTTAAATTAAGTTTACGAGACTAATTCACGTGAAAATTAAGCCAATATTTTCTCATTGATAATATAAATTGATCCTGTCTGACTCGTTGAAAAAAAAACTAGGAGAAAGTGCAAGCCCTTCTATTAGAACACTAGAAAACTTTCATACTCTCCAGACAAACCCATCTATTCTCAAAACTCAATCCTTTAGTACTAAACAGCATGAACAAGAAACCAAAACCATTCCAATCAGTTTTCATAAAATTCATGCATTGAATCGAAATGAAGAGTTGTTTATAACCTATTAAACATGTGATTTCAAAAAGTACTGTTCCTCAAATAACAAAAACTCCCATACAAATTGAACATTTTTCATCATATTCCTCCTTTCCCTCTGATTCTCTTCCATTCCAATATCACTATAAACTTTATGTGTCTCGTGTTCAAGTTGGACTGTAAGACTGCACAAAAGAAATATATACGCATGTATATATGCATTGTATGCACGCACTTTCTTCTTATTCTTTCTCCCTTTTCTTCCCATTTTCTAACCCATTCGTATCGATAACTATGTTGATCAAACAGGGAGTGCCTATTTCGTTTTTTTGCAATCCTTGCTCACTTCAACTTGGCACAGGAATCGTATTTTGTACATGTGCTCCGAGAGCACTATTTCAACGAAACACTGTCACTTGACAAGAATACAATCTTCTACTATATAGTTTTTCATTATAGAGAATGGCTTTTTGTTATAGCCGATTGCTCCGATGTTTCCCTCGTTTTTACTTTTTTTCAAATTTTATTTTCTTCCATTCAATTTTTGTACGAAATTTCTTATCACATCGTGACGAATTTCAAGTAAAGAAACAGAAATGAAGCATGCTAATGAGTCATTTCATTTTGGACAAAAAAAGAACCGTGCCTCGAATACTAATAAAATAAGAAAAGAACAAAGAAATGAAAAACATGCGAAACGATGTGTTGGCCTCGAGCAAGTGCCCTGCACATGTCCTGGTCTGAATGAATCGAAATTGACGCTCTGCGTCTCCAAAAACTGTCTTTCTTTGAGTTGATGTATATTGTCCATTTTCTTCTCCCTCAACATTCCTTAGTTCTACAAGAACTTTTTTCTCTGATTCTTCGAACTTTCTTGAAGTTTGGTCCTATTTTCCAAATGTTTATCACCTGAAGTAAAAATTTTATTATGGTAAAAGGTCATTCAAGAATGCTGAGTACTGCGTTCCGCAAAGAATCATACATACAACTCAGACAGTCTCAACATTTAAGAGTTTATTTGGATATTTTTTGGAAATTACCTAACACTCCCTTGTTCTAGGCAGCGTTCCTTTTTTATTTGTACATTCTAAGCTTCTGGGTATCTACAAAGAATACGTGTCTTTGTCCATTTAATGCCCTTGAGAACAATTCTCGCTTACAAAACTTCCTTGACCGTTGTGATGAGAATGTTCCTCTTTTGCGTCTTTTTTTATTGTTTTTTGCACACTGTCTGATCTCTAAATGATCTTCTCATTTCCCTCATTTCCAGTCGGGTCAAATCACATCACCTACAAATCATAAAAATGTGGTGGGTTGTCCCTTTTTTTTCATCTTCTCACACACAAATGACTCACCGTCTCTCGGTCCAAGTGCGAACGTACAAACATACGTACGACCAGCACTATCCAAGAGGAGACACACACACAAACAGTCAGACCAAAACCAGCAAAAAAGATGCCGGTGACTCATTTACAGCTTCTCCCGTCTTCTCTAATTCTCTGCGTCTTTTTTTCTCATTTCACTATCCTCCCGTGGGGAAACTCCGCCCACTGACCGCCCTTTTCTTTCGCCCTCCCCCTTATTCGTTTTCCTTTCCTGACGGTACAACATCTATCAGACACATCATCAGAAGACGTTAGATAGAATCATCATATCGAAATAGGCAAATATGCTCAATTGGGGACATCACAATTCTTACGACGAGCCATCGGCTTCCTCATCTGGATCATCATCATCTTCTATAGCTGCTAATTTAAGTTCAAGTTATAATTCTGATTCGAGGAATCAAGGATGTATGGGTGGAGGTAATGGACAATATGGAGGAGGTCTTGGAAATGGTGGATATAATGATTATTCACCCCATATGGATCCAATCAATATGTAAGTTTCCAGCTTCTTAGTGAAATTCTAGCTTTTCCAAACAGTACGTATCAATAATACTATTTTTGTAAATATCTCGGATGTCTGGTTGTTTGATATTCAAAACTTAATAACTGTCAACTCTCACGAACTGTTTCCATTGTCACGAAACTATATTTTATACACTCACAGTCAATAAGTTCTATGTCTTGAGACCTTTGACTAAGAATATGGGAACGACGACTGGAGACTTTTCGACAGTCTAGGTTTTACCATGAGAGTTCTCATCGTAAGAGTTAGGGTGATCTGGTAGTGCTGTTGCTTCCAATTCTATTATTTGGTATGCTTCTCAAAAAACTACTCATAACCGTTCGAATTCTTCAAATCAAGCTCATTTATTTCCTGCAAAACTTCCACTTTATGATCACGTCATTCATATCAGTATCATTCATATTTCCTCCCAGAAAACAATCCATATTTCTTTCTCTGCGTTTCTCATTCTTCTTTTATCTCTCACTCTCTTCCTATTCTATCAACCTTCTTATCAGGAGTCTCATCTACATACTTACACACCCAAATTTCTCTAAAAATTTCGTCTCTATCGTTGACGAACAACATATTTTTCTATTGAAGCACCAAGAAGAACATGGCTTTGAATATGGGGGAATTCCCGATAGAAACCTGTTCGTTTCGCAATCATTTCGAAAGAAATCGAAACATTACGGAAAAAAGGAAAAGTTTGAGAAGGGAGAAAGAGAGAGAATAAGATGATGAACAAGAAGAAATGGGATTGGACTATGAACTTTTCGGGATTCGTTTTCTTTGAGACTGTATCTATTAGATCATGAGATATTGAAAGGAGATGTTACAAATAAGAAGTCAGAACTGATAAATTTCTGTCCGATATATTTTCTGAGATATTTGAGCTTTTGAACAAATTCCAAGTTGTAGACAGAGATAATCCGTTCTAATCTTGGCAAAAATTCATTTTGTTTCTCCTTCTGCTGCTAGACTCGCACCAGCAAAACTAATATATTATACATATTTCTTTATTTTCCTTTTTGAAACGACGGAAAATTAGTTTTTTGCACTTTTGATTCGGGAGAAGTTGTTTGAAAAAGGAAGTGGAAATAATGTTTTTTTGGGTCACAAGTGATTTTTTTGACAAATGGGGTCGAGGAAACGATTTCTATATGTCTCTGCAAAAGTCTAGATAAAAAGAAGAAACACATCCACGTTTCTCTTGAATAAGGAACGAAAAAGAGGAAAGTTCTCCTTCGTATTTTCTACTGGTGCCTACCGTAACCCGTATTACACTTTGACCTGAATGTCACAATCTTTCAATAAAGAAGAAATGGCGTCTTGCTTTGAAGAAGAGCATCTTACAGTTTAAACAATTTGATCGTAAACAAACTAAATTAATTTTGCGGATAGAGCTTTCATCAACATCGAAACGAGCCTAAAACTAGAGAAGTGAAGCATCTGATATTCGTGTATTTGAATTTACGTTCAAATTCTTTTGTTTGAACGTAATGACATCACTTATTACCATAGAAAATTCAAACAGTATGTGGTACCCAGCGACACCTTCTCTGAATCACCAAATTAGATAGTACAATGATTGGAGAGACGGAGAAATTCTTCGCTCCTCCCTCTCATGCCCTTTGGCCTTTTTGCTCCTTTTCGAACACTTTTCTTGTCATTCTTCGCCAAAGATGATGAACTGTCCACCACCATGGATGATGTCTTCTTTCTTCAATACGAAAGTTCCATCTCCATTTTCTATTCCTGATCCTTATCAGAATAGTTTCCAAAATATGATGATGTTTTCGCCAAATCCATCATTCAATTTCTCTACTTCTGATACTTCAAACTCCTCTATTTCCACTGCTGAATCCACTCCAAAATCATCCCCAGTTCTTCCGGAAATCAAATCGAAGTTACCATACTTTGACTTCAGCAATGCGTATGTTTTATTTCTTTTTCCCTTTTTTGTAGCCCACCACGGAAAGACTATATAACACTTTTCGCAGAATGTATATTTCGATTCTTTTGCAAAAATACGCAAGCCACGGTCGCTTGCCCTTTTCTTGTACCTGTATTACTCTGCAAAACAAAAAAGGGTATCGAAGAATCACGATTACTCAATAGAAGGAAATCCAAGTACATCTCAAAATGATCACTGAGAAAACGTAACCTTTTTCTTCTCTTTCAGACAATGACGTCGAACTTACTCATTGCCTAAATTAGATCACATCTGTCTATCCTCCTGGGTACTAGAAAAAAAGAAAGATCATTTGAATTTGAGACTTTCTGAAAGATTATGATAATTCGAGAGTTGACTTAGAATTGATATTATTTCTAATACTACTTCCTGAAAAAAAAAGTGTCGACACTTTACAGTTTGTATTATTATTTGTACGTATCCATCTTTCTGAATCAACACAAAAGTGTGTTAATCCTTCTCAGTTTCGTCTCATCCCTTTATCCTCCTTCTTTATATTAGCCGACGAGTTGTGACTCAGAACACACATAACGTACATGAAGGGTGAACTTCTCGGAAATCTCTGTTAGGATTAGTATGACTCATCTCCAATAGAAAGAGAGAGTGAAAGAGAGAGGTTCCATGGCAACTGCAGCGGATTGGGAGGGCGGAGCTTTCGAGCTCAAGCTCCGCCCTCTTTTTTGGTTTGTTTTGAGACGCGGCGAGCAGTTAGAAGAATAAGAACAAGAGAATCCATATCTTGTTATTACCACATTTTCTTTAATACTAAACTGAACTAAAAATCATGGTCTGGTCGCCAGAGAGTATGGGTATGACGCCTGAAGAACATCTTGAATGGTAATGTTTTTTAAAAAAATTAAAAAGTTAAATAAAAGATTTATTATCAAGAACGGTTTGATTAACTTTAACTGTTTCAGGATGTCAATGGATGATCAGGAGAAGAAGAAGTTGGAGAGAAAGAGAGCTCGTAACAGGCAAGCAGCTAGCAAATGCCGTCAAAAGAAAATGGATCGCATCAAAGAATTGGAGGATCAGGTGCGGAACACTTCTTTGTTTTCTTTTCAAGACGAACGCTATTTTTGGAATTGAATTAGTCAAAAAAAGCAGAAAACATGTTTTGCAGTAGCCTGGAAAAAATAACAGAATGTTCAAGCAAATATTATTTTTTCTTCAGGTTCTGCACGAGAAACACCGTGGACAACGTCTTGATGCTGAGCTTGTTGAATTGAACAGAGCTCTTGATAGTTTCCGTCGAATGGTTGAACGTCACTCAGTTACTGGATGTCCAAACAACTCAATCCGTGCTTAAATCATGAATTAACAGCCTCATCTTCTTTCCATTTTTAATCTTTTCTTCTTCATTATCATCCATCTACCGGCTATTACTCGATTCAACTAGTGCAATTAGTGTATCTAGACTTTCTCTTTTTCCACCTTCCCTCATCTTTTTTATCTTCTAAACATTCCCTTCTCAGGGTCAATTCATTTTTATCACTCTTTTTTCTCTTCAGTCTTTTTTTCTGTTTCTGACCTACTTACAGTATCAGACTGCGCCAATCAAACTTTTCATCCAAAAACTCTAAAATTAAAATAAGATTCGAATTAACTCGGTTGTGATCATCAACGTCTTTTTCCCATTTTTTCCTGTCCCCGTTTTCATTTTTCTCATTTTCCTGTTCTTTTCATCTTTCTTCAATAAAAAGCAATAACTTTCATTCATTTCTCAAAAATGAACTTTTTTCAAAAGTTTTTCCAGTCTTCAAACACGAAGCTTTCAACGGTACGTTCACTTGTTCCTCGGGAAAATGAGAGTAAAAATGAAAAAAAAATTTTGAATCATCAAAAAATCACAATAACCAAAAAACGGAAAAATAAAAGAAGAACGAAGGAATGGATGTGTTTTGCTGTGTCGATCTCTTTTCTTCTTCTTCTTCTCTGCCTAAAAAAAGGATTGCTAATTTTCAGGAACTCGGTGACGTGGCAACGTCTTCTCTTCCTAGTCCATTGACGGCTGTCTGTGCCACTCCAAATCAAGCTAGAAGAGTCATCAAAACTCGCGATGGGTTAGTTTTTAGAGGAAATATGAAAAGAAAAAGCAAAGAAAAAAACGAAAAGACAAGAATATTCGTAGTAGGAAAAACCTATGAAAAAAAAGAGATGATTTGTATTTTTGAGAATACGTTTTCTTCTTGATGTCTGGAGAAAAGAAGATGTAATTAGAGAAGATTTGTAGCTCGGTATTATAGATCTCCGATTTCTAATTGTATCTATCTTGTAGTTGTCAAAAGTTTGAATCATTAGTCATAGCTGTTTTTCGAACAAAAACACGTTGAAATTTACAAAAGGTCGAAAAGAAAATATTGCCGTAATCGATCCTTTCTGTTACATACGAGTAGTATTACCGGGTTGTTTGAAAAAAATCTTCAAAGCATCTGAGCGTTTGAGTTGCAAATCTAATTTGGAATTTCTTTTCAGTCAACAACTGGTTCTCGCTGCCGATGATGTCAAATATCTTTCGGTTATTGAGAATATGTTCACCGGTCTGAAGGCGTTGAATGGAGAACAAACAGAAGAGGTGCTCCTTTCTTTTTTTGAAATTTAGACTTTATTCTCTTTCAGCCGCCGTTTATCCAAATTCCATTATCGATTGACTCTAAAACTATGTACAAGATCATTGATTGGAATCGTGCGGCAAAGAAAACCAATGAGTCGAAACTTCATTTTTGTACGTTCTTCCCTGATTTGACTGTCAAGGAATGCATTCAAATTCTCGAGGTGATCAATTCAGTATCTAAGAATCAATCGAGAAATATCATTTTTAGGCTAGCTTGTTCTTGCAAACCACCAAGCTTGGTAAATGTGCTGCGAAGTGGTTGGCTGCTAAACTGGAGGGAAAGAGCACAAGTGAAATGGCTCAGATTCTGGATGTTCCAAATATTGGATTGAGTTATGAACAACAAGAGAAATTGAATCAATTCAATCTTGTCACCCCTGCTTATGCTGACTGAAAGTGCTTTTCAACGAACTCTGAAATCTGTGATTGAGAATAAAAACTACTCTCGAAATGTGTATTTTTAGGTTTTGATCTCGTTTAAGACGAAAAAAAAACAAATGTAATTTTTGAATCCATTTCGAGTTCCATCAGCTCAGCAATAGATTCAATAGTTTCTAATTTATGTCGGCAGTAGGACTACAGTATGCAAGCGAAAGAATGGTATCTTTCTATGAATTCTGATTTTATTGAACGCAATTGAACAAATTTTCGAAATCTTTACTTTAAGTCTTCAAACCCGTTCTATTAAACCATCTGAAGAAAAATAAGCGTAGAAAACGCACAAAAAAGAGTTTGGCGTATTTAGAAGAAAGTGAAAAAAAGGGAAAATGGCAAATTTGGGTTATTGAATTGGCACCGGATACAATGGATCATATGAAAGAAAAAGCAAAACAAAATCAATTTGGACCAATTTTGTGCCACATGCACACTGGTAATCCGTGTTGTCGAACCATTTGAATCCAATGAGCATTTCCAGTTCCATCGACTAAACGACCGATAACACAGTGTCCAATCTTCTGAAGACCTCCTTCGTCATCATGGTCATAGAGCTGAAAAAAAACTAGATGAGTTTTTCCTGAATCTCTGATTTTTAAACTCACTTCTATCACAATATGAGACCTGTCAAGTTTTGTTGGGGGCACATGGAATAAGAAAGATTCGGAGAAAGAAGCATCAGATGGATTGTCATTCGAAGAAGTGGAAGCAGATGAAGAAGAAGGTTTTGATCCACTGAAATAGTTTCCGATAAACGATGACAGAATCTCTTTGAATACTTACTCAACAGAAGATTTATGAACCAATGAAGGATTAACAGTCGTCTGCTTTTGTTCTACTAAACGTCTTCCTTCGAATAACATAATTCTTGCGAATGGCGAGTTATTAAATGGAAGAGATCTTGCTTTTTTGACTGTCGTCGTCACGAATTGAACTGTTGGAGCATACGTGAGAATTGTGAGAAGTTCACATACTTCTCCGCCATGATTAACTGCTTTGTTTGCTGCGGCATAGAGAGCATTTAGATTCATTGCTTCAGGAGATGTTCGACACAACTTTTCTTGTAATGTTTCTTCTTCTGTCTGAAATCAATCATTGAATTCTATTATGTTCAGTTATCAACTCACAGCAAGTACTCTATCTTCAAAGTCACATTCGAATGCAGTTCTTGCTCCCTGATCATCATTTGCTAGAAACTTTGTCCACGCATCTTTATGGCATGCCACTTTCTCATCTCTTAATTCTCCATGTCTATCACCCCATTCTCTATGTTCATGTCTTCCTGCTCTTCCATATTTTGTTCCGTTTGGACGAGGATCTCTATGAACTCTGTTGGCACGAGCAGCTGGAGCAGGTTGATGTTTTCCTGCTTTCAGCATATTTTTTGGTGCCCATCCCATTGAAGGATCAGTTCCAGCTTGGGATGCTGGCTGAAACTAATTTATTGAGAGAAATAATTCAGAAATTCAACTAACCACTTTATGAAGATGTACTGCTTTGTGTGGAATATTCATGAAAGACTGGTATTCAAAGAAATGTTTTGCAATGAAATTCATTCCCTGAAATGAACAAACAATAGAAATCAATAAAACAGATAGCAACTTTTTTTGTTAGTGAATCTATTGAAAGGGAATGTTTTCGAGTTTCTGTCAGGAACCAATCCACCCTCTGACCCATCTTATTTTAGAATTCATTGTATTTCCTGTCGCATTTTTTTCTTTTAAATGAAGAGCACAAACTAAACGATTCTGGGTACTCGGCACTTTTAACTGACCAGTTAAATGGTTAATTCTATTTCTCATTCAGAAAATGACTCCTAATGTTTTAGTGAAAGTTAATAGACCTATTATATTGATTAGCTTTGCAAAGTATATGAAGATCCTTAACTCAATTCTCGACTCATTTCCACGACAATCAGCATCAGAGCTTCTACTTCTTGGATAGGAACTTCTAGGATACTGTACTCTTGGAGATCTCTTTTCCCTCCACCAGAAAGGGGTTGTAGGGACCGATGGGGTTACTGTAGTTGGGCCCGCAGCAGCTTCTTCAGTCATTTTCAGAAATTTATAGTTTCTAGAAAAGTAATTCTCATTAAAGAATACTTCGAAACGGGAAAACAATGAGGTTGGATGTAATTGAATGAAAGGGCAAAAGTCGGAAAACGGAAAGCAAAACAAAAATGAAAAAGCTTTACTTCTTCTATGTGCTAGGAGCAGAAAGAGAAAGAGAAATTGCGGTAATTGGATTTTGAAATTGAAGGAAAAAGACAAGAAAGAAGGAAAAGAATCGTAGCGGTCGCTAGGTTATTTTTGATGGATTTATGGGTTTTTTAATAATAGAGTGCCCTTTTTTCAAGTCAACTCGACGAGATTCCGAAATATTGGAAAGGTTATGCGTAAATAAAAGAAGAAAAAGGAGGAAGTTATTTTTCTCGAGTTTCGAAAACCGTGAACTAGAATTCAAAATATCTGGCAGAAACAATTTATCATGAATATGGATCGGTACCAAAAAATGGACCCTGAAAATCCTAGAGAAACGGTTGAGTTCTATTCGTCTGCCATCACATTTTGAATTGTTTGGCTTCTTGAGAGGAAAGAAAGTGCCAAATGAAACCTAATGAAAAAGTGCTGGCCACCCTTCCAACGGAAGTATTCTGTCTTTCCTTTGCTTTTCAGAAAAGTAGGTGTCAAGCCGAGGGTTTCAATTAGAATAGAAGACGCTCCTCGTAGAAAACGGCGAAGAAAATGCAAAAGACGTGTCTGAAGTTTCAGTGCGCGAGTCGCTCAACCGACGGTTAACACGAAAATATGACACTTTCGGGAGCATGGAAAAGATGGAAAATAGGGCTCCCGCGGAGATCCTAATTGGTTTCAAAATTCCAACGGGGAGGTTTCTCTTCTTTCTTTGTATAGGAGATATAGTCGAAGAGCTCGGAGATCTTCGCCCACTAGTTTTGGGGCTCTTCTTTCTTATTTTAACAATGGAATACTGATTGAATAGGTCGGAAGATTGTAGGAGGAGCTTGTGAAATAAGAAGAAGATTCTCAATTCTATTCTAAAAGTGACAAGAAAAGAGAGTGTCAATTGAATTGGCTCAATAATTTAGTTAATTTAGATTGTTACGAATCTTTTAATGGACACAGTAAAGCCTATTTCCTGCAAAACTAAAAGAAGAAAAGAAGGAATGCGCTTCTGAATTTCAGAGAAAAAGAAACAAAAATACGAGTTTCGTGAGGAAAGTTGCCAAAAAACGGAGCTGAAGAAGTTCTAATCTCTTGCCTTCTTGACTTGGAAATTGATGGCTTTTAACTGTTGGAGCAACAGAGCAAAGAGTAATGAGTTTTTCTAAAAGAAATTATACTATTGCTTCTTGGTACTTTTAAAAAGGTCTTGGACTACTTGTAATTCAGAAACCCATCTAAGCTAGTTGTAAGGAACCTAAATGATCATGAGAAGATAATATGATTTTGCAGAAACTTGAATGCGAGACACCTGCATGTACTACTAGATAGTATCAAAAAGTTTTCCCAAATGAAATTGGTTTATTTCCGAATAATTAGATTATCTGACCTCACAAGTTTGGTTCTGTGGAGATTTGACAATTTATGCATTTCTGCAAGAACCGATAGCAGCACTTTTATGGGAGCTGTTCAAAAATATCAAATCTTGGCTCAGAAGTTTAAAGGAGTTGGCTAAAACCTCCCAAACCGAAAGTTAGGAAATAAAATCTATGTAGTGGAGCTACAAACGTTTTTCAAATTCAACATAAATCCACGGCGTCTTTTATCCAAAAACTGATAGTTCTAACAAAAAAGAAAAGGGCGAAAAGCTCCTTTTTCAGGAATCTCAGGGGAGATTCCATCACAAGTAGATCATTGAAAGAAAAAAGGAGAAAAATGTTGAGAAGAAGCATCATCAGTACCCTCAAAAGAAGCTAAAACGAAAAAGAAGAGGGTTTAGAAAAGGGGTCAAATCCAATTTGCATCCATCCCATCTTTCTTTTTTTCTTTCTCTTCATTTTGACACCTTTGTTTGTTTTTCGGAAGAATGAAAAACAACAAAATCAATGTGCATCATAAGCTACTATGATTCCTTTTAGAATAGGAAGGAACCCTTTTCCTTCTTCTTCTTCTTCTTTTACTCGAAAACATTCCACAATCAAAACATCCAAAAAGGTATACTTATTCCTTTTCTCTTCTGCAATTTCTTGACTTACTTCTTCTGTTATATTGACACTGGCGTCTCGACAATGCTCCAAATATTCAGAAATTTCTTGTTCAACGTTCAAAAGTGTCAAATCAGTTTGGACAGAAGTTGCAGTATTTGATGAACTGAAACAATAAAATGAAATCATGAGAAAAGAGAGTTAGAGGGAATGAAGAAGTTGCAGGGAAAATGGAAAAGAGAAGGAATTAAAAGACACAATGGCTTTGTAGTTTTTGGAAGAGTTCTAGGATTATTTTAAAAGGAGCCAACCAGTAGTTTTTTACTACATCAGAAAGAGAATGGTTTATGGCCAAAAGTTTGAAAGATTTCCGGTTTGATATGTCTGATTTTTGATGCTAACAATATAATAATTCTTAAAAATTTAGATGAACTTTCTATGAATGAAAATTTTGGTGTGCCGCTCTATTAGGGTTATTAGCCTCACCTTGGTGCTGGGTCGTCGTCAATTGTTCCGTTCAAAGAGAAGTCTGCCGAATCGGAATCGTCGAAGTTGAGTTCTGAAACTTTTTTATTGCAAATGCTACAGAATACTTGACGTCGTCGACGACACTCCTCAAAATGGATGTCATAAAACAGAATTTTGAAGTGAAATTCGATACAAAACTACCAATTCTTCGTTTAGGTTTGAAATGTTTCGAGAGAGCACTCCTCTTCTTTTTACCGAAAGCCATCATAGATATGTTTGCTCGGTACGAAAAAAAGGAAACAGAAAAAGCCGAAATGTTCGAAGAACAAACTAAGAAATGGATATATAGAAGAGGATTGATTTAATGGAATTTGAAAAAAAGGGAAATGTATAGTAAAAGAATGAAAAGAAAAGAAGATCAGGTCGTTTTTCATTTATGAGTCTCAAGGGGAAAAGTGCTCTTTTTTTTCTGGAAAAAAGTAGATAAAAAGAACACTTGTTTTCTCACTTAACTTGACATCGTTTTAACTGAAAAGAGCAACGAAACTAAAACTAAATGTACACTTTTACGAGAAAAAAGAAAAAAAAACAAAAAGAAGTGGTGGTTCTGTTACTAAGGACGACCACATTCCTTCACTTTTCCCGAAAAACTTTGTGTTACGAAACCTTTTTCTGTTGTAAACTAAAAATTCCTGGTAAAACTCGAAATTTGAAACTGAAGAAGACGAAATGGGCGTTAGGTGACCCAAAAATTCATCTTGATTTGTGTATGTAGTTTTTGGATCAGCATTCAAGAATCACTAAAGATACTAGGACTGGTACGAAGAATCTAGTAATTCCTGTGACCTATGAGAATTTTAATTGCCTCAGGCTAATTCCAATAAAGTACTCTAAATTAATCTGATGTTTGAGCTTCAAATACTTTCGAATCAAATGATCACATCAAAATTGAAGAATCCATTTCAATCTCAGTTGACCTACCTGTTGTGGATAGAAAATGATCTAGGATAACTGATGATATGTTATCATCGAAATCAGCCAAATCTTCTGTTTGACCAGTTCTGAAATTCATCATTACTTTATCTTATTTGATTAATAAAAAACCTTCTCGACGTCGTGGAAATTCTGCTAACCGAATCACAAACTTCATCGATATGACTCCTGAAAACAGAAATCATGAATTAAAAAAGAACTTCAGGGAAGGAGATAGAAATAATTGTGGGTGAAATAAGAGAATGATAGAGAGAAAAACAGAGAGATAGTTTGAAAGAATAAACTAGGAAAACACCGGGCAACATTCCATTCAAATTCAGATCAGAGTAGTAAAATAGGAATAAAAATCATTTCCGAATCATCATTTTCAAATTGAGACTACATGCATTTTCAAGTTTTAAATTATTTTTCAGCTATCATTTCTTTCATTTTCATTATAATTTTATAAATGAATTTCTGAAATTCTAGATGCAAAGTTAAGATTTATTCTTTATTGATCAGATATTAAAGCGGATGATTAACTAATGACAAATAGGTTTTCGGGTTTATGTTTTTTTTTCTTTTATTTGAGAACACCAGTTGGGAGCTTCTGTATGCAAATCGGGTCAAGATGAGTTTGAATATTAATAATTACATAGTCACAAAAATACTGGTATAGACAATGAATGAATGAATGTTGCCCGATAGATTTGGGGTGAAAAAGTACTTGAGAAAAATTGAGATCAAATGGAAAAAAAGAACAATGAAGAAGATGGAGACGAAGATACTGCTCTTACATGGCGACTTGTTGACGACGTTGTTCAATGAATTTGCGGTTAAGACGACGTTCGACAAGACAATCAGCAGCTGAAAATGAAACAAACTCTAAACAATAAACAACACGAAATATATACCTGAAATAGGAGAGCATGGTCTTTTGACTCTCTCAAAATGATCTTCTTCTGATTCTGTATCAACTGCAATTGGACACTTTTTTCCTGTCAATGAAGATGTGGTTGGATGATTGAGTCCAAGAGAAGTGATATCAGGGCAGGAGCCTGAAAGGAAGAGATTATTAATACTATCAAAAGGGTTTCGTCCGTACTAGTACGATGCTTTCTGATATCAGAACGTTTGCTGCTCAAAATTGGAGCATCAATCTCTTCTTCTTCTTCCTCTTCGCATCCACAATCATTCTCCAAATGCTCTTCAATTACCATTGCCTCCATTTTCTCTTCAAGATGTCCTTGACTTCCCCGTCCCGAATCATTTGTAGTAGATGGAGATTTACGAGAACGACCTAAAAAAGCAAGAGTTCTGATCTGACACTTCCTCATTTCCTACCATTAATCAGATCACAACTTTGAGAGTATTCTCCGTTGTTGTACACTTTGCCCGAGGCTCCCGAATCCTTCTTTTTTCCGAATATCCTGCAAATCCACTCGTCATTTTTCTATTTCATTTCCGTCTTTTCTTTTGTTTCGCACGCCATCTGGGACCACCGCAGCTCCTTCTAACAGAAAGAAAGGAGCTGCCGTGGCACCAAAAATCGTGTGCTCCTCTTAAAACATTTATTTTTTTCTTTCGGTGGCTCTCCTTTCCCTTTTTTTTTCAATTTATTCGAATTTTCTGTACCCTCTGGGGAGCTCTTCGTCATAGTTCGTGGCTCAATACATGCGTACGTGAAACGAAGGACACATTGGTGTCTTGGGATAAAAGAAGAAATAAGGAAAAGAGGAAGAAAAAAATGAAGAAGAGGTACGGTATCCTTTTGAAGGAAAATGTCAACATGTATCTCTATTCTTTCTCTTTTTAGATTTCTTTCTTTTTTTCAGATTCAAAACAATTGTATTCAATTTCAGATAATGAGGAGTGAGGGTGGAGAGTTGTTTCGGCGATATCCAATTTCTTACTTGTTTTTGATTTGTGACGCCATTGTTGTCTTTTTAGTGGGTGTAACTGGTGGAGACGTCTTTTGGATTGGAGAGCATGTGTCTGGAAAAAAGAAAAGGTTCTGAAATTCTCATCGATGGCTCACCGCCCGAAATGAAATTGTTTTCTTTTTTTTTGCTTCCGTAAATGTATGCGTCAATTTCTATGAGAATGGGAAAAACGCGGAACGACTTTGGCGACTATGAATAATTGAGTTTTTCGGGAGGAACAAAAAAAAACATAAGATTAGGTTTCCGGTATCTTTTTTCCCTCAAAACGGAACCAAACTCAATTCCGGTTTCGTCCAATTGAATACAAGTTCAAAGGTGCAAAAAGAGGGTTATTTTCTCTAGACTACTTCCTGAAATTAACCATTCTTTGATCTATTTTTCAACATACCTCTATTAGTACTTTCACTATCGGTTCTCTGACGATGCATATCAAAACCACTGTCAGCTAATGCTCGATTCTGTTGTCTCAATGTCTGAAGAAGGCTCATTCGTCGACGACGTGGAGCATAACACGTGTATGCGCTGGCATCATCACTCATATCCGCTGAAAGAATTGATGGTTTCAGTCGAAATATCCATTCAGTTCCGTGTTTGTTTTTCTTGTGTTTTCTTGTTTAGTGAATGTTGTGTTTTCAGTACTTCTTGTGCTCTTCTTCTCGTGTCAAAAAACTTTTCGTCCGGCAATTACTCTCTTCCTTTTCCCTCCTACACAACTTCCTTCTTTAGGTCCTTAAACAGACAAAAAGAAAGCAATGAAGAGCGCAAGAACAATAAAAAAGAAGAGGGAGTTGGTGGTTTGCGCGGCGGCGCACCCAAAAAAAGAAAGAGCAATCAGTGACTCTTTTTTTGAACACAGAAAGAAGAGGAAATCAGGACCAATGAGCATGTCATTTTTCATTTTCCTCTCATGACACCCACAAAAATAGTTTGTCCTTCTCCCTTGATAATGGTGATGTTTATGTCAACAGTCATGTCATATAACCACGTCACTTACCGCTGGTTCCTCTTCGAGCAAGTCTTTCACGAATTGGGACATGTGGAACCATTGGAGAGCAGAATGGCTCTGAAATATTATCAATTAAAAACTTGATGTACAATTTATTATTTATGACGCGCTTTGCGATGTTTGCATACTAAGCGAGATTTTCGCTATACATAATCAGAAGTCAGTACCATTTTCAGCAGTGATTGATTTACGTGGAACCAAGAAACTTCCACGTGGTCCACCTGCACCTTGACCCACTCCTGGTACACCTGCACCAGCTGCAACTGGTGGTTGGAGAGAGTTTCTCTTTTGTTTATGTCTTCCAGAATCATCGACAAGTAGCCGGAACATAATGTAATCGTTCATCATGGTTGTATTGCCCGAGAGCATTTCAGTCTTTTGTCAGTCTGTTTAATTTTACAAATGTGTTCTTCTCGAAAAAAGAAAAGAAGAAAAGAGATAAAAGAGTACTAGAGAGATGAAGTGTGTCTGTGTTTAGTACTGCAATATTGGCAACAAATAATGATGTCGAATGGATTCGACTGTTGACAGACAAAGGAAAAAAAAAGAGAAAAATGACAAGTACGAGAAGGAGAAAAAAGATAAGACCGACACAGAAACGGGAACTTTGAAAGGTGCCTTTCGAAGAAAATGGGCGGAGTCGAGGGATAGAGAAGAAGGGCGGTCCGTTTCTCTCTATTCTATTTTTGCATGGAAATTGTCTGGTCCTTTTCTTGTGGTATTCATAGGAATTCGTTAGCAGAAACTGGCCAAATTCAATGGTTGAGGCAGAGTGTAATTTGATTTTTGAGAGCAAAACGATTACATAAATGACGTTAGTTCTTTTGAAAGTTCAAAAATGTAAATCATCAAAAGACCTTTTTTTTACTCTTAAGATCTCATGAATCAAAATATTTCTGAAAGGGTCAACTTCTTCAATTCGGATCTAAAACTTTTGGAAATAGATCTCAGAAAGTAGAGGTGGGTGGGCGTTAAAGTGGTTCCATTTACGGGGGAAGAAAAGTAGGTTGAACTTGAACTCTTGAACTGTCGGAAGATATATGCACACTCAAACTTTGTACTGACGTAAGGAACGACGTCATTTTTTGAGTACTCCAGAAGGCGAAGGAATAAATTACGGATAACTTTGCAAAAATGTTTTTCTTTGTTTTCGAATTCAGAATGATGTATGTTTTGGAAAAGAACTCGGAAAGTATGCAATTTGAAAAAACCAGGAAGAAACTTGTGTATTTGCTTCAGCAATTTAGTTTTCCTCCGGTTCCTTTTACCAATACCACCCATCCATCTGTCTGATTGGTGTTTTCTGGGAATACTGGTCAGCCGACTCAACGGACCAGAACGTTCTATGATGAGATGTGGAAACATAAAGAAATCGGATATTCAGAAAACTCTCTTTGGCGGTTGACCCAAAAAAAAAAGAGATGATTCTGTATAGTCTGGGCTCTTCTCAGTCCATAAACATTCTTTGAACTTGAGAATTGAAGAAAGAAGCTGTTGCCTTCCGACGACCGCGTGCTGACTTCTAAGCTTTCCCTCTTCTGAATTTCTAACGATAGAATCTCGCACCACCACTACCACAAAAAAGAAGAGAAAGGGGTCTTTTGTTTGAACTATTTTTTTTGAAGATGTGATGGATTCAGAAGCAAAAAGAAAGGACGACGTGCAAAAAAGCGAAAAGACCAAAAAGAAGAAAAAGAAGAAGTAGATAATGATGATGATGATGAAGGATGTGAAGATGATGATGGAATTATAAGGAGCAAGCAATTAGAGAAATGCTTTTTGTCCTTTTCTAGTCCAAAACCCTCTATTCTTTTCTTCTCTATTTATAGAACTCCAACTTAATAAGCGTCTTTCTCAAGGGATTCTCGAACATGTACCAAATGATAAATCTGTTGTCGAAAACTGACACTTTCGACGATTTGTGATCTAGTTGAAAATATGGATGAGAGGGCGACAACTAGTAAGAAACATGACACCATCTCATGTTTTCGACAAAAAGAACACGGTCATCCTGGAAAATATGATGGGTTATGTAAAATGATCGGTGATCATGCGTGTGATTCATGTGGGAAGAGAAGGTTTCAACCGATCCAATATCCTCTAACTAAACTACTGGATGAAAACGATTATTTTGGTATTGGAATAGCACAAAAAAGATGAGAGGTAGATGTAGAAACTTGAGCTCTGGTCGTCCACCTATGCTCATTCTCTTCTTTTTCCAACTAAAAACTCCGATTCTCAGTCGGTTTGTATGGAAAAATAATGATGTCGTGTCCAAGACGAAAAAAATAGAAGAGAAAAGAAGAGAACACTTGAAAAATAATTAGAGCTCGACTCTCAATTCTTTAGAAAAAACTATGATTCTTGGTGCTCCTTTCGTATATTCTATTGAATTTTCCGGCGATCTAAACGACCAAGAATTCCGAAAATTGGTCAGTGTCAAAAAGTTGCCAAAGTTTCCAATCGAATTGAATGCAATAATGGGCGGAATTGGTCAGCGGAAAAACGTCGGGAGCACCGAGAGGAAAGAGCTCCAGAGTCTTGAGCCTTACCAAAAACATTTCGAGAGCTCTAACGAGAGAAAAGAAGAGGCGGGAGCTCACTATTTTCTAGAAAGTGGGCGGAGCCTTAAAATGAAAAGGAACAAGGGAAAAAGAGAAAGAAAAGTGCATATGAAAAATAATATTTGTTTTTTGTGGGTTACTCCTCCTTTTTTTCCTGCTTTCGGTTCCCTTTCGATGACAAATCGACGTTTTGAAAATGCATGTTCTGAGTAAAAGGAACCCTCACCCGTTCGTTTGAATTCAACGAAAAATCCATTGTTTTTTCTCATTTCGGTGGTTTTTTTGTCTATTCTCATTTCTTTTTTGAAAACGAGAAAAGGAACAAGAAAAACATGAAAAATCTGTTTCTTGAAAAACAAATCAAAAAAGTTTAATGGGAGAAAAAAACGTGGCAAAGAGCCGGGTTTCCATGTACTTTTTGTTGATTGTTATCTCGAAAAGTTTGAGTACAAAAAGTGACAGAAAAAAAAGAGAGAAGTAGTTATATGGTTTCAGAATCTTTTGGTGAATCACATGGAATACCGACTGGAAGACAGAATATATTCCACCTGGAAATATGGGAGAAACTAGTAGACGTGAGGTACAAGATGACTCATCTGGGATTGTATTTCACTCAATTCAATAATGAAATATTCCACGTCATATTTAGAAATAGTCAGAATTACTCAGAGCACAATATTCTACAATTCAAAATATCCAGAAATAGAAGGAATCGTTTCTCTTGATCTTCAGAATTTCTCTCATTCAAGAACAATCTTCAGTATTGTGATGTGTTCAGATCACATGATAGACAACTCCACAAAATGTTTCCCTCAAATACTTTCCGTAAGACTCTTTCACTCTATTCATATAATCTTTTCAAAAGCTCTCATCTGCTCAAGACCGACCATAGACCGTCCTCTCAACTACGTGTTGTCGTCCAAAAGAACTTTTCAGCAAAATGAAATGAAAATATTGAAAAATGGGAAGAAGATGTGCAGATGGAGAAGAAGACTCAAGTAGTTGAAGAATATGAATAAGAAGAAGAAGAAAGATGGAAGGAAAAAAGGGGCAATCGAATCGAAAAACCAATCAAAACGCAAAAAGAGCTTCTCTATCGTCAACCTACTTGCCGCCTCTTCTTCGAGTTTTCCTCTTCTTTTTCTTCATATTTTTTTTCCAATATTATGATGATTCAGAAAAACAGAAGAGTGAATCTACTTCTCCTCCTCCGCATGCAAGAATCTTCTAGAAAACTAAAGAAAAAACTTAAATTAAGCCAACTAGCAAACTAGTTTCTTCCTCTTTTCGGGACCTCATTTCATTCATTTGCATTCACCCAAAACTTTTTTGTTATTTACTCCGAAAATGAGCAATACAGAAGAAGAAGAAGAAGAGGGACTTTTTTCTTTGCATAATGAAACGGAAAAGGGCGACCAACTCTGTTTCTTTTCAAGAACAAAAAGCGATGGTTGAAATGGCGAAAGAAAGTTCGGGAGAGAATTTATGGTCTTTTTGAGAATGATCCATCCTTTAGTTCTTTATGGGAACGCAGGGGATTTGAAGATGGGAAACGATGGAAAGAAGAAACAAATTGGTTTCTTTATTTCCTAAAGAAGGAGTTTCACGTGATGGATGTTTAATGGGGTCAAAGGTCCATTCAGAAGACTTTGGGAAGGGATTACTGTAAAGGTGATGTCACGTCTTCTGAAATAAGAAGTCTACTGATTCATCTGATTGGCTCAATGAGACTTCTCGAGTACCCGGAAGAGATTCGAAGGGAAAAAGTCTGCAAAACTGAGGAAGTGCGAAACTCTAAAAAGGTCAAGCATTGTGTCTGGTCCTTTTGTTTCTGGACTTTCAAAATTACTCGAATTCGAAGCTACACGTCTTCTGAATTCCTTCTTTTTTTTTTGAACTCTATCTAAGTTTCACTTCTGACGTTGCTGACAAGATACGGACGAAGTCTTCACTTTTGATTGACACTGCCATTAAAAGTTCCTGAATATTCCGGAAGCTCACAAGTATTTCTATTAGACACGTTCTGAGAAACTCTTTTGGGTACGAATCAAAAACCATACAATAAAACACATATATTTTTCCCACGAACAAGTGCTCACGGGAGTAGTTGACAACTTGAGCAAGATCAACACTATCATGATCCCGAATGGAGTGAGAAATGTAGAAAAAGAGTGGGAAGAAGCAAATATTTGAGAGTAAAGAGAGAGGGAATAAGGTACAAGTGATGTGATACTGAATCGGTTATTTTGGGAAAGGGACCTGACATTGACAGGTCCAAAGTATTATCTTTTTGATCTCAGATGAACCTGATCTGTGTTGCTTAATACCAATATAAAACATTGATCCTTTGATCACATTTCACAATAAAAAGTGTGATCGTAATATCCAGTTTCATGGAAGAAATCGAGAAGAATCTAGAAACGGAGACAGAAATAGAAAACCTACTGAACTAAATGAGTAAACATTAGAGGATAGTTACAGTAATCCAATTTATACTGATAGCAAGAACAACTCACTTATTGAACATATTTAACGAGCTAAAAGATTCTTGGTTTTGCTCACTGATCTTCTCAAATCTTCTTCATCTACAAATCTTTTTTGTTCTAAATCGTTTTTTCTTTTGAGTAATTACGTCAAAATGACGTTGGTTTAAAACCACAAAATCCGTTTATCTACGCAAAACAAAGCCACCAAAAATTGAACTAAAGAACTCAAAAATTGCACGGAACCGTTCGAATCAGCTGATCTATTTTCTATCTTTTCAAAGTGCTCAACTCAAGTATCTCTTCTCTTTTTATTATCTAACTCTTTTATTCCCAAAAATTATGGAAAACAATCTCTCTTCGTCCTCTCTCTAATTAATTATTTTTGTTATTCGAGAAGAATTCTAGAAAAATATTATTGTAAATAAATAGACTTTCTATTTCTAATAAGAAGCTAGAATCTTTCATTAGAAAAAACCTCCCTCATAATTATTTCCAACTAATTAGTACCAAAGAATTTGCAACCCACACAATTTTCTCTCCTACCAAAAGATGTTTTTGTACAAGGAAGCGGGTAAATCAGAGGGCTTATAATGAGGCAAAAGAGCAAAACAGAATGGAGCAACATGTGCAAAAAAAGAAGAGACTTTTGCATAATTGTTGTGCTCTAAATGTGCTTCCAAAAAGAGGACTCTTCTTTTTCTTACATTCTCAACAGAAAAAAAGGACAGGGCTATTTCAACGGAAATTTGAGATTTGTCCATCATCGGATTACCCTTCTGAAGATGTTGAAATTACGACTATTCAAATATTTCATCGAAATCAAATTTCCGTCTTTGATGGTGGCACGAAAAGATTTCATTGGTTCTCTTTCCCAAAAAAAAAAAACTTCCTTTCTGATCTTTATGAACTTTACTCGCTGACCAACTAACTACAGTAATCCATTCATTAGACTAAACGAAAATAAAAAAGAAATGTCAGAATGCTGAAAATGTTCGTGAATTGGCTCAATTTGTCATCTGTAATGAGCGTCAACATCTAAATTGTTATGATAGTGACGATGTGCAGAATGAGGGAAAAAACATATAGATGCTTCATCAAGACTGAAAAGCATTTTTTTTGAATTCTAAAAGAAGAAAAATGAGTCAGAAACTGCAAAATGGAAGAAAAAAGGGAAGGACATTGTATTTTGATGTTCGTACTTTTCTGATTTGCATGTAATATGAAGATAAAGTATGACGAAACAAGATTTTCTATGACGGCTGACTCAACAAATTATTACTTCAGCTAGAAGAATGGGATTTTAAGAATTCTCAGACAAAGAAACTATTCAAAGAATTCCTAAACGGTGAATCTTTTCTTCATTTTCAGAACAGTTCTTAAATGCTCACATCACCTAAAAGCTTTCAATAAATTCTTAGATCAAAAGTGGATCAAAAATAGAAATATCGCTTTAAGAAAGTGTATTTGATTGAAAAAGAACCCGAGGGAGTATTGAAAATTAACGACTTTTGCTGAATCGAGGCACTAGAAAATATGAATTCTCGGTATGAAACACAGTTAAAAATAGATGAAGTTAGGGAAATTTCAAAGTGTCTACATATTTGATTTATTGTCTTCGGTCGAAAAAATTCGAAAAAGTGGTGAAGAGAAAAAGAGGACCTAGGAGTAGCCTACAAAATGATATGGCCTGATTCTTGATTATATTTTGTGTAAAAAATTATTATTTGTATTCTTCAACAAAAAACCACCCACTCATATACAATTAACGTCTCAATTCAAATTTTTTTAAGCTATAACTTTTTTGAAAACAAATTCGAATTCTTTTAAAGCAAAAATTTTGATGACAAAAAATAAAAATGAACAGTTCATTAGATATTTCTGTCAGAAAATGATGAAAGTAGTTCTCTCAAAGATTTATATTTTTAGAGCAAAAGAAATACATTTCCGTTTGAGAAAGAGAGAGAGAAAGAAATCGACTAATAACCGGATAAACGAGTCTTGACATACGGAAGATCACAAAAAATCTCCACATTTTATTTGCTGTTTCTCACTCCGAGAGTTGAATGAATGACCAGAAGAATTCACATTTTGAATCGAAAACTGTTTCGGTAAATTCTTCCATTTTCTTAAACCAAAATAAAATAAAAACTAATCTAAATTCATATTTACTTGCGCACTTTTTGTGTACATAATCGGCTATAGCACACTCACTAGGGACGTGGATTTTCGCGATAATCATGATGATTATAAGCTGGAAAATTGTGCTTAGAATTTGATTGAAAACTTTTTGCAGAAAAAGAAAAAAATAATCAAAGAAGGGAATTGGCATTTGCTACTATAATTTTGCACGTTTTGTTAGATTCTTAGCACATTTTCTCGGAAAGAAATAGTGTTTCAAATAAAATGTGACCCAGAAATGTGAGGGAAAGGAAGTTCGAATCTCGCTAAAAATGAATGCTTCACTGGATATTGAGATGAAAAGGTGAACTGTGACGCTTGGTGAATTTTGAAATTTGAAGAAGCTTATCGTTCTCAGAATGTTATTGTTAATCTGATTTTAAAAACAATGATGAAACTCTGATGGAAATTTTTTCTTGTTAGTGAAGTTAACACTAATTTGGCATTCACACAAGATTTTCTTAAAGTTTTTACTTTTGGTGTTTGGTGGAGTTCGAACTGGGTTGCTAAAGGTACCAAAGTGATACTAGATCTCTTTTGGTTTCTTGAGAATCGAGAAAAATTTTTAAAGACCGTCTCAGATTCTGAACTTTCTGGTTTCATTTAAACCATCTTTTCTATATTCTTTTAAATTTTTCACTGCTGTTCACACTTCTGATAAGTTTTTAAAAGGATGTGACTATATCAATTTTTCTCGACAGTTTTTAAACCCCCGATGTTCGATCCACATCAATCACGCTAATATTTCAACGTTCAGATTTTAAACCGGCTAGAAGCGATGATTCCGAGAGATTATAATAGCTTTATGTCATTTGTTTTTCTGAGTTTTGAATTGAATTTTTATAGCTTAATTTTAAAAGATTTATATTTCACAATAAGTTAGTTTTCATGAATTATAATATTTGCGCGAACGAAACCCTTGAAAAAAAAACAAAGATTAATTAATTTCAAACTAACCGAATCTTTTCTTCCGACTTGTTTCTCCTTTCCACATAACAGTTGGTTGTGTATTTCTTGTCCTTGATCCAGTTGATCCAGTTCCATTGATTTGTCCCATTGAAGATGTACCAGCAGTCATACCATTATGATGATGATTATGATGTAAATTTAAATGATTTGGAAGATGATGGTTTGAAGATGATGAGTTTGTTGTCGTCGTCGTAGTAGACGAAGAAGTTGCCGTCACCGCGAATCGATCCACGTGGTAGAATGGTTTTCCAGCAAGCCCAAAATGAGCATGATGAGCATGATGATGTGGATGATGCGGATGGTGACGGCCATTACCGATATGAGTTCCCAGAAGCAGTGGATCCGGTTTTTCTGTATCGCCCCACATCACTTAGCCGCGGAGCATTGTGTCGAGAACCACGGTATTGTTGGAAATGTGGTTGCTAGAAATAAATTACGATGGGATACGGTAGAAAGGAAACGGTCGAATAGAACAAACGTTTAGAAAAAGAGAAAAAATACTGGAATTTGGCATCTAATGGCAAAGAGAATTCATACATTGACCTCCAGATATTCTTTAAAATAAATTCAAATTGACATCATCATAAGCCCTTCCCAAGGGATGATTCGTCTAGGAACCCACATCAGTATAGAAGTAGAAAGAGGGCAAATAAAATAAAAAAGTACACGAAAAAAATATATCATGTGACCCCTTTTCTTCGTCTATATGTACAAGTAGATTATGGAGGAAAGGCTCAAAAACATGTCACAAATAGTTATGTGGAAAGAATTTTGATGAGAAATAAGATGAAAGAAAATGGAATTGGGTGGTAGTAAAAAGAATAAGAAAATGAAGAAAATGAATGAATGAATGAAGGACAATGTCCGAAAATTAATTGAAAATTTTGATGGTCTCGGTGAAACAAATGAAGCCAAATGCACCAAAAAAAGGGAGGACCATGAATTTTTAGATGACCTACATACCCTTTTCAGCTCTTTTTTCTTTAAAAGTAAGCCTGGAGGGCACGCCATTTTCAGATGAAAAAAGAGTATTTCAATGAATTATTAGGTCAATCAGTTGAAAAAAGAAGAGGATTGTCATTTGAAGACAGAATTGAGAGCGCCTGTTACTCAATGTGCCAACGAAGCTAGTTTTGGATTCTGATGGATTTGAAGAAGCCGAAATGAAAGAAAGAGGAAAGAAGAAGTTAGAAGAGGCAACAATCTGAAGACGTCATCGAAGAAATGAAATATATTTAGTATTTTTTTACAGCTGACTTGAAATTCAAACGGAAGTTTGTCAAAATTTAAGAAATACCGGAAATCTGGGTACGGTAGGGGACAGAGTTGATGAAGCAGAAAATTTGTTTGCGACTGAGATCATTTGAAAAATGAATAGGAAGAAAGTTCGAGATTCGAAAGAAATTATTTGAAGAAGGCTTGAAATTGGATTAGCTGGTCAATATTCCAAGCAGTTTAATGGTATGCTTGAATAAAATAAGTCGATCTCCCAACACTATCACAGTTATTTTCAAAACTTTTGTGAATTCAGAGACCTCTTTCGAAATGTGTCAAACATTAAAGCTTAGAAAAAAGTAAAACAACATGAAGATACTCCTAAAAGAGGTCCGAGTGTTTTTCCTATAAATGTCCCACTTACTCAATGATGAATGCAAATAAAAGGATCTATGAACAAGACAAGATTTCTTTTTCTGAGAGAACAAAGTGATCATGAAACAAGAACCGAAAATTGTCCATCTAGTCTACATAGTGCCCAAGGCGGCGGGTCCTCTATTATCATCACTTCCTACTCTTCAAAAGGAAACTTGCACCTTCACCAGAAATAGTTATATTCTATCTTTCTTCTTTCTTTTTCCGGCCAAGAATAGAGAAAATATTTGACCGAAAACCACAGCTTTCGGAATGTTTCAAAATCAGGAAAAAAAATAGAAGAAAAGAGATACCCGTGCGAGACAACAACTTCCGGAAGAGAAGGAGTGCACCTGTGCGAGAAATAATTGGCGTCCTGAGACTCCTCAAATTTCTACTTCTTCTTCTTCTTCTACTTCAACGTCTTCTTCTTCTCCGACGTCTTCTTTTTCCTCTACCCTTCGGACCCTTCGTGTGTGACGTCCCATTCTTTTCGAATTTTTCATTTGATGTGTTGTTCGTGGACACATACTATTCAGTTGCCAAAATGAAACAAAAAATGGGAAAGAGAAGACAAAAGAGCGTCGATCGGCAGACCACCTCCAACCGATCAGCAATTTTCGACGCAAAACTCTTCAGAATCTTTTGGAAGGTATGAAAAGTGGGCGGAGTCAAGTTGAAGAGAGAAGACGAGTTTTCTTAAATCTTTTCTCTTTTCCAGCTAAAAAAATTTGTGCGTGTCGATGAAAGATTCAACACTGGGAGGTGGGGTACATTCACTCAAATATATTCACACCTGCGTCGACAGATTTCAAAGTTTTCGGAAAAGAATTTTATAGGAAACGGATGGATCGAAACGCATACAACATCTGGACGAAACAAAAATTCAGAGAGAAAAGAAATGGGTTATAAAATGAGAAATAAAATAAACAATCAAATCAAAATAATGACGAAAGAGAGATGATCGATATCTAAAGATTTTGAGGTATGATCAGTGAGGTTTCTAGAAAATTCAGGAGCCTGATATAGTTGTGGAGATGAGCTAGAATGCAGCTGACCTCCAATATAAGAGCAGTCACAATTTTCCCATCTTCTGTTTTTTTGGAGAGAAAAACATGCAAAACCATAGAGTGGATGTTTGGCTTTTACTTCTACAGCTCCTTTACAAATTGACGCCATCTGTCTCTGTCATCACTTACTGAATCTTAGAATCTCTCGATTTGACCTACTATTTCAGATGGTCGATTACCTTGTCTTTCACTTTGACTAATGACCACCGGAAAAAGAATGAAAGGACAGAGCAAACGTTGTGAGTCAATTAGTGAAATGGCTCAAGAAATGTTCGTTTTCTAAGAAACTAGGTCAAATGGATGGTTGTGTTTCAACCGTAAGGACATTAGATTCGAACTGAATTTCAAGGGAAACAAAAGTAAGTTGTGACGTTTTCAGACTTAAGAAAATTAGTGAAGACATAGAGGAAAGAGAACGAAGAAAAAGGAAAAAAGGAATAGGAAAATGGAGAAAACAAGAGTATCTCTTGATTGAAAATTAACTGCAAAGAATACTAACGGAGCAGGAAATACAATTCAGGAGTAGAAGAAAGGAAAGAAAAAGTAAAAGAAAAGAGAGGAAGAAACGGAGAAAAAGTCAAAAGTGACGTTAAAATTACAGAGAAAAAGAAGAATCTGAAATAAAAATGAATAGGATAAAATTCAGGAGACATATACAAGAAAAAATATTCAGAAAGTCATCTGGAGAAGACTGAGAAATGAAAGATGATCGCATTGTGAACAAGAGAAGAAGAAGAAGACGTCAAGGATTCTCTATGCATAATTCGATGTGTTGTTTTTAGAAAGAATAAAGAGTTTGAGAAGAAAATGAAGGAAGTGGACACGAAAAGAATAGAGAATCCAAGTAAGTATTCTGATGGAATTAAAGAGAAAAGTTCATTCGGAATGGTTTGTCCTTTCTTCAAGTAAAGGAGAAAATAGAAAAAAAAGAAAAGAAGAAACAAAAAGTGAATGTCTATAAACAAAACAAGTTGGTTGAAAAGTGAGAAACAAGAGAAGAAGAGGAATGGGTCCGAACACTAATCCAGGCCAAAGATTCTACTTTCTTCCTTTCTTTTTCCATATCAAAAACGTTTACATTCCTTTCTCATTCTCTTCAATTCCAGACCCAATTTCCTTACTTTTTCAGACGTTTTACAAGATGTGACGTAGCGGAAAGAGTGACAATAAATTACAAGAACGCATGGTGTTGGACGCAAGAAAAACCGCCGTGTTTTCTTTTTTCTTTTGGCGGTAAGATCCTAAGGGAATTTGCTAACCGAATGACAAGAAAATAAGAGATTGAAATTGCTGAAAATGCCAATTTCAAATCAAATTAAAGTTTTTCAAACTGGAAACTGTTGGGCATGAGAATGGCAACGACAAGCTCATCTGGAACTGTGCTTAGACAGGTTCTGATTGAAATATTTCATATTTAAAAAATTCGGAAATTAAATGATCAGAGTTTGAGAGTGTGGTATTGTAATCTCTATAGATCGTATAAAAAATAAATCTTTCGTGGTTATAAACTTTTCAAAGACTGTGTCACAAACTCCATAACCTCCAAAAAAACAAAAATGAAAGAACTTGTGACTTTGTGGCTTTCATAAAACAATACAAGTTCATTGGACCAACATCATGAACTTCGAGGTCAATGTGACCTGGAGCAATCGAGAATGGTCCAAAACCGGAAACATTTTCAGTAAACGAGCAAAGCACAAACTTTTTTTTTTGCCTCGGGACCAAAAGCTCATTTCAAACTGAATCTCAAGTTTGAAACATTTTGGAACCGGAGGCGAGAGAAGATATATGAGAGCAAGTGAATATGGACTAGTGAGTAAGTGAAAATAAATGAGACGGGACGGATTTCAATCTCAAGGGAATCAGAATTCAGAAGCACAGTAGAAAAAAGAAGAAAACGGATTATTAGATGAAATTTATTTTCGAAAAAGGATTTCTACAATAATGAGGAAGTGAGATCTAGAGAAAAATAAGAAATTCCAGAATTTATCCGACTTGTGAACACCATAAAAAGCAAAAAACGAAAGAAATGGAAGAAGAATGAAAAAAAGAAAAGAAAAGAGAAACAGTGATCTTCATTAATATTTCATAAATTCATCAAGAATGAATGAGAGACGGTTGAAAGTGTCAAGTTCTCAGTGATAAAAGCTGTTCGAAAAGAAAGATTTTGGAATGAAAAAAAAAAGAGAAAAGTAAGAAGAAAGTGGAAATGGACTGAAAAGGAAACGGACGATTTGAACGATGAAGATTGCACTTCAAAGGGAAAGAAGCCTGAAGCAATCGGGAGAAAGAAAGAATTGAAACTCAGTAGGTGGATAATTATTGGGTTCAAAGAGATAGATTTGGAGTAAGAAAGACATATTTCACGTGAAAAAAGTGTGAAAAAACTAGAGGGAATTGTTGATACTGTATGAGGGCTGTAATTCGCAAGATCTATCCTTTGCGTTCCTTAATTTTGCTTCAACTCGAATCAATTCCTGATCTTCTCAGAATCTTTTGAATACAAAATCTATCAATAATGTAAAACAAAACAAAGAGTTTATATTTCCAGAAAAGAGAACAGGTGACCTAAATCCATCAGCAGCAAAAAGAACTCCAATATCCAAAAGAATTTCCTTCCGGTTCTCTCAATATCTATGTCACCGAGAAAAAAAACAAGAAAAAAATAAGTTTGATGTTTGACGACGACAAGCTTCGGACCTTTTTGGGGCATAAAAAGAAAAAAGAAACAAAAACAAAGAAAGATTTTTGAGATCCTAGATAAACGATCTAATGGAAATCAAGTAATAATGTTCGAGTTGTATCTCAAAATGGGTTACTAGAAGGCAAAAGTTTTTTTTTTTGACTGAAAAGAAACCAGAGAAGAGAAGAAAATAGGAAGGAAGACCCCGAAGCACACTCACACCGATGGACCGGAAAAAAGAGGAGAAAGTGGTTGAAATGGGTCCCCAGGGAACGGTAGATAGAATAGTAAAGGTTTTGAAAGAGTTGCAGAGAAATCAGGATGAAAATGGTTGAACGAAAAAAAGAAGATGGATTAGGTGGAGAAACAGGAACAAAGGAACAATAGAAAGACTACAGTATACAGATAAATATGAAAAGAACTGATCTTCATCGAAGAATTCATGAGTTTTATGCTCATAAACTTGTCATATGACTCTTTAGAACAGCCAATTTGGAACCATTCTAGACATGAGTTCTTCTAAGTCTCAAGTGTCAGTTTTCTCAGTTCAAAAGTTCAAGGCTCTTCTTTGTAGAGAATGAGTCCAATTTCTAGAAGTCTCATTGAATCCAAAACACTTCCCGGTTTATAGAAAAATCAAAAATGTATACAAAATGACGTGGAACTGGTTTCGTAACTAAAAGAATAAAGCCTTCTGGTCCAGTGTTTTTTGATAAATGACCGTAGGTGGAGTTGTTCGGAAATCGGTTCCCCAAGGGAAGGATAAATGCAAAAGAGTGGACACCAAAAAAAGACAAAAAAAAGAATATAGAGTGTACTTTTCAGTACAGAAGAAGAAGAAGTAAAAGATATACATCATCTGATATAATGAATGAGAATAAATATGAGTCAGAAAGAGACATTCAACCTTCTGGACCTTCAAAAAAAGTGTGAGTGCGTGCGGAAAATCTCAATTTATCTCAATATTTTTCTCGCGCACTAGAAGAAGGTTCCGTAAACTTTTTCATTGAATAGACAGGGTTTTTTCCTTCTTTTTTGATGCAAAAATTGAAAGAGAGAGAGAGAAAATGCGCAACACTTAATATAAGGAAAGCACAAAGAACATCTGAGTGGCTTTGACCCTCCTGAGCGGAAGATTTTAAGAGGATTGGAAGAAAAAAAGAGGAAGAGAGAATGAAAAAATGTAGAGAATATTACGGACCATTAGTTGAGAACAATGACAAAAGAAATTGGATGATGAAAGAGAATTTATTATAGGAAAGATATGAAATCATTTTAAGAATAGAAGGGAACAACTGAAAATAATAGTAGTAGGAATACTGTAGACTGATACCTGAAAGTTTTTGAATTACAAATGAAAGTTAGGTAAAAAAACGAAATGAATCGAAGATATGAGATAGTATACGACATTGTGAAAAAAAGCATACGGATTTGTTTGAGTTCGCAAAGAATTCACTAGGTTAGAATAATCATAAAAAGTACAAAACTATCAACTTATAACTTCTTTAAACCAACAATTCGATAATAGCAACATTTGGAAGAAGAAGAAAAAAGAAGAAGTTGCAAAACCGTGGTCAAAGATTCAAGACGTCTTTCTCTGAAACTTGATATCCTAAACTGATATATCGAAGGCCAATTGAATCAGTTCAACCTAGTTATTCACTATCTTGTGACACCTGTTAATTCAATTTTCTAAACTCTACCGTTTACCAATTCCAAGTGTGTACTCCTTAATTTAATTGGTTTCTTTCAGGTAACTACATTATTTTTTGCACATATTCTCAGTTTGAGAGCTATTGAATGTAAGAATGTAAGATTGCGTTCAATGAGGAAAGACGGGAAAAACAAAACTTGGAAATTATTGGTCCTTTCTCCTGACGGCGACGGCGGCTTCTCCGGACCCCTGGCCGGATAAGACGACGTCGGAAAGTATGGAGAAAAACGACGGCGACATTTAACTAAACAACACGTGTTTGTCATCAGATGAAAGAGTTGAAACACAAAAATAGTGTTAAGAAATTCGAGATTTAGAGAAAGGATAGAGGAAAAAAAGAAGACGAAGGACGATGAATTGGCGAATGAATGGGGGACAGAAGCAGCCTGATTTTTTTTAGAAGAAAAGACGACGAGGAGCGGAATGAGGGTCCCCTCGTCTGACTCATTATTGCCTTTTTTCATCTAATTGAATGTTCTAGAGAACTCAATTATTTTTTAAATTGCACTTTATCGACTTGCAAGAATTCATTTCGTTTGGCACAGGTGACACCAAAAGTATCAGAATTACGGAATCATTCCTTTGTACTTCCCGACTTTTCAACCAAAAAACCATAACGAAAAAGAATCTAATCCTAGGAGACGTCGTTATTTGTCCACTTATTTGGATCAATAGAATTTGATTGAGTGGGACCACAAAACGGAAATAAACGATGAAATTCAAGAAAGAAAGAAAGGCGGAAACAAATAAGAAACACTTTGGACACCAATTTAAACGGAAGAAGACTTTTTGGTCGGGTCGATTCTTGGAATGGGTTAAAGGAATGAGACAAGAAAGATCATGATGGGGACAGACGGGGAAGAACCCGAAATTGGATTTTTGGAAAAAGTGAAAGACGGAGAGAAGAACAGATAGGGGTCAAAGTTGGAAGGGACAGGGTGGTCAAAATAGAACGAATGGGAGAGTTCTTGGGAAAAGTTTCACCCAGTAGTTCAAAAACTAGATTTAGGATTTCCGATATTTTAAAGAGGAAGTGTCAGACCAAACTCCAACCCATTTTCTATTCCACTTATTCTCCATCTTCTTTTTTCTTATCACCGTGTCATGTGTGGACCTCTCTCTTTTCTTCTTTTGCACAAAAATGCTCAATGACCCTTGAGAATCTGCAATTCTCTAGTACTTCATGAAGCGGCTCTAAATTTTAGAACAAACCAACAGAATATTTGTGATTCATCGTTTTAAAATCAAAGCACTAATGATAAGAAAACTCAAGAGAAAAATTGAAGAAATGAATGAATGAAGAATCTATAAATTGAAGAATGAAAAGATAGAGGAAGAGCAGCTGGTTTCACAATAAAACACACCTTATTGCTTGGGAACTGAACGAGATTAGGAGAAGAAGAACAAGGGGAAAATGGTGATAAACATGATTGTAATCACTAGAAAAAGACAAGAAAGTTATGGGTTGAGAGTGTCAAGTGTTTCTTCAATTGGATCAAGTTCAAAGAATTCACAGAGGAGCCGGAGTTCTATGGATTTTTGTTCAAGACAAAACGGTTTCAAGTTTCTGAATACGAAATGAAGCACGGCATTGAAGAATCAACAACCGTTATGATATTTCGAAATAGCTCTAAGCAACTGTACACTCTCTAATAGAGTTGCACTATCAGTTATCATAAAATCTTGATGGAAAAAGTTGCTTTTGTTGAATATACAGTATCTATTTTAATCGAACTATTTGGCCAAACTTCATTGAATCTCAAATTAAATTTTTCCGTTCGTCCGATTAAAAATGTCACAGATAAATGATAGAAATAAATGGATGCGCACGTCGAGAGATAGATAGAAGGGGTAAAAGTCGTGTCGGTGCTTCTTCCACTGTCATGTCTTTATGAATAATTCAATATCGACAACGAGACTCTTCTCCTTTTCTTCTTCTCTTTCTTGCCTTTCCTCACCAAGTTCTCGAGTGGGAGGATGAAGGTCCTGTTGATGACGAAACTACAAGGTTGGTTAAATACAAAATTATTGTTTTTATAAGATTTCGTGTGAAAAAACCATCATATTCAAAAGTCTCAAATAACGGATAAACTGTTCAAACCTTGAAGGGAACTATTAGGAACTAGAAATTTGAAAAATGAAAATTCAAAGAACGAAAGGTGATGTTGATTCATGGACCCAATATTGAATTGTCCAAGAGATTCTAGTAGTATCAAATGCTCAAGTACTTGGCATAATATGTGGGAGGCAGGTATCGGATACCTTTTTGGGAATGGAACCTTTTGGCTCTCTTGAGTAAACAAATCCCCTCTTCACTCTTTTTTTTGGCTTTCAGGTAGTAAGAAAGAGAGTCTATTGTCTAGAACAGAATGTTGCTAAAGATTCTAAAGTCAATTCTTTCTTCTTTTTTTTTTTACTTTTTTATGTCGTTTTTGTCCAGTAACCTTAGAAATGACACCTTTGAATACGTATTTTTCGTGGAAGTTCTTGAAGCTATTTCTGCTTCAAAAAGTTGGTTTGAACCGGATTTGAGTGACGTTTATTTTGGCTGGAAAACACAGAAAAGGAGAAAAAGTGAGGTCAGTTTCTTAAAAATAAGAGAACGAGTTTTGAAAAAAAAAGGGCAAAGGTCGAAAGTCTAGCGAGATATTTGAAAAAGTTGAATATCAAATTGAAAGAAAAGAAAGGAGAGCAAAAAGTTCATTTCGAATAAATATGAAATGAATTGAGAAAAAAAAAAGAGAAACTGTGTTTGAAACATGGTCTCAATGAAGACGAAGGTAAAGGTTGACGGAGAGATTTAGAGATAAACAGCAATCAAAAAAACAAAGAACAGTCTCTCACTTTCTATTCTCTGATTGCTCATTTTTCTCATATTGTCTACAGTTTACGTGAGAGTTGCAATTGGGAGTGTTTGTGCTCCGAGAGCCCACCGATGAGAGCACAAAAGAGCAAATGGTTGCGTAGGCGAATGAGTCAAGAGGATACAGGTAGATATGCTCTTGTGAGAAGAATCTTTGTTAATTGCACACTTGTTCACAGAGAAAAATGAGCTCTGTTCGTAAATGGATATGATGAAAAAAGATTATGAAAAGGAAAAAGAGAAGATGAAGTTGTTGGCTCTGCGAGCTCTCGAAAAAACGATGGATAGAAAAAAGGGGCATTTAGATAGAAAACACTTGAAATTCAATTGGATCGGGGGGCAAAAGCAAAGGAGAAGTAGTAGAAGAAGAAAGAAGAAGAAGTCTTTAGGAATAGGCTTAAGGGTGCTCGAACACCTACGGACTCTTTTGTTCTTTTACTGAAGACACGATAAAGAATGGGACCAAAGTTTCGATTATTTGATGGAGACATAACGTCGAAATAAGAAATAGTTGAAGGAATGACAATAACAGAAACAGGAAAAAAAGAGGGAATAAGATGAAGAAGTGTAAAAAGGAAATAATAATGAAAATTGGGTGAAGATGATGTCACACATAGGGAGGATGGACCAAGTACGTGTGGTCTGGAAGAATAAAATGTCAAAGAAAACGTTGTGATGAAGTATTTACTCCGAAAAGAAGTAGATCCATACAGTACTCATGTTTTAGACGGTAAACAGCAAAATACAATGCTTTCATTGGTACCGTATCTCAATTTTCTTTTTTGGCATTTATAGCATTTATCTCTCCTTTTTTCTATATTATAAGTGGTCAATAAGAGCAAGCTTCCAGAAATCATTCCTAGATTATAACGAGAATCAAAAATGTCAATAAACAAAAGGTCCATAATTGTTCTAAATGAATATGAGAATTGGTTCTATGAATTGGTATAAGTATGCTGTCTGATTAGAACTTTATTTTCTTATATTTGTAAAAGTTCTACAACTGAGAAATGCTTTTTTTGTACTTTTCCATCACCACAACACAACTCACTCCGCATTCTTCTAAAAAGTTTCCTTTCAATTCACAACATTTTCAAAAAAAAAAGCTCCAATTTTGTTCTCTCCTACCCATTTTGGAAACATTCATTCATTCAATAAATCTTTCAAGTTTTCCTTCTTCCTTCTCAAAAAATGAAAGAAGGAAATGCATTCGTAAAGCTTCCGGTTCCAGTCTATATGAAATAAAAAGTATTCGGTTTTTGTGCACTAATAGAACCTCTGGAATCGAAAAGTAACATAATTCATTCGAGTTCATTTCATTTGGAAAAAAAAGGAAGAGTTTTTGGAAAAAAAACGTATGGAAGAGAGAAGTAATTAGAGAGAGGGAGAGAGAGAGAAGAGTCATTTAAAGATGAAAATGAAAAAAAAAGTGAAAAAAGGGAAGAAAAAACAGAGAAATTAGGAAGAAAAAAACGAGGAAGTTGTAGGTCAAGAAAAAAGGAAAACGATAATTTGGTCATAGTTTGTCTGCTCCTTTTTATGTAAATTTCATCGAAAAAAAAATAAGATTTCGGAGGTGGGAATAACTTTATGAAGGTGCATTTTCCTGTTTAAAGTTCAGAACAAAGTTTAGGAAAAGTTTAGAAAAATGAATGGAAAAAATAATATTTCCAATGGAATAAAAAAAACTTGTTGGACCTAACCTTAATTGAATCTAGACTGGATTAGTAAACAACATTTTATTCCTTATTCCAGACAAATAACCAAAAGTGCTCAGTAATTTATCACTTTACGACTACAGCAATAAATATTCAGTGCTTGGAAAAGAGAGAGTAAAAGTACAATTCTCACTGTTTTTTTCCGTTTGAATTGCTATCTGTTTTCAGAAAAAAGGGTCTGATTTCTCTGTGAAACTTTCATAATTTTGACTTTTGCAAAAAATGGCATAAAAACAAATTGGGGTTTTTTGAAAAGGTTTATTTGAAATGTATGGTCACTCCCTCCTTTTTCAGTATTTTAATACACAAAAATTTTTCCTGAAAATGAAAAATAATTGTTGCCGGGAAACGAGGGAGAGTGTCTTTTCTGATTTATTGGATGAAGTGTCACTTTCACTAACGGGCCCCGAAAAAAAGAAAATATTTTGGAATCAATAAAAAAAAAAGAAAAAACGCTGCGGGAACCAATAATTGAGAGTCAGAGGGTGTAATTAAGACTTTCGAAAAAGAGAGAAAAAAATAGAAAAAGTTTCAGACGAATTGACAACATTGAAAAAACGAATTTTCTTGATTTTTAGTCACTGATTTTTTTCATTTAATTGAAGTTTCCATTTGAACGAACACCCTAATTCTCTGAAAGTTCGTCTTATTGAAATTTCATTTTCTGTCACCTTCCCAACTAATTATGATCGGAAATGGCATAGTTAGAAAAAAAAGAGAACACAAGAAAAATTATTAAAAATATTGGAAGAGAGAAGCTGAGAAGTTTGAGAAGGGAAACTAGAAGAGAAAAACAAGGATCTCCTGGACAGGATAACTTGGAAGAACCAATTTTTTTTTACATCAAAAAGTGTCTAACGCATCATTGTGAATAGACTAAATAGGGGAGAAATAGAACAGAAATGGGAAAGTGTGGATTGATATAAACACAAACACTGATTTATGGCTCAATAACTCTTTCTTGCTCGCGCGCGCGCGACATCAACACAGGTCGATTTGGAACAGCTGACAACAGAAATTGAGGGAAAATGAACACGTCGTCTGATGAACAATTCATCATTTTGTAAGTGAACAATCAAAGTAACTTCTATCCAATAGGTTAAATGACATCATTGTTTTAAAACATTCAATGAGTTGGAAAGAACAGGGGGTTCGGGCAAATCAGAAAAAGTTTCAGTTCAATAAGTCACGTATTTTTGAACAGAGTATAATAATATCTTGACCTAATATGTAATTCAAGCTCAGTTCATCTGAGCAAACTGAATTATAGAAGCCAATTGAATATCACAGCAGAACTTACAATACCGTAACCCTCTATTCTCTTCTGAGGACTTTGTAAAATGAAAAGCGAACATACTCAGATTTGAACAGGACAAACATCGAAATTAAAAGAAGAAGACAATTTTATTCGATTTTACACATTATGCAACACAACCACAAATCACTTTTAATGTGACAAATTTCACGGGAGGATCTATGTTTCTGTTCCTATCTTTTCATCAGAAAGTGATAAGATTATCATAAAACTCAATTGCTCTAAAAGTCCGAACTAGTAAGATCGTCTGACCAAAACAACTGAAAACATGAATGTATTCTGTTGTATGTATTCCAAGAAAAAACGGGTCGTTCATATTTTATGGGAATTCATGAAATGACCAAGTCACAGCTACCAAAAAGCAAACAATATTGCTTTTTTGGCGGTTTGTTCCGCAGAGTTTTTGAGTTTTCAGACGTGGGAAATCTTTGAGAAAAATTCAAACGTTCTCTCGAATATTTTCATGATTTTTCAGATGGTTCAAACAAAAGAAAACAAACAAAATCGTTTGGAACTGATGGATTATTCATTCCAAACTTGGAAATGAGCTTCAAGAGTCGAGAACACTATTTACTTACGAGAAAACAACCCATTCAGTTCAGCTTACAGAAGTCGAGACCTTTTACGTTAAAATATTCATAGTCAACTGTCATTCTAGGATTATAACGTAATTCGGCAAATCTTATCGGTACTTATGATTTAACCATCTGGAAAAAGTCATTGAGAATATTGAGAGATTTTTGTGAAAAACCTGTTATCTACATCATCAAGAAGAGCACCTGGATAGATTTTAATTGAAAGTCTGGCATTTGAGAAATATCTACGTGACTAAATTCTACCGGCAGTCTGTATCAACCAAAATGGCATGAAATATTACAGTATCTTTTGGAACTTTCATTAAAATGAGAACGATGAACGAAAACAATAAAGGCTCGTCTCAAAAATTGTTGAAAAGTGAGAATTTTTGGAGACTTCTAATTCCTATTAATCTCCTCTACCAACTCCTCCTTTCTCCATCTTTTGTCTAATTTTTTGTGTCGTTCTTTCTCTCTTTTTTCTCGAAATTCTAAACAAACATACGGACCCTTTTCTTCGAGTTTCCATCAAAAAACTCGAGTGAAGAGCACGCGAAAAGGCGTGAATCGTTCTCTTTTGTGCTCCAAGATCGCAGAAAAAAAGATATCAAATTGCTTTTTCACTTTTGTCAGTTACACTTTTATCTATCTTTGGAAATGATCAAAAAATAAGAAGAAAAGTGATGTGATTTCAATTAAATTGGTCAAAGAATTGCTTTGAAATCACTCCAGAAACACAAGTTTTCCAGAGTTGTTCTCTAAAAAAGAAGATAGAAACAAGAAATAATTAAACCCAACAGACCAAAAACCCTCATCTTTGAGTAGGCGAACCCTCTCAAAAAGTACTTGATGTTTTAAAAAGACTAGCTGAAAATGAACAAGTTCTAAGAAACTAAAAAGAAATGAGTAGGTCTTTAAAAATAGAGTAAAACGAAAAAAAAGTCAAAAATAAGGCATAAAAGGCGCAATCAAAATCAACAAGAATAGAAATAAACTAACGAGCCATATTTCCATGCCATGAATATTTTGGAATGATATCGACTGATACTGCTGAAATTGTGCTCATCTTGTGATTGACCATTGACATACTGCTCGCTTTTCGATTGTTGGATAGCACTTCACGGTTTTGATACTGTAATTCAAAATATTGTAGTGAAAATTTAATTAACTATTGCCAGCCAATTTATTTGAAAAAAGTAAAAAAAAAAATAGCTTTTTGAATAAAGTAAAGATACGATAACTAGAATCTGGTTCAAATTCGAGAACTCACAATTCCAACTTTTTTTGACCTAACAAACAGACGAAGCATGCTCATCAGGATTCTATTCAAAAAACTAGAAAAACAGATTTTGAAAGTTGCAGAGAATTTTTCGGTCACGAGGATCTTTGTGTGTTGTAGTGAGATTTCGAAATTTCAGGGACATCCTGTTTTTCAAGGTTTCTTTACTATCTCAGCTCATACCAGAGCAAATTGGCCATTTGTATTTAGTAATCATTGTGTCCTCAATTTAATGATATAACAATAAGCACCTTATAGTTCCAATAATCTTAATGTTTTTTAAAAATTATATCAGCATCAAAATCCAAATTTGAAGTCTCAATCGATTTGAGATTAAATATAATCAGAAATAATTATTCATTCAACAATCTTTGAACCTTTTCTATTATTTTTGTGAGTCACAAAAAACCCCTAAAATCCATTTTACTCTTATTTTCAGACTTTTATTTTCTGTAAATACTCACCATTGAAAGTGTATCTTTTCTCATTGGTTGACTGAATGCTGATGCTTTTCTACCACCTCCTGCCACGTGTGAATGTGATTTCTCCTGTAGAAATCCATCTAAAAGACCACCGAATGCCATTTCCTGGAATATTCGTAATCTTCTTCTAGAATGTTACAGACTCAAAACGATTCCAGAATATAAATGAAATGAGGATAATCGGACAAAAAACAAAACGAACAACAACGGGGAAAACGAGTTGAGAAGTCTTGAGAACTGAGTTGAAGATGACTATGAAAGTGGTTGGGAAATTAGGCGAAAAAATATTTTATGAGTGAAAAGAATACTGGGCAAGGACACTCCTCTAAATCACTGAGCAATGGTTACACGTCATCCATCTTCTTATTCCTCTTTTCATTTGTCCCGTTCGTTTCGGTTGACGACGGAGACGATGAAAAAATATGGAAGACGAGAGAAAGATGGCGATTTGATTTATTTTATTCTCGTTTGTTCAGTTTTCTTCTGTTGGTTAGAAAAAATGAATAAAGTAAAAAGAGAAATGAGTAAAATGAGATGTCTGTTCATTGGTTTCACACTATTTCAGATGTTCTTTGAAAGAATCAAATGAAAAATGAGAAGAGGTGGGAATTGGTGTTACAGTAATCATTTCTATTTTTGTTTTATAAAAATAAACTGAGATTAATCACATCATAACGGGATCCTAATTGTTTCTATTTTCAGTTCCACCCACTAGTGATTTTCTAATTTTTCCCACATGACGTAGTTATAATTTTGGAAGAAATTTTACAAAAACGTCTAGTTTTTTCTAGACCGACAAACTATTTCGAACTTCCTAACTGTTGAGATGAGCCGAAATTAGGCTATATATATATATTGAAGTTTTCCGAAGTATCGAAAATGTTCCCCTACACTATCAGTTCAATTGGTGAGAAGTTTTAAGCATCTTAATTTTCAGGAAATTCACAGAAAATAAGTCAGACATTCTTAAAAACACAAACGAAAATAAAGTAACAAGAGGCTAAAAGTCATGTTATCGTATGACAGAAAACTCAATATCCATGTCATTTTCAGATCTACCTGAACATAACAAAACGAAATTTGATCACAGTGTCATTGAGAATACAGAAAAAGAGCACAACCAAAGAGGCAGGTGTGTTTTGAAAGTGGGAGGAGTGAAGCTCATTTTGCACGGATCTCACTCCTGGATGACATGTTTTTGTTGCTCTCTATCTCTACTCCAATAGACTGATGGGAATGACCGACGGGATCAGAAGAAAAGTTTGGGAGCCAAGGGGCATTTGAGAACAGCTGATGAATGAAATGAAGAGGAAGTAGTGGACACTTGGAACACAAGTACTAGTTGAGAAGACGAAGAATAAGACGAATGGGAATAGAAGTAGAGATCAAGAAAAGATATAGCTCACTTCAGAATAATAGACAATGTTTTTTTGGAATTTATAACTTTTTCTTCTGGTGGTCTATGGCTCTCGATTCGTAGGCGGAGGAATAAATAAATTGGCATGTATAACATAGGTCACTTGAAACATTTCCACGTGGAATTGAGTTATGAAAGTGAACAGGAAGTCTTCTTTGCTACCAGACTCCCTTCTTCTTTTCCTCATTTTTTGGGTTTTCGACCAAACAATCTCGAACTCAATTTCAGCTTGTGAGCTCGTTAGCGACCCTTTTCTTTGTCAAAACATGCAGAATTTTGAAAAAAAGTGACACATTCCGAGTGTCACGTGGAAAGAATGCGAACTCAATTTCTGGAAAAAAAACCAAAAAAAAAACGGTTAGTCTGACGCAGTTCGGAAGGATTTGAAAAAGTACAGACGATAAAGAAGTTCTAAGAACAAATTGTTCTAAAACTTCTAATAGAAGGGCAGGTAACACCCCAACATCTATTTGTATGCAGAGTTCTCTAGACTATTTCTGCAAATGAGGCTCCTAATTTTTGAAATTTACGTAACCTGACATCACTGTTTGATGCTAATTTCAGTCAACATACGTTCTTCTTTATGACTAAAGAGTAATGCTAAATTTAGAAACCTATTTGCATTTGTCATACCAATTTGAAAATAGTCTCAATTAATCCAATTAATCACACCAGAGATTGTCATAGAGAAAAGAAATAAAACAAGTAGTTTGATGATGACGCTTCTCTTCGTATACCTCAAGGAACTAAAAGAGTTGAGAAATGACATGATCAATTTAAAATTCTCATCACGAAATCAGTAGCAACTCCAAAAAAAGCGCAGGTCAGTCTCTCCTCAACAAAAGATGCTTAGCCCTCATCAACACGGTAAGATCAAGAATCAAAATATGTTTGAAAAAAGGGGGAAAGTGTTTATTTTATTAGTAACATGAGGGTGGGAAGTAAAGAGAAAAATTCAAAATTAATCCAACTCTTGGTGGCCTTTTTGTTTTTTTTTTCTGCAGTCTTTGTTCCATTGAGAATGTGGGTGGGATTTCTTTTTCAATTTTGGCGGTTTGTTCTGACATCATTTTTTGGGTTGAAATTGGGAAAAGACCAGGAGAAGATGGGACGGAAACGGGTGAGAAATATAAGAGAGAAGGAGGATTTTCATTTCTACAGACATTTGAAATGAGCGGATATGGTAGATAGATGGAACAGACAGACATGTCAAATTAAAAGATTAGAAAAACTGGGACATTTGGAATGGAATGTGAATAATTTGATGAGACAATGAACCTCCAAAGATGGATTAATTACAATGTCTTCTTGAGGATATAAAGGTCATCTGACTTTTTTTGCAGGAGTCTCTTTTTGGGTCATTTGAAAGCAGAAAAGACCCTATGAAAAGGGCCTTCCTCATCTCTTCTTTTCTTCAGAAGGCGACTTAAATTCTATAAATTTTAAATTCGATCGAACACGTCTCATCACTAGGAAGAAAAGAAAGGAGAAGAATGAAGAAAAAGCGATTGTGATGAGCACAAAACGATGGGTCCAATATTTAGTGGTTCCTGGTTTGGGTAATGGTCAGAGACCTTGAAAGATATGTTGAAATATTAAATGGGTAGGCATCGGAGGAAATTTTGATTCTTAGATGTGAGGTATAATTATCAGCCAATCAACTATTTCATAAAAAGAAGCGTTGAATTGACAAATTGCGAAACTTGCTCTAGTTCGACCCATTTTTGGAGTAGTATGTTAAACAAATGTAATTAAAAATGCACCATCTTTGGTCAGAGAGCAACTTTTTAGAACTCTTTTTCATGATGAAGTTTCGAAGGCCGAGCGTAGTTTTTGTTTCTCCGGAATAAAGAATCAATGGATGAGAACAAAAACTGACTTATCGGTTCGGCTGTTCATCTGTGATATACAAAATATTATTTTTTGTACATTTAATTCTTTAAAATAGTTTAAAAGTTCTTGAGACAGAATAGAAAGAGTGAAAGTCAAGTGTATTGTCTGGATCATAATTCAAATGTTCATTTATATTTTTCTAAAGTTTGAAAAACTGAAGAGCACTAATCTTAAACGCTTTGGCAACCTAAATACAATTCATGTATCTGTTCGAGGAAATAGTTTCGAAAAGTAAAGCTACTTCAATAATAGATAGCCACAAAATCAAAAACTTTATTTTAGCAGGTCCTTCGATTGGAATAATTCTGACGAGCATAAACCTTTTTCTGATGCTCAGGTGCATGAATTGAGTTTCTAATGAGCAGAATACAAAAAAGTTCAATTGGAAAGATGAGAGAAACAAATGCAAATTCAAAGATTTGCTTCCCAATCCTACACCTACTCACTTTATTTTTTCTACACATACCTGGAAAGAAAACAAAAAACAAAATCAATTAAAAAATGTTCCACGTTTCATAGAGAGAGGGGGTCAAAAATAAATATAAATGTATTCACCTAAAAACAAAAAGGTGAACAACAAAAGGAGGCGGGTGTCTCTCTACCGACGACTGAATGATCAATTTTATATTCATTCAAAGAATTTTCAGATGCAATTTGACTACTTCGGAACTACATCAAGGAGGCACAAACCAGGATTTCCAAATATCCAAAAAATACTTCGGAACTCTCAGTTAGTTCAAAATGTGTTATTGACAAATGGTTTCAGATCCTTTTCAGTCAGGAAATGTTTCAGAGTACAAGTAAGAATGACTCAAAAGAGAAAAAAAGAAATGGAATGTTTATATGAAGTTGTCCGTGTGCCCCATCATCCCAATGGTCCATAGTTCACCAGAAAAAAAGAAACAAAGTGAGCGGAAACAGGAAAAAAACAAAAAGTATGAAGAGATGATCATTTTGGGATTTATCACATTTCAACACGTTCTTCTTTCTTTTTTCCAACTTGTTCCAACTCATTCTTTGCTCTTTTCTCTGGAGATTTCGTGTCGATTATCTTCGTTTTTCAAGTGTCTTTTTTCTAGAGGGAAAAAGAAGGCGTTACCCCCATTTCTCTTCAATCCCTTCTTTCTCAACAATTCTTCATTTCATCTTTCTCTCTTTCACTTGTTTCATCACGGTTTACGAGCCATCATTGCCCATTAAAGGAATTGCGGAGCAGATTGCGGACATCCCATTTTGATGGTTTTTTTCTCTCTCTCTCTCTCCGAAATGGGACCAATGGTGAATACACAAATGACACAAAAAAACGAGAGAAAATGTAAAAAAGGGCAAAGGAAGGAAACAAAAAAATGAAGGAAAGGATGTGGGGGTGGACAGACGGACGGACGGATATCGGTATTTGAATAGAAGAGTTGTAGATTCTGAAGGGAACGAAGAATATGTAGAGTTCATGGAAACATGAGAAAAATATGAAGATACTATGGCCAACTTAGTAACTGGATCATATACCAACAAAAATGGGGAAGCTTATATATCTGGAAAATTTCTAGAAGACATATACCGTAACTTTTAGAAGAATCATAACTTATAAACGAGCTAAATCTCGCAAATAATAAACAAAACAAATTAATAAATAAGATGCCGTTACCTACATCTTCTTCTTCTTCTTTCATATTCTGAATTCATTATCAGGAGTTGACGAGTTCTTCATAGCTAATTGTGTTATTAGCTCAATTGTTTGGAAAAGAGACAAACAATCCGAAAAACACGTACACCGTTAGAAGATTCTATCATAGAAGACGTGCTTCAAAGATTCTCCAGGAGCATGAAACCAGCAGATTATGAGGCCAATTAGATGAGTAAACTCGGAAGGAAATAAGAAGAAAATATTTGACTCAAAGGAAACATATCCAATGAAACATCCTAAAATATCACATGAATCTTTGTGGAAGATTGGATGAAGAGTGTTGGAAACGGGGGCAAAACATGAATATTCAAATATTCAGTGATTCAAAAAAAGGAGAGCAGGTACTAAGAGAGATAGAATGAATGCTCTCTGTGGTCCGTATGGAAGTGAAATCCTTTTTGAACTTTCCATTTTTGCATGTCATGTTCGCAACATTTTGCACTTATTCAGATTCTGACGTACTGTGAAAATCTGATGAAAATTGAATGATATCTGACAATCACCAGAAATTCTACAAACCCAGAACGGTTCAAAGTAATTAAATTAACGATTGGTTTGCCAGTTCAACTTCAAAATAAACTCCTACCAATGCTCTTAAAGTTGAGTGGTAATAAAAGAAAGGAAAAGTGGTAGTACTCACTGAATTTATGTATTACCAACTTCCTGTTCGACTGACAGAAACCATAAAAACTCGACTTTTTTTGAAAACTATCCTGTGAACGGAATCTTTGTTATTTTTTTCTGGAAATTCGAGTTGGGAGATTCAGATTTACATCAAAATAAACTGATTGATTAGAAAAAAAACTGAAAAAAAGTGGAAAATTAATTTTCCTGGAAATGAAACGAAAACATAGAAAAGTAAAAGAGTGGATTAACAGTATTGCTTTGGAGTAATTGCAGTTTTATTGTGGTGTTCTGTTTTTGAAAGAGAATGGGAATAACATGAAAGCTTAGAGCACTTTGAAAATGCTCAATCGTAAAACATGTTGTTCTTATTTTACAACTGGTCTGGAAGTGAACTCGACGGCATCAAAAGTTCAAGAGATGACCAGAAATCGTATACCGTTTTCATTCTATCCTTTGTCTTCCAGAGGTTGACAATGCTTGTGAGATGTTTCAGAGGTATGCCATTTTTCAATCCATCTGAATGATTTTCTTTTCATTGCCATGACCACCAAATCTTCATCATAGTTTCCAAAAAAACCAACCATTTTCTATGATCATAGAACTCCCGTTCTGCATTATAGATTATGTAAATCATCCCACTCTGATTCCCACCCTCGCCTCTTATTTGCTGAAAATCGGCTCAAAAATGAAAATGCTATCATTCTTGGAAAAAGATGTTCATATCTTTATTTGGAAGTAGACACGGAAGCTCTGGTTACTGTTGATCTTTCATTTTGAAAACAATGGCATTTGTCTCTGCGTATCTTCCAATCCAACAATATTTCTGAATCAGACAGGTTTCTCTCTCTATCCGAATGATCCTTTTGTGTCCTCTTTCTCCTCTTTTTCGTAATGAAATAGACCTCCTCTAAATCCAATTGTGATAATTGGATAATTCGATGAGAAGAAAAAGGCAAACAGTATCTCTTAAAACTTTCGTTTGATTAGTTACAGTTGTTGTTCATTCGTACTTTATTCGATTTGTACTATTCTAGAAATTTCAACTGTTTCTTTTTTCAATCAAAAATGTTTTTGGAAATGAGTTCTCTGACCTCGGTCTCATCTCTTTTTTCATACTGCCGGAAACTGGTTTTATCTCTTTTCATGTGCCATTCCACACCAATTTCAAACGGATTTTATTTCAATTTTTGTCGGTTAAAGGTTGAATCAAATAGGTCAGCTGAAACGGATTTCAATTCGATATTTAACTGATTCAAAACGTTTATTTCGTAGGTACGAGTTTTGAAAGACAGTGAACTGCGTATAATAATGGGCAGTGCCCTTATATTTACCATGATTCGGTTCCTGTAACTTCTCCGCATGCGTTTTTAAAAACGAAAGTGTCCAACTGAATACTCCATTCCAGCCAACTCTTTTACAACTTTTTCTCAAAACGGCTTCACTCAAAGTTTCGGTTCCTAGAAAGTCACAACTCGATTCTAGAGAATTTCTAAAAACCCTAGAAACAGCTGAGTTTTCTTCCATCTAAACCACAAATAAAAAATAGATTGCATATTACAAATCTAGCTCATGTCACCCGTAGAAATAATATAACTTTCTACCTCAACTTTGATACATATTTATTTATAGTATTCGTAAAAATATTTATAGTTTGACCTTCTTTCCCAATGGGTCAAAATTTTCCCGATCAATCATTTTTCCCGAATCATTGTTTTTTGCCTCAAAAAGGTTGTTTATTTTGTTCGTTCCACCTCATTTCGGCCAACAAAAAATGGGAAATAATCCTCAATTCAGTGCGGACGAATGCGTGCTTTCAGACTCATTATTCTTTTTCTCTATTCCTCTTCTCCATTTTTTTTTTCATAACCTAATCCGGTGGAGAATCCCGTCTACATCTATTAAAACTGACATTTGATTTTTGGCATTAACTCTTTACACTCTGGGTTCAATTTCCAGTTTTTAGGTAAATGAATTGTATTTTTCCTTGTGATTTAACAACCTCGTACTTTCAGTTGTTTAGTCAATGAGCGGCTCCAAATATCGAAAATGTCAATGTGTAATCCGCTAAAAATTTTGTATTGATAATATTATATTTTCTGAATCAGAATGCTTCAATTTTTAAAGTCTTCATCGTTTCATCGGCTTATCTAGAAGAACAATAATCTCTTGATAAGTCAGAAAAGTATAAAAGATGGTTGAATGCTCAAAAGAGCTTAGATTGTGATATTAATGTATTTAAGTGGCAAGAATGAGATTTTGAAGAAGTTTCGTCTATTTCTTCATCTCATCCACCCCCATCATCATCAAATTCCTCTTTTCTCCCATCTTCCGTTTTTCTTATGATCCATTCTAATCCTTCTGTATTCTTCTCTTTCATCTTCTTCTCAGGATTACCTCCATTTGAGTATTCAATTTTCTGTTTTCCCTCTCATCCAATTATTACCCTATTCAACTGATGTGTTGACATCGTCTTCTTCGTTTTTCTACCAATTCTTTTCTCTATTTTCTCCTGTCTCCTTCATCTTCTTCATCTATTGTCTGTGTTCCATTCTTAAAATACAATAGTTTTGTGGTTCGAGATCTTGTGCAACCACAATATATTCTAGGGGAAAATAGAAATAGTGTAAGAGACTAGGAAAGAAAAAGAAAACTGAAAGCATCTCAGAGTTCATATCCGGTGTCTTGAAAACGTTTTTCGACTTTTTTGGAAGTAAAAAGAAGTTTTCTTTCTCCTGGAACCTTTCGCTATTTTGAAGGGAAAAACGGATGTGAGGTAGGCGGTTTTCGCTTTCTTTTTTCTGTCTTTTTTTCGACTCGCTGACCTTTGTTTCGAGGCTTTGAACAGGTGGAAACAATCGGAGAAGTTGAGTCAATACGTCGGTTCTATGGGATTATTTTTTGAGCCACGCCTTTGATAGACTGATAACTCTAGTGGAACACATCGAGCTGTTTTCTTGGTTCTTGTTAAATTTTTGGGTTAGAATAAATATAAATGTTGCGCGATGCTATGTTCAAATCTTCTGAAAATTTTTTCATAGGATTAGAGGAACCGATGACTAAAATCTCCTCAACTTTATACAATTTTTTTGAATCAGAATGCTTCAAAACCTCAAAACCCTTCCTGGTTCTTCGAAAGAAAGCTCATCGCGTGTTTTTAGAATAAGCTTTAGAAATTAAAAAATTTATCAATGAGTAAACTTTGTTTAGAAGTATTGGTAACTTTATTTTCAATTACATCATGTAGAGGGCAACAATAATAAAGGTAGAACACTATTTCATGTGTTTTTTATATTCAAGCATCACTTATGCTATCAGTTTCACGAAGAAGCAAACATGTTATAGATCATAGGACATGCAATTGTATATATTGAATCATCGAACAAAGAATAATAAGAAAATAGATTTCCAGTATTCACCTGTTAAATGAAACCTACCTTTTTTTGTTTATCATTTTTATTTTTCACAAATTTCGGTAGACAACATTAATCTGGAAAAGTTTTTTTTTGAGTATTTCAAGTTTCTCCCAGAACAACTAAGGTGTCCTTCCATTCAAAGAACAAGAATTATAACTAGACAATAACCTCATCACCTATTTCACCTCATAAATCTTTCCGGATTGGACTGAACTGAATCCGTTTTTCTCGTTCTTATTTCTCGTTTTCTCTAATCCTCATGATTCTACACTACCTCTTATTCACCGATTCAATTCTCCATTTTGATAGATATCCGTCGTTTCATTGTCATTCATATCCAACGAGAAAAGAAACGAAATTCTGTTTCTACAAGAGTATTCATTCCTCCTCGCCTCATCAAAATTTAGTTGAACTCATCTTTTCTTTTTTTTTCTCAAAACTTCCATTTTATTTGTTTCTGTAAACAAGCGTCGTGCTATGGGTGTGTATTGTTTGACTAATTGAGAAAAGTGTCTTGTTTTTTCAAGACCAAAAAGACATTTTCAAAATACAAATTCAACAAAAAAAGATAAAAACTGTGACGTAGTTGATTCGAAATTTCGAGTCTTTGTTCATTTTCCATCGTCCTTTCGAATGATTGATAGGGACTACTGTTAGTTCAGTTCAAAAACTGAGGCCAGGTTAATAATGAAAAATGACCTCCAAACACTTTGGTCATCTTATCATTTCATTCTTCATCTTCGCTTTTTTTTTGTTTCGTATAGCTAATAGTTGTTTGAAGCAGAAGACGAAGAAGTACTCTAGGTCAGGAAGTTGTACATTACACACTTCCTACTTCACATACACCTCTTCTTTTTTTTTATGCTTAGATTTCAATGTGTTACCAGTAAAAACGACTTCCGATTTGTGTATATTCCCTCTTCTCTTTTCATCTCGCTCCGCCCCTCTTCATATCTTCGATGATAACATTTTCGATTCATATCAGTTGTTCTGAAAATGGATGAACTTACGTTTTTCAGAGGAATGGCTCCTGATCCAAATACATTTGATCGAGTATTCAAATTCGTGATTCTGGGTGGAAAGTCGGTAAGTTTATAGTGTTTAGATTTTTTTCAAAAAGGAAGTAATTTACAATCTTAATTTTGAGGAAGTATCCTCTAACTCTTTTGTTTTCTCAATTCTAACCACTTAATATCATCATCCTTTACACTTGACTATAATTGAGTTAAAATCTGTTTCATTGATTCTCCAGTTGAAACATTCTAAATAATTTATTGAAAATAAAGAGGATGACACATTTTTCAACCGGATATTCCTATAAAGTTAAGATCTCAACTCATTAGCTGTATATTATCCAGAAACATTCTGAAAAAATGTTCAATGATTTCTCATTCAGGTCGGAAAGAAGACACTTCTTCGATCATTTTGCACTGAAGGAGATGACGAAAGTATTTGGACATCATTAACTGTCGATGATGAAAAAGTATTAATTGAAGCAACTGTAACTCAAAAATGGGAAGAAGGAATGTCAAAAGAAAACGATGCAATTGCTCTCGTGTTCTCAACTACAGATGTTTATGTGAGTGTTATTACATCGGTTTGAAATTGAAACAAGGATTTTCAGAGCTTCGAATACACTCTTGAATTATACAATGAAATTCAAAAGACAACTGCAAAGATTCCTCTAGTTTTCATTGAAAACAAAATGGATATAGTAGAAGAAAGTCAGATGGATAAAACATTGGTTGAAGGAGAAACAAGGAAGAAGCATAAAAGACTCTACAGGTAACACCCTACTTAATAAAAAATGTCGACTTATATAAATTCCAGAGTTTCTGCACTAAAAGAATTCAATGTAATGCATCCATTTGCTTATTTGATTGAGAAGCTTACTCGACAAAAGAAAGATGTGAATGCAAATGAAAGGTAATTGAAAACCAGCTCACAAAATACGATTATTACAGGATTAACACATTAACAGAATATCCTTTATTAACCTGAACTTGAGAATATGAATAATTTCTTGAAAATTTTTGCAGCGTTTCAGAAAACAGTCTTCGTCTGTAACTTCTTCTACAACATCTCCACCAACATCTACGGAAGCTTGGGTCGAACCGGTTCCTACTGAAATTTCAGCAGTTTTACCTCCTAACAAAAAAGAGAAATGCGTATTGATGTAGTAATTTCTTATTAGTTTCTTTTTTTTAAATAATTGTATTTTTGTATTCGAAAACAAACGAAACTCGCTGCTGAATACTGAATGTTTGAAATGTTTGGGCGTTACGGTTTTGATCTCTTTTTCTTTCATTTTCTCTTATTAACGAAATAAAAGCATTGAATATTTGAGAATACAGTGCACATATGAGTCACAAAAACATGTTGATGGTCTTCAAAGCTTTTCGCCAAAACTATTGAAGAAATTTTTTTAATTCGCTGGAAAAAGTTCACACTATTTGAAAAACCGCCTTTTAACCACGCGAAACGCGCAAGTGTCTACCTCTCTGTGCCAGTGGACTGCTGACGCGCAGACGATATTTTTTCTATTTTTCACACGGCTTCCACGACTATATGGTTTACTTTTTCACTTTAAAAACATTTTATTTAGCGTCATATTTTTTCAATAAACTAAGAAACATTTTAGAATATTAAACTGGTAACAAAACCCGCTGGAAATGATGGCCTCAAGACTTCTCGGAACCTCTTCGAAAATTGTCAACTTCAACAGACATTTTCACCTTGCAAAAGGTTAGATAATCTTGAGATTTTTTGTCTAAAAAATAATATTCCAGCTTCATTCTTGCCGATTGTGCAGTTCAAGTTGTCGGATATTGGAGAGGGAATCGCTGAAGTCCAAGTAAAAGAATGGTTAGTTGGGTTACTGTAGCTCCTCAATTTCTCAAATTTAGTTTCTATTCATTCCTTTTTCTTTTTTACAGGTATGTGAAGGAAGGAGACACTATTTCACAGTTCGACAAAGTGTGCGAAGTTCAAAGTGACAAAGCTGCAGTCACCATTTCCAGCAGATACGACGGAGTCGTCCGAAAATTGTCAGTTCTGTATTCGGAATCACATTTTATCCTTGTTCAGTTGCTATTCTACTGTTCGAAAGCTTGCCATGTGTCAAAAAAGCGACGCACGTGGCGTCTCGGTTTGCACAAGTTGATCTGCGTCTCTCATCACTATCCGTTGTGATTGACAGAGATAAGATCACTGATCACAGCGGTGTACAGAAAAGAAGCCAGCTTCGAAGAAGAAAAATAAAACGCAATAAAAAAACGAAACCGTTGTTAAATAAAATCATGTCATGCGCTCGCCAGATCAAACAGTTTCGATGACGTTGAAAATATGATGTTTTTTTTTTTCAGATATCACGATGTTGATGGAATGGCTCGTGTGGGACAAGCTCTCATCGATGTTGAAATAGAAGGAAATGCTCCAGAAGAAGATCGTATGTTTTTTCATTGTTTTTAAATTTTTTCCGTTATGTAGCTCTTATTGTGTAATCTAGAAACATCGTATCTTAAAAACTCACGTAGAATTGTGTTTAAATCAAAAGTTGTTTTTATTGTTGAAAAGAGAAAACGAGACTTCATTTCGTTGATTTCCCAAGGGAATAGCTGACTGCTATCGCCCTAATTGAAAATGCGTTTTGATGTGCCAAGGTTGTTTAAGACTTCTTGTTTACAGAACCAAAAAAAGAGGCTGTGAAATCGACTCCTGAAGCTTCTCAAGCTTCATCAACATCTGATAATGCCCCAGAAGCCTCTCACTCAGAAGGAAAAGTTCTCGCAACTCCTGCTGTGCGTAGAATTGCTATTGAAAACAACGTAAAGCTGTCTAGCGTTCGTGGCAGTGGAAAAGAAGGGAGAGTTTTGAAAGAAGATGTTTTAAAATTCCTCGGACAAGTGCCAGCCGGTAATTATTATTCCATGTCAGTACTTAAAAATGTTCTGCAATTTAAGATCACAGCTCTGGTTCCACCAACATCCGTACTACTCATCAAGCTCCAATTCCAACTTCGAAATCAGTATGTTACATTTCTAAACTATTCTCCTTCTAATGCTATAAATTTCAGTATGAGCCCCTCAAGGAAGATGTTGCTGTTCCAATCCGTGGTTATACTCGTGCCATGATTAAGACAATGACAGAAGCTCTCAAGATTCCGCATTTCGGTTACAATGATGAGATCAATGTTGATGCTCTAGTGAAACTTCGTGGCGAATTGAAAGATTTTGCCAAAGAGCGTCATGTTAAGCTTAGTTATATGCCGTTCTTCATCAAAGCTGCGTCCCTTGCTCTTCTCGAGTTTCCAGGACTCAATGCCACAACGGATGACAAGCTGGAAAACGTAATCCACAAGGTAATAAATGAGATAAAATACAATTTTAACGAAAATATTCAAGGCTTCACACAATATTTGTTTGGCAATGGACACTCCAGGAGGTTTGGTTGTTCCAAACGTCAAAAACTGCGAACAGCGTAGCATTTTCGAAATTGCCCAAGAGATTAGTAGGTTGATGGAAGCAGGAAAGAGACAGCAAATTGGAAGAGAAGATTTGATTGGAGGAACATTCACATTGAGCAACATCGGAGCTGTGAGTATCTTCATTTTCTTGAATAGATTATAGAAAGACCTTATTTTCAGATCGGCGGAACTTATGCTTCTCCTGTTATCTTCCCACCACAAGTTGCCATTGGAGCTATCGGCAAGATCGAACGAATTCCTCGTTTCGACAAACACGACAATGTAAAGTCTATATGCTGATTCGTTTTCCATGAGTTTTATTTTACAGGTTATTGCTGCCAACGTAATTAAGGTGTCGTGGTGTGCAGATCACAGAGTCGTCGACGGAGCAACCATGGCTCGCTTCAGCAACCGCTGGAAGTTCTACCTCGAACACCCTTCAGCAATGCTTGCACAACTCAAATAGACGACTTCACAAATAACATGTTCTACCTGGTTAAAATTTATTAGGTGCCAATTGTCCCCTTGATTTTACATTCCCCCGCTTCATCAACCCTCACCCGCCTTTTTCTTCTTCCAAGGTGCCTATTTCTAGAGCATACTGTAGACGACGATTGCATTTTCAGTCCTTTTTAACACAAGAGTTTTAGTCCCCTTTCTTGTGCGATTTACTTGTTTTTTGTAGAACAATAGCACATTATCATGTTCGTGTAGAATGAAGAGTATTCCGTGATAGTAATTTTAGACTGACTTTATATACATATCTAATATGAAATGTTTACTAATAGATTATTTTCTTCGGGCAGTGAATCGGTCGAGGATCAATAAACTTATCACAGAGAAACTGCCATAGATCTTCTTCAGCTTCTTTGTACCGTTTTCCATTTATAAGAACCCATGGAACCCAATCCATTTCTGGAGCCATTTGAGAGACTAAATTCTCTTGATCACTGAACAACTTCCGACCATGACGACTTTCAGCGCATTCCATCATTCTGAAATGAACGAATTTGCACATATGTGGAATAAATTTGAAGCAGAAAGCTCACTTTGATCTATCCACTTTAGTTGGTCCATTGAAACAAGCTTCTGCAGCCATACTGATATTCTGCTTTCCTTGAATACAAGTGACTGAAAAATTTTCATTTCTAACCGATAGAGTATCTAATGCATACCAATTTCCATATATTCTTCGAAATTCGGAAGTGCCTCAATCACACAAGCTTGTAGTTGATTCAGAAGACATTCTCGATCACCATGATGACATTCACATCTGTAGCGAATAATGTATTTGAATGATCCAGAGTACCAACTCACACTACATCGTCGCCGTCATCTGAATCTACACATGTCGTTTTGATTCCATAAGGATGGTATTCGAAGTTAATTCTTCCTGTTGAACCCAACATTCTCCACATTGGAAGCCAGTGCCATTTCATCCAACTGAAATTCAAACAAATCTAGTTTTACCCAAAAGGAAACCTCAAAATGAAGGTTTATGAATGAAACCATTGAAAATGTAAACTCACTATGACGTATCTGAGCATCTTCCTTCTCCAAATGCAACAATATTAACCATTTCACCACTTCTTTCAGTTTCCTTTGCACACGATAAATGGAAAATAAATAATAGAATAAAAGAAATGAATAAAACTTTCATTGTACCAGTCATTATTAAACAAGTTGGTGTTCTTATTCTCATCTATTATATATGTTAGACAAGAGAGGTCATGCGTTACGAAGTTTATAAAACGATTAGATTTGAAGTGGACGGTGGAACCGATTTTCTTCGAAAAAAAAACAATCACGCCTTCTGAATTGTGTCTCCTTCTGTCTCCGCTACTGAATTTACGAAAAAATACTGCGTGTAGAGGAATTAGTCGAATTATATCAACTGGTTTTGAGGTTTGAAAAAAGGAAAATAATGTAGAAAGAGTGGACCAAAAATCGAGAGAAAAAACAACAGACAAGGAGGTAATAATAGAAAAATGAAGATATGTTCAATGACATTTTAATCTGATCAGCTGACCAAAGTGATGTTCAATTGAAGATTTATGAATGATCTAAGAAAACGAGAACAAGTGTAGGTGAGAGAATCATCTAAGTATGGGGATCTGCTCTCTATAATGTGCTCTCTATAATGTGTCTTCTTCTAATGGTGGAAATCAATCTACTCCACTGAGTAGTCGGTGAACTTCTATTGAAGACTTTACAGTATCTCTGTTTAAAGTTGTCTGAACCACGGATATGGCTAACATATTGAGAATAAACTTTCATTTGAAGAAAACAATTAGGTATTCGAGGAACTGATTACTCGGGAATTGGTACGTGGCAGGACAGAGCTCATGTAAACTCTGGCAGAAACCAGAAGAGCATCATCACCTGAAAATCAAGTGCTCTGACATGGGGACAACCTATTTTTCAATTCACATCAAAACTCTCATGTTTTATTGCGTGCGGTCGAGGACACATCTTCCCATCATTCTCTTTTTTGAAACGGCATTTTCTTATTCTTTTGGTTTTCCTAATTTAAAACTGTTTTCCATTTGAATCACTTTGAGTGTCTTCCCACTGCAAACTGTTGTTCTTTGTGCTATTTCTCTACGTAAGAAGGTCAAGAGCAATAAGAGCAAAGTTTGAGAGCCCATGGAAAGTTTCTACGTGTTCTTTTTGAGTTAGACCAACAGTTAAGACCAATTGAAAATCTGAAGAGTACACATGCTAACTCGTATAAAAACACAAATAGAAACAAGAAAAGTTAACATTTTATAGTTTGCTCAACGTATCAAAAAGGATACTGACTATGAGTTACAGTAACCATTCCCATTCCAAATGATTGAACCAAGGTGGTTCCCATAGAATTGATTCATTCCCAATGATTCATTTTTAGCAAGCACACACAAGTGTCAATGCCAACTGTCGCCCTCGATAAACATGTTCTTGTTTTGGTTTCTTTTATTTACTTTTAACGTGCCCTCTTCTGTTCCAGACTAGGCTTATTTAATAGAGTTTTTCAATTTATAAAAATTATACCATCTGGTTTAGATTATCTTATCTGCAGGTATTTCCCGAATTTATCAGACATCGGATCAATAAAATCTTATCACTTTTTCTTTTCATTTTCTCGCTCGAACACTAGTTTTCCGTCACTGACCTCGTCCATACATACTTCCATTCATATCCGTTTTTGTTTCTTTTCTTTTCTTCCGTCATTACTTTTCTTCTTTTTCCTTAATTTGATATACTTTTGTTTACTTTTTTCAGATCAAAATGATGCCAAGGTTATCAACTCATTTGATTCTTTTGGCTGTATTCGTGCCACTTGTTTTTGGACAAAATCTATTGGAAATTTACAAAGCTATGATGATTGATCAGGCTGCGCGGGCTAAAGTTCCACCGATCAACATTGAATTCTTTGGAGAAAGTCTATGTCCAGATACTACCAGGTAACAGTACAGAATCTTTTGTCATTCGATTTCTGATCCATTCTGCAGATACTTCCAAAATCATATAATGCCGGTTTGGACAGCTTTGCAAGCATCTCAACTAATTAATATCACTTATCATCCATTTGGATTAGCAGGATGCAGAAGGACTGATTCAATTGTTAGGTATCAACAACTTTTTTGTGAAAATTTTGGAACTTTTCTCGTTCAAAAAAGTTATTTCATTGAATGTTTGCTGAGAACACACGAACTTTTGTCTTTTGTTGATTGATAACTTTCGTCATTTGTTGATCTTTGTTTCTAGATGTGATTGCCAACATGGACCTGCAGAATGCCAATTGAATATGTTACAAGCGTGTGTTATCAGTGCTTTAGAATTTCCACAACTTTATCTTCCAATTGGTGAGTGTTTTTCTTTTTGAATTACTCTAGTAAGTTTTGCACCAACCAAATTCCTTCATCTCAAAGTAATTTTTATCGACGAAACCCTTCTTTTTAGTGAACTGTATGCAAGGGAAAAGGCAATTTTCTGCCGCCATTGATGAATGTATTGTAAACTTCCGGCCGAGACCAGATCTCGATGAGAACTTGTAAGTGAATTTTTTTGACTTCTAACAATCCATTTCTTCAGTATGACTCGATGTGCTCAAAGCCAATTGGGAGCAAAATTGATGATGCAACATGGATACAGACAAAAGGAAGTAGCTTCAGAACTTGATTGGGTTCCATGGATTCTGATTAACGGAAGGAGATCTCAAGCCGCTGAAAATCAATTGAAGACTATTATTTGTTCATTCCCTGAACCATCTCGTTATCAATACTGTAAAACGACGGAAGAAGCCATTTTTTGAGCGTTCTGTTGTTATTTGATTCGTTTCGTTTTCAAAAACTCGTTTCACACTCAGATTGTATTACAGGTAAACCTAATAAATGCTTCCTTCTAGGTTTCTTTTTGCAGAAAAATTTTAATATGTTTTTATCATGATTGAATTTGAGAAAAAGGAATGAGATGAGTGAAGACGTGAATAATAAACCAGTAAGAAGACGTCGAGATCAATAGAATGAAAGAGCTTGAAATGAACTAAACGATCATCAGAACTTTGGCAAGTTTTTCGGTCCGTTCGCCAGATTTTCTAGATCGGCAAAGGAAAGTTTTGAAGTTGTTGATACCGAAACGTCTCGTTCGTTTAGATGATCTAAAGCATAGCAAATAAATAGTAGTGTCATCTAATCGAATATTTTCCTACTTCCTCCCGGAACAACTTGTACTTGCATTGCATCCACATTGAATTTTAGTTTTCGGAGATGTTGTCGTTGTGGATGATTTGATAATTTTGAAGATGCACTTGTATGTAGTAACTGAAAGTAACCATGGTTTCCGAAGCACATAACATTACCAACTCACATGAATTTCATCATCTAAACTTTCCACATAAACAGGTGGCACCTGATTATGCAGATCATCAACAATTAGCATTGAAACTTCAAGATTTCTTTCCAAAATATAATTAAATTCAAAATCTTCATCGTCCGCTCCGAATGGAAACATGAGATCTTCTCCCACTTTCAACCATCCAACATAAAACAAGAATTGAAGAATTGTGAAAATGGGAACATATCTGAAGTTATTGACTAGATACATTGGGGAACTATTCGAATACTTACACATCAACAATTTCCTCGTTCTCATTTTTACTAGGATATTGCCTTCCAATGAGTGCAAAGAGGAAATATCCGTAGACGGAAATGGTGGAGACCTGAAAATTGAAAAATAAATATACATGAAGGGATAGTGTGGTTGTTTTAAAAGATGACGCTTTTCAGTTCAAATAATCTCAAAAAATTATCTACTAGCACGTCACCGCACATCATCTCATGCCAGGTACAAAAAGGGAAGACAGACGAGTTGTGCTCAGAAAGTGAATAGAAGAGGGAAAGAGAATTAGGGAGAGAAAGCGCATATAAGTTACAGTTCTTATTTTGGAACTAAATCAAAATGAATTTATGTTTTATTTCACAGCACGACTACGTTGTTGTCTGTCCCGCGCACCTGGCAATAGACGAGCGGTATGCAAATCCAATCGTAAAGGAATATACTGGCAATTCTCTGTCGATACTCTTCCAGTTTTCTCGTCAGCATTTGCAGTGACGTCATGAAATTAAAATTCAGTTATTCTCACTTTTCTTTCAAAGAAAAAATCTAAATATGGCTCTTTTTTCGAGTTGCTCATTTATCATTTTCGATCATTTCCACAATCATACATCACCTGTGTATACACAAGCGGAATTGCAATCCAATCGTAAATGAACAACTGAAAAAAGCCGTTTCGATACTTTTCCAATGCATCCAGAAGTACTCGAAGTTCGTTTGTATGTGTCAGTGTTCCCTTTTCAAAACATCGAACCATCATTGTTTGAATCCAATTCAATGGTACCCACCATTTCTGAAATGAACAAATAAAGTTTTTTGATTAATTTTTCGACTAAATCATGATTTTTAATTTCATTTTTTTAAAATTTCAATAAACAAAGTTAATACCAACCTGATGTGGATCGACATGAACAAGAATCGATTTAAACATAACCATTTCTTCTTTTGTCATCAATCCAGAATCAACCAAATGATCATCTGTTGGATATCGAGCAAGCACTCGAAGTGATATACTTCTCCATGCAAGTACTGATGTCAGAATTGCATACCGAGCTATTGTTTTTCTAATTATTCGAGTTTCTGGCTGAAAGTATCTATTTTTAATATCTCAAAAGTTTTGAAAACTCACATCTTGTCCTCGAATTAATGCTGAAACATTGTAGAGGAGGTGATCTGGCCAACTGATCAATTGGCAACAATCCCACCACCTAAAACTCAAATGACAGTAGATTTTGAATAAATGAAAAAGATCTTACCTCCTAACAATCATTGCAACATAAAAACCTAATAAGAATGTTAATGGAATTTCTTTTGTCCATCCATCAACTAACATTACATATTTTATAAATTCGTTTTGTTGTTCTTTCGTCATCCCGAACCTGAAAAAAATACTTTTTTTTTTCGAAGAATAAAGTTATTCTTTATTTTAACAATGCAGCTGCAATAAATCAAAAGAGTTGTTTTGTTTGGACCAATAGGAAGTGTCAAACGGGATGATCTATAGACGAGGAATGAGTTGTCTAGGAGGGTTAACTGCCTGATTTACGATGTGCTTAGTTTTCACAAAAACTGGGTGTTAGTTCTTAATTCTGGGTCAAAAGTCTTCGACTAGCTGATGTTGAAGTCTAGAATTTATACATAGTAAAGGCAAACAGTAACATGTTTCCATTTTGAATATAAAAACTCTTACCTGTAATATGCATTAATAATATAATACATTGTGAGAAAAATGAGAAGATGTTTCCATATTGCTTTCCAAAGTGAACCTTTCCATCGGAATAATAGTTTGAGGAACGTATCCGAGTAAGAGATTGTCATTCACTGTAATTATATTTGTGAGGTTCAAAGAATGAATGGACCAGATGGAGTGCCAGAAGGGAAAAATGAAAAGTACAAAAAAGAGGAAAACATTGTTTTTAAAATATTGATGATGTCCGACAAAGAAAAAGATAGATATAGGAAGATTTGATTCCGATTCCATTCAACGAAACTTTTTGATATATTAGTGCGTCAGTTGTTGCGGCTGGGAGCACCGGATTGAGCTCAAGGGAAAGAGACTACGAAACGACGAAAGGTCAGGACACAAGTCACGTCGTCGAGTGTGTGTGTGAGTGTGGATGTGTACCATGACATGTGGAACATTGTAGAGAACAAGTATTCTTAGTTATTACTAACGTCATAAAAAATATGGGTGGAGCGTTGGGGAATGAGCTCGGGGCTTTCGAAAACTTTCTTCTAGAACAAAAACATTTAGATATGTGTAACTGTATTTGACTAAAATTTTAGGTTTTCGTTTCAATTGAAGTATGGTATAAATTATTAGCAATCAATTCAAGATTGTTGGAGAAAATAACTTTTCCCTTGTTTGGAACTTATGAATACCTTAAAAGAGAACACTTATTAATAGCGTTCATAAAACAACTTCGTTGCTCATAGAGACAAGATCATTGAAGCATTTGCACGAACGAATATATGCATTAAAAGGAAAAGGAAAGAAGAAAAAACAAAAGAGAAAATATAGAACGAAAAAAGGATAAAAACTTTTAGCAATGAAGATAAGTGCTCCGGAAACTTTTAGTGAGTTCTTCTCGTGGCTCAAGTCAGTCAGTTAAAATGTTAGTCAATGAGTTGACCTAATATCTTTCAGAGATCTTTTACGATGGAATAGGAATAATAATTAAATTTATGGCATAATTATTGCGTCTTGGAAAAGGGCAAAAGCAATTCTCTGAAAGTGACAATGCATATAACCCTCTATCGGAGTTGTCAGTATAATTATCTAGTGAGAATAGACATGCGACTAGTTATTTTGAGAAAGAAATGTCGAAAAACTGAGAGTTGTTATGTGAAGAACTATCATTCTTTGAGAATAAACGGGATCCGGAAGATAGTCATCAGTCAGTTCAGAACAAAAAAGGATGATGGAAGAATGGAAAAAAACGCAAAGAATAATAAGAAAATGACGAACAAAGAAAGATGGGAAAATTAAATTTCACAAGGAAAAACTCATGAGAAAAGAAGATTCAGACTTCAAAAGCTGCTTCTCCTAGGTGTCTCATTTCAAAAAATACGAGTCAGTTCATATATTTTCAACTGATTTCAAAACAAACTAGATATGTCACACCTTCTTTTCGAACATCTCATCAGATTCAAAATTTTCTAACAATTTATTCGTTTTCTTTCTAGTGTCAGTTCACTTCAGAGGTCCGAGTGTGTCTATCGAATGACACAAGTTTGCAAAACAAAAAGATCTCTGCTTCTCTGATACTCACATTCCTTTCAAAAAAAGGTTCCATTGTATCGGAACTCTTTCAGGTTACTTCAGACTCTAATAAGGAATGAGAATACCAAATTGAATTAAATTGAGTGCGAATATTGTCAAATCACAAATAATTGTTTAGAGTAGAGTGTGAAAAAGAGAAAGAGAAATATAGAAAAGCAGAAATCAGGGACACAAAATCTGCGACATTGTGGTGATTTCTTGAAGGCAATAGAAAAGAGACTCTTTGCGTCACTCACCTGTTACAACGGACCCCGAACTCAACGCTACTACCACCAACAAGACTATCAGGAGAGCAAAAAAGAGAAAGGGAGGAGAAACAAAAAGGAAAGGATAGAAAGATTCTCTATTTATATCTTTCCATCTGGACAGACTGGACACGTTTTTAGCTTTGAAATGACCCCATCAAAATATTGAGACCCGTAGGAACTGTCTGTTTAACGGTCTACTTCTTTAGATTCTGCTGAAAGTATATTATTCTGATTCTCATTTTTAGATAAAGGCGTTTTGCTTTTCATGCTTTTCCGATCTGTTTCAACTTTTCGATTTTCTGATTGGCTCTGAGCACAGTTAATCTTAAGCGACTTGTATTGGCTATACTGAAAGGGATAGAATCATACGAACACTAAAACTTTGAGTTGATTCCAGATAAGTTTGGAACAGTTCGAAACACACTAAGATTATCTGTATTTACTGCCATAAAAATAATAATACTTGATAAAAGATACATTTTTGAAAGCTTCATTGGAACAGGAAAAGTTGCAAGAGAGTGTTACACACATCGGAGAACTATCATTTTATAGAGAAAGGGACTCTTTTTTCACTCAATTTCCTCGTTTCTCACTTTCTTTTCCTTTCTATCATCATTTGGACGAAGGGGCGTGAGTACGAGAAAAATTGTCTTTTGTTTTGAAAAGCGGCTCTCAATCGGCGATGAATTTTGATTGGAAGAAAAGAAGATGGAAGATATACTGAAGAAAATCAGAATAAATGAAAAGATGCACAAGAAATCATGGATTTCAAATTAATGATTTGATTATATTATCTTTGCAAATGTGTAAATGAGCCATTGGATTGGTTATAAAGTCAAGAGAAATCATCAAAGACTACGGTCGGTCGATTTTATGACTGAAACATCAAAAGGCACATTCGAATTCAAGTTTAAAAATTAAACATGGCTGAATTGAAGTTCGAAATCAAACAATTGTATACAGATTTACAACATTTTTCATTTGTAATATATTCGAACAGAGACTTTTCTAAATAAAAACTAACAGAACACTCCTAGACTATACGGTTACAACCTCATCAAACAAATGTACAAACTACTATAAAAGAAGGTTAAAGCTCCAGAATGTCACTCATTCTGATTCGGAAATGTTGAAGGTCTGTTTGGTTGCCGTTATTATTCTCATTTTCCAAGTCGATTTCTCAACATCTTGTGGATCTTCCACTGATGCCGAGTACATTGCCAATCCTGTCTTCTCTATGCAAATAAGTCCTCCGGTTGGTTGGACATATTTCCCAGCAACTCCTTCTGTAACAAGTCAAGCTATTTGGTATTTTGTTGGGCAATCTAATGACACTTCAACTGCAAAGAATCGAGCCGATGCTGAACTTCAAGCTGCTGTGAGTTACAAATTATAAGGTCTTAGCAATCCATTTTCTATATTTCAGATGCTGGAAGCTTTAGTAGCTGCCAACGTGCAGACTCAAGGAGTAACAATTGCAAATGATTTCCAACCAATTCAAGTTGAGAATCCACAAACAACAACTCCAACTGGAAGTCTTTACGGAAAAGTTGAAGGAGGAGCACTTGTTGCAACTGCTCCAGGAGTCACCACGGGTACGATTTTGTTTGAATTAACGCTTCTAAAACGTCTAAAAATCTAATAACTTTCAGGAGCAATTTTGACCTATACTCCATACCATGTGACTATGCGAGTTACTGTCAGCAACGTTGGAGCAACTCGATTCTATTGGAATATTGTACAAAGCACGTTCCTTCAGAAGATGGCAATGAACTACAAAGCACAGTTTACTGGAGATGTAACAGTTTCAAAAGTATAAAAACTGAAACCTAAATTTCTGTTCTTCTATCATGTTGCATGTTTTATCAAATTCGAACAAATAACAAATAAACACATATTTATTGTCATGAATTCATACTTTGTTCAAATGAAAACATAACAGTGAAATGATTGTCAATAGAAATCTTTTGGAGGAAGAGAGAGGGAAGAGAAAAAGGAAAAGAGAACAAAATGAAATAAAATTATTTACAGAAAAATGAGTATCCCGCAGTTCGAACGCAAGAATAAGGAAGAAGAAGAAAATATGGTTTTCCAGAGACAATGGCAAGATTATTCAGAAAACGGAAAAGGAGGAAAAAAAAGAGATTGATGCCTAGGAAAAGCTCAAAGAAGAAATGGTTTTGGAAGTTTCAAGGGAAAAAGTATTAAAGCTTTCAGAAGAGAAGGGAACGGGAAGACAAAAGTCTCTGGAACATTTTTGGATTTTTGGAAAATTTTTGGATATGTTGAAGATCGTGGATTGATAAGGAAACAGAAAGAAGAATTTTTGAAAGAAGAGACATTTTAAAGAGAGATGAGGGTGAGAAAATCGGGGAATGTATAGAGAAAGTTAGGATTTTAAACAAAAAGTTTGGTGATTTCAAGTTGATTATGCCCGTCTATTAGAAGAAATAATAAACCCTAACCTTCTCTATTGAATTAATTAGACATAAGAAACAGGTTGATCTCTAAAAAGTTCAAACTCGTCGGCAAACACAATCATACTATTCTGGGTTTGTGGTGGAAGTGTCATTGGAGATACAATTGTCATCGTCGGAACTGTGATACCTTGTTGTTGTTTCCTGTTCATTTCTACGTCCACCACGTCGAATTCCTCTTCGGCGGTCGATTGGCGTTGAAGATAACGATGATTTCGATTTGTTCTCCGAGCTATTCCCGTAGACTCGACACATTCGTTCGCCAAAGAGTAGCACTGAAAATTGTTTTGATTTCAAAAATTCTTTCTTAGAATTACAATCTTAGCATATCGAAAATGAAAATGGAAAATCAAAAAGTTAGTGGGAGAGTTTTCTTGAACTGATAAGAAGAGGGTAAACTAAATAAAAGTACCAAAAATAAGCTAGAAATCTCATGACAAAATGAAAAAAAAAATAAAATGGTAAGCGAAAAAAAGGGTAAGCAAACCTGTTTTGTTGTTGATGGAGATCTAGTTTAAGTGTGTATTTGAATTATTCTGAATCATGCTCGGCTTGAAGATTTCATGCAGAAGGAATGAAGCAAAATGGATGAATCTTCTTGGATCAAAGACGTGTCGATTCAACCTGAACAAACCGGTGGTCAATTGCAAAATGACCAACTTAAAATTGTCAAAAAAATCAACCCATGCATTTTTTTTGGTTATGTTCTCAAAGTAAATATGTGTGAGATATGGTAAGGATGGAGCTGAATGCGGCGTGAGGGAAAAGACAAAGGGAAAAGAGGGAATTGTGAACCCAATCAAAATGTTTGAAAACCCAAAATGAAGAAGTTCCATGTCCCAAATTTCCCAAAATCTTTACAAAAATTAGTGAGCAAAAGGGAAGAGTGCATTATCATTCTCTTTTTTTTCTCAGCTCCTTCTTACTTGTCCTTCCCACCGATCCCTCAGCAAACATTTCCTGGAGTAAAGGAGAGTTTCCACCACTCCCGCGCATCTTTCTTCCATCGGAATTCTCAAAAAATTAACGGACGTCATCTGATTTCGATGGTGATAAGAGGATGATGAGATTAATTATAATTATTTTCGAATTCATACCCAAACCAATTTCTAAGTTCTCTGCACACAAGAATAGGTGGTTAGTATTTGATTGTGTCAACAACTCAATCGAAAGAAAACCAGAGAAAAATTTGATGTTAGTATAATTCAAAATATACCTTATCCTGATCCAATGAAGGCCTCTTGTCAAATACATCTCGTTCAATAATCTGAATCTGATCAACATGATCTGGAGATCCATCTGAAATTTCGATTTGATTCTGAAATAATATTTTCATGAATTACCTCTAGGAGCAATGACAATTGATGTTGTATAACTCTTCCGTTTATCACCCATATCACCTCTTCTTGCTACGTCAGTAGTCCTTCTTTGAACTGTTGTTGGAGGTTCATTGTTGTTTGATCGCCGACCACTTGATACTCTTTCGACGGGCACTAGAAGTAACAAGATAATGAATTATGCAAAAACCATAGGGTATCACATTAAATCATTTTTGAGTAAGTTCAAAAGGTTAAAGAATCCAAAAATAACCAGATTCTATGAAAATATCGAAGAACTTACACTTTGGATTTGGAAGAGATGTTGTTTGTTCCACTGGTTTTCTTGTTGTCTTTAAAATATCTGGAGTTGGAGGAAGGAATATTGCTTCATCTTCATCTTCATCTGATCTATCCTGTTCATCTAAATCCTCAATATCATCTTCAATATCAGATTCATTTCCACAGTCATCTTCATCCTCTTTCGGTGGTTCTTCAACACTATATCTTGAGAAGAAACTCAGTCGATCTGATGTTCGATCAACTTCAAATATTGTATATGAATGCCTGATCATCACTTCGATCGCTTTATTCGTGTATTGAGCATGAATTATGGCTGAATTGTGATCTAATCGCTTTGGTGACATCCAGATAAGAGAAGGGGCTATTACTGTAGACAAGTTAGAAGGACCCATAAGATTTGCTTCGTGGAACCTGAAAGCTTACTTTCAATATTTGAATACTGTAGTTCAATAATCTCTTACCATGAAACCCGATTCAGATGTAACATGATAAACTTGAGAGTCTCGTAATTATGCACCGGTAGTTTTCTAACAAGATGTTTCAGCTTTTCCACTTTATCATCTTCGCAATTTGATCCAGAAGCCTGAGCAGAACAACACTCTGTTCCTAACCTCACGAAATCATCATAAAGATCATAAGTGAGAAGAGGTTCCGGAAGTTTTCGAAGATATAATTTGACAACTGATGCCAAATTCATTGGATTTTCATTATCAAGACAAACTTCCTCTTCAGAGGAACATCTTTCAAACGAATTGCAGATTTCTTCAATCTTTGATTTCACACCACATGTCCTGTATATTCCCTGAAAAAAGTTGATTTTAAGGTAAATCATGCTTCATGAAGTATACTTACTTTTGCTTTTAATCCTCTCTTTTGTAATTGATCAACACTTTTTTCAATAATCAACGGAATATGTCTGTTTTGATGTTCCAATAGTCCTTTTAAAGGAACTCCGAAAATAGATGTTCGACGATCGACCAGTTTTGCTGCTTGACCACAAACTTGTTGGATCTGAAATAGTAGGTTTGAGATCACAAATTTCAAGAAAATTGAATCACATACTCTTGGGAAACAAGCTTTATGCCATTGTCCACCACAATCAATACACTGAACTGTGTATAAAATGGACAATGTGTCACAGGCAGAGCACTTTGATGGTTGAACTGTTCGTTGAATATGATGAGACTGAGCTGCTGTTGAAATTTCATGATTGTCGAATGTTCGACCGGCTGAAAATTGATAATATTCGACTTAGGATCTTCATATAAATTACCATAGCTAGTCTTTTTATGTCTCTTCGTATCGGGAAGAACTCCTTCGTCATCTGGATTGATTGCATTTCTTCGTAGAGATGTTAAAGAAGAAGATCCATCACAAGAAGCTACTCCCTCGTCAATTGAGCGATCCGACCTAAAATCAATCATAACAAAGTTTCATATCATTGATCGATAATCTAAAAACTCTTACCTGACAAGACTGCTACTACTGGCAGCTCGAGTGGGCAGAGTTTGAAGGAATGCCATGTACTCGGTGCCTGGCTGATAGTCTCTTGTCGCATTCGATAACTCGTGAAATGCACCCGGCAACCGCGCCCAAAGCGCCGCCAGTGACTGAAAAAAATACGTCTTTGCAAACGAAATTTCAGAAAATCATGCTAAGATCCTGTTCTAGCTCACCACTATCATTATTCGGCTGTGTTCGTTTAGACGTGTCAAAATTAGAAAAATGAAGTGGTAAACACAAAAAGTTGGTATCGGAATTGTGGATACCCTTTCTATTAAAAGCATCAATGAGCGAATTTAGAAAAATAGATGGGTCAGGGGGAAAGGGCATTTAATTAAATTCGCCCCCTCAATGCGATCACTTGTGACCCACCACCAACACCACCACCGACATCATCAAAGTGGTGGTTCCACAGAATTCACCGAAAAAAGTTCCAAATGAAATTGAATTCGTGAATGGAATTTTATGTTCCGTAAGGAATTTAGGAAATTTTTAACTCCTCAGCAGCATGTTCGATTGTCACACATTATCCGAAAAACGCTTTAATCAGAACCAAAGAATTATTAATAAATAACCATAAAATTAAAAGAAAAGTGCACTGACCGTGAAATAATGAACTGTGCACGCCTTTGTTGTCTGCTCACACTGGAATATGAGCTCACGAAGCCGTTCGACCACGCTCTCCTGCAACACAAATTTAGTATTATTGTGTGTCCAAAAAACAAAATCCCAAAGGGAAGACATATTATCGAGTAGGTGTTGTCGCTCGTTTTTCTATGCTTGGTTCTTCTGGAGAAGAGGATTCAAATAGATGATAAAGAAAGTGACTTGAGATGGAAACACAAAATACATCTAAAGAAAAATAGAAACGATGGGAATGAGAATGAAATGTCTTGCGGCATTGGAATATGAGGTCGTTGGATAAAGAAAAAGTCTGAAAATCATATGAGTTTTCAGTAAGAAAAAGAGAGCGGAAATGCCGTGGATACCGACGGATTTATGAGGTTTTTATTGGGTTGGACACGAGAACACAAGGTTGAGGCAGAAAAGAAACCACAAGAGATTCGATGGAATGGACTGATACTCTTTCAGTTTTGACATAAATAAATGTAGGGTTAGACAAGATGGAAAAGAAGTGGGCGGAGTCGAAAAGTAAACGAAATGAAAATAGAAGTTTTCAATCACGAGGATTGGTGAATCTCATAAAGAATCTGACTTGAGAAGGGTCAGAAGGTGTACTTTTCCTAATGAAATCTCATTTTGGAAAAAGAGAGCCGAAGGGTTACGGTGGAAGACGTCACCACACTCCAAGGCGCGGTATTACTGGTAAACTTCTAAAGAAGAATGGGATGCTGATTTGAGAAGATAGGTGTCGTTTAACAGAACACTCGGAGTTCGGAATGCTCAACTCATTTTTCTTTTCTTTCGTTAGTTAATTCGAATTAGTGTAAAGTCAAGGATACGGTAGTCTGGTATGTCACAAAAAGAAACATCAAAGAAAGTACATCATAAATCAAATTTTCCGTCTGTCTGTTGAAAAAAAAACGAAAAAGAAACCTGCGGAGGAGATGGATACGAGTATCGGATATCAATTCATTGAGAATTGATTCTCATATTCATCCAGATTCTCCACACTCTATAAACACGTATTCTGGAACCAAAACGGGAAGTTGGAATGAAATCAGATACTTCAAAAAAAAAAAGAAAAAAAAAGTGAATGAGCAAAAAGGAGTGTGTCGGAACAGAAATGGGATTTCAGATATGAATTCTAGAAAAGAGGAAGAAACAAAAAGTAGAAAGGGAGGAAGAGGGCGAGAAGAAGATTGTGATGATTCTATAAATAAACGTGTGGATGAAGCGTTTTAAGGAGCATAAGCAGAAGAAGCAGAAGACGTGGGGGGACGATAAAAAAGAAGAAGCAGAAGAAGACGTAGAAGAAGAAGAAGAAGAAGCGACACGTTTTGTTGTCGTGCCGTCGTCGTCCGTTGCTTTTTTCTTGCGTAACAACAATAAAAAGTATGAAAGTAGAGACAGAAAACTTGATGCTTCTGGCTTTCGATTAAGTTACCATTGATGTTTTAAGGATTCTGAGATTAAACTTCGAGAGAATGCGATCCGAAGATTGGAGTACGGTAGTTTCATTGTGACTTTTCTATTAAAATTTTCCGTATCTTCAGTCTATTAAAAAAGCATCTGTTGGATCTCAGAATGATTATAGATTCACCAGAGTTGTAAACCTGAAGTATCAAATGAAAAACAAATAGTCCTATCTAGCATTTAGATGCCTCGGAAACAAGAAGGATTACGGTAGACATTTGAATTAACAGTTTCAATAGACTAGCCGAAAATTAGGGAATCAGTAATCAAAAGGAATGAACATTCACATTTCCCCCTCGTTCCAGTTTAGTATTTTCATCAATTCCAATAAACTGAAAAAAGGAACTAAAAGAAAAATGAGAAAACGGGTGAAAAGGAAAAGGAGAAAGAGAGAGGGAAATAGTGTGTGTGTGTGTCTCTCTGAAAATAAAAAGGTTGAATGGAACAGCAAGAACGAACGAATATCGACATGAGAATAGGAAAAAGGACCTCCCGAAGCGGGAAAAAAAACGGGAAAGATGGAGAAAATGTAGACGTCGACATCGAAAAAAAGAAGAAGTAAAAAAGTAGAAGCAAGGAGATATGAATAAGAAAAAAACTTATGAATTGAGAGGAGAAAAGTTGAGAATGAGTAAGGAGAAAGATAGAAGAAAAAAGAGGAAAGGTCTTCTTTTTTTGCCCTCCCAAAAAAGGTTCATTTGGAAGGACAGAAAGATCGAAAGAAGCTTGGAAACTAAGAGAATAAAAGATAGAAAAACGGAAGCGGACGGGAGAGAAAAAGTTGGGAGCATGAAGGGAGAAGGCCCGAAAAAGGACGATTTATGGACTGCATCCACTGAGGTGACACCAATTTTAGCGAAAGGAAAAAAAGGAAAAAGTGGGAGGGAAAAGAAAGTTGGGACAGAGTGAAACACGTTTTACTACAAGAAACTATGTAAAATGTTGATTCATGGGCATTTAGGCCAACTTTTATCGGAAATCAGACGGTAACTAGATCGGAAAGCATTACAGTCTATGCTCCCAGACCCATGAGTTCTTTTAATCAAAATCTCTTGCGAAAATTTACGAACTTATTAATGAATCCTACAATGAATCCTACAAAGTACAACCAAAATTCAACATTTCTTTCCCACCGTTTCTAATTAAAATCAAGTTTTCCGTTTTTTAGACAGCTTACGATAATTGAATCAAGTGTTTTTTGATTAAAGTAGTTCTCGGACATTGTTGGTCTGAGAGACCTTTTTTGACACAGTTTCAGGCACGATCAACTAGATTATGTTAGATCACAGCCCGATTGTTTTGAGGTCTCTCAACATTATAATATTAGTCTGGGGTCGTCCTCATTAGTTTTTCAAAAAGGAACAACTTACTAGGTATTCATAGGTAGTTCCATGAAAAGAAGCAAAGAAGAGAGAATGAAAACAAAAAATTGGAAGAACGAGAGCAACACAGGCAAAATACAAATCAATAATTAGTGAAAAACTGGGCAAAAAAGATGAGGAAAAATGAGTGAGAGAGAAGATGTACAGCATCACAAATTAGGATTGTTAACTCAGGAAATAAAGAGGAGGAGTAGGTGGAAAGGAACTATTCGTCTGCGTAAGAAAAATAAGATTTCGAATAGTGTTATTCACTTCTTTATGCTCACTCAAAAAGCTCTAATGATAGGTGAGTAATGGTAACAAGTCAAGTGAAAGAAAACATTAATTCCGAGTTCCTTCAATGACGTTTTCTTCTTTTTTTTTCAACGTTTTGAATTCTAAAAGAAAACATAAATCTTTGAGTAGACACCTCTGTCTGAAGTTTATTTCGAAACATCACCTTCTGGCAAAAAGAAACCGACTTTTTCAGGAATCATTTTCGGTTTTAGGTTGGGGAAAAGATGAAAAAGAAACATAAGAGATGATTGAAATGACAAGTAGCTAGTAATCATCAGGATGGCTTGATGACTTTTCATTCTCGTCATCATCATCTTCATCTTCTAGTTCTTCTTCATCTTCTTTCTACTTCGACGTCGCGTGCTTCTACTGCAGCTTCTTCTTCTTCTTTTTGCCCAAAAACGGGAAATATCTGTGTCTCTTCGTCTCATATACTATTTTTGCTCTTTTTCTGCACACCAAAACTTGATTACTCGTGGACGACGTCGGGAGCACGGATGATGATGATGATGATGATGATGAAGAGAAAGAGAGAAGGCGATGATTGCTTGAGAAGAGAAAAAAGATAGATGGAAAGAACAAATATCAAGTGAAATACTCAAAAAGGATGAGAAATGATGATGAAAAACGTTGACAATGGAGGATTCGAGGTTTCTGATTCAAGCAAGAAACGGAAGAGGAAGGTACTGTATCCATAATATTGGGTTCAAAACAAAATAATAGTTCAAAATGACTTTGTTGTTGATGTGGGGACACATGAAGTTAGTTCTCACGCCCGTGGTTTTCTATTCTGAATGCCTCATTCTTCTCACACTATGCCATATCGTATTTCACGAGGAGGCACTACCATCACATCATATTATGACGTGGCATATTCATGAATGTCACGTAGGCTCCAAAATAATCATTTTAACTACAAAAGGAACACAATTATTAGTGGCTGAACTACATCAAGATATGGTTGAAAATCGTTTGTAGTTAATTGGATAGCTGAAGTATAAATCCAGATCAGAACTTTTATACAATTCAAATCTGAATCCGTGAAATTGTTCAGTAGATCGTCCGGTACAAACTACTAAGAATCATAATCTCCGTGTAAGCTAAAGTTTTCCATTTGAAAACCAAAAAATTGGAACGGATACTGAGGGGTCAACCTAAAATGGAGTAGAAAAAGGAGACGAAGAAGTCAAACAAGTTGAAGAGTTACAATTGGATTCAAAAAAATGGATGACAGGAAATTGATTGAAAGCGAGAAAGGTTTCAAAAAAACGGAAATTGCGGGAAATTGAACTCAAGAGCTCAGGAGGCCTAAACTCTTTCTCTCTTTTTCCCATTTTCTCCCCCCTTGCCACGTCAATATAGAATTCACGAAAAGAAGCAGTTTTTCGTTTCCCACGCAGTCGCCACGGCCTGAGCGACGGACGACGACCGCCTTATCAATTATTTCAGCACTTTTTGCTGCCTATTGAGTTTCATGGGTGGAAACAAAATAGTGAATGAGAGGAAGAAACGAAGAGATGAAAAGAGACGGAACTCATGCCATTTGCAGATGGACCAAGCCAGTTTCATGGAAAGAATTGCTAGTCAGAACAAGATAGATGGCGGGGAGGAGATAGAAATAGCTCTAGTTGTAGACCAAATCAGAATCTCAGATCAGTTCAAATTCCTACCTTGGTCTTGTCGATATCTCTTCGTTTCTTTCTTAGCTCAGCTGTTATTGTCATCACCTGTCGCTCGGCTTCTTCCTTCTGAAATCACAAATCATGCAAAGTGTTCTTCACTGATTCTCTGCTTTTAAAATATCACAGGTGGTATTTCAAGGATGATGAGACATTTTGAAAGTACCTAAGTAACTAGAGAACTCCAATAGAATGGCCCTACCTTAATCATTGCCTCTTCAACAGCTCGACTCTTTTTCTCTAAATCTCTACGTCTTCTGGATGCTTCCCGTTCTGGTGGTGAACTTTCGGTTCGGAGGCAACTTTCTCTTGCTTTTTTCAAAGCTTCTTCTCGCATTCTCAATGTTATTTTTGACTTTTCATATGCTTCTTCTGTGTCATGCTGAAAATATTCCGATTCCGGAAGCTCATTAAAAAATGATATCTTACCAATGCTTTCATCGCTTTTGTCCATTCTACTTTTAATGCATTTCTAACCGTATCATGTTCTTTTCTCCGTGCATCTAATGCTTCAACAACCCGATCTCTTAAGTGCTCCGTAGTTTCTTTTGTATGTGTGACCATTTCAACTTCTGTGTCGAAAGAATTCTCGAAAATCTCTCTTAATGGCATAAATGGCTGGAAATAAATAAGTTTAAAACAAAAACTCAATCGTCAAGTTAACCTTATTGATATCCCTCCTCGATGTATCTACCAGTGCATGAACCTTCCGTGCGTGGTCCTGTTCTAATTGTATCCGTGCTCTTACATATGAAATAACATCTTTACTATAAGTACTCCACGCTTTTGTTCTTTCAAATGCCACGTCAACTCCATCAGCTCGGGAGACCAGTAGCTTATCGATCTCCATCACTTTTTCAATCGACTCTGAATACATATTTATTTTGCGATTTTTGGAAGCTTCTGACTTTTATGAGCTGTAAATGTAGTCGTTATGCCTATGTCTTTTATAAAAATATAAATTCAATAATATATTCTGCGATTCTCTCATAGTTTACTTCCTATTCTTGGCTTTTAGAAAGTTCACTATATATTTTTTAATGTTCACTATTATTCATATTTGTTTCTCGTCATAATGTTATTGTCCGAATGTGACGTGGAATCAAAATAATCTCAAAAGATATGAAACAACAGAACTATTTGAGTTTTCAGAGAAAAAAAAACTCACGATCATTGGGATCTGGATGTGTCTGATGAGTGGAATGTCTCCTTTGCAATGTTTGTGGTACTGAATTCTGTGCTCCAGTGCGACGAAGATACGAATCCGTTGAGTTCTGAAAATAAGAGAATTAAGCAGAATAAAAAGAAAGACTTTTGGAAATTAAAACGTTTTGCCTACTATCTAGAAGTTTCGTTCGTAGGAGCTGTTTTCTATCAAAACCTCACATGGTGGAGAGAAACGACAGGGAGCTATATAGTCTACAAACTATGTATCCAAGCAAGAAAAATAAAAAAAAGAGGTGGTATTTGTACGAAGATCTCTTATTATTTCTTATAAATTACAATATTCATATTCCTTTCGTTTCACAACACCTCCTTTTTTCTGCTACAGTATGACTCATTATCTCTTCTTTTTCAATTCAACTTACTCTCATGTAACAACGATACTTTGGAGATGGAGACCACATTTCTGGTGAACTTAGAAATGGTAGAAAAAAAGAAACTATGAATAATAATTCAAAAGAATCAGAAAATATAAAATAAGGTGAAGAAAAAGAAAAGAAGAAGAAGAAGATGGGAAAGGATTGACACATACACAAACAAAATATGTGTGTATATGCGTATATAAACGAAGAAAAAGAGAAGAGCACAACTACCAAAAACATGGTTTTAGAGGCTTTTCTTCTGTATAAATAATAGACAAAAACAACTTACATTTTGCTTCCAGCGGCCTAATGTTGAACTTCTACTTGGTGTGTGATGTACAGATGTGACAATGTGACGGTTTCTGAGAAAAAAACGAAATGAATGTCAAATGAAACTAAGCCCGTGAATTCGGGAAAGTTCGCCTCTAATATAATTGCACGGCTATATCAGTATTGAGTGGAGACTGATAGACTGTGACCAACACAAAAGTAGGCATAGATTCAATTCAGTTTGTTTGGGAAATTTTTAGATTTTCAGAAATCTAAGGATTGCTTTTAATCGAAAGTCTTTTCCATGTGAATTTTGATAGACTTGTCTGGCATTTCCTTTACTGTGAGATCCAAACTCCCCCTCCCTAACAGTTATTGTCTGGAAAGTGCTCACCGAGGCCTTGATCTAAAATCTAGAAAAAAACTTGACATTTTGAATCGCATCGTTCGATGAAATGATTGGAATAGATCAATATTCCCATGCAAATATGAAACAGAAAGAGAATGAAATAGCTATTGTATTATGAATATTTTGTCTTTTTGTGAGGGGGCGTATCGATAAAATTATAGAAAGGAACAACGGGAAAACAATTATTCTTGCAAAACAGTCTAAAATAAACATTATGAAATTCAAATCTCAGAATTTTCAAATGCATTTTTTCTTGCATAAATCATTTTTCCACTTGCAAACTCACCTGATAAGATTCCTTCCTCGTTCAAAATCCATCTCTCATTTTCAATTTCTCCTCCTCTACTACTTATGTGTTCCTTTACAAAACGGAGACTAAAACCGAGACTTTTCCGTTTCAAAAATTGAGTAGAGAAAGTCAAATCATGAGAGAAAATAAAGAGGAACGAGGTGAGAAAAAATGTGTGTGTGGGAATGAGGGATGAAGGTGACGGGAACTCACAGAATGATGTTTAAAACAGCTGATTCCAACTGATCGATAATGTTCAAGACTGGCGTCGTATCCACTGAGCACGTATCGAATTTCAAGTCTGAATCAACAGAATTTCAGAACATTTTAGTACTCGGGTAATTCTGTCTACAGATGCGCAACACTTAGAGCTTCAGCAGCAGGCGTTCATCAGTCTCGCTACAGTTGTGCAACAAATAGTCAGTTTTAGAAGCATTTCAGCCACAGTTATACAACAAGTACATGTTTGGGCAATGCAGCAGCTTTTCCACAACAGTTTCGCAACAAGTATACGCTAGTAACATGTGCCAAACAGTTTTGCCACAGTTGAGAAGCATTTCCTCAACATATAAACAACAAGTGGACTTAGGAAAATCACTATGGGTTATGTCATGAATATCCTCCAAGCTCTATCACAAGGCAAAAGGAGCTTAACAATCATTTTGAAGCTGACTTTCTGTTGCTTTCTCTTTGCTTTCTGTTCTTGATATAGATGTAAAACTGTTCAGCCAAAGTTAGAGTTTTTATAGTAACAAAACGTCCACCTAACCAGCCTAGGTTTCTGAAAAAGTCTGTCAAGCTTAAATTATGCCTTATCCATGCACATATAAAACTATCTATATTCTTTGAAGCCAATAACATTTCCGAGGTCATATGCATTACGAATCATCTTCTTACAATGCCTTACTTAAATGATCGGCTTTTGTCAGTTACAGTGACGCTTTTTCAAGGGTTAGGTTTTAAATGAAAATAATCACAAACATTTCCACAGGGTCGCCGATGCGCCTGTACCTTTAAACTGCCGTAAATCTACATTAGGGGAGACGCGTTGCGTGCCCCGCGTCGCGGCAGTTGGCAGCAGGCCAAGGCAGTGAGAAAAATTAGCTCCGTATCACTTAAAGCGTGTCCGAGTCGCTACGAAAAAAAACCGCGACGCGGAGCACGCAACGCGTCTCCCCTAATGTAGATTTACGGCAGTTTAAAGGTACAGGCGCATCGGCGACCCTGTGCATTTCCCTCTTTTATTCACCAATTTTTTCATTGAATTGTCTTTTTCCACACAAGGCACATTTGCTGAGGAGGTCAGCTCATTTTAATGCAATTAATTAATTAATGCAATTTAATGCAAGCATGCTCTATCGCTACGGGCTAGAGAGTGGAGACGCAAAGAAAGTCTGCGATAGCATTCATTTCCACGCGATTTTTTGAGGTTGTTTCTTCCGTTTTTTTCGATTACAGGCAATTATTTAACAAAAACCATGTAATTTTCCGATGTTAAGTAGTAAATTTGTCGTTAAAAATGAGAAAGTGAGCGTTGACGAAAAACAGTTTGTCATGATTACACTGGAAAATGGATAATGAAACGATTTCAGGTGGATAGGTAAGCACGGTAGGTTTTATTATTTTCCAGTGAATTCGAAAACAAACTGTTATTCGGAAACGTGCTCATGTCTAAATTTTGAATTTCTGACGGAAAAAAAACGGAAGAAACGCTCATGAAATAAGACAAAGACAAGGAGTGGGAAAGTGAACAAGTGAACAAAGCAAAAAAGACAATTATCATTATTTTGCCGTTTTTCAAGTTTTGTTCGAAAATTAAAAATTCTAATTCAACTCATGAATTATGATGGTATTAATTTTCGTCTAAGATTTGGAAAAGACAGACATAGTTAGGTTATTCACGTGAGAATACTAGTCATCAATGCAACATTCAAGCGGCAAGCCTGCATCTACACGACTCTAGTGCAACACTTGAGCATCACTCCGTTTACAGATTCACCACATTTATGCAGCAGGCGAGAAGCGCACAGTTTCCTGATGCATAAATGTTGTTTATCTGTAGACGAAATTAGCCGAGTAGGTAGATCCTTTGATCTAGATCAAGTTTTAAATGTCGAATTACAGTTAAAATATTAAAGAATGAGATATAAAATGAAGTGAACATTGGCCTAATGAAATACGTTTAGTATTCTTGTGATGATGCTCATAAAACTACTTTTTTGTCTTTTTTTTCTCTCCAAAAGAGAGAATAAAATTAAATGAGAAATGTGTGTAGAAGATGCGAAGAAGAGCTCTCACATGAGCACACTCTCACTTACACACTACATTCATACACCTACCTTTGACGGCTTGCACAAGTTGAAGAGACAGCAAAATGATGGGATTCGTCTTGAACTGAGAGTATTTAAACAAGTCCCGCATCGACTCAGAGACCATTTCCAAAGATGCATGGACGTTGACGCACATTGATTCGCCGTCTGCAAAATCAGTCATTTATTTAGAAAATGGTTCTTGAGAATCATATTCCGTGTTGTTCAGTTCTCCTCACATTATGTTCTGTTTTTCTTTAGGAGTGTTAATAATTTTTAATATCTATATTTCTTGTTGTCCAAGAAAGCATGACAACCTTTCAAAGATTATTTTTAACTTAAAAGCTGCCTTTTCCCTAGTCTGGTACCCACCAACAACTGATGAATTGAGATCCAACGTTGCTCGAAGACGATTGATAAAAACTGAAAATCGATCAATATCCCTTCGAATAGATGCTGGTATCCTCGTGTCAACAATGAAATCAGCATCATTTGAAGAGCATATACTGCTCGTCGACGACATTGCGTCGACCTGATTCTAGTCAACTTTCTGAGATTGTCTGAAAATCGAATAAAAAAATGAATGAAAAGCATTGACGTGTATAATTTCAAGAATTTGAGAATAGAAGAAGAAAATGTAGGAAAACAAAAACAATTACGAATTTAAGAGAAAAAATGTCCAGTTCTAGATATGAAAACGTCTACAATTGTCATATTTTTCAGAGACACTTCTAGCATATATTCTGAAATGGGAAACCGATAGAAATGAATGAGGGAATTTTTATTTTTGTTGTGCTCACTCTCGTCAAAGATCCAATAGAACTTGGTCTTCTTAAAACTAAAATTCCTCTTCCGCACGTTTACTGATCTCTCCAACTGATAAAAAACGAGAATTCGTCGATTTTTGAGATTTTGAAAAGCTTTGACAGCTTCCAAACTAAAGAAAATTCTGAATCATCTTTTTTTTTTGTTCGAAAATCTTAGTGACCGATCCAATCAAAGTTTTTATTTGATGAAGCTTCAATATTTTGTCTAAAGATTGCTAGAACCCAAATATTTGTGAATGATGTATGAAAAAAGGAAAGAAACGAAGGAAATGAAAAAAATGAAACTGAAAAAGGAGATGTTGTTGAGAGTTTTGCAAATAAAAGTAGATCGGAATTCATAGTTTTAGAAGAAACAGATACTCGAAAATGTGTGGGAAAACGCCTACTGATCAAATGAATGTCTAATGTGGTTTGATTGAATCCCACCAATTTATAGATTGACGAAAACAAAAATAGGAAAAGAAATTTGATTGTTTTCCGTAGGATATTTTTATAGCTGTTTTTGCATTTCTATATTCGGAAGCAGTTGAATTATAACTTCTAGAAGGGAGAATATACAACTGTTCGAGTTCTTTGGGATCTGAAGCTCCGCTCTCTTCCAGATTTGGAAAAAAGGAAACACAAGAATGGTGTAAGCAAACTTTCTCTTTTTCCGAAAAATCTCCGAACTGCTCTTTTCCTATTCGCATCATCATCTGGAGCACAAGAAGAGGAGGATGACGTCTTCTATTCTTCCTTTCTCCCCCACGCCTTCTTTTGTTGGGCCCCAGATTGGGTAAACGCAACGGAAATGCCAAAAAGGACTCGATATCTCTTGAAAAAAGAACTGACGGAGAGGACAATGAGGAACAAGTTGGAAAAACGTACATACTCTGATTTTTGACTTTATGTTTACACCCACTTAAAAACGGAAATTGGAAGAAAGAATGAATTGTTTTCCATAAAGTTCTTTAAATGAGTTACTTTAAGAAAAGTGTTAATCTACCGAAAACAACGAAAGTAAACAATGGAAAGCTGTATTTTTGAGCATGTTTTCGTATTTTTGGTGTTTTTATCTATAATTCAGCTTAGATTTGGTCCGCCTAATCTAAGCTGAAGAGAAATAAACCTTTATTACAAGGACATGAGCACTCATAATTTTCAGAAAGATGCTCAATGAAGCAAAAATAAGAAAAAAAAACTGAAAATCAAAATGAACAGGTTGTCCTATCTTCTCCAAGTATTTTTGAAGAATTGTTCAGAAAAAAAACCGGGAAACTTGCAAAATTGGGCGTGAAAGAATGGAATGAGATATCAATTCTTATCAATTATCAGAAGGATTCTTGATGTTAAACGTGGAGATTACAAAAACGATGAGACATTGAAATAAAAAACGATGAGTAGATGTATAGAACAAGAAAAATGAAGAGAAAGGAGAACAAAAATCAAAGTTTATGCAATACATTTCATTTCAATTCAACATGAAAAAGGTCATTCATGTCAAAATGAGTGGTGAGGAGTCAATCGGAGAAAATGATGACCATTGAGGGGCTAAACAGAAGACGGGTGAGGAAAAAAGGAACATGTAAGTATTGAAAATAAAAACGGTAAAAATCAGAACCTTATTTGTTCCAGACAAAATCTGTGACAGATTGAATGAATATACTAACTCAATATTCAGGAGTAGTAATAAGGTTTCGGGTGGCTGAATAACAATGAAAACATGAAATGAAAAATATATTCTCAAAATTTCTAAGAACTCTAATAGAAGATCATGAGTTTATAAGGAATTCACCCCTATAATCCGAATAAAGTTCAAATATTGATAAATTGTATCTATCTCTTCCGAAACATAATATCAGTCGCTTCCAACAAACTTTATCCCTAAGTAAGTCATTTCAAAGTTGGTGATCTGTTTTTCTTCAAAGTAGGTCAAATTGAAACAGAATAAATCAGTACCATTCGTTGCCTAAATCCTCTCGTTTTCCGATCTTCTAATTCTTAGATTTCAATTTGTGAAACAATCGAAAGAGCGGGGCATTATTTGTTGGGAGGTCTCAAAGTTGAAGTAACCTTGTCATCAGAAAAAGAGACAGAGGCGTCGAAAAAATCGCGGGTTTTTGGTAGTGGGAGAATAAGGAGAAGAGATGAAATAGATAAGAAAAGCTACTACCGAATGAAAAAGAAGGAAGATATGTGAAAAGACAGTTGGAAACACGGCATGCTAGTATGTACTAAACGTGATGATGAGATGTCAACATGATGGGTTTATATGGTATGTACAGGTCAACAGAAAAAGAAATTGGGTGGGACAAAAATAAATGGAAAAAAGGAGAGATAGGGTAAAAATAGGTGGAATATCAGGGTAAACTTTTCAATCACACTTGTAGAAGTACCATTTTGAAGTAGTCAGGATTATCAGTTTCAACATGAAGAAAATATCTAGGGAACGATAATGCCTGCCTAATGCTCACAATCAGATTTCAGTATCTCCAGAGTTTGTCTTAAAACAGAAAATGTGAAGATTTAAACTCCCATTCAAAACAAAAGAAATAGCACTCTAAACGCTGTTTTTACAGATAGGAGTTTTTATCAAAGAACATTTGCAGAAAGATAAGTCACCTTCATAAAGATCCCAGAAACAAAAGAAAACGATTGTTGTCTGTAGAAAAGTTAAGAAAATGACTGCAGAGAGATATAGAGACATGTGGAGCCAATGGAGCGAATGATTGAAGAAAACGAGAGGAAAGGAAACAAATATATCAAAATAATGGACTCTTTTCTTCGTTTTTTTTTCGGGGCTGGGACCCCCGCTTCGGCGGCGGCGGCGTCGTTTAATAAGGTTTCGGTCTAGAAGGAAACAAAAAACGGAGAAGAAAAAGAAAAGAAACAGACATGAAAAAGGGTTTCCCTGTTCTTTTTTCCAAAAATTGTGAATGTTTGAGATATGAACAAAAATGGGATTGAAACGGATGGAAGAGGGAATGGATAACAAGAATATACATTTGAGTATTTGTATGCTAAAACCGATGGTTTTATGACTTTTTGATGGTGGAAACAGAAGAGAAAAAAAAGGGAAAAAGCGATGAGAGGAACGATAAAATGAACGGAAAAAAACGACAAAAAAGCAAGGTGATAAATCGATCAGGACGACGTGATGAAAGCATCAGAAGACTACAGATGACGTGGCAGAAGAAAAGGATTCGGAAATTGAAGACAGAAAAGAAGATGGAATTCTATCGAAAGGGTAGGATTGAATTGATATGCGGACAAAAAAAAGTATAGAGGTCAGATGAAAATGGTGATAGAATTGATGAATTTATTGGAATATAAAATAAGGAATGACAGAAATGGTGTACCAAAAAAAGCTAGGTCGAGAGTGTTCAAACGGTTAACAGATTACTTATGAAATATTGTAGCTCAAATACACAGGTCGTTCGCGGACAATCCGTTACGGGTCCATCGCCGTTCGCGAGCGGGTGAAATAAGAATAGTATGTGTGTCCGTATGCGATCCGTTACTGATCCATCGTGAACGTAATGATAGGGCCACCCGACGGGTCCCTTCTAGCGTTTTGCATTTAATTGTTTATTAGAGATGGTTGTAACGCTTGGTTCTAAGAAAGGTAATAATAAGGATTTATTACTTCAAAAAATTCCAAAAAATTAAAAAAAAAGATAACATAATTATTACGGTAGAAATCCAGTGAACGAGTGAGAATCCTTCCTAATTCGAGTCTTTCCAATTTAACCAAGAAGTTGCTGATTTTTTTTCGAAAACAATCTGAAAAAATATGTTTAAAATAGGCGCAAAAAATAAATTATCAACTTACATGCAATTCGTGTCAATATACTTCCGATTCCGGAATTGAACAAGTTCCAATACGTTTTTCAAGTCCTGAAAATATTTCAGTTATCATTGAAAATTTGTGAGGAAAATTAACCTCCGACTTTCGGAGAACCAACTAGGTCCAACAATTCGTCGTTTCTCCAACATTGTTTGTCAATAATATAGACATTAGGAATATAACGTTAATTCGAAAAATGAAAAAAAAACGAAGTGGAAGAACTTAATTAGGCCATCATTTCTCGGCCACCTGTATCGGATCCGTAGCGAATCTGTTTTTCATCCGCGTGCGAGCTAACCCTCTCGACAATGTATGTGAGAGGCTTCAACTTCTCTGCTGGTCCGTTTTTCAGCCGCGTGCGAACATTGCCGTTGTCTCTTTCCTAATGACTGAAAAAACGGTCCGTGCGCGAACATACATTCGGAAAAGACCCACAACGGATCCGTTATGCATCCAAAACTGTACGAACCCATAACGGATCGTACCGCGACTGACCTGTGTAGTTCATATATCTAGGTGTGGAAAATTATCATTCTTTGCAAAGGATAGTTAAATTTTATCAGTAAACATTAATTTATAATTCATAATTTCAACATATACTAACTTATAATATTTAGTAGTAAACAAGAAATTGTGAGTTCGAAAAGTTGTTTTTCTTCGAGCATTCATCTTCTTTTTTGTTGCTTTTTCTTCCCAAAAAAACGGAAGTGTTAAGTTGGAATTCGATTTGGCTAGTCTCAACTACATACAAAATTATTCGAATCCTATACTTTTTTGGATAGTTTTACATGTTCAAACACTACTCTCACTCATTGAATTAGCATAGGAAATCAGATTGCAACTAGAACGGAAAACTGTTTTTTTTTTTGGATAGAAAGAGGTGGAATGAAAAGGATGGGTGAATTGAAAGAAAGATACACAGTTTGTTATGGATATGTAGATATGTGAGAAGGAGAAGAAGAAAAAAGGAATGAATAGAGAAAAGAACGGAAAATTGTGAGTCAGAGGGAAAAGGAAAAGAATTGAGTGAAGAAGGAGAGGAAATAGTTTACACTCGATTTGTGATTGTGATTTAGTAATGGAGTAGAAGCAGGAAAACTTGAGAATTGAGTACGCACATTTCAATTCAAAAAGACAACTAGAAAACGTTTTACATGCATTGTTTGGATGTGTGTACGTATTCAGGATGATGTATTTAAAAGGCCTATTGAAAGGTTCAACAAGTAGAGAAAACTGTTCAAATCATATTGAACAGTTGAAAAATGCAAAACCGATTATAGTTTTTGTTCACAATTTTTTGGAAAAAATCAAACTAGTTTTGAGGTTTACGGAAGACTTTTAAAGAAGAAGAATCAAAAGTAAAAATGTGGTATTTAAAAATGATTTCTTATTCCTGAAAAAAGTTCGACATAAAACTCAAAGGATAAGCTCACAAAAGTAACTGTTAGTTAGATAGAAACATAACTATGTTTCCAATCATGACCTTTCACGAGGCTTAACTCTTGAACTCTCAATTTTTGATAAGCCGAACAAGAAAATGTTGAAATCCTCGGAAAGTAATTAAAGAAGTAAAGTAATTATCAAAATAGAAATCTCGGGATATGATGAAAGGGGATACCTGTGACCGTTTGGTACCGGTACCAGGCCATAACCTCGGGTTAATGCTTGTTCTCTCGGTCGTCATCGCGCATAGTCAAAACGAGGTATCCTCTCTTTTCTCTTTTGAAATACATAACGGTTTTTTATTCATATTTCTCTTTTTTAAGTGTGTCGTCACTAGACTTCCACTAGAAGATGAAAAGCGAAAAGGGCGCACTTTCGAAAAATATCAGACATAGAGACAAAGATATACAGATGAAGTAGGAATGAGGAGAATAAGAATAAGAAGATCATGTTCATTTTTTGTGCGTAAAAAGACAGAAGATGCAGGTCAAACTGTGACTATCGGGGTCGTTTTGATAGATTGCGGAAATTGAAAATGAAATGAGAGGAAGCTATTATGGTTTAATGAATTGATAGAAAACGGTGTAGAAGTAGAGCAGTAGACGAAATAGAAAATCAAAGTGAAATCAGTTTTTGAGGCAAACGATGGAATTGAATTAAAACTGTTCGGTTTCGGCACATGTAAGACAGTGTTGACCTGGATCTAATAGCTTCAAAGCTTTTCTGTACTTAATTTTCAGCTTATTTTTTTTCAATAGTCCCTTAAATGCTCTTCTATTACAGGGCTTTTGATAATTCTGAATTTTTTTTGTTCTTCACAGTCAACTAGACAGTTTTGATCTATTCCAGATGATGTCATGATTATATTTCTCAGCTGATTCAACCACACCTACCGTACTCTACCTGAGACTCTAGTGTTCTTGAAGTTCCCTAAGAGCCAGACAAAGAAAATGGGTGCTCAAACACCCTCCTACACTGATCTGATCAGCAATCGTATCATCATCAACACTGAGCATACAAAACTGGTGAGAAACCTCAGTGAGCTTCCATAAGTCATAGGAAAAGAAGCATATCACCATCCTTAACGAGAGAGAACATGAAGGATATAAAGAAAGGTTGATAATGATTATGATGATTAGATTGGGAATTGATAGTTTTTCTATGTAAGTGTGTAATCAGAAGAGGAAAAGCCACCGATGGCGCGCAGCGGCGAATGTATATATTACATAAGAAGGTGGTGGTGACAAGCGAAGAGAAACTGAGCGAAACGAGAGAGTGCGCGGGTATGTTAAGACAATATTATTGTTGATACGGGCGGGAGACTGTCTATGTCTCCCTTTCAACACAAAACATGACTGCACTAAAAAGGGAGAGAAAAAGGAGAAGCTGTGAGAAAACTCAAATATTGAATGTATTTCGGAATATGACTATCTGGAATCTTAATCTTGAGGGGTTAAGGTTCCTGGTATCACGAAGAGTCAGTAATCCCAGCTGGTTTCCAAATCTTTTAAGTCTAATGTGCTACTAACATTGTTATTCGAAACTTGTTCAGACAGAGCATTGTATAACAAATTCGTCATTCAAACTGCTTCTGAAATGAGTCAGTATTCCGTTAAGAAAATAGAATGAATCATGTCGAAAACTGGTATAGATGTTTCTGATATGTAACTAAATACTTTCATGGTCAGAAACAAACTTCATAAACAATATCAAAAACTATATGATCATAGATATTGGAAAGCCGTCATAAAAAAAGTGAAAACGGATATTTGCACATAAGTGTCAAAATCAAAAATGCTGGACGGTGGGCGAGGCAGCCTGAGAACAAGGAGTAAAAGATTATGAAAGGGGTCACTAATGAATTCAGTTCCTCGCATACTGTATCTGTTTTCTTCTGCAAAATGAGTTAGAAGGTGAGAAGAACAAAGAGAAGTGGTCGATGACATTACCTCTTTCTCTGTATATATTCTCTCGAATCATCAGGATATGAAGACAGCTGACGGAATGCAAATGTGCAAAACATTAAGATGGGACCGCGCAAAAAGTGATCGGAACAGATGAAGAGACGCAGAATTCAGAAGCGGAACGAATAGAATAGGATGAAGCTTTGCAGTAACGACGATTGAGCAGTAAAGTGAGAGATAAAGAGCATCAAAGCAACTGATAACAAATTGATTCAACTATCAAGCTAGGGATGCGGATGTGGTTTTGAAAAATGTGTAAGAGTTTTGCGAATTCAATCATGGCGGGATCAAGAATAAGAATGCCAGGTGCCACACAGCCGGGGGTCACACAGCTCGTTTCGATGAGTTAAGAACAGAAACGATGGGTCCAGAAAAAATCAGTTTATTCATTTTATTGATCCTTCTTGACACGTGTTTCTCTTTGTAACAAAAGAGTTCGAAATATGGACTGTTCTGACTCGTCTTTATGTATACTTCATGATTCCAAATATAATGAAAATTCATCAATTTTCTTTCATTTTCTTAACAGGAAAAGCTGAGGAAATTATTTTGGAACCGCATTAATTGTATATGTAACCTAGACTTAAAAACGGCAAAGTAAAAGTTGCTCGCGGAAAAATGCCGAATAAATTGTTTGCTTTGCGCCAGGGTAGTTTCCGCGCGGAGCTCATTTATGCTCTTAGAGTAGTTTGACCTCGTAGTCAGGCAAATATAACCTCATTTTTCTAGTTTTGAAGTCGAATACAACGATTGCAAAAAGAACTTTGCTTTGAATTACTCTGTAATACGATCCTAGATCAGATCGAGTTTATGATTTCAAAGAAAACTTTACGTGATCCGAGTTGGGAATCTGTCACTTTCGGTAATTATCTGTATTAGATTATCGAACAAATGTTCAGCTAAAACTACCATGTAAATCGAAAAAAATGAGAAGGTTTTTGTCACAGAGAATGTCTGAACTGAGAAAAATTATCTTAAAAATTAAATAATTTATTCTGTTTTAAAAGCATAAATTAGTGAGTAAACAAGAATGGTACTATTTTACAAGAGACTCATTAGTCGAATCAACAACATATATTTCACGAGGTATCCGTTTCTTTTCATTATCATTTGAACTCGTTTTGTTCGAAGTCTTGACAGGTCGGTAGTAAGTTGGATCTATAGGAAACTCCAGAATATCTTTCGACTCCTCCATAAAATGAGGTAACATTATCTGGAACACAGAAAACCATTCCACGTGATAGTTATGGGAATCCATTGAAACTTTTTCAAATTTAAGGAATAGCTTTTGAAATGTCAAAAGTTTTCCGGAGTTGAGAGATGTCGACAACATTTCATACAGTTGCGATATACTGTCTTCTGTCGGTTCTGAAACGAAAAAAGTATGAGGAGCTACCAAAAAATCTTCAAATTACGTTTTTGTAAAATGACCTCCGAATCAGAAAGATACTTCTCACACAGATCAACGTTGTCTTTTTCTTCAACTGCATACGTTTTGACCGTCTTCTTTATGAAACATTTTGAAAGTTTCACTATCCCAGGAATATCTATTTCGTTCGCAACTCTTATATCACTCGGATGGGGTAATCGTTGAAACCCTCGGGAATAACTAGAAATATGTTTTGATTTTTCGATCACTTCTTCATGCATAGATCTATCAACATCTTCTTCATCTTCCTCAATGATATTTTGCAATTTTGATTCTAAATTAGTTTCTTTATCCGTAGAGTGCACTATATAGTATCTCTCACTTTTTTGTTTCGGTTCCTTAGGCTCCAAATCATTAGCTTCTTTCTTTCCTTTACCGAACATTTCCAATATCACAGAAGCTGTATCTTTTTTCAGCCTGCTCTTTAATTTTCCACATGTCACTCCAACACCACGAAGATCTTCAACTTTTGGAGAAACCTTCGCATAAAGTTTCATAGATTCTGCTGTCAAAACATCGCCACGGTTTGTAGCTCCAGTGATGTTGCACGTCTTCGTGAAGGTATCGCAAATTCCGTGGCCCATAAACTTTGAAGTTTGAACTGGAGCATTGGCTGATCGTACCATCAGCTTCAGAGTTATGGACCCAGCACTCAATTTACTTCCTGTAAGTTTCCTCTCTAATTCTGCTCCGATCGCTGTCATTAATTGTATTAGCTCTTCTTTCTGCAAAGTATTTGACTTACTAGGCAATATAAGAATGAAACTTACTTTTGTAAATCTGATTCCATAATTGATATCACAAGAAACTGACTTCCTTACTTGAGTCTTCCAAAAATCATCAGGATCTTCTTCTATTCCACGGCATTGTTTGTATATTTTTGTTGCCAGTTTCGGACCGAAAACTGGAATCAGCTCTCTCTCCGATTTTTGTTGAAGTTGACTGCACTTCACCATGTCTCCGAAAAAGGAAGTCAGTCTATTCATCATTTCGTATCCGAGCCCAGGAAGATCTCTGATTTTTTCCTCCTTTAAAAACTCTTCTTTCTTCTCTTCAGTGACCCAAAAGACACCGTCTGGCTTCGCATGTCTTGTTGCAAGCCTAGCCAATAAGCTCGTAGATCCTATTCCAACACTAGCAGGGCATCTTGTCTTTTCTCGAATTATTCTTCGAATATGTTCAGCAAGGACAACGGGATTGCCTATTCCGTTCTTTTCGCACAGGCTGCTCATGTTTATATACATTTCATCACAAGACACTGCTCGTAATTCCAATGTATAACTGGCCAAAATTTGATAAATCTGACGACTCACTTGTACGTAATCGTCGAATTGGTAAGGAAGCAATGTCAGCTGAGGACACTTTTGCAGAGCATCCCTCACAAGCATCCCATTTTTGACACCACAATTGCGAGCTCCATAACTACATGAAGCAATCTCACTCATACTGTTTGAAATGGTTCCCTGTAGACATTAATGAATACGAGTAGAAAATATTGTGTATTCACCTTGCTATGTGTGATGGCAACTTCTTTATCTTTCAGATCTGTTCGGTCTCTTACAGCGACTGAGACGAAGAAACAGTCCAAGTCCACGTGGAATACAATACTACCAGGTATTCCTTTGTTCTGCTTTTGCCCCATCTTTACTAAATCTTCTTCTGGAAAACATTTATCTGTCATCTTCCCTTCCCTTTTTAAGTTCGAAACAAAGTCTTTCATGTCTTGAGCTAGAGTGGAAATTAAATGAAGTCTACTTCTCGCATAATAATCTCGAATGAAATTCGGATTTCGAGCATCCAGAAACGTATTAGATGGTGTGGTTTTTTCAGGGCTCTTCTCTTTCGATGAAGTTAGAAACTGTGCCATTTGTCCTTTCTCTTGTGAACCCTTCTCGTAGATGAGAAAATCGCGATAATCGAGTGGTTTTCCAACAGCAATTCTAGGAAAATCATTTCAATCGAAGGGTAGATTTTGTATTTTCCTTACGACTCCGTGATCCAGTCAGCTTTTATGAAAATTTCTTTCTCTCGAATCCTACTGATTTTCGCTGTTGCTATAGATGAAGCTATCGTGTACGTCGTGATTCCATGTTGATAATAACAGTGGTATTCACCTCCATGAGCCATCATTAAGTCTCGAATAACAAGTGCAGGAGGATCTGAAAAGGATTAGTAGGCTGGGAAATCTATGCGGCAGCAACCTGTATATCCATTAACAAAAACTGAATATCCTTTCAGTGTATCCGAAATTTTTTCTTGAGGCTTCGACCGTTCACTGTTCACTTGATGATTCAATTTTGTGATTTTCATTCTCATGTAGTCATTCTGTAATAAAGAACTTTATGTACAATTTCAGAACATTTTATTTTTTAAGAAAAAAAAGCTCTTCTAGTATAAGTTTTCATGAATTGAAAGTCTTACAAAGCTATTGATTTCGAAGTTTTGGCCGTGAATGTTGATAGTTTTAGGTTGGTTCCAATACTCGCCAGTGTCTGAACCGATAACTACAGCAGGTCCATCCAACGCAGCAGATGTTGAGGGCTGACATGGATTTGAGGGTTGATTGTATTCCATACGACGCTGTAAACCATTTTTGGTGAATCGTGTAAAACTTTCAAAAACAACTTTTTTGCCTCGATGTTGAGCACCTTCTTGATTTGGAACAATAATCGGTAGCATTGTAACGTCATCATCTGTCATATCTTCATAATCTGCCCCTTCCTCTATATTTCCCAATATTTCACCAAAAACATCTATGCTCACATTCGACATGTTCTCTTCAGATTTTTCTTCTTCTTCTTCTTCGTGACAAGTTTCTTGTTGATCTCCTTCTCTGAATGACTTCAGAAGATTTGCAAGAGCATCATTTTGAAGATCAACATCAATATCTCCTTCTTCATCATCACTTGAGTCAAGCATTCGAGTTATCGTATCATCTAAATCCACTCTTTCGTCTCCAAATCCGACTCCATCTTCTATCAAAATTGTATCATTTTCTTGATTCTCAATCACAGTAATTTGATCACTACACGCGAATCCATCGATCGATTCCTAGAAAAACGGTTTTCTTATCGAAAATAAGAATGTCAATAACTACTTCTTCAGATGATACTATGGCTTGACTTCGCCTCCTAATGATTGTTGAAGATGATAGAAAGTTGTCAAATGAGTCGTTCGCATCATGATCCTCGGAGAATGGATCTGGAGAGCCCATCATTCATGATAAGTTCCTGTTAAAAACATCAATATATTGCGAAACAGTTATGCTCCGTCAGTGACCGTGCGCTTGAAAGCGTGGTTTCTTAGTCCATCCAGACCATTTCGAATCATTAGGAGGTATAGTCCTAGAATTTACTTGAATTTTCTTGTAATAGAGTAACATTTGAACTCATGTTAGAAAAAAGTTTATTCATCCGAGAAAATTCAAAACAAAATTTGGGTTCGTGGCAAATAAACAATCGAGAGGGGGAGGGAAACAATTTTGGCTTGTGCTAATAATATAGTTAAAATCCCAAAACTTGCAGAGATCATTCACAGAGGGAAACAAAAAACGGCAGAAAAAGACCTAGTGGGTGCAATGAAGGAATACAAAAGGAAAACAATTCAGCATCGATTCATTCGTCTCAACGGCTAATTTGTTCACCTTTTTCATAAGATGTTACTGTTATGCTCATGTCTTTCTGATCGAAAAAAGGCATTCAGTACCAAAAACGGAAGATGGGCGACGCCAAAACAATCGTCGATATGGATGCGAAAAAAGAATGAAGAGATGGAAAATACTATAGCAGAGTAAAGCTTTATATTCGTTTGAAAACCGCGCAAATTCTAGTTTTTCAGTTTAAAAATGTGTTAATTGAGTGCTAGAAGAGAGTGAAGTGCGAGAATAAGTGGATTTATAGTAATTAAGTTGATTACGTTCTGAAACCAGAGCTTAATTAACATAGAAAACTATAAAAATGTTAAACAGGGCAAAGGAGTGTCACCAGAAAATGTGTAATCGACCGTTAAGAAAGAGAAGACAAAAAATAATTTAGAAAATATGACAACGAAACATTGATAGAAATATAAGTTCGCAATGCTCAGCATTCATCAGAAAGTTACCCATTTTTTACATTTGTGTAAGTTTGTTTTGCTCCAAACATCGGAGCAGACTACTAGTGCTATACAGCTGGGAGCCGGCGTGTGTTATTTCCAACTGTTGATATTCCACGTGTTCCTCCTGATGTTCTCGTTGGAGGCGCCTGTCTAGAGTACATCACGAGACCGCTTGGCTCATCATCCTCGTCAGAATCTTCGCCTCCTGATCTTGACGAATTCAAGTTTTTTGGCAGTGGTGGGGGCAATGAAAGCGTGGTCTTCCCGTCCGTTGGAGAAATCTGGAACATTAGGAAGTTAAGTGAAATTCAGTTGTTTCTACAGCCTACTTCTCTTCTGGGACCGAACCAAGACAGCAAAACTGGGAGTAGGATCAGTCCATTGATTATTCCAGTTCCGATCAAAGCTGTCATCACGATGAAGAAATATTTGACGACGAACCTGAAACAAACGAATTCAGAAATTAGAATAAATGCAAAAAATACTTACTCAAATTCGGAAAATCCAAGCATTAAGATACCGAGAAGTGTAGAAAAAGATCCGTGAATAACTGGTACAAACACGCGATCAACTGCAGATGATGTTCTTTGAGCCCTGGTTCCCAAAGCGGTTAAGAAAGAAACCACAACATGAACTGTGAATTCAACTCCAATTCCGACAGCAGTAATCAGTGTAACAGCCGAAACCGGGTTGAGTTTGATTCCGACAAGTCCCATGAAACCAGCAAGTTCACAAGTCATGATTCCAAGGATGCACACTACCATGAAAGCAGCCCATGGGTTAAATAGAAGCACGGAGATGACGCAAAAAACTGAGATGGTAATGATCGAGATGGCTTGCATAAGATTTCCAGTTAGGAAAAGATATTGCTCCCAGAATGTGAATGCAATTCCTTGAGGGAAGTTTGGAAGCCCTTTTGTGACGAACATATCGCAAACACCTCTGATATCCTTGATAGCATCAACAATGACGGTGGTGTCTGTTAATCCAGTCAAATAAAATGGAATTTGTGAATAATTCAAAGGCGGAGCCGCAGGAATGAAGTTATCCGCGTGATTCTTGCTTAGCTCCCACTTTGGCGGAGTTGGATAGAAGGACGCTTGAGAGACGTAGTACATCATGTGATCCACATTGAACCAAGCAGTCAGGAAGTTATAAAACCCTTCTGGATTGATGTATCCAGAGTCGTCGACCAGACTAATCTTTCCAACTCTTCCAGCGCATTCAAACTTAGTTCCATGAGAGCACATAAGGGCGTGTGCAAGGCGGGCATCTTCAGACACATTAGCTCCGATGATGGCTCCAGTCACAAGATCAAAAGACCCCTTTGCAACTTCTTCATTGAATCCACGTTGTAAACTTTTAAGCCAGTCTTTCATTAATCCCATCCAGTACTTTTCTGATGGTTGCCGATTCTTATTTTTGATAACATACTTTGAATTTCCAATCAATTCACGATATTGTTCGATAAGTTTGTGATCTCTGGGGTAGTTGAATGGGCCTGTGACCACAGCGAACATTGGGTAGAAACTGAAATTTAGAAACTTATAAAGAACAATTTTAGTAAATGAAAATACCTAAAGTATTTGTCTCTTGCTCTCAAAAACTGTGCCGGTGCAGTGTGTTCTGGAAGAACATCACCTAATTCCAGACCAAGAGTTGACTGTTGCATTCCAACAAATGAAGCTGCAAGAAGCATACAGCATCCAGCAATGATCGCAACTTTACAGTATGGTCTCGAAATGAATGGAATGTAGTGAAAGCGGATGAAGTAATGGAGGGACCACGGTGCCGGATCGTCACTTGATGCCATCTGGGCTTGTGTAATTCCGTCGAATTGTTGCATGATAGAAACCTCTGATGGAGCGCCAATGATACGTTTGCTTTGAATTTTCGGCTTCGAAATCATGGAATAAGATTCTTCTCGAGTATCCCCGTACAAACAACAGAGCAGGTCACGACGTTGAGCCTTCTTTCTTCGAAGATCGATTGAAATGATAGCTGGGTAGATGGTAAGGATTGCAATGAAGTTGAAAGTGAGCAAGATACTCGACTGAGCACAAAACGAGCGAAGTGCAGGAATTGGAAGCAATGTTCCAGTGAGGAAGGACAGAATGTTGTTGATTGAAGTACAAAGAATCGACATTCCAGTTTCTCTCATCAGAATCGCCATCTCTGCATGTCCTCCAGCAAGCTTCACGACATCACGGTAGTTGTGCAACAACATGAACATATTGTCGACACCAATTCCAAGGGTGAGGAATGGAACAATCTGCGTGGTGGCTGCATTGAACTCGATTCCAAACCATGTGGCAAGACCAAGTCCAGCGATCGAAGCAAAAGTGACAACTAGCACACCAGCCAGAGCCAGTCCCATAGAAGATTCTGCGGCTGGAAGACAACTGTCAAATCGAGCTTGAGTAACAATGGCGTAGGCAAGCATAAGAGCGTATCCCGCCAGAATAATGGTGTAATTGAACTGGCAAAATTCTTCGAGCATATCCGCAATCGATGTGGAAGCGAGTGGATGCAACGTTCTTCTCTCGTTTCCCTCTTCATCAACATTATACTTGTGGTTGTACAATGACTTTGTAAAATTTCTCTGCCATGCTTGGAGGACTTGTTCAGCAGCAGTCTCATTCCACGCTTCCTGATCTAATCCAGCTTTCAATGAGTTTCTTCCCGGTTTCTGTTTATATCGCAAGAATACGTCCGCTGGACTTGCAACCAGGAACACAGACTGAAGTGCGTCGGCTCCAGTGAGCTTGCCGTTTTGTTCATTACGTCGAGGATTACCAAGTATCATATCCTCTGGCCAATTAAGGACCTTGGAAGCGAAACCTGAGCATCCACCAGTCATTTCCGCCGCATAATCCACATTTCTGGGATACAAGTTCTCTGGCATAACTTCGGCCCATTTGTCCTTGTTTTCTTTTAACCATTCAAAAGTAGACTTCCGGAATGATTGACAATCTTCAAAAGATTATAGATTAATAAATGAAATATTAGTCTGATCAACTCACAATCTTTCATTTCCCTGGCCTTTTTCTTTTCGGCTATTTCGATTTCTTCTGGTGAAATTGTTGTTGTTGTTGTGGTTGAAGCTGGTGTTGGAACAGTGGTAGATAGAATATCAGCTGGAACAGAGCCATCAACTGCTGGGATTGAATCGGCTGGCTGTGCTGGGTGAATCAGTTTTGGCTGATCTTCTACATCCCTCTTTTTTCGTCCAAACAAACTGAACAAATCAAAACCGCTTTCCTGTTTCTTTTCTTCCTCTAGCTCTTTTCCGTACTTTCTTGCAACTTCTCGAATACGGTCAACATGTGGGCACACATCGAAGTAATTTTTAGCCATTGGTGGACATTCGTGATCGAGAGGATCAATGCAAGGACGATTCATGTATCCATGGCCGACTCCGGCTCTCTCAAAGAAAGAATAATGAGAACCCAAGTTGAAAGTCCGATGGATTTCGTCGATGACAGCGATTGGATCGAAATCGGACCACCGGATCATCTCATTTTCTGACAATGAACTTAGAAACATTCCGAGAGGTCCAAGTGCTGATTTCGGAAGTGAGGGATGTGGTCCAAGAGCTTTCGATCCCTCCCAGAAACAATCTATTGGAGTGATCCAAATACAGGGAACAATTTTGTCGATGACGTCGCCGAGATTAGATGCAGCAGAATCAGCTGCCACCGAGGGTGGGGCTGGTTTGAAACAAATGTCTGACAGCGACCAGTCACTAAAAATTATTGTTTTTTTTTTTGGAAACGTGTTAATTAGACTTACACTCCGTGAACAGAAACGTTGAAGCTTGCAATGAATTTCATAATTTCAACATGTTTCAAAAGAGGTCCTTCGTCAAGTGCATTTTGTCCTTCGAACTCAGGCGTTTGAATCAAAACTTGATATCCACCTCCCAAACCATTTTCTTTCGGTATCTCTGGTCCAGAATCCACGGACACATTCTTCAGAGCTTCTTTCACCTTTGGCAAGTAGTTCAATTCCTCATCCAGTCGACCACCTTGCGCAACCCATAGCTTCACAATGTCGGTTTCGATATGAACATATTGGAGACCATAACAGCAAACTGCGAAAACCATCGATACGGTCAAGATGATAGACCACGCATTGTGATGAACGGCATTTCCCAAAGCGAACAACAGCTTTTGGATAAGACTCCTTGAGTAAAGAGCATATCGGTTGCCCGTTGCCTTTCCCTGAAAAATTGAATTAGTTGAACAGTGCTCATTTTGAATTTTCCCGTTTCTCCCACTATTTTCTCCCTGTCACATACGTTCTTTGTTCCCGTTTCTCAAGGGTTATCCATCAAAAATGCATAACCTCACTTTTTCACTATATCACGTTTTTCTCTTCTCATGCCAACCTCTGTTCTTTCGTCCCATTACACCCTTTTCCTCTTCCTTGACATCCAATACTTTCAAGTCATCCGTTTTCTCATTGGAAAAAAAAAACTTGGCAACTCTTCCGTTTCATTTCATCTTTTCACACTTGATGCATTGAGCACGAAGAGTACTTGGAACAAAAATTTGAAATTTGGTTGAACTCGAAAAATTATGGAGCAGTTGCCCTCACCCAGACTTCTGAAGCCAAAAAGTTGTATTTGAGCAGTGAATACGAAGGCTCGTACAATATGATCAACGAACTCATGATGTTCATCTTTCACTGGCTGAATTAACTTGGAAAATAAGCCTTATGCAGCAGACGTGAAAGAGAGGCTAAATGACCTAATCTTCAATCCACTTGTTGAAAGAAGAACTTATGAACCTCAAATCAACCTCACTTATACTCTATCTGGTAGACTGTAAGAGCAGCGTGATTATTTTCACATATTTGGCGTCCAGATTTCTAAAATCTGTAGACTCCAGCAATTAATTGCGGTGTGTACCGCTCTCGTCGTTTTGCATCAATCATCTCTCAATTTGAAAACCAATTTGAAATACCCCTCCCTTTTCCGCATTTTTCCATCCATTTCTTCCAATTTCATGTTGAATGTGCCTTTCTTCCCGAGATGAGAAGATGGGTGGCCTGAGAGGAAAAGAGGGACGGAAGGCGGTCGAGGAATACGCCTAATTCAGCTACTAGTAGTATGAGACCTTCCAATGAGAGAATCTAACTGAATATGCCTGGACGAAGAATTGGGCAGGCCACAAACACTTTTCTGATTATATAGTACCAGCGAGGCTAAAAACTTAATGCACTAGTTGAGTGAAAAGTTGACTTTGCGGAAATGCAAAACTGTGCAAATAGATGTATGCAAAGTGGCTGTAGAGAGGGAGTTGAGTAGAATGAACACTTCAACTCAGCTTCCGTTTTCAATCATTCATTCGCCGCCAAGGTGAGTAATTTAACGCCAAGAATGTTATATTTCAAGTGTCCGCACCTCAGTTCATGATTGAAAAAAAATCAAATGTTTCTATTTGAAAAGACCAACTGTTCAGTTTAACCAAACACCGAAAGCAATAATGAAAGAATACCCCTTTCAGTTGAAATCACTCATTTTCAAAAATAGACAGCTGCTCTTAACGACTATACAACACACATTTTAACATTAACTGGCTTTCCAACTAAGTACGTAAAGATTAGGGAGCCAAGCTGTTGAAGAAGACTGAAAGAAGAGAACTAGCCGGACAAAAAGGCTCAATAATAAACGAGCTTGGGTACCGCATCTATTATTATGGTTTCAATGCGCTCTCACCCGATTGATTTGTTGGAGACATAAATCCGCATCGCACCATGATGGTCTCGCCCGAAACTCCCGTTTCCATCGATCATTATAATCAGCAGATGATGATTGTCCGACAAGATATCGGTCCAGAAACTGAAACGACTGGCAATTAGGCTAGAAGCAATGTTCAGAAAAAATTATGAGAACTTACTCTGGTGAGAATATTTCCTGTTTGCTCGTTCTCTGCGTAATCTTCGTTTTCATCATAAGTTTCATACAAGTCTTCGTCTTCTGGTGCTGAATTAAATAATTTCGGATTGATCACATCGTAAGAATAGTTACCTAGATTTAATAAATGCTGAGCCGATCTGTTGTTATAGTTGCCGACGTTCGGGGACCTTTTAGCCCCGGGCGGCTCAAGAAGAGTGAGCATTGCTGCCGACTTGGCTGGTCTTACAGGCAGCGCTGACTGAAAACAATAAATGGAAAGAAAAAAGACAAAGTATTATAAGTTTCAATTTCGAGGACTCAAGTAAAAAACGTGGAGGCGGGCGACACAGAAGTTAATTCAAAAAATGTGTGAGAAAGAGTGGCGAATGAGATCTAAAAGAATGGGGGAATAACGGAGGAAAAGAGAAAACTCGCGCTCGACTGTGTGTTCGCGGGTGACGGTAGAAAGGGCGTCGAGCAAATATTGTGCAGGTCAAACACGAATTTTCAGAGGTTTTTTGAAGTTGAATGTTGCTTACAGAGTTTCAGCTTTTTTTTCGTGGCAAAAAAAACCGCGAAAAACAGGAATTAGATACAGAATTAGATTTTTTAATTAGTAGAAAACTCGCGCTAAAAATAGGATTGTATTTTAAATCCGTACGCAAACACTTTCACGGAAAGAAACATAGATTCTATAGATTTCAAAGCACCGTATTTTTGGAAACGGAAAACTAACTTAAGAAAAAAAAAACTAATTTTTCCTTGCGCGAAAAGCGGAACTGAATCAAAGATAAAATGTCAGTGTGTTGTCCTCTACGTAAGGCGCAGAGGATCGGGTTTAGAGACGTGAAATTGAGAATCGAACTCGTAAAACGGAGGCTAAAGGAGACAGGATAGTGTGGCGCCGCGACAGAGACACAGAGATGGAAAACGGAATGAGGAAAATAAGAATACAATTCAAAAAAGTTTGGATTACTTTAAAAGAGGGTCAGCTGATTGGAGCACGTCATTGATAACGTATCTAGGTCAGAGAGTATCAATTTTTTCCATCTGATAACCCGCCAAAACTTTGTTAGGAAAAATGGGAGAGGAAGTTTGTTTATCGGGAAGATAAATCATGCGACGAATCATTAAATTCTACGAGCAAATAACAGAAAAAGTGTGGAATCATTGACGAGGCTCACATCAATAGAATCATAGAATTCAAATTATTCGAGACTCAAGAAAGGAGATCAAAAATGGCTGAAGTTGAAGAGGAACGATGAGAAAAACAGAAAAAGCAACAAGCGAAAAGAGGGATAAGCAAGAGACGACGAAGACGACCACAACATCTTTTTTTTCCTCATTTTTGCCGACTGAGAAGGGACGGAGGAAGAGGAGATGCATAGAAGAGAAAAAGAAGAGAAACAGAGGAAGGAAATGATTGAGGGATGCGGACGCCAAATAGAAACTCAGACTCAACGAACATGTGGCGGATTGGGAGCAGTGGTAAGGAGGTGACTAATGGAGGGGAGCCAGATATTATGAGGTTTTTCTGAAGAGAAAGAGATAGATTGGAATGTCTTGGGTTCACTCTGTTTTTCTGTGAAATAAGAAGAGAGTATCAAAGTAATAAGATGAGTAGGTCAAACAGAAAAAAGTTTGAATCAACAAAACAAGTCTAGATTACTGTATCAAAAATGCCCAATTCATGAAATGAGAATGTTAAGAAAACCCAATTTATTCATGTTTTGCCCATTTCTAAACATGTACTTTTGAGTGGGAGAAATGTTCTGATTGAATGTGTCACTTGGCAAACTTCTCTCTGGGCATAGTATCGCTTCACCCGTTAATTTGTTTACGTGCCAAGATCAATACACACAACGGAAAATGGATTGATTCAAAAAATTATGTGGGATAAAAATCCTCGTCTGATAATTTGAAATGTTCATCTTATTTATTAAACTGGGACCCTTTTTTGTCAGTTTCTTCGGAGAAAAAATAGATTCTTAATTTCGCACAGATAGGGTATCTTTTTCTATTTACTTTTGTCAAACTAATTTCTGAACTAAAAAAAATATGGATAGCGAATGAATCACTTCCCGTCATGATCGAAATATATACAATTCTTGATATTATGGTGAATAGAAAGTGAAGAGGAAAAAAGGATGAGTCACCAAGTTGGAGAATGCGAAACATGGTATTACGAAATATTCACAGAAACCCATAATCAGAGCAAAGAATGTAGTAATTTAGAACAAGTAAATAAGATTACGGTTGAGACGAGGAAGTCACATTTCTTTTGTTTTCTAATTTTTAAAATAGAGCAAGCCGTAGTTCGAGCCAATATAAAATAGAAACTAAAGAATAAAAACGAAAAAACGTTTCTATTAGTTTGGTTCTACATTCATGAAAAAAGTTTTTTAATTCAGTTACACCACAGATGGAAAATTGGAAACACTTGAAACTGGTTGTAATCAAATCCAAGAGAAACCATGGAAACCAACTGATTTTTTCCCGTAATTCTTATTTTTGAGAGAAACTAAATACTGAAACGATGTGAGTATAAAAAGAATGTCTGGAGAGTAAAGATGAAAGAAATGGAATGTTATTTTTCAAGAACGCCGTTCAATTTCCGGTCAATCTTTTTGTGTTTGAAATTGAAAAACGGTGCATTTTTCCAAGATATTTCTTCCCACAAAAAACATATTCGATGTGGTGTCCTCCTATTTTTAGAATAGGATTCTATAAAAATGGAAACGAAATTGGATGGGTAATTTGATATTTTCCGGAAATGAACAGCCATAGCTTCCAACCAAATTGTACTAATTCTTTAAAACCTAGTCTGACTCCACCCATCTCCACATCTTTTCTGCTCATACCTATCGTAATCCATCCTAATCTCCTAATTCTCACTCCATCAAACATTTCCTGGTCTCACCAGGAATGGCGCCATTTAGGAAAAAAAAAACGAAACGGTTTTTTTTTGTTTTCTCTTCGCGCAAATAGTACATTCTTCTCGCTTTTCTCGTACAAATCACAGATTACGGTCCGTCGCTATAAAAACTGCACAGTTTAGCACAGGGTGTTTGCTCATGACCCCGGTCTACGCCAAAACGAATCGAACACTTTGAACCATAGGGATCAGAGCAAAAAATGAATGAGAGAGAAGCAACATTCCATCGGAATAAGAATTGTTTGGCTACACCCCGTTTTGTTTATCTACGAAAGAGTTCGTACTTGCAAGTGACATACCGACACTTATCAGTAGGTCAAATGAAATGTTTAAAGAAACAGAATACAACAAAAAATACAAACTATATTCATGTTCATAATGATATATTACTCTATAATGTGTCTTTAGAAAGTTTCGGGACACAAAAAATATCAGAATACTCGCAGCTGAGTATTTTTAGATAACTAAAAGTTGTGTTCAAAAATCTTTCTCTAAAGATGTATTTATTCTTTTTTATGCACTTAAACTCTCCTGTCTTAAAATGTGATGCTAAGGAGTTGTTTCTGAAACCCTATAAACCGGAAACTTCAAAAGTTCGACATCAATAATTTCCGGATGGCCAATAGACTTTATTAGAGTGCAAAATATGATCAAACAATATTGCCACCTGTTGGGAAACGATCTTTTTTTTGCATACCATGCCAATCAAATGAATCTGGTCACAAGCCAATTAAAGAAGGTTTCAGGTGTGAATACTACACTTATCAAAATGTAAAGATAAGGAAAACCGCGTAAGGAAGTCTATGGTTTAGGAAAAGTCAGTTGACAAAATAAAAATGATGAGTGAAAGAGAAAATGGAGCACAAATGCGGAAATCGAATGCCACTGCGGCTGACCAAACAATTAGGGGTAGTTATGGGCAATCGATATGAGTAGAGGCACTACAGTATGATCACGTGGAAATGGGTTACGAGTTCTAAACGGAACAGTCTACTCATTATCCTAGAAATTTTGAACATCTTCTATAGAGTATACTGCTGGACGTTAAGATTTAGCTACTAGACTTCCTATTCTCTTTTATAGAACTTTTCAGATAACAAGAAACAAAAAATGAGAAAGAGTTTAAGATGAAAGCAAGAGAAAACTGATGCGGAAGGATGAATGAGCGGATTAGAAAAGGAAAGACACGAAGGAAAAGTGTGAAAAAGATCGTAGATGTTTGTACAAATATAAATGAAACAAGTTGTATTTTCATCTTGCAGGATTCTGTCTACATATTTTTGCAAAATGAGAAACAATTGAAGATATCTAGCAGGTGCTAAATGATCTAGAAACAATGTTTTGTGCTCTTTGCTGTGTCACGTGAGCTCTTCTTGTTTACTTTTCAGCAGCAGTATCATATGGCGTTGTAGAAAATAAAATAGTTCAAAGAGATTGAAAACCGGCCAGTTTCTCTCATGGTTTTTAAAAATCGAAATAGTTGATGACGTGCCGAACAGAGAAAATGAAACAAAAGACAAATTTGTCAGAATATTGAAATAGACCATGATACGGTAGCTCAAAAGAACTTTGAAATCTTATCCTTATAATTGAAAACAGAAGGTTAACGGTTTCATTTGTTCATTTTCTTGGTTCATTAACCTTGATTTTAATTGCTTTCGCCTGGTTTGAGAACGAGTAGTAAGGAAAAATAGAAATAAAATTAGGAATGAGGTATTCAGAATTTCAGGTGAATCGAAAACGAGATAAAACAGATTGATCTAATAGCTGAAGGATTTCTCGGGGACGAAATGAAGAAAAAAGAGATTTCGGTCTTCTTGTTCGCGTGTTGTCAAAACGGTGTGAAAGTGAGTGATGAAGAAGAAGGATGGTAGAAAAGAGGTGAGAAATAGCATTTAACTGACAGAGACTTTGAAAGATTATGGTCGGATGAACATGCGAGAAGAGAAGCGACCCGACAGAAGGACGACGTATGGAAGAAGAAGAAGGAGGAGGATCATACTCACTATATGCAAATTTGAATGAAAATGGCAGATGAAAGTGTTAAATTGACACGGTGAGCGGAAAGGATTATGTGTTAGGTGAGTATCAATATGAAACAAAGAAACAAAATAAATGAACGGTGAAAACGGTCTACGAAAGTTTGAAAGGATTTCAAGAGCCAAACGATTTTCAATTCTACTCATTTTCAGTAGTTATCAAGCTTCAGCAAGATATTACCTCTAGGAAAATTTTATGGACCTCTCCGGTCAGGATTAAGGAGGGTATTAAGAAGAGTATTTATTTTCTTTCCACCAAAGTGCAAAAATCTGATAGTAGACCTCAAAAAGTATAATGACAGCCACTAAGCTCCAAAGCAAAAGAAAAAAATGGTCACCCCCGCGGACATGTAAACATATAACGAAGTTTAGCATCACCCAAGAAGGCGTCATCTGAGTCATTTTTTGTTTCCAAAAAAATGTGTGGTGGCAAGTGAGTCCAAAACGAAAATTGCGAAATATGAGAAGTGTATTCGTAAACAGCAAAAAGAGAGAGAGAGTGAAATATGAATTGTAAGAGAAAATAGGTAAAGGACAATAGAAGGGTGGGTATCTGGTGGGAGAAAGAGGTTGCCCTTGGTTACTGATGTAAAGCTTCTTGACCCGTGAGAGCCTGTCTCTAGAATATTATACCATTAGTTGAGGGAATATTATTCCCAATTCCTCTCATTAAAAAGTGATTGAATAGTCAACAATAGGCTAGAAATACTTTACTGAATTTCAGACGTTCCAAGACTAGTAGCTTCTTGAAAAATATAGGAAAACTAACAATAATACAAAAAAAACGGAGAGCAATATTCGCGTCAAAAATCAAGTATTCAAGGGTTCTTGAGAGCACAATGAGAGACTAGAGACGCAGTCATCCATACGTTGGAATTATCTTTCAAAAACTGGAATTTTGGTTGCCTGTTTTTGTTGTCTGCCACTCAGTCGGCACAATACACGGAGCGCAATTTATATACTGTTTGAGTTGAAATTCAAATGGGCAGGTTACTAATGACCCGGTGGTTTTATGTGAGACCTCTCTAATTATAGGGCTTAGGGTACAGAAGGGAGGCCATGTGAACCAATTTTCCTATTTACGATAATTTGTATTTCCTAATCTGTTTTGTCAGATATGAGCAATCAGATACATTTACAAGAAAGTGTTCCGAAGATGAGACCAGAAAAAGTAATATAGAGGAGAAACTATTTCAAATGTGAAAAGTTTTAAGTTACTGAATGAAACTTATAGGAGATTTTGTGAAATGAGTCAAACACCTCTCAATTTCTTTTTACTTTTCTCATTCTCTAAACAACTAGTACATGTGTCACTTGACTCTTTCTTTAAGAACACAACCCTCTAGAAAAATGAGTGAAACCGAATACTACTTGAAAAACCGGGAAGAGATGCATATTCTGCGGCACAGCTGGACACTTCGTCTGACGATTAGCCTGACCTATTTAACAGATTTTAAGTATTCCGAACAGGTGGACATTGAGAGAAAATGAGGAGAGGAAGAAGAAATGAGTCGTGGAAAAAGAGAAACTGAGCCAACGGGGCACATGAAGTGGTCCGTTGTTTATGGCAAAGAGGGGCGCTCCCATGGAAATTGCGAGAAGAATAAAAAAGAAGAGAGATGACGATTCGGACGAAACGCAGAAGAGAGTTAATGAGCGGTGTATGTAGACGTGTTGTTGAAACGAGACTATTGAAACTTAATGAGATGAAGGTTTTTTTTTTCGAAAAGAAGAACCTCATTGAATGGTTTTGAAGGTGTCATATTCCAGGGAATAGAATGAGAAATGTTTACATAAACGATATGATGACTGATAGCTGATCAGGTGACTACCGAAAGCAAATACCAGGTTTTTTTTTCGTGAATTACTGCTGTGGGGGGAAAATCTGGAAGATGATTAACTCCAATTTAAGAGTTAGAATTCCACAATCCCCAAAATCAAACTTCCACGAGCATCTCACCTTCTAAGTTGAATTCTCTTTATCATTTTTTTCAATTTCAAAAAAGTTCTGAAGAACTAGAAGATCTTTCCACAAAAAGATGGAACTTAAGATTTCTTCCCGCAAACTTTTTCAGGAAACTTCTGATTACACCAGGGATTTTACAGAAGTATTCTATAGACGATACGAATTCAACTATGTAATGTCGGTTTATTATGCTCCTCTTGAAGCTAGCTGTGGTTCGTTTGATTGCTAGTCTTTGGAACTAAATGGGGAATTAATTATATTAAAACTGAAATGAAGTAGTTTGATTTAATGAGTTGAAATATGTAATATAGTAAGTAATTTATTGAGAGACCACTGGCAACTCAAGAATTCTAAGAGTTAAGAAGAACAAAAAGAAACCCAAGAATTGCATACAAGATGGGAAAAGTATTGCGAAACGGAGAAGAAGTTTTCAAGAATGTTCTCTTTAGGAAGAGACGCAGCGAAACGAGCTGAGAATCGATGCGAAGAAGGCTCAAAAATGTCCACGGCTACTTATTGATTCATCCTTGGGAGCAGGAGACACTCGTCTAGCACTTAGAATTGTGCTGTCTCTAAAATTTGAAAGTTGTTCATTCATTGAATTTGGATTCTCTCCGAACATTTATACAGACTTGCGTGTTTTGATAAGAGCTATCTAAATCTCTTCCGTCTGTTGACTCTATGCAGAGCGTGATAAGAAAAGTAATACTTAAGTGGAACAAAGAGGGGGGAACCCACAATATGAAGGAGTTATTCCCTGTGCGCTTGGAATGAGAAATGGGGATACTACCGTAAACCTACCTGCAACTACGGTAGCTCAATGTTCCTTATTGAAAACTCTGGCGAGCTAAGTTACAGTCTTGTCAAGCAAAATTAATTCATGTTAAAGGGGGACGGAAGCATTTAAAAAGTGGTAATGTTTTTATATGAATCGAGGCAGAATTTGGGAGGAAGAACTTTCCCGTTGAGCGTTTGGTCCGAAAACGCCTCTGAAGGCAGATATTGGCTCTCAAAAAAGTTGTTATAGTACTGTCTCTGTGCTCCTTTGCTCCTCATTCGAAATGAGAAACGTTTCACTGTGCTTATAAAATTTACTGACACAGTGAAACTTTTTTCATTTCGAATGAAGGGAAGAAGAGCACAGAGACAGTACTATACACACTTTTTCGAGAGCCAGTATCTGCCTTCAGAAGCATTTTCGGACGAAACGTTCAACTGGAAAGTTCTTCCTCCCCCAAACTCTGCGACAATTCATTCATTACCACTTTTTTGAATACTCCCCTCCTCATTTAATTATAATTAATGATAAGATGCCTATGGTGTTCGATACTTCATTCAATATATTCATGTGAATACTCGCAGATCGCAAGTACTTCATTAGAGTATTTACAGAGAAATGAATGAGGTGGGTGCAGTGAAAAATATGGTCGGGGGAAGCAGGGAAATATACAAATAAATTGGGCAGCATGAAAAGTTGAAAAAAAGGATGAAAGTGAAGAACAATCGATACTAGTGCAAAGGGACTATTGCCATATTGTTGCCAGTTATTTCAGGGTTGTTGATGATCGAATTCTGCCAGGAGAAGAGACGAACATCCTTCTTGCGAAGCTCTCGGTAGTGTTTGGCGCACTTGCTAACGCACTCCTTGAAATCCAAATCAGGTTTGTAGCCAAGCATAAGAAGACTTTTTGTGGAATTGAAGAACGTCCAGTGATGGAAGTAAAAGTACAAAAACGATGGACTTGGAAGCATCGCGGCAAACCTAATAGGTCCGAACAGCTTGATAGCGAACTGCATAACCATTGAGAATAAGAGATAGATGTAGTACAATGGAATGAATGAGAGTTGCGTAGCGGATCGAAGTCTTTTGCTGTTCTGAATTTCATTTTTGAGTTGTTTAATTGATTGCGGTATTTCTTACGTAAAGCAGTTGACTGTATGTGTTGTACACAGTCTTTTTTGGAGTTTCATCATTGATGAGAAAAATCTGGAAAATGTAGGGTCAGATTTCTCACGTTTCATATTTCTACCTCAAAGACGCGTTTTCTCTCTTTTTCAAATGGGGCATCATTCATGATCGAAAATTCGAGATTCTGTTCCGGATTATTTTCGCGGGCAGAATGAAACTCTGTGAATGTTGATTCATCATTTTCAAAAACCTCGACTTCTTCAACAATCCTTTCCTCCTTCTCTTTTCTCGGTTCAGAATCTTCTTCGAAACTGGTGCGAACCGTGTTGTGACGTGCCCGATAGCCTTCCAGGTTCTCGTCTTCTTCTTTGATGACATACAATCCTGGTTTACTTTTTTCATTTAGTTTCTCATTTACTTCTTGCAGGCGGAATGAGTTTTCAGCTGAAGTAAGCAAATCGTCAAGTTCGTTATCGAAAGACTCGTTGAGATCCAGACTAGGGGATTGAGAAAGAAGACGGCATACTGCAGACCACATTGCAACCGAGACATTCCCAGCGTAGGCCATTTGCATGTGCCCGTCGCCGTCTCCAAGAGACACAACAGTTTTATCATTTGAAAAGTAAATCAAATCGGTAAGAATGGAACATTCGTCACCTTCTCCATAAGTTGGAACGGTCCTTCTGAAAATTGAAATTTTGTCCGCTATTCTCACGTTTCTAAACTAACACAATGTAGCAATCGTTCGATGCCGCTTTGACAAGCTCTTCAGCTTCATACTTGCTTGCACAGTACTCTGGGAACGGCCATTGTGGTTTGAAAACAACTGGATCACGTTCCGGCTCATATACATTCGGCCATCGGTGGGAGCATTGCAAGAATGGAGTTGACAGATGAATCAATGGAGAGTTGCAGTGGAAAAGTACAGAACGGACCACTTCCACGTTATGCAGCTGGAGTTTCGTGGTGTCAGGCAGCATAGAAAAATCTGTACATTCGTGCAAGTTTACCACCTGAAAGGAAAATTTTCTTGATTGACCGTTCCCTTATTATCATACGATATCAGCAGCCAGAAGTGCGTTGGGCAAGTTCTTGATACCATGGTAGCGGAGGCAGGTGGAAACGTTGTCGAACTCTGCATGAATATAAACTAATAACCATATTGCAATTCACGATATACCTGGATACTGGACTTTGTCAAAAGTCCATGAAGAAACCTGAACTGATTGATGAGAACTTCCTAAATATTTTACAAAGTGCCGTGCAGTAAGGGAACTTCCAAGGACGGTAACCCTCATGTTTGAAAATTCTGCAAAAATTTGCATCAATGAGATTTTCACGAAGCAGAAAAACAGAAGAGGCCGATGACAATGAAATGGAAGGATTTGAACAGCTCGAGTCCACTTGTCTTCGCGCCATAAAAAATTTTTTGGCTACGGTAACGAAGGCGCAATAAATAGAAAGCAAGAAAGAAAGAGTCTCGAAACGAAATGTCACAATAATTTCATTCAAACATCGAACAAATTTCTAGCTGATGACGCATGTTCCATGATTTTTTCTTTTGTTTTGTATCTTAGCTGCTTCTTTTTCTTGAATTGTTCCGTCTTTCCAAGGGTTCTGATGATTTTTTGGTTTCAAGTGATTCTTCGCAATTATCTCCTCTCCTGTTTCCCATGGTTCAGACCATTTAGATTTAAGAACTGTCAATTTCTTCACTAAAAATGCAATAGTCAGGTTCTCAAAAAAAAACATTGTCTTACTTTTTCTCTCCGCTTGTTCGATATTGAGGAAGTAAACATTCTCAATTTTACGCTCAGTCATCGGGTCGAAATCGCAGGTTAGTTCGACGTCCTTCATTCTTCTTGGTATTATACGTTCATCTAGATTTTTATTGTTTAACTCTGAATATTGTAAAATACACCTTTCACACATGTTAATGCCAACCTTCAAGTGGGGACGTTGTTTCAGAAAGTTCTATTGTTTCAGAAAGAGCTTTTAGTTCGCTTGGGAATTCTTTAAAAGATCGGTTTATTCCTTCTTCATTTTTTCATATTACCGTCACTTGTTTTCTGTTTTGAAACACCATAATCAAATCCACTGAAGCTGAGAACATCATTTTTCCATTCCATTTTACAAAACCAAAATAAAATTAATCCAGCTGTTCATTATTTTTATTTTTTCACGTTTATGAGAAACAGATTAGACTATTTACGTGACTTTTCATGCTATGTTCACTTGTTTCCAAAATTATAAATCGTATTTCAAGCTCCTTTCTCCTAGCCAAATTGGCTTGTCTCGCTCTGAAATGGCCGCGGCCGCATGAGCGACGGCCTGGTTTCTCCCGCTCGACCGAAAACCACTCTTTCGTCGATAATTTCTGTCAAAAATCCCGATTCCCACGGCCATGCTAGAAATCGCCCCGTTCTTTGCGTTTCAATCATATTTCTGTGTTCTAGATGATTTAAACAAGTTTATTTATGTTTGAGTGACTTCTTCTCTTTTATATCCAGATACGGATCTCAAAAAATATTGATTTTTGATAGGTAATGGCGGCCGGAGCAATTCTGAAGGCGACTGCTACCTTAACGGTACTTATAACGCTGATTTTTGTCGGAACAGGTAAATTAGTCTTATTTTTATTTCACAACAAAAATCGAAAATGATTCAGCGTTGTTCTACATGCTCAGTGGGCAAGGACACAGATTTGATATTGGATGGTTCTTGACGTCAACATCTCCACATATGTGGGCTGGTCTTGGTATTGGATTCTCACTGTCATTATCAGTTCTTGGAGCCGGATGGTAAATTTTATACGTTTTCATTCAAAACATCTATTTGTTCCAGGGGAATCTTCACCACCGGATCATCCATTCTTGGAGGAGGAGTAAAAGCACCAAGAATTAGAACCAAGAACCTTGTCTCGATTATTTTCTGTGAAGCTGTTGCCATCTTCGGTATTATCATGGCTTTCGTTTTCGTCGGAAAACTCGCTGTTAGTTTTTTGAATTCTTTTTTCTAGTTTTCTAAATCTGTATCAGACGGGATATTCACACTCGAAACCTTTTGAGGTCTTAGCTAAACTAAAATCAGAACCAATTCCTAGATAGAAATGCAAATTTCACGGAATTTGTTTAAAAAAAGTAATTTTTAAAAATTTGAAGGAATTCCGTCGTGAGGATCTTCCAATGACCAACGATGGAGACACTATTCTCGCCCGTAATCTTGCCGCCGGATACATGCTTTTCGCTGGTGGTCTCACAGTTGGACTCTCGAACCTTGTCTGTGGTCTTGCTGTCGGAATTGTTGGATCTGGAGCCGCTATTGCCGATGCTGCCAACCCAGCCCTTTTCGTCAAAATTCTTATCATCGAGATTTTCGCCTCCGCTATTGGACTCTTCGGAATGATTATCGGAATCGTGCAAACTAACAAGGCATCATTCGGAAACAAGTAAATGGTCCACATCATCAAACGTAGATTTCTAGTTAGAGCAAACATCAGCCGATTTCTTGATGCTCTCCTATTTAAAAACGAATGTATATTTCCTTTCAGTCCTTCTCTTAAACCCTTTTTTGGTGATTTCATCATACATTCCCCGTTTTTTTCCTTCTTGTAACATTGATTGAATTTTCTCAATTTCTTTTGTTTTCAGTGTGTTGAAAATTTGTCTGTCACGACAAAAGTTCTTTTCTTTCCTTTTCTGCTCTCTCCTCTCAATATTTACTATTTTTTTTTCCATGCAATTTCCTTCTGTTAATAAATAAAAAAACAAACATAGATAATAAATCGAGTAAGGTAGTGTATATAATTCGTAGTTTCGAATTAGAAGTACTCTCTCTCTCTCTCTGAAAATTGCGATGTTCCAATTAGGTATCAAGTGTTCGCAGCTTTATGAATGGCAGTTCAGTATGTTTGGGCAGTTTCTGCCGATGGAGTTCCTTGTAGGATACCAGCACCTTTGGATCCAAGTAATGAACTAGGGTTTTATTATGTTCATGAGCATATATTATTTAGGGTGCACGAGCGAAACTGAATGGCAAGATATGCCATGCGCCGATGGAGCATCAATCTGTACAATAGTAGCATCTCCATCTTCTTCCTTCGCTATTGATCGAGCTGGAAGAGTGCTCATTTTAGTATTGCCAACTCATATTGCTATTAGGGAACGTATTGAAATCTACAATAATCAGGTGCGTCACGTTTTAAGAAAATCCCAAACTCTAATTTTATTCAGAGATGGATTGGTATTTGGAGAGGGACATTTTTCATAGATAGACCGAAGTACTCTGATGAATCTGGACGAATTGCCAAGGATATATCGCTAAATGAAATTGAACCAGGATGGAGTTGGGAAGATCAATGGGTACCCCAACTGGATCCAAGGAAATATGATAAAGAAGGATGGCAGTACTCTTTATCATTCTTAGCACCGAAATGGGATAAGCAATGTCGAATGTATCATCTCGTCAGAAGAAGAATTCTCAAAAGGCATATGAGGTACACATCTCATGATCAATGGATCGAAATGTCAAATGAAGAGTCCAGGATGTTTACCGAGTTAGCTATAGGGGGATCGGATGTAATGGAGAAAGGAGAAGTACTTCTGTTTGCCTTAGGAAGTGATGGAAACATATATAGACGAGCAGGAATACAATCGAATAATCCAAGTGGAAGCTGTTGGGAATTGGTTCCAAAAATAATATTCAAAGGTTTGTGACTAAATAAAGTAATCAACGCACTGTCTGAACTTGCAGGCTCAGAGTCGGATGACGTTACTTTGATATCAGCTTCTCCGTCATTAGCAACTCTTCTTGCTATTACATGGGACGGAAAGATGTTTTACCGGAAGGGGATGACTCGCAAAAATCCGATCGGATCCACTTGGCAGAGCATACCAACACCTAAAAACAAAGCAGTTATTTGTGCAGCTATTGGCACACGGGCAATGTGGTGCATAACAGCTGATGGCTGCGTAAGTACTTTTGTTTGATTATAATTCAACATTCTAAGAAATTATTTGAGGTCTGGTTTACTCGTCTCGAAATCGATCAAAAACTGAAAGAGCACACAATGAGTACAATCACAACAGAAGGATACCAATTAGTGACACAAGGTGGAGTTTCCAAACTTTCAGTTACAAAAAATGACCAGGTCCTGAGTTTCTAATCGAATAACAATTTCTCATTATGTTTTCCAGGTGTTTTCTATTTCGACCCGTGAAGAGATTGAAATCAGATCTGGAATCGAAAATAACGAACCATCAGGGAAACGTTTCGAAAGAATCATAAATCGCGGAGAATCAAAAAACCAAAAGTGGATTTCGGTAAGGAAAGTATTCATTCTGAATTCTTTTCTTGAACACTATTCTTTAGATTCATTCGGGGTCCGCCACTTTTTCTCAAATCCCAGAGTACTTCACTTCATCCTCCAGTTTAAAATCTCGAATCGAAGTGCTGCAGTTCAAAAAAGCAGATTGGAGATTGAAGGTTAGTAGGAACAGTTGCCGCTCTATTAAAGGGCACCGTTATATTGGAGGGGCCGCTCTACTTTTCCGTACCATTTCTCGGAAAAAACAACCTACCTATTCATGCTATTTTCACATGATATCAAGCTAGTTCCATAAACTTTACTGCCGACAATGGACCGCTCTATCTGAGGGAGGCTGTTCTAAAAAGGTGGCTGCTCTATTATTCACTAGGTTTCTGGAGGGGCCGCTCCATTACAGATTTTACGGTATATGTGATGCCATTGTTTTCTTCAGATCATCGAACGCCTGCAAGAATCTACCAATCGATCTTGGTCCGCAATGAACAGTACGAAAGGAGTTGATCTCGAATCTCCAGATGACTACGAAACAAACGGAGTAAATGCAGTGAAGCACATTAGATGCCAAATAATGAACGGGGACACTTTCCGGTATCGTTCTTCTTCGTTGACACCAGAATATCCAGTCTTTCAGAAGTGTGAATATCTCAATCACCAACAATAAACTAGAAATGACTGGTGATCAGCACATGTCCTCGAAGTCTATTGATACATCCTTGATTCGATCAGTGTTACCATCTTTCCAGCGCCTTCCTCAGAAGTACCTACTCTATGTATTTATTGGATCACAATCTGCGTACGAATGCTTTGCATTCACTGAAGAGAGTTCACGTTGTTCATTCCAAACGGATATCGAGAATGTAAATTGGTGAAAATTTGCAATTTCAAGCTTATTCGTATTCAGATCATTCGAAACCACATTTGCACTTCAACTCGTCATTCGTTTGGAGAATGTATGTGGTCAATCAGCATTGGTGGAGTTGTTCGTTGGCATTGTCTTGCAGAAATGAGCCAAGAAAGTAAATTCGAGGTATGTAGGGTTACTGTAACAAAAACTAATTGGAACTAAATTTAGAAATTGGTGAACCCTGGAGAAAGTCGTGGGCTTGTTACAGATGGGTATTTTGATAGCATTGAATGTGGAATACAAGGGAGCGTATGGGCCATAACCGAGGTATTCTTACTTGGATACATTACACTGATACAATATACTTCAGGCCGGATCGCTGTACGCACTTAACAGTCTTTATAGTCCTCTGAGCTCCCACAATTCTGTACATGAGTACAGAATGACAAGTCAAAGAACCTTACAAATGTATGAATATCAAAAACATGCAGTTTTTCGTGGTTTCATTTCTTTTCAAGGATCACAGAAGGGTATATATGCTTGGATGTGTGACGGTAAACCGTGTCCCCCCTCATTTTCATCTTTACCATCAAAAAATTGGAACTGGATGGATTCTACGTGGAGTTTAGAAGACGAGGAATGGAAATATTCGAATGAAATTGACGGAACTTATGAATACAATGAGAAAGGAAACGGAAAAGCACGCCGAAGAATGTGGACGAGAAGAGCCTGTTTTACGTTGAATAAGTCTCCATGGTGCCATGTAGAAGCTCCACCTATTCGATGTATCAGAGTGGCTAAAAAGCAAACATCAACAGTAAGATACTGAAGTGAAGAAATCATTCAATGTTCTCGTTATAGAATCCAGTTACGGTAGTTGCTCTCACCATAGATGGTCACATACTTAAAAGAAACGGTGTTGACAAGGACACTTTCACTGGGGTGAGCTGGACTGAAGTACGTAACAGTAAAATGCTTCTGAACAAATTTTTAATTTTTATAAATTGCAGATCCTGACAGACTCCCCCATAGCCTGTATACATTTACAGTGGGAAGGAATGAAACTGTGGTGTGTGACTCCTGATATGATGATAATCTCAAGATATCTTAATCCTACTGATACGAGCAGTTTTTTATCGAGCTCAGAATGGAGGCACCTAGATATGGATTTATCACTGCTGTCTCAATACTCATCTCAAAAAACTGTGAAAGATCTTGAATTGACTGGTTCAACTGACATTTTGTATATACGAATTGGATTCATTATTTTCCGCATTGATTCAAAGAACGGTACCCGACGAATATATCATAGAATGCAATTCATTATTAAGGTTTACAGAAACAATTTCGGACCCATACCCGATGGAAAACTTACAACAAGCCACAGTAAACGCAAAAGGTACGACCCCAAAAATTTAACCCCACAAAAAATTCATCGAGATTAACACGATTGGGGATATCTTCAGGTTCGATCTGTTTCCGCGGATCGAATATTACGGTTGTTCGCGATTGGCGTGTCGTTCCGTATACCGACCGGAAGGCCACAATTATCGCGATGCGAAATGTAGATCGGGCCACAAACATGGGACGTGGTCTTAAAACAATTTCGTTTTACTGAATTCTGTGATGGCTCGTAATTTTTGTTAATATTGAATGAAACGTATATACATATAAATATCTGAATAGTTTTAAATCTTAACTTTGCTTGACTTCCCGCTTGCCACACGGAGTACCAGAGCGTACAATTTAAACTTGTTGGATCTGGAGCAATTTGATTGAATGCAATTTGCAAATTGCTCATTACTGAACGACACTCCGTCGCAACAGGTGGTGCGTTGTTTAGCACTGTCGTGTACTTCTCGTGGACAAAAACAATTCACATTTTTTTATTTCGTGATTTGGAAAAAAATTTCTCATTATTTTCTTTACATTAATGTTCAATATATAGCCATCATCAAAAAATAATTCAATTCAAGTATTTTGTAATTCATGCTAACGAATTTTTGAATCAATAATTCGATTCGCGAATGAAAAACAGTAACAATTGTTCACATCATTTCACAACATCTTTCATACAGACAAGCATGCTTGTAATCTTTTTAATTAAAATTTTTACCCACTTTTCAGTTCGATGTTATGGCAGGAGGCCGTCCTGCAGCTGGTTGCTGCTGTTTCATCAACAATGTCCGCTTTCTAATACTGCTTTCAACTACATTATGCATTGCCGCACTGTATTCAACGCTGATAGTTTTCAACCTGTTAACTATCTTGGATCCAGAAGTTGAATTGAGGCCAGTTCCTGGTTTGGATTCACTTCATGGTAGTTCCTATAAAGGTACTTTCCTATTTAATCTTTCATAGACCACGAACTGCCACGAACTGTCATTCCAGGGTATGATCGTCTCAAACGAGAACTGGCTGACACAAAGGTTCCTTCTAAAGTTGTGAGATTCGATCAATCAACCGAGGAAGACGATGGTCATCCGATTCTTCCTCCAACGGAAAAGCCTGTTCCAATAGTGACAACAGCGGCTCCTACTACAAAGAAAACTGAAAAACCTGTACTGATTTTCATAACCAATCAGCCTGAAACTACAACGGAACGAATAGAAAAGTCAACGAGAAAAGAAATAGAACCCACAACTGAAGATGATGTCGTAGCAAGAGGTACCCTTGCTTTCTTTTGTAAATTGAAATTAAATAATTCCAGAAGTTGAGAGAAGTTTGAAGAAACTAAGAGATGCTGAAGAAGGAAAGACCAATGAGCATCCAGAAAAAGTTGAAACATTCGAAAAACCGTAACCTAATGTGCCTAAAAACAGTTCGAAAATTTAGCTTCTTTTAGTATCGAGCCACTAATGCGTCGTCTGAGAAGAGGATTGCTATTTGCTGTTCCTGGAATTGGTTTAATTGTTGGAAGCTTTTTTACAATCAACCTAACGAAAAAGTATGGAGCAAGAAAAGTTTTCACAGCGTGTATGTGCCAGGCATCAATGCTCATTCTCATATTCTTGTATATTCAAAAAAGATGTGAGTTTTCCGAACGAATTTCTACGTTACATTCAATTTATTTAGCATATTACCTACTCCTACTGGTTCGTTTTCTTCAAGGAGCATTGTTTTCCTCTGCTTTTCCTACAATGGGGAGTGTGTTAATTCAGTGGGGACCTCTGAAAGAACAACTCTTTTTCCTAACCGCATTGCTCATGTTCATTTCTGTAGGTTCATAAATAACTCAACAGTTCACAGTGTCAGTTTTTTTTTAGGTTGGACCCATTGTTTCATGGCCAGTTTCTAATTACTTGAATGCTTTGGAGGTGGCCCATGACAATGTTTATTATGTGCAATGTGTCATTATAGCTTTCATGACACTTCTGTAAGTAATTGATGTTGTGATCATTACAATTGTTGTTAATACAGATGGTCAATATTTTATCGAGATCATCCACAAGCACATCCTTGGATCAGTGGGATAGAATTGAACCGAATCGTAGCAGGAAAGGTAAAAGTAAGTTGATAGTTCCTACTGAAAAATTTGAGCACAAACAAAACTATATTGGATGTCTCAGTTTCCTTTGAACTTATCAACAATCCTTTTAGGAACTTCACTCGAACCGTGTTTTGTCGGATGCATACACATCACTGTTTCGATCCCTTTCCGCATGGAGCATCTGGGCATCTGCGTTCGGGCTTTTCTCTGCAAATGCTTTCATAGCTATCTATCTTCCATCTTTCCTATCATCTCCCGACGTCTTCATTGTAGAAAATCTTGGAATTCACAGTAGTTTGCCGTTTCAGTTATTGGTAAGAGATTATATTCACAAATTTTTCAAAGAAATACAACCCGATCCAGCCTTTGTCATGCGCCATTTTTGCATCGTTAAATCTATTGTTCAAACCATCAACGAAAATTGTTCGCATTCTAAACACCACTGGATTTGCAATTGCAGCTATTCTTATGGTTGCAATAATTCTCGTTGCAAATTTACAGACAAAAACAGGGTAGGTTTCGGATAGGGTAAACACGATTACTTTTCCAAATTCAGACTCTTATCATTACTGTTGATATCTATGTTTCCATTCGGTTTAACCATTGTCACAGGATTTGTGCGAAGTTTGACAGTTGTCGGAAGAGTCTTCGCCGAACAAATTGTAGCAATGTCTGCTATTTCATTTGGCCTCGCTTATACTCTTCTACCTATGATAGTAACGTATTCGATTATCGAGAAGTACGCTTATTATGACAGAAAACTAATCTTTCAAAGCTGACCTTTTACAGTAAACTTGCTGAATGGATGAAAGTGGCAATGTTCCTGTTTTTCGTTCTTGCTGCTGTCGCCATCGAGTTCGCCGTATTTGGAAGAGGTTTAAAAAAAAAAGCACGAATCTTCTAAAGTTTTCCTTCTACAGGAAAGTCTGCTTCCTGGGCTGCTTCATCATGGGATCCACTGGCGGCTTCTACAAAGATGCAATCATTGGCTCTTATTGACTTCAATCAAGATGAATGTGGACTCTACGAGCTTCGGAGGATTGAACCAAAGAAATGAAGCACGTTTAAAACAATCACATTTCACTGCTTTTGCTCACAAAGCTCGCTGATATTGCTCAACTAACTGCCAAATCGACCAAAATTCCTTTTCAGGTCACATTGATTAATTATTTGAAAGATATTCGTATCTTTTGAGATTATCAAAAAAATATTTCTTCCAAATTTGTTTCTTCCAGTGTAGCTTGTTTCATATTTGTATCATATTTTCCTGTCTTTTGTTGTGATTTTTAATTTTCTCTGTTCTGCGTTTTGCCCCAGAGAAATTTTCTTCTCTATTCGCTGAATAAATATAAACGGAAATTGTTGCGGGTACTACGGTGGAGGGCAAAAGTGTGCATCACGTACCCCGCCGCGCCACATTCTACGACGATTCGCTTTTTTTGCGGCGGACTCGACAACTGTTGCAGAGCCCGCCGAGCCGACGACTCGTCTTGTGCCATTCGAGACAACTGATTACTTTTGTGCTATTTTTTCTGTTTTATTGACAGTTTTATATGATCTAGCATAATATGGAAAATGCAAGGCATTTAGGCCATAGATTAATCTTATAAAAAAGTTCAAAGTACACTTCTTAAACGAACTTTGAATTTCATTGAACTACATGAAGAAATATACAATTGTTCTCAAAGATAAACACCAGAAGAAACGTCAAAACCAAAGATCACATTAATTTATTTTCATACTATAGTCACTGTATATTCCCTTGTTTATATTTATAATATATTTAGTACGACAGTAGTGGAACATCGAAATTCAAAGATTGTCATACATATAAGAATGTGCCCGTGCTCGTTACACTTTATCTCTACTGAACACACTTTCAATATAGTTTTTTTTCTTGTTTAGAAAGTCCCTACTTTTTACAGACATTCAAAAAAAAATCATTTGGCAAAATAATTCTTAGAATAGGTTTTTTACTCAGGTAATACACATGCTGCGCTACCAGGCGTCCGTATACGGCGATTCGTACGGGAATGATTATCATTCACCCGTTCAGGTAACTATAGAGTTATATTTTCAAGCTTCATCAAATCTTATCATTTCTCAGGGACCATCTTCAATCGCATCGTCAATCGGACTCCGGTCGCAGCAGGGTAAAGTAATCAAGAGACCTCCGACAACATACAAAGTAAGCTTTGTTTCATTGTTCTAGACGTTTTCGTATCGTTTCACTCAGAATATTCCTTCATGTCGGTTAGCTCCTCGTCGGCGTCTCTTTGTTTCTGATGGCAGTGCCATACAAAAGTCGATGACAAGTAGTTCAGGGATCACATTTCCACCACCAGATTATATGAAAAAGATGAAGGAGAACTACGACAGCGGTAAAATCGTAAGAATATTACTGAAAGTTGTTCGTTTATCTTTATATTTCTTAAGATTTACATACGTAGAAACGCTCCTGGGTTAAAAGGCAATTCTATGTCAGGAAGACTCACAACAATAAACACTTCGATTCGAGCACCATCGTGAGTCTGCTTGTCAACTTATAGGTATACGAGATACATCTTCAGATATCATGCTACATCAATGTCAGCAGGAAGTGTGACTCTAGACACCAGTGGCAGTGCGCCAAAGTATGTGTACCGTCTGCCGAAACCAGATTTAGGATCGAAGTTTGATGAGTAAGAATCAATTATAGAAAATGATCGCATCTTTACTTTCGTATTTCAGAAACCGACCCAATTCTAATATGTACGTACCGGCCCAAGAACCACCAAAACAACATTTCACAACAGTGCCAGCATGTATGTCAATGGGAGGAGAAGTAGTTTTTGAAGAAGAAATTGATGATGAGGTTGCTGATTTGGGAGCAGATGAGCTCACCGGCGATGGGTTCAATTCTGACAAATCATCTAAATCAGAATCACCCGATCCATACTTGAAATCTTCGGGACCTTTAGTTCAACCTAGTTCAACAGTAAAAAGTTCCAATTACAGTTTGATGCAAAGAAATCGGCTACCAGCTTCTCGATTTTCGTGAGTCTTGAAAATCTCGTAAAATAGGATTTAAGAAAAAGTTAAGAAAGGTGTATTCAGATGTCCCCAACAAGACTGTTTCTGGAGAGGCACGAATGATATGTCAATGAAAAAACACATGTTGATTCACGGACAGAAGCAATCACAAATGGGGGAAAAATCTGGAGAAGCTATGAAAGTTCAGCTCGTTCAACCGAAACCTAAAGGAGTGAGACTTTAAATTCCGCGAGACACCGTATAATTCGTTTTCAGGTGAAATGCAGTGAATGTGATACGTTTGCATATTCTCGTCCTTTACTTCTTCGTCATATGTATGATTCACATGGCATAGAGGCACCACTGGTGAAGCGAACATTCGCTAATCGTGAAATGCTACAATCTTGGCTCGACTCCCTTCGTGAAACACATGCCGTTGAGTTTGTTGTTTCGTCTGGCTCAAAAAAATGGGGACGGGGTCTTCAAGTTCACTATCTAACTTGCTCTAGAAGCGGAGATCAGAAAGAGAGACCGAACAAAAAATATGTGCGGCCACCACGTCCATCAATAAAATGTGGGAGAAATTGTATGGCTTACCTGAAGATCAAACAGAACCCAACAGTCTCAGAGCTTCAAATAGAAGGATGTCTTCATCACAGTGGACACGAAATAGATCATACAAGAATGGTACTAGAACCAACTGAGGTACCACCTTAAGCCAATTGAATGAGCTGAGTGATTTGTTTTTACAGCTGGTCTCAATAGGAAACATTGTAGATGCAGTGAATGAAGGAATGGATGTTTTAGGAAATGTGGAAACTATACGAAGTAAGTCAGAAGTTATCGATAATTGTTTTCAGTACAAGTTTTAGATTATATTGGATCTTCGGGACGTTTCCGTCTTGTTACTGATAGTGGGCTGATAGAGCAAATGCCGATCTGGTTCGAACAGTATCATAGAGATATCGCGCTTTATCAAAGTGCAGAATATCGTGATTCTGGATCTCAACTCACTAATCAATACAGTAAGCGGTTATTTCATTCTTCCCCTGGGTTTTAATATATTTTCAGTGTCATCAATATCAATCAGAAATCCAATCAATGGAAATAGAAGACTTCAATACCCTGGTATGAACATTAAGGTTAGTGAAGCTTTTCTGAATTTTTTTTCTGGAAATCAAAAAGATTTCAGAAAGAATTAGATGCGATTACAATGAAAGCGGCTGTGCCGATTCGCTTCAATGGCACACAAATTTCGAATATCGGTATGAACTCATTGAACGCCGAAGATCAGGAATTCGATGAAAGCGTTAGTTTCTTGGGTGAGCAGAGCGTCTATAATTTCCTAAATTTTCAGAAAGTAAAGATAGAAATGGACGACGAAGATGCGCTCGCCGCACAAAGCATTTTGAAAGACGATTTCGAAGAGTTCAAAACTGATGATTTGTTCGGACTTAATGGTACAGATGACGAAATTTTGTGTGGCGGAGAAGAAGCATCCGGGGTCACTTCAAATATAGACGGAATACTTGCTGCTAATCTACCAGATAATTTTAATGACCCGCTGTGCGGGATGGATCTGAATACTGATTTCAGTAGCCCGTTTGATGATGACGTCTTCGATGAGGTATAACTTTAAAAACAAACTGAATATATTTCAAAATATTACAGCTACTTGGACTCACCAATTTCAACGATCGTAACCACAACCTCAATATTCTTTAGGGTACTTTAGGAACCTTGCGTAGAATAGATTGTTCCACGGTAGACTTGTTTTACTTCAGAGAGATTCCGTGTTATTTTTTTTATGTTTGTTTTTCTTTCTTTTTTGTTTTAGTTAGATTAGTACTTTAGGATAGTTAGTTTTAACAAGTTTAGTCGTGATGTTTTTATTTTATTTTTTAGGTTGTGCTTTTTTGTCACAATTTCATGAACTGGATTCGAGCCCCGAGTGTGAATAGAATAGATCCTGTAACCCCAAAAAATCGGTAGATCAAGAAGATATTTCAACACCAGTTTCAAATCTCTATCACTCTGCACTTTGTCATAGGCTAGGTAATGTTGTATTCTTCGACTTTTCCCTCGTTTTTACATTGCTTCTTTGTTTTTTTTTTCATTTCAATGTAAATATCAGATGATAATAAGTTTTTCAGAGTCTTACTATTGCCTCCCGCACTGATAAGTGTAGTTTTTGTTAATTATTTTCTTGATATTTTTTAGTTTTCGAGTTTCACTAAGTTTCTTCTAAAGAAAATCTGTATAGTCAATAAATATTTTATCAATCTAAGTTTATCACATAATTTAACGTTTTCTTTACAAGTACAACCAGTCTGAAAATGAAAATTCAATAAATTAAAGAGCTTTGGTAGGGAAGATGTAAAAAGCTGTTCAAATCACCTAGAAGCCAGTAACAATAAATAAGAAATCATTGGAATCGAAAGAAAACAATTAAAAAAAAAACGACCAGTTTGAAAAAGGGCAATGTTGGAAAATAATTTCAAAAGCTCAGTTTTTTTTCTTCTCTGAATCCAGGACTTTCGCTCCTTTCACAGGGGCATCTTTGTGGTAGAGATATACGATGGAAAACAACACGAGTCCCGCCATCATTGAAAAAGAAGAAGCATAGTATGGGTAAGCAGAGCGGATGAATCGTTCGTATTGTGTGTGCCAAAGAGGACGGACAGAGACCTGAAAGTAAAAATGCAAGAGCGAACAATTGGAATCTAACCTGTTGGACGTCATAGAGATGAGTATATCCTACACGTCTGTAGTCGACAAGAAACTTGAAAACACCGAGAACATCTGGAAGCTTGAATGCAGCTGTAAGACGCCCATTGTTATTTTTCAAGGTAGCTCTGACGAATGGGTCGATGCGTACAAATTCCAGCTGAACATCTTTTCCTTGGAATGGAATCCATTTTCCATTTTTTAGTTCTTCGATCTCGATAGTGTAAACTACGTCTTCAGTGATGAAATAGTCTTCGGCGGGTGGTACAGTCTCTCCTTTTTTATGATGGTTTACAGATTTCACTCGAAGTACTCCGCTCTCCTTCGTGACCCACTTTGCGATAGCTGCAGCGAGTTCGGCGTTTCCTGATGGGCCTCCTTGAATTGATGGATTGGCTGAGTTGGTTTTGGCAGCAAAGAAAGCATTGGAAAAGAAGTCAAGACTGCCGGTGAACACGATTCTGGCGTTGTTGCGAGACTGAAGCCCTCCAACAAGAAGTGTTCTCGAGCCGGCAATTGAAGGATTCTGTAACTAAATGAGTAGAAAATAAAATAAAATCTATTTTACCACAACACGAGAAGCTTTTGAATCGAATGAGTACGCAGTTCCAGCCGCCTTCACAATGTTCAACGCAAGATTGTTCGTTTTTCCAGAAATTAAGCCCACTCCTTTGAAAAGAACTGGACCCATCTTGGCGGAGTTCCCAACAATCAATTCAGCGCTAATGAGTTGTTCTTTACCAATAACGAGAGTGGTGTGATCTCCAGAATCAAGAGTTTGGTCATAATTGTGATGATCGACGACAGAAGTTCCGGCCTCATCGAACTCGAAACCATGTTCTACAGCAAGTTCACGAAGAGCATCTCCAACGTTAGATCCAGCCGCAACGAGAACATTTCCTCCGGCGTCTACGAACTTCGAAATCTCACCCGGAGAAAGTGATCCTCCAAAAACTTGAACTCCGGGAGCAAGTACAAACAGATGATCAAAAATTAATTGTCCATGTTTGAAGAGAGCTAGTTGAGAATCATCAGCCGCTCGAATAGTCAACTCGTGTCCTCGTTCTAAAAAACGAATTATTTGTTTCTGTTTCGTCTTTGAAAGCATAAAAGTTTTCAGAATTACATTACTTAAATTCTTAAAATATCAAATTATGGATAATATCTACGGTAAAATGTGAATACCTTTAACAGAGTTTAGGAAAGCAGAGTGTGTGTCCTTGACAGCGAGTGTTTCCCCTAAAACGAGGATCCGGTCAGCCGAGGTGTGTTGAACGAAGTTAGTCACGACAAGCAAGAGAGTTGGTAACAACCTCATTCTGAAAACTCTTTGTTGTTTGATGTATATAAACAGTCAGACTATGAGCATAAATGAGATGTGCATGCCACGTCGAGTTTGAATCAACGAACTGTGCAAACACGGCGACGCCAATTCGCACGTATCGCCCACCGTACTTTCAGTTAAGTTTGGACTGGCAGTGGGCTCTAAACACCGTACTATATACATAACCGAACTAGGTACAACCTTCTTGATATACAGAAGTCACGTTTGGTTAAATGCAAGATACGAATAATTTTACTCAAGTATCAATGTTGAACAGTAAAGACGATGAATATCCTAGCTCGAAAAATAAATTTTACGTGAAGTGATTCTATATAAACTCTTTAGATCTGGGACATTGATAAAAATCTTACTATAAAAGAAGATGAGTTAGTAGGAAACGCTCACAGAGTTCAGACACTCTTTCACCAACAAACCTCCATGGCTCAATCCGTCCCACCAGGAGACATCCAGACCCAACCCAACGCCAAGATCGTCTTCAATGCCCCGTACGACGACAAGCACACCTACCACATCAAGGTGATCAACTCGTCTGCCCGTCGTATTGGGTACGGAATCAAGACCACCAACATGAAGCGTCTTGGGGTTGATCCACCATGTGGAGTCCTTGACCCCAAGGAGGCTGTCCTTCTCGCCGTCTCCTGCGATGCTTTCGCTTTTGGACAAGAGGTGAGTTTCAGTATTTCAAGATTGCTTATTCCGTGTCTAAGCTGTTGTCTACACTGAGCGTTTCAGGACACCAACAACGACCGTATCACCGTTGAGTGGACCAACACACCCGATGGAGCCGCCAAGCAGTTCCGTCGCGAGTGGTTCCAAGGAGATGGTATGGTTCGTCGCAAGAATCTTCCTATTGAGTATAACCCATAGATCCAATAAACAATTTTCTATGTTTAATCGTTTTAAAACACCATTATAAGCAACCATTGTACACATAGCTTCGGTCCTGAAGCAAATGGTCAAAAATCAGCTGTTGAAATATGTTCTAGTTTGAATACAGTTTTATTTAAACATCGTAGTTAGAAATACAATCGTTTCCAGCCTAATCAGGATATCAGGCAGTGGCTTGTCGGCACATGGTAGCATCAATCTGAGTCACTTGTGTTAGCGTCAGCATGACTTTTCGGCGATACTGGTTTGTATCGTGAAAGTAGAATGGATTTCTCTCCAGATAGACGGTTTGCAAATCTTTCAATTTTGAAAGTAGCTCGATTTCGGAGAAGCTTTCTACTTTGTTGTCGTTCGCCTGCAGTGAATGGTTATGAACATTGAATAACTACGAATATCTACCCAGAAGTCATTCAGCGCCTCAAGCTTCTCCACGCCACTGAAGGTTTTGATTTCGTTGTTAGCTACATCAAGAAGGGTGAGATTCACCTAAAACAATCGTTTCATGAAGGAGAAAACCCCAACGAACTAACCATGTTCTCAACACCATGGATATCTTGAAGCCCTTGATCACTGAGATAAAGTTCCTTGAGATCTTTCAGCTTATCAATCTCTTCAATTTTCACGAGACGATTTCCTGGAATGCTAAGAACTCTGAGCTTCTGAAGAGTTCCAAGTCCCTCAAGTTGACGAATCTTGTTTTTTCCTAGGAACAGTTCTTCTAAGTTCACGAGGTGACTGATGTTCTCAATTTTTTTGATTCTGAAATGAAAATAGGATATTTTGCGAGGATAGTATTCGCACCGATTATCTCCAAGTTCAAGAAGCTTCAATTGCGTGAGCGATTCCAAATTTTCAATTTTCTCAATTTTATTGTTCACCAAATAAAGAACTTCAAGTTTGTTCAATTTATCGAGACCACTGATCTGACGAATACTGAAAAAAATGGTCATGTTACCGAACAATTGGTTTTTTTACCGGTTGTAGCTTAAATCAAGAGTCACCAGATTGACTAGTGAGTCGAGATTTGCAATATCCGTCAACTGATTTTCGTACAAATCAAGCGATGTAAGCGTTACCAACGATGAGAGAGACGGAGTGCATGAAGTGAGAAGATTGTTCCGCATTCGAAGTTCCTGAATTTTTTTTAGAACCATTGAAGTTATTGTTCATTTTCAATCACCTCAATTTTTGTAAAACGTGACAAGTCTGGAACATGATCAGCACGAGTGTGAGTGAGATCGATTTCCTGAATGAAGAACATTTTTTGGAGAAAATTACAAATATTTTCCATACTGTTGAGTCAGCTTCGTATGTACTTAGGTCAAACTGATTCTTGAGTACCGGTTCTTTCGCTTCTTCATCTTCTTCTTGACGAGGAAGCACAACAACTTCAGCTGATTGTTTATCTGACATGTTCTGAAAAGAATATGAAAATTTTTAGCTGGGAACAAAAGTTCAAAGTAAAGAGACGGAATGACGCCAAATAAAGTGAAAAAAGTACCGTATTATGAAAGATGAAAACATTTATGGTGAGGCTATTTTGCCTTCGATTGGAATAGATTAATATAAAATTTACTCCAGAAAAACCGATGAATACACGTAAAAGAAAAAAAAACTAGGTTGGAATATGACAGTAATTAACTATTTTCTTTCGAAGGGATCAATCCAAACATTTTGAGGGCCTGCCTGCTGTTCTCGGGAAGATCGAAGTAAAGCTCTTTCTTCTTTTTGCGCTTTTTGATAGTAGTCATGGTGATATTTCGGATAAAGAGTCACAGCTGCAACTGCACAACATGTGACTATAGCGGTTGCTACAACCGCCATGGATCCGAGGGTTGGTCTATTCCCTTTCGCCCATTTGGGAAGTTTGTTTTTTACGGACAGCCAAAACGGTACGGGAGCTCCAGCTGGAATGCGCATTTTTCTGTAATATTTTAAATAAATAGAAAGCAGCGAATCAATAAACGTCAAAAGTATACAACTTTTCTTGTTCAAACTTCAAAATTTCAAGTCAAATAATGAAGTGTACCAGAACTTTCCTTTCCTATTAGAAGAAAAAAAATTTTTTTTTGAAAATTTCAGAGGTAAAATAATTCTAAAATAAAACAATCATTTTAAATATATGAAACACACTGTTAATAGTCATCGGGCTTCCAGAAGAACGACAAGCTTTCATGAATCGGCATTTATCTTGAATGGTTTCGCCATTCCATCTCGCTGCTAAACAAGGCGCAGTGTGGGTCAACGGAGTATCGTTGTATTTATGAAAGTCACTTTACACGGAGTACCAGAAAGTTCATTTTAAGCAAGCGCGCCCCACCGAAATCGTGCTAAAGTAGTGGGAGTTCAAATTTTAGTTTTTTCGTATTCGCTGCACTCCAATGTTAAAATCGAAAATCGCGATACGGAGTTAATTATGATTCGATGATTGAAATAACGCGATTTCTGGGGTTTTTCGATGAAATTCTGTGGTTTTTTGATGGATACGAGTATTATTAGTGTCAAAAGTACAGAAAATATATCTTTATTTTACCAAAATAATTAATCCATTTTTCAGGCTTTTTAGTGAATAAAAATTAATCTAAATGAATTTTTAGTTGTTCTAATTTTTTGTTTTAAGTTTTAAAGTACCTGTGAGCGCATAAAAGCTCAAAAATTTGCAATGTTTGAACTCAGTGAGAAACTATTTTTTGAATATCCGCTAAAAGTAGCTCGAATTATCTTTAGGGCGCGCTTGCTTAAATTGTACGCTCTGGTACTCCGTGGCACTTTTCACTTTTTTCCTCACGCGCTCGCATCTTTGTTGCTCCCAACTGAATTTTTTCAGCAGATAGCACTCGTTGGTAACTAAAAAAAATAATGAGCAACGGTCAGTTACTTGTCAGTTTTTCGAAGGCCGAATAGTAATTATATTGCAGAGGAATCAGACGATGGATCACGTAAACCAGAAGCGAAAGAAGGCAAATCGGAGGAGATATTCGAAGTTGAGAAAATTCTCGGCCACAGTGTCACCGATAATATGCTTTTGCTGAAAGTCTGTAAAAGTCTAAATTGGTAAAATTTTTCAGTTTCCTAATTTTTAGGTCCGCTGGGCAGGATTCGGGCCAGAGGAAGATACTTGGGAGCCTGAAAACGACCTCGAAGAGTGTGCCAGCGAAGTAGTAGCTGAATACTACAGAAAACTAAAAGTTAATGATAAGACTGAACTCATCGAGCGACTTCAAAAGCAGATGCATAAAAATACTCAAAAAAAGAGGAAACGCGAGAGATCGCCGAGTGATGACGATGATGAGTACAGCGACGAAGATAGCTCCATTTCAAAGAATAAGAAGAAAAACAAAAAGTAAATTTTTGAAGGTTTATAATATATCTTTCAACGTACGATAGAAAATATTCACAAATATCCGTTTATTTTGTGTATTAGTCTTCATAATTCTAGGAAAATCAAGAGCGAAACTCCAACATCGTCGAATACTTCGAAAGTTCCCACTAAAGCTGCACTCAAATCGTACGATTCCTCTGCTTCTGGTCCGGTTACTCCAAATAACGCCAAAAAAGCTGCTATGGAAATCCGTGATAATCGTTGGCTCGACTCAGATGAATCAAATGATGAATCGAATACACCATTTCCTGTGAGCGACATTGATATGCTACGGAACAAAGTAAAAAATAAGTCAACAATTGCGACTGTCCATTCTTCAGTCAAGGCTGTGTCTGAAGTAACGGATATTGAAGCAATTGTGAAAAGGGAAACGAGTGATTCACCTCAGCCCAACTCTTCATCATCCACTCTTCATTCTAATAAGGTATTCGAATTCTACAAAAAAAAATTTCCAGAAATTTAAATTTTTCATCAGAAAAGCCATGGAGATACAGATGCAAGCAACGGGCATAGCAGTGAACTCGTTAAACCGGGCGTTCCAAAAGCAAGCGGTATGTCAGATTTTTAGAAAGAATCTTTGTCATAATAAATTTCTCATAAATTTTAGAAGGTTTCTGGAAAGTCACAGGAATCACTCGTCACACTGACGAAAAAAATGTGAAGATGAAGCTGATTCTGATGACGAATTCAATTACTGGAGTCCAAAAGGTTTTGACTTCAAAAGGTAATTAAAACTTGTTTCTCCCTTCAGTTTCAGACTTTGAAGGAAATGAGACGAAGTCAAACATTTCTATATGTTGATTTTTGGAAAGCTAACTAAAATAGAAATATATTTAGAATCATCGCTTTTCAGACGCATTCAAGCTTGACGGATGGTCTCTCACTAAATACCTTCTCGACCGTTGTGAGTTCTAAACAACTCGAATGTCTTCCGTGTTACAACATGATCATCTCTAAATTTCAAATCATATCCATCCTTCCTTTTAAATTTGTCTGACCTTAATCATTTTATCAAACTCATTCTTCTCATAATTGTTAGTGCTTGCACTCTATATTCTGGATATTCACCAGTTCACATTCCAACTATCTGCTCTACTGAAAAGTTTTCTTTATTAAATTTCAACTTTTCGATAAATAAAGTTATTTTTAATCAACATTCTCTGTTAAAGTGTCTCGGTTTTGAAATCCGTCCTAATATCTTCAGTATTCTTGATTAATCCAACAGAAAGCTATTCATTTTTTCAAGTAATGCGAAAGAAATGAGTGATAGACACATGTCAAGTATTTTCCCGGAATGCGATCAGCTTAAACAGGTGAGCATGGCATTCAAAAAAGTGAAAACATTTTCCGTATTGCAGATCTATGATAAATGTTTCACTGAGTTTTTTCAAAAGTTTATCACACCGAACTACAGGCATCAGTACGCGGTGAATCCATGCGAAAGGTTGCATGACGTTTATAAGCGATGTGTTGAAGAGGTGATCTTTACATTATTTTAAAAATTATATTGACCGTTTGTTACAGAGGTTAGCTACACAACGACCTTTTGAAATTGATCTGAATGAAATCCGTAAAGAATACTTGAACACTGACGATGACAAACTTAAAGACAGGCAAAATAAACAATCGTCAGAATCGAACCCTAAATGATCTGTTTTTCACTTGTTCTCTTCCCAATTTGATCTTCTCTCGCATCCAAATTCTTTTGTAATAATCCGCTAGTTCTGTAAATTATTTTTTCTTGTTACTAGGTTGTTTGTTTGTTTGCTTTCCTCCGGTTAACATGACGTTGAAAAAAGCAATATACAACTTTTCACTTATCTGAAGAATATTCAATATTGGTTTCGGACCAGCTCCACTTATTTTATATACAACTACACAGTCTCAATTATTGATAACGTTCTTATTATTCCAGATGGATCCAAATAGTCCCTTGTTTCAAAACATGGTTCAACAACAAAGAATGGCGGAGCAGAACGAAAGAAATGAGAAAGAGGTAAAAATTAGTTTTTTTGAAGATTTCAATTCTGCATAAATTCCATACAGAAGCAAGCAAGAAAGTTGGAGAAAAAGAACGAAGATGACAAACTGAGGCAAGAAGATGAAAGACTTATACAGCTAGAAAAAAAGTTGGAGGAGTTCCAAGAGAATGCAAGGTTCATTGGAGATCTCGCGTCTAACTTCCAGGTCAAGAATCAGGACGCTTTGAATGGAAGAATATACTCACTTATTCGAGGACTCCAAGTAATCAAAGGAGCTAATTACTGAATCAAATTAGTGTTTTCTAGGACTTAGATCGCACAAAAGGACTATTCGCTGATCAGAAAGTACCATTAGACATCTTACCGTACTTGGATGACGGGAAAAATCCTTTACTGTATTCAAAGCATTGCATGGAAAAGACTCTCGAGAAAAATAAAGCGGTAGGTTGAACATACGCTTCAGGTATATTTTACTATGCTATTTCCAGGTCAATGGTAAAATTGAAATCTACAAAAAGTTTCGCGCACATCTCATCAAGGAATTCAGCTTGGAAATGCCAGATCTGGTAATGCAGTATAGAGAGCTCAGACCAGATATCGAACTGTCCTAAACCTCAATATTTTACACTTATACTCGGGTATTATCATAATTTATAAATGTATTTTATCTCGTTGCTTGTCGTGTTTAAAATTTTCATTTTCACTGGTTCTTTCCTTTCCCTTATCTCAGCTCTTTTCCTAGAATGAGCGCCTTATCAAATATTTTAACAGATGTCGATTGGGGCCAATGCGGTGATGAGTGTGCAGAACGGCTTCACGGCCAAAATCATCAAGTTCGTTCCACACTTCGTATCTCTCCGGCTCAGTTGGACACACAATGATCTCAAAGCCGAAGGTTTGGAGAAGTTTATCGAAGAGTATCTACCAGCTATCAGAGAAAACAATCCACAAGTCAAATACTTTCTCCAAAGATCCTATACTACATGTGATCCGTTCGTAGTAGGAGAGTAAGTAATTTTTGATAGTGAGCAGTTATCCTTATCGATCGTTTTCAGATACAGTTGGTTGCGTCATCGCAAAAAGCGTGTTAATTGGAAGTCAAAGGAGCAAGTTCTCTCTATGGTTGAGGAAATGTCAATTGGAGGAGACTACCGAGAAGGTACCCTTCAATTTTAGTTGGCCGCGCTCAACAATTATAATTCAGGCTACAAACGAGGTGTAAATCGTCGTCTTCCACGAGGCCAAGAGCTCTGGGACACTGAAACGATGGGTCACGATGTATTCCAAGTGTCCAGTAAATGGAAGGCCGATGTTCCAGAAGATGATGAAATTCCAGTCATGGCTAAAACCCATCCCCACTTCACCTACCGGAAATATTAGTTAGAGTTGTGTTCTAGTGGAAAGTTTTTAGATTCATCTTGTTTTGTTTCGTTGAATAAAAGTTTAAGTAATAACTCCTTTTAATTAAATATCCTCCACTTTTCTTCCTTCAACATTCGTAAACCCATTGAAAATCTGAGCAGAGCCGAATGCATTCAAGAAAGAAGAAAGGTCTTTGCAGCCAATGGGGGGAACTCATAATTCAAACGGAACGACCGTAGGCCCTCTCTTCGCCTCTTTCTCCTCTCAGCCAGAAAACGAATAAATTTTATCTTTTATCGAATGCGCAGTCGTACGAATAATGGACGCGCGGCGGTGTCTCTTTGAACTCGGGTTATACCATTTGAATTATTACGGGAAAAAAGGACAAGAGCGCTGGGAAAGCGAAGGTTTTTTTAACCACGAAGACTGTAGTTGCTTACTTTAGTTAAAACTTCTTCGAATGTTGAATTGTTCCCAGAAAACTAAGAGATCGCAAAAAGAGTTTCAAATCTTCTCTTTCTTTTTAATGTCAACAGTTGCTCATAAAATGGAAGGTCACCAGCCGAAGAGAAATCTCTTCGTTTCTTTGATTTTCAAACTATTTCTATGTATCCCAGACCGAACAGAAAACAAGGCAAAGGAAATTTTCTGCGGAATAGCGCAAATTTCATTCGATTCGCTTTGTTTCAAACTTTTAATGTGGCATTGTGTTCAAAGGTTACTGTAGTTACAGTAAGACAAATCAGATGATAAACACACAAAAACTCTTCTAGCCAACTTTTTCAGGAAACTTAGAAATTATAGAATTCTTCTTTTTTTTTAAACAAAATGCGTTCTCTCTATTTCTTTCATTTCTTCTTTTCTTTCTCTTATTTCTCGATTCCTCGGTCACCACCATCTCTCTGGAGTCATTCTACTCATGTTTTATGTGTTTGAGTGAGCACACAAAAGAAACCCCTCTCACTCTCATGGCTCTTCTCAACGTCTCGTTGTCACCCCTAGTTTTATTAGTTTGCTGACATTCACACCTTTCTAAACTATCCAAACTTGTTAGGGTTATATGATACAATTGAGAAGAAGAAGGAGTCTTAAACTGTATCCTCTAGTCCCGCCCATTCACATTTCCGTAGCAGCTTCAAGTGGAGAGTAGATTACTGGTTTGGATTGCTTTAGGTTCCAGAAATTTTATCTAGATTAATGTTGATTGAAATACATTATTACAATATGTCAATTACCTTTTGAAACTCCATTTCTGCCTAAAATGAAGAGGCTTTTTTTCGGATGCAAATTGAATCACACCGTATTCAAAACAGCTCATGAAAGATCTTTTCTTTCGTAATCGATTATCCCATGGTATCTATTTCTAATCCAAAACACCTTTCAACATACCCAACAAAAAGTCGTCTTATTCTCTTTTTTTTTCTACCGCCGTCATTCAACCCTCCGTGTCCTTCGTTTTACGAGTTTTCCAATGGAAATCCCCTCGTCCCGCCGCCCAGAAGGTCGTTAAATTTACGACCGTCCCTCGTTTTCCATCCTACTCCCATCGTCCGTCCGCCCTCATCGGACATTCGATGTTTCCATCATCCACACTGTGAACTTTCATTCTATTTTATTCTCGGAATATTCAGATCGGATTTACTGATTCCTATAAAAACGTAAGTTTTTGATCTTAGAATGCTCGTTTACCCTGTAGATCGAGCTGTGTGTTTTGAAGATGTCATACACAAGCTAGATTACAAGGTGAACGACTTCGATGAGATCATTTCTGATTTTTTAATTCAACAAACTTGAAAGTAGAACTAGAATGTGAAAAGTTGAGTCATAGACTTTGATATTCTTATGATCCACTCTTATGAAAAATGAACTTGGTTGACGTCTCAAATGGAAGGAAATTTCAGAAACAACTATTGAAACTTTAAGAGAACATCAAATTGGTTTGATAAAAGTGCCAACAACTAATGAATGCCCTCCGTCCTCTCGAGGAGTGAATTGTTTGCTCATTTGGCTCAGCGAGCCCACTTGACAGTTCGGTTCGACATCTTGTCTTTTCTAATCAGCTAAACACTTATTCCTGATAATTAACTTCTCAAACTATTTCTAAATTATGGTATCATCAACGTATATCATAATCTCTATATCACTACTATTTCTCTTGCTTCTGAATAATTTCTCCGTAGAGGGTAGTAAGAAAGAAGCACAACTATACAGGTATTTCCAGATGAAAAATTGAATCATCATTTGAATTCAGAGACTTGCTAGCCAACTATAGTTATCTCGTGAGACCAGTTAGGAATCCAAAGAAGGCTTTGACTGTAACAATGAAAGTATTCATTCAACAAGTGTTGACTGTAGATGCAAAACATCAAATGATTGAAGTTAACGCTTGGCTGAAATACGTTAGTTCTTCTTCCTTTTGGAAACTTTTTTGTGTGTTTTAGGTTTGGACAGATTTCCGTCTTCGTTGGATTCCAAGCGATTACGATAACATAACTTCCGTTCGGTTTTATGGGGAAGATCAGATCTGGCAACCTGATATACTCCTGTATAATAGATACATTGAAGAGTTTAGTATATTTGTTTGATAATTGAAAACGTATAACTTTTAAGTGAACAAGAGAGTTTCGATATCACCTACAAAACAAACGCATTGGTATATAACGACGGAGTTATAAACTGGATACCACCGGGAATATTTAAAGTGAGACTCAAAAAAATATTCATTGTAATCAGTCAACGTCTTGCAGTTGAGTTGTAAAATGGATATCACATTATTTCCATTTGACGAGCAGATATGTTTCATGAAGTTCGGAAGCTGGACCTACCACGGGTTTGCTTTAGATTTGAGATTAGATGTTGTCAAAGGGCAAGGTTCGTGAGCTCCAAATCGTGTAGTTCAACTCAATCGTGCTACAGAACCATCGGCTGACCTCTCTACCTATATTACAAATGGTGAATGGCATCTTCTTTCTGCTCCAGCAAGACGCGAAGAAAAATTCTATAAGTGTTGCAGAGAGCCGTATCCAACAGTGAAGTATATTTTGTTTTTTTTTGTTGCCGTATACTATATTTATTCAGATTCTACTTACATCTCCGACGCAGGACGTTTTATTACGTCTTCAATGTGATCCTCCCAACACTGCTCGTTTCTTTCATGTCACTTTTAGCATTCTGTTTACCGGCCACCGATTTGAGTGAGAAGATTGGACTTCGTAAGTTACAGAAGCTTGTTTCGAACAAATTCACTTCACTTCATTAACAGAAACTACAATCCTACTATCTGTCTGTTTCTTCCTCACAATTCTCTCGGAAATGACGCCGACAACTTCTGAAGCTGTGCCGTTACTTGGAGTGTTTTTCTCAGCACTCACTTTCATAGTGGCAATTTCGACAACCTTCACAATTGTAGTCTTGAACATCAGATACCGACAAATTACGAACCATTATCTAACTCCATTAGTGAGTTATGCATATGTGGTGATGATTTTCAAATGTTTGTTTTTCTAGTTCCGTTCATTATTTTTGGAATGGCTGCCGTGGTGCGTTATGATGAAACGTCCAGATCACAAATTCCGAAAAGGATCTTCATATCGAGACCACACTGCAGATCAATGTGTTCAAGTAATTGCAAAAAAGCTATAATAAATCTCAAGAAAAGGTTACAGTGTGCAAAAAACGCAGAGCTGAAAAGCATTCTGCGAGGAACTGACAACCAAAAACAAATGGAAAACGACACATTATATCCATTTCCAGCGGAAACTTTGTCATTAAAACGAAAAGTGGGAGATGTAAGTTCATTTTTATCACATTATGATTTTTGTGAACCCGTAAAATCTGACATGAAATGAGCAATAGTTTTGAAAGCGATTAGGGTCTTAAATACAAGAAAGGAGAGTAATTGAGAGATGCATGATGAAAGAATTTGATAGATGTTCTACTGTAGATTGGCACGTGGGTAAGATTTCGTAGTCTTTCATTGTCATTGTATACCTCTATTCGAAAGGGTCGAGGAAAAATATCCGTTAGTTTTGGAATCATTTTGTCACACTGAAATTTTAATTATGTAGCCTTAAATAAGAGAATCAGTTTCATACCATTTCGTGACTTCGTTTGTTTGATGCGACGTAAAAGAGAAACCTTCGGAATACCTTCTGTTCTGATGGATTCAGGGATGAAAGAGGCGGATTGTGTTTTACTATCTGAAACATTTCGTTAAAACACAAAACCTTTTTGAAATCTAATTTACCGGTGCTTTCCAGTCATCTAACCTATATGATGCTACGAGTTGTCTGTGCCTTTCACTACATTCCACTTTCTGAAACAGTATTCATTCATGACCTAATTACACTCATAAACGAACTTTTTGAAAAACGAGAAGAAGAACTGCAATCTGTTCAACTTCTTTTATAATATTTTCCAGCAACGGATATCTTTTATCTTCTTTCATACTCATCATCCATATTTTATCCGTATAAACCATAAATTCGTTCCATCGTTCTTCCATTAATATAGTATCCATAATTCCATAAAGCAAAATTAGTCGCTCTAAGAAATCAGGTAGTGATTCTGAAGGCACTGCTACAAGTTGTTGTTCACCTGGAACCATTGGATTTTAATTAGAATACTATCGAGTTCCAAACCTCTAACAAAAATATCTCTCGCTTCCATGGGTTTGTCCATACTCAATAAAGCAAGTCCTCCTTCTCTTGCTATTGTATGTACAACAGTTGGATCCATATATCTGACTGCCACATCAAGAGCTTTGTTATAAAGTCTCGATACATCCCCGCAAGTATACTGTTGAACTGAAAAAAAACAGTTTTGAATTAGAATCCTATTCGGTTTTTTTTCTGAATGGTCACCTACATGGTAGATCCGATTCTTTTCTCCATATTTTAACAAGAGCCTGAGCAGCTGATTGATAATAAAACATCAATTTGCCATATTCTGGTCTTCTGTTTTTATCCGTTCCTCGGTTTACAAGAAGAGTTGCCAGTTTTTCATAGGTCATCCAAACATGTAGATGATCATTTTCTTTTCTGGAAGTACAAGTGTGTATCTAATTTTATGATACAAAACTTACTGTAATTTCTTGACTTTATGAACAAGCTCCTCTTCAGTTTCAATTGATTTTGCCGTTTCCTGTTCATAGTTACGTTTTGGGGTCAGTGATAACTTTTGAAGCATGTTCTTTGCTTTTGACTCGGACATTTTCCATTTATCTGTAATTACTATTTTAGGGTTTATTCATTCAAAGAAGATGCCAAATTCACGAAGAAGCAAGGAGTGAAAAGTTTACACGTGGAATGAGAGCATGTGAAAGAACTCTTCGAGAAGATGGTAAATTAAGATCACTGAGAGTACAAAGATAATTAATTTAACTTTCCAGGCTCTGAACTGGCTAATGTGCTAGTAACAATTATAAAAATGTATGAAGTGATGGTGAATCAAGTCGAAAGAATACGAAAACGGATAGCACTAAAGAAGAGGAGAAAGGATATTCAGGTCAGTTATTAACTGTTGAATGTGCTTAGTATCAGTCAATAGCTGGAGTGGCCGTGGAAGAGGATTCGCAGTTCAAGTGGATTGTCTGCGTCTCTGTATACACTTAGCTTGAATAAAAGAGAGGGGAAAGGTTTGGTGTGGAATGAGAGATAGGAAACAAAGTATATCTTGGAGAACTACCAATACATATCTGAAAGTTTTCCACAATGATCTTCTATTAGAGTGAGTACAATAGTCTGATTATGAAGAAGCTTGATAAGTGATACCGTGGATTTTCGTAGTTTTAGTGGTTGTGACTGCAATAATCCAAGAAGTTGGTTTATCTAAATCTAATTAACTTCAGGACGAATGGAAGTTTGCCGCTCAAGCAGTCGATCGTTTTTGTCTTTTCATGTTCACAATTGTATTCATAACCTGTTGCTCTATCTTCGTATTTATACCACCTATCAAGATCTTGGATTAAATGTATTTTCAAATAATATACTTCATTATGGTAAATTTATCAAAGCTCACACACAAATCATTGCGAATAATTCAATAGAATGAGAGAAAGATTAACCGTATTGCAAGTTTTTTTGGTCAGTCAGCAAAAAAAGAAACGAACCCATTTGGATTTTCATTGTATTCATGGACTAGAATGGAAAGAAGCGGGTAATCAAAATTGATGGAAAATGATAAATTGGAATGAGATTAACGTATTAACTTTATTTTCTTGGAGATGCTGGAATTTCCCTTCGTTGACCACTACTAACACCAGTGATACTTCTTCGAGTTGGTTCTCGTTTCATTGTTCCACTTCTTGTGAAAACCTGAAATTATGAAGCAATTTTGTGATGAGAAAACTCCGAATATGTGTTCACCTGTCCGATTTTTTCAGCAAAGTTAACACTGCTAATCGACTCATTCAGACTCTTAGCATCTGGAGATAAGTGAACAATCACAAGAGTTTTGCTATCACCATCTGAAATAGTTCATTAATTACCTAGGAATACAATAATATCTTACTCAAGCTGTCTTCAAGTATTCTGGTTAATTGACAATTCCTGAACGGAATGTGTTTCTGGTTTTGACGAAGAGCCAGCACAACGTTTCCAAGCTCAGATAAGGATTTGTTAATGGCTTGAGCCTCTTTCAAAAGCTGACCAGTTGCGTTTGTTTGGGAGACTCTCTCGGATCCAGCAAGGTCCACCAAATTCAATCGACCTGAAAAAATTCAGTTTGTTTGAGTAACTTATCTCTTCGCTAAACTCACCAACAGTTGTGGCTTTTGTGATTAGATTAGTAGCTGATACTAACACTCGCACAATGACATGAGATCGACTTGATTCGATATTTGCTTCTGTGGCAGCTACTGCTTTGTTTTTTCTTCCTCGTGCTAATGTCTCTGTAACTTCTTGAGCTGAATTCACAGTTACTTCTTCAAGTCCTGGAATTGCACTTTTCCCTTCCTCTATCTGACGGATTGCTAAATTTGTGCTTGATGTATTCAGAAGATCTCTTATTTTTTCGTTATAAATCTCCATCATAGACACTCTGATATCATATTTAATGTCTCCAGTTCTTTCCTTTGCAGTTTCAAATAATTGCATAATAGCCCTCTGATTGATTCCTGGCATTTCAACTGGACCGTCCATTGTGTACGTTTTTCCACTTCCAGTATGTCCATATGCAAATATACAGACATTATACCCATCAATACAAGAAGTGATAATTGGAGAAACTTCTTTAAATATTTGATCTTGCGAGAAGTCAGTTGGAATGACTTTATCTGCTCCTGCACTTGTTTTCCGAGATCCTGATGTATTTGAAACATGAACAACTCCATTATCCATTTCATCAATAGTCACTACTGGTTTCTGATTGTCCGATTCTGATGCAAGTTGTGGACGGATACGGTAAAACACTCGGATGTTTCCTGAATTACTCGATTAAGGAGGAATTATTTCTTCAACCCACCATTCAATTCAACTAGCTGATTGTGTAACTGTTTTCGCTTTTCCATTTCAGCTTTGTATCTTTCAATAAGTACTCGGAAGAAGTCAGTTGTTTTCGAGGTTAACATCATATTCATTTCAGCCATACAGACATTAAATGCGTCTTTTGTGTCGATTGCAAGCTTTTTCAATTCATCTTTCTCGTTTTTCAACTCCTCAGCACACCTTTGCAATTTTTTCAACTGTCCTTCTTCTTTCATTGATTGAACCATTTGTGGATACGGTTTGATGACGTCACCAGTTGGTTGAGGACTTACTGATCTGGGAACCGAACATGACGAATCACGACTGAAAAACACACAGAACAACATTCATGCAGATAGCGTGCAGAGGTTTTACAAAGTCGTTTATTCACTTATGAATTTTATGACTGCTTATTACTATTGTAAATGTTTTCTCTTCACAATCACAAAAGTTAAAGACCGTTGTGGAAAAAACTTCTGAAAAAAAAAGACACAAAACATGCTTTTTTATCAAAGTTTGAGAGATGAATACAAGATACATGCGTTCTGACAGAAACGAAGGATCACGAAATCATCATTATACTTACCTCAAAGCAAATCTATCTTCATTACTTGTCATATCACTTTCATAATCTTCATCAGTTTCCAATATTTCATTCACTCTTGCCACTTTTTGCATCTGACTCAACGCACTTTTCAATCGTAAATTTTCTTCAGAAAGTGTTCCAAAATCCAACGAAAGAACTGAAATTCCTCTGAGCATATTTGATCGATTTGTATATGAAGTTGCTCGTCCTGTAATTCAATTACACGTTTCCTCCTCATTCCAATTAACCGGGTTAGATATAATGAGCAGATAAAGTTATAAGCGAAATATTATGGTACATTCGATTATATGAATTTTAGTTGAAAATATATTCTTCCTAGGAATTTACGTTAAATCTTCGGGCCGGATTGAAATGATTTGGATAAAAGTGATATTGAATAACAGGATCAAAGATTCAAACAGAAAACTCATGAGGGTAGACTCATATGAAAGTACTATAGAAATCATGCCAATCCGACCACCACAACAAATAACGAAAATTCGAGAAGTTATCACAATCAAACACTTTTAGGAAACAGAACAATCTTTCCGAGGGTGACCTCTAACAAAAGAGCAAAAATAAACTGAAAATCTAACATTCAAGACCATACTCAGGAAATTTTTAGCGTGAATTTGGCAGAAGAGCCGCATTGATCAGGCTATTAGCCGTCGAAACGGCTAATAGCCGTACGATTTGGCTATTAGCCGTCTATTTCGGCAGATAGCCGTGTAATTCGGCTGATAGCCGAAATGGGATGAGTTTGGCATGACTACGGCGTACATGCTACGTAAGGCTCTAGTGCCAATCTCACGCCCTTTGATGGGATGAGTTCGGCATCTATACGGCTTTTAACCGCGCGGATATGGCGTCTAAATGGCAGATGATCAGCACCTAAATGGCGAGCGCTTCAAGTAAACTACTGACCCATCTGATCCCATGCTTGCGCAAATTTCTTTACGAGATTTTTCTTCGAGTATTTCTTTTCTTTTCATATTTCTAAGTGTTATCCACCATCTAAAGCATGTATTTGAATAAAGTATGATTTTGTTTTCAGATATACAACAGCTATTTGACACAACTAGTGGCCACTCTCCACATCGTTTCGAAATGCCACGTGAGTTTTCAGTAAGTTATTATATATGTAATTCTATTATTTTCAGTACTAACTCAAAAACAATGTAGTTACGCCTCCATCTACAATGGTTCGCAGTGTCTTCACAGGATGTGAGTCTAATTGATTGTTAATTATTCAAATTTGAAAAGTGTTTTTCCAGAGAATTCGAGCAACCTCTAAGGAGAAAACGTCTTCAATCTATCATCTAGTCAAGCGGTTCACCTCTAGTCAAGCAGTCCAGGGTTCTTCCAATCCCACATAATTTTTCGCTGATTTTTTTTTGTAGTTTTCAATTTTCTTAAATAAAAGTGAATCTAATCGATTGAGTGAAAGGCACAATCTGAGGGGGCGGAGCATCAGTGATTCGGTTAATAGCTACTGAAAACGGCTATTAGCCATCGAAATCGGCGCGTGTGCGGAATGCATTCCGCACACGCGCCGTTTTTGACGGCTAATAGCTGATTTCGATGGCTATTAGCCGAACAATACCTGAGTAGAGACATGCCACTCTATTAGACTGTATAATCATGCACCACAACAGAACAATGAGAGCTTACCTTGAATGAAGTCTTCCATATTGGCAATTCGTGATTCTTGTTCATCTATAATATCTTCTAAGTTTCTCAGAAGTCTGTCTTTTGTCTCAATATGTGTTTCCAATATTCGCATTTGCAATTTCATATTCACGAGTTCAACCTGAACAAAATCGGAACTTCTACAGTACAAATCTTCTGAGAACATACTTCATGAATATACTTGCATTGTTGGAAAATATCGACTTCGCCGACATGCGAATCCATTTTTGAAGTCGAAAAAAATGGAGAAAGAGACTCCCGTTTGTTTGTGTGTGTCGATCGTTTATTTTCTGAAAAAAAAACAGTAATTTTGGGGTGCGTTGTTGTGGATACAAAACGACCAAAAAAAGTGGAAGGAAGAGGAAAACAGTTGTTGTGCAAATTACAAATATTTAGAGATTGTTGTACCAAAAAAAGTAGAAACAAAATTTTCGATTTACGTTTTCCCTTTTTTTTGGATCAGATCAAAAAGGGATAATCCTTCAGTTAGCAACAGAACAAAAAACAACAAAATGGCAAACGAAAAGGTAAAAAAGAGAAGTGTCAGCTAAGTATTCCTTTGGAAAAGTATCCTCAAGTGGTCATCTTCTATACAAGACCAAATGAATTGTTGGTCAGGTATTATTAGCGGAAAAAGAAGAAAAAGAAGAAGAACCGAGAAAAAAGTGAGAAGAACTGGTCGAACGAAGCATGATAGATAGATGAAGAAGTCTTTGCAAATAGTGATGCCACGTCATAAAAGTGAGAGAAGGTAAACTAATAAAAATTGGAATGACAGAAGAAAAAAGAGTGAAGAGTTGAAAGGGCAAGAAAAAAAAAAGAGAAGAGGCAAGATCAATGCACATGGCTTGTTGCGATACAAACAGCCGCACAAATCAAACATGAAATTGAATACAATTGAGAAGGAAAAAAAGAAATTATTTGTGACCTGCTCTTTCTCTCTGGTACTGTTATTTGCTATCGAACAAGTAACAAGAAAAGTTACCTCACTCTATTTCGAGAAATTTTGAAACCGATCAAGTGGATAAGTCACAAATATTTTGTTATTATTGTAATAGGAGACGGAAATTATTTACGGTTTTACTTTCCAGCATACTTTCCTATTAAAAGAGCAGAAAAGGGGAAAACTTGAACTAATTTCTAGATGAAGGAGAGAAATGAACATGAAGTTTCGAAGTCTAGGTTTAAAATCAAACTACTCAAGTCAACTTTTCGGCCTCTTTCATCATATCTCTTCTTTTTTGTTTCTTACCTCATCCGATTTCCAATTCACAAAAAGAGATTATGTTCGGTTACGAGAGCTCGTAAACCTTCCGTCGTTCCAAGAGTTCTCACATTTTCAAGTGGTTTGAAAAAAGAACGAGAAAAAAAAGAAATCTGGAGTGAAAGGCATGCCATTTCACATTGTTTGGATTCAAATTGATGAGGACAAAAAAGTGTTTCGACGAGATTGAAGCGATGCTCATTTTTCTTTCTTGGGCCAAAATGATTTATTGGCTGTGAAACAGAAGAGAAGATGACGTGAAAGAAGCTCAATGTGAGAAATCAAATGAGGAGTTGGAATCGTTCCAAAAAGACAAAAATTTCAATGACCAATCAGAAATCTCATGAGTCGAGTGGACGGACATGAATGTGTTTGTAGAAGTGATCAAAATGATGCGGCAAAAGTGATTGAAAAAAGAGGAAGAAGTGGGCGGAGTCAAGCGGGAACAGAGACAGCGGAACGGGGCACACGTAATAGGCAGTAAGCCAATTGTTTCGGCTCTCCAATGTTGTTTTCTAGTTTCATTTTCTTGTTTCTTTCAGGGCGAGAACATACGAATTACATAACAGAGATAAGCAAACGATGGATTCTTCCGTGTAATTATGACCAATAGACCGCTCATTACAGTTTTCGGAATGCGAAGAATTGACAAAAGTGGACGAGAAGTTTGACTACAAGACACGTATATTTAGATATTCCAGTTTCCAGATTCCATCAGAATCACAAACTGAAGCATCATTGAATTCTTATAACGTTCTCCAACCCATGTGTTTCTAGTCATATTTACTGTTATGCATCTTTTCTTTGATTAGATTTTGCTCCATTTGAAAAGAATCTGTTCGATTTTGAAGAACTAATTTATAACTTGATCAGTTTTTGTTAAGAATATTTATGAAAGCTTGAAAAAAGATGTGAGAAAATTTGATGACATCTAATCAGAAGATAAGAATTCTATTCTTCAAATGCCAAAGTTCAGAAAACGGACAATACTCGATGTCTGACATGCCCTTTCCTAACCACACCCACAGAAAGGCATATCCGAATGATTTGAATAAAAAAGATAGAGAAAGTGATTTGACATGAAACTGGGTGTATTACCATCTACACCAAAACCGGGCATGTTCATACAAGTAGTAGTACATAATAACGGAGGATGCCCGACTTACCCAGACGATCAGAGGAATGAAAGAAAAAGAATCGGAGGGACAGAGGATGTTATTATATGAGAATAGCGCCTGGAGAAATATATTCAAAAGAGGAGATTTAGAGAAACACACGCATAATATAAATAAACAGGCGTTGAGAAGAACCTTTCCTACTAGTTGGCCGACGTCGAATAATTGGTCAGACTCACCTCTCCGGTCGAGTGTTTTCAAAACTAAAAGAGAGGGAATTACTGGAAGAAAATGAAGTGAATACTCTTGGTTATTCAACTTTTTGAAAAAAAACAAGATCGGAGGGGATTTTAGGGTGTTATCCGATAACTACTCGTATAACTACGCCGTGCCAAAAACATCAACAACGGCTGCTCGACTGAATTTTGGTTTTGATGAAGTTGATAACAAAAAGTTAGTATTAAGATACGAGTCATTGATAAGAATAAAAGATAACCGAATCATTTTATACCTATCACGGCGATCCGTCTCAGTTAGATTACTTGATAGTCAATTCAAAAAAGTTAGGCGTGGTTTATCCGAATGAAATAGTTTTGTAATCTTTTTCGGAGTAGGTCGAACAAGAAAAATTATATCGAAGCTGGAGGTTTGGAATCGAAAAAAATAATTTACCTAAGAAAAAACCAATTAAATGTGCACCTTTGAACTCCGATTCCAAGTCAATAAAACAGTTCAAGACCTGTTTATTCTTATCAATAAAAAAAAGAGAAAATGGCAAAAGATAAATGAAATGTGACACATTTTTTGCCCTACTAAAAGCAGAATTTGTTTCAAAAAAAAAGAGAATAAAAGAAAGGATGTGGGTGTGTTTCAAACTGACTCACTTCTTCGCTTTCTTTTCTCTCAATTTCTTCCATTTCTCACCCTCATTTTCTGTTCCATGTTTGGCTTGCGGGGGCTCCGAGAGCCCATCAGAGAGATTATGAGAAATAGAGAAAAAGAGGATAGAAATGAGAGTAAGAGAGGGCAGTAAACAACAACAAAACAAGAAGGAAAAGAGGAAAAAGTGAAGAGAGTAAAATGAGATGAACTGCTGGGTTTTTACGTTTTTGAAAGCGAAAACCGATGAATTTTGAATGAGATACGATGAGTACGAAACGAATAATGTTACGTAGAAATCGAAAGAAAAATTGAGAGAGAATTCTGAATTCATGACTGATTCTTCTGAATAAATGTATACAGATGCTCATTCGATCAAAGCTCGGGATCTTAGAAGGAAAACGAGAAGAAAACGAAAGAAAAAAAGAAAACGAAAGAAATGACCGACATCTTTTAATTTATTTTGAATTCTTCAAATTGTGATGTCTATGAATAGAATGCGTTAAGTGGAATACGAGCAATTCAAGAAGAGGCAATTCAACCACTTTGTAAATCGAAGAAAAAAGAAGGAATGACCCTTCCGCTTCAAAGACGACGTCCTCTTAATACTTCGGAACGTGTTTCTGGTTCAGTTGTCATGGATACATGTTGAAGGGTTCGTTAGAAGGTGGTCACTCTCTGCTGGACATTCGGAAGCAAGGATTAGCATGTTTTGGAAGCTTTCGGATGGCCACATTTCGGTTTATAAATTAATTGAAATAACGGAAATATAAGAGAATGGAGAAAAGATAATTATGTATGGAAATGGGATTGCTGAAAAATTGTGACCTATAAAGGATCCTTGGTTCAGTTAGTAGTGGTATTCTGAAATGAAGAAAAAAATTCTTCAAATGATGTGAATATCTTCATGAGTCCCAATAAAATCGAAACAGCTGAAAACATTTCCCTAATTAAGCTTGTGCAAACTATTGGAGTTTTAAGATTAGCAAGGGACCTGTACCTGTATATTTCGTTTTCATTTATTCTTCAACTCAATTTTTTTCTCTGGATGACTCAGTGCCCCAGGTTTTGACTGAACGTGAGAATCTGGAAAGTGTCTAGACGCTTCAGGTTCTCAGAATGAACCTTGAAGTATCTGTGATGGTATTTCCAGAGTGAATTACTATCTTTTGTCAAACAACTGTGTTCTTTTGATATTTTGGTCTCAACTCTAACTACCACCATCAGTCAACTTCATTCCCTCCACGAATAGAAGTGTCAATCATCGAGAGGTGCAACTTTTGTCTGACAACAAGAAAGACTGCCAATGGACCCTTCTTTCGTGTCTCCTCGTAAAGTAATTGAGACGAAAGGTTAAAGAATTCTGGTAGAGACAGCAGAAAAACAAAGCTATTTTTAAATGAAAGTTCGGTCTAAGAAGTGCCAGAACTTGTGTTTTGAACAGCAAAAAATATGTTGACACTGGATTTTCTGAGTTCAAAAAAGTTTGGTTGAATGTGTTATGATCAATTGTTCCAAATGTAAATTAATGATTGCGCATGACTAACTGAGCTGATTCGATTGTTCATAGACGGATATCCTACAATAATTTGTCATAGCAGACAGAAACAGTTGTGGAGTATTTTCAGGAATGATTCCAGGATATCACTAAAACGTCTGAAAAACAGTTTATGAAACGCTTCAGAAAACCGTTAATGATATTTTCACAGATATGGATAGTTCCAGATTTGAATTCTGAAACAATTACAAGAGTTTTTGTTTTCATTTTCTTCAAACTTCCTTCTAGCTACGTCATCACATAATTTGTTACATCTACCGTAATCTTCAAACTCATTTCTTCTTATGTTGTCTTTTAATGTGTTTTGAGATCAAAAGATGCCATTACCCAAAAGTTTTTCACGTTTCTTTTGCAAACAGCTGTCTTTGTGAAACTATAGTGAAATGGGTCGCCAGATGTGCATTTGGATGGAATTCTCTCTTCTCTTGTCTCCGTTCACCTCATCGTTTATCAACTTTAATTGCACTTCAAAATAACATAGACTTGTTTGTGTGATAGAAGACGTAATCAAGAGAGATGGTCTTCGAAGAGACAGTTGTCCGGGTCATCACCTTGTCTCTTTTCACCTCGTGTCAAATTTCAGGAATGTATCACACTGATAGAAGAGTCGCAGTAATCCGACGGGGAGGGGGGCAGAAACAATTTAAAACCCCGCCGAGTGAGGCTCATTTTTTGAGCAAAGAGCAGTACGGATCACTTGTATCTAAGAGAGAGCTCACGCTTTCTTTTCAAATCAAAACTGATGATTCGAACTTTTGAGAGACACGTGTGAGTTTTGTGTTCCGATCATATCACTTCGATCTGTTTCGTTGATATCTTTGGGATGTTTGCCATTCGATTGCTCAATCAAAACTTTCCCTTGTTTTTGATGATCTTCAATGAAGCATGACTCAAAAAATCCTGTTTATTTTCGTGGTTTTTGAAAAAGTTGACATATGATATTTTCATGGATGTGCCCTTTCGTATTGTGATGGCACGCCCTCACCTCGGAGAGCTGTCCTTGATGGTTCCCCATTCTAGAAAATGTGATACTCGTGACATTTCAGTCATTCATTTTCAGATTATAGCTAAAAATATAAATATTCCTGATCATCACTTTAGAAAGCTTTGAACGAATATCAACACGACATGAATTATTTTGCAATAGTTTTCCCATGAAAACTCAGGATTTAGACTTTATAATTTCAAGTTCTATGAATATTTTTCATTTCGGCAAAACAATTCTCTATTGCCTCTAACTTATCTGAGGTTACTGTAGGCTTAGATTCTGATGTTCAGTTGATGTAGCAGCGATTCAGAAACAAACTGAAACTTGCATCATTATTTACATCAACTGAAACATTTTCTTCGAGTTTCGTAACTTAACATTTTAGCGTAGGTTATTTCAAGGGTTTCAAGTAATCTGATACCTGTTTCTTCTCTTCACCTAAACAACTTCATCCCATCATTTTTCCGAAAAGTTTGACCACAATCCGTCAGATCTCTGATCGGTTTACCTATTTCTTTTTTTCCCAAATATTAATGGAATGTGTCACATTTCCCACCGAATTCACTTTTCTATCCGTTCGAAACCCTTTTCTCGATCGGTTTTGTTCCACTTGAAATTGTGTGACGCAGCAGCAGTTTTTCTCATTTTCCAAATAGTTTATTTGTTCTTTCTCTATGTCACGTAACTCTATTGGCAGTACCGCCCTTTGAAACTGTCACTACTTTTTGAAAACATTTCTGAATTTATTATTGAAAATGACAGATATGCATCCGAAAGCTTCAAACCCAAAGGAATTCATTGAAAGCAAGTGGAAACACGCATTTACTACATTCTTCGGTTAGTTTTCAAGATTCCAAATCTACAGTAATCCCTTATTACTTATTTTCAGATCTAGATCGAAATGGACTCATCGAATGGAAAGATTTCAAAGATCTCATAGAGGTAAGATTATGAAAAATAACAGAGATTTAGTAAAAGATCTTCAAAAGAAGGAAGAATAGGAATATTACTTTTGGAAGTGTCTGGGAAGATTATAAGAATCTGACTAATCTAAATATCAATTGATAATAGAAAACTATAACAACACATTATATAATCACTTTTCTATTAATAGAGTTTGTTTATTTGGTCCAAAAGACAATTGCTTTTGTCCTTATATTTTTTTATTTTAAAAGATATCACTTTTTCTTTTGTTGGTTTAAGGCATCCCTATAAAAAATATAGGATCAGAGATGAACTCGTGAAGATCAATCTCTTGGCACTAAGTAATTTATAAAACACTTATAATCTGTAGACTCTTTTTTCTCAGGTGATTGGTGAAGTTCGTGGCCGTCGTTCTGATGTTTTTATGACCGCCCGTCTATGCCTTCCAGATATCTGGCAGAAAATGACAGAAGCGATTGGAAAGGAAGAAGATGACATTGTAAGCCTCCCTTCTCATCTTTAGATTTATTTAATGTCCTTTGGAATACTTCCAAAGTGTCACGTACTCATTCTGTCTACTCTTCTTTTTCTTCATCTTTTTTATCTCGTAGATCACCCTCTCCGACTGGATTCAACTTTGCGAATCATCGAGAAAATCAGTTCGTGAGCCGGCTTGGCAGAAGGCGTACGTTGAGTACATGTTCAAACTTTTGGATGAATCGGGTATAGAGGAACTAAAATGGGAAGGAAGAATGTGTTTAGATGTTGTCATTTTCAGGTGATCATCTCGTAGATCAGGCTGAATATGTTCAAGTTCTTGGATACTTTGGAGTCAATCGAAAGGATTCTAGTCATTGTTTTGACCAATTCGCTTTTGTAAGTCCCAATAAATAGGACTCTCCCTTGTCGTTGCAAATTCTACCTTTCTAAACCCTTTCCATAACTTCGTATCATGTTTCTTGATACCTTCGAAGCACCCAGTGACAAGGTGTTTTCGAAATTCCTGCAAATCCTGTCAATTTCAAAAATTCAAATTGAGCAGTATCCCGTGAAAATCCTCGAAAATCTTTCAAAATCCAACATGTAAGAGTCTTTTTTTCCAGCGATTATCTTGCTACGTAGTGATCTTCTTTTACAATTTTTCCAAATATATGATCATAACTCCCGAAGCAAATTGTTTTCGACGATCACCATTATGAATAATGGCAATTTTATACTTTTAATACAATTTCCACTTGTCTGGGAAAATCAACAGACGAAAACAAATAATGAGTTATCACCTCTTTTAGAATCATCAAGGACAACTAATTCATGCAATTGACAAAAAGAAATTCCACGTTTTATGGAAACAATTTTTCCATTCTGAAGATCCGGCATCCCCTGGAAACTGGCTTCTGGGAAAGAAATTCAAGACACAAGAATAAGTTATGACAGTAATTATAATGTATTATGTCCCATTTTTGTACCGGTGTGCCTTCCTCTTTTCTCCCTTTGATTATTCATAATTTGGACCAAACAAATATATTCCAATCACTTATCCAAAAATGAGCTTCTAACAACTGTTTTATTGTCGTGTAATAAACTGTTCTAATCGACAAAAAATGAGATATAATGAACAAAAAAAACAAGTACACGGTATTCTGTTTATGACTACAGTAATCGAAGTTGAACCCGTCGAGTTGAGGAAATTTGTCGTATTGAGACCCGCATTTGATATAACAGGATGAAGAAGTGAAACAATTTGGATAATAATTAGGATATTTGGATTAACCCATCACAATGTTACCACCAATTCGTCGGCTCTGAAAATGAAAAGAATAAGCAAAAGTTCCAAAAAATAAAAAAAGAAAGCAACTAACCTTTGCAATTTTATGATGTCTATGAGATGAACGTTGTTCAAGAATATTCTCAAGGCTTGCAATATTTCGTACAGCATTCTGTCGGATAGCTTCGAAATCTTGAATATCATAGGCCATTAGGGTGCAGATGACGTTGCAAAGAACAAGAATGTAGAAGAAGAGTCGCATTATATTGAAGGAGTAAAGAGAGTGTGAAAATGAGTTGGTGTCACCCACAGAGCAAGCCGGCTTTATATGTAGTGGGTGCCAGAATGAAGCAGACGACTTAGCTCCGCCTTTTTCAGTACTTCTTTCCTCAAGACTCCGCCCACTTGAAGGAGGACTATGCTGAAAATCGGATCAATGTATTCGAGGAGTAATCGGATTTTGGTAGAATAAACAGTTTAACAGTTAAGTTTAAGGTATGACAAAGAGTCATAAGGAGCTTTTGTCATGACAGACATTAAAAAAATATGTATATGACATACACGCTGAATAATCGTTTGGGATCCACACTGCGTGGGAATCTTTTAAAGTTTTCAATGATATCATTACGGAACCAAATAACAAGGTCCCTACAAAGAAGAACTAGAAAAAAGTGGCATCTTTTTGTACCAAAACAACAGAAGCTCGAATATTTTTCCCTTGACATAATGGTTATTTTTGTGTCTAATCTTTCGTTTTCTTTCTTGAAATTTCACAGAGAAAAGCAGGAAATCAAATTTCCAGCGGAAGCTGCTTTTTGGCATTTCTTCGAATTCTCTCTATAGTCTCGAATGATGTGTTTTCAGTTATTTCAAACACTTTTTGTACGTCTGCATATTATTAATTTCTGAGTACATTCTGCAGTGGAAAAAAAAGGGAATTCTCTTCCAAAATCAGATTATTTTGTGGGTGTTTGAACAAGTATTTCAAGCATTTCTAATAAAAACAACAACGTATTCTTAACAGATTTAACACAGATTTTCAAGCAGAACTTACAAAACAGAGAGTTTTGAACAATTTCCAATCAAACATCAATCCCCTCAGGTCACTGATATACTTATCAACTCTAAACACTTTTTTCTCTTTTATGAACCTATGTTAGGAGTTTGAAAACAAGGTGTTGATAGAATAGAGAGAGCCATAATCAGGAAAAGCTGAAATTGTATTTTGGTTATGAGAAAAATAAAGTAAATTCAAAATATATGGGTACACTAATCATATGATTTCGTTGAGATTCCTGTTCGAAGAGAGTTTGGATTATGAGAAAAAAACTGTTCCATGCTGAGAAGTAAATATTTTGCATCGAAATAATCTCAAACTTCTGCAGTTTGATTGTTTATCATATGATTTTCCTAGAAATTCAATCCCGGTAAATCTAATATAAGCCTAGTTTGACATGAATTAAGATTTTGCTGGTTAAATGATAAGAAAATGATGGGTAGTAAAAAGTGATGGAAAGAAAACGATTTCAAATTATCCCGATTGTTTTCTATCAAGTTTAACGTGGGCGAACTACGAATACAGGTAGCTCAACAGAATAAACATTTTTCCGTACTACATGGAAGACGCCTCTAAACAAGTAGTCGATTAGTATGTTTTGAAGATCTTTGGCCCCTTTCAAATGCTTTTTACGTAGTATTTCAAGTAGTGATCGAACTTCGAACTCGTCTTTATTTTTTTCATATGTTCCCTGACCATGACTCTGAAACTTCAGTGCTCCAAAAACCGGCTCATCTGTCTTCCCAAATGGTCTAACAGAACTATAAACAGTAGGAATTCCCCTGAAATTCTAAGAATATGACGTAGCGGAATGGTTCCGAACGACATCTTCTCATAACCATTTGATGCATTTTCTAGAAGGCACTCGTAGTAATATTTGAACTGAATGACATCAAGAAATGGGCTCAAAGGAGCATGAAAACAGAACCGAATTCTATGTTTAGTTCGAGAATCTTTAATTAGGAAGTCATTTTAGTTTTATTCTCTCTTTCTCCATCTATTCCTATTTTCAACGAAAATAGAAAAGGATCATGTGTAACAGAGAAAGTCTACACTCAATGAAACGTGAAATGCTCATGAACGTCATCTCAATGAAAAAAAAAAGCATACTTCCTCAATTAAAAAATCACGGAAGGTATTACTTCCACTTTGAGCTTAATTTTAAAGTAGGTCATATTCTTATGTGAGTCAAAATGAGTCAAATTTAATGATTCACTTTAATCGGCTAACCCTTTATTCTTCTACGATAGACAGCTTGAGTCAACTTCGGGTCTTAAATCTTCTTAAAAGTCTACAGCAATAGTGGAGTTTGTTACGTTTGTAAATCTCTTCCTGAATCCTAACAGATAATAAAAAATATTTGTAACTTGATCCGGAAGCGGACAATGATAACATGTGATCTAACAGTCTAAGTCCATTGAAACTCTATAGATTGTGTTTCGTCATAAGCGACTTTCGAAAAAGATTCCATCGAGTCCAATATAACAACTTTGAACACGTGTTAAAGCAACTTTTATCCCTATTTTTAACAGAAAATGTGTTCTATGGATATGGTCAGGAAAATGGAAGTATCAAATGAAGTTATTTTATTCTCAGGATGCATGGAAAGTGATTTTATTTATACTCTAAATAATCTTGATACACAATGGAATAAAAGAGTCAATATGAAAGATTTCTGAAACAAGGAACAATTACAAATCATAGTTTTCTTTCTCTAGACATATTTCTAAAGTACATCTTCCTAAACTCTAGTTATTGTTCTCAATTTTGAAATACTTTCTTTCAAAATTCGAATGCGTCACAACTTGATTAAATTCTCGATCCAAAATAATTCAACACAAAAAATGCGTCATGGGATCACGAAACTTCAAAAATGGTGATCTGAAACTGGCTAAGGAATGTGAGAAATGATGCACGAATTGTGCAGATTTTCAGACAAATACTCTTTGTTTTCCAGCTTCGTAATACGGAAGTATTGCGAGATGATTATTGAAAAATTATTCTCGGAAGCTCAAGAAACCAGTTTTTCGTAGAAAAACACGTAATTTTGTGTTCCCGTCCTTCTTATTCCCATCGCCAATTTTCTTGTTTATTCGACTGTTCGAAAAGATTTTGTAGCTTTTCTCTTCAAATCATATTTTCAGAAATCCAATTGTTTGAACGAGTAGAAAACTGTCACCTGATTAGGAACGGTAGCTATTCATACAGCCAAAAACAAAAATTTAACAGAACAAAGAGAGGTAAAAACGGATGGGGAACGGAATGAAATTTTCGGGGGAATAACTAGAATGTCTATGATTGGGGTGGCATGAAGTGGCAATATTTTGAGGAGTATGATGAGGGAAAGGGAGTATAACACTGATATTGTTTCAGATAGGGAATAGGGGTTTTTACAAGAACGAAGAGGACATAATCAAGGGATAGGAGACAATCAAATTCACAGATAATTGGGATGGGGAGAAAACGGGGCTGATTTAAAGAAAACGGGAAGAAAAAAGAAGGGGCAATATTAACTAGCAATAAAAGTTCCAACAAATTCAAACACTATTACTTTATGAAAAATAAGAAGAATAAAAGACAGTTGAGAAGTTCCAGTCGAGATTCCATTATGACGAACATCGAGAATGATTTTGGTGGACAAGCGGAGAACAACGCAGTCTGAAAACAACGCAATTTATAACATTCCTAAATCTATTATACTTCATTTATTGCTGACTTCACTATATTTATTTTTGATGGTGGGTGATCGAGAATTATGACACATAGCATGATAAAAGGGAAATCGCTTACCAAAATACACCTGTGGAATGTTCCACAAAACCATTATTGTAGTTCTTACTTCTTAAACAAAAAGGTAATTCTAACGTAAATATCTGATTTGACCTTTCCCGGAGATGATTACGTAATTCCCTTCTCTCACTCACTATTCGCTATCTATTTTATATTCATTATCAAGAAAAACAGATCTAAACGTTTGAGAGTTGCGCAACAAGCCGTGGAATCGTTCAAATCATATTCAATGTACGTCACAAACAAGAAAGTGGATATGAGCGATTCAACATTTCTGAATACCTTGTTTGGACAACACATCTATATCCGTTCTAAGGACTGCCTTTGTTCACAAGAGATTTACTCAATTCATGGGTAGACACAGAAAAAAACTATGCTGAAATAGACCTGCATGTTGTAATCCTTTTGTTCTCCGTTTGAGTAAGCTGTGGGAGAAAAGTAATTCAGATGAGTTGACGACATGAACTGGCGTCACTCTTGAGTGCAGAGAAACCGAGTGGACCGCGAAGGATTAGAACACAATTGGGTAATGATTGAAGAAATGGAGTTCTATTAGACGAAAAAAATCAAAAGGGATTTTGTGAAGTATTTCAAAATATTTCGGATTTCTTGGTTTATTTATGCTCCCTAACCCATAGATGAGTATCTTTGGTTTTTCTATATATGATAAATTTTTCTATGAGTAATGCATTGTTGTCGCCCATAAAAACTGCTAACTCGAAGTGCGGAGTACCTAGCGTGCTCGGATACACAAGTTTACATGTCGGCTAATTTTTCTTGGTATAACTTAAGAAACTTAAAGGATTTAACTTTGGAAATAGGAGATTGGAAAATAGAAAGCTTACCGATTATGAGCTTTCCAAAACTGCAGAGAAGAAGTATTTAGTTGTGAGGATTAATTTCTAGTATATTAGAGGATCATTCTCGAATTTGAAAACACTAAAACTATGTCTTTCCACCAAACCGCAAAATGAAATTCTTACTTATAATAGAAATAAGAGTAAATAATCACATTTTTCAGGAACGGCTGTGTGGAACGATTGAAGGGCAATGTTTGAAACCCAATTCCAAAAACTAAAGAACTAAATCTTATTCGGTTCACTTGTCGGTTTTCTTTTAACAGAACTTTCGTTCATTCAGTATTTCACACTAAACATCAAAGAAACCGTCGCTAGTGTCTTTTCTGGACGCATCTGTTCAATCTACTTTTCGCATTTTATTTTCACCAAACCCTCTTCCAAAGAATTGGCGGCGATGCTTTTGAATAGCGGAACAGAAACTTCACTTTCCCATAATATGAAAACTGAAAACCCCTTTTCGAAAACCATTTAAGGAATCGAGAAAGAAAAGGGCTAATGGAGGATAATCGTCAATGGTGAATGGTGTGATGGGCGAAAAACCAGTTTTTGTTCACCAAAAAGTGTCACAGAATGTGTCATAAATCTCAATGATTTGAACAACTACTTTTTGTTCCTTGTGAAAGATGATTCAAACAAGAACACTTTGCGTAGTAAAAAGGTAGCCAGTAAAAAAGAAACAACAATTTTGGAAAATTCTACTGACAGTAGTATCTAAAGATCTTATTCCCTCCGAACCACAATAAGAAAAATGTCGGAAGGTGATTTGTAGTGTTTTACAAGATTTGGCGGTAGAAATCAGTACAGCTGGGAATAGTGACAGCAGGCATGCCGCCAGCCGCGCGCTTTGGGCGCTGAGCGAGGCGAGCGGGAGGAAGAAGTGGGGTGCGAGGCAGAGTGCAAAGGTGAGAGAGCGCAGAGAAAGGGCGAATTCACTATACCGCGTTTTTCTCAGCCAGTTTTGGAAATTTTCAAATTCTGACTTCAGAATCCAATTCAGAAAAAAAAACTGAATAAGGACATATAAAAAAGTTTGAAATTTGAAAAAATAAGTTTCGGTTAAAAGCATTTTTTTCGATATTTTTCCGAAATTTCATAAATAATTTTTATATGTCCTTACTCAGTTTTTTTTCCTGAATCGAATTCTGAAATCAGAATTTGAAAATTCCCAAAACTGGCTGAGAAAAACGCGGTATAGTGAATTGCCGAACCGCGCGACGCACCGTCTAACTGCGGCGCGTGTCTCTGGCACTCTCTCACCTTTGCACTCTGCCTCGCACCCCCCTTCTTCCTCCCGGTCGGCAGGCGGGAGGAAGATTGTCGCGCGCTCAGCGCTACCTGGCGGCATGCCTGAGTGACAGAGAGATGGATGATGGACTTTTCGCAACACCTCGTTTCAAACACCATTTGCCGCGTCATGTTTCATGTACTCCGCTGAACATAAAACCATTTGACCCAATTTAGAACAATGATTGATTTGAATTTACCCGGAATTTCGAACCTAACTGGTATACCATACATAATCATCACGAGAGAGAACAATGGGACAAAAGTTATAAAATGAGTTGAAACTTACACTTTCAGCAATCACCGGCCTCCACTGGGCGACGGGAACGCCGTGCCGTTATGGCACCCTTCTTTGCTGGTGGAGAGCGTGGAGACGAGACGATTGCACTGTCGGAGACAGAGGATTGTGCCGTTCTTGGTAAATTCGGCGGCACGAATCTGAAACGAAAATTGTTTGGTCTAATACCTAATATATAATATAAAATGGTCTAATGTATACAATTAAAAAATATACCTCAATGGTCGCTTTGGAGCTCCTTTATTGTTATTGTTGTTTCCCTGCTTGATTCCACGCTTTTCTTTAAGTGTTGGGATGTCTGAACTGGTAGAGATGGAGCGATTCATCGAAATTGATGCGGCAACCAAGTTTGTCTCACTGCGACGCTTGCGAACCGGCATGTAGTCTGAAATTTCGAATTGTATTATAATTTGATAATTCAATGACACCTTAACTATGCAACATGCCCTTGACATAAAAGAAAAATTAGACGCTTTTATCAAGATGTCCGAAGCGGTATAGTATAAAGAGAGCAGATATGCGTAATGCTCTTCGCAATATAGTTGAGAAAACCAGAGATACTACCGATGATAATAGTTTAGTCTTACTCGGAGGGAAAATTCAAACACGTTTACAAACACTTTTGACTTCTGAAGCATGTGAATTTCTCGACACTGACCGAATTCTTTCGTTCGCCAAGACCCACTTCCTATCAATAGATGCGTTTCTTTTAATTTCTACCAGATCACAAATTGTTTAGAGCGCCTTCAGTAAATTTGAACCGCGTGTAATTTCAAAAAGCCAGCTGTTCTTCTCTCGAGTTTCACGATGGTTTGCATAACTTGACATAACCCATCACAGCAGAAAAATGATCGATGAGCTGTGGAAGGTCAAACGTCTCACATGCACCCACGAGAAAGGTAGAGGAACAGAAACGCAGACACAGACTGTTCGGGTGACAGGGTTCAAACTATTGAAAAGTAAACAATTGATAGGACTATGCTACTTTGGGGGGACGGTTCCCTATTTTGAAGTTCTTTATAAACTTACTCGTTAGTTTGGTCTGCTTCAGAGTGTCCGCCTCGTGTTGTTCATTATGTTGTTTGGCACTAGAAGATCTGAAGAATAAAAATATAGAAACGTCTTCGCTTTTTCAAATCAAACCTTGTCACCGGCTTCTCGTATCTATTCAATGCTTTGGAAGTGGACGCAACTGACAACGGCTCAGTTGTTTCGACAACAAACAAAGGCTCTTCTGGAGCTTCAACAGTATCCGAACTCGGAGAAGAATCCCGCCTTATGATTGTCTTTCGAGAACGAATGGTCTGTTCGCGATAGAAGTTCGGAACTTCTGAAGCAGAAACAGACTCAAACTCGTAATCGCCGCCTGCTCCGACAATTGGGACTCCACCAGCGAAATCAAAGTTCCACTTGCGAGAATCGACTTCATACATCTGCTCCAAACTATGGGTCAGCTTCCGAGAAACCTGCAAATTTTATGGATTGTTTTCTACCTTTCATAACTTTTTTCACCTCTCCGGGATCGGGTTTACCAAAGAGACATCTAGCCGCCTTTCGTTTCGTGTCGCCGGTTGTTGTCGACATGTTTGATGCTTTGTCTCTGGAATGGAAAACGTTGATAAGAAAACGAAAAAGAACTACGTAGCTGAATAAGAGAGAAATGCGGTAAAACGCACATTTTGGGTCGGCAAGAAGAGAGGAGAAACAGTGCGCACAGCGGCAAATCGATCGATTATGCGGCGAAAAGTGTGAAGAGTGTCGAGAGAAGCGAGATGAAAACGAGTTGCGAAATGGAGGAAAGTGTAAAAGAACAAGGAGAAAAGGAACGATGCCAACACTACGAGTTCACGCGAAAAATTCATCAGAAGCAACGTGGAAAACCGTATATTTCTGAGCACAGATATTTCACCATAAACTCTTTGAAGTTGCCGCCACGAGAGATTATCAGTGGAGCAGGCTTGATTCTGACACAGAACTGTCAGTTGACTGTCATAGGGTTATTCATGTTGTGAAAAAAATAATTTTTTTACATTTTTTTCCTTATTCAAGTATGTCGAAAAATGACAAAAAATGACAATTAATTGCCCCTTTTTTTGCATTTTTTGTCATTTTTTTCTCCATTGAAACTCATTTTCCACTGCGAGACCTCGTCGTTAAACTTGAAGATCCTTTGAAGTTTTGTCGATTTACAGCAAATCATTAAAGGATCTTCAAGTTTAGCGACGAGGTCTCGCAGTGGAAAATGAGTTTCAATGGAGAAAAAAATGACAAAAAATGCAAAAAAAGGGGCAATTAATTGTCATTTTTTGTCATTTTTCGACATACTTGAATAAGGAAAAAAATGTAAAAAAATTATTTTTTTCACAACATGAATAACCCTATCAAACAGTCAGTAAACTTCTCTGAAAAAATAAGAAGTAAGATTCTTTCAAAAATCGGGAAAAGAACTTATGGGAGGTCCTAATAAATCAAGACAGTCAGTCGGAAGGAGGTGGTGAGATTCTTATCGCCAGCCGAATCGCGTGCTTAAAAGTATAAAAAATTTTAGTGTGAAAAGATTTTATATATCCTGAGCTCAGGGAGTACGAATCTCCAAGAGTATTGTTAAATTAAACGTATTCAGGTCCAGCTCACGCATTAATGAAACAGTATAAGAAGTAGTTTTCTTAATCGAGTAAAACGAGATTACGAGTTTACAAACTTTGTTAGGATTATCTGAAAACTAATAACCATTTTCCGGTCATTTGTCGTTTATGCTCAGCTTTTACAATTGTCCCCGGTCACTTCTTGTATCTTCCTAACCTCCTCATCATCATCTTTTCTCGTGGCTTCTGCCAGCTGTTGCGCATCTCGACTTCATATTCATTCCGACACCTCATAGAATCTTACGTCATCGGCTACCACACACCTGCCGACAACTGGAGATCGAACCAGCTCTATTCAATCTCCGGAAGAAGGAGTGTATTGGATCGGAAGAACAGTTGGCAAATCTTCCAAGTGGAGTGCGGACAATACAGTGGTGAAATGTCAATTAGGATAAGTGACCGATTAGATGGAAATAAGTAGGCAACATGTGCACACAGAAGGTATCATGCCTTGTCAGCTGTTGCCAGTTTGTAACTAATTTAGTTTTACTTGGAAGCAAATTGAAGACTGGTTTCCTGGATTCATGAGACATACCCTGAAGTACAGTAGTTATGTCCATCTCTGGAGAGTTTGCTGTAGTTTCTAATAACTATAGCTTTCTTCGTGCCTTTCATCTAGAAAACCAAAAACTTCATTTTCTCATTTCTACTCAACCCCCATGTACATTTTGATAATCGTAAAAACTTCGAAGACGGCGGTATTGGCTGTATGCCAGCTCCAACCGATAACCATTTTAGTCGTCTTGACTGCCGTAAACCTGTCAAACTGTCAAAAAAACCCAATTGTGTACACATGACCAAAAAAGTAGAAGTTGACAGCGTTTCTTTAACATGCACACTCAAATGTTGTATTTCATGTACTCTTTATCAGAAACTGCTTCCCCTCTCTGGGTTTTACTTATTCCCTCCGATTGTCATCTGAATTGAAATTATACTGACTGTATAAGAATAGAATTTGCATATACGATTAGTAGAGCGAGACGGGCGGTCGTCACACAGAGAAACTTTTTGAAGAAGTGCCGATGAAGATGATGGAATTCTGGAGAAAAAGGAGAAAGTCTGATGGGATTGTGAATTGATTCCAATGTTTCATGTCATCGAATTTTCTTTGAAAGGTCTCGCCGATTTTGAATGAGATCAAAGTAATCCAGATATGATTCGAGCGTGATAAGAATATGGTATTCAGTGAGCTTCTCAGCTCACTACTAATAGAACAAAATGTCTACCTAGATTAGTATAGACGATTACACATTAAAAAAAACATTAGAAACCCGCAATCAGCTTCATTCCGACATCATAAGAGTTATACCAGCTGTTATTGTACTTCAATTACAGGGTATAGCTAGAAAAAAAGAACAATTTGTTCCATCTTCTTATTCCTATTCCGCATCATTTCAGCGCCTTGCCGCCAGTCTTTCATCAATCAAAATACCTTGTCGGAACATCATAAATTATTAGTTGAGGAGGTCCTTTCCGCTCATCGTCTGTTTCTTTACATCAAATATCGCCGTGTTCCACATTCTACCGCCGGTTTTAATTAAAAGAAAATATGATTGAAAATGAAGAGACAGTAGACAATGTTTGCGCATATTGCAATCTAATTAGGTCCGTCTTTGGGCATTCCGATGATTTATGTACTGACTTGACCGGTCCGACACAAGGGTGTTCCCTTGTGTATTCTATCAGAAGACAAGAAGGAAACCGCCGTCAACATTCAATTTACATACGGTTCTGACCGGGCGTTTATGATGAATAAAAACGGAAGCCGAAAGAATGCATCTGCCCTTTTTATGCCTTGTTGGCAGCCGGTTTGTATAGATAATATTGATGTGTGTGCATGCAAAAAGAAGCCGAAGACAGCCGATTGTCAAAACATAAAACCTTTCATCTTTCCGTTTTATATACTGTCGTTCCATTTCATTTTTTTTACATAGATTAAAACATCTTTCTCTTGTTTTAACTGCCTCTCATACTGTACAGTTCTCCAAAAAATTTGCAACCATCAACATTTCTTGAACAGATTCTTATCGCCTTTTCATTGAACAAAGGTTCTACAACGTCATCGTTTTTCAACTGATAAGTCTACATTTCTGACTTGGCACTACGCCAAATGTGTCATTTCTATTTCGATCGAAGTCTATAAACTTGAAGGATTGATAGGTGATCTCAGGATCCCTTTCTACCTCATAAAACCATCAAGCTGACGGTGTGGTGCGACAGTAAATCAGGCGCCACTTCATCGACCACCTCCATTTCTACACAGTTTTCCAAATTGCAATTGGTGCCAGCTGGTGAAGAACAGATTGCAAGAAGTACTGTTCTAAAACGTTTAAGGGTGTAGTTGACACATCTGTGCATACATAGAAGGTCCCTCGTCTGTTCCCCCTTCTTTTTCCTATTCTTCACACTTACCATACAATGTGTGAGGAGACAGAGAAGAGGATAGATTGCATACAGACCATGGCACTTACTCTTGAACCAAACGGGAAAGGTCAGCTCGCGGAGAGGAAGAGATGACATGCGGACACTAATCCACGAGAGGGGTTATCCAACTCACCATTGTTTTACGGACATACCTATTCATAGAATATTCTGAGAGAAGAATACATTAGAAGGTATTCATTCAAAAAGTCTGTCAGTAGCTCAATTTGAATTGTTGCTCGAGAAAAAAGGTTTGAATTTTCTTTTAGAAAATTTCAAAGTTGAAGTTTAAAGCATCCTGGAATAGGAATTTTATATTCATTGTTGGCTCCTGTCAATCTTAACCACAAAAACTCTTCTTAAGCGATGAACTAAATGAAATAACTCATCACTACTTCAAACCACTTGCTAACGCACTTGCTGCTCTCTATGCACGTCACATAAATTGTTCGTTCCCCTTCATCGATCATCTGAATACAGATCCCGGAGAGAGGGACGCAGTGCCCTCCACTCTTCGTAATAGCCCTCCCGTTCTTCTTTCTTCATTCAATCTTCCAAATGTCCTCTCTGTACCATTCGGAGATTCAATGCAAACCGCAATAAAAAGTCCGTTCCAAGGTCTTCTCGGGCACAACACTTTTTCTCTGGTTTGAGTAGCACATAAACTATGAAAGAAGTCATGATGTTGATGATTATATACTCAAAAAGTTGTGCAAGATGATTTATTACTCAATATAATGGTTCATTAAGTTTGAGAGAGGAACACTGATACCATGACTCAGTGTTATGTAATTGGAATGCTATTCAAACATTCTAAACGAGAGGTAATAATATGTTGTCTCCCACATTCTTATTATTAGATGGACTGGGAATCCGGCTGGCAGCAAAAAATAGAGCACGCAATTTCTTGCGCAATCATTTTATATCTGCAGGTGTACTAATCTGCCGCTTTTTTTATTTTTCGATTTGGAAATGAAACGAAGGAGGTTAAGAATAGAAATTCAATCGGTTTATTCTTGTGTTTTGTTATTAACAAATGGCAATGGGGTAGAAGTTAAAACGTTCCTAAATATAAATCACAGGGCTTTGGGAACAATAAAAGATTTGAGGGTTTTGGGAAACATGACTAGTTTAACAATAAAGGGAGCACAAAGAGACTCAATCAAATGATTAGATTCAACCCGTGGAGTTGGGCAAAAGCGAAAAAATCAAAAGACAACTCTTAATATGGTGAACGTGAGCTTCCGCTAGGACGACGAGATTTTGGGGTGTAGATAACGTTTTTCGGGGAGAGCTTGTTTGGAGACAAGGAGTTCTTTTTACGGGAAACTGACATGAAATCCGTGATCTTCTGTGTGCGCTTCATCGGTGACTTTCTTGGAGTTGGTGGCTCCCGGAACTGCCATTGCTTTGGTTCTTCTTCGTCTTCAAATGAACTGTTGTGATCCATCAGTGAGTGATCTTCTTTCTCGGAAGTGCTCGGAGAGCTCAATGGAGTCAAAGTTGTTGAGCTAATGTCCAATGAAGAAACGGAAGCAATCGAAGTATTGACCGAAAGTACTTTGGTTCTGAAAAAAGAGAATATGAGATAAAGAACAATCATTAAAAATAGATTTACCTGTAGAATTCAGGAACCAAGCTCTCAGGCAAGATTTCATATTTGTATTCAGAAGTAAGCAGGGTTGGGAGAGGCATCTCAAGTTCAAAATCGAATCCCCATTTCTCGCTCTCTGCCTTTCGCATGCGCTTGCAAGCATTGTCGAGCCATGTACGGGTTCTGGCACGTTGTTCAGGAGTTGGTCGTCCAAAAAGGCAACGACGTGCAGACATGATGGATGTGCTTCAGAAAGCAAGAAGAATGAGGTGAACTGAAAATAAGAAACTTAATAAATGATGGTGGAATAGTTCGAAACAAAGAAGGAACGATAAAGAAGCAAAAGGAAAAGTCGAAATTGAAAAGGGGGAGGTTTGGCTCTGAAGCGAGACGCCCTCCCGTCACGGAACACACATACATTTGAATATATCCATTTGGAGGAAGAAGGGAGGGGAGACCCGCCTTCGCTTCCACGAGAAGAAGGGGTGGAGTCATATGCAGTGCTGGAGGCATCGGGTGTAATAGAGGGTTACCGAGGGTGGCCCGAACTGATCGAGGTCAGCAGTCGGAGAAAAGAGGGGAGAATGAAGAGGGGGAACGGACCAAACAAATACGTATTTACTATGCGCAACGTCTGGTGGCACCGACTCGGACCACTATTCCGCCGGAGGGGATCAGATTTCTTTTTTTACGAGACCCTAGAGGTTTTTGAGGGAGCCGATCGGTTATAAAAGGAGGAGATGGAAGAAGCATAAACAATCGGAAAGTTCTTAGAAGAAATGATGAGAGAGATATTGTATTGAAGACGGGGAGAGCACTCGGAAGATGAGCTCTATGATGTGACAGATGATAGATTGTAAAAATGGTAATAAGGTGACACAAGGTTTATGTACCGATGTAGTGACATCCGAATTCATATCATTACAGTTCAAATAACTCAAACTTTGTATGCAGATTATGCAAATCATATTATTGGTTACGTAATAGCTGGTTCCTATGATAGGACTAGATAGATTAGGGTAGTTATGCAATACACAAATTGGTTACGAATCATCTACTTTAGTGATACTAAACAAAACAGATTTAGAGTTAGGTTTCCAAGAAACTAACAAAGTTTCATGATCAATTCTCCTACAGTAATGCCACAAAAGTTATTATGAATCAAATTTCTTTTTCTAGAAACTAAGCAGATATGATTCATCATTTTTCCATTAGCCTGGTCATGTCTGCTTCATTCAGAACAGTGGTATTTACACTCAATTGCTATGTGTCATTTTGTTACAAAAAAACATATTTCCATCCGGATCTTCCTATTCGTCTTTTTATTCTTTTACTAGGACACCTCGGTGCCGGATGGTGGTACGACTATGACTAATTGGATAAACAAATAGAAGAAATTGTGGATAGAGAGACAGTGTGAAGTGAATACAAGTGAATGTATATACAATAGGATGACGAAGGGAATGGTTGGAAGGAGGGTGAAAATGATATGAAGAAGCAATGATAACAACAATAACAGCCGGAGGGAGAAGAAGAGTAATACTGTAAAAGAGAGCTCTCTTGTTCAAATACGGTCGGTCTCGAGTGGAAAGATAGTTGACCCATGAAGGGGTATGGTCAACAAATGATATATGTATATGGAAAAGAAGAACCGTGTTGTTTCTTGTGATTAGGGAAGAACGATAGACAATAAGACGACTTACTTTCGGAACTTCTCAAAGAAAGAGGAGAACACAGGTGGGTACAATCTAAGAAGAACTTATTAGGTCGTGATATGTCATGACGATAGATAGTAATCAAGATAGAATAATATAGATCAAAATCTACTCTAACCATTTGTCACTAGAAACAACCAACCGGGTGCTCCTATTCTGCGGTTTAGCAGGATGAGAAGCCGTATTCTCGTCTGGTAGGAGAGAGAGAATGAAGGGATAATGTGCGTTGAGCAGAGGGGTGTAAGAAAAAGGAAGGAAAGAGCCAGATGTTCGAAGAGAGAAACAGAAGGGATCGAGCACTCTCACAACAACAAATTATCTGGCACGTAATTATGAAATCCATTTTAGAGAATGGCAAGCTAATCGTGAAGATTTACGGGATCAGGTGATGGTAATGAGGGAAAGGCTAAATGAGGGAGGAGATTATGGAGAAGCACATAAGGTTTGGAATAATACAGCACTTCAGGGAAACAAAGCGAAAAAAATGGGAAGGAATCGAAAGAATGTAATGGAAATCTGAATATTCAGTTGTACCTCTTTGAATAATATAGAAGCCTTTGGAATCGGAAGCTTCAAAACCAGAAGGCGAAGACAGAGAAGATTAATATCTAGGTAAGACTTCTCAGGAAGACCACCCAGTTAAAAGTCACACCTGTTTAGTACCTCCGAATGAACATTTCCCATAACATATCGGCGGCGAGTTACAAGGGGGCGGAAAACGAACGAAATGCGAGAGGTAGACGGCTCGTCTCTTCTATTCATCGCTCCGCCCATTCCATTTCGACGCCGCCCTCTCTCTGATCGGTTGGCACTATGCCAAAAGGAAGAGACAGTGCATAAGAGATAGAGACGCAGATTCTCTACTATCGTCGCCCTCCACCACCACTCCGATCATCGCAACTTTTGTGTTATTTCGTTGGTGTGATGAAGCATGGAAATAGTACGAGAAAGAGTAGAACAAATGAGGTTCTGGTGTATAATTTTGATAAGATTACTCCTATCATTACAATAACTTTGGGTAATAATATAACACCTTTTCATTTCATTCTACACCAATACTACTAATGCAGAAACTTGCATTCTTATCAGCAAAAAAGCTTTGACGAGGTAAGAAAATGAAATTGAGTTTTTCACTCGGTGACTGTAATGATTTCAGGACATAGAAAGTTGAGAATAAAAGACATTAAAAGGTAGAAAAAAGGTTTATTGACTGTCGACCTGCAGGTTGTTCTTATCAGGTAATGAGTTGAACAATGCTCCAAGAAAGAAGACATAAAGCGAAAGAGAGAATATCAGTTCTACAGGAAAGATACACGTCATTCTCATGAGTGTTGTTGTCTGTTTTTGAATACGGGAAAGTGATAGAAAACAACTGTATACCTGGAAGTATAGTGCGCTTGAGAACCGAAGCAACTATATAAACAGATTCTATACAGTTTGATTTTGAACGCAACTATACAATTTGAGTTTGAGAACTCATATTACGGAATCAAAACATGTTCAATATGATAGTTTGGTTTGTACTGATAGTGAGCTTTCTACTGAAATCACACCCTTTCGGTGGTAATAGAGGTGTTCAACTGCACAAAACCGACCGTATTCTCAGTTCTCTTTTCAAGAATTTTTTCTCTCAACTATACGTTGAACGTAACTTTCTCTATTACTTTGATACTACATTCTGTCCTTTCACTAACTATCCCTTCCGTGTTTGTCTCAATTCTTATCTCTTCTGAGGAATCTAAAATACTTCTAGTGAGTAGTACACCGACTTAAAAAACCGACTAATTCATCATCATCTTCATCAGGCAGGCAATCGCTTCTCCGAAATACCGATCATATGATTTCAAAAATGAATGAAACGTGTTTCAAATCTGCTAGAAGAGGAGAGCGAAACGGTTTCTGCACATACAAACAAACAATTTTCTGAAGGGGGAAGAAGCCGCTTCATCCCTTCAGTTGACACCGTTTTCCCGCCCAGATCCCTCTGAAAGATCTGCACGTGAGGGCGTGAAAAGAAGGGAGAATTAAAAACAAAAACATTTTTTCGGCAACATTCTGGTGAACACATGTGGAAAGTAGGGTAACTAGGAGGGAGAATAAAGGAAATAAATAACATCGAGAAGTCATTTCTTTTGTCTTTCTGGGTTCCGAACCACTTGTGCTAGTCGAGGGGAAAGAGACTAATTTCGAAAGGAACGACTTGATGGAAATTAATTGAATTTTGAGAGTGAACTGATGAGGGTTCAAGGGTAAAACAAGAAACTTCGGTAACTTATTGAATATAAATAGTATGAATTGATCATTGTAAGCAAAAGTTCAAATAGAGAAACAGTTTATTCTGACGAGCGTATATGACAAGGCTGATAATTCTGATTCCTAACTCTCAAAGATGTTTTCGTAAAAGTTCTGCTAAAATTCAGTAGTCCGTCTTCAGCCCGCAATCTGACCTTCTCAGAGATTTTGTTTCAAAAGTACAGTTTTCTCATGTCACCTTACATTATTGTCACCTTGCCCTACTTTTTAAAAATTCTATTTTCAATAATCTCATCATTTCTCAACTCAAAAAACTTCTGTTTTCAGGTAGAGACCGTACTTGTTTCGACATTCTCGATTCCGAAAGTCTCTTTTTCTCTCGTTTTTTTTTCAAATTCGATCATTTCCCGCCACGCGAATAGAAATTGAAAAAAACCAGTCCACCTTCACTTTTGGCGCCAAAAATTTCGACAAAAATTTCTCTTTCTTTGTCCCATTATTTCGTTTTCACATGTGTGAGGTAAGAGCGAGTCAGGAAACAAAAACAGCAGGGCGAAATGGTCATTTTCGCGCAGCTGATCAGAGCGATTGGCATGATGCCAATGAATTGTAGAGAGAAAAATGAAACATGTGATCATTTCGAAATGAGACGTGTTTTTTAAGGTGATTGGTGTGTCAGATGAAAACTGTTCAGTCATCACGTAAAGGGACTGAAAATATGGTTAAGCTAATGGATATCACCTCAGCTGGTTACACACAAAAGTGGTTAACTTAAAGTACTTTGAAAAGTGATGGTTTTAATTTTAAAGTTCAGAAAGGCAACAGCTACAGTTATGTTGAAAATGGGAAATTGTGAGAGCTGTTTCTAAAATGCAAACAGAAAAGATTCACACCAAAAGGTGGAGGCAGTGGTAAGCTGTCACTTATACATCTCTCAATCAAATAACAATACTTTTTGTCGTTTTGCAAAATTGCAGCAGACTGCTAGATGCATTTGCTAGCAGCACGAAAAATTGTACCTTTTTCCATATGGTGCCCTTCTATAAGAGGTATTCGGTCTGTTGCACTCAGGATGTTTTTAAGAAAGAACTTCACTGACAGAAGACATAGAAAGCTACAAGATTAGTCTGTATCAAAACGCTCCCAAATCATCAATGACGATAGTAAAGTAAAAGTAATCGTTTGGCAACCATTGGCATTTTCTATCTTTGCCACCACGACTTTCCCATTCCATTCCGCCCGCAATCCAACCGGTTCTACTACCTATTTTCAATGGCTAACGATCGACGCCCAAAACCGCCATTGACAAAAACAATTTTTGAATTTCCGCCGCCCATTTCTTGGCGGGTTAAACTTGAAATTTGGATTTCTTATGTGAAACGATAAGGATGATGAGGTTGGCAGAGAATGAAATGAGAGTTGAAAAACAACTAAATATTGGTGAGGGAGTCAAGGGAATTGTTTAAAAGGTATGCTGGAAAAACCTCACAAGCATCAGCTTCGATATTTTTCTTATAGCTAACGAGTCTTTAAAAATTTTCAGTCCAGTTTTTAGACAAGGACCTATATTCTGGACTTTCATGCTTTTTTTGAACTCCGATGGTCTATTCTATTTGTATCCTTAGAGTTCTTATCCTTCGCCTTTCTTACCGTTCCCTCTTTCCCGTAGCACCATAAATATGCAAATGATGAAGCAATGAAGAAACGGAGAAGAAGCGTGCCAACAATAAAAACGGAAATTTGCATATGAATTTTATTGCAATTGTTGGGAACATGGTATAGAACGGGCAGAAGGGTCCAACAAGATAAAAGGTCTTATCAATATACTTCTCGAGAGAAAGAGAGAGAAAAGGTAGACCAAATGATTCAACGACAATGTGGGAGAAGGAGTTTATGGAGATAATAAAATGGAAAATGGGTGGGATGAGAATATAAAAAAAATGGAGGAGAAGAACAAGAATGGAGAACAGTATATCGTAAAAAGTGAAGAGAAAACGAATTCAAATTCATGGAAAATGTTAGAACTATTCTCAAACTTTGCGAAAATCCTCGATTGTCTTTTTTTTATATTGAAACATTCGAATAATAAATTTACATGGCTTCTGGTAGCTATGAAGGTACCAAATATTTTAAATAAGATGAATTAAAACTTCCCATTCCCTTTAAAATATTACGGATCTTTGAAAAGAACCGTGTTGACCTATAAATTGTTTGTCAAGTTTCAAAATTCAAGAGATTCTCGATGAGATAACCGAAACAGAAACGTCAAAATTTGTCGGGTGGGTTGAGGTTGTCTTCACTAATTCGAAGCATCGGTGATTATTATCTTATTCTTCTCCTCTTCTTTTTCTTCTGCCTATTCACATATCTTCTCAATAATCAGACTCCCCACACCGACACAAAAATTGAGTTATGGGGGACAAGGAGGCGAATTTGAAATTTGGGTGGAGCGGAAATCTAATTGACGAGAATTCCAATGAGGAATTAACACAGTTTCATTTGAGCCCCTCATCTCAGTTGAACGATTTTCGAAAAGGATAGATATTTCGGAAAAGAATAGTTAGAGGGACAAAGAGGGACAAAGAGATGGGGAGCAACAGGTGCAGGGCCTTCGAAATAGAAAAAGAACTTGCGCAAGAGCATTATGAGATGAGTGAATGCCCATTTTAATGTGGGATTCTGATGAAAAAAAGAGCTATGGGAACCAGTAAAAAGTGAGATACGGTAAGTGGAGAATGGGGGTTTACGAGAAAAAAAAATTGGAGAAAAGTTTTCAGATCTGAAAAAAATCATACAGAAAAGGTTAGGCAAAAAGTCTTCTTGTCTAAAGACAAAAACTCAACAAGAAGTTCCGGAAGTTAGAGGTCCCATACAAAAAATGAAAAGATAAAGAAAATATCCCCCTTTCAGTAGCCCTTTAAAAACATCAATTTCCAGAACAGAAATACGAGAACAGTCCTTTGTAAAGAAAAAGCTCAGCCCTGAACTTTCTGTGTGAAAATGAACAAATAACTACATCTATATCTTTGCATGACTTCAGAAGAAAAATATATATAAGTCTCTGTCAGACAGTCTGACGCATAATTTGTACATCATTCAGAAATACAAATGCTCATTTCTTTCGAGACACCACTTACTTCAGCTGTGGCACCTGGTACGCAGCTGGGCTTCTTTTCCCTGATTCATTTTCTTTTATACATCTTCTCAAGGATTTATACAAGACAAATTTCAAAAAGCGCACTAAAAGGGTTCCGATCTAAAAACGTGGATAAGCATCTTCAGAACATTGACAAATAGCTTTGATGATGACTTGTTCAAACAAATCTGCCGCCGTTTTTTTATAATCAAAATGGCAAAAAATGGCTGGCTTGTCCTTGAAACAACGGTTTGTCGGCACACTTGGCACGGCGCCAGAAAGCACTTCAAACGGAATGGGATAAATTCATTTTGTCGGGTTAAGAAGGTAACGGGAGGAGGTGAGTAAAGAGGTATTCAGTATCAATCAGAGCGCGGCTTTTCGAGATTCTTATCTGAGGATTCGAAAGGGGAATGACCTTAAGATGAGGGCTATGATAGCGGTTAGACCCATTGCGTAATGAAAAAAGAATCGGATGAAAAAGAAGAAATTGTGATGGTAACCACCGAATGTCACCACAAAAATATTGAGGGAGAGATCTTTTGCGAAGGTTTTTTAATCAAAACTGCGAAAAAATTATAATTTTGGGTAAAACATATGCCTAGATGATAGTTATCATTTGGCACATTCTTATCATTTTCCTCCAGAAACTGTTTGTCACTTTTCATTTGTTTGTTCAATTTCCTCCAGTTCTTTCGACCTCATTTCCTTTTTCTTTTCGATATGAATTGTGCGCCAAAAATTGTGTTCTCCTAGATTCGAAAATGTTTTTTGTTGAATAGGATACAAAAGAACAACAAAAAGAAATATTGGCGGTCGCATATTGTAATCGGAAAAGAAAGAAGAAGCCGAGGGCAGCAGGTAAGAGGACGAATGGGTCAAGGGCTTACTGTCTACACAAATTTTGGAAATCTAACACAAATATTTTATTCGTTGGAATTGTGACGCAATTTTTTTGTCGGTCAAGCAATCGTGAGTAATGGATTAAACTTAGAGCAGGGTGTTCGATAGAATTTTTGAGAAGTCAGTATACTTTCTGGACGTTTCAAAGGTGTGAAACTACTCTTAAGGGATTTCGAATCAAATGGACTATTCGGAAAGATATCAAAAGTTCTTGTTGACACACTGCCAGAAATAAATTCTTCCTGAATTCGCTATAATACATGAACTGATGTTATTGTTACTTCCAAGATCTTCGTGTCAGTTTGGTATGTATACGGTAATTAACCTATCGAACATCTCACCAAAAACGGATACAAGACCACGAATTCTGGCAATTTGTGACCATTAACTTGTCTGGTTATACAGCAGCTCCCTTTCCCAATTGACATGTGTCAACAATCACATTATTCTCCATTTTCTTCCTTTTGTAATCATCTCGTTTTCATTTCTATTTGCTGTGTGAACGACGTTCTTCTTTTTCTTCGTTTTCTTTATGAGGATACTGTAGATATGTAAATGGAGTGTTTGCACAGTTCGATGAGACATTTTATTGAAATGTCATTGACACGATTGAATTACAATCTCGGAATGGGAAAAAAGTACAAATGGAATGCATCAAATGTCAACTAAAAAAAAGGAAGGAATACAAAAATTAAAAAACAATTGGGTACAGTAACCCAAGTAATCTTTTCCAATAATCTATCAACTCCAAAAATCAACTTTCCGAATCCACGCAATCAGATCTCAAAAATAAAGTCGGTGACTTCAAAAATGCGGCAAATCGACGCCCTTGACATGCGGTTTTGGCATCGAATTTTGGAATCTTTGAGTGAAAAAAAGTTGGAAAGAACATGAAAATAGATGGTAGAGATTATAATCAAAATGGCACTTCGAATAAAGGTTTAGGTTTCTCAAATGGAGTAATTCAAGATTACGCAAGTTGGGATTGAATAAAGAGGAAGATTCGGAACAAGGATAGTTCAAAAACTGAAGAATAGGATCAATGAAAGCATTTGATATGATAATCTCCTGAGCCTGAATCAGGCTTTCATTCCCACAGAAAATTAAATTGTCTTACAGTAACTATTACCAGTACAGCTTACCAAATTCAGTTTTTTTTTCTATTTCCAAAAGCATTTTCTTCTTCTTGTTTATGGAACTCTGTTCATTACATCATTCATAGAATTCTTCTCTCTTTTGTATTTGTTGGCTGAAAAACAAAAGACAAAATACATTTGAGCTGATTGAGTCACATATTCAACTGGAATATCCATTCATTAGATCTAATTGAGTTTTTTGTTCTCTCTAGACTAAAATGAAAAACGAATTAGACAGACCCACTCACTTACTTCTTTTGAGCCAGAAAACGTTTTTAGCGAATTGTGAATGGAAAGGTCAACTACTGAAGTGAACAATTGAAATTAAATAAATCTCCCACACATGATCTTTTTTTCTTTTTTGACATCATTTAGTTGAAAAATGAGGAAAATCTGACAAAAGTTCAACGAATTTTGGCCAATACTTGTTCATAATTCATTACGTCCCACCTTCTTCCGTCTTTTCTTTTTTCTTTGAAATTCTCTACTCATCTGAAACCCAAAAAATCCCTTATTTTGGAGCAAAGACCTTCCTTCCTTCCTCATTTTTCTTCATCTTTCTCACCTTTTTTTATTGTTTCGGGTACGCATAACAAATAGGTCGAAAGACACTTTTCACGTCTTTCTTTCCAGCCGGACGGAGCACAAAAACGAGAAGGGAGAAGGCCTTCTCCGTGTCGCCCGCCTCTTTTTTGTGCTCATTTGATTTGTAGCTTTTCAAGTGGCTTCTTTTTTTTGAAACCCAAATTGTTTTCGTTTCGAGAAAACGAAACTAAAAACTCTTACTTTTGTTCCGTTTTTCACTTCTACCAAAGTCACCAATAACAATTTTCCGTTTGGCTGATTGGGATGAATAAATGATTCATTTCCTTGTTTTAACCACTTGATTATTCATAATAAAAGGTTGTACCTAAAACGCACCTGACCAATTTCCCATTTTAACATTTTGAATTTTTCATAACATTGTATTTGTGTTATAGTCTGGTTAGTAAAGAGTGGAAGAGTCGAAAAATGCGCTCTCAGGGTGCATGTTTATCTCCTTTGAATCGCTTTATTGGCACTTATTCGAATGTTCTTCGCATGTCGGCTACCAGCTAAAGACGAATGGATCCCTGAGAAAAAGAAGACAGAAGAAGGTTATTTTCTTTCCAAAACCTGAGCTTTTGCTTTTTTCTATCAACTAAAACGAGATTTCCGATTATGTTCAGATAAATTTTTAGAAATTTTTGTAAGCCTAAATGGCGCAAAAGTTGATTTAAAGCCAGTAAGTACCAATTATTTCCATTGTTTGATATAGATCAATTCTAGTACTTCTTTGTTTTTTAATGTCTCACTTCAAATCTGAAAGCAACATCTAGAAGACGAATACACCTTCTATATTAACTGAGTTTCCTAAAAAGGTTTCAAGCTTCCTCTGAAAATCGGGAAATTTTAAAAATCTTTGGTTTATTCTTTTGCGTCACCAGCCTGCCCTTTATTTCAGGAACACCACCACCCATAGAGTTTTCTCTTCACATTAGTATTCCCAATGGCGTCTGAAAAGATAGAAAGGACAGGAAGAACATGTTTTCCTTCAATGGAATTTTCGTTTCTCTCCCATCGAAATATTCCGCACTTTTTTCGTTTTTTATCTCCTGCAAAAACATTTTGAAATTTGAAATAATTGCAAAGATCCTTCAGCTTTTCTCAACAATTTCCCATAACTTGACCTCTCTTCCTTGATCTTCCTGTCTTGACCTTTTCATCCATTTTGCTTCGGTAAAATCCTCCTCCGCTTCACCTTTTTTTCGTTCGTCTTACTCTTCATCTTATATTTTCTTCTTCATAACCACTTCACACTCTTTTTCTTTTTACCTCTACATCAGTTCTTCTACTTTTCGACATCTTCTTCTTCTTCTTTTCGGCCCCACATTTGCATAGAATTAAACGGACTTTCGACGACAAGAAGAGAAGTAGGAGGAGCAAAAAAAAAATTCGGGAGGAAGAGCAACAACACAGCTTCTTATTCTGAACAAACGGGATTAGTTTTGAGGGTATGGCAAAGGTTATATTCTTCCAATAACTCCTTTTTTTTCTATTTCCTAAACGTCAAAGCTTGCACTGTGATAAGAAAACGTTTCTATGGATTGAGCTTTTGCAACTATGCTTTATTTTGAGAAAGTACCTATGAAATATCATTTGCATTTATTAGGAAAATAAAACTCACTGACTTCATCTGTTTTTTGTTGTTATACGTTTATTCGAACCTATATTTTCCCTGAACCTCTCTGTCACATGCCATCTATCGTCTTCATTTTTGTATTTTTGCAGTCTACATGAACTATAATTTTTTTGAAACTTCAATTTTCGGTTCATTATTTGTTTTGGAGAACCCTCTTCAATTAGCTCAGAGATCAAGAGAATCTAAAAGGAAATAGCCAAAGCTTTGTCCCTCCAAAAAAAAGAAAGAAATTTGAACTTTGAAGTGGTAGAAGTGGATAAAAAATGCAATGAGGAACTTGGGAAATGCTAGTTTCGAAGTACAAAAATCGGATTTCCCGCAATAATTTTTTGTTTTTCTCACCTAAACCTCAACTTCCCATTTGGTATCAAAACTCAAAACTCAAATTTTCTGTGTTCTTCAATCTGTGAAATCTTCCTGGTCGTTGTCAAATGTTCCAATCTTTCGTTTCTTTTTGTCTCTTACTTACTAAAGAATATGATTGACAAGAAGATGTTTGAAAATGATTTTGAGTGAGAAGACAGACGTATTCAGATCTTTGCTCATTTTTATTATTTTTCCAGTTCAATTCAACGAATACAATGTATTAAGAGAGACGAAATGGAGATGAAGTTCATTCTTTTTCTGGTTTCAAAATCATTCCAAATACACTTTTCGTGTCCACCAGAACTTGTCATTTACACTCTTCATTACACGTTTTTCCTCTTTTTTTTTTGAAGAAGACAAATACGATTCTTGTCAACCAAGCAAAGTCGAAATTTTCGGTTTCGTTTTGATTTTCGTCGGAATGTTTGGATTTTTCATAAAATCCCTTCTGAAAGTCCTTTTCCTTCCCAAACTTCTCAATGCGGAACAGATGCAAATAATGATGATCTACGAGATTCGAGTCTTCCGCTCACTAGTTTTCTTGTCTGCAATAATTTTAAAATCATAGATCCAACAGAATTCAGAATCCTTTCCAACGTTATTATTATTTCCACTTAGACAAGTTCGTAACTTTTGATGACCTTTTTCAATCGGATTTCTCTATTTCTTCGCTCCGATGACACAAAACTCCGCCGTGGAGCTCTCCGAGATTTTTGAAAGAAACTCTGACACATGTCTATGTCTCTTGTCTATCCATACTATATCCAATTCGACACACAATTCAATTTCAGAGTCTCTTTTCCGCCCCCTATCATCATCATCATCATCTTCGTCGTTTTGTGCTCGTTGGAGCCGCCCATTCCTATCCTTTTTTGAGATCCTTTTCCTTATTTCTATCCCAAAAAGTTCGTCTCGATCGCGCACTTTTTCTGGGAGAAACGGGAACCATCTTCTCTAATTTTCAATTTCAATTTTTGTTTGAAAATGTGATCCCAGACACCAGAAATTAGTCATTCTCAGAATGTCCTATCCTTTTTTCTCCTATCATCCAAATATATTTTTGATCCTTTCATCGCAAATTCTAAAGTTTCTAGTCAAGTGAACGAACATGACGAGAGGCACATGCAGAAATCGGAAAATAGGAAAAAAAAACTAAAAGCTGTGAAATTTTAATAGTTTTCGACGCAAAACAAGCCGCTCTTTTCCCTTCCAATCCGGATTTTCCTGCTCCAAAAAAGGTCCAGACACATCTCACAACCAACATACCAAGTACTTTTCCACTGCTTCTATTTTTATATTTAAAATGACTTTTGAAAAAAAAAATCACAGCTTTTAAACCTTTGAAACAATTCCATCTTGCACTGTTTCCTCAGAAAATCTAATTCTGAAAAAAGAGTGAAGAGAGAGAGAGAGTGAGAGCTCAGCATCGTCCCTCGTTAGAACTTCGTTCAAAAAGTTCGACTAATCGTTTTTTCGAGATCCTACAAGAAAAAGCAGTAAATGTCCAAAGTTCGGATAGGCATCAGATTGAAATCTGTGGTGCAATCAAACTGCAATTCAGCCCCTCTCATAACCTCTTCGTCTTCTGAATTCCTCAAGGGAATTCTCACTTTTCCCTCTCTCTATCTCTTGCTCATTCCGTTTTTGCGATAGACTCTTTGATATAAAATGCTGCTGCAATCCATTCCTTTTTTCGTTGTCTCCTACACTATTCGTCATCTTCCTTTTTTTTCACAATAATTAATTTTCATGATTTCAGATGAGCTAAACTTTGTCACAGCATGCAAGAAAAATGTCGTTTAGTTGGATTTTTAATCGGAATTTTTCTGATATTCACTCTATTTTCTTCAAGTGTCACAGCAGACGACCGATTTCATATAGGTAAATACTTGAATGTTTGTTACCTCTGAAAATGAGAAGTATGTCCAGGTACAATTGCAAATCGCGGTTCATTTGCCTACGAACATCTGAGATATGCAATCGACCGATGGAATACAGAGCACGGAGCACATACACAAATCAAGTTTTCAATTGTATCTCCAATACGATATGATAATAATTATGAGGAGAGAAGTGAGTCAATTCTAATGAGAACGTGTTAGAATCATCAATGTTTTTAGTGTGCGAGATTATGCAACAAGGTATCGTAGCAGTTGTTTTGTCAAATGAAGAAAGTGAACAAGATGCTCAACTTATCAAGTCTATGTGCCATTACTTCAATGTAAGTGTCACTTTTCTAATTATTTCCGTGTTTAAAACAATAAACAGTTTTCAGATTCCGTGTCTCTCCCTTCAATCAACATCTCTCCGTGATTCTGTATCTGACTTCGTCACACTTCTTGGACCATCTCGTGGAGCAGGAGCACAAGCAACAAGTGAATTTCTCGATTCAATGCGATGGACTGGTTTCTTATTGGCCTATCAACATGGATCTGATTTAGAAGATCTATCACCATTGATGCAATACAAACAGATAGCTGATACTGGTGGCAGAAGAATTCACATCAAAGTTCGACGACTTCCAAATAATACAGATGATTATGAGCCATTTTTAAAATATGTGAAAACAAGGCTGAAACAAACTAATATTGTGAGCTTTTCAAATGATAACAGCTTGTTAAAATGCTCAAATTTCAGATAATACATTCCAACAACATAACAGTTTTGTATAATCTTCTCCAGCAAGCTAGAGGGCTAAACATGGCGGAACCTCCTTTCTCATACGTTTTCACAAACACTGTAAGTTTCTGACAGCTTCTGACAGCTTTAAATATTATTCTGATTCTTCAGGATTTGTCACTTCTGGAAGACTTTTTGAACAACATGTATGGTGCATCATTTCATTGTAATATTACTGGGCTGCAGCTTGTGAAGAATGATCCAATGATGAAAGTGAGTTAGCTTATTCCTTTAAAAATATGGATAAATTTCTGTTTGAAACATATACGAAAATATAACTCATGCACTGCAGACCCAACTAGCATTAACATCGGAAGCAGTGTATGTCGTTGGAATGGCAATTTACAGAATGAGAGAGGTAATTGATTTTAATTGATCCCTTTTTATCCACTACTTTATTTCAGCTTGGCCATGCTCCTCGACAATCATCAGTGATGTGTGATTCTCATGACATTTGGTCTGATGGTCGAATAATGAATGAAGGTATTCGAAAGGTAATTCTCGAATAATACCACCAAACAATTCATTCTTTTTCCTTTTATTCCGTGTCCTTCAAGTCCTCTTTCAAATCCGCAAACAACAGGGCATTTGAAACCATCTACTTTTCTTCTTCTTTTCCCTCTTGATCCTTCAAACTTGTCTCTTTTTTTTTCTTTTGAATTGTAAAAACGAAGAGGCTGAAGATGAAGAAAATGAAAGAGGAAGTTCTTTTGAAAATGAACGATTACTGTAGTTGAGATGGTCTGAAAGAATACGATACGCTTGGTTTACGGATGAGATGCGTGCGTTGTTTGTAAACGTAGAAAGTTTGATCGGAAAAGCAATTGAGTGGACGTTGCGTGATCTTTTGGAACGGACATGACACATTTTTTATTCAAAACTGGATGGCATTATGATTAACTTATAATTGATTTTGATTGATGGAAATTATACACTGAGTCACAAAACGTTGGAATATTAGAAATTTTGAATTCTCACTCATTCTTGACTTCTTGATTTATCTAAACCACTAGACCTCAAATTTGCAACCACTCCGAATTGTCATTTCAGTTGAAACTACGTAACCAATTAACCGGCGACGTACAATTCAAATCGAATGGTGAACGTGACGACATCATGTACCATGGCGTCGGACGAATCAACTCACAATTTGTAAAAGTAAGTTAAAGGAACCAAATGAAAAAATGAATTAGCAAAACCGGTTTCGAATAAGTTTATTTTGCAATACAATGGTAATAGTCTGGAACGCAATCAGGAAAAAAGATAATTGAGATTTGATAATGAAAGAAATGGTGAAGGGTCATTAGATATGTTCTATGATCTATTAGTTGAGAAAAGACCTTGATCTTAGTTGACAATCTATCGCACTTTGATGGAAGAGATATTGAAAAGAAAAGAAATAAAAACAATACGACATCTTCTCGGGATTTGGAACTGATCAAAGAAACTTCAAACGGTTTCTGAAAGCGTTCAGACATTTCGAAACATGGTTTTTAGTAAAATAATATGTAGGAAAAGTTATACCAAAAATTGTACCAAATTCCTTTGTACAAGTGTTCCAAACCCTTTTTTTCGTATCTCGAGCACTTGACTATACAAAAAACTTGTGTACTTATAGGCGTAAACAAACAGGTTGTACAAGTTTGTGTCAACTTTACCGCTCAGTCATTCATAAAAATTGTAAATTCATCTATACATAGACACATGTGTTTGTACGAATATTCTAGTTTCAATATGTGTTTTTGGTTGTGGTGTCATTTTCGAAAAGAGAACTTCGAGAGCATCACGATGTTTTATTATAATTAGAGCTCATAAAAAGAGTTTTTGGGAATCAATCGAAATGAGAACGACGATGAGAGCAAGGAAATGGGTATTTACAAAAAGAAGATTTGGGAAATAAGTTGATCAGTGCTTATTGTCCTTGAGCCTTCTCGAGCTCAGCCTTAACGTTAGCTGGAAGGGATCCGAGGTAAGCTTGGATCTTTTGTCCCTTGGCTTGAACGGAGAGAGAAGAGTCGTTGGAGATGGCGGTAAGGTCAGCATCGGCCTGGAAGGGATTGTAAGATTAAAAAGTGTTTCGATATTTGATCATTATGCCTAGTTGAGCTAACCTGTTCATGTAGGGAGTTTTACTAGTTTTTGCCTAATCTGATGGTGAATTTAATCCTCTTACCTTCTTGGCAGCTGGAGAGAAGCTAGCAACGGCAGCTTGGTGAGCAGCCTCAGCCTTTCCTTGTTGTCCCTTGATGAAGTTTTGGAAATCAGCCCAGTCAGAGGCAACCTTTCCTCCTTGTTGGTTAACCCAGGCTTGAACCTTGGCGTCAAGAGCAGTCTCAGTCAAATGTCCATTGGCTTGGATAAGAGCTTGGAAGCTTTGGAGTTGAGCTGGAGTGGCATTACGAAGGAATGGTGGAACATCTTGTCCTCCGGCTGGTTGTCCGTAGACGGAAACAGCGGCGACAGCAAGAAGAGCAAGAATGGCAAGACGGCACATTTTGAATGGGATTGAAATCAGAAGGAGTAGAAGACGACTGATGAGGATTCCCCAACAGAAATAGTCGCTTTTATACCATCAACGCACACTATCTTGTCTCCCTGTGCCGCCCTTTCGCTCCTCCCACACGCGAGATCATAGATGAGAGAGTGGTGAGACGCAGATAGAGTTAGAGTGTTCGCTGAAGTTGGCCAGTTTTCTGATGGAAAATCGCTGAATTTGAGACTTTTCTCAATACAATGAAGAAGTAAAAAAGAGTGACGAATTAGTTGTCTGGTATTGGAACAGAAGTTTTTATATAGACGTCATTTTTTCATGAAACACATGAAAAATGAACTCTATTTGCGGAAGTGAAAAGATTCAAATGATCCTGAGAAACTGTGAAAAAATGAGCTGACTTGGAAGCAAAAAAAAATTACGTTGGTACCCATATTCTCTGGAAAATCGAACGCTTCATATTATGCGTAAACGAAGAGGTGAAGGCTCGGTTGAACGCGCATCGAAAAATTCCATTGAAACTTGCACCCTTTTTTGATCTTCATTTCCTGGTGAATTTCATGTTCATTTCTCTGACATCTTGCTATCTGATATTTAACTTTTGATTGTCTTCTCAACCAAAAACCATTGAAAGTACATCCATAAAATCTCCAAAACCTAGATGTATCTGATAGATTCTTTCCGTTGGATCTCTCACCCTTTCCCGGTGTTATCATTCATTTAAACTGTCAGGTCTCTTTCCCTTTTCCACGTCATCACAATGAATCTTCTGACCTTTTGTCGAGTATCTTCATTTCTTTTCTGACTTTTCTGATTTTCACAGCTACTTTTATGATATCATTCATCATTTTCGAAAGCTTGTCATGGTCAGAAAGTGGCGGGAAAAACTTGAAACAGAAACTGTTGTTTGTATAACCTTGAACTCCTTTTTTCTCTTTTCCATACACTATTTACCCGATGTGATGACTATCATTGAGGAGGTAGTCCATCGTCATCCGTTTTCTTTTTATTTCTGTCTTCAATTCCTCCGTTGTTTCATCCTTTTTCTACTTCCTGATATCTTTTAGGGAAAACGGTGAATTCATTCATTTTTCCGGTCGTTTCGTTTTCTAAGACACATAGTAGTAAAATGATGTGACCTCTGATTTGTTTTAAAGATGAATCAGAACACAAAATATGAAATTTTGACATGTGTTGGTTTTTTAGAACACTTTAAAACTTCAAGTATCCTTATCCATCTTATCCAATGAGTTATGTAGTTCTTTTCCATCTTTTCCAAATCTTTAGATAGATACTATCTCTCGTTTTATGACGTGGCAATCGGACTAATAAATATATGTCATTTTGATGTCATTATCTCTTTGTTTAGATGACGTGTCAAAAGAAGAAGAAGAATACATAAAGGTTTTACTTTTATAGACAATATAAATCTTGTATGCAGACCATTTGACCTAGACGATACTCAAACTACAGATATATTCTTAGAACGATCATAGACCAAAGAAACTGTTTAGCTAAAGGAAAAAGAATGTATCGGATTGATGAATGAATGCCGAGAAAAAGCAAAAAAACTGTAGAAAACAAACAGGAAAGAGCTGATCGTTGAAGGTAGAAAGAGTTGAAATGCAAATAAACTTACTACTGGAATCAAACTTTTTCGCACATTGGACTCTCATTTCTTGCACAATTGACAGAACTTGGGGCAAATGAAAAGTAAAGTGTTTGTGGAAGAAACTGGAACATTTGAGGTTAATGGGGAAAGTCAAAACATAACAACATCGGATTCGCAGATTCGCAGTTCTTACCCTATATTTAAAAAATCTAAAAACAGAAAGAAAATAGTATCTTTTCAGCTTGGGAATTGGTCAGAGAAACGAGGATGGAACTTTGACAGTCGATATGCAAACCGTTGGGAGTTCGACATTGATCCCGATTCAGAAGATTTAGAAGGACTACATCTACGGGTTGTTGTTTATTTGGAAGAGCCTTTCGTTATCAAAACTGGAGACAATCAATATGAAGGGTTTTGTATTGATCTCTTAAATGAGATGACAAAAGTTTTGAAATTCAATTATACAATTATTGAAGTTCAAGACGGAACATATGGAATCGAGGTATGTATTAATGAGATACAAAACCTTATTTACATATTCAGGATGAATCGGGAAGATGGAATGGAATCATTGGAGCTCTACAAAGACATGAAGCTGATTTATCTCTTTCTGCAGTAACAATAACGTATAGTAGAGCAGAAGTCGTTGGTAAGAACATTGAAATTCATTTTCAAAGACGATACTTGTTTCTTCCAGATTTCACACTTCCTTTCATGCATCTTGGAATATCAATTCTTCTGGCAAGAACTTCGGAAGAAACAGACAAAGGATCTCTCTGGACTTTCCTTGAACCACTCTCATTGACAGTTTGGATCAGTTTACTCATAAGTTACTGTATTGTTTCTTATTCAATGCACATTCTTGCAAAGTTTTCACCCTACGAATGGTAATGAACTCTTCGGTAGAAACCGAACTGACTCCCAAAATTTACAGGTACAATCTCGAAAGAATTGATGAACGAGACTTTGAGAATATAAAAAATCAAAAGAATCAGTTTACAATTCTCAACTCCTTCTGGTTTACAATGGGATCACTTATGCAACAGGGATCAGATGTTATTCCACGTGCTGCTGCAACCCGTCTTATTGCTGTTGTTTGGTGGATGTTCACACAAATTATCATTTCTTCATATACTGCTCAATTGGCTGCTTTCTTAACGGTGGAAAGAATGTCCACTCCGATAGGTAATAATTTTGTAACATGACTTCCAGAACTAAAATATTTCAGAGAGTACCCAGGATCTTGCTAATCAACAAAAAATTCGATACGGAGTTCTGAAAAGCGGGTCAACTATGGACTTTTTCCGTGAAAGTAAAATACCAATGTATGAACGGATGTGAGTTTTATTGGTTTTTCATCGATCTGACGAATTAACAAATTGAGAATTTCAGGTGGTCAGTAATGGAATCATCTTCTCCTGGAGTATTTGTTAATAGTTCAAGAGAGGGAATCGCACGGGTTAAATCGGGTGGATACGCGTATATGATGGAGAGTTCCATGTTGGAATATTATTTGGAGCGAGATTGTGATTTACAAAGTATTGGAGGTCTTTTGGACTCTAAGGTATAATTTCATTTTTTATTTCGGATACTCTTTTAGTATTCTCTGCAACTTTGAACTCTTTGTTTCAGGGTTATGGAATCGCTCTACCAAAGGGTTCTCCTCTTAGAGACATTTTATCAAGAACTGTATTACAACTACAAGAGAGAACAATACTAGAAGCTTTAAAGAACAAATGGTGGAGAGATCGAAGAGGTCTGTCGATTATTTTCTCTTATTATTGTCTCGATGTTAACAACTTACGATTCACAATTCACGAAATTGTTTTCAGAAGGTCCTTCTTGTGGTCCTCCTACTGCAGAAAAAGCAACAAACTCTAAGCCACAGAACATATTTGGTAGACTTTATTTATACTACGGAAGTGTATTATTTCATGATAATTTCAGGAATTTTTTATGTTCTGTTAACTGGACTGATAGTTGCATTCCTACTGGCATGTGGAGAATACTGTATCGAATCCCGTCATGAAGCATTCCGACTGAAACTTACTATTGTTGGAAAGGTGAATATTCTAAAACATTAAATCGATAATGATGTTACTATTTCAGTTCATTGACTGGTATCGGGGGAACTCAAACGATACAAAAGTTAGAAGTAAAATGAGGAACATGCAATTGGACACAGCTGGACAAGAAATAGCAATGTGAGTCATTATTCTATGCTTCGAATTATCCAGAAGTATTTTATTTCACCAAGCAATTTTCGCTTCTCCCGTACCATCATATTCAGTTAGATTTCCGGCCAGAAATCCTGATTTTGCATGAAAATTCGGCAGAATTTTCGCAACTTTTCTTTTCAGTTTCAATAATAAAATAGAGTAAATGAGATGAATGCACACAATTGGCAGGGCAAGGTAGGTCATATCGAAAGTGCATGGTCGAAACGCTTAATTTATTCAATTGTTTGGTTAATTTTTTTTCAATTCACTGCTTCGCTTTAGTTCTTTGGTTCTGTTGGCTGAAAAACATTGCTTTTTCATTGATTGTCCTCTTTCTTATTTTTCAGTTATCTCCTATTTTGACATGCCATTGCACAGAAACTTTTTGAATGTTTATAATATTATCAAGAACGTTTAGCAACTTGTTTGAATAATAACTAAAATAAGTACCGAATGTGTAAAGATAACCTATAGTGAACGCAAGCGTCTGAATATTCGCTCCACTGCAACCCCGCCCACCTCGTAAAAATAGTTTTCCTTTTGGAGAGAGCGGCCAGACACGCAGACAGTAACGTGTCTGCCGCTCTCTCCAAAAGGTGAACTATTTTTACGAGGTGGGTGGGGTTGCAGTGGAGCGAATATTCAGACGCTTGCGTGCACTATAAGTCAGAACAGTTTTCAGTTTTCTATTTTAGTGTTCACATGTCTACAACTTACTTCATAAGACATGGTAATGGGGAAATGTGACTAACGAAATTTTTGTTGAGTAGAGTCCTTAACTTTTATTAACCCTCTTTTTTCATCACTCTTCTTATCCACACACTCACACAACTTCTCTAACATTGAAACCAATTCCTATAGAGAATATCAGATCTAAATTTTTTCAGATCCTCCCGTCCAGAAACTGCTCCACCACCTCCAACAACTACATCGAGGCCTGATCCAACTCGTCTATCAATTTCATCTCCAGCCCCAACCATCTGCGTAGTCTCTTGTGATGATGGTACTCCAATAAGTCGAGATAGACCACCTTCCATCAGTAGAGCTGGTCTTCGAAGGCTTAGCAGAATGTTACCAGCAACAACACATGAACAATTGTCTAGGTTCCGACAAGGATCAATGTCATAATGATTATCTTGTTGTTTCCTGAATGCGTTTTTGTAAATCTTGTAATTATTAAAATTATTATCTGTTGTGCCCTACCTTTTACCCTTTTATCATGAAAAACCAAACTCTTCTCATTGAACTGGTCGAAAATATGCCTGATAAGTTTCTTCATCAACGAAATAAATCGATGTCAAAAATAAACCATTTGCGATTTGCTTATAATGATTTGACAACATATATGAAAATTGAAAATCACTTCAGCAAGTTTTCTTCTATTTTAGCATTCAGATTACCAATAGAAAAGCAAGAATACAAAAAAATCACACACAACTTGCTTGCACATACTGTATGAAGCACATTGAAAGCTTTCCACGTTGTGATAGAATTCATCGATTCATCCCACAAAGATACAGTAATATCGTGAATCTTCACGTGAGACCTTTTGAACTAGTCTGGCATGTTGACGTGGAACGGCGAAACAGAAAAAGAACAAGCCAACCTTCCAGTATTTAAAACACAGTATCAAAGCTGAAGTCGTGAGCGTTTGTGAGATTTATGAATCCGAAACATGTCGCAAAACTGGAAGTGAGTTGAAGTTTCATTACAAAAGTTCTACGAACAATCTTCAGACCTCTGGAAAATCGTCAAGGTCACTAATGATTGTTGACAAATCTGAGAATGTGACAAAGGACGATTCGAAGATGGATTCAACGGTTTCTAAAAGAATGGGCAATAACAACGAATCAAAGCCATCTGCAGAACAAAGTGATAAGAAATTGAGTTCTCCAACAAAACGACTCGGTGTGATGCCACGTTTGAAACGTCCGGAAGCAGACTCACCTCCTCTAATACCAATAGATGAAAAGTTCAGAAAGAGATGGCATATTGAAGGAATTATAGGAAAAGGAGGCTATGGGGAGATATACTTAGCAATTGATATGAAAATGGCCGAAGAAGTGGCAATAAAAGCTGAACCGATGATACGCAAAGGAAAAGTAGCGAAGCGAATGATTCTGGAGCAGGAAGTTCTGATAAAGTTACAAGGGAAACCACATGTACCGTTGATCTTCGGATCTGGACATACTGATAACTTCAACTTTATCGGTAAAATGTTTTGTATATTGGCCTCCAATTATTGCTTTTCAGTTCTTCAATTGCTGAGTATTAATTTGGGAGATATTAGGAGAATGAGTCCGACTCGTAAATTGAGCAAGTCAACTGTAGGCCGAATCACAGTCCAAGCGATTGCTGCTTTACGTGATTTACACGAAATCGGATACTTGCACAGAGATGTCAAACCAGCTAATATTTGCTTTGGAATAACTGCAAGGGTCATTGATGAATACCATAAGTTGAAACAAAAGTTTAAATTTAGACTCGTCACGTTCTTATGTTGCTTGATTACGGTCTTGTGAGAAGATATAAAGAGCTAAATGGAGAACTGCGCCCACATCGTCCAAAAGCTGGGTTCAGAGGAACACAAAGATACGTGTCTACTCGAGTCCACCGTCGTCTTGAACAAACTCCAGCTGACGACATGGTTTCCCTGATGTATACATCTCTCGAATTGCTAGCTGGAGAACTGCCCTGGAGAAACCTTGAGAGAAGCGATGATATTTGGAAAATAAAAGAAGCAGTGGTGAGTCCTGTGAAAGTCCATTAAGATGCAATAGTTCAAATTCACTTCCAGCACTTTGGTCACGTAGAATATTTCAATGGAATGGCTCGGGAACTATTCGGTTTTTCAAAACTCGTTTCCGGTCTCGATCCTATGGTGGACCCTCCTTATGCAACACTACAAACCTCAGTTAAAATGCTATATTCTCCTAAAAAGCTTTCTGATCTTTACGACTGGGAGGAAAACTTCAAAGAAGCAATTTTAGAGAAGACTCTATCGACAGATGACAGCACGAAATAATACTGGGCACTGTTAACTGAAAGAGGGGGCTTGTTGTGCTTTTTATAATTAAAAAATGAAATAAAGTATCAATTTTATTGAATAATTCCACGCAATCGTTATAATAACCAGGTCAAAAATCAGTGGAAAATAAACTAAATGCACTATTTAAAAATTATCTTTCTTACTCAAAAGCTTGCTTCTAGAGTACCGGTTTGTGCGAAGTTGAAATGATAAAGATCGATGATAATAATTAATTAGCTCAGCGCAGGCTATTCATCCCATGTGGCAGTAGACGTCGATGGTTGCTCCCACGGTTCAGGGATTCCGAACAGCTCCCGCATTTCTTCGGTAGACTTTCCTTTCGCAGAATTAGCGACAGTCTTGCAGCCATAATTTATGAGTCCGGTGATGTCCAAATGGTAAGCAGCGGTAATCAAATCGAATAGGCTGGACATCGGTAGCCTGCTGAGAAAATGTCTGTCCCAGGATGGAATGAAAATATTCTTCTTGTCCTTTTCCGCTTGCGCAATTGCAGGATCGTCTTCTTTGTGCTTGTCACACCATTCGATAATTAGGTTGAGAGTAAATCCAATTACATTGTTTACAGGTAATGGTTTCATATCAATGCAATCTTCTTTGTCGTATCCGAGTTCTCTGATAGTAGCGGCGAGTGTGCTTGAAAGAAGAAGAGCACGAACATCAGCTTCTAATTTACTCCCATCCGATGAGATTACTTGTATAAGCCGGACCGGAATTGATGGTTTTGAAGCACTGAAATATTAATAAGTGAATGCAAAACCATGAGTTGTATATTTACCTGGCCTGGACACGCTTTGAATTGTTCTTTTTAGGCATTTTTGGATGTTGTGGCCGGTAGCCGTGAAGTCTGCTGTAAAGTAGAAAACGAATATTATGTTTTTTCTTAACAAAAACATAGAAAACGTGCGCTCAGAGAAAAGAATAGGCCTATTGTGATTCATTTTTTGCTGAAAAAGGCCCAGCATTGCAGCTTTGATAAACATTAACATTGGAGCGAGCTTGCATTCATGCATTTGGCGTTTTTTCGAAAAAAAAACTTTTGTTATTAAAAGTATACGGCCGGCCGAGTGGCTTGAGTAAATAATATAATTCTTCGAAATAAACGAAAACTTTTGAGCCTGTAAGACTATTTTTAAAAACACTTTATTGGACCCTTTTACACAATTATTAATTTGCAAACCAAAGATCTTTAAAAAACCGGTATTCTGAAAACTCTGCATGATGTACAGACATCTGCTTTAGAGACATTGGTGAATTTCGAATAAGAAAAGAAGTATTGAATCTTGGATCAAAACGTAATATTGTTGTCTTTTGGGTTGTATTATACATCAGAGGCTATTTGGCCTTCTCCTGACTGACCCACTGTTTTCAGGCAAGATCTCGCTTCAGATTGAAAGCAGCACAGATTTGATCGGCATTCTTTCCAGATATTTTCGAAGCGACCGTTCTTACAGCTGCATCATATAGACGAGAAATGCTAAGATAGTTTGCTGCCACGACCAACTCGAACAGCTCACTATTTGGAATCTGTAGAAGAACCATTGGTTTGTTTCGTTTCTTAATTCAAACTCACATTTAGAAAGTTTTTTACCCAGGTTTCGAGCCTATAGTTTACAACATAATAGTTTCTCTCAGGGGCCCTTGGCTCGCAATTCGTGAAATGATTCAACCATACAATGATTTTCTCCACTTGAGCTTTCTTTATATTTCCCAATGGCACAGGCATATCTCTGACTTCTTCTTTAGTGTAGTCAAAGTTTTCAATTAGCTTAGATAGAGTCTCAGACTGCTTAGTGAGTTTTATATCTATTTTAAATTCCTCCCCATCAGCAGAAACTACAGTTACCATGATTGGGGCGATTGGAGAAGCCGATGCTGTTTCGTCAGACATACTTCTGAAAGAGAAAGATAATTCACCATGATGGGTTACGAAATAAGCGGGTTTGAAAAAATGTAACTTCTTAGAGAACGAAAAAGTGATAAGGATTAGATAACAAACTTTGAGAACACTGAATGTAATACACCGGCATTTTTAAAAATCGATTTATAAGTTGCATGGCACAAGCTGTGTGTTAGTAAGAACACGAACAACTATGTATCTGCGCTCTAGTGTACGCCCAGGCAAGCCGTTTCTTCGAAGAATTGATCCCACTTTTGACATTGTACTTATTGAGGGGTAAGACATATTGTTGCAGAATGAATCAGGCTTTCCAGACAACCGTTGGTTGTTGTTTCTAACTTCATTTATTTTCTTATTACATTGTTTCAATTGCTATTCGCTTTTTATTTTTCTGAATAAACACGACTTTTTCCTATGAATTCAACAAAGCCTTTTGGATGTTTTCGGAGATTACTGTAGGAGTACGGTAGATTACTGAAAATGTAGGGTGCGAAAACTTTTAAATTCAAAAATAGCTTGGAGATCAAAAAAGGCGGACCGCACGCGAAAATAAAAACTCAAATTCCTAGCACAAAAATTTGACAATATACCGACGCTTCTGTAATACAGTCGTTTTTCATAAATGCAAGATATAAAAGAATAAATGCTTCATTGTTAGTGAAAAAAAAAAGATATTTGACATGTGTGAGAAAATTTGGGGTACAGAACGGAGACTAAGTCAATTGTGATGATTAGAATAAGAGATCAAATGAAAAAAGTTGCTACTTCTCGAGTATGTTCGTCGTTGACTTGCCGTCAGTTTTCTTTTGAATTCGGAGATGTTCTAGGCATTGGTAAAACGGCTGGCTTAAATTTGGGTGCAGGACCTTTTAGTTGGACGTAGTTGTAGCGTAAAGCGGGCGTGGCCAGCTTTTTCTCTGCTTTAGCTTTTAACCGACGTTCAGTCCATTCCGAAGCATCATCCTTCTTTGTAGTTGATTGAGTAGTAACCTCAGCTGATGGTTTCTTAAACCGTGATAGATGAAACATCTTTTAAGAAAACAAGCTTACTTGGGGCGTCAGAAGAATATTTGACAATGAAACTTCCAAATTCGGAACAGGAACAGGATCCGCTTTCTTTGGTTTCACGAAAAATGAAGGACGAGAGTTATCCATTGGTTTAAGAGGTGCACGCAACGAAGGGGTTTCCGATTCCAAACTGAGAGCTGAACGCATTTTCCTTTCGGAACACTCAATATCGAACTGCATTTGCTCAATTTTGACTCGTTGATTTTCAATCTCTTGCTGCAACCCTCGAATAGTTGTCACGTATTGCTCGTTTTTCTTCATCAATTCTTCAAAACCTCCTGTCACGTTTGCAATAGAGCATTTGAAAGATTCGAAGTAACCGGCAATGATACTACCGATTTCCCGTTTAGGAACAGTTTTCATTTTGATGAAAAGTCGTTCCCAGAAATGGGTTCTTTCACTTTCGAGCTGTTGGACTCTTGTTCTTAATCGTCGCATCTCTTCAACGTCAATATGATTTATAGAGTTGCGGAAAATTAAACCACGATTCATGAAATTTCGAGCACGCTCTTCTGCTTCATCTTTCTCCAAAGTGAGTCGTTTCACCATACTCATGAGCGCTTGCTTTTCCCGGAAAAGTGTTTTCAAGTCTTCTTCTAGTTTACGTTCTGCTTCCATCGCCTAAATAAGAAGCATTAATCAAATTATGTATAGCTGTGAAAAACTACCTCTGCAAAAATAGAATTTCCAGCAGAGGCGTGTTTTCCTTGACTGGAACTTTTCAAATCGAAAACTTCTCCCTCAAGTCTTGCGATTTCTTCTTCTTTGGTTTTGATATGACTTTCCAAATTTTTCATAAGCTCAATAGCTGAATCGTATTCTTCTCTCAGCTCAACAGCTTCTTTTTTGAGTTCCATGTTTTGTTCGAACAATGACGAGGCCATCTCTTTAAACTTTTCACACTCTTCACTTATACGAATCATTTCCGATTCCACAAATGAATTTGATTCGTCGATTTCAGTGCAGTCCGAACGATTTACTAGCTCACGGTTCTGAAAAAATGACTTTAACAAAAAAATAACTTTTTTCTTACGGTTTTTTCGAGTTTTTCCATTTCATCGCGGAGGTTATTGATAATATCAGTCTGTTCGTTGATCGTCGCATCTTTCCCATCTATTTCAAATCGGAGATCGCGAATCTGCCCGTTTAGCGCTTTTTCCCTCTCTTCCGCTTTACTGTCCGACACTGGAAGTTTTCCATGGCTGTTCAGCTCATTTTCCATTTCTTCAATCATCTCATCCTTCTGGCGAATCGCTTTTTTATATCGCTCCACATCCTGAGATTATGATAGTTATTTTCCCTAATTCGAGTTTATCAAACTTACGGCTTGCAGCTGTAATTTTTCTTCATCGTCAGGCATACTGCCGCAGTTCCCAGTAACTTGTTCTGAATGATAAACTAAATCTTATTTTCAAAACTTTCTTGAAAACAAAATTAATAAAACAACAATAAGAACACGCTTACTCAGCAAATTGTCGTGAGGGGACAGTGAGGAGAAAGGGCGTTTGAGGGTACACTGAGTATTCCGCGATAAAACCACTAAAACATGCGCAACAGTGGAATTCCGGATGGTCGTTGAGATATTTGAAAATTAAAAAAAAATTGAAAATTCAAAAAACAACATTAAAAAAATTTTTAAAAAGTCAAATTTAGAAAACAGAAACAGAAAAAAAATGCCGAATAGAAGACGAGATAGAAATCACTATGGTTTGTTTAGTAGTTGTGAAAGACACTGAAAATGTTTTCAGATGAGATCCTCAGCAAAATTCGAATTCCGTTGGATTCAAATGGAATTGAAGAATCACATGAGCACGAACCAGCAACACAAATGTCAAGAATTTCTAATGAAACGATTGATGATATGAATTTGATTGATTCGGAGGATTTGCAAACGTTTGATGATTGTTATGGTGATAAGAAAGACGAAATAATACTTAATTAATAAACGTTCGTTCAGATATTGCTGATAATGCAAAGGATTCTTTTTGTGATGAACCACAGAGCTATAAAGAAGCATTGGAACATGTTACCAAAATTCTCGTGCCACTGAATTTGTCACAGAAACAAATGGAGTCTGTTTTTTCTGTCGCCTCTTCAATTAGCCGATTCAACATAACTGTGAGTTTCGATCAAGTGTTCAATTCAGAATGACACCAACTTCATTCAGATGACTGATCTAAAAGAATATTCTAATGAAAGATTCGTAGATTCATGTTCACCTGTAACGAATCGTTACTGTTCCATGTGTTTTGCCAGTTTAAGATCTGTAACGCATCGTTGTCCAAACGTGGAATGTGATTTTTACAGGTAAATCAAGAAAATTGACTTTTTGATAAATAAACTATTCAGTAAGCAATGCTCGAAAGGTACAAAATGGCAGCAAACCGTGGTCACGACGTATTCCGTTAAGGATCAACTAAGACGTATCATGAGAAACCAAATACGCGAGATTATAAACACACACCACTATCATCATGCGGTAGAAGTCAGTTTCAGGAAAATAATCCGACTTGAAAACCCACTATTTCAGGCTGGAATTGAAGAAAACAATGATTTATCATCATTTTGCCTTTCAAAAAGATATGCAGCATCTATCGAAAAAGAAGCAGAATTCCGATCGAAAAAGCTGAAAATTCCTGTGTCGATTGCGTTTGATGGTTTCGTTCCACGCAACGCTTCAAGAGACGAGCTGACACCACTTTACCTTCGCATCGAAGGTGTACCAAGAAGAATGAAGGAGAAAGAAGAATCCGTCGTTTTGTGTTCGCTGCACATTGGGCCTGGTGGTGTTACCCATGAAAATGCAGACATTTTTGTTAATAGGTATGAAGAAAGGTGAAAATGTTTCGAAATTTCTTAGTTTTAAGGTTAACAAATGAGCTGCACGAGATGCGGATGAAAAATTTGGAAATTGTGTTCGAAGATGAAGTTTGGTTCGTGGAGTTTTTCGTAATTTGCTCCCACATAGATATGAAAGTGAGTACGAATGATATATGCGTGTTTTAAACCGAAATTTTGAGGCCAGCAGGCAAGTGAGTAGTCTTCCTAATTGGAACTGTCGAGAAGGCTGCACTTACTGCACTATCGTTGGAGAGAAATGTGGAACTTCTGCTGTGTCTTTCTTGAAGAACGAAGGTGATCAGTCGAGGAGTCAGTCCGAAGTAGAATTCATCATTAAGAGCAACAGAAAGTGGAGTAAGATAAACTGAGGCATAATAAAATCTCAATTTCTAATTTCAGATGCTCTTTCCAAGTTGTGCAGCCCTCTTGCTCAGCCGATGGACGAGCTTCATGTATTGGGTGAAGGTGTGCTGAAACGGTTGCTGAATGATGTTATCGGCAAAACTTCTCATCTGACAGAGTTTCGAATCAGTGCTAGAACAATTAAACTTTTGGATGAAGCTATTTCGACAATTATGTGTCCTCCTGGATCAAATTCTTTATTTGTGTCTCTGTCGAAGCTTGGACGTTTAACGGGTTCCCAGTTGAAAAACGTACGATTGCACACACAAGTGAATTGACATGAACTCATTGGTAATTATTTCAGACTGCCAAAGTGGTCCTGCTCTGTAGTTCTCTTACAAGGATCTATGGAGATATTCACTCGAGAGTCTTCCTGTTCTGTATAATCGTGTCTATTGATACAGGAATGAGTATTAAAAAAAGATCGGAATTGCCATTTTTATCTCAGCTATGTTCATACATGCGCTCATATATGCACACTCGGCATCCAAACTCTATGACGTACAAAACACACGTAATCTATTCATACCAATTTTGTATATGCCGTAAACTTTTTCAGGTTTTCGTGGACCATATGTGCGAACTTATTGATGAATGGGGAAATTTGGCAGAAACGTCTACATCATTCTTTGAGAAATGTCACAGACTTCTTTCTGTTTCTTTTAATCAGTATTGTACAAGTCCTGAAGCTATGGGTAGAACGTTTCTGTTGAATCAGATAGTTAAAAATGAAGGCAAACCGTAAGTTCGTGAGCCCAAGTAACAACATATTCCAATCAATATAATTCAGGAAGGAGGATAATTTGATTCAATTGAACAATCAAGTTCAGTTAAGGCCGAGTTTTCAAGTTACTGACCCGTCTACAATCTCTACGTTGAACGCCCAAATGCCGCAGAACTTCGATAGATGCACTTACTGGTGAATTCCATTGCTTAGAAAATTTTGAACCAAGGCTTCCTTTTAGGAAAAGAATGATTCGCGGAGACGTTCTGTTTTCATCGGCAAGTTGGAATCGAAAAAAAAGAAGAGGAGAATCAGCAGTAGTTTCGGTTTTAGACGGGAACAACTTTTCCGTCGGTGAAGTCGTAACATATGTTCGATTAGAAGACCAACTCTTCATGCTTTTTGCTCCCTTTGTCATCCAAAACCCGTTTGACGCTCTTTATGAAGAAGGGCGTAGAAACAACATTGATGACAACACGCTAGATGTTGTTTGGAAATTGAAAGCTGAAAATGTTTGGTTTCATTTCGTGAACGGCCGTCTTCCGCCAATTTTGATCGATGTGGATAAGATACATAACAAAAGTATCATCATCAGTTTCCACGGCCATTCTATTGTTTACGATTGCTGTAATTGATAAAAATCCTCCAAAATAATAAAACACGATACTCCATATCTTTCCATTTCATTACTTTTGATCCCATTTCACTGTATGATAATCAGTTTTTATCTTTCTGTTGGATGAACCAGCTATACTAAATGTTCAGAAATTGCATAGACAGGATATTTCATCGATCTAAATGGAAAAGCACATTATCAAGCAAACAGGTTTGAAACACAGTCTCGGTCCTAAATACTTCTAGTTTTACAGTCGCTCCATCGACACCATGTCTTCCGATTCGACATGCTCCGTATATCAATCGGCGTGTTGCTCTGCCGCCACACAGAATCAATCCACTTGCGACACCAGTAATGGCCAACTCCCATCATATTCCAATGGTCACGACAAGAAATGGAATCCGTGTTGGAAGAAGTAAGAGATTCACCGAACAACAAGTTTTCAATAATGCTTTTGTCAGATCAACTTAGTCTATCCGAAGAAGAACTCGAATTCTACGAGTCTGTTGATTCCACTTTGTCATTGACTGGTATTTAAAACAGAGGCAAATACTGACCGAAGCTAGACAATTCCAGAAAACCTCCATTTGTGCTTCAAGGAACACAGATTAGATTTGGGACGATGTGGTTGTACGCTGTTGAAGTACAAAAATAGCGGTCGACTCGACGATGTGTCATATGATGTGAGTCACTCTTACATTAATTCTTATTAAAACTCATTTTCAGGAGTCTGTGCAATGGTATAACTCCTACAGTTTCACCATTTCTCCGTCAGTCAGCGATTTTGGAGTCATAAGTCCAGCAGTTCTTCAAATAAGTCAGGCATTTGTGGTGGGATTACGATGAGGTCGCATGTGTAAAGCGTATTTCGTTTTCAGATGAATGTGAAGACTTATGAGAAGCCGAAACCGCCAAAAAATGCTTCAAAAAGTGCTGTTTTTACGTGGAAGCCATCATTCGGATATGTGGATGCCAAATTTCAAGGATCATATCCATTTAAAGTTTATATTATCAGTGTTTCTTCTTGTAGTTTTTGTACTTTCCAGACAGAACATGTGGTGTCGATGAAACTTCTTGGTATTGTACCACAAGACACACAAAGAGCCATCTCTTGGATTATCAAAAATGTTCTTGCTCAGGTACGCCTATGAGTATTAATAAAAACCTACGCTTTCTAACTTTAGATTTTGTCAACGCCGGATTCCCATCAACAGTTTGCAGTAAGATCGGTTTACGCGAAAAACGCTAAGACAAATAGGAAGGATTTGCCGTTGCCCGTTTCCCAATTCATTGAAGGTTTCTCCTTTACTAATTCTTTTATTTAACATACAACTGTTATTAGATTACTGTATGCGATCTTTCGGATACCCGGCTGAGATCAGATTGCCAGCTTTTTCTTTCGATTCACTTGCTTCGGACTATCCAGCGTAAGTCATACTCCATATATTTGAACACAAGAGTACTTTAAGATTGACGGCTAAACTCGGAGCGACTCGAGAAGAATGTCTGAAAAAGTTCCCCATCCTTGTTGCCGATGCACATCATCTCCATTCTGTCATCTTCGCCCAGCTTCAAAGAGCTTTGTAAGTTTTCGAATGTAGAGAAAGGGAAAAACGGCTACTGTATTTTAGCAAAACAGTATGTTTCTAACGGCTTTACTTTCAGCTCCGATCTTCGTAACAGCATCGTGAAGCAGTCCGTCCGTACAATTAGTGGAGTCGAAATCGTCGTCAATGAGTTTGTTAGAATGACTCAACAACCGCTTGTGAGCATATGGCTTTATGAGGAAAACTCTCAATTGATAACTTATTTCAGCAGCAATTTCATCCGGAAGAAGCAGAGGATTTCGACGTTGGTGATGAGCACCTTGAAAGCCGCTACATTCGCAACTCATCAACTCCAGAAGCATTCGAAGAAGGCTCAACGTCATAATTTGTACAAGTGTTTGTTTTGTTTTTCGTTTTTTATTTCTTGGTCGTTCCTCGTACTCTGTTAGTGTTGTTATTTATTAATTGTTTCATTTTTTTCTATTTGTTTTTTATTCATTAATTGTTTCATTTTTTTTCTATATAAATTGCAAATTTTATTCGGTTGTTTTCTATACCAACGGTTTTAGGGGTGGAGCTAGAAATATTCTAAGCCTGCTAAACATCGCACGCAACGACACTCCACTTGCGTGTTCGTTGAGGGTACACTGAGCAGTGGTTGAGAGTTCTGTGTAACATATAGGTTCTCGCAAGTTTATTCCTCACTGTCCCCTCACGACAATTTGCTGAGTAGCCTGTATCAAAAAGCTTATTCAGCATCAATGAACACGTGTGAAATTTCAAAAGCAGTTTTTCGCGCGCGAACCGAGGTTCTGACCGCTAGGCAATTGGAGCGCGTTTGCATTATTCTTTAAACTTCAACGAAACAACTGTAAGACATGACAATCGATCTTTGGGAGCACTTCCTAGCAAGTTCAACGTCGATTAATCCCATAAAATGTCCTCTGGTGGGATCCCCACACCTTTCATGGGTAGTGGAATAAAACAAGATCTTCACTTGCTATATAATAAATTCTCATCGATCGAATCAACAAAGTAAGTTGTGTTACAATTTTTGAGCGATTACTACAATAAGATAACTGCTTCAGAATTCGAGATTTCGCTGGCTTATTTCGAGAAACACGCTTCGAAACTATATTTTATTATCGGATATGCCCTGCTGAACATATTGAAGTGAGTTCGCTAATTAGTAACCGCTTTTTTGTTTTTTTTTTAACATTAATTCGTCTTTTTTTTTCAGTTCAGCGAGTACTTGCTTCAAAATGCGGCGCTATACTTTGGAAGTAAGAACGAAATAGGAGAGCTCAGATCATTTAAGGTAAGGCTGTCGCTGATAAACGTATAAATACTTTCAGAGACGTTTCAGGAACGTATATTCGGAATATATGTCTGCTATGCACTCTATTGTTTACAGCCAGTAGATCATGTCTGCCAGGTTTCTATTCCAATTTCGAAGCAGTTCTCGTATGATGTTGTTTTACAGATACCAGTAACTCAATTACAGTTTGAAGATCTACTCGCATTCCAAACATCTCTTGTGGCTGAAAGAATATTGGAGCCGCTCACAGCTCTGAAAAACCTTTTGTTGAAAAAAGCTTTTAGATTCACAAAATTCCAGTCGACATACGACCCAGTTACGCATAAAAAATATCTGTCCGAAGAGGAAATGCCAAACTACAGTAGAAAGCCGATCGTGAGTCTTAGATTAGAGACTGAAAAATCATATTTATTTCATAAATTTGTAGGATCCGTTCGCCCGAGTGAAAAATTTACAAAACCATCAAATCATGGGAGAGCTGTTGTATATTCACGCGACGTATACTGAGGTATTTTGTTTTTCTAAAATGAATCAGTTTATTTTGACTATTTAGAGTAAAAAAAGGCTAGGTTTAACCGACATTCGAATAGTCGACAAAGTGAATCCGGGTGAAGCAATCAAGTCAAGTCTAATAAAGTACCAAAGCGATTTCGAAGCTAACCGAGGACAACCAGTCGTAGAAGAACCTGTTAATAATGTACCTGCATCCGCTGGAACGAGTAGGTCGGCTTTGAGAGTCAAAGCATATTCTGCTGGATTGAAGCATACAAGGCAGAGAAGGCATCTTGACCCGAATATGGAAGGTAGTTATTTCGTAGTTTCATGCTGCCGAATCAAAAACAAAAAGTTTTCAGAAAACTTCAAACATCTCACATTCGGACAAATTGCTCAGGAATGTCTAGAAGAACACGACAATCAAAAACCTGGGTAATAAATGAGATGGGGGGTTTTTTTTCGGAAGCAGTAGTTTTCAGGCCAAGTGATCGACCAGCAGTTAAACCAAAACGGAAACGGCGGCCAGTCACTATGGAACCATTACCACTCGATGATGATGCTATTGCCGAACAAGTTCTTCGTGAAGAATATGCTGCGAGAGTTAAACCGGAACTACCAGGTATAATTATTATTCTTTAAAGTATTCTTTGAACACAAGGCACTTTAGAAGGATTCGAGGAATCGAAGTACGGTGACAAAATAGGAAAACAAGGAACTTCGGGTGTGGCGAGAATTCGTGCACCGAAACGGAAGAATGCACGAATAGTTCAAGTGAAGCAAGAAAGAGTTGATGACGATGAACCTACCACGTCTTCTCAATTGTGAGTCTCATTTTTTTCCTTAAAAATTGTCATTATGTTCACTATTCAGAAATCTCTTCCATTCGCCTGAAAAGAAAAAACCCGTTCCAATCGACGTTAAACCTAAAATAAGTAAGGAATGGGTTCACAAGCTAAGTGCATGGCATGGCCAAGTCGAGGCCACTGACAAACAGCTCCGAAAGTTGACGAGTCAAATAAAATTTGAGACTATTGATGAAGATCTATAAATGCATCATTTCTCGCTCCCTATTTATTGAAATAATTTGTATACTAATAAATTTTTATTTAATTAATAATCAGATTTTTTACTAACCTTTTTCGGTTAATAATTTACCTGCTTGTTATATTTCTGAAAAAAAGTTGTTCATCCTGAGCTTGTCATCATTTGATTCTTATTCTGGCTTCTCTACGTGTTCATATTATCACAAAAAATGAAATTGCGCGAAAAAGACTACATGAAATGGCCTGATGTCGTGCAATACATGCCTGTTTTATTCGGTTATCATCTTGTAATCATGCTGTAGCGCAATATCATTTCACAGAAAAGCAAAGTGCACAAATTACTCAGTAATGATAAAACCGAGACTGTAATAGCTCTTGAATTCAAGTGCACTATCAGTGGAGGTAAGAGTGATAGAATGGCAAAACGGTTGACAGTTTCCAAGAATATCACCTCATGCCATTTGTTTGGTTTCCTAATCAAATTTTCGCTAAAGCTCATGTCCTTACTTTATTATAAGGATTTTCCTTGAGCTTTCTTTAAAGTTGTTATCAAATTAAAACCTAAATCAGTTGTATTTTTGATCGAATGTCTCAGCTGCTTTTCAGTCTACATTTCACTGTTATGTTCTTTTTGGTCGATGGTTTTCAAAATATAAAGCAACAATGCTCAACCAAATTTCCATATGCAATTGCATATGAAAGCCGCCACGTCTAGACACATACTGTAGCTGATGCCACGATGAACACGAATAAATAGAACGAGAGTCGCAGAGTGAAATAGACTATTGGTGCTATGCGTGATAGAATCATGCGCGATACACGCTATTTTCCTTCGAATCGCTCTACTGTCGTTTTTTCGGAGATATAGAACATTAAGCGGACATTGATAGTTCTATGACTTTTTTCCAATTTACCAACCATTTGTCTCCTCTAAAACTCCGCCCTTTTCACATGTGTATAAAAGGAAACCCATAAATAAGAGCATTTTTCAGTGGGTGCACCTCATCAACTAGGGGGTTCAAGTGGAGGCCAAGAAACTTGAAACTATTCACAATATCCGAAAATGACAAACACAGGAGAAGCTCAAGTGGTGGAAAGCCAGGATACCATCAAGAAGATCGATTCGTTGTCGACAATGCCATATTGGTAAGCCATTCACTTCCATCTTGAAATTTCTGCACGTAATATTTTTGGTATATTGAAAAATGGTTTCCTTGACCCTTTCCTTATCAAGATAAGTATTCTTGTCTAACCCCCATTTGCCACACAACGATCACAAACTGATCTCATATCAGTACCAAGTGTTGATCATCAATAATAGGAACGTTTTCACGTGATTGGGACGATTTGTTCAAATAACTAAATAGATAAAACTGAGTGAATTATAACTTTAAAAAAAATACTCAGTTTCGTGAATTTTATGTTTCGTTCTTATAATATTTTCAAGAGATATGATATTCTGAGCTAGAAACTAAACTTCCTCGACTATCACCCCACAGCATTTTATCAAAGGGGAATGTTGGAGAGTACACAACTTGTCTGCTATCGAGAAATGTTGATAGTCCACTGCGGCACGCTATACCATGCACTTGGAAAGATCGAATAGTGATCTATCAAAATAAAATCTTGGCCTTTTCTTGTATTTTTGGACGAAAATTGATCGGTATCTTGAAATAAAAAGGAACAAAAGGAAACGTAAGAGACACGAAAGGAATATGGAAACAATTCACAATCAAGATTTTGAACTAACAAAGATCAAAAATTGATAAAAATTTACAAAAAATGGAAAGGCGTGGGGAAATTTTTAAAAATTTATAGCCTTTTGATATATGTCGTGTATATAATACATGTTACTGTCCATATCTGTAGAACAGAGAACAAGTATAAAAATAAGTCAAAGTACATACCCTATCTGTGACGCTCCACCTCTCGAGATTCATATCGAATCACATGATCCTGGAGAAGATATACACACCCCATATAATCCTGTTTTTGCCAAAATCCTTCATTAGAGTGATTCTTTTCTGTTTCTGCATAAACTCTAGTTGAAATGGCAATTCTAAGCAAGAAGTGGGTTTTATTTGTGAATAGTTTATAGAATTTCAATCTCATAATTTTTCAGTGGCGTTGATGCTGACGATAATGCAGTCGTCGAAGAAAGAGCCACGCTCGAAACAGGCAAAAGCTGGTCACCAAAGTAAGTCGATACCATTTTCCATTTGAATCCACACTCTTTTATTTTGTAGGCATTATGAACTTCTTCACGAAAGAATTGAACGATTGATCGATGAAAAGCAACAGTTTTTCTCTCTCGAATTCTTCCCACCTCGTTTCGTCAATGGAGTCCCAAATTTCCTTGAGCGTGTTGAACGTCTTTCCGAAGGAGGGTCTGTGTTTGTTGACATGACATGGCATATGGGTAGTGATCCAGCTAACATAGACAAAGTTACATCGTCGTCTTCTATTGCTGCTTCAATGTTGGATTACTGTGGCGTTGATACCATGTTGCATATGACATGCGTTCAGTACAACAAAGCTGATACTTTGAAGCATCTTGAACAAGCCAAAGCAATGGGATTAAGAAGTATTCTTGCTTTGAGAGGAGATCTTCCACCAGGGGTAAGGGACAAGAAATCTCTCAATATGCTCCAAGCATCATTTGTATATTTGTTTTCAGACTGAACTCGGAGATACTCATCAGTTTCGTGCGCTTGATATGATTCGATGGATCCGAGAGGAATATGGAAGCTATTTCTCGATCGGATGTGCTGGATATCCTCTTGGACACCCACAAGCTCCGTCTTACAAAGCTGATCTCATGTATTTGAAGGCAAAATGCGATGCGGGAGCTAACTTCGTTATCACTCAGCTGTTCTTCGAAGCTGAAACATTCGAGAAGTTTGTTCGTGACTGTCGCGAGATCGGAATCACCAAGCCTATCATCCCAGGAATAATGCCAATCATGGGATACGAATCAATCAAGCGTATCGCTAAGCTTTCCCAACTTGAGATTCCTCAACACATTCTTGATGATCTTGAACCAATCAAGCACGACGATGACGCTGTACAGAAGTACGGAACTGAAAGATGTATTGAGATGTGTAGACGTCTTCTTGACAATGGTTCTGCTCCATCAATTCATTTATACACCATGAACCGCGAAGGAAGTATCCGGGAAATTCTTAAGTCTCTAGGATTATGGAGACTCGAGGGAGACCGCGTGTTTCCATGGAAGAACCGGTCTCAACATCCTATCAGATGCTTGGAGAGTGTCCGTCCAATTTACTGGAGTTTCCGTCCTCGCAGTTATATCACCAGAACTCGTGATTGGGATCAGTTCCCGAATGGAAGATGGGGAAACAGTTCCTCTCCAGCGTTCGGAGATGTTAGCAGCTATTACTTGTCAAACTTGACCGTGAGAAAAAAAGATTATTATTTAGTATTTCTCGATTTTCTTGCAGACTCTCCGCAACGGAGATGATCGTCTATCTATGTTCGGAAAAAGCATAGACAGCATCGAAGATGTCAAACAAGTTTTCATTAACTACATCACTCAAACCCCTAACGCTTCCGGTGTCAAGGTGACCGTCCTTCCATGGACTGAAGCTGAAACTGGAGTTCAGCCAGAAACTTCATTGATTACTGAACAACTAATTTGGTGCAATGAGAATGGAATTTTAACAGTCAACAGTCAACCATCAGTCAATGGAGCACCATCAACAGATCCACTTGTCGGATGGGGAAAACCTGGTGGTTATTGTTATCAGAAGGCATATCTCGAGTGTTTCATGACTGCAGAACTCTCTGAAAAACTTATTCAAATAATTGAGAGAGATTTCCCGATCAGAGTCAACTACCACGCTATTGATAAAGACGTGAGCAAATGACTTTTCTTCATTTAATATTAATATTTTTGGCTTTTCAGAGTACATTTGATAAGACCAACAGTGAGGAAACTACTCCAATCGCAGTAACTTGGGGAGTGTTCCCAGGATCTGAAATTGCCCAACCAACCGTCGTTGATCCACTCTCATTCCGTGCTTGGAGAGACGAAGCATATCAAATGTGGATGGCTCAGTGGTATGACAAATGGAATCAAAAAATTAAAAATTATTTCCGAGTTTCAGGGGAGATTTCTATCCAAAAGAATCTAAGTCATACGGAGTCATCAAGGCTATTCATGATGAGTTCCGTTTGGTGACTCTCGTTGATAATGACTTCCAAAAACCATCTGTTCTTTTCGACGTCCTTCAAAAAGCACTGGAGGAGCTCCGCAAATAATTCGCAAAAACTATTCATGTTTCAGGCTTTTGACTTTCATTTCGCTTGCAATCGCTTATATTTTGATATCTGCTTCCGTTGATGAAATACACCTGAGTTTGGGTCCACTTCCCGTATTATCAACCACCAGTATTATCCCGTTAGTTTTAGTTATCCAAAATCCCGATTTTAAATCGTCCCCTTTTATCATATTTGTTTTTCTCCTTTTCATAATAAATTAGTTAAAGAAAAATTCTTTATGACATTTTATCGAGTTTAAAAACACTATTCGGTGATTTTCTGTGGCAGATTCATTCACGAGTTGTTCAAATGAGATCAACGTGTTGTTGTTCTTCCGGAGTACTTTCGACATCAGGTTTGGTCTTTTCGACTTTAGGTGCACGAAGCATCGATTCCTGAAAAGGGAATGTTGTTTTGGAGAGAGAAAAGTAGTTACTCCGCGGCATTGCGTTCCATCGAGACGGCAGATTTGTGGCAAGAAACGAATGACTTTTCCACGATAAGTGTCTGCTTCGGAAAATGGATTACTATCCAGATAGACACAATTGAGACGTGGAAGACGGACAAGTTCATCGAGAATACTCCAATCAGAAAGCTGGAAAAATCAATTAGAATCTAAGGGAGAGTACAAGATCCTTACTTTATTGGATCTTGCCCAGAAGTCAGTGAGATTAGACAACTGATAAATATTCTCAACTTTTTCGAGACGATTCTGATTCAAATCGAGAATTTCAAGAGGAAGATGGTCATCAATTCCATGAATGTATTTTATTCCGTTTTGAGCCAAATAAATCTCTTTAAGTTTGGTCAGTCCGGAGATATTCTGTAACATATATTAATGCGAAGATGTGATGCGTTCTTCTGAATCTCACGTCAATAACAGTTATTGCATTAGCTGGAAGACTGAGAACCGTAAGCTCCTTTAAGTGTCCAACATTCTCGATATTACGAATCTGATTAGCTCCAAGGAACAATCTATCCAACTTCAAATTGTTATCCAGGTTTTCAATTTTAGAGATTCGATTATCACCCAATTCCAGATATTCCAACTCCGTTAATGCCTCCAATCCTTCAATCTTTGTAATCTTATTATGAACGAAAAACAGAGTTTTCAGTTTCGTCAATTTCTCGAGATTCTCAATTTTGGTGATACGATTGAACGAAAGATCAAGAGTTTCCAGATTCACGAGAGTGTCAAGATTTTCCACTTTTGTGATTTGGTTATCATAAAATTCCAGATGAGTCAACGTTGTCAAACATTCAAGGTTCTCGATCTTCTTAATCAAATTCCAACGAAGGTATAGACTCTCCACGTGGGTGAGCCACGAATAATCCCCAACTTTTTTGAGACGATGACGTGTCAAATCGACACTTTTCGCATCGGATGGAATCTGAAGAATTTCAATAAGTTTCTGATCACATCGAGAAGTCAGTTACCTCAACATATTCAATTTCTTCTGATTCCACAACAATCTTCTCGTATTCTTTGACACCATCTTCGCAGGTCACACTAGTGACGTTCATCTTGTCAAAGAGTCGTTGTCAGACTGTGGAAGACAAGGGAATGTTCGGAGAAACTGTAGAGGGGTTTGACACCGCCTGTGTAATGTCAGTATGGTCAAACAGAGGTTACACGTTTCGATAAATTTTTACTCTGAAACAAACTAAACTTTACGTGATTATAAACACCAGACGGTTTCCGGCGAAAGCTTTTCGGGAAGAGATTCATTGACAATAAGGGAACACTCCGACTTTGTTCTCGCAGATGCAATCAAGAGAATTGTCAAGGCATCTGTTCTCCCTGAAAAAGTTCGGAGTGTACAAGAACAAGTTTCAAGTTAAAATAATTTTTTCTAGCAATTTAAATGTATCTCTCGAGTATCTAACTGGTCATTTTATCTTCTTTTCAAGTCATCCACAATTCAACAACATATGCATTCCTATTCAAGAATGTCTTTAGCGGCATAGAGACATGAATCGGGGCGATGATTTTCAAATGTTTTAAAAAGTATTTTTGTGAGTTCGTGTGGTATCTTGCTCTAAACGTCACCCACTAGTTGCCAAATTTCCAGGTTGACCTTTTGTCAGAAATCTCTCGGTAGTTCTCGGATAAGAGATAATTTAAAAAGGCCCAGAAACTTTTTAGCCAAACCAAAGTTATTGAATTAGAGGAATGGTATTGTTCGTGAGGAATTGGCTTCTGGTTTTAGTTTTGCATCTGCCGTAGGGGTACTGGGCCGTGTTGTTTTGTTTTCGAGTACAGTGAATTTTTTGGTATGTCTGCCTTACCTTCTGGAAATTTCTTATATAACCAACCTGTTTGTCGCGCCTGCGGCGCATCAACAGGCTGGTCTATACTGTTCGTAGCTGCGCTCCTGCTATACTGTCCGTAGGCTGTCGCTCGCAAAGGGTGAGGTTCGAACTTTTTTGGAGTACTAAATTAAACTGGTAAATTTTGAAGTTGTCAGACAAACAAAAAAAAGAAATGAATATTCAATCCAGATTATAAAATTTCGATTCAAAGTTTTATAGTGCTTCATTCATGCCGATATTCTAAAAAATTTGGCATTGTTCCAAAATCGGGGAACGAAAAATGGGGGACCGAGAAGTCGGGAGCCAAAAAATGGGGGACCGAGATAAAGAGGATAATCAGAAGTTTGTCAAAGTGGTTCAAATTGTGGGCCCACTTATAGAATGAGATGTGAAAAGAAGTTAAATGGTATGTAGGGTGGCTGAGAAGTATTGAGACTCTTGCTTTCCGATATAACATGAAAAGTAGAGCTGTGTTAAAGGAATAAGGTATGTTCTCTGAATGCTGTGATACTACGCACCAGTTTCAAAAAAATATTGGCACGATTTGAAGTTTCCGCTGAGAAACACGCCTTCAGACGTTGTGGTGTGGCACCAAACACCATTGTGCGGCGTATTTTTTAAAGGCTTCATGTTATATCTCGGGACGTGTCTGACCAAATGACTTGAAAACACAATCCGGGAATGCCTGACCTATTGTTTTAAAGTTCTTTTGAAGATAAGTCAAACCGATTAGAAAGCGGCGCCCAAAATGCCCACGTTCACACACTACCCACAGAGCGAAAATTGGATGGCTAGGCAGTGCTTCTGAATGTTGAAAAGTCATGAACTGGTGTTTTTATCGAAGAATTTGAAAGGAATTTCTGAAATCTTTAACTTTTTATAAACGCCTTTCTCAATAGCTTTTAGCAATTGCGCCGCTGCACGTGTACTTTTCCAATCTTCTTATCTGGAAAACCACCTTTTGACACCAATGAAGCTCACACTTAGCCAAAGTCATGTAGAAGAAAAGTGGATATGGTAGGGTGTCATCTAAAGAACACCCATCAAATCCTTGACTCGATAACAAGGATTAACAGCACACAAAAAGTATACTATGTAAGCTTCGATGTCGAATCATTATATACGAACATAGATAATAGAGCTGCCTTTGAATATGTGATGGATAAGCTGCTGAAGATCAACTATAACAAAATTGTATGGTATAGAGTCTCTTATCGAGATATGAAGAATCTACTTTAAGGGTGTTTGGGCTTCAACTCCTTGGTTTTCAACAACCAATACTACGAACAGAAGAGAGGTTTAGCTATGGGAAGCATGTTAGCGCCGGTTTCAGTCTTGTACATGGATAAATTGGAGACACCTAGCGAAAACTTCCCGACACTAGTCTTTCAACAATACAAAGATGACTACCTAGTAGTTGCAGACTCACAGGAGACCCTGGATAATGTCTTTCGGACACTTAACAGGCAACATCCAAACATAAAACTGACAAGAGAGACACCTAAAGAAGGGTGCCTCCTTCTCCTAAACCTTGAAGTGAAATAGACGAATGGAGTTCTAAAGACAAGGTGGTATAGAAAATCCACAAATAAGAACCTACTGATGCGGGCCGACTCTAATCATTTTTCACTACCTCTTTAGGGTTCCGCTCTATTTTTCAATATTCGATTTTATATTAAAGATGATTTCTGACATTCAAAAAAGTACGATTTTTTTTAAAACTAGCCAAAATCAGGAAAATTTAAGTTTGTTTTCTTTATGCTTGATGAATGCCTTACCTGATGAACGCCTTACAGCCGACATATTGGAACAATAAAGTTTGCCGATTCACGTCATGCAATAAATGTACTCAACACCACCAAAATAGGTCTAACAAGAACTTTGTTCAACCCTTCTATAACAATTACGAACAGTACAAAACCAATGTCGTCAAAAATTCTTATGAAATAGGAAAAAAGTCTCAATAGTTTTCACCCACCCTGTAGTAAGAGACGGGAGTTTGGGATGAATCAAACGAAGATTTACTCTTCTGTTACGATATCATTTCATACGGTCGTATCAGTGCAGTATGAGACAAATAATGTTCTACACCTTACCTAAACCGAAAGTCCGGAAATTCATAGCTGCCTGAAATAGCCTCAGCTTGAGCTTTAGGTTTAGTAATCTTCATCCACAAATTTCTGATAATACTCAAAAATGTTGTAACTAGCTCGTTGAGACTTCTGATACTAGTTCCTAATGAGTTAAGTGGAATTGTAGACTCGGAAAACTTTTGGGTAAAATTCTTCTGTTTTTACCATGAGTTCAAAATAGATGTTGATTTTTTCCCGTTCCCCGATTTCTCGGTCCGGATTTTTTGATCCCTTAATATGTTCTTTTCATTTCCGGAAACTGTTTACCGAAAAATATACAAGAAATGAAGATGCGATCAAAACGTGAAACTTTGCACGTGAACTGTTAACACGACCAACTGACACGTGCTCAAAAGATAAGGATCAGAACAAGTTGAACACTATAAATAGAAGAGGAAATTGAGAAAGAACACAACTGGACGAGAAAACGACCAATCGAAAAGCGACACGAACAATGGGACAGAAACCTACGAAAAATCCGGCGAAGGGTGAATCTTCTGGAACATCAAATGGAACAAAAAGTCCTGGAAGTCACAAATGCCGAGCATCAGTCAGTACTAAGCCATCTCCAGAAGATTCAGCAACCAATACAGTATTCACACAAAGCTGTGACTCCGTTTTCGCGTAAGCTGCTTCCAATAGTTCTAAGAATTTATCTTATCATTGTACTATTTCAGTGATGAACATACACGCAACGGCACTATTTCGAAGAAAATCTTTCTGCTGAACCTTCTAAGTCTTTTGAACCACCTTGGAAAAGATTTGTGGGATAAAAAGCTCATCGATAAACTGGAAGCGAAGATAGCGGGAAGCAAAGGGCAGCAAGCCTTGGCTCGTGAGAACGTCAATGGATTCATCAAAGAAATACTGACAAAAATCTTCGATCAAATAAGAGACGTAAATGAAGTCGAGGGGAGATTCTTCAGTGCCACAATGGGATTGATATTGTTGAACAACGTGATAGCAACATTTAACATTTGGGTGGATGCTCCTCTGATGGAATCTCTCCGTGTACACACCCAGTCTTCACTCTTCTTGTTTATTGTATGTATATTTGGGAATAGGTCTGATGCACCCCACACATTTTTTTCCAGCCGGCAGCAACGAGTATTGTGGAAGGAGCACTACGGAAACTACTGAAACAAGCTTAATTCGATCATCACTCTTTCCAAGTACATCACAATTTCCTCAACACCAAATCATCCAAAATTCACTCGACTGGCTGGCATCGAAAATGAAGACTCGCCATAATTCTAACTCTTTGCAAAATCGAACTCTGCGAATAAACCTTTTCTTTGTTTTAATCTTTGTTTTTAGTAACACAGATGAATTTCAGCCGATGAATGAAGAAGGATTCATTGTTTTTAGTAGCACAGATGAATTTCAGCCAATGAATGAAGAAGGATTCATTGTTTCTAGTAGCACAGATGAATTTCAGCCGATGAATGAAGAAGGATTCATTGTTTCTGGTAGCACAGATGAATTTCAGCCGATGAATGAAGAAGGATTCATTGTTTCTGGTAGCACAGATGAATTTCAGCCGATGAATGAAGAAGGATTCATTGTTTTTAGTAGCACAGATGAATTTTAACCAATGAATGAAGAAGGATTCATTGTTTCTAGTAGCACAGATGAATTTCAGCCGATGAATGAAGAAGGATTCATTGTTTTTAGTAACACAGATGAATTTCAGCCAATCAATGAAGAAGGATTCATTGTTTCTAGTAGCACAGATGAATTTTAACCAATGAATGAAGAAGGATTCATTGTTTCTAGTAGCACAGATGAATTTCAGCCGATGAATGAAGAAGGATTCATTGTTTTTAGTAACACAGATGAATTTCAGCCAATCAATGAAGAAGGATTCATTGTTTCTAGTAGCACAGATGAATTTTAACCAATGAATGAAGAAGGATTCATTGTTTTTAGTAGCACAGATGAATTTCAGCCGATGAATGAAGAAGGATTCATTGTTTCTAGTAGCACAGATGAATTTCAGCCGATGAATGAAGAAGGATTCATTGTTTCTAGTAGCACAGATGAATTTTAGCCAATGAATGAAGAAGGATTCATTGTTTTTAGTAGCACAGATGAATTTCAGCCGATGAATGAAGAAGGATTCATTGTTTTTAGTAGCACAGATGAATTTCAGCCAATGAATGAAGAAGGATTCATTGTTTCTAGTAGCACAGATGAATTTCAGCCGATGAATGAAGAAGGATTCATTGTTTTTAGTAGCACAGATGAATTTCAGCCAATGAATGAAGAAGGATTCATTGTTTCTAGTAGCACAGATGAATTTCAGCCGATGAATGAAGAAGGATTCATTGTTTTTAGTAGCACAGATGAATTTTAACCAATGAATGAAGAAGGATTCATTGTTTTAAGTAGCACAGATGAATTTCAGCCAATGAATGAAGAAGGATTCATTGTTTTTAGTAGCACAGATGAATTTCAGCCGATGAATGAAGAAGGATTCATTGTTTTTAGTAGCACAGATGAATTTCAGCCAATGAATGAAGAAGGATTCATTGTTTTTAGTAGCACAGATGAATTTCAGCCAATGAATGAAGAAGGGTTCATTGTTTCTAGTAGCACAGATGAATTTCAGGGAATGAATGAAGAAGGATTCATTGTTTTTAGTAGCACAGATGAATTTCAGCCAATGAATGAAGAAGGATTCATTGTTTCTAGTAGCACAGATGAATTTCAGCCGATGAATGAAGAAGGATTCATTGTTTTTAGTAGCACAGATGAATTTCAGCCAATGAATGAAGAAGGATTCATTGTTTTTAGTAGCACAGATGAATTTCAGCCAATGAATGAAGAAGGATTCATTGTTTCTAGTAGCATAGATGAATTTCAGCCGATGAATGAAGAAGGATTCATTGTTTCTAGTAGCACAGATGAATTTCAGCCGATGAATGAAGAAGGATTCATTGTTTCTAGTAGCACAGATGAATTTCAGCCGATGAATGAAGAAGGATTCATTGTTTTTAGTAGCACAGATGAATTTCAGCCAATGAATGAAGAAGGATCCATTGTTTTTAGTAGCACAGATGAATTTCAGCCGATGAATGAAGAAGGATTCATTGTTTTTAGTAGCACAGATGAATTTCAGCCAATGAATGAAGAAGGATTCATTGTTTTTAGTAGCACAGATGAATTTCAGCCAATGAATGAAGAAGGATTCATTGTTTCTAGTAGCACAGATGAATTTCAGCCAATGAATGAAGAAGGATTCATTGTTTCTAGTAGCACAGATGAATTTCAGGGAATGAATGAAGAAGGATTCATTGTTTTTAGTAGCACAGATGAATTTCAGCCAATGAATGAAGAAGGGTTCATTGTTTCTAGTAGCACAGATGAATTTCAGCCAATGAATGAAGAAGGATTCATTGTTTTTAGTAGCACAATTGAATTTTAACCAATGAATGAAGAAGGGTTCATTGTTTCTAGTAGCACAGATGAATTTCAGCCAATGAATGAAGAAGGATTCATTGTTTCTAGTAGCACAGATGAATTTCAGCCGATGAATGAAGAAGGATTCATTGTTTCTAGTAGCACAGATGAATTTTAGCCAATGAATGAAGAAGGATTCATTGTTTTTAGTAGCACAGATGAATTTCAGCCAATGAATGAAGAAGGATTCATTGTTTTTAGTAGCACAGATGAATTTCAGCCAATGAATGAAGAAGGATTCATTGTTTTTAGTAGCACAGATGAATTTCAGCCAATGAATGAAGAAGGGTTCATTGTTTCTAGTAGCACAGATGAATTTCAGCCAATGAATGAAGAAGGATTCATTGTTTTTAGTAGCACAGATGAATTTCAGCCGATAAATGAAGAAGGTTTCATTGTTTTTAGTAGCACAGATGAATTTCAGCCGATGAATGAAGAAGGATTCATTGTTTTTAGTAGCACAGATGAATTTCAGCCAATGAATGAAGAAGGATTCATTGTTTCTAGTAGCACAGATGAATTTCAGCCGATGAATGAAGAAGGATTCATTGTTTCTAGTAGCACAGATGAATTTCAGCCAATGAATGAAGAAGGATTCATTGTTTCTAGTAGCACAGATGAATTTCAGCCAATGAATGAAGAAGGATTCATTGTTTTTAGTAGCACAGATGAATTTCAGCCAATGAATGAAGAAGGGTTCATTGTTTCTAGTAGCACAGATGAATTTCAGCCAATGAATGAAGAAGGATTCATTGTTTTTAGTAGCACAGATGAATTTCAGCCAATGAATGAAGAAGGATTCATTGTTTTTAGTAGCACAGATGAATTTCAGCCAATGAATGAAGAAGGATTCATTGTTTTTAGTAGCACAGATGAATTTCAGCCAATGAATGAAGAAGGATTCATTGTTTTTAGTAGCACAGATGAATTTCAGCCAATGAATGAAGAAGGATTCATTGTTTTTAGTAGCACAGATGAATTTCAGCCAATGAATGAAGAAGGGTTCATTGTTTTTAGTAGCACAGATGAATTTCAGCCAATGAATGAAGAAGGATTCATTGTTTCTAGTAGCACAGATGAATTTCAGCCAATGAATGAAGAAGGATTCATTGTTTTTAGTAGCACAGATGAATTTCAGCCAATGAATGAAGAAGGGTTCATTGTTTCTAGTAGCACAGATGAATTTCAGCCAATGAATGAAGAAGGATTCATTGTTTTTAGTAGCACAGATGAATTTCAGCCAATGAATGAAGAAGGATTCATTGTTTTTAGTAGCACAGATGAATTTCAGCCAATGAATGAAGAAGGATTCATTGTTTTTAGTAGCACAGATGAATTTCAGCCGATAAATGAAGAAGGTTTCATTGTTTTTAGTAGCACAATTGAATTTTAACCAATGAATGAAGAAGGATTCATTGTTTCTAGTAGCACAGATGAATTTCAGCCGATGAATGAAGAAGGATTCATTGTTTTTAGTAGCACAATTGAATTTTAACCAATGAATGAAGAAGGATTCATTGTTTCTAGTGGCACAGATGAATTTCAGCCAATGAATGAAGAAGGGTTCATTGTTTCTAGTAGCACAGATGAATTTCAGCCAATGAATGAAGAAGGTTTCATTGTTTTTAGTAGCACAATTGAATTTTAACCAATGAATGAAGAAGGATTCATTGTTTCTAGTAGCACAGATGAATTTCAGCCGATGAATGAAGAAGGGTTCATTGTTTCTAGTAGCACAGATGAATTTCAGCCAATGAATGAAGAAGGATTCATTGTTTCTAGTGGCACAGATGAATTTCAGCCAATGAATGAAGAAGGGTTCATTGTTTCTAGTAGCACAGATGAATTTCAGCCAATGAATGAAGAAGGTTTCATTGTTTTTAGTAGCACAATTGAATTTTAACCAATGAATGAAGAAGGATTCATTGTTTCTAGTAGCACAGATGAATTTCAGCCAATGAATGAAGAAGGGTTCATTGTTTCTAGTAGCACAGATGAATTTCAGCCAATGAATGAAGAAGGGTTCATTGTTTCTAGTAGCACAGATGAATTTCAGCCAATGAATGAAGAAGGGTTCATTGTTTCTAGTAGCACAGATGAATTTCAGCCAATGAATGAAGAAGGTTTCATTGTTTTTAGTAGCACAATTGAATTTTAACCAATGAATGAAGAAGGATTCATTGTTTCTAGTAGCACAGATGAATTTCAGCCGATGAATGAAGAAGGATTCATTGTTTTTAGTAGCACAATTGAATTTTAACCAATGAATGAAGAAGGATTCATTGTTTCTAGTGGCACAGATGAATTTCAGCCAATGAATGAAGAAGGTTTCATTGTTTTTAGTAGCACAATTGAATTTTAACCAATGAATGAAGAAGGATTCATTGTTTCTAGTGGCACAGATGAATTTCAGCCAATGAATGAAGAAGGGTTCATTGTTTCTAGTAGCACAGATGAATTTCAGCCAATGAATGAAGAAGGATTCATTGTTTTTAGTAGCACAATTGAATTTTAACCAATGAATGAAGAAGGGTTCATTGTTTCTAGTAGCACAGATGAACTTCAGCCAATGAATGAAGAAGGATTCATTGTTTCTAGTAGCACAGATGAATTTCAGCCAATGAATGAAGAAGGATTCATTGTTTCTAGTAGCACAGATGAATTTCAGGGAATGAATGAAGAAGGATTCATTGTTTTTAGTAGCACAGATGAATTTCAGCCGATGAATGAAGAAGGATTCATTGTTTCTAGTAGCACAGATGAACTTCAGCCAATGAATGAAGAAGGATTCATTGTTTTTAGTAGCACAGATGAATTTCAGGGAATGAATGAAGAAGGATTCATTGTTTTTAGTAGCACAGATGAATTTCAGCCAATGAATGAAGAAGGATTCATTGTTTCTAGTAGCACAGATGAACTTCAGCCAATGAATGAAGAAGGATTCATTGTTTTTAGTAGCACAGATGAATTTCAGCCAATGAATGAAGAAGGATTCATTGTTTTTAGTAGCACAGATGAATTTCAGCCAATGAATGAAAAAGGATTCATTGTTTTTAGTAGCACAGATGAATTTCAGCCGATGAATGAAGAAGGATTCATTGTTTCTAGTAGCACAGATGAATTTCAGCCGATGAATGAAGAAGGATTCATTGTTTTTAGTAGCACAGATGAATTTCAGCCAATGAATGAAGAAGGATTCATTGTTTCTAGTAGCACAGATGAATTTTAACCAATGAATGAAGAAGGATTCATTGTTTTTAGTAGCACAAATGAATTTCAGCCGATGAATGAAGAAGGATTCATTGTTTTTAGTAGCACAAATGAATTTTAACCAATGAATGAAGAAGGATTCATTGTTTTTAGTAGCACAGATGAATTTCAGCCGATGAATGAAGAAGGATTCATTGTTTCTAGTAGCACAGATGAATTTCAGCCAATGAATGAAAAAGGATTCATTGTTTTTAGTAACACAGATGAATTTCAGCCGATGAATGAAGAAGGATTCATTGTTTTTAGTAGCACAGATGAATTTCAGCCAATGAATGAAGAAGGATTCATTGTTTTTAGTAGCACAGATGAATTTCAGCCGATGAATGAAGAAGGATTCATTGTTTTTAGTAGCACAGATGAATTTCAGCCAATGAATGAAGAAGGATTCATTGTTTCTAGTAGCACAGATGAATTTTAACCAATGAATGAAGAAGGATTCATTGTTTTTAGTAGCACAAATGAATTTCAGCCGATGAATGAAGAAGGATTCATTGTTTTTAGTAGCACAAATGAATTTCAGCCGATGAATGAAGAAGGATTCATTGTTTTTAGTAGCACAAATGAATTTCAGCCGATGAATGAAGAAGGATTCATTGTTTTTAGTAGCACAAATGAATTTCAGCCGATGAATGAAGAAGGATTCATTGTTTTTAGTAGCACAGATGAATTTCAGCCAATGAATGAAGAAGGATTCATTGTTTTTAGTAGCACAGATGAATTTCAGCCAATGAATGAAGAAAGATTCATTGTTTCTAGTAGCACAGATGAATTTCAGCCGATGAATGAAGAAGGATTCATTGTTTTTAGTAACACAGATGAATTTCAGCCGATGAATGAAGAAGGATTCATTGTTTTTAGTAGCACAGATGAATTTCAGCCGATGAATGAAGAAGGATTCATTGTTTTTAGTAGCACAGATGAATTTCAGCCAATGAATGAAGAAGGATTCATTGTTTTTAGTAGCACAGATGAATTTCAGCCGATGAATGAAGAAGGATTCATTGTTTTTAGTAGCACAATTGAATTTTAACCAATGAATGAAGAAGGATTCATTGTTTTTAGTAGCACAGATGAATTTCAGCCAATGAATGAAGAAGGATTCATTGTTTTTAGTAGCACAGATGAATTTCAGCCGATGAATGAAGAAGGATTCATTGTTTCTAGTAGCACAGATGCATTTCAGCCGATGAATGAAGAAGGATTCATTGTTTCTAGTAGCACAGATGAATTTCAGCCGATGAATGAAGAAGGATTCATTGTTTCTAGTAGCACAGATGAATTTCAGCCGATGAATGAAGAAGGATTCATTGTTTTTAGTAGCACAAATGAATTTCAGCCGATGAATGAAGAAGGATTCATTGTTTTTAGTAGCACAGATGAATTTCAGCCAATGAATGAAGAAGGATTCATTGTTTTTAGTAGCACAGATGAATTTCAGCCAATGAATGAAGAAGGATTCATTGTTTCTAGTAGCACAGATGAATTTCAGCCAATGAATGAAGAAGGATTCATTGTTTTTAGTAGCACAGATGAACTTCAGCCAATGAATGAAGAAGGATTCATTGTTTTTAGTAGCACAGATGAATTTCAGCCAATGAATGAAGAAGGATTCATTGTTTTTAGTAGCACAGATGAATTTCAGCCAATGAATGAAGAAGGATTCATTGTTTCTAGTAGCACAATTGAATTTTAACCAATGAATGAAAAAGGATTCATTGTTTTTAGTAGCACAGATGAATTTCAGCCAATGAATGAAGAAGGATTCATTGTTTCTAGTAGCACAGATGAACTTCAGCCAATGAATGAAGAAGGATTCATTGTTTTTAGTAGCACAGATGAATTTCAGCCAATGAATGAAGAAGGATTCATTGTTTTTAGTAGCACAGATGAACTTCAGCCAATGAATGAAGAAGGATTCATTGTTTTTAGTAGCACAATTGAATTTTAACCAATGAATGAAGAAGGATTCATTGTTTTTAGTAGCACAGATGAATTTCAGCCAATGAATGAAGAAGGATTCATTGTTTTTTGTAGCACAGATGAATTTCAGCCAATGAATGAAGAAGGATTCATTGTTTCTAGTAGCACAGATGAATTTCAGCCAATGAATGAAGAAGGATTCATTGTTTTTAGTAGCACAATTGAATTTTAACCAATGAATGAAGAAGGATTCATTGTTTTTAGTAGCACAGGTGAACTTCAGCCAATGAATGAAGAAGGATTCATTGTTTTTAGTAGCACAGATGAATTTCAGCCAATGAATGAAGAAGGATTCATTGTTTTTAGTAGCACAATTGAATTTTAACCAATGAATGAAGAAGGATTCATTGTTTTTAGTAGCACAGATGAATTTCAGCCAATGAATGAAGAAGGATTCATTGTTTCTAGTAGCACAGATGAATTTCAGCCAATGAATGAAGAAGGATTCATTGTTTCTAGTAGCACAGGTGAACTTCAGCCAATGAATGAAGAAGGATTCATTGTTTTTAGTAGCACAGATGAATTTCAGCCAATGAATGAAGAAGGATTCATTGTTTCTAGTAGCACAGATGAATTTTAACCAATGAATGAAGAAGGATTCATTGTTTTTAGTAGCACAGATGAATTTCAGCCAATGAATGAAGAAGGATTCATTGTTTTTAGTAGCACAGATGAATTTCAGCCAATGAATGAAGAAGGATTCATTGTTTTTAGTAGCACAATTGAATTTTAACCAATGAATGAAGAAGGATTCATTGTTTTTAGTAGCACAGATGAACTTCAGCCAATGAATGAAGAAGGATTCATTGTTTCTAGTAGCACAGATGAATTTCAGCCAATGAATGAAGAAGGATTCATTGTTTTTAGTAGCACAGATGAACTTCAGCCAATGAATGAAGAAGGATTCATTGTTTTTAGTAGCACAGATGAATTTCAGCCAATGAATGAAGAAGGATTCATTGTTTTTAGTAGCACAATTGAATTTCAGCCAATGAATGAAGAAGGATTCATTGTTTTTAGTAGCACAGATGAACTTCAGCCAATGAATGAAGAAGGATTCATTGTTTTTAGTAGCACAGATGAATTTCAGCCAATGAATGAAGAAGGATTCATTGTTTTTAGTAGCACAGATGGATTTCAGCCAATGAATGAAGAAGGATTCATTGTTTCTAGTAGCACAGATGAATTTCAGCCAATGAATGAAGAAGGATTCATTGTTTTTTGTAGCACAGATGAATTTCAGCCAATGAATGAAGAAGGATTCATTGTTTCTAGTAGCACAGATGAATTTCAGCCAATGAATGAAGAAGGATTCATTGTTTTTAGTAGCACAATTGAATTTTAACCAATGAATGAAGAAGGATTCATTGTTTTTAGTAGCACAGATGAATTTCAGCCAATGAATGAAGAAGGATTCATTGTTTTTTGTAGCACAGATGAATTTCAGCCAATGAATGAAGAAGGATTCATTGTTTCTAGTAGCACAGATGAATTTCAGCCAATGAATGAAGAAGGATTCATTGTTTTTAGTAGCACAATTGAATTTTAACCAATGAATGAAGAAGGATTCATTGTTTTTAGTAGCACAGGTGAACTTCAGCCAATGAATGAAGAAGGATTCATTGTTTTTAGTAGCACAGATGAATTTCAGCCAATGAATGAAGAAGGATTCATTGTTTTTAGTAGCACAATTGAATTTTAACCAATGAATGAAGAAGGATTCATTGTTTTTAGTAGCACAGATGAATTTCAGCCAATGAATGAAGAAGGATTCATTGTTTCTAGTAGCACAGATGAATTTCAGCCAATGAATGAAGAAGGATTCATTGTTTCTAGTAGCACAGGTGAACTTCAGCCAATGAATGAAGAAGGATTCATTGTTTTTAGTAGCACAGATGAATTTCAGCCAATGAATGAAGAAGGATTCATTGTTTCTAGTAGCACAGATGAATTTTAACCAATGAATGAAGAAGGATTCATTGTTTTTAGTAGCACAGATGAATTTCAGCCAATGAATGAAGAAGGATTCATTGTTTTTAGTAGCACAGATGAATTTCAGCCAATGAATGAAGAAGGATTCATTGTTTTTAGTAGCACAATTGAATTTTAACCAATGAATGAAGAAGGATTCATTGTTTTTAGTAGCACAGATGAACTTCAGCCAATGAATGAAGAAGGATTCATTGTTTCTAGTAGCACAGATGAATTTCAGCCAATGAATGAAGAAGGATTCATTGTTTTTAGTAGCACAGATGAACTTCAGCCAATGAATGAAGAAGGATTCATTGTTTTTAGTAGCACAGATGAATTTCAGCCAATGAATGAAGAAGGATTCATTGTTTTTAGTAGCACAGATGAATTTCAGCCAATGAATGAAGAAGGATTCATTGTTTTTAGTAGCACAGATGAACTTCAGCCAATGAATGAAGAAGGATTCATTGTTTTTAGTAGCACAGATGAATTTCAGCCAATGAATGAAGAAGGATTCATTGTTTCTAGTAGCACAGATGAATTTCAGCCAATGAATGAAGAAGGATTCATTGTTTTTAGTAGCACAGATGAACTTCAGCCAATGAATGAAGAAGGATTCATTGTTTTTAGTAGCACAGATGAATTTCAGCCAATGAATGAAGAAGGATTCATTGTTTTTAGTAGCACAGATGAACTTCAGCCAATGAATGAAGAAGGATTCATTGTTTTTAGTAGCACAGATGAATTTCAGCCAATGAATGAAGAAGGATTCATTGTTTTTAGTAGCACAGATGAATTTCAGCCAATGAATGAAGAAGGATTCATTGTTTTTAGTAGCACAGATGAATTTCAGCCAATGAATGAAGAAGGATTCATTGTTTTTAGTAGCACAGATGAACTTCAGCCAATGAATGAAGAAGGATTCATTGTTTTTAGTAGCACAGATGAATTTCAGCCAATGAATGAAGAAGGATTCATTGTTTTTAGTAGCACAGATGAACTTCAGCCAATGAATGAAGAAGGATTCATTGTTTTTAGTAGCACAGATGAATTTCAGCCAATGAATGAAGAAGGATTCATTGTTTTTAGTAGCACAGATGAATTTCAGCCAATGAATGAAGAAGGATTCATTGTTTTTAGTAGCACAGATGAACTTCAGCCAATGAATGAAGAAGGATTCATTGTTTTTAGTAGCACAGATGAATTTCAGCCAATGAATGAAGAAGGATTCATTGTTTTTAGTAGCACAGATGAATTTCAGCCAATGAATGAAGAAGGATTCATTGTTTTTAGTAGCACAGATGAACTTCAGCCAATGAATGAAGAAGGATTCATTGTTTTTAGTAGCACAGATGAACTTCAGCCAATGAATGAAGAAGGATTCATTGTTTTTAGTAGCACAGATGAATTTCAGCCAATGAATGAAGAAGGATTCATTGTTTTTAGTAGCACAATTGAATTTTAACCAATGAATGAAGAAGGATTCATTGTTTTTAGTAGCACAGATGAACTTCAGCCAATGAATGAAGAAGGATTCATTGTTTTTAGTAGCACAGATGAATTTCAGCCAATGAATGAAGAAGGATTCATTGTTTTTAGTAGCACAGATGAATTTCAGCCAATGAATGAAGAAGGATTCATTGTTTTTAGTAGCACAATTGAATTTTAACCAATGAATGAAGAAGGATTCATTGTTTTTAGTAGCACAGATGAACTTCAGCCAATGAATGAAGAAGGATTCATTGTTTCTAGTAGCACAGATGAATTTCAGCCAATGAATGAAGAAGGATTCATTGTTTCTAGTAGCACAGATGAACTTCAGCCAATGAATGAAGAAGGATTCATTGTTTTTAGTAGCACAGATGAACTTCAGCCAATGAATGAAGAAGGATTCATTGTTTTTAGTAGCACAATTGAATTTTAACCAATGAATGAAGAAGGATTCGTTGTTTCTAGTAGCACAGATGAACTTCAGCCAATGAATGAAGAAGGATTCATTGTTTTTAGTAGCACAGATGAATTTCAGCCAATGAATGAAGAAGGATTCATTGTTTTTAGTAGCACAGATGAATTTCAGCCAATGAATGAAGAAGGATTCATTGTTTCTAGTAGCACAGATGAACTTCAGCCAATGAATGAAGAAGGATTCATTGTTTTTAGTAGCACAGATGAATTTCAGCCAATGAATGAAGAAGGATTCATTGTTTTTAGTAGCACAGATGAATTTCAGCCAATGAATGAAGAAGGATTCATTGTTTTTAGTAACACAGATGAATTTCAGCCGATGAATGAAGAAGGATTCATTGTTTTTAGTAGCACAGATGAATTTCAGCCAATGAATGAAGAAGGATTCATTGTTTCTAGTAGCACAGATGAATTTCAGCCAATGAATGAAGAAGGATTCATTGTTTTTAGTAGCACAGATGAATTTCAGCCAATGAATGAAGAAGGATTCATTGTTTTTAGTAGCACAGATGAATTTTAACCAATGAATGAAGAAGGATTCATTGTTTTTAGTAGCACAGATGAATTTCAGCCAATGAATGAAGAAGGATTCATTGTTTCTAGTAGCACAGATGAATTTCAGCCAATGAATGAAGAAGGATTCATTGTTTTTAGTAGCACAGATGAATTTCAGCCAATGAATGAAGAAGGATTCATTGTTTTTAGTAGCACAGATGAATTTCAGCCAATGAATGAAGAAGGATTCATTGTTTTTAGTAACACAGATGAATTTCAGCCGATGAATGAAGAAGGATTCACTGTTTTTAGTAGCACAGATGAATTTCAGCCAATGAATGAAGAAGGATTCATTGTTTTTAGTAGCACAGATGAACTTCAGCCAATGAATGAAGAAGGATTCATTGTTTTTAGTAGCACAGATGAATTTCAGCCAATGAATGAAGAAGGATTCATTGTTTTTAGTAACACAGATGAATTTCAGCCGATGAATGAAGAAGGATTCATTGTTTTTAGTAGCACAATTGAATTTTTACCAGTGAATGAAGAAGGATTCATTGTTTTTAGTAGCACAGATGAATTTCAGCCGATGAGTGAAGAAGGATTCATTGTTTTTAGTAGCACAGATGAATTTCAGCCGATGAATGAAGAAGGATTCATTGTTTCTAGTAGCACAGATGAATTTCAGCCAATGAATGAAGAAGGATTCATTGTTTTTAGTAGCACAGATGAATTTCAGCCAATGAATGAAGAAGGATTCATTGTTTTTAGTAGCACAGATGAACTTCAGCCAATGAATGAAGAAGGATTCATTGTTTTTAGTAGCACAATTGAATTTTAACCAATGAATGAAGAAGGATTCATTGTTTTTAGTAGCACAGATGAATTTCAGCCAATGAATGAAGAAGGATTCATTGTTTTTAGTAGCACAGATGAACTTCAGCCAATGAATGAAGAAGGATTCATTGTTTTTAGTAGCACAATTGAATTTTAACCAATGAATGAAGAAGGATTCATTGTTTTTAGTAGCACAGATGAATTTCAGCCAATGAATGAAGAAGGATTCATTGTTTTTAGTAGCACAGATGAATTTCAGCCAATGAATGAAGACGGATTCATTGTTTTAAGTAGCACAGATGAATTTCAGCCAATGAATGAAGAAGGATTCATTGTTTTTAGTAGCACAGATGAACTTCAGCCACTGAATGAAGAAGGATTCATTGTTTTTAGTAGCACAATTGAATTTTAACCAATGAATGAAGAAGGATTCATTGTTTTTAGTAACACAGATGAATTTCAGCCAATGAATGAAGAAGGATTTATTGTTTTTAGTAGCACAGATGAATTTCAGCCAATGAATGAAGAAGGATTCATTGTTTTTAGTAGCACAATTGAATTTTAACCAATGAATGAAGAAGGATTCATTGTTTTTAGTAGCACAGATGAATTTCAGCCAATGAATGAAGAAGGATTCATTGTTTTAAGTAGCACAGATGAATTTCAGCCAATGAATGAAGAAGGATTCATTGTTTTTAGTAACACAGATGAATTTCAGCCAATGAATGAAGAAGGATTCATTGTTTTTAGTAGCACAATTGAATTTTTACCAGTGAATGAAGAAGGATTCATTGTTTTTAGTAGCACAGATGAATTTCAGCCAATGAATGAAGAAGGATTCATTGTTTTAAGTAGCACAGATGAATTTCAGCCAATGAATGAAGAAGGATTCATTGTTTTTAGTAGCACAATTGAATTTTAACCAATGAATGAAGAAGGATTCATTGTTTTTAGTAGCACAGATGAATTTCAGCCAATGAATGAAGAAGGATTCATTGTTTTAAGTAGCACAGATGAATTTCAGCCAATGAATGAAGAAGGATTCATTGTTTTTAGTAGCACAGATGAATTTCAGCCAATGAATGAAGAAGGATTCATTGTTTTAAGTAGCACAGATGAATTTCAGCCAATGAATGAAGAAGGATTCATTGTTTTTAGTAGCACAGATGAACTTCAGCCAATGAATGAAGAAGGATTCATTGTTTTTAGTAGCACAATTGAATTTTAACCAATGAATGAAGAAGGATTCATTGTTTTTAGTAGCACAGATGAATTTCAGCCAATGAATGAAGAAGGATTCATTGTTTTAAGTAGCACAGATGAACTTCAGCCAATGAATGAAGAAGGATTCATTGTTTTTAGTAGCACAATTGAATTTCAGCCAATGAATGAAGAAGGATTCATTGTTTCTAGTAGCACAGATGAACTTCAGCCAATGAATGAAGAAGGATTCATTGTTTTTAGTAGCACAGATGAATTTCAGCCAATGAATGAAGAAGGATTCATTGTTTTTAGTAGCACAGATGAACTTCAGCCAATGAATGAAGAAGGATTCATTGTTTTTAGTAGCACAGATGAATTTCAGCCAATGAATGAAGAAGGATTCATTGTTTTTAGTAGCACAGATGGATTTCAGCCAATGAATGAAGAAGGATTCATTGTTTCTAGTAGCACAGATGAATTTCAGCCAATGAATGAAGAAGGATTCATTGTTTTTTGTAGCACAGATGAATTTCAGCCAATGAATGAAGAAGGATTCATTGTTTCTAGTAGCACAGATGAATTTCAGCCAATGAATGAAGAAGGATTCATTGTTTTTAGTAGCACAATTGAATTTTAACCAATGAATGAAGAAGGATTCATTGTTTTTAGTAGCACAGGTGAACTTCAGCCAATGAATGAAGAAGGATTCATTGTTTTTAGTAGCACAGATGAATTTCAGCCAATGAATGAAGAAGGATTCATTGTTTTTAGTAGCACAATTGAATTTTAACCAATGAATGAAGAAGGATTCATTGTTTTTAGTAGCACAGATGAATTTCAGCCAATGAATGAAGAAGGATTCATTGTTTCTAGTAGCACAGATGAATTTCAGCCAATGAATGAAGAAGGATTCATTGTTTCTAGTAGCACAGGTGAACTTCAGCCAATGAATGAAGAAGGATTCATTGTTTTTAGTAGCACAGATGAATTTCAGCCAATGAATGAAGAAGGATTCATTGTTTCTAGTAGCACAGATGAATTTTAACCAATGAATGAAGAAGGATTCATTGTTTTTAGTAGCACAGATGAATTTCAGCCAATGAATGAAGAAGGATTCATTGTTTTTAGTAGCACAGATGAATTTCAGCCAATGAATGAAGAAGGATTCATTGTTTTAAGTAGCACAGATGAATTTCAGCCAATGAATGAAGAAGGATTCATTGTTTTTAGTAGCACAGATGAACTTCAGCCAATGAATGAAGAAGGATTCATTGTTTTTAGTAGCACAATTGAATTTTAACCAATGAATGAAGAAGGATTCATTGTTTTTAGTAGCACAGATGAATTTCAGCCAATGAATGAAGAAGGATTCATTGTTTTAAGTAGCACAGATGAACTTCAGCCAATGAATGAAGAAGGATTCATTGTTTTTAGTAGCACAATTGAATTTTAACCAATGAATGAAGAAGGATTCATTGTTTTTAGTAGCACAGATGAATTTCAGCCAATGAATGAAGAAGGATTCATTGTTTTTAGTAGCACAATTGAATTTTAACCAATGAATGAAGAAGGATTCATTGTTTTTAGTAGCACAGATGAATTTCAGCCAATGAATGAAGAAGGATTCATTGTTTTTAGTAGCACAGATGAATTTCAGCCAATGAATGAAGAAGGATTCATTGTTTTAAGTAGCACAGATGAATTTCAGCCAATGAATGAAGAAGGATTCATTGTTTTTAGTAACACAGATGAATTTCAGCCGATGAATGAAGAAGGATTCATTGTTTTTAGTAGCACAATTGAATTTTTACCAGTGAATGAAGAAGGATTCATTGTTTTTAGTAGCACAGATGAATTTCAGCCGATGAGTGAAGAAGGATTCATTGTTTTTAGTAGCACAGATGAATTTCAGCCGATGAATGAAGAAGGATTCATTGTTTCTAGTAGCACAGATGAATTTCAGCCAATGAATGAAGAAGGATTCATTGTTTTTAGTAGCACAGATGAATTTCAGCCAATGAATGAAGAAGGATTCATTGTTTTTAGTAGCACAGATGAATTTCAGCCAATGAATGAAGAAGGATTCATTGTTTTAAGTAGCACAGATGAATTTCAGCCAATGAATGAAGAAGGATTCATTGTTTTTAGTAACACAGATGAATTTCAGCCGATGAATGAAGAAGGATTCATTGTTTTTAGTAGCACAATTGAATTTTTACCAGTGAATGAAGAAGGATTCATTGTTTTTAGTAGCACAATTGAATTTTTACCAGTGAATGAAGAAGGATTCATTGTTTTTAGTAGCACAGATGAATTTCAGCCGATGAGTGAAGAAGGATTCATTGTTTTTAGTAGCACAGATGAATTTCAGCCAATGAATGAAGAAGGATTCATTGTTTTAAGTAGCACAGATGAATTTCAGCCAATGAATGAAGAAGGATTCATTGTTTTAAGTAGCACAGATGAATTTCAGCCAATGAATGAAGAAGGATTCATTGTTTTTAGTAGCACAGATGAATTTCAGCCAATGAATGAAGAAGGATTCATTGTTTTTAGTAGCACAGATGAATTTCAGCCAATGAATGAAGAAGGATTCATTGTTTTAAGTAGCACAGATGAATTTCAGCCAATGAATGAAGAAGGATTCATTGTTTTTAGTAGCACAATTGAATTTTAACCAATGAATGAAGAAGGATTCATTGTTTTTAGTAGCACAGATGAATTTCAGCCAATGAATGAAGAAGGATTCATTGTTTTAAGTAGCACAGATGAATTTCAGCCAATGAATGAAGAAGGATTCATTGTTTTAAGTAGCACAGATGAATTTCAGCCAATGAATGAAGAAGGATTCATTGTTTTTAGTAGCACAGATGAATTTCAGCCAATGAATGAAGAAGGATTCATTGTTTTAAGTAGCACAGATGAATTTCAGCCAATGAATGAAGAAGGATTCATTGTTTTTAGTAGCACAATTGAATTTTAACCAATGAATGAAGAAGGATTCATTGTTTTAAGTAGCACAGATGAATTTCAGCCAATGAATGAAGAAGGATTCATTGTTTTTAGTAGCACAATTGAATTTTAACCAATGAATGAAGAAGGATTCATTGTTTTAAGTAGCACAGATGAATTTCAGCCAATGAATGAAGAAGGATTCATTGTTTTAAGTAGCACAGATGAATTTCAGCCAATGAATGAAGAAGGATTCATTGTTTTTAGTAGCACAGATGAATTTCAGCCGATGAGTGAAGAAGGATTCATTGTTTTAAGTAGCACAGATGAATTTCAGCCAATGAATGAAGAAGGATTCATTGTTTTAAGTAGCACAGATGAACTTCAGCCAATGAATGAAGAAGGATTCATTGTTTTTAGTAGCACAATTGAATTTTAACCAATGAATGAAGAAGGATTCATTGTTTTTAGTAGCACAATTGAATTTTAACCAATGAATGAAGAAGGATTCATTGTTTTAAGTAGCACAGATGAACTTCAGCCAATGAATGAAGAAGGATTCATTGTTTTTAGTAGCACAATTGAATTTTAACCAATGAATGAAGAAGGATTCATTGTTTTTAGTAGCACAATTGAATTTTAACCAATGAATGAAGAAGGATTCATTGTTTTAAGTAGCACAGATGAATTTCAGCCAATGAATGAAGAAGGATTCATTGTTTTTAGTAGCACAGATGAATTTCAGCCAATGAATGAAGAAGGATTCATTGTTTTTAGTAGCACAGATGAATTTCAGCCAATGAATGAAGAAGGATTCATTGTTTTAAGTAGCACAGATGAATTTCAGCCAATGAATGAAGAAGGATTCATTGTTTTTAGTAGCACAGATGAATTTCAGCCAATGAATGAAGAAGGATTCATTGTTTTAAGTAGCACAGATGAATTTTAGCCAATGAATGAAGAAGGATTCATTGTTTTTAGTAGCACAGATGAATTTCAGCCAATGAATGAAGAAGGATTCATTGTTTTTAGTAGCACAATTGAATTTTAACCAATGAATGAAGAAGGATTCATTGTTTTTAGTAGCACAGATGAATTTCAGCCAATGAATGAAGAAGGATTCATTGTTTTAAGTAGCACAGATGAATTTCAGCCAATGAATGAAGAAGGATTCATTGTTTTTAGTAGCACAGATGAATTTCAGCCAATGAATGAAGAAGGATTCATTGTTTTAAGTAGCACAGATGAATTTCAGCCAATGAATGAAGAAGGATTCATTGTTTTTAGTAGCACAGATGAATTTCAGCCAATGAATGAAGAAGGATTCATTGTTTTTAGTAGCACAGATGAATTTCAGCCAATGAATGAAGAAGGATTCATTGTTTTAAGTAGCACAGATGAATTTTAGCCAATGAATGAAGAAGGATTCATTGTTTTTAGTAGCACAGATGAATTTCAGCCAATGAATGAAGAAGGATTCATTGTTTTTAGTAGCACAATTGAATTTTAACCAATGAATGAAGAAGGATTCATTGTTTTAAGTAGCACAGATGAATTTCAGCCAATGAATGAAGAAGGATTCATTGTTTTTAGTAGCACAATTGAATTTTAACCAATGAATGAAGAAGGATTCATTGTTTTTAGTAGCACAGATGAACTTCAGCCAATGAATGAAGAAGGATTCATTGTTTTTAGTAGCACAATTGAATTTTAACCAATGAATGAAGAAGGATTCATTGTTTTAAGTAGCACAGATGAATTTCAGCCAATGAATGAAGAAGGATTCATTGTTTTTAGTAGCACAGATGAATTTCAGCCAATGAATGAAGAAGGATTCATTGTTTTAAGTAGCACAGATGAATTTCAGCCAATGAATGAAGAAGGATTCATTGTTTTTAGTAGCACAATTGAATTTTAACCAATGAATGAAGAAGGATTCATTGTTTTTAGTAGCACAGATGAATTTCAGCCAATGAATGAAGAAGGATTCATTGTTTTTAGTAGCACAGATGAATTTCAGCCAATGAATGAAGAAGGATTCATTGTTTTTAGTAGCACAGATGAATTTCAGCCAATGAATGAAGAAGGATTCATTGTTTTTAGTAGCACAATTGAATTTTAACCAATGAATGAAGAAGGATTCATTGTTTTTAGTAGCACAGATGAATTTCAGCCAATGAATGAAGAAGGATTCATTGTTTTTAGTAGCACAGATGAATTTCAGCCAATGAATGAAGAAGGATTCATTGTTTTTAGTAGCACAATTGAATTTTAACCAATGAATGAAGAAGGATTCATTGTTTTTAGTAGCACAATTGAATTTTAACCAATGAATGAAGAAGGATTCATTGTTTTTAGTAGCACAGATGAATTTCAGCCAATGAATGAAGAAGGATTCATTGTTTTTAGTAGCACAATTGAATTTTAACCAATGAATGAAGAAGGATTCATTGTTTTAAGTAGCACAGATGAATTTCAGCCAATGAATGAAGAAGGATTCATTGTTTTTAGTAGCACAATTGAATTTTAACCAATGAATGAAGAAGGATTCATTGTTTTTATTTGCACAGATGAACTTCAGCCAATGAATGAAGAAGGATTCATTGTTTTTAGTAGCACAATTGAATTTTAACCAATGAATGAAGAAGGATTCATTGTTTTAAGTAGCACAGATGAATTTCAGCCAATGAATGAAGAAGGATTCATTGTTTTTAGTAGCACAATTGAATTTTAACCAATGAATGAAGAAGGATTCATTGTTTTTAGTAGCACAGATGAATTTCAGCCAATGAATGAAGAAGGATTCATTGTTTTTAGTAGCACAATTGAATTTTAACCAATGAATGAAGAAGGATTCATTGTTTTTAGTAGCACAGATGAATTTCAGCCAATGAATGAAGAAGGATTCATTGTTTTTAGTAGCACAGATGAATTTCAGCCAATGAATGAAGAAGGATTCATTGTTTTTAGTAGCACAATTGAATTTTAACCAATGAATGAAGAAGGATTCATTGTTTTAAGTAGCACAGATGAATTTCAGCCAATGAATGAAGAAGGATTCATTGTTTTTAGTAGCACAATTGAATTTTAACCAATGAATGAAGAAGGATTCATTGTTTTTAGTAGCACAGATGAACTTCAGCCAATGAATGAAGAAGGATTCATTGTTTTTAGTAGCACAATTGAATTTTAACCAATGAATGAAGAAGGATTCATTGTTTTAAGTAGCACAGATGAATTTCAGCCAATGAATGAAGAAGGATTCATTGTTTTTAGTAGCACAGATGAATTTCAGCCAATGAATGAAGAAGGATTCATTGTTTTAAGTAGCACAGATGAATTTCAGCCAATGAATGAAGAAGGATTCATTGTTTTTAGTAGCACAATTGAATTTTAACCAATGAATGAAGAAGGATTCATTGTTTTTAGTAGCACAGATGAATTTCAGCCAATGAATGAAGAAGGATTCATTGTTTTTAGTAGCACAGATGAATTTCAGCCAATGAATGAAGAAGGATTCATTGTTTTTAGTAGCACAGATGAATTTCAGCCAATGAATGAAGAAGGATTCATTGTTTTTAGTAGCACAATTGAATTTTAACCAATGAATGAAGAAGGATTCATTGTTTTTAGTAGCACAGATGAATTTCAGCCAATGAATGAAGAAGGATTCATTGTTTTTAGTAGCACAGATGAATTTCAGCCAATGAATGAAGAAGGATTCATTGTTTTTAGTAGCACAATTGAATTTTAACCAATGAATGAAGAAGGATTCATTGTTTTTAGTAGCACAATTGAATTTTAACCAATGAATGAAGAAGGATTCATTGTTTTTAGTAGCACAGATGAATTTCAGCCAATGAATGAAGAAGGATTCATTGTTTTTAGTAGCACAATTGAATTTTAACCAATGAATGAAGAAGGATTCATTGTTTTTATTTGCACAGATGAACTTCAGCCAATGAATGAAGAAGGATTCATTGTTTTTAGTAGCACAATTGAATTTTAACCAATGAATGAAGAAGGATTCATTGTTTTAAGTAGCACAGATGAATTTCAGCCAATGAATGAAGAAGGATTCATTGTTTTTAGTAGCACAATTGAATTTTAACCAATGAATGAAGAAGGATTCATTGTTTTTAGTAGCACAGATGAATTTCAGCCAATGAATGAAGAAGGATTCATTGTTTTTAGTAGCACAATTGAATTTTAACCAATGAATGAAGAAGGATTCATTGTTTTTAGTAGCACAGATGAATTTCAGCCAATGAATGAAGAAGGATTCATTGTTTTTAGTAGCACAATTGAATTTTAACCAATGAATGAAGAAGGATTCATTGTTTTAGGTAGCACAGATGAATTTCAGCCAATGAATGAAGAAGGATTCATTGTTTTTAGTAGCACAATTGAATTTTAACCAATGAATGAAGAAGGATTCATTGTTTTTAGTAGCACAGATGAATTTCAGCCAATGAATGAAGAAGGATTCATTGTTTTTAGTAGCACAGATGAATTTCAGCCAATGAATGAAGAAGGATTCATTGTTTTTAGTAGCACAATTGAATTTTAACCAATGAATGAAGAAGGATTCATTGTTTTTAGTAGCACAGATGAATTTCAGCCAATGAATGAAGAAGGATTCATTGTTTTTAGTAGCACAATTGAATTTTAACCAATGAATGAAGAAGGATTCATTGTTTTTATTTGCACAGATGAACTTCAGCCAATGAATGAAGAAGGATTCATTGTTTTTAGTAGCACAATTGAATTTTAACCAATGAATGAAGAAGGATTCATTGTTTTAAGTAGCACAGATGAATTTCAGCCAATGAATGAAGAAGGATTCATTGTTTTTAGTAGCACAATTGAATTTTAACCAATGAATGAAGAAGGATTCATTGTTTTTAGTAGCACAGATGAATTTCAGCCAATGAATGAAGAAGGATTCATTGTTTTTAGTAGCACAGATGAACTTCAGCCAATGAATGAAGAAGGATTCATTGTTTTTAGTAGCACAGATGAATTTCAGCCAATGAATGAAGAAGGATTCATTGTTTTTAGTAGCACAATTGAATTTTAACCAATGAATGAAGAAGGATTCATTGTTTTAGGTAGCACAGATGAATTTCAGCCAATGAATGAAGAAGGATTCATTGTTTTTAGTAGCACAATTGAATTTTAACCAATGAATGAAGAAGGATTCATTGTTTTTAGTAGCACAGATGAATTTCAGCCAATGAATGAAGAAGGATTCATTGTTTTTAGTAGCACAGATGAATTTCAGCCAATGAATGAAGAAGGATTCATTGTTTTAAGTAGCACAGATGAATTTCAGCCAATGAATGAAGAAGGATTCATTGTTTTTAGTAGCACAGATGAACTTCAGCCAATGAATGAAGAAGGATTCATTGTTTTTAGTAGCACAATTGAATTTTAACCAATGAATGAAGAAGGATTCATTGTTTTAGGTAGCACAGATGAATTTCAGCCAATGAATGAAGAAGGATTCATTGTTTTTAGTAGCACAATTGAATTTTAACCAATGAATGAAGAAGGATTCATTGTTTTTAGTAGCACAGATGAATTTCAGCCAATGAATGAAGAAGGATTCATTGTTTTTAGTAGCACAATTGAATTTTAACCAATGAATGAAGAAGGATTCATTGTTTTTAGTAGCACAGATGAATTTCAGCCAATGAATGAAGAAGGATTCATTGTTTTTAGTAGCACAGATGAACTTCAGCCAATGAATGAAGAAGGATTCATTGTTTTTAGTAGCACAATTGAATTTTAACCAATGAATGAAGAAGGATTCATTGTTTTAAGTAGCACAGATGAATTTCAGCCAATGAATGAAGAAGGATTCATTGTTTTTAGTAGCACAATTGAATTTTAACCAATGAATGAAGAAGGATTCATTGTTTTTAGTAGCACAGATGAATTTCAGCCAATGAATGAAGAAGGATTCATTGTTTTTAGTAGCACAATTGAATTTTAACCAATGAATGAAGAAGAATTCATTGTTTTAGGTAGCACAGATGAATTTCAGCCAATGAATGAAGAAGGATTCATTGTTTTTAGTAGCACAATTGAATTTTAACCAATGAATGAAGAAGGATTCATTGTTTTTAGTAGCACAGATGAATTTCAGCCAATGAATGAAGAAGGATTCATTGTTTTTAGTAGCACAGATGAACTTCAGCCAATGAATGAAGAAGGATTCATTGTTTTTAGTAGCACAGATGAATTTCAGCCAATGAATGAAGAAGGATTCATTGTTTTTAGTAGCACAATTGAATTTTAACCAATGAATGAAGAAGGATTCATTGTTTTAGGTAGCACAGATGAATTTCAGCCAATGAATGAAGAAGGATTCATTGTTTTTAGTAGCACAATTGAATTTTAACCAATGAATGAAGAAGGATTCATTGTTTTTAGTAGCACAGATGAATTTCAGCCAATGAATGAAGAAGGATTCATTGTTTTTAGTAGCACAGATGAATTTCAGCCAATGAATGAAGAAGGATTCATTGTTTTAAGTAGCACAGATGAATTTCAGCCAATGAATGAAGAAGGATTCATTGTTTTTAGTAGCACAGATGAACTTCAGCCAATGAATGAAGAAGGATTCATTGTTTTTAGTAGCACAATTGAATTTTAACCAATGAATGAAGAAGGATTCATTGTTTTAGGTAGCACAGATGAATTTCAGCCAATGAATGAAGAAGGATTCATTGTTTTTAGTAGCACAATTGAATTTTAACCAATGAATGAAGAAGGATTCATTGTTTTTAGTAGCACAGATGAATTTCAGCCAATGAATGAAGAAGGATTCATTGTTTTTAGTAGCACAATTGAATTTTAACCAATGAATGAAGAAGGATTCATTGTTTTTAGTAGCACAGATGAATTTCAGCCAATGAATGAAGAAGGATTCATTGTTTTTAGTAGCACAGATGAACTTCAGCCAATGAATGAAGAAGGATTCATTGTTTTTAGTAGCACAATTGAATTTTAACCAATGAATGAAGAAGGATTCATTGTTTTAAGTAGCACAGATGAATTTCAGCCAATGAATGAAGAAGGATTCATTGTTTTTAGTAGCACAATTGAATTTTAACCAATGAATGAAGAAGGATTCATTGTTTTTAGTAGCACAGATGAATTTCAGCCAATGAATGAAGAAGGATTCATTGTTTTTAGTAGCACAATTGAATTTTAACCAATGAATGAAGAAGAATTCATTGTTTTAGGTAGCACAGATGAATTTCAGCCAATGAATGAAGAAGGATTCATTGTTTTTAGTAGCACAATTGAATTTTAACCAATGAATGAAGAAGGATTCATTGTTTTTAGTAGCACAGATGAATTTCAGCCAATGAATGAAGAAGGATTCATTGTTTTTAGTAGCACAGATGAATTTCAGCCAATGAATGAAGAAGGATTCATTGTTTTTAGTAGCACAGATGAATTTCAGCCAATGAATGAAGAAGGATTCATTGTTTTTAGTAGCACAATTGAATTTTAACCAATGAATGAAGAAGGATTCATTGTTTTAGGTAGCACAGATGAATTTCAGCCAATGAATGAAGAAGGATTCATTGTTTTTAGTAGCACAATTGAATTTTAACCAATGAATGAAGAAGAATTCATTGTTTTAAGTAGCACAGATGAATTTCAGCCAATGAATGAAGAAGGATTCATTGTTTTAAGTAGCACAGATGAATTTCAGCCAATGAATGAAGAAGGATTCATTGTTTTTAGTAGCACAGATGAACTTCAGCCAATGAATGAAGAAGGATTCATTGTTTTTAGTAGCACAATTGAATTTTAACCAATGAATGAAGAAGGATTCATTGTTTTTAGTAGCACAGATGAATTTCAGCCAATGAATGAAGAAGGATTCATTGTTTTAAGTAGCACAGATGAATTTCAGCCAATGAATGAAGAAGGATTCATTGTTTTTAGTAGCACAATTGAATTTTAACCAATGAATGAAGAAGGATTCATTGTTTTAAGTAGCACAGATGAACTTCAGCCAATGAATGAAGAAGGATTCATTGTTTTAAGTAGCACAGATGAATTTCAGCCAATGAATGAAGAAGGATTCATTGTTTTTAGTAGCACAGATGAACTTCAGCCAATGAATGAAGAAGGATTCATTGTTTTTAGTAGCACAATTGAATTTTAACCAATGAATGAAGAAGGATTCATTGTTTTAAGTAGCACAGATGAATTTCAGCCAATGAATGAAGAAGGATTCATTGTTTTTAGTAGCACAGATGAACTTCAGCCAATGAATGAAGAAGGATTCATTGTTTTTAGTAGCACAGATGAACTTCAGCCAATGAATGAAGAAGGATTCATTGTTTCTAGTAGCACAGATGAATTTCAGCCAATGAATGAAGAAGGATTCATTGTTTTTAGTAGCACAATTGAATTTTAACCAATGAATGAAGAAGAATTCATTGTTTTAAGTAGCACAGATGAATTTCAGCCAATGAATGAAGAAGGATTCATTGTTTTAAGTAGCACAGATGAATTTCAGCCAATGAATGAAGAAGGATTCATTGTTTTTAGTAGCACAGATGAACTTCAGCCAATGAATGAAGAAGGATTCATTGTTTTTAGTAGCACAGATGAATTTCAGCCAATGAATGAAGAAGGATTCATTGTTTTTAGTAGCACAATTGAATTTTAACCAATGAATGAAGAAGGATTCATTGTTTTTAGTAGCACAGATGAATTTCAGCCAATGAATGAAGAAGGATTCATTGTTTTTAGTAGCACAGATGAACTTCAGCCAATGAATGAAGAAGGATTCATTGTTTTTAGTAGCACAATTGAATTTTAACCAATGAATGAAGAAGGATTCATTGTTTTAAGTAGCACAGATGAATTTCAGCCAATGAATGAAGAAGGATTCATTGTTTTTAGTAGCACAATTGAATTTTAACCAATGAATGAAGAAGGATTCATTGTTTTTAGTAGCACAGATGAATTTCAGCCAATGAATGAAGAAGGATTCATTGTTTTTAGTAGCACAATTGAATTTTAACCAATGAATGAAGAAGGATTCATTGTTTTTAGTAGCACAGATGAATTTCAGCCAATGAATGAAGAAGGATTCATTGTTTTTAGTAGCACAGATGAATTTCAGCCAATGAATGAAGAAGGATTCATTGTTTTTAGTAGCACAATTGAATTTTAACCAATGAATGAAGAAGGATTCATTGTTTTAGGTAGCACAGATGAATTTCAGCCAATGAATGAAGAAGGATTCATTGTTTTTAGTAGCACAATTGAATTTTAACCAATGAATGAAGAAGAATTCATTGTTTTAAGTAGCACAGATGAATTTCAGCCAATGAATGAAGAAGGATTCATTGTTTTAAGTAGCACAGATGAATTTCAGCCAATGAATGAAGAAGGATTCATTGTTTTTAGTAGCACAGATGAACTTCAGCCAATGAATGAAGAAGGATTCATTGTTTTTAGTAGCACAATTGAATTTTAACCAATGAATGAAGAAGGATTCATTGTTTTAAGTAGCACAGATGAATTTCAGCCAATGAATGAAGAAGGATTCATTGTTTTTAGTAGCACAATTGAATTTTAACCAATGAATGAAGAAGGATTCATTGTTTTTAGTAGCACAGATGAATTTCAGCCAATGAATGAAGAAGGATTCATTGTTTTTAGTAGCACAGATGAACTTCAGCCAATGAATGAAGAAGGATTCATTGTTTTTAGTAGCACAATTGAATTTTAACCAATGAATGAAGAAGGATTCATTGTTTTAACACTCATTATCTCTATCTACTCAACAAGCCCTGTAGTACTGATTCACCGGCGCAGAAATGTTCTCCGATTTGGCTAGAAACTTCATGAAAGCTTCATTTGGACCCAAATAGTCAAAAAATGTTGATTTCGAGTTCATGACTCACATGCTCCAGGAGCTGGAGCACGATAAAGAGCCCAAAATGAAAGTGGTCCGATCGGTTTGAAAAATGTTTTCCCGACGTTTTTTGCACCGTAGAGTACGAATTTTAAAATAAAAACTTTTGACATCGAGTTTTAAGAGTACCTGTAGTGCAGAATTTGTGATTTTTGATCAATTTTGGACGTTTTTTTTTGTTCCTGAAAATTTTTCCAACGGCTTACCAAAAATAAACGCCAGAATCGGATTCAGCATCTCAAAATACGTCGATTTCCATTAAGAAACCAAAAATCGACGTATACATATTGCCATTTTTTTCAGCTTTTATCCATTTTCAGAACCTACCCCCCTCCATGGGGAAAAAAGTCATAGTCTCAGATTCGTACAAAAATTTTGTGGGATGTTTCTCTATCCAAATGTGACTCAGTCATCATTTTTTAGATTCTGGAAAATCGATTTATAGTCGTGGCACCACTTCAAAAAAATTTATCATCTGATCCTGGATCCAAAATATTGAAATTTTTCAAATTGGTTTTTTTGAGCGGAATTTAATGGGAAAGTACTCAGTGAAGCCTGAATAATCGTTTTGGACAAAAACCGGCTCATAACTCTGGTTTTCAAGTCAGATATAAGTGCCAAAGCAACTTTCTCATGAAATTTCTGTAATTTTGTTGTTTTAACGAAGAAAACGTGATCTCTCGGGAAGATTATTTGTCCAAAACGACTGTTCAGGTTTTACTGAGTACTTTCCCATTAAATTCCGCTCAAAAAAACCAATTTGAAAAATTTCAATATTTTGGATCCAGGATCACATGATGGATTTTTTTGAAGTGGTGCCACGACTATAAATCGAATTTCCAGAATCTGAAAATTGGTGACTGAGTCACATTTGGATAGAGAAACATCCCACAAAATTTTTGTACGAATCTGAGACTATGACTTTTTTCACCATGGAGGTGGGTAGGTTCTGAAAATGGATAAAAGCGGAAAAAAATGGCAATATGTATACGTCGATTTTTGGTTTCTTAATGGAAATCGACGTATTTTGAGATGCTGAATCCGATTCTGGCGTTTATTTTTGGTAAGCCGTTGGAAAAATTTTCAGGAACAAAAAAAAACGTCCAAAATTGATCAAAAATCACAAATTCTGCACTACAGGTACTCTTAAAACTCGATGTCAAAAGTTTTTATTTTAAAATTCGTACTCTACGGTGCAAAAAACGTCGGGAAAACATTTTTCAAACCGATCGGACCACTTTCATTTTGGGCTCTTTATCGTGCTCCAGCTCCTGGAGCATGTGAGTCATGAACTCGAAATCAACATTTTTTGACTATTTGGGTCCAAATGAAGCTTTCATGAAGTTTCTAGCCAAATCGGAGAACATTTCTGCGCCGGTGAATTCTGTTTTCGAGTAATAACCGAGAGGCAGTGTTAAGTAGCACAGATGAATTTCAGCCAATGAATGAAGAAGGATTCATTGTTTTTAGTAGCACAATTGAATTTTAACCAATGAATGAAGAAGGATTCATTGTTTTTAGTAGCACAGATGAATTTCAGCCAATGAATGAAGAAGGATTCATTGTTTTTAGTAGCACAGATGAACTTCAGCCAATGAATGAAGAAGGATTCATTGTTTTTAGTAGCACAGATGAACTTCAGCCAATGAATGAAGAAGGATTCATTGTTTCTAGTAGCACAGATGAATTTCAGCCAATGAATGAAGAAGGATTCATTGTTTTTAGTAGCACAATTGAATTTTAACCAATGAATGAAGAAGGATTCATTGTTTTAAGTAGCACAGATGAATTTCAGCCAATGAATGAAGAAGGATTCATTGTTTTTAGTAGCACAGATGAACTTCAGCCAATGAATGAAGAAGGATTCATTGTTTTTAGTAGCACAGATGAACTTCAGCCAATGAATGAAGAAGGATTCATTGTTTCTAGTAGCACAGATGAATTTCAGCCAATGAATGAAGAAGGATTCATTGTTTTTAGTAGCACAATTGAATTTTAACCAATGAATGAAGAAGAATTCATTGTTTTAAGTAGCACAGATGAATTTCAGCCAATGAATGAAGAAGGATTCATTGTTTTAAGTAGCACAGATGAATTTCAGCCAATGAATGAAGAAGGATTCATTGTTTTTAGTAGCACAGATGAACTTCAGCCAATGAATGAAGAAGGATTCATTGTTTTTAGTAGCACAATTGAATTTTAACCAATGAATGAAGAAGGATTCATTGTTTTTAGTAGCACAGATGAATTTCAGCCAATGAATGAAGAAGGATTCATTGTTTTAAGTAGCACAGATGAATTTCAGCCAATGAATGAAGAAGGATTCATTGTTTTTAGTAGCACAATTGAATTTTAACCAATGAATGAAGAAGGATTCATTGTTTTAAGTAGCACAGATGAATTTCAGCCAATGAATGAAGAAGGATTCATTGTTTTTAGTAGCACAGATGAATTTCAGCCAATGAATGAAGAAGGATTCATTGTTTTAAGTAGCACAGATGAATTTCAGCCAATGAATGAAGAAGGATTCATTGTTTTTAGTAGCACAATTGAATTTTAACCAATGAATGAAGAAGGATTCATTGTTTTTAGTAGCACAGATGAATTTCAGCCAATGAATGAAGAAGGATTCATTGTTTTAAGTAGCACAGATGAATTTCAGCCAATGAATGAAGAAGGATTCATTGTTTTTAGTAGCACAATTGAATTTTAACCAATGAATGAAGAAGGATTCATTGTTTTAAGTAGCACAGATGAACTTCAGCCAATGAATGAAGAAGGATTCATTGTTTTTAGTAGCACAGATGAATTTCAGCCAATGAATGAAGAAGGATTCATTGTTTTAAGTAGCACAGATGAATTTCAGCCAATGAATGAAGAAGGATTCATTGTTTTTAGTAGCACAGATGAACTTCAGCCAATGAATGAAGAAGGATTCATTGTTTTTAGTAGCACAGATGAACTTCAGCCAATGAATGAAGAAGGATTCATTGTTTTAAGTAGCACAGATGAATTTCAGCCAATGAATGAAGAAGGATTCATTGTTTTTAGTAGCACAATTGAATTTTAACCAATGAATGAAGAAGGATTCATTGTTTTTAGTAGCACAGATGAATTTCAGCCAATGAATGAAGAAGGATTCATTGTTTTTAGTAGCACAATTGAATTTTAACCAATGAATGAAGAAGGATTCATTGTTTTTAGTAGCACAGATGAATTTCAGCCAATGAATGAAGAAGGATTCATTGTTTTTAGTAGCACAATTGAATTTTAACCAATGAATGAAGAAGGATTCATTGTTTTTAGTAGCACAGATGAATTTCAGCCAATGAATGAAGAAGGATTCATTGTTTTTAGTAGCACAGATGAATTTCAGCCAATGAATGAAGAAGGATTCATTGTTTTTAGTAGCACAGATGAACTTCAGCCAATGAATGAAGAAGGATTCATTGTTTTTAGTAGCACAGATGAACTTCAGCCAATGAATGAAGAAGGATTCATTGTTTTTAGTAGCACAGATGAATTTCAGCCAATGAATGAAGAAGGATTCATTGTTTTTAGTAGCACAGATGAATTTCAGCCAATGAATGAAGAAGGATTCATTGTTTTAAGTAGCACAGATGAATTTCAGCCAATGAATGAAGAAGGATTCATTGTTTTTAGTAGCACAGATGAACTTCAGCCAATGAATGAAGAAGGATTCATTGTTTTTAGTAGCACAATTGAATTTTAACCAATGAATGAAGAAGGATTCATTGTTTTTAGTAGCACAGATGAATTTCAGCCAATGAATGAAGAAGGATTCATTGTTTTTAGTAGCACAGATGAATTTCAGCCAATGAATGAAGAAGGATTCATTGTTTTTAGTAGCACAGATGAATTTCAGCCAATGAATGAAGAAGGATTCATTGTTTTTAGTAGCACAATTGAATTTTAACCAATGAATGAAGAAGGATTCATTGTTTTTAGTAGCACAGATGAATTTCAGCCAATGAATGAAGAAGGATTCATTGTTTTTAGTAGCACAATTGAATTTTAACCAATGAATGAAGAAGGATTCATTGTTTTTAGTAGCACAGATGAATTTCAGCCAATGAATGAAGAAGGATTCATTGTTTTTAGTAGCACAGATGAACTTCAGCCAATGAATGAAGAAGGATTCATTGTTTTTAGTAGCACAATTGAATTTTAACCAATGAATGAAGAAGGATTCATTGTTTTTAGTAGCACAGATGAACTTCAGCCAATGAATGAAGAAGGATTCATTGTTTTTAGTAGCACAATTGAATTTTAACCAATGAATGAAGAAGGATTCATTGTTTTTAGTAGCACAGATGAATTTCAGCCAATGAATGAAGAAGGATTCATTGTTTTTAGTAGCACAATTGAATTTTAACCAATGAATGAAGAAGGATTCATTGTTTTTAGTAGCACAGATGAATTTCAGCCAATGAATGAAGAAGGATTCATTGTTTTTAGTAGCACAGATGAACTTCAGCCAATGAATGAAGAAGGATTCATTGTTTTTAGTAGCACAATTGAATTTTAACCAATGAATGAAGAAGGATTCATTGTTTTAAGTAGCACAGATGAATTTCAGCCAATGAATGAAGAAGGATTCATTGTTTTTAGTAGCACAGATGAATTTCAGCCAATGAATGAAGAAGGATTCATTGTTTTTAGTAGCACAGATGAATTTCAGCCAATGAATGAAGAAGGATTCATTGTTTTTAGTAGCACAATTGAATTTTAACCAATGAATGAAGAAGGATTCATTGTTTTAAGTAGCACAGATGAATTTCAGCCAATGAATGAAGAAGGATTCATTGTTTTTAGTAGCACAATTGAATTTTAACCAATGAATGAAGAAGGATTCATTGTTTTAAGTAGCACAGATGAATTTCAGCCAATGAATGAAGAAGGATTCATTGTTTTTAGTAGCACAATTGAATTTTAACCAATGAATGAAGAAGGATTCATTGTTTTTAGTAGCACAGATGAATTTCAGCCAATGAATGAAGAAGGATTCATTGTTTTTAGTAGCACAATTGAATTTTAACCAATGAATGAAGAAGGATTCATTGTTTTAAGTAGCACAGATGAATTTCAGCCAATGAATGAAGAAGGATTCATTGTTTTTAGTAGCACAGATGAATTTCAGCCAATGAATGAAGAAGGATTCATTGTTTTTAGTAGCACAGATGAATTTCAGCCAATGAATGAAGAAGGATTCATTGTTTTTAGTAGCACAATTGAATTTTAACCAATGAATGAAGAAGGATTCATTGTTTTAAGTAGCACAGATGAATTTCAGCCAATGAATGAAGAAGGATTCATTGTTTTTAGTAGCACAATTGAATTTTAACCAATGAATGAAGAAGGATTCATTGTTTTAAGTAGCACAGATGAATTTCAGCCAATGAATGAAGAAGGATTCATTGTTTTTAGTAGCACAATTGAATTTTAACCAATGAATGAAGAAGGATTCATTGTTTTTAGTAGCACAGATGAATTTCAGCCAATGAATGAAGAAGGATTCATTGTTTTTAGTAGCACAATTGAATTTTAACCAATGAATGAAGAAGGATTCATTGTTTTAAGTAGCACAGATGAATTTCAGCCAATGAATGAAGAAGGATTCATTGTTTTTAGTAGCACAGATGAATTTCAGCCAATGAATGAAGAAGGATTCATTGTTTTTAGTAGCACAGATGAATTTCAGCCAATGAATGAAGAAGGATTCATTGTTTTAAGTAGCACAGATGAATTTCAGCCAATGAATGAAGAAGGATTCATTGTTTTTAGTAGCACAATTGAATTTTAACCAATGAATGAAGAAGGATTCATTGTTTTTAGTAGCCCAATTGAATTTTAACCAATGAATGAAGAAGGATTCATTGTTTTTAGTAGCACAGATGAATTTCAGCCAATGAATGAAGAAGGATTCATTGTTTTTAGTAGCACAATTGAATTTTAACCAATGAATGAAGAAGGATTCATTGTTTTTATTTGCACAGATGAACTTCAGCCAATGAATGAAGAAGGATTCATTGTTTTTAGTAGCACAATTGAATTTTAACCAATGAATGAAGAAGGATTCATTGTTTTAAGTAGCACAGATGAATTTCAGCCAATGAATGAAGAAGGATTCATTGTTTTTAGTAGCACAATTGAATTTTAACCAATGAATGAAGAAGGATTCATTGTTTTTATTTGCACAGATGAACTTCAGCCAATGAATGAAGAAGGATTCATTGTTTTTAGTAGCACAGATGAATTTCAGCCAATGAATGAAGAAGGATTCATTGTTTTAAGTAGCACAGATGAATTTCAGCCAATGAATGAAGAAGGATTCATTGTTTTTAGTAGCACAGATGAATTTCAGCCAATGAATGAAGAAGGATTCATTGTTTTAAGTAGCACAGATGAATTTCAGCCAATGAATGAAGAAGGATTCATTGTTTTTAGTAGCACAATTGAATTTTAACCAATGAATGAAGAAGGATTCATTGTTTTTAGTAGCACAATTGAATTTTAACCAATGAATGAAGAAGGATTCATTGTTTTTAGTAGCACAGATGAATTTCAGCCAATGAATGAAGAAGGATTCATTGTTTTTAGTAGCACAATTGAATTTTAACCAATGAATGAAGAAGGATTCATTGTTTTTAGTAGCACAGATGAATTTCAGCCAATGAATGAAGAAGGATTCATTGTTTTTAGTAGCACAGATGAATTTCAGCCAATGAATGAAGAAGGATTCATTGTTTTAAGTAGCACAGATGAATTTCAGCCAATGAATGAAGAAGGATTCATTGTTTTTAGTAGCACAATTGAATTTTAACCAATGAATGAAGAAGGATTCATTGTTTTAAGTAGCACAGATGAATTTCAGCCAATGAATGAAGAAGGATTCATTGTTTTTAGTAGCACAGATGAATTTCAGCCAATGAATGAAGAAGGATTCATTGTTTTAAGTAGCACAGATGAATTTCAGCCAATGAATGAAGAAGGATTCATTGTTTTTAGTAGCACAGATGAATTTCAGCCAATGAATGAAGAAGGATTCATTGTTTTTAGTAGCACAATTGAATTTTAACCAATGAATGAAGAAGGATTCATTGTTTTTAGTAGCACAGATGAATTTCAGCCAATGAATGAAGAAGGATTCATTGTTTTTAGTAGCACAATTGAATTTTAACCAATGAATGAAGAAGGATTCATTGTTTTTAGTAGCACAGATGAATTTCAGCCAATGAATGAAGAAGGATTCATTGTTTTTAGTAGCACAATTGAATTTTAACCAATGAATGAAGAAGGATTCATTGTTTTTAGTAGCACAGATGAATTTCAGCCAATGAATGAAGAAGGATTCATTGTTTTTAGTAGCACAATTGAATTTTAACCAATGAATGAAGAAGGATTCATTGTTTTTAGTAGCACAGATGAATTTCAGCCAATGAATGAAGAAGGATTCATTGTTTTTAGTAGCACAGATGAATTTCAGCCAATGAATGAAGAAGGATTCATTGTTTTTAGTAGCACAGATGAACTTCAGCCAATGAATGAAGAAGGATTCATTGTTTTTAGTAGCACAGATGAATTTCAGCCAATGAATGAAGAAGGATTCATTGTTTTTAGTAGCACAGATGAATTTCAGCCAATGAATGAAGAAGGATTCATTGTTTTTAGTAGCACAGATGAACTTCAGCCAATGAATGAAGAAGGATTCATTGTTTTTAGTAGCACAATTGAATTTTAACCAATGAATGAAGAAGGATTCATTGTTTTTAGTAGCACAGATGAATTTCAGCCAATGAATGAAGAAGGATTCATTGTTTTTAGTAGCACAGATGAACTTCAGCCAATGAATGAAGAAGGATTCATTGTTTTTAGTAGCACAGATGAATTTCAGCCAATGAATGAAGAAGGATTCATTGTTTTTAGTAGCACAGATGAATTTCAGCCAATGAATGAAGAAGGATTCATTGTTTTTAGTAGCACAGATGAACTTCAGCCAATGAATGAAGAAGGATTCATTGTTTTTAGTAGCACAATTGAATTTTAACCAATGAATGAAGAAGGATTCATTGTTTTAAGTAGCACAGATGAATTTCAGCCAATGAATGAAGAAGGATTCATTGTTTTTAGTAGCACAGATGAATTTCAGCCAATGAATGAAGAAGGATTCATTGTTTTTAGTAGCACAGATGAATTTCAGCCAATGAATGAAGAAGGATTCATTGTTTTTAGTAGCACAATTGAATTTTAACCAATGAATGAAGAAGGATTCATTGTTTTAAGTAGCACAGATGAATTTCAGCCAATGAATGAAGAAGGATTCATTGTTTTTAGTAGCACAGATGAATTTCAGCCAATGAATGAAGAAGGATTCATTGTTTTTAGTAGCACAGATGAATTTCAGCCAATGAATGAAGAAGGATTCATTGTTTTTAGTAGCACAATTGAATTTTAACCAATGAATGAAGAAGGATTCATTGTTTTAAGTAGCACAGATGAATTTCAGCCAATGAATGAAGAAGGATTCATTGTTTTTAGTAGCACAGATGAATTTCAGCCAATGAATGAAGAAGGATTCATTGTTTTAAGTAGCACAGATGAATTTCAGCCAATGAATGAAGAAGGATTCATTGTTTTTAGTAGCACAGATGAATTTCAGCCAATGAATGAAGAAGGATTCATTGTTTTAAGTAGCACAGATGAATTTCAGCCAATGAATGAAGAAGGATTCATTGTTTTTAGTAGCACAGATGAATTTCAGCCAATGAATGAAGAAGGATTCATTGTTTTTTGTAGCACAGATGAACTTCAGCCAATGAATGAAGAAGGATTCATTGTTTTAAGTAGCACAGATGAATTTCAGCCAATGAATGAAGACGGATTCATTGTTTTAAGTAGCACAGATGAATTTCAGCCAATGAATGAAGAAGGATTCATTGTTTTTAGTAGCACAGATGAATTTCAGCCAATGAATGAAGAAGGATTCATTGTTTTAAGTAGCACAATTGAATTTTAACCAATGAATGAAGAAGGATTCATTGTTTTAAGTAGCACAGATGAATTTCAGCCAATGAATGAAGAAGGATTCATTGTTTTTAGTAGCACAGATGAATTTCAGCCAATGAATGAAGAAGGATTCATTGTTTTTAGTAGCACAGATGAACTTCAGCCAATGAATGAAGAAGGATTCATTGTTTTAAGTAGCACAGATGAATTTCAGCCAATGAATGAAGAAGGATTCATTGTTTTAAGTAGCACAGATGAATTTCAGCCAATGAATGAAGAAGGATTCATTGTTTTTAGTAGCACAGATGAATTTCAGCCAATGAATGAAGAAGGATTCATTGTTTTTAGTAGCACAATTGAATTTTAACCAATGAATGAAGAAGGATTCATTGTTTTAAGTAGCACAGATGAATTTCAGCCAATGAATGAAGAAGGATTCATTGTTTTTAGTAGCACAGATGAATTTCAGCCAATGAATGAAGAAGGATTCATTGTTTTTAGTAGCACAGATGAATTTCAGCCAATGAATGAAGAAGGATTCATTGTTTTTAGTAGCACAGATGAATTTCAGCCAATGAATGAAGAAGGATTCATTGTTTTTAGTAGCACAGATGAATTTCAGCCAATGAATGAAGAAGGATTCATTGTTTTAAGTAGCACAGATGAATTTCAGCCAATGAATGAAGAAGGATTCATTGTTTTTAGTAGCACAGATGAATTTCAGCCAATGAATGAAGAAGGATTCATTGTTTTAAGTAGCACAGATGAATTTCAGCCAATGAATGAAGAAGGATTCATTGTTTTTAGTAGCACAGATGAATTTCAGCCAATGAATGAAGAAGGATTCATTGTTTTTAGTAGCACAGATGAATTTCAGCCAATGAATGAAGAAGGATTCATTGTTTTTAGTAGCACAGATGAATTTCAGCCAATGAATGAAGAAGGATTCATTGTTTTAAGTAGCACAGATGAATTTCAGCCAATGAATGAAGAAGGATTCATTGTTTTTAGTAGCACAGATGAATTTCAGCCAATGAATGAAGAAGGATTCATTGTTTTTAGTAGCACAGATGAATTTCAGCCAATGAATGAAGAAGGATTCATTGTTTTTAGTAGCACAGATGAATTTCAGCCAATGAATGAAGAAGGATTCATTGTTTTTAGTAGCACAGATGAATTTCAGCCAATGAATGAAGAAGGATTCATTGTTTTTAGTAGCACAATTGAATTTTAACCAATGAATGAAGAAGGATTCATTGTTTTAAGTAGCACAGATGAATTTCAGCCAATGAATGAAGAAGGATTCATTGTTTTTAGTAGCACAGATGAATTTCAGCCAATGAATGAAGAAGGATTCATTGTTTTTAGTAGCACAGATGAACTTCAGCCAATGAATGAAGAAGGATTCATTGTTTTAAGTAGCACAGATGAATTTCAGCCAATGAATGAAGAAGGATTCATTGTTTTTAGTAGCACAGATGAACTTCAGCCAATGAATGAAGAAGGATTCATTGTTTTAAGTAGCACAGATGAATTTCAGCCAATGAATGAAGAAGGATTCATTGTTTTTAGTAGCACAATTGAATTTTAACCAATGAATGAAGAAGGATTCATTGTTTTAAGTAGCACAGATGAATTTCAGCCAATGAATGAAGAAGGATCCATTGTTTTTAGTAGCACAGATGAATTTCAGCCAATGAATGAAGAAGGATTCATTGTTTTTAGTAGCACAGATGAATTTCAGCCAATGAATGAAGAAGGATTCATTGTTTTAAGTAGCACAGATGAATTTCAGCCAATGAATGAAGAAGGATTCATTGTTTTTAGTAGCACAGATGAATTTCAGCCAATGAATGAAGAAGGATTCATTGTTTTAAGTAGCACAGATGAATTTCAGCCAATGAATGAAGAAGGATTCATTGTTTTTAGTAGCACAGATGAACTTCAGCCAATGAATGAAGAAGGATTCATTGTTTTAAGTAGCACAGATGAATTTCAGCCAATGAATGAAGAAGGATTCATTGTTTTAAGTAGCACAGATGAATTTCAGCCAATGAATGAAGAAGGATTCATTGTTTTTAGTAGCACAGATGAATTTCAGCCAATGAATGAAGAAGGATTCATTGTTTTTAGTAGCACAGAGGAATTTTAACCAATGAATGAAGAAGGATTCATTGTTTTAAGTAGCACAGATGAATTTCAGCCAATGAATGAAGAAGGATTCATTGTTTTTAGTAGCACAGATGAACTTCAGCCAATGAATGAAGAAGGATTCATTGTTTTAAGTAGCACAGATGAATTTCAGCCAATGAATGAAGAAGGATTCATTGTTTTTAGTAGCACAATTGAATTTTAACCAATGAATGAAGAAGGATTCATTGTTTTAAGTAGCACAGATGAATTTCAGCCAATGAATGAAGAAGGATCCATTGTTTTTAGTAGCACAGATGAATTTCAGCCAATGAATGAAGAAGGATTCATTGTTTTTAGTAGCACAGATGAATTTCAGCCAATGAATGAAGAAGGATTCATTGTTTTAAGTAGCACAGATGAATTTCAGCCAATGAATGAAGAAGGATTCATTGTTTTTAGTAGCACAGATGAATTTCAGCCAATGAATGAAGAAGGATTCATTGTTTTAAGTAGCACAGATGAATTTCAGCCAATGAATGAAGAAGGATTCATTGTTTTTAGTAGCACAGATGAATTTCAGCCAATGAATGAAGAAGGATTCATTGTTTTTAGTAGCACAGATGAACTTCAGCCAATGAATGAAGAAGGATTCATTGTTTTTAGTAGCACAATTGAATTTTAACCAATGAATGAAGAAGGATTCATTGTTTTAAGTAGCACAGATGAATTTCAGCCAATGAATGAAGAAGGATTCATTGTTTTTAGTAGCACAGATGAATTTCAGCCAATGAATGAAGAAGGATCCATTGTTTTTAGTAGCACAATTGAATTTTAACCAATGAATGAAGAAGGATTCATTGTTTTTAGTAGCACAGATGAATTTCAGCCAATGAATGAAGAAGGATTCATTGTTTTAAGTAGCACAGATGAATTTCAGCCAATGAATGAAGAAGGATTCATTGTTTTAAGTAGCACAGATGAATTTCAGCCAATGAATGAAGAAGGATTCATTGTTTTTAGTAGCACAGATGAATTTCAGCCAATGAATGAAGAAGGATTCATTGTTTTTAGTAGCACAGATGAATTTCAGCCAATGAATGAAGAAGGATCCATTGTTTTTAGTAGCACAATTGAATTTTAACCAATGAATGAAGAAGGATTCATTGTTTTTAGTAGCACAGAGGAATTTCAGCCAATGAATGAAGAAGGATTCATTGTTTTAAGTAGCACAGATGAATTTCAGCCAATGAATGAAGAAGGATTCATTGTTTTAAGTAGCACAGATGAATTTCAGCCAATGAATGAAGAAGGATTCATTGTTTTAAGTAGCACAGATGAATTTCAGCCAATGAATGAAGAAGGATTCATTGTTTTTAGTAGCACAATTGAATTTTAACCAATGAATGAAGAAGGATTCATTGTTTTAAGTAGCACAGATGAATTTCAGCCAATGAATGAAGAAGGATTCATTGTTTTTAGTAGCACAATTGAATTTTAACCAATGAATGAAGAAGGATTCATTGTTTTTAGTAGCACAGATGAATTTCAGCCAATGAATGAAGAAGGATCCATTGTTTTTAGTAGCACAATTGAATTTTAACCAATGAATGAAGAAGGATTCATTGTTTTTAGTAGCACAGATGAATTTCAGCCAATGAATGAAGAAGGATTCATTGTTTTTAGTAGCACAGATGAACTTCAGCCAATGAATGAAGAAGGATTCATTGTTTTAAGTAGCACAGATGAATTTCAGCCAATGAATGAAGAAGGATTCATTGTTTTAAGTAGCACAGATGAATTTCAGCCAATGAATGAAGAAGGATTCATTGTTTTTAGTAGCACAATTGAATTTTAACCAATGAATGAAGAAGGATTCATTGTTTTTAGTAGCACAGATGAATTTCAGCCAATGAATGAAGAAGGATTCATTGTTTTTAGTAGCACAGATGAATTTCAGCCAATGAATGAAGAAGGATCCATTGTTTTTAGTAGCACAGAGGAATTTCAGCCAATGAATGAAGAAGGATTCATTGTTTTAAGTAGCACAGATGAATTTCAGCCAATGAATGAAGAAGGATTCATTGTTTTTAGTAGCACAGATGAACTTCAGCCAATGAATGAAGAAGGATTCATTGTTTTAAGTAGCACAGAGGAATTTCAGCCAATGAATGAAGAAGGATTCATTGTTTTAAGTAGCACAGATGAATTTCAGCCAATGAATGAAGAAGGATTCATTGTTTTAAGTAGCACAGATGAATTTCAGCCAATGAATGAAGAAGGATTCATTGTTTTAAGTAGCACAGATGAATTTCAGCCAATGAATGAAGAAGGATTCATTGTTTTAAGTAGCACAGATGAATTTCAGCCAATGAATGAAGAAGGATTCATTGTTTTAAGTAGCACAGATGAATTTCAGCCAATGAATGAAGAAGGATTCATTGTTTTTAGTAGCACAATTGAATTTTAACCAATGAATGAAGAAGGATTCATTGTTTTTAGTAGCACAGATGAATTTCAGCCAATGAATGAAGAAGGATTCATTGTTTTTAGTAGCACAGATGAATTTCAGCCAATGAATGAAGAAGGATCCATTGTTTTTAGTAGCACAGATGAATTTCAGCCAATGAATGAAGAAGGATTCATTGTTTTTAGTAGCACAGATGAATTTCAGCCAATGAATGAAGAAGGATTCATTGTTTTTAGTAGCACAGATGAATTTCAGCCAATGAATGAAGAAGGATTCATTGTTTTTAGTAGCACAATTGAATTTTAACCAATGAATGAAGAAGGATTCATTGTTTTTAGTAGCACAGATGAATTTCAGCCAATGAATGAAGAAGGATCCATTGTTTTTAGTAGCACAGATGAATTTCAGCCAATGAATGAAGAAGGATCCATTGTTTTTAGTGGCACAGATGAATTTCAGCCAATGAATGAAGAAGGATTCATTGTTTTTAGTAGCACAGATGAATTTCAGCCAATGAATGAAGAAGGATCCATTGTTTTTAGTAGCACAATTGAATTTTAACCAATGAATGAAGAAGGATTCATTGTTTTAAGTAGCACAGATGAATTTCAGCCAATGAATGAAGAAGGATTCATTGTTTTTAGTAGCACAGATGAATTTCAGCCAATGAATGAAGAAGGATTCATTGTTTTTAGTAGCACAGATGAATTTCAGCCAATGAATGAAGAAGGATTCATTGTTTTTAGTAGCACAGATGAATTTCAGCCAATGAATGAAGAAGGATCCATTGTTTTTAGTAGCACAGATGAATTTCAGCCAATGAATGAAGAAGGATCCATTGTTTTTAGTAGCACAGATGAATTTCAGCCAATGAATGAAGAAGGATTCATTGTTTTAAGTAGCACAGATGAATTTCAGCCAATGAATGAAGAAGGATTCATTGTTTTTAGTAGCACAATTGAATTTTAACCAATGAATGAAGAAGGATTCATTGTTTTAAGTAGCACAGATGAATTTCAGCCAATGAATGAAGAAGGATTCATTGTTTTTAGTAGCACAGATGAATTTCAGCCAATGAATGAAGAAGGATTCATTGTTTTTAGTAGCACAGATGAATTTCAGCCAATGAATGAAGAAGGATTCATTGTTTTTAGTAGCACAGATGAATTTCAGCCAATGAATGAAGAAGGATCCATTGTTTTTAGTAGCACAGATGAATTTCAGCCAATGAATGAAGAAGGATTCATTGTTTTTAGTAGCACAGATGAATTTCAGCCAATGAATGAAGAAGGATCCATTGTTTTTAGTAGCACAATTGAATTTTAACCAATGAATGAAGAAGGATTCATTGTTTTAAGTAGCACAGATGAATTTCAGCCAATGAATGAAGAAGGATTCATTGTTTTTAGTAGCACAGATGAATTTCAGCCAATGAATGAAGAAGGATTCATTGTTTTTAGTAGCACAGATGAATTTCAGCCAATGAATGAAGAAGGATTCATTGTTTTTAGTAGCACAGATGAATTTCAGCCAATGAATGAAGAAGGATCCATTGTTTTTAGTAGCACAGATGAATTTCAGCCAATGAATGAAGAAGGATCCATTGTTTTTAGTAGCACAGATGAATTTCAGCCAATGAATGAAGAAGGATTCATTGTTTTAAGTAGCACAGATGAATTTCAGCCAATGAATGAAGAAGGATTCATTGTTTTTAGTAGCACAATTGAATTTTAACCAATGAATGAAGAAGGATTCATTGTTTTAAGTAGCACAGATGAATTTCAGCCAATGAATGAAGAAGGATTCATTGTTTTTAGTAGCACAGATGAATTTCAGCCAATGAATGAAGAAGGATTCATTGTTTTTAGTAGCACAGATGAATTTCAGCCAATGAATGAAGAAGGATTCATTGTTTTAAGTAGCACAGATGAATTTCAGCCAATGAATGAAGAAGGATTCATTGTTTTTAGTAGCACAATTGAATTTTAACCAATGAATGAAGAAGGATTCATTGTTTTTAGTAGCACAGATGAATTTCAGCCAATGAATGAAGAAGGATTCATTGTTTTTAGTAGCACAATTGAATTTTAACCAATGAATGAAGAAGGATTCATTGTTTTTAGTAGCACAGATGAATTTCAGCCAATGAATGAAGAAGGATTCATTGTTTTAAGTAGCACAGATGAATTTCAGCCAATGAATGAAGAAGGATTCATTGTTTTTAGTAGCACAGATGAATTTCAGCCAATGAATGAAGAAGGATTCATTGTTTTTAGTAGCACAATTGAATTTTAACCAATGAATGAAGAAGGATTCATTGTTTTAAGTAGCACAGATGAATTTCAGCCAATGAATGAAGAAGGATTCATTGTTTTTAGTAGCACAATTGAATTTTAACCAATGAATGAAGAAGGATTCATTGTTTTTAGTAGCACAGATGAATTTCAGCCAATGAATGAAGAAGGATTCATTGTTTTAAGTAGCACAGATGAATTTCAGCCAATGAATGAAGAAGGATTCATTGTTTTTAGTAGCACAATTGAATTTTAACCAATGAATGAAGAAGGATTCATTGTTTTTAGTAGCACAGATGAATTTCAGCCAATGAATGAAGAAGGATTCATTGTTTTTAATAGCACAGATGAATTTCAGCCAATGAATGAAGAAGGATTCATTGTTTTTAGTAGCACAATTGAATTTTAACCAATGAATGAAGAAGGATTCATTGTTTTTAGTAGCACAGATGAATTTCAGCCAATGAATGAAGAAGGATTCATTGTTTTTAGTAGCACAATTGAATTTTAACCAATGAATGAAGAAGGATTCATTGTTTTTAGTAGCACAGATGAATTTCAGCCAATGAATGAAGAAGGATTCATTGTTTTAAGTAGCACAGATGAATTTCAGCCAATGAATGAAGAAGGATTCATTGTTTTTAGTAGCACAGATGAATTTCAGCCAATGAATGAAGAAGGATTCATTGTTTTTAGTAGCACAGATGAATTTCAGCCAATGAATGAAGAAGGATTCATTGTTTTTAGTAGCACAGATGAATTTCAGCCAATGAATGAAGAAGGATTCATTGTTTTTAGTAGCACAATTGAATTTTAACCAATGAATGAAGAAGGATTCATTGTTTTTAGTAGCACAGATGAATTTCAGCCAATGAATGAAGAAGGATTCATTGTTTTTAGTAGCACAATTGAATTTTAACCAATGAATGAAGAAGGATTCATTGTTTTAAGTAGCACAGATGAATTTCAGCCAATGAATGAAGAAGGATTCATTGTTTTTAGTAGCACAGATGAATTTCAGCCAATGAATGAAGAAGGATTCATTGTTTTTAGTAGCACAGATGAATTTCAGCCAATGAATGAAGAAGGATTCATTGTTTTTAGTAGCACAGATGAACTTCAGCCAATGAATGAAGAAGGATTCATTGTTTTAAGTAGCACAGATGAATTTCAGCCAATGAATGAAGAAGGATTCATTGTTTTTAGTAGCACAATTGAATTTTAACCAATGAATGAAGAAGGATTCATTGTTTTTAGTAGCACAGATGAATTTCAGCCAATGAATGAAGAAGGATTCATTGTTTTTAGTAGCACAATTGAATTTTAACCAATGAATGAAGAAGGATTCATTGTTTTTAGTAGCACAGATGAATTTCAGCCAATGAATGAAGAAGGATTCATTGTTTTTAGTAGCACAGATGAATTTCAGCCAATGAATGAAGAAGGATTCATTGTTTTTAGTAGCACAGATGAATTTCAGCCAATGAATGAAGAAGGATTCATTGTTTTTAGTAGCACAGATGAATTTCAGCCAATGAATGAAGAAGGATTCATTGTTTTTAGTAGCACAGATGAATTTCAGCCAATGAATGAAGAAGGATTCATTGTTTTTAGTAGCACAATTGAATTTTAACCAATGAATGAAGAAGGATTCATTGTTTTTAGTAGCACAGATGAACTTCAGCCAATGAATGAAGAAGGATTCATTGTTTTAAGTAGCACAGATGAATTTCAGCCAATGAATGAAGAAGGATTCATTGTTTTTAGTAGCACAATTGAATTTTAACCAATGAATGAAGAAGGATTCATTGTTTTTAGTAGCACAGATGAATTTCAGCCAATGAATGAAGAAGGATTCATTGTTTTTAGTAGCACAATTGAATTTTAACCAATGAATGAAGAAGGATTCATTGTTTTAAGTAGCACAGATGAATTTCAGCCAATGAATGAAGAAGGATTCATTGTTTTTAGTAGCACAGATGAATTTCAGCCAATGAATGAAGAAGGATTCATTGTTTTTAGTAGCACAGATGAATTTCAGCCAATGAATGAAGAAGGATTCATTGTTTTTAGTAGCACAATTGAATTTTAACCAATGAATGAAGAAGGATTCATTGTTTTTAGTAGCACAATTGAATTTTAACCAATGAATGAAGAAGGATTCATTGTTTTTAGTAGCACAGATGAATTTCAGCCAATGAATGAAGAAGGATTCATTGTTTTTAGTAGCACAATTGAATTTTAACCAATGAATGAAGAAGGATTCATTGTTTTAAGTAGCACAGATGAATTTCAGCCAATGAATGAAGAAGGATTCATTGTTTTTAGTAGCACAATTGAATTTTAACCAATGAATGAAGAAGGATTCATTGTTTTTAGTAGCACAGATGAATTTCAGCCAATGAATGAAGAAGGATTCATTGTTTTTAGTAGCACAATTGAATTTTAACCAATGAATGAAGAAGGATTCATTGTTTTAAGTAGCACAGATGAATTTCAGCCAATGAATGAAGAAGGATTCATTGTTTTTAGTAGCACAATTGAATTTTAACCAATGAATGAAGAAGGATTCATTGTTTTTAGTAGCACAGATGAATTTCAGCCAATGAATGAAGAAGGATTCATTGTTTTAAGTAGCACAGATGAACTTCAGCCAATGAATGAAGAAGGATTCATTGTTTTAAGTAGCACAGATGAATTTCAGCCAATGAATGAAGAAGGATTCATTGTTTTAAGTAGCACAGATGAATTTCAGCCAATGAATGAAGAAGGATTCATTGTTTTTAGTAGCACAATTGAATTTTAACCAATGAATGAAGAAGGATTCATTGTTTTTAGTAGCACAGATGAATTTCAGCCAATGAATGAAGAAGGATTCATTGTTTTTAGTAGCACAGATGAATTTCAGCCAATGAATGAAGAAGGATTCATTGTTTTAAGTAGCACAGATGAACTTCAGCCAATGAATGAAGAAGGATTCATTGTTTTAAGTAGCACAGATGAATTTCAGCCAATGAATGAAGAAGGATTCATTGTTTTAAGTAGCACAGATGAATTTCAGCCAATGAATGAAGAAGGATTCATTGTTTTTAGTAGCACAGATGAATTTCAGCCAATGAATGAAGAAGGATTCATTGTTTTTAGTAGCACAATTGAATTTTAACCAATGAATGAAGAAGGATTCATTGTTTTAAGTAGCACAGATGAATTTCAGCCAATGAATGAAGAAGGATTCATTGTTTTTAGTAGCACAGATGAATTTCAGCCAATGAATGAAGAAGGATTCATTGTTTTTAGTAGCACAGATGAATTTCAGCCAATGAATGAAGAAGGATTCATTGTTTTTAGTAGCACAATTGAATTTTAACCAATGAATGAAGAAGGATTCATTGTTTTAAGTAGCACAGATGAATTTCAGCCAATGAATGAAGAAGGATTCATTGTTTTTAGTAGCACAATTGAATTTTAACCAATGAATGAAGAAGGATTCATTGTTTTAAGTAGCACAGATGAATTTCAGCCAATGAATGAAGAAGGATTCATTGTTTTTAGTAGCACAGATGAACTTCAGCCAATGAATGAAGAAGGATTCATTGTTTTAAGTAGCACAGATGAATTTTAACCAATGAATGAAGAAGGATTCATTGTTTTAAGTAGCACAGATGAATTTCAGCCAATGAATGAAGAAGGATTCATTGTTTTTAGTAGCACAGATGAATTTCAGCCAATGAATGAAGAAGGATTCATTGTTTTTAGTAGCACAGATGAATTTCAGCCAATGAATGAAGAAGGATTCATTGTTTTTAGTAGCACAGATGAATTTCAGCCAATGAATGAAGAAGGATTCATTGTTTTTAGTAGCACAGATGAATTTCAGCCAATGAATGAAGAAGGATTCATTGTTTTTAGTAGCACAGATGAATTTCAGCCAATGAATGAAGAAGGATTCATTGTTTTTAGTAGCACAGATGAATTTCAGCCAATGAATGAAGAAGGATTCATTGTTTTTAGTAGCACAGATGAATTTCAGCCAATGAATGAAGAAGGATTCATTGTTTTTAGTAGCACAGATGAATTTCAGCCAATGAATGAAGAAGGATTCATTGTTTTTAGTAGCACAGATGAATTTCAGCCAATGAATGAAGAAGGATTCATTGTTTTTAGTAGCACAGATGAATTTCAGCCAATGAATGAAGAAGGATTCATTGTTTTTAGTAGCACAGATGAATTTCAGCCAATGAATGAAGAAGGATTCATTGTTTTTAGTAGCACAGATGAATTTCAGCCAATGAATGAAGAAGGATTCATTGTTTTTAGTAGCACAGATGAATTTCAGCCAATGAATGAAGAAGGATTCATTGTTTTTAGTAGCACAGATGAATTTCAGCCAATGAATGAAGAAGGATTCATTGTTTTTAGTAGCACAATTGAATTTTAACCAATGAATGAAGAAGGATTCATTGTTTTTAGTAGCACAGATGAATTTCAGCCAATGAATGAAGAAGGATTCATTGTTTTTAGTAGCACAATTGAATTTTAACCAATGAATGAAGAAGGATTCATTGTTTTTAGTAGCACAGATGAATTTCAGCCAATGAATGAAGAAGGATTCATTGTTTTAAGTAGCACAGATGAATTTCAGCCAATGAATGAAGAAGGATTCATTGTTTTAAGTAGCACAGATGAATTTCAGCCAATGAATGAAGAAGGATTCATTGTTTTAAGTAGCACAGATGAATTTCAGCCAATGAATGAAGAAGGATTCATTGTTTTTAGTAGCACAGATGAATTTCAGCCAATGAATGAAGAAGGATTCATTGTTTTTAGTAGCACAGATGAATTTCAGCCAATGAATGAAGAAGGATTCATTGTTTTTAGTAGCACAGATGAATTTCAGCCAATGAATGAAGAAGGATTCATTGTTTTTAGTAGCACAGATGAATTTCAGCCAATGAATGAAGAAGGATTCATTGTTTTTAGTAGCACAGATGAATTTCAGCCAATGAATGAAGAAGGATTCATTGTTTTAAGTAGCACAGATGAATTTCAGCCAATGAATGAAGAAGGATTCATTGTTTTTAGTAGCACAATTGAATTTTAACCAATGAATGAAGAAGGATTCATTGTTTTTAGTAGCACAGATGAATTTCAGCCAATGAATGAAGAAGGATTCATTGTTTTTAGTAGCACAGATGAATTTCAGCCAATGAATGAAGAAGGATTCATTGTTTTAAGTAGCACAGATGAATTTCAGCCAATGAATGAAGAAGGATTCATTGTTTTTAGTAGCACAGATGAATTTCAGCCAATGAATGAAGAAGGATTCATTGTTTTTAGTAGCACAGATGAATTTCAGCCAATGAATGAAGAAGGATTCATTGTTTTTAGTAGCACAGATGAATTTCAGCCAATGAATGAAGAAGGATTCATTGTTTTTAGTAGCACAGATGAATTTCAGCCAATGAATGAAGAAGGATTCATTGTTTTTAGTAGCACAGATGAATTTCAGCCAATGAATGAAGAAGGATTCATTGTTTTTAGTAGCACAGATGAATTTCAGCCAATGAATGAAGAAGGATTCATTGTTTTTAGTAGCACAGATGAATTTCAGCCAATGAATGAAGAAGGATTCATTGTTTTTAGTAGCACAATTGAATTTCAGCCAATGAATGAAGAAGGATTCATTGTTTTAAGTAGCACAGATGAATTTCAGCCAATGAATGAAGAAGGATTCATTGTTTTTAGTAGCACAGATGAATTTCAGCCAATGAATGAAGAAGGATTCATTGTTTTAAGTAGCACAGATGAACTTCAGCCAATGAATGAAGAAGGATTCATTGTTTTTAGTAGCACAATTGAATTTTAACCAATGAATGAAGAAGGATTCATTGTTTTTAGTAGCACAGATGAATTTCAGCCAATGAATGAAGAAGGATTCATTGTTTTAAGTAGCACAGATGAACTTCAGCCAATGAATGAAGAAGGATTCATTGTTTTAAGTAGCACAGATGAATTTCAGCCAATGAATGAAGAAGGATTCATTGTTTTAAGTAGCACAGATGAAGTTCAGCCAATGAATGAAGAAGGATTCATTGTTTTTAGTAGCACAGATGAATTTCAGCCAATGAATGAAGAAGGATTCATTGTTTTTAGTAGCACAGATGAACTTCAGCCAATGAATGAAGAAGGATTCATTGTTTTTAGTAGCACAGATGAACTTCAGCCAATGAATGAAGAAGGATTCATTGTTTTTAGTAGCACAATTGAATTTTAACCAATGAATGAAGAAGGATTCATTGTTTTAAGTAGCACAGATGAATTTCAGCCAATGAATGAAGAAGGATTCATTGTTTTTAGTAGCACAGATGAATTTCAGCCAATGAATGAAGAAGGATTCATTGTTTTTAGTAGCACAGATGAATTTCAGCCAATGAATGAAGAAGGATTCATTGTTTTTAGTAGCACAGATGAATTTCAGCCAATGAATGAAGAAGGATTCATTGTTTTTAGTAGCACAATTGAATTTTAACCAATGAATGAAGAAGGATTCATTGTTTTTAGTAGCACAGATGAATTTCAGCCAATGAATGAAGAAGGATTCATTGTTTTAAGTAGCACAGATGAATTTCAGCCAATGAATGAAGAAGGATTCATTGTTTTTAGTAGCACAGATGAATTTCAGCCAATGAATGAAGAAGGATTCATTGTTTTAAGTAGCACAGATGAATTTCAGCCAATGAATGAAGAAGGATTCATTGTTTTAAGTAGCACAGATGAATTTCAGCCAATGAATGAAGAAGGATTCATTGTTTTAAGTAGCACAGATGAATTTCAGCCAATGAATGAAGAAGGATTCATTGTTTTTAGTAGCACAGATGAATTTCAGCCAATGAATGAAGAAGGATTCATTGTTTTAAGTAGCACAGATGAATTTCAGCCAATGAATGAAGAAGGATTCATTGTTTTTAGTAGCACAGATGAATTTCAGCCAATGAATGAAGAAGGATTCATTGTTTTTAGTAGCACAGATGAATTTCAGCCAATGAATGAAGAAGGATTCATTGTTTTTAGTAGCACAGATGAATTTCAGCCAATGAATGAAGAAGGATTCATTGTTTTTAGTAGCACAGATGAATTTCAGCCAATGAATGAAGAAGGATTCATTGTTTTTAGTAGCACAGATGAATTTCAGCCAATGAATGAAGAAGGATTCATTGTTTTAAGTAGCACAGATGAATTTCAGCCAATGAATGAAGAAGGATTCATTGTTTTTAGTAGCACAGATGAATTTCAGCCAATGAATGAAGAAGGATTCATTGTTTTAAGTAGCACAGATGAATTTCAGCCAATGAATGAAGAAGGATTCATTGTTTTAAGTAGCACAGATGAATTTCAGCCAATGAATGAAGAAGGATTCATTGTTTTTAGTAGCACAGATGAATTTCAGCCAATGAATGAAGAAGGATTCATTGTTTTTAGTAGCACAATTGAATTTTAACCAATGAATGAAGAAGGATTCATTGTTTTTAGTAGCACAGATGAATTTCAGCCAATGAATGAAGAAGGATTCATTGTTTTTAGTAGCACAGATGAATTTCAGCCAATGAATGAAGAAGGATTCATTGTTTTTAGTAGCACAGATGAACTTCAGCCAATGAATGAAGAAGGATTCATTGTTTTTAGTAGCACAATTGAATTTTAACCAATGAATGAAGAAGGATTCATTGTTTTTAGTAGCACAGATGAATTTCAGCCAATGAATGAAGAAGGATTCATTGTTTTTAGTAGCACAGATGAACTTCAGCCAATGAATGAAGAAGGATTCATTGTTTTTAGTAGCACAATTGAATTTTAACCAATGAATGAAGAAGGATTCATTGTTTTTAGTAGCACAGATGAATTTCAGCCAATGAATGAAGAAGGATTCATTGTTTTTAGTAGCACAGATGAATTTCAGCCAATGAATGAAGAAGGATTCATTGTTTTTAGTAGCACAGATGAATTTCAGCCAATGAATGAAGAAGGATTCATTGTTTTAAGTAGCACAGATGAATTTCAGCCAATGAATGAAGAAGGATTCATTGTTTTAAGTAGCACAGATGAATTTCAGCCAATGAATGAAGAAGGATTCATTGTTTTTAGTAGCACAGATGAATTTCAGCCAATGAATGAAGAAGGATTCATTGTTTTTAGTAGCACAATTGAATTTCAGCCAATGAATGAAGAAGGATTCATTGTTTTAAGTAGCACAGATGAATTTCAGCCAATGAATGAAGAAGGATTCATTGTTTTTAGTAGCACAGATGAATTTCAGCCAATGAATGAAGAAGGATTCATTGTTTTTAGTAGCACAGATGAATTTCAGCCAATGAATGAAGAAGGATTCATTGTTTTAAGTAGCACAGATGAATTTCAGCCAATGAATGAAGAAGGATTCATTGTTTTAAGTAGCACAGATGAATTTCAGCCAATGAATGAAGAAGGATTCATTGTTTTAAGTAGCACAGATGAATTTCAGCCAATGAATGAAGAAGGATTCATTGTTTTTAGTAGCACAGATGAATTTCAGCCAATGAATGAAGAAGGATTCATTGTTTTTAGTAGCACAGATGAATTTCAGCCAATGAATGAAGAAGGATTCATTGTTTTTAGTAGCACAGATGAATTTCAGCCAATGAATGAAGAAGGATTCATTGTTTTTAGTAGCACAGATGAATTTCAGCCAATGAATGAAGAAGGATTCATTGTTTTTAGTAGCACAGATGAATTTCAGCCAATGAATGAAGAAGGATTCATTGTTTTTAGTAGCACAGATGAACTTCAGCCAATGAATGAAGAAGGATTCATTGTTTTTAGTAGCACAGATGAATTTCAGCCAATGAATGAAGAAGGATTCATTGTTTTTAGTAGCACAATTGAATTTTAACCAATGAATGAAGAAGGATTCATTGTTTTTAGTAGCACAGATGAATTTCAGCCAATGAATGAAGAAGGATTCATTGTTTTAAGTAGCACAGATGAATTTCAGCCAATGAATGAAGAAGGATTTATTGTTTTTAGTAGCACAGATGAATTTCAGCCAATGAATGAAGAAGGATTCATTGTTTTTAGTAGCACAGATGAATTTCAGCCAATGAATGAAGAAGGATTCATTGTTTTAAGTAGCACAGATGAATTTCAGCCAATGAATGAAGAAGGATTCATTGTTTTAAGTAGCACAGATGAATTTCAGCCAATGAATGAAGAAGGATTCATTGTTTTAAGTAGCACAGATGAATTTCAGCCAATGAATGAAGAAGGATTCATTGTTTTTAGTAGCACAGATGAATTTCAGCCAATGAATGAAGAAGGATTCATTGTTTTAAGTAGCACAATTGAATTTTAACCAATGAATGAAGAAGGATTCATTGTTTTTAGTAGCACAGATGAATTTCAGCCAATGAATGAAGAAGGATTCATTGTTTTTAGTAACACAGATGAATTTCAGCCAATGAATGAAGAAGGATTCATTGTTTTTAGTAGCACAGATGAATTTCAGCCAATGAATGAAGAAGGATTCATTGTTTTTAGTAGCACAATTGAATTTTAACCAATGAATGAAGAAGGATTCATTGTTTTTAGTAGCACAGATGAATTTCAGCCAATGAATGAAGAAGGATTCATTGTTTTAAGTAGCACAGATGAATTTCAGCCAATGAATGAAGAAGGATTCATTGTTTTTAGTAGCACAGATGAATTTCAGCCAATGAATGAAGAAGGATTCATTGTTTTTAGTAGCACAATTGAATTTTAACCAATGAATGAAGAAGGATTCATTGTTTTTAGTAGCACAGATGAATTTCAGCCAATGAATGAAGAAGGATTCATTGTTTTTAGTAGCACAATTGAATTTTAACCAATGAATGAAGAAGGATTCATTGTTTTTAGTAGCACAGATGAATTTCAGCCAATGAATGAAGAAGGATTCATTGTTTTAAGTAGCACAGATGAATTTCAGCCAATGAATGAAGAAGGATTCATTGTTTTTAGTAGCACAATTGAATTTTAACCAATGAATGAAGAAGGATTCATTGTTTTTAGTAGCACAGATGAATTTCAGCCAATGAATGAAGAAGGATTCATTGTTTTTAGTAGCACAATTGAATTTTAACCAATGAATGAAGAAGGATTCATTGTTTTTAGTAGCACAGATGAATTTCAGCCAATGAATGAAGAAGGATTCATTGTTTTTAGTAGCACAATTGAATTTTAACCAATGAATGAAGAAGGATTCATTGTTTTAAGTAGCACAGATGAATTTCAGCCAATGAATGAAGAAGGATTCATTGTTTTTAGTAGCACAGATGAACTTCAGCCAATGAATGAAGAAGGATTCATTGTTTTTAGTAGCACAATTGAATTTCAGCCAATGAATGAAGAAGGATTCATTGTTTTAAGTAGCACAGATGAATTTCAGCCAATGAATGAAGAAGGATTCATTGTTTTTAGTAGCACAGATGAATTTCAGCCAATGAATGAAGAAGGATTCATTGTTTTTAGTAGCACAATTGAATTTCAGCCAATGAATGAAGAAGGATTCATTGTTTTAAGTAGCACAGATGAATTTCAGCCAATGAATGAAGAAGGATTCATTGTTTTTAGTAGCACAGATGAACTTCAGCCAATGAATGAAGAAGGATTCATTGTTTTTAGTAGCACAGATGAACTTCAGCCAATGAATGAAGAAGGATTCATTGTTTTTAGTAGCACAGATGAACTTCAGCCAATGAATGAAGAAGGATTCATTGTTTTTAGTAGCACAATTGAATTTTAACCAATGAATGAAGAAGGATTCATTGTTTTTAGTAACACAGATGAATTTCAGCCGATGAATGAAGAAGGATTCATTGTTTTTAGTAGCACAGATGAATTTTAACCAATGAATGAAGAAGGATTCATTGTTTTTAGTAGCACAGATGAATTTCAGCCAATGAATGAAGAAGGATTCATTGTTTTAAGTAGCACAGATGAATTTCAGCCAATGAATGAAGAAGGATTCATTGTTTTAAGTAGCACAGATGAATTTCAGCCAATGAATGAAGAAGGATTCATTGTTTTTAGTAGCACAGATGAATTTCAGCCAATGAATGAAGAAGGATTCATTGTTTTTAGTAGCACAATTGAATTTTAACCAATGAATGAAGAAGGATTCATTGTTTTTAGTAGCACAGATGAATTTCAGCCAATGAATGAAGAAGGATTCATTGTTTTTAGTAGCACAATTGAATTTTAACCAATGAATGAAGAAGGATTCATTGTTTTTAGTAGCACAGATGAATTTCAGCCAATGAATGAAGAAGGATTCATTGTTTTTAGTAGCACAACTGAATTTTAACCAATGAATGAAGAAGGATTCATTGTTTTAAGTAGCACAGATGAATTTCAGCCAATGAATGAAGAAGGATTCATTGTTTTTAGTAGCACAATTGAATTTTAACCAATGAATGAAGAAGGATTCATTGTTTTTAGTAGCACAGATGAATTTCAGCCAATGAATGAAGAAGGATTCATTGTTTTTAGTAGCACAATTGAATTTTAACCAATGAATGAAGAAGGATTCATTGTTTTTAGTAGCACAGATGAACTTCAGCCAATGAATGAAGAAGGATTCATTGTTTTTAGTAGCACAGATGAATTTCAGCCAATGAATGAAGAAGGATTCATTGTTTTAAGTAGCACAGATGAATTTCAGCCAATGAATGAAGAAGGATTCATTGTTTTTAGTAGCACAATTGAATTTTAACCAATGAATGAAGAAGGATTCATTGTTTTTAGTAGCACAGATGAATTTCAGCCAATGAATGAAGAAGGATTCATTGTTTTTAGTAGCACAGATGAATTTCAGCCAATGAATGAAGAAGGATTCATTGTTTTTAGTAACACAGATGAATTTCAGCCAATGAATGAAGAAGGATTCATTGTTTTTAGTAGCACAGATGAATTTCAGCCAATGAATGAAGAAGGATTCATTGTTTTTAGTAGCACAGATGAATTTCAGCCAATGAATGAAGAAGGATTCATTGTTTTTAGTAACACAGATGAATTTCAGCCAATGAATGAAGAAGGATTCATTGTTTTTAGTAGCACAGATGAATTTCAGCCAATGAATGAAGAAGGATTCATTGTTTTTAGTAGCACAATTGAATTTTAACCAATGAATGAAGAAGGATTCATTGTTTTTAGTAGCACAGATGAATTTCAGCCAATGAATGAAGAAGGATTCATTGTTTTTAGTAGCACAGATGAATTTCAGCCAATGAATGAAGAAGGATTCATTGTTTTTAGTAACACAGATGAATTTCAGCCAATGAATGAAGAAGGATTCATTGTTTTTAGTAGCACAGATGAATTTCAGCCAATGAATGAAGAAGGATTCATTGTTTTTAGTAGCACAATTGAATTTTAACCAATGAATGAAGAAGGATTCATTGTTTTTAGTAGCACAGATGAATTTCAGCCAATGAATGAAGAAGGATTCATTGTTTTTAGTAGCACAGATGAATTTCAGCCGATGAATGAAGAAGGATTCATTGTTTTTAGTAACACAGATGAATTTCAGCCAATGAATGAAGAAGGATTCATTGTTTTTAGTAGCACAGATGAACTTCAGCCAATGAATGAAGAAGGGTTCATTGTTTTTAGTAGCACAATTGAATTTTAACCAATGAATGAAGAAGGATTCATTGTTTTTAGTAGCACAGATGAACTTCAGCCAATGAATGAAGAAGGATTCATTGTTTTAAGTAGCACAGATGAACTTCAGCCAATGAATGAAGAAGGATTCATTGTTTTTAGTAGCACAATTGAATTTTAACCAATGAATGAAGAAGGATTCATTGTTTTTAGTAGCACAGATGAACTTCAGCCAATGAATGAAGAAGGATTCATTGTTTTTAGTAGCACAGATGAACTTCAGCCAATGAATGAAGAAGGATTCATTGTTTTTAGTAGCACAGATGAACTTCAGCCAATGAATGAAGAAGGATTCATTGTTTTTAGTAGCACAGATGAACTTCAGCCAATGAATGAAGAAGGATTCATTGTTTTTAGTAGCACAGATGAACTTCAGCCAATGAATGAAGAAGGATTCATTGTTTTTAGTAGCACAATTGAATTTTAACCAATGAATGAAGAAGGATTCATTGTTTTTAGTAGCACAGATGAACTTCAGCCAATGAATGAAGAAGGATTCATTGTTTTTAGTAGCACAATTGAATTTTAACCAATGAATGAAGAAGGATTCATTGTTTTTAGTAGCACAGATGAACTTCAGCCAATGAATGAAGAAGGATTCATTGTTTTAAGTAGCACAGATGAATTTCAGCCAATGAATGAAGAAGGATTCATTGTTTTTAGTAGCACAATTGAATTTCAGCCAATGAATGAAGAAGGATTCATTGTTTTTAGTAGCACAGATGAACTTCAGCCAATGAATGAAGAAGGATTCATTGTTTTTAGTAGCACAATTGAATTTTAACCAATGAATGAAGAAGGATTCATTGTTTTTAGTAGCACAATTGAATTTCAGCCAATGAATGAAGAAGGATTCATTGTTTTTAGTAGCACAGATGAATTTCAGCCAATGAATGAAGAAGGATTCATTGTTTTTAGTAGCACAATTGAATTTTAACCAATGAATGAAGAAGGATTCATTGTTTTTAGTAGCACAATTGAATTTCAGCCAATGAATGAAGAAGGATTCATTGTTTTTAGTAGCACAATTGAATTTCAGCCAATGAATGAAGAAGGATTCATTGTTTTTAGTAGCACAGATGAACTTCAGCCAATGAATGAAGAAGGATTCATTGTTTTTAGTAGCACAATTGAATTTTAACCAATGAATGAAGAAGGATTCATTGTTTTAAGTAGCACAGATGAATTTCAGCCAATGAATGAAGAAGGATTCATTGTTTTTAGTAGCACAATTGAATTTTAACCAATGAATGAAGAAGGATTCATTGTTTTAAGTAGCACAGATGAATTTCAGCCAATGAATGAAGAAGGATTCATTGTTTTTAGTAGCACAATTGAATTTTAACCAATGAATGAAGAAGGATTCATTGTTTTTAGTAGCACAGATGAATTTCAGCCAATGAATGAAGAAGGATTCATTGTTTTTAGTAGCACAATTGAATTTTAACCAATGAATGAAGAAGGATTCATTGTTTTTAGTAGCACAGATGAACTTCAGCCAATGAATGAAGAAGGATTCATTGTTTTTAGTAGCACAATTGAATTTTAACCAATGAATGAAGAAGGATTCATTGTTTTAAGTAGCACAGATGAATTTCAGCCAATGAATGAAGAAGGATTCATTGTTTTTAGTAGCACAGATGAATTTCAGCCAATGAATGAAGAAGGATTCATTGTTTTAAGTAGCACAGATGAATTTCAGCCAATGAATGAAGAAGGATTCATTGTTTTTAGTAGCACAGATGAATTTCAGCCAATGAATGAAGAAGGATTCATTGTTTTTAGTAGCACAATTGAATTTTAACCAATGAATGAAGAAGGATTCATTGTTTTAAGTAGCACAGATGAATTTCAGCCAATGAATGAAGAAGGATTCATTGTTTTTAGTAGCACAATTGAATTTTAACCAATGAATGAAGAAGGATTCATTGTTTTTAGTAGCACAGATGAACTTCAGCCAATGAATGAAGAAGGATTCATTGTTTTTAGTAGCACAATTGAATTTTAACCAATGAATGAAGAAGGATTCATTGTTTTTAGTAGCACAGATGAATTTCAGCCAATGAATGAAGAAGGATTCATTGTTTTAAGTAGCACAGATGAATTTCAGCCAATGAATGAAGAAGGATTCATTGTTTTTAGTAGCACAGATGAATTTCAGCCAATGAATGAAGAAGGATTCATTGTTTTTAGTAGCACAATTGAATTTTAACCAATGAATGAAGAAGGATTCATTGTTTTTAGTAGCACAGATGAATTTCAGCCAATGAATGAAGAAGGATTCATTGTTTTAAGTAGCACAGATGAATTTCAGCCAATGAATGAAGAAGGATTCATTGTTTTTAGTAGCACAATTGAATTTTAACCAATGAATGAAGAAGGATTCATTGTTTTTAGTAGCACAGATGAACTTCAGCCAATGAATGAAGAAGGATTCATTGTTTTTAGTAGCACAATTGAATTTTAACCAATGAATGAAGAAGGATTCATTGTTTTTAGTAGCACAGATGAATTTCAGCCAATGAATGAAGAAGGATTCATTGTTTTAAGTAGCACAGATGAATTTCAGCCAATGAATGAAGAAGGATTCATTGTTTTTAGTAGCACAGATGAATTTCAGCCAATGAATGAAGAAGGATTCATTGTTTTTAGTAGCACAATTGAATTTTAACCAATGAATGAAGAAGGATTCATTGTTTTTAGTAGCACAGATGAACTTCAGCCAATGAATGAAGAAGGATTCATTGTTTTTAGTAGCACAATTGAATTTTAACCAATGAATGAAGAAGGATTCATTGTTTTTAGTAGCACAGATGAATTTCAGCCAATGAATGAAGAAGGATTCATTGTTTTAAGTAGCACAGATGAATTTCAGCCAATGAATGAAGAAGGATTCATTGTTTCTAGTAGCACAGATGAATTTCAGCCAATGAATGAAGAAGGATTCATTGTTTTTAGTAGCACAATTGAATTTTAACCAATGAATGAAGAAGGATTCATTGTTTTTAGTAGCACAGATGAATTTCAGCCAATGAATGAAGAAGGATTCATTGTTTTAAGTAGCACAGATGAATTTCAGCCAATGAATGAAGAAGGATTCATTGTTTTAAGTAGCACAGATAAATTTCAGCCAATGAATGAAGACGGATCCATTGTTTTTAGTACCACAGATGAATTTCAGCCAATGAATGAAGAAGGATTCATTGTTTTTAGTAGCACAATTGAATTTTAACCAATGAATGAAGAAGGATTCATTGTTTTTAGTAGCACAGATGAATTTCAGCCGATGAATGAAGAAGGATTCATTGTTTTAAGTAGCACAGATGAATTTTAACCAATGAATGAAGAAGGATTCATTGTTTTTAGTAGCACAGATGAATTTCAGCCGATGAATGAAGAAGGATTCATTGTTTTTAGTAGCACAGATGAATTTTAACCAATGAATGAAGAAGGATTCATTGTTTTTAGTAGCACAGATGAATTTCAGCCAATGAATGAAGAAGGATTCATTGTTTTAAGTAGCACAGATGAATTTCAGCCAATGAATGAAGAAGGATTCATTGTTTTAAGTAGCACAGATAAATTTCAGCCAATGAATGAAGACGGATTCATTGTTTTTAGTAGCACAATTGAATTTTAACCAATGAATGAAGAAGGATTCATTGTTTTTAGTAGCACAATTGAATTTTAACCAATGAATGAAGAAGGATTCATTGTTTTTCGTAGCACAGATGAATTTTAACCAATGAATGAAGAAGGATTCATTGTTTTTAGTAGCACAGATGAATTTTAACCAATGAATGAAGAAGGATTCATTGTTTTTAGTAGCACAGATGAATTTCAGCCAATGAATGAAGAAGGATTCATTGTTTTTAGTAGCACAGATGAATTTCAGCCAATGAATGAAGAAGGATTCATTGTTTTTAGTAGCACAATTGAATTTTAACCAATGAATGAAGAAGGATTCATTGTTTTTAGTAGCACAATTGAATTTTAACCAATGAATGAAGAAGGATTCATTGTTTTTCGTAGCACAGATGAACTTCAGCCAATGAATGAAGAAGGATTCATTGTTTTTAGTAGCACAGATGAATTTCAGCCAATGAATGAAGAAGGTTTCATTGTTTTTAGTAGCACAGATGAATTTCAGCCAATGAATGAAGAAGGTTTCATTGTTTTTAGTAGCACAGATGAATTTCAGCCAATGAATGAAGAAGGATTCATTGTTTTTAGTAGCACAATTGAATTTTAACCAATGAATGAAGAAGGATTCATTGTTTTTAGTAGCACAGATGAATTTCAGCCAATGAATGAAGAAGGTTTCATTGTTTTTAGTAGCACAATTGAATTTTAACCAATGAATGAAGAAGGATTCATTGTTTTTAGTAGCACAGATGAATTTTAACCAATGAATGAAGAAGGATTCATTGTTTTTAGTAGCACAGATGAATTTCAGCCAATGAATGAAGAAGGTTTCATTGTTTTTAGTAGCACAGATGAATTTCAGCCAATGAATGAAGAAGGTTTCATTGTTTTTAGTAGCACAGATGAATTTCAGCCAATGAATGAAGAAGGATTCATTGTTTTTAGTAGCACAGATGAATTTCAGCCAATGAATGAAGAAGGTTTCATTGTTTTTAGTAGCACAGATGAATTTCAGCCAATGAATGAAGAAGGATTCATTGTTTTTAGTAGCACAGATGAATTTCAGCCAATGAATGAAGAAGGATTCATTGTTTTTAGTAGCACAGATGAACTTCAGCCAATGAATAAAGAAGGTTTCATTGTTTTTAGTAGCACAATTGAATTTTAACCAATGAATGAAGAAGGATTCATTGTTTTTAGTAGCACAGATGAATTTCAGCCGATGAATGAAGAAGGATTCATTGTTTTTAGTAGCACAATTGAATTTTAACCAATGAATGAAGAAGGATTCATTGTTTTTAGTAGCACAATTGAATTTTAACCAATGAATGAAGAAGGATTCATTGTTTTTAGTAGCACAGATGAACTTCAGCCAATGAATGAAGAAGGATTCATTGTTTTTAGTAGCACAGATGAATTTCAGCCAATGAATGAAGAAGGTTTCATTGTTTTTAGTAGCACAGATGAATTTCAGCCAATGAATGAAGAAGGTTTCATTGTTTTTAGTAGCACAGATGAATTTCAGCCGATGAATGAAGAAGGATTCATTGTTTTTAGTAGCACAGATGATTTTCAGCCGATGAATGAAGAAGGATTCATTGTTTTTAGTAGCACAGATGAATTTTAACCAATGAATGAAGAAGGATTCATTGTTTCTAGTAGCACAGATGAAATTCAGCCAATGAATGAAGAAGGATTCATTGTTTCTAGTAGCACAGATGAAATTCAGCCAATGAATGAAGAAGGATTCATTGTTTCTAGTAACACAGATGAATTTCAGCCAATGAATGAAGAAGGATTCATTGTTTTTAGTAACACAGATGAATTTCAGCCAATGAATGAAGAAGGATTCATTGTTTTTAGTAACACAGATGAATTTCAGCCAATGAATGAAGAAGGATTCATTGTTTCTAGTAACACAGATGAATTTCAGCCAATGAATGAAGAAGGATTCATTGTTTTTAGTAACACAGATGAATTTCAGCCAATGAATGAAGAAGGATTCATTGTTTTTAGTAACACAGATGAATTTTAACCAATGAATGAAGAAGGATTCATTGTTTTTAGTAACACAGATGAATTTCAGCCAATGAATGAAGAAGGATTCATTGTTTTTAGTAACACAGATGAATTTCAGCCAATGAATGAAGAAGGATTCATTGTTTCTAGTAGCACAGATGAAATTCAGCCAATGAATGAAGAAGGATTCATTGTTTCTAGTAACACAGATGAATTTCAGCCAATGAATGAAGAAGGATTCATTGTTTCTAGTAACACAGATGAATTTCAGCCAATGAATGAAGAAGGATTCATTGTTTTTAGTAACACAGATGAATTTCAGCCAATGAATGAAGAAGGATTCATTGTTTTAAGTAGCACAGATGAATTTCAGCCAATGAATGAAGAAGGATTCATTGTTTCTAGTAACACAGATGAATTTCAGCCAATGAATGAAGAAGGATTCATTGTTTCTAGTAACACAGATGAATTTCAGCCAATGAATGAAGAAGGATTCATTGTTTTTAGTAACACAGATGAATTTCAGCCAATGAATGAAGAAGGATTCATTGTTTTTAGTAACACAGATGAATTTCAGCCAATGAATGAAGAAGGATTCATTGTTTCTAGTAACACAGATGAATTTCAGCCAATGAATGAAGAAGGATTCATTGTTTCTAGTAACACAGATGAATTTCAGCCAATGAATGAAGAAGGATTCATTGTTTCTAGTAACACAGATGAATTTCAGCCAATGAATGAAGAAGGATTCATTGTTTTTAGTAACACAGATGAATTTCAGCCAATGAATGAAGAAGGATTCATTGTTTCTAGTAGCACAGATGAAATTCAGCCAATGAATGAAGAAGGATTCATTGTTTTTAGTAGCACAGATGAATTTCAGCCAATGAATGAAGAAGGATTCATTGTTTTTAGTAACACAGATGAATTTCAGCCAATGAATGAAGAAGGATTCATTGTTTTTAGTAACACAGATGAATTTCAGCCAATGAATGAAGAAGGATTCATTGTTTCTAGTAGCACAGATGAAATTCAGCCAATGAATGAAGAAGGATTCATTGTTTTTAGTAGCACAGATGAATTTCAGCCAATGAATGAAGAAGGATTCATTGTTTTTAGTAGCACAGATGAATTTCAGCCGATGAATGAAGAAGGATTCATTGTTTTTAGTAGCACAGATGAATTTCAGCCAATGAATGAAGAAGGATTCATTGTTTTTAGTAGCACAGATGAATTTCAGCCAATGAATGAAGAAGGATTCATTGTTTTTAGTAGCACAATTGAATTTTTACCAGTGAATGAAGAAGGATTCATTGTTTTCAGTAGCACAGATGAATTTCAGCCGATGAATGAAGAAGGATTCATTGTTTTTAGTAGCACAGATGAATTTCAGCCGATGAATGAAGAAGGATTCATTGTTTTTAGTAGCACAGATGAATTTCAGCCGATGAATGAAGAAGGATTCATTGTTTTTAGTAGCACAATTGAATTTTAACCAATGAATGAAGAAGGATTCATTGTTTTTAGTAGCACAGATGAATTTCAGCCAATGAATGAAGAAGGATTCATTGTTTTTAGTAGCACAGATGAATTTCAGCCAATGAATGAAGAAGGATTCATTGTTTTTAGTAGCACAGATGAATTTCAGCCAATGAATGAAGAAGGATTCATTGTTTTTAGTAGCACAGATGAATTTCAGCCGATGAATGAAGAAGGATTCATTGTTTTTAGTAGCACAATTGAATTTTAACCAATGAATGAAGAAGGATTCATTGTTTTTAGTAGCACAGATGAATTTCAGCCAATGAATGAAGAAGGATTCATTGTTTTTAGTAGCACAATTGAATTTTTACCAGTGAATGAAGAAGGATTCATTGTTTTCAGTAGCACAGATGAATTTCAGCCGATGAATGAAGAAGGATTCATTGTTTTTAGTAGCACAATTGAATTTTTACCAGTGAATGAAGAAGGATTCATTGTTTTCAGTAGCACAGATGAATTTCAGCCGATGAATGAAGAAGGATTCATTGTTTTTAGTAGCACAGATGAATTTCAGCCGATGAATGAAGAAGGATTCATTGTTTTCAGTAGCACAATTGAATTTTTACCAGTGAATGAAGAAGGATTCATTGTTTTCAGTAGCACAGATGAATTTCAGCCGATGAATGAAGAAGGATTCATTGTTTTTAGTAGCACAATTGAATTTTTACCAGTGAATGAAGAAGGATTCATTGTTTTCAGTAGCACAGATGAATTTCAGCCGATGAATGAAGAAGGATTCATTGTTTTTAGTAGCACAATTGAATTTTTACCAGTGAATGAAGAAGGATTCATTGTTTTCAGTAGCACAGATGAAATTCAGCCAATGAATGAAGAAGGATTCATTGTTTTTAGTAGCACAATTGAACTTCAGCCAATGAATGAAGAAGGATTCATTGTTTTTAGTAGCACAGATGAATTTCAGCCAATGAATGAAGAAGGATTCATTGTTTTTAGTAGCACAATTGAACTTCAGCCAATGAATGAAGAAGGATTCATTGTTTTTAGTAGCACAGATGAATTTCAGCCAATGAATGAAGAAGGATTCATTGTTTCTAGTAACACAGATGAATTTCAGCCAATGAATGAAGAAGGATTCATTGTTTCTAGTAGCACAGATGAAATTCAGCCAATGAATGAAGAAGGATTCATTGTTTTTAGTAGCACAGATGAATTTCAGCCAATGAATGAAGAAGGATTCATTGTTTTTAGTAACACAGATGAATTTCAGCCAATGAATGAAGAAGGATTCATTGTTTTTAGTAGCACAGATGAATTTCAGCCAATGAATGAAGAAGGATTCATTGTTTCTAGTAGCACAGATGAAATTCAGCCAATGAATGAAGAAGGATTCATTGTTTTTAGTAGCACAGATGAATTTCAGCCAATGAATGAAGAAGGATTCATTGTTTTTAGTAGCACAGATGAATTTCAGCCGATGAATGAAGAAGGATTCATTGTTTTTAGTAGCACAGATGAATTTCAGCCGATGAATGAAGAAGGATTCATTGTTTTTAGTAGCACAGATGAATTTCAGCCAATGAATGAAGAAGGATTCATTGTTTTTAGTAGCACAATTGAATTTTTACCAGTGAATGAAGAAGGATTCATTGTTTTCAGTAGCACAGATGAATTTCAGCCGATGAATGAAGAAGGATTCATTGTTTTTAGTAGCACAATTGAATTTTTACCAATGAATGAAGAAGGATTCATTGTTTTTAGTAGCACAGATGAATTTTTACCAGTGAATGAAGAAGGATTCATTGTTTTTAGTAGCACAATTGAATTTTAACCAATGAATGAAGAAGGATTCATTGTTTTTAGTAGCACAGATGAATTTCAGCCAATGAATGAAGAAGGATCCATTGTTTTTAGTAGCACAATTGAATTTTAACCAATGAATGAAGAAGGATTCATTGTTTTTAGTAACACAGATGAATTTCAGCCAATGAATGAAGAAGGATCCTGAAGAGAAATGCGTTTAGGGGAGCTGGAGACCCCGCATTAACTTCTTTAAAATAGGGAATAACTCTGAAACTGACGGAGAGAGTGAAGCGCGTGTACTGTGTGCATGCAATACAATGTAAAAGTAACAAAGATTAAATCAATGACCCATTTATTGGTGTCAAGAGATAAAAAAGGGGTAAAAAAGAGGTAAAAAAGGTTTAAAATTGAATTATATTCGTCGAAGTCGTTGGGTGAGCCGACAGGCGAGGATGACCAAGATTACCTCTAAAAACCTGCATTAATTTGTCTGATTAATTAACAGTGTAATTAATATATCGATGCGCAACTGTGTGCGCTTCGATGACAAAATTAACGACATAAAAATCATAGAAAAAGTAACAACAACTAATTTACAAGCATGGTAGCACTCAACTCCCTCGAGCGAAGGCTAATTGCCTGCGTATCGCTGTGGTGAATGAGTCGCTACGCCGCCAAGTCCTGGGGCGCACTTGCTGCGCGCATTTGGGCGGAAATTCAAATAAGAGTTTTCTTGTAAGCTATTGAACGAGGCTCTGCCGAAGTGAAATTGAGCTTTTAATGGCGCAAGTTTTCGGAGCAAAACCACATGAGTGTCATTAAAGAGCTTTTCTGATGAGGAAATTATATTAATTGAGTGATTTCCTCAACACTCCCGGTTGGGGAAGGGTTCCAGTGTCTGGATATCGGATATGAAGATGTAGCTGGTTCTTGACGAGCGTGGATGTCCAGGCATATACTGGAACCGCTTCGACATAAGAGAGCCTGATTGACCATGTTTGGTCGTGCTACAAAGAAGACTGATGTGATGTCTGTCTCCAGTTAACCGATAGACGAGGGGATTGCTCTCACTTGGCTTGACCATTTGTCAATTGTTTGAGTGCATATGTTCTCGATGATCCCAACAATCGGAAATATATTGGATTGAATGGGCATCTGTTGATGCTGATTCTGGCTGAGCTTTGTCTGTTGACAAAGTGTGGAACTGATTTGAGCGTAGTGTCTTTGAAAGACTTCAGGTTTTACTGAATAAGAGCGTTGGACCATCATGTCATGTTTGACATTGTCACTGTACATCCAGAATTAATTTGAACTGCTTTGGTCAGGTATGTGCTGGTATGCACAAGCGTGGTACAGGTAATAATCCTAATGTACTCACAATACTGGATAAGCCTGATGGAAAATATTAGATATTCCATATAAATATGGAAACGGTGTTCTTGCTGCGAGATAAAGTGTGTGTTGGTAAGAGAGTTCTGAAGTTTGCACTCTTCACACTATCTGTTCTTGTTAGAACCGTGACTTTTGAGTCATATTTGGGACTCAATCGCGACCGTATGGATCTGGGTGGCTAAATGTATTAATGACCAGCATAATTGCGGATGTCTACTGTTGTAGATGGTGAGAAAAATTTCATTCCATGACATGGAAATGAATGTTTAGGTGGCTATAAGCTCTTACGTTGGAACGCCAGTTCCTGAGAATCTGTCTCAAGTCCGTGGGACATATGGGTATTTGCAATACTAGCAAGTTTTCGAAGTTAACACTGATGAAGGGAGTTTTGACCAATTGAGTTGACCTCTGCAATCACTGATGTGAACCTTCTATGTGATACTTCCCATACGAGACTTTATTAAATTTCTCATTCGAGATCTGTGAGAACTGCACGGTGCTTGTTGGTTTTGGTGGTGGTAGAATGCTTTTGATAGTTGAGATTTTGAAAATTTTAGTGTTAAAGTAGCGCTTGTTTCAACTTTGAGCGTGGGGCTGAATGGAAAATGTTTGCCCTAATGTGGAGATGATCTGAAAGCGTGGCTCTGTCACAACTTGCTGTTTATGGGGTCTCTCTTTTGTAGCCCTATCATCTTTAGCCCTATCATCTTTAGATGATTATGGTCCGGTTCCTCTATTGGAAAACATTTGTTTTCAGCTAGCATTCGATGCTTAGCAGGAAATGGATAGAGGACTTGTTCAGAATTATTGACGTTTCGCGTCTCTGAACTAGAGTGGAATGACAAGTATAAGTGGACTGCGAGTCTAGTTTGATTGATTGAATGATTCGGGCTGGTAAGGTTGGCATTCTTTTGAACGCGCCCGATACTGGTAGGCCAGCTATTGTATGCGCCGGATCTCCATGTTGGAAGGCCAGACGTTCGTTGCTGAAACTTCCGAATACCGCCAAAGTCTGAGCTTCAAGTAGCTAGCGTGGTCCCGTTCTTCTAAACGGAAGAAGTGTTCATGGGGACTTCAGTGCTGCTGCTCAGAGCCAATCGATGTTTTGATTGGGGAGTATTATGGGGATTGAGGAGATACCTGTGGCGGTATAGACATATGGCTTATATCCCTTGTGAAGCTCAACTGAATGTGTCTGGATAAGGATTTCCGAAGTTTGAAAAAGCGTCTACTTTTGGGTAAGATTTACTTTGAGGTCACTGATAGTGTGGATGTTTTCTGTGGGCTCAGCTGAAGCCTGTTTTGAATGGATTGTTCGGAAAAAAGCGTGGGAACCGGGTTGCTTGGCAACTGAACCGATAAGCCGCATTAAAAAAACCGAACGTTAATTATCTGTGTAATTAACATTCATTCTGAGAATCTGGGTCTTCTGATGCTTTCGCATCTCCAGAGTGGCTGCTGACATTATATGACTTTTGAGTTTCGCCACATCTGTGTTCCATTCTGATGGAAGTGTGGGACTGTGTGAAGAATTCTTCACTGTGATGTGTACATATGTTTGAAATGTTGATGATTTCTGAAGTGACTATGATTGGAAAGTGTCTATTATATTTGAAGAGCGTGGAATCTGAACGTTGATTCAGAATGTAGAGTGAATGCTCTATTGCTCTTTGGAAGTTTTGAAATCAAATCAGTCGGTAACTTATTCTCAAAGAGCATGTCTGGTTGTACACGACGAAGCCTTTGAATGCTTCTCGAGCGTTGTACTGTTGACAAACTGAAGTCTCTGGAGTTCCAGATTCTTATCGGAACTAGCGTGGTTCATATTGGCATTGCATGATTTCATCTGGTGATGAATTGTGACTTTATTGAGAAGGTACTAAATTGTACTTGTTAGTTTTGTCGGGCTTAAGCCAATTAGAAGAACCGAATGTTTATGAATGATTGTGATTGATTTCTGAGGCATTCTGATGAAATGATATTGAAGTTTATTCATAGACTATTTTTCTGGTTTGATATTCTTTTCGAACTAGGTCTGGTATGAGTACTGGATGTTTCGCTCAATGTCTTCTCTTGTGGAGAAATTTGTCTTCTGTGGGGAAGGATCTGAAGACGTTTGTGACACGTGTGAGCGTAGTACTGATTCTTTGACTCTGACTTTATATGCTTCTCTCTTAGCTTCACCAAAGTATAGTATTGCTAGGAAGTTCTTGGATGGTTTTAATGATATTTGAGTTGTTCTGCTGTGAACTAACTGAGTATTCTTCAATTGCAGCGATGTCTGATGACAACTTTTGGGGCTGCTTTGTCTCGAACTGCCTTAGATGACAGGAGTAATTAGCGTAGGGCTTTCCTTTCTGAAGCCTAGATTAGTATTTTGAAGGATTCTTTGAATTTTTGATCTTTTGATCAAGCTCAGCGTCGAACTCTTTCTCAATGTCATCTGTTGATGAGTCTCAGGAGGAATCACTGTGTTGATTTCACCGTGATGAGAATATGGTTTGGAAGGTTACCATGAAGAGAAATGGTGTACTCATGACGAGAAATGCTTGTATCCTGTATCCTTGTTATGAATTGTTAACTGATCAAGTTGTTTCATTTTTATTCAGACGTTATAGAGTTGACACTGAATCCGGAATGATCCGTTACTTGGCGTGACTGATTTGTCTGCATGCCTATTAAAGTTAGTTACTGTGAACTACACGTAAAACGGAGAATCTAGCGTCGAGCTTCTCTTTATCTATTTATTTTGCAACTTATAGTGATGAATAACTATCCTTTAGACCTGATTTTCACGTTTGCTCCAGAGTCTCCTCCAATTGTTCGTTGTAAGCTGGTTTGAGTAAATACAGAGGCACTTTTGGCTCAACTCAGTGGGCTTAGCTGTAATGGAGTTTCAATGAAAACTCGTAGACCGTAAGATGGGGAATTGGTAGACATCGAAGCTGGTATTTGTTAGGACTTGTAGCGTGGAACCGAGAGAACTGTGAATAAGTCTTTTCTCATTTGTTGAGCTCCAAACACCGAATGACGGAAATGGTAGACTCTGTCTCTGTATCTGTACCAACTGATGTTGATATCCACTGTCCTTTTATTGAAGCTTTACGGATGAAAGCAAAGGTTCTGAGTATGGTCTATGGAATTTTCGGCCAAGGGCATGACGTATGTTTCTGAGATACTTGCTCCTGGCGTGACTGTAGCGTCGTACTGAAAAGACGTGCTTTGTCAGGAAAAATGAGCAGTGTAATCTGAATTGTCAGACTGAGATGCTCTGTTGAAGTTGGTCTTAATCTTAATGGACTCTGGATCGAATTTGAGTTTTGAGACAGTTGAGAATAATGTATATTGTATTCCAATATTTTGCTTTTCACAGTATTTGACTGGGGATTCTGTCCAAACCGTCTTGTATAGAACGGTGTATGTGAATTGGTTTCTGCTTTTTGCAGTGTGGACTGAAGATCAGGAATGTTTTCCTGGCAATTCTCATTGTCATTCAAGACTGTGCGAGAATCTGAAAGCGTGGAGCTGATTTCTGGAATATGATATACTTTCTCTGAAAATAGAAGAGAAACTGATTGACGATAGTGGGGAAACTTTTGTGTCAACTGATTGAACCAAACTGTAAAGCTGATGGAACAGAGCTGTGTTTGGTAGCGTTGAGCTGTATATTTTGAGGATCTCACGGAGACTTGTTGGACTCCAGTATTTTAGACTGATCGTGATATGAATATTTTAAAGAGAATCTGGGAAATGGAGTGAGAAAGCGTGGGTCTGAATAGGGACAATGAGTATTGAATCCTCTGGTTGACCTTGTGAGCGCTGTGGCTCAGACGCTTGAGTTATATTCCTCATTTCTTTCATTGATTCTGTATGAACTTCAATGATGGTTAAGCTTGGCTATTTATGCTAGTGAGAGAATAAGATAATAATAGAATTGATGATAGCTTGTTTTATATCAGCTGTGTATTCAGGAGTATATTTTTGCAGGATTCACTGCTTGTGACATATGTGAGTCTGGTTTCTACCGTTGTAGTTCATTTCGAGTTCGCGCATGAAAAGACTTCAAGGTCTCCTGTTTCATCGAACGTTATGGGAACTGGGTAGATTCGACTTATAGTAATAAGAGAGCGGTTTTAGCGTGGATCAGAGATGATTTGATTGCTTTGTATGTCAGCTGAATTGTAGCGTGGAGCTTTTACGCTCTTCTTGCTATTGTCTGTTTCTCACGACGATCTTCATATGCTCTGATTTGGTAATCCTGATTTGGCTGGGTGTTCATGACAAGCTTTTTCAGTAATTCGTTCTTCTATTGGAACATTTCAACATACTTTTCGTAGGACTGGTCTGAAAATGCTTGGTTTCCAAGCAGTGACTTCGTCAATGAAAGTGCTTAGCTCAACTGGTGTTGGCTGACTATAAAAAGTTTAGGTTGTTATCGTTTGATTCGACTTGTGATCTGTTTTTTGCCTCAATTCTGGTGGTAATGTTGAGTTCGAATATTCTCTTTTGGAATTTCTCTTCTCTTAGAGCTTCCCAGCGTGTCTCTGAACTGTAGCGTGGAGCTTGAATTGTGAGATAGCTGATGTTATTCGTGGAAGAATTGATTTTCGTAGGCAACAAGTTCCGATGCTGATCGGAATATGTGATCATGAATTTGTACGAATCAAGGTGGGATATCTTCTTCCTTCTCCTGCAAAACTCTTAGTTCAGCTTCAATGTCGAGCGTGGAATCTCTGGTTGAAGTATTTATCTTCGTCTTGGAGAGCTCTGAAGTGAACTGCGCGCTTGATAAAATGAGTTGTGGCTGGAGTGTTGCTCTGGGGAGCAATAATGGAAGTGAAATGACTGCTAAAACTGTTCTGCGAGACGATTGTTATTCTATGAATTGAGAAGCGTGGCTCTCAAAGAAAATCGCCTTGAACAGCGGAACTAATTAGCGTGGCTCTGTAGAGCTTTTGTCTGATTGACTTTTGATATTATGATCAATTTTTCCGTACTACTCATTGTGTAACTCCGTGAATTTAAGCGAATGCTCCCGGTTGGAGAGAGCAAAAAATCGTTGTACGAATTTTTTGCGAACGAGAACCTGTTAACGTGGTCCTGTATTATGATGCTTAGTTGAGTTGTGAGCTGTCATTTGACAGACGGAGAATCGAGTGGTTAATTGTTTGAACTGATCAAAGTGGCATTGAACAATCTAGAATTCAAAGTTGGCAGGTATGCGTTGGGTCTGTCCGATCTAACTTCCCAACAACCCGTGGGCGCCGGAATCCTGTCAAGCTTGGGTAAAACACCTGACCAGAGGATTCTAGCTTATGCTACAACCTGTCAAGCTTGGGTAAGAACACCTGACCAGAGGTTGGGTTGGGACTGAACGCCTGTCAAGCTTGGGTTTATCACCTGACCAGAGGCTTTCAGCTGTCCGAGTATCTGTGTTGGCCTCTAGCAGCCAATCGATCAGATACGAAATATTAGCGAAAGTTTTCTCAGAGTGTACTTGAACTGAGTCTGTTTCCGCATACAAGCTGAGATATTGCTTGCAGTCTCTAACCTTTCTTGTTCCGTGAATCTTGTGATTCTTGGCTCAGGAGTGATCAGATTCCATTGCCTCAGAGCAGTTAGGTTATTGCGGGTTCGAGCGTGGAACTGTTGATGAGGCTTCAAAACTGAAGCGCTGTGGTGCGTTGTTCGTCACCGTTCTGAGTCGCAGCTGTTGATCGGTACTTTTGTTGACTTGTGACTGGTACTCCTGGAACCACCCAGTGTGTATAGTCTCGTGTACTCGATCCATAAGTCTTAGTCTGCAGTGTCTTTTACGTCCTCCCAGTAGCCGTCGCTACTGTTTGGCACAAGACGCAGCGTCGTTCCGGTTAAGACTACCTGCCACCTAGACTGAATCTGAAGTCTTCAGAATCTTGCGTGTGAAAGTCTTAACAGACCAGACTTACGGTTCCTTGCGAGTTGGTATTCTTGCTCGGAAACAACAGCTGTCTATGACAAGTGAACTCAGCTAGTTTCAACAATTCAACCACAATCTTGTTGATTGTGGTCCCGGCCTTCTGAGACAATATTCCTCCTTGCGGATAGACTGTGCTTCAGAATACTAATTCTGAAGCTAGATTGATGGTTCAGAATACTAATTCTGAATGTAGAGATGCTCGGCGGAAAGCCGGCAAGAGTGGATCGGGAACTTTGATTTGTCTCCGATAATTTGTATCGTAGGTCATGAAGGCTGTGTGACTGTGAGAAATGGAACTCTTGTGGGAGTTCTGAAGACTTCACTAGCGTGGCTTTCATGATTGATGAAATGTGTGGGAGACTTTCCTTTCCAAGCGTGGAGACCGATTGGTTCTTTGTGTCTGTAGGCTCATGCTAAATTCTGATTTCGATTTAGCGTGGAGCTTTTCCTTGGATGTTTGGGAATCTCTTGTCTCACCAGTTGACAATTTGTGGTTGTTTCCGCTCGTTCGGAATTCTGTAGTGAATTCAGCGTGGAGCTTATCGATGGCTTCTGCTATTGTTGGTGCCTGGTTTTCCTTTAGGAGACTTGTGTCTCATCTTCAACTTTGTACAGTTGGATTTGGTACTCGAAGCAGAACGGATGTGAGAATTGTAGCGTGGGTCTGGATATGTGCGACCAAAGCGGAATGCATTTCAAGATAAGCTGTGTGCTTTCTGTTGTCGACACACTCTTTTATTTGACATGACTTTTCTCTCGTCCTTGTGGAGACTGGTTTGTCTAGGAAAACAGCGTAGTTGTTTGGGTTTTGAGGTTTGGTATCCTCAGAGAACTTATCAGTGTGGCTCAGTTCTTGTGGAATACTGCCCATCTGTGGATGGATGTTGAATTATTGTGACAGTTTTGTGGTTGTGACAGTGGTCACTGAAATCTTTGCCTTCAGCTGATGTTGTGGTTCTCTTGCTGCTCTCTTGTTTGAGATGCAGAAGACTGTGTATTCTCTTGTTGAGAGAGACTCTGTATTCGACAAATTCAGAATAATGAAAAAAGGAAAAATAATAATATAAGGTTAGCGTAGTAACTGTCAGCAGATTATTGGTGAATGGAAGCTCGATATCTTTTTGATTATTGCTAATGAAGAGTTTTGAAACTTGTTTGTTTCTGTGTCCTGTTAAGCGTGGAACTATGTAGGCTCTGAATCTTTTCTCGTGTAACATATTATGATGTGGTTACAATAATGTGAGAAGATTATTCAGTTAGGTTGCGCCAGCGTTGTTCATACTTATTCACTGCGATGACGTGTCTCTCTGAAGTCGTTTATAGCTGTTGGCGGCTATTAGGAAAGTATTCATCTAAGAAACACCGTGGGAAAGTTCGTGTTTCTTCTTAATGAACAATTGTTATTGTTCGCCAAGCTCAAGCATGTGACTGATAAATATGAGAGGTGGTAAACATTGTTAAATTAACAACGGTTTATTGGGTTAACAGGGGTGAACAATAAAAAGATGGCAAGAGAAAATGAGTTACAATTAATGTGTTATGCCCAGCGTGGAGCAGACTTCTTCTTTGCTTGGAGACTATGTCTCTACAAGCGTGGATCTGAGTGGTGATGATCGGAAGAAGCCTCTTGGCTCACGTTCTCCTTGTTGATCGCCGACTTGTTGAGTTCGAGCAGGTTCTTGGAGATTGATTTGCTGGTTTGGACCATTGCACTCAAATCTTTGATGCGCTTCTCGACGACTGTGATGTCGTTTCCATTGATTCCTCCGTCGCCGACTGTGTCATCATCAGCGTGGCTCTTGTCGCGAAGGTTTCGCTTGCACCATTCTTCGACTTGGTCGAGGTGCCCTTCGAGCTTTTCGAGGATGACGTCGAGGCGTGAGCGTAGAATCTGAAAGTAGAAATAAGAGTTCTACTTCGTGATGTGATTCAACTTTTATGATTAATAATTTTTTGCTGAGTTACTACAACTGTTGTTGTGAATTGGGTGTCGAAATGTAATCAACAATTGATTGATTACTGCTCACTGAATTCGCTTTTGCCACCGTGTTACTCAGTTCTTTTTTTTTTTGTTTTTGATATTTAAGACCGATTTGGATGATATTTTCCAGACTGACCTTGGCGTGGTTGAATTCAGACTTCCAGTCTGCCACTTTCGAAGGATGTTTGTCGTCTTTTGGTGAAGAATCGGTCGCTTGATAGCGTCGAGCTATCTTTGCTGGGCGTTGAGGTGTAAGCCAGTCGGCTTTTCTTTTCAAGCCTGCAATTGAATGCATATCATAGTTCTGATTGATTTATTTGAGACCGTACCTCTAGCGTGGCTCTGGAGACTTCTTGTCTCTTGACTGTTGGTGGCGCTGAGCAGATCGTTCATCTTGGCGCTCTCGATCTCGATATCGTAGCTTCCGACAAGCATTGCCCCACTGATGTTGTGGGGGCTAGCGTTGCTCAAGAAGTCGTTGATCTGTGCAACGAGTGCTCTCTTTGTCGGTTCGCTGTATTCAGCGTCGATCTGATGTGAGCTCTTCTCGGCTTTGCCTGAGTTGGCATCGCTAGCGTGGATCTGAATGACTTCTGTTGAAGTGATCCTTGCTTGGTAACCCCGACGGGTTGTTGGACGTCGGAATGCTTCGTCTGGGAGATGTGCTAGAAGGTCCTCCATCTGAAGAAATAGTTTTCAATTCAGAGGATTGAACTATGAGAATTTTGAGCTAAATTTATTTCTCTTGTACGTGGAAACATGTATTTTTGGCTTTTGCTCCCGGTTAGAGAGAGCAAAAATACGATAATTCGTATTTTTTGCGAACGATAACCGTTTTGTGTGGTTACGACTGTTGTCGGGTGTTCGCTGATTGCGTCATTTGTGTGAAAATGCGCTGTCCACGGAGAATTTAGCTAGAAATTGAGCGATGTGATCGCAAAATTTTTTAGAATTTTTTTTTTTGGTTTGCATTATTTTTGAACTGAGTTTCAATGTGAGCTGGCGAGAATTCTGAATTTCTGGCTGTTGCTCAGATTTCTACAGCTATTCTAGCGTGGATCTGAGCTTTCCGACAGAAATCTGTAAGTGATTTCCCGAAACAGAAATCTGAAATTGATTTCTAGTGATGACCGTTCTCTGTTTAGTTATTGCTCAGTTTATTCTCTCGCTTTTTTTTTTTGAAAAAATTTTTTGAAAGACAAACCTCCGAATTGAGCTCTGGTGCTCTGCTTCTAGCGTTGATCTCATGAATTTCGTTTGAAATAATTCTCATGGCTTGTCGCTTGCGAGCGTGGTCCCGATTTCTGTTGGTGTTGGTATCATGGACAGCAGCAGCGTGGCACTGAGATGAGCTTTGAGGCTTCTTTGGAGTGTTTTCGTCTTCGTTGACGTCGATTTTTTGAAATTCCGACATTTTCTGCAATGAATATTCAATTAATTGTTATTAATTGATGGAAAATATTTTAATTTTCGCGAGTCGTGTCAGAAAAGTTGAAAAGAAATGCATAAAAACGTCTGAGAATGACGCAATCCCGGCAAAATTATTTTGGGCCAAGTGAGTGTGACGCGCAAAGTCGCCAGTGTACGCAATGCACTTTGCGTACTTTGAACACTACAGTAGCCTGAATTTCTTTGCAACATTTTCGAAATGTTTCGAAATGGGGGAAATGCTGATTTTCTTGTCGGAAAAATCGAAATTTGAGTAAAAATATCAACTGTGTGATAAAATTATCGATTGTACTCGATAATTAGACGAAATTATTGACTGAATTGTCATTTTACAGCTCTGGAGGTGGGAATCCTCTTGCTGCGGTCTGAAATTGACCTTTTGTGTATGAATTCGCCGATTTTCTCGATTTCTTCGACTGTTTTCTGTGCTGTTTACCATGTTTAGGTATCGGCTGCACAGAATTATGAGCGTCGTGCTGGAATTTTGTCTCGATGCTCTTCTACTGGTTGTTTCCACCTTTTTTTCAGGCTTCCACGTGTAGAAATACGAGCGAATGTGCGAGAATCATCCAACGGAGAGAGTGTTGGCTTTTGGCGAACCAAACTGAGAGAATTTAAATAACGGTTGAGCGTAGAACAAATGAAATAAGCGAGAATAGAGCAAAATAGGGGATATTAAGAGAGATTCGTGCCCTGAATGGGTATTTCCTGGTTTTGTCAGCCAAAACTGCGAAAATCGATAGTGATTTTGGTCGAAATAGGCTTTTTTGACAGGAATTGTCTGTTCTTCTGCTTAAAATTTGGTGTTTATCGCCGATTATCGCAATGTTTAGCGTGGAACGACGTGAAACGAGTGACAAGCGTGGAGATGTGAATCATTTTCGGCGACTTTTTGCTGTATTTTTCAGAGATTACAAGCGTCGATCCTAGATTCTGATTATCATCACTAGTCAACTGCTCTATTGAGCAAGAAAAGAGCTGAAAGAAGAACGAAAACACGAAAGAACGGATAATAGCGGGAATAAATCATGTAGATTTCGGGTCTTTTGAATGATTTGGGGGGTAAATTCGTATTTTTTACCGAATTTTCTCGAACTTCTCGCTCGCAATGACTTTTTTCAGCTGGAGATAGCTTCTGTGAGCTAAATTACGCTTCCGAAAGCGTGGAACTGCTGAAAATACTAACGTCTGAACGGGAATCGAGCGTGGCGACTCTTTTCCAACTGGCGGGAAAAGAAAAAATGTGTCTCACGCGATTCTGACCGCCTGCGAAACATTTCTGGCTGAAAATGTGCCTGAAATAACGAGAAAGAACGGAAAAACGAGTAAAAGGAAGAAAATTGAGAATATTAAATAGATTTTTATGGGGAAAAATTTAGAATTTTGGATTTAATTGCACTTTTACGAGCAGCGTTTTGTACTTTGCTACGCAACACTCACTGTTTCAGGGGGATTATTGATTTTTCCAGCTGGTTCATTCCTAGACATTTTCGGGCAGCTATTGCTGTCTTACTAGTGTCTATTCCATTTTCCTTGTTGGAAAAAAGAACCGTCGCATGCACCATGAAGAGAAATGCGTTTAGGGGAGCTGGAGACCCCGCATTAACTTCTTTAAAATAGGGAATAACTCTGAAACTGACGGAGAGAGTGAAGCGCGTGTACTGTGTGCATGCAATACAATGTAAAAGTAACAAAGATTAAATCAATGACCCATTTATTGGTGTCAAGAGATAAAAAAGGGGTAAAAAAGAGGTAAAAAAGGTTTAAAATTGAATTATATTCGTCGAAGTCGTTGGGTGAGCCGACAGGCGAGGATGACCAAGATTACCTCTAAAAACCTGCATTAATTTGTCTGATTAATTAACAGTGTAATTAATATATCGATGCGCAACTGTGTGCGCTTCGATGACAAAATTAACGACATAAAAATCATAGAAAAAGTAACAACAACTAATTTACAAGCATGGTAGCACTCAACTCCCTCGAGCGAAGGCTAATTGCCTGCGTATCGCTGTGGTGAATGAGTCGCTACGCCGCCAAGTCCTGGGGCGCACTTGCTGCGCGCATTTGGGCGGAAATTCAAATAAGAGTTTTCTTGTAAGCTATTGAACGAGGCTCTGCCGAAGTGAAATTGAGCTTTTAATGGCGCAAGTTTTCGGAGCAAAACCACATGAGTGTCATTAAAGAGCTTTTCTGATGAGGAAATTATATTAATTGAGTGATTTCCTCAACAGATCCATTGTTTTTAGTAGCACAATTGAATTTTAACCAATGAATGAAGAAGGATTCATTGTTTTTAGTAGCACAGATGAATTTCAGCCAATGAATGAAGAAGGATTCATTGTTTTTAGTAGCACAATTGAATTTTTACCAGTGAATGAAGAAGGATTCATTGTTTTTAGTAGCACAGATGAATTTCAGCCGATGAATGAAGAAGGATTCATTGTTTTTAGTAGCACAGATGAATTTCAGCCAATGAATGAAGAAGGATTCATTGTTTTTAGTAACACAGATGAATTTCAGCCGATGAATGAAGAAGGATTCATTGTTTTTAGTAGCACAGATGAACTTCAGCCAATGAATGAAGAAGGATTCATTGTTTTTAGTAACACAGATGAATTTCAGCCAATGAATGAAGAAGGATTCATTGTTTTTAGTAGCACAGATGAATTTCAGCCGATGAATGAAGAAGGATTCATTGTTTTTAGTAGCACAGATGAATTTCAGCCGATGAATGAAGAAGGATTCATTGTTTTTAGTAGCACAGATGAATTTCAGCCGATGAATGAAGAAGGATTCATTGTTTTTAGTAGCACAGATGAATTTTAACCAATGAATGAAGAAGGATTCATTGTTTTTAGTAGCACAATTGAATTTTAACCAATGAATGAAGAAGGATTCATTGTTTTAAGTAGCACAGATGAATTTCAGCCAATGAATGAAGAAGGATTCATTGTTTTTAGTAGCACAGATGAATTTTAACCAATGAATGAAGAAGGATTCATTGTTTTTAGTAGCACAATTGAATTTTAACCAATGAATGAAGAAGGATTCATTGTTTTTAGTAGCACAGATGAATTTTAACCAATGAATGAAGAAGGATTCATTGTTTTTAGTAGCACAATTGAATTTTAACCAATGAATGAAGAAGGATTCATTGTTTTTAGTAGCACAATTGAATTTTAACCAATGAATGAAGAAGGATTCATTGTTTTTAGTAGCACAGATGAATTTCAGCCGATGAATGAAGAAGGATTCATTGTTTTAAGTAGCACAGATGAATTTCAGCCGATGAATGAAGAAGGATTCATTGTTTTAAGTAGCACAGATGAATTTTAACCAATGAATGAAGAAGGATTCATTGTTTTTAGTAGCACAATTGAATTTTAACCAATGAATGAAGAAGGATTCATTGTTTTTAGTAGCACAATTGAATTTTAACCAATGAATGAAGAAGGATTCATTGTTTTTAGTAGCACAGATGAATTTTAACCAATGAATGAAGAAGGATTCATTGTTTTAAGTAGCACAGATGAATTTCAGCCGATGAATGAAGAAGGATTCATTGTTTTTAGTAGCACAGATGAATTTTAACCAATGAATGAAGAAGGATTCATTGTTTTTAGTAGCACAATTGAATTTTAACCAATGAATGAAGAAGGATTCATTGTTTTTAGTAGCACAGATGAATTTCAGCCGATGAATGAAGAAGGATTCATTGTTTTAAGTAGCACAGATGAATTTTAACCAATGAATGAAGAAGGATTCATTGTTTTTAGTAGCACAGATGAATTTTAACCAATGAATGAAGAAGGATTCATTGTTTCTAGTAGCACAGATGAATTTTAACCAATGAATGAAGAAGGATTCATTGTTTCTAGTAGCACAGATGAATTTCAGCCAATGAATGAAGAAGGATTCATTGTTTTTAGTAACACAGATGAATTTCAGCCAATGAATGAAGAAGGATTCATTGTTTTTAGTAGCACAGATGAATTTTAACCAATGAATGAAGAAGGATTCATTGTTTTTAGTAGCACAGATGAATTTTAACCAATGAATGAAGAAGGATTCATTGTTTCTAGTAGCACAGATGAATTTCAGCCAATGAATGAAGAAGGATTCATTGTTTTTAGTAACACAGATGAATTTCAGCCAATGAATGAAGAAGGATTCATTGTTTTTAGTAGCACAGATGAACTTCAGCCAATGAATGAAGAAGGATTCATTGTTTTTAGTAACACAGATGAATTTCAGCCAATGAATGAAGAAGGATTCATTGTTTTTAGTAACACAGATGAATTTCAGCCAATGAATGAAGAAGGATTCATTGTTTTTAGTAGCACAATTGAATTTTAACCAATGAATGAAGAAGGATTCATTGTTTTTAGTAACACAGATGAATTTCAGCCAATGAATGAAGAAGGATTCATTGTTTTTAGTAACACAGATGAATTTCAGCCAATGAATGAAGAAGGATTCATTGTTTTTAGTAGCACAGATGAATTTCAGCCAATGAATGAAGAAGGATTCATTGTTTTTAGTAACACAGATGAATTTCAGCCAATGAATGAAGAAGGATTCATTGTTTTTAGTAACACAGATGAATTTCAGCCAATGAATGAAGAAGGATTCATTGTTTTTAGTAGCACAATTGAATTTTAACCAATGAATGAAGAAGGATTCATTGTTTTTAGTAACACAGATGAATTTCAGCCAATGAATGAAGAAGGATTCATTGTTTTTAGTAACACAGATGAATTTCAGCCAATGAATGAAGAAGGATTCATTGTTTTTAGTAGCACAATTGAATTTTAACCAATGAATGAAGAAGGATTCATTGTTTTTAGTAGCACAGATGAACTTCAGCCAATGAATGAAGAAGGATTCATTGTTTTTAGTAACACACATGAATTTCAGCCAATGAATGAAGAAGGATTCATTGTTTTTAGTAGCACAGATGAATTTCAGCCAATGAATGAAGAAGGATTCATTGTTTTTAGTAACACACATGAATTTCAGCCAATGAATGAAGAAGGATTCATTGTTTTTAGTAACACACATGAATTTCAGCCAATGAATGAAGAAGGATTCATTGTTTTTAGTAACACAGATGAATTTCAGCCAATGAATGAAGAAGGATTCATTGTTTTTAGTAGCACAATTGAATTTTAACCAATGAATGAAGAAGGATTCATTGTTTTTAGTAACACACATGAATTTCAGCCAATGAATGAAGAAGGATTCATTGTTTTTAGTAGCACACATGAATTTCAGCCAATGAATGAAGAAGGATTCATTGTTTTAAGTAGCACAGATGAACTTCAGCCAATGAATGAAGAAGGATTCATTGTTTTTAGTAACACACATGAATTTCAGCCAATGAATGAAGAAGGATTCATTGTTTTTAGTAACACACATGAATTTCAGCCAATGAATGAAGAAGGATTCATTGTTTTTAGTAACACACATGAATTTCAGCCAATGAATGAAGAAGGATTCATTGTTTTTAGTAACACACATGAATTTCAGCCAATGAATGAAGAAGGATTCATTGTTTTTAGTAACACACATGAATTTCAGCCAATGAATGAAGAAGGATTCATTGTTTTAAGTAGCACAGATGAACTTCAGCCAATGAATGAAGAAGGATTCATTGTTTTTAGTAACACACATGAATTTCAGCCAATGAATGAAGAAGGATTCATTGTTTTTAGTAACACACATGAATTTCAGCCAATGAATGAAGAAGGATTCATTGTTTTTAGTAACACACATGAATTTCAGCCAATGAATGAAGAAGGATTCATTGTTTTTAGTAACACACATGAATTTCAGCCAATGAATGAAGAAGGATTCATTGTTTTTAGTAACACACATGAATTTCAGCCAATGAATGAAGAAGGATTCATTGTTTTAAGTAGCACAGATGAACTTCAGCCAATGAATGAAGAAGGATTCATTGTTTTTAGTAACACACATGAATTTCAGCCAATGAATGAAGAAGGATTCATTGTTTTTAGTAACACACATGAATTTCAGCCAATGAATGAAGAAGGATTCATTGTTTTTAGTAACACACATGAATTTCAGCCAATGAATGAAGAAGGATTCATTGTTTCTAGTAGCACAGATGAACTTCAGCCAATGAATGAAGAAGGATTCATTGTTTTTAGTAACACACATGAATTTCAGCCAATGAATGAAGAAGGATTCATTGTTTTTAGTAACACACATGAATTTCAGCCAATGAATGAAGAAGGATTCATTGTTTTTAGTAACACACATGAACTTCAGCCAATGAATGAAGAAGGATTCATTGTTTTTAGTAACACACATGAATTTCAGCCAATGAATGAAGAAGGATTCATTGTTTTTAGTAACACACATGAATTTCAGCCAATGAATGAAGAAGGATTCATTGTTTTAAGTAGCACAGATGAACTTCAGCCAATGAATGAAGAAGGATTCATTGTTTTTAGTAACACACATGAATTTCAGCCAATGAATGAAGAAGGATTCATTGTTTTAAGTAGCACACATGAATTTCAGCCAATGAATGAAGAAGGATTCATTGTTTTTAGTAACACACATGAATTTCAGCCAATGAATGAAGAAGGATTCATTGTTTTTAGTAACACACATGAATTTCAGCCAATGAATGAAGAAGGATTCATTGTTTTTAGTAGCACAGATGAATTTCAGCCAATGAATGAAGAAGGATTCATTGTTTTAAGTAGCACAGATGAACTTCAGCCAATGAATGAAGAAGGATTCATTGTTTTTAGTAACACACATGAATTTCAGCCAATGAATGAAGAAGGATTTATTGTTTTTAGTAACACAGATGAATTTCAGCCAATGAATGAAGAAGGATTCATTGTTTTTAGTAGCACAGATGAACTTCAGCCAATGAATGAAGAAGGATTCATTGTTTTTAGTAACACAGATGAATTTCAGCCAATGAATGAAGAAGGATTCATTGTTTTTAGTAGCACAATTGAATTTTAACCAATGAATGAAGAAGGATTCATTGTTTTTAGTAACACACATGAATTTCAGCCAATGAATGAAGAAGGATTCATTGTTTTTAGTAACACAGATGAATTTCAGCCAATGAATGAAGAAGGATTCATTGTTTTTAGTAGCACAATTGAATTTTAACCAATGAATGAAGAAGGATTCATTGTTTTTAGTAACACACATGAATTTCAGCCAATGAATGAAGAAGGATTCATTGTTTTTAGTAACACAGATGAATTTCAGCCAATGAATGAAGAAGGATTCATTGTTTTTAGTAGCACAATTGAATTTTAACCAATGAATGAAGAAGGATTCATTGTTTTTAGTAACACACATGAATTTCAGCCAATGAATGAAGAAGGATTCATTGTTTTTAGTAGCACACATGAATTTCAGCCAATGAATGAAGAAGGATTCATTGTTTTAAGTAGCACAGATGAACTTCAGCCAATGAATGAAGAAGGATTCATTGTTTTTAGTAACACACATGAATTTCAGCCAATGAATGAAGAAGGATTCATTGTTTTTAGTAACACACATGAATTTCAGCCAATGAATGAAGAAGGATTCATTGTTTTTAGTAACACACATGAATTTCAGCCAATGAATGAAGAAGGATTCATTGTTTTTAGTAACACACATGAATTTCAGCCAATGAATGAAGAAGGATTCATTGTTTTTAGTAACACACATGAATTTCAGCCAATGAATGAAGAAGGATTCATTGTTTTAAGTAGCACAGATGAACTTCAGCCAATGAATGAAGAAGGATTCATTGTTTTTAGTAACACACATGAATTTCAGCCAATGAATGAAGAAGGATTCATTGTTTTTAGTAACACACATGAATTTCAGCCAATGAATGAAGAAGGATTCATTGTTTTTAGTAACACACATGAATTTCAGCCAATGAATGAAGAAGGATTCATTGTTTTTAGTAGCACAGATGAATTTCAGCCAATGAATGAAGAAGGATTCATTGTTTTTAGTAACACACATGAATTTCAGCCAATGAATGAAGAAGGATTCATTGTTTTTAGTAGCACAGATGAATTTCAGCCAATGAATGAAGAAGGATTCATTGTTTTAAGTAGCACAGATGAACTTCAGCCAATGAATGAAGAAGGATTCATTGTTTTTAGTAACACACATGAATTTCAGCCAATGAATGAAGAAGGATTCATTGTTTTTAGTAACACACATGAATTTCAGCCAATGAATGAAGAAGGATTCATTGTTTTTAGTAACACACATGAATTTCAGCCAATGAATGAAGAAGGATTCATTGTTTCTAGTAGCACAGATGAACTTCAGCCAATGAATGAAGAAGGATTCATTGTTTTTAGTAACACACATGAATTTCAGCCAATGAATGAAGAAGGATTCATTGTTTTTAGTAACACACATGAATTTCAGCCAATGAATGAAGAAGGATTCATTGTTTTTAGTAACACACATGAACTTCAGCCAATGAATGAAGAAGGATTCATTGTTTTTAGTAACACACATGAATTTCAGCCAATGAATGAAGAAGGATTCATTGTTTTTAGTAACACACATGAATTTCAGCCAATGAATGAAGAAGGATTCATTGTTTTAAGTAGCACAGATGAACTTCAGCCAATGAATGAAGAAGGATTCATTGTTTTTAGTAACACACATGAATTTCAGCCAATGAATGAAGAAGGATTCATTGTTTTAAGTAGCACACATGAATTTCAGCCAATGAATGAAGAAGGATTCATTGTTTTTAGTAACACACATGAATTTCAGCCAATGAATGAAGAAGGATTCATTGTTTTTAGTAACACACATGAATTTCAGCCAATGAATGAAGAAGGATTCATTGTTTTTAGTAGCACAGATGAATTTCAGCCAATGAATGAAGAAGGATTCATTGTTTTAAGTAGCACAGATGAACTTCAGCCAATGAATGAAGAAGGATTCATTGTTTTTAGTAACACACATGAATTTCAGCCAATGAATGAAGAAGGATTTATTGTTTTTAGTAACACAGATGAATTTCAGCCAATGAATGAAGAAGGATTCATTGTTTTTAGTAGCACAGATGAACTTCAGCCAATGAATGAAGAAGGATTCATTGTTTTTAGTAACACAGATGAATTTCAGCCAATGAATGAAGAAGGATTCATTGTTTTTAGTAGCACAATTGAATTTTAACCAATGAATGAAGAAGGATTCATTGTTTTTAGTAACACAGATGAATTTCAGCCAATGAATGAAGAAGGATTCATTGTTTTTAGTAACACAGATGAATTTCAGCCAATGAATGAAGAAGGATTCATTGTTTTTAGTAGCACAATTGAATTTTAACCAATGAATGAAGAAGGATTCATTGTTTTTAGTAGCACAGATGAACTTCAGCCAATGAATGAAGAAGGATTCATTGTTTTTAGTAACACACATGAATTTCAGCCAATGAATGAAGAAGGATTCATTGTTTTTAGTAGCACAGATGAATTTCAGCCAATGAATGAAGAAGGATTCATTGTTTTTAGTAGCACAGATGAACTTCAGCCAATGAATGAAGAAGGATTCATTGTTTTAAGTAGCACAGATGAACTTCAGCCAATGAATGAAGAAGGATTCATTGTTTTTAGTAACACACATGAATTTCAGCCAATGAATGAAGAAGGATTCATTGTTTTTAGTAGCACAGATGAATTTCAGCCAATGAATGAAGAAGGATTCATTGTTTTAAGTAGCACAGATGAACTTCAGCCAATGAATGAAGAAGGATTCATTGTTTTTAGTAACACACATGAATTTCAGCCAATGAATGAAGAAGGATTCATTGTTTTTAGTAACACACATGAATTTCAGCCAATGAATGAAGAAGGATTCATTGTTTTTAGTAACACACATGAATTTCAGCCAATGAATGAAGAAGGATTCATTGTTTTTAGTAGCACAGATGAATTTCAGCCAATGAATGAAGAAGGATTCATTGTTTTAAGTAGCACAGATGAACTTCAGCCAATGAATGAAGAAGGATTCATTGTTTTTAGTAACACACATGAATTTCAGCCAATGAATGAAGAAGGATTCATTGTTTTTAGTAACACACATGAATTTCAGCCAATGAATGAAGAAGGATTCATTGTTTCTAGTAGCACAGATGAACTTCAGCCAATGAATGAAGAAGGATTCATTGTTTTTAGTAACACACATGAATTTCAGCCAATGAATGAAGAAGGATTCATTGTTTTAAGTAGCACACATGAATTTCAGCCAATGAATGAAGAAGGATTCATTGTTTTTAGTAACACACATGAATTTCAGCCAATGAATGAAGAAGGATTCATTGTTTTTAGTAACACACATGAATTTCAGCCAATGAATGAAGAAGGATTCATTGTTTTTAGTAGCACAGATGAATTTCAGCCAATGAATGAAGAAGGATTCATTGTTTTAAGTAGCACAGATGAACTTCAGCCAATGAATGAAGAAGGATTCATTGTTTTTAGTAACACACATGAATTTCAGCCAATGAATGAAGAAGGATTCATTGTTTTTAGTAACACACATGAATTTCAGCCAATGAATGAAGAAGGATTCATTGTTTTTAGTAACACACATGAATTTCAGCCAATGAATGAAGAAGGATTCATTGTTTTTAGTAACACACATGAATTTCAGCCAATGAATGAAGAAGGATTCATTGTTTTTAGTAGCACAGATGAATTTCAGCCAATGAATGAAGAAGGATTCATTGTTTTAAGTAGCACAGATGAACTTCAGCCAATGAATGAAGAAGGATTCATTGTTTTTAGTAACACACATGAATTTCAGCCAATGAATGAAGAAGGATTCATTGTTTTTAGTAACACACATGAATTTCAGCCAATGAATGAAGAAGGATTCATTGTTTCTAGTAGCACAGATGAACTTCAGCCAATGAATGAAGAAGGATTCATTGTTTTTAGTAACACACATGAATTTCAGCCAATGAATGAAGAAGGATTCATTGTTTTAAGTAGCACACATGAATTTCAGCCAATGAATGAAGAAGGATTCATTGTTTTTAGTAACACACATGAATTTCAGCCAATGAATGAAGAAGGATTCATTGTTTTTAGTAACACACATGAATTTCAGCCAATGAATGAAGAAGGATTCATTGTTTTTAGTAGCACAGATGAATTTCAGCCAATGAATGAAGAAGGATTCATTGTTTTAAGTAGCACAGATGAACTTCAGCCAATGAATGAAGAAGGATTCATTGTTTTTAGTAACACACATGAATTTCAGCCAATGAATGAAGAAGGATTCATTGTTTTTAGTAACACACATGAATTTCAGCCAATGAATGAAGAAGGATTCATTGTTTTTAGTAGCACAGATGAACTTCAGCCAATGAATGAAGAAGGATTCATTGTTTTTAGTAGCACAATTGAATTTCAGCCAATGAATGAAGAAGGATTCATTGTTTTTAGTAACACAGATGAATTTCAGCCAATGAATGAAGAAGGATTCATTGTTTTTAGTAACACAGATGAATTTCAGCCAATGAATGAAGAAGGATTCATTGTTTTTAGTAACACAGATGAATTTCAGCCAATGAATGAAGAAGGATTCATTGTTTTTAGTAACACAGATGAATTTCAGCCAATGAATGAAGGAGGATTCATTGTTTTTAGTAGCACAGATGAATTTCAGCCGATGAATGAAGAAGGATTCATTGTTTGTAGTAGCACAGATGAATTTCAGCCGATGAATGAAGAAGGATTCATTGTTTCTAGTAGCACAGATGAATTTCAGCCGATGAATGAAGAAGGATTCATTGTTTTTAGTAGCACAGATGAATTTCAGCCGATGAATGAAGAAGGATTCATTGTTTCTAGTAGCACAGATGAATTTCAGCCGATGAATGAAGAAGGATTCATTGTTTTTAGTAGCACAGATGAATTTCAGCCAATGAATGAAGAAGGATTCATTGTTTTTAGTAGCACAGATGAATTTCAGCCGATGAATGAAGAAGGATTCATTGTTTTTAGTAGCACAGATGAATTTCAGCCGATGAATGAAGAAGGATTCATTGTTTCTAGTAGCACAGATGAATTTCAGCCGATGAATGAAGAAGGATTCATTGTTTTTAGTAGCACAGATGAATTTCAGCCAATGAATGAAGAAGGATTCATTGTTTTTAGTAGCACAGATGAATTTCAGCCGATGAATGAAGAAGGATTCATTGTTTTTAGTAGCACAGATGAATTTCAGCCGATGAATGAAGAAGGATTCATTGTTTCTAGTAGCACAGATGAATTTCAGCCGATGAATGAAGAAGGATTCATTGTTTTTAGTAGCACAGATGAATTTCAGCCAATGAATGAAGAAGGATTCATTGTTTTTAGTAACACAGATGAATTTCAGCCAATGAATGAAGAAGGATTCATTGTTTTTGGTAGCACAGATGAATTTCAGCCAATGAATGAAGAAGGATTCATTGTTTTTAGTAGCACAGATGAACTTCAGCCAATGAATGAAGAAGGATTCATTGTTTTTAGTAGCACAATTGAACTTCAGCCAATGAATGAAGAAGGATTCATTGTTTTTAGTAGCACAATTGAACTTCAGCCAATGAATGAAGAAGGATTCATTGTTTTTAGTAGCACAATTGAACTTCAGCCAATGAATGAAGAAGGATTCATTGTTTTTAGTAGCACAATTGAACTTCAGCCAATGAATGAAGAAGGATTCATTGTTTTTAGTAGCACAATTGAACTTCAGCCAATGAATGAAGAAGGATTCATTGTTTTTAGTAGCACAATTGAATTTTAACCAATGAATGAAGAAGGATTCATTGTTTTTAGTAGCACAGATGAATTTCAGCCAATGAATGAAGAAGGATTCATTGTTTTTGGTAGCACAGATGAATTTCAGCCAATGAATGAAGAAGGATTCATTGTTTTTGGTAGCACAGATGAATTTCAGCCAATGAATGAAGAAGGATTCATTGTTTTTAGTAGCACAGATGAACTTCAGCCAATGAATGAAGAAGGATTCATTGTTTTTAGTAGCACAATTGAACTTCAGCCAATGAGTGAAGAAGGATTCATTGTTTTTAGTAGCACAATTGAACTTCAGCCAATGAATGAAGAAGGATTCATTGTTTTTAGTAGCACAATTGAACTTCAGCCAATGAATGAAGAAGGATTCATTGTTTTTAGTAGCACAATTGAACTTCAGCCAATGAATGAAGAAGGATTCACTGTTTTTAGTAGCACAATTGAACTTCAGCCAATGAATGAAGAAGGATTCATTGTTTTTAGTAGCACAATTGAATTTTAACCAATGAATGAAGAAGGATTCATTGTTTTTAGTAGCACAGATGAATTTCAGCCAATGAATGAAGAAGGATTCATTGTTTTTAGTAGCACAGATGAATTTCAGCCGATGAATGAAGAAGGATTCATTGTTTTTAGTAGCACAATTGAATTTTAACCAATGAATGAAGAAGGATTCATTGTTTTTAGTAGCACAGATGAATTTCAGCCAATGAATGAAGAAGGATTCATTGTTTTTAGTAGCACAGATGAATTTCAGCCGATGAATGAAGAAGGATTCATTGTTTTTAGTAACACAGATGAATTTCAGCCAATGAATGAAGAAGGATTCATTGTTTTTAGTAGCACAATTGAATTTTAACCAATGAATGAAGAAGGATTCATTGTTTTTAGTAGCACAGATGAATTTCAGCCAATGAATGAAGAAGGATTCATTGTTTTCAGTAGCACAGATGAATTTCAGCCGATGAATGAAGAAGGTTTCATTGTTTTTAGTAGCACAGATGAACTTCAGCCAATGAATGAAGAAGGATTCATTGTTTTTAGTAGCACAATTGAATTTTAACCAATGAATGAAGAAGGATTCATTGTTTTTAGTAACACAGATGAATTTCAGCCGATGAATGAAGAAGGATTCATTGTTTTTAGTAGCACAGATGAACTTCAGCCAATGAATGAAGAAGGATTCATTGTTTTTAGTAGCACAGATGAATTTCAGCCGATGAATGAAGAAGGATTCATTGTTTTTAGTAGCACAGATGAATTTCAGCCAATGAATGAAGAAGGATTCATTGTTTTTAGTAGCACAGATGAATTTCAGCCGATGAATGAAGAAGGATTCATTGTTTTTAGTAACACAGATGAATTTCAGCCAATGAATGAAGAAGGATTCATTGTTTTTAGTAGCACAATTGAATTTTAACCAATGAATGAAGAAGGATTCATTGTTTTTAGTAGCACAGATGAATTTCAGCCAATGAATGAAGAAGGATTCATTGTTTTCAGTAGCACAGATGAATTTCAGCCGATGAATGAAGAAGGTTTCATTGTTTTTAGTAGCACAGATGAACTTCAGCCAATGAATGAAGAAGGATTCATTGTTTTTAGTAACACAGATGAATTTCAGCCAATGAATGAAGAAGGATTCATTGTTTTTAGTAGCACAGATGAATTTTAACCAATGAATGAAGAAGGATTCATTGTTTTTAGTAGCACAGATGAATTTCAGCCGATGAATGAAGAAGGATTCATTGTTTTTAGTAACACAGATGAACTTCAGCCGATGAATGAAGAAGGATTCATTGTTTTTAGTAACACAGATGAATTTCAGCCAATGAATGAAGAAGGATTCATTGTTTTTAGTAACACAGATGAATTTCAGCCAATGAATGAAGAAGGATTCATTGTTTTTAGTAGCACAGATGAATTTTAACCAATGAATGAAGAAGGATTCATTGTTTTTAGTAGCACAGATGAATTTCAGCCGATGAATGAAGAAGGATTCATTGTTTTTAGTAACACAGATGAACTTCAGCCGATGAATGAAGAAGGATTCATTGTTTTTAGTAACACAGATGAACTTCAGCCGATGAATGAAGAAGGATTCATTGTTTTTAGTAACACAGATGAACTTCAGCCGATGAATGAAGAAGGATTCATTGTTTTTAGTAACACAGATGAATTTCAGCCAATGAATGAAGAAGGATTCATTGTTTTTAGTAACACAGATGAACTTCAGCCGATGAATGAAGAAGGATTCATTGTTTTTAGTAGCACAGATGAATTTCAGCCGATGAATGAAGAAGGATTCATTGTTTTTAGTAACACAGATGAACTTCAGCCGATGAATGAAGAAGGATTCATTGTTTTTAGTAACACAGATGAACTTCAGCCGATGAATGAAGAAGGATTCATTGTTTTTAGTAACACAGATGAACTTCAGCCGATGAATGAAGAAGGATTCATTGTTTTTAGTAACACAGATGAACTTCAGCCGATGAATGAAGAAGGATTCATTGTTTTTAGTAACACAGATGAACTTCAGCCGATGAATGAAGAAGGATTCATTGTTTTTAGTAACACAGATGAATTTCAGCCAATGAATGAAGAAGGATTCATTGTTTTTAGTAACACAGATGAATTTCAGCCAATGAATGAAGAAGGATTCATTGTTTTTAGTAGCACAGATGAATTTTAACCAATGAATGAAGAAGGATTCATTGTTTTTAGTAACACAGATGAACTTCAGCCGATGAATGAAGAAGGATTCATTGTTTTTAGTAACACAGATGAACTTCAGCCGATGAATGAAGAAGGATTCATTGTTTTTAGTAGCACAGATGAATTTCAGCCAATGAATGAAGAAGGATTCATTGTTTTTAGTAGCACAGATGAATTTTAACCAATGAATGAAGAAGGATTCATTGTTTTTAGTAGCACAGATGAATTTCAGCCGATGAATGAAGAAGGATTCATTGTTTTTAGTAACACAGATGAACTTCAGCCGATGAATGAAGAAGGATTCATTGTTTTTAGTAGCACAGATGAATTTCAGCCAATGAATGAAGAAGGATTCATTGTTTTTAGTAGCACAGATGAATTTCAGCCGATGAATGAAGAAGGATTCATTGTTTTTAGTAACACAGATGAACTTCAGCCGATGAATGAAGAAGGATTCATTGTTTTTAGTAGCACAGATGAATTTCAGCCAATGAATGAAGAAGGATTCATTGTTTTTAGTAGCACAGATGAATTTCAGCCGATGAATGAAGAAGGATTCATTGTTTTTAGTAACACAGATGAACTTCAGCCAATGAATGAAGAAGGATTCATTGTTTTTAGTAACACAGATGAATTTCAGCCAATGAATGAAGAAGGATTCATTGTTTTTAGTAGCACAGATGAATTTCAGCCGATGAATGAAGAAGGATTCATTGTTTTTAGTAACACAGATGAACTTCAGCCGATGAATGAAGAAGGATTCATTGTTTTTAGTAGCACAGATGAATTTCAGCCGATGAATGAAGAAGGATTCATTGTTTTTAGTAACACAGATGAACTTCAGCCGATGAATGAAGAAGGATTCATTGTTTTTAGTAGCACAGATGAATTTCAGCCAATGAATGAAGAAGGATTCATTGTTTTTAGTAACACAGATGAACTTCAGCCGATGAATGAAGAAGGATTCATTGTTTTTAGTAACACAGATGAACTTCAGCCGATGAATGAAGAAGGATTTATTGTTTTTAGTAACACAGATGAACTTCAGCCGATGAATGAAGAAGGATTCATTGTTTTTAGTAACACAGATGAATTTCAGCCAATGAATGAAGAAGGATTCATTGTTTTTAGTAGCACAGATGAATTTCAGCCAATGAATGAAGAAGGATTCATTGTTTTTAGTAGCACAGATGAATTTTAACCAATGAATGAAGAAGGATTCATTGTTTTTAGTAGCACAGATGAATTTCAGCCGATGAATGAAGAAGGATTCATTGTTTTTAGTAACACAGATGAACTTCAGCCGATGAATGAAGAAGGATTCATTGTTTTTAGTAGCACAGATGAATTTCAGCCAATGAATGAAGAAGGATTCATTGTTTTTAGTAGCACAGATGAATTTCAGCCGATGAATGAAGAAGGATTCATTGTTTTTAGTAACACAGATGAACTTCAGCCGATGAATGAAGAAGGATTCATTGTTTTTAGTAGCACAGATGAATTTCAGCCAATGAATGAAGAAGGATTCATTGTTTTTAGTAGCACAGATGAATTTCAGCCGATGAATGAAGAAGGATTCATTGTTTTTAGTAACACAGATGAACTTCAGCCAATGAATGAAGAAGGATTCATTGTTTTTAGTAACACAGATGAATTTCAGCCAATGAATGAAGAAGGATTCATTGTTTTTAGTAGCACAGATGAATTTCAGCCGATGAATGAAGAAGGATTCATTGTTTTTAGTAACACAGATGAACTTCAGCCGATGAATGAAGAAGGATTCATTGTTTTTAGTAGCACAGATGAATTTCAGCCGATGAATGAAGAAGGATTCATTGTTTTTAGTAACACAGATGAACTTCAGCCGATGAATGAAGAAGGATTCATTGTTTTTAGTAGCACAGATGAATTTCAGCCAATGAATGAAGAAGGATTCATTGTTTTTAGTAGCACAGATGAATTTCAGCCGATGAATGAAGAAGGATTCATTGTTTTTAGTAACACAGATGAACTTCAGCCGATGAATGAAGAAGGATTCATTGTTTTTAGTAACACAGATGAACTTCAGCCGATGAATGAAGAAGGATTCATTGTTTTTAGTAACACAGATGAACTTCAGCCGATGAATGAAGAAGGATTCATTGTTTTTAGTAACACAGATGAATTTCAGCCAATGAATGAAGAAGGATTCATTGTTTTTAGTAACACAGATGAATTTCAGCCAATGAATGAAGAAGGATTCATTGTTTTTAGTAGCACAGATGAATTTCAGCCGATGAATGAAGAAGGATTCATTGTTTTTAGTAACACAGATGAACTTCAGCCGATGAATGAAGAAGGATTCATTGTTTTTAGTAACACAGATGAACTTCAGCCGATGAATGAAGAAGGATTCATTGTTTTTAGTAACACAGATGAATTTCAGCCAATGAATGAAGAAGGATTCATTGTTTTTAGTAGCACAGATGAATTTTAACCAATGAATGAAGAAGGATTCATTGTTTTTAGTAGCACAGATGAATTTCAGCCGATGAATGAAGAAGGATTCATTGTTTTTAGTAACACAGATGAACTTCAGCCGATGAATGAAGAAGGATTCATTGTTTTTAGTAACACAGATGAACTTCAGCCGATGAATGAAGAAGGATTCATTGTTTTTAGTAACACAGATGAATTTCAGCCAATGAATGAAGAAGGATTCATTGTTCTTAGTAACACAGATGAATTTCAGCCGATGAATGAAGAAGGATTCATTGTTTTTAGTAACACAGATGAACTTCAGCCGATGAATGAAGAAGGATTCATTGTTTTTAGTAACACAGATGAATTTCAGCCGATGAATGAAGAAGGATTCATTGTTTTTAGTAACACAGATGAATTTCAGCCGATGAATGAAGAAGGATTCATTGTTTTTAGTAACACAGATGAATTTCAGCCAATGAATGAAGAAGGATTCATTGTTTTTAGTAGCACAGATGAATTTCAGCCGATGAATGAAGAAGGATTCATTGTTTTTAGTAGCACAGATGAATTTCAGCCGATGAATGAAGAAGGATTCATTGTTTTTAGTAACACAGATGAATTTCAGCCAATGAATGAAGAAGGATTCATTGTTTTTAGTAGCACAGATGAATTTCAGCCAATGAATGAAGAAGGATTCATTGTTTTTAGTAACACAGATGAATTTCAGCCGATGAATGAAGAAGGATTCATTGTTTTAAGTAGCACAGATGAATTTCAGCCAATGAATGAAGAAGGATTCATTGTTTTTAGTAACACAGATGAACTTCAGCCGATGAATGAAGAAGGATTCATTGTTTTTAGTAGCACAGATGAATTTTAACCAATGAATGAAGAAGGATTCATTGTTTTTAGTAGCACAGATGAATTTCAGCCGATGAATGAAGAAGGATTCATTGTTTTTAGTAACACAGATGAACTTCAGCCGATGAATGAAGAAGGATTCATTGTTTTTAGTAACACAGATGAACTTCAGCCGATGAATGAAGAAGGATTCATTGTTTTTAGTAACACAGATGAATTTCAGCCAATGAATGAAGAAGGATTCATTGTTCTTAGTAACACAGATGAATTTCAGCCGATGAATGAAGAAGGATTCATTGTTTTTAGTAACACAGATGAACTTCAGCCGATGAATGAAGAAGGATTCATTGTTTTTAGTAACACAGATGAATTTCAGCCGATGAATGAAGAAGGATTCATTGTTTTTAGTAACATAGATGAATTTCAGCCGATGAATGAAGAAGGATTCATTGTTTTTAGTAACACAGATGAATTTCAGCCAATGAATGAAGAAGGATTCATTGTTTTTAGTAGCACAGATGAATTTCAGCCGATGAATGAAGAAGGATTCATTGTTTTTAGTAGCACAGATGAATTTCAGCCGATGAATGAAGAAGGATTCATTGTTTTTAGTAACACAGATGAATTTCAGCCGATGAATGAAGAAGGATTCATTGTTTTTAGTAACACAGATGAACTTCAGCCGATGAATGAAGAAGGATTCATTGTTTTTAGTAGCACAGATGAATTTCAGCCGTTGAATGAAGAAGGATTCATTGTTTTTAGTAGCACAGATGAATTTCAGCCGATGAATGAAGAAGGATTCATTGTTTTTAGTAACACAGATGAATTTCAGCCAATGAATGAAGAATGATTCATTGTTTTTAGTAGCACAGATGAATTTTAACCAATGAATGAAGAAGGATTCATTGTTTCTAGTAGCACAGATGAATTTCAGCCGATGAATGAAGAAGGATTCATTGTTTTTAGTAGCACAGATGAATTTCAGCCGATGAATGAAGAAGGTTTCATTGTTTTTAGTAGCACAGATGAACTTCAGCCAATGAATGAAGAAGGATTCATTGTTTTTAGTAACACAGATGAATTTCAGCCAATGAATGAAGAAGGATTCATTGTTTTTAGTAACACAGATGAATTTCAGCCAATGAATGAAGAAGGATTCATTGTTTTTAGTAACACAGATGAATTTCAGCCAATGAATGAAGAAGGATTCATTGTTTTTAGTAACACAGATGAATTTCAGCCAATGAATGAAGAAGAATTCATTGTTTTTAGTAACACAGATGAACTTCAGCCGATGAATGAAGAAGGATTCATTGTTTTTAGTAGCACAGATGAACTTCAGCCAATGAATGAAGAAGGATTCATTGTTTTTAGTAACACAGATGAATTTCAGCCAATGAATGAAGAAGGATTCATTGTTTTTAGTAGCACAGATGAATTTCAGCCGATAAATGAAGAAGGTTTCATTGTTTTTAGTAGCACAGATGAATTTCAGCCGATGAATGAAGAAGGATTCATTGTTTTTAGTAACACAGATGAATTTCAGCCAATGAATGAAGAAGAATTCATTGTTTTTAGTAACACAGATGAATTTCAGCCAATGAATGAAGAAGAATTCATTGTTTTTAGTAGCACAGATGAATTTCAGCCGATAAATGAAGAAGAATTCATTGTTTTTAGTAACACAGATGAACTTCAGCCGATGAATGAAGAAGGTTTCATTGTTTTTAGTAGCACAGATGAACTTCAGCCAATGAATGAAGAAGGATTCATTGTTTTTAGTAACACAGATGAATTTCAGCCAATGAATGAAGAAGGATTCATTGTTTTTAGTAACACAGATGAATTTCAGCCAATGAATGAAGAAGGATTCATTGTTTTTAGTAACACAGATGAATTTCAGCCGATAAATGAAGAAGGTTTCATTGTTTTTAGTAGCACAGATGAATTTCAGCCGATGAATGAAGAAGGATTCATTGTTTTTAGTAACACAGATGAATTTCAGCCAATGAATGAAGAAGGATTCATTGTTTTTAGTAACACAGATGAATTTCAGCCAATGAATGAAGAAGGATTCATTGTTTTTAGTAGCACAGATGAATTTCAGCCGATAAATGAAGAAGGTTTCATTGTTTTTAGTAGCACAGATGAATTTCAGCCGATGAATGAAGAAGGATTCATTGTTTTTAGTAACACAGATGAATTTCAGCCAATGAATGAAGAAGGATTCATTGTTTTTAGTAACACAGATGAATTTCAGCCAATGAATGAAGAAGGATTCATTGTTTTTAGTAGCACAGATGAATTTCAGCCAATGAATGAAGAAGGATTCATTGTTTTTAGTAGCACAGATGAATTTCAGCCAATGAATGAAGAAGGATTCATTGTTTTTAGTAGCACAGATGAATTTCAGCCAATGAATGAAGAAGGATTCATTGTTTTTAGTAGCACAGATGAATTTCAGCCAATGAATGAAGAAGGATTCATTGTTTTTAGTAACACAGATGAATTTCAGCCAATGAATGAAGAAGGATTCATTGTTTTTAGTAGCACAGATGAATTTCAGCCAATGAATGAAGAAGGATTCATTGTTTTTAGTAGCACAGATGAATTTCAGCCGATGAATGAAGAAGGATTCATTGTTTTTAGTAGCACAGATGAATTTCAGCCAATGAATGAAGAAGGATTCATTGTTTTTAGTAACACAGATGAATTTCAGCCAATGAATGAAGAAGGATTCATTGTTTTTAGTAGCACAGATGAATTTCAGCCAATGAATGAAGAAGGATTCATTGTTTTTAGTAACACAGATGAATTTCAGCCAATGAATGAAGAAGGATTCATTGTTTTTAGTAACACAGATGAATTTCAGCCAATGAATGAAGAAGGATTCATTGTTTTTAGTAACACAGATGAATTTCAGCCAATGAATGAAGAAGGATTCATTGTTTTTAGTAGCACAGATGAATTTCAGCCAATGAATGAAGAAGGATTCATTGTTTTTAGTAGCACAGATGAATTTCAGCCAATGAATGAAGAAGGATTCATTGTTTTTAGTAACACAGATGAATTTCAGCCAATGAATGAAGAAGGATTCATTGTTTTTAGTAGCACAGATGAATTTCAGCCAATGAATGAAGAAGGATTCATTGTTTTTAGTAGCACAGATGAATTTCAGCCAATGAATGAAGAAGGATTCATTGTTTTTAGTAGCACAGATGAATTTCAGCCAATGAATGAAGAAGGATTCATTGTTTTTAGTAGCACAGATGAATTTCAGCCAATGAATGAAGAAGGATTCATTGTTTTTAGTAACACAGATGAATTTCAGCCAATGAATGAAGAAGGATTCATTGTTTTTAGTAGCACAGATGAATTTCAGCCAATGAATGAAGAAGGATTCATTGTTTTTAGTAGCACAGATGAATTTCAGCCAATGAATGAAGAAGGATTCATTGTTTTTAGTAGCACAGATGAATTTCAGCCAATGAATGAAGAAGGATTCATTGTTTTTAGTAGCACAGATGAATTTCAGCCAATGAATGAAGAAGGATTCATTGTTTTTAGTAGCACAGATGAATTTCAGCCGATAAATGAAGAAGGTTTCATTGTTTTTAGTAGCACAGATGAATTTCAGCCGATAAATGAAGAAGGTTTCATTGTTTTTAGTAGCACAGATGAATTTCAGCCGATGAATGAAGAAGGATTCATTGTTTTTAGTAACACAGATGAATTTCAGCCAATGAATGAAGAAGGATTCATTGTTTTTAGTAGCACAGATGAATTTCAGCCGATGAATGAAGAAGGATTCATTGTTTTTAGTAGCACAGATGAATTTCAGCCGATGAATGAAGAAGGATTCATTGTTTTTAGTAACACAGATGAATTTTAACCAATGAATGAAGAAGAATTCATTGTTTTTAGTAACACAGATGAACTTCAGCCGATGAATGAAGAAGGATTCATTGTTTTTAGTAGCACAGATGAACTTCAGCCAATGAATGAAGAAGGATTCATTGTTTTTAGTAACACAGATGAATTTCAGCCAATGAATGAAGAAGGATTCATTGTTTTTAGTAGCACAGATGAATTTCAGCCGATAAATGAAGAAGGTTTCATTGTTTTTAGTAGCACAGATGAATTTCAGCCGATGAATGAAGAAGGATTCATTGTTTTTAGTAACACAGATGAATTTCAGCCAATGAATGAAGAAGAATTCATTGTTTTTAGTAACACAGATGAATTTCAGCCAATGAATGAAGAAGAATTCATTGTTTTTAGTAGCACAATTGAATTTTAACCAATGAATGAAGAAGGATTCATTGTTTTTAGTAGCACAGATGAATTTCAGCCAATGAATGAAGAAGGATTCATTGTTTTTAGTAGCACAATTGAACTTCAGCCAATGAATGAAGAAGGATTCATTGTTTTTAGTAGCACAATTGAATTTTAACCAATGAATGAAGAAGGATTCATTGTTTTTAGTAGCACAGATGAATTTCAGCCAATGAATGAAGAAGGATTCATTGTTTTTAGTAGCACAGATGAATTTCAGCCGATGAATGAAGAAGGATTCATTGTTTCTAGTAGCACAGATGAACTTCAGCCAATGAATGAAGAAGGATTCATTGTTTTTAGTAGCACAGATGAATTTCAGCCGATGAATGAAGAAGGATTCATTGTTTTTAGTAGCACAGATGAATTTTAACCAATGAATGAAGAAGGATTCATTGTTTCTAGTAGCACAGATGAACTTCAGCCAATGAATGAAGAAGGATTCATTGTTTTTAGTAACACAGATGAATTTCAGCCAATGAATGAAGAAGGATTCATTGTTTTTAGTAGCACAGATGAATTTCAGCCGATGAATGAAGAAGGATTCATTGTTTTTAGTAGCACAGATGAATTTTAACCAATGAATGAAGAAGGATTCATTGTTTCTAGTAGCACAGATGAACTTCAGCCAATGAATGAAGAAGGATTCATTGTTTTTAGTAACACAGATGAATTTCAGCCAATGAATGAAGAAGGATTCATTGTTTTTAGTAGCACAGATGAATTTCAGCCGATGAATGAAGAAGGATTCATTGTTTTTAGTAACACAGATGAATTTCAGCCAATGAATGAAGAAGGATTCATTGTTTTTAGTAACACAGATGAATTTCAGCCGATGAATGAAGAAGGATTCATTGTTTTTAGTAACACAGATGAATTTCAGCCAATGAATGAAGAAGGATTCATTGTTTTTAGTAGCACAGATGAATTTCAGCCAATGAATGAAGAAGGATTCATTGTTTTTAGTAGCACAGATGAATTTCAGCCGATGAATGAAGAAGGATTCATTGTTCTTAGTAGCACAGATGAATTTCAGCCGATGAATGAAGAAGGATTCATTGTTTTTAGTAACACAGATGAATTTCAGCCAATGAATGAAGAAGGATTCATTGTTTTTAGTAACACAGATGAATTTCAGCCAATGAATGAAGAAGGATTCATTGTTTTTAGTAACACAGATGAATTTTAACCAATGAATGAAGAAGGATTCATTGTTTCTAGTAGCACAGATGAATTTCAGCCGATGAATGAAGAAGGATTCATTGTTTTTAGTAGCACAGATGAATTTCAGCCGATGAATGAAGAAGGATTCATTGTTTTTAGTAGCACAGATGAACTTCAGCCAATGAATGAAGAAGGATTCATTGTTTTTAGTAACACAGATGAATTTCAGCCAATGAATGAAGAAGGATTCATTGTTTTTAGTAGCACAGATGAATTTCAGCCAATGAATGAAGAAGGATTCATTGTTTTTAGTAGCACAGATGAATTTCAGCCAATGAATGAAGAAGGATTCATTGTTTTTAGTAGCACAGATGAATTTCAGCCAATGAATGAAGAAGGATTCATTGTTTTTAGTAACACAGATGAATTTCAGCCAATGAATGAAGAAGGATTCATTGTTTTTAGTAGCACAGATGAATTTCAGCCAATGAATGAAGAAGGATTCATTGTTTTTAGTAGCACAGATGAATTTCAGCCAATGAATGAAGAAGGATTCATTGTTTTTAGTAGCACAGATGAATTTCAGCCAATGAATGAAGAAGGATTCATTGTTTTTAGTAGCACAGATGAATTTCAGCCGATGAATGAAGAAGGATTCATTGTTTTTAGTAGCACAATTGAACTTCAGCCAATGAATGAAGAAGGATTCATTGTTTTTAGTAGCACAATTGAATTTTAACCAATGAATGAAGAAGGATTCATTGTTTTTAGTAGCACAGATGAATTTCAGCCAATGAATGAAGAAGGATTCATTGTTTTTAGTAGCACAGATGAATTTCAGCCGATGAATGAAGAAGGATTCATTGTTTCTAGTAGCACAGATGAACTTCAGCCAATGAATGAAGAAGGATTCATTGTTTTTAGTAGCACAGATGAATTTCAGCCGATGAATGAAGAAGGATTCATTGTTTTTAGTAGCACAGATGAATTTTAACCAATGAATGAAGAAGGATTCATTGTTTCTAGTAGCACAGATGAACTTCAGCCAATGAATGAAGAAGGATTCATTGTTTTTAGTAGCACAATTGAATTTTAACCAATGAATGAAGAAGGATTCATTGTTTTTAGTAGCACAGATGAATTTCAGCCAATGAATGAAGAAGGATTCATTGTTTTTAGTAACACAGATGAATTTCAGCCAATGAATGAAGAAGGATTCATTGTTTTTAGTAACACAGATGAATTTCAGCCAATGAATGAAGAAGGATTCATTGTTTTTAGTAACACAGATGAATTTCAGCCAATGAATGAAGAAGGATTCATTGTTTTTAGTAGCACAGATGAATTTCAGCCGATGAATGAAGAAGGATTCATTGTTTTTAGTAGCACAGATGAATTTCAGCCGATGAATGAAGAAGGATTCATTGTTTTTAGTAGCACAGATGAATTTTAACCAATGAATGAAGAAGGATTCATTGTTTCTAGTAGCACAGATGAACTTCAGCCAATGAATGAAGAAGGATTCATTGTTTTTAGTAGCACAGATGAATTTCAGCCAATGAATGAAGAAGGATTCATTGTTTTTAGTAGCACAGATGAATTTCAGCCGATGAATGAAGAAGGATTCATTGTTTTTAGTAGCACAGATGAATTTTAACCAATGAATGAAGAAGGATTCATTGTTTCTAGTAGCACAGATGAACTTCAGCCAATGAATGAAGAAGGATTCATTGTTTTTAGTAGCACAATTGAATTTTAACCAATGAATGAAGAAGGATTCATTGTTTTTAGTAGCACAGATGAATTTCAGCCAATGAATGAAGAAGGATTCATTGTTTTTAGTAGCACAGATGAATTTCAGCCGATGAATGAAGAAGGATTCATTGTTTTTAGTAACACAGATGAATTTCAGCCAATGAATGAAGAAGGATTCATTGTTTTTAGTAACACAGATGAATTTCAGCCAATGAATGAAGAAGGATTCATTGTTTTTAGTAACACAGATGAATTTCAGCCAATGAATGAAGAAGGATTCATTGTTTTTAGTAACACAGATGAATTTCAGCCAATGAATGAAGAAGGATTCATTGTTTTTAGTAACACAGATGAACTTCAGCCGATGAATGAAGAAGGATTCATTGTTTTTAGTAGCACAGATGAATTTCAGCCAATGAATGAAGAAGGATTCATTGTTTTTAGTAACACAGATGAATTTCAGCCAATGAATGAAGAAGGATTCATTGTTTTTAGTAACACAGATGAACTTCAGCCAATGAATGAAGAAGGATTCATTGTTTTTAGTAACACAGATGAATTTCAGCCGATGAATGAAGAAGGATTCATTGTTTTAAGTAGCACAGATGAATTTCAGCCAATGAATGAAGAAGGATTCATTGTTTTTAGTAACACAGATGAACTTCAGCCGATGAATGAAGAAGGATTCATTGTTTTTAGTAGCACAGATGAATTTCAGCCAATGAATGAAGAAGGATTCATTGTTTTTAGTAACACAGATGAATTTCAGCCAATGAATGAAGAAGGATTCATTGTTTTTAGTAACACAGATGAATTTCAGCCAATGAATGAAGAAGGATTCATTGTTTTTAGTAACACAGATGAACTTCAGCCAATGAATGAAGAAGGATTCATTGTTTTTAGTAACACAGATGAATTTCAGCCGATGAATGAAGAAGGATTCATTGTTTTAAGTAGCACAGATGAATTTCAGCCAATGAATGAAGAAGGATTCATTGTTTTTAGTAACACAGATGAACTTCAGCCGATGAATGAAGAAGGATTCATTGTTTTTAGTAGCACAGATGAAATTCAGCCAATGAATGAAGAAGGATTCATTGTTTTTAGTAGCACAGATGAAATTCAGCCAATGAATGAAGAAGGATTCATTGTTTTTAGTAGCACAATTGAATTTTAACCAATGAATGAAGAAGGATTCATTGTTTTTAGTAGCACAGATGAATTTCAGCCGATGAATGAAGAAGGATTCATTGTTTTTAGTAACACAGATGAATTTTAACCAATGAATGAAGAAGGATTCATTGTTTTTAGTAGCACAGATGAATTTCAGCCGATGAATGAAGAAGGATTCATTGTTTTTAGTAACACAGATGAATTTTAACCAATGAATGAAGAAGGATTCATTGTTTTTAGTAGCACAGATGAATTTCAGCCGATGAATGAAGAAGGATTCATTGTTTTTAGTAACACAGATGAATTTCAGCCAATGAATGAAGAAGGATTCATTGTTTTTAGTAACACAGATGAATTTTAACCAATGAATGAAGAAGGATTCATTGTTTTTAGTAGCACAGATGAATTTCAGCCGATGAATGAAGAAGGATTCATTGTTTTTAGTAACACAGATGAATTTCAGCCAATGAATGAAGAAGGATTCATTGTTTTTAGTAACACAGATGAACTTCAGCCGATGAATGAAGAAGGATTCATTGTTTTTAGTAACACAGATGAATTTCAGCCGATGAATGAAGAAGGATTCATTGTTTTTAGTAACACAGATGAACTTCAGCCGATGAATGAAGAAGGATTCATTGTTTTTAGTAGCACAGATGAATTTCAGCCGATGAATGAAGAAGGATTCATTGTTTTTAGTAACACAGATGAATTTCAGCCGATGAATGAAGAAGGATTCATTGTTTTTAGTAGCACAGATGAATTTCAGCCGATGAATGAAGAAGGATTCATTGTTTTTAGTAACACAGATGAATTTCAGCCAATGAATGAAGAAGGATTCATTGTTTTTAGTAACACAGATGAATTTCAGCCAATGAATGAAGAAGGATTCATTGTTTTTAGTAGCACAGATGAATTTCAGCCAATGAATGAAGAAGGATTCATTGTTTTTAGTAGCACAGATGAATTTCAGCCAATGAATGAAGAAGGATTCATTGTTTTTAGTAACACAGATGAATTTCAGCCAATGAATGAAGAAGGATTCATTGTTTTTAGTAACACAGATGAACTTCAGCCGATGAATGAAGAAGGATTCATTGTTTTTAGTAACACAGATGAATTTCAGCCAATGAATGAAGAAGGATTCATTGTTTTTAGTAGCACAGATGAATTTTAACCAATGAATGAAGAAGGATTCATTGTTTTTAGTAGCACAGATGAATTTCAGCCAATGAATGAAGAAGGATTCATTGTTTTTAGTAACACAGATGAATTTCAGCCAATGAATGAAGAAGAATTCATTGTTTTTAGTAACACAGATGAACTTCAGCCGATGAATGAAGAAGGATTCATTGTTTTTAGTAACACAGATGAATTTCAGCCGATGAATGAAGAAGGATTCATTGTTTTTAGTAGCACAGATGAATTTCAGCCGATGAATGAAGAAGGATTCATTGTTTTTAGTAACACAGATGAACTTCAGCCGATGAATGAAGAAGGATTCATTGTTTTTAGTAACACAGATGAATTTCAGCCGATGAATGAAGAAGGATTCATTGTTTTTAGTAACACAGATGAATTTCAGCCGATGAATGAAGAAGGATTCATTGTTTTTAGTAGCACAGATGAATTTCAGCCGATGAATGAAGAAGGATTCATTGTTTTTAGTAACACAGATGAACTTCAGCCGATGAATGAAGAAGGATTCATTGTTTTTAGTAACACAGATGAATTTCAGCCGATGAATGAAGAAGGATTCATTGTTTTTAGTAACACAGATGAACTTCAGCCGATGAATGAAGAAGGATTCATTGTTTTTAGTAACACAGATGAATTTCAGCCGATGAATGAAGAAGGATTCATTGTTTTTAGTAACACAGATGAATTTCAGCCGATGAATGAAGAAGGATTCATTGTTTTTAGTAGCACAGATGAATTTCAGCCGATGAATGAAGAAGGATTCATTGTTTTTAGTAACACAGATGAACTTCAGCCGATGAATGAAGAAGGATTCATTGTTTTTAGTAGCACAGATGAATTTCAGCCGATGAATGAAGAAGGATTCATTGTTTTTAGTAACACAGATGAACTTCAGCCGATGAATGAAGAAGGATTCATTGTTTTTAGTAGCACAGATGAATTTCAGCCAATGAATGAAGAAGGATTCATTGTTTTTAGTAACACAGATGAATTTCAGCCAATGAATGAAGAAGGATTCATTGTTTTTAGTAACACAGATGAATTTCAGCCAATGAATGAAGAAGGATTCATTGTTTTTAGTAGCACAGATGAATTTTAACCAATGAATGAAGAAGGATTCATTGTTTTTAGTAACACAGATGAACTTCAGCCAATGAATGAAGAAGGATTCATTGTTTTTAGTAGCACAGATGAATTTTAACCAATGAATGAAGAAGGATTCATTGTTTTTAGTAGCACAGATGAATTTCAGCCAATGAATGAAGAAGGATTCATTGTTTTTAGTAGCACAGATGAATTTCAGCCGATGAATGAAGAAGGATTCATTGTTTTTAGTAACACAGATGAATTTCAGCCAATGAATGAAGAAGAATTCATTGTTTTTAGTAACACAGATGAACTTCAGCCGATGAATGAAGAAGGATTCATTGTTTTTAGTAACACAGATGAATTTCAGCCAATGAATGAAGAAGGATTCATTGTTTTTAGTAGCACAGATGAATTTTAACCAATGAATGAAGAAGGATTCATTGTTTTTAGTAACACAGATGAATTTCAGCCGATGAATGAAGAAGGATTCATTGTTTTTAGTAACACAGATGAATTTCAGCCAATGAATGAAGAAGGATTCATTGTTTTTAGTAACACAGATGAATTTCAGCCAATGAATGAAGAAGGATTCATTGTTTTTAGTAGCACAGATGAATTTTAACCAATGAATGAAGAAGGATTCATTGTTTTTAGTAGCACAGATGAATTTCAGCCAATGAATGAAGAAGGATTCATTGTTTTTAGTAGCACAGATGAATTTTAACCAATGAATGAAGAAGGATTCATTGTTTTTAGTAGCACAGATGAATTTCAGCCGATGAATGAAGAAGGATTCATTGTTTTTAGTAACACAGATGAATTTCAGCCAATGAATGAAGAAGAATTCATTGTTTTTAGTAACACAGATGAACTTCAGCCGATGAATGAAGAAGGATTCATTGTTTTTAGTAACACAGATGAATTTCAGCCGATGAATGAAGAAGGATTCATTGTTTTTAGTAACACAGATGAACTTCAGCCGATGAATGAAGAAGGATTCATTGTTTTTAGTAGCACAGATGAATTTCAGCCGATGAATGAAGAAGGATTCATTGTTTTTAGTAACACAGATGAATTTCAGCCAATGAATGAAGAAGGATTCATTGTTTTTAGTAACACAGATGAATTTCAGCCAATGAATGAAGAAGGATTCATTGTTTTTAGTAACACAGATGAATTTCAGCCAATGAATGAAGAAGGATTCATTGTTTTTAGTAACACAGATGAATTTCAGCCAATGAATGAAGAAGGATTCATTGTTTTTAGTAGCACAGATGAATTTCAGCCAATGAATGAAGAAGGATTCATTGTTTTTAGTAGCACAGATGAATTTCAGCCGATGAATGAAGAAGGATTCATTGTTTTTAGTAACACAGATGAATTTCAGCCAATGAATGAAGAAGGATTCATTGTTTTTAGTAACACAGATGAACTTCAGCCGATGAATGAAGAAGGATTCATTGTTTTTAGTAGCACAGATGAATTTCAGCCAATGAATGAAGAAGGATTCATTGTTTTTAGTAACACAGATGAATTTCAGCCAATGAATGAAGAAGGATTCATTGTTTTTAGTAACACAGATGAACTTCAGCCGATGAATGAAGAAGGATTCATTGTTTTTAGTAACACAGATGAATTTCAGCCAATGAATGAAGAAGGATTCATTGTTTTTAGTAACACAGATGAACTTCAGCCGATGAATGAAGAAGGATTCATTGTTTTTAGTAACACAGATGAATTTCAGCCAATGAATGAAGAAGGATTCATTGTTTTTAGTAACACAGATGAATTTCAGCCAATGAATGAAGAAGGATTCATTGTTTTTAGTAACACAGATGAACTTCAGCCGATGAATGAAGAAGGATTCATTGTTTTTAGTAACACAGATGAATTTCAGCCAATGAATGAAGAAGGATTCATTGTTTTTAGTAGCACAGATGAATTTTAACCAATGAATGAAGAAGGATTCATTGTTTTTAGTAGCACAGATGAATTTCAGCCGATGAATGAAGAAGGATTCATTGTTTTTAGTAACACAGATGAATTTCAGCCAATGAATGAAGAAGGATTCATTGTTTTTAGTAGCACAGATGAATTTTAACCAATGAATGAAGAAGGATTCATTGTTTTTAGTAGCACAGATGAATTTCAGCCGATGAATGAAGAAGGATTCATTGTTTTTAGTAACACAGATGAATTTCAGCCAATGAATGAAGAAGGATTCATTGTTTTTAGTAACACAGATGAATTTTAACCAATGAATGAAGAAGGATTCATTGTTTTTAGTAACACAGATGAATTTCAGCCAATGAATGAAGAAGGATTCATTGTTTTTAGTAGCACAGATGAATTTCAGCCGATGAATGAAGAAGGATTCATTGTTTTTAGTAACACAGATGAATTTCAGCCGATGAATGAAGAAGGATTCATTGTTTTTAGTAACACAGATGAATTTCAGCCGATGAATGAAGAAGGATTCATTGTTATTAGTAACACAGATGAATTTCAGCCGATGAATGAAGAAGGATTCATTGTTTTTAGTAGCACAGATGAATTTCAGCCGATGAATGAAGAAGGATTCATTGTTATTAGTAACACAGATGAATTTCAGCCGATGAATGAAGAAGGATTCATTGTTTTTAGTAACACAGATGAATTTCAGCCGATGAATGAAGAAGGATTCATTGTTTTTAGTAACACAGATGAATTTCAGCCAATGAATGAAGAAGGATTCATTGTTTTTAGTAACACAGATGAATTTCAGCCAATGAATGAAGAAGGATTCATTGTTTTTAGTAACACAGATGAATTTCAGCCAATGAATGAAGAAGGATTCATTGTTTTTAGTAACACAGATGAACTTCAGCCGATGAATGAAGAAGGATTCATTGTTTTTAGTAACACAGATGAACTTCAGCCAATGAATGAAGAAGGATTCATTGTTTTTAGTAACACAGATGAATTTCAGCCGATGAATGAAGAAGGATTCATTGTTTTTAGTAACACAGATGAACTTCAGCCGATGAATGAAGAAGGATTCATTGTTTTTAGTAACACAGATGAATTTCAGCCGATGAATGAAGAAGGATTCATTGTTATTAGTAACACAGATGAATTTCAGCCGATGAATGAAGAAGGATTCATTGTTTTTAGTAACACAGATGAACTTCAGCCGATGAATGAAGAAGGATTCATTGTTTTTAGTAGCACAGATGAATTTTAACCAATGAATGAAGAAGGATTCATTGTTTTTAGTAACACAGATGAATTTCAGCCAATGAATGAAGAAGGATTCATTGTTTTTAGTAACACAGATGAATTTCAGCCGATGAATGAAGAAGGATTCATTGTTATTAGTAACACAGATGAATTTCAGCCAATGAATGAAGAAGGATTCATTGTTTTTAGTAACACAGATGAACTTCAGCCGATGAATGAAGAAGGATTCATTGTTTTTAGTAACACAGATGAATTTCAGCCGATGAATGAAGAAGGATTCATTGTTTTTAGTAACACAGATGAATTTCAGCCAATGAATGAAGAAGGATTCATTGTTTTTAGTAACACAGATGAATTTCAGCCAATGAATGAAGAAGGATTCATTGTTTTTAGTAGCACAGATGAATTTCAGCCGATGAATGAAGAAGGATTCATTGTTTTTAGTAACACAGATGAATTTCAGCCAATGAATGAAGAAGGATTCATTGTTATTAGTAACACAGATGAATTTCAGCCGATGAATGAAGAAGGATTCATTGTTTTTAGTAACACAGATGAACTTCAGCCGATGAATGAAGAAGGATTCATTGTTTTTAGTAACACAGATGAATTTCAGCCGATGAATGAAGAAGGATTCATTGTTTTTAGTAACACAGATGAACTTCAGCCGATGAATGAAGAAGGATTCATTGTTTTTAGTAGCACAGATGAATTTCAGCCGATGAATGAAGAAGGATTCATTGTTTTTAGTAACACAGATGAATTTCAGCCAATGAATGAAGAAGGATTCATTGTTTTTAGTAACACAGATGAATTTCAGCCAATGAATGAAGAAGGATTCATTGTTATTAGTAACACAGATGAATTTCAGCCGATGAATGAAGAAGGATTCATTGTTTTTAGTAACACAGATGAACTTCAGCCGATGAATGAAGAAGGATTCATTGTTTTTAGTAACACAGATGAATTTCAGCCGATGAATGAAGAAGGATTCATTGTTTTTAGTAACACAGATGAACTTCAGCCGATGAATGAAGAAGGATTCATTGTTTTTAGTAGCACAGATGAATTTCAGCCGATGAATGAAGAAGGATTCATTGTTTTTAGTAACACAGATGAATTTCAGCCAATGAATGAAGAAGGATTCATTGTTTTTAGTAACACAGATGAATTTCAGCCAATGAATGAAGAAGGATTCATTGTTATTAGTAACACAGATGAACTTCAGCCGATGAATGAAGAAGGATTCATTGTTTTTAGTAACACAGATGAATTTCAGCCAATGAATGAAGAAGGATTCATTGTTATTAGTAACACAGATGAATTTCAGCCGATGAATGAAGAAGGATTCATTGTTTTTAGTAGCACAGATGAATTTCAGCCGATGAATGAAGAAGGATTCATTGTTTTTAGTAGCACAGATGAATTTTAACCAATGAATGAAGAAGGATTCATTGTTTCTAGTAGCACAGATGAATTTCAGCCAATGAATGAAGAAGGATTCATTGTTATTAGTAACACAGATGAATTTCAGCCGATGAATGAAGAAGGATTCATTGTTTTTAGTAGCACAGATGAATTTCAGCCGATGAATGAAGAAGGATTCATTGTTTTTAGTAACACAGATGAATTTCAGCCAATGAATGAAGAAGGATTCATTGTTTTTAGTAACACAGATGAATTTCAGCCAATGAATGAAGAAGGATTCATTGTTTTTAGTAGCACAGATGAATTTCAGCCGATGAATGAAGAAGGATTCATTGTTTTTAGTAACACAGATGAATTTCAGCCAATGAATGAAGAAGGATTCATTGTTATTAGTAACACAGATGAATTTCAGCCGATGAATGAAGAAGGATTCATTGTTTTTAGTAACACAGATGAACTTCAGCCGATGAATGAAGAAGGATTCATTGTTTTTAGTAGCACAGATGAATTTTAACCAATGAATGAAGAAGGATTCATTGTTTTTAGTAACACAGATGAATTTCAGCCAATGAATGAAGAAGGATTCATTGTTTTTAGTAACACAGATGAACTTCAGCCGATGAATGAAGAAGGATTCATTGTTTTTAGTAACACAGATGAATTTCAGCCGATGAATGAAGAAGGATTCATTGTTTTTAGTAACACAGATGAATTTCAGCCAATGAATGAAGAAGGATTCATTGTTTTTAGTAACACAGATGAATTTCAGCCAATGAATGAAGAAGGATTCATTGTTTTTAGTAGCACAGATGAATTTCAGCCGATGAATGAAGAAGGATTCATTGTTTTTAGTAACACAGATGAATTTCAGCCAATGAATGAAGAAGGATTCATTGTTATTAGTAACACAGATGAATTTCAGCCGATGAATGAAGAAGGATTCATTGTTTTTAGTAACACAGATGAACTTCAGCCGATGAATGAAGAAGGATTCATTGTTTTTAGTAGCACAGATGAATTTTAACCAATGAATGAAGAAGGATTCATTGTTTCTAGTAGCACAGATGAATTTCAGCCAATGAATGAAGAAGGATTCATTGTTATTAGTAACACAGATGAATTTCAGCCGATGAATGAAGAAGGATTCATTGTTTCTAGTAACACAGATGAATTTCAGCCAATGAATGAAGAAGGATTCATTGTTATTAGTAACACAGATGAATTTCAGCCGATGAATGAAGAAGGATTCATTGTTTTTAGTAACACAGATGAATTTCAGCCGATGAATGAAGAAGGATTCATTGTTTTTAGTAGCACAGATGAATTTTAACCAATGAATGAAGAAGGATTCATTGTTTCTAGTAGCACAGATGAATTTCAGCCGATGAATGAAGAAGGATTCATTGTTTCTAGTAGCACAGATGAATTTCAGCCGATGAATGAAGAAGGATTCATTGTTTTTAGTAGCACAGATGAATTTCAGCCGATGAATGAAGAAGGTTTCATTGTTTTTAGTAGCACAGATGAACTTCAGCCAATGAATGAAGAAGGATTCATTGTTTTTAGTAGCACAGATGAATTTTAACCAATGAATGAAGAAGGATTCATTGTTTTTAGTAACACAGATGAATTTCAGCCGATGAATGAAGAAGGATTCATTGTTTCTAGTAGCACAGATGAATTTCAGCCGATGAATGAAGAAGGTTTCATTGTTTTTAGTAACACAGATGAATTTCAGCCGATGAATGAAGAAGGATTCATTGTTTTTAGTAGCACAGATGAATTTCAGCCGATGAATGAAGAAGGATTCATTGTTTCTAGTAGCACAGATGAATTTCAGCCGATGAATGAAGAAGGTTTCATTGTTTTTAGTAGCACAGATGAATTTCAGCCGATGAATGAAGAAGGATTCATTGTTTCTAGTAGCACAGATGAATTTCAGCCGATGAATGAAGAAGGATTCATTGTTTTTAGTAGCACAGATGAATTTCAGCCGATGAATGAAGAAGGTTTCATTGTTTTTAGTAACACAGATGAATTTCAGCCAATGAATGAAGAAGGATTCATTGTTTTTAGTAGCACAGATGAACTTCAGCCAATGAATGAAGAAGGATTCATTGTTTTTAGTAACACAGATGAATTTCAGCCGATGAATGAAGAAGGTTTCATTGTTTTTAGTAACACAGATGAATTTCAGCCAATGAATGAAGAAGGATTCATTGTTTTTAGTAACACAGATGAATTTCAGCCGATGAATGAAGAAGGATTCATTGTTTCTAGTAGCACAGATGAATTTCAGCCGATGAATGAAGAAGGATTCATTGTTTTTAGTAGCACAGATGAATTTCAGCCGATGAATGAAGAAGGTTTCATTGTTTTTAGTAACACAGATGAATTTCAGCCGATGAATGAAGAAGGTTTCATTGTTTTTAGTAGCACAGATGAACTTCAGCCAATGAATGAAGAAGGATTCATTGTTTTTAGTAACACAGATGAATTTCAGCCAATGAATGAAGAAGGATTCATTGTTTTTAGTAACACAGATGAATTTCAGCCAATGAATGAAGAAGGATTCATTGTTTTTAGTAACACAGATGAATTTCAGCCAATGAATGAAGAAGGATTCATTGTTTTTAGTAGCACAGATGAATTTCAGCCAATGAATGAAGAAGGATTCATTGTTTTTAGTAGCACAGATGAATTTCAGCCGATGAATGAAGAAGGATTCATTGTTTTTAGTAACACAGATGAATTTCAGCCGATGAATGAAGAAGGATTCATTGTTTTTAGTAGCACAGATGAATTTCAGCCGATGAATGAAGAAGGATTCATTGTTTTTAGTAGCACAGATGAATTTCAGCCAATGAATGAAGAAGGATTCATTGTTTTTAGTAGCACAGATGAATTTCAGCCGATGAATGAAGAAGGATTCATTGTTTTTAGTAGCACAGATGAATTTCAGCCGATGAATGAAGAAGGATTCATTGTTTTTAGTAGCACAGATGAACTTCAGCCAATGAATGAAGAAGGATTCATTGTTTTTAGTAGCACAGATGAATTTCAGCCAATGAATGAAGAAGGATTCATTGTTTTTAGTAGCACAGATGAATTTCAGCCGATGAATGAAGAAGGATTCATTGTTTTTAGTAGCACAGATGAATTTCAGCCAATGAATGAAGAAGGATTCATTGTTTTTAGTAGCACAGATGAATTTCAGCCGATGAATGAAGAAGGTTTCATTGATTTTAGTAGCACAGATGAACTTCAGCCAATGAATGAAGAAGGATTCATTGTTTTTAGTAACACAGATGAATTTCAGCCAATGAATGAAGAAGGATTCATTGTTTTTAGTAGCACAGATGAATTTCAGCCAATGAATGAAGAAGGATTCATTGTTTTTAGTAACACAGATGAATTTCAGCCAATGAATGAAGAAGGATTCATTGTTTTTAGTAGCACAGATGAATTTCAGCCAATGAATGAAGAAGGATTCATTGTTTTTAGTAGCACAGATGAATTTCAGCCAATGAATGAAGAAGGATTCATTGTTTTTAGTAACACAGATGAATTTCAGCCGATGAATGAAGAAGGATTCATTGTTTTTAGTAGCACAGATGAACTTCAGCCAATGAATGAAGAAGGATTCATTGTTTTTAGTAGCACAGATGAATTTCAGCCAATGAATGAAGAAGGATTCATTGTTTTTAGTAGCACAGATGAATTTCAGCCGATGAATGAAGAAGGTTTCATTGATTTTAGTAGCACAGATGAACTTCAGCCAATGAATGAAGAAGGATTCATTGTTTTTAGTAGCACAGATGAATTTCAGCCAATGAATGAAGAAGGATTCATTGTTTTTAGTAGCACAGATGAATTTCAGCCAATGAATGAAGAAGGATTCATTGTTTTTAGTAGCACAGATGAATTTCAGCCGATGAATGAAGAAGGATTCATTGTTTTTAGTAGCACAGATGAATTTCAGCCAATGAATGAAGAAGGATTCATTGTTTTTAGTAGCACAGATGAATTTCAGCCAATGAATGAAGAAGGATTCATTGTTTTTAGTAACACAGATGAATTTCAGCCGATGAATGAAGAAGGATTCATTGTTTTTAGTAGCACAGATGAACTTCAGCCAATGAATGAAGAAGGATTCATTGTTTTTAGTAGCACAGATGAATTTCAGCCAATGAATGAAGAAGGATTCATTGTTTTTAGTAACACAGATGAATTTCAGCCAATGAATGAAGAAGGATTCATTGTTTTTAGTAGCACAGATGAATTTCAGCCGATGAATGAAGAAGGTTTCATTGTTTTTAGTAGCACAGATGAACTTCAGCCAATGAATGAAGAAGGATTCATTGTTTTTAGTAGCACAGATGAATTTCAGCCAATGAATGAAGAAGGATTCATTGTTTTTAGTAACACAGATGAATTTCAGCCAATGAATGAAGAAGGATTCATTGTTTTTAGTAACACAGATGAATTTCAGCCAATGAATGAAGAAGGATTCATTGTTTTTAGTAGCACAGATGAATTTCAGCCAATGAATGAAGAAGGATTCATTGTTTTTAGTAGCACAGATGAATTTCAGCCGATGAATGAAGAAGGATTCATTGTTTTTAGTAGCACAGATGAATTTCAGCCAATGAATGAAGAAGGATTCATTGTTTTTAGTAGCACAGATGAATTTCAGCCAATGAATGAAGAAGGATTCATTGTTTTTAGTAGCACAGATGAATTTCAGCCGATGAATGAAGAAGGATTCATTGTTTTTAGTAGCACAGATGAATTTCAGCCAATGAATGAAGAAGGATTCTATGTTTTTAGTAACACAGATGAATTTCAGCCGATGAATGAAGAAGGATTCATTGTTTTTAGTAGCACAGATGAATTTCAGCCAATGAATGAAGAAGGATTCATTGTTTTTAGTAGCACAGATGAATTTCAGCCAATGAATGAAGAAGGATTCATTGTTTTTAGTAGCACAGATGAATTTCAGCCGATGAATGAAGAAGGATTCATTGTTTTTAGTAGCACAGATGAATTTCAGCCAATGAATGAAGAAGGATTCATTGTTTTTAGTAACACAGATGAATTTCAGCCGATGAATGAAGAAGGATTCATTGTTTTTAGTAGCACAGATGAATTTCAGCCAATGAATGAAGAAGGATTCATTGTTTTTAGTAGCACAGATGAATTTCAGCCAATGAATGAAGAAGGATTCATTGTTTTTAGTAGCACAGATGAATTTCAGCCGATGAATGAAGAAGGATTCATTGTTTTTAGTAGCACAGATGAATTTCAGCCGATGAATGAAGAAGGATTCATTGTTTTTAGTAGCACAGATGAATTTCAGCCAATGAATGAAGAAGGATTCATTGTTTTTAGTAACACAGATGAATTTCAGCCAATGAATGAAGAAGGATTCATTGTTTTTAGTAACACAGATGAATTTCAGCCGATGAATGAAGAAGGATTCATTGTTTTTAGTAGCACAGATGAATTTCAGCCAATGAATGAAGAAGGATTCATTGTTTTTAGTAGCACAGATGAATTTCAGCCAATGAATGAAGAAGGATTCATTGTTTTTAGTAGCACAGATGAATTTCAGCCAATGAATGAAGAAGGATTCATTGTTTCTAGTAGCACAGATGAATTTCAGCCGATGAATGAAGAAGGATTCATTGTTTTTAGTAGCACAGATGAATTTCAGCCGATGAATGAAGAAGGTTTCATTGTTTTTAGTAGCACAATTGAATTTTAACCAATGAATGAAGAAGGATTCATTGTTTCTAGTAGCACAGATGAATTTCAGCCAATGAATGAAGAAGGATTCATTGTTTTTAGTAGCACAGATGAATTTCAGCCGATGAATGAAGAAGGATTCATTGTTTTTAGTAGCACAGATGAATTTTAACCAATGAATGAAGAAGGATTCATTGTTTTTAGTAGCACAGATGAATTTCAGCCAATGAATGAAGAAGGATTCATTGTTTTTAGTAGCACAGATGAATTTCAGCCAATGAATGAAGAAGGATTCATTGTTTTTAGTAGCACAGATGAATTTCAGCCAATGAATGAAGAAGGATTCATTGTTTTTAGTAGCACAGATGAATTTCAGCCAATGAATGAAGAAGGATTCATTGTTTTTAGTAGCACAGATGAATTTCAGCCAATGAATGAAGAAGGATTCATTGTTTTTAGTAGCACAGATGAATTTCAGCCGATGAATGAAGAAGGATTCATTGTTTTTAGTAGCACAGATGAATTTTAACCAATGAATGAAGAAGGATTCATTGTTTCTAGTAGCACAGATGAATTTCAGCCAATGAATGAAGAAGGATTCATTGTTTTTAGTAACACAGATGAATTTCAGCCGATGAATGAAGAAGGATTCATTGTTTTTAGTAGCACAGATGAATTTCAGCCAATGAATGAAGAAGGATTCATTGTTTTTAGTAGCACAGATGAATTTCAGCCAATGAATGAAGAAGGATTCATTGTTTTTAGTAGCACAGATGAATTTCAGCCAATGAATGAAGAAGGATTCATTGTTTCTAGTAGCACAGATGAATTTCAGCCGATGAATGAAGAAGGATTCATTGTTTTTAGTAGCACAGATGAATTTCAGCCGATGAATGAAGAAGGTTTCATTGTTTTTAGTAGCACAATTGAATTTTAACCAATGAATGAAGAAGGATTCATTGTTTCTAGTAGCACAGATGAATTTCAGCCGATGAATGAAGAAGGATTCATTGTTTTTAGTAGCACAGATGAATTTCAGCCGATGAATGAAGAAGGATTCATTGTTCTTAGTAGCACAGATGAATTTCAGCCGATGAATGAAGAAGGATTCATTGTTTTTAGTAGCACAGATGAATTTCAGCCGATGAATGAAGAAGGTTTCATTGTTTTTAGTAGCACAATTGAATTTTAACCAATGAATGAAGAAGGATTCATTGTTTCTAGTAGCACAGATGAATTTCAGCCAATGAATGAAGAAGGATTCATTGTTTTTAGTAGCACAGATGAATTTCAGCCAATGAATGAAGAAGGATTCATTGTTTTTAGTAGCACAATTGAATTTTAACCAATGAATGAAGAAGGATTCATTGTTTCTAGTAGCACAGATGAATTTCAGCCAATGAATGAAGAAGGATTCATTGTTTTTAGTAGCACAGATGAATTTCAGCCAATGAATGAAGAAGGATTCATTGTTTTTAGTAGCACAATTGAATTTTAACCAATGAATGAAGAAGGATTCATTGTTTTTAGTAGCACAATTGAATTTTAACCAATGAATGAAGAAGGATTCATTGTTTCTAGTAGCACAGATGAATTTCAGCCAATGAATGAAGAAGGATTCATTGTTTTTAGTAGCACAGATGAATTTCAGCCGATGAATGAAGAAGGATTCATTGTTCTTAGTAGCACAGATGAATTTCAGCCGATGAATGAAGAAGGATTCATTGTTTTTAGTAGCACAGATGAATTTCAGCCGATGAATGAAGAAGGTTTCATTGTTTTTAGTAGCACAATTGAATTTTAACCAATGAATGAAGAAGGATTCATTGTTTCTAGTAGCACAGATGAATTTCAGCCGATGAATGAAGAAGGATTCATTGTTTTTAGTAGCACAGATGAATTTCAGCCGATGAATGAAGAAGGTTTCATTGTTTTTAGTAGCACAATTGAATTTTAACCAATGAATGAAGAAGGATTCATTGTTTCTAGTAGCACAGATGAATTTCAGCCAATGAATGAAGAAGGATTCATTGTTTTTAGTAGCACAGATGAATTTCAGCCAATGAATGAAGAAGGATTCATTGTTTTTAGTAACACAGATGAATTTCAGCCAATGAATGAAGAAGGATTCATTGTTTTTAGTAGCACAGATGAATTTCAGCCGATGAATGAAGAAGGATTCATTGTTCTTAGTAGCACAGATGAATTTCAGCCGATGAATGAAGAAGGATTCATTGTTTTTAGTAGCACAGATGAATTTCAGCCAATGAATGAAGAAGGATTCATTGTTTTTAGTAGCACAATTGAATTTTTACCAATGAATGAAGAAGGATTCATTGTTTTTAGTAACACAGATGAATTTCAGCCAATGAATGAAGAAGGATTCATTGTTCTTAGTAGCACAGATGAATTTCAGCCGATGAATGAAGAAGGATTCATTGTTTCTAGTAGCACAGATGAATTTCAGCCGATGAATGAAGAAGGTTTCATTGTTTTTAGTAGCACAGATGAACTTCAGCCAATGAATGAAGAAGGATTCATTGTTTTTAGTAACACAGATGAATTTCAGCCAATGAATGAAGAAGGATTCATTGTTTTTAGTAACACAGATGAATTTCAGCCAATGAATGAAGAAGGATTCATTGTTTTTAGTAACACAGATGAATTTCAGCCAATGAATGAAGAAGGATTCATTGTTTTTAGTAACACAGATGAATTTCAGCCAATGAATGAAGAAGGATTCATTGTTTTTAGTAACACAGATGAATTTCAGCCAATGAATGAAGAAGGATTCATTGTTTTTAGTAACACAGATGAATTTCAGCCAATGAATGAAGAAGGATTCATTGTTTTTAGTAACACAGATGAATTTCAGCCAATGAATGAAGAAGGATTCATTGTTTTTAGTAACACAGATGAATTTCAGCCAATGAATGAAGAAGGATTCATTGTTTTTAGTAGCACAATTGAATTTTTACCAATGAATGAAGAAGGATTCATTGTTGTTAGTAACACAGATGAATTTTAACCAATGAATGAAGAAGGATTCATTGTTTTTAGTAGCACAATTGAATTTTTACCAGTGAATGAAGAAGGATTCATTGTTTTTAGTAGCACAGATGAATTTCAGCCGATGAATGAAGAAGGATTCATTGTTCTTAGTAGCACAGATGAATTTCAGCCGATGAATGAAGAAGGATTCATTGTTTTTAGTAGCACAGATGAATTTCAGCCGATGAATGAAGAAGGTTTCATTGTTTTTAGTAGCACAATTGAATTTTAACCAATGAATGAAGAAGGATTCATTGTTTTTAGTAGCACAGATGAATTTCAGCCGATGAATGAAGAAGGTTTCATTGTTTTTAGTAGCACAATTGAATTTTAACCAATGAATGAAGAAGGATTCATTGTTTTTAGTAGCACAGATGAATTTCAGCCGATGAATGAAGAAGGTTTCATTGTTTTTAGTAGCACAATTGAATTTTAACCAATGAATGAAGAAGGATTCATTGTTTTTAGTAGCACAGATGAATTTCAGCCGATGAATGAAGAAGGTTTCATTGTTTTTAGTAGCACAGATGAATTTCAGCCGATGAATGAAGAAGGTTTCATTGTTTTTAGTAGCACAGATGAATTTCAGCCGATGAATGAAGAAGGTTTCATTGTTTTTAGTAGCACAGATGAATTTCAGCCGATGAATGAAGAAGGTTTCATTGTTTTTAGTAGCACAATTGAATTTTAACCAATGAATGAAGAAGGATTCATTGTTTTTAGTAGCACAGATGAATTTCAGCCGATGAATGAAGAAGGTTTCATTGTTTTTAGTAGCACAATTGAATTTTAACCAATGAATGAAGAAGGATTCATTGTTTTTAGTAGCACAGATGAATTTCAGCCGATGAATGAAGAAGGTTTCATTGTTTTTAGTAGCACAGATGAATTTCAGCCGATGAATGAAGAAGGTTTCATTGTTTTTAGTAGCACAATTGAATTTTAACCAATGAATGAAGAAGGATTCATTGTTTTTAGTAGCACAGATGAATTTCAGCCGATGAATGAAGAAGGTTTCATTGTTTTTAGTAGCACAATTGAATTTTAACCAATGAATGAAGAAGGATTCATTGTTTTTAGTAGCACAGATGAATTTCAGCCGATGAATGAAGAAGGTTTCATTGTTTTTAGTAGCACAATTGAATTTTAACCAATGAATGAAGAAGGATTCATTGTTTTTAGTAGCACAGATGAATTTCAGCCGATGAATGAAGAAGGTTTCATTGTTTTTAGTAGCACAGATGAATTTCAGCCGATGAATGAAGAAGGTTTCATTGTTTTTAGTAGCACAATTGAATTTTAACCAATGAATGAAGAAGGATTCATTGTTTTTAGTAGCACAGATGAATTTCAGCCGATGAATGAAGAAGGTTTCATTGTTTTTAGTAGCACAATTGAATTTTAACCAATGAATGAAGAAGGATTCATTGTTTTTAGTAACACAGATGAATTTCAGCCAATGAATGAAGAAGGATTCATTGTTCTTAGTAGCACAGATGAATTTCAGCCGATGAATGAAGAAGGATTCATTGTTTTTAGTAGCACAATTGAATTTTTACCAGTGAATGAAGAAGGATTCATTGTTTTTAGTAGCACAGATGAATTTCAGCCAATGAATGAAGAAGGATTCATTGTTTTTAGTAACACAGATGAATTTCAGCCAATGAATGAAGAAGGATTCATTGTTTCTAGTAGCACAGATGAATTTCAGCCAATGAATGAAGAAGGATTCATTGTTTTTAGTAACACAGATGAATTTTAACCAATGAATGAAGAAGGATTCATTGTTTTTAGTAACACAGATGAATTTCAGCCAATGAATGAAGAAGGATTCATTGTTTTTAGTAGCACAATTGAATTTTTACCAATGAATGAAGAAGGATTCATTGTTGTTAGTAACACAGATGAATTTTAACCAATGAATGAAGAAGGATTCATTGTTTTTAGTAACACAGATGAATTTCAGCCAATGAATGAAGAAGGATTCATTGTTTTTAGTAGCACAATTGAATTTTAACCAATGAATGAAGAAAGATTCATTGTTGTTAGTAACACAGATGAATTTCAGCCAATGAATGAAGAAGGATTCATTGTTTTTAGTAGCACAGATGAATTTCAGCCAATGAATGAAGAAGGATTCATTGTTTTTAGTAGCACAGATGAATTTCAGCCGATGAATGAAGAAGGATTCATTAGAAAAATAAGTTATCGATTTCAATCTTTATTCAGTTAGGTGGATAACGAATAGAAGCTACATGAATGGAACAAAAAAATCTGCAGTTCAGAGAATTCTTTCTGTTTTAATGGGAATAGGTATTGTCTCAATGTGGCGTTCAAATTTTTCACGTGAACTGTCCACGTTGATGACGGGCACATGCTCGGAGAAAAAGCCAATACTATAAATAGAAGGGAAATATTGCAAAATAACATAAAATACTAACCGATTCAAACTACTAGCACCAAAACTTTGATGCCTTCCATGCCATCTATTTCGTCTGATGTATTACCGTCCAACTCGAATACTGTATCGGAAAAGGATATTGGAATTGCTAAAGAATGCGATGCAATTATGAATCGTTTCCTAACAATTGCAAAAGATGGATTGAGAGTTTGTATATTGAGAGATTCTGTGTTCCGACCAATGGCAATAGAGCAAAACCAAAATTGGAACGAAAAAGAAGAACCAGAAGTTCTGGATTATCTGGAGAACTTGTAAGTTTTAGTAGTCAGTTCTTTTAGTTACGCTCGCATGATTTATAGGTATCAGCGTCATTTCAAGAAGTTCATCAAAACTGATAATGTTCCATTAGAAATCAGATGTCAAATTTATGTGATGACTTCAATGCCGGTGTCACCTAGTGATAAGAAATTGTTAGTCCTTTCAAGTGATCTCTTCTAGTTCCATGAATTGTTTAGATTGCCAGCAAATACGAGGTTTGACCGGAAACATCGCATTGTCTATTTGGAATGGAATAATTTGAAGTTTGAGGGCTCTCACAACCCCCAGAAAAAGTTACAGAACAAGAAACAGAGAAAATCACGTGATTCAAAGATAAAAGAGGAAAATGCTGAGAAAATCGCAACAATCGAGAATGTTCACCCTTATTTAATGCAAATGAATACAATCGATCTAACGATTTCCAACTTGGTCGAAAGCAGCGGTCCTGAAATTCGGAAATGCCTAGCATCAGTCAGTACTCAGCCAGCTCCAGAAGACTCTGCAACCACTACAGCATTCACACAAAGCTGTGACTCCGTTTTCGCGTAAGCTGCTTCCAATAGTTCTAAGAATTTATCTTATCATTGTACTATTTCAGTGATGAACATACACGCAACGGCACTATTTCGAAGAAAATCTTTCTGCTGAACCTTCTAAGTCTTTTGAACCACCTTGGAAAAGATTTGTGGGATAAAAAGCTCATCGATAAACTGGAAGCCAAGATAGCGGGAAGCAATGGGCAGCAAGCCTTGGCTCGTGAGAACGTCAATGGATTCATCAAAGAAATACTGACAAAAATCTTCGATCAAATAAGAGACGTAAATGAAGTCGAGGGGAGATTCTTCAGTGCCACAATGGGATTGATATTGTTGAACAACGTGATAACAACATTTCCAACTTCTGTCGAAACTACACTGATGGATTCCCTCCGAGTTCACACCCAGGCGACACTCTTCGTGTTCGTTGTATGTATATTTGGGAATAGGTCTGATGAACCCCACACATTTTTTTCCAGCCGGCACCAACGAGTATTGTGGAAGGAGCACTACGGAAACTACTGAATCAGGTGTAATTCGATTTTCACTCTTTCCAAATACATCACAATTTCCTCAACACCAAATCATCCAAAATTCACTCGACTGGCTGGCATCGAAAATAAAGACTCGACATAATTCTAACTTTTTACACATCGAACTCTTCGAAAAAACCTAAACCTTGAAAGTTAAATGAGGTTTTTATTTGATTTCATCGAGATTGAAAATGTTATTAGGCGTGATTCTAAATGATAGATTCAGACTCGAGTTGCTCAAGAGCAGTCTATCGGATGAATTCCAGCCTTTGAATAAAGAAGGATTCATTGACCGGGAATTAATGCCAGTTAAACTTAAAAGATCTATGTTGATTTATGGGAATATGTGATGAGAAGACATCTTGAAAATGGCGGAATTGAAGAAAACATTGAGTATGCCGTTCCGTGTAACGAATCAGAATTACTTCACGTGAGATAATATTAGAGTGATCGGAAAGTTTTTGTGAATTTTTGATTTTTCTCCCATTTGAGAATGGGAAGAGGGTAACAGAAACGAGTATATGAAGAGTCAAAACATCTGGTAGTGAAACCCAGACCCTTTGCTCACTCCTCTCCTGTTAACACTAGGCTCGTGTTCCGAAGGCCTTGGACAGTCTCTAACATTTTCATTAATTTCTCACTTCTTATTTCTCGATGATACCTGTCTTATAGCGGATTTTATGAATGACATTGTCCCTTACAAAACCCATAACAGACATAAAGCTGTTCAGCTAAAAAACTTTGAGATATCGATAAAAGAACAAAAATTACTGTTTTGCCATAGTGGTGACCACAGGCGAATTATTTTGGTCGTGAACATTATTTCAAATATTCGGAAATTCTTCTACCTTAAAACTGTCCTCGTGTTGCGAATGACATGAAATATCTCTATACTAACTTTAAGTAGATTGTTCTTAATTGACCATTGAACTCCCTAAATAATGCACAGGTGGTGGGCGATGAACTCTATAGGGAATCAATGTGTACCGGATATGTGGACACATGCAACACATTCAGTACAACTTATGTGGACAGTTAGCACTAAGAACAAGCGCGGCTTCATATAGAGGACTAAATGCGTTCATGTGTGTTCGAGCCTTTTTATGTGTCAAATGTGTGTCTGGAATGTGTACGGTCCACATAAGTTGTACTGAATGTGTTGCATGTGTCCACATATCCGGTACACATTGATTCCCTATAGAGTTCATCGCCCACCACCTGTGTGGTGTTTCTTCATTTAATTTCTCTCGCAACATGATCTACGTCCAAAAAAGGGGTCCAAACTCATCCTACAGTCGAAAAACAGGCCACTTTATGTTTTGAGTTAATGCTGCAAGAGTTCCGAAGGAGGGAATCCCTAAATTTGGATAACTTATAGCAGTCTCAAAAGTATAAAAATAAACAAACTAAACCTAAACCACAACCAACAAACCTGAAACTGTATCTTGTTTGAATAAAATCAGAATCAAAAGTTCACAAAAACTTTCCGATCACCCAGTTCTGGTTAGGGGCACGGTTCTGTTTAGCGGCAGTTCTGATGAGAGACAGTTCTGATACGTAAAAGTTTTGATTCGGCATACCCCTGAAATGTGGAGAGATTTGACACCGCTCGTGGATTTCCAGAGTGGGAAACTGATCGTTATACCTCTTATCATACTTCCCGTTTGACAAAGTGTTTGGCAGTCTTTGGCATTCTTTGCCAGTCTTCTATTTAAAATTAGGCGACTTTTTTCTATTGTTTGTCGGGACAATAGTAGTCTATGGGTTGCTATGGCCATATGTTTTCTTTCAATAGCTCATGCATTTGTTTCTTTCAACTACAACATTTTCGAAAGATCATACCTTTTGAGAAATGCCTCTTCCTTTCTCTGTTATTTCAACAACATCCCAAGATGTACTTGAAGAGCATGAATCAGATGAGGAAGTTGGAACTTTCGATGTGAATTGGATTTCCGCAAAGTTTGCCAACCTGATTTTACCTTTGTTGTCAATAATTTGTTTTTCAGAAACTATTCATTTCCGCAGTCAATGGTTTTGGAATTAGAAGAGGAATCTTTAGTCAGCAGTGTTAAAGTGATTGTTCATAAAGATTACCCTCGTATTTGAACAAAAAAAGATAAAATGAAACCAGATAACTTACAGCTTCATCTTTAACTGTTTCTCTTGGAATACCGTCAAATCACTTCAGAAACTCTCGTGGAAAATCTTACAATGCAGACTATTCTGTTCGTCAAGAGCTATCATTCAGAGATGATTTTCATTTCGAATACGGTAAAAAACACCCAAGAGCTACCGTATTTCTCAATTCACCTGCTAAATTTGTGAGGTTAGTGGAGCGCTCGAATATATTTTTTTTTTCAACTTTTTGGTAAAAGCTTGAATCAAGTATTGAACTGCAAACATTCATTTCTTTTCCAAAAAAGAGAAGTTATTTTAAATATAAATATCTGCACAAATCGTCGTCGAATCGCCAATTCAAAAGCAAATAATGGGTTCCTCCATCAAGCTTCCTCTTCTTTCTCTTTTTCCAAAAAAAAACCCGAGGCTGTTGGCACCAAATGTCCACGTCGTTTCTTTCTTTTCTCTTATTTACTTTTGTCGTTTTTGTTCAAGTTGTGAGTAGAGTAAGTATGTCGGCAGATACTAAGAAGTTGAGAAATAGAAAATGAAAGGAAAAGATATATACCATTCGTGTTTGTGTACATTCGTCAAAACTGTTTGGCTCTCATATGAGCACAAAAAACAAGAGTTTGTAGCCAAGACTACGTGTCTAAAAAGGTCGGTCTTGTGGGAAATGTCATCATTATCCAGAAGTTTCCAATTTTAACTTTCAAAAGTACTACGGTTTTTTTTAAATTTTATTCGGTCAAACTTTTTAATTGATTTTTTTAATGAAAGGAACACCAAATTGATAACTGTTTGATGCAATTTGTAGAAAGTTTTCCTTCAGATGGTATTCAATATTTATAACTGTTTAAAAAATAAATTATTATCTCTTTAAAGTTCAGTAGAAATCTATTTTGCATTTGATAGAAATAACAACATTCTATTGAGAAACTTCATTAAAGCATATATCTACAAAAAAAATTACTTTTTTTCTGTCATTTTTATTTTCAGGCATAACAATTATATTCTCTCTCTCTCTCTCTCTCTCTCTCTCTCTCTTCTCTTTTCTTCCATAACAACCACTTTCCTTCTCAAAATTTTTTAGATTTTTGTTCAGATTTCAGGCGAGCATAATCCTATGCATTTTCTCCTTGGAAATGTGATCTGAACATCTTCTTATATGCAAATCGTACATTGTTATTCGAGAAAAGCTTTTCAAAATTATTAAAAGAAGTTTCCGTTTCTTGGGATAAGTGCCTCGAATGATTTTCTATTCTCTTTTATCTAAAGATGTGTGGTTGTCACAAGACATAATACAGATAACGAGTATCTTAGAATAGCCTGGAGTTTTGATTAGATAAACTCACAATTCTTCAAACCTTTTTTTTCAAATACTTGTAGATGGTTAGAAGTTTTCAATGGTTAAAAAACTCTAATTTCCTATTCGTTTCCTGTCTCAGATTTCCATAAATTTCAATCTCTTTCCGCTCCATTATAAGCACTTCGGTCTATTTTTTCCACTTCGAATTGAAAACTTCCGGAATAGACTCCGATTTTGAAGTCAATATTAAGATTGGTTTTCTTTCAGAATATCTGTTCACGGTTTTTCGGATTCTGACGTCAATCATCATCGTCAAGTGTCAATTCTCTCTGTTGTTATTAGTGGAGCAGGTCAGTCGCCAATTTCAATTTCCTTTTTTTTCGCGAAAATATATGATATGTTCTCATGAAAAAGTAATAATCAATGCCATATTCTGTGGCAAATAACATTAAAAGTATCCAGAGAAGAGCCTCATTGTTCATGCGAATATTTGAAAGTCAAAGTTCGATGTCACATAAAGCCCCGGAATATTTGTTTCTTCTTTTTTGTTATTTTTTGCTAACAAAAACATTCAAAAATCCATCATCCAATGTCGTTTTTTGCCCATTTTCTATCATTTTTTCACCCGAAAAAAGTAAAAAGAATACTAAGAATGGATTTGGAGAATAAGAGAACCATTGGAGTTTTTGAGCTGTTGGATCATTTAAAAGAATCGGAACAAGAAAAGAGAAGTAAGAATTTATAAAACGAAGTATTGACATATCTCACACCTTCTACTAATTGCCGGTGGCCTTTTTTCCTTTTCTTTATTTCACTATACCGAATGACCTTTACTTTTGAAATTGCAGGTGAAATACTACCATTCGATAGTCATTTGAAGGACGAACCAAAGCAGAAAACGATGAGTTTTGTTGAACTCGACAGAGGAATCCTATTGCCATTGAAGGCAAAACCGGTCAGTTTTTCTTTTGGAAACATGTTGGGAATGCCGTTTCAATTTCCCTGAACTACTTTGGTACTCTTCCTCTCATGTTTTTAGAATCACTGTTTTTGACATTGCTAATTCAAGTAAAATGGAAAAAGACGGAATTCAATGAGGAGGAAAAAAGTGGTGTAATTGGCACATGCTCGTAAATCTGAATATTGAGCAAATTGGGTTTTTAGTTAAACAGATTCAGAATCTAAATGAATGTAGATGGGATCTCTAATTATGCCAGTGAAAAGCCACTCTTAAAAAAGCTTTTTGAAGTTTTTCGCTCTTTTTCTCGGACCTTCTTTTTTTGAAAATGCGAGTCAATTCAAGTTCAAGGGAACGAGAAACAGTAGCAGGTGTTCCCTGGAAAAGAATTTCCTTTCGGTGCTTTCTCCACTCTCTAAATACGTACATGTATATATTTGGTTAGTCATCGAGAGACACCTACTGACGCTGTTAGTATACACGTAAACACACGTCTCTCTCTCTTCTTTTCAATCTCTTTTTCACTCTCCGAAATACTTTATTAAATCGCATAATATAGTGTGTTTAGTATGTTGAGTTAGAAGGAAAAGAAGGATTACAAGTTCTTTTATATCTTTTTGTTTTTCTTGTAGATCACGATGAGTTTTCCGATACGAGTCTCCACGGCACATTTAGAGATATATGTAAGATATATTCTTGTTTCCAAAATTATGATATTAATAAACATAACCGAAAACATAACCGAAATAAATATAGATTGGCAGCTTTTATTCTATTATTTGCTTTTTTCTCATCTTATTTCTTATTTGCTATTCAGTCAGTTGAACTGCCTCCTACTCAACATTTGGCAAAATACACTTTTTGGTTTCTCTTATGACTCTTGGAACGTATTTCACAATAAGTTGTTACCTACAGGTTCGAGAATATTCCAATTCCTTCCATTTTGTCACATGACTTTTTTTTCAGGATATTTGGGTATCCCTGGTGTCTTTTTTTTCTGATTTTTTCCTGTTCAAATTTGTTATTCTGTAATTCTTTTCTTTTTGCCTCCATGCTCCAGCAAAATCTCCTTTTCTCATGCTTCAATGCACAACTTCATTTCATTGTCTCCTTTTTTTCAGAAGATGCGCGAAACAAAAACTATTGTTGGACTTTATGACACTGATTCAGAAGATGAAGAGATTTTATTTTCAAAAGAAATGCTGAATAGATTACGAAAAAGAGAAGCCATTATGAAAGTGAGGAGCTCTAATTATTTAAATATTATTCTTAAAAATGGTCAGAATCCACAACTACCTTCAACGTCATCAGTTTCCGAAACAATAACAGTGGACACGAACAGTGAAAAATCAGCACCGGTAAGTGTCTTCAAACTCAAATTAGTGTGAGAAAATATGAAAATATGAACCATAAACTTCAAGGCATCATCATCTTCTTCTTCAAAAATTCAATCATCAGTATCGCCTCCTTTGTCGGACAGGTAGTAAGAAAGCAGTCATTCTGTGAATATTCTGATTTGTGTGACATAATTATCATTTTATTTTCCCTTTATTTTATCATGTTTCTTGTCTTTTTCCCAAAAAATTCAATTCCATAATTCTTATTATTTTATTCAGTTCATTTCCTATCATTGACATTGTCCCAAACTCTTGCTTGTCTATGTACTCGTATCGTCTAGTCATGTGAAAAGAGGCCAAAAAATAAAAAAGAACCGATTCAAAATGACAGATGTGTAAATAATAAACTGTGCGATTTTAAGGTCGAAAAAAGAAATTTTGGATGAAATATTGGGAATAAACGAGAAGGGAAATAAACGGAAACCCAAAAAAGAGGTAGGATTTCAGTTCTCAATATATGGAAATCTTTAAGCTTTTGGTTTCATTTTACAGGTTTATTTTGGTTCTCGAATGGCAGAATTTAATAATATGTTGAGACTTTTGGAAAGAAAACGGGAGGAATCTATTTGGGAAGAAAAGTATGTTGAAGTGATAACAATAGTTTCCTAGACTGTAAAATTTCAGATATGCACAAGCTTCAGCAATCGATGAAAGTGTTAGAGATTTGAAATCTAGAGAAGCAGGGCTCAAAGAACTGATAATTGAAAGAGAAGATGCATTGAGATCTGAAGATCTGATTGCTGCACAAAGGTAAAAATAAATTTTTCCTATTCTTCCACACTTCTTTCAAAAAAATGTTTAAGAAGCAAAGATCGGTTTGATAAGAACATGAGTGATGCTTTACATTTACCAACGATTTACGGATTTCTGGATCAACAGGAGGTGTTTCAAATAGCCCGGTTATCATGTAAAACTAGAGACCTTGCAGATGAAACGACTAAACATTGAATAATCTTTTGTTTTCCTGCAACACAATCTGAGACTGTTCATTTGAGGTTTTTATCCACCTCACGCTTTGCCCTATTTCAAAAATAAAAATTATGAAAATCAGTTAATTTTGGTTTCAGAAGATGTATTTCGAAACTTTATTCATGCAATAGGTAGTGACTTGATTAAAGTTTGAAACTTTGTGATCGTACAGAATATATTGTTAACCAGTTTGTCAGACCAGATAAATCACACTAAATCGAATTTCCACGCTGGGCACTTATTTAGAACTAAAAATGAAAATACTCGTATTTTTTCTGTAAACATTATAAATTTTTCTTTCATCCGTGAACTAAAATGACCTGTGCTTGAAAGATAATGATCTCAGCACTATAAATAGAGAAAAGAAATGAGAAATTCTATAATTAGCATCAAAATTTACTGATAGAAATTCTCGAATAGCATCAAATAACATACAATGGGATCATCTGCCACCAACGAACCAAAAACTCCTTACAATAGCCCTGAAGATACAACTGCGAAAACACAAAATTCGGATCCAACTATCTGGAAACCAGTGACATCTCCACTGAACTGTCTATCTAGTATAATTCCACCAGCCTATGAAATGAGCAAGAGGGAGATTCTAGTTGTGTAAGTTTATTGAGTGAAGCAATTTTCTCTAATGCGCTTTCTTTGTTTCAGCAAACGACATATAGTAGAAGAAAGAATCAACATGAAATGCGTTCTTGTTGGCCTAAACAGAGCATTATTGTTTTCTGGCGGCTCTTATGTTGGTGCTCTTATGTGGAAAATATACGAGAAGATTCTGGGGACATCTATCGAAAGAGTGGGTAACGATTATGATGTTCCGATTGAGTTAATTGTTTTTCAGGACTTATCGATCTCATCCATTAATTCGTTCGTTTCGAAAGCGACTCGTTTGATAGAAGAGCAAATCGATATGAGAGAAGTGTACGGAGACACCATAAATGGCTATGTGTTTTTGAGAGAGATACAGAAAGTACTAGAGGAGAATCGAGTTCCGACTACAGAACAAAGTAGCAACTATTTGGATGGTTTGGTCAACTTCATTTCTGAAACTTCTACTGTCGGTTGAGAAAAGAGCTTCACTTTATAGTTTCACTTATTTCAGACAGTTCCAATGTCATCAATCGAACAACTGATTTCAACGTTCCTGGCATCAATTTAACTTCCTGTAATATCCCTTCCTGAACAATAAACCTTTCAATAATTCTGTTTTTCTATTTATAAACACAACATTTGTATTGTCCATCAAAGTTCAAAAAATATGGAATCTGAAGGAACTTCTTTGTTTCGCATGACGAAACACACAGGTTAAAAGTTTTCAGTTTCACAAGAGTATCGAGATGTTTCGCTTTTTTGTTTGCTCCAGATGAATTAACGCTGTCAGTCATTCTGAACTCTAAACTTTCGCTGTCAATTTACAAAGCCATTCAAAAAACTCATTTTCCTGGAACGGTATTGGCCGTTTAGCCTTTCTAGGTCAGTAGCTTTCTAGTTAAAATAGGCAGTGATCCCTTTAGCCGAAAAAACAACACTTCTTGAATGTAACTTCTTGGATGGCTTTGTAAATTGTCAGGGAAAATCAAGAGTTTAGGAGAGTTTTAGTGGAATAATTGGTCAGGCGATGGCATTAGGATTTTCAGAAGTCAAGGTACGGTCCTCATATAGTCTGTCATTGACATATTGGACCTTCTGAACATTTTGGCACTTCAAGATTTCGCTTTTTTTTTTGCTCTTTTTTCGTTTTCCTGATTCGATACATCGCGGGTAAGACTAATGCTTACCAGAATCGTAATCCACGCCTAATTTCACTTCCGGGTGCAAAAAATGATGGTATGTTTCGGCATACATATAATCACTTTTTTTTTCAAAATATCATAATTTTCAGAAAATTTCATGTGGTCCCCCTTTTGACATGTAGTTTATGAATAGTACTTCAAACTTCAGAAAAAAAATTTGGGCCAAATCGGTGACATTCGATTTTTTCACAAAAGGAGGCGGAGCGAAATCTTGAAGTGCCAAAATGTTCAGAAGGTCCAATATGTCTATGACAGACTATATGAGGACCGTACCTTGACTTCTGAAAATCCTAATGCCATCGCCTGACCAATTATTCCACTAAAACTCTCCTAAACTCTTGATTTTCCCTGACAATTTACAAAGCCATCCAAGAAGTTACATTCAAGAAGTGTTGTTTTTTCGGCTAAAGGGATCACTGCCTATTTTAACTAGAAAGCTACTGACCTAGAAAGGCTAAACGGCCAATACCGTTCCAGGAAAATGAGTTTTTTGAATGGCTTTGTAAATTGACAGCGAAAGTTTAGAGTTCAGAATGACTGACAGCGTTAATTCATCTGGAGCAAACAAAAAAGCGAAACATCTCGATACTCTTGTGAAACTGAAAACTTTTAACCTGTGTGTTTCGTCATGCGAAACAAAGAAGTTCCTTCAGATTCCATATTTTTTGAACTTTGATGGACAATACAAATGTTGTGTTTATAAATAGAAAAACAGAATTATTGAAAGGTTTATTGTTCAGGAAGGGATATTACAGGAAGTTAAATTGATGCCAGGAACGTTGAAATCAGTTGTTCGATTGATGACATTGGAACTGTCTGAAATAAGTGAAACTATAAAGTGAAGCTCTTTTCTCAACCGACAGTAGAAGTTTCAGAAATGAAGTTGACCAAACCATCCAAATAGTTGCTACTTTGTTCTGTAGTCGGAACTCGATTCTCCTCTAGTACTTTCTGTATCTCTCTCAAAAACACATAGCCATTTATGGTGTCTCCGTACACTTCTCTCATATCGATTTGCTCTTCTATCAAACGAGTCGCTTTCGAAACGAACGAATTAATGGATGAGATCGATAAGTCCTGAAAAACAATTAACTCAATCGGAACATCATAATCGTTACCCACTCTTTCGATAGATGTCCCCAGAATCTTCTCGTATATTTTCCACATAAGAGCACCAACATAAGAGCCGCCAGAAAACAATAATGCTCTGTTTAGGCCAACAAGAACGCATTTCATGTTGATTCTTTCTTCTACTATATGTCGTTTGCTGAAACAAAGAAAGCGCATTAGAGAAAATTGCTTCACTCAATAAACTTACACAACTAGAATCTCCCTCTTGCTCATTTCATAGGCTGGTGGAATTATACTAGATAGACAGTTCAGTGGAGATGTCACTGGTTTCCAGATAGTTGGATCCGAATTTTGTGTTTTCGCAGTTGTATCTTCAGGGCTATTGTAAGGAGTTTTTGGCTCAATTGGAGACAGTGGAGAGGGGTTGCTGGTATTTTCTTCTTTTTTCCTCATAGATTCATTGGATTTGGAAGTGAATACATAAATTCCATTCAACAGAAAAAGCTTTCCTTGAAAACGTTTGCCGATAACATGCGTATTGTCGCAATTCACATATTCGAGCGGCAAAAATTTCGGAACGTCTAAATTCATAGTGTTAATATTTTTATATGATATATTGAAACTAACTTTCAGCTCCACATAACAGAAATCCTTGAACATGTCCATTTTCTTTTGGGAGCCAGTCTTGTTCGTAATTTATGGATGCATTGATTGGAGCTAGTATGCTTTCATCGTCAGGTCCTGTGGTCAAAATCGAGTTCGGAGTAATCGCGTTGGCCAGGTATAACTTTTCCTTCTTCTTTTCTTTCGATATTCTCGTCGTTCCACTTCGTAGTTTGTCTTTTTGTGAATGCTTTCCCCAAAAGAATACTCCATTCCAACTTATCATCTCTATCCTATTCTTCGTGTCATATTCCACTGTTCCAGGTAATCTGTGAAGATAACGAATGTATAATAACATAGTCACTGACTCACTGAGTTTTTAACTCCTTTGGCACCTCGATTGAGCACATGATCGAAATCTGGCATTTCAATTTCAGACTAATATCCTGATCCAACATCAACATACATTTTACTTTCCTATATCTGTAACAAAATTCTAACTGAGATGATTCAAAACTGGTTTTTGAAACTCACATGTTTTCAAGCCAATTCATATTTTCTACATTGTCCTCAAGTTTTAGATCGCGTAGCATTGGTCTGAATAAAACATCTCTCAGAGTGTGGGTCTGAAGAGGACATTTCGCAATTTCCGTCAGTCTTGTTAAAATCATTTCATAAATTTTTTCCACTTCTTCTTTGACTTCTTTTCTCCCCCTCCGCGGTTTTTTGTGTTCTTGGCAACGCTTTACTCTTCCTATTCCAATCCGACATTTCTGGCACTTCTCTTCGAGTTCTTTCACCTCTGTTGACTCCTCATTCATTTCGAGAATTTCGGTGGCATTCGAATCCAATCGACAGATTTGTGGCAAGAAACGAATGACTTTTTCACGATAAGTGTCTACTTCGGAAAACGGATTATTCTCCAGATAGACACAATTGAGACGTGGAAGACGGACAAGTTCATCGAGAATACTCCAATCAGAAAGCTGGAAAAATCAATTAGAATCTAAGGGAGAGTACAAGATTCTTACTTTATTGGATCTTGCCCAGAAGTCAGTGAGATTAGACAACTGATAAATATTCTCAACTTTTTCGAGACGATTCTGATTCAAATCGAGAATTTCAAGAGGAAGATGGTCATCAATTCCATGAATGTATTTGATTCCGTTTTGAGCCAAATAAATCTCTTTAAGTTTGGTCAGTCCGGAGATATTCTGTAACATAAATTAATGCGAAGATGTGATGCGTTCTTCTGAATCTCACGTCAATAACAGTTATTGCATTAGCTGGAAGACTGAGAACCGTAAGCTCCTTTAAGTGTCCAACATTCTCGATATCACGAATCTGATTAGCTCCAAGGAACAATCTATCCAACTTCAAATTGTTATCCAGGTTTTCAATTTTAGAGATTCGATTATCACCCAATTCCAAACATTCCAACTCCGTTAATGCCTCCAAACCTTCAATCTTTGTAATCTTATTATGAACGAAAAACAGAGTTTTCAGTTTCGTCAATTTCTCGAGATTCTCAATTTTGGTGATACGATTGAACGAAAGATCAAGAGTTTCCAGATTCACGAGAGTCTCAAGATTTTCCACTTTTGTGATTTGGTTATCATAAAATTCCAGATGAGTCAACGTTGTTAAACATTCAAGGTTCTCGATCTTCTTAATCAAATTCCAACGAAGGTATAGACTCTCCACGTGGGTGAGCCACGAATAATCCCCAACTTTTTTGAAACGACGGCGTGACAACACGACATTTTTCGTGTCGGATGGGATCTAAAATTACTCAATTAATTGATACACACCTTGAAGACCAACATACCTTGCTTTTCTCTGACTCCACAACAATCTTCTTGCTTTCTTTGCCACCACCTTTACAGGTAACACTAGTTTTACTCATTTAATTAGGATAGTCGCAGTCGGAATGTAAAAGAAGGAGAAGGAAAAATTCGAGAGACCATGTAATGTCAGAGCTTGAACATTTCTCTATTATTCCACGTCAAAAATAATCATTTTGACGTGATTGGAAACGTGACTTTGGACTATGAAGAAGACCTATTTGTAAAATCGAGGTTTCCATTGGCACAAAAACAAAAAATTTGTTCCGATGCAAACTATTTCCAGGTCATGCCTACCCATAGGCTTAATCAAAAAAATTTACATTGAGCGAATGTGAACTTAACACTTTCCTTCCGAATTCCCTTTTGTGCTTAACACTTTCCTTCCGAATTCCCTTTTGTGCTTAACACTTTCCTTCCGAATTCCCTTCTGTACTTAACACTTTCCTTCCGAATTCCCTTTTGTACTTAACACTTTCCTTCCGAATTCCCTTTTGTACTTAACACTTTCCTTCCAAATTTAATTCTGTACTTAACACTTTCCTTCCGAATTCCCTTTTGTGCTTAACACTTTCCTTCCGAATTCCCTTTTGTACTTAACACTTTCCTTCCAAATTTAATTCTGTACTTAACACTTTCCTTCCAAATTTAATTCTGTACTTAACACTTTCCTTCCGAATTCCCTTCTGTACTTAACACTTTCCTTCCGAATTCCCTTTTGTACTTAACACTTTCCTTCCAAATTTAATTCTGTACTTAACACTTTCCTTCCGAATTCCCTTTTGTGCTTAACACTTTCCTTCCGAATTCCCTTTTGTGCTTAACACTTTCCTTCCGAATTCCCTTTTGTGCTTAACACTTTCCTTCCGAATTCCCTTTTGTGCTTAACACTTTCCTTCCGAATTGCCTTTTGTACTTAACACTTTCCTTCCGAATTCCCTTTTGTGCTTAACACTTTCCTTCCGAATTCCCTTTTGTACTTAACACTTTCCTTCCGAATTCCCTTTTGTACTTAACACTTTCCTTCCGAATTCCCTTTTGTACTTAACACTTTCCTTCCGAATTCCCTTTTGTGCTTAACACTTTCCTTCCGAATTGCCTTTTGTACTTAACACTTTCCTTCCGAATTCCCTTTTGTACTTAACACTTTCCTTCCGAATTCCCTTTTGTACTTAACACTTTCCTTCCGAATTGCCTTTTGTACTTAACACTTTCCTTCCAAATTTAATTCTGTACTTAACACTTTCCTTCCGAATTCCCTTTTGTACTTAACACTTTCCTTCCGAATTCCGTTTTGTACTTAACACTTTCCTTCCGAATTCCCTTTTGTGCTTAACACTTTCCTTCCGAATTGCCTTTTGTACTTAACACTTTCCTTCCGAATTCCCTTTTGTACTTAACACTTTCCTTCCGAATTCCCTTTTGTACTTAACACTTTCCTTCCAAATTTAATTCTGTACTTAACACTTTCCTTCCAAATTTAATTCTGTACTTAACACTTTCCTTCCGAATTCCCTTCTGTACTTAACACTTTCCTTCCGAATTCCCTTTTGTACTTAACACTTTCCTTCCAAATTTAATTCTGTACTTAACACTTTCCTTCCGAATTCCCTTTTGTGCTTAACACTTTCCTTCCGAATTGCCTTTTGTGCTTAACACTTTCCTTCCGAATTCCCTTTTGTACTTAACACTTTCCTTCCGAATTCCCTTTTGTGCTTAACACTTTCCTTCCAAATTTAATTCTGTACTTAACACTTTCCTTCCAAATTTAATTCTGTACTTAACACTTTCCTTCCGAATTCCCTTCTGTACTTAACACTTTCCTTCCGAATTCTCTTTTGTGCTTAACACTTTCCTTCCGAACTCCCTTTTGTGCTTAACACTTTCCTTCCGAATTCCCTTTTGTACTTAACACTTTCCTTCCAAATTTAATTCTGTACTTAACACTTTCCTTCCGAATTCCCTTTTGTACTTAACACTTTCCTTCCGAATTCTCTTTTGTGCTTAACACTTTCCTTCCGAACTCCCTTTTGTGCTTAACACTTTCCTTCCGAATTCCCTTTTGTACTTAACACTTTCCTTCCAAATTTAATTCTGTACTTAACACTTTCCTTCCAAATTTAATTCTGTACTTAACACTTTCCTTCCGAATTCCCTTCTGTACTTAACACTTTCCTTCCGAATTCCCTTTTGTACTTAACACTTTCCTTCCGAATTCCCTTTTGTGCTTAACACTTTCCTTCCGAACTCCCTTTTGTGCTTAACACTTTCCTTCCGAATTCCCTTTTGTACTTAACACTTTCCTTCCAAATTTAATTCTGTACTTAACACTTTCCTTCCAAATTTAATTCTGTACTTAACACTTTCCTTCCGAATTCCCTTCTGTACTTAACACTTTCCTTCCGAATTCCCTTTTGTACTTAACACTTTCCTTCCAAATTTAATTCTGTACTTAACACTTTCCTTCCGAATTCCCTTTTGTACTTAACACTTTCCTTCCGAATTCCCTTTTGTGCTTAACACTTTCCTTCCGAATTGCCTTTTGTGCTTAACACTTTCCTTCCGAATTCCCTTTTGTACTTAACACTTTCCTTCCGAATTCCCTTTTGTGCTTAACACTTTCCTTCCAAATTTAATTCTGTACTTAACACTTTCCTTCCGAATTCCCTTTTGTGCTTAACACTTTCCTTCCGAATTCCCTTCTGTACTTAACACTTTCCTTCCGAATTCCCTTTTGTACTTAACACTTTCCTTCCAAATTTAATTCTGTACTTAACACTTTCCTTCCGAATTCCCTTTTGTGCTTAACACTTTCCTTCCGAATTCCCTTCTGTACTTAACACTTTCCTTCCGAATTCCCTTTTGTACTTAACACTTTCCTTCCAAATTTAATTCTGTACTTAACACTTTCCTTCCAAATTTAATTCTGTACTTAACACTTTCCTTCCGAATTCCCTTCTGTACTTAACACTTTCCTTCCGAATTCCCTTTTGTACTTAACACTTTCCTTCCAAATTTAATTCTGTACTTAACACTTTCCTTCCAAATTTAATTCTGTACTTAACACTTTCCTTCCGAATTCCCTTCTGTACTTAACACTTTCCTTCCGAATTCCCTTCTGTACTTAACACTTTCCTTCCGAATTCCCTTCTGTACTTAACACTTTCCTTCCGAATTCCCTTTTGTACTTAACACTTTCCTTCCGAATTGCCTTTTGTACTTAACACTTTCCTTCCGAATTCCCTTTTGTACTTAACACTTTCCTTCCGAATTCCCTTTTGTGCTTAACACTTTCCTTCCGAATTGCCTTTTGTGCTTAACACTTTCCTTCCGAATTCCCTTTTGTACTTAACACTTTCCTTCCGAATTCCCTTTTGTGCTTAACACTTTCCTTCCAAATTTAATTCTGTACTTAACACTTTCCTTCCAAATTTAATTCTGTACTTAACACTTTCCTTCCGAATTCCCTTCTGTACTTAACACTTTCCTTCCGAATTCCCTTTTGTACTTAACACTTTCCTTCCGAATTCTCTTTTGTGCTTAACACTTTCCTTCCGAACTCCCTTTTGTGCTTAACACTTTCCTTCCGAATTCCCTTTTGTACTTAACACTTTCCTTCCAAATTTAATTCTGTACTTAACACTTTCCTTCCAAATTTAATTCTGTACTTAACACTTTCCTTCCGAATTCCCTTCTGTACTTAACACTTTCCTTCCGAATTCCCTTTTGTACTTAACACTTTCCTTCCGAATTCCCTTTTGTGCTTAACACTTTCCTTCCGAACTCCCTTTTGTGCTTAACACTTTCCTTCCGAATTCCCTTTTGTACTTAACACTTTCCTTCCAAATTTAATTCTGTACTTAACACTTTCCTTCCAAATTTAATTCTGTACTTAACACTTTCCTTCCGAATTCCCTTCTGTACTTAACACTTTCCTTCCGAATTCCCTTTTGTACTTAACACTTTCCTTCCAAATTTAATTCTGTACTTAACACTTTCCTTCCGAATTCCCTTTTGTACTTAACACTTTCCTTCCGAATTCCCTTTTGTGCTTAACACTTTCCTTCCGAATTGCCTTTTGTGCTTAACACTTTCCTTCCGAATTCCCTTTTGTACTTAACACTTTCCTTCCGAATTCCCTTTTGTGCTTAACACTTTCCTTCCAAATTTAATTCTGTACTTAACACTTTCCTTCCGAATTCCCTTTTGTGCTTAACACTTTCCTTCCGAATTCCCTTTTGTGCTTAACACTTTCCTTCCGAATTCCCTTCTGTACTTAACACTTTCCTTCCGAATTCCCTTTTGTACTTAACACTTTCCTTCCGAATTCCCTTTTGTGCTTAACACTTTCCTTCCGAATTGCCTTTTGTACTTAACACTTTCCTTCCGAATTCCCTTTTGTACTTAACACTTTCCTTCCGAATTGCCTTTTGTACTTAACACTTTCCTTCCGAATTCCCTTCTGTACTTAACACTTTCCTTCCGAATTCCCTTTTGTGCTTAACACTTTCCTTCCGAATTCCCTTCTGTACTTAACACTTTCCTTCCGAATTCCCTTCTGTACTTAACACTTTCCTTCCGAATTCCCTTTTGTACTTAACACTTTCCTTCCGAATTCCCTTTTGTGCTTAACACTTTCCTTCCAAATTTAATTCTGTACTTAACACTTTCCTTCCGAATTCCCTTTTGTGCTTAACACTTTCCTTCCGAATTCCCTTTTGTGCTTAACACTTTCCTTCCGAATTCCCTTCTGTACTTAACACTTTCCTTCCGAATTCCCTTTTGTACTTAACACTTTCCTTCCGAATTCCCTTTTGTGCTTAACACTTTCCTTCCGAATTGCCTTTTGTACTTAACACTTTCCTTCCGAATTCCCTTTTGTACTTAACACTTTCCTTCCGAATTGCCTTTTGTACTTAACACTTTCCTTCCGAATTCCCTTCTGTACTTAACACTTTCCTTCCGAATTCCCTTCTGTACTTAACACTTTCCTTCCGAATTCCCTTTTGTACTTAACACTTTCCTTCCGAATTGCCTTTTGTACTTAACACTTTCCTTCCGAATTCCCTTTTGTGCTTAACACTTTCCTTCCGAATTCCCTTCTGTACTTAACACTTTCCTTCCGAATTCCCTTCTGTACTTAACACTTTCCTTCCGAATTCCCTTCTGTACTTAACACTTTCCTTCCGAATTCCCTTTTGTACTTAACACTTTCCTTCCGAATTGCCTTTTGTACTTAACACTTTCCTTCCGAATTCCCTTTTGTGCTTAACACTTTCCTTCCGAATTGCCTTTTGTACTTAACACTTTCCTTCCGAATTCCCTTTTGTACTTAACACTTTCCTTCCGAATTGCCTTTTGTACTTAACACTTTCCTTCCGAATTCCCTTCTGTACTTAACACTTTCCTTCCGAATTCCCTTCTGTACTTAACACTTTCCTTCCGAATTCCCTTTTGTACTTAACACTTTCCTTCCGAATTGCCTTTTGTACTTAACACTTTCCTTCCGAATTCCCTTTTGTGCTTAACACTTTCCTTCCGAATTCCCTTCTGTACTTAACACTTTCCTTCCGAATTCCCTTCTGTACTTAACACTTTCCTTCCGAATTCCCTTCTGTACTTAACACTTTCCTTCCGAATTCCCTTTTGTACTTAACACTTTCCTTCCGAATTGCCTTTTGTACTTAACACTTTCCTTCCGAATTCCCTTTTGTGCTTAACACTTTCCTTCCGAATTCCCTTCTGTACTTAACACTTTCCTTCCGAATTCCCTTCTGTACTTAACACTTTCCTTCCGAATTCCCTTTTGTACTTAACACTTTCCTTCCGAATTCCCTTTTGTGCTTAACACTTTCCTTCCAAATTTAATTCTGTACTTAACACTTTCCTTCCGAATTCCCTTTTGTGCTTAACACTTTCCTTCCGAATTCCCTTCTGTACTTAACACTTTCCTTCCGAATTCCCTTTTGTACTTAACACTTTCCTTCCGAATTCCCTTTTGTGCTTAACACTTTCCTTCCAAATTTAATTCTGTACTTAACACTTTCCTTCCGAATTCCCTTTTGTGCTTAACACTTTCCTTCCAAATTTAATTCTGTACTTAACACTTTCCTTCCGAATTCCCTTTTGTGCTTAACACTTTCCTTCCGAATTCCCTTCTGTACTTAACACTTTCCTTCCGAATTCCCTTTTGTGCTTAACACTTTCCTTCCGAATTCCCTTCTGTACTTAACACTTTCCTTCCGAATTCCCTTCTGTACTTAACACTTTCCTTCCGAATTCCCTTTTGTACTTAACACTTTCCTTCCGAATTCCCTTTTGTGCTTAACACTTTCCTTCCAAATTTAATTCTGTACTTAACACTTTCCTTCCGAATTCCCTTTTGTGCTTAACACTTTCCTTCCAAATTTAATTCTGTACTTAACACTTTCCTTCCGAATTCCCTTTTGTGCTTAACACTTTCCTTCCGAACTCCCTTTTGTGCTTAACACTTTCCTTCCGAATTCCCTTCTGTACTTAACACTTTCCTTCCGAATTCCCTTTTGTACTTAACACTTTCCTTCCGAATTCCCTTTTGTGCTTAACACTTTCCTTCCGAATTGCCTTTTGTACTTAACACTTTCCTTCCGAATTCCCTTTTGTACTTAACACTTTCCTTCCGAATTGCCTTTTGTACTTAACACTTTCCTTCCGAATTCCCTTCTGTACTTAACACTTTCCTTCCGAATTCCCTTTTGTGCTTAACACTTTCCTTCCGAATTCCCTTCTGTACTTAACACTTTCCTTCCGAATTCCCTTTTGTACTTAACACTTTCCTTCCGAATTCCCTTTTGTACTTAACACTTTCCTTCCGAATTCCCTTTTGTGCTTAACACTTTCCTTCCGAATTGCCTTTTGTACTTAACACTTTCCTTCCGAATTCCCTTTTGTGCTTAACACTTTCCTTCCGAATTCCCTTTTGTGCTTAACACTTTCCTTCCGAATTCCCTTCTGTACTTAACACTTTCCTTCCGAATTCCCTTTTGTACTTAACACTTTCCTTCCAAATTTAATTCTGTACTTAACACTTTCCTTCCGAATTCCCTTTTGTGCTTAACACTTTCCTTCCGAATTGCCTTTTGTACTTAACACTTTCCTTCCGAATTCCCTTTTGTGCTTAACACTTTCCTTCCGAATTCCCTTTTGTGCTTAACACTTTCCTTCCGAATTGCCTTTTGTGCTTAACACTTTCCTTCCGAATTGCCTTTTGTACTTAACACTTTCCTTCCGAATTCCCTTTTGTACTTAACACTTTCCTTCCCAATTCCCTTTTGTACTTAACACTTTCCTTGCGAATTCCCTTTTGTACTTAACACTTTCCTTCCGAATTCCCTTTTGTACTTAACACTTTCCTTCCCAATTCCCTTTTGTACTTAACACTTTCCTTCCGAATTCCCTTTTGTACTTAACACTTTCCTTCCGAATTCCCTTTTGTACTTAACACTTTCCTTCCGAATTCCCTTTTGTGCTTAACACTTTCCTTCCGAATTCCCTTTTGTACTTAACACTTTCCTTCCGAATTGCCTTTTGTACTTAACACTTTCCTTCCGAATTCCCTTTTGTACTTAACACTTTCCTTCCGAATTCCCTTTTGTACTTAACACTTTCCTTCCGAATTCCCTTTTGTACTTAACACTTTCTTTCCGAATTCCCTTTTGTGCTTAACACTTTCCTTCCGAATTCCCTTTTGTGCTTAACACTTTCCTTCCGAATTCCCTTTTGTACTTAACACTTTCCTTCCGAATTCCCTTTTGTACTTAACACTTTCCTTCCGAATTGCCTTTTGTACTTAACACTTTCCTTCCGAATTCCCTTTTGTGCTTAACACTTTCCTTCCGAATTGCCTTTTGTACTTAACACTTTCCTTCCGAATTCCCTTTTGTACTTAACACTTTCCTTCCGAATTTCCTTTTGTGCCTAACACTTTCCTTCCCAATTCCCTTTTGTGCTTAACACTTTCCTTCCGAATTCCCTTTTGTACTTAATACTTTCCTTCCGAATTCCCTTTTGTGCTTAACACTTTCCTTCCGAATTGCCTTTTGTACTTAACACTTTCCTTCCGAATTCCCTTTTGTACTTAACACTTTCCTTCCGAATTGCCTTTTGTACTTAACACTTTCCTTCCGAATTCCCTTTTGTACTTAATACTTTCCTTCCGAATTCCCTTTTGTGCTTAACACTTTCCTTCCGAATTCCCTTTTGTACTTAACACTTTCCTTCCGAATTGCCTTTTGTACTTAACACTTTCCTTCCGAATTCCCTTTTGTACTTAACACTTTCCTTCCGAATTGCCTTTTGTACTTAACACTTTCCTTCCGAATTCCCTTTTGTACTTAACACTTTCCTTCCGAATTCCCTTTTGTACTTAACACTTTCCTTCCGAATTCCCTTTTGTACTTAACACTTTCCTTCCGAATTGCCTTTTGTACTTAACACTTTCCTTCCGAATTCCCTTTTGTGCTTAACACTTTCCTTCCGAATTGCCTTTTGTACTTAACACTTTCCTTCCGAATTCCCTTTTGTACTTAACACTTTCCTTCCGAATTTCCTTTTGTGCCTAACACTTTCCTTCCCAATTCCCTTTTGTGCTTAACACTTTCCTTCCGAATTCCCTTTTGTACTTAATACTTTCCTTCCGAATTCCCTTTTGTGCTTAACACTTTCCTTCCGAATTGCCTTTTGTACTTAACACTTTCCTTCCGAATTCCCTTTTGTACTTAACACTTTCCTTCCGAATTGCCTTTTGTACTTAACACTTTCCTTCCGAATTCCCTTTTGTACTTAACACTTTCCTTCCGAATTCCCTTTTGTACTTAATACTTTCCTTCCGAATTGCCTTTTGTACTTAACACTTTCCTTCCCAATTCCCTTTTGTGCTTAACACTTTCCTTCCGAATTCCCTTTTGTACTTAACACTTTCCTTCCGAATTCCCTTTTGTACTTAACACTTTCCTTCCGAATTCCCTTTTGTACTTAACACTTTCTTTCCGAATTCCCTTTTGTGCTTAACACTTTCCTTCCGAATTCCCTTTTGTGCTTAACACTTTCCTTCCGAATTGCCTTTTGTACTTAACACTTTCCTTCCGAATTCCCTTTTGTACTTAACACTTTCCTTCCGAATTCCCTTTTGTGCTTAACACTTTCCTTCCGAATTCCCTTTTGTGCTTAACACTTTCCTTCCGAATTCCCTTTTGTACTTAACACTTTCCTTCCGAATTCCCTTTTGTACTTAACACTTTCCTTCCGAATTCCCTTTTGTACTTAACACTTTCTTTCCGAATTCCCTTTTGTGCTTAACACTTTCCTTCCGAATTCCCTTTTGTGCTTAACACTTTCCTTCCGAATTCCCTTTTGTACTTAATACTTTCCTTCCGAATTCCCTTTTGTGCTTAACACTTTCCTTCCGAATTCCCTTTTGTGCTTAACACTTTCCTTCCGAATTCCCTTTTGTGCTTAACACTTTCTTTCCGAATTCCCTTTTGTGCTTAACACTTTCCTTCCGAATTGCCTTTTGTACTTAACACTTTCCTTCCGAATTCCCTTTTGTACTTAACACTTTCCTTCCCAATTCCCTTTTGTGCTTAACACTTTCCTTCCGAATTGCCTTTTGTACTTAACACTTTCCTTCCGAATTCCCTTTTGTACTTAACACTTTCCTTCCGAATTCCCTTTTGTACTTAACACTTTCCTTCCGAATTCCCTTTTGTACTTAACACTTTCCTTCCCAATTCCCTTTTGTGCTTAACACTTTCCTTCCGAATTGCCTTTTGTACTTAACACTTTCCTTCCGAATTCCCTTTTGTACTTAACACTTTCCTTCCGAATTCCCTTTTGTGCTTAACACTTTCTTTCCGAATTCCCTTTTGTGCTTAACACTTTCCTTCCGAATTGCCTTTTGTACTTAACACTTTCCTTCCGAATTCCCTTTTGTGCTTAACACTTTCCTTCCGAATTCCCTTTTGTGCTTAACACTTTCCTTCCGAATTCCCTTTTGTACTTAACACTTTCCTTCCGAATTCCCTTTTGTGCTTAACACTTTCCTTCCGAATTCCCTTTTGTGCTTAACACTTTCCTTCCGAATTGCCTTTTGTACTTAACACTTTCCTTCCGAATTCCCTTTTGTGCTTAACACTTTCCTTCCGAATTCCCTTTTGTGCTTAACACTTTCCTTCCGAATTCCCTTTTGTACTTAACACTTTCCTTCCGAATTCCCTTTTGTGCTTAACACTTTCTTTCCGAATTCCCTTTTGTGCTTAACACTTTCCTTCCGAATTGCCTTTTGTACTTAACACTTTCCTTCCGAATTCCCTTTTGTACTTAACACTTTCCTTCCCAATTCCCTTTTGTACTTAACACTTTCCTTCCGAATTCCCTTTTGTACTTAACACTTTCCTTCCGAATTCCCTTTTGTACTTAACACTTTCCTTCCGAATTCCCTTTTGTACTTAACACTTTCCTTCCGAATTCCCTTTTGTACTTAACACTTTCCTTCCGAATTCCCTTTTGTGCTTAACACTTTCCTTCCGAATTGCCTTTTGTACTTAACACTTTCCTTCCGAATTCCCTTTTGTACTTAACACTTTCCTTCCGAATTCCCTTTTGTACTTAACACTTTCCTTCCGAATTCCCTTTTGTACTTAACACTTTCCTTCCGAATTCCCTTTTGTACTTAACACTTTCCTTCCGAATTCCCTTTTGTACTTAACACTTTCTTTCCGAATTCCCTTTTGTACTTAACACTTTCCTTCCGAATTCCCTTTTGTACTTAACACTTTCCTTCCGAATTCCCTTTTGTGCTTAACACTTTCCTTCCGAATTGCCTTTTGTACTTAACACTTTCCTTCCGAATTCCCTTTTGTGCTTAACACTTTCCTTCCGAATTGCCTTTTGTACTTAACACTTTCCTTCCGAATTCCCTTTTGTACTTAACACTTTCCTTCCGAATTCCCTTTTGTACTTAACACTTTCCTTCCGAATTCCCTTTTGTACTTAACACTTTCCTTCCGAATTCCCTTTTGTACTTAACACTTTCCTTCCGAATTCCCTTTTGTGCTTAACACTTTCCTTCCGAATTGCCTTTTGTACTTAACACTTTCCTTCCGAATTCCCTTTTGTACTTAACACTTTCCTTCCGAATTCCCTTTTGTACTTAACACTTTCCTTCCGAATTCCCTTTTGTACTTAACACTTTCCTTCCGAATTCCCTTTTGTACTTAACACTTTCCTTCCGAATTCCCTTTTGTACTTAACACTTTCTTTCCGAATTCCCTTTTGTGCTTAACACTTTCCTTCCGAATTCCCTTTTGTGCTTAACACTTTCCTTCCGAATTGCCTTTTGTACTTAACACTTTCCTTCCGAATTCCCTTTTGTACTTAACACTTTCCTTCCGAATTCCCTTTTGTACTTAACACTTTCCTTCCGAATTCCCTTTTGTACTTAACACTTTCCTTCCGAATTCCCTTTTGTACTTAACACTTTCCTTCCGAATTCCCTTTTGTACTTAACACTTTCCTTCCGAATTCCCTTTTGTACTTAACACTTTCCTTCCCAATTCCCTTTTGTACTTAACACTTTCCTTCCGAATTCCCTTTTGTACTTAACACTTTCCTTCCGAATTGCCTTTTGTACTTAACACTTTCCTTCCGAATTGCCTTTTGTACTTAACACTTTCCTTCCGAATTCCCTTTTGTGCTTAACACTTTCCTTCCGAATTGCCTTTTGTACTTAACACTTTCCTTCCGAATTCCCTTTTGTACTTAACACTTTCCTTCCGAATTCCCTTTTGTACTTAACACTTTCCTTCCGAATTCCCTTTTGTACTTAACACTTTCCTTCCGAATTCCCTTTTGTACTTAACACTTTCCTTCCGAATTCCCTTTTGTACTTAACACTTTCCTTCCGAATTCCCTTTTGTACTTAACACTTTCCTTCCCAATTCCCTTTTGTACTTAACACTTTCCTTCCGAATTCCCTTTTGTGCTTAACACTTTCCTTCCGAATTCCCTTTTGTGCTTAACACTTTCCTTCCGAATTCCCTTTTGTGCTTAACACTTTCCTTCCGAATTGCCTTTTGTACTTAACACTTTCCTTCCGAATTCCCTTTTGTACTTAACACTTTCCTTCCGAATTCCCTTTTGTGCTTAACACTTTCCTTCCGAATTCCCTTTTGTACTTAACACTTTCCTTCCGAATTCCCTTTTGTACTTAACACTTTCCTTCCGAATTGCCTTTTGTACTTAACACTTTCCTTCCGAATTCCCTTTTGTACTTAACACTTTCCTTCCGAATTCCCTTTTGTGCTTAACACTTTCCTTCCGAATTCCCTTTTGTACTTAACACTTTCCTTCCGAATTCCCTTTTGTACTTAACACTTTCCTTCCGAATTCCCTTTTGTACTTAACACTTTCCTTCCGAATTGCCTTTTGTACTTAACACTTTCCTTCCGAATTCCCTTTTGTACTTAACACTTTCCTTCCGAATTCCCTTTTGTACTTAACACTTTCCTTCCGAATTCCCTTTTGTACTTAACACTTTCCTTCCGAATTGCCTTTTGTACTTAACACTTTCCTTCCGAATTCCCTTTTGTGCTTAACACTTTCCTTCCGAATTGCCTTTTGTACTTAACACTTTCCTTCCGAATTCCCTTTTGTACTTAACACTTTCCTTCCGAATTTCCTTTTGTGCCTAACACTTTCCTTCCCAATTCCCTTTTGTGCTTAACACTTTCCTTCCGAATTCCCTTTTGTACTTAACACTTTCCTTCCGAATTCCCTTTTGTACTTAACACTTTCCTTCCGAATTGCCTTTTGTACTTAACACTTTCCTTCCGAATTCCCTTTTGTGCTTAACACTTTCCTTCCGAATTGCCTTTTGTACTTAACACTTTCCTTCCGAATTCCCTTTTGTACTTAATACTTTCCTTCCGAATTCCCTTTTGTGCTTAACACTTTCCTTCCGAATTGCCTTTTGTACTTAACACTTTCCTTCCGAATTCCCTTTTGTACTTAACACTTTCCTTCCGAATTGCCTTTTGTACTTAACACTTTCCTTCCGAATTCCCTTTTGTACTTAACACTTTCCTTCCGAATTGCCTTTTGTACTTAACACTTTCCTTCCCAATTCCCTTTTGTGCTTAACACTTTCCTTCCGAATTCCCTTTTGTACTTAACACTTTCCTTCCGGATTCCCTTTTGTACTTAACACTTTCCTTCCGAATTCCCTTTTGTACTTAACACTTTCTTTCCGAATTCCCTTTTGTGCTTAACACTTTCCTTCCGAATTCCCTTTTGTGCTTAACACTTTCCTTCCGAATTGCCTTTTGTACTTAACACTTTCCTTCCGAATTCCCTTTTGTACTTAACACTTTCCTTCCGAATTCCCTTTTGTGCTTAACACTTTCCTTCCGAATTCCCTTTTGTGCTTAACACTTTCCTTCCGAATTCCCTTTTGTACTTAACACTTTCCTTCCGAATTCCCTTTTGTGCTTAACACTTTCCTTCCGAATTCCCTTTTGTGCTTAACACTTTCTTTCCGAATTCCCTTTTGTGCTTAACACTTTCCTTCCGAATTCCCTTTTGTGCTTAACACTTTCCTTCCGAATTCCCTTTTGTGCTTAACACTTTCCTTCCGAATTCCCTTTTGTACTTAACACTTTCCTTCCGAATTCCCTTTTGTACTTAACACTTTCCTTCCGAATTCCCTTTTGTACTTAACACTTTCCTTCCGAATTCCCTTTTGTACTTAACACTTTCCTTCCGAATTCCCTTTTGTACTTAACACTTTCCTTCCGAATTCCCTTTTGTACTTAACACTTTCCTTCCGAATTCCCTTTTGTGCTTAACACTTTCCTTCCGAATTCCCTTTTGTGCTTAACACTTTCCTTCCGAATTCCCTTTTGTGCTTAACACTTTCCTTCCGAATTCCCTTTTGTGCTTAACACTTTCCTTCCGAATTCCCTTTTGTGCTTAACACTTTCCTTCCGAATTGCCTTTTGTACTTAACACTTTCCTTCCGAATTCCCTTTTGTACTTAACACTTTCCTTCCCAATTCCCTTTTGTACTTAACACTTTCCTTCCGAATTCCCTTTTGTACTTAACACTTTCCTTCCGAATTTCCTTTTGTGCCTAACACTTTCCTTCCCAATTCCCTTTTGTGCTTAACACTTTCCTTCCGAATTGCCTTTTGTACTTAACACTTTCCTTCCGAATTCCCTTTTGCACTTAACACTTTCCTTCCCAATTCCCTTTTGTACTTAACACTTTCCTTCCGAATTCCCATTTGTGCTTAACACTTTCCTTCCGAATTCCCTTTTGTACTTAACACTTTCCTTCCGAATTTCCTTTTGTGCCTAACACTTTCCTTCCCAATTCCCTTTTGTGCTTAACACTTTCCTTCCGAATTTCCTTTTGTACTTAACACTTTCCTTCCGAATTCCCTTTTGTGCTTAACACTTTCCTTCCGAATTGCCTTTTGTACTTAACACTTTCCTTCCGAATTCCCTTTTGTACTTAACACTTTCCTTCCGAATTTCCTTTTGTACTTAACACTTTCCTTCCGAATTCCCTTTTGTACTTAACACTTTCCTTCCGAATTTCCTTTTGTGCCTAACACTTTCCTTCCCAATTCCCTTTTGTGCTTAACACTTTCCTTCCGAATTTCTTTTTGTACTTAACACTTTCCTTCCGAATTCCCTTTTGTGCTTAACACTTTCCTTCCGAATTGCCTTTTGTACTTAACACTTTCCTTCCGAATTCCCTTTTGTACTTAACACTTTCCTTCCGAATTCCCTTTTGTACTTAACACTTTCCTTCCGAATTTCCTTTTGTGCCTAACACTTTCCTTCCCAATTCCCTTTTGTGCTTAACACTTTCCTTCCGAATTGCCTTTTGTACTTAACACTTTCCTTCCGAATTCCCTTTTGTACTTAACACTTTCCTTCCCAATTCCCTTTTGTACTTAACACTTTCCTTCCGAATTCCCTTTTGTGCTTAACACTTTCCTTCCGAATTCCCTTTTGTACTTAACACTTTCCTTCCCAATTCCCTTTTGTACTTAACACTTTCCTTCCGAATTCCCTTTTGTACTTAACACTTTCCTTCCGAATTCCCTTTTGTGCTTAACACTTTCCTTCCGAATTCCCTTTTGTACTTAACACTTTCCTTCCCAATTCCCTTTTGTACTTAACACTTTCCTTCCGAATTCCCTTTTGTGCTTAACACTTTCCTTCCGAATTCCCTTTTGTACTTAACACTTTCCTTCCGAATTTCCTTTTGTACTTAACACTTTCCTTCCGAATTCCCTTTTGTACTTAACACTTTCCTTCCGAATTCCCTTTTGTGCTTAACACTTTCCTTCCGAATTCCCTTTTGTACTTAACACTTTCCTTCCGAATTCCCTTTTGTGCTTAACACTTTCCTTCCGAATTCCCTTTTGTGCTTAACACTTTCCTTCCGAATTCTCTTTTGTACTTAACACTTTCCTTCCGAATTTCCTTTTGTGCCTAACACTTTCCTTCCCAATTCCCTTTTGTGCTTAACACTTTCCTTCCGAATTTCCTTTTGTACTTAACACTTTCCTTCCCAATTCCCTTTTGTGCTTAACACTTTCCTTCCGAATTGCCTTTTGTACTTAACACTTTCCTTCCGAATTCCCTTTTGTACTTAACACTTTCCTTCCGAATTTCCTTTTGTACTTAACACTTTCCTTCCGAATTCCCTTTTGTGCTTAACACTTTCCTTCCGAATTCCCTTTTGTGCCTAACACTTTCCTTCCCTATTCCCTTTTGTACTTAACACTTTCCTTCCGAATTCCCTTTTGTGCTTAACACTTTCCTTCCGAATTCCCTTTTGTGCCTAACACTTTCCTTCCGAATTCCCTTTTGTGCTTAACACTTTCCTTCCGAATTGCCTTTTGTACTTAACACTTTCCTTCCGAATTTCCTTTTGTACTTAACACTTTCCTTCCGAATTCCCTTTTGTACTTAACACTTTCCTTCCGAATTCCCTTTTGTACTTAACACTTTCCTTCCGAATTCCCTTTTGTACTTAACATTTTCCTTCCGAATTCCCTTTTGTACTTAACACTTTCCTTCCAAATTTAATTCTGTACTCAACACTTTCCTTCCGAATTCCCTTTTGTACTTAACACTTTCCTTCCGAATTCCCTTTTGTACTTAACACTTTCCTTCCGAATTCCCTTTTGTACTTAACACTTTCCTTCCGAACTCCCTTTTGTACTTAACACTTTCCTTCCGAATTCCCTTTTGTACTTAACACTTTCCTTCCGAATTCCCTTTTGTGCCTAACACTTTCCTTCCGAATTCCCTTTTGTACTTAACACTTTCCTTCCGAACTCCCTTTTGTACTTAACACTTTCCTTCCGAATTCCCTTTTGTACTTAACACTTTCCTTCCGAATTCCCTTTTGTGCCTAACACTTTCCTTCCGAATTCCCTTTTGTACTTAACACTTTCCTTCCAAATTTAATTCTGTACTTAACACTTTCCTTCCGAATTCCCTTTTGTACTTAACACTTTCCTTCCGAATTCCCTTTTGTACTTAACACTTTCCTTCCGAATTCCCTTTTGTACTTAACACTTTCCTTCCGAATTCCCTTTTGTACTTAACACTTTCCTTCCGAATTCCCTTTTGTACTTAACACTTTCCTTCCGAACTCCCTTTTGTACTTAACACTTTCCTTCCGAATTCCCTTTTGTACTTAACACTTTCCTTCCGAATTCCCTTTTGTGCCTAACACTTTCCTTCCGAATTCCCTTTTGTACTTAACACTTTCCTTCCGAACTCCCTTTTGTACTTAACACTTTCCTTCCGAATTCCCTTTTGTACTTAACACTTTCCTTCCGAATTCCCTTTTGTGCCTAACACTTTCCTTCCGAATTCCCTTTTGTACTTAACACTTTCCTTCCAAATTTAATTCTGTACTTAACACTTTCCTTCCGAATTCCCTTTTGTGCTTAACACTTTCCTTCCGAATCGCCTTTTGTGCTTAACACTTTCCTTCCAAATTTAATTCTGTACTTAACACTTTCCTTCCGAATCGCCTTTTGTGCTTAACACTTTCCTTCCGAATTCCCTTTTGTACTTAACACTTTCCTTCCGAATTCCCTTTTGTACTTAACACTTTCCTTCCAAATTTAATTCTGTACTTAACACTTTCCTTCCGAATTCCCTTTTGTGCTTAACACTTTCCTTCCAAATTTAATTCTGTACTTAACACTTTCCTTCCGAATTCCCTTTTGTGCTTAACACTTTCCTTCCAAATTTAATTCTGTACTTAACACTTTCCTTCCGAATTCCCTTTTGTGCTTAACACTTTCCTTCCGAATTTCCTTTTGTGCTTAACACTTTCCTTCCGAATTTCCTTCTGTACTTAACACTTTCCTTCCGAATTCCCTTTTGTACTTAACACTTTCCTTCCGAATTTCCTTTTGTACTTAACACTTTCCTTCCGAATTCCCTTTTGTGCTTAACACTTTCCTTCCGAATTGCCTTTTGTACTTAACACTTTCCTTCCGAATTCCCTTTTGTACTTAACACTTTCCTTCCGAATTCCCTTTTGTACTTAACACTTTCCTTCCGAATTCCCTTTTGTGCTTAACACTTTCCTTCCGAATTGCCTTTTGTACTTAACACTTTCCTTCCGAATTCCCTTTTGTGCTTAACACTTTCCTTCCGAATTCCCTTTTGTACTTAACACTTTCCTTCCGAATTCCCTTTTGTACTTAACACTTTCCTTCCGAATTCCCTTCTGTACTTAACACTTTCCTTCCGAATTCCCTTTTGTGCTTAACACTTTCCTTCCGAATTGCCTTTTGTACTTAACACTTTCCTTCCGAATTCCCTTTTGTGCTTAACACTTTCCTTCCGAATTCCCTTTTGTACTTAACACTTTCCTTCCGAATTCCCTTTTGTACTTAACACTTTCCTTCCGAATTCCCTTTTGTACTTAACACTTTCCTTCCGAATTCCCTTTTGTGCTTAACACTTTCCTTCCGAATTGCCTTTTGTACTTAACACTTTCCTTCCGAATTCCCTTTTGTGCTTAACACTTTCCTTCCGAATTCCCTTTTGTACTTAACACTTTCCTTCCGAATTCCCTTTTGTACTTAACACTTTCCTTCCGAATTCCCTTTTGTACTTAACACTTTCCTTCCGAATTCCCTTTTGTACTTAACACTTTCCTTCCGAATTCCCTTTTGTCTTTAACACTTTCCTTCCGAATTCCCTTTTGTACTTAACACTTTCCTTCCAAATTTAATTCTGTACTTAACACTTTCCTTCCGAATCGCCTTTTGTGCTTAACACTTTCCTTCCGAATTCCCTTTTGTACTTAACACTTTCCTTCCGAATTCCCTTTTGTACTTAACACTTTCCTTCCAAATTTAATTCTGTACTTAACACTTTCCTTCCGAATTCCCTTTTGTGCTTAACACTTTCCTTCCGAATTCCCTTTTGTGCTTAACACTTTCCTTCCAAATTTAATTCTGTACTTAACACTTTCCTTCCGAATTCCCTTTTGTGCTTAACACTTTCCTTCCGAATTCCCTTTTGTGCTTAACACTTTCCTTCCGAATTCCCTTTTGTGCTTAACACTTTCCTTCCAAATTTAATTCTGTACTTAACACTTTCCTTCCGAATCGCCTTTTGTGCTTAACACTTTCCTTCCGAATTCCCTTTTGTACTTAACACTTTCCTTCCGAATTCCCTTTTGTACTTAACACTTTCCTTCCAAATTTAATTCTGTACTTAACACTTTCCTTCCGAATTCCCTTTTGTGCTTAACACTTTCCTTCCGAATTCCCTTTTGTGCTTAACACTTTCCTTCCAAATTTAATTCTGTACTTAACACTTTCCTTCCGAATTCCCTTTTGTGCTTAACACTTTCCTTCCGAATTCCCTTTTGTGCTTAACACTTTCCTTCCGAATTCCCTTTTGTGCTTAACACTTTCCTTCCAAATTTAATTCTGTACTTAACACTTTCCTTCCGAATTCCCTTTTGTGCTTAACACTTTCCTTCCGAATTCCCTTTTGTGCTTAACACTTTCCTTCCAAATTTAATTCTGTACTTAACACTTTCCTTCCGAATTCCCTTTTGTGCTTAACACTTTCCTTCCGAATTCCCTTTTGTGCTTAACACTTTCCTTCCGAATTTCCTTTTGTGCTTAACACTTTCCTTCCGAATTCCCTTTTGTGCTTAACACTTTCCTTCCGAATTCCCTTTTGTACTTAACACTTTCCTTCCGAATTCCCTTTTGTACTTAACACTTTCCTTCCGAATTCCCTTTTGTCTTTAACACTTTCCTTCCGAATTCCCTTTTGTGCTTAACACTTTCCTTCCGAATTCCCTTTTGTGCTTAACACTTTCCTTCCGAATTTCCTTTTTTGCTTAACACTTTCCTTCCGAATTTCCTTTTGTGCTTAACACTTTCCTTCCGAATTTCCTTTTGTACTTAACACTTTCCTTCCGAATTCCCTTTTGTACTTAACACTTTCCTTCCGAATTCCCTTTTGTCTTTAACACTTTCCTTCCGAATTCCCTTTTGTGCTTAACACTTTCCTTCCGAATTCCCTTTTGTGCTTAACACTTTCCTTCCGAATCGCCTTTTGTGCTTAACACTTTCCTTCCAAATTTAATTCTGTACTTAACACTTTCCTTCCGAATCGCCTTTTGTGCTTAACACTTTCCTTCCGAATTCCCTTTTGTACTTAACACTTTCCTTCCGAATTCCCTTTTGTACTTAACACTTTCCTTCCAAATTTAATTCTGTACTTAACACTTTCCTTCCGAATTCCCTTTTGTGCTTAACACTTTCCTTCCAAATTTAATTCTGTACTTAACACTTTCCTTCCGAATTCCCTTTTGTGCTTAACACTTTCCTTCCGAATTCCCTTTTGTGCTTAACACTTTCCTTCCGAATTCCCTTTTGTACTTAACACTTTCCTTCCGAATTCCCTTTTGTGCTTAACACTTTCCTTCCGAATTCCCTTTTGTACTTAACACTTTCCTTCCGAATTCCCTTTTGTACTTAACACTTTCCTTCCGAATTGCCTTTTGTACTTAACACTTTCCTTCCGAATTCCCTTTTGTACTTAACACTTTCCTTCCGAATTCCCTTTTGTACTTAACACTTTCCTTCCGAATTCCCTTTTGTGCTTAACACTTTCCTTCCGAATTGCCTTTTGTACTTAACACTTTCCTTCCGAATTCCCTTTTGTGCTTAACACTTTCCTTCCGAATTCCCTTTTGTACTTAACACTTTCCTTCCAAATTTAATTCTGTACTTAACACTTTCCTTCCGAATCGCCTTTTGTGCTTAACACTTTCCTTCCGAATTCCCTTTTGTACTTAACACTTTCCTTCCGAATTCCCTTTTGTACTTAACACTTTCCTTCCAAATTTAATTCTGTACTTAACACTTTCCTTCCGAATTCCCTTTTGTGCTTAACACTTTCCTTCCAAATTTAATTCTGTACTTAACACTTTCCTTCCGAATTCCCTTTTGTGCTTAACACTTTCCTTCCGAATTCCCTTTTGTGCTTAACACTTTCCTTCCGAATTCCCTTTTGTACTTAACACTTTCCTTCCGAATTCCCTTTTGTGCTTAACACTTTCCTTCCGAATTCCCTTTTGTACTTAACACTTTCCTTCCGAATTCCCTTTTGTACTTAACACTTTCCTTCCGAATTGCCTTTTGTACTTAACACTTTCCTTCCGAATTCCCTTTTGTACTTAACACTTTCCTTCCGAATTCCCTTTTGTACTTAACACTTTCCTTCCGAATTCCCTTTTGTGCTTAACACTTTCCTTCCGAATTGCCTTTTGTACTTAACACTTTCCTTCCGAATTCCCTTTTGTGCTTAACACTTTCCTTCCGAATTCCCTTTTGTACTTAACACTTTCCTTCCGAATTCCCTTTTGTACTTAACACTTTCCTTCCAAATTTAATTCTGTACTTAACACTTTCCTTCCGAATTCCCTTTTGTGCTTAACACTTTCCTTCCGAATCGCCTTTTGTGCTTAACACTTTCCTTCCAAATTTAATTCTGTACTTAACACTTTCCTTCCGAATCGCCTTTTGTGCTTAACACTTTCCTTCCGAATTCCCTTTTGTGCTTAACACTTTCCTTCCGAATCGCCTTTTGTGCTTAACACTTTCCTTCCAAATTTAATTCTGTACTTAACACTTTCCTTCCGAATTCCCTTTTGTACTTAACACTTTCCTTCCGAATTCCCTTTTGTACTTAACACTTTCCTTCCGAATTCCCTTTTGTGCTTAACACTTTCCTTCCGAATTTCCTTTTGTGCTTAACACTTTCCTTCCGAATTTCCTTCTGTACTTAACACTTTCCTTCCGAATTCCCTTTTGTACTTAACACTTTCCTTCCGAATCGCCTTTTGTGCTTAACACTTTCCTTCCGAATTCCCTTTTGTGCTTAACACTTTCCTTCCGAATTTCCTTTTGTGCTTAACACTTTCCTTCCGAATTCCCTTTTGTACTTAACACTTTCCTTCCGAATTCCCTTTTGTACTTAACACTTTCCTTCCGAATTCCCTTTTGTGCTTAACACTTTCCTTCCGAATTGCCTTTTGTACTTAACACTTTCCTTCCGAATTCCCTTTTGTACTTAACACTTTCCTTCCGAATTCCCTTTTGTGCTTAACACTTTTCTTCCGAATTCCCTTTTGTACTTAACACTTTCCTTCCGAATTCCCTTTTGTACTTAACACTTTCCTTCCGAATTCCCTTTTGTACTTAACACTTTCCTTCCGAATTCCCTTTTGTACTTAACACTTTCCTTCCGAATTCCCTTTTGTGCTTAACACTTTCCTTCCGAATTGCCTTTTGTACTTAACACTTTCCTTCCGAATTCCCTTTTGTGCTTAACACTTTCCTTCCGAATTCCCTTTTGTACTTAACACTTTCCTTCCGAATTCCCTTTTGTACTTAACACTTTCCTTCCGAATTCCCTTTTGTACTTAACACTTTCCTTCCGAATTCCCTTTTGTACTTAACACTTTCCTTCCGAATTCCCTTTTGTGCTTAACACTTTCCTTCCGAATTCCCTTTTGTACTTAACACTTTCCTTCCGAATTCCCTTTTGTACTTAACACTTTCCTTCCAAATTTAATTCTGTACTTAACACTTTCCTTCCGAATTCCCTTTTGTACTTAACACTTTCCTTCCGAATTCCCTTTTGTGCTTAACACTTTCCTTCCGAATTCCCTTTTGTGCTTAACACTTTCCTTCCGAATCGCCTTTTGTGCTTAACACTCTCCTTCCAAATTTAATTCTGTACTTAACACTTTCCTTCCGAATTCCCTTTTGTGCTTAACACTTTCCTTCCGAATTCCCTTTTGTACTTAACACTTTCCTTCCGAATTCCCTTTTGTGCTTAACACTTTCCTTCCAAATTTAATTCTGTACTTAACACTTTCCTTCCGAATTCCCTTTTGTACTTAACACTTTCCTTCCGAATTCCCTTTTGTACTTAACACTTTCCTTCCGAATTCCCTTTTGTGCTTAACACTTTCCTTCCGAACTCCCTTTTGTACTTAACACTTTCCTTCCGAATTCCCTTTTGTACTTAACACTTTCCTTCCGAATTCCCCTTTGTGCTTAACACTTTCCTTCCAAATTTAATTCTGTACTTAACACTTTCCTTCCGAATTCCCTTTTGTGCTTAACACTTTCCTTCCGAATCGCCTTTTGTGCTTAACACTCTCCTTCCAAATTTAATTCTGTACTTAACACTTTCCTTCCGAATTCCCTTTTGTGCTTAACACTTTCCTTCCGAATTCCCTTTTGTACTTAACACTTTCCTTCCGAATTCCCTTTTGTCTTTAACACTTTCCTTCCGAATTCCCTTTTGTGCTTAACACTTTCCTTCCGAATTCCCTTTTGTGCTTAACACTTTCCTTCCGAATTTCCTTTTTTGCTTAACACTTTCCTTCCGAATTTCCTTTTGTGCTTAACACTTTCCTTCCGAATTTCCTTTTGTACTTAACACTTTCCTTCCGAATTCCCTTTTGTACTTAACACTTTCCTTCCGAATTCCCTTTTGTACTTAACACTTTCCTTCCGAATTCCCTTTTGTCTTTAACACTTTCCTTCCGAATTCCCTTTTGTGCTTAACACTTTCCTTCCGAATTCCCTTTTGTGCTTAACACTTTCCTTCCGAATCGCCTTTTGTGCTTAACACTTTCCTTCCAAATTTAATTCTGTACTTAACACTTTCCTTCCGAATCGCCTTTTGTGCTTAACACTTTCCTTCCGAATTCCCTTTTGTACTTAACACTTTCCTTCCGAATTCCCTTTTGTACTTAACACTTTCCTTCCAAATTTAATTCTGTACTTAACACTTTCCTTCCGAATTCCCTTTTGTGCTTAACACTTTCCTTCCAAATTTAATTCTGTACTTAACACTTTCCTTCCGAATTCCCTTTTGTGCTTAACACTTTCCTTCCGAATTCCCTTTTGTGCTTAACACTTTCCTTCCGAATTCCCTTTTGTACTTAACACTTTCCTTCCGAATTCCCTTTTGTGCTTAACACTTTCCTTCCGAATTCCCTTTTGTACTTAACACTTTCCTTCCGAATTCCCTTTTGTACTTAACACTTTCCTTCCGAATTGCCTTTTGTACTTAACACTTTCCTTCCGAATTCCCTTTTGTACTTAACACTTTCCTTCCGAATTCCCTTTTGTACTTAACACTTTCCTTCCGAATTCCCTTTTGTGCTTAACACTTTCCTTCCGAATTGCCTTTTGTACTTAACACTTTCCTTCCGAATTCCCTTTTGTACTTAACACTTTCCTTCCAAATTTAATTCTGTACTTAACACTTTCCTTCCGAATCGCCTTTTGTGCTTAACACTTTCCTTCCGAATTCCCTTTTGTACTTAACACTTTCCTTCCGAATTCCCTTTTGTGCTTAACACTTTCCTTCCAAATTTAATTCTGTACTTAACACTTTCCTTCCGAATTCCCTTTTGTGCTTAACACTTTCCTTCCAAATTTAATTCTGTACTTAACACTTTCCTTCCGAATTCCCTTTTGTGCTTAACACTTTCCTTCCAAATTTAATTCTGTACTTAACACTTTCCTTCCGAATTCCCTTTTGTGCTTAACACTTTCCTTCCGAATTCCCTTTTGTGCTTAACACTTTCCTTCCGAATTCCCTTTTGTGCTTAACACTTTCCTTCCGAATTGCCTTTTGTACTTAACACTTTCCTTCCGAATTCCCTTTTGTGCTTAACACTTTCCTTCCGAATTCCCTTTTGTACTTAACACTTTCCTTCCAAATTTAATTCTGTACTTAACACTTTCCTTCCGAATCGCCTTTTGTGCTTAACACTTTCCTTCCGAATTCCCTTTTGTACTTAACACTTTCCTTCCGAATTCCCTTTTGTACTTAACACTTTCCTTCCAAATTTAATTATGTACTTAACACTTTCCTTCCGAATTCCCTTTTGTGCTTAACACTTTCCTTCCAAATTTAATTCTGTACTTAACACTTTCCTTCCGAATTCCCTTTTGTGCTTAACACTTTCCTTCCAAATTTAATTCTGTACTTAACACTTTCCTTCCGAATTCCCTTTTGTGCTTAACACTTTCCTTCCAAATTTAATTCTGTACTTAACACTTTCCTTCCGAATTCCCTTTTGTGCTTAACACTTTCCTTCCGAATTCCCTTTTGTGCTTAACACTTTCCTTCCGAATTCCCTTTTGTGCTTAACACTTTCCTTCCGAATTCCCTTTTGTACTTAACACTTTCCTTCCGAATTGCCTTTTGTACTTAACACTTTCCTTCCGAATTCCCTTTTGTGCTTAACACTTTCCTTCCGAATTCCCTTTTGTACTTAACACTTTCCTTCCGAATTCCCTTTTGTGCTTAACACTTTCCTTCCGAATTGCCTTTTGTACTTAACACTTTCCTTCCGAATTCCCTTTTGTACTTAACACTTTCCTTCCGAATTGCCTTTTGTACTTAACACTTTCCTTCCGAATTCCCTTTTGTACTTAACACTTTCCTTCCGAATTCCCTTTTGTACTTAACACTTTCCTTCCGAATTCCCTTTTGTGCTTAACACTTTCCTTCCGAATTGCCTTTTGTACTTAACACTTTCCTTCCGAATTCCCTTTTGTGCTTAACACTTTCCTTCCGAATTCCCTTTTGTACTTAACACTTTCCTTCCGAATTCCCTTTTGTACTTAACACTTTCCTTCCAAATTTAATTCTGTACTTAACACTTTCCTTCCGAATTCCCTTTTGTGCTTAACACTTTCCTTCCGAATCGCCTTTTGTGCTTAACACTTTCCTTCCAAATTTAATTCTGTACTTAACACTTTCCTTCCGAATCGCCTTTTGTGCTTAACACTTTCCTTCCGAATTCCCTTTTGTGCTTAACACTTTCCTTCCGAATCGCCTTTTGTGCTTAACACTTTCCTTCCAAATTTAATTCTGTACTTAACACTTTCCTTCCGAATTCCCTTTTGTACTTAACACTTTCCTTCCGAATTCCCTTTTGTACTTAACACTTTCCTTCCGAATCGCCTTTTGTGCTTAACACTTTCCTTCCAAATTTAATTCTGTACTTAACACTTTCCTTCCGAATTCCCTTTTGTGCTTAACACTTTCCTTCCGAATTTCCTTTTGTGCTTAACACTTTCCTTCCGAATTTCCTTCTGTACTTAACACTTTCCTTCCGAATTCCCTTTTGTACTTAACACTTTCCTTCCGAATCGCCTTTTGTGCTTAACACTTTCCTTCCGAATTCCCTTTTGTGCTTAACACTTTCCTTCCGAATTTCCTTTTGTGCTTAACACTTTCCTTCCGAATTCCCTTTTGTACTTAACACTTTCCTTCCGAATTCCCTTTTGTACTTAACACTTTCCTTCCGAATTCCCTTTTGTACTTAACACTTTCCTTCCGAATTCCCTTTTGTACTTAACACTTTCCTTCCGAATTCCCTTTTGTGCTTAACACTTTCCTTCCGAATTCCCTTTTGTACTTAACACTTTCCTTCCGAATTCCCTTTTGTACTTAACACTTTCCTTCCGAATTCCCTTTTGTGCTTAACACTTTTCTTCCGAATTCCCTTTTGTACTTAACACTTTCCTTCCGAATTCCCTTTTGTACTTAACACTTTCCTTCCGAATTCCCTTTTGTACTTAACACTTTCCTTCCGAATTCCCTTTTGTACTTAACACTTTCCTTCCGAATTCCCTTTTGTGCTTAACACTTTCCTTCCGAATTGCCTTTTGTACTTAACACTTTCCTTCCGAATTCCCTTTTGTGCTTAACACTTTCCTTCCGAATTCCCTTTTGTACTTAACACTTTCCTTCCGAATTCCCTTTTGTACTTAACACTTTCCTTCCGAATTCCCTTTTGTACTTAACACTTTCCTTCCGAATTCCCTTTTGTACTTAACACTTTCCTTCCGAATTCCCTTTTGTGCTTAACACTTTCCTTCCGAATTCCCTTTTGTACTTAACACTTTCCTTCCGAATTCCCTTTTGTACTTAACACTTTCCTTCCAAATTTAATTCTGTACTTAACACTTTCCTTCCGAATTCCCTTTTGTGCTTAACACTTTCCTTCCGAATCGCCTTTTGTGCTTAACACTCTCCTTCCAAATTTAATTCTGTACTTAACACTTTCCTTCCGAATTCCCTTTTGTGCTTAACACTTTCCTTCCGAATTCCCTTTTGTACTTAACACTTTCCTTCCGAATTCCCTTTTGTGCTTAACACTTTCCTTCCAAATTTAATTCTGTACTTAACACTTTCCTTCCGAATTCCCTTTTGTACTTAACACTTTCCTTCCGAATTCCCTTTTGTACTTAACACTTTCCTTCCGAATTCCCTTTTGTGCTTAACACTTTCCTTCCGAATTCCCTTTTGTACTTAACACTTTCCTTCCGAATTCCCTTTTGTACTTAACACTTTCCTTCCGAATTCCCCTTTGTGCTTAACACTTTCCTTCCAAATTTAATTCTGTACTTAACACTTTCCTTCCGAATTCCCTTTTGTGCTTAACACTTTCCTTCCGAATCGCCTTTTGTGCTTAACACTCTCCTTCCAAATTTAATTCTGTACTTAACACTTTCCTTCCGAATTCCCTTTTGTGCTTAACACTTTCCTTCCGAATTCCCTTTTGTACTTAACACTTTCCTTCCGAATTCCCTTTTGTACTTAACACTTTCCTTCCGAATTCCCTTTTGTACTTAACACTTTCCTTCCGAATTCCCTTTTGTGCTTAACACTTTCCTTCCGAATTCCCTTTTGTACTTAACACTTTCCTTCCGAATTCCCTTTTGTACTTAACACTTTCCTTCCAAATTTAATTCTGTACTTAACACTTTCCTTCCGAATTCCCTTTTGTGCTTAACACTTTCCTTCCGAATCGCCTTTTGTGCTTAACACTCTCCTTCCAAATTCCCTTTTGTACTTAACACTTTCCTTCCGAATTCCCTTTTGTACTTAACACTTTCCTTCCGAATTCCCTTTTGTACTTAACACTTTCCTTCCGAATTCCCTTTTGTACTTAACACTTTCCTTCCGAATTCCCTTTTGTACTTAACACTTTCCTTCCGAATTCCCTTTTGTACTTAACACTTTCCTTCCGAATTCCCTTTTGTACTTAACACTTTCCTTCCGAATTCCCTTTTGTACTTAACACTTTCCTTCCGAATTCCCTTTTGTGCTTAACACTTTCCTTCCGAATTCCCTTTTGTACTTAACACTTTCCTTCCGAATTCCCTTTTGTACTTAACACTTTCCTTCCAAATTTAATTCTGTACTTAACACTTTCCTTCCGAATTCCCTTTTGTGCTTAACACTTTCCTTCCGAATTCCCTTTTGTGCTTAACACTTTCCTTCCGAATTCCCTTTTGTACTTAACACTTTCCTTCCGAATTCCCTTTTGTGCTTAACACTTTCCTTCCAAATTTAATTCTGTACTTAACACTTTCCTTCCGAATTCCCTTTTGTACTTAACACTTTCCTTCCGAATTCCCTTTTGTACTTAACACTTTCCTTCCGAATTCCCTTTTGTGCTTAACACTTTCCTTCCGAATTCCCTTTTGTACTTAACACTTTCCTTCCGAATTCCCTTTTGTACTTAACACTTTCCTTCCGAATTCCCTTTTGTGCTTAACACTTTCCTTCCGAATTCCCTTTTGTACTTAACACTTTCCTTCCGAATTCCCTTTTGTGCTTAACACTTTCCTTCCGAATCGCCTTTTGTGCTTAACACTCTCCTTCCAAATTTAATTCTGTACTTAACACTTTCCTTCCGAATTCCCTTTTGTGCTTAACACTTTCCTTCCGAATTCCCTTTTGTACTTAACACTTTCCTTCCGAATTCCCTTTTGTGCTTAACACTTTCCTTCCAAATTTAATTCTGTACTTAACACTTTCCTTCCGAATTCCCTTTTGTACTTAACACTTTCCTTCCGAATTCCCTTTTGTACTTAACACTTTCCTTCCGAATTCCCTTTTGTGCTTAACACTTTCCTTCCGAATTCCCTTTTGTACTTAACACTTTCCTTCCGAATTCCCTTTTGTACTTAACACTTTCCTTCCGAATTCCCTTTTGTGCTTAACACTTTCCTTCCGAATCGCCTTTTGTGCTTAACACTTTTCTTCCAAATTTAATTCTGTACTTAACACTTTCCTTCCGAATTCCCTTTTGTGCTTAACACTTTCCTTCCGAATCGCCTTTTGTGCTTAACACTTTCCTTCCAAATTTAATTCTGTACTTAACACTTTCCTTCCGAATCGCCTTTTGTGCTTAACACTTTCCTTCCGAATTCCCTTTTGTGCTTAACACTTTCCTTCCGAATTGCCTTTTGTACTTAACACTTTCCTACCGAATTGCCTTTTGTACTTAACACTTTCCTACCGAATTGCCTTTTGTACTTAACACTTTCCTTCCAAATTCCCTTTTGTGCTTAACACTTTCCTTCCGAATTCCCTTTTGTACTTAACACTTTCCTTCCAAATTTAATTCTGTACTTAACACTTTCCTTCCGAATTCCCTTTTGTGCTTAACACTTTCCTTCCAAATTCCCTTTTGTGCTTAACACTTTCCTACCGAATTGCCTTTTGTACTTAACACTTTCCTTCCAAATTCCCTTTTGTGCTTAACACTTTCCTTCCGAATTCCCTTTTGTACTTAACACTTTCCTTCCAAATTTAATTCTGTACTTAACACTTTCCTTCCGAATTCCCTTTTGTGCTTAACACTTTCCTTCCAAATTCCCTTTTGTGCTTAACACTTTCCTTCCGAATTCCCTTTTGTACTTAACACTTTCCTTCCAAATTTAATTCTGTACTTAACACTTTCCTTCCGAATTCCCTTTTGTGCTTAACACTTTCCTTCCGAATTCCCTTTTGTGCTTAACACTTTCCTTCCGAATCGCCTTTTGTGCTTAACACTTTCCTTCCAAATTTAATTCTGTACTTAACACTTTCCTTCCGAATCGCCTTTTGTGCTTAACACTTTCCTTCCGAATTCCCTTTTGTGCTTAACACTTTCCTTCCGAATTTCCTTTTGTGCTTAACACTTTCCTTCCGAATTTCCTTCTGTACTTAACACTTTCCTTCCGAATTCCCTTTTGTACTTAACACTTTCCTTCCGAATTCCCTTTTGTACTTAACACTTTCCTTCCGAATTCCCTTTTGTACTTAACACTTTCCTTCCGAATTCCCTTTTGTGCTTAACACTTTCCTTCCGAATTGCCTTTTGTACTTAACACTTTCCTTCCGAATTCCCTTTTGTGCTTAACACTTTCCTTCCGAATTCCCTTTTGTACTTAACACTTTCCTTCCGAATTCCCTTTTGTACTTAACACTTTCCTTCCGAATTCCCTTTTGTACTTAACACTTTCCTTCCGAATTCCCTTTTGTACTTAACACTTTCCTTCCGAATTCCCTTTTGTGCTTAACACTTTCCTTCCGAATTCCCTTTTGTACTTAACACTTTCCTTCCAAATTTAATTCTGTACTTAACACTTTCCTTCCGAATTCCCTTTTGTGCTTAACACTTTCCTTCCAAATTTAATTCTGTACTTAACACTTTCCTTCCGAATCGCCTTTTGTGCTTAACACTTTCCTTCCGAATTCCCTTTTGTGCTTAACACTTTCCTTCCGAATTCCCTTTTGTGCTTAACACTTTCCTTCCGAATTCCCTTTTGTGCTTAACACTTTCCTTCCGAATTCCCTTTTGTACTTAACACTTTCCTTCCGAATTCCCTTTTGTGCTTAACACTTTCCTTCCGAATTCCCTTTTGTGCTTAACACTTTCCTTCCGAATTCCCTTTTGTGCTTAACACTTTCCTTCCGAATTCCCTTTTGTGCTTAACACTTTCCTTCCGAATTCCCTTTTGTACTTAACACTTTCCTTCCGAATTCCCTTTTGTACTTAACACTTTCCTTCCGAATTCCCTTTTGTGCTTAACACTTTCCTTCCGAATTGCCTTTTGTACTTAACACTTTCCTTCCGAATTCCCTTTTGTGCTTAACACTTTCCTTCCGAATTCCCTTTTGTACTTAACACTTTCCTTCCGAATTCCCTTTTGTACTTAACACTTTCCTTCCGAATTCCCTTTTGTACTTAACACTTTCCTTCCGAATTCCCTTTTGTACTTAACACTTTCCTTCCGAATTCCCTTTTGTGCTTAACACTTTCCTTCCGAATTCCCTTTTGTGCTTAACACTTTCCTTCCGAATTCCCTTTTGTACTTAACACTTTCCTTCCGAATTCCCTTTTGTACTTAACACTTTCCTTCCGAATTCCCTTTTGTGCTTAACACTTTCCTTCCAAATTTAATTCTGTACTTAACACTTTCCTTCCGAATTCCCTTTTGTACTTAACACTTTCCTTCCGAATTCCCTTTTGTACTTAACACTTTCCTTCCGAATTCCCTTTTGTGCTTAACACTTTCCTTCCGAATTCCCTTTTGTGCTTAACACTTTCCTTCCGAATTCCCTTTTGTACTTAACACTTTCCTTCCGAATTCCCTTTTGTACTTAACACTTTCCTTCCAAATTTAATTCTGTACTTAACACTTTCCTTCCGAATTCCCGTTTGTGCTTAACACTTTCCTTCCAAATTTAATTCTGTACTTAACACTTTCCTTCCGAATTCCCTTCTGTACTTAACACTTTCCTTCCAAATTCCCTTCTGTACTTAACACTTTCCTTCCGAATTCCCTTTTGTACTTAACACTTTTCTTCCGAATTCCCTTCTGTACTTAACACTTTCCTTCCAAATTCCCTTTTGTACTTAACACTTTCCTTCCGAATTCCCGTTTGTGCTTAACACTTTCCTTCCAAATTTAATTCTGTACTTAACACTTTCCTTCCGAATTCCCTTCTGTACTTAACACTTTCCTTCCAAATTCCCTTCTGTACTTAACACTTTCCTTCCGAATTCCCTTTTGTGCTTAACACTTTCCTTCCGAATTCCCTTTTGTGCTTAACACTTTCCTTCCGAATTCCCTTTTGTACTTAACACTTTCCTTCCGAATTCCCTTTTGTACTTAACACTTTCCTTCCGAATTCCCTTTTGTGCTTAACACTTTCCTTCCAAATTTAATTCTGTACTTAACACTTTCCTTCCGAATTCCCTTTTGTACTTAACACTTTCCTTCCGAATTCCCTTTTGTACTTAACACTTTCCTTCCGAATTCCCTTTTGTGCTTAACACTTTCCTTCCGAATTCCCTTTTGTGCTTAACACTTTCCTTCCGAATTCCCTTTTGTACTTAACACTTTCCTTCCGAATTCCCTTTTGTACTTAACACTTTCCTTCCAAATTTAATTCTGTACTTAACACTTTCCTTCCGAATTCCCGTTTGTGCTTAACACTTTCCTTCCAAATTTAATTCTGTACTTAACACTTTCCTTCCGAATTCCCGTTTGTGCTTAACACTTTCCTTCCAAATTTAATTCTGTACTTAACACTTTCCTTCCGAATTCCCTTCTGTACTTAACACTTTCCTTCCAAATTCCCTTCTGTACTTAACACTTTCCTTCCAAATTCCCTTTTGTACTTAACACTTTTCTTCCGAATTCCCTTCTGTACTTAACACTTTCCTTCCAAATTCCCTTTTGTACTTAACACTTTCCTTCCAAATTCCCTTCTGTACTTAACACTTTCCTTCCGAATTCCCTTTTGTACTTAACACTTTTCTTCCAAATTCCCTTCTGTACTTAACACTTTCCTTCCAAATTCCCTTTTGTACTTAACACTTTCCTTCCGAATTCCCTTCTGTACTTAACACTTTCCTTCCGAATTCCCTTCTGTACTTAGTACTTTCCTTCCAAATTCCCTTCTGTACTTAACACTTTCCTTCCGAATTCTCTTCTGTACTTAACACTTTCCTTCCGAACTCCCTTTTGTGCTTAACACTTTCCTTCCGAATTCCCTTATGTACTCAACACTTTCCTTCCGAATTCCCTTCTGTACTTAACACTTTCCTTCCAAATTCACTTCTGTACTTAACACTTTCCTTCCGAATTCCCTTTTGTACTTAACACTTTCCTTCCGAATTCTCTTCTGTACTTAACACTTTCCTTCCAAATTCCCTTTTGTACTTAACACTTTCCTTCCGAATTCCCTTCTGTACTTAGTACTTTCCTTCCAAATTCCCTTCTGTACTTAACACTTTCCTTCCGAATTCCCTTCTGTACTTAGTACTTTCCTTCCAAATTCCCTTTTGTACTTAACACTTTCCTTCCGAATTCCCTTCTGTACTTAACACTTTCCTTCCGAATTCTCATCTGTACTCAACACTTTCCTTCCGAATTCCCTTTTGTACTTAACACTTTCCTTCCGAATTCCCTTCTGTACTTAACACTTTCCTTCCGAATTCTCATCTGTACTCAACACTTTCCTTCCGAATTCCCTTTTGTACTTAACGCTTTCTTTCCGAATTCCCTTTTGTACTTAACACTTTTCTTACAAATCCTTGTTAAGCACAAAAGGGATTTTGGTCTCGTGGAATGAGCATATTAACAGATTTGCTTGAAAGAAAACGTATATAATGGATGTTTTTTATCATCGAGAAAGAACATGAAACGTATAGACTCAAACAGAATCATCCGGTTTCGGTGGAATTCACGTTTCTGTGTCACTTGTGTTTCCTGAAGTGTTGTGCTAGCTAATTTCTAAAAGAAGTCAACATATCCTTTCTGTTTCCTTGAAGTCAAAAGGAGGATGAATAATTTAAAAGGTGACTTAACATCGTGACACTCATCCTTTTTTTTCATTTTTATAAGCCATTTTGGTGACGTTACGAAACTTTTGTGTGTTTACGGAAGACAAGAACATCCATATATTTAGTTTTCTCGTTTCAATGCCATTTTTGAAGATATAAAAATTCGTATGTTGTCACCAGTTTTCTCGCTAAATGCGTCAAGCAAACTCGTCGTGGCTTCCTCGGTGCCCTGGCGCCATTCCGGTGTGTGCGCGGCGCCCTCGAAATGGCTTGCACCTCGTCTCGTTTGGATTCGGTTCTTATTGATTTTCTGAATGGAGTACACTACGTGTCGTGAGTCGGTTGCGTTATCAGTGTGCCTGTGATAAGATAGAGAAGTTCATTGCCCTTTCACCATTTAGCTCTTTGTCTTTAGGTTTTATTGACCTAGATTATTTTCTAGGACGATTCAAACATGGTCAAAGTTGGAATAATTGGTGGGAGCGGATTAGAAGACCCGAACATTCTTCACAATCCAACAACGGTTTCGGTTGAAACTCCTTTTGGAAATCCAAGTGACCATCTCATCGAAGGTGAGTGGAGTTTTAAAGTAAACCCAAAAGTTAAACTTCAAATAAATAGGTACCATCAACGGAGTGAACTGCGTTCTTCTTGCTCGCCATGGACGAAAACACGATATTATGCCTGGAAATGTCAACTACCGCGCCAACTTATGGGCGCTCTACTCTTTAGGTATTTCCATTTTTATTGAGAAGTTGAACTATTTTGTTTGTTTTCTAGGAGTTGACGTCATCATCGCCTCTACCGCATGCGGATCTCTTCAAGAGAACGTGGAGCCTGGACATTTGTTGTTTCCGGATTCTGTTTTCGATAGAACCAACAGCCGAAAAAGCACATTCTTCGATGGGAGCTACAGCCAGGCACCAGGGGTTTGCCATATTCAATCTCATCCGACATACAATGAGAAGCTGAGACAGGTTGAAATATAAAATCTGGTAACCGAAATTTCACTTAATGTTCAGGTTTTGATCTCAACAGCCGAAAAATGCCAGTTAATTCATCACCGAACTGGTTTCGGAGTTTGTATCGAAGGCCCACGGTTCTCCACAAAGGCTGAAAGCATGGTATTCAAGTCATGGGGAGCCAGTCTCGTCAATATGACTATGATGCCAGAGGTATTTACTACTTTCAAACGCTTAACGTTTACTTTAACTTTCAGTGTATCCTTGCTAAGGAACTCGGAATCCCATACGCCACTACTGCTCTGGTCACCGATTACGATTGCTGGAAAGATGAAGACCACGTGACGGCTTCGTCTGTGATGAAAGTGTTCGCTGCCAACGTAGAGAAGGCAAAGACCTTGTTTGTTGAAGCAGTTGGAGAAATTGGAAAAATCGATTGGAGTGCTGAAATTCTGAAAATGAAGGTGAGTTCTCTCAAGTTATATTATTTCCATCGATTTTTCAAATTTCAGACTGAGGCTCGCGATTCGATCATGATTCCTCCAGACGTCGTCATCCCATTCCTCACCGTCCCAAAAAATTGATAATTGTGAAGCACAAAAATCTGACCACACATTCGAAAATCGTTATTAACAGTTTATTCGCCTGCATTCCAAAAATAATAATTGACGTTAAATAAATTATTTGTTAAAAATTGTAAAGTTGTGGCAAAAAAAATCAAAATAGAAAAGAACTAAAAGAAAAAAAATCATTCCTTTTTTTATTGGTTCACTTTATGGTTTGATAAAAAAGAAATCAAATTGAGAAAACGGTTAGGAAGCAATAAAACAAGGTAATTTAGAACTGGGTTAAAGAATTGATAATTTATAAAATCTGTTCAGTTTAAAACCGATTCTCGTCATTTCGCTTTGTACTTTAAAAAACTTCAAACAATTATCAATATGGAGATGAATTGTATCCAACACGCTGAATCTTCATCTGTTTCGACTCGATTCACTCTCACCGATTCTATCTCCGCCTCTGTCTCTCCCTCTTCCTCTACCTCTGCCGATAAGTTCAGCTTTCGTTCACTGGTGAGTGCACAATGATCGCGGACAAATGTAGAACAATAAACCCCTTGCGGCCGTCGGTTCCATGGTGTAGCGGTTAGCACTCAGGACTTTGAATCCTGCGACCCACAGGTGATTCGCGTGGAGTCTATTATAGGTGAAATATGGTTCGCGCCTGTGTGAAATAAGTACACAGGAACAACCCTTTTATAGACCTATTATGGACATATCGCGAAGAAGTGTCTGTAATATGCTCATTATGTACATATCGCGAACGAAAATACCTATAATAGGGTTGTTGCGAGCCTCATATTCTACATATCGCGAACATTTTTGGTGTTTTGAAATTTTGAAAAATCTGAACCATCAAAATTTATTGAACATAAACAAACAGAAAAAAAAATAAAAACGAATACGTTTTATTATTTATCTGCTGAAGTTGGTCCTTGGTTCGGCGTTGGAGTCGATCTTTATCCGAACTTGATGTAGTTGTCCTTGTGTTAGCTGCACAACTTCGGTGATTCTGAAAACATCGTAGTAATTAATAGTGTTTGGAATTTCCGTGTTAGGAATTTTCTTTTTTTCTAACCGATTCATACCTTTTTTGATAAGGCGAGTTTTGGAAGGGTCCAAAATGCTTTCCTTGTGTCACTGCCATTTTCTTCGTACCCTTGCTTCCTTATTTCCTTTGCAACACCACCTACAAAAAAGTTTTGATTTCACAACTCAATATTGTCCAAAACTTACCATAGTACAGGCGGAATTCGTGATAGCCACACTCTTGGGATCATCAAACACGATTTATAACTGAAAATAATCAATTAATATGATCATAACCCTTTTGTCACGAAAAAAACAAAAAATGATCTGAAAAAAAAATAAACAGAAAGCGTGTCGAGTAAGAGGAGAAATAATTTTACAAAAAGCGGAATGAAATGTATAAGTCCATGTTCGCCGGCAGACTCATAATAGGCATATTATACACATTTCGCGAACAGCTTCGCGATTGGACCTATATGCCTAGTTTTGTTCGCGATATGCAAGATTTCAAGTCATTTATATGCGCTCACCCATAATAGATAAGTCGCGAATCACCTGTGACCCGAGTTCAAATCTCGGTGGAACCTATGGTTTTTACTTTTTCAGATTCGATATGTCAACCAGATGGACCAAATTTTTCTGGTATTCGGAATACTATTTGCCGTGCTGCAAGGATGTATTAGTGGTATTTATACGTTGATATTCCGAATGCTCACGGATGTGCTCATTAGTGGCAAGTTCTTACCGAAATTGCGTTCCTCTGTGAAAATATCAGTGTTAAGGACAAGAAGCCTGGACAAACGGAACGTTCAATGAAGAGAAGTTTAGTGAAGATGCACAAGAAGTTGTTTATACTTATTTTTCATTCGGGACGGCCATTTTCATCTTTTCTTTCTTCTCAGTTAGTTTTAGGAAAATGCTCATGTTGGTGAGATTCAATTTCAGACAACCTGTTGGCACACATTTGGAGAACGTCAAGTGTACAAAATTCGAAATGCATATTTCAAGTCGTTGCTCGGGTAACCGTAATAGAATATGAAATTATTCATAGGTTTATATTTCAGTCAAGATGCTGAGTGGTTTGACTCTCATGATTCTGGAGAAACAACAATCAGGATGTCCGAGTAAGTGATCTTAAAACATTTTGCTATATCTTAAACATTTTCAGTGGCTTTGAAAGAGTGAGGGATGGTATTTCTGAGAAACTGGGGATAATGATTTCCTCAGTGACCCATTGTATCTGTGGACTGTCTATTGCCTTCTTTCTCAGGTACAAAACTTTAGATTAAACCAGTCGAAATACAAACTTTCATAGCTGGAAAATATCTCTCGTCATGTTGTCCTTTACACCAGTTTACCTTGGTCCAACCATCTTCTTTAGCAAGGTGATTATCGAGATACTTTTTGTAATAAGAGCTGTTTCAGATGATTTCAAAGTCAACTCCAAAAGAGGTAGAAGCTGCCGAAGCAGCTGGAAGTACAGCTGGCGAAGGGATTTCCGGCATAAAAACAGTTATTTCCTTTAATGGAGAACAGAGAGAAATCGAAAGGTTTTACCATGAATCTCTTTTTAAATGTTTTCAGTTTTGGTTTAGATATTCAAAGTGTTTATCAGAAGTAATGCGATGGGGACTAAAACGGGTTTTCTATCAAACTTCTTTATCTGCGTTTGTACATCTTGCCACATTTACTTCAATGGCACTTTCCTTTTGGTTAGTTTTTCATTTGGTCTTTTAAGAATAAAAGCAATGACATAGGTATGGAATACGAATGATGATTGATGGGTCTATAACTCCTGGTACCACGTTTGCTGTTTTTTGGGCAGTTTCTGGATCAATCCACTCCCTCTCTTTAGCAGCTCCTCAAATTCAAGTTTTTTTGACGTGTCATAGTGCCGCGGCTCCGATATTTAAGATAATTGATCGAGAAATTCCAATTGACGGAAATTCAAATGATGGAATCAAAATCGAAAATGTGAAAGGAAGTGTGAAGTTCAAGAATGTTTGTTTCAAATATCCAAGTCGGCCTGAAGTTCTTGTCTCATTTCAAAACTTACATAAACTATTGTTTATTCAGGTGAATGTTCTCAATAATGTCAGTTTGTATGCGAATCCCGGAGAAAACATTGCATTAGTTGGTCATTCGGGAAGTGGAAAAAGTACACTGGCTTCTCTGATGATGCGATTCTATGACGTGGACAATGGAGTGGTTTGAAATTTCAAGAGAATCTAGAGTCGTCAAGTGTAGTTACAGATTTCAATTGACGATTTGAATATTGAAGACTTGAACTTGTGTCACTTGAGAAATTTAATAGGAATAGTCAGTCAAGAGCCGCTACTATTTGTAGATACTGTATAAAGAGGTTTAAGTTAATCAGAGAAATATTCGATTTTAAGGTGGAAAACAATGTTCGTCTTGGTGCACCTGAACTTTCTGATGATGAAGTCGAATATTACTGTCGACTAGCAAATGCACATGATTTCATTGAGCAACTACCAAGTGTAAGAAAACATGAAAAACAATTTCAGATGAAAATCATTCAGGGGTACAAGACAATCATTGGTAAAGGGGGAGTCGAGCTTTCTGGTGGTCAACGACAAAGAGTGGCGATAGCACGGACGTTGGCAAGAAAGTATGATCAAGAAGTTCAGTATAATATAATAGTGAATCCCAGGCCGTCTGTTTTAATTTTGGACGAAGCGACGAGTGCATTGGATTCAGTGAGCGAAGCATTGGTTCAAGAAGCTTTGGAAAATGCAAAAAAAGACCGAACTACGATTACAATCGCTCATCGTTTGAGCACAATTCGAAATTGCACTCGGATTTATGTTTTCGATCATGGGAGTGTTGTTGAAGTTGGCAGTCATGAAGAACTAATGATGAAAAAAGGATATTACTCGAAAATGGTTCAAACACAAGAATTGGAAATCGAACATGATTCGATTGAAAATGGTCTGAATGTTCATTCGAATACGTATTTTATAAATTGAATTCTACAGAATTATCAACCATCTCAAAAAGAAAAACTGTTGATAAAGAATCTTCACAAAAAAGAGATACGAAACGTCTATCGAAAGTTTTGTCAGATACTTCTGAAGTATTGATTTCCGATATATCAAGACTAGAGGTAATTCTTGTTTTAAATAAATAAACTTTTAAAGTTTAAATAATCTAGGACTATGAAAATCAAAGAGATCAATCAAATTTTCTGGAAATTCTCCGATTTGCCAAACCAGAATGGATTATTCTTTTTGTAGCAATTTTGGTTTCAATCCTACGTGGATTCCAATCACCAATTTTTTCAATTTTATACGGAAGAATGTTTCAGGTTTGTTTGTTTTCTAGTTTTTACTGGAAACCTTTTGCGTTTTAGATTCTGTCGACGGGAACTAATGATGAAAAAATATATAATTCTGAAATGAATTCATACTTTTTTGTGATTTTGGGTTTTTCATCAGCAGTTGTCACACTTGGAGCCGGATGTCTTATGGGATATGCTGGAGAAAGACTTACAAAGAGACTGCGCATTGGATTGTTTAGTAATATTTTAAAACAAGTGAGATTTGGGACATATGCTGTATTCATTTTTTTCCTTTCAGGACGGAGAATACTTTGACTTGCCGGAGCACGCACCCGGACGTCTTCTCACTCGACTTGCTACGGATGCTCCGAATATTCGAGCTGCCATCGACCAACGTTTGGCTGAAGTATTTCAAGGAGTCTCTGCTATCATCTGTGGAACTGCAATTGCCATCTGGTATAGCCCAAAAATGGCTTTGATTGGACTGGTAAACGTCGGATTTTTGATTTCATTACAAGGAATTATCATTCATATTCTGAAAAAGAGAGGAGAAAAAGATTCAGTGGGAGCAGAAGAGCCATTCAGATTAGCAATTGAAACAGTTGAACAATATCGAACAGTTCAGTATTTAACAAGGGAAAATCATTTTGTTAGAAAGTTTATTGATGGAATGAAGCCAATTCACAGAAGAAATCTACAACGTGGAATCATACAGTCTATTTCGTATGCTTTGTCAGTCAGTTACACATTTTTCAGTTTTGCAATCGGATATCGATATGGAATTTATCTTATAGTAGCAAAGTTAACGAGTCCCTTCATAATTTTCCAGTTCGTTGTAGTATATATTCAATACGTTATCTTGGTTTTTTTGCAGAGTAATTGAATCTTTGAACACTATTGGTCCTTCCATTTCTGCTCTTGGAACGTATATGCCAGAGTATGTCAGAGCTCGTGTATCAGCTGGACTTTTATTCCGAATGTTGAGAGATAAGCCTAAAATTGATAGCTGTATAGATATTGGAAAGAAAATCAGTCTGAAGGGAGATGTTTCGCTAAAGAATGTTTACTTTGGATATAAATCATCTGGAAGGAAAATGGTTCTGAGAGATTTATCATTAAAGGTTTGAGTTATCCAATTAAGAATTCTCTCTCTCCACAAATTATTTCAGATTAATAAAGGAAAAACAACAGCAATAGTAGGTGCAAGTGGGTGTGGAAAAAGTACACTTGTTCAAATTTTGGAAAGGTTTTATGATCCGGTTTCTGGAAATGTAGAATACGATAATGAATGTTTGAAAGATCTCAACTTGAAGCACTTGCGGTCTCAAATAGCATTAGTGGAGCAACAACCAACTCTTTTCAATTACTCGATACGAGAAAATATTGCCTATGGTTTGGAAAAGGTAACTGAAGAAGAAGTAATCGACGCTGCAAGACTTGCAAATGCTCACGAGTTTATCACAAACATGCCACAGGTATTTTGAACTACAATTAGTGCTATAAAACAAAGTTCATTCTAAATTTATACAGGGATATGACACAATTGTGGGCGAAGGTGGGAACAAACTATCTGGTGGACAGAAACAACGAATTGCGATAGCTAGAGCAATGATTCGGAAACCAAAAATCTTACTTTTAGATGAAGCAACTAGTGCATTAGATGTCGAAAGCGAAAAAGTATGTTTGCCCTTATTTTTGGTAAACTGCATAGTACTATTCCAGTTAGTTCAAATGGCAATGGAGACGGCAAAAGAAGGAAAGACATGTATTGTTATTGCCCATCGTCTGTCAACTATACGAGGTTTTTTTGTTTATTGAATGAAATGGAATAGCTCATTCTAATTGTTTTTTAGGTGCTGATACAATTGTTGTCATTAAAAAAGGACGAGTAATAGAGCAAGGAACACATCAACAACTTCTGTTGCTTGATGAGGAATATGCAAAATTTGTACAGAAAGCATTGTTATGATATTAATTGTTTATTGGGAAATGAAATTGGATGATTATCATCGTCATAATCTCCAACAGTGAGAATTAATAAACTACCACAATGTTTTTTGTGTAGTTTGGTTCGAGAATTCCTCGATCGAATTATTGTTGTCCAATTTGAAAATTGTGGGATGATAGTGCTTACGGAATACGTCATATTCTTTTGGTGTCAATACATCTCGTATCAAGTCTTTTACAGATTCAACAAATCTCTCATTTAATGTTTCAGCAATCAATGCAAATGCCATTGAAGGTCTCACAGCGAACTTATGAATTTGTTCGGCAGCTGGATCAAACGAATAAACAATCATTCTCTTCACTCTCGCTTTCACCAATTTTGCTGATTTCTCATCTAAATCCTCTACCAATCCCTTTTGAGCTTTTGCCAAAATGCTGATTTGTTTAGTTGTCAAGTTCTTTCGGAGACGTGCGTAAACATCTGAATATCAATTGAAAATAATTCAAGAGTAACATGTAATTACCGTCCATGATATCATCTAATGGTTTTCCCTTATGCATTCCCACAGCTGCGACGTCAATGCTCTTTAAGAAATCATTTGGGGTTTTTCAAAACAAAATTATTTGTAACATACTTTTGATAGTTGAGCATCTGTCAAAAAATCAGAAACGAACAATTGGAATCTCTTGATTGCAAGTATCTTTGAATCCTTCCCTGAATGTTTTTTTTACATAAACTTGATCCAAAATTACCAGCTCTTACCAGCAGTGAATCCTTTCGGTCTAATAGGAATTTTTGGAATAGTCACAGATGAAACATTTCCTATTTTCGAAAAACCAGAAACAGTATTTGGGCTGACTACAGCCGCGTCACACACCCAAAGAAGAACCAGAAAATGTAAGAAAAGAGTCGACATTTTTTGAAAATTCTGTGTGGTAAATCCTCTCTTTTATGCATTCATTCTGACCTTGGTCACTTCGATTTAAGAATTCAACAATAACATTGGAATTTATTTCTATCTCAAATCGGATTATCGGACAATGGAAGGACCTCTTGCCCTATGTCACATTTTGTAAAAACGTGCGTTCTTCAAAAATAAAGATTCCGGAATATACATGTCTGAGATGAGAAAAACATGAAATTAAAAGTTCAGACGACTAAAAAGTCACGAGGCGACATAAATGTTACAACTCTTTGATGTGGAAACAAGGATTATTATTTACTTTGTCTGAGCAGAGTTAAACATATTTTCATTTTTATCTTCGCATAGTATCGATAAGATAGCTCATTATCTTTTTTCCCATTTTTGTCACATTTGATGTCCCTACTCTTTTTCCTCCCACTACATCCTTCTTTTGCCTAGTCCAATTCTCTTAACCTCAAAAACAAAAGATTCAAGAGTAAGCATAAAATCATTTTGTCATATGTCATAAATCTCACGCTATACTAAAATTCAAATGTTAAGTGTCTCATGCACATATATACACTTTCACTCTTCGCCGCCTCTTTTTTTTCTGCTTGACAACGTGAGCTCTTCTCGAGGAGAGTAATCAATATTCGGGTGTGCATTGTGAAGAAAGCCGACTCATGTTAGAGGTCACGTTTTTCTTTTCTCTAGATTACATATGGAGTGTTTTTTCTCTCTTAGATTTAGTAAGTGTATGAAGAGATTCAGATGAGAAAAGAAGAAAAAGATAGATGAACACCAACCCAGGACGACAACCAAAAAAAGAAGATGTGCACCATAAAGTGATCGATTTTCCTTTTTTCGCTGTGGAGCTCCTTCCTCTTTTTCTTTGATTCATTTCTTTTTCATCCTCTTGTGTACGCTTTCCACTTTTCTTGATTTTTAGGACCATGGAGTCTGACTGGGAATCATCGTTTGAGTTTGTTTCTGAAACAAAAGGAAATAGAAGAAGAACTACTCAACCGATTCCGGGAGAAGTTATTATGGAAATTGTGAGTTTTATTGTTTTTTCATTTATTTTGAAAACGATACACTTGCCTAATTAAACGAAACTATGTATTTTTCAGAAAGCAAAGGATGCTCAGAGGAAGGCAATGGGAGAGCGTAAGAGAAATCGCATCGACCACGAGAAGCTCATCTTCGAATTCTTGGCGGTTCTCGGATTCGCTACTGCAATGATGTTCCTCTGTCTATCAGATATGGTTGATGTCACTTTCACCAAGGTAATTGTTCAGCAATTTTATCCATTCGTGATGATTTTATTCTAGGATTTCCGAAACAACAAGCAAGCAAAGATTGAGAAGGCTGCCATGGCAAACTTCCATGTTGAGGACAGCTTCAAGACCAGAGTCTTGGATTTCATGGCCGAAGTTAACATAAATGGAAGAGGAGATAGACCACCCAGAAAGATGGAAGACATCGCCTTGTTCTATGTTCTCTCGGAGAAACAACCAATTGAAGTGGCTTTCCGTCGTGAATGGGTTGCTGATCCTTCATTCTTTGAAGGTGTTGATAAGTATGTTCGTGGAATGGAATGGGAAAACACTTTTGAGGAAGATCTATTCGTGCGTGGTGCTCCAAACTTTGACTTCAAGTTTGAATTGGAGGAAATGACTCTGAAGACAACTCTGAACGATAAGAACTACAACCACAAGTTTTTGAATTTGGGAAGAAAGGAGATGATTGACAAGAATCATTCTGTGGAGTACTTCATCACTGGAAGAACATTGATTCGTTTGGAGAGAAAGAATGGAATTGAAGTGGCTCGCACTGAATACTTCCTCAAACTCGGAGATTTGTATGTATACGATAAGCGTGGAGAGCTCGAATGTACTCGCGTTTACTATGCTCCAGTCATCGATGATGCAATGTTCAAAAGAGTAACCAAACTATAATTTCTTACCGCGTATTTGCTTTCTTTCATTTCTTGCTTTTACCTTCATCATCCTTGCTTTCTCTTTTTCTCAATTGCTAAAATGTATCTGATTCGGACTTCCGATTAATCTGTATAAATGCACACTTCCCTTTTTGAACATAAATGTACATCTAAAGAGATCATTTCTTTGGTTTGCTTCTTTCCCCATTCTCTCTCTCTCTCCCTGTCTCCAGTCAATCCAAATGCAATAAAAGTGATAATTCAAGTATATTTTTAGAACTTTAAGGCAACGAAGCAACTTCAAAGCTGAATACTCATTAAAAGTGCTAGAAGTTTTGCACTTTGAGTGCACCTTTAACAAGCAATCATAAACCTTTCAGGGATCATTCAGGGATTCTCATCTCTGAATATGCACTTTATAATAATGTGATAATTTGCTCAGAAAGCCGAATTACTCAAGCACACGTGGGTTATTCTACCTGGAATTCCATTTATGAGTCACTAGCTTTTTGTTTTCAGAATCTTACCCACAAAATTATGGCTTTGTCTTGAGAAAAAAAACCGAAATCAGCGAATTCATAAGAATTGAGTTTTTGAAAACAGTTATTATCTGCCTCCTCCTCCTTCTCTTTCTTTCCACCCACTCCTTTTTCCTAACATTCAATTCTTTCCTCCTACTCATTTCTGTTTGTCGGTGCTTCATTTCTGCGTTCGGCAAACCCCTAATTATGTGGGCGTGACTGCGTCAGACGGGCTGAAAGTTTCCTTCTTCTTCTTCTTCTTACCTGCCCACTTCATTTTCATCTTCTTTTCATTCTTCTGTGAACATCATAACTGAAGAGCTAGTTGCTCACTGTTCTTTCTCGAATCCTTCTACGCGAATCATGTCTCTTGCTAAAGATCCAATTCTCGAACTATCGGATATGGTAAGTTGAATAAGAACAGTTCGAAGCATTTAAGACACCTCCTCTTACAGCGTGAATTCGATCATCTGGTTCGTCAACATCCGGATAAAGTCATCGTCTTGGACTTTTATGCAACTTGGTGTGGACCGTGTAAAGCAATTGCTCCAGCATACATTGAGCTTGCGACGGAAATCAAGGCAATCATCTTCTGTAAAGTAGATGTCGAAGAGGCGGTTAGTTATATTTTTATCTTTTCATGAGATCTTATGCCAGAGGATTCTTTTATAGAAATAACTGGCTTTAAATAAATTTTGGTCTTGTTCTGCATACATTAGTATAAAAGTTCTGCGTAGATTTATATAAAATTAATCTTCACCAACCCTTTATTGTTAGAGCCAGATGGTTTCATTTCAGGAAGATCTCTGTGCAAAGTACGACGTCAAAATGATGCCAACATTTGTCTTCACAAAAAACGGAGAGACTCTCGTATGTTAATTTCAATATCATTTTTTTCAAACCAGTATTAATTTACAGGAGACTCTGGAAGGTGGTGTCGATGAGGAACTCCGCAGAAAAGTGCACCAATACGTCTCATCTGCTCAGTGATCTCCGACCATCTGTCCCTTCTTTTTCTTCTAAATCTGATCATTGAACCCTTAACCCATTCTCTACAATTAACACTCTACAACAGACCATATTTCGACGTTCGACAATTGTTTATTCATAATAATTATATACTCTTAAAATGCTTTTGGTTTGATGTGTTCAATTTCAAATAAACGAATATAAGAATGGTAAAATGTTTAAAATATGCAAAATGAAAAATCGCGAAAGAATTGGGGGAGGTTTTGGGTTGAATTTCAACAGTTATTATTGCAATCATTTCTTTTTCTGGGTAAACCTGGGATTCCACTAGAATAAAATCAAATGTAACAATTTAAAAGCAGTGGGGATCATCACATTTTCAATAATAAGAAAAACTAGGTAACAGGTAGCATTTAACCACGACGACTGTGTTTCAGAAGACCAAGTTCTTTGATAGCCTTGTACTGATCAGGAATTTCCATAAGAGCATTTAATGCGAATGAAGCATCAGCATTTGGAGCATTGAACATCACCTAAAAATGCAGAGTGTTATTTTTTATGATCATGGTTGGCAATGTGTAGGCTCTTTCGTAAATTAGAAGTTCTACTGGTACTAAAAGTCCCCTCGGAGATAAAACTTTCAATCACACAAATGGAGCCAACTTACTTTGTGGAAATCAACGAAATGGAAGTTGTCGAAAAGTCTTTTTGGAATGTTGTCATCGAATCTTCCCATCATATTCCATGGACCATCTCCCACACCAACCCTGAACAAATCTCGAATGTTTTTCGATAATGAAACCGAATATAACTCACATAATAATACTCAATGGATAGTGAGAAGCGGCCGCAATTGCCTTCTGATTGATCTTTTCGTTTGTGACCTGTCCGTCAGCAACAATAACCAAAATGTGATAGGAATGTTTTTCCTTACAAATTTCGATTGCACGATCTGAAACTTCAAATTTATTGTAGTTAAGATGGTTTTGGTTCACCAATCAATGGCACAAAATTAGTTGGTCCGCTCATTTCAATGGTTGGAGTGACTTCATTGTAAACTCTCAATACTTCTGTAAATTCAAACTTCTTTTAAATTCGAAATAAAATTAACTATTTCGGACCTTCAAATCCATTGCAATCCTTATCCAAATCGTATCTGTCTGCAATATTGAAGATTCCTTGATCAGTAAATTCTTCGTCTCCGAATCCATAAGCAGGGATCTGCCCATCAGCATCGAAAGAAGAAAGAGTTTTTCCAACAATTTGAATAACCTGGAATCATTAGCCTCAGCAACTTCCTATTCTATCATCGTTCTACCTGTTGATATGGATTCATTTCAGCTGGATCAATTGTGTGAAGTGGTCTCTTATCGAATGTGCGTTCTCCTTGATAGAAGTTAGATTTTGTGTAATCAATACCAAAAATCAAATTGGAATATTCAAGACCAGCCTGAAATCAAAAGTATTAGTTGGGAAATATAAACCCCTATGAAAAAGAATAGTGAAGAATGCGAAGAGTTGTTCCAAAATAGTGCAGGAGTCATGCTTAGAGATAAAAGTCTAAATATTCAGATGCAGAAAGATAATGAAGGGATAAATGATTGTGAAAATAGTAGTGGATATCAAACTTGCCGTTGAAAAATCGCCGATGTAGGTCTGAATGTAATAAGTGTTTTGGGTAATTTCTATCTAGTCTATGGTGATATAAACACTTCACTCTGTTGATTAATAATTGCTATTATTGGTTGTTTTTTAATTTATTAACAGTAATGATGACTTTTTTTCAAATATTCAAACAAGTACTACTCACGTGTTTGATTGCCTTCACAATATCATCGAGTGTTTTAAAGTGAGGAATGTTGTGAGGACTTCCGATAGCAAGAGCTTGAAGTAGAGAGTTGCGGCGGACGGGCTTGCTGAAAAAGAGAAATATGAACATGAATGATATGAGGTTTTTGAAAAACAAACAATGCGGGAGCAGCATTTTGACGAAGATCTCTGCCACGTCGTTCTCTCTCCTTCTTCATCGGTTTCTTGATAATTGATGGTTTCTGGAAGGCTGGTTCAACCTGAAATTGAAAGTGGTTATTGAGAGAACCGTATCGATCTACTCTTTTTTTGATTTCTATAGAATTCAATAAAGCCTCACCTCCATGGAAGTGTCCAATCCAAGGCTCTTATCGATAGCTTCCATGGTTTTCTCTTGAACTTCTGCGGCAAAACTGACTCTGTAAAAAAGAAACTGAATGAGCTGAACCATCTTCTACTATCCCTATTCCTACCTTTTCTCTTCCTTTCTACGTTCTTCTCCTTTTTCTCTCATCTTGACTTCAGATGCCTGCTCAGTCTCAACCACAGTCGTCTTCTTCTCAAGCTGCTCGTCGACACGGATAATGGTCTCCTCGATAACTTCTGTATACAATACAAATGGTTCATCTTCATGCCTACGAGCAAGGTTGTGCACACTGCCCTCCACCATGACCTCCACCATGCGTGCCTCAAGTTCCAGAACTTGTGTCTCAATGTGCTCTTCACCGAGTGCTCGGAAACCGAACGCGCCGTGAATAAACTGATGGTCCTCAGAGATAAATACAGTGCGGAACTCAGTGGGTTGCTTGCAGTAGTCGTAAGCCAGGTTAAATATAGTTTCTTCGGATGCAGTGGAACGCATACCAGTACCTTCAATTTCGTTGTTAGATGCATGCAGACCCATTGCTAGTAAATCTCTGTAAGTGACTCCAAAGTGAAGATCAGCATCCAAAGTAATTGATTCCTCTTTTGCCGCTCGGAATCCATAAGCTCCTTGTATGAGAAGTTTGTCTTCGGTAACGCAGACAGTTGTAAATTCAGTTGGTTGTTTACAATAATCATAACCCAAATTGAAGATGGTTTCTTCTGAAGCACCAGAGTGCATTCCAGTACCTTCTCCCTGGTTTGCTTCGTCTTTCGTGACTTGTCTGTGTTCTTTGTATCCAACACCGAAATGAAGGTCAGCATCCAAAGTTACAGACACATCCTCAGCAGCATTTGAAGAGAATGTTTCATTTTGTCCCGTTTCTGATGTTTTGAACACTTTTTCAGTTTCTTCTTCATGATCTTTCCTTCTGAAACTGGTCGTGTTCCAAACTGCGAATTCTTCTGCAGCAGTTGAATTAAATTTGATTGAATCAATCATTGGAGTTGGGAATAACTTTTCTGTTGATTCCTCTTGTGGTTGTCTTGTCAAGAATGCACTGACACTGTCTGGTGATTCTTCTCCAGCAGCGAAGCATGAGAATGTAGCAGATCCTCCATTTCTGGCGACATTCTTAATCTCTTCTGTCTCTTCCACTTTTTCACTGCTTCGTAAAGTGTAATGAATTCCAACAGCCATATCAGATGCTTCTGTACTCCTGAAGATAACATGAGGTTCAATATTCTTGGCCACGTTCGTAATGGAAGTTTCTTCAGAAGTGCTCTTATTGCACTTAATAGTTTCATCGAAGTTGACTGAAGTCTCTTGACTTGCTCCAATTGACAAGTTGGTTTTATCCTCGTTTCCGATTTGATGAATAATCTGGGTAGATTCAAACTCAGCATCTCTACTCAGTTTAGCTTCTACATCAGCAAACTTTTCATCAGCAAATCCAGCCCGAAGCAGCGTGGATCCTCCAGAAGCAGCAATTTTGGCAACTTTTTCTGTTTCTTGATGTTCTTCTTCTCTTCGTAGTTGAACATTATTCGTTTCTGTGAGTTCAGTGGTTTCACTAACTCTAGAGTATGTTGGTTCTCCTTTATTGGCTGCTGTCAGTTTGATATTTGCTGTTTCGTATTGATTAGATTTTGATAAGTTTGCAGTAACACCAGCAGCGGATTCTTCTGTAGCTGATACAAAGATCTCAACTGGTTCTGCTTCATTCCGTATTATCGTCTTCCTTTCAGTTTCCAGCTCTCTATCTGATTTCTTTTCCAAATCTTTATCAATCCGCACTTCATTGGACGTACTAGCTTTGGTTTCCAACTTGAACTTTCCACCGTCTCTTGGGTACGACCTGGTCTCTGAAATGTGCTCATGGTGCTCGTCACGCTGATAGTGCACATTGTTGGTCTCCTGCACCGAGCTGCTTTCACGCAAAACTAGACTAGTCGGATGACCCAGATTGGAAGAAACACGCACAAGCTTACAACTTTCAGATTTGGAACCAGCTGAGAGAGCAGCAGCAGCAGATGTGGAAGCTTCTTTGGTACATGAGCAACGGAAGAATTGGGGTTGCTCGGTATTTTTATCAACAATAACAACAACAGCATCCAATTCAGAATCTCCTGAGGCAATAAGATTTTTGTCGAGAGATATGGAATGAGATTTAGATGCATTTGAATCGAAAACAACAGGTTCAGACAGCAATGGAGTTGTTTGAGTCGTAGAAACTTCCAAATGTTCTTCTTTTCGACTGAGTTGAGTGGCCACATTCTCAGTTTTTGATGTTGTTTCTCTTGCATTGAAATACGTTGGAATTCCAAGATTAGCCCCTTGACGAATAATCTCAACTTGATGATATGGAGAAGGACGTGTCAAATTGACAACTTGATTGTGTTGCATTTCAGAAGAAGCTCTAGTTGTCCATGAAACAGGTCCAACAGCATTTCCAATTACAAATAGTTTTTCAGCACTGGCTTCTGCTAAACGTTCCTTCTCCAAATGTTGAACAGCATCCATAGATCTGTCAGTTGCATGTTTTGTTTCGAAAGTCTGTCCACTTCCTTGTCTTGCTTCATGCAATGTCTTCGCCACAACTTTTTCTTCTTGTTCACGAGAGTAGAAACAGTTTGTCGTGTGATATTCTTCTCCAGATTCACGAACTGTAAACTGTTCATTTTCTTTATTGCAGTCTGTGATAATCTTGGAAATTGCGAAATGATCATTTGGACGATTCCACGTCTCTTGAACAGTATGGCCAACGGTTTCAGAAGCCTTGCAACTCAATAGAGCCGGAATAATAGTCTGGGCAGTGATGAAAGTCTTTTCGATAGACAGGTGGCTTGGTCTAGGGCATATCAATGCACTTGAAATGCTGGATGAACTTTGTTCAGAAGCATTTGTTGATAATTCATAAGATCCTCCTTGTCTACGATCCTGAATGAGAAGATCAGCCTTATCGAATTCATCATTTTTCCTGAATTGTTCGCTGATTGTTTCTCTGTATTCTGTTGCTTCAATCATCTTCTTTTCGACATTAATTCCTTTGTTAGAGTTACGAAGAACCTTCTTGACAGCTTCTTTTTCACCCAATCGGCTCATATCTTGAGATACAGAAGAAACAACAGATGATGTCTGAATTGTTGTGAATTTCGCTGGTTCTCCTTGATTTCCAACAATGAATTTCTTATCAATGACGTCATCTTTGATTCCACGACTTTTGATTTCTTGGTCGATAACCTCCTTTTCGTCACCACTGGCTTTACATCGTCGTTCGAATTTTCCACCATTTCTCGCGATGTGCCATACTTCATCTAAATCGAAAATGTCATCGGGTCTACGGTAGATCGGGTGCAAATTCTCAACACACTCTTCACACTCCAACACGCGCCACGTCACAGGTTGCTCAATATTCTTGTCGATGATCAGTAATTCAGTGGACAACCATTCTGCCGGTTTCGACAGTTGGACTGACAATGATTGAAGCTCTTTCGAGGCTCCAAAAGTGCTCAACGATTGGTGCGGTGCTGAATTCGAAAGCGTGATTTGGTGCAAAGTGTCGTAATGTGTGATAAGCGGTTTTGATATCTCGCGGTGCAAAGTGATTTCGTTATCTTCGGATGCATCAGTGGACAACTTGTAGTGTCCTCCCTGACGAACCAAATCAATCGTTCGTTCGATTTTCTCTTTTTCTGCATCTACTTCAAATGCGCTAAATATGGTTTGCTTTTCTTCACGAGATTCAATAAATCGGAATTTAAGATTAGCTCCACGATTCTTATCCTTGACGACGTGTTCGGCACGAGAATACTCGTTTTCTCTGTTGAGAACTGTTGAAAGTGACATTTTCTCTGCTGTTGGCTCAAAAGTATTCAGAGAAGTTCCTTCAATCTTGTTATAGTCAACAACTGTCTTCTCCATTTCATGGAATTCAGATGAACGGTTGAATTCTGGATTTCTTGTAGCCTCGGCAAACTCGGCTGCAGAACATGACAAAGTCTTTGGTTCCATTGCATTCGCAATGATAATTGTCTTGGTGAGAGATTCAAAATCATCCTTCCTGTTCATATTGTAGAACATTTTTGCGTAGAATTCGAGACATTCGTGAAGTCTCATGGTGAATGGAGCAGCATTATTAGCACAAGTTTTAGTCACTTCAACTCTGAAGTAAGCTTCTGGAATTTCATAATTGAAGTTTGCATTGACAGATTCTGTAGTTGTCTCCAAAACACGAATTTCTTCCTTTGCAATCACTTTCTGAATCATCTTCTCTTTAACTTTCTCGACATCTTGAGTTCTTGACAATGAAGAACTTATGACTTTGTATTCATCTCCAGCAGCTTTGGTATTCAATTCATAACATCCTCCAGATGCTTTCTCTTGAAGTTTTATTGAATAATTCAAATTTTCTTCTGGGATACTATAAGCAATACCAACGCCGACAATCTCTTCAGTTGATTCCTTTGTTCTCATGTACGTTGGGACTCCAATATTCGAAATGATAACTAATTTGTTAACTGTTTCTGACTTGTCTGGAATTGACCATGCTTCATGAACTTCTTTATTTTCTTCTGATGTCGCAATTGTTGTCAAACTGATGGTTGTAACACGTGGAACAGTGATAATCAAGTCTTTATCTTCGAAGTGAGTCTGTTTACAATTGATTTGTCCGTAGAAAAGGCATTCATCAAATTCGAACTCTTCAGTGTCGAGTTTGACTTTATCACCAATTCTTGGAATTGTCCACGACTTCTCACAGACTTCGGTAGGCTGATTTCCTCCAATCAATTCAACTTTCAGCTTTACTTTCTCATCTCCAGATTCTTCCAACTTCTTCTTAACGCCTTCTCCTTTTCTGGCTCCAATAATTGTTCGAGTTGTCTCTTCTCTCACTGACGACTTTTCCAATTGATTTGTACTCCAGACGACGTCACTTTCAATGTCTCCTGCTGATATGAACAATGGTTGAGCTGCAATTCGCACCACTTCCCTAAGCACCGTTTCTTGTGCCAGTGTCGGTTTCGATAGACTGTATCTATGCAAGTTAATGACGGCGTTGAAGCGCACATCTCCACTCTCTATCACTCTCCAAATCTCACGAAGTACACGTTTATCGGTCAAAACTTTGCTCACAGAATATGACGATGGTATCTCAATTTTCCTAGATTGAACACTATCCAAAGAGCAGATTGAAACTGAGAAATTTCTTTTGCAAGTTTCCTTATTTTGAACAGTTATCAGATGAATTGATAATCCTTTTTCTTCTGGCATTTCCAAATACTGATTGATTCTTTCAACTTCTTCACTTGATTCAATAGTTTGTAAAGAAGATTTGACACGGAGAAGGTCAACAAGTTGAGTGCTGGCATCCAAATCAGTTTCAATTCCTTCCCAAAGTGAAAGAATTTCAATGCCATCTGCTCCAACTTCTTTCAATTTTTGACTGAATCTTTCTACTGGAACAGCTTTCTTTCTTGCAGCTGTGGAAGCAGACACTGCAATGTCTCGAGCATAATCAGCTACAGTAGTTGCTGTATGTTCAGAAGCATGAGATGTTGAGAACGTCATGGAATCACTTCGAGCGACCGTACTCTTGATTTCAGCTCCAACTGATGTGCTTGGAATAGTTAATTCAACATTTGCTTCACTAACTTCATCTCCAGCACTCATCGTTGAGAATATTTGACGGAAGCTTGTTGCTACGGTAACAGTATGTGTGGAAGTTTCCTTCACTTTTGGCAAAGCTCTTCTAACCAAATAGATTCCACCACCAGCTTCTGCTTTTCCAAACTCTCGGATACGTCCACCAACTGCTTGTTCTCGATTAATCTCATCAACCAGTTTTTCAATTTCTTCCAAATCCATTCCAAGTTTAGTCACAAGCAACTCATTTTCAACTTGAGCGCTACTAAACTGTCCTATAGATTTATCAACATTCGATTGAGAAATTGATTTTTGAATTCCAAGAGTGGATTCTTTTTTCTTGATCGTTGCCTCGCTATTCAAATTGACTGTTGCAGATGCTTTGGCTGAGAATGCCATTGAATCTTGAACACTTTGAGCAATGGTAACTGATTCTTCCAAATCATTTAAAAAAGTTTCCCATTCAGCACTTGTTGATAATAAGTTCCATTGATTTTCTTGGTACTTCTTTTCCACTCTTTCTCTTGATTTATCACAAATTCGAATTGAAGCCACGTCTTCTCCTGTCTTTTTGCATTCTAATGCCGTTGTAGAAGACATCACTTCCTCATGAACTGCATTCACATTAATTTGACGATTCTCGAGATTGGCTGTTTTCAAGTTCTTTCTGCTCTCAGCCTTGGAATCAGGTTTCGACAGATTGTTGTTCGCTTGAATATCAACACTTGTTGATGCTTTCATGCTAAGAACTTCAGCCCATCTACGTACCATCGGAAGAATCTCTTCAATATCTTGAACTTCGAACTTTTTCTGAACAATTTTTCCGAATAAAGTACAAACTTCAACACTCGCATCACCGAATTCACGGAAGGTTTCAGAAGTGATTTCATCTCTTAAAGACATCGAAGTGATATATTCTGATTCATCGAAACTATCTTCTCGTTTCAACATTTTCTCAGATTTGGTCATCTGAATCTGGAAACGACGCTCTTCAGAAGCACGCGACATTCCTCGTTGCATGATGTTCTTGGATGTCATTCGGTTGGCTTCTCCTCTATCGATACTAACTTCACGGTCAGTTCGATTTGCCTGGGGTGCCTTCAAGACCATGCTGGCAGAGTCGGTTCTGGTTAATGGAACAATCTTTTTCTCTTCAAGATCCACAATTTCCGATGTATATTTGGAAAGTGCATTCTCTTGTTTTGGTTCAGAAAGACGTTTGGCATCAGCAACACTTCTTTTGTCAATCTTCTTGACATCAACGGATTGCTCACGAACTTCTCTTTTCTCCAAGTTCACATCTTTTCCAGCAGCAGCCTCCATGGTTGCTTTAAGATTCCTAGAATCTTTCTCTTCAATTTTCTGAGAAATCAATTTTGCACTTTGGTCACATTCTGGAAAACGTAAGATCTCACTGTCCATTTCAGTTGTAAGTTCAGATACTGCAGTAACTTCTGAGAACTGGGAAAGCTTTCGAGTTTCAGAGAAACTGCGTCCAACTTCTTCCTTTTCTGGCTTTTTGGTCACAAGTTTTCCGATTCCAAAAGTAGTTGATGCCTCTGATTCGAAAAATTCGTGAACTGTAGAAAGACTTCGTTCTTCAAGAATATCAGAAGCAACATAAGTGGCATCATCCGAGAATAAATCTTGTCGTGTCATTTCCATATCAGCTCTTGTTTCAGAAACAGTCAATGCTTCACTTATACCAACAACAACATGCTCTGCAATCTTCTCTTCATCTTTTCCACCTGGCAATCTAACAGTTAAATCAAGAGTTGTTCCTGCAGATGATTCTGTTATCTGCTTTGCATCCAATGATTTTTGTTCACATTCAACAGATTTCCAGCAGATGAGAGCTTCTCCATTGTTATCAATAACATCCCAATGAGTATGAATTCCTTGGTTTTCAGTGATGAACTCTTGTGAGCTGAATGATTCTTTTTCGCATAATCGTTCTTGAATCTTTTCACTAATGTGATGGTCACTTTTGCTTCTCGAAACCAAGTGTTCTGATAATTGTTGAGTAGCTACATGACTGACACTAGAAGACTTCAGAAGTGAATTTTCTCTGACGGAGTATTCAGAAGCAAGTGAATCTTCTCTCTTCTGAATTTGAGCAATCATCTGAGATTCTGAAACTTCACTTGCTCTGGCACTTCTCTCTACACTCAACGTTCTCTTCAACTTCTGAATTGTCTCAGTTTCTTCTCTCTGAGGTCTCGGTGCTTCGATTCTTCCCATGGCAGCTCCAGTTTGAACTTCAACATCTCCTTGTTGACGTCCTCTGAATTCCTCAGTTCTCGTCTCACTGACAGCTCTTACACCTGCAACTTCTTCGTTCAAGAATGATTTTGTCAGTTCACTTGTCCGTTCGGTGTGTTTCATCACTTCACTTTGCGACGACTCTCTCACAATTCCTATGCTCAATGAGCCATGACCGACTGACTCCTCATGTTTTCTATCGAAATTCACTAGAACTTCTTCGTTTGTCGGGGCTGTTAAAGTACGACTAGCTGATTCACGGGAAGCACTACGATGTCTTAACGTCTTCTGAGTCTCTTCATATTCATGGCTAGAACGAATGAATACACCACTTTCTTCTTCTTTCATTTCAGAAAGTTTCAAATTCTGGCATTCTCTGTTTGCAGCAGTAAGGTTTACATCACTCTTTTCATCTGAAGCATCGACACGAGACTGTTTAGCTTCAAGGTTAATTTCTGAATTTTTAGAGGCTTGAAGTGCTTTGGCAATGGTATCAGTTGAAGCAACTTTTGTGAGACGTGACACATCGGCGATATTTTCTCCAGATGAGTTGATTGTTGATTCCACGTTTACACCAGTTTCTCCTGAAGCCATTTTACTTAACGTTGCTTGAGAAACTTGGGTTATCTTTCCAGTGAATTCCGTTTCAGCACTTTCAGGATTTGGAGGAACCAATGTAGAAGCACCGAATCCAACGGCTGTTTCTTTGCTCGAAAACTGGTTGACTGTTTCAGAAGCTGATCCAATATTTGACATAGCAATGCTGTGACTGATGTTTCCAGATTGTTCAGAAGATTTCAATGTTGTTTCAGCAACACCTTGTGCAATACCGAATTTGTTGTCAGCTTCCATTTTGACCTTTTGAGTAATTACTCCCAACGTTTCAGCAGATGGAGATTTCTGCAGACTTCCACTCATTTCAATCGAGTTATCTCTAGTCGCTTTGGCTTTGATAGAAGCGGTATCAATTGGCGGTTTATGAGGAAGAATCATTGATGTAGTTTGTCCTTTGGCAGATGTATTCCATAGACCAACAATCTCTTCTTGTTTTGATTCTTGGAACTGTCCAACATTCGATTGACGTCTTGATTCAGTCATACTCAATTCAATAACGTCTTCTGAAGGAGTCTTTGCATATTCAAGTTTTGCAGTTGCACTGATTTCCTTAGAAGCATATGCATTCAAGGATCCTGTTTCTCTGATCAGTTCTTTTTTGATAGTATGAATCTCCTGATCTGCTTCAGTTTGACTGAATTCATCAGATTTATCAATGGATTCCTTAGTGGCTGCTTTCAGATTTCTGACTTCACTAGCTTCTCTCTTCATTTTCAAAAGTCTCTCAATTTCTTCTTCTTGCTCTCGGGGTGCATTTAAAACTCCCATCACTCCTCCGATCTTCACTTCATCATCTCCAAATTCTGCAGTTTCTTCAACTTCCATACTTTGCGGTAGACTCTTAATCCACGATTCAATTTGTTCTCTCTTTTCCAGAATCTTCTCAGTTGACGTCACCTCCACACCGAACTCTCTTTCCACTTCTTCAATACTCTTTGCACGAACCAATGATCCTGTAGCATCACCACTTTGAGTTCTTTTACTTTCTAGCCCTACTTCACACTCAACACTAGCACTAGCTACCGTCATCGTGGCTGAAGTGACCTCCTTTTCTACCTTTTTAGTCTGAAGGGAAACCTTTGCTCCAATCGGTGGTTTTGCTGTTGTCCAACTTCCAGAAATATTCAAATCTTTCGGTTCTACAACTGTGGAAGACGTCAGCTCTTTTGTCTTAGACTTCTGAAGAGTTTGAACAGGAATCGAGTGCTCAGGTCTTGCAACTCTTGCTTCCACACTTGTTTCTCTTTCAACAGAAGCTTTTCGACTCAAAGAAATACTTTCGCGTTTACTCTCCACAAAAGTTTTTCTGGCGTTTGACTCTACTGATTCGGATCTTCTCAATGCTTCCGTTTTGTTGATTAATTCTTCAGATGGAGCACGAACTTGACTAGAAGATCTGTATAGTCTGCTCTGACGAATCGTAGTTTCAGTATCTTCTTCTTGTGGACGTGGTGGTTCGAGTTCTCCAAAACTTGAACCAAATTGAAGATCTTTTTGGCTTTGAGATCTCATAGTTTGACTGATAGTATCTCCTCTTGCAACTGGATACTTTACTTCAAATTCTTCGGAAGCAACATTTCCTTGAACTTGAATATTTGATTCGGAACGATCAGTAGAGTAATTTTGATGAAGTTTTTCTTGGTTGGATTCAGGAATCTTCTTTTCAATAGCTTCGTTCGAGTCTTTTTCCAAAATTTGTTCACTACTAACAGCTTGTTCAGAAGTAGCTTTCATAGACATTTGAGACTTGGAAACAGAAATAATCTTCTCAGATACTGTAGTTTTAGCTGCTTCAGAAGTGGAAACTGTACTCCAAATACCAGATGATGTCACTTCACCAGTTTCTTGAAGGACCAATGAAGACGCATCGGCATTTGTTCCAGTTATTGTTACTTCTGCTGTTTTTGGTGCTGGTCTTCTGTAGTAGTCATACTTGCTATCTACTTGAATATTCGAGGCCGCCATTGTGACAAGATCACAGATTGACATTGTTCCAAGAAGTGCAGAGAAACTGGTAACTTCCGTGTCCTCTGGCTTATTCATGTCAGAATAACCCGTGCAAGTTGTAAATACACATTCCTGAATATCCATCATCACTTTAGCTTCTCTTGCTTGCTTCAAATCCAACTCAGCAAACGCTTCTTCTTCTGGAGGAGCTTGAATTGTTCCAACAGACTCCATAACGCTGGCATCAGCAGGGACAAGCAGTGTCAAGTTTCTCATCACAAGTTGTTTTTGAGCTATTGGCATTGTCAGACTACTCCAATCCATTTTTGGAACAATTTCTAGAAGTTTCTCCAGATTCTGTTCTGATATTCCGAAGCTATTTTCAATGATATCACAGAGCTCAATTGATACCAACTTTTCAATCTGTTCTTTTGATCCGAACGATTCCAATTCAGTATAAATTGATTTTTCTTCTTCAGCACTTGCGATCGTTACGAGAGCTGCCTTTTCAAGTTCTCTGGCTTGTAGAATCATTTGAGAAGATTCTTGTTCTTTACGACTAGACCAGAGACCATGAACAGCTTCTTCTGAAGTTTCGATTGCGTCAAGTCCAGCATTACTTATCAACTTTTCGGAAACTTTTTCTTCAGTTTTGAACTCTTCAACCTTTCGGTAAAAACCTTGAGTCATTGTTTCAGTTTTTGATGTAGAAGCTGGAGCAGTCAAATCACAAACTGCCATTGTCTTGAGCATAGTTTTATGAAGAAGACGTTCATCAGATTCCATCATTGAGAGAGAAGATGTGGTGGAAATAGCGTTGTCAGCAGCTTCCATCAAATTCATAACAGCCTCCGCACGTCTCGTAGAAGAAATGTAGGTGTCTGTGGACTGTTGTTGGTCAGGTGGAGCTGTCAAACATCCTATCGATCCTTCAAATTGTGGAATAGCCATCATATTGATTCGAAGATTTCTTATAATTTCTTCCGTCAATTTAGTTTCTTCCCAATGAACATTCTCAACAATTCTTTGGAAAGTTTCCATTTGTTGTTCACTGCTTTGGAATGCTTCTTGAAGAATCTCTTCAGCAGTTGCTTGATTCAATAAAACTCTCTTCAAAATTTCCATTCGAAGTTGAATTGTTTTGATCTCTTCAAGCATTGTGGTATGAACCAAATGGAAACTTTGAGATGACTTTATGATTTCTAGAACTCGGCTGACTTCTGTGAAAGTTTTCTGAACAGCAAATGTTTGAAGATGATGTCTGAGAATATTTACATCATCGCGGATTGTTGTTGACGTTCTGCTTGATTCTGGACGATGAAGGGAAAAGCTTATGATGTTTTCTTCTGAAACTGGTAACCCACCATCTTCAGGAGCAATATCAGAAAGGTTAACAGATGCGAGGATAGCAACCAAATTGTTGATGACAGCCTTCTCTTCTTCTGAAACTTGTGAAATGCTCGCAACAACTCCAATTTCGGATTCAGAAACTGATTTGAAATTGAACAAGAACTGGGCTAATTGCAAGTCCTCAACAGTCTTGATTACAGAAGAGTCTTGTTGTTTTGATTGAATCAGAGTTTTAACTGGTGGTAAGTTGAGAATCGCCAAATTTCTCGAAATAGTTTCTTTGACGGTTTCTGGGATTTCCGTACTCTGCATTGATCCCAAAACTTTCCGAACCTTGAAATACGTCTGATCACTAACAGAGAAGGCTTGCTTCACGATTTCAGAAGTTTTCATTGTTCCTTGACATTCAACAACAGCGTAGCAATTCAAAATACTTTTAAGAACAACAATCTTCCTGATAACAAACTCCACATTTTCATCTGATGGCTTTTGGTTGCTCCAGAATCCTTGAATTACGCTCTCTTCTGGCTGACGTACATGCTCTTGAACTCTCATAACTGGAGTAATCGAAGCGTTTGTTTCAAGAGAATCTGGTTTTCTTTCAAAGACAGCCGTTTGAATAGCAGCCTTCAAGTCAACAGAAACCAGAAGTTTCACAAGATTCGACAATGTTGCTTTTTCATCGGAGGTTGCACAACTCTGTAGAGCAGTATCGAGAAGGATTTGATTAATTTTGAAAGTATTCTCAACTTCAAAACGTCTCTGTTCTGACATTGAAACAAACGATTCCTCTTTTTCTTCTGGTTTCGAGGTGAGATGTCCAATAAGAGTATCTAAGTTAACAGTTGCCAACGAGCGTATATTAGCTGTTAATATTGTTTTTTGTCTGGATGTTAACTTAATTGAACTCCAATCGCATTGTTCCAATTGAGAGAATAACTGATTCAATGTTTCGCCGGAGACCGAGAAAGCTGCTTTGACAACATCTCTTGTCAAATCTCCAAATATGACTTCTGAATTTCGATTGAAAACTTTTCGACGATAGTCTAAAGTGAGAGAAGTGCTGACTTGTTTGGCAGCAGAACCAACGAACTCCGATTTCAGCGTCGACAATTTTTGAGTGATATTTGACGTTGTCTCTTCAGATAGTTGGGAAGTTTTCCAGAATGATTGAACTGATACTTCCGATGATTCTGGTATAACTTTATCGAGGAGAACGTGCTCTGGAATTTGGATCATTTTGGTTGTGTCTTCGGACATACACGGTTGAGCAAGTTGAACAGCTTGAGATATTAGATCTCCTAGATTCTCAGAAGAAATCAATGAGATAATATTGGAAACTTGAGTTTCATAATTCTCGCTTTCCCGACAAATAGAAGAAGTGTATGTGACAGATTCTTCCAAACTTTTCTGTAGATTTAGTAAGAACTGGATTTTTTGATTTTCTGCCAGCACTGTTGAAGTTTCCTGATGATCTTCTGGTCGTCTGGTCAAACTTCCGAAAACACTTGGAACATCTGCATTCACGATTCTCAAATTAGCCAAAATATTTTCTTTTAGCCCAATTGGAATTTCGATTTCACTCCAATTAATTGAATTGAGAGCATTAAACGTTTCAGTGATCTTCTCATTCGAAATGCCGAATGCTGCACATAAAATCTCACTAGGAGTCAATTGAATCGACTGAAGTGCAGCAAGACTTTGAGCGGTAGCCATAAAGTCACGATGAATAGTTTCACTGATATTCGAAGCAGAGAATGTTTTGAGCATTGCATGAATAGTCTCAATTTTCTCTTTCAGATATAATTCCTGTTTTTCAACGGTGCTTGCAGTACTCCAGAATCCTTGTACTTGTTTCTCAATCGGTTCCCGAAGACGTTCAACGAGAGCTTGAGAGTTTGGAGATTTCAAGAAAACTTCCATGTTCTCGTGTTCGATATTATCTTGCTGTAAACTGAAATCAGAAGATAAACTGCTCATTGAAGTCAAATCGTGAGACACAATAGCTTGAGATACTTTAATTATTGATGTTTTCTCTTCAGTTGGGAATTGTACAAGACAAGAATCACTGGATACAACAGCCTCAACAGCTGATTTTATATTTGCAACTGCAACAGAAATTCTTTGATCAACGAGTTTCTTGTCTGTTGATTCAGATCGTGGTTCAGGTGGATTCAACTTTCCTAGAATACTGTCACAATTGAACGATGATTCAGCAAGAGCTTTTATGTTTTGACAAACAGATTGATGAACTTGCTCTGAGAGAGAAATTGATTTCCACTCAACTTTTGATAAAACTTCTAATGTCTTTTGAACAGTTTCACTGGTGATTCCAAATGCTGCACTAATTATTTCTTTGGTTGACTCTTCGAAACTCTTGTAAGCATCAACGCTGTTTTCAACTCCGCCCAATTCAGCGTCGACTGCTTCAGAAGCAATAGTGATTGCCATCATTTTCATTGCATCATATTTCTCATGAAGTTTCAGTGGAACCACAAGCGAAGATTGTTCTTGAGGTGAAGAAGAACTCCAGAATCCTTGAACTTGTGATTCTATTGGTTCTTTTAGATGTTTTTGAAGTATCAAAGAACGTGGAGTATTAACTGAAATGTCCGCATTGTAGTCGTTATTTGATTTCTGCTCAAGCCCAAGTCTTGTTGAAAAGCTTGTCATTGAAGTCAAATCGTTTGAAACTACCAGTCCAATGATATTTGTGATAACTGCTTTCTCATCTTCAGGCATTCTTATGAGCTCTGAATTACTCGAAAGAACTGATTCGACTGCAGCATTAATGGTTGCTCCCACTTCAATTTTCCTTTGTTCTGAAAACTTGCAATCAGTAGAAGCAGATTGAGGTTCTGGTGAATTGAGTTTTCCGAGAATGTTGTCGCAATTAAATGATGGTTCTGCAAGTGTTTGAATATTTCTTGAAATTATCTGATGCACGTGTTCTGGCATAGAAATGTTACTCCATTCCACTTTGCTCATAACTTCAAGGGCAGTCTGAACATTTTCACTGGTAATTCCAAATTCAGCTCGGACGATTTCTCGCGCAGCTCTGTCGATTGTTTTGGACGATTGGAGGTTAGTTTCCTTTCCAGTAAAGTTTTGATTCAAATTTTCAGATACCATTTGACTTGCAATTGTCTTCATTGCTTCGTACATTATATCCAATTTCTGTTGGACAACCAATGATGCTTTTTCTTGATTAGAAGCAGTACTCCAGAATCCTTGAACTTGAGTTTCAATTGGTTCCCGAATCTGTTGTAGTAATGACTGCGAACTCTTTGTTGGTAGAAGAGCGTTTGCATTCTGATTTCTCGTAATTTTCTGTTGGAATCCAAATGTTTCCGAACTACTACAAAATGATGTCAAGTCATTTGATACAACTAAGCCAGCCATATTAGTGATAATCACCTTTTCTTCTGATGGAAGCTGCACAAACGAAGAATCACTAGATATTACAGACTCAACAGCTGACTTCAAATCGACAACAACTTTCGCTTTTCTCTGTTCCGCTAGTTGATAATCAACAGACTCCTCGTGTGGTTCCGGAGCACAAAGTCTTCCCAAAATACTGTCGCAGTTGAATGTTAGCTCAGCAAGAGCTCTGATATTCTTCGATACGATTTGGTGTTCCTTTTCTGGCAATAAAACATTGCTCCATTCAACTTTTGACAATACTTCTAGCATTTTTTGAACGGTTTCATTTGAAATTCCAAATGCTGACTTAACAATTTCTTTGATAGGAAGAGAAACAGTTCTGAAAGAAGCAAGATTTTCTTCGTTTCCTGAAAGTTCAGTGTTGACTGATAATGTTGCCATTTGGATAGCCAAAGTCTTGAGGGATTGATGAACGGCTTCAAGTTTTTCCTTCACAACAATTGCTGCTCTTTCTTGATCAGTTGCAGTCTTCCAGATACCTTGAATAAGTTCTTCTGAAGATTCTCGAATCTTTTCAGATAAGTTTTCCTTATTAGTTTCCTTCAGGATTTTTCTTGCTTCTGAGAGTTCAAAAACGTTGTTGAATTGGAAAGATGAGGAAGCTGAATCAGAAGAAGTCGTTAAACTATTAGTAGCCATCACTCCGAGAATATTCGAGAGAATTGCTTGTTCGTTTTCTGGTATTCTATCTAAAGAGGAATCAGACGTGATGGTTGTGTTGAATGACGACATCACATTCAGAATGCATTTCGCAGTACGAAGATCTCGGAACTCTTGAGAAACAGATTCCTGTTCAGCTGGAGGAGCAATCAGTTTACCAAGGATGCCAGATGATTGGGATGAAGATTGTGTGAGAGCTCGAACATTTTGGGAGATATTAGAATATACTGAATCGGCAAGATCAATGGACGTCCAATCCATTTTGTTCATCAGAGTTAGAAGTTGATCAATCGATTCAGAGGAGATTCCGAATGCAGCCTGAACAACTTCTCTTGGAGATAACTTCACGAAATGATGACTGATAAGATGTTGTTGTTCCTTGTGAATATCTCTATTCAGGCTCTCCGTGACAGTTTTGATTGCATGAGTTTGAAGAGAATGATGGATAGTCTTTAACTTCTCACAAACGATAGCTCCAATCTTTTCTTCTCCGGAAGCCGTATTCCAGAATCCCTGAACAACATCTTCACTACTTTCTCGTATTTCTGATCGTAACACTGACACGTTCTTGGCAACAAGAGACCTGCTAGCATCCAACTTTTCTTGAGCTTCTGAATACGTCACTTCAACAGTCTGGTTTTCAGAAGACGCTCCCATTGTATTCAAATTTTGTGTCGCCATCATTCCAATGAGATTGGTGAATGCTGTCTTTTCATCTTCTGGAATTTCGGCAAACAACTCGGAAGAATCAATAGTGGATTTCAAAGAAGCTGTCACATCCAAAACAGCCTTTGCTTGTTGAGATGAACGAATTTTTAAATCAGCAGACTGTTCTTGTGGAACAGGTGCTTTCAGCTTTCCCAATATATTCGAACAGTCAAACGTAGATGGCGCAAGGCATTTGATGTTTTTCGAAATATTTGAATGTTCTGGAAGTGGAAAATTTATCTGACTCCAGTCCATTTTCTCAATTACATTGAAGAACTGTTGAATGTTCTCTGTGGAGATATGGAAAGAAGAAGATACAATTTCTCGTGGGCTTATAGTTTCGACGCTCACTTTACCGACTGATTCAACCTCTTTTACGAGCTCTTTGTAAATATTCTCGCTAGCCATGCTAGCTGCCAAAGTACTCAGAGAACTGTAGATTGATTCAATCTTCTCATTCATCAGAACAGCTACCTTTTCTTCATCACTGGAAGTATTCCAGAATGATTCAACTGATTCCATAATGGGCTCACGAATATTTTTCTTTAGGTTCTCAGAGTTTTTGGAAATCCATGTCTTGGAAGCAGTGAGCGATTCTGGGAAGTCTTGATAGTTCACAGAAGCTGTTGTTGATTCAGATGACGTTGCAATCGTTGAAAGGTTATGAGAAACCATTACACTAACAAGGTTAGAAAACACAGCCTTTTCTGAATTGGAAATACTCTTTGAGAAGTTAGAATTGCTGGAAATAGTCAATTGAAGTGCAGCACGCACTGAGAGAACAGTGGTAGCTTTTTGAATTTCTTGAATTTTTACATCTGCAGACTCATCTTGTTGTTTTGGAGCTCTCAACTTTCCTAAAATACCATCACAAGTATTTTGTTCCGGCGCCAAAGCTTGAACATTGGCACGAATTGCAGAGTATTCCTTTTCTCCAAGTTCAATCTTACTCCAATCCATTTTTTCAAGAACTTGAAAGAATTGCTCTGTTTTGCTTTCAGAAATTCCAAATGCTTCTGAAATGATTTCTTTTGGAGTGATGCGTTGAGATCCAATAGTTTCAGCCTTTTGATCAGTTTTTCTCATTCCCAACGTGGCATTTTCAGAGATGAATGTCGCTGATTTGACAGTAAGAGATTGTTTGAAACTTTCCATTCTATCTTTTAATGTTTTCACAACTTTCTCTTCATCTCTTTCTCCTCTCCAAAATCCTTGAACGATTTCTTCTCTTGAAGAGGTGAACTTCCTAGTCTCGTATTCTTTTCTTGTCTCACGACGCATTACTCCACTTGCACTCATTTTCTCCTCAGCCACATCATAGAAAATCTCAGTGTTAGAAACAATGTTAGAGGGTGCAATAGTTCGTAAATCACATCTTGAGGCACTGGTAATGAGAAGACTCATAAATGCGGCTTGCTCCAGTTGGCTCATTGAACCTAAAGACACTTCGCGACATGTAAATTCATCTGCAGAAGCTCTCAATTGAGCAAAAACTCTCGATTCAGCCCGATCTCTCATAACTAAATCAAAGTTTTCTTCTTGCTCTGCAGGAGCAACAATCCTTCCCAATACACTTGGAATATCAAGAAAAACTGGAGTACTGGTCAACGCTTGAAGATTAGCAGAAAGTCTCTCTTTCTGAGAATCCATCATTGTTATATTTTCCCAATCAATAGCTTCGACGAAGTTGATAAGACGTTCAAGCGATTGAGTAGATATTCCGAATGCAGCAGCTACAACTTCTCTTCTTTGAGAAGCAATTTCAGTGGAAGTCGTTTGAGTAACAGTAGACCTTTGATGTTTAGAAGACATTTCAATGCTTGTTGAAGATGCTGATTTCGTTTTCAAGCTCATGCTTTCTGTGCTTTTCGCCTTCTGAAGAAGAGTTCTTCTAGTACTTTCGCCTTTGGTTGTATTCCAGAATCCAGTACAGACTTCTTCTTGTGAAGCTCGAAGGTTTAGAGAAGCACGGTCAATAGATGCTGAACGTCTTCTACACTCAACTGATGACCAACTTTCTTGCATTTTAAATCTTCCTTCAAGACTAGCTTGTCTCTCAAGTGGAGGTCTACCAGAATGAACAACAGATTCTTTAGATGAAGATCTTTTAATAATTGAGTACGAAGAGCTTTGTTCCAGTTTCCTAACTTTACTTTCGAGTGAAGTATCAACAACGGATCTTTTCACTTGTTTGATTCCTTCTCCAGAAATTACAGTTTCCCATGGTTCTTCCAACACAACAATCAATTGATTGGCATGCTGTTCCCTTTTCTTGATCGTGACTTTCACTTCGACGACATCAGTCTCTTCAGCCCCGATAACGACATCATCTAGTTTCAAAAGCTGCTTTTCGATACTGCTCAACTGCTTAGAAACCTGCTGTGACGGCTCTAAGCCGTGTTCATCACTCTCTGGAATGTAGGTCAACTTTATTCACTGGCCGTTAGCCAAAAGTTTATTGAAAATTCAAAAGTTCATCTTTCAGAAAGAAACGCGAAAATTGTGAATAAAGCGAAACATTTTTAGTCTTTTTTAGACAAAACCTATCCATTCCTCACACAACTATGTCAGACTATAAACTAAAAGGGCAACCAGGCACGACAGTTAGAGTTAGAATTTCAGGGACTTACAAAGACAAAAAGAGTTGTTTAGCTGTTTTTTGTGTTGATGCGAAACGACTTTGACAATGTGAGCCCCCTCTCTACTCATTCACTACTGGGTATTTGTACACAAAAAAGGTCAGAGAACAGTAGACATTTGGACTCTTAGTATGCTAAAATGGCTTGTTTAGTATTATTTTCACAAGTTATCTCCATATCGTCACCCAGCTCAATGTATATCGAACTGGATCTGACACTGCTACTGGACTCTGTAATAAGACCGAAAAGTACCTGGTGCCATGTCATAAAAGGGTTTCAATGCGTCATCGTTGTGATTATAAAAGTATCATTTCACAGTCTCCGTCTCTCTCCTTTACAATCACTCACGGCTCCAATTAAAGTTCTCACAGTTCAAAAAATGCCGACACGGACAAGCAGATGCAACGAGCGGGAGACACTAAGTGTCAACTCACCTTGATGATAGAACGATGAATGTGAATAGTGTTCACTTGTGTGCTCATATGAGCTATGAGCATAGTGAGATTCTTCTTTATGCATCATACTGCTGCTGCTGCTCTTCTGTTCGGAACGAATCTCCCGAAGCTCTCGGAGCCCTCCAGACGATGCAAGATGCATTGAAGCGTGCACGTAGTTCCCGAATACTCTTTTGAAGAGCACGAACACGGTGATCTCGCCTCTCGCATCCTTGCGACGAATTCGTAGATCTTAGGACAACAATCTTTGAAGGGGGATTGGTTAAGCGCGGTTGCAGGGAACATTAACGCAACTAACTTACAATACGGTATGCGCAATTGATAGTCGCGCAACGCTTTTACGAGAAGTTACGAACGAAGTTTACGTATCTAAAAAGGTCATGGTGTTTTCTTTTTCTTCTTTTTTTCTGAATTGGCGTGCGCGTGCTCGGTGCATGGAGATGATGGTGGTTGGTGTGTGGGTGTGTGTGCTTAGGTGGAAAAACAGGGAGATGGTTCAGATCAAAATCACGCAAAAATCAATCAATGTGCGGGGAAATCTCATGATCGTCTAAGGTCAGGATATAAAATAAAATAAACTAACCAGTGGCCGCTTCAGCGACAGTTGAAGATGTTGAGCCACGTTCTACTCCGGTGTTCTTGATCATAACTGCACAGCTCTCAGCTACTTGCTTGAATTCAGCAAAACGTGCTTCTGATGATTGACGTTGCACTTGCTGCAAAATGAAAATCCAATGAAGACAGAAACAAAAGCTAAACGCTTACCTTCATTCTGGCTTCTGTCTCACTCAAGTTGGTGCTCGAGCTCTCACTCTTTTGAAGATAAACCATATTGGATGCGTTCTCCTCGGACATTTCTTTGAAACGTCCATACGTGGCAGTTGAGTTGGCAGATTTAGAAGATCCTTCGACAGCAAATGAATCAGCATCATGGAAGATTGTAGTGGAGATTGTTGCATTCTCAGTTTCAGCTGATCCAGCAGCAAACACGACTTTCGATTCGTTTCTTTGTTGACGAACACCACTGACTTCTTCTTTCGAACTCTTCTGATTCTCAAATCCACACAACATCATGGCTTGTTCTTCACCGAGTTCACGGAATTTTCCTGTTCCCTTTTGAATATTAACATGTTTTGTTGTAAGTTCTGCACTTGCTGAGGTGGCCTTTTGATTTGCAATTGTACAACCAATTGTCGTGTTCTCTTTCTTCAACTTTGGTCTTCTGATTTCTGCGATAATTGGAGAGTGATTGTTAGCCGTTTCAAATGTTGCTTCAAAGATGGATGACGATTCTTTCTTCACCAAATCAACGAGAGTTGGTGATCCTCCATTCCATGAAGCCATAGATTCTTCCGATTCAGACTCATAACGACGTCCTTTGCTTCTGAATTTCTTCTCACCAAGAAGTCGTTCACCTTCCATTTGCATTGCATACTGTCCTCCTTCTGCTTCTCTTTCCATGAATCTCTCCTCGGATGATTCAGAATCAAGATGCTTTCCACGTTTCTTGAATGCAATCTCTCCACGAAGATGAATTCCTTCTTGAGACATTTCATACTGTCCCCCTTCAGCCTCAACTTCTTTTTGGGTCTTCATTGTTGCCACTTTGACTTCTTCAACATGTTGAACAACAGCTACATGTTTCTCTTCTTCCTCTTCTGTTTCATATCTTTTGATTCTTCTGAGAGTTGTCTCATCTTCAAATCGTTGTCCTTCTTGTTCCATTTCATACCCAGCTGCTTTTTGTTGTCTCATCATCTTTGATTTTTTCAATAAGAAAGTAATTGTGTGAACAAGTGGGACAGCAATCTTTACAGTGTAATTAGAAGTATCCTCTTTCTTTGCAACATCACAATCAGCAAATGCATGTGCACATCTTGGTTCCATTCGAATGACTGTTGCTTTTTCAATACTTTCTTCAGTTTCGAATCTTCTAACTCTTCTAAGAGCACCTTCTCCTTCAAAGTGGCGTCCATCTTTAATAAGATGAATATCTGCTTTTTCTGGATCTTCCAATTCGATTTTATCTTTTTGAAGTTCATCAACATAGATCTTTTCAACTTTTTCAATTGGAATTGGAGATGGTGTTTTATCAGCAGTTTGTTCGTAATGAAGTCGGAGTTGTTCTTCAGCCAACACGTCATCAGCACGCTCTCCGATGACGTAGGTCTTTAGAATGTTAGTAACATCTTCAACGACTTCAACTTCAATATGAGTAAGAGCCGACACAGATTCAGAATCTTCACGGAGATCGCTGAGCAACTTTTTGCTTACTTCGGCTAGGTAATCTTTCTTGTTCTGAATGATCAAATTCGAATTCATTTTTTTATTTCAAAACTTACAACAAAATCAGGAACATCCAAACTAGCTTCGCGTTCCATTTTTGTTTCGCCGTTTTCGATAAGAGTGATCTGAAAAACAAAACATTATTTCAACATATTCCACTTGAAATACCTTGTACTTGGATTGGCCGTCTTTCATCTCTTCCAAAATCAAACTTTTCTTTCCGATCGTGGATTTTATCTGAAATTTTACAGATAATTATAATATTATGAAGGTTTATAATGCTCACCTTATAATTAGTTACAGTATCTCTAACTGTCCATGCACTTGAAATGCAACTGTCAACAGTAATCAAATCGGCTCCTACTATTTTCTCCATTTTCAGTTTTCCTTCAACCGTCGTTCGAACCTGAAACAAAACTTGTTTCATCAATTGAATATTGAAAACGATCTACAAACCACTGGTGGTCCTTGACGTTTTTCTTCATATTCGATTTCAGTTTCTCTACGGTTTGAAGGTCCGCTAGACGCACTTCTTTGTTGGATTTGAATTTCTGAAAAACAATTTTTCGAGATTGACTCATTTTTCAATTTTTTCCAGAATCCTCATAACATGTTTTTTGATAGTTTATGAATATGATTTTCAAATTGAAAATTACAAAAACTAACGTCTTTCGTTTCTTCTCTCTGCGTGTGGAGATAACCGACTTGACCTGTCACCTCTATTAGTATCTCTTCCACGATCATCATCTGTAGCCGTGTCAACACTATTCTGATCCCATGTATACACATTTCCAACTCTTAATTGTCCACCATCAATTGTTTTTATCGGTTGTCTCTGTTGAACTGAACTAAGTGATGCGGATTTCGGCAGAGCTTTTCTATTTGCCACTGGACTTGGCTCCGTGGACAGACGGAGTAAATCGAGTGTGGCTTCGTCGAGTTTCGTTACAGATGATGTTGGAGCTCCACGTGTTGTTGGTCCTTTTTGTGCACGTGGCCGATATTGTAAGTGTGCACGGTCTCCAAATGCGGATTCATTCATTGTTCTACTTAACGGACCAGATGATTCATCCACAAAGTGAACATTTCGTGGCGAGGCTGGCATTGACACTGAAATAAGTTTGATTTTTAGATCAATTTAAACTCGAAATACTCACTTTCGCGATTGTTGGATCTTCTTACTCTGTCAATCGTTGCATAATCGTCTTCATCAAGATTCGTATTCACCATTAAATTTGGTTGTTGATGACGGCGATACTCCTCGTGTGAGTGTGTTCTTCCCTGCAAAATTCGCATTCACATATTTCAAAATTGTATTGCTTCATTTCCAGAGATTTCCCACCCAATATTATTTTAGGGGAGTTCAAAATTTAAACCAAAAACGAACCCCGGATCTTCTTTCAGATCGTTGCAATAACTCCTGTTCGCGTTGTTTCGCGGTTTTTCGTTCGCTTCGCGCATCGATCACATCTTCTGAGAGGTTCTGTTGGCTGTTATTATTTCCAGATCCTCCAAACCATCGAGTGAAGAAACCTCCTCCACTCGATTGTTGTTTCTTGTCCATTTTCTTCTTTTTCTCTTTCTCCTTTTTCAATTCTTTCTTGTGATCTTTGATCTTCTTGACTTCCGATGCTGAGCTAACAGCGACTTTCGTCGAAGTTAGGGTATCACTGAAATCATTTCTTTAGATTACATATTTGATTTGGATGAACAAAAACTCACGGTGGTGACGGTGATCCTGATCCTCTCAGCGGTCTGAAGCCAGGTTTGCGCGTTCCTCTTTCTCTACAACAACTTGGATTATTGCCTTCTTTGTCGATATAATCAAGTTTCCGTTCCACAACGAGTGGCGGCGTGTGTAACGGTTCGACGTCACTTTGCACATTCAATGAAGTTTCCCACATTGACATGCGTTTATAGTTGGCACTGGACGAGACGAGTGACGGGACGGCAACATGTGGGACAGACGATGAACGTGATTTTGATAGCTTTTTTGTGTACACAGGTTTTGGAATATGAATAAGACCTGGCACTTCGTATGGTAAATCACGTCCATCATCATCGGCTATTGTCGGTTCACATAACTGTTTTTTATTTCCTCTAACCGTTCTGCCACCTGATACACATTTACACAGACAACAACGACAACATACACAAACCATCCAACCGATCTGGAATGATGGTTTTAAGACAAGGACAACATTACGAGGGGTTAGTTTTATTAAATATGATTCCAGTCACTAATAGTTAGCCAAACTTTCATTTTTCTGATTGAAAAAATCAATAAGGAAGGTTAAAAGAGTGTAACAAGAGGTTATCATGTCTTTTGGAGGAGGGATGAAGCCTCTAGGACTGTACACATGTTCAAGTGGAACAAAAGAAGAAACGGAGAAAGTGCTGCTCTCCCAACCGAGCGGAAAAGGAGAGATACAATTGAATGGAATTCGGAAGTAGTAATCATTACCTGTGCAACTAAAACTGCTTGAGCGGTCGTCTGCCCGACCGCCGCAGCAATGAAATCCAATGGATCAGGAATGATGATTTCGACAAGATGATTACAGGCAGAATATAGGAAAGAACTCAAGAAGTTATCATCATTCGATCGATTGTTCGTATCAATTTCAATGCTTTGACAGGTGCGAATAGTTGTTTGCGGCAAGGGAATACTCGGAGAGGAAAGTAAATCTCTTGGCAAGAAACCGCCACCACTCAAGTGGTTTACTGTTTCTGATTGATGAGTTGATGATACTTTTGATGAAATAGAAGACGTCGTAAGAGTGTCTTCTGATTCAGATTCTACATCATCTGATGCTCCATCAGAAGATACTTCTTGACCAGAATAGTTAGTTGGCTTCTGGTAGCACAATGACGTCATAGATGACCCGGGGAATTTTCTAATTTCGTAGTCGTTAATATTCGAAAAACCGAGCGAATGTGTAGTGGGTGGATAGAATGATCGAACCTTCTTTTTTCTTTTCAATTACACTTACCACTACATTGGTTTTGCCACCATCTTTACAAAAGAAAATCAGATATAGCGTGTTGATTAAAGAGAGCGCAGAGAAAATTGAGAGCAAATAATTAACGAGTGTTTGTGATTAGCGATCAACATTAGGACGAGAAAGTATGAAAAAGGAGGAGTACTATTACTAGCGAAAAGAAGTAGTAGGTCAGAGCTCTGTCCAGAGATCTATATCCACTTCAATAGAAGAGCACTCAGCTGTTATGACAGTTTTACTAGTAGTTGATTAAAACTGAATTCAAAATAGATAATTGTTTTAAGGCATACACACGAATGTACAGAGAAATAATGCGGGTCGTTAATATAAAAGAAAGCTTCTACAGTGTCGAAAAAAAAACTGTTCTTCAATATAAGAGCACCTTACTAACAATTAATGATCTTCAACCTTTTGAAAAAATGCCCAAAGTACTTTTTCCATGCTTTATGTTTTGCTCATTCATGCCACTTGCTCTTTTTTTTTCTGATATGTTTGATCTAGTTTTCTCTGCCAGTTTCTTTGCCAACCAAGTGGCTTGTTATCCGTAAGAACCAAAACGAAAAAATGCTCAGTGCTCTTTGCCTCCGACCCTGCATTGCTACTGCATTGTTGACCTCGAAAATCTGTCGTTTCGCCTATCACTTTTTGTCGAACATATGTCCTCGGCGCCAAACCTATCTATCTTTTTTCTCAATTTTCAACGCTTCTTGAGATACCCCTAACAACATTTCTATTCTTTCTCAAAGAATCTTCCAGAAATGGTATGACAACCTATGGATACAAAATAAGAAGAGATGAGGGAATACGTAGATCATAGAGAAGATGGATGAATGTGAAAATGAGAAAAGTCTAACAGACAGCTGTTGGTTTTTGAGCTTCTGGAAAACGAGGGGGTTATAGAAATGACAAGAGGAAGAAGAGGGTAATTATCACACTGAAAGAAAATAAAGAAGATGTTTAGGTGTCAAAATGAACTGTTTCTAAGAAGAATATCGAGGGGAAAAAGATCTATGTAACACAGAGAAGGAGAAATAATGATTTTTGAACGAGAATAAGAACAATCAGGACAACCCACTTGACAAGTGGATTCAAAAAAGAACATAGACAAGATGGAGGAAAGTCTGCCACGTCATAAAAATCATTTTTGATATTTGTGTAATGAAGTTTGGTATTCATGGAACACCTAAAATTTATTGCAAAGGAATTCACCCATTTTCCTAGCTACAGAGTACTTTAAGACTACATGTGATTCAAGAACTGACCACTTAAATAAAAAGTACCAGTTCTAGATCATGGGAAACAAAGCAACAAGAAAATATCAGAAGAACTTTTCCTTGATACCTTAAATTGAAAAGAAAAACGTTTCTGAAGAAGCCAAAACTTATGAAAGCCAAAACTTATGAAATAATAGGAAACTCAGTAAGTGTTAAATTTGAAATTTTAGATACTGGGAGAAAAAAAAGTGAAATCGAACAGCTCGTATAGAAAGTTTAACGACTGGAATCCCGTGGACACATGTCGAATCATAGCATAGGAAGTTAGCACACAACAACACATAACAGATATTCATGATATTCAAGAAATGTACTATTTCAGTTTTTAAAGAACAACAAAAAGACAACAACGACAAGATCAATCAATAAATAGATGGGATAAAGGGACCCATTGATAACGGATGTGTGCATGTGGGGGCGAAAGAAAAAGATATACATAGAAGAGCAGAGGGAAGAGAGGATCGGAAAATGTGTGATACCCGCAGAAGAAGATTCTTTCTCGGGCTACTTCCATCGAGGCGCCTGTCGTTCGCGTCTGATGTCTCCTTTGAATCAATGTTTTCTCTTTTCTTTTTCGAGTTTGTAGATGATGAAGAGAACAATCAATTGGAGCTGATAGAGGAAAAGGCGAAGAAGAAGAAAAAGAAGTGCCAGGATGTTACAACCTGAGACGAAGGAGATAGCGTCCATTCAATGGCCGAGAATCACTTTATGAAACTTGTTGATACTTTTGCAACGTTCACTTATCATGACTACTTTTTCAGAGCCTACAAGTGAAACTTCAGAAAAATCAGAGAAATTAAAAAAGAATTACAAATTAAGTTTGGATAGAATATAATAAATGTTCCGAGCTCATAGAACTGACAACGGGTTTTAATTAATCATTTCATAGATCACCAAAATTTAAATGAGGAAACAACAACCAATTTTATCAAATGTTATTTTCCTTGTCGTAACAGTATAATAATAATACACGTTTAAAAAAGAAATGAAAGATATTTTGTGTTGCGGAATCAATGGATCTTGCTCACAAACAAACACATGTCGTCGGAGAATCATAACCTTTGGAATGCGATAAAGTGTTTCGGAGAGAATCCCAAAGAGTTGTTCCATACCACTTGCATGTGTCAAACTCTTTTTTCGAAAAAAGGAAATAGATGTTTTGATTGATTTGGTTTTGCGTTTTAATCATATTCAATATGAACATTTATGGAGGCAATAAAACAAAAAAGTTTAAATATGGAATATGATTAGGTTTCGTTTATTCAGCTTCGGTCTTGCATCGATAAGTCAAATATGTTGGATTTTTGCGGTTGAAGCACAAAGCATCAGTCAAATCGAAACAACATTTTTTTCGATTCGTTTTTCTTCACGACATCTTCAGTTTGTTCAGAAAGATTGATAATGTATGCAGCAAAACGGTATTTTTACTGTCCTCGATTCGGATTCTTTGTATCAAGAGTCTAGGGAAAGATCAGAATTTCTCTCCTCAATTCTGAGTAGTCCATTAAGGTTCAGAAATTTCAAAAATCAAACGTCAGTATTCTTATTGAAATTGAAAGTTTTCTTGAACATTCAATCCATCATAATTTTGGTTTTTCGAAAAGGTGAGTCTGGTCGCCCTTTTCCGGTGCAATTTCCTTTGGATAATTATAAGGTGTACGTACATTCTGAAAGCTGTCTACTTTTTCTTCGAACAAAACATCACAATTCCCGTTTTTACTAACTAGAAAGGAATATAGTCAAGAGGTTTTCCTCTTATTTAGTCGGAAACTCACTCTGCGTCTTCTCTATTTTTTCTATTTTCAAAACGTGCTCTTTGTAATCCGATAACCATTCTCGGCTACCGCTAATTACGTATTCCATGCCTTCTTCGTCTGTTTGTGTGGTCCGGCCTCTGTAAATAATTTGTTGGCGGCTTTCTGACAAAATAAATGATCGTCCCTTTTACGAGGCCAGACGAATTTTATGACTCGTTATGTGAACATTTACTCATTTTTCAACCCGATGATCAGATATCTAACGCTTTCATCCGTCTTTCATATATTCATATGAAAAAGTCTTTAGAACTGAGTTATTATAGACATGCGTTTTTTTCTTTTCCTGATCTTTCGAGTTTCTCAGAATTCCAATGTTCAAATGTCTGTCAAGAACCATGATTTCCCACAATTAGTTATTTTTTTTTCTTGAATTAAAATTTGAAAGGGCACGCGATAATCAAAAGACTCAGTATGTGTCATATGTTCTACTGTAAACATTCGTCTCATATCTTTCAAAAAATGACAGGTTATCAAACATTTCTCAGATTTTTTACTCATTCAGTTCATCACACAACTGACGATTTTCCATTTAATCACGAATTCAAGACATAAAACACTTTTCAGTTTTCAAATCTCCCAAATGTCCAATTAGAAAACTGATTTACCCCGAGTTCTCGAGTTAACTTCTCTTTTCACACTTTTTTTTTGTTTTTCTTGAAACTCCTTTCATATTTTTATGTCTGGTACTTCCACAGAGAATAGATGAAGCTGTCCATCATATTAGAATTACAATATCAAACCAGTGATCGTCTCTCTTTCGTATTGAAACCCAATAGCAATTGGGAAAATAGTGTGCGAGATCAAAAGACGGAGACATAGATTACACTATGATCAGGGAGCGCACTTTGTGCACTGGCTACTCGGTCGGCAAGTGGGCACTTTGATAAAAACTTTGCTCCGATTTTATTGTGAATATGTTCACTGAAGGTCTCTTCTACAGTGCTCCACAAAAGTTTAACCTCACCCCCCTGTTTTCCGGTATCTCGAGAACGGTAAAAGTTACGGGAAAGCTTCCAACTGACAAAATGCTCCAAATGTTTAGTTATTATGATCCCCAAAAGCTCAGGCAACAAAAATAAAAAGCTGGAAAAATATTGCATTTTTTGTGAAAAAACACTTTTGGCGATCCACAAAAGTTTAACCTCACCCTGAAAAAACGATGAAAAAAGAGGAGTCTTGTGAAACTTGACTCATAACTTGGTTCACAAACGTTTTGGTGAAATGTTTTTAATTGCAAAGTTGTTTCAAATCCTATTTCCTACAACTTTTTAGTTGACCACTTTTTATCCAAACTCTTGGCTGTCGAGGTACCGCCCTTTTAAAGTTGGTTGTTTTTTCTGGTGAGTTTGATCGCGTATCTTGTTGATAGGTACAGTAATCAAAAAGTGGTCAACTGAAAAAATGTTCTTTGGACATTGTTTCATAACATCCAATTAATTCTGAACCTGAAAAAATGTTTTTATTAACAATGGGTATCGATATCTGAAATTTGGCGCAATTTACACTTTTCTTCGATTTTAGGCCTGATTGTCATGTTGTTTGAGTGCTCATAACTCGCTTGAAAATGAATTTGGAAAAATTTTGTCAACATAAAAAATGTTCAAAATAATCAGATGAACAACTGTTCAGTTGAATTTTTTTGTCTATCTCCCCTGTCTGGGAAGTTGCCCGCCCAAGAGTGTGCCCTATTTTAGGACATAATTGAAAATGGGTTTGGCTCTTGAGGGAAGAGCCTGGGCAAGGTGAATTCAGCGCAAGGCAGTTTTTCTAACATCCAGATACCTTCTCTAAATGAATTCAAACAATTTTATCATCAACAACTGCTAATCAAACACTCTTTTGCATAAGTGACTTCGTTGATTGCCCTTGTGATACTAACTGACGAGTTCTCAGTGGAGCCAAAGCAATTGATGTTAATAAAATTGTTTGAATTCATTTAGAGAAGGTATCTGGATGTTAGAAAAACTGCCTTGCGCTGAATTCACCTTGCCCAGGCTCTTCCCTCAAGAGCCAAACCCATTTTCAATTATGTCCTAAAATAGGGCACACTCTTGGGCGGGCAACTTCCCAGACAGGGGAGATAGACAAAAAAATTCAACTGAACAGTTGTTCATCTGATTATTCTGAACATTTTTTATGTTGACAAAATTTTTCCAAATTCATTTTCAAGCGAGTTATGAGCACTCAAACAACATGACAATCAGGCCTAAAATCGAAGAAAAGTGTAAATTGCGCCAAATTTCAGATATCGATACCCATTGTTAATAAAAACATTTTTTCAGGTTCAGAATTAATTGGATGTTATGAAACAATGTCCAAAGAACATTTTTTCAGTTGACCACTTTTTGATTACTGTACCTATCAACAAGATACGCGATCAAACTCACCAGAAAAAACAACCAACTTTAAAAGGGCGGTACCTCGACAGCCAAGAGTTTGGATAAAAAGTGGTCAACTAAAAAGTTGTAGGAAATAGGATTTGAAACAACTTTGCAATTAAAAACATTTTACCAAAACGTTTCTGAACCAAGTTATGAGTCAAGTTTCACAAGACTCCTCTTTTTTCATCGTTTTTTCAGGGTGAGGTTAAACTTTTGTGGATCGCCAAAAATGTTTTTTCACAAAAAATGCAATATTTTTCCAGCTTTTTATTTTTGTTGCCTGAGCTTTTGGGGATCATAATAACTAAACATTTGGAGCATTTTGTCAGTTGGAAGCTTTCCCGTAACTTTTACCGTTCTCGAGATACCGGAAAACAGGGGGGTGAGGTTAAACTTTTGTGGAGCACTGTATTTCGTCACTTCAGTTGTTCAGTTCAGTGATCTCAATCTGTTATTTCCACGTCATAAAACATTCTTTTGTTATTTCCACTGCATATTTCTTTCTCTTGAGCTCTGTTTCATTTTTCATTTTCCCGGAAGATGGTGACCCAGTGGTTTGATTTTGAAAAATGTTCTTTGTATTTTTTTGGAATCTCCCGGAGAAGCAAATATCCAGTGTTTCCTCTATCAATCTTGAAATTGCCTGATGTTGTTTTCTTGTGTTTCTGTGTTTTATTTTCTTGATTTTTTTTCTGTACATGAATCTCTTCATTATTCTTCAACGTATCCACTCTGAAAAAGGCGTATTTCCGTCGGCGGATTTCTCATTTCCATCTTTCTTTTTTCTGTATATTCCCATTTTCTAACACTCTTTTCTTTTATACAGCAACAACCTCCTTCGTCATTGCCATATTTTTAACACAATAACAATAATAAATGAACATTAGATACGTATACTAGCAAGAATGAACCAGCCTTACTTTCCTTTAATTCTCCAAGGATTTCATACTCTCTCTAGAACTATTAATTAAACTCTGCCACACACACACATACGTACGCACAACCGCTATTATCCGGTGCCCGAGAACCTTTCGTGGCTTCTGATCTTTGTTTGTTCTCGCACTTGTCAGACCAACACATAACTCTTCTTTACTTCTTTTACAAGTTTTGTCCAATCCAACAGATTTTTTTTGTTTCTTTTTTCTCATCTTACGACCTGAATCGACATCTGGAGACTTTTCGAAGACCTTCGGATAGCATCTGCTGTTTAGTGTCAGGATGAGTCAGTTAAATTTTTGGACACTCCCGCCAGCGTCCCTCTGACGATCAGATAGGTTTTATTTATTTTTCTGTGGTGGTCAGATGAAGTTTTGAATCTTCTCTATGATCTGCTATAGGCAAGTAATTTGCGAAGCTTTGTGTAGCTTCCCTTGTCTTCTAGGGATGAAAATGCAAGAGTAGAACAGAACTTTTCCATTTCCATAACTAGGACGTTACCGTTCTTGACATGTTCTATTGAAACTTTTTGAAATCAAAATACAGACACATTTCAATGACGTTATCTTTTTTCTTATGTTGCTTTTGTATTGCAATGCAAACTCCCACAAGTGACACAACTAAATAATTCAATAGGTCCGTCTTTGAGTTGCTAAGAAAGTCTCAAAGATCGATCCCCACACCCGAAATATTTATTGAGGATGAAAATACAAAGAATCCCAAAATGGCAACTATCAATGTCACTGGAAAGTGGACAATTGAATTTAAAAGAGGGGACGAGGTTTCCGAAACGAATTCAAATCGCATTGTACCCATTCACTCTGACGTACAACTCTCTAACAGATGACGTTTCCCTTCTGCAGATGCTGCTCCCAGAGCCCTCCCGCGCCCTTTATGAACACAGTCGTAATCTTGGCCTTACTCTTCTCCTTCTTTTTTCTTCTTTTTCATTTAAAGTATTATACGTACATCTATTAATCCTCTAATCCTTATGTTTTATTATCTCTATTATTATCATTTGTCTGACACTTTTGTTGGCCATCTATCTAAAGGAATGAATGAAAGTCTTTAATAAGTATACTTAATCGCGTTCGAAACATTCAAATTTAATTCAATTCGAAAGTCAGAAATTATTTTCAAATGTACCTTCTTTTTTTTCTTCTCAATCACAAAATGTCGCCTTCCCACGAAGATTTCTTCGTCTTTGCCTTGAGTTGATAATTGCTCTTTTCAAGCTCACTTTTCTATTTCTCCCTTTGCATCTCTTTCCACTTCTAATTTCTTTTTTACACAGGAAAACAATGACAAACAGTGCAATTGCATTGCCTCCAACAAGAATAAACCGTCGTCGATCGACTAAAGCTCTTCATGATTTCTTCAGTCGTCCATTCACTCAAAGGTACGTTCACAAAACATTCATTTTTGATTCGTGTCGGCTGCTGTCAATTTCATCTGACTAGACATCTCAATTTCACAATCTAATCCATCTAATTGTTCTTTCTATATTCAAATTTTATGGGTCCTCTTTAGTTTGATGGACGAATGCTTTGTATCTTGATTTGAAGTGAAACCTCTGAGATTTATGGGAAAAATAGAAATGTCAAGATTGATATAAATATATTACTATTTTCTGCCCTTGCGGTTTTCTGAAGAAATAGGTCACGAGGGTCTACTCTTAATGCGTGGCAAGTCGCGTGGCTTTGGAACAGATTGCGACGTGCCTAACGAAATACATAGTCGAATAGCATTGTAAAAGGGTTCTATACAGAATCTTTCTTTTGGTAATCGTCCAAAAAAAGAAACAAAAAAGACGTTAAGCTTTTAGTTACTTGCTCATTAAACCATGGAGTCCGAATAATGACAACAGGTGATTTAGCCACATTTACCAAAGTTTTCGTCCTGCTCAACGTTTGATAAGAGTATTTGGTTCTTTCTACAACCCAAAAATGTTGTGAAAGGTATTCTGGGCAAACTTTGCTTGAATCATCTTCCAGCTAAGAACTGGCAGCTTAAAATCTCTCCAATCACATTTTTCTTATTCGTCTTTGTTTTAGGATCTTCGTTTCCTATTCTCCTCCTCTGATTGTCCTTTTTCTTCGTTTTTTGGTTTTCCGCCTTCCTCCTAGCGTCCACCCATTGCTCCACGGTGCCCAATTATTCCGCCTCAGTGTTTCTTCTCGCACGGGCCTTCGTCGTCCTGCTCAACGTGTCTCTAGAATAAACAATAATCGGAAGGTGTGGTCACTGAGCTGGCTTGAACAAGACCGCCTTCAGAGGTTCACACATTCTTTTTTGACTTCTTCTACCTATTAGTCATCAAGCGGAACGACTCCTGAAGGATCCTCGAATCTTTTAACGTCATCAGGCATTCGGGTGCCCGGGATTGCACTCCTCCGGAACTCTCGACTGAATTGCTAATCGCTTGAATTGCACACTCACATACTCGCCGGAGCACACACTCCGGCAAACTTACATGCTAACCACTCGCCAACCAACTTTTATGCTTTCCCGTCGCCACCGCTGATACTTATTTTTCGAAAGTCTCTGGTTTCGCAAGTACTCCTAACATACATACAAACAAACAAAATATGATGGTTCCAAGGCTTCAATTGAAACCATTACCCGTCGGAAATGGGTGAGTTGGTTTGAAGATTACTGTAGATGTATAGATATGTGCATAGGGAGTGCTCTATAGCTACCACGAAGCAACATCTAATTAGTGAGCTCAGGTTTTTTATGAAAAATATTATTTTTCTGATGGAGTATAATGTCATGCAAGACATCATCGAGTATAGATGTCGGTTGTTTTGAATATTATACGAATCTTTCTCAGTTTTATGGCAGCCGTATCTGCCGTTATCAGGTAGAATTCAAGAAAAGAAGCTTGTCTTCGTTATGACTCTTTAACTGTAGCGGAATGCAGCATGATTATACATTTTTTAGATTGAAATGCTGATCCGTTTCTCAGTCCACAGTTTCGAAACAAGAATTTAAAATTTTTGAATTTAAAAAAGAAAAAAAGAGTTCCGAGTTCTGATTCTGAAAATTTTAAATTAACATATTTGCCCCCATCCAGAGCTCAAGATATTTCTTCCTTCTTTTTCACTTCTTTTTTTCATATAAACATGTTCGAAAGTGCAAAAGTAGATGTGAAGAATCGTGTATGCATCACTGCTGCTCTCAAGAACTTTGCACTCAAACTTTAGTTCTTTGTTAGCTTCAAATCTTGATACCCTCAACTTCGTTATGTACAACTCAAATCAAGAAACCTTGTACATCTTCTAGTTTCCAAAAGATTAAAAAGGGCTTGTAACATATTCCATTTTACAAGAAAACTAACCAAAACGGGAATTCACCTGTTTGGTCACGTCTTCTGAATAGAATAGAATAGAATAGAATATAGCTAGCACCCTTCTTTTTCAATCTTCCTTTTTTTTTAATTTTCCATGTCTTTTACGAAATTCAATCTTCGACAGGCGACGGAAATGGGACGACAAGAAAAGGAAAAAGAGAAAGGAAAAGAGGAGAACTTGCCTTGAATTTCTTGCATCCCTTCTGTGAAACGCCTTTCTTTTTGCCTACTTCTTCTGAATCTGTTCTTGTTATCGTCACCGAATGAAAGAGCACATACACACGTCTTCTTCAATGTTTTCTGGTTCATTTCCTTTTTAATTCCATTTCTTATATTATTTATCTCAAAATAATGAGAAGGTTAATTGAGTGTGAAGAGTCCTCACATCCATGTCAAATCTATTTCTGACAAGCATCTCTTCATCTTGGGTGCAACAGAAAAATATGAGGAAGAAAAAGGAAGAGGAAACGCTAGTAGAAAGAAGAAGAAAAAGAAGAAGGGTGGTACCAGGAATGAGAACTTTACAAATGAAAACTGTTACAAATGACGAACTGCTACATATGAGAACTCCCTATAAATGAGAATTGTCATAAACGTGAACTGTACAAATGAAAACACTACAAATGAGAACGTGGCAAATAAGAATTGTTACAAATGAGAACACGAAAAAAGTGGGGTTTTCGGTAATTTTCAACGTAAAAATTATCTTTTTCCAAGTTCTCATTTGTATCAATTCTTATTTGCCACGTTCTCATTTGTAGTGTTTTCATTTGTACAGTTCACGTTTATGACAATTCTCATTTATAGGGAGTTCTCATATGTAGCAGTTCGTCATTTGTAACAGTTTTCATTTGTAAAGTTCTCATTCCTGGTACCACCAGAAGAAGTAGTAGTAGTAGTAGATGCCGAAGGACAGAAGAATGGAAGCGCAGAGGCAAAAGCACCCTCATGTTGCTTCTTTTTGTTGCCATTTCAATTACACTTTCACGCACGTGTATGGACAACATTTTTGAACTGCTCACACATAAAAAGAAGATAACGGGAGACTTCTATTTTTGTTTTCTTCTTTTCATTTTTCTTCTTCGTTCTCAAGAGTTCAAAAGATGAGGTTCCTGTTTTCATAGAAGTCTTCTAAATAACTTTACTTGGTCATTGTTAACGAATTACTTTTTTGAAAAAATCTTTTTCAATTGAAAATGACTATTATGTTCTTACGAACTATATATTTTTGCTACGTGCCATTTGTTCTCTTTTGTTGTGAAAACGGACACCTTTCGGACATGTATCATCCGGTTCACTGAAAAGTGTGTTATGTCTTCCGTATTTATTATCCTTTCTTCAAAATACTCCATCACTTTTCAATGTTTTTCAAGTGTCCGCATATAGGTGCATTTGGAAGTTTCTTGAAAAGGTCAGTCACATGTTCCTCTTCACTCGCCCCGTCAAATCTCATTGTATTGTGCTTCTTTCGTTCTCCTACTTTCATACACATTCTACTGATGAAATAGTTGTCACACGTATGTACATAGACTAGACAACGACTTCTGTGAGTATCATCTCTTTTGCCACGTCACTCTTGTTTTCCGTTTAGTCTCTTTTTTCACCTCCTATGGCACAAGCCAGAAAGAATCACTCCCTGGAGAATTTGTCCATCTACACCGACCATCACAATCTCGTTTTTTTTTCAGAAGATCACAGTCGATTGCCGGTGTTCGGGTCTCGCCACGAATCAGTGTGGCTCCGAGTTGTATTGCTTCAAAACACGGAATTAATATGTCAAATACCATCGAAATCTCCATCACTATACAGTAAGTTTTTTTAATGTTTGAACTTATTTTGAAAATGCAAAAAAGTTAGTTGTCAAAAACAGGCACATTTTGCACTTTTCTCTCTCTCTCTCTCTCACATTCCATTCAAAAAGCATTTTAGCTTATTTTTGCAAACTTTTGCTCATAGTTTTTCACTTTCAGCGACTTTGCTACAACAGAAACTGCCAATCAAATAGTATGTGAATTATACGAAAATGAAACAGAAGACGAAGAGAAATGGAGTAAAGTGGGCACAAGCTCTCCAGTTCGATTCTCTCGGAATATTGTTTTCTCTGATAAGTTCTCATATCAATACGTATTCGAGAAGACCCAGTTGATAAAAGCAGTATTCTCTCGATGTTATGATTATGACAAGCCATCTGGATCAAGTTGTGATATACTTGCCACTTCAATATTCAAAGTAGATGAACTCATTGGTTCATTTGGCCTTCAACTTCGTCGTCAACTTCAAAAAACTGGAACTATTGCATCTACATTATCTGGAACTCAAAGAGTATCTGATGATTATTTGGGTGGAATTGTTGTTTCAGCTGAAATGCCAGAGAAAGAACAACCGATAGTTGTTCAATTTCATGGGAAATCTTTGGATCGAAAGGATTTTTTATGGGATGAGACTGCAGTTTTCTTTCGAGTGAGTTTGCATTCTTTATTTGTTGTTTTTCATTATCCGACTTCCAGGTTTTCCGCTTAGAAGAAGGGAAAGATGATGACTCATTGGTGTTTCTTTATGAAAGTGAAGCTATCAAGAATCACTCTCATCCCCAATGGGCCGAATTCCGATTGGATACTCAAGATGCTGCAGACAACAGAAATAGACTTCTGGAGATATGGGTCATGTATAAAGATGTAGACGGAAAAGAAGGGTACATTGGGAAGTTTTTAACAACTTACGCAAAGATGAAGTATGGACCGGGATCAGACAATGTTTATAGTGTTATCAATGACGTGAAAAAAGCACAGAAAAAGGTTAGAATTAAAGAAAAAAAAAGTATTTAACTATGCTGAGTTTAGAGTTACGAAAATAGTGGAAAAATGGAACTTGTCAAATTCACAGATGTCTCTTTCTACTCCTTTTTGGATTATATTGTCAGTGGGTGAGGGAAACATTGAAAACAAATAAAACAAATAAAATTGTTTCTCCTTTAGAACACAACTTCATTTTGAAATTGGTGTTGACTTCTCTAGTCCAGAACCAGTTCACGAGTTGGATCAAAGAAGATTTGACGGAGAACTGCACATGGCAATAAGAGCGATTGGATCAATTATCAGAGATTATACACCGTGAGTTTGTCTTTAAATGAACTTTTTTTTTATTAATTAGTTTCAGAAATCGGCTTTTTGCTGCTTTTGGAATTGGAGCAAAGACCCCTCCTTATTTTCATGAATCGAATGAGTTCTTTTTGGTTAGTTTTAATTCTCATTAAAAAAAAAATTTCAAACACTTTTAGAACTGTACTTTGGATCCGATTTGTCGTGGATTGGATGGAGTGATGGAAGCATATCGCAAGACACAAGCATCGGTTACTCCATTGAAAGAATCAAAACTATCCCCAGTGATCAACTACGTGACAAGAATGTCTCATAGATCTGGATTCCGTGGACTTCATTACCATGTTCTTGCGTTGTTCACGCGAGGAGAAGTTACAGATTTAAAGGTTTGACTCTAAACGGATTTTCAAATGTTCAAGATTCCTTATAGGAAATTCAACAAGCGTTAAACTCGGCATCTGATGCTCCTCTATCTATTCTAATCATCGGAATGGGTGACTATGACTTCACTCCTCTCCAAAAGATATGCTCAAAAAGGAAGGATGGGCGACGAGACGTTGTCCAGTTCATCCATTTAAAATCTTTGCTCAATGGAGCTGATGCTCCGTGGCTCAACAAATCACGAATTGCTGAAACTGCTCTTAGAATTGTTCCACATCATATGGTTCAATATATGCACAATGCGAACATAGCAGCCAAACCACCAATTCAGGTATTTAAGCAAAAAAGGGACAAAATTGAAGTTTTTCTTTCAGGTATGCCGATCTCCATTGTTTCACAGTTCTTCTCTGATTCCTGATAAACCAACGGAGTTCAACTTCGATATTGCTCAAGACAATCGTCATGTGGGAATTGAAATTCCTAGTCTAATGCCTAATTTGATGCTTCCACCTGATCTTTCTCCTCGGCCAAGACAAGACAGAAGAGGAAGTGATTCACGTATGTTTTCATAATTAGTCAGGAATCATTGGAAATGTTTTCCCATTTCAGAATATCTTGACGTCGAGACAATGCGTGGAAGTCTAACTGTCCGAGTTCCTGAAAGATGTCACTCTGTTCTTCAGACGAACAGAGAACAGTATCAACGACGGCTGAAGGAGCGAGGATTGGCAAGAGTACGTTCTTTTTTTCGAAGTTGACAAATCCATATCTCATCTTTACAGATGAAATTTCCCCGAGTCGAGTTGAGTACGTTGGAATCAAGTGGAGGATCAACTCAAGATTCATCTCTATAGTTCCGACCCGTATTTTCTTAATTGCAATATAATTTTTCCAAACATTTATGTTCTTTCCAAACCTTCAAAGCCAAATTCAACTGTTCTAAATGGCCAAAACCTGTCAACCAACGAGATTTTTGTGTGTATAAATGATTTTATTTATAATTTTAAAAAAACAACTATGAGCGGTTAACTTTCTCAAATTTTTCCTCCCATTGCGATGAGAGATTCGTAAAGTAGCAGTCAGTCTCATCTCGAATCGTCAATTGTTGGACTGGAGGACTCAAAAACTCATTTTGGAAACATCTACCAACAAGTGGGTATAGAATGGAACCTGGAAAAAAAATAGTAAATAGTTGTGGTCAGAAGAACCGCGATAGCTGAAGGGGAACATACGGACAAAACGAAGTGAAAAGAAATAGACACGATACTGTTTCACACTGAAAACCATTATAATAAGCATTATAAACGAGTATCTGAAAGAATCACTTATTCGTTGATTACATAATTCTTAATCTCGACATACAAGATCACGCAGCAATTAAATGCGAAATGTAGATAGAGACATGTCACTGGATATTCTTCTTTGAAAGATTTGTCCATGTATAAACTCAAAATAATAGCCATCACAAAGTTATTCACTCCTGAGAAGATCACAACATTTCGAAGCAGCTGAAAGCTCTATGATTTTCTCCCGAAAACAAATTTTGCTCACCGTCATGACTCTCAAATTTTCAGATAACTGAAAACGCACACTCAGCGTGTATACGTCATCTATCCGTTCCTGTTGAATTGTTTGAAGTCTTCGTTTATTCATGATAAACAACACCAAGTAAAACTGAAAAATATTTTTGAGTCTAGTTTGAAGTGCTGAAAGTGTCATACAAAGAACGATGCGCAGCTCACAAATATTCCCAAGAAGGCCATTACTGAAATCCGGAGAATACCTGAAGAAACTCGTCTTTTTAGTTTTTCTAACCTCTACGGACTACTGTACCGTAAAGCATTATGAATGCTGATATCCCGCATGCAATCATCAATTCTGAGCATACCAACAGGGATATCCATTTCCTTTTTCGGGTCTCATAAGTATCCACAAAATAGGTGGCAAAAAATCTTTCAAATGCAACTGCGAGGCTTCTGAATAAAGTTTATAATCTTATCTAAAGTCATTTATAATCTTCAGAAATTTTTAAAAATTGAATTGAATCCGTAAAAGAAGCCTGTTGCACAATTTCCAAAGAAACTACTTTCAAAAAGAAGTTTTAATCTGTAATCTGATCTTACATCCCACATGCACATCCCATATAAAAGAACTGCAATAGAGAACTGATAACAAGTGACATAGGATAATTTTCGTTGCCATCTTCTCCATCTTAAACCGTCAACTATTCTATCTTCCACTTCTATTTATTGTTACCTCTGAATGTGAGTGCTCCAATTTCATATAAGCACGTGATGAATCGTCCAACTAAGAAGACGTAGTAACCCAGTAACATGAACAAACCGATGAATGTCAGGTTATAGTGAAACGGGCTTTTAATTGTTGCATATATGACTAACAAGAATGAAGGAACCTCTAAAATCATAGCTAGTAGTTCAAAGTGAATGAAGTAATAAATCCATTGGCAGTGAGATGATATGTCAGGAGGGCATTTGAAAACTGGTGAGTATTGCAAATTCATTCCAAAAGTGAAGAGTGAGAAATCTGAAGCTGCAACGGAAATGTTTCTCAAGAAGCAGGTGAAATTTCGAGAAAAAAAAAAGCAAAGTTTCTCGTGATGTATTGAGCGATTTCTATTACAGGGTACGTTGTTTTTATGCAGCTGACTTTTCCAGGAATTCCAACGAAAAAAACGTCTAATTATTTAGAAATTTTCCATCTTGTTTTTCGGTTTTTGATAACTTGATATTTCGTCAATAAGCAAACTACATGAGGCAATATACAGTTTGTAGTTCCATAACTGCAATCTGAATGTTTGGTTTCATTGCCCTGACTTAGGACGATTTCTTTTGTTCTTGAAATGTTAAATTAACTAACTTTTATACTTTTTATTTAACTAAACGTTTTTGATGTATTTACAGTCTTTATACATTGTTCACCAGTGTGCGACCCATAATTGCATTGATGTCACTCCGTGTGCGGCGATATTGCAATAACTGCGCGCGTCTATTGCGTTTCCACGCATAAACCCCGCCCTTTTGCCAATTCAACCCGAAAATGCGTTCTCAATTAGCACTGTCTTCGCATCGTCTTGTTCGGTTTTTCGGTCATCGTTGCTCAGTATTTGCAACTACAAGTCGAGAAAATGTCTCGTGTACCGGAATCAAATCTCTCTTCCACTCGCAAGCGAGATTGTTGCACGTGACTGGTAAGAATTTGTTTCTTGTGTTTATCGACATTCATTTCGTATTCCAGGAGTTCGGCCAATTCGAGCAAGATATCCAGATGATAGCCAAGGAAAAAAACAGGAAGAAGGAGAAGAAAATCAGAAAAGTTCAGACGAAAAGAATAATGAACAACGGGAAGGACCAAGGAAAATCGATCCTGCTACCAGTTAGTACCCGTTAACGAAACACTTTCGTTTAACTTTCAACTTTTTTGCAGTTAGAAAACTCAGAATGTATGTATTGGCTGTAGCTGGACTATCGTTTGTAACTTCATTTATCATGCTATCACAAATGTTCACAGGAGATCGCAATTCAGCTGATGGCTTGACCAACGAAGACTTTACTAGGTTGGTCATTTAGTTGAGTTAAAAATTCATTCAAAAACGTTTGTTCAGGCCGGGTATTTCATTCAAGAGCTTTGTGGACAAATACCTGAAACACGGTGAAGTTAAACGAATTGTGTTCGTTCCTTCCAACAATCGTGCCATTGCCATTCTCCACCCAGGAGCTGTTATTGATGGAAAACCAGCAACTGAGCAATCTGTTATTGTTGAATACCCCCAGAATGCACAGCAATTTTGGGCAGATATCCGAAAAGCTGAAGCGGAAATTGGAATAGGTCTTGCTCAAGGAGTTCAAATCGACTTGTATCAGGGAATGACAACTTTGAAGTGAGGTTTGATTTTCTCGATTAAAGCTGATTGTTTACGATTCAGAGTCATTGAGTTGCTGATAGGAGTGGTCATTCTAGCTTGGCTTGGCACACAATATGGGCGTCTTCTCCGAAAAAGACTTCTAGAGAACCAGGCCAAGAAAGGCGGAAAAGTATAGATTATAATTATTGTAACGTGCGTGTATTCAGTTCATGTTTTCTCTCGGTTTATTATGTACTAGTTCAATTTCTAATTCCTCGCGTGTAAAAAATAGTAAATTCTTTATTCTCAATTTAATTTTTAATCGGCTATATTATGTACAGTATGATCTGTTTTTCATATCTCGAAGTTTTAAAAGCTTTTCTCCCATTTAAAGTCCTAATCTCAGCATGACTGATCAAATGCGCGATATGATCGCCCAGCTGATGGGAAGTCAGCACGTTGATAACAAAGGTAACGTTATCTTGCTCGACTACAGTCAATCAACGTATTTTTTCAGAAAAGCCCTCCATGCCATTCGATCATCACAGCGTTTGTCGTGCTTTCCTTCTTGGTATATGTCCCCATGACATGGTTCCGGACAGTCGTCTTCAGGTGAGTTGAGTCGGTTTTCCGACTATTCTTTAATCAAAAAATGAAAAGAAAAACACTGAAATGTTAGGTGCCCCCGCAAGTGCTGCGAGCGTAAACGTCGGCAAAACAAGGTTGATTTGTGAGTTTTGACTGTCCATTTCTCGTATAATTATAAATAACTAACTCTGTCAATTCGATTCTGAATTTTTTTGAATAGTGCGGGTGCCGCGTCGTGATTCGATGATCATCTCACCCTGAAGCGATGGAGTCGTGAGTTCAGCCTCTCCTTTCCTTTTGGAAAACACTAGACAAATTGTGGATGTCTTCGATTTTGTGCACCGTCTGCATTCTAAAGTTTTATAAACGGAAGTTATCATTTGCCTATTTCAGAACGTCGTCTCCTGCCGGAAGGTTCATGAACCAGCTCACAAGGCAGATTACGAAAGAGCTCAAAAGGAAAAAGATCATTTCTATGATGTCGACGTAGGTTTAAAAATCGCTTTTAATTTATTCCATGAATCTTCAGGCTTATGAGATAATCGAAAACGCTGTTCGACTAGTTGATATCGAAATTTCAAAAGTTCGTGAAAAACTCGAAGACGACGTGAAAACACAGACATCTCAAGCTGCGGACTCAAAAGCTAAGCAAGTGGCGGAGATCGAAGAGAAAATAGCGAAAAATGTAGAAGAGATAGAGAAGCTTGGAAATGAAGGAAAAATCGAAGAATCGATGAAACTTCACAAATATGTGGAAGAATTGAGAGAAAAAATACAAGAAATTGAGGTAAAAACTTCTAAGAATACCATATGCAATGCTTAATAAGTGTTTTTTACAGGAAAGTCAAACAGAAGTCAGAACGGCTGGCCCAGGATCGAATTCGGCAAAACTTCGCGTTTGTGAAGACTGTGGAGCGCAACTCAATATCACTGATCACGAGTCGCGTATAGCTGATCACTACAATGGAAAAATGCACATTGGAATGGTTGAAACAAGAGAGACGTATCTCAAAATGAAAGAGACTATCGAAGAACGTCGGAAAGAAAGGGAGGAGAAGCTTGGATCTCAGAGAGGATATCAGAGAAGAGATACCTACAACAGGTAGAATACGTTTTTTTTTCTATTTAAAAAAAACATTGATTTTCAGGCGTGATCGTGGTGATAGAGGAGATTACAGAGGCGATCGTGATCGTGACCGTCGTAATCGAGACAGAAGCCGTTCTCGCGATCGTTCTTACAGACGAGATGACCGCGATCGTAGATATGACAGAGATAATCGTGACAGGTACAGTTCGAATTTAAACGAAGTAAAGTGAAAACTGGAGTGTTTGAAAGACATTCGAGTGATAATGACCTTGTACGAAGATTAATCTCCCAAATTGATTTCATTTCTTAGTTTGAAGGTCGTCAATGGCTATAATCCATTTTTCAGACGCGATCGTGATCGTCGCTACTGAGCAAGGATCTATCGCTTCAATTTCGGGTATTATACTCGTTTTAAATTCGTCAAGGACGTCAAAAATTAATCGATCTACTATAAATAATTATTCGTTCCTAATTTTTTTTTTCGTAATCAACGCTTTTATGATTATAAATGTTTATTGATAATAATCAGTACTGTATCACTTACTTATTCCACATGATGTGTTAATTCTGGAATACACGAATATCTGTTGCTATGTCAACAAGTAAACAAGAGTAATTCAAGAAACGAGCATAAACCAATATTTGGTTTGACTACAATGAGCGACTTGTAGCCAATGCTGACTCACCGCTCCCACTTCTCTGCTTTTCTCTCACTATCACCGAAAACTGTCATTGTTTATCAGACTAGACCACTCTACAATCTCCACAATATCATAACTGTTTATTATCAATATTAACCATTTCTCTCATGAAATACATCAATTTCAGGACATGATCCGCAGACGTGGAGGACCTACTGAGTTACGGGGCGAACCAAATGGTAAGGTTTACCAACCCGTTGACGATGAAAGAACCAAACGAGGACAAGTTCGTATTTAGGCTACATAATTCTTTAAATGAATAATCATCTTTAGGAATCGATTGGATTTCGTCACTGGATTTACTTTGTACTGACTGTTGCTGTCGTCTATGCCGGAGTTGTTGCTTTGCACAGAAAGATGCCAGCAGTCCGTGATGGATCTTCCTACGATGAATTCAGTGAGCAAAGAGCTCGTGTTCTGCTGAAACAACTCACTGCTCTTGGCCCTCGTCCTAGTGGATCTGCAAACTTGGAAGTGAGGGAATGTTGTTTGAAAGTCTAACATATTTTATTACGTTTGAAGGTAAAAGCATTCGGGATGATTCAAGACCGCATCAACAAAGCTAATTCGGTGGTCGATAACATCGGTGTGAATAGATTGGAGTTAGATGTGCAACGACCATCTGGGTGTTTTGATCTGAAATTCCTCAGTTCTTTCACTCTCTGTTATCATAAAATCACGAATATCGTTGTTCGAATCGGACCGAAAAAAGGTCCATCTGGAAACTCGCTCCTTCTCAATTGTCATTTCGACACTATGCCTGACACACCAGGAGCCACTGATGATGCCGTAGCTTGCACTATTCTGATGGACGTTCTTGAAGTTTTGTCACATTCTAACACCGAACTTCAAAACGATGTCGTGTTCCTTTTCAATGGTGCTGAGGAGAACTTCCTCCAAGCTGCACATGGATTTATCAATCAACATCCTTGGCGGCATGACATTCGAGCTTTCATTAATTTGGAAGGAACTGGATCAGGTGGCCGTGAAATTCTTTTCCAAGCTGGACCAGGGAACTCTTGGTTATTGCAAACTTACTTAGAGAATGCTCCACATCCCTTCTGTTCTGTATTGGCCCAAGAAATCTTCCAATCTGGAATCATTCCATCTGACACTGACTTCCGAATCTTCCGTGACTATGGAAGAATTTCTGGTCTTGATATCGCCTACACAAAGAATGGATGGTTCTATCATACGGAATTCGATGAAGAATGGCGCATTGAGCCAGGAGCGATTCAAAGAGCTGGAGAGAACGTTCTGGCAGTTGTTCGTGCAATTCTCGCATCTCCATATCTCGAGAAGCCTGCCACTTTCGACGAAGAGAATCGATGGGTCTTTTATGATGTCGTCGGTCTTTTCACTGTTTATTATTCTGTAAACGTTGGAAAACTTCTCAACTACATCGCCTGCTTCGCTACCTATCTTCTTGTGCTTCTCCGTATCAGGAAGCGTGTGTACTCTGTCAACGATTTGGTCATTGCCTTCAAACATCATATCGTAGCTCTTCTCGCAATGGCTGTTACAATGCTTGTCATCATCGCTTTCGTTGTTCAGTTCGATCTTGTGATGTGTTGGTATAAAATGCCAGAAATCGTTGGAGCACTTTACGTACTTCCAATGCTCATTGCTGGAGCTATTGTTCATTCTCACTACGCCGATAACAATCGTATTCGCAACGTGGAAATGGTACAATATGACACCATTCTGATCTCATTTGCCTCGATCCTTTTGTTAATGACATTTTATAACTTGTCGTCTGCCTTCTATGTGCTGAACAATCTTCTTCTGCCTGTTTTCAAAGACGTCATCATCTGGGGACTTGGAGTTTTTGGAATCATTAGACGTGTAACACCACGAGTGCTTTTTTTCACTCAACTTTTCTGTTTCCTGCCAACATTTGTATTCGCTGCATATGCCATTAGCCAATGTGTTGACTTCTTCGTTCCAGTGATGGGGAGGTAAGATAGCAGTGTAATTGGTTTAAACCTTCACAATCTGTTTTCAGACTTGGAAATGCTATCAATCCAGAGTTCATAATGGGTCCAATTGGACTTGTGATTGCTTCCAGCTTCATTCTTTTTGTCAACAACTTGTTCTATATCTCTCGTCGAATGAACTATATCATCAGAGTGCTTTTTGCCATCTTCGCACTTTTCATTCTCGTCTTGATCACTACCAAAGTTGGAAATCCCTATGAATACTCTGATGAAAATCCCCGACTTCGACGAATCATCGCTTTGCATGCCAACCGAACTATTTACGATTTTGACGGTCATCTTGTTCAAAAGGATAACGCATTGTTCGTTCACTCACTCGATTATAGAGGGGCCTCCGATTTGCCATCACATTCGTTTTTGCAAGGAAGTGCTGCTCCAAACTGCACAGGTGTCGCTGATGAGTATTGTCGTATGCCTTATTATACTGCCATTCATGAGCTTTTCCCACCGGAGCAATCTCTATGGGTTCCAGTTCCATCTCCAGTTCCACTTCCATATCCAATTGACTTAAAAATGGTTTCTCGACAAGTAGTGGGCAACAACTTGAACATCACTTTTGAGGTGATTGATTTTCTAAAACTAAAAAATTTTCTATTTAAATTTTTTTTAGATTCGTGGTGGTTATGACAAGATGTCTCTTCACGTAACGCCGCTTAATGATTACGATCTTCTTTCTTGGTCATTCACAGATATCGATATTGAGGAGTTCGGACGTAGACAAACGTATTTCGTATTCATGACTTACGGACATGAAGCTCCAGAAGTTCGTCGTTTCTGGATCCTTCTCGAGCATGTGAGTTGACATACTTTTATCAAAGTTATCTGTACAAAAAAATGAATTTCAGAGAAACGGAGCTGCCCCAGATCCAGAGAAGCAAGAGAACATCGAATTATCCGTTGCAACTCATTATGCACATGGAATCCATCAAGACACCGAAACATTGAGACAACTCAGAGCTATGATCTCATCTAGAAGACAGACACCGGAGCAAGCAGTTGGGTGGTGGAGGTGATAAATTTCTCTAATTCCCAACTATAACACAATGATTCAACATTTCAGATGGGGAATCACGATGGTCGGTGGACGCTCCGAAATCGTCGTCAAGCTTTTCTAAAAGCAGAGAAACTAGATTTTTTTGATAATTAAAGGCATTTCGTGCTATTCAATAACTTTCCAATTCTTATCCATATTTTAATGCGATTCTCAACGACCACTTTCCTTCTAAAAATTCCTTTGTTTGCAAATTTCTAAACATTCCTCTCTTTTCGTATCTGATTTATCCTGAGTATGGGTGTAATTGTTCTTGTCTTGATCCATTTCACAAAGTTTTACCAAATTATAATGAAAACATATATCAAAAACATTTAGATTTCATATATCCAGGCATGATTAGAATAACTAGTTAACAATAAGAGATCAAAACCTTGTTGGATCGAACTTTAAAGAGAAACCTCCCGGTTTTACTTGGTCCGGTCGAACTTCAAACTGCTTCAATAGTTTTGCTGTTTCCGGGTCCACATGAGACATTCGGTTTTCAGGTTGCTTCGGTTTCGCTGCTGGAGGAGCTTTATTTTGCTCGCTTTTAGCAGGGAACGTTGGGAATTCCTCAGGTGGTACAGGATAAGGTTCTTCTCTGGAAAAATAACTTGTTGATTTGTGGTTTCATGAACTTCCACTTACTCAAACCATTCATGATCCATAGCCTGAGAAGCAGTGAATCTATTCTTCGGATCCAATGTCAGAAGTCTATAACAATATTTAGAACACTATGAATTCTTGTAACCGATTTCGAAAACTTACCCATTTAAAAGTTTGAATCCTGTATCATTCAAAAGTCTACCAGCTAAAAACTTTTTTCTCAATTGATTGTATGGATATTTTTCAAAAGTCAAAGCTTTCCATCCGTCAAGTTCTGTGACACCAGGCCATATAGTTTCAGTCGGTGTTCCCAGTTCCATGAAAATCTTTTTGATTTGCTCTATCTCTCCTTTCCCCGGGAACAATGGTTTCAGCAATATGAACTCAGCCATAATGCATCCGACCGACCACATATCGACAGGTGTTGAATAGAGACGAGTTCCCAATAGTAATTCTGGAGAACGGTACCAAAGAGTGACCACAATTGAAGTAAACTTCCTCAAGGGATCTCCATACTCTCGAGCAAGACCAAAATCAGCAATTTTCAAAACACCAGTGTGAGACATCAAAAGATTAGATGTTTTCAGATCACGATGTAAAATCCATAGCTTGTGCATGTGGTCGATTCCAGAAAGCAATTGTCTCATTAATGTTTTCTGTTCACCTATTGAAAATCGTTTGTTCCGACGAGACATTGTATCTAGAAGACTTTTCATATCATGTTCTACAAATTCCATTGCCATATAAATCTTGTCCATGTTACTTCCGAGAAGAATTTCTTTGACATTCACAATGTTGGGATGATTTCCAGCTTTTAATAACATGTTGATTTCCCTGAGAGCTGTAATGGGGAATCCTTCTTTCTCTTTCTCCATTTTCAGTCGTTTTAATGCCACGATTTCATCTGTTCGTTTGTCTTTTCCACGATAAACAACTCCAAATGTACCTTCGTCTACTCGATTGACGCACTCATACTCATCAATATTCCTACAACCCATGAGTCCAGGATAGAAAACGGGTAATTGGGCAATCAGAGCTTTTTGACGAAGTGCCCGTCGTTTTTTCATTGCTTCCTTATGCAATCTTTGTTCTGTTTCCGTCATATCCTCCCATTCTCGATCTTCTGGAGTTTTCAGGTACTTATCATCATCGCTTTCGTCGTCATCATCTGAGTGTAATGCATCATCTACAATTTCTATAACATCTTCATCTGAAAAACAATTTGCTCGCATACATTTACAAGCAACGAAAGAAAAACGTACCATCGTTTTCTTTGATCATACTCGTTTTTTCGTCTTCATGATCACTTTCTGGATCACTTTCAAACTTCGAATATTTTTTTGGTCCGGCAGGAGAGTCTATTGTGAACTCGACAATCTCTTTTTCTTCTTTTTCTTCTAATATTTCAATTGGCGACATTTCAACATCTTCGACCACTAGAATTTCCTTCTCCTTACTTTTCGGATTTGGACCAACAACTGGAATTTTTTATATTGATAAACGCTTTCAGTTTAGAGTAAACCTCTATCAAAAAGTCTAGCGTCTTCGGGAACATCACTCTGCTTCATTTTTTTGAGTGGTGATTTATGCGTCCGATCATCTTCTGGTGATGCTGTCCGAGATCTGAAGTTGTGCTAAAAGTTGAACCAGCAAAAAAAATATCTTACGTTCGATGACGATCTTTATGTCTATCATCTCGTTTCCTATCTTTTTCAGAAGACGCTTCAGGTCTATTACCGCGATGGCTGTCTCCTTCGTGTTTCCGATGGTGATGATGATGTCTGTGCTCATGGCCTTTAACATCACGTCCCGGCCTATCGTAACGCCCTCTGGGTTCTCGATCTTTATGTCTGGTTTCAGGTTCGCGTCCTCCTTTTCTCTCTTCCCGTTCTCTTTCCTTCTTCTTTTCTCTTTCTTTCTCACGGTACCTATCTTCTTTCGCTTTTTGCTGGAAAAAAAACATATATAATATTATTGAGATTGTATGAAGTTTTATACATACAGCATCTTTCGGCTGAATTGAGAAGCGTTGCTCGGTCGTATCATCGTCACTTTCACTGAGTTTCCGCTTACTCAACCGACTCAAAATATTCTCGCGCATCTTAGATTCCAGACCTAGAAATAATACATTTTCTACATTATCGAAATGGAATAAAATGCTAAATACCTTTACCCGAGCTGCTAGATTTAGCTTCCTCGGAACTGGACGCTCGATTGCCTAAAAAGATGCGAATAGTTTGGAGTGGGAGCACATTAAACTCACTTCTTTTGTGACTTTCGTCTGATAGTTCTCCTTCGTCGTGGGAGCTTGCCAAATGATCACTCATAACAGAAGAGTGTAGAATATTTTGCATTGGGATAATTATTCGTTATTTCCGAAAAGATACGGTAGACATGTACGCAAACACCGAGTCTACTTAATGTGCTTGAACCGACGAGCAATTGTTGTTGTCTCGTTTTCAATTTTTGTTTTCGCGACTTAGTGTTCCACTAGATCCACTTAATCTTCAAAAAATTTGCTCATCCAGATAAATAAATGATGTTAACGTCCTAATTTCAGAACATGGCTCTTCCCGGAGAACGATTCCACGTCCTCGCACAATTGGAGCATCTCCAATCAAAATACACAGGTACTGGTCATGCAGACATGAACAGGCATGAATGGGTTGTTAACCAGGTGAGTCAAGGAGAATTCTCATCAATCAATTCATATCGAAATTAGGCAATACATAATATCGGGCAATTTTTCTTTTAGCACCGCGACACTCGGGCTTTTCAAATGTCACATCCTGGATTGAACACCTTGATCGCAGTTGTGGAGAACGAGAGTCGGGCTCGAACCAGATTCAATCTAATCAATCGAATGATTCAACCCTGTGGACCGCCACCTGAGAAAAATCCTCTTGATGACGTCTAAATAATACACTTATTCCTGTATCATCTATTTGAATAAAACTGATCTCCACCTAAGATGCCTGTTGATATTTAATTATAATCTGGTATACTGTATGATACTTGAAAGTACTTGGAAGTCCTGATACCTAGACTGGTAGATCTTCTATAGTAGTTTCCGAAAGTCAGAGTGGATGTTCAATCGTCTAACACATGCATCAAAAGTAGCGTTCAGAATGTGAGTGAGCAGTTTGAAACAAAAAAGAGTAATGATTGTATAGGTCATCAACTTACAAGAATAGATTGGGCCAAGAAAAAAGCCCGTATCTGCTTCAGCATGCAAACAATCCGATCGATTGGTATCCATGGGGCGAAGAAGCATTCCAAAAAGCTAAAGAAACAAACAGACCAATTTTTCTTTCTGGTATGATGAGGCTTTCAGGAAAAATTATATAGAATCAAATTACAGTTGGATATTCAACCTGTCATTGGTGTCATGTTATGGAGAAAGAGTCATTTGAGAACGAAAATACTGCAAAGATATTGAACGATAACTTTGTTGCTATCAAAGTCGACAGAGAAGAACGTCCTGATGTTGATAAACTTTACATGGCGTTTGTAGTGGTAACTTAATTTGACGCAGTTTGTTTTATTCCTACTGATAGTTATAGGCTACAAGTGGTCATGGTGGATGGCCTATGTCAGTTTTTCTAACACCAGACCTTCATCCAATCACAGGAGGAACGTACTTCCCTCCAGATGATAACCGCGGAATGCTCGGGTTTCCTACTATCCTCAATATGATTCACACTGAGGTAGTTATAATTTCAATGAACTACACTAGTCAGACATCTTCTTTCAGTGGCAAAAAGAAGGGGAAAATTTGAAGCAGCGTGGGGCTCAAATCATTAAATTACTACAACCGGAAATGGCTTCCGGGGACGTCAATAAATCAGAAGAAGTGTTCAGTTCAATTTATTCTCATAAGAAATCTTCCTTCAGTCAACTTGGTGGCTTTGGGAGAGCTCCGAAGTTTCCTAAACCATCTGATTTGGACTTTCTGATTTCATTTGCTACAAATGACCCGAATTCTGAAAGAGGAAAAGAGTGCATCAGAATGCTTCAAAAAACTTTAGAATCTATGGCTAATGGTGGAATTCACGATCATATTGGAAACGGTTTTCATCGATATTCGGTAGATGCAGAATGGCATGTTCCTCATTTTGAAAAGATGTTATATGATCAATCACAGCTATTGGCAACATACTCGGACTTCTATAGACTCACTGAAAAGAAACATGATAACATCAAATATGTTGTCAGTGATATTTTCGAGTACATGCAAAAAATAAGTCACAAAGATGGAGGATTTTACTCTGCAGAAGACGCTGATTCTCTACCATCCTACGATTCTACGAAAAAAGAGGAGGGAGCTTTCTGTGTATGGGAGAAAGGGGAAATCCAAAAGCTGTTAGTCGGAAAGAAAATCGGATCGGCAAGCCTATTTGATGTTTTTGCTGATTATTTCGACGTGGAAGAAAATGGAAACGTTGCTGGATCATCCGATCCTCATGGAGAATTGAAGAACAAGAATGTTCTCAGAAAGCTGCTGACTGACGATGAATGTGCAACAAACCATGGAATAACAGTTGACCAGCTGAAAGAAGGAATGGAAGAAGCAAGAAAAATACTTTGGGACGTCAGAACAAAAAGACCAAGTCCACATCTTGACTCAAAAATGGTCACTGCATGGCAAGGACTTGCAATTACAGGGCTTGTCAAAGCGTACCAGGCAACAAACGAACTTAAGTATTTGGAGAGAGCGGAGAAGTGTGCTGCATTTGTCGAAAAGTATCTGGAGGAAAGTGGAGAATTGAAAAGATCAGTTTATTTGGGATCAAATGGAGAAGTTGAGCAAGGAAATGAAAAGATGAAGGCTTTTTCCGATGATTATGCATTCTTAGTTCAAGGACTTCTTGATCTTTACACAGTCATTGGAAATGATCAATATCTCGAAAGATCAATAAAACTTCAGAAGATATGTGATGACAAGTTCTGGAGTGGTAGTGGATATTTCATCAGCGAAAAGGCTGATGAAGTTTCCGTAAGAATGATTGAAGGTAAATTAAAATTGTAGACTCTTTGATAAATATAACGATTTTCAGATCAAGATAATGCAGAGCCAACAGCTACATCAATCATTTCGAATAACTTGCTCAGACTCTATGACATTCTCGAGAATGAAGAGTACAGAGAAAAAGCGAATCAGTGTTTCCGTGGAGCATCTGAGCGACTAAACAAGTAAGTTTCCTATTTATTTGAATGTGAAGTAACTATCTGTTTTCAGAATTCCAATTGCTCTCCCCAAAATGGCGATTGCTCTTCATCGTTGGCAACTTGGATCTACCACTTTTGTGCTTGTTGGAGAGCCTGAATCAGAGCTGCTTACGGAAACCCGGAACAGATTAAATCAAAATCTTATTGAGAATCTGTCTGTTGTACATATTCGTTCAGAAAAAGACGTTTCAGCTTCTGGATCTTCACATAATGCCATGTCTCAAGGGCCACAGCCGGCTGTGTATATGTGCAAAGGATTCGTTTGTGGAATACCAGCCAGAAGCCGTAACGAATTGGACAAATTGTTCAAAAACCTGTAGATTTGTAAATCTTGTCTGTATCAGACTGTACTTAAATCACTTTTAATGTCATTTTTGCCATATTAATAAACTCTTAGCCAGTTTGTCGAACATCAGTTTCAGCCTTCCCGACCACCACGTGTCGTGCCTGATAAATTAACAGATTGTACTACTTTGCATGTAATGTGCTAGAGGACGGTCTCCTTATCACTAAAGCGACTGACGACACTGCCAAAGTTTTACAAGCTAATTTATTAGCGCTCTTCGGCCGCAATGGCACAATTCTCTAATTGGTTTATTGATTCCAGAGTTTCCAATTTCATACGATTCAACTCTAGTTTTCTTCAAGGCTTAGAACTAAATATCTCTTTCGTGATGTCTAGAATTCGGTAGAATATCTGGGGACATCAAAGCAATTTTAATCAACATTGAAATTCGTTTCAAAACATTTAAAGATATCGTGTTCAATATCGTTTATAATGTAGCTACGTGTGACGTTAATTGAGAGGATACTGTAGGTTACGGTAGTTATGGTATCTCTGAGGAAGTTTGATTTCATAATAAAAAAAGGGAAAACATGCACATATCCACCTACTTCATAGATGCAAAAATGATATTCATATTAAACGACCCAGTTAAAATTGGAAGGTCAAACTATGTAATAAACTTTAAGCACAGACTAGAACAATTGAACTTTACTCGGGAGAGTTTTACTATTCTTTTCATTTTCAATAGCTAATTTTCGCCTATTACCAAAATTGCAATATATTCGAATGGAAATCTTTTTTTGTAACTATCCTGTTGTACTAGTTCTAAGCTTCAACTTCTACAACTAGTTCAAATCTTTCTGATCTTACCTCTACCTTTCGATCGTCACATCCGCGTACACGTTTCTCCTTTTTCCAATTTCCTTATCTTTATGGCCTTTTCCCCCATTTTTACCGACTATCACACGGACGTGGCTTCCTTGCTCCCCGGGGTTTTTTGAAAACACTCATAGAGTTATTTTTGTACTCAGACCATATAAAAGTTATGATTCTCCGACTCAATGAAACTTGGGTGTGGCTTGAATGATCTAGAGCAAAGAATCAAGATATGTTGGCGATAATTGGAAAAACATGAAAATCCTGTACAATGAAAATTAAGAAATCTAGACTTCAGTTATGCAATTTTAGTTAGAAGTCCACATTTTCACTCTAGTGAAACGCCGTTCTAAGTGACGCTAGGTGATCGAATGTATGATGGAAATGAATCATTAAAGACCTAGAATTGAATATAATCCTCTCCTTTCAATTCGATTTCACCTGTCCACCACTAAAACCATGACCGTCATAACTAAGATTCCAATCCTATTACCATGTTTCTCTTTTTCATTTCTCCACTTCTCTGTCTCTCCGTTTTTATCAATTATTGTTTTTTATCAGTCTCTTAAATTCAACATCAAGAGCACACAGTGCTCTCTCGTCCCTCTTCTTATTTTTGAACTTTTACTAAGATTAGTTTCCGGTTGTTTTGATTATTGATTTCAGTTTTTAAACCATGAGTCTTCTTCGAAGAAGTTGTCTTCTTCTGGTGGCTCTTCTGGTTCTCGTCACTCATGTGGGAGCAGAATGTGAAGAGAAAGAAGTTGAATATCCATCAAGATATCCAATTGCTTATTTTGAATGGGAGAATGTAAAAATTCCAATGACAATTTGTTTATGGCTTATTGGAGCATCTATCGCTAAGATTAGTGAGTCAATATTAGGGCTTGTTGGTTTCAAAATAAAGAAGTTCTTTGGTTCTGAACACTTTTGAATCTGTTTCTTTCAGTTTTTAATCTGATCCCTCATCTCAATGAACTCTTCCCGGATTCTGCATTACTCATTATGATTGGTTTGATCATTGGAATTATCTTCAAACTGATTGGAGTTAACAAGAATGCGTTCTTCTTAGAAAGTGAAGTTTTCATGCTTTACCTACTACCTCCACTTGTTTTTGATGCTGGATACTTCATGCCTGCTCGACAATTCTTTGATAACTTTGGATCAATTCTCTGCTTTGCAATGATTGGAACTACTTTTAATATCGTGGCAATTGGTAAGTTTTTAATAACACCGGGATATTATTTGAAAAATTCAGATCAGAAAAATAACTCTACAGTACAAAAAAGTGTCATAAGAAACAAAATAAATTTTCAGCACTTTCCCTTTGGGCTATCGGATTGACCGGGCTTTTCTCTGTTGAGACTCCATTGATTCATATGCTTCTATTTGGCTCCGTCGCTGCAGACGTCGATCCAGTGGCTGTAATTGTCATTTTCGAGGAACTGAAAGTAAGAATCATCGAAACTTTAATGACTTTTTGATAACGAAGTGAAGCTGGAATCAAAGTTTGCAGGTCAACGAGGTGCTGTTTATTGCAGTCTTTGGTGAATCTCTTTTGAACGATGGAGTTGCTGTCGTACTGTATCGAATGTTCTTGACTTTCTCTGAGATTGGAACTGATAATTTGATCACATCTGACTATATCAATGGAGGAGTTTCTTTCCTTGTCGTTGCTTTTGGTGGTATCGGAATCGGTCTTCTATTCGCTTTTCTTGCCAGTCTTCTAACCAAATATTCTCGTGGAGATGAAATCAAAGTTCTCAATTCTGTATTTATTCTCATTCTTCCATACACTTGTTATCTATGTGGAGAACTATTTGGACTCTCCAGTATTATGGCGTAGGTTTTTTTTCATAACTATTAAAAATAACCGATCTATTCTATTTCATTCAGAATTGTGTTCTGTGGTGCTGCCATGCGTCAATATTGCCGAGAAAATGTCGATCCGGATACTGTCAAATCCACAGAATCATTCATCAAAGTGCTGTCTCTTGCTTCCGAAACTGTCATTTTTGTCTTCCTTGGGCTTTCTACCGTATCCTCAAACCATCATTGGGATACTTCTTTCATCGTTCTTACCGTAGTTTTCTGTCTTATCTACCGTACTCTTGGAGTTGTCGTCATGTGTTACTTTTTGAATAAGTATCGTCTCAACAAATACACGAAGGTAAGTAAATGTTTCAATATATTTTGTAAATTTCTATACTTGAGGTTGATCAATTCATCATGGCTTATGGAGGTTTGCGTGGTGCCATTGCCTACGGTTTGGTTGTCGCTATTCCTGATTTTATACCGGCTAAGAACATGTTTGTAACTAGCTGTATTATTGTCATTTACTTCACTGTGTTCCTCCAGGTTAGTCAAGCCGAAGTTCATGAATAACCTAAGTTGTGTTTCAGGGAATCACATTGAAACCAATTGCTGAATTCCTTCAAGTCGAGAAAAAGAACGTACATTCCAAAAACATGATTGAGCATATTTATAGCGAAGTTAGTAATTTTAAAGAAAATGGGCATCCTGAAAATTCAAAAGTTTAGCTTATCGATACAACAATGGCTGGAATGGAAGATATTGCTGGATTCAAAGGACATCACTGGATCCGTGACTCATGGAACACTCTGAATAATAGTTACTTGAGACCTCTATTGGTCAATAAGAGTAATATGAGAGAAATGGACAAAACCAAATTGGTTAGAAAATACAAGGTAGTTGACAATATTCCTTCACTTTTGTATGCATTATTTTCAGCACTTGGTTGATGAAGATGCTAAAAAAATTGCACGTGGTGACTTGAATAGTAATCTAGTATTTACAAGAGCTCTCATCGAGCACACCAGAAGTAGGACTAATACAGTAATGTAAGTTCTCCTTTCCGAAAGTTAGTGAACATATATTAAAGGAGGACTGAACTCGGGTTTTTTTATTTCAAATTCTGATGCAGTTTTTTATTCTGATCATTTTCTTTCACTACGACTACACTCAAAAATCACTCTAAACGGGTGAAAAAAAACGCGTTTGAAAACGCGTTTTAAAACGCGTTTGAAGGCATGGCCGCGTACAGATTGATGGCCTAGGAATTTGAAAAATAGCGCGCGTGAACACGGTGATTTCTTCAGTACCGGTAGGCGCGCTAGTTCTTCCAAGGCCAGCGACCCGCGGTCTAGTTTTTAACACTGAAAAATTCGCTTTTCAACTTTGACGACGTTTTTCTCAAAAATGGCTCCAACGATTTCTTATCGCCTCCAGCAATTTTTAGATAATTATTTCAAAAATATGTGGTAAAAAAATCATAACTCAAAGCGTGTACCTTCATACTTAAATCGTGTACCTAAAAACAGCGGCCTAAGTTTCCATAGAGTTCGACCGGGGGCCGACTAAATTTTGAACTAAGAAAGGCGGCGGGGCCGTGGCCGCGGCGGACTAATTTTATTTTTTTTGCTAGGTTACCAATCAGCGCTCGCCCCTCTCCGCTGATTATTGGCTGAACCCGCCTTTTCCGATGGACTAACTCGTCAAAACGCGTTCAACTACTGTCAAATTAATAATAGTTGTGCAAGGAATTCAAATGTTTATTTTCGCGGGTGGTCCGCCCACTTTCATTTTGCACTGCGTAAAATCAAAAATAGCTTGGAGATCAAAAAAGGCGGACCGCCCGCGAAAATAAAAATTTGAATTCCTTGCACAACAATTATTAATTTAACAATAACCGGTACTCGAAAAATCACCGTGCGTGAAGGCGCTCACGTGTCGGATCCTAGGCCATCAAACTGTATTGCGTGCTTCTTTCAAACGCCTTTTTCACCCGTTTAGAGTGATTTTTGAGTGTAGTGGTAGTGAAAGAAAATGATCAGAATAAAAAACTGCATCAGAATTTGAAATAAAAAAACCCGAGTTCAGTCCTCCTTTAATTTCTAGAGAAGGAGTGACTCCAACTGGTAAGATTGACTTTGGAAAACACATGAAGGAGCATCATGGTATAACAGTTTATGACGATCATGATAATGTTCCAATGACACCAACTCACCTATTCCAAGAGACTTCTGAAGTTGAATACTCAGTGAGAACAGAAATCGAAAGTGAAGTACATGAAAACGATGGTTTTGAATCAGATGAATCAGAGAACTTCAGTGCGAGAATTTAGATTCTAAACTCTATTGTTACCAATTTTCTTTCTTAATTTTTGCTAACTGGTCTCAAGTAGGTAGACTATGTTTGATAAACAATGTACATTCGGCGAATGAAATGTTTAAATGTCTTCTTATTTAAATTTTTCTCCTATTCTTGCACCGAGCTCTTTTTTCATTAATACGACTTTCTATCAAACAATCGAAAGTTTTTTTCCTAATAAAAGTAAGAGGATAGATTGTTAGTTTTTAAAAATAATCCAAGTGATTTTAGATACCCTAAATCCTTTAATAGTGTTGCATCACGTAGGTTCAACAAGTACGAGAGAGGCAACTGCATTGTTCAACCAGTTTATCAACAAAGTCTTGTAGTTTTTTCATATATTTACTTTTTCCGTTTTCAAGATGTTTTCGCCACCAATTCTTTTATCCCGAAACTTTATGAAATTTCAAAATATCATCAAGAAATTAAATATCATCAAGTAAATAACAAAATCGTGGCGAGACCCACTGAGATCGTTAGGCACCCGCCTTCAAAGGTTACTGTACGAGAAGTTGTTTCAAATCGTTTTCGCTTCTCGCTCGAATCGAATAATTTCACTAATGCCGGCGAATCGAGAGTTCTCTCATGTCACCATATCTTCTACTCCATTCAAAGTAAGCGTTAAAAAAACACTTCTCATAAAAACACATTTTTTTTAGAAACGAATGGATGCAGAAGCGATGAAGACCGATAATGAAATTGAAAAAGATTTGAATATTGCTTACAAATGCGCCGAACGTTTCAACTACAACACAAATCTTCTCCGAAAAGTTAATATGATTCACGTTTCCTAACTTATCTGTCGGTTACAGGTTTCGCTTAGCGATCGTTTCGAGCTGGCTGCTCTTGGATACGAAATGAAAGGAAGGCCGACATCGTCGTCAGAAAAGAAAACCGAAGATACCGAGCAACTTGATTACATTTACAGGTATTCTTAACGGTAATATTCCAAAGCAAAGTCGACTTTCAGAAAAGAGAAAAGACAAGATTTCGCTGCCTCGGCGCATACAACTGGAATGAGTCCGACAAATCCAGTAAGTGTTTTACGCGATGTTCACCGATAACCCCACCGTCATTCCGTTTTCAGTTGCCAGCAGGACGCGGGTTCCTCTCGCCAGCAATTCAAGCAACCAATAACGCTTTCCCTTTTGCTGGAAGTTCGAAGGCCGCTACACAAAAATCGACTCCAATTGCATCTTTCCGCAAGCCGGTTAGATCAATTTTCGATGATATTCCAGAAAACTTCGTTTGAACTGCATTTGTTAAATCTTGGTTATTTTGTTTTAGCATGAAATGTTATTTTTTAAATGAAACTTTATTTCTCGACAAACTCAAAAAAAAATGCTCAGGCAGCCTCAAGTTCAACTTTTTTGCGCTCACGTTTTCCTGTCTCCTCATCTGGCGGTCTCCAATGCATTGTTTCAACTATCAGCTTAGTAAACATTCCGTTATCACATCGCCTTTTCTCTGGCTGATAACCAGCATTCATCCTCAACGAATCTTCTTTTGGATCAACTGGTATAACTAGGTGTTTCACAGGATCTCCATAACCGAATGTTGTCACTGCTTTCAGTCGTAGTTTTCTCCTCATTTTCGCCCATTTATCCCATTTTGTCTTGTCTCCTTTCACAACAATATCTTCCAATAAACCGAACATTTCTTCCAGTTTCTGATACTCTGACACGATTTCCTTCTTCCCCATCAATTTCTTTTTCTCTAACATTTCCAAAATCGACATTATTCTATCCTTGTGCTCCGCTTCGACAGCCTCTACAACATCTCGAACAGTATCATTCAGCTGCTCTATAAATGCGATTTCTTCGTTTATCACTTCATTATGAATGTCTTTTATATCCTTAGTTCTTCCAATCCATTTAGAACCATCTGTTTGAATTAGAACTGGGAATGGAGTATCTTCATCTCTTCGCATCAGTTCGCGTTTTCTATTTCTTCTCTGTTTTCTTTTGAGCCAACTTTGTCCCGAGAACTCACTGTCAGATTCTTTTCGCTTGAGGGTTCTTGCCAGTGCACCAACTTTTTGCGAAAATCTGACTTTTTTCTTATTCTCCTTGTATTCTTTTTTCTCTTTCAATATACGTTCTCCTTCAAGATCTCGTCCATCTAATCTATTCTTAACCAACGTTTTCCGTTTCCACGTCATCACATCTGGCTCTTCATCAGAAGAATCTTCATCAAGATCAGCCGTGTAATCAATTTTCAGACGTATATCAAGTTCTGTCATTTCTCTCCACCGAGGGAAATCGAGAGCTTTGATATTACTGACGAGCACAGAAGTCATCATATAACAAACGAAAACAAGAACTGTAAGACATATTCCAAAATCCGAAAATATCTGAAGATTTCCATATCGTTCTTCAAAATCGACAAACATGATTTCTGTCTCTGAAATGAGAGTGATAAAATAGAGCTTATCCCTTTACAGACTTACGAAGTGAGCAATCTAATGTGATTTGTTTCGTTTTAAACGCTTCAACAATAGAGTATATTCTATAGAATTCTAGACAAAAGCGTGGAACTCGTGTGAAGGAAATATGTCCGTTAACCTTAATCAAAGAAAGAGATATTCGTTCCAAGCTTGGGTTGTTATCATATGTGAAGTTTCCATCGATGTATTTTAAGTGCTCCAATAATCGACAGTGTCTTTTGTTAATGTTTCTGACAATGACATTCCCTGTAACCCTTCGAATATTCCGAATAGAAACTTCTATTTTTGATATATTGTCTCCATTCCCATCTACAACCAAGTCTCCTTCTATTGTAACACATCTATCCAATTGATGTGCGAATTCAGCAGACATTCCACCACCTTTCCCAGAATACGCAATGCATTCTGGAAACAGTTAACCTACAGTACTTTAGAAAATATTAGACTAACTTTTCTTTTCTCGAAGGATATTCAACAAAGTTGACGCAGAGTTTTTCTTCTGAAATCATCACTTTATTTTTTGATAAAACTATTTGTAACTTACCATCCATTGAGATTCTGAGAACACGGGCAAACTAATCTTATCGCCAGAAACTGACAAAAGACGATTACAGTTTTCAGTTTTTGAAAGGTTTGGAAGATCAATTGTTTCCAATTTCGAGTTATATCCACCAATACGCACTGCCGCCAGTTTTCTTTGTGGTTTTTTTCCCTTCTCAGCTTCACATTGAACTCTTCCTAATTTATTGAAACTTTTCAGATTGGAAACGGTTCTTGTGTCATGAATCCATAGTTGACCATCATGAATGTGACGAATATTTTTAAATCGAGCAATATCTTCCTCTTTCGGTGATCCAGTTATTTCCAACGTTCCCCGATGTGCCAAACAGTTTCTCCAGAAGAAATCAGCAGATGTGAAATGGCCACATTCACAGTCACGAGAAGAAGCAGCTGTGAACTTTCCTATTTTACGACGGAGATTATGGATAACTCTCCTATTCAAACAATCAAGGCCACTGTTATTTCGAAAGTAGAAAATGGGAAGCTGGAGAAAAAAGTACAACTAATATCAATTAATCAAAAAAACTTACAGTGAAACGTGAATCTGGATCAGAACCGTAACTTCTGATGGCTTTCTCAGCATAAGGAAATGGGTTAAACGTAGAAATACACCCAATGACAGCGACTTCAGGAACATCCGGGGCGCTTCCAATTTCTCCAATTTCTGTGACATTATGGTATCCCATTTTATGAAACCATTCTTCCAGATTTTTCAGATGATCTTCGTCCGTAAAATGACGAATCCTAGCATAAAGAATACTGTCTCCGGGTGAAAATCGAACATCATTTCGATTTGTTACATAATCAAATGGTTGACGTCCGTCAAGAATTACAACTTTCTTTTGAAGAGGACATGAATCAATGATATGAAGAGCCACAATTCCAAAATGCTCGTATAGCTTGATTTTTTCCTCAGAGGTCAGGCAACTCGTACGCGAAGCATTTATGATGAATGGTGCTGATCGGTTAAAGTTTTCTCTATCATAGTGGAGTTGACGAAGTTCTTTCAATCGGAAAACGGCATGAGGATCCGTGTCTTCAATAACCAGGCATCCCTGCATATACTCTGTAAAAGCGAACTATTAACAGACAGCTGAAATGACTGGAGCTCTAGAAAACGTTAGACCACCTTTAGTAATTGATGTTTTCAATACGAACCTAATCCATTGATACCAACATCTCTGATCCAGTCCAATCGGTAAAGTTTTATTACTTTATCCAGCAATGTCATATTCGATCCGAATCCTTTTAGTTTTAAAGATATGACCTGAACAGCCGAAGTGTAGTTCAAATCATATCTTTTTTTGAAAGCAAAATTATCCACATTGATATTGGCCACGTCAAAATTCCAATACCTCCAAGGGCAATTATGATTGATTCTGACTGCAAGTGACCCGAATCTATCAACAAATCCAAAAACTTTTGGAAGACTTCTATCAACAATTTCGCAGTTAAATGAAGTATGCTCTACATAAATTGCTTCTCCTATAAGTTCTCCATCAATTTTGAAATTTTTTAAAGGAAACCATCCATCGTAACAATTTTCAAACACTAGTTTTGGGTTCGGTTTTTCATCTGAAATGAAAAGTTAGAATGTTGAAAACTGTTCTCATTATATTTCCTACTTGAAAAATTAAAGAAGTTGTTTCTCATATCCAACTTTGCTCCTTTCACTAATCTATGATGCCAGACGTCAGTGATTCTATCAAGAGTATCAAAGTTCTTTAATGTTAACTTTTTGATGAATTCACCACTGGAAATGTAAATAAATGAAAAATAAAACTTCAATTCCGAACCTTTTTGATAAAAACTTCCGAAGAGAATCCAGATCATTTCGATCAACTTCAAAACTTCGATCATTCTTTCCATTTGAGAATTTTCTCAACTTTTTAAGAGGAAGAGTTTGCTCCGAACACTTTTCGTATGATAACTCGTTAGAGGAATCTCGTCTCTGACGAACAACAACATCTGAATGAAACCCACTACGAAGAAATCTGAGTTTTTTAAAATTTACGATTTTCCGTTTCGTACGCAACTCCTTTGCTTTTATAACGAAACATGGCCAAACAGAAGAGTGATCCAAATACCAAAAGTATAAAGTATTTCATATTCATTGCGGATTTTCATTAAAGATAAATTAGAAGTGGAGGGGATTTGGTGAAATTCGTAAAATTCGTAAAATTTCTTGGTTCTCAGGGCAATGCTGACGTTTCAAGTTCACGTAGAATCTTATCGTATGAAAAGACATAGAATTGTAATGCAAAACGCAAAGATAACGTAAAACCTGTAATAGAAGGACACCTCCAATAGAAGAACCACTCTAATAGAAGGACACTCACGAGGTGTGTTTGAAAAATAGAAGGACATCCTTTAATTGAAGAACACCCTTCAATTATTTTCTTTGGAAATTTCAACAAAACCTTTCGAAGTTTCAAAACATTCCAATATAAAGAATTTTTTCTTCATTTGTATTACTTTTCCTTGCTTTTTTGTGGTTTTCAGGGCAAAAATCCAAGTAAAACAAACAATTTTTCCAAGAACTGTGCTAATTTCTAGCCTACCAGAGCTTTGAGAAATACAAGTAATATAAGCACACCTGTAATAGAAGGACACCAAAATAAAGCTGTTGTAAAATAGAAGGGCACGCCCCTCTATTGAATATTTTACGGCGTGTGAACATGAGCATGAGCAGAAACAAAAAAAATTGAATGAAGATTGATACTGATACTGTAGATACTGAATGATACTGTAGTTAGTACGCCCGCATCAGTAAATCCCTTTTTCTGAGTTAGAGAATAGAAAGTGAGAATTTAATTTATTTTCTTCGTTTTTTCTTTTGCAGAGATTAAAGCTGGTTTGTGAATGTCACTTTTGAATCAATTTTCTGAAGTGTAGAGGATGTATAGAGTCTAAAATTTGGAATATTTTGGTCTGATAATAAAAGTTTCCCTTCAGTATTCTCTATTTTTCTTCATCAATTATCCTAGCTTGCCTGCTTTCCTACACGTTTATATCAATGTATGGAGCCAACTTTTATAAAAGAATAAAATTGATTTTATTAGCTGATGCTATGAAAGAATTGAACATCCGTATGGTAAAAGTTGACAACATATGCGGTAAAGAGATGTCGATAAAGAATACAAATTATGCAAAATATCACTAGTTAGGATCAACAATACTGGAAATCTCGAATTCTGATGAGAGGAGATAGTGACAACACATCAAATATACCCGTCGAGAAAAAAAGGAAGTAAGTGACAATGCACTAATGTGTGAGAGATGTACAATAAGGCACAAAATGGAGAAAGTAAAGGCAATTTTGGGATGATGGGGCAGAAGTGATTTTAACCGGACCTGCGGGTGAACATGAAAAAGGGATTAAATATAATTATGCTCTATCACAGATAAAACAGGAATGAAGGAATCAAAGTGAGGCAAGGATTACTATTGTTGGAATGATAACAAACTTGAGGGGCAAGGATTTTGTCTCAATGTGTAGTAAATATTGAAAGAAAGGGCAAGTTTATGGTTCATAAACATAAAGCTAACTTTTTTACAAGGTCTGCCAAGTCAACGTTTGACCTTGGCTGACTAATCTAGGAAGTAGACAGAGGAACTTCAATCTTGATTAGAGGTTTGATGTCTTCGTCTGATTCCATTTTCAGAACTACAGGTGACTCCTCTTCCGGTTTCTTCTCTGGAGTCTCTTCTGGTTGCCATCCGCGTTCTTTAGCACGCACATAATCTGGGAAGCATTCGTGGAGGCGAAGATTCCATTCGGCACGCATCTCGTCGGTCCTGAACCATAAATATTGAATAAAATAAAGTAAAATCGAAATTAGAGATGGAAAATGGGGAAGTATAAAGGTTGGGAGTATATCACACTCCATGCATCAAACAATCGCGAATCTAATATAAACGAGGGGTTCACACTTCACATTATTCAACTGTACTACATCATTTTTTGATCGATCGATGTAAACTCACGTGATATCATGAGCATCATCTGCTCGGTGTCGACACTGTCTCGCGTGAGAGATGACGTTGGATTTGATCCCGGTGAAGTCACAATCCCAGCACTGAAAATGAACACAACTACAAACTGCACACAAGCACACAGAATACAAGTAGAATAAACAGAGCACAGATGGGTTAGAGGAGAAACATAAATTAGCACTTCAATTATCACTTCACGAACATGCACAAATTCAAAAATATTACTCACCTTATATGGCTTTGAGTCGGAATGAATCATAATCACATGTCGCAGAAGATTCCAACGAGATCCAGTTGAATTAAGTGTCGTTGGTTTTCCACATAGTGCACACTTGTACGTGGCTTTACAATGAACTCTCCCACAATTCTTTCCCCGCGAAGATCTGCTCTCTTCGAGCTCATTAACTGGAAGCCAACGATGCTTTTTTGATGCTGACCCTGCTTCTCCATTTCGTCGAACTTTACCAGGGGTCGCTACAGGAGTTGAAGCTGTTCCAAAAATGTTTTCAGTATCAAGGAGTCCAAAAGCAGAGCCAAAGGCTGGATTAAGAAGATGGATCATGGAAGCACGAACTTGCTCATCACTGGTTCCAAGTCCGAAATCAGCAGAGTCTGTCTCCATTTTCAGATCTTCGGAACTAGCTTTTGAGATCGTTTCACTGTGATGGTTATCATCATATTCTGGTGTTAACCGTTCCATTCCAAAAGAGTTGTTGATTTGAGATGCCTGCTGAAGAAGAATCCTTTGGATTTCAGCTTGTTGTCTTTCCTGTTCTTTCTTTTGATAACTCATTTTGGCCTGATCTTCTAAAAGTTTCTGTAGTTGAGTTATAGCTTGAGGGGTTGGGAGCTGATGATGTGTATTCATATGGTATTGATGTTTCTCAAGCGGAACGGGTGAGACCTTTTTGGTTGATAACGCCTTCGCAATAGACTCGATCGACGCTCTGGGTTTATTAGATCCTGGAGGAACAGGAGTACTGATTGAAGTGGGCGTAGAGACTGCTGTTCTTGGAGGCGTATGCTGAGCGGCTGTAGAGACTGTTGTACAAGGAGATTCTGGACTTGAAGATCCATCCTTATACTTGAAAGACGGATGATCTACAAGATCTGTCACCACTGCAAATTTGTCGAAACCGTGGGTTACCTATAAAAAGAAATTGAGGTGTAAACTGAGGAAATGGTTCTTACCAAGTATTCGACAAGTGTCATTGTGTTATTTGTATTGCTCACTTCCACTACGACAAACTTGGAGAGCATCTGTAATGGATTGGATTAGTTAAAAAAACAAGTTGAAGAACGCGATTAAAGAAAGAAAACATATCAAAGATATTTCAAAGAGTTGAATGACTCGATGTAAAATTGAAATGAAATTTAACACTACAAAAATTGATGCAATTTATTAGGGTTAGTGACTATAATGGAGAAGTTCACAAGCTGTCACAATAGTTGCACAGGGCAGTGATGAGTGAAATATGAAGAGATGACAAAGATAAGTTTGATAAAATACGTTATTAATAATGAAGTTTCAATCATAATGGTGTCATGAGATCATCTTCCGGTGAAAAATGATGCTCATGGCTGTATTCATCATCTCCGGCAGTGAAACCTAAATTAGTCAAACTTTAAACAGTATTTCAAAGAATGAAGCTGAACGTGTCAGAATGAAAAAAAAAACATACCGGTATGTTGTATGTCCTCTTTGTGATGCTTCCATTTACGATATGTAACCCCGAAGCATTGATCTAAAAGTTGACTCCATTCCGCTTCTAGTTCTGGCGATCTGGAATAAATACATTAGTTAAACTTTAGTCATTCAGCAAAGAATATATCTATATAAAGAGGCAATAAAAAAACTCACTTCAAATCAATTATAGTGACATTTGGCTCATGTTTATGCTGTGCGTCGATGTGTTTTCTAACATATGGTTTGATATGCGAATATCCACAAATCGAACATTGGTTTGGCTTTGATGATTGGTGCATAATCCACACGTGCCGCATAAGGTTCCAAGTTCTTTGAGGAGAATACATGACATCGTGCCCACATACTTTACAAGTAGCTTTAATTGAATCTTCAGGCTTCCTAGATGGCGTTTTCCTTCTTAATACGTCTCCTCCGTTTGGCGAATCATTACATCCAAACATTTCCAGACTTGACATTCCAGCTTGTCCGTGAGCAACAGAGTTTACAGTAGCATCGAATTGATTTGATCGTTGTTGTTCTTCGTCTTCCTTGACATATATGAACGAATTCTGAAAGAAAACTCAGTTTGAGAAAGTTGGAACTGGCTCTTGGTTATTTTACATTCACACTTCGTAGTTTAACTCACATTTGTGTAATCCGATGTAGATGGGATTTGATGTTGTTGAATAATATGTTTCTCCTGTCCAGTCGTTACTTGCACACTTCCATTGGAAGAGATAGTCAGCGTTTGTGGTCCCGGTGTGGAGCTGATGAGACTCAAGAGCCTTTGTCGTTCTTCTTCACTGAGTTGAAAGAAATATCCTTCACCCTCTGGCTGAGGAGCTTCTTCTTCATGAACAACCACGTCATCTTCACGAAGATAAGGATGATCCTCGAGGCGGGTGAGCAACGAAACACGTTCGAGGTTCTTCTTCACCTGGAAAACGAAGAATTTGTGAAGAGCACTTAAATCGATGCATGGAATATGGAGGATGCAAGGACAGAAGGAAAGAAGAACTGAGTGAGGGGTTGTGCGCGAGCGCGCAAAGGGGGTGGAGCGGAATGGGCGGAGTCACAGTCCGAGCCGTAGACGATCAAGGTGAATGAGGCGAGAAGATGTATCAGAACCAAATGATTACTGTAGACTACGTGCTCATAAATTTTATTGAGATCAAGTAAAAACAGATTCAAGTGATTCGATGATTCAAGTTAAAATAATGATTTCAGGTTTTTGAGTTCGAAAACAGTCAAAACGTATGACAAGAGTGAACATGGCTGCTTCATTCTAAAATAATAGGAAAGGGGCCTGAACTCAGCAAAAAAGATGAATCATGATAAACAGGAAGAGCAAAATTCGAATGAAGATTTTCATGAGTCATCAAATAATGTGTGTAGAGAGATACAAACCAAGGTCGATCAAGACGAATAGAAAGGATAAAACAGGTAGTAATAATGAGAAAGGTTGTCTTGAGAAGACGTTGCATGCCAACTCAGCGAGCAGTGAGATGCCTATCTCCGACAGGGTCACGACAGTAACCATCGTACTCTACCAAGACGATAGAGAAAGAATGAACGGGAGGACGCTAACTTTGTGTAGAAAGAGGCGTGGCTTTTCATGAAAGATATGAACTCATTTTACGATAGAATGAGAGACGAAGCAGGATCAGTTGATGCTCGTTGTGTGAAAAATAATCGAGAGAAGAAAGTGAGCGTGCTATCTCCAGTTGTTCTACTGTTTAAATGTGAATGATGAGATGGTGAGCACGTCAAGGTCTTTGGAAAAGTGTGTCGTAAACTGCGCACATATCAATTATCAGGGACTGTCGCCGCTCCGGTGACCTAGAAAAGGACGACAGAATAACGATTGCCGCGAAGACAGAAATCATAGGGTCGCAATTTGCATTTTGTGAAGTAGAAGAAGTTTGAGAAAGTCAGGTAGTTGAGAACTTCAACAGAAAGAAAAGAGTAATGTCAATAAAGATAAATAGACAGATAGATCAATGTCTTGATAAATTCTCAAGTGTTCCCAACGAAACAGTTATCGAAATAGAGAATCAAGGAAGACATTTTTCCTTTATTTTCTCGAAAACTGACAGACTATTTGGGCTGTTATCATTCGATAAATTACCCAATCAAGGTTCTCTGCGCACTACTCGCCGAGCACTCTCTTTCTACCGTATCCCGTTGTCTCCTAGGGCGCTGCTGCTGTTTACATCGTGGTCGTACGCCACTGAAGGACAGAAAAGATTGTGGCAAGACGAGAGACGTCACACGTCAAGGAATGAGAAACGTCTTCTTCGTCTTCCGACAGAGACTGTTGCCTCCTTCTCCTACTCCTTTTCCTCCGCGTCCATTTAGAGAAAACTCGTTTTCGGCTCTTCTTCTGTACGTCCGCATCGTCAACGAGGGCACAGAAATAGTGTGCGAGATGGCGCCACGAGAGAGAAGTTGGGCGGTTCCGTCTTCTTCTTCAGGAGCCTGTCACCCCCATCACAACGAGTTTTAGAGAGGAAAACGATTCTTCGCTCATCGAGAGAGTAGTCACGATAGATACAAGTACACCTTACTTTCTTCTAAATACTTATTGAGTTGACAAAAACAAATGTAAGAAAGGAAGAGGGAGCAATGAATATTGAATGGTTTTTTGACAGTACCCTGCACACATGAGCAGATGTTGAAAGAATCAAAAACAGTAATCTGATAGGAGGCGAAAGAAGAGGAAGAGAAGATCAGATCAACACATTAGATTACGAATTGCTCCGAGACACAGAAAATACATATGGTATTATGATTAAGGCTGGTTTATCGAAGTATCGAAAGAGCTAAAATAGTTCTTATGGGGATGCTATTCGGTAAAATAGAACTGAAGTACTGTACTACATAAGTGGCAGGAAGAAGAAAGAAGACGCCGTTGACAGTCGTGAATAGAAGACGAGCCAGCACTTGATGGTGGTGGTGTCTGAGACAAGTGTCAACCGGTTCTTGCTTCACTTCGTGATAAGCAAAAAGCAAATGGCGTCGTTTCTGCTGTCGACGCCGACGACAACGGCCCGAAATTGTTATGGCAAGCAATTTGGGCCACACCAGCCTTCAACTTCTGCCCCTTTTTTCGTCACAGAGCGCGCTCACACACACACACACAAGAAGTCGCGCATTCAAATTGGCAACGTCGTCACCTATGAAGGAGTGGTAAAAGAAGAGGAAAAATGAGAAGAACTGTGAGCGTCAGAGTGTAATAAGGACGCGAGCGAAAAAGGAGCGATGGCCCCTCAGAGAAGGGCGCTCGGGTGACTGGCAAGCCGGTTTGCGGATGAGAGTGCTTCTGTTTTCTGTGCGCAGAATTGAATGGAAGAAGAAGCAGAAAGAGAGAAGAAACCGAAGACGATCATCTGATGCGCCAGTGCGCACACAGAGACAAAGTTGCAACGATGGATGTGTGAGGAGAAGAAAAACAAGGAACAGAAGAAACGAGTCTTTGTCTTATATGTCATAGGTAATCCCACATAATGAATGACTAGGCTCAACGGGTTGAGTGGTAATGACAGGGTTGTGTAACACTCCACCGTCTGGAGCTCTACAGAGCATCGATTTTTATCGTTTCTTCATAAGGAGAATTGCGTCAGAGATTGATCTACCGACAAAAACCTGCAGTAGGAAGATTATAATTGCAAGCTTGTTGTGCTCTGTTACTGTATACTCCACAGTATTAAACAATTCTTCAATCACTAAATTAGTTCCTATTTTAATATCATAATGAGGACATTCTTATATCTACCGGGTGCAACCCTTAATTCTTCATTGAGATTCAAACTCTTTGCTCATCTTTTTCAATCCATTCTAGTGCCTCCGTCCACCTCCGAATCGTCCTTGAATCGGGAAGGCCGCTCATGCGCAACGACAACAACTCAATACAAAACTGAACACATTTTCGGCTCAGCCGACCTTCACACTTCACGTGATTATTCATTATACAAGGAATTCTGAAGGACAGTCAGAAGGTTCATCCGGCGTGCTCAGGAAAACAGTGCACACCTGCTGCCAGGAGAAAATTGACGTGTACATCATGGGATGTGCGGTTCTGATCCTAATCTCCGCTGAGCATTAGAAGGAGAGGACATAAGAAACGAGATGGGGTGGTGTGAAAAGATCCGTCACCGTAAACGGCTCAAGGACACTGTTGAGTAATTGACGATCGTAGAATAGGTAGGCACTCTTTGCTCAGAAGACCTATTGTGCGTTCCGATAACCGCTGCTAACTTCACCTTGATTGCCATGTTGTAAAAAGAGCACTTCGGATGCGGACGTGCATGGTAATTGAAGAGGTGAGATGAAGGTCGCTCGAGCACTGACAATTGTGCGACTGTATCAAAACAACCCGCCGAACTAAAATTGATGGTTAGAAGAGGTGCGTTGTGTGTCGGCATGACGGCGTCAGTGCGCGAGCGGTAGGGGACCGACGACTACAATTGTGAGACCGCAATAGAGACAGATGAAGAGAAATACACGACAGTCGGCTGTATTATGATGACAAATTGGAGTCGATCGTCCCCCACAGACTATGTGACAGACGAGGGATTCCGCAAAAAGGATACGAAGAAGGTTCGTATATTTCCTCTAAACCGGATATCGGCTCTTTAGGAAAATAACGACACTAGGCCATGCACAAGTCATTCTGTTTATTATTTCCTTTTTTGGATGCCATTACATTTCCTGGAGGAATACTGTAGATGAGCACAGACCAACAAATGGATCCCATGTACGTGTCCAAGAAATTGAAACAATGAAAACAAGATTGTAGAAAGAAGATTAGGTACAAATAGGAAGCCATTTTCTACGAGGTGTTTCTGCAAATACTTCTGAATGTTGATCAGATTCAGAATCTATACATTAAGATGCTTCATTTTATTTCTAATTTGATTCCACTCGTTTCCGATGAGGCCCGCAGTTATGTTCATTTGAGGTTAACTCAAGGTATGAGTTCCATGTAGAATTTTTGTGGAAAGAATAAATATGAAATGCTCAATCTGCCCGTGTTTCATAGAAAGAACTTTGATGAATCCGAAAAATAATTGGTCCTTTAACTAGAACCGGCTTTCAACATCATTCTACTCTTCACAGTAATTCTATCGGAATACGTGCGCATCGTTTGTGTGCAGTCGGGTTGTTATTACGAGCGACATACCAGGAGACAGAATAGAAAGGAGTGAAAAAGAGAAAGACCCGTCTTATTCGCCCCTTCTTCAGCTACCGCACACAGTACCAATCAGTGAGACGCAGAGAGGAGCCAGACCCTGTCTCATGCGTCCCGGGGAATCGTTTGAGAATCGTCGAAGAGGAAGAAGATGTGAGAGAAGAAGTATGCGTGTGTGCGCCCGCGCAACAACGAATACCAACGAGAAGGAGAAGTGTGTGGAAGACAAAACTGGCTCATCTTCTTTTATTTTTCGACGACTACTGTCCGATGTGCGCATCGTCTTCGGGCTGCGCGCCTACGGGAAGAAATAGTGCGTTTGAGCGCGAGAGAAATCGACGTAATTGAAAAGATACGGTGCAGCCGTCTAAGAAGACATCGGAAGCGCCACCAACAGCAGCACTACGAGTTTCGGAATTCAGAGTCGTAGATGAAGAGAGATCAAAAGAGAAGGGAACGTGAAAGGGGACAGACATAGTTTTGGTCTCCCGCAAAAACGCTACTGCCGGTCATGAGTTTTATCGCCCCGACGCACCCGAATCGCGTATTTCAACGACGACGTTGCTCCCATTTCCAACGTGGGAGACATGAGCGAAATCGCGTACGGTCAGATTACGATGTCACTCACACTTTCGAAAAGAGGGATCCAACAATTCAAAAGCAAAATTCAAATTCTCCATATTTTTGTGTAATTAGAGTTTACCGTCTAGAAGACCCAGAGAAAAACATCAGACGACCTTCATGAGAGCCATGTTGAAAAACATTTTTTGTCGGTGTAATATAACCTTGCACGTTATAAGAAAATGCAGAGGAAGATAGAGAAAATTCAGGTAAAGGGCCTGGAAACTGAATAAAGGTCTTTCCTCTGTTTCAAACCTATTTGGGATAAAAGCAGAAACATAGGGACTGGGAAGGATTTCGCAGTGAGATGCTTAAAAACTTCGAAAATTCCAATAACAAAAAGTGAGCTCTACCTCTATCATGAAACTTGGAGAGAAATGAGAAATAAAGTTGAGAAAAAAAATGGAGGGTAATTTAAACAAAGACGAGCGTTTGGCGAAGTATGTTCATTATGAGTCATCGGGAAGTGATTGGTGATATTTCAAGAGACAAAGACTGTTTTTTTCGTTGTAGTTCACTCTATTCACTTCGTTAACAGAATATAATTTCAAAATACTGTTTCCGAAGAATTTGAGCTAACTGGCTATTCTCTACGACAAAAAGATGGTATAAATTCTACAGTAACCTGGCTACAGTAATCTGATTTTTTGATACGGTAGTCGCTTTTATTTCCAGGAAATTTCTTCGTACTATGCTCATCCTTATTCTACTTCATCCCCAGTAATGATGTGGAATACAATCATGAAACGTCGTTCCCTCCCACTGATTTTGTGTTTGATGCACGCTGTTTAACGACGCCTCTGACATAGGTGGCTCTGACAATGAGAATGTGTGATGGCCTCGCTCTGTGATGCCCTACCGCCTCTGTGGTTGTAACTCTGCGATTCGAAAACCAGTTTCAGTGGTGCCCTCGTCTTGCATGCGCTCATCACTTCTTTTTCGTCGTTGACGGCGCTCTGTCGTTTTGTCGATTCTATTGTGTGCAATAATGGTTGGACGGGTGAATCACGTTGGTAGAACGAATCCGATTTAGACCAGCATGCGCGCAGGCGAATCGACTGAATTGGCTCCAATCGGGGCCGATTTATAGACCGGAGAGGTCGCAGTGCGGCGCACCACTTTGTCAACTTCTTCTCTAATGCCTTCAGAATTTAGGTCACCTCGAGCCGAAAGTGCGGGTGTACGTCTTTGCGGCCTCGACGACGGGTGACTTTACGGAGATATGCATTCACGAAGAAAGAGAAAGTCATGGATTGGAATAATATGCGCTGCAGGGGAGTGAGAAAGATCTTGGAGACGACTAATGCGCAGTGTGCGCGAACGCTCCCATAATGCCGTAAACTCATCGCACAGAAGAAACGGATACTCCGACTGGATCAAGGAAGGATTCAATAATAAAACATTCAAGAGTTGGGAACAAGAGGGATTATAGAATAGAACTGTGTTAGTAAATAGGAGCCTTACGAGGAAAGAATTCAAAAGCTAGAGAATAAAATCAAGGAAATCACATCGCGATGTAAGGTTCTCAATCCTAGTTCCACTTCAGATACATTTGTTATAGAACTTGAATCAGTGTACGCTAGTTTCCCTTTCTCTCTAGATAATGCTCAAGTTGACCTTATTTCGGAAGATTGCTAGAGGTTGCTTTCGGAATTATAAAAGAATGAATTGGAGTCAAGAGTGATCCGTGGAAATTGGAAAAATGCAAAAAAAGAAGAACGGGTTATAACGGATGAATATGCAAGGATGATTGGTGAGATCGATGAGGACTCGGAAAGAAGATTATTGTATTAAATGAACGAGTATCTATTAGTGAATTGAAGATGGTCAGAGAGGGAATATGTAAAGGTGATTGTACACTATGGTGTGCTCGCTATTCTCACTTCGATATTCTTGCTCCATCGGCAATGTTTGCATTCGCTCATACACATTCAGGCATTGTGCTGCGATTTTATGATATCGTCCATCTTCCCAAACCGGGATGCTTAGAAGTGTATGAGAATAGTGAAGGAAACAGCGCTCTTCGTTGTTGATGATTGCGCTCTAGACACACGGCGACGACAAAAACGACGAGTACAGTTTTGTCAGTTGTGTGCATTGTGCATACAGCACCAGGTATGAGAGAAAGAGAAAGGGATGGGAGAAGGCATGATGATGACAACGACAAAAAAGGTATGTACATTCCGGACACTGCTGAAAGATGACTGCGTCAGCGCCCTATTGTGAGCTCGTATAGACCTAGATGGAGTAATACCTCGCGAAATTTCAAACATACTTATTTTTACATCATAGCGTATCAAATTATGAAATTTAGAACAATTAAAACTGCTATCCAAGCTCTCTTCAAAAATTTAGAAGACATTTGTTTGACGTTCTAACTGAAATTAGATTTTGAAGTAAAGCACTCCTATATCTTATTGTGAACAAGCTACTTGACTTCAAGCGCATGCTGGTAGCTTACCTCTTGAGTAAAGAAGATGACAAGCTGGTTGACATTAGATTCGTGAAACCGAAACACCACATTTTACCGCAGGTGTATACGAAATAAAAATTCAACCGCTCAAAAATATAGAGAGGACACCGAGTGATACAGAACAGTGGCTCCGCTTACAGAAACAATCAACGTCTCCACTCGATATGTACTATCTCTTATCGATGAAAGTGGCGCGGCGTTGCTCGCATAAATCGAAAAAGGGAACACTGCAAAAGAGATGACGGAGAGGCAGGGGTTGTTGCAGCTCGTTTCCCGTTTGCACATTTATATGAGCGCCACGATTTCATCGATCTATACAAGAGAAATAGGCAAAGAATCAGTATATGTTTCGAATTCGAAATGAGCACCGTGTGAAAGGAAGAGCTTGGATGTTATAGAATGTTAGAAAAGAGGAGAACAGTGTGAGATTTGATATTGTGGAAGTTATGTTGGAACCGAACGGTACTTGGGTGGAGAACACAGTGAATATCAAAAAATGAAGAGTTTGGGAAGTTGAGATATACTCACACAGAGAACCTCTAATACAACGGCTGTTTTTAGGTACAGCTTGAGTCTCCTCACAGAAAAACGTTTGATGAAAACTACCCTAGAAGCGGCAATGATGTATCTAACGGTTATTTATATTTCGGTTAATTGAAAGGCTTTGAAATTTTGAAATTTATTAAAGGCACCCTTTCCTCGAAATCCTTGAACTTTATTATTGTGAATTCATCTGATAGTTTACGATCATCTGATAGTTTACGACAAGTTTTGGAAGTCATTAGCGCCGTTTTGACATTGTACTTTATTAATGAAGAGAAATTGAATGATAAGATTTGACAAAAAGGAATCTAAGAGATGGGGATAAAGATAAGAGTTGAGCATTCAAAGTTAATTAGTCACATCTCCATCCTCATTAGAAATTGAAGAATCAGATAAAAGAGTACCTATATTGTGTACTATTGCTAGTTGTAAGTTGCAGTTTAGCTGGCTAAAAAGAAGCATAGGAGCTAATCAGTCCAGGTGTTACTGTAGATACAGAGACGAATTGGTGAAATGGTTCTTAGGTAAAATAAACATCAATGCGCTTCAAACTTTTGAATGTAGACACATAGTTTAATAAAATTGTCAAAGCTCTACGCGTCCCACAAGGATAAAGGGAAGTTGAAATCTAATTGTAAGAACTTTCAAAAAACTTACACAGTAGCTTAGCAGCTCTATTGTTGCTGATTCATCGTTCAGCTCGATAACTACGAATTTTGGCATTCCGCCGGGAACAGAGACGTAAGGAGACGACACCTGTGCAATTTTGGTTTAAATATAAAAAAACCTACAGAAATTCATGAATGTATGTATGAGAAAAAGACTCAAGAATTCAGAAAAAGAAGAAATCATAAGGAAATTTTGTTTAAAACTGTTCATTTCGACCAAATTCGGAAAATAATTGAGAGCCGTGTACTAAGACTCAGACTATTTAAAACAAAAAAACATAGCATAGTTTAACAAAAATACAATTCGAAATAAATCGACTTCATTAATTATCAAATAAAAAAAGCTCGAGTTGAAAAAGCATTTGGCGGTTTAATGTTTTTTCGTATATTTGTGGTCTGGAAAGCACTGGGACATTTTCTGCAACCATTCACTTCTGATTTCCGGCGTTCTAAATGATAATTATTTTCAAATGGTGCCTATTTTCAGCTTTATAACGTACATCAGTTCAACCGGCTCTGTTTCTACACTATGCTGTGAAATTCCATGTTGTTTGACTCGAACTTTCCGACCGGCTTTGTATGGACAAATTGGACATTTGAATGGCTTGTGTTCCGAATGTTTCATCATAACATGTTCATAAAAATTCCACTTTGATCCACCAGAGTTCAAACGGATAAATGTTCCACACATTTCACAGTTCGCAGTCACAATGTCACCACAAGAAGTACTGGTTGCACTTCCATTTGTCTTCAACTTTTTCGCAGATGGTTCTTTTCCAAACAGTGCTAGACCATTTTTCAGTGCTTCTGATGCTAGCTGTGCCTCTAATTCCGCAGTGTGTTCGTCAACATAGTCGTCTAAGTCTTCGTCATCATCGGTAGATGGTTCTAGCTTTACTTCTACTTCCATACGACTATCTCTGAAACTCAGTATTCAGTTGTTATGTTCAGCTTCCTCAACTAATCTAACCTGCCATTGGAAGTATTAGAGGCCCTTAGTTGTTCGAACTTTGATTCAGGAGTTATAATTTGTCCATTTCGTGGAACTTGGACCGACCAACACGGCGTTTCTTCAACTTCAAAAGAGTCTTCGACTTGCACCTTAGGGCCGGTGTAGTCTACAATTCTTGGTCTAGTTGTTCTATGCACTCCTGAAATAAGTTCAGTTTCCTTGTTGTTCTTTAGTTTCGTGCTTTTCAAGCTATGTTATGAACTATATAACATTTCTTTTGCAATTGCGCTCCAACGAACATACACTAGGTATCTCTTCACTTTTTAGATAGCTGCATCAACAAATAGAAACTTGGTTCATCAATTGCTGAACTTTCTTATTCATAGCGGGATATTCCCGCTTCCAGACCCACGTTTCGTCATTGTTCTTACCTTCTCTAATTGAAGGCAGTACCATATCTGAGCTTCCAACATGTTGAAATTGAGAAAATCCATGATCAATCTGAAAACAAAAGAAAACGCTCCAAAACTTGGAAACAATCTGGTAGTGACCTCCAGATGCTATTAAGTACCTCATTTGGATTTTCATTTTTGGAATTGAATAATTACAGCTTAAAACTCACAGGAGTCTACAGAAAACACACACGCTACGCACACACGCTCGCATCGCTCTTCGCCCCAGTACTCCTGTAGTGTCTTGTCGCTCGCTATTTCTCTGCCCGCACTCACAGTCGGATTCTCCTCCAGCGCCCAGTATTTAGGCGTTTGTGAGTGGGAACGTCCGCGCCATCAACTAAATATCTGTTTTTCAATAAGATGAGACTACAATAAAATCTCAAAACGATTCAGCAGATGATAGAGAAAGTTATCTCTATTCAAACTTATGTTTTTTTTAGTTTGAATTTCGAGATTTCAGAGAACAAATAAAATTTCTCTGAATACTTTTTTTTTACCAGAACCTACCAGAACCGAAAGAAGTCTTTTCAACTCTTGAGGAGATGCCACATCAACGATAAGGTGGGAGAGATATTGTCCGTTCGGGCTGGGCAAAACTGGAGAACGAGAATTTTTTTCAACTGGACTTTCTGCGCGACGCTTGCGTTCTAACATTACAGGTACTTCGCTCGGCCCTTTTGTTAATCTTGAATCTTCGACTTTTAATGATATCCCATTCTCTCTAGAAGTAGAGGGATCAGATAAAAGTTTGCTAAGGAGTGGAGCTCGTGCGGCAGCTCCAACTGATACAGTCTTCAGAACAGAAGGTTTCGAGTCTGTGCTAGATGCAGATTCTATCGGTGAGTGCATGGTGGATGGTTGCCTGACTTCCAACTGAGATGTTGTTCCTGTAGAACTGAGCAACTGCGATCTGAAAGGAGAAAAACAATGAAAAGAATAAAAAGTACGATGTTTACAATAATGACTGGGTGCTCGTTTCAGTGAAGAGATTAACCATAGGTTGCAAGATGGGATCGTTTCCAAAAGGATCTGTCCTTCCTTTTTCTTCATCTTCAATATCGAGACATACACGAGCAAGTTGTTCATCGTACTCTCCGATACAAATGCGTCGACGTACAAGCTCCTCCAGTTTCTCATCCGTCGACCACAATGCGGAATTAGGAACAGTTCTGAAGACATTTAGTGTTTTTCCCCGATTTGATATTTGAAAACAATTACCTCAACTCGTCTTTTATTCTAGCTAATAAGACCTTTTTCCTATTGTGGAAGTGCGATTTAACTCTTTCCATTTCTGCTGGCATATCAAACTTTTCTGCAACTTTTTCAGCAATCCTAGACCAGTGCTCGTTTCTAGCCACATTTTCTGTGGTCAATCGGCGATACGAATTTTTTATGAGATCATCACTTCTTTCGAGAACTTCGGTGATGATAAAGTTGCTGACCTGGAAAAAAGAGTATTTCGCTTTTCCGCTGCGAAAACATTAAAGGATCAGTCGAGGAAATGTTCGGCGGGTTTCGGAGGGAAAGTTTACTGTAGCATGGAATATCTCAGCAATTTGTTCTGGTGAAACAACGGCGAATACGACATTTCGAAGTAACAAACTTGCACCTCCGATTCAACGGAGCTCATCGTGCTAAAACCGATATAGTAAAACTGTTTTTGTATTCAGAGTGAACTTTATTGCTAGTGGTGCAGCTTCGCCCGCGTTTCAACTAACGTTTCAATCTTTCCTCAGCCGTTTCACCGAAACAAATTGCTGAGATGAAAAAAAAAACTTACATCGCGACTGATTTTGGCGGTTCTCGGGGCACTGCTCGTCAGCATGATGCCTGATAATCTGAAAACTTATCTTTATTCTCGTGACATGTAAACCTATAAATAGGACCTTATACTCAGGAAATTTTTAGCGTGAATTTGGCAGAAGAGCCGCATTGATCAGGCTATTAGCCGTCGAAACGGCTAATAGCCGTACGATTTGGCAGTTAGCCGTCTATTTCGGCAGATAGCCGTGTAATTCGGCTGATAGCCGAAATGGGATGAGTTTGGCATGACTACGGCGTACAGGCTACGTATGGCTCTAGTGCCAATCTCACGCCCTTTGATGGGATGAGTTCGGCATCTATACGGCTTTTAACCGCGCGGATATGGCGTCTAAATGGCAGATGATCAGCACCTAAATGGCAAGCGCTTCAAGTAAACTACTGACCCATCTGATCCCATGCTTGCGCAAATTACTTTACGAGATTTTTCTTCGAGTATTTCTTTTCTTTTCATATTTCTAAGTGTTATCCACCATCTAAAGCATGTATTTGAATAAAGTATGATGTTGTTTTCAGATATACAACAGCTATTTGACACAACTAGTGCCCACTCTCAACATCGTTTCGAAATGCCACGTGAGTTTTCAGTAAGTTATGATATATGTAATTCTATTATTTTCAGTACTAACTCAAAAACAATGTAGTTACGCCTCCATCTACAATGGTTCGCAGTGTCTTCACAGGATGTGAGTCTAATTGATTATTAATTATTCAAATTTGAAAGGTGTTTTTCCAGAAAGAATTCGAGCAACCTCTAAGGAGAAAACGTCTTCAATCTATCATCTAGTCAAGCGGTTCACCTCTAGTCAAGCAGTCCAGGGTTCTTCCAATTCCCACATAGTTTTTCGCTGATTTTTTTTTGTAGTTTTCAAATTTTCTTAAATAAAAGTGAATCTAATCGATTGAGTGAAAGTCACATTTGGCATGCATTTGGCGCATTCATGGCACAATCTGAGGGGGCGGAGCATCAGTGATTCGGCTAATAGCTACTGAAAACGGCTATTAGCCATCGAAATCGGCGCGTGTGCGGAATGCATTCCGCACACACGCCATTTTTGACGGCTAATAGCTGATTTCGATGGCTATTAGCCGAACAATACCTGAGTACGTTGCAGAGCAATTTCCCAGCCACCTATGACTGAACAAAGTCTTTTACTAATTAGGGGGATATTTTTTCTGAGGTATGACGTGAACAAAATTACATATCGAGATCTCAAATTAAAAATTTGAAAACATTTAAAACAAAACAAACGTATCCTGTAGAAACTATCTAGTGCACAATGGCCTTGGAAATCATGTATGTAGCACCCCTGAGACCGATAATAAATCAAAAAGTAATTTCCACAAATCTTCCGATATGAGAAGAGAGCACTTAGCGAAAAGTTCACTGAAGACTGAAAATCTCCAAATGCTTGAGTCAGGAAATAACCCATTATGATTGAGGAATTGGATAAGAGAGTGGAAATTTATCGAGCATATGGTGGAATGCCCTTTAAGGAGAGGGTAATAGTAGTGTGTGTGTGTGTATGCTCTACCTCTACATGCAAAAGGTCAGCTGTATAAAAATGAAGGTATGGTGTCCTACGTAAAGGTGGTGGTCTCATTTAGAAATTTCCATCCAGTGAAGCAAAACGTCTCAGAATGAGTAAGGTTACCCAGAGAGGTGATTAGGATAGTGGCTGTTTGTGAAGAAAATCTTGAAAGGATGATTTTTGAAGGATAGATAAATGGGTTGCCATGGGAAGAAGATGCTCATTTGCGGTTTAGCAAAGAGCGCTACTAATGAGCTAGTATCGACTGAAAACAGGTGATAACGTGAAAGTATATAGACATTTTAGAAGCAGAAAGCCGCACACTCAACTAATCCGCCGATGCCTTTCTCAGAAAATAAGCATAAAAGAAGCGAGATAGAGAACGAGGCAAAGAGAGCCTTGTGAGCTCGCTGGCTGCCCGCGAACCTGCGGGTTACGAGTGAACGATGTGGTGGTGGGCAGAGAGACATAGGATAGAAAGTGGCGACCCAAGGCCGTTTGTTGTCGGTCAGTCATTCCGTCTCAAGGACGCAGCGGCCCCGGTGCTGTCACTTCAGAATACATCTCGAGGTCAACTTGGTATGCTATAGGCTCACTTTGGCTAGTTTATTCGCAAGTAAATAAGGATACCATTGTACAATAGAAATTGAAGCTTATGGTGAAAATGTGAGAGTGGATGGGAAAAAAGTAACAGAAACATTCAAGTTTAAACGAGATAATCAGAGATCGAGTATATAGGAGGGAAATTCATTTTAGTAGTTTCCTTCATCCTTAATATCTTTCATTTGATCAATGAGCTGCTTCAAATTTTCAATGTACTTGTCCTGGTTGACTTCCTCGACTCCGTAAACAGTCATCTTCTGACGAACTTCCTCCTGAAATCAAATACATTACGATTGCACTAAATATTTTGTCATACATTGTATGTCTCCATCTTACAACGGAGTCTCCACATCTTTGGAACGAACTGCAGGCGCTCAAAGATAGCATTGTACTCCTCCGGGTTCTGATCTTTGATGTCGCCAATTTCAGATGCAGGCTTCCCAACAATCTTAGCAGCACTGTCTCCAAAAGCAGTGACATACACTTGCCCGGTTTCATCCGACAATTCGAACTGCATCATGTAAAGCCACTTGAACTTGTTCATGCTCTTGTTGCACTTCTCACAGCGATAATCTCCATCGGACTCAATCACTTTCTTCTGGCAACCTTCGGAGAAACATCCTTTGTACAAAGCATTCGTTGGATTGATTCTAGTAATCATAGCCTTTACTGTTGCGTAGTCTCCCTTATCCGAATCTTTTCCGAATTGCATCTCTTGAAGACCAGCAATTGTTCTAGGAGCCTCACTCGAGCCTCCTGAAGTCTGGCTGATCATTTTGACTTCGATGGATGGTTTGACAGTTGCATACCAATCATATAGCTCGGCAACTCCCGGGATATCCGGAACTGGAACGATTCGACTACCCGATCCAGATGAAAGAGTATATCCGCCATTGAACTCTTTTGGAGTAACTCCCTTGAAGGCAACTACTTTGTGGAGGTACTCATCTAGAACAGCTTTAGTTGCTTCATCCCCCCAAAGTGTCAATCGCACTGAAGCTTGTGATTCGTCGATCAGTTCCAGTTCTCGCTTAATGAAATTTTTCCCGGTTCTAGCAGTGAATTCCGTAGCCTCAGCATCCATTTTTTCAACAATGGCCAGGACGTCAATCAAGTCTCCACAATGACCTGCAATCTGCGCCAATGAAACTCGCTTGAGATTCAACCGTGGCGCAGCGAGGAGTTCGCCGCCGGCTTCAATCTGTAAACAAAGAAATAAATCTGTATTATTAACTTCTACTTACAATGGTATCATTGCGAAGAGTCAGCTCATAATCATGACCAGTGTTGTTGAATTTCTTGTTAGCTGCTTTAGCTGTTCCACCAGTGATGTAATACGACAAATTTTCAGTGATAGTGCTATGAAAAGACTCAGCGGCTTCATTGAAAGCAACACATCGAATAGTATCTCCATTCGAGTCGGTGATTTCAAAGTTAAAAACTCTCGTGTTTTTAGCAGGGAATGTACGAATGTCTTCTTTTCGAGACACCATTCCATGAATTTTGATATTTGGACCGACGTATGGAGTAATCATAGCGATTGGCATTACACCTTTGTCCGAGTTCGATGGTCCACGACGCGCCGGTGGAGGAGCAGCACGAGCACGTTGTGGCTCTGGAGCAGCAGCGCGATTACGAGATGGCTCTGAAGGTTTTTAAATGTCACTTTGGATCACCATATTCCTAATCATACCTCCGCCACTTTCTCTCTTTGGAGCCTTCGCTGCCGGTGGATGCGACATATTCTCTTGGAACTCCGAAGCCAGGGATTCCGCTTCTGGCCAAACATCTTCGACAACAACATTTGGCCTGTAGCCATGATGCTCCGATGGATTTCCAGAATGAGATCTCGGCTTCACTTCAGGAGCGCTCAAAATTGAATGGTAACGGGAGAGAAGCTTGTAGCCAGTTATCAAGAAAGCTGCTTTGACACCACCTCTGTAAACAACGAAGCTTAGTTTTCTTAAAAACCAATTTGGGCTTCGAACCCTTGGCTGAAGATAGATAAATTGGTAATTGCAATGATAGCGCCTTCGACGAGATGCTCCAATTCCCGCTTTATCTGGTCATCAATTTCTGCGGAGACAAGAGTATCTAAATGTTAGCAACTGAAGACAAATGTGGAACTGTACACTTACTATATTGAAAGATACCATCACAAATACGGATTCTGTATGTGAAAGGATGGCCCATTTGTTCACCACTATCCTCCTTTCCTTTCTAAAATTAATGCAGTATTGTAAAATACGGACATTTTTTTTTACCAGAATTTGAACAATTCCATCATGCCCCGGGTATCCTTCTTTCTCGAGTGTCTCCTGGACATAGCCACTCGATAGTCTGAGTTTTCCGTTAGTATGGTACTTATTGAACACGTCGGGACTGATTTGAATCGCTGTCATTGCAACTTCTAGAAAAAATTCTACAAAATTGTTTAAAACGGAGATTTTTGAGAGAAGAGTGAGGTGCGGCAATAATTTGAAATTTCGACGATATTTTTACGCGCCAAAATCAATGGCGTAAAGTATGACGCTTGCGGTAAAACGGAGCGCAACTGAAGTATGCGTTTTCTAGGCCTCAGAGACAATGAGCTAGCGGAATTAGAAACAAGATTGAACTTCAATAATGATCGACAGATTAAATTGAGATAACGAATTAAATACATGAACACAAAGCCAAGGATATAAACTTGGACTCGTCCAAAATGACAAGCTACAATTCAAAATACCATCGATCAAAAAAGAAGAAACTGATAGTTTCGTAGTTTGAAGCAAAGTACGAATACAAACTAATGATCGTAACGATTAAATCGAATAATAAAGTCGATAGAAGTGAGCGTTAGTTTTATTCTACAGCTTTTAGCTTTTTCTAGTAAATGAGCATGAAACAATGTGATCAAATAAAAATAAGTCAAAACTTTGTGCAAAAGTGCAAACATCATTTGAAAAATTCCTTGGCGGCTAGCTGCTAGTTGTCGTGCCGAGACGCATTACATGCAACTGTAAATGTTCCTTTAAAATGGTTTGTGAGAATTAATTGTTCGCGCGAATCCAACAGTATTGAATGGACCCCGCGAAAAGTTTGGCGGCATTTTTCGCATTTTTTAAATTTAATCTGTTCCGTACTCTTCCCTAATTTTTCAGTCTTTCAATTTGCCATTTGAATTTCTTTCGAAAGTTGTGTGGGTTTAATTTTTCTCTGTTCAGATGCGAAACGTGTTGCTTCTCACGGTTACAGTCTTTTTGTACTTCTCTTCCGTAAACTGTGCGATCAAACCAGCCCATGGTGATAAAGATGTGGTGCCCCACGAAGAACAGAGTGAGAATTTTGAAGCGAGTTAAACTTTCAATGAACTGCTTTCAGTGCTTGATGTTGACACGATCTTCCGAGCTCTCGGAGTTCCATTCTGCATGAGGAAGTGCATAGACCCATTCATCAACTCGACCACTTCGCTGTGGACCATGAGAGACGTCGTGAACCAGGCCCGAAAAGTCTGCAGCCAACATGCCCAAGCCATCACTTGTCTTCAAAAAGAACAGTTCTGTGACCACAATAAAATTTTCTCGAAAGCCAGCAGTAGTGTAGAGTACATGTGTGCTAAAAAGCATGTTCTGTTTGAGCGAATGGAATCTTGTCTCAACCCGATTGTGGACGATGTCATGTCAAGTAAGCTCTTCGCACGTTGGAAATAGACCCCAATTGAATTTTCAGCTTGTGATAAGGAATGCTACGCTCGATCAAACCTCACCGCGTTTTCGCAAGATTCTAATATCAAGTTCGCAGCTACTGTGGGAGGTAACGCCTTTATTGTCGCCGACCACATTGGAGATCTTTGTACTTCTCTTCGATGTACTCTTCCGTGTGTCACCAAAAGACTTAACAACAAATGTGCGCTGAGCGGATGGCTGAGTCTGGACATGCTTATGCAGCCTCTTGATGCTGTCTCTGTGATGGTAGAACAGCTTTCACCACCACTGAAGTAAGAATGGGCTTTTTGTAGTTTTGTAAGGCTTGTATTCCAGGGACTTGATCACGAAAAAGGTTGACAAAAGATGCCGTTTCGCTCTCAACCCCAGCAGACTCAATCGTATTCGTAATGGCGATTTCAACGCTTTTAACATGGACCATTCGTAAATAACACTTTTAATCCTGCAACTTCTCGCCATATATCTAACCATGTACATTATGACCAGTTTCTTGCCGAAAGTTATGTTTTTATATTGAATAAATAGTCTGGGAAATATTTGTCCGTCAAATTTCTTTTGAATGCAGGATGGAAACCAGAGAAAATCTCTTGAAGTTGTATGGCCTAAGAAGCTGAGAGAAGTCGGTCACCGCCAGAAAATTTAAAAAAAAAACAGTTGTCGTGTGTATCTTATCGATCAATAATCACAAGTTGATGAGTCATAAATCGATTCTCTCCGTCCATTCTTCCATCTGGCACGCATTAAGTAAAATAGAAAGTGTGCGAATCAACGAGACTGAGACAGTAAGACAGTTGTTAACCTACAGGAGAATTCCATCGTTTGTTGCCTGTGTAAATACAGCAATTCATCCTGTTCTTCCTCTACGTTCTTTCTCATTGCTAGTTTTCGGCAAGCTACTATAAGAAAAATTTCACAATATTAATTGACTGACATTGGCTGCGAAAGTCTTACTTTGCAGACTACAGTTGAAGGCTGTTCTATGGAAGCGGATGAATACTTTACCACATACGATGCGCTTAAAGATGTGAGTATCATTGTCTTTCTTATCAATTCTTATCAATCGGTTGATCGGCCACACTGGCTTATCATCTATGAACTTGCCATGAAAGAAGTGAACATTTTAAATAGAGTAGAAACTATAAATTTATTCAAATGTACTCCGCTGCAGTAAAAAGACTCAAATTCAAGGTTAGAGTAAGAAAAGACAATTGACAAATTGAAGCATTCAAAATAACATTTCCAGCAGCAAAAGAAAGAGCATGCCGTGCGACGGCAACTGCCACTCAAAACTAGTGAAAACTGCGGGATAATGAAAATTGTTTGGTCACAGTTTGATTTCATGACTGGTCCGGAGCTGAAATTTGTTTGGGATGTCACACCATCAACATCAATATCACCCATAAATCTCTCTGGTGAGGACGGATCAATCGCAGATGGAGAGAGTTTAATGGATTCGTCAGGCTCCAATCAATCTGTTTCTTTCGAAGAAATCGACGATCCACTAAAAGTGAGCCACTTAAAAGCAAGCAATTGAAAAAAACTAAAAATTACTTTCCAGATTGAATTGACCATTTTGGAAGGATTGGATTCAAACCTGGGCGATTCATTTGGAGATGTAGACATGTTACATGCTGGTGACTATAAATATAAAACTTTGAAATATTTGGACGAGTACATGACGGAAAGTGCAACGACAAGTACGAAAACCTTAACAATGGATGATTCGCGTATCACAGATAGTCCGGAAAGTGTTGGTAAATCGCTGAGAGATGAGGGACTTGACCATTGTTGTGAAGGAAAATTTTTGGAAGATGAAAAGCTTGACACCAGCTTCACCCTCGCATCACCCTCTCCGAACGATACGGGGCACCTTGGGAAGTTATTGGCGAGTAAATATCCAAATGAAGAAGATAGGGAAGTCGCCGAATATCTTAGAGATAAAATTTCTTCCTCTTCGGTAGAACCTCCTAATAATGATTGTGTTGCTCACTTGACCGAGCATTATGAACTGGACAGACTATCACCAATTATTAATGATGATGGTAACTTTCTTTTTTGCAGTTCAAGTATTAACTTCCTTCTAACTTTAGATCTTCGAAGATCATGCGTCGATTCTGGTGTTGGTGTTTCAACACACAGTGATTTATCAGCTTTATGTCATAGTCCACCAAGTGGAAGTTCTGTGAAAAAATATGAGGACGCATTTGGGATGATGACATCTACACCAAATCCAAATACATTTAAGTTCCGAGAAGAAAGAGAACCAACAAAAACACCTCCTCCGCGAGACATTTTCGATTTCTTTGATGACCAAATTGATTTCGGCGAAACATACGTGTCAGATGAAGCATTCGTAGCAAAATGTGTATTAGCCGAACTGATTTGCAAGTGAGTAATTTTTTCTTGGAATTGCAAAGTTACAATAATATTCTAGTGCTCCTCATTCCCGATGTCCTCTACAACACAAAATGATTGTTTCACCATCTCGACACTTGCTCGTAGCTGCATTCATATATTCTGCTCAAACAAGAACTGGTTCCGTCGTTACATATGCTATTTCTTTTCTTATGTCTCACTTAAAACAAGAATGGTATCTAGATCGTCATTCCTGGTTTGAGAGAATGGTTGGAGATGCGGTGCCAAAAATGAAAGCATCGTTGTTTTCTGTAAGAGTTCCGCTTTTTTATTGATTCTTTCGTTACCTTAATTTTTCAGGAAGAATCGGACGATGTATTGGTTCGAGTTACATCAGAGCTGTCTCGACTTCTATCACTTCTGTCAGCTCTTGAACGTTTTCCACTCGTTTCTTTAGAGAGACCCTTGATGGTAAGGAACTATTAAATAATTACAAATTTAGCCATACTTTTCAGATCAAAAACACTCTGTTCACTGAAAAAGGACCTGCTCTATCAGAAAATCGAATTCTTGCTAAAGCTATTTCTGGTTGTCTGCAAAGTCAAGGTCATACTGTAATCATAGGATCTGACCACGTAATGGTGGCCAGACTATTATACACCCTTGCTCATTTTGTTCCTGATGCACATCGGTGGTGTTGTTTAAGACCATACCGACACAAATACAACCCCTATTTAAAGTTGCAAGGTGTTCGAAGGGTAATTATACATTCCCAGTATCAAACGTTTAAAAAAAAGATTTTCAGGCTGAACTACCCTCTGTTATAATGAGTGGAACTTCTAGTCCATGGCCTGTTTGTATAATTGATTTGGATCGCTCAGCGGTGTGCATGTCAGCTCCATATCAGAAACATCGGGTTTTAAGAGCAAAAAACGATTCGCGAGGTGTCCGACTCATTTTAGAACACGCTGGTGTTATGACCTCGAAGAATACAAAAGTGCCCCAAATGTAAGTAACTTCGATTTTAGTTTTTTATCGTCCTTATATGTTTTAAGAGAGCTATCACCATGTCGAACATTAGAATGTGTGAATGCACTTCTCAAACAAATGGACCTATTACCAATGGAAGAATCTGTGAGATCTGGGTTTTGCTCTCAATTGATGCTTTATTTTGACAATTTGGCTGCTGCCTTCATAGCATTCGTTCGAGATGCCAGTCATCCAGGAGTAGACGAAAAAGAATGTGGTACACGATCGAAGTCGTTCAGTCTACCAGAATGTCGTAAATCACTGGATTTGACCAATGATGCCTTGTTCAATGCAGTTTTAGCACGTGCCGAATTGTTGCAGCCTGATATCTCCGAGTTCATCTACATGTAGTCATTTGATTTTCCACATATTCGTTGTCCCTTCCAGTTAATACCAAAGTCTGATTGTAGTCATAAATTCAACAAACGAGATACTCTTTATTTTCAGTTTCTGATGAATTTCAATTGCATTCCTTTTTTCTACCTTCCTCCCTCCAATTCACTTTACATATTGCCTTCTTTTCAAATGTGATTTTTTTAGTAGCTTTTGTGATTTCGTTAATCAATAAAACCCTTTATTTTTTGTGTTCATAAATAACAACACACAAAAAAAAGAGAAACTGCACAAAAAGATTACTGTAAGATTACGGTGGTCTACTGATTTAGATGGTTGGCGTAAGAAAGAATGTAGAACTATTATAGTGCAATTTTATCTTTTTGTAGTACTATTACAAAGTCGTGGAAGGAAACTTTTTGCTCAAACTTTTTTTCTAGATGAGAATAAAGAACACATAAACTTTCCATTTTCTCGATTCAAGCGATCTGTCGTCTGACGTCGAAAATGATTCTTGTGAAATAGAAACCCGTTATTTCGATAGCTAATAATTATTTCAACATTTACTTGTTTTCACCGAAAATTCGTGCTGTCATCTTCATATAGCAAACTCAGATATTCCATCAATATTTTGTGTTTTCCTTTCCTTCTTTTTTTTTCTTGCTTTCACCTCTTTTATCTCGGTGTTGGGTGTATCCTCCTCATCATCTTCTATAATTAGTTCCCTCTTTTCACACATTGTCATCTGAACATTTGGATAAACGGACTTTGCAAAAACATCGAAATGAAGAATCCTCTTCTTCTTCTTCTTCTCACCTCTTTATCTGTTTCTTTTCTACTGACTTCGTCTCCCATATAATTGTGGTAATTTGAGAAAAACTCCTACATTTGTGTGCCGCCATGTTGACGTCGTCCATTTGTTGTCAGAATAGAATAGTACGTCGAGACGAGGACGGGGCAACGACAACTTCCCATCCTCCGCAGTATTTTCCTTTTCTGCTAATCAGAATCCGTTCGTTGACGTTGTTTTATCCAATAATAGAATATACTTCACAACTTTTTTGGAGTTCTTTTTTCGATTTGTATTAGTAAGCTTGAAGTCAAGAAGCGTATTCATAAGGCAATCTATTGACGTCTGTAGTTCAGGAAAGATGCAAAAACTTACCACAGTTTTTCTAGCTCAATAGCCTATGCGAAGAAGTATTGCGGTAGTATATTCAAGTTCTTTTCATGAAGTCGACTAGGATTCTGAAATGATCAATTTGAACTTTCAATTTGAAGAGCATTCTTAAAAGTTTCATTTGATACAGGTAGCCAGTCAACTGTAGAATGAATAGCTGATTGGTATGGTACTGGCATTTTCCATTCAAAAGTATAAGTTTAGTGTTTACGTCCGGAATCCAAGTTTTGTAAGTAAATTTAGAGTAAAACTCAATCCTTCTTTTCTTGTTTTTTCCACCTTTCCAGTCTCTCTCATTTCTTTTTTTGCATTGATATATTCCAGTTCAGGCGACTCTCCTTCCGTTTCTCACCGAGAAGAGAACGTTATTCTCAGTTTTTTTTTTCGCTCTGAAATCATGTTGTTTACAGCTATGAAAATGTGAGAAATATCAGAATCGGGGAGTCGAAACAGTCTATTTATTTCACTTTTATCAGTTTGTGACGTTTTGAGACCGATTACAGCTTCTAAAAATAGGAAGTACGATATTTCTTTTTTTCTTTCTTTTTCCAATTCATTTTGTTATCTGTCCTTCATGTTCTTGAAGGACATGGACCATTGGGAATTGAATTCCTTCTTTTCGATAGAAAAAAAAGAGCTTTTTCAAAGCCAAACAAATAATTTTGCTTTCTTGCCCTCCCTTGATTCTCTTTAGCTCTTCCTCTTCTCAATAACACAACCATAACTCTTTTTCTTTTGATCGTCCTATCAAGTGTGATATATTATTTTGGTTGGTTGCAGCTGTTTTTATTTTCCCACGTCACACCTCAAGACCACCCCAGTTTTCCGTTCCGTTTTCAAATTGAATTTGGGTGCCTCTCGACCCAAAAACCTCGACAGAATTGAAAATTATTCGAACAAAAAACACACTCTTCCCAATTTTAATCCTCTACATTATTTCCTATTCTTTGTTTTCCTGCTGCTCTTCCTGCTTTTTCCTCTTTTTTGTTCCATTTCTGCAATTCCACAAGCGAAGATCAAAAGTTTCGAAAAACTGACAGATTTTCGATTGATTTCTAAACTTCTCTTTTAGCTTTTTTGCTCATTTTGAATGCATTGAAGGACATGTGCTCCGTGGTCCATTTCCAAACATTTCCAGCCTCTTTTTAGCTTATTTCTTTCCTTCCTTCTCCAACCTTTTTGACGAATTGTCACTTTCTTCAGAAGAAATTGGAATCTTTGTGAAATAGGAAAATCACTTCTCCATTTTTCAAAATAATACGAGAGCGGGTGACGAACGGCTCGGTGTATTCAAACTAATCCCACGACCTCCCCAACGGTTTTTTAATCTTGTCTTGTTTTTGCTCTCCTTGAGGAAATGCGTCTTTTTTCGAATTTGAAAAATCTGTAGCCAAAAGTCAGGTAGAATTGAAATTTGAAAAAAAAATGTTTGAAACAATGAATCATTCTTTTTATCTTGATAAATGGATACGCCATTTTGATTATTCAAGTTTAGGTCATGCTTTGGTCTGGTGCACTAGAACACATCAACATCTCCCCTATACATTACATGAATCTATGACTTTTGGTTCCTTCCTAATATGTCAGTTCATTTTCGTTAGGTGCTTTTGAAGTTTTCGTTAGGTGCTTCTGACCCACAACCATCTGGAAACCTTCCCAAGCCCATTCAACCCAATAACTGGCTCGTCAAAGTAGAAGCAATTGTCTCTCCTAATGTTCACATGACCAACTTTTAGACGAGTATTCCAAAAACCTCGATCTTCTTTTCATTTTGGATAACTCGTGTTCGAATGTTTCTAAAGAACCCAAGTTCACATCTTCATGTCACATTCATTATGATCATCATTAAATGAAAGGTTTCTTCCCATTTCTCTCTTTATCTCATCATCTCTAATTCGCCCCTTTTTCTCCTTTTTGCTGCCCTCCTAATGGCTCGTTAATTTTGTGTCACCAGTCGTTGAAAATCCAATTTCGGTGTGTGAGAAGAGCCTTCTGAAAAGGCTTTTCTACCATTCTCTCTTAGTTCCTTCCATTCCTTTTTTCTCATTTTAACATCTCGTCATTCGTTTGTTTTTTTCCAGCTTTCAAATCTGTTCGAAACGTCTGGTTGATGTCATATTAAGCGAAAAAAAAGAGGAGAAAAACTGTAGACAAAACTACAGAGTGGAAGAAAGTAAGTTGTTTTATATCTTCGGTATCGAAGGTATTTTGAACACAGTAGGAACAAAAAGGCTGATTTTGTTTGCGATAAGCGAGGTCCTTGATACAGCCCGAATCAAATGGACTTTTAAGGTATGCATGATAAGTTTCAATAAGCAGATTACATGAACTTCATTGCTGAGAATAGGCTGTTCTAATGACGGGGTCGGTCCATTTTTATCTAGGCTTCTGAAGAAATGTTCAATTAATTGGGCCGCTCTATTACAGGTTTTACGGTAAATTATGTGCCGATTCCTATGAAATTCCATTCATCCGGAAACTTTAAAAAAATATGACTTCATTTCAACCTTCGAAAACATTCTGACACCCCCAAATTATGTATAACTTTCAAACCAGCATCATGTGAACAGAAAGTTCGAATTTTGAAGAAGAATGAAAAAAGTTTCTTAAGGACTCCGTAGCACGTTTTCCTTCGAACTTCCGCAATCCAACCGTGACAACTTTTAAATTTGCAAAAAAACGAGACCAAGTGGAAATAATTCAAAGTTCTGAGATTAATTGGAAATAGAGCTTGATGCTTATGATAATACTCTGAACTTTGTTTAAAATTATGAAAAAATGTAGAAACTCCTGTAATAGAAGATCACGCTGATAATATGAAACAAAGAAAGATATGAAGGTGGTACACATGGAAGAACGGTATTTTAGACTTTGGTTTCTTAAGAAGTTGTTCCTTCCAGGAATTTATCTTAGCAAAATATCAAACGCCTTCTATAAATTCAGAAATTCCCAGAATAGTGTTCCATTTTAAAGTACATCTGAAGACTAATCATGCATTTTGTTTTGCATTTCTTTGTCTTTTTCCGTCTTTTGGACATAGAAGGACCTCCTTCCATTTCGGGTAATCAAATAATTTCTCTGTCGTATTCTTTTCCTTTAATTCTTCTGTCTTCCTCTTTTCTTTTGTTCCATATGGATTATTCAAAAGTCCAGAGTCTATGTGAAATATTTCTCTGATATTCTAACTTTCTGTTCCGTGTTCCCAACACGATTATGGAACATGAAGAACCGAGCGACCATCACCTCGATTTGCATATCTCCCATAAAATTTCGGTCATGTTTTTTGCCTAACACATCGTAAAGCAATATTGTTCATCTTTTTCCTTTTTCATATTTTCTGCTAGAATTCTTCATTCACACATAATATCAGAACACTTGTCTTCTCAAATTCGCAACTCGATTCTTTCGTCTTCTTCTTCTTTTCTTCATTTTTTGTTTAGTGTAGAGCCTCCGCACAGATACTTCTTCTACTCCACCCTCTTCTTCTTTTTTGCTTCTTTTTCTGTTTTTCTACTGCTCGAATTCGTCGTTGCCAATGATATTTTCTGCCTCACAGGGTTCTCACGAAGAGCAACCGGTGAAGGAAACAGATGGAAGAAGCGGCTCATATGTACTCTTCTTACATTTCTTTTTGTTTCTTGGGTACCACTTTAACCATCATCCATCGTAGGATACTTTTCCATTTTTTCCTTCCTGTCCCTTTTGTTTTGTCCCCTTCTGTCTAGAATCGGGCAGAAACCAGGCGGCTAATTGGATTTGTTAGGTCCATTTTCCTTGACGGACTTTCGTTTCGAATCATCCGGTTTTTAGGCCTCCAAGAGAGTACGTAAGCTGTGTCATCGGACCGTAAATCACATCAAATCATCAAAATTTTTTTCAACTTTGATCATTGATAAGAATGTTTTGAGAAGAATGATGAATGGAAGAATTGAAACTTTGTTTTGAAGTCGAAGTCAACATTTCAAATACTTCATTTTTTAATATTACCTCTTGTTTTGATCATGACGATTACGGTATTCACCGAGAAGAATCTAGATCTGCAGCTCTAAATTCAGTTCTGTAAAAAAAAACTCGAGAACCTTGTTCAAGAAATGTGCTGAAAAATACTGTACAAATCAATTTGATGAGGCCAATCGAAATTCTTATTTAGTGTTGCTTTCAAGTCTTCTTTTTTCTACGGCAAACATTTCATTCAAATCTTCGTTCGAGCCATTTCTTCGTTGGAAAGAATTTTTGAAAATACTGTATGCAGAATTCGGGAAAACAAAAACAGATTTTACGCTGTTTGTATCTTTAACCAAACTGGGGCTTCTCAAAAATCAAAATCACAGAAATAATTATTGCCTAGAACTCTTATCATTTACAAAATTATAGTGCTTTCTTGCTTTCGAATTATATCACAAATATCAGAAGGCTTTATTTGATTTGATATAGTCAAAAGCGGACAATTTCAAAAACAGAAAGAGGAATAGTTTTCTGAAAAGAAAACAAGTAAAAATCTGAATTCAGAATGTTTATCTCTTTAGAAAATTTCTCAAAATTTTGTGAACATAACAGGCCAATCAACGCCATCGTTGATTGTCTTTTTTGCTCCAACTCGCCGAAAAAAAAATGGAGAGAAAAAGATAAACATCATAAAATTGGCGTCCGCTTTTTCGCCGGGAGGCCATGGGACAACATTTTTGAATGAGAAGGGAGCTAGAAGAAAAGACATGAAAATGCGAGAAATCAGTGTTATTTTATCGAAACTCTGTCGCCTCAGTCTGTTGGTTTTTTCGCCTCTCCATCTCTAATCCTTGTTCGATTCGACCTGCTCTTTTCACATCTTTTTTTTTCGACGGGTCCACTTGTCGTTTCCTTCCCACTCTCGGCGACGAAAAGAAGAAGAAGAAGGAGCCTGCAGGAAGGAAAAACACGACGGAATAAGGGGAAGAAGAAGGCTTCCATTCCCGCCCCCGTCCGTCCTTTTTCCCTGTTTCGAACGATAATGCGAAGACGTCTTACATCGATGTCTGCGACGTCTTCATCCAGATAATCTTACACTGTTTCCCCTTATTATAGTCTTTCGTGTCAGGTGACCTTAGGTCATCTAGCAATTGCCGAAATTCAGCATTTTCCTGCTTCCCCATCTGAGAAAGCAGGCAAAAAAAGGCACGAAATTTGAAAAGGTTTGCATGTTTCTGCCTTCCTCTTCACCTTTTCTCCGGCCCTCTTTTTCCATCAACACAACAATCGAGACGAGTCTGTCTATTCTTCAATCGCCATCATCATCATCATCATAATGCTGTCACTATTCTGCCTATATTTCAATATTCATCCTATCTCCATTTTATTATTTTTACTTACTGCTCAAGTAATCGCCATTTACACATTCCTGCCACCAGATCAATCTGACATCCATCTTGCCGTTCTTCTGGTCATAATAATGCCCATTTTCTCAATCAAACGGTTTGTTAGTTGTTTTTACTGATAAAGAAAAAAAAAAAGAATGACAGCTGTTATAATGAGGTCAGGAGTTTTTCGTCATCTCTTGAGATACGCATGTGCTGCTCACGTACGTGTGGAGCCATCAAGATGATGATGAAGCTCTTGGCTCCCCCAGATATCCAATTTGTGGCGTTAAAAGTGCCAATCTCACTCTATTTCATTGCAATATTTGATTGCTTTTACTCAAAATTTCATGAATAATGTCTGCATCCGTATCTACATCTCCGAGCAGGTGGGAAATGAAAAAGTCCAAAAAAGCAATTGTGATCAGTGACCTTTATTGCTCCCAAAGCCACGTCTAGAAACCAACCAGACAATGTTTCAAAACCAAAAAAAAGCAGAGTGAAATGAGGCGGCTCACGGGGGGTCACTTGTCATGAAACTTCAATGTTACACCTGTCACCAGAAAAGAGATTTGTTTGCCTCCAAAAAAGCGTGTAGTCGAACTGCCCTCGATTCAATTGCACATGTCGAAAATCCGTGTTTCGTTTCCTCTTCAAAACTTGTCTAACATCATTTCTGACTTTCAAAAACACTACAATTTGTTAGGCTTCTATCATAATGTGCGGTTCGCGAAGGCAGTTACGACGGTTTCTAAACAACATACGAATGACATTTTAGCCAATTTGGAATTTTTTCAGGACCGAGGACGGTATGAACGGAGTGGCACGACGGAAACAGTTCAAGTTAAGGCCATGGCAATCAACTGCTCTTCCTTCCAGACATGAACATTACAGTTGGTGAGTATTTCATTTTCAAATTTCAGGAAGAGGTCAATTTGTGATTTGAAAAAGTGAGCGCAGCTTATTTAAACAGTGAGAGATCGCAAAAAGCCATTTTAACTGGGAACTGTATTCAGTCTTTTTACTTTTCTATTTGAAAAATAATTAGAAAAAAGAGTAGATGTAAAGACAGTCAACACCCTTTCCGGTTTTCATTATTTTTGTAGTCTGAGTTTCATTGGCGACTGTGTTCGTTTATTTCAGACAATAACCAAAACCGAAAGTTATGAATGGAACTTTCTTTAAAGTCGAATTTGAAAACCCTATTGCCTCTATTAGAACAGATAAACATTTGAATACCGGATTCTACTCAATTTCAGATCTGGTTTAACTCTAAAATCTTGTAAATCCAGCTTGATTGTTTCTAGGTTTCCGATCGAAAGTTCCAGAGAAACTGTAAAATTGCGTCCAGTCATTTCGATCTTTTATTCCACTCTTATTACCTCTTTACTGTACGTTTTTCGGAAAATCATAATAGTTGTCAAATACCTCGTACGAATATACAATTCTGTAATCATACTTTTCGTATCACAAACATTGAGTATACGGAACACAAAACTCTTTTTTTTTTCCGCTCCACACCCAAATTGGTTAGCACAGCTTGTTTTGTTGACTGATGACGTCTTCTCTCGTTCGTTTTTTTTTGCCAAACGAGATGACTCTAACAGAAAAGATTTCCGTTCTTGTCTGAAAGTTCTCTTCTTTTCCTTTTCCCCTTTTTATATCCACTTTATTCCTTTATCTAAAACATATTTTCCTTCTCTTTCTTATTTTTTTTTCTTTTTCGTTGTCGCTTCAGAATTTGCATTTGAATGTGATGTTTCCACCACCTTTCGTCATGTCATTGTTGCTGTTATGCCCATTCCATTTTCAGTTCCTATTCTTCTATTCCGTTTTTCCGTTGTATTATGGTAACGTGATATGCCGCGTGACAGACCTTATGCGACGCCTTCAAACACTTGTCCGTTTCGATCAAGTTCACCATTGGACCCTCTTATTGCCCTTTCCATTTTCTCACATTTAATTTTCAGTTTTTCTTAGTCATAAAACTTGTATTTAGTTGAAATCTTGTCTAATCCTTGGCTGAGTGTTTACTGGTTTGTGTGGTCGCCACGAAATTATGACGAGAACATGTCGGGGGAAACACTTTTTGACGCCAACAAAAATTCGAAAAAGTCTGGTGCATAAATCATCCAAAATATAGTGGCAAAACTCTCGTTCTTCATTTTGAATGTGTTCGAAAAGAGAGAGAGAGAGAGAGAGAGAGAGAGAGAGAAACTGACGCTGGAAAGGTTTACGAAAACTGCCTCAGAAGCAATTATCTTTCACCTCAATTAGTTTTAACACAGGTTTTTTGTTTTCGTCCAAAGTTTTAAAGAATATAGCTACTACTATAGGTAGCTCGACAAACGCATTTATTATTTCGTGCAGTTTCCAAAAAAAGATACCTACAGTTTCTCAAAATAGTATAAATAAGAAAAATAAGTGGCATCTCATAACGCTTCCAGAGTTTAAATATCTGATCTAACAACTCTCTGTTAATGCTTGGTTCTTTTTGTGAAAACTTGACTCATCTAAAAATTTTGCCCAAAAGCTGGAAAGTGATCAATCTCTATTAGCTCGTTGTTTGTACATTTTTGGTCTTTTCTCTTTAATTCTTCACTTCAAGATCTCATTTGTCTCTTCTTTTTTCGATTTTGCAATTCTGAATTTCGATGACGGGATTGTATCGAAACAGTGCTTGAAATGACCCTTCTGCTTCATCTTTTCCTTCATCTAAAAACTAGGAAGGGTGAGAGCGAAGAAAACTGCACATCCGGTTTAATCGTCATCTTCTCTCCATCTTTTTTCCCTATCTCTCTTGGCTCTCCAACCACAACCCAATCGGTTAGAAGGTTCTTCTTCTTCCATTTTTTCCATCTTCTGTGCCCTTTTTTTGGCTCCAAAATCAGCTTTATGTTCAGTTCCCAACTGACACGAAACGAGTCTTTTCTTCTTCAGATCCCTTTGTGAATTGATTCGAGACGTGAGCTTCGTCGGTTCCATTTTTCCCATTTTCGAAATGCATGCTACTTTCATTTTCTCCGTTCGTCGTCACATCACCATTTTGGACAAAGAATCATTGTTTTTAGAGCTTTTGCCATCTTAAAACAAGAATAAAATAGTTGAGATAGAAAACGAGAAATGGGACAGATTGTACATGATGCACTTCTTCATTCTTCTACTTCTCACCCTATCTGAAGACTAATCATTCATTGCTTTTTCCTCTTCACTTTCTTGCTCTTCTTCGTTTTTTTTGCTGATTTCTGCATTTTCTTGACTTCCCTCTTGGCTTAGTTTCTTCAACATCTTCTTTCCCTTTTTCTTCTCCGTTTCTATCTGACGCCTTCTTTCTTGTTCCTCTTTTTCTACTTTTTCTTGTTTTCCATCAATTCAACTCTACAAGCATTATCAACTCAACTCTTATTGAATTCACAGAACTTCCGGAGTTCTAATCGATCCCATTCTCAATTCCAACTTCTCTAATGTCCCTTTCCACATAACATCTGGGTCATAAAGCCCTGCTGATTAGTTCCGTGCCTTTGTTCTTTTTTCTATTTCAGCCATTCATTACGTTTTTCTTCCGAACGATTCTTATCCATTACGACCCACTTGGATCAGCTTATAGAGTTTTTAATGCTGAAATTCGATAGGTCCCTCTTTTTCTTATTTTTCTTGCATAATGTCTTCAATACAAAAGAATCTTGGGGCACCCGTCTCTCTTTTTTATTATTTATTTATAAGAATCTTTGTCGTCTCTTTCGCCTTCCTGGATCCATCACATTGACACGTTTTCGGCGTTTCCGAAGTTCATTGCTGTGCAAAAATTCATGTATGAAAAAGACTAGTCGTATTTCACTAGTACTTCTCTTTTCAAGTGTCCTTCCATTGGATACCCCTTGTTTCCAAAATTGTTCTTCCAAAAAACTTTCAAAAAATATGAAACGCACCGAAAGTGTACTGAACCATTTCGGAATTTCATGTTTTATATAAATTTGGATGAATTCCAAAAGTCACAAGGAGACCCTCTCTGTTTTTGTGTTAGTTTCTATTTTTATATTTAAGTTGAAATCATTATTGAGAGACAAATTTATCAAAGTGTGAGTAGTTTTCTGTTCCTGCGATCACATTCTTTCTTGACACTTTTATTTTGATTCTCGCTCTTGAATGGTTTTTTTTACTTTATACTTTTGAGTTGAGGATACTGTAGAATCAATAAAAGAAAACATCTGAATTTCCTCAAGAGTTCCTGTATCCATTACTTCCATGTACTTTTATTGGGTTTTGGTATAAGTATGTAATTGGAGGAAATGAGATGGTATTTAGGTAGACGATTTTCTAAGAATAGTTTTCTACTTTTTCTATCAACAGGTGACTTGACGTCGTATATTTTTTGTTAGGGAAACTATACATCGAGCTTCATATCGTCTTGTAATATTTACGAAAAAATACAGAACATTTATACTGACATTTTCTTCAAAAATTTACCTCCCACAGCGTCATAAAAGAAAATAACAAGTAAAGTTTAGACAAACAGTATTCAGTTTCAATTGTACTTTTTTGTGTCAAAGAAATGTAGGCGTACATGATTATTTGCTCGTCAAAAACCAAAACATTTTCATTCATGAGCCCAGAATGAATTATAAATTCTGAGGTCATTTCTTTGCTGCAATTGACTTTCTTTTCCCCTTTCTCTCTTTCGTACACCATTGAGAGGGAAGGACCTCTTTTATGAAACAAGAGCAGTTTTGGGCAAGAAGTGAATGGGAGGCAAAGTACCTTGTGCCAAATGTGGCTATGTGGAAGAGCCTTCATTCTTCTCTCCAGCACCAAAAACTTATCTTACTTCTTCCAATTCATTTCCAACTCACATATGTGCTCTCTCTTCTCTTTTTAACCCTATTGGATAGATTGAGTGAGAGAGAAAATAGCTTTTTGCCTTTTTTAAGAGAAAAAGAAAAGAGCCATCATCATCATCCAAAATGAATCATTTCCAAATGCAGTCATTCACCCTTTCCGGGGGTTACCCCCTGACGTTATTGTCTTCTCGAGTACCCCCTTCTCCTTTCTACCGTCCTCTTCCCCTTCTTCAGGAGCTCTTTTCCGTTTCCGTCAGTGTGCCAAGAGGCTGTAATTAATGCGCCTTTTTCTGCTTTTCTCTTCCCGCCCAATCATTCAGTCTTCCCGACATTTTCACTCTTGTCTGGAATTCATTGTCATCACTCCCGACGCCCTATATAGTTATGTATTATATGACACCTCGTGATAACTAAAAACTAGTTCTGTTTTCTTTTTTTTTCGCCCCATCACTTCCTGCCCTATATACAACTAAATAATGCACTAGAAATGTTCGTTTTCTTCTTTTTCTCAAAACGTCCAGCACTTGATATTTTTTCTAGACAGTCGATATTATTATTATTTGATTTAGAAAGTTCCCTAAAGATAGAATTGATATACTCCCTTATTCCCAATCGTTTATTGCCGAGACAAGGAGAACGAAGTTTTTGTCTGAAAACAGATACGATTCTTGTTTTTGTATCCACTCCTGCATTATATTTTTGTCGGCTGCCATATTCCCAAATGATGGGTTCGTAGGATAGGAGACGGTAGTTTGTCTAGTGAGAGAATCCATCTCTTGTTGAGATGGATACGAGATGAAGTCAGAGACAGAAGCAGGTGGAGCTTGGTTAAAGAGAATAATGATTGATGATACAAAGCTCTCACCACTTGCAGCACCTGGTTGATTACTTGATTTTTCGTTTTCTCAAGTTCAGAAAACCGCATTACTTGCCTCACTGCAAGATCCTTTTTCTGTTCTCTTTACTTAGTTCTCTGGAGTTTCTTGATTTATAACTGGACCTATATATTAGTTTTATGACTTACAGTAAAGACTTCCAAGTTAGTTTGGCATTTTTTTAAAGTTATATAAAGAAATTTATTGAGTCCTATTTTATTAAGGTCACCCCTTGATAGGTGCAGATATTTAAATAGAACTCGTTACCTAGAAGTCTAGATTCAGATAATTATGTCTCAGATTCTAGACTTCATGAGACATTCTCACGTTTTTATACTCTATATTTCTTGATCTTCTATCGGTTCGTTCCTTATCTTCTTTCCTTCTTTTTTTCTTCTTCTCTTCTGCAATTTCACTTCCTACAGTATACCATCTGACAGAGTAGATCACTACCGGTTACTTTTCGAACGGCTGCCGGCCTCCACAGTCTCCAAACTGCCGACCACTGCCTACGATTCAACTCGTGGCGTCTCGTTCCAGATTCACGACGACGATATGACGTCCAGAAGACATACTGTGTGGTTCGTGCCAGGATCTCGGAGGTAAATATAGAAATGATTCAATTAGTTTTCCGTTCGTGTTTTTGCATGATGAAATCAATTTGTAACTAGAGATCTGAAAGTAAAAAAACGATTGAAAAAAAAGAAATTCTCGTTTTAGGGAAGATTTATGAGTATGTTTGTAGATGTTTCTATGGAAATATGTAGACTTAGACTGCTCCTCTCTCAGTCTTTCTTTTCATTCGTAGGACTATCGTTCTTCTCCTTCAGCTACTTTTCCAATATTTTAACTTTTTTTTGAATTCTGCTACGATTCCTCTCTCCTTTCTTCACTGATGATACATTTGCTCTGAAAAATATACAGTAACTCTGGAGTGCAACGTAGCGCATTTTCAAATTGAAGAAACAATGACTTGTTAATGACGATGGATTTGACATGAAAAGCTTTGCGATAGTGTGAGAGAAAAGGGGAGGCAATAACGAGTAAATATAAACAAAATAAGATTCCAGAGCTGTGCGAAGAGATTTTCGTGCGTATGTCTTCAATGTGTGCGTGTGTTTGAGTGATTGTGTAAAAACGGGCAGTCGAAAAATGTAGTAAGGAGAAAGAAGAAGAAGAGAAAAAAGAAAAAGATGAGGGCTTGTGAGAGTGTGTCAGGCTTGTCCAAAAAGATGAGGGACCACTGATGAGAGACGCAGTGATATGCAACAAAAATGGGGAGGAGGCAGTAGGGACCCGGTTAGTCTGCGGAGGGCGTGGCGCGCGTGTGCCGCAGCGGACAAGACTATTCGGAAAATCGACGAGAAGTAAGGAGACGTAGGTAGTGAGAGAAGAGAGAATGATGGCTCGGCGCGAGCGCGAGCCGACGACGAAGAAGACGAGTTGGGCAAGCCAGCAGTAGAAGCAACGGAGCAGAGCACAGAGTCGCGGGTTGTCGTGTCCTGCCCAGGGGCCACTCTGCTCTGCTCTTGTTGTCGTTCGTCATATCAAATGCCACGAAGACGCGGCTCGTCGTCGTCGTCGTCGGCGGCAGGTGGTAGTGGCGGTGGTGGTGGTGGAGGCTTCGGATTATCTAGTCTCCGACGCGAACTCCACCTGCACAACTTCTTTCGCACCTCTTCGCCGTCGGCCTCGTCGACGTCGAGAACGCCGCCTGCAGCGTTGCCGCCGCGCACATCAGCTGTTACTATTCCGGGCAGTAATCACAAATTGACCTCTTCCGCTTCATCCTACCATCCGCCACGCGAGCTTACCGTGTCGACGTTCAGCGCCGGCTCGGCAAATGCAGCTGATGGACTTGGAGGTGCCCATCTGACACCATCACTATCATCTTCGGTACACGCAAGACGAGAATCCTTCCTCTACCGTGCCAATGATGATCTTCGAGAAGCATCATCGTTACGACCTGTCAGTCGAGCATCATCAATCGCTTCTAATGACCACGGGTATGTTTCTTTTTCTTTTGAACTGTTTCAAAAATACAATGTATCGCTTTGAAAATGCTAGATCCTATTATACCTTTTTATCATTTCAACTAACTTTTCCTCTTCTTCATTAATCTCACACGCATGATGATCATGATCATCTGATTTTTCTCTAATTTAGTTTTTGGTTTTATTCTCTGAAATTCTCCCAGTTTATTTCTTCGTTCTCCCGACCGTTCATCTTTAATTTCTGTTCATTAATTCATTTTTTCCACCCTCTACTTGTTTTAATCCTCTTCACCGGAAGGAAGTCCTTGAAGTCTGAGCATCAACGAACTTTTCCTTTTTTGTCTCTCCAACTCATGTGATCTTTTCTCCATTTTTTGCCCAGTTCGCCTCAATCGTCATCATTCTTCCCAATTTTGTATTACATTTGTATTCCATTCAACACCAACAATTTCTTTACAATTTACATATGACTTTTTCTGTGTCCAGTTAGTGTGTGGATGCTGCTGAATGCATGCCAAACAAAAATTGTGAACACTCTGGTGTTGACGCCGTGTAGTGTTAGAAGCCCGGAGTAGTGTCTATTGGATCTGGAGTTGGAGTTGGAGCCACAACCACTGCTGGCGACATCTCTTTCCATTTCTCTCTTCCTCTCTGAAATTTTTTCGAGGTGTCTCATGCTTGTGTCTTTTGTCTTCTTCTTCTTCTATTCTGCTGTAGCACCACCTCAATCAAGGGGTTCCTGAAAAGCAAGAGCATCTTCTTTTGCCTCTCCTTTTCATTTTTCAACACACCACCTCTTTCAAACCGCACGGCTTCCAAATTATCTTCGTGCCACTCATTACTAGGCAAAAATGAATCAAAGAATGAATTACAAAGTGTTGGAGAATTCGAGAGTTGAGGCAAGAGAAGAAAAATGTAGAATAAGAAAAAGAAGAAGAAGAAAAGAAGAAGAAGTGTTAGCTGTGACGATGACGATGGTGTTGTATGTGTATGTGTGTGAGAGTGTGTGAAGCAAGTAGAAGACGAGAGCAGCGCATGTTTGAGGTGTGACCGATATGAGCCCCCTGAGGGTGGCGCGAGTAGAAAAAGACTCCAGAAGCGGGTCTTTTTCGTGTGGCAGGGCACACAAAACAACTGTGCTTACCACAAAATCGCATTTTGGGCTCTTAAGACAACAACATCAAAGTCAAAGAATGTCAAAAAAGACGGAGAGAAAGAATAACATTGACACTCCAATTGACGAAGGTTATCATGAATTGCAATCAACTAGGTCCACAAGTTGCAATGAAAATTGTCTACGTCACTCTCGAAGATCCAAACGTGTGTAATAATTCCGTTGTGCTCTCCCGACGGATGCTATTTTCTCACAGGCGCCGCAACGCCACGGCCCCATAAATGTTGCGACGACGATGACCGATGTCACGAGAGAGTTGGGAAGTGGTGGCGGTGGAGCTTGAAAAAAAAGGAGAAGAGAAGATAGAAGACGCCTGTTGTCGGCTTCATCTTCTTCTTCTTCTTCTCGGTTGGGTTGGCTGGTTGCCACCTCGAATTTTCATCAAATGTCGGGAGCAATAGGACGAGAAGGCAGTCGTCGATCCAGGGGAAGTACTTGAGTGGTATGTCAAAACGCTCAACGTCTTCTGAAGCATCATCATCTTCTTCATCGCCAACGTCTCCATCGCTTTTGTCATTTTCCTGTCATCAACCGCCCCTTCGGAGCTGTCGTTTTCGTCGTTATTGTGAAGTAGGCAACGGGGACGAAGAAGATGTGACGGGAGAAGAAAGAAAGAAAAAACTAGACAAAAGAAGGGATCGTCTTCGTTTTTCTTCGTTTACACACAATTAGGACGAGCTGGGAGGCTGTGGTATTCGGACAAAAAAAAGAGGAAAAACGGGTGGCAGTTGGTGGAAGACTCCCCGGAACCATTGGTTCCCAAAAACATTTATCTGGTGATATCTGCGTCTCTTTTGAAAATTCTCATATTTTCTCTCTGCAAAGATTCTTCGGATCCAAAAACTCGAACTTTCAAAATGCTAGATGAGAAAATAAGAAAAAAACTGAAAAAATGAATGTATGGCACGGACTTGAAGCAAAAGAACACAGTCAGAAGTGAGAAAAACATTTTGAAAATATGAAAAGATAACCAAACCGATTGATTCATAGACCACATTTGTTAGTGATGATTGAATGTGTTTGAATAGGTGTGTGCTTCGTAATTATCACCTTCAATAGTTTGCATTTTGTTTTCTGTGACGTCACAAGGTCGCCGCGCTCACAATCTTCAGTTATAGATACCCCCGGTTCTTGTGATCAGTACAAAAAACGCTCTTTTCCGGCTTCCGAAACTATAATGTAGACTTTTAAAAATGGAAAATGAAAGAGATAGAATAACTACGTTTCTATTAGACACTTATCGGAATAGGAGTTCCCAAACTTTCTGAACATTTTTGTATATAAATGAAAAATTCACGTGAAATTATGTCAACTATTTCTTCTGTTGAATTGATGCACCTAAACAATTTTCGACCGCCTGAAACGAGCGGGTTTTCGTCTATGCACTAGAGGTTTGTCATCGCTTATCAGAGAGTGTTATATAGAGTTTATCAAGCTGCAAACCGCTTGCCTGATCGACCATTTTGTGTTGCTCACGATGGTCGTGGTAATGCCATGTTGCTCTCCACCAAACGCTACCTCTCCTCCAAAATCAGTGTTTTTGGTGAATCTGAATGATGAATCCAGACAGTTTATGATGTGAGTCTTATTAGGTTTTTTCATTTTTCTTCTCTTTTCTAGATTTAGGTTTCCTATTGAGTAATATTTGCTTGCTAACTCTTAAATTGGTTTTAATCTTGTTTAAAAATTTGACCTGCTTTTCAAAAACTGGTTTCTTTCTTTAAAAATGATACTTCTACAGTAAACATTTTGTGATATTGTTGTAACTCGAATCATTTCTAATACTGAAGTAATTATCTATCTCTTTTTTCATCTTCAAAATTAATGAAGATTCATTTTCTTATTCGAAAAGAATCAGAGACATTTCAAAGCTGCCATTCAAGGTTGATTTTTGAAATTTTTATTCCGATAATAAGACATTTCTGATAACAATCTACCACATTTACTGCCATAAAAATATGCGGGTAATTTCTATCAAATGATTTTAAATTAAGAAATATGAATAAATGAAACTTAATTTCCAATCATTGAACGCTAGACAATCAGAGACAGTTTCTGATATTTGTATCTTTATTTCGATAGTCTCTCCTTTCGTAGTCTGATGTATACTTGTCTAAAGATCAACACTATGCACTAGTATAACTATTCCTTTTCATTCATTCATTTCATCATTTTGCAAATCCGATAGAAGAACACACACCTTCAAAGATGATCTGCGCCTCGGGGCCGTCCTCATATTTCCGGTCTGATATCATGATGAATGACGCGGTGATCAACAGTGGCTGCCCCTTTTTCAATGTCTTTTTAGCTGCAACCACAGCTTCTCTCGTAGACAGTCATATAATCTGTGACAGTACTTTCAGAAACTTTTTGATCCGAGTAGCATAGGAAGAATAAGAGCACAATATTAGAAGACGGATATGAACAGGATTCTACAGAAGTCGCCGTCGTTGGGTAGTGATGGTCATCAGGGGCCGTCAAAAAGAAACAGTATCGGTCGTAGTGTCATCTCGTGCGCCAAGTCATTTCCGCCCACTTTTTTCTCCTTGTATCTTTGCTGATTCTTCTGCTATTGCTGCAGAGGCTAGGCTGCTGGGGGCTGCTTCTTCTACGTTTTCACATTGTGATGATAATCGACTGAATATCACAAAAGAGAAGACTTTTTGTTTCGAAACTGTCATCTCTATATCTTCAAACTGCCTGCAGGCAGTACCTTCTTTGACCGTATGAATGACCACGATTGGGACTACGACTACGATGAGGAAGCCGTAGATGATGTTGAGTTCGTTTTTCATTTTTTCCCCTTTTGCTATAATCGTTTCTATCTACCCTACTCATCTATGTGAAGGGCCTAGTTTTATGAACTTTTGAAATTCAATTCATGGTGGCCTTCACTTTAGAAATCAGAAGTACCTTCTTGTACTTCATCAGGTCATCGTGAACTACTTCTTAACCAGACAGAAGTGATCAGCCTTCACATGTTTTTCATATGATTCTACTTCCGTTTGAATATGAATCTCTGATCTTTTTACAACTGAACATGTGTACTCTGATTATTTGAATATTAAAAAAAATGAAGTGAAGAATGATTAGGCCTCTGACGTCTGATTGTCCAGAAATCCGATGTCTAAAGCCGGTGCCCCGTATTAGTTGCCTTCTTATTCTTTTTGCCACTCTGTGCCATCTTTTTCTCTTCTACTTCTACTACTTCTTTCTTCTTCTTCTTCCAAGCTCTGCCCACACTCAGCGTCTCCGCCGTTATCCGTTGTTTTCGGCGTCTGGTCGACAACCAAATCAGCGCGTCCTCTGCAAGAGTCTTCAAAAAAGAGTGTTCATTTTCCGCTCTCTTTTCTTTTCTTCTTCCTTCATCTTATCCATGTCTTCTGTTGGATCCTCTTCTGTCATCCATCCGTCGCCGTCATCTGAAATGCAACATCGTCGAAGTCAGAGGCATCCATCCGATACACCGTCATGCTTTGGATCATTCAAAAGCCTTTTTCTTCGAGCACGCTCTAACCGTCAGTGAGTTCACACGCATTAGTGTTTTGGGACCAAATGGAAGCATTCAAAGCTTTCATTGGCTAATTGGCAAAACACATTTTCTGTTGGTTTGTGCACAATTTTCAAATGAGCCAGTGAAAAACCAGCATAGATCTGTAATTCAATATTTTAAAATCTATCTGAAAGAATACGCTGAAAATCTTCTTTTTGAAATCTTTTACTTTTCTTATCATCATTCATGCACTAATGAGCAATGATGCATCTTTCTCTCGTGTTCTAATCCTTTCCCTCTCGCCACTTCTTATTCTGATAAAGCCTTATTATCGTGGTCTTCTGATGTGATCTATGAAATTTTTTATCATCTTCGGGCCAATCAGAAGTAGATTTAATAGTACTGTACTGTGATTCGACTTTCGCTTCAAAGGGTCAGAAAGCCTCTTCTTGTAGAACTGATTAGAAATCTGAATACTTCAAAAACTGATGCTTTTTTTTACGAACTGCGCTGTGAATTTTTTCTTATATAAATTTCTAAATTCTTACTCCTAGACTTTATATATCTAGTCTTTTTTCTCAATGATCATCTCTATCTCCATCTAGACTAAGCATCTCATAAATTCCGATTCATTTGACCCTTCCTTCTTCCTATCCTATCTAAATATTCGTTCAACTGTTCTGCTTTTTCCTATTCGTGTGTGCTCCCAGCTCCAGGGACAGATAGTTCCGAGTGCTCCCGCCGGTTCGCGACCTCAGGTGTTGCTGGTCGATTCAATTGATGGTTGGATCCTCTGCGTGTGTATGCCCCGTGTGACGTAGCGTCGTATGTTTGCGTGCGTGTGCCTCATGTGTGCGTGCGTGTGTATACAGACTATTTCACGTACCGCGCCGCGCACAGGCGCTCGCTCCCTTTCCCTAAAATCTCAACCAATTCTTCGTTGCGCTCGCGCTCCGTACTTTTGTGGCCGCGCCAAATAAAGGATGATTCGAGGGGGAAGAAGGGCGGAGTAGTAGAGTGAGGAGAGGTCGTCGAAGAGCAATGACATACACTTTAGCACATAAAGAAATCTCCACCTTTTCACCCCCAATCTAACCGTTTCTTGCATTTCGAGGGCAAACCAACAAACAAATACCGGGAGAGGGACGTTTTTCTTTTTCTCTCTTATTCTCCATCTCTGTTTCTTCGGAGTCTTTTACCCCCGGTGGGAGGCGCGGCGGGTCGTTGTCGTGTGTATTCGGATTGCTGATTTCACACCTCGGTTTCACACCTTCCACTCAAAATTTGATTCTCAAACATTTTTACTGTTTCATCAGTCATCATTGAAACATTGACGTCCTCCGATCCAGAATATCAACACGCCACGTCTTCTGCTTCTTCTTCTAGAAGACCGTCTAGAAGGTTTGTGCTCTTTTGCTTGAAGCTCTTCATCTATCAGACTCTATCTCTCTTTTTTTCTTTTTCCCTCTTTATCTCTCTATTTCACTTCCAAACACATTAACTTTTTCTTCTATTCCTCTTCTCACTTTCCGGCTCATTACAAGAAAGAAATGATTGCTTTCTCTTTCTCTTGATCACCTGATAATGGGTTTCAGAAGAGTCATGAGGCGACGTTTCTTAGAAGAAGAAAAAACAGAAATTGAAAAAAACGAGAATTCAAAAATCACATGTTTTTTCCACCAAAAATGAATTTCAAATTGAATTTTTCAAAGTCATTCATCCATAATACCTGTTCCCGGAAGAAATGCCAAACTCTTGGAATTTTTTCGTTTTTCTTTCGGATCTGAAAGTAGTTGACTGACACACAGACAACAGCTTATTTTCTCGACCTTTCACATCAATCATTTTTTCCTCTGTCATTTACTTCTGAAAAAAGTTACGTTTAGAGAGCACCAAGTGGTCCCGTCCTTCTTTTCTCAGTCTAAACCAACGCGTTTCTTCCATGGAAGCTATGACAAACTAAAATGGGCGGAGCCAAACGATGGGGCGGGTTGTAGTCTACTGCTCGCCCGGCTGCCGCAGCTGAGCCTAGACGTTGTGTTGCTTTTCATTCTCCTTCTTCAGTATTTTCCTTTTACTTACTGACCAATTCATCGAATTCATCTGTATCGAATCTCCAACTATGTCAATCTCTTTCAATAACAATAATAACCGGAGCGTTCGTCGAAAGTTCGGCGAGTCCGGATTCACTTTTCGGTGAGCATCTCAATTCATTTTTAGTTTGAATTCTCTATGCATGCGTCTTGAATGTTTCTGTGAAAAGAATGTCTTAGTTTCAGTGTTTTTTTTTGTTTCGAAAAAGCTAAAAGTCATCAACAAAATAGATGGGGTAGATTAGTAGTCATCTATATGTATTTACGAGGCTCAGAAGCTCTCTTTCTTCGTCTTCTTTTCCTTGTCGACTAGTCATCCGATTCGTTTATGTTTTTTCGCTTTGAAGCATGGTTATACGCGTAATTAGAAAGAAGAGAGAACAAAAAAAAACCAAAAATATCGAACTCAAAACAACGTGGTAGATGAAAAGACACACAAAAAACACAAATTAATTTCTCTGAAATACAACCGATTCATAATTACAGACACGGCGACGACCTAATTGTAACTCCGTTTGCTCAATTATTGGCCAGTCTTCGGAACGTTCGATCCAATCTGATTTCGATATCCAATATTCAGGTAGGTAGAAGAAGAACAAAAAGATCACAAACCAAACAATTAGAAGAAAAAAAGAATAAGGGAAGAAACAGGAAGGCAGGGATGGAGTACTTCCTTCATTCCATATTTCTCACCATATCCTTTATTTTTCTTCTATCGACAACCACTCCATTTCATTTTTTTTCTGTGGTCCTGAATAACAAAAACCTCACTTTGCGGGCCATAACCAACTCCCAGAGGACCGTATATTTCATGTTATTTCGTCTACACGACAGGGACCAATTTCTCTGCAAAAACTAGGAAGTGAACCAATAGAAATCCACAAAGCCACGTTCTAGAAGTGAGATAAGTTGGGCTTCATCTACTGAAATAAATTTCCATTTACTTCAAAGAATGTTCAAAAGTTTTGGTAGTCCCTATTGTTGAAAAGAACCAAATTATAAAAGTGATGTGGTTTTTGATTCAAGAAGTAGTGGGCAGTCTTTTAAAATTGAACAATTTGTCTGAGACTGCCCCCGCTCTATTTTATTCTTTCATTAACCTTGCAAGTACACAAATCAAAGATTAGCAAAAAAAAAAAGAACTGAAAACCTTCTCATTCAAGAAATAGGATCTAAAACCCGAGAAGATGTTGTCATTTCCTTCTGAAGCACGCAACAATTTACAGAAGAAGAAAAGAGAAAAAAGAGTTGCTCTACTCTTCTTTTGATTTTATTTCTTCACTTTGAGGGAAAGGTTTGCGCAAAAAAAAACCAAAAAAAAGGGGACAATGCGTGTATGTACATATGTAAATAGGAGCAGTGGGACCCGTTACGACACTCTAGAACAATGGGAAAGCTTTTTGAGAATAGAAGGGTATCACGTGGATTTGTGTGGAAAAGAAATAAATAAGAGAACAGAAAACAGAAAGAGAAGAAGTCAAAATATTATCTCAAATTTCAGAATAGCGACGACAGTCGACACGCGAATCGAAGTGCGAAAAGACCGCCGTTGCACAATACTCCACTTCCAGACGATGTGGTGCAATGTGCGCATGATACACTCGGTAAGAAGAGAAAAATGAAAAAGACTGAAGATTCAAAAAAGACAAAAAAGATACCAAACTAGAGATAGATTTCATTAACACAACGACTGCAAATGAGATATGATAAGCCATATGACAAATTTTCCATTAAAACAGATAAATCTCTGTTCCCGAAGCTATATACCACCGGAAACAATATTTCTTCTGGCGGTTTGGCGCCATTGAGTTTTCACGCATCACTTTCTTCCGATTCTTCTGTGTTTTCTTGATCTAAAACACACATAAAATACGACCTGGGAATCACAAGACAAGACTGTACTTTTTGAAACCATTTCACTCGTTTTTCAGAAGAACTCGATTGGTGTCTCGACCAGCTGGAGACGATTCAAACGCATCGATCAGTGTCTGAAATGGCGAGCAGTAAGGTGAGCTCAACGTCTTTTTTCTTTTTGACGAATTGCGTCCGCTCGGTGTTTCTTTTTGGCTCTTTTTGCTCCTTTTTTCCACTTTTGGGACATTCTTTTTTGTTCAGAAACAGCACGCAGCTGTGTCCCTTTTTTGTGTGAATGAGAAGAAAAAGCTTTCTCTTCTGAATTCAAATTCAATCCAAGCAATGCTATCGAATGAGGTTCATGAGGGGGCTAGATGCCTAACTCAATCCAAGATGGCACTTGTCTTTTTGTTTGATACTCGGAAAAATGAAGAAAAAGGAAATGAAAGAAAAAGGAAAAAGAAGAAGAAGAAGAGCTGAAAAAGAAATAACAGATACAGAGAGACAAGGGGTTACGGTAACCGATATCACTCACCCTCTCGTATTTGATTACCCCTCGTAAAAGTGTTGATGAAAACGAGAAAGAAAAGGTAAAGATGTGTATGAAAAAAAGAGGAAGAGAGTGTGGATCCAGTCTGTCTACCGTAACCGACTTGTGATCATCGTCGAAAGTGCATTTGGCATGGCGCCAATAAGTCAATTAGGATGGTTTCAAAACGGGTCACGTCATGGGGCAAAAACCACGAAATAGTATCCCGTTTCCGGCTGAGATTGCGTCCCTTTTCTTATTGAATAAGGTCAGAAGCGATAAGTGTTCGGTGTTAGCGTCAAGGCGCCAATCTCATCAATTACAAAAGATTTGTTGCACTCGATATATTCGAAAGAACTCTATCACATGCTGCGTCTCTTCATCTTCCTTAACACTTCTGAAACCGTCTAATTGTCGTCTTCATTGCGCAGAAGGATCCGCACACATCTTGTATGATAAGGGAGAATAAGAAAGCATTCTTATGGCAGAGAGTGTCAGACGATGAAGTGCTTTGGCTTCTAGTAGCGGTTTGCAAGCGCGACTTCCGGTGATTGATGCTGTAGATTGATGGTGTCATTATTTGTTATATACTTTATGGTGATAGGGGGCAAATGAGAAGAGAAAAAGAGACAGAGACGTTAGTGATAATGATTAGAACAGGTTACCGCGACGTCTTCTGAATGGAGACGCAGAAAGTGATTCTTTTGAGGTCTCTCTTTCTGCCTCTCTCGATTTTTAAACATGGCCTCCCCTGACTGTTTTTGGGGCGGGATGATGAGTAGAAGAAGGAGAGGGGGGAGGTGGGGACTTTTTAACTAATTAGCATCTCGCGCCACAAAATGATAACACATGATAATCACCCAAATGTTTGCAGTTCCGCAAGATGCTCAACAAGGAGTTGTCTCATTTTGCTGAATCGTCCAAATCCGGCACACAAGTCTCGAAATTTTTGATAACTACCTACATGGACAAGGAAGAAGATGAACCATCAATCGAGATCGAAGTGCCCACTGAGGTTTGTTTGATGATTAAAAAAACAACAAACTGACTGCCATGTGTCTCTGTGTATGTATGTATGTGTGTGGTAAGAACCTGTCGGGGGCGGGCTTTATAGAAGATTGTTCTTCAAAAAATGGAAGCGACACACAATGAGTACATCCTCACACTCGCTCACATTTCGTACTACTTTTGACACTTTTGTCTTGCTAAAAAGAAAATAAATAAAAACAAAAGTATAATGTATTCCGAAGACGAAGAAGATGGAAATAATAATTCAATCGTTTCAATGCACAAGGTACTGTAGTTCCTCTTTCACAATTTTTTGGTGAGATGTCAACGGTTTGGTGATTTTGAAAAGAAAATGTAGACTTTGCGGTGAAGAAAAATTTCGAAAACCATCAACCGGCTTCTCGAAATGTCACGTCCCAATCAGAACAGACCGTTTTTTCTTTTTTCTCTCCTTTTTTTGAATTTTCTTCCCACCGTCTAGATGGTCATTTATCTGTTTTGTTTGTGGCCGTTGCAGTAGCCAATACTCTTTTTTATTACACTTATTCTTCTGCAATAACGGCGATTTTTGAAGAGAGTGATCCATTTGGAATCTTCTGATATTTTTTCAAAAATGATTTCTATTCATAAAGCTTTCAACTGTTCGGACTTTCTACAAAATGTGATATTACGATATATGGTAAACAAATAAATGAATAGTAACGAGAAAGATCTCTTACATTTGTTTTAAAGATCACCCACATGTTACAGAGACATATAAATCTAGAACCTCTTCCTGTTTTCCTATGTTCATTAATCGTTTTTGTTTAAGGTACAAGGCCCATCATCATCTGGCCCAATGACACTTTCAATTCTGAAGAAAGCGCAGACAGCAGCAATGAATAAGATATCTGGAGTTCGGAAACTTCGTGCACCTTCTCATGATGGACATGTACCCGAATACGGTGTTAACTGTGCACGTGAGATTGCAGTTCACATGAATAGACTCGATGATTGGGGACCTGACGTCTTCAAAATCGATGAGCTTTCTAAGAATCATTCACTCACAGTTATCACATTCACACTCTTCCGTCAACGTAATCTCTTCAAAATCTTTGAAATTCATCAGTCCACTCTGGTCACCTATTTGCTCAATCTTGAACATCACTATCGAAACAATCATTATCATAATTTTATTCATGCTGCTGATGTGGCACAATCAATGCACGTATTGCTCATGTCTCCTGTTCTAACTGTAAGTGTTCTTAAATTTATTTGAAAATGTCTATTCCAAAATTATTTCAGGAAGTATTCTCAGATATAGAAGTGTTGGCTGCCATCTTTGCTGGTGCAATCCATGATGTAGATCATCCAGGATTCACGAATCAGTACTTGATTAACTCCAGTAAGTTCACACTTATTTTTTTGAACTCTAAAAATTACTAATTGGGTGTTTTTTTAGACAACGAATTAGCCATCATGTACAATGACGAAAGTGTTTTGGAGCAGCATCATTTAGCTGTTGCATTCAAGCTTTTGCAAGACTCGAATTGTGATTTTCTTGCAAATTTGTCCAGAAAACAACGGCTGACTTTCCGAAAGATTGTCATTGATATGGTAAGCAATGATAGTGAAGATGATGGACCGGAAGTGTCACATTAAATTAGGAAAATGCGGACTTATTGGTGATAGAGGAGGAGGAGGGATGCGTGTGTGTGTGTGTGTGTTTATTTGAAAAGTGGCAACATACGGTCTCTTTTTTTGATTAGTCATGAGTGGATCACGTGCGATTCAACGGAAATGACGGGTCCTTTTGTTTCATTTAAGAAAATACAATTGTCTTGAACTGCGAATTCTTAATTTTATTCTTTTAGGTTCTTGCAACTGATATGTCAAAACACATGTCCCTTCTTGCTGATCTGAAAACAATGGTTGAGGCAAAGAAGGTTGCCGGAAACAATGTAATCGTGCTAGACAAGTACAACGACAAAATCCAGGTTTGTAAATAAATATATTCAATTCGTCATGCAGATTTGCAAAGTATGAATGCGTGGGTTTTTTGTAGGTGCTACAGTCAATGATTCATCTGGCTGATCTCTCAAATCCAACTAAACCCATCGAATTGTATCAGCAATGGAATCAGAGGATAATGGAAGAATACTGGAGACAAGGAGATAAAGAAAAAGAATTGGGTCTTGAGATTTCACCAATGTGTGATCGTGGAAATGTTACCATTGAAAAGTCGCAGGTGAGGTTTTGAAAAATACAAATCAGATTCTAAAAGTTTCCAAACTTTATTAACAAAACCTTATTCTTTAGGTTGGATTCATTGATTATATTGTTCATCCACTTTACGAAACGTGGGCTGATCTTGTATATCCGGATGCTCAAAACATACTTGATCAACTTGAAGAAAATCGTGAATGGTACCAGTCAAGGATACCAGAAGAACCGGAAACTGCTCGTACGGTAACAGAAGAAGATGAACACAAATAGCACAGAATGAATAGAAAAAAAACAGAAGAACAGGACCAAATTGAACTCAATACGTGTCGTTTTTTGATGATGTAATGATGTGCTAGGTGATCAATTGTATCCAGAAGAGAAACCACACTCAAACACATGCAGAAAGAGCGGGTACCACACCTCAGCTTATAGCCAATCGTTCGTTTATTCATCAATTATTTCTTTCCCTCCTCCCTCGGCTTCACTCAAAAGGAATCTTTTTTTGATCTAGTCATTCTTTATCTTTTCTACCCTTTTCCATTAAATCATCCTATTTCCAATCCCCATACAGAATCATCTCAAACCAAAAAAAACCATCCGAATTGCTTTATGAACTGAGACTGAAACTTGCCAAACCAACAACTTCTGTCGAAGAACTCTGTTAGATTTTCTTCCTTTTTTTTCTCTTTTTTTTTAATGTTCTCCCTCCTGAATCAAATGAATTTTCCTTCTCCTTTTTTGCTTTTGTCTTTCTATCGGGTTCATTTTTTCCTAGAATTTTACTCGCACTTTCCGGTGCTTTTCCCCAGTCTCTTCCCAATTTTAATAATTAGAATCCATAGTTCTTTTTTTCTTATCCCCTCATTTATTTTTTTTTGTTTAGTTTTTTCCCCTCAAATCCTTCCCAAATGTTCAAACTTCCAGCTTCTATATGTATGTACACATTGCATCTTTCTCGCTTTAATTCAGATTTCTAAAACAGCTCTATGGATTCCGTTGAATGTGGTATTTTGAAAAATAATAATAAAAAGTTTTCAAATTAAAATTTTCTTTTTTGGTTTACATGATATGAAAAAAACGTTCAAAGAGTTCAAAGAAATGAGGGTGTTATGCTTAAATGAAAAACTGATAACTGTAGTTGAGATTTGGGAAAAGAGTCATTTTTTTGACAGGCACAGGCAGAACATTGCTCAGAAGATATACCAAATTTCCATAAAACGTCAAAAAACGAAAAGTTCAGAGACCGAGCCTTGTCTCATGGGATGCGGAATTCGATTTCCATTTATTGAAAACCTTGGGAAAACGTCTCCTAATCAGATAAACCCGTCTCTCTTTCCCAACTTTTTCTGTCTTTTTTCGAATCTTCTTTGTCGCATTTTTAAGCGTATGCACACAATTTGTCACTTCTTTGCGTGTCAATTCCCAGCTGAATTCACTTCAAAACTTGAAACGACAACATTCAAAGCATCCCAAAATTCGGCGTCTTTCTTCTTCATTTCTTTTGGTTTTTGCATTTTCTTTTTCGCTTGTTTAGACAAGTCATGAATAGAAAAGGTGTCTCTCATCCGGTTGAATATGAATTATTCATAGCTCCAGTTAAATGAGTACTACGACCGGAACGCATGTCTCCTTAGCTTTCGGAGCATTTCCTCCTCCTTCTACAACGTTTCGTCTAATGGCCCAAGAGCCACCCTCTTCTTCTTCCAACTCCGCTAACATTTATTTCGTCAACTCTCTTATTGGCCCTCCCAAACCCCAACATTCGGACCTTCAAATTGGCTTCTTCCTAAGAACTTGACAAAACTAAAGTAGACAGAACGAATTGCTATAATTTGTCCTCTTTCGGATTTCTGAGTGATTCCTGAGCTAGTATTTATGTTATAGTACTTCTCGGTTCGGCCATTTATACTTAAATTCAAACCCGCTTATCACTCAAATTTCTTTCTGTTTTGTTGCGATTTTGGGTATCAAACTATGAATTTCCGTTTTAAAGCATTTTCATGAGGCTCGAGATGAATTTTTATTCTTATAACATGGTTTTTAGAGTATAGACCAATAGTGTAGAATGTCAAAAACTTCTACAATTTAATATCTCAGATCAATATCAAATTTGATGAGCATAATCTTTGAAACCTGTGATTTATAAGCTTTCATCGGTTCTCAAAGTTTATTTCGCAGTTCTGGCAAACCTAAGGTTGTTTTCAGCTGTTTTCAGTTTCAGTTTCACTTATCCATTTCTACTAATAACCAGTTTGAGTAAGAATAAATATTGAATCACGATTAATAAATTTTGTTTTGTATATCTGAATCAAAGATTCAACTATTCTAGAATGTATACAGTACCCATTATTTACTCAAAAATTGTTTTCTCGAACAAAAAACCCAAAAATTTCATTTTTACCAGTTTTACGATTGCTCCATAAAATATGGAAAACTGTATTCTTCTTTTTCTCGTAACTCTACAAACACACATCGTGACTTGTTGTTTTTTTTTTTGAGCCGATTCTATCTTTTTTGCCCACTCGATTATGCTAATATGTCATACCAATCGGCTCCTCCTCTTTTCACTCTCGCTTGTGACTTTTTATATTTCATACGATTAAAAGACTGTCATAAATCAGGTGAATGGAAGAAGGCTTTCCCCTTCTTTCCTTTCATTCGATCCCACTCATTTATTTTCGCGCACCGCCCGTAATATGCCATATGTTTTCCAGCCGTGTGCCGCGTTGCGCAGTGAGCTTATGTGACATTTAGATTCCGAATAAAAGAGAAATGAGGAGAGAGGAATTCATTCATTCGATCAACCATAAAATCAATGAGGAAGGCGGTAGAGGCTAATTGTCGAGAGCGGAAGCAGAAGCATAAAAGACCGCCCGTGTTATGAACGTGGTCAAATATTTGAAAAAGAAAAGGGGGAGAGAAGACATGTGTTGTCCAGGAGCCCATGCTCTCTTCTCTATCTACAATGGGTGGTCATTTCACCTATTAACCACATTCTCTTTTTCTTCTTCTTATCATTTCGCTTTTTCCCCCAAAGTGATTAAATTACTTCGGACTCGTTCTTCCCAATAATCTCTTTTATCTTTCTTTATCTCTCTGTGTCAAGCACTCGTCCGGCTCCCAGACCAAGAGGATCGGACAACGACCGTGTGAAACACAATACAGTCTATTAGGACGCAGAGTGACTGGCACAACATGTCAACTGATAGACAGTGTTTAGACACTAAATGAGTTGAAGAGACGCAGAATGTCTCGGAAGTTGCGCTTTTCCCTATTTCTCTTTTGTCCCTTCCTCTCTATCTTTCGAAGCTCAATGCCAAAGTCCAGATTCTCATCACATCCGTCTATCAACACTCTCAGTTTCCAAAGAGATTTTGAGATCAAGAAACTTTTTGAACAATTTGTATGTCTGTACATCGAAAAACCGAATCGAGGTCATATAAAAATGTGTCAATTTCTCTAGTGAACTCACCTGGTCGTTACATGATTAGTCATCATTCAGTCGACATGTTCTCTCTAATTCTCTCTGAATCTCATTGTATTTTAAAATGAACTTGTACTACAACTACTCATCGCCTTGTTTCATTCCACTGCCTTCCATCAATTGGGAAAACAAATCGTTTTGCCTCTTTTCTTTCTCATTTCCTTTCCTCTTTTTACCCTTTCTTTCTCTCTAATCCCCCTTTCGTTTTCTCATTCGACATATGTTTCCCATTGATATCAAATTTTCGAGTCGTTTCGTTCATCTTCTCTAATACTTCTTCTACTACTCCTTCAGATAAGTGTTGCCAATTCACTTGAAGCTTCTTCTTTCCTCTTCCATTCCTTTTCCAAAGTACCCTTCCACAGCTTGTAAATCGACACCATCTGGCACCGGACATAATTCGATTTTTATTTGCTTTTGTTTCCACTACTAAGTCTAGACCCTTCTATGTTTTCTTCTCTTTTTCTTATTCAGAATTCACAGAAATAACACAAAAACTGAAAAAAAAGAGAAATAAATTGAACAAAAATAGCGAAATGAATAATTTAACGTCCAATTTCTATGTCTTCAGAATAACAATTGGTAGTCATTGCCTCTTCGTTTTCCCAACAGTTTTTTTCGTTTTCAATTTTCTGTTTGCTCCCCGAGTCACCATTTCGAAACTGCGCGGCGAGCCATTTCCCATGTTTTTTCACTTTTTTTTTCTACCTTTTTCCAATTTCTTTTTGGAACGTTTTGACACACGGTAAACATACTTTTTATTTCTCGATGTTCCTTTCTTCTTCTTCTTTTTCTCTCATTTCGTTCCCTTTTCCCACCTTTTTTCTCATATTGAATCTGTCAAGATCCTATTTTTCATGTCGATTCGTCTTTGAGAAACTAATATTGTCAGTTGAAAAAAAAACATTGAATCTTCCGGAAGCATCACGTCTTCTTCTCAAATTTCACCTTTATTTCGTTTATACATTTTCTCAGTTTCAAAAAATATCACGAATGTCATCATTCTGTTTAGCAAACAGTTGATCACTGATGAGAAAAAAACGAGCTTTTTACTTGGGACTTGAAAGTTTCAATTATATAAAAAATAAAGTTTGAAAGTTTTTTCTTTGTTTCTGTAATTATTTAATCATTTTTTGTTGTAGATCAGTACATAATTCAAAAGGTATCATCGATATAATACCAAAAACGTTTGATAAGAATTCATATACTCTCCTCAAATGATTTTGATTTATAAATTCTTTGAATGCCATTGTATTAGAGGTATAACTTCTTTCTCTATGTTGTTAGGTAGTGACATTGTTTTCGAAACCTGATATAAGATTCCGATTTTGAAACTGTAGACGAATTACAGGTTACTATGTTTACATAAATACTCCAACATCTAGAAAAATAATCTCAAAAAAAAACAATAACAAAAGTATGAATCATTTCTGATTTCCAACAAACAATCACATTTTGAAATTATTATGACTTCACACATTTCTCTTTTTTCTCGACTTCATTTCTTCAGCTTCATTCTATCGAGTTTTATGACGTGGCAATAAACGAACCACTTTATTGAATGCATCTTATGTGACAAGTCTCTCTACCCAACTCCTCTTTTTCCCTATTGTTCAATTTCCAGCCACACCTTGGTACGACTCAATGGAGAGGCATCAAATTGATAAATATGTAGATGGTATCCATCGGTCTCCAAGGTCACTTACTACTTGTTCGTAAGTATCTTGTCTTCTTCTTCTTCTTCCACCCTTCTCCCCTCTCTAATCATGTCTTCTTTTGTATTCTTTTTCCCGTGACAAATCTCTTTCTTACCAAATTTTCTCTCTTCAATTTCCGTAAGGACGTCTTCATCCATAAACAACTTTTCACTTTTCCTCACGTCTTCCCGTTTATGACCGCATCTTGCCTCAGTATTTTCCCTCATTTCCTCTAAATGAGTCAGTTGTATTGTCTCAACCCATTTTGGCTCCTTTCCTTCTTTTCATTTCTCATCCCTACATGAAGACGTCGAAAGAAGACGAAAGCGAAGAAGACGTAGAAGAAGGAGCACCCCCAATTTCCTGCTCTTCGCGCATTTCGTATCCATGAGCCATTATGTTTTGGGAGCCACAACGAGCTGCTGACTGCACTTTTTATAGCCATCGCTCTTAGACTTCTTTCGCTTCCATTTCCATCCATGTTCTCATTTTTCGGACAACAATCCCCTCATCCACTAGGAAATGCATTCCCGCGCATTGCCCGATATGTATGTACACAATTCAAACATGGCCACCCAATATGTTTGCATTTTACAAGTCCAATATGTTCGGTTACCTTTTCCTTTTCTTCACACCTACGCTTTTTCAATTCAAAGCTCTTATCTTGTACCGACTGGTATCGAGTGAAGTTTTCTTTTATGATTTGATTTTTGATCCGTATTCTCTCTTATTTTTTTTCAAATTTACACATTTTCATTTTCTGAATCAGATTTCTTGACCCCAGTCTGCTGAACTCTAGTTGTCGTTCACTTTCTTTCCATTCTATCTTGAAACTGGTACTAATCACAGCTGCAACTTGCGAATTGTACCAGGTGCCACTTCTTTCCGAACTCTTTTTTCCCTTTCAATCCCAGCTGTCATCTGCATCATCCTTTCTCTACTTTCACCTCTTTCGACCCCCTCTTTTGAAACCTCCCAAATGGTACTTTTTGTTTTGATAGTCTTTTTCCAGTTTTCACACAACTACTTTATTTCTTTCATCACATGATCCACCACTTCGCCGTCTCCGCCTTATGATCTTTCTATAATTATACGCTTATTCCAACTTTTCACTTTCTAGAAAAACTTTCCAAATACTCAGCTTAATGATTCGCAGAATGCCATCAAACATTCGAGAATCGGATGCATCATGTCTAGAGATGATACGATCAATCATTCGATCAACAGCTGATGACAATTCGAAATGGGTTGAGATTTTCGTTGATTTTGAGAATGCTCAACCAACTGAAGAGGAAAGAGAAATCTATAATATGGCAGAAGAAGTATTACATGATTGTGATAGAGTATTGGCAGATGTTTCAAATTATGGAAACGGTATCTTTCGAAAAAAAAAAACGTTATACAATAAAAAGACCTTTTTTAGGGTGCTATGTTGAAAGATCTCAATTGAAAAACGACAGCGATATCCAGGCATTGAAAGTACTGATGACAAAATTGGAACCTTTTGTGGCTCGAACTTGCTCATATTATGAACATGTTTCAAAAATCGAAAAAATCGTTCCAATTTTACTTTGGGAATTGTCTTCTGGACCGTTGCCTTTAGAGGAACAACTGGCTAATAAACAATCGATCGCCAAACAATTTGCCCGACTAATTGGATTCGTACTCGACTTTGATGTCGTAAAAGTATAGTTTCCCGTTTAAATCTTGATCCTCTCAAATATCTTGTTTTTCAGATGAGAACTGCCCAAATCACAAATGACTATAGTTATTACCGTCGAGCGAAACACATTGTTTACCAAGATTTCGAGTAAGTCTTTAATTGAGAAGAAGAAAGTGAAAACAATGGAATAAAACTTGAATAATTACAGAGATCAAGGAGTCCCCGAATTGCCACAAGTTCAAATGTTTCTCTGTGAAGGAAATCCAATGTTGAAAGCTTTATGTAATGGAGTTGATTCATATATGCACACTCATCAAACTCTTCCGATTAACAATACAACAGATGTTTTCGTGACAATCATTAAGTGAGCCTTATTAGCTACAGTAATCTCAGAGTCTAATAAGTATAATTATTTCAGCGTTTGTCGGTTTATGCTGGCCAATGAGGAATGTCTTTCTCGATTGACGGATTCTTCTAAACATTTGTGTTGTCGCGTAATGACTGGATTGGTCATCTTGTTCGACCACGTGGATCAAAACGGAGCATTCGTTTCAAATTCTTCCATTGATATGAGAGATGTTGTCAGGTTGATAAAATTGAACACTACTCCAGAACAGGTAATTTTGGGACTTTATAAAGATCCGTGGCGCACAGACCATGATGAATCATGAAGGTTAAAAAACATCCCTTGAAACTTTTGTAGTCCAACCAGATAATGGTCTCTGGTTTATACATATCCAATTCGAAAAAAGGTTTTGCCTGTAGAAGCATAACTTCTTAAGAACTACCAAGAAATAAATTAAATCACGATTTCCGTTAATTTCAGTCGGATTGTCTTCTTGCTGGTCTTCGCTTTACCACAAAACACTACAATGATTCGAGTACTCCAAAATCACTACGACATTTGATTGAAGTGAAATGATTCAGAAATAACAACCGTCATATTTTTTCTTCATTCTAGTCCTCCTTGCCTCAAAAACTTTAATGTTCTCTTATCGCTTTCTAGTTCTCCTCGTACACGGTGATTCCTTTTTTCCCTCGTCAAACAGTACTACTTTTCCGTGATAATGATAAATTTCCGTTCCAGCCTTGTTCCCCTTCTCGTCACTCCTTTACTTTTCTCATTGCCTTCTGGTTCCGGTTTTTTAACACTTTGTAAACTTTTAAAGATCTAAATTAAACATTTTGTTGTAATATTTTATATCACACCTTTATTGTTTTGGATCGCAAATATATAACAACAATATGTAGAAGAATTAAAATACAGTTGTTTTAGAAAAAGAGTAAAGACACAAAACGGAGTGGATGAGAAATAACAGTTAAAAATGAAAATATTTGTGAAGACATAAGCACAAAAAAAAGAAAAGAAAACAAACTGGTCGGTATTTTTGAGCAGCAAATGAAGAAACAAGCGACTCGGGATGAAGTTGGTTGAGCCATATTGTGCCATACAACACCTATTTTAATTATAAAAAACATGGAAAAGAAGAAGACGCTTTACGTATCGTGGTATCCGGACTATAAACACGTTTTGGGATTAAAAAAAAAGAAAAAAAACAGATGAAAAAATGTTAAGAGGGGTGTCATTGAAAAGGGTGATCTATATAGTTAATTTGAATGAATCTTTGAGAAGAATTCAACAACTTTTCGAATTGAAAACAATCAAAATTTTAATGCTTGCAATTCGAAATTTCATTGAAAAGGCTTGAAATGTTTTGGAATCATGCTCTTCGAGATGCTACTGGAAAGGTTACGTGACGATGGAGGGAAACATCGCCCAAGGAGCCATCGAAATCGATAGCTACCGCTTCTCTTTTTGGCATTTCAGGGACGTTTAGGTATATGAGAGAAAAGGGGACATTAGAGGCTAAGAAGATTTGGACATAGAAAGAAAACACACAGTCACGACAAGAAGACAAAAACGGGAACAACGGAAACGCGAATCCTAGAGAATCGTGCACTTCTTCTTCTTCTCCTGTTGTGGTGGATCGAGAGCGGCAAGAATCGCCTCGTCGAATACATTTTTTAGTCCTTTCTGAAATTAAAAAAGTTTTTGAAAGATTTTTTTCGATTTATTCTCAGGTACGCTTCATAGTATTTTCTCCGCTCTTACGACTGAACAAACTCCAATACCACGAATGTGACATTTGAAATTATTAGTCATCCAAAACTCATTTTACCTATTTGAAACTATCAGCACATAATTATGACTCACCTGCGTCAAGGCTGAGCATTCAACATATTTCACTGCCTTTAATTCCTTTGCCAACTTCTCCCCGACGTCCGTCGACACTGGCTTCTGCTTGTTTTTCGCTAGCTTTTCGAGCATTCCTGGATCATCTCTCAGATCGACTTGAGTTCCAACGAGAAGGAACGGTGTCTTTGAGCAATGATGCGAAATTTCTGGTACCCACTGAAATTAAGAATAATAAGCAAAGCTTTTTAAGATTGACTTTTCAATTTATTAGAATCTTATCGTCATACTGGAATTCACTATCGAGATATTTTCGGGAACACTAAAAACGCGGTAATGTTGTGAAATATACTTACTTTTTCTCGTACGTTCTCGAAGGACGCTGGTGCTACGACCGAGAAGCAAACGAGGAAGACGTCGGTTTGTGGATAAGAGAGCGGCCTTAACCGATCGTAATCTTCTTGTCCAGCGGTATCAAATAGTCCTAGCGTATAAGGCTCTCCGCCAATCATCACAGTGACCTGAACAAAATGAGTACATGTTATGTTTTCTTAGAAAAAATGACTTACGGCATAATTATCGAAGACTGTCGGTACATACTCAGATGGGAATTTGTTTGTGGTATAACTGATCAGGAGACACGTTTTACCAACTGCTCCATCACCTACGACGACGCATTTGATCGTCTGCATTTTGTCTGGAAATAGTAAAATTACACTCAGATTTGGAGAAAATGAAGTTTAGTTTCACGGTTGAGTCACGCAATTGCGAGAAAGAGCATTAAGAATTGAGAGATAAGTAGACAAAAGGAAAGAATTGCGAAACATCGAAGAGGAAAATCGATATTCGTTTACAAACCTGCCTGCACTAGTTGGCTATAAGGAATGAAAATAAACCGAGAAAAGCAAAGAAAATTATGGGGGTTGAACAATTTTTGAGGGGTTGCCAAGAACGGACAATAACAAGTGTATCAGTATCTTGATGAGGAATTCGTCAGGAGAGTGACTCATCGAGCATCAGAGACGCGGCAGTAACTGTATGGAAATGTTACTGTATTGAAGGCGCAGCAAAGCTTTCAATATTGACTACCAACCCGAACATGTGTTATTGTATTTTATTGCAACTAAATAATAGTAAACAATTTCCGGGTTTCTGTGCTACAGTTTTAGATGACTTGAATATCTTAGCTGGTCTAAAGAGCACTTTTGAGATGGGAAGAACATTCGCACTCCTACATAAATTATTTAAACTCTTGCAATCACTTAGATTTGAATATATGCCCGAAAGATAAAAAATTAATTAAATACTAGCGGATAACGACCTGAGTATTGTTAATTAAATTTTCAGCTTCTCAATTCAACTATTACAACTTTAAAAAGTGAAAAGCGTGAAAAACACTGTTTAACACGGCGAAAAAAAAAGGTGAAGAAGAAGATGGTGGACAGTTTGTCGGTGAGCCTATAGACAACCGCGACGCGGCCGCTCGCAAGCACAGAACATGTAAGTGTTGAGAGACCCAGAGAAGTGACATAGAGAGTACAGAGAGTGTGGAGACGCGACTACATCTAACATAGGGTCGCCAGACCACCCCAAATTATTGGATTCAAATTTAGGTCCCATGCCACGTGATATCCAATTTGATTTGGTTGTAATCTAGACCTATAAGATGTCCACATACCGAGGATTCTACGCGGCCTATTCTCTTTTTGGTATTACTGTTGTGAATATCACCAAACGAACTAATAGGATGTCTAAAGTCATCATCTAGACCCTAAACGTTCCACCTATAGCATTTTCCGTGTAGAGTGTACTGTAGTTTCAAAATGTGTTCAACACATCTACAGTAACCTATACACTGAAAATTGAAAGCTGTGTACGGGTGGCCTCTTCATTTTTTTTTCGTTTCGTGTGTTCGGCATGCACTCCATCTCGTTACTCTCTGCGTTCGTCAGCACATTGAACGGGAAAAGTCGTACACACTGAGTTTCAGTTATATTCTTCGATTGTTCCTGATGTTGTCTAGTGGTCCGTGAAGACACTGACCTTCAACCCTCCAAGAGTTTAAGTAAATCGAAAGCAATATTATTGGTTTCAAATGAACTGTCACCTCGTGACGTCACTCATATGGGGACCCAAGTTGGAAAACTTTCATGGTAGCTATTTATTTTTTTTTCGGGATTTTTTTCAGGCATTTTTCGCCCGCACATTCAATTGTTCTACCCAAAATAAAATTTTTGAGCAAAAAAAAATAATTTTTGCGTGCGGAACCTGCCTGAAAAAAATCAAAACAAAACTACCATGAAAGTTTTCCAACTTGGGTCCCGGGCAGTGTGACGTCACGAGGTGACAATTCATTTGAAACCAATAATAATTGACATCTTTTAGCTAACTTCTTATCGAGTTCAAAATCGTGTTCATGGTAACGGAGATGTTTTTATTTTAATAAATTGCTTTCGTACGCAATACGTTTTGAACCCCATACCACGTTCATTCCCTTTCTTTTTCTTGTACGAGATTCTATCTTTGACCTAAATTTCGAAAGTTTCTTTTATTCCTAATTCTCTCACGCTTTTCCCATGTTGTTCAATATTCAGCGTTGAGTTTATTTTTGATAACTATCGTAATCTCTAATAAACAGTTTCAACTTTTCTTAACCGGCAACACACCCTTCTCTTCTTCCTTGTTGCCGATCAATAGTCCGTCAATCCGGTTCCCTCCCGCGTCTCATTCTTTCGAAGCGCATTAATGTGCTTCTTTTTCCTCATGGATTCATCTTATATCGTCATCAACTCTTTTTTGAATTCATCCTGAACCTACCTTCTTCCCTCCCACCCAAAAATCGCGATCGCACACCTGTTCGTCCATTATCTCTCGCTCTCACCTTGTTTGCATTGTCGCTCGTGCGCCTGTAGAAAGGCCGAAGGAGAATAGTTTCAAACGCATTCCATCGCAAATCTATATCATATAGATTAACTTAAAAGAAACAAAAAGTAAAACGTGTGAAACTTTTTATTCAATAAGTATATTCAGCTTTGAAATTCTTAGCCATTACTCCATGTGGGTTGTTAGCGACGCAAGCGTAGACTCCTTGATCCCCCATTGTTGCTGGGTCTGAAAGGATTACTGTGGTTTTTTCTGTGTGTGCCTGCTGTTTCCTTTTGTTAACGTTTCTTTTCTTACTAATAGCTGTTGCAACTTGTAAGAAGTGTAAATACACTTGAAATAAAACGCTTGCGTGAAATTTTTCGTGTATGTTCGTTTTCAACAGTACTCGCAAAATTTATAATTAGGGGAACAAAGGTATTCGAAAGAACACTTTCCTTATCAGTTCGTTCGATTTTCGCAACACTTCCCTCCTTCTCGGGAAAAAGATTTTTCACTCACCAACTTCTAGTTTACTCCAAATTGTGTCGTTCTCGATTGGCTTCTCGTAATACTAAAAAATAATTCATATTCGAGGTCTCAATGTTTGAACTCACATGAATGCTAGCTTTGGGTTGAATTTCTGCTCCTTCTTTGTACCATTTGATAGTTGGTCTAGGGTCCCCTCTAGCTTTGCAAATAATAAGTAATTTATAGCCAAGTCGGTAAGTCTGACTGAAATGCGATCCAGTAATAATTTGGGCACTCTGAAGTTATTTCTTTTTCCCACTGTTCTTTTTTTTTAAATTCGTACTCTGTTATCAGACAGAACCGTTTGAACTAATGAAAACTCAGCAACTTGAGCGAATTGCAGATTACTCTTTCCCTTCCCCTTTCCTCCTCGACGACCACCTCTCGAATCAATGGCTCCCAGCAAGAAACAAAAGAAAAAGATTAAGCGACCCCAGAATCGGAAGTTCATGATTCGCGATTTACCAGTTGCTTCCGCTTATCTTCTGCACCCGTCAATACGTGGCGTTTTGATAAGGTTAGTTTAAAAGTTCTGAAATTTTAATCAAGATTATAATTGAGAAAAAAATATAACGGAAATCCGATATTGATCGAAAGATAGATCTCAGAGCATGTGTTCTTGCTTTTCAATAGTGTAATATTTCTCAGGAAAGAGCAAAGAGAAATAAAAAAAGAAGATAAGAATGTGCTTAACTTGAAGCATGACTAGCAAGAATGCATGCTTCTTAGGGATTTGCTGAAAATATTTGTTTAAGCCGACCCAAACGCTGGAATAGTGGAAGCCCATCTCACCGGATTGCTGTAAATCTGATTCGAAGATATAAAAGACAAATGAAGCCAAGAGTTCTTCCCTTTTTTTGTAACCAATGTAGACTGTCATCTCGTTATTTTGCTCACATTAAGGAACACATTTGTGATAAAGAAGAAAAACGAAAAGCAGTAAGAAAAGAGGAAACAAGAAAATATTCGGATTATGATTGCTCCAATGGTAATCTTGGGATTTTAGGAAATGGCCACAACAAAGTATTTCAGAAATCAGGCTTGCGCTCAGTGCAGAAAAACAATGGCGATTCAATGCATTAGCAGTTATGGAGCAATCATTGAAACCTGACAGTGTTATACCTAAAAAGAATCAAGTCATGGAAGATCCAAAAGAAGAACAAGTATTGGATTCTGAGCCAGACCAAGAGTGAGTTTGAAATGGAACTGAAGTGGCGGGAGAAGCGTGAAGAGAAGAGTGACTCTCAACTCGATTAGCGCCTCTGAAGCCGTTGTCTTTTTTTTCCCAGGAAGTGCCTATTTCTATTGAAGAATTGTGTATTTTTGCAGATTTTACGATGCACAAGAACAAGAATTTGAAGACGAAATTCCACATTATCCAATCAGTGAAGTACTCGTTGAATCCACGCAAGCAGTTCGTCCAAAAACTACATTGAAAACTTCAATTTTCCAAGCTAGGAACGAGGCAGGCGTGTTTTGTTTCAACTGCAAAGGAACATTTGAAAGCTACAACCAATACCAATTACATCTCCGAGAAGATCACATAAACGGAAAATGTAGCAGAGCCCTACCAGAATATTACTATGTTGAGGTATTGTAACTACAAAAAACTCAGTTACATTAGATCGTTTATTACAGAGAAATGACCGTACTGGGATGTTCAACAAGCAATACAGGCACAGTTTAATGCATCACAACCCAATTAAACGTGACATCAGTCATATTCAATGCACTCTATGCAAAGCTATTAACTTTGCTACAACTGGTGACTTGTATGCTCACATGATGAAATGTGCATCTTCCACGAACAGTAAACTAGAGTGAGTCAACAGTGATGAAAATCTCATAAATATATAGTGATTTCAGAGAGTCTCCAATAGACTGTCCAACTGCTTTTGGATACGGTTTGCCGCCTTCATTCAATGCTTGCCAATACGTGTTTCCCGATCCAGCCAGAGAAAAAACTCCTCGCCAAAACTATTCCAATGAACAGCCGCAGTTTGCATCTTGAAAATAATTGTTCATAGTCTCTTTAAAATTATTTCCTATATACTCTTCTTGTAGAATGATTTCATGCATTATCATAATTCTAACCGAACTTTTTTCAATCGTGTTTCTTCCATTTTTACCCACTTTTCCACATTACGAGGACCTCCAATCAAAGCCATACACGCGTTCTCAGTACAGTTCCCATCACTCAAACCATTGCTCTTAACATTTTTTTTTCAATGTTACAATTTTTGTGATCAAATTCCCGAACTTTCGTATTTCCCAGATTCTTTCCATTTGCCTTGTCTTCCTCTGCCTAGTTCTTCCCGATTAGAGCCGCTCCTTTCTGCGTATTGACTGGCGCGATCTCGAATTTCAATCAAAACCTGTTCTCTAATGGTCATTCAACTATCTTATAAAATAAATGTTTTATTTTCAAAAAGATTTCACAATCAATGAGCATTGAGATATTCCATTTGTATATCCATTGTTCCGGAGAGAATGGCGTCATGATTTCCGGTTGCCTGAAGCGTTTATCCCTGAATCAATGAAATTTAAAGAGTGACTCACATTGGGATATTCAGCATCTGCTCCAAAAATTCTCGAATTTCTAGATAGACAGACATTTAGATAACCAACTATATTATCTGATGGTCCATAAATTGAATACACGTGATTCCCTTCGTAGTGTCTCCTGAAAAAAATTAGTTCGTTGAATAAAGGGATACTGTATCGGACTTTGCGTTAATATCGAGAAGAAATTTTGAAAGACAAAACAGTCCATTGTTCAACGAACAAGCATTTGTAATTGGAAGAGCACACAGATAGGATCCTCGATTCGCACCTGAAATTTTAGTGAAATTAGTTCACCCTCTATTTACCTTTCGATCACAAACCAGCAACAGAAATGTAAGTTTCAACTTTATCCGTCAAAGGTGTACCAAGGTCTACACTCTTGTCATCTACACAAGTTCCTCCAAGAATTGCCTGAAAACATGAATCCATTCTCATGATTATACTGAAACTGTATACAAAGACCTTTCTAGCAATGGGAGATCCCAAAGAGTATCCAATGACATCCACTTTGCCTTGAGTAAACTCCACTACTACGTTAATCATATTTCTAACCTAAAAATAATAACCAGTTTAAAAACCACACTTTTCTGAGGCTGTTTTCAGACTTGCTGGACGAATTCGCATTCCATGGAGACATCTTGAGCAGGTGTTACTGCAGCACTTCCACTACCATAAGTTGTGGCGTAGACCTATAAGTTAATTTTCTAAAAAGCATCTTATGAAGTCTCACTGTCTCATCACTCCATCCATTATTCAATAAGGTATTACGTTGCCCATAAAATGTTCCTGCATTGTTAGTTATTCCATGAACAATAACTACTGCTCTTCTACTGAAATACTCTGATATTTGATGATCTACTAAAGAGTATTCACATGCCTCGTTCTACTATGTCCATCATGATTTCCTCCTCCATAGCTTCCAACAGATCCTAGATCGTTTCTTGCCAGATCATCATACATAGTTTGTCCATACTTTGTGATTATGAAATTCTTGAAACTAGTAGAGAAATCAGCTGACAAATTCCCAACTAATGCAAAAATAAGAAAAGCATGACGAAGAGTCATTGGAGCTATTCAGAAAGAAATCGAATGAAAAGTTTCTATGACACATTTCATTTCATTCCTCTATCTTTTATACTGTGAGCTACTGTATTCACTTTTTTCAATTGTTAAATACATCAGTGAAACAGTGTGGAAGAGAAAGAGAGAAACAGCACATTGGACACAAAAAGTTTGGGTTTCAGACCTGAATTAATATTCCAGTGTTGCCCATTGTTTCATGGTTTCCATAGTCTGTGTTTAAGAGGATGATGAAAACTTTGAGAATTGAACTCAATCATTGTTCAGAGTTATAAAGTAAGTCTCTTGATATTGACGAGGACACTGGATCTCGCTCCCTTCATTCGAATTTCAAAGGTTTTCTGATATTGATAAAGAATTCCGTGTTTTTTAGTTTTTATGTTTCCCTATTGTTTAAGCTAAAAAAGATTTTTGAACATTATAATAGATGTACAGAGAACATTTGCATTCTCAACACAGATTAACATAACTGTGACTTTTGAATGGTTTTGTTTGAGAAGAACATTTCAAACAATATGAATAATTCCTGTCATGTAGATCAATATCAAAAACGATTTCATTCAGTTATTATTTAATTAAAACGAATGTACAGAAAGTGTTGCCTTTCATTAAAAATTTTCCATGAATCATGCAGCATGCTGATCAATTAGTTTGAATTGTAGTGCAGCAGTCTTGATCAAAACGTCATCATGATTTCCAGGACGCTGAAATAGTTTTGTGTTATAATGCTAGTAACTTCCTATTTTATTACCTCAAACTCTCCATTTGCTCCAGCGATTTGAGAGCACAGTTGCCCACATGTATTACGATATCCAACTTTATCGTCACCTGGTCCGTAAATCGAAAAAATGTATTTTCCTTCATATCGAGGTCTTGAATTAATATCTTTGATGTATTCTGACATACAAGATAAACCGTTCTTCATGTTGCAAGCACCAGGAAATGGAAGAGCACACAAGAAAGAACCCCGATTAGCTCCTAAAGAAACGATATACTGTAGTTGACCATTTCTCTACATTAATCTAAGGCTCTTACCAGCTACAGATACATATGTATCAATAAGTCCAGTCAATGGTGGCCCAAGATTTTCTCCAGTGTCCACACAATTTCCTCCCAAAATCGCCTGTATTAAACTTTCAATTCTCTGTTTCACCTTTCCCTTTTCCCACCTTTCTTGCAATTGGAGAACCCAATGAATATCCAATCACATCGACTTTTCTATGTGTGAAAGCAGCCACCACTTGAATCATGTATCTCACCTGCCCCATTCAGAATATAGTAAAATAAGTAACAGGAAATGCCAAACCTGTTTTATATAACCACACTTCATATCCACCAATGGCGCCACAGTTTTTCCGCCATCTCCATAGGTCGTTGCGAAGACATGAAAAAGATCAGAAAATGGGCAAAAAGTTCAAATGATATCATTATTTGATCAACAAAGGAAACTTGTTTTTTGAACAATGCCTCTCTACCACGTTACGTTACGATTACACTAATCTAAGCTATAGTAATACAAAGAAAAGGGAAATATTCTGACCAACTCTTCACTCCATCCAGCATTCAGAAGATGATGGCGATGTCCTTGGAATGTTCCCGCTGTATTTGTGATCCCATGAACCAGAACAACAGCTTGTTTACTGAAATCAAAACTGTTTTTTTAGGTTTAGCAAAGAGAAAACGATTGAACTATGATCATTTGATGCAATTAACTGAAATTTTATGACTCATGTTTTTGGAAGTCAGTGGTTTCTTAGATTAAATGAAAGTAAAAGAAAAAAAAGAGCCCAGATTTCTGCAGATTCTAACACATTGTTCATTTACAATATATGCCAAGCTTCATAGATGATAATTCAAAAAGTTTCGGATACCAAGTAGGAAAATGTTATTGTTTTATAAAAAATGAACCCACGCAAAATCCCTACCATTTCACAACTGATTAATGTCAAATGAATCTATCGCGAATTCTACTAGAATCCTGCAATTCTCACCGAGTTCTCGTTGATCCATCATGAGTTCCTCCACCATAACTTCCGTGTCCTCCAATATCTCTTCTTGCTAATAAATCATTTATTCCTTTTCCATAATTATCTATCAGAAACTTATTGAAGCTTGGCGAAAAATCAGAAATAACAGTTGAGATACAGACAGAGACAAATAGAAATCGTCCAAGAGGCATGTCTTCTGACTGTTGAAATGAGGTGGAAGGTCTCGGTTTTCTTTTGCCATCTATTACAAACTTCTCGATTGCCCGTTCTTGTATTACAATCACTCTTGCGGTAACTGTAAGTGGTTTTGGGTTTCACTTTCACAACAAATTGCCATTGAAATGAAAAGAATAGATGATCTCAAGTTCGATTATGTTGTTGGACTAAACTATTTTTTTATATTGAAGAACAGTTTGTATTGTAGTACTTCACACTTTAGAGATTGACATTCACAGGTTTATTTTCCCGACTAATTAAAAAAAATCCCGCTGGCAAGACATATGGTCCATCGCCGAAATAATAAGGTTTACAGGGAATCCGGGAGTGAAAAATAAATAAAACATTGGAAACGATGTGAGAAATCAATAAAAGAGAAACTTTTTAGTAATTCTTATTTTAGGCAGTTCCTCCACGTCCTCCACGATTACCACGACTTGGAGTGTAGACGCCACGAGTCGGTTTGCCTCTTGATGGTTGAAGGAGACGTGCACGATTGCGGGCAGTCAAACGCTGAGCTGGACGCTCCTCATTAGTCTCATTGCTGAAATTATGTTTTAATCATGAAGAAGAATCAACAACTGCACCTGCTAGAACATTGATCTTCTCTTTCTGCTTCACGAAGCCCTGTTGGAAGTCGAACTCTTTGAACATCTTGACCCATACGAGCAGAACTTCCGATTCCGGCAGCTCCGGTTGGATCAGCAGGAGCGCTTGGTTCATCAATCAATCCAAGTGGATCACGTCCTTCGTCCTCTGCTTCCTCAACCGCCGACGCAGCTTCACGGTCCTGATCATCAAGCGAAGGTTGAGAATCTATATACTCTTTTGTGAAATTTTAATTTCAAACTCTAAAATACCTTCTCCTCCAAGAACTTCTTCGATATCATCATTATGCACCTCCCCGATCATGTCGATTTCCTCGACATCATCGTCATCATCAACGTCATTGAAACTTTCTGCGTCATCGATGTTTACTGGACCGTCGTCTCCATCATCCGAAAGCACTACAATGTCATCGTCGTCTTCTTCTGGTGCTCTTTCATCTTCTTCGTACTCTTCGTCGTTACCAAGACTATCGTCATCGTCTTCATCACCCTCCATTTCATCCTCCAAAACCTCTTCATCATTTTCCAGACTAATAACGTCTTGACGTCTTTCTTGGATTGTGTTGTCGTTGGGATCTTCATCGCTGACTTCATGCTCCATTCCGAGAACAACTTCATCTTCATCTAGTTCTGGAATCTCCGCGACTGGAAAAATCAATTTATAAACTCAATGTTCAATATGCAACTCACCATTTCCTTGTTGACGAGTTTCGGTGCTTGTTACAGTCTCATTTGGACTTTCCCGTTGACGTTTTGCATCATTCAGCTGAAAATCGTTGGCAGTTCTCTTCCGACGGCCATCGGAACTGGATACGCCACCAACATTAGTACTGTCTCGTGACTCTCCATCTGAAGCTAATTTTAACTTCATTTATACAGTTTATTAGATATTAATACCATTGCCACCACTATCCGTTTCTTGTTGGTCAATGCTTCCACTAACCAAGCTGCTTTGTCCTGCAGCTCCTTCAGCAACACTCTCTTCGGGAAGAGTTGGTTTAGCAACAGACGATGAAGTAGTGATCTGAAATTGCGAAACTGAACAAATGTCTAGAGTACTTTCATTACATTAGACGATGTACCACCAGAGCTTCCGAACAGTTGTTGTCCTGGAAGCATAGATGACGTTGTTGTGACCATCGAGTTGGTAACACTGCTTCCAGGCGTGCTGGGAGCCGAGTCAATGCTCGGAAGCACATTCTTTTTCTCCGTTTGCGGTTGAACAGTAGTTGTAGACGAAGAAGAGAAAAGTGATTGTGTAGGTACACGAGCAGATTGTTGGAATGTATGAGGAACCGGTAAAACTGATCCGAAGGTGTTGATAGATGGTGTTGGATCTGGAACAACTGCTCAGCGATTGATTATCCTTCAAAAATTGAGTGGAAAACTTACCAGGAATGTTATCGGATGGGACAGGAGGAATAACATCCATTGGTTCGTTTGGAATGGATGGTGGGATCGGTCTTTTCACTGGTGAAACTTTATGCTGAGATGAGTTTGTTGGTGCAGGCGCCGGAGGAACGATATTTGTAGGTGGTAACTGGCGTCCAAAAGACAGTCTTCTAGGAGCTCCTCCGATCGGCTGTTGCGCAGATCTTTGTACACCAGCCTGATCTGGCTCTGTTGGTTGCATCGGAGTAGTATCAGCTGGTTTTGTCGATGTCTGTCTTGCGAATGGAGAAGGTCTTGCAGAAGATGTGGATGCTGCTTTTGACTCTACATCAGTAGCTGACACAGATTGGCTTTGGGTAAGTTGCTGAAAAATGAGTACTTTTTCTTGACAAAAAATAGAAACCAACTCTGTTGCTCTCCGATAGCTTCTCGTTCTGTTGCTTCAGTTCGATCAATTGATCATTGTTCTTTTTAAGAGTTTTCTCCATCACACTCAAGCGTAAAACCTTCATGTTCAGATTTTCTATCTCCTTTTTCAATGTATCGATTTGAGTGTTTAGTTTAGCAACTTCATCCGCATGGCTTTTCGATTGAACAGCAAGACGTGGACCACATGGATCGTTTTCACCAGAATTGCCTTCCGCTAGCTTTTTCAACTCCGTATTCTGAAAAGAAATCATTCACTTTACTGTTTTCATATTGTTCACTTTCCCTTTTCCCGAAGGACTACATTATGAATTGTTCAGAAAAAAAAATCAAGGATCGAACAGGTTTAGCTTCTAAGAATCTCGTAATCTCGACAATGCCCGCGCATGCAACCTGTCCGCCGCATGACCCAATTGCCCATGAACTGAACAAGCGAGGCAGATCTCGATGCGATATCACTTAGAAGCTATCATAAGCATATTCTTTGCATCATCCACTTTTCAACAGCCAAGTGATATGCTGAAGTGGCTACTATGTCTACTTTTACTTCAAAATATTATCGCTCAAGATGCACCCGGCCAAATACCTTTCTATTCTAGCGCGGATCCTATGATGTCAAAACTATCCCAGATACAGTTTGCAGAAATGCCTAATATAAAGGTAAAATTTTATACTTGTCGAGAAAAATCTATTATTGTGCTTTCAGGGGGACAAGTACCCCGACGTCGATGCTCACCGCATAATTGCTCCTATCATAAGTCCAATTATGGAAGTTTTCGATCAAATGAAAGAAAATCAGAGGGCTCGGGACCAGGCAGAGAAAATAAGAAAAGATCGAGAAGATCATCCATTAAGTACGTCGAGGAGCTTATGGGAAATGTTTCAACGATTACAACAACCTAGTACCACTACGACTGAAGCTCCTCCATTAATTGAACGTCTTTTCAAACCATATATTGAGCCCTGGCAAAAACAGTTGGACGATTTCTCGAAAGACATGGCAGGAATAACTCTACTTCCTACATCCACAACCACGCCTGCTCCAACGACGACTACTACTCCTAACTTTTTGGAAAAGTCGCTTTCAATGTTTTTCCCGTCGTTACGCCGGAAACCACAGTCTGCTACTACTCTACCACCAACTACTACTCCAACACCCAGACTGTTTGACCCAGATATGTTCGATCGTTTGTTCTTTAAGCGTGATAAAAGACAAGCCACGCTGGCTCCAGCACCGAAATTTGATATATTCACAGTCCCACCACCACCACCTCTGTTTCAAGAATGGGAAAAGCCAATCCTAGGTCTTTCTAACCCGTTCACTCTGAATCCTCTTATGAAAATGTTCACCACACCATCTCCACCGCAAACCTTGGCTCCGTTACCCAAAATTCCTGAGCCAAATCCGTATGAGTTCAAGAAAGGCGTGCCAGATCCGCAGTTCAAACTACAAGATCCGTTCTACAACCCATTGTTCCCAAGCAGGAAAAGTAAAATATTCGATTTACTAGCTGGTGGTGAGGCTGGACGTCTTCTCGGATAATTTTGAGAAAAAAACAGCCTCAATGTATCATGTATCTCATAATAACAATGTAATAAATAATAAAGATTTCTGATTTTCTTTATCACAAACCTCGTCTCGATATTTTATGGCAAGCTGTCGAGTTTGGTTGAATTTGGTTAGCATGTTCTTGGCATTCTCTCTGTAAAATAGAGCTATAGTCAGTCTTTCACAGAAGTGGCTTACTCTGCTGTATTTTTTGCAGTTTCGAGACTTTTAGCGTGCTCTGAAGCTGTTTGTGCTTCTTGACGTGCGGCCATTAGTTGAGTCTTCAACTGTTCCATTTGTGTTTGAAGGGCAGCAGCTCTTGCATTGGGTTGGGCTCGTTGTTTCAATTGCTCGATCTCTCTCTTTCTCTGAACAGCTTCATTATCTGAAGAGGTGATCTTCATCTTCTGTTCTTCAATCTTCGCGAGAAGCTGTGTTTTCTGCCTGTCGGTGTCCACCTTTTCTTTTTGAACCTGTGTAAGCTGCGCTTGTAGTTTCGCTTTTTCCTCACTCAGTTGAGAGTTGATATTATGAACAGCTGTCAATGATTGGACTTGTTCAATCAAATTCGCTCTGTCGATCAGTGAAGCTGCCGTTGCAATCTTTTCAGTTTCTAAGTCACGAATTTTTTGCAAGAGTTCATTTTTTCCTCTTTCGAACTCAGCTGTTTCAGCTCGAAGACGACGCATTTCAACTTCAGCATTCATCGCACGAGTAAGAGCTTCATTTTTCGATTGACGAACAACTTGAAGAAGCGATTGGAGGTTTGAGATCATGTTGGAGTGAGAATCAGCATTGTCATCATTTGTACGCAACACGGCATTATGATCCGTCATATTTGATGATAGCTGAAGTATAACTTCATTGTGATAACTCAAAAACCAGAGAAACTTACCGACTCATACTGAACAGATAACTGAGCAAGCCTCTCATCATATTGAGCCTGCTTTTGCCGACTTTCTTCTTCCAATGCACTCAACTCTTCAGTTTTCTTTTGTGCAAGTCTTTCCATATGCTCTCGCATTTGATCCGCTTCATGTTTGGCAGTAGTTTCAGCAACGAGTGCAAGGTTCTTGCAGTTTAATTCAGCTTGAAGGCGGAGACTATCGTTCTCGATTTCAGAAATACGATCTTCAAATTGACGGACAATAGTTGTATGTTGCTCAAGAATAGCCGAATTTCTGGTAGCATCGTTTTGCATGTTAATAAGACTGTTGTTTGCCACATCTAACTCTCTCTTGGCACTGTCGAAGTTGAGAGAAGCCACTTGCAGTTGTCGTCGAAGTTCCGTGGCTTCTGTCTCGAGACGGAACGTTTGTTCATCGTACTTCAAACGAAGTTCATTGAATTCCACTTGAGTTTGAGCCAGTGTATCTGTGAGTTGTTGCGCACGGTCTTCGAAACATTTTGCATGAGCTAGCAGACGCTCTTTCTCCATAGTTCCCATTTGTTCTGATTGCTTAAGGTTTTCTTCGAGAACATTGCTGTGAGAAGCTGAAATTTCATGCTCTGCATCCATGCGCTTCTGAGTGGTTTCTGCTTCTAAAAGCTTTCTCTTGGCTTCATCGAGTTCGTTTTCGAGGAACTGAGTACGAGTCTTCAATTGCATGTACTCCCTCTTCAAACGATCTGGAGTCATTCCTGCGGCATCAGAACTGGACTGGCTGTTCAAGGAAGCGAGTTTAGAACGAAGGTCGACTAATTCCATTTCGTCCCGTCCAAGTTGCTGCTCTTTTTCAGCAAGGCGGCTTCTCGAAACTTCCAATTCCTTTTCCAGCCGCTGTTGGACTAGTTTTGCGTCGTTCTTGGTATGTGTGAGTTGATCACTCAATCGAGTGGTTGAAGCCTTCAAACTGTCACGTTCAAGACGAAGAACATCGACTTGTGTATTGGCATGGGATAACTTTTCGGCCTCAACACGCGATAAGAAGTTAGCCATTTCGACTACAGACATTCTCTGTAATGATCAAATGAGCAGAAAATACTCATAACTAATAACATACCACTTTTTCTTCAGTCTCGAGGATAGTTTTTTGACCATCAGCCGTCATTTTCAAACATTGAGCTTCTGTTCTCGCACTTTGAAGCTCGTCTTCTAATGCTCGAACACGAACCCTGCAAAGTTACCTGTAGACACATAAATTTTCGTTCAGATACCTAAGACTTCCAGCTTGATCTGCTGCTTCTAAAGCTTGACGACCAAGATCGACCAGTCTTCTATCTTTCTCTGCGTCTGCTGCTGTCACTTTTCTCAATTCTTCCAGTGTAGTATCCTTCTCCTTCAATGCAAATTTGTATTCCTGCTCCATAGCAGCTGTGTTAGTTTTTTGAGCATCGAACATTGCATTCAGTTTTATGTTAGTTTCTGTGACACTTGCAATGTTGGCTTCAGTGTTTTGGATTCTTTCCTCAAGCTCTTTCTCTCGTCGGGCATAAACCGCCTTGCACTCTTCAGCTTGACATCTCATTCGCTCGATTGTAGCATCGGCAACGACCTTTGCAGCTACCGCTTCTTCAGCTCTCAAGCGAGCAGTCCGGGCTTCCGCTGCGGTGACACTGTCTCTGACTAACTCTTTGAAGTGCTCTGTCCTTTCTTTCAACTAGAAATAAATGATTCACATAGAATAATACTTCACAACTTACACTATCGAATGCCGCTTTTGTTTGTTCAACTCTTGTTTTCAATTCTGCCTCAGACTTTTTAGTAACAGAAAGATCAGCCCGAAGTTGCGCCATTTCTTCTCTCTGGGCATTGATTGCCGCTTGCGCGGCACTCGTTTTGGCGTTTTCTATGTCCGATTCCAGCTCAACATTGCGTCGCTGAAGTTGGACGATGTCTTGGAAAAGATGCTGATCTGCTTGCTCATTCCAGTTCGGATCTTGAGATCTGCTCTGGCGTTCAACAGCATACATCAACTCTGCGTTCTGAAAATGTAGCTTTCCACACTAAACTTCGCGGTCAGTCAGAGCCTTACCCTTTTTGAAATGAACTCATAATCTCGCTGATATTTCTCCAGTTCAGCTCTTACATACGCAAGATCACGCTGAGCAGTATCTCGTTGGCAGACCAACTCTCTTCTCTCCGCTTCAACTAAATCAAGCTGCTTCTCGAAACCGTTGTTTTTGATAAATAATTCTTCAGCAACTTTTCTTTGTGATTCCAACTGTGGAGCTTTCTGATCAATTGTTTCCAAAAGGTCTTCAAGTGTGGCCCGCAAATTTGAGTTTTCAGTTTCGAGTTCCGCCACTTTTCCACGAGAACGAGCGTGTTCTAGAACAAGAGAACTTAAAGACTGGCCGCCTCTCAAGTATCGAACAGTTTCAGCGGCAGTTGGAGCGAGTTCGGACAATTCTTCTTCGGATACATTCAACTTCACGTCGCTCATGCTCTTCATCATTTCACTGACTCTCGCTAATTCAGCACGAGTTTGAGCTAACTCTTCGTCTCGTTCTTTTAGCGCCTCAGCGTGGGCGATATTTTCGGTCTCCATCTCATTTTGATGATCCTGGAGAACTTTCCTGACCTCCACCAGAACAGTCTCTTGAGCTTCAAGTTGATCTTTGAAGAGATCCGCGGCATTTTTCGCTTCTTCCATAGATGTTTTCATGACACGCTGAAGGTCGATCTGACAGCGAATCTCACCTTCCAAATTTGCAATTTCGGTAGCTTTTGAAAGCTCTGCCTTTAAAACAAAACAAAAACGTCTACAATCGTAAAGATATATCTTACACTTTCAACTCTCTTAGCCAATTCTTCATTTTTGAATTTGAGCATGTCCAACTGTTCGTTTAGGCGATCGACATTGGACGTAAGAAGGTTTATTTCACGTATAAACTGAAGGCGCTCATTTCCCGCCTCGATATCTCTGTTGCTCAATTCAAGTCGAAGAGAGGATACTTTGTTGTCCCGTTCTGCCACTTCTTGCATGAGCCACCTTTTTGATTCAGCATGAAGGTCACGCTCAGTAATGTACTTCTGACGTTCAAACTGAAAACATTTGCATATTATGAAGATGGACAATACCAGACTCACCTGAATACTTTGAACTTCTTTCTCAAGCGCTTCTTTTCCATGTTTGAAGTTTGCTTGTTCCGTGGTTAGTTTCTGAATCTCGTCTTTCAAGGCATACGTTTCTACTTGTGCTGACTGAGCCAATTTCGTAGCACTAACAACTGCGGCGTCGCGTTCTTCCTTTTCTATCTTTAACCGAGCAACTACTGCCTCCAACTCAAGCTAAAAAGATAAACTTGGTATTCATTCAATGTTTATGGAACTTTACGTTTTTGTCTGTAAGCTCGTTTCGTGCTGCTTCTAATACACGTTGTCTCTCCATCTGTTCCCTGCTTTCTACACCATGGCGAGCGAGTTCGTCAAGCATACGAGCATTCGATCGAGACAAGTCCTCTACCCGCTCTCGCATGTCAGTGATTTCTTGATTCATGTTGAATTCGTTCCGCTTCAGTTCAGCTTTCTCGACCTCCCAGTTGGCTTGTTCATCTTCAACGTCAGCAACTTGCTGCGCCGTCGATTCGGATGGCGCGTCGACATCCATAGCTAGAAGAACACTTTATTATAATGATGAAACATCCATATTTCAAAATTTTTCCGAAGCAAAATTACTAAGACAGAAACGTTGAGCGCAGTAGTAGGTTTGTATGAAAATAGTCAGTTTTTGAGTTCGCTATTTCATTTTTTTTTCGTTATTTTCATTTGGGGAACGGCTTGAAAGTTTTAAGCTGTTTTATGCAAGCTGATTTTTTCAGAAAACGGCTATTACTCAGAAAAGTAGGAGAAAAAAGTGATGAACGGCGTTCGCGCTATTTTTGAAAAAAAATTCATTCGAAAACAGTTGTGTGCTATTTCGTGAGGGTGTTTGCGTCTGCTATAAAATTGTGCCAAACCTTACGCCATCTTTTCCCGCACTCAGTTTCCAGCCGGCTGTCATCATTTTCTTTCATTCCCGGGTTGCTAATTCGTACTTAGTGAGGTATTAAACTGTTGATAATATACGAAATTTATGTCAGACTTCTCACTTTTAGTATTACCAGCTTGCATTGCTACTTTTCTCAAATATAACCGTTTCCAGATGGTGGGTATGGTATCAAGAATGCTCAAATTTGGTGTGCCATCGGCCACTGTTGCTGCCGGAGTTCTGCTTCTCAATGATGAAGATAAACGAGTGTCATTCTTCCGAACAGCCGCCGCATTCACTCAAAATCACAACGGAAAAACCTTTGATGAACACTTTCCACGTGGTGAATGGGATAAAAACTGGGACTTGTAAGTTACTGGCGTCGCAATACTTGCCGAAAAACATCTTCCAGTCGTGATCCCATCAGCTTAGTCGATAAAAGAAAGTGGGAGAAATCTGATGAAGAAGGACGCAAGAAGTTGATTGAAGAAAACAAATCAACTGCCACCAGATATATCATTCTTATTCGTCACGGTCAATATCATCTTGATCACGAGCAGAAAACTCTCACGCAACTAGGTGAGCATGATCGAAGTCAATGATCCTGAAGTTCTAAACTGAGGTTTTGAGGTCGTGACCAAGCAGAGTTGCTTGGAAAACGCCTAGCTCAATCTGGCATCAAATTCACAAACATGACAATGTCCACCATGACTCGCGCCACTGAGACTGCAAATATCATCTTGAAGCACTTGCCGGAAGATTTGCCAAAATCTTCATCTTCACTTATTGAGGAAGGACCCCCTTACCCACCTGTACCTGATCACAAGACATGGAGACCACTTGATCCCGTAAGTATTCTATCCGAGAGTTGCACTACTCGCATCAAAGAGCTTTAAATATCTTTTTCTTGAGGAGTTCTTTACCGAAGCAGCCAGAATTGAGTCTGCATTCCGCAAAATTTTCCATCGTGCTCCTCCATCTCAAAAAGAAGATTCATACGAACTCGTTGTGTGCCACGCTAACGTCATTCGTTATTTCATCTGCAGAGCTCTTCAATTTCCTCCAGAGGGATGGCTTCGAATGTCTCTAGGAAACTGCTCCATAACTTGGATTGTAATTCGTCCAAAAGGACATGTGTCTATCCGCTCAATCGGAGACATTGGTCATTTGACACCAAACAAAATCTCATACACCTAATTCTGGTTTTTTTGTCTTATTTATGTGCGTTGTATTTTTTGTAATGTACTGTTTAAAAATTTATTTTCGGAATAAAGCTGTAGACTTCACAAAGAAGAAATTTCTTCTACAACGCATGCATTAGCGGGCGGAGCCCATCAACATAGTAAAATGGATGAGCCCGTGAGCTTCCAGAGCTTAAAACAAACAAAATTAAGGGCTTCAAAGGGTGAGCAGTCGTCTTGACATGCGTGTAATGTGAAACGCTTTTCACCGATTCTGCACCCTTTCCCAAAAATGGCCTGTTTTATTCGTCTCCTTTATTTGGGATTCTGCTCTCCCATTCGGACGTACAAACCTCACTTTCAAGTGTTTTCAACAGTAGTTTTGAACGCCTACCCTGAAGAAGTTTGCCAACGGAAGTTCAATCTTTCAATCGACTCAACTTGACAAGTGACACACATAGGGCCGACAAGATGAAAGAAGCTGTTGACTTATGCTTAAGTGCTCTACCATGACCTTCTTTTTCAATTTGATCTCCACATCCTACTTTTATTTCAATATTGTTCCATTCGAATTGGAATTCGAGTAACCTCATTCAGACTATAAAAGAAGCTCATCTCGAATTTCAGTGGAATCTGTAAGATTCTCCAGTGCTTCCTATTTTGCAAACAAGTTCACTCATTACTTACCTAGTTTATAACTTCGTACTGATTGAAAATTTTTTTTTCAAAGAATCGGTTCTATGTTCCCAAACTCTCATGAGACATCAATAAAAGAGTTATCTCAGTGACAAAGAGTTCCTTTATAAATGAGATCTAACTACATATAAACATTAGTTCCGTATCTTGAATTTCCTAAATCCAAACTAACTGCACACAATTACTCCTAGATTACGACTTCTAGAATGGTGAGCCGATGTGCCTCAATCTTCATTTTTGGGGTTGCTTTTCATGTCCAATACATCGAGTTGACAAATTATAGTTTCAAAAGACATTAATCTAGTGAGTGCCTATTTAGTCGCATTTGAAAAGCTCATTCGATCGAAATCGAAAAAGAGTAATGAAGTTCATCTCATATTTTACCAAACCTCATTATTCTAGTCAGCACAGAAGAATGAGATGCATCATCAGTCATTCCACGCCCTTTCAGCCTTCCATTTCTCAAATCTCAATTTTGTCCATTCGTTCTCTTTTTTCCTTCCAATTGAACCATTGAAATCTGTCATTTAACGGATATGAAAACACCTGTCTGTCGACAACTCTTTTCGTTCGTTTCCTTTCATTTCTCTGTTTTGTTTTCTCTCCCATATCTAGTCAGTCTCGCCAATTTTCATTGCTCCAAATTTCCTGCTATTATTCATAGTATACGCCATTTTCGATTCGGCTCTCACTAAACAGCAAGGTCCCTCTTATTATTGACTTTCATAGATGAGGATAAAGGCTCTGAAACGTGTCATAGACTCATCATTTTTCACGTTTCATTCTCTTTTACGGAGATGTTTAACGAGATGTCATCCGTCTCTTTTTAGGCAAGTCTCTATAACGACATATCTGCAATTGTTCTCTTTTTATTTTAATTTCGCCGTTTGAAAACGTCAAATCACACACAACTACTTTCCGAAATATACGGAATTTTTCCAATTCCTGAATAATTTACAAAACCTTAAAGGTATGACCACATATCACAGGAATTTCCCTAGTTAAATTGCCAATGATTCTTCATATTATCACGGTATCAACCAACGTACTCCTTCAGAAGTTTGAGCCCTATATTAGAACGTCGACGACATTTAGTCCTAAAATAGGGCCTACCAAAACGGATACTACTTATTTTTGATACTAGTTTCACATGTAACACACCAAGCTCTTGGGATATTCTGACTTTGAATCGTCGAAGCTTCTTAAAAGTTCTCAGTTTTTTTTTTTCAACAAGCTCATCACTTTGAAAAATAGCCCTCACTAGATGCTTTTCTTCTTCTCATTTTAAAATAAAAACGTTTTAGATGAGAATTCCAACGTCGTGACTATGCTACCACCCATCGGAGACTCCGGTCTACGAAAAGGTACGTTTCAATGAAGAAAAAGATCCCACTTTCATTCTGATATACGTCGATCTTATTAATTAATAATGATGTGCTCATTGTTGTTGACTGACCGCATGGCGTCCTTTTAATGTGTGGTGTGAAAGCACATTCCCGGAAGAAAAGAAGAAGTATTATATTATTTAAGCAGGAATGCCGTATGCACCAACTTACCTGTATGCAGAAGAACCTGCCAACACTTCGGATTGTTGCTGTTGTTGGCTGTGCAGAATACTATGTTGCTGCTCTTCAGTTGATCAGGTATATTTCTCATCAGCTCTCCTTTTTTCGACTCTTTTTTTGTCCTCTGCATTTCCTTCGAAAAATAGGGAAACTCGATTGCCGTAGTTCTTGAGAAATTCAATTTCGATGGCGTCTAATCTTCTTGCATCAGTGCACTCTTTTTCAAAATGAAAAAAAGGAGAAAAAAGAAGAACCACTTTCGGCACGAACATCCCGACAAACCTTTTCCCTTTTTTTTCCCCATCTATACTAATGTTTAAAGTAGTTTTCGTCTCCATAGAATCAGTTGCCACGTCATAAATCTTTATGCGTCTTGTTACTAACAAAACCTTTCCTTCTCTTTTATATTTTCTATTCTACTTCTACATCTATTCTATTTCTATTCCTTCATTTTCTACTAGTATGAATTGTTGGAAAATTCAAAATGCAGATGAGAATCAGGTGATGACAACAGATGTTTAGTATAATAGCATAGACTTACACATGTGGATGTGTCGTGATACAAAAAAAGTTCGGTTCGACGCAGTATCAGCGTAATTTAACCAGAAGAAATTATAAAATAGAATAGGCTTGTTTAAACATAGAAACATCAAAACTAATTGATATGCATTTCTCATAAATGACATAAAATCTTAATTGAATGCCAATATATTCTCTCGTTCATCTTTGAAGTAATCCTTGATACGCACATTTTGAATATAATAATGAGAACTCTTCTTCGTCTGCTTCTTTGTAAAGAGAAGAAGGAGAAAAAAAAGAAGACGAAGAAGAGTCCATGTCATTTGGTATGTGAGCTGAACTTGATTCGAAATCTACGTGGTGTGGGAGGAATGGACTGCGCAGACGGGCGGTCGTTTTGGTGCATGAGAAAGAGCATGTATCCCAGAGAGAAAAGAGTTAACGGCTACTACTATGAGAAGCGAAAGGGAAGGGACGAGTATGAAAAAGACGAAGAAGGAGAGAAGAAGAAGAAGAAGAAGAAGCTAGTAGCCGTTGGCTCAACTTGCTCTACTCTGCTTCCTTTGCTCTGCGTATCACGCATGTCTATGTCTTCTATATTCTGAACTGCTCGGCGATGAGAGCAACGGCGACTTGTGTGTATGTGTGTGCCCACTCGAAACTAAAAGGAAACGAGATCGATAGACGGATGGCGACGAGGCCACCGACGAAGCTCCGACGAAGAAGGAGAAGCCGTCGTCGCCATCACCATCTTCTTCCTTTTTTTCGCGTCTTCTTTGCTTCACTCCTATTTCAAGTTTTAGACACCGCCATGCCAAAAGGGCGCCGTTTCGCATCTCATCTCATCGTCTCCTACTACTTGATTTTTCCTTTTTTACTCTCGCATCCCTCTTTTAGATGCACAGAAGGACTTCAAGTCCCCCGTGAGAAAATGAGCTGAACTTTCTTTTTTTCTAAGTGTTCTCCAGCTGGTCAAGAGTGGCTTAAGCTAGATTACGAAGTACTAATCTAGTGGTCAGGCCAAATATCAAAGCTTTTATAGAGCTCATGAAATTCCTGCCGATAACAAAATAACCTTTTTAACTAACTGTCTTTTACTCTCAATTTTTATGAAGAAGGGGCAAATTTTTCATTAATGGATAGCTTTATTCATCCAGAAAGGTAATCTTGGTCTCTTTCGTCGAATCGGAAAACCCGATCTTTTCCCAATTTACTAATTTTATTTGCATTTCTGAAAATGAAACCAGCCTACACTCGCACGAGCATATTTGCTTTCAAAATTCGTCCTGACCCAAAACAACATCATTTTCATCTGCTTTTTGAAAATATTAGTTCACCATTTCTCTTTCGTTTACTTCATCATCATTCTTTTCGTTTCCGTTTTTTATACCCGAAGAAATTAGACACTAGTTCTTGAAATGTTCCCACCATCAAGATGGTTCTTCCATAAAAAAAAAACTAGGTGATTGCGAAGCTAGTAACGCAAAAGGAGCTCTTAATTTTTGTGTATGTCTCTCTTTTCTCTTCTTCACTCTTTGCTTCCATTCAATGCCCTTCTAACGCCAAGCATTCATCGTGGTCCATTGCTAGTACACTGGACCGCCCGTTGTGCTTTCATGTGCATGTAAGGGTACGCTCCTATCTTCTGTGTTCATTCCCACTTGCCACATAATTATATTGTAATTTGGCATCAAACCTTAGAGAGGGTCTAAACTGTTCATCAATCGCCTAAAATTCAACATTTTCAGACGGCATTACGCGATCGCATGAATGCCAGTCAACCGCCTCCTGGTGAGTTCTGCAATAGCTTTTATCAAATTCAATATCCATTTTTTTCAGGAGGCGGAGGGCGATTGCCAGATGAAGTATATAGGAAGATCAAAGCAGTGGATCAGGGTCAGAGTACACTTACACAATCTGGAATTCAAGGACTCAGTGCTCGAACTCTTAGCGAGTATGTTTTTCTTTTGAAACTCTACGTTTATTCGGAAATTGTTTTAGAGACCAACGAGGTGATCTGGTTTTTCAACTAGTGGAAATTATCAAGAAACCCGGACAGTCTCTAGGATTATATTTGAGAGAAGGAAATGGAAAAGATCGAGGAGATGGTGTCTTTGTGTCAAGATTTGGAGATAATTCTGAACTGGCAAAGTAAATATTTATAAAAGTCAGACCGAAATCAAAAGTTTTCAAAATTTAGATATGGAGAAGTTATGAGGCCTGGAGATGAAATTCTTACGATCAACAACGTGGAAGTTTCAATGATGAGTATAGATGATGTAGTTCTCATTCTAAGCATTCCCAGAAGGCTACTTCTCAGGATACGGTAAGTGTTTTTTTCAGAATTTACAAAAATATCAAACATCGATTAATTTTAGATTTTCAAAATCAATGAGACATGAAGTAATATCAAGTAGATCGAGTGAAAGACCAGTAGTTGTATTTCATAAAGTAAGTATTTCATAAATGTTTGCAACTTATGGGAAGGATAATGTTTCAGTATGATGATAGAAGAGATAGTGAAACTAATGCCCCGATTCTGTCACAACCAACATCCACAGCAAATACTTGGCTTGGAAAGAAAAGTCGGCAACAAATGGAGGTTAGTTTTTTTCATGTACAAATAAAAAAAAAAGACAAATCTTATTGAATTCGTTTTCAAAAACTGTCAAGAATCAGTTTCTGTCTTTGCCTCCAATTGCAACGACCACTAGATCGGTTCAGAAGTTCTGAATTTTCGAACCGGAAACTTTGTTAGAGTAAAAACGAGTATTTGTAGTCTCTACTCAGAAAAAATGATAAATCTACGTCAAAACGAACCACTGACGCTCCCCTTCCTTCTTTTTGCATTTTGGTCCCTCTGTGGTCGTTGTTGTTCATCGATGTCTTCTTCAAAGAAGTTGAGGTCCGGGAGGGACAGGGTCGCTTGGGGATGCCTAGGATGACAAGAGTGAAAAAAGGAAGGAAAATGGGCAAACCGACAAAACAAAAAAATCTGCAATTGACTCCGACATGCAGTACGATGCCCCATTTAATCTCTCATCATTCTTTCTATCTTCCTTTCAAAGTTTGGTCTGAGCTAGTAATTCGAACTGATGCTCTCAAAGGACGTCTATAACCATCTGCGTTTCTATATCTTCCTGAAAAAAAGAAGAGGGCAACCGGACGAGACGAGTTTGAAATCGATGCCAGAAGCTAATTCTAATGAAGTTTCCTTCCGTCTTTTTTCTGTTTTTTTTTGGATGGCACTTCCCCGTTTTCAATCGTGAATAATCGCAGTCTTAAAGTGCATTCCACACATTAGAAATTCAACCAACTTCTCGCCTGGTTTCCTTTTATTTTTTCTTTTCAATTTTTCCTGTGCATCCAGTTCTGCTCTATCAAAGTGCCGAAAACGTCTTCTCCTCATCGGAAATTCAGGCGGCGTGGAGCGTTTCGTCACGACGGCTTCGGCTTCTGCTTCAGCCACGACGACGACGACGGCGACGACGTCTTCTTCTTCTTCTCCTGCTTCTCATTCTTCCCGCCCATTTTATCCCTGTCTCTCGCACCCACCACATATCCCATTCAGCACCCCCACCCCCCGATTTTATGACACACACACACACACACAAACCACACGAGGTGCCGAATAAATTGGATTCGTTTCTTCTCGCCTTTCAATGTTCTCGTTGTGGCGGTTCAGATTCATTTAACTTCTAGAACAACAAACGAGAGAAAAAACTGGCGCCGAAGAAGAGAATTCGATACTTATACTTCTCCTGCAAGTATTGCACTCCAAATTGCAGTGAGGGTCAAAAGTAACAAAAACAGAAGGACCTTGCAGTAGTTTTCTGTCTCTCACTCTCGTTTTCCGCCTTCTTCTATTCCTTTCTTTTTTTTGTGCCAAAAACGTCGTTGTCGTTGTCTTTCCCGTTTTCGTCAATTGATCGTTTACTTATCTACCCGTGATGACTTCCTTTTACTATTTCTTCCATCTTTGTACACTTCAATTCCAGACAATTTTTGTAGCTTCTGAACTCTTAAGAAAAAATTGTATATTTGATGTGTTTTTTTTTTGATATTGGATCGCATAACGAAATGGTTAATTTACAGGAAATGCGAAACGCAACAACATCATCTACAATGCGAGCACATGCTAGTACATCCTCTCCACGTAACCACTTTGCTCCTAGACTTGCCAATGGGCATTCCCACCCAATAGGTGTTCCGTCTGCTTCGTCCGCCTCCAACGACCATCATTACCAAAGGTTTGTTCATCTTATTTGTTCATCTTTCTATTTTTTTATATTTTTGTTCAAAAAAGAAAAGGAAACGGAAGAGCGGTTTGAAGAATTTGAGAAGCGTCTGACGTTCGAGAGTATCAAATAGCTACTTTCAGATTCGCCTCAGAGCCATCCGACTCAGTTTCGAGGACAGCTCGAGTGCCCCCTCCTAGGCTTGCTTCAGCGACAGTTCGTAGAACAGAGAGTTTTAATTCGGCACCTGGAGTTTCTACGGTAATCTTTTTTCTTGATTTTATCAACAATTAACTAGGTGCTCGCTTTAATGTGAGCTAAAGAATGCGTTAATTTTATTTCGCAATTACACCATTCCCAGAACTTTTTATTTCAGAGTGCTCCTATGTATACACTCCCTCGATCTTCAACAGCAGTTCCACCACCTGATATACTTGGTTCAATTCCTCATTCGTCACGAGATCCTCTCATGCGTTCTTCTGCCGATATTCCCTACGATCCTATGACTGGTCGTTTATCTTCTTCTGTTCCGACAGACCCATTATTATCTCGTTCGTTGTGCTCACCAATTCTACCAAGAACTCTTCGACAACCCAACGATAGTAACAAAAGCAATTCGTTACCTCGTCGAAGGATTATGACAGGTTACAATTTCGAATTTTCATCCAATGTAATCCGGTGTATGCTTTCAGGAGGTCGTAATGTTAAATGGAGGAATGACGTAGTCTCAACATCTGATCTTTGTGGAGAAGAAAGTGATGGAGCAATATCTGCTCCGGAATACTCTTCTCCTCCATTTACCAGACTAACCCAACGTAAGTAATCGTCCGTTTCCTTAGAGCTAATTAGTACTGACAAGTTGTCACACCTCAACGGGCTCCGACTATTCAACATTCCTTGTTTTCCTCTTGTCAAATTATCGCATCGCCTATAGAATTGTTGAAGACGTAGAGACTTAGACAAAGTGCATTAGAGGCACTGAAACAAGTGCGGAAGGAAAAGCACGCGCAGTCCAACGAGCCCATGTATCTGACCACAATGGAACAAATGGAGCAGAAAATGTTCCGAGATTTATGAAGAAAACTATGCAACTTTTGTTTTTTTTTTTACAGAGCAACAATTCCGATTGTCTAATGGAAGTCCGGGGAGGACGGTGAATGACATTTTCTCGGCGGCAGAATATCGAAATTGGGCAGGACCTTACGATCCAAGAGGAATGTATGGACCATATCCACCTGGTCAAAGAACAACTAGATGGTCGCATACCTATGGAGAACAAAGGGCACCAAGGACAGCATCACTTCCAGGAAGAACTGTTTTAGCTCAAAGCTTAGTTGGAAGTCCTGTTTTGCCACGTCATCCACCTCCAATTGTTCAAGATAGACCTTCAGCAGTTTTCGATAGATATCATGTTTCACCATTGATGAATAGAAGAGCACCTCTACGAGCTGCTGGTCCTGGAATCAATGTGGATCGTTTGAGTGTGAGCAGTCTAACTGGAATTCTTTATGTGCATATTCTCGAAGGAAGAGGTCTCAAAATTCCCGAAAAGCAGAAAGGAATAACCGAAGAAATGTATTGTGTTTTAGAAGTGAGATTTCGAAGCGATTATCAGAAGTAAAATTATTCAACTTTTCAGGTTGACGAACAACATCGAGCCAGAACTGGTGTGTCCACAATCGATCAGAAGTTCAAATGGCGTGAGACCTTTCACATTGATGTCGTTAATGCAACTGTTTCAAATTTCTTCGTTTATTCATGGCATCCTCAATACCGACATAAACTATGTCACAAAGGTTCTTTGAAACTGTTAGAAGCATTTGTAGTTGATCAGTTAAATGATGATCGAGTATTCGCATTGAATTTGGAACCTCGTGGACAACTGATTGTTCGAATTGGATTCCACGATTTACAAGCTGTTTTCCGAAGAACAGTCAATCCAAGATTGAACGGAGTTTTTGGAATTCCATTAGCAAGACTAGTTCAAAGAGAACGTAGAGAAACTCCAATCGTTTTAACAAGGTTGATTCAAGAAATCGAGAAAAGAGGAGTAGATTATAGTGGTCTTTATGTTTGTGAGTTTTTAATCATCTTGCTTCAGAAAATAATTGAATGGATCCTTTTTCAGTATGTGGATCCGTTGAAAAGAAGAAGATGCTCCGTGCTGAATTGGAATCAAATCCACTTGGAACAGAGCTTTCTGCCGAATCTATTCCAGACACAAATGTGATTGCTTGTCTGATTAAAGATTTCTTGCGAGAACTTCCTGAACCTCTAATATCTCCTCAAATTCATGGAATGTTACTTGAAGCAGCTTCAGTTGCTCTGCCGAATGATATTCAAGCAAATCGAACTCTTGTTCTGAAGATCATCGATTGCCTGCAACTATCTGCTAAGAATTGTCTGCTATTAGTTCTAGACCATTTGAGCACAGTTTTATGCTCTACACCACATAATGGCCTGACACCCACACGATTGTCATTGGTAAGAAATTTGATTTTAGTTTTAAAACTCTATGTTTTATTCAGATATTTGCTCCTCTTCTTTTCTTCTGTCTCGACGCCTTTTCTCCTTACACAACATCACCAACATCTAAAATGGCAGCTGTCCGATGTCTCGATATAAACCAAGCATCGTCAAGTCTTCAGATGATATTATCGATATGGCCCTCAAGAGTTAGTGAGTTGGTCGAGTTCTTTCCTTTTCTACTCCTCTATCCTACAGTAGTCAGTCACACGTGTTTCTTTTCTATTTGCACTGTTTATTCACATTCTTACATGGAATGAAAAGAAGATTCCGCATGAGTCAGCATGACACATTTTTCAATTGATCATTTTTTTAGTATTAGAGAGTTTAGCTGAAAAACCTCCATTCTTATTCTTGATTGTTTTCAGATAGCGAAAGTGGATCAGATAGTCCGGCCACGACATGTCAGAAAGGAGGTCACATCGCCTATGTCTCGGAATCGCAGTGCTGATTTTCTCCATAAATAGATTTAAAAAAATAATCCTAGGTGCCCCGACCCGTTCCTTTCGAATTGATACCGGTAATATAAACAAAACGTTGATTTCGTTGAATTCATGCCTTATTCATCGCCTTTCCCCGTCACTTCATACTCCTTTTTTATTTTTTTTTATATTCTCAATTGATTACCAATTTGTCTTTCTTCTATTGAGCAATATAGGCAAATGTTATTGCCCGTGCTCTTTTTCACTCTGAGTTCTCATGGGTTTTGCTCTTTTCATGATACAAATGTGCTCACTAGCCTTTTTGATAACAAACAGTTTTTTATTATTTATGAACAAATGAATTCGTTTTTTGTTTTAACTTGACTTTGTTGAAAATGAAATCTGAAGAAACGTTTTTCTTTGACTACGATATCGGTCACTGACAAAAGCAAAAACTGAATCCTAATAGAGGTTTTAAGATTATTCGCAATTTTACGATCAAATTAGTAATAGAGAACGATCAGGAATTCCTTTTGAGTATTGTGTATGGAATGAAATACGGCAAACGTAACCCCTTCATCTTCGACCCTACGCATGCTCTCCTCTTTCCTTTTCTCTCCCTTCCTTTCCTCTCTTCTCAACATCTCCATGACAACCGTTTCGATTCCCTCTTACACTTCAGAAATTGACCTAACACGAAGGTCATTATTGTAAATGCTGTACGAATGTTTCTTACTTTTGATAATCTTTCTATTCTATGCCAATGCTCAATTTCGAGCCCCAAATATTGCATTCGCAACTCCAGAGAACTGCACACGGATTCAATATTTTAACAGAATCGAGCTAAGGTAATGTTGTTGAAGAAGAATATCGTTAAAGTACATTAATTATTTGAGATGTGAAATGTGCCCGAACTCCACAATGCCATCAGAGGACATGATGTCTTGCCAGTGTTCAGAGCAGCAACGAGAAATTTCGAGGAATGGGTTTATTCCCGTTTGCCAAGACTGTCCATCAGGTACTTATTTGTACAATTTTTCGTTTCCAAATCTTTTTTTTTCAACTGAAGGGTTTTTCCCATCACCGGATAGATCTGAATGCCTGAATTGTCGAAACGGCACGTGTGATTGTCCTCCATCTATGGTTTTGATCCATCGTGATGCAGCTGGACATCTTCTCACGAGTGGAGCATTTTGTGATAGTTGTGCGAGTGGATTTTTCAAAAATGACGATGGAGAATGTGCAAAGTGTGGGAGCTTGTGTCCTGGAATAGTAAGTTTTGCAATCGAAACTTTTTTTAAATTAAAAAAAGTTTATTGTTCAATTTTTCAGAATTTCACGAACTCTGATCAAGTATATACCCGAATTAAGCTTCAAAATGGAGTTGAAATGAAATCTAGTTATATTGAAAATCATTTATCAACAGAGGCAAAATTATGCTCGGAGAGAAACGTTCAAAGTTGCGAGGTAGGTTTTAGAAGCAATCTTTAAAAAAATATGTTTAAAAGTTTTAGGCTCTAGTCAACATGTGTGTTCTTCAAAACTACGAATCTGGGTCCACATTGAACGCGTGCGGAATATTGGAAAATATAAAAAGATCTTTCAATCCATGGCAAAATGCATGGGATGCTTTAGCAACTACCGATGACTCGGAGATAGAGAAAGAGAATGTCATTGATCATCAATACATATTTCAAGAAGATTCCTATTTTGAATTTTTCTTCGCAAGGTAGTTTACATTATCCGTATCAAATTACACGCTGAATTATAGATATGATGTAAACGGAACATTCGACGGATTCTTCACATCTGAAATTATAACTTTACAATTATGTGGCCACACTTTGGACCCATTTGCTCCATTTTTATTCGGAAGACGATTCCACAAGGAGTGTAGCTTGAGAAAGTCCACAATTCACGACCCATTCATAGAGAGAAAATTATTCGAAGTCTATCTCAAATTCGTCGATGAACAAGGAAGACCAAAGCTTTATCCAATTCACGTTCTGAACAGTGCTATTCGAGTCAATGGACAGCTTTTAAACTTTGCGAATAAGGACCGAAATCGTTGGGTTCTGACACGCAGATTTTACCTGATGGATGATTATTCAATGAAGTTTGATAACTCAACAAAACTAATCAGGTTTGCAGCGAAAATAGGAATTAACGTCGTCCTACAGGTAAACTTGTTGTTTCTTTTATTACTGCAAAATGGAAAGTTTCAGAAAGAAAGAGATGGATACATTAATCCACCATACTTGACTATTGAATATGATGACACAACAGATGAGATCTTGGAAAATAGTCTTGAAGTAATATATCATAAAGATCCTTCTGGATACGATCAGAAATTAATTATCGCTCTTTCTATATTAGTTCCGATCTCTCTGTTCTGGTCCGCTTTGTGCTCTTACAGTTGGGGACGTCGTCAAGGAAAACCATCTGCAGTAGATGCCTCATCAATCATTTACTTCTTCGTTTGCGAGGTTTCAGTTCTAGGAGATGTCTTTTTCGCATTATTTGGGATTATTGCTTGCTGGATGACGTTTGCATACAAAAATCAAACATATGTATTGTACAACATGTTAAGCGCAGACCAGGAAAAATCTCTATTCCATTATATCATTTCGGCCACTGTATTAAAGTTTTTCGGTTTGTTGTTCACAATGGGTGCTCTTGTATTTCAAGAAACATTTTTTATTGATTGGGAAAGACAAAAGTTGAAACAGGTACGAAAGTATGAATTACTGTGCCCAGTAGACTCAAAACTTTCAGACTGATGAACGTGGAATGCCGCTGTCTCGAGATTTGAACAAATCAACAGAGGCAGAGCCAGTTGTTGTGTGGAGAACATACTTGATTGCAAATGAATGGAATGAACTTCAACAATATAGGAAAACTTCATTGGCTCTCCAAATTATCATAATGACTTTGTTGATGGAATACTTTGGAATGAAGAATTATTCATTGGTTGAGCCAGGTTTTGAGAGAAGTGAGTTTGAATCCGTAGGTTAACAAAAACAAAGTGACACTTCAGATGGTGTTGATCCATCCACAACTCTCACAACAGTGGTCAGCTCTTTATCAGTAACCGTATTTTTATATCTCTCACTGGCTCTGCTTCAAGTGATTATAAGAGTTCTGATCGTTGAAAGGATCGTGACTGACCCATTTCATAACTTTGTTGATCTATGCTCGGTGTCAAACATTAGGTGAGAAAGTGTTTTGCACTTTCAATTCGTTATTTTAACTTCATTTTCAGTGTACTTTCGCTGACTCATTCTTTATACGGATATTACATTCACGGTCGTTCTGTACACGGAAAAGGAGATGCAGGGATGAGTGAAATGAATGAATTTTTACAGAGAGAACGGGTTAGTAAGAGCTGCCATATCTTAGGAATAAATAGAGTTTCAGAACAATCTATGTGGTTTCCGTGGACTGGAACATGGTTCAGAATTACAAACATTCACTGTGAATCTTCCACAACTTTTTCGTTCCAAATACGATGAAATATCTGCAATTTCCAAACAGACAACTGTTGGAGTTGTTGGGCATGAAGCTATTACAGCAAAAATGAATGCTACTGTGGAAGCACATTCTCAAATGAATTCGTTTTTGAAGAAGTTTGTGGATCATTCTATTGCTGACATTGATTATGTGGTTCGTGATCGTCCAGTTCTGGAATCAATTTTAGATATGGAAATGAGTGATTCTTCTATCACGGGAACTTTTACAAGGTTTTTCAGAATCAGGAAAACAGTTTTTAGAAACAGATCAATTTCAGAGACCCTGTTGAAATAGCTTATTCGCGCTGCTTTGTATATGGAAACGAGTGGGCTTGGACCTCATTTGAATGCTTGACACTGACAGTATTCTATATATGGACTGGATCTTTCTACTTGGCAGGAGCAGTTGTTTATGTTATTTCTCACCTGATTCGATTAGTTTTTGGATATTTATCAACGAACCATCTGATCAAAACGAGTCTGGTTGATCAACGGTTTCTCGTTTGATTTTCGATATAAGTATTGAACCTAATTTTTATTTGTTCACAGTTAGACATCAAATAATAAACTGAATTGTTTCATGTCAATATACATTTTCAATAAATGAGCCACAGGAAAGGGAAAAGTATTCCAAAACAAAGTTGTCTATTTCTGATTCCAGATGAGAACCAAAACTCGTCTGATAAAACCGATAGTTCTGTGTTTGTTGCCTTCTCTTCTGGAGTTTTAGTCGTTGTGCCCTCCACTTTCAAAATAGGTGAAGCTTGAAGCTTCACAGGAGCCATAGGTTTTCTCGACTTCATTGTGTGCTTCCGACAACTTTCTATGAAATATATACTTTTTAAGCTATAAATTAACTTCAGTTATTACGTTTTTCTTCCAAAACCATTATCAACTCTTGGTTTTTAGCGAAATCAATGTTTCTCTCGCATTGATCTCCGGTCGCAGCCACAAACAGTTTCCCATCTTGGAAGTGAGTCACGAAGCATTCCTTCTCATCATTTCCTCTATTTGTGTAGATCAAAAGTCGGTCGTCGTGTTTCCAAGAAGCCAAGCAAGTATACGATTTTGCTGCATTTTATATTGTTCAAATGTAAACGTGTCCATTACTCACAATCAAAAATAACTCCATCATTACAATGATACGCAAGAATTTCCATTTTAGAAGATTCATTGCAATTGAAAACCACATCATAACAGTAATCCTGGTCAATTGTTTTTGGAGTTGAAAAAGTTCCAAAGATTCCACATGGATATGGAGATGTATTCAGAACAACAGATGAAAACCAAGGAACACTATCCCATTGAGTATTGTTACTGAAACCAAAAACGCTCGTGTAATAAAGGATCTCAAGAATTCATGAAACTTACGTGCATATGCTTGTATTTGATTTGTCAGTAGGAACGCTTGTCTTAAACTCAATGAGATTTTGACTACGAGCGTTGAAAAGAAGACAATGGTATCCAAGAGGTTCTCCACTAAAAAGTTATCCATGTTGCTCTTAACACTTCTTTGTAAAATTACCATTTTGTTTCTGAAAACACCATGACACGATCTTCAAAAGTCTTCACGCAATGAGATATGAGGGGAACTGCTCCAACATGATGTTGAAGATATTGTAATTCATTTGAAGATACTTTCATTGAATCGAATTCTCCTTGCATCCAAACTGGAAATGCACACGGAGCAAATGGTTTTGCAATTGCTCCAGAATGAAAATAATAACTATCGAACGCATTTTTCATTGAAAGAGAAGAACAAACAGAATCATTCGCAAAGTAGAGCTTACGAACGTTTGTTTCTTCTATTACGATCTGAAAAAGTAGAAAGTAAAAGTTCATAATCAGTTATTTCATCACTAACTCCACATCGGTATTCTTCGTTCTCTTCGTTCTGAACTATAAAAAACTGTTGATTGGTTTTGTCTCTCCAAGATCCAATGCAACGAAGTGTCATGTCTGAAGCTATAATGCCTAAAGTTTTTTCAAGAAATACAAACCGAAATCAGGAAAAGAACAGTTTTTGAACTGGATGTTTATCTTTGAAGATGATTTGCAATTATTTGCCTTAAATTTTTCCATTTAGTTCTGTTATGAAATGAAATTTATTTTACAGTGGTCCCTTCTCCAGATTCACAGCTTAGAGCAGCATCGTTCATACGATATGAAACCTCGAAGCGTCCATCAATTGGACTACAACTTGCAGCTTGTTCATCAGAAGTACCTGAAAAACGCATCATGAATACAACCAAATGGTATACTTACGGAAGAGAAGAGCTCCATCTGATATAGTTACTAGCGATGAATCAAAGCAAGTCATCTTGGCTTCTTTTTCGGTTTCATAACAATTTTCTTCTGAAATTTGAATTTCAAAAAGAAGAATCAAATAGGAATACCATATTGATGTGCAAGTTGAAGAACGTTTGGAGACAAGAGAATTGGAGTAAGGCATCGGAAACAGATTGGTTGACCCATTCTTCTAAACATAAAAATTCTCTCCTCATTCCAGACATGATAAACTTACTTCAACCCCATTATATATGAAGGACCATATTTTGTATAACAATCACCATAATTACTTATTGACGTGGCGGTTAATGTGATCTGGAATTTGAAAAAAATTCAGATTGAGCCGACGAGCATCACTAACATCTTCATAAATCACGTTTTGCCGTCCAACACCTTCTGCTGGCATGAGACTGTTTGATTGTTTTCTATAGATTCCATGAAGTGAACTTTCGATTCGACAAGAGAGACAAACTGAAAATGTATTCTACTAAGCTATAAAAACACAAAACTTACAGTTTTCAAAAAAGAAGAGAATAACTACGATGACCCACATAATTTCTCAAAATGAATGTCTTTTTGACTTTGAATTCTTCCGATGACCTGACAATATTTGTATTTCGTAAACGAGAACATGATCCACTTCAAACCACTTCCTGCTCCGAGAACTATTGATGACGTGTTTATTTGAAGAGTTCATTCAGAAGTTGGTCACTCAGTTATTACTTTTATTATTAGACACAATTATTATGAGAACGCAACACATTAAAAGTATGGATAAGGATATAAACTTGGATTGTGAAGATTCGTGTCATAGACAAACCGGCGTCTTCTTCTTGGAGGAGCTCTTCGTAGAGGTACAATTGGTCTATAATCTTCTTGAAAAGCGTTGAAGAACGGTTGCTGAAACAAGTAGGAAAAAGGAATAATTGTCTCTAACAGATGAAACTCACTGTGTTGAAAACTGGCATCATTGCCATTTGATATGGGATATCATACATTCGCTGAGATCGTGGATGAACTTCACCCATATGCCTCTCAACCGGATGTTCTTTTATACTTCTCGGCCATCTTCTTGGAACAGCATTTGCCAAGGCAGGATCTCTATTTTTCTGATAATCAAATAAACTCGAAAATGGATCGATTGGGGAAAGATTGTGACCATAGTGCATTGTCATATTGTCGCGGTCTGAAGAAAATATTAGATTTTTCACAATACGAATTCAACTAGAAAATGAAAAGCGGAATGAAACTAACTATAGTACAAGTTTCCAGAGAATGGAAACCTATAGGCAACTCCTTTCGACATTGGGACAGCCACATCAAGATCTCCTTCCATTCCATCTGATCCTCCCCATTCGTGTTCGATCTAAATTGCTTGGAATAAGCCGAAGTATTTTTTGGAAAAAGAAACACGCATGAAAAATTACTCACTCCTAACATGAAGTTCATATGGTATGGATTGCAAAGAGGTGGTTTACAGGACATCGGCATGTATTGCTTTCCAAACTTACCCATTGGAAGAGTAGGATGAGCTCCTAGAACATGCTCTTAACTATACAAATCTTCAAATATCAACTCACTTCTGTTCGCCTGAACTGCAGGATCACTCATCAGTTTTACAAAATCTTCCTTTTCCAAATCAAGCATATTTACAGGATGATTGAGATATCCAAACTTGGTCATTGTATCTTGTACTCTTAATTATTTTTTGTTTAGATCGTTCTATCTCAAAATTTGATATACCTGTTATAGAAACGTCCGTAAATATCCAACATTCCCCATGAGGGAACCGCAAAGTTCATATCTCCTCCAATGTGCTGAAAATAAGGCAATGATTCAACACAATTTGTGAATACTTACTCTAGAAGTTGATGGATCGAGATCCAATCCTCCAGAAAATTGATTCTGGAATGGAAAAACCGGCCAGTAGTCTCCATCATGAGATCTTCCAGGTAATGGTTCCTGTGGTCCTAAACCAAATACTTCAATTATAACAATGAACAATTTACAAACCTGGAATTTTGTAAATATTTGCTTTTTTTCGTTTCTTCAATCCAAGATCTTGATTCATTCTACTTGCCAGAAATGAATAAACGTCTTTTCCATTTGGTCCATCATCCTCATCGGCATCATCCTCTTCTTCAACGTCTCCTTGATTTTGAAGATCTAATTTTGCTTTCGAATCAACGTAAGCAAGAAAAATCAAAAGAAAAAGCACCTGGTGAATGAGACGCATGAATAGAATGAAAACTGAGAAAGTCTTTTGTAAAGGGAAGACGAGAGTGTTTCAAAAACAAGAAGGAGTGATAAACAGGATTATCTCGTACAAGGATCAAGGAATTCATTTCATTTTATTAGGTGAAAATTATTAGAATATTACAAAGATATTATTAAAAGTAGACATAATGATAGTTTGGAATAACTCTATATTTTCTTCTTCTTCCGCTGTGAATAATTTGAGGAGCATAAATCGGTTGATACATATTTCTGTGTGCAAAGAATGGAGTCGGTTGTAACCAATATTTTGGAACTTTCTGTACATATGGAAACTGTGAAAATTGATCAATCGGGAGCATGTATTCCATGTCAGGTACAAACATCTTCCTTGTCATTGTCGTCATTGGCCTCTGCATTTCGACCGGTTCTCGAATGCTTCTCGTCCATCTTCGGGGAATTGCCAATGCAGGATCTCGATGTTTTTGATAATCGAAAAGACTTGAAAATGGCTCGATTGGCCCCAAGTTTTGACCGTATGTGACAGTGACATTTTCGCGATCTGAAATGAAAATGTGGGGAAAAATATTGAAAATCTTTGAACATACTGTAGTAGACTTTTCCACCAAACGGCATTCTATAAGCCATTCCTTTGGAAATGGGAATAGGAACGTCAATATCACCTTCAACTCCATCAGAACCTCCCCAATCGTGTTCAATCTGAATTTAGAGAAATTTCAAGATTCGAAGAAAAGATGGAATTTTGAAACTTACACCAAGTCCAAAGTTCATCTGATACGGATTACACAATGGTGGCTTACAACTCATTGGAACATAAGTCTTTCCGAACTTTCCGAGTGGAAGAGTTGGATGAGCATCTGAAATGTTGAAATACAAAGAAGCTGATTATAAAACAGTTCTCACTTCGGTTTGCTTGCATAGCTGGATCACTCATCAATTTTACAAAGTCTTCTTTCTCCAAATCCATCATATTAACAGGATGGTTAACATAACCAAACTTAGAAGTTGTATCGTGAATTCTGTTGAAGAAGCGACCGTAAATATCTAAAACACCCCAAGACGGAACAGCAATATTCAAATCTCCTCCAATATGACGAGAGATCGATGGATCGAGATCAAGACCACCGGAATACTGGTTTTGAAATGGAAATACCGGCCAGTAGTCTCCAGGATGCGATCGTCCGGGAAGAGGTTCTTGTGGTCCTGCAATCACGATTTGAAAAAAAAAATCAGTCAGAAAGGGTTCTCACCAGGAATTGTATAGACAGCTGGGGCTAATCTCTTTTTCGGTACAACTTCTTGATTCAATCTTTTATAAAGAAATTCATACATTGACTTAGATTTCTTATCAGTAAACTGTTCATCGAGTTCTTCTTCTTCTGAATCGTCACCTCCAGTGTTTTGTAAATCGATTCTTGCAGCAAAAGTCAGACATATTGAGAAGAAAAGGAGAAAAACAGAAGATCTCAGGATCATGAGAAAGAAAACGAGAATGAACCTCTTCGGGAGAGACAAGGTAGTGATGAATCCATTGGATGATAAGAAAAAGTGAGAGATAAAGCCGGATTGTATTGTCGATTAGCTTTGATCTTTCAACATGTAACAATCGATGTACTTTTTTTTCGAGAAACACATTTTGATCTAGTTTCAGTTTTCAAATATTTTTTTCCTTCTATATTACTCGAGCTATGCTCCATCACTCTGATGCATCCGCAAAATATGTGCAAAAGAAAAACTATCAAAAGATGTGAAGAGTACTTCAAAACTATTTCGAGATGAATTTTAATGTTTATTATTTGGAAAAGGGCTAGTCATTTGCCAATGAGATGGAAATTCATAAGTTACTACAATCGAAATAAGTGCCTACATGTGAGAAAACGGAGATGAAGAAAGTACGTATATTGGCATGAAAAAACATTCTTTGAAGAAAAAAGAAGTTACCAGTAAAAAGAAGGAAAAAAGAAAAGGAAGTGGAAGGAGTGAGGTTAGTAGATGTAAATGCAATAGTTATTAGGGATATGTACATAACGAAATTTAATAGAAAAATGAATGGAAACGAGGCTAATGAAAAACTAAAAAGTAGGTTAATGGATAAGACCAGAATAGACAATTGAGGGCTGATTGAGACCGGAAAGATAAATTAAAGATAAAGAACAAGCGGTAGTTTGAATTTAGACATCAGTTCCATTTTCTGGATCTCCTTGAACCGAGTTAACTCGAGATGGTTTGCTGCTCCATTTACGAACGGCAAAGATGACAGTAAAAGCAAGAACGATGAAAGCGACAGCCGCAGCACATCCCATTAAAACAATTGGCCAGGCGAATGGGCGGTTTCCAAGGGATGCAGTATGTGCGAGAAGTGATGATTCAGATACCTGAAAACCGATTTCCATAAAAAAATATTTCAAAACATGGATAGGGAAAATGAACATGCAATAAAAGGAAAACAAGCACACCACCTTTCGACTGACCTCTGGCACACAATATTGTGCCTCCTTGATGTATCCAATTGCACATTGTTCACAATGATCTCCAGTATATCCGGAAGTGCATGCACATTCATTTTCCTGTAAATTCAATCATTCGAATACCGTTTTACTCCTCTTCTCCTACCACTGTCACAGTTCCTCCGTTCTCGCAGATGAGTGGAGCATCACAGAATGGTCCAGTGTATCCGACATCACAAAGACAGAATCCGTCGAGTCCTCCGGTTGGAATTCCGTTGAAGCAAGTACGCATGTTACAGAAAAGACCAGTCCATCTCTCGAAACATTCACATTTTCCTTCAACTAACTTTCCTTTTCCTGGTTCACAGTAGGTAACTTTCTCGCATCTATCTCCAGAGAGGCCATATGGGCAATGACAACGAACCTGAAAGCATGATCAAATACTTGTTGTCACCTTGTTAAAGACACTCTTACCACTCCTTTGGCGGAATGCCGACGTCCTCCATTCAAGCATCTTTCTCTTTCACATTGATTTCCTTCGTATCGAAGGGTGCATTCACATTTTCCCTGAAAATCATTTGGAATTCTAACAGTTCAAATATCATTTCCTTTTCAAATGCCATCTTGTCGTGGTTTCCCATAGAACAGTACCCCATGCCGCGCAACTCGACCCACTAATCCGTTTTTTTGAGTGGCTCCTTACGCACCGACGACATGGCCGAGAAGAGCCCTTTGGTTGCCCAATTGTAGCATGTTTCTCCTCTTTCTTCATGTAATCCGGGCGGTCCGTCACACGGAATTAACCCTCTGACCGCCATCAAATGCCACCATATGTGCATTAAAAAGTGGTAAGGATGAGTAAATGGGGAAGCGAAGCAGAAACTGACTGCGTGTCTTTCTCTCTGTGTGTTTTTTTTTCAAATTAAGGCGGCCCCGCCGATCAGGTAAATGTAAATGGATGACCCAATTGAAATGATGGTTAGAAAGTTGTCAAATCTACTCACATTAACGAGAGATCCTCCATTTTTGCAAAAGTCATCCGTTAGATTCGATGGATTGATGAGTGAGTTGGCAGATATAGCTCCCAGGAGCAGAAGAGAAGCAGTAAGAGAACGGAAGAGCATTTCTGTAAAAGACCGCCATTAGCCATGTGTTTATAAACAATTGAAATGAAGAAGAGGATGTTCCGAATGTGTTTATGTTGATGTTTCACACAAGTGCTTAAGAAGTAGAAGATGAGAGGAATAAGGAAGGAGTAGATGAAAAGTAGAAGAAGCTTTTCGGAGGAGGGCAGTTTTACAACAAGAAAGTATTGCATAATTGAGGGCAGGACCGGACGGACGAAGACGCGGAAAAGCTGCTTTGAAAGCTGATAGGTCACTTTCAATTAGAACGGACACGGCAAGAAACTGAGCCCGTGGAAGCAGTACAAATTAGTCCGGTGGCTCAAGAAGGAGACGAGAAGCAGGAAATTCAATCTGTTTTTATGAATGTGTGCAGTAGTAATAGTAGTAGCAGTAGCTTCTTTTCTTGAATGAAAAAAGTCAAAAGTCGAAAGAAAAGGGAGGTCAAAATGAAGATGTTAGTATCTTGTAGAGCTTAATTACTGGACACTAGGGGAAGCTTGGTTGAGTGGGTGCAAACAAATTTGGGTCTTCTTCCAATAAAAGAGCGGGAAGTGGTACAGGAAATTTCAATGAAGAAGGAGCTACCATGATTAGGTTCGTTGAAGGCGGTGAAGCAAAGACGGATTGAGGGTGTGAACAGGGTGAACAGCCGAAAAGGAGAGAGTGCTAAAATATAAGAACTGTGATTTGTTTTTGGGTAAATATTTAGACTACTCATCAAAGAAGACATTGACGACTACTATATACTGACATCTCCACGGGGGTGGCTTCTTTCCGGACCCCGCCCACTTTTACAACCTCCGATGCTCTCTCTTCCTATTTGGGAGAAGTGGTCGTAAAGAAAGTGATAGATTTACAGCGATGAAGACGTTAAGGGTGTTTACAAGCCCAGTGACATACGGTGCAGAGAGGATTATGAAAATGATGGGGTAGCCCAGAAAATGTAAAGTATGAATATAAATGAGGACTTGATTTAGAATTAAGAATCAGAAGAAAATCCTGTTTTTCAAAGGTTGTGAGTCAGGGAAACGGAAGCAGTCAGAGGGAAGAAGAGATGTAGCAACAGGTGATGGAGCGGAAACACGGTTTACCTGTCTCCAGAATTGAATCGAGCAGGCCACTCAGAAGCCAGTGACCCGTATGTGGATGATTGTGAACGACAGGGCCGCTTGTTAATTGGCATGTCCCACAATAAAGTGGGAAGAGGTTTCAACAAACACATAGAGGCTCTAGAAAAAGATTTAGGTCGAAAAGAGATCAGAAGAATCAAAATGAATAAAAAGATATTCAACTAGTCTTGCTAATTCTAAAGTTGCGGGAAAGAAAGGCGAAAGTTCGGTAATTAATGCAAATATATCCGAATGGGTATGATGGTTGATCCATTGCCAAAAACGAACAAGGCTGCTGGAGCGTGTACGTGATTGCGATTGCACAATCCTAATTAGCGAAACGAGATAACATCTTAATACTTGTTTCGCGCACCTACTAGCATCCGTACTATTCTCCTCTTTCCTTCTTCAGATAACCTACAATTACAGTAATCCTCGTAAATACCAACATCTGCAGAGATGCAATATATACGTTGTCAAACACCATAAGGTGTATGAATGTATATATGCTACCAAAAAAAGAACAATACGAAAACTACTGAAATTAGAGGAGTATGAATAGAAAGGATGTGTCAGACAGCAATCTTGCACAATTTGTATTCATTGTCCTACTTGAGACACCGGGTGGCAGGGTATTCTAATTAAGAGATGACCCACCGGCCGGTGAACGAATTCATGATACAATAGAAGTCAAAACAGCTGAAGGGAAGGAAGAATAGAAATGGTTCATGATGAAGAAACCACAATCATCAGCTCGAAATGAAGAGAAATGAAACAACCTCCCTCTTGGTACCCGGGTGCGCCAGAATAAGACTCCGCCCTCTTTGTGAATAGTTCTCTTCTTCCCTCCCTCTTCTCTCTTTTTCTCTCTTTCCGTCAGCCGTCCGGGAGTGACCCGAGAGTTGACCAGTACACGGTGTGATGATAATCAAAAAAGCTCGTAAATTCTGTAAATTAGTGGTAGTGCGCACGGATGGTAGCGAAACGAGAAAAAGTGGAGAAATGAAAGAGGTTCAGACAATGGATATGGGTTGTGATAATGAGATCGAATAGGTGCGCGGGTGGCACAAAAAGAGAATTTGAATGGGAATTTTGAAAAATGGACTGATACACTTGAGACGAAAAGTACATCTTAATGTGACTTTTGATTCGACAAATTGATATTAATTGTCGGAATTCTGTGATAAACAAGAACCAACTGTGTAGTGAACTACTTCTTTGTTAAGATTCGATGGTAGTGACCTACTATTAGAGGGAGTTTAACCATTCTAGTGTGACATGAACCCATTGTACAAACTCTTTTGTTTTCAATCTGTTTCTATTTAGTTCATCTGCTCTCTTCCGCTTCAAGAGCTTCTTCTCTCGTAGTACTACAACAACTCATCTTCTTCATCTTTTTGTTTCGAAAGCTTCTGTTTTCATTAGTCATAGCGCTGCCCACCAAAACGAGTGATATTTTCATAGTGTGTAGATCAAAGAGTTTTGCCGTCTATCAAAAGTCAATAGCTTCTATCATTCGAAAAGGAGGTTTGACATTAACGGAGTCATCTCACATTCATACTTTTTCTCCGTCTATTTTCCCACATCGAATTGCAAATTCGGCATACCTGAGTGTGCTTATTGTACTCCTATCATGTACAAGTACAGGTATTCTACGTCTTTTCATCACTCAAAAAAGAGAAAGAGAGAAAGAGACGAATTCAAAAAAAAGGTAAAATTGGACAAATTGAGGGGAGGGTTGCGCAACGAAAAAAACGTACACGCAGCTGCAACATTCACAACTAAAAACTCTCTTTTCCGTTTTCCTGTGGGAACGATAACATCGAAATGGCTGCATCTGGTGCCAGGTTACGTAATAACAACCTGAGAATCGGAAAAGGGAAACAATAATATTATGGTGGTGACCAAATCGGGAAGTACATAAATCAATTTGTCACCTCATCATCACCTCATTGCGGGAGATTTGTATGTATTGTTTTGATAGGATCTCTTATAAGATACTTGAATGAAAACTAAAAACTTTCCCGCTGTGAGCATACTCGAGCTGTCATTGAAATATTCCTCCGATTAAAATGTAATCAATCGCAAGGCGATATGTGCATCCGTCTTGTACAACTTGTTTACGTGTACTTGGCAAGCGACAACTCTCGCCTCAGAAAGTGTAACAGAATCCATCAAAATGTCGGCTTTCGAATTCTTATGTGTTCGTTTCTTATTTTATTTCTTGCTCTCAGAAAGCAGATTCTTAATAATTAACATCTCCTGCAGAGATAATTATTTTGTTTTTTTGGTTATGCAACATATCTGTGTGAAATAGGAAGCGGCGTGAATAAGGACAAGAAAAAAAAAGAAGAATAACGAAAAGCCATAAGAGACCATATGGGCTCTTTTTCTGGATAATGATGTGCTGTCTGAATAGACATCATCTTCTCAGCTGATCGGCGACGGAACACAAAAACGACACAATATAATACAGATGAGCACCGATTCTTCAAAAAATAATGAGACATAATCTCACAGCAGGGAGTGCTCATTTTTAACGTCTTGAGCAAATGAGACTGTTTGAATCTGGTTGAAGAGGAACCGATTCCAATTATGGAGGGAGAATGTTAAGTGGAGTGTGGGCAAAGACCTTTAAAAAATAAGGAAAATGCCGGATTGCGTGACATCTTTTAATTAATTATAGGGTTGTTTCAGATGACATTGAAGGAATGGAAAAAAAGGAAGGAAACTTGAAAAGTGCCGTTGTCTCATCCCAAGACCCTAAACTGTGACCGAGAAGAATTATGGCATGCCAGAAGGATTCTGAGTTTACGATACCTTGGGAATGACTTCCGTTACACAATCATTGGACAAAAGGTCTAATCCGGGTGTGACGTTACTCCATTCACCAAATTATCTGTTATGACTCAATCTAATAGTTTTAAATTAAAAAAGAAGAGAAAAGTGCAGCTACTGTACATAGTTTTTGAGGAATCATAATAAAAGGTTCTGACATTCGAATGTTTTAATTAATAACAAAATGTTTTGAGGACGTTCTTTCTCTCTATGTAGGTGTCATTCCGTGTTTTCAACTCGCGACACTTTTTGTACTATTCGGGTCTCGCGCCTTCTCTTCTCTGTTTTGTAAGAAAAAAAGAGAGAGAGGTCACACTTTTTGTCACTAATGGTCAAGGGTAATTGCGAGAAAGATTTCTTGGAAATCGGAAACCATCTTGGTGTGGAATGCGCGAAACCACAGTGTTAGTGTTATAATACAAAAACAACCGCGAGACCAACGGGGGTCTGTAATCATAACTGGATAAATATAGAGAAACAAAATACCGCCTATGGGAATGAAGAAGAATAGAATGACTGCTCAATTACGGTGTCGGCATCTGAGAAGGCAGCAGTAGAAAAAAACGAACGGTACATTGGATCGTAAACGAGGTAATGATGCCGGTAAGGGACACACGGGCGGCACACGGAAGAGCAGATGCATCCGGCAGACCGCCCGTGTGTTGAATAATTTAGTGTTATGATAGACGGGTCAACGTCGTCGGAAGTGTTGCTTTCAACGATTTTGAAGGGTGTAAAACCTTCAACAAGGACCAAGTGTTGCGCATTAAAGAAGGGAACAAGAAGGGAGAGAATAATGGGTAGAAACTGTCTTTGTGTTTGGAGTTGGCTAAAGGATTGCTTTTCCGGTAGACGCAATTAAAGTGTCAGGCGGTGATGGACAAGTTGGCAAAAGAAGAGGAGTTCGTACAAAAATGAGGACGTCACGCTTCATTGCTATTACTTGTTTCTTCTTTCAAACACAATAAGATGATAGAATGGTTTGGATTGTGATTCGTATGAGATGCGTTTTCCAAAGAAATTATTGTAGTTTTGTTTTAGAAGTTAGTTTAACAGTAGTATTGTTAGTCTTTCCAAATCTTGTAGTATAAGGGCACTTCAAATAATCGAACTAAAACATTGTTTGGTGATCTTTGAACAGCTCTAGTCTCAAGAGTTCGTCACTTATTTTAAAACGATTTTTTGTTTTGGTGCTCATTTCATACCTTAATTCGAATACGAAATCAGCTTTGTATATTGTTTTTATTAGTTTCCCAGAAGATTTTCAAGCGCTTAATAGTGCCCAACCTCTTAGAATAACTCTCGAAACTTTCAAAAACAGAGACGTCCACCACAAACGTTTTCAGAAAAAAAGTTGAATACTTGATAATCAAGAGCGTGCAACACGGAACAATAAAATTGAAGGAAATGTCGATTTCTGCCAATCGAGTGAAATGCGTGAATACAATTAGACTGGCAGTCAAACGATGCGAATATCGTTTCGAAGGACATCCGATCTGTTGCTTGCTTTCTGTCGAATGAAGGAGCCTTTTTCATCTACTTATTTTCGACGGCAAAATGAACGAAGAGGTCATGACGTGGCAACGAGGCGGAACAACTAGACACTCTATTGTCTTTTAGCATATTGGTTACCTTTTGAGGTGGATGAGCCCCTCTTTTCTCTTTTTATGGTGAATCAAAGCGGTACTCTTTGATCTGATCTACACTTTGGATACTATTGTTGAGTGAGAGTGTATAGAGCTATTATCTCATAATGGTACATAGTTATATGATTTATGTGGGAGTTAGTAATCAAGTTGAGAAATGAGAATTTTCCGATGGAGGATGTCCGTTCTCTTAAGCGACAGGTGCTTATTGTGAGATTTATATGGGAGTTTTGGGTTACACATGATTTCCCACTGCAATGTATCTACTTATTCTTGCAACATTCGGGAATAAGAATTTGTTGTTATTAGATGCGGACCTTCTTTATTCATTGCCTCATCCGTTGCGACATGCTCAATTTGCACAAAGTAATAAGCGGATACATGGTCATAAAGCCGAGCTTCTCAATGCACTTCCCGAAAAGGACGCCACGGGGGGACCCACTTCGATTATTAATTCTTTTTGGGGCCACCCACATAGCTAATAATAATGCGTGCACTCTCCGCAATAGTAATAATATCCATCTTCAGACGTCTTCTCAACACAGAAGTGACACCCACTACTCCCGGTGAGATGAGGATGTACGACTAGAAATAAAATTTGTCGTCGGAAGAGAAGAAAAAGGGATATGAAATGAGAAAAGATAGTTTCTAGGATGGGCTCGTTTACGATCTTCTTTCTCCGGAGGGAACACTTTTTGGACAATTGCGCAACACTTGGGTCTCTGATGATGAAATGACCATAACGAGGAAAAGGACGGAGAGGGATATAATGACCACTGAATCATTGGATACGAGATTCCCGTTAGAGTCATTTTCAAGGGATTCGTAACACCAGAAACTAATTCAATTGGTGTCATGGTGGCAAAACAAACAACGGTTGCTGACAGCCTTTCGGAGGTACCAGATGGACCTTCAACCTGACATTATCGCATCGTCATGCACCCCTTCTACAGCCCATAATTCTCATTATTGTGTTACTCAGACCACGCACTAATTGGCTTTGACGTGAGTACATATGGTTCTGGTAGTACAGCTCATAAACTGAAATTAAGGCTGCCTGATTGAAAAGCTTTTGGACAGACCAAAATAAAAAGAAGAAACAGGGGAGTTCCCAGAAGTTTTCACGCTGAGAATAGACCGAGATACTGGAAACGATTAGAGTGATGAACATCAATGACCCAATTGAAAAACGTTGAGAGGGAAACGGATTCAAATCTAAATATAGATCATAATTTAAATATTGCTTCGCTGGACAGTTTCTAAAAGAACCATTGCAGAAATATAAATATTTCAAGAATAGTTCTAATTTGGAGAATCAGATCAGAAAACCGACTGACTCAAACTGAAACTCAAACTACAGTTCTAGATGTCATTAACAACCCGAAGTAGATCATAATGAAATGGTTATCAAATGAATAACAAGGACAGTCTAAGCCTGCTATTTCAGCACTTATTATCAAAACAAGGAAAGCTATCAACTAATTTGATTTAATGCATTCTCTCCATCTCTTCGTTCAACCTACTTTCTATTCAAATGACCTGCATCATAAAATCACATTCTATTTGTTCACCTCCCTTGTTTCTTTTTATCAGACAACTCTCACTTGCGTTCCTTCTCCCATTCTACTCAATTCAATACTGCTCCTCCTTTCCAAACAAATGAAAGCAACGGAGACCTTCGATTATGTGGATAATCGAATTAGTTTGATGAGCAATCAAATGCGCAAATATGACATAACAGACAGAAGGTCGCCTTATGAAAAGTAATGAAGAAAAAATACAAAACAACTGTCGGTTGCATAGACGTCCTAGGAAAGAGAAAACAATCGGCAGTTGTCCTCGGGAACAACACGGTTTCTCTTCCACCTGCCTGTGTAGTTCGAGTGGATTCGGCCACCGAAAGTAAATATATGCCTGGCGACGCAATTTTACGGTTTTTAGAGAACTTTCCGTGTTTTCAGACAATAAGAATCTGATTCTGTTTTGAACAGTCTACAAGAATTCAAAATAAAAAAAGTGATTTCACTCCTCCTTTAAAACAACTTCATTCCCGCCCGTGTATAAAAAAGTTGATATTTTGATTCGAAAAAAGTAACGTGTTCTTTTTTTTGTGAAACACGGACTGTCTTTACGCTCATCCACGTTAAAAAGGTGTAATATATTCAAAAGCCACTAGTTTATCGAATAACAAAAAAGCTCATTCATAGTGTCGATATCCTGTGAATTTGAAGTTCGCCGAGTCATCGCGCAATAATGAAAGACAAATCACGAGAAGATCATTTGGCTGGAGTGCCAACTGGAGGCTTGATAGTGGAAGAAGAAATTGAAAAAAAAGTGGAGATGGAAGCCTTTCTGATGCTAGTGACGGCTGCAAAAATTGCCGTATAACAACTGTGCGAGTGAGAAGATGTGCAGCACACAAAACTGCAAGGAAAGGAAAAGAAGCCAAGAGAAACGAAATCCATGAATTGACTCAGAAGATGTTGGAAAGGCTCTTTCTCGTCACACAAAACGATGTTCGAATCGCAACAATGACAGAAGTCCTTTATCGTCCTCTTCTCTGTGGGTGGGAGAAGAAATTGTCAAGAAAAATATTCAGAAGCTAGAGAGGAAGTGAGTGTTCAATATCAGTATTTAGTAAAATCAGAGTGATTTAATTTGTAGATTTGGTTGCATTTTCGGGAAAGGCTACTGCAAGACGATGTCTCATTTGAAGATCAAGTGAAAATTGTCATCACTTGTTCGATGGAAGTGCCTGATAGTTTGAAGCAAAGGTGAGTCATAATAACCAGCCTTCTCATTTTCCCGAACCCGAACTTTAGGCTCCCAGAAGGGACGAAATGCGAAGAACTCGGAAGAATAACTTCCATCAACTGGAATGGGATAGTTTTCACTGGGACCCACAAAAAAGTCCCAAGCAAGGGCTCCAAACGAAATTTCCAGTCAAACTATGGGAATCAGACCCCAAGTGAATCAAGTTGCTGAAAGTGAACTCGAAAAATAAAGAAAACCCGAATAAAGAATTTAATTAAAGCAACATTTCTCTCCCACCTGAATACGATCCGTAGAAGATCTGTTTTTCATCCGCGTGCGAACTAACCCTCTCGACAATCTCTGTGAGAAGCTTCAACTTATCTGCTAGCCCGTTTTTCAACCGCGTGCGAAAATTGCCTCTGTCCCTTTCCTAACGACTGTAAAAAGTTTGCGAAAATACATTCGGAAAAGACCCATGAAAATGTCAATGAGTCTCGACATTTTTGATCTCGAGTTCGATTTCAACCCTCTTCGGATATTCTCATTCACGAGTTTTCTCGTTCTCAGGTTTTCTCGAATTATTAAAATGTTCATTAAATCATTAAATAATGTGCGATCAAATAAAACGTATAAACGACCTGATTTCATGCGCACTGTTCTTTTAATTGAGAGGCCGTTGTAGTTGAGTCAAGAATATATTTTTCGAAGATGGGTCCACATAATTCTTCATGAGACCATACATACCGTACAGAATCTCTTCTTGGTATCAAAAAACACAAAAAGTACCGATCTTCATCGGTGCTTAGCTGGTATACGATCAGGATAAAAAAGTGCTCTAAAACGATGAAATTTTAAAAATCAGTCTATCTGAGTGATTAGCCTTGAAAACCTTTTAATTACTAGGATACTTTATGCTTTTCGTGGTCTACAGAGAAACGAAAAAAACCTCAAGAATTTGAGCAACTGGAAGAAAAAAAAAAGAAAAGTGTTAAGCCTCAAAAAAAAACGCTATTTTCAACCAAACAATTTAATTTTTTTAACGTTTACATTGCCTTGTTTGAAAATTTAGTAACATTTTTTTCCCGGTTTTACACAACGCGAGAAAGGGCACTTTAGTATTAACTTTCCCGTGAACTACTAACGTGGCTGTCCCCCATACCAAAAACAACGATTTTCCGTTTGTCCACGAAAAAAAATCCAAAAATCAAACAGTTAAGAAGAGGATCAGAGAAGCCAATGAAAGGATGGAGCTGTGAGTGATTTCGCAATGATTTATATTGACGAGTGTTCACATTTTCAGTGTAATCCAAAGAAAAGATGAACTAATCAATCGAAAACGAGCATTGAAAGAGTTATGTGTCATGATCAGGACATGCACTGGGGAAAGTTCGTGTAATGAACTACTGGTGAAAATCGAAAAAGAAGAAGAAGATTGTTCAATTGATAAGGTAAGCTGTTTTTCCAAAAAACCTTATTTGTTAAAACTTTTTTCAGAGTGTGAACGAAAAGGTTTTGGCAAAATTCATTGACAAGCTGCTGACTTCTATTGGCAATTGCGTTCGTTCAAAAGAGGAACCGATTGGAGAAACAATTATTTCATGTACTGTCGTGCCAAAGGAACTCAATTGGTTATTGGAGAAAATATTGTACAATTGCGAGAAGAAGACCTACGATCAGATGACAGAAACAATTCTCACTTGCGAATCGGTGTCAAAAGTTAGTTGATATTAGAGCCGCTCATAATAAAATCCCCATTATTACAGAGAATGCCGCTTTCAAAGTTCCTAGCCATTGTCACGTCATTCTTCGAGAGAATTTAAATGCATCGATTTCATCAACTCCTTATCCTTATCAACGGCAGTTCTTTAATTATCCACAGAAGTTCACTCCTTATCCACAAATGTTCACTCCTTATTCCTTCACTCCTTATTCCATGTTTCCTGAATGAAGTTGTATTTATTTTATAAAGTGTAAGAGTTTATGATCAGGAATTACAGATAAAGGGGGAAAGATAAAAAACGGCTAGGGAGCGAACAAAATGGTCGTATACATCTCCCAAACAGCTTGTTTTTTTCACTTCAACGTGTATCCAAAAAAGTATCTAGAGCATGTCAAGAAGGAGTAAAATCAGCACAAAACACATTTTTCTGCATGTTCGGCCAACTGCATTCTTAATCTTTGTCTCCTTCTTGATAGCTCATGATTAAGGAGGAAACTTTTGTGGATACGGAGCGACTTTATACAACTCCCACTTTTTTCATTTCCCATTCAACTCTCAATTCTTTACTGCCTTCTCCCCAAACAAATATGCAAAGAAGATCTTCGACTATGTGGATAATCGACTTAATTTGATTAGCAATCAAATGAGCGAATATGACATGACAGGGAGAATTTTGCCTCATGGATAAAAAGAAGAACAGAAAAAAACAAAAACTTTACAAGAAAGTATAATTTATTCAATGGAAAATACAGTCTACAGAATCGGCAGGGTGCTGTTGACGCATTGGCTAAAAATTGAAAATTATCGATAGTTCTGAAATGATAGAAAACTCACTATTCGATAAAAACACAACCACAATAGTTCTTTAATTATCCACGACAGTTCTTTGATTGTCCACAGCAGTTTTTTGGAAATTTAGACTCATTATTTTCCCTGTTTTAGATAACGCAAGAAAGAGCACTTTAGTGTAAACTTTCCCGTGAACTAATAACGTGGCAAACACTTGATAGAAATCTGTACCTAAAATAATGCTGAGGGAAAATTCGAAATTCATTTCTACATATTCCCTTTAGTGATGCCAAAAGAATTCGAATCACCATATGGTCATGAGAAAGTACCGAAAGCCAAGCAAATGGACTCTATTCGACGTAAACGGATCAGAAAGGCCAATGAACGGATGGCACTGGGAGTTATTTCTCGATGATTTATATTTACGAGTGTTCACATTTTCAGCGTACAACAAAAAAAAGATGAATTAATCAATAGAAGACAAACGTTGAAAGAGTTATGCGTTATGGTGAGGACATGCACTGGGGAGAGTGCATGTAGTCAACTTATTTGATTTTTCCACTTCCAGGATTTGGTTTGAACATTTTGCCATCTCCATATTCATCATTTCCGGGGCAGATTCTTGTTCCAAGTCGCAATCATCTGCACACTCCCCGCTCTCAAGTAAATCTTTCAATGATGACTCGTTATCAACGTCGAAGACATCCTCGGAATATGAAAAGCTGTTCATTGTGTATCCAGTTCTAACTTCTTCGATTGGACCATTTTCCACTTCTTCCCGTGGGTCAGGAACCGGATATTTTCTTGTAGTTTGACCGAAGAGGAAATCGAGAACGCGAGCATCAGTATCATCCAACTCTTCAATGTCCCATGACTTTTCGGAGGAGTCAATGACATCGAAGAGAGGACTACATGGACCTGAAGACTCTGGATCTGTGAGATCTTCTGTATTGGTTCCTGAAGTCGACCGCTTGAGCACCGTCATCATATAATTGCACATATCTTCAAGTAACGTCAAACCTAGCTTTCTGGCATATAAATAAACGAAGAGGAGATCCTTTCTTTGCAATCCTTCAAGATCTGCACTGTTTGATTCCACAAAGCCGAAGATGATTTGGGCATACATCTTATCACACCAGAATCGCCTAGTCACTTCGTCAAAGAGCGGTAACTTTTGGAGAATATCCAAGGCCTCAGGTGCTTCCTTGAAGATGCTCAAATTGACACTGGTCCGCACATCGTTCAGAAGAATGAAGTGAAGCTGGCCTTGTTCTTCTGGAGCTACTGTAGCTGTTGGAACAAAATCATGATTGATTGCTGGGTTGGAAACGTCTCCCAAATCTTGTTTAACTTTCAGGGCAGATTCTTGGTCCACGACACAATCATCTGTACACTCCCCGCTTGTAAGCAAGTTTCCCAAAGATGGATTCAATGAAGAATTGGGTTCTGGAGTTGGCTCGACGATAGGAGATGTCTCTGGGATTCCGTTGGACTGTCCATCTGATTGTTCCATTTCCAGATTTTGATTAGAACAGTCCTCCTTTTCCATTTTCATTTCTTCCGGGGCAGATTCTTGTTTCATGAAATCTGTACACTCCCCGCAGCTACGAACGTCTTCCGATGGGGAATCCAACAACTCCAGCGTGCTGTGATGAATTGGTTCGATAATTGGTACAATTGTCTCTTGCTCCGGTCCATTCATCTTCATTGGAACATCATCTGACCCGTTCTCTTCCATCAGAACTCGGGTGGTTGGTGGGTCATACTCTTCTGGATCGGCAACAATTCCAAAAAGTTGGTCAAACGATTGTGAAGCGGCTGGAGTCCTCGGAGTTGGTGAGAAGACACTGACCGCTTCTGGAGCATCGACGACAACAGGGGCACCATCATTGGAGTCCAAATCACTTCCGCTTTGTTGAGCTTTAATCGATCGGTCGATTTGGTTTGGAGTGATCATGTTCTTCATCTTTTCCGGGGCAGAATCTTTGTCCGTGACTGAATCATCTGTACACTCCCCGCTGATACGAACATTTTCCGATGGAGATTCGTGTGCAGAATAGTTGGGGCTATTTACTTCTGGCTTGTTTTCGACAACTTGTTCCACTTCCAGGGTAGATTCTTGGTCCAAGACGCAAGCATCTATCCACTCCCCGCTCGTGAACTAGTTCCCTTCTTCTCCGAAAGAATCCGACGACAGCGAATCGATTGTGCTGTCCATATGTGGCGTGGTAGCACGATGATTCTGAAATGGAATAGAGTAAGTTTTTGAACAAATTTTGTTCTAAAAATCGCAATGCAAGCATCAAAAAGCCTAGATTCACCAAAAATAGTGTAAACCAGCCTTTTATTGAATAGAAATAGACTGACGTTTCTTTTAAACTTGGTCTCGAAAATCGTCAGAAAAGATTTGAATCTTTAACGTACTCTGTTTCGTTTTTTTTCCCAATGAGTTGATCTTCTTTTCAAGCAGTGAAGTCAGTTTTGTTTGATGATGCGGGAAACTTGGTGAAGTTTCTTTCGAAGAAGGAGCAAACGAATGCAGCATATGTGTTTGGGCGGTGAATCGAAAGGTTGCCAGTCGAGTCCCGTGGCGGCTGGAAATTGAATATTTATAGATAATTGTTACTGAAGTTATATCTTACCTTATCCATGTAAAAAATGTCTTTGAACAACGAATCGGACGCCAGGATTTTGGACTTGGTTACCCGGAACGCCTCGTAGTTGTCCAGTCCGACGTGGAAGACAATTGACTCAAAAGCCTCGTACGTCTGCAAACGGAAAACTTTAGTGTTTGAAGTTTGATTGTATTTTGAATACCTTATGGACTTGGCATCTCTCGCGAATCATCCGTTTCACGATTTCTTCCACATCTTTCAGATAGTATCCTGAGGAGGCGATTCGGATTTCGTTCCTTTCTTTGTCATTGTTCGGCACTGCTTTCTCTCCTTGCCGGATGATTTGAAGAGTTTTCCCAAACAATTTATCGCAACGGCTGATAATCACCACGCGATTCAGCTCGTCTTCATATTCTTTCTCAAATTTCCCAGATTCCATGAACTGATCAAAGTTTTTGAATTCCGAAGGACTCAGGAAGTGAGGCTTTTTGTTGACGATGAATGTGATCGGTCGTCCTTCTGCCGAGTTTCCAAGAGCATCCAGTTTAAAAGAGGATTTCTGGAAAAGATGGAATTTAAAGAAACAGATCTAGAACACTCTGAATTTGGAAATGCGGTTAATAAACTGGACTTTGGGGGGGGGGGGGGTTGGGGAGGACTCAACTTAAAGAATTGAAATATCCTAATTCCAGAATGATTACCGTAACAATGGTCACCGCAACTGTTTAGCCTTGTAAACTCACCTCTTCAGACATATTTCTTCTCGGCTCTCACTGTTCGCTGTTTGACACGCTAAGACGATGTGCTTGGAGCGTTGTTAAATAACGCGATTCGTTATTGTACCCTGAAAATAAACCAATCCATGATAGCATATGAGAGGAAAAATAGAGAAATAAAAGGGAAAGTTGAAATTTAAAACGTGAAAAGAAACTGGAACTGAGAAAAAAAAACCAAGACGGTATCCTAATCTGTTTGTGAAATGCGAAGTCGAAACCAGAATGACCATGAATAAAATTTGGGAATTTTTCTTAGAATCAATTGAATCAACTTCTATTGAAAATTTGAGAAAAGAGTGATCAATTTGTAATCAAATTTAATAAAAATGGGAAATAGGCAAAAAATTGCAAATTTAATAGAAGAGAGCAACAGAGTATATACAAAAAGAGCAAACCCAGGGTCAGAAAATCATGAGAGAAAATGGTTGATTAGGAAAGAAACTAAGTAATAATTTGAAAAGCGAAAAGTAGATGAAATTGCAGATCTTTTTAGTCAGAAAAACGAAGAAGAAAACGTCGTGAAATACAAGGAAGAGAGAGAGAGACGATCAAGGGGCGAATTACAGAATCTGAACAGTCAATCACATCTCATAAAACAAAAAAAAAATCGGGTTCTGATGAAAAATTGCAAAAGTGTTTGGAGACAGACCGTATGAGTGATTCAAATATTAGATTGTAGATAAATTTTAGGAAAGAAAGTCAAGAAAAAAGCCCTCAGCACAGAATAAAATAATGCAACTTGTGGAAAAATGCAAAGAAGTCGTCTATAGAATTGATACTGATAAAAATTAGAAAAAACAAGGGAAGTCTGTTTGAAAGCTGTTTGATAGATTTGAAAAAATCCAAAATAAGAAACGAGAATGCCTTCAACAGAAAGCCTTCAAAATAGTGCTATTTTCGTTTTTATCTGGGTCCACTCTTTCCCCATTTTGGGTTCATTCTTTTTTAGTTTTGAGTTCATTCTTTTTTGCATGGGGTCCATTCTTCCCAACTAGAGCCGAAAGTTCAACGGACTTGCCGAGATGAGTTGTTTTTTGAACACAATGGACCTAACTTAATTTGAAGAGCCGACGTAATGATATTCTAATTGGACGGTAACTGAGCCAAAAAATATGAAGAGGTAAAAAATAGCCGGAATCCTGAATCGTTAGGAGAAACTCTGTAGAACTGAACAAACAAGCCAAACGTTTTGGCCAAGTAGAGCGAGGTGCAAAAATTAGGAAGAGGCGAACATTTGAAAATCTGAAGATCAACCGTGTCCCTTAAGATGACAAAAAGACATATGTGGACGCTAACGTTGTATTCAATATTGATCTTTGTCATCTCTAATCGTTTATATGAATTGGGAAGACGCAGTGAAACCCCTTGAAGATGAGATCAAAAAGTGGGCGGAGTCTGTTTCCGAATACTTTGTTTTCATAAAATTTCGCGGCGAGACCCAAATGAGAGAAACTTCAGATTTTCAGTCATTTTTCAAAAAAAAAAACTGAAAATTTTGGTCGGTTTTTCATTCGGAAAAATCTCAATATGTCCCGGTTTTTTTTTCCAAAAAAAATGAACAAAACAAAGAAAACTGGCTAAAAAATCTGAAAGTTACAGATTTTCCAATAGGAAATCAATAATTTGCATTTCTGGACATTTCTGGAAAAAGATGCATTTCTGGAAAAAAGAGGGATTTTGAGAGAGTAAAAAAGGGCGGGGTTTTTAAAATCTTCGACAAAAAAGATTGAAAAAAAAAATGAAAAATTGTGAATTAGAAAAAAAAAATTTTTCAATTTTTCGAAATAATTTTGCCCAAAAAGTCGAATTTTGATAGAAAAATTTCGATGAAAAAGTGCAAAAAAAATCGAAAATTTGGGAATTTTTTCCACACTTTCGGAAAAAAATGTCTGAAAAATTTTTTCCTAAAAAAATTGCTAAGATTGTTTTTGTTCTTCCGATGTTGAGTTGAAAAAAAGAAGAAAAATTGGACGATTTTTCAGAAAGCTCTTTTCATGGTCTCCCCAGCTGCCGAATCGAACTGCAAGCGCGTTTTTGATCTATTTGTTCCCGCAAAAAAATTATGAGATTAGAGTGATGAACATCAATGACCCAATTGGAAAACGTTGAGAGGGAAACGGATTCGAATTTGAATTATAGATCATAATTTAAATATTGCGTCACTGAACTGTTTCTAAAATAACCGTAGCAGTAATATAAATATTTCAAGAATAGTTCTAATTTGGGAACCAGAACAGAAAATGGTGACTCAAACTACAGTTACTAACAACCCAAAATCATAATGAAAAGGTTATCAATTGAATAACAAGGACAGTCTAAGCCTGCTATTTCAGCACTTATTATCAAAACAAGGAAAGCTATCAACTAATTTGATTTAATGCATTCTCTCCATCTCTTCGTTCAACCTACTTTCTATTCAAATGACCTGCATCATAAAATCACATTCTATTTGTTCACCTCCCTTGTTTCTTTTTATCAGACAACTCTCACTTGTGTTCCTTCTCCCATTCTACTCAATTCAATACTGCTCCTCCTTTCCAAACAAATGAAAGCAACGGAGACCTTCGATTATGTGGATAATCGAATTAGTTTGATGAGCAATCAAATGCGCAAATATGACATAACAGACAGAAGGTCGCCTTATGAAAAGTAATGAAGAAAAAATACAAAACAACTGTCGGTTGCATAGACGTCCTAGGAGTGAAATCACTTGTTTTTATTTTGAATTCTTGTAGACTGTTTAAAACAGAATCAGATTCTTATTGTCTGAAAACACGGAAAGTTCTCTAAAAACCGTAAAATTGCGTCGCCAGGCATAGATTTACTTTCGGTGGCCGAATCCACTCGAACTACACGGGCAGGTGGAAGAGAAACCGTGTTGTTCCCGAGGACAACTGCCGATTGTTTTCTCTTTCTTTCTTCATTTTTTTGCCGCTTTTCGACGGTTTTTTGTTTTTTTCTTGAATGTTTTCTTCTTTAAATCTAAAATACATGTCGGAAAGTCATAAAGCGGCAAAAAACATGAAGAAAGAAAGAGAAAACAATCGGCAGTTGTCCTCGGGAACTACACGGTTTCTCTTCCACCTGCCTGTGTAGTTCGAGTGGATTCGGCCACCGAAAGTAAATCTATGCCTGGCGACGCAATTTTACGGTTTTTAGAGAACTTTCCGTGTTTTCAGACAATAAGAATCTGATTCTGTTTTAAACAGTCTACAAGAATTCAAAATAAAAAAAATGATTTCACTCCTCCTTTAAAACAACTTCATTCCCGCGCGTGTATAAAAAAGTTGATATTTTGATTCGAAAAAAGTAACGTGTTCTTTTTTTTGTGAAACACGGACTGTCTTTACGCTCATCCACGTTAAAAAGGTGTAATATATTCAAAAGCCACTAGTTTATCGAATAACAAAAAAGCTCATTCATAGTGTCGATATCCTGTGAATTTGAAGTTCGCCGAGTCATCGCGCAATAATGAAAGACAAATCACGAGAAGATGATTCGGCTGAAGTGCCAACTGGAGGCTTGATAGTGGAAGAAGAAATTGAAAAAAAAGTGGAGATGGAAGCCTTTCTGATGCTAGTGACGGCTGCAAAAACTGCCGTATAACAACTGTGCGAGTGAGAAGATGTGCAGCACACAAAACTGCAAGGAAAGGAAAAGAAGCCAAGAGAAACGAAATCCATGAATTGACTCAGAAGATGTTGGAAAGGCTCTTTCTCGTCACACAAAACGATGTTCGAATCACAACAATGACAGAAGTCCTTTATCGTCCTCTTCTCTGTGGGTGGGGGAAGAGATTGTGAAGAAAAATATTCAGAAGCTAGAAAGGATGTGAGTGTTAAATATCAGTATTTAGTAAAATCAGAGTGATTTAATTTGTAGATTTGGTTGCATTTTCGGGAAAGGCTACTGCAAGACGATGTCTCATTTGAAGATCAAGTGAAAATTGTCATCACTTGTTCGATGGAAGTGCCTGATAGTTTGAAGCAAAGGTGAGTCATAATAACCAGCCTTCTCATTTTCCCGAACCCGAACTTTAGGCTACCAGAAGGGACAAAATGCGACGAACTCGGAAGAATAACTTCCATCAACTGGAATGGGATAATATTCGATGGCACCCACAAAAAAGTCCCAAGCAAGGGCTCCAAACGAAATTTCCAGTCAAACTATGGGAATCAGATTCCAAGTGAATCAATTAATACGTTAAACCTCGATATTGACGTTTTATCTGCGGAAAAATCTGAATTAAAATTAGCTAGCACGGCAGCTCAGCAAGCAATAGATGCTGCTATGTATCGTATGGCAATGTGAGTGATTTCTCGATGATTTATAATTACGAGTGTTCACATTTTCAGTGTTCAACAAAGGAAAGATGAATTGATCAATAGGAAACAGTTATTGAGAGAATTATGTGTTATGGTGAGAACATGCACTGGTGATAGTTCGTGTGATGAACTATTAGTGAAAATACAGAAAGAAGAAGAAGATTGTCCGATCGATAAGGTAAGCTGTTTTTCCAAAAAACCTTATTTTTTAAAACTTTTTTCAGACTGTGAATGAGAAGGTTTTAGCTAAATTCATCGACAAGCTGCTGAATTCCATTGGCAATTGCGTACGTTCGAAAGAGGAACCGGTTGGAGAAGCGATGATCTCATGTACTGTGGTGTCAAAAGAACTCAGATGGTTATTGGAAAAAATATTGTACCATTGTGAAAAGAAGACATACGATGAAATGACAGAAATCATCCTCACGTGTGAAACTGTGTCAAAAGTTAGTTGATATTAGAGCAGCTCATAATGAAATCCCCATTATTACAGCGAATGCCACTCAACAAGTTCAGAGCGATCGTCAATTCATTCTTCGAGAGAATTTAAATGCATCGATTTCATCAACTCCTTATCCTCATCAACGACAGTTCTTTAATTATCCACAGAAGTTCACTCCTTATCCACAAATGTTCACTCCTTATTCCTTCACTCCTTATTCCATGTTTTCTGAATAAAGTTGTATTTATTTTATAAAGTGTAAGAGTTTATGATCAGGAATTACAGATAAAGGGGGAAAGATAAAAAACGGCTAGGGAGCGAACAAAATGGTCGTATACATCTCTCAAACAGCTTGTTTTTTTCACTTCAACGTGTATCCAAAAAACTATCTAGAACATGTCAAGAAGGAGTAAAATCAGCATAAAACACATTTTTCTGCATGTTCGGCCAACAGCATCCTTATTCTTTGAATTCTTCTTGATAGCTTATGATTAAGAAGGAAACTTTTGTGGATACGGAGCGACTTTATACAACTCCTACTTTTTTCATTTCCCATTCAACTCTCAATTCTTTACTGCCTTCTCCCCAAACAAATATGCAAAGAAGATCTTCGACTATGTGGATAATCGACTTAATTTGATGAGCAATCAAATGAGCGAATATGACAGGGAGAGTTTTGCCTCATGGACAAAAAGAAGAACAGAAAAAAACAAAAACTTTACAAGAAAGTATAATTTATTCAATGGAAAATACAGTCTACAGAATCGGCAGGGTGCTGTTGACGCATTGGCTAAAAATTGAAAATTATCGATAGTTCTGAAATGATAGAAAACTCACTATTCGATAAAAACACAACCACAATAGTTCTTTAATTATCCACGACAGTTTTTTTGGAAATTTAGACTTATTAAAGGGGGAGGGAAGTATTCAAAAAAGTATTGATGTTTTTATATGAATCGACGCAGAATCTTGGGCGGAAGAACTTTCCAGTTGAACGTTTTCCTTGAAAATGCTTCTGAAGGCAGATATAGGCTCTCAAAAAAGTAATTTTAGTACTTACTCTGTGCTCTGTTCCCCCTTATCTCGAATGAAAAAAGTTTCACTGTGCTCGAAATTAGCATTCACGCTATTATTTCAGTAATTCTACTATTTTCACGAGCACAGAGAGACTTTTTTCATTTGGAATAAGGGGAAAAAGAGCACAGAGTAAGTACTACAATTACTTTTTTGAGAGCCGATATCTGCCTTTAGAGGCATTTTCAGAGAAAACGTTCAACTGAAAAGTTCTTCCGCCCAAAATTCTGCGTCGATTCATATAAAAACATCAATACTTTTTTGAATACTTCCCTCCCCCTTTAAATTTAGACTTATTGCGAGAAAGAGCACTTTAGTGTAAACTTTCCCGTGAACTAATAACGTGGCAAACACTTGATAGAAATCTGTTCCTGAAATAATGCTGAAAAAAAATTCGAAATTCATTTCCATATATTTCCTGTAGTCATGCCAAAAGAAATCGACTCACCATATGGCCATGAAAAAGTGCCGAAAGCCAAACAAATGGACTCTATTCGACGTATCAATAAACGGATCAGGAAGGCCAATGAACGGATGGCAATGTGAGTTATTTCTCGGTGATTTATATTTACGAGTGTTCACATTTTCAGCGTACAACAAAAAAAGATGAACTTATCAATCGAAAGCAAACTTTGAAAGAGCTCGGAGTCATGATCAGGACATGCACTGGAGAGAGTGCATGTAGTCAACTACTTGCGAAAATCGAAAAAGAAGAGGAAAGTTGTTCGGTAGATAAAGTAAGCTATTTTTCCAGAAAACCTTGTTTGTTAAAACTTTTTTTCAGACTGTTAACGAAAAAGTACTCTCGCAATTCATGGACAAATGTTTGAACTCTGTTGGAAATTGCGTAAGGGCAAAAGAAGAAGTCATTGGAGAAGCGATGGTGTCATGCACTGTCGTTGTGAAGGAGCTCAAATGGTTTGCGGAGAAACTAATGTACAATTGCGAGAAAAGGACCTACGAGCAGATGACGGAAACTATCCTGGTTTGCGAAACGGTGTCAAAAGTTAGTTGATATTAGAACCGCTTATAACGAAATCCCAATTATTACAGAACATGCCGCTTTCTAAGTTCGAAGCCATTGTCACGTCATTCTTCGAGAGAATTTAAATGCATCGATAGTTTTCACCAACTCCTTATCCTTATCAACGACAGTTCTTTAATTATCCACCGAAGTTCACTCCTTATTCCTTCACTCCTTATTCCATGTTTCCTGAATAAAGTTGTATTTATTTTATAAAGTGTAAGAGTTTATGATCAGGAATTACAGATAAAAGGGGAAAGATAAAAACGGCTAGGGAGCGAACAAAATGGTCGTATACATCTCTCAAACAGCTTGTTTTTTTCACTTCAACGTGTATCCAAAAAACTATCTAGAACATGTCAAGAAGGAGTAAAATCAGCATAAAACACATTTTTCTGCATGTTCGACCAACAGCATCCTTATTCTTTGTATCCTTCTTGATAGCTCATGATTAAGGAGGAAACTTTTGCGGATACGGAGCGACTTTATACAACTCCCACTTTTTTCATTTCCCATTCAACTCTCAATTCTTTACTGCCTTCTCCCCAAACAAATATGCAAAGAAGATCTTCGACTATGTGGATAATCGACTTAATTTGATGAGCAATCAGAGCGAATATGACATGACAGGGAGAATTTCGCCTCATGGATAAAAAGAAGAACAGAGAAAAATCAAAAAGTGTACAAGAAAGTATAATTTATTCAATGGAAAATACAGTCTACAGAATCGGCAGGGTGCTGTTGACGCATTGGCTAAAAATTGAGAATTATCGATAGTTCTGAAATGATAGAAAACTCACTATTCGATAGAAGTAGTCTTCCAATTTCCACGAATGTTGAATGATTGAGTTGTGGCTGTTCCGTTCCATGGAATATGATTATTGAACCATCCAGTTTCATCTCCAGTCTCGAATCCAGATAGATTTTCGTGCATTCTGAAAATTTTATTTAAATCTATGAAGGACTAAACAAAACTACTTGAACATAAGGGTCCACGGCTTCTTTTCTCTGATAGGGAGTGGAAGTGTTGCTTCACGGAAAGAATCCATTTTGCCCTACAAACTTGTTCATTGTTTTAAATGTATAACTTTCTCTAACCATTCCGTTCAATCCGGATCGAGAGAAAGTCAAGTTCGTGTCGTAGTAATGTTCAAATGTGAGAAGCGTTGGCTGACTATTGCCTCCTTCTTGAGCTTTTCCAACAGATAGATCCTTGTAGATATCGAAAAATATTCTGAAATAAATATATAGCTTTAGTTATCTTATATGCCAACACTTCTTTGCATTTGGGAAGACTTCTCCTTTGACAACAAGATAGTCTCCATCCTCCATTGCTTTCATAAGAAGTACATTAACTTCTCCACTTGAATAATCTCCTTCAATTGTTTCTCCACACTGAACAGTTGGGGCACACAAATAACAGTCAGCATGTGGTCCATCCGAAGTCGTGGCTTCTGCTGCCGCGGTCTCAGAATCAGGGGGAGCGACAGTTGTCTCTGGAGATTATTTCACAATGTTTTCATTGAAACAAATCGGTTATAACTTACCGGAAAGAACGAGAGAGACTATAAGAGCTTGGGCAATCAGGAAGAGCTGAAGTCGCATCTTAGATTATTTCTCGTTGAATACATCATGGACATCTTTTTTATAGAACTCTTCTGATTCCCACTCGTATCGATAAAATACGTATTCTTTTCCGAAAAGTTATCGATGCAAGTTCACATCCGGGAAGTGTGCTTAAAAAGAGTAAGCATTGAGGAAAAACGAATCACAAGATGTTCCTACGTCTCCTTCTACTTGCCGCTTTGGTGCCTGTTGTCTATCTATGGTGTACGCCATTCATAGCCTGTAATCAAACAATTGTGAGTTGAATAATAATTTTTAGAGAAAAGTGGAAACAACTTATTTAGTATGGAGACTTCAGCGATTTTGAAAAAGGAATGAAGGTGCTTCTTCTGGGACGCCCTTTCCAGAAAATGGATGAAATTATCATTCATGGAGAGTACTACAATAATGGATCTGAAGTAATGGATGACGCATCGTAAGTCTATGGAAGAAGACCTAATTGCAAACAAAATTTTATGGTAATTTAGATTCACGGTTGGTTTGTCTAAAGGACTTATTATGCATCAACTTGGAGAGAATTTGGAACAATATCTGATGACAACTTCTCTTGTTTCTAGTGAGAGCTTTATGAATGTGTCTGGTTCTGCATTGGGTCGAACTAAAAATCTTTTTGGCATTCAGAAAAAGAATAAACCAAATATAACATGTGAAGAACCATTCACTTTTAAGATTAAGTAGGTTCACCTTCCATTATGAGTTTTAACTATTTTCTTATTCAGAAGCCAGGATGGATACGGATTCACATTTGGAGATGGTTTGAACTTCACGGATAAGCTTGCAATTCAGTATCCAAAGAAAGATCGAGCACAATCCGTCTTTTTCGACGGTCAAATCAAGACTTCAAAAATTGAATTGTGAGTTCAAATGAACCGGAGAACTATCAACTATTCTCTCTTTTTCAGAAAATGCCTCGATGAATAATCACGTGGTTCTCTTCATTTTCTCAGCCTAATAAATAAATGAAGTGTTTGGTTTTTGCTTTTGTGTCGTTTCATGAATTGTGAGAAACTTGAACGTGTTGCATGTCATAAGACCAGCGAATGCCATAAATCTAAAATCGTCGGTTATCAGATTCAAATCTTTTCTCCGATACGCTTCGCCACGTCACTCTCACGCATTCTACCAAAAACCTTCGTCTTTAGACTTTCTTTTCCACCCTGATGGCAGCAATTATACTTCACCGAATTCCCTTTTTTGTAATTTAAAATCGTCAGTTAAAATGGCGTTCGATTTGAATTCTCGATTGTCTTCTCTCTCTTCTTTCCCGTGCGAATGTAGTTCACAAAAGCCAGTTATGCAAATGTAAATCGTTGTTCCTATAGCAAATATCTTGATTTAAGTAGCTATACTCCGTGTTTTTTTTACTTCCAAAACATGAAGAGAGGTAAACAATTAGTGGAGCTTTTTCCAGGCCCCATTCGCCATGAATGCCTTCATCAATCAACAACAACTTGAACTACAAATCATTCTATGTATACCTCTTTTCCAACTACTACTCGAATATTCTGCGCCCACTTTTCGGATTAAGTTTGTTCACGAAGGTTGACGGAGACCTTGGTTTTCCGGAACTAAACGAACTAATGTTGAAAAGAAGATTTATTTTCAAAACTTTGCTATTTCTCAGAAATAAGGAAATAGATTATATGATCTCTGGAAGTGACGTACGGATTTCTGGTTCTTATGTTTTGCTTTCGTTAGTAATATACGGATTCATGAAGCTCTGTTGAAAATGTTCAAGACCAATCAAACTTCTGAAAGTTATAGAAACAGAAGAAAAAGCTCGAAAATTTCGCTCCAAACAAAAATTACAGGATACAAAATTCCACATAAAAATTATTCTAATTGGTTTTAAAAATCAAATCTAGACTTTAGAAGAATGATAATTGGATGGAAGATTATTTGGCTTTAACACTTCCCTATTCTCCCATTTGTTATAATCATAGAGACCACGCAGGTGTGTACTTTCTGTACTTTCCCGCGTGTGCTTTTTCCCGCGTGTACTCAAGAAGGTTATGAGAACTTTTTCTTCTACATTTCTTCCTTCATTATACCCCTTCAATTTTTTTCGAACAGGAAATGAAAATTTTTAGTTTTGCAAGACGATAAGAACTGGATTATGATTTGTGAGCCGAATAAAAAAGAATCTGAAAATCCTGAGTTGACGTATATCTTTTGTAAATCTGTGAAATCTACCATTGTTGTTTTTGAATCATCTTCTGACTTCTTTTTCTTCACTTTTATCTTCTTTCACTTCTTCTGTCTAGTCTACCATCATCGAAAACTTTGCCAGAACCTGCTTCCTCTTCTTCCTTTCCTTTCGATATCTTTTCTTCGAATCAGCTGCCATTCCTCATTCCGTTCGTGTCGTCCCCTACAAACACAGCTTTATCGTTTTCTATTATAAATTCATTTTCTCCAGGTTTTTGATGTTGATTTCAGTTTCTTTTGTCGTCGTTCAACAACCTTTGGCTTTTGGCTCTACATGTCTTTTTTGCCTTTCTTCCTCGCTTCCCGTTTTACATTTCAAATTCTATTCTATTGTGACGAAACAAGGCTGCTCTCAATCTGGCAACACCTTCCTTTCTCGCTCTCTTTTTGTCCAACTTAATCAAGTATCCGCTGTCAACATTCGATCGTTTGGACTTGAATATAGAAGTGACCCAGTTAGTTTTACAAGGTTTGCGTGTCGATTGGTATTACCTTCTTCACAAAATTTCTTCACACAATTGATATATAAACCTAGAAACATCAAACCAAAGAGAGTGAAAGATTATGGTTCTGTAGTGATATTTTGGAAAACTATAGTGATATTTTCGAAAACTGTAACGAAAACGATAGAAGAACCATGCTGGGTTTACAGAACATCTTCTAGATGTTCTTTCTAAAAATTCCGAAGAAAAATGCTTTACGACAACCCAATTGAAATTCCCGAAACCCTAATGAAATGAACTGGTCATTCTTCCATTTACTTCAATTTTTCCTTTTTCTATCACGAGTTCAATAACCTTCAACAAGCAAATAACTTCCTTCTTATATTTGCCCCTTTCGTTCCTTCTTCTTCTCGCTGTCAGCTATAAAACGTAAAGCTGTCATCACAGAACTTTTTCGACCAGATCGTTCGACTCAATGGGTCGCCAATCTCTTCTCATGTTTGCCCTCTCGAAAGAGCATCCACTTGCTCACAGATCACACTACTAACTGTTTATCAGTCGCAAGTTGTTGATCGAACGATGGCACCATTCTCCATTTCTTCTTGTTGTATTTCCACTGTTTTGTTGTTTTTTGAGACGAAACGCACACCCAAAAACATACCACATTGTATGCATTTTTCCTTTTCCAATGTGTGTATTGATATGTATTTGCCTTGTAATCTATACAACAACAACATAAGACTACATGTACATGTATACTTTCTAAGAATCCTTAATTTCTTCCCTCACACTACTTTCTTCATATTTCACCCAGAATCGTCTCATTTTATATTTTTCCTTCGAGTACTTCTCAGTTTTCTTTTTGCCTATTACTCCGAAAGATTCCATATTTTACGTGTCCATCGAAAAGTTATCCTTCCCTTATTCTTCCTTTTTGTTCATAATATTTAAAACGACACCTGCATCTCTTGTTGCAAAATGGAAATGTATATACTGTGCCACGTCAGCTTCTTCTCTTCTTCCATATCTACCTTTTTGTATGCATAGCGCCCACACATTCACATTTACCACATCTCCGCCCGCTTACAAATTGTACTGGGTTCATATTTTAAAGTCTTCCGGATCTCTCTTGCCGGAAAATTCTTTCAAAAACTTGTTTCGATTGATTCTCAATTTTTGGATTAGATTGTTTTAGTCTCACGACTACTAGACTCTTTTGCAAAAAACAGCACGTGGAATTGAAGAGATCAATCGCCCATGACCAAATGTTCGATTCTATTTTGATTTGTTTCAAAATTTAGATAATTTCCTGTCAAAAACGAAAAATGATGCAAAAAGAGAATGACGAACTCTGTCTCGATAATCCATAATTTTTGCATAGTTTATGTCCAAAAAAGCAGGTCATTGGTGTTTCTCACCTTTTCTCTCCCTACTTTTCATCACTTTTCATCTGGTTCCTTTTACGTCAACCATTATTTTGAGGAACCAATCAAAAACTTTTTTGCGGAGAACTATTTATGAGCCATTTTCATTCGGTTTCCGGGTAATAAACTCCTAAAACTTTGACGTCGACAACGGGTCTCTTTTCCAATGATAAGTCCTTCTGAATCCTTTCTGAATCCCTACTTAGCTGTCGGATAGTCCGATTTTTTACTACAGATTAATTCTGTCCGTTGCTCCTCCTTCTTCTTTTACTCATTTTGTACCACCCGTTTAGAATCCTTTTAATTTGTTTTTTTTGTGCAATGTGTTGTTTCCGAATGAGATGCAGCCGTTGCTCGCTTAACGACTCCTGACCGACTCCTGATTAGACACAAAGAAATACTAATTGACTGACTCAGAAGACGAGTGACGGCTTTTTATTTTACCCTTCTAGGGCTTCGTTTCGTCTTTAACTCCGAAAAAAGTTCCACTTTGTGAAAAGGTGCGAATAATATTTTGAAGAGCCTCGTAGCCCAACACTGACTAAGGATTCTTTTTTTTAGTTTGCTCCTTCTCATTGTGTGACGTAAGCACAAGGAAAAGAAGAAGTTATTCAGTTTGCACACACTTTGCATCCACTTCTTCCTTTTGTTTTCTTTTCATTAAATATTTAGATTTCTTCAAGTATAGAAATGTTCAAAGTTCATGTTCCATTTCCTGCAAAGAAACACTGAAAAGAACAACAGAAAACAAATCGTTTTTCGTCTTTTCTTCTTTTTTTTTGAAGATCGGTTCCCGTTTTGGTCGTTGAAAAAGAACCGATTATTCACGCAACGAATTGTTTTTTCACACGCCTTCGAGTCACTTCTCTCTGTCATTCGCCAATTCTCACCGTTGACGTCCCCGTAAATCTTCTGAAAACGACATCTCTTTCACTTTGCCGAAAAAGAGCAGAAAAAAGAGCAAAAGCCATCCCTCTCTCATGATGACTCTATGACTTTTCCCTAAAAAAGGGATAGTCGTTAAAGAAAAAGAAGACGAAGAAGGAAAGAAGAGAGAAACGGTGTTCTTCAATTCTTCAATTCTTCTTTGTGGCCCACACAAATAAACTAATTTAATGATTTTCGGTGTTTTCAACGGACATTTTTGGGCGTCGCTCACGCCTTCTTCTTGATTCAATTATCAAAGAATAAGGAGGAGAAGAAGATGTTTCACACGAAGTTCCAGAAGTTTGACAGAACTTCATCGTGAGTCACAACTCAACACTTGAACACATGTAGACGTCTACCTCTTCAGACGGCTTCACTTAATCCACGTGACTAAATGTTTCCGGTCACTTTGAAAATTTCCTGTTACATTAGACATTTATGTACAAAAAAACGAGGTGAAAGGTCATTGTATCCCACTATGTTCACATTGCATCTCGAATTTCCCGTTTTTGTTTCGTGACGTTGCAATTGTAGAGTAGTAGAAGAAGAAGAAGAAAGAACCTCCCATTTTTCTCCGAAATATCGTTTTCATTTCTCTTTTTTAAATCTATTTTTCACTCTATCAGTGTTCTTTACCTCCATAAACACACCCAATAATACCGTCACTTTGTGACCCTGAACCTCCTTTTTTCGGCGATCGCAGCGGTTTACCTCACCTCTCACTATCACAGTTTGTGCCTCGTGACAACGTCACTCTATTTCTTCAATTGCTAGACTCTTTTCAACCTCTCTCTCATTTTCGGTTTCTTCTTCATTTCAATTCGTGTCCTCTTATCGGAAATTTCCGAAAAGAGTTATCAATGTAACAGTTTCAGCTGAAATAGTCTCTTGCCACTTTCACTCGTTTCGTTGTATCATGCTCTGTTTTCTTTGACTTTTTACCATCTCGTGATTTCTTTTCCACTTCCTTAAACTTCCGTTTATTATACGTTTATTACACATCATTTTCATTGAAGTTCCTTATTTTCAGATGCATAACCCACTTAAAAAACTATCTCGATCAATTTCTCACAAACTTCTCGGCAAACGGTGAGTCACAATCATTAACAGTTCTAGAAATGATTCATGCATTTCAGAGCTAACGACACGTCGTCAGAAAGTTTTTCATCAGCATCGTCGACCACATCTTCAACAGCAACAACTCCACAACAGAATTCGTTAGATGAGGATCCATACAGAGTATGTGAAAAATTTCGAAATATAACTCTCATAAAAATATCTTTCAACTTTCAGGAGATTCTTCGTTCTTACGAAGATAATGTGTCACATCTTGTATACCATGGATCATCGCTTCGTTCGATGACTTCACTCGAACTTCGGAAAAAATCAGATGAAGTTCGTAGACCTGCAACCGTCGCTTCCAGTAGAACAGTCACATTCAGTTAAACACCATTCTTAATCTTTTTCATTCTTTATTATTCCACGTCACAATAACTTATTTTTGTGCATACACTGATTACGGTTTCATTTTGGAATTTATATTTTCCCACCTGTTGACAAGTTCCGGTTTCAAGGAATAGCTGACATGTAACATGCTTGACATATATGCTTTTCTAGCAATGACAGATTTGTTTTAAAATAAATGGATATATATTTTGTAAATTAAAATCCTATAACAATACAGAACAAAGAACAAACACAGAGACTGTATCAGTTCTACTTCCTTCGTTCTAAAAACTTGAGCCGTTTCCTTTCTGCGTCTCTTGATCTTCAGTTATGTCTCCTTCTTAACTAGTTAGATACTAATTATGCGCAACAACAGAAATCCACTCAATTGCCACTTAGAAAAAACCATCGAAACCATCTTCAATCTATTAGCTTTTTGAATGAAGAACAACCACAAAGAAGACACAATACCAAAAGCGGCGGATGGTCATTCCGATGATTCGACTCCTGCTAACAGCGTTGTTTATATTGTATTCTGTTATAGCCCAAGGTAATTCGTATTAAAGTTTTCATCTATTTGACATCTATTTCATCTATTTCATAGATCATCTGAGGAAAATCAGTGGAGACGCTGCACCTGAAAAAGCACAAGAACCTGTTGATGAAATTGGTACGGTTATGATTAATTTGTTAGTCACACATCCTCTTTTAATTACAGATGATTTCATACCAACTATTGACTCATCTGTACAATTTGATAATACAATTCCTGAGCCTCCTCCATTACCAATCGGTCTACAGTTTGTTCCGAAAACAACGGAAGAGCCTCGCCCTCCTTCAAGTTTGCCAGCTGCTCCACCATCAGCACAAGTATCTCCACCGTCTATCAGACCACCCGAGTCTCCAGCAACTTCAACAACAACTCTTCCACCAGCTACGACTATTTTGAATGAAGAAATTCAAACAATTTCTACTCGATATGACGAAAACCAAATAACAGTAGGTCACAATTGAAGTAAAAAACAACATTTTCCGATCTCTTATAGGTCGACATTGAAGATATTCTACCCGAACCGACAGATGATCTGGAAGAGTTCCAGAAGGCTGATTTGTTGGGAAAAGAAGACAACAATAATGGGAAGGACCTCGTGAAAAAGACTACTATAAACATGACAAACGACTACTATATCACGTCTCCAGCCGGTTCGTTTCTTCTCTTCTCACATTACTTTCTTGTTGTTCAATCTCTGATTTTCAGCGACTGTGATGTCAGAACTTCAAGAGGACACTATTGGAGAAGAAAGTGTTTTTGACTTTGACAAATTGTTCGACAAGAAAATAGCCATTAACAATAGAGATGAAACAACTGATGATACACAATCCATAGAACAAAGCACAACAGAGAGAAGTGGGTGTGTCCCTCATTTTCATGTAGACATTTTTTATAGGCACCACAACTTCAACGAGCACGTCTACGACTTCAAAGAGCACAACAACAACGACTTCCTCTCCCACAACAACTCAACTCATGACAACAGGAGCTCAAAAAAAGACGTGCATATATGTGAAAGAACTTCAAACCGTTGATGACTCAATTGTAGTCCAAGGTTTGCTTTAAGGAGGGGTTAGAGTTTAGAGAATAGAAAGAAAATAAAATGGATCTTCATATTCTGCAAAGAAAAAAGTAGATGTCATTCTTTTAAAATACTTTCCCGATTAGCAACTATCATTATCACCGGAGTGTTCACACTTCTCGTTTTCATAATCTGCAACCAGTTTTCTTTTCAGCTGGAGTCAAAAAAGGAACGATCGAAGTGTCAGTAGAAGTAGGCGAAGACGTTGATGATGTCGATGATTCTGATGATTCTTCTGAAGAAGAGGAGACGCCTGTGAGACAAGTCAGAGAAAATAAAAAACCTGTAGTCTGTAAGAACATTTTGACCTCTTATCATTCTGCCCTATTTATCAATTTCAGGGAAAAAATTCGAGATGAACTGCGATGAAGAGATAGACGACAAAGGGAAGATCTGCAAGGTAACTTTCATTCATTTGTTTTCCGTAAGATCAATTCTCGTTCTTTTAGCTATGGGCAGCTGGTGGTCTTTGTGGAACTCATAAGCCAACAATGTTCCTTTTCTGTCGAAGAACTTGTCTTTGTGTTGGGCCGAATTGATGAAGAAAAAGAGAAAAAATTCCCATGGTTGATGACGTTTTTTGGTGTTTTTTATCGCGTCTTCTTTTGTTTTGAATCGTTTATTTTTTATTTGAAAAGAATGAAGAAAAGCAGAATAGATGAGATTGATTTTTGGTGGTTGCGGAAGGAAGCGAGAAGAATTCATAATGGATTCTTAAAATAGAAGCAAAAGCTGGAAAACGCAAAAATCAGAAATGGAAGCATTGAGATCTGAAAAAAGGGTTATTCATAGAATATAATGGAGAGCTCCAGCAAGCAAGTTGATGTCTGAACGGAGAGAGTTCACTGCCAACATGATGGAACGGGAATTGTTGAGAACTTCGACGCTTTCAGTATATGGGTTATATCGAACAATAAATGGACGCTTCATGTTATTTGTGAACATTCTGAGATAAATTGAATCTGTATTCATCATTGAGATTCCAGACGCTCACCTCAATTTTTGCTGAGCTTCTTCAAAGTTTCTAGTGTAGAAATAGGCAGATTGGAAGGTGGTAATGAGACATTCTTGCTCAACAACACGATCCGGATCAAAACGAATTATAGTTGCACTTCCTTCGACAGCATGCTGCAACTCTCCAGCACTGCTCAAAAGCCCAGCTCCATAAACTTTGAACCTCTCGTTATTTGATCCATGCTCCTTTATTGGAGAGTCAGCCGCATCGTCAGATGACAATCCAAACTCAATAGAGAAGAAGTAGAGCTGAAACGCATTGATACAACTTCTTTATAACTTTTGTAGTTCTCACCGTCGCAAGTTTCTTCAAGTCTTCTTCAGAAGCTCCCAATGAAGCTAATCCAATTTCCTGGGAAAACTGAGCAAAGTCTGGATCTGCGAAAAGAGCCATATGACCCATGAGCTCATGAACAGTGTCCCTGAAATGTACAATTCATTCTCTTATTCAGAACTCAAAAGATACGGTTCTGGAGTGTAAAATGGATCCGCATGATGACGAACATATTGAGTGCAAAAGAAAACACGATAAGCCAATCCAGCCAAAAAATCCCGAGCAGAGAGATATCCAGCCACTGGACGAACACGGAACCCAGTCTTGGCTTTCAAAAACTTGCAAATATCTTCCAACTGTGGTATATTGTTCTCAGAGTATCCACAATGTCTTTCCAAGAGTTCAAAATTATCAAGAAACTGCTTACAAGCATGCCTGAAACCAAAGAGCATTTTCCCATAACGTGTCAGCTCTTACTTTTTGTGCAACTCGCGCAACTTTCGGTAAATAACACCCCATGTTTTTCTCTCAGAATCCGTGTATTCTATTCGTGGAATCGGCTCTCCACTGAAAGAAAAGTCAATCAAAAATCAATTATAGCTAGATAATTGTAACTGTTTGTAATGGAGAGCAAGTTCAGCAAACATCATACGTCTCTCACGATACTCAGTGTCTTTGAATCCCTGAAAATCTGAAAGTGCTGAAAACTAATATAATTATTCTCACAGGATGATCAGCATCAAGCCCGGCTCCATACATGATGACTCTCTTGGCACAAATATCGAGATCATAGATGCTTTTTGGAAACCATTCCGAGCCAGTGGTAGCATCTGGAATAACTCTGAAAATTCTGAAAGATAGCTGTTAATCTACCATCGGATCCTGGTTCAGTATATTGTTCTTTGATTGCTGTTGGACGAATAGTGGAAGACACTTCATGGACGTCAAGTCCATTGAGTCTCATCAAATCCATTGCTTCTTGTTTTGCATAATGAAGAAGCTCTATCTCCAGAAGAACATCCATAGTGGAAGTACTTCCATCCTGACTGTCACGTGTCTCCAGATGCTTGACACGTGTATTATCCGGAAGATTTGCAATCATCTTGGCAATATCTTCGGAGACACGGCTTGATTTAACAATAATTGTGAGGATTTCCACCCCATCTTCCTCATCTCCCTCACGAATGGAAGCCTCCTTCCGAATGGTACGAGTTGGAGTGAAGAGCTAACAAAGGGCTAAACATCAATCTGAAAGAAGGTAAAAGCTAACCTGCTTAACGTCTTCTTCAGGAACAAATGGTATTCCGAGAGATCCACTGCGACGGAAACGTCGCTTGAACTCCTCCATTCGGGTGTCACTTGACATGGAGCTAGAAGATTCAAACGTGATCAAGATAATATATTTGTTTCAAGTTTAGGTTTGTGTCTAGATACTTCTAAAAGTTTGGAGAACCATTTCTCCAGCCAGTACAAAGTAAAGAATAATGGCGTTATAGGTAAGAAGAGGATGGTATCAAATTATGTTGAAAAACGATTACCGATTCCCAGAAATGAATAGAACAGAAAAGTAATAAAACCTTGCTAAATTGAGAAACTTCCAATTATTTTGCAGGATCAATAATATGATCAGTAAGACAAAAATCAGCACTTGGAAACCTTCATAGTTCAGAAACATCAAGAAGCATTACACAGTACTTACATGCTGTTTGACATGGTCTTTCCAGCCGCCTTCTTTGAGTAGTATTGAAATTTCATTGCCGATGCCATCTGAAACAACGTGTCCATATGACTGAGAGAGCAACGCAACCTAAAACGAGAAAAGAAAATCCATGAAATGAGAAATGCCAGAAGAAGGCCTTTCGTTTGGCTGATTGATTGTTATATTATTCACACAGCGCAAACAGACACCTCCTCTTCTCCTCCTCCTCAGATATCCAATGGACTTGTGCTTCTGAAATTCGGCACGTAATATACTATGCCGGCACACAATCCAATATCCGGGAGAAGAAAAGGCAAGATGGAGTCGAATAAGGCGCCACTCTATTTATTTTGGCTGTCATGGTTTCCGTGGGAAAATAAATGAGCCGCTTGTGATGTTGAGAAAAGATGAGAATGATGTCAGACTTCAGAGAAACGGCATTGAATAAGAATAATGAAGAGAAGAAGCTGAAGGTTGATGAGACGTCGAAGCTCGTCTTTTTACGAAAAACTCATTCAAAGTCTGAAGTGGATTGAAAGACTGACAGAATATGCAGGCAAATCAAAACAAAATCAAAACTTTTTATTCAGAATCCAATTGGATCAGACGCGAAGAAATCAGGATCAAAAGGTAGTAACCTCATGTATTCTTTTCGATGATCATCTTCAATCTTCTCTCCAGATAGACTCATTTTCTCAGCTGATTCGTTGCTTGCTTTCTCTCTGCTTGTCTTCTCTTTACTCAACTTCTCATTACTTTCACCTTCAGCACTTGTCTTCCGAGCTGTTTTGATATCTTCCTTACTCATATTCTCTCTACTCGGAGTTTTGTCCGTTTCTCGACTCATTCCTTTCTTCACATTTTCTTTGCTTAGCTGTAGTGGAGATGCAGAAGCTGACTTGGACGGTCTCACAGACCTGAAACATGTGGAATTGTGTTGGGAACGAAGCAATTGTTTTTCTTACGGTAGCTCCCAATCAAACGGATCGTTCCAAGCAAACTTTCCTTTCTGCATAACCGAAATGAGTAACATGAAGATTTTATGGTAATCCGGTCTGTTGAAGTATGTGAGACTTCTGAAAGCAATACTACTCTCTCACAGTTTATCGATACTATCACTACCTCAAATGCTTAGCAATCTCCAGAAACTCAGTTGGACTATTTTGGAGTACAACTTGGTCAGAATGAAGTCTTTTCAGTTCTCCGACTACTCTCTTGTCACTGAAATAGGATAATCACTAAAAAAGATATTTGCTCGACCGGCTCACTTGTTGGATGCCCACGGTAGAGGACCACGAAGTTCAGCTAACAAATACATCATACTCCATAAATCGTCAACTCTTCCTTGTTCGGCACGATCATGCATTCGAATAGAACAGTAGCGTGTCGTTCCTCTGAAAACGTTGCAATTTCGAGCAATTGAAGAATGTTTTCACCTGAAGAGAGATCTTTCTCTTGGTCTTCTCATCATCAGTTTACTTGGCTGATCGGTATGAGAAACAATGTATTGACGAGCAAGACCGAAGTCAAGAACATGGAAGAAACGACATTCTTCAGAATTCGTTTTATACCCAAGTGCCATGTTTGCCGGCTTCAAATCCCGATGAATAAAGCCAATCTCAAAATTTTCCATTTGGTAAGCCAAAGAGAATAATAACTCTTACGTCGTGAATTTGTTTGAGACAGAAGAGAACATTGGCAGCGATACGGACTTGAGAAGATACAGTGATTTGGCGTCCTATTCTTCTGAAAGGAATATAGATAAGGTATTGGAAATATTCATTCGTTCTCACTTGACAATTTTGTTCAAACTTTCACCGAGAAGAGTCATAATAACATAACTAAATTCAGTGAGTCTGGCAGCAAACAAAAACTGACAAACATGTGGTTTTCCAGCCAAACGTTTAAGAATCGCAACTTCTAATTTCAGAACACATCCTCCAGTTGCATTGTTTGATTCAGCTTTCATTGCAGCTTCTGATTCATCTTCAAGATTTTTTACAAGGTACACACTTCCACATCCACCTTCTCCAAGTTTACGCACGACTTTCCACGCGCATCCGATTATTTTTCCTCTCGGCAATTCAACCGTTCCGTTATCTGTGTGTTTCACTGAAAAATAGTTGAAAAGTCCTGAATATTTTGATATGGATAGGTTACCTTCTGCCATTAACTTGTCTACAACTAGAGGTAAACACGATTTATTTAGAAATAATCACACAAAAGTGCTGATATGGATCTCACGGTATAATCAAGATTGTATAATCTGGGGTATCAACACGTCAATATTATTCAATTCATTTGTTTTCTTGAAAAGCATTGATAGTGAAGTCTTGTAAAACAATGATTATCAGACCATATATATGCATATTTTGGAAGAAGATTCGAATACATAAATAGGAAAGTTTTGTTTCTTCTCAATCAAAAGTATATCGCGTCTCTATTTTTCTTTTCATTCATCTACTTCTTTCCACACTTTATTCTATCATCATCCGTACCTCATTTGCGGTTCCCGGACAACATCAAGATACTCATCTACGTTCCATTGTCTCCTCACTATCGTCTGCATGTCGAGTTTTTTGACTTTCTCTCTCTCTTTTTCTTCACATCTTTTTTCTCTTTAACGACTGCGCCGCGGCGTCCTATTCCAAAACTGATTATCCGTATTCGAGGAGATAAGAAGGGAGAAGCAGAGACAGCGAAAACTTGGTAGCACCAGCTGGATTTCGATTTTTGCTGCTTCTTTCGCGCCCGGATACGCGGAAATTCCATTCCAATGTATCCAAAGGATATTCGTTCATGTTTAGAGGATGTATAAAATACAGTGAGAAGACATGAGACATTATTGCGAAAAAGTTTATTCTTGATACAAAAAAAGACACCCGAAACGGGCGAAACTGATCATGACGTGGATGGCGATTAATAGCCTGGTGGGGTACGTGGTGCTGAAAATAGAAGAAATTATAAATTTTGAAACTAAAAAGTAGTATCTTACGTGGGCAATGTCCGCAATCTCCCTTCTCTCCGTTGTCTCCTGCTGGTCCAGCTGGTCCATTTGGTCCTGGACGACCTTCGTGTCCTGGAGTTCCTGAGTCTCCTGGTGGTCCTGGTGGTCCTTGGTATGATTGTCCGTCTGGTCCTGGATTTCCTTTTGGACCTGGTGGTCCAATTGGTCCTGGCTTTCCTGGTGGTCCTTGTGGTCCTGGCACCGGAATGAGGCGTCCAGCGGCTCCTGGCGCTCCCTTCATTCCGTCGCGTCCTGGTCTTCCAATTGGTCCTGGTTGTCCAGCCATTCCATCGTCTCCAGACTTTCCGTCTTGTGGTGGCTCTCCTGGGGATCCCTTTGGTCCTGGTGGTCCCTTTGGTCCCATGGCTCCCATTGGTCCTGGAGCTCCAACTGGGCAAATGATGCATGGTTCAGAAGCTGGAGCTGGAAGTACTTCAGCATCTCTTCCGTTCTTTCCATCATTTCCGTTTCTTCCGTCCTTTCCGTCATTTCCTGGTGGTCCTTCTGGTCCTGGTGGTCCAGCAGCTCCTTGGTTGCAAGTACAGCAAACAGCGGCTGGCTCGGCGTTAACGGCGGCTCCGTAGCCTCCGTATCCGGCAGTGTTGGCACTACCACCTCCAGAAGCACCAGATCCGTAGTTATTTCCACCGCCTCCGGAACCACCTCCTCCAGCAGAGGTCTCTGGAATCCATTGTCCGAAGAGCCAAGCTCTCTTCATACGGTGTCCCATTCCCTTTCCAGCTTGAAGAGCGGTCATCTCGAGCCACATATCACGTGAACGAGCCTATAGAAAATGAGAATGAAAAATAAGAAACGCATGAAGAAATAGAGAAAAATGAGAAAAGGGTGAAATAAATTATTACCTTGCAGTAGTCAGTTTCGACCATAAGATGAGATTGGAACGATTGAACATAGTTGTAGAGCATTGGAAGTGTGACAACCGATGCAATAACAGCGGCCGTGGAAACGACGACGGCAACGAAGGCGATGCGTCGCATTTGCCGTTGCTCTTCTGTCTCTTTGACGTCCATATCTGCTTGAGTGGCCGATCGGATCTTCTGCTCGTTCGCCTTCATCGCCTTTTGTAGGCGACCACCGAGAACTGGATAACTTCGTCGCCAAACCCCGCCTCTCTGTGTCTCTCTGTAGAGAGAAGACGGCGCTAGCGCCCATAGAAGATAACCGATTCAACCTGGGAAGAGAGCGATCGAGATCCGTATACACCTGCCAATAAATAGAGGGACGAAAGTGTGAGGGAAAGAGTGAAAATATGAAAGTGCACATGTATTTTGAGAGTGAAAGTTGCAAACGACTTCTAAAGTTATGAGCCTTTAGTTCTGGAAGTGTAGAGAAATATGAAGATGCTCAGTATACGATTCTTTCAATTTCGTCCATGACGAACGATTCATTTCATGTTCGAATTGAAACGTAAGATTTACAGTCACAAAACTTGAAGCTCTGTTGTTATTTCGAGAAATATCATAAACTATTTTTCGGGTATTCATTTTGTGATTGTTTAATTCCAGAAGTTCAGGGCTCCGGTGACTCTACAGATTCTTAAAAATTTATGTGTCTGTAATTAAAGAATTATCATGTATATCTCTGTGTTCTCTTTAATTTCTCTCATTATTCTATCCAGTCTCTCCTATCATTCATCTAATTGGATAAGTATGTCACTTGATTAACTGGTAGTCTGTTGTTATCATTCTTTGTCGTGTTCGTTCTCTTCCAGGATGAATGATAAACAAGTTTCACCCGATAAACCTATTTCTTTCATTTGTACCACATAACTATCATTTTCTTCTGATGATATGACATATTTACATGCTTATTACTTCCTTACTTTTTATGCTTTTCATTTGAAAATATAAACATTAAGTTTAATTTATAAGTTAAAAACATAAACTAATGCACTACCCACAACACAAACCAAAAATGCAAATCGAACAAATTGAGGTTCAGAAGGAATAAGAAAAATAGAGAAAAGCACTGGGAAACTGGGAAGGGGATTTAAAATTGTGCATAACTACAACGTTTCACAAGGTGTTTCCAATTAACACAAATATCATGAAAGAAAACAAGTGCGCATAGGAAAACAAGAGAAAATGGGAAATAAGCCCCGTATACAAATGATTTTTTTGTGGATTTTGGTTTTCAAAAAGAGTAAAGAAAATAGATTAAAACGTCACAGACGTAGGGAAATAGAAGGATAGTTAATATAAGTCAACGTGCAAAAATAACAACTAAGGTGGTAGACTCTAATCAAATAAGAAGACTAAAATAAGATACTAAATTTTACAAAATTGTGAAGATTGAAATAAGAATTCAAGGACTCATTCATCCAGCAAAGCTTGCGAAAAATCCGTCGGCAACTTTGGAGCATTCGGATCTTTTGGAGCGTCTGAAACCGGTGCTTGATTGGCAGCCCCTTCGTTTGATGAAGCGGGAGAGGCAGCCGGTTGAGGAGGGTCGATTACGATTGGCATCTGAAAACGAAAAAGGAATATGAGGATTTCTGGAGCCACAAAAATTTACTTGATGTAAAGTTTGCATATTAGTTGGAGGTTGCGAAACAGCCAATTGAATTCCTGGTGGAACTATCAGGCCCGGTGGTGCGCCCAAATGATTCATTTCACTAAAAATTAAGTGTACATGGTTTCATTTCCGCAATTTCGCTTACTTGATAGCGGAACTATCAGATCCAGAGGTTCCTGGCTGGTTGCCACCCCCTAATGGGAAATTCGCAAACGATGTTGGACCAGGATTCGTTAACAATGGTGAACGCGAATTGGAATCAATTAGCTTTGCCAAATCTGCTGAAGAATCACATTCTAATTTTAAGAGTTAGTAAATAGATAGGTACCTAAGATAGAGCCATCTTGACTATTTGGCGTAAATCCGAGCACCTTCAGAAAAGAGTCTTCAGACACTGGATAAGGAGTGTTGCGTTGATTTAGGATTGGTGATGAAATAACTGAGCTTCTACCAGACATCGATAACATTACTGGTTTCAGAGCCACTGGTGCAATCAGTTTTACAGAAGAGTCTACTGGCTTAGATGACAGAATCGGTGGTTGAATCTGATTATTGCAGTAACTTGTGCTTGGTTGATTTTGCTGGAGACTGTGCTTCTCTTCAATTTTTTGGAAAATTTTGCTGAAAAAGAAACATTCGTTATTCTTTTTCATTTTTGTTAATATTTACCTGAAGCTAGTTGTATCTCCCCTTGCTGTAGTGAATTTTGTAGGACTGCCAATGAATCCACTGCTTTCACGGCTGATAAGATTGGCTACAACTGCGTGTGGAGGGGAAACTTCACTCACAGAAGCACCTATATCTGAAATAGTGATTTTTCAAACAGTTGACTGAAAAACTTATATTTTTGAAATTTGTATATTCATTCGTAACACAACTAACTTTTCGGCGAATCTTGATTGCAACCGAGGAAATCAAACGGACTGGCAGCACCAGGATGAACTCGTTTTCTTCCTGACGGACTTTCTCTCATTGTTGGTGTTGTGCAAAGAGAATGCAGAGCATTTACTAACGTTTGCGCTGGAATGAAAAAATCAATGAGAACTAATATTTTATGAAAAACATACCATGTAACTGGGTATCTTGAAGGTTCCTCTCATCGACAACAACAACACCGACATCTCCATGATTTCCAGCATTCACAGTCATGCGGCGAACAGGCTTCACTGCTGAGCGGAACGCTGTGCTACGCGTTTGGTCTTGGTTTCGGAAATCTGTGATTTGCCTGACTTGTCGACTCGGTCCCGGCCCTCCCTGGTGTTGCTGGTGTTGCTGTTGTTGACGTCCATATTGATTTGTTGGCACCCAAATCGAACTGCTCTGTCCGAAAACTAGTTTGTTGCCGGCCCCGTTCTCCACGATTCGCCGAACCTCATCGTTTGTACTGCAAAGACTGATATCAAATGTACGAAAATGAAAAAAAAAACATTATGGTTGTACCTTGAATTAGGAGAATCATGTGATGATAAATCTCTACTTCTTTTCTCAGAAGGTCCATCATTTGAATCTTCTGACATCTCGTGCTGTTGAGGGTCGGATGTACCCGCAACCGTATAAGCGAATAAACTTTGTGATGGAGGTGGCGGAAGGCACAACACTGATCGTTTTTGATCATAATAATTATTATCGACCGCGTCCTTGTTGATCAAATATGGCAAGGAATTTTGAGTTGACTGTTGAAGAAGTGTGGCTCGCCCACCTGAAACGGAGAAAACTTTTTAGCTCTTCTGAATCAGCTAGTTTATTCCTACCAAAATATGTATGACATGCTTTCTGAGGATCATATGTCACTACATTAGGGTCTTCTGGGGGAGCTGCATTAGCCTCCCAAACACGGTTATGAGTGGAACTTGTCCCGAGAACAGCATGTGGTGCAGCAATCGATGGCTCTCCTGGCTCTTCTTTCACGAACCGATTCAATCCAAAGTTGTTATCATTAGGATCCCGAGTTAGCGTAATTTTTGTATCAACATCTTTCAAATAGTTTGCCATGAATATATCCAAACCCCGGACACTTATCGACATGTGGAATGGATTGATACATAAAGGATCGATACAGGATTCGCTTCGCTCAAGACGTTCACCATCGGTACTTTCCAGTGGTATTCCCTGAAAACAGATTATATTTTCATCAATTTATTCATCAATTTAGTACTTACTTTGAAGAGAATTATTGTTACTAGATCAAGTCTCCATACTTTGTCAGCCTGACGTAAACAATCAATTCTTCGCATTTTGCCTTTTTGATCAGCTACGGAAACAATACATCTATCAGGCTCAACTCCCGTAATCTGAACACACGGAAATAAAAACTATATTAATTAGAAATAACATTACAGCTGCAATAAAAGCGTCCTTGTGTTCGCTGTGAATATCTTTCTTTAGCTTCCCCAACAGCCTCGAGGCCCATTTCACTTTCAAATCGTCACGATCATTCTGTAATTCAGCCTTATTTTGGTGAGTTTTCTCTGTTTCGAAAATGTATCGTACCTGCAGTTCCACTAATTTTCTATTCTCTTCAGCTGCACTCATCCTTTTTTCAAACTCTTTGATATGTCGTCGCTTCGCCGCCTGAAAATTATGTCAAAAATATTACAAAAATAGGAGAATTAACAATTTGTTTACCTGCAGATGAAACCAGTTATATGCACTTGCTCTGACAAAAGGAAGCAACTGCTCGACAAATGGACCCATATCTTCCTGCGACAATAATCTAACGTGTTAAGAAAGTAAAATTTTGAAACTCACTGCTTCAGGTGAATTAAATTGATTATTCCATTCTGGATTCGGCGGTGGCATTGCCTGTTGTGGTGGTTCTCGTTGCTCACGTGGTTCTGATGTTGAAGGAGTGCGGCCATTGCCGGCGGAACCACTAGCAGAGTTAACATCGATCTGGAACTTATCTATGGATTAGATGATTCATTTCTAAGCTGCTAAAACTGAAGCATTGATATCATAAATACTTGTTTTTATGGTATTATTGAGACACAGCAATTTTCCTATTAAGAAAAGTATTATGAATTAAGCATGTTTTATCCGAAGCCTTTCCAAATTATTCTTTTTTTCAAAGAAAGCCACGTGTCTGATATATGGTACCCAGCAGACTGATCAGTGCATCTTTAGGGACGATATGAAGATTCATACCGACAATTTTTTATCCGAATAGTTTCAGATCATCAAAACCGAAATTACCTTAAGATGTTCTTCCACGTGCTTTTGCATTGTTGCCCTGAATAATGAATCGCAGTTTCAGAGCGATCGATGATATTATTCTACTCAGATGAACTGCATTCTGCAATATTTCAAAAATCAATAACATTAAAACACGGGCAACAATATAAAAATTCTGAAGAGCATTTTGAGATTCAGCATAAATTCGATGTTCAAAGTGATATGAAGTTTTGATGGATATATCAATTTTGATTCTTATGAACATGGAGTGCCTAAGTAGCCTAAAAACATCATTTGAAATTCCTGATCTACGACATCTTCCCAGAGGGCGTTTCGTGGTTGTATCTGGGAAGGTATTCGTTCCTGAACATTTCGATAGGACCGTACAATTTTATTTATTGCTTATGTCCAATATTAAAAATACAGGTGGTCTGGGATGCGCCGCGAATCAAACTACGGTAAAATAGCGATAGAGCACCAGTACGCAAAGGGCCGTTGAAATATTAGTCCGGCGGCCGTTATTCTGCGACTCTCCCAGCTGGCGTCGTTTGCATATGCGTCGGTTTGTGATTTTTGAAGTCTTCATGAACAGAAATGTCATACTTCAAAAGGAATATTTCGTTAAAAATCTTTAAATATTATCGTTATCGATTTTTACATGGTTAATAAGAGTTGCAAGTAACTAATTTTTTTTAAGTTGGCGGACCGTTTATTGTTGGAAAATGAGCTTTGCAAAATGGTTCATAATTTTAAAGAAGTATTTAACGTCAAATGGGAAAAACAAATAACTCCGCGAAGGAACCAAATAGAGCACCGTAACTGTACGGGTTTAAAGGTGCAATAGAAAACTGACCAACGGGTCTCATAGCGCACGGTCTCCTCAACTCCGAAAAAGAACTGCAAGAAAACGTGTACTTTATTTTTCACGTTTTAATTTCATCTTTTTAGTTTTTGGCTTGAAAATTGCGTTTTTTCAGATTTTCAGACAAATGACTGAATGGAATTGTTGATCGTCCATCAGATTTGTAGAGAATAAAATTCTGCGTCGAATGAGACTTGGATGAAGTCATTTGGTAAAAAACTGGAAAAAGAGATACCAAAAAACTGAATTTCAGAAAAACTGAAATTTCAGCCTTCGTACTTGAAATTTTATCCTGAAAAATTTAGGTAGGCCTAAGGTAGGCTCTCTAAAGACGCTCTGAATTTTTCAGGATAAAATTTCAAGTACGAAGGCTGAAATTTCAGTTTTTTCTGAAATTCAGTTTTTTGGTATCTCTTCTTCCAGTTTTTTACTAAATGACTTCATCCAGGTCTCATTCGACGCAGAATTTTATTCTCTACAAATCTGATGGACGATCAACAATTCCATTCAGTCATTTGTCTGAAAATCTGAAAAAACGCAATTTTCAAGCCAAAAACTAAAAAGATGAAATTAAAACGTGAAAAATAAAGTACACGTTTTTTTGCAGTTCTTTTTCGGAGTTGAGGAGACCGTGTAGCGGAAGATAATTCATAAAATTTTTTGGAATCTTTGAAGAGCTATATAGAAATCAGAACTTTGACTTAATCTCGCATTTTTCTAAGGAAAGATTGATATTGCAAGCTATCTCAGTTTTATATTATTGCGAAACACACTTCATGATTTCATTCAATCAGAATGAGCCTGGTGTGACATTTGTCTGGCAATCAAAAAAAAAGAGAGCAGACAATAAACTTGATAAATTCATCAATTCATAATAACAATTTAAATAATACTCGAAAATAAAAAAAATCAAAAGGCCGATTCTTCATATCTTGGCAATGAGTTACACATTCCCGAAAGGCTTCCATCTGATTCGTGAACTGGATTTTTGACCATTCTTCTTGGTGCTGGGGAAGGTTCTGGAGTATATTCCTCAACTTGGACTTCTTCCAGAATAGCCATTCTCTTTGGTTTCGGTGGACGATTTGGATAAGCTATTGGATAAGATGGAGATGTTCCTCCAATATTTGAAATTTCACTTTCAGTTCCATCAAATGTATCGTCCTGAAACTGCATTGTAAATGATTGTGATTTTTTATTTGAGACGAGGGAGCATGATTATAACATTGAATCTATTAGAATTATGTCGAAGGCATGTGGTGTCATGAAGGAAAGCACAAAAATATTTATTCACAAATTTACAAATATGAAACAGATCTTTCTAACATATATTATGACACATCTAGATAGTTTTTTTCTATTTCTTTGAGGATATCAATGCTATCAGGCTCCCCCGTCTCAAAACCGTTCAGTTATAGATACCACCTTTACAGACTGTTCGATCGATTCATGTTGCATCTTCAGGACTTGGAAATATGTCCTTCTTGCTACAATAAATGCAAGCATCTTCAGGCAGATCAGAAGAACACAGACTGCAGCAATAATTGAGCCATATTTAATTGCTGCAACATAAGAAAAATAATTGCTTTTTTTTTGAAATGAGCATTCTATTCATGCCTCTCTAATTTTTTTCTGGTCTCACCTCTTGCAGTTTCAGGATGGGTCTCATTAGGATTGGCATAATTTGGATCTTTTATGTTGTGCGACGTGCGAGTTCTACTTGTTCTGAAAATGTCATTTTGATTTTTTTCTGAAATTCTTATAACTCTTACGATGGGCCTCCCAATGATTCCAAAGACCACATAACTCCACTTGCAACTGCACTCAATGCTGCATATAACCAAATGAGTAACCAGAATATTGTCACTAACTGAAATGAAAAAGGAAAATTTGAAAATATGAACTTGAAATATGGATGATTACTTGGTACGAGAGCATTGGGTACGAGTAAATGGGCGACTGCTTCGATAGACAAAAGTTATATGTGACGATGGAGAATATTACAAAAAAGAGAAAAGCAAAGTTGACAAAGACGGGATCTGGAAAGAACAATATGATTGAGCTTCTATCGAGAAATATTTGAAAGTTTCTCTTACTTACACCATGATGGAGAATAGATTATTGAGCAAATCGATAAAACCAACATTAATTTTCCCAAAATCGATTCGAAAACTAGCATCACTCTTGATGCAATCTAAAAAATATATGTTCTAGTGTATTCCAGTCAGATAAGTCGGAACCTTGAATTTCAATCCAAATATCTTCGGAGCATGCCTGTACGGACTAACATGTCGAGGTATAGTTTGAGTCATTGGACAGTGAGAAATAGCAATATTAGTGTTGAGGGAAGCGATTGATAAGATGATATGATAACGTCTTTTATAGTGCGTGGTGCTGATGTGCAAACATAAAAACTTAAAAACGAACAGAGAGTGGACGATGGAGAATAATCGGATTTCATTTCAGGATTTATTTCTGACAGAATCAGTGCATAATGAAAATCATTATAAATGTAAGAACTTCCTCTACAAAACCTTTGAAATATGAATAAGTTCATTACTCTATTGTATAAATAATGATGTCATCCGGTAGTTTTTGTTATGTAAACTTTTCAAATGAACTTTGAGTTACATTGTTATTTTGTTTCCCAGCTCTATCTTATCAAACCATCTGACTTGAAAAATCGAAAATAAATTATTGTTAATTTGAAGAACTATTTTGTGAGCTTACAATTTCGTATATTTTCTTTCTTATTCTGTTAAGAACTTTCTGAAATGTTATAAGCTAGAAATTACACTTTCGTAGACTGGGTTCTCTATTAAAACAGCAATCCTAACATTCACTCTTAACTTCATTTCTGATTATTTCTCATTTAGTCAAATTTTCCTTTTGATTCACCCAGTCAGTTTTCTCCTTCACTACACACACACAGATTTTCTTGATCTCGCCCTTTTTTCCGTGGACTTTTTCCGCAACAATCGGTCCGTCCGCACCGTGTCCGACATCCGTATCACTCTTGCGTCTCTTTATTTCCAATACTTTCTTCGATTCAGGCCTTGACCCATGTCGATCTTTCCGTTGGGGGGCGCATCTCTGTGACCCATAAACCCAGTAATCTACTACTCATCGGTACGTCCTCCTCACATTCTTATCTATTCCCCATCGTCTTGTTTCCATTGCCCTCATCCCAATCTCACTCACTTATTTCCCTTGCATATAGCTAGAATGCTCCTTATTTCTGTTCTTTCTTGTCTACTTGTTACTGCTTTAGCTAAAGATGCTAATATTCGTATGGCGTCTCAGTGCTCTGCAAATCAAGTTGTACGTAAACTGACAGTTTATGAAGATGGTGCACTTGAGGCCGAATGTGGACCAGTGCCATGTGGAGAAGTTGGAAGACGTTGTATTGATGTGAGTCTTTTTTTTCTACTCTTTATATTTATCTTCATTATATTAGAATCAAACCGGTTGCCGCGCTGAAACCGATGTATTCTCTGGAATGAGATGGGCTCCAAACGGCGAGAGCATCTTGCTCCGTTGTTGTACAATGCAAACCAAAAATAAGATTTACGTTGGAACTGATGTTGTTTCCGCTGGAAGCTTTTACGAGGGAGGAGAAGTTGCTGCTAAGGATCTTTACGGAGATAAGGGAGGAGCTGAATATGACTTTGTTGCCAATGCCAGAACTGAACAGTGAGTTGAATTTGTTTCTGTTCTTGCAAAAATCATTCATTTTCTTCAGAGGAGGAGTCCGTGTTTGGGTTTACCGTATGATTTGCGCCAAGGGAGAGAAACCAGTTGTTTTCGAGCCAATTACCACCACGTCTGCTCCAAAAGTTGTCAAGACCACGACAACTCCAGAACCAACAACTCCAGTTTTGGAAGAAGAAGAGGATGAGACTGAGCAACTTGAGGGAGATGATCAACAAACTAATGAAAATGAGGCAGAGGTTGTTGAGAGCAATGATGGAGAAGAAGAAGTTGAAGAGGAAGAGGAGGAAGAGGAGGTTACGGTGAGACATTTTATTTTCGATATCCTACTTTAACTAAGATTTTTATTTTAGACTACCCCAGAGCCAAAGGTATTCAACCCACTTCGTTACCGTCCTCCACACTTCCCAAGACAATCGACTGGAATCCGTAGAGCTTAACTACACTAGTCTGGATTTGTTATCTCTATCGTTTTCTTCACTACCTTTTCACTTTTTTCTTCTCTTTCCTATCAAGTTCGATGATCTTTCCGTCTTCATTCCCCCCAATTCACTCGCATTCATTCCAATGAGTCCATATCAAAACGAGTTTGTACATTTTATAATAATGATAATAATAATAATAAACCTGTTCCATTTATTGATACTTATTTTCTGTATCAGGATGATTGGAGAAATGAAAAATGAATCATATAACTTTTCGAACAATTTTATTATGATTCAGAAAAAATACAAAGATCGAACTGTCAAGGTTGTTTATTAGGGTATAATTATTAGTTATTAGACTCTGGCAAAAGAGATGACTAGTACTTATTTGGCAACAAAACATCAATAATATTCAAGAAGAATTCAGAAGTGGCTGGAAGATGTCCTGTTTCTTCGAATGATCCAAGAAGTGAACGAATCTTTTGTTGCATGGAAGTGGCCAAGTTAAGGAAAGTATGAGACAATGTGTTCGTTCTGATTACATTGTGGCAAGAAGCATAAACATCGTCGACGATCAAATCTCCAGTTTCAGTCATTGGAGCAAAGACTCCAGTTTCATAGAACTTCGATGTGTTGGTGACAACAGTCTTGATAAGTTCTGAAACTTTAAACATTATTATCTATTTAGCAAGAATATAATCACTCACTCTCATCATTCTCTTTGACCATTACACAATCTCCAGAGGTAATATCTTCGGCATAAACAAGTGCTAACTCTTCAGTAACGCAATCAGCTCTGTAGATGAAATGTTGTGGAGTCATTGAGACTTCTGGCCCATTCTCAGTGGTAATTTTGATGAAAGCTGCTTTGACCTCAGGAAGTCTATGAAGCCAAGAAGAAACTCTGGTGTATGCCATTTTTCCGTATTCGTGAGTCATGACCATATCTCCAACGTGCAAGTCACGCATCATTTTCTCTCCAGTTGGTGTAATCACTTTAGCATCTCCAGTGAAGCAAGCTGGAACTCCAGAAGCAACTGGGTAATAATATCCAGCAGAAGTGACTGGAACAACTTGTTCTCCTACTTGAACAAACTGCTCAACTGGTTCTTGTGCATCAGATTCTGGTGGGGAAACATAAGAATCAGATTGAACATCAGTAGATGGAGAGAGACGTTGATCAGCTTCGATGGTGTTTGTTTGTACTCCACTAGCAGCAGTTTCTCCGACCTTCTCAAGAATTCTTCCAATATCTCTCTGGATATCGAAAGAGACTTCATTGGTGTCTTCGGCTGGATTTGGAAGGCAGTTCATACGAGTGACAGTCAATTCGTATCCAACACTGAATTTAATGCATGTTTTTATAATTCAAAATCATCTGTTCTTACGTTCCATCTCCAGAAGTGATCTTTTTGACGTTTGAAATAGCATCGAAACCAGTTTGTCTTCCATCGCGAAGAACTTCTCCTCCTGAATAAACCTCTCCTGCATGAACAACTGGACGTCCAACTTCTTGAGCAAAACGGAGTCCTTCATAGTGGCAGCATTGAAGGGAAAGACTGGAAATTTGCAGTTTGAATCAAAAATTGAAAATTCCGTTCAAGACTTACTCTCCACTTTCACTGGCCTTGAATCCTCCGACCCATGTCATTGGGTTTGAGCAGCTAGAAGAAGAGAATTCACGTGGACAGTTTGCCATCTGAGCAGGAGCATCTGGATTACGAATACGAAGACGGGCAAGATCTCCTTCGCGGAAAAATCCATCATCACCTTCTGGACCGGCCTAGAAAAAAGAAAAGAACAGGTTTAGCCGCTTATCAGTTCAAACAGATATCGCACTTTATATCGGAAATGTTAGCAGACAGGTTCATTGTTAAGATTTATACACACGTTATCCCGATGATCATTTGATGATATGAGAACGTTTTAATGAGAGAATTTTTAAAAGAAATCGTCTACTGATGTCTATTTAAGAAATTAGGGTTGTAAAATACTTAAATTTACTTTACTTCTAAAGATATAGAGATATTTTTAAAGATATTAATGTTGTTAAAAAAATCATGCATCTAGAGAAAAGTATTTGCTCGAAAAAAAACAGAACATTCAGACAAATTTTTTAGAAACTAACCATGAAGTTAGAATCGTGTCTCAAGTCTTTTCCGCCATTTTCAGCTCCAAAACAAGTTGGAGATCCACATCCAAGTACTGGTTGACCAGAAGGAAGAACTTCAAAACGGAATGGAATACCAGAAGAACCGCATGTTGCTGATGCAGCAGTGCCAATCAAAGTGGCAAGAAGAGTTGCGGTTAATGGGTTCATCACCATTCAATGATTGTGATTAGCTTCGAGACTGAGCGAATGGGGCGGAAAGCCGAGAAGAGGATGAAGCCAGGTGAAAGTGATAGGAAAACGAGTTGGTGACCTGGATTGAAGGAGGCGAAAGGCTTTTGGCTTCTTGAAACAATGGACAAAAGAGACTGGAGAACGGAAGAGATGATTAGATTCGGGAAGAGAAAATAAAGGAAAATGAGACAATGGAGAAGATGAAAATGTCGGAATTCAATTGACAACGACGCGTTTTTCTTGTATTGTAGTGATTATCCGAAAAATTGTTTATGGCAAATTTATTGAAAGAATTGAAAATGATACCTGTGGTACAGCACAACAAAATAAATAAGTGAAAGAGCAAATGGGAAACACGTTACAGTTATATACGAACGGAAAGTGGTAAGTTATGGTCACGAGCACATTTTGAGCAACTCTTTTTCATTGATTCATTATCTTCTGGTACTCCAAATACACGTCCATTCAGTTTGTATCCATCAGGAAGAGACATTTTCTGGCAGATGTTTGAAAGATCGACGATCTAAAAATAGTAATGTCCGTTTTGAGTTTTCAGGTTGGCTTATGTTTTTCAAGTTCTTACCTTCTTGTTTTGGGATGAAAATGAAGAAAGAGTGTCCATATCTTCTTCAGAAAGTTCAAAATCAAAAACATCCGTGTTTTCCTTCAATCTTATAGAATCTGTACTTTTTGGAACAGTTGGAACATTCTGTTGAACACTCCAACGAAGGCAAATCTGGGCTGGTGACTTGTTATACTTCTTGGCAATTCGACACAAATCTTCATCTTCCAGATATTTTCCTTTTGCCAACGGACAATATCCCGTTGTAAGAATTCCAGACTCATCGCAGTACTTTTTAAGATCAGACTGATGGAACCAAGGGTGGAACTCAATTTGATTGGCATGTGGAAGGATACTGGCAAACTCTGATAACTCTTCCAAGTCGTCAGCAGAATAGTTACTGACACCAATTGAACGGACATGCTCTGAAAAAGGAAAGGATGCAAGTTACGTTTCATGCCAATAAAAAGTTTGCTTACCATCTTCATAAAGTAATTCCATTTGTCTCCACGTTTTCTCTTTTGTTTCTTTTTGATCTACAATCCAATCGGGAAGCTGGGGCATATGTATCATATACATATCCAAATAATCTGTTTGTAACTTCTCACAAGAAGTCTGAAATGCTCCGAAGACTCCATCCCCACAATCCACTGGCCAAAGCTTTGTACACAGAAAAAGGTTTTCTCTTGGAACTGTACAGGTATTGACTGCAATTCCTAACTGTTTTTCAACACCATATCGTTTTGCAGTATCAATGAGACGATATCCACATTTGTTGATGGAATGTAGAACAGCATCGTGATAATAACCACCAGAATGTGTAGTTCCAAGGCCAATTAGAGGCATTTCAACGTTGTTAGATAATACAGTATTTGGGATCATTTTACTGAAACTAAAGTGTAAAAATAAAGAATTAGAATATTGAAGAATGGGAGTGGAAAATATATGGGAGATTAAAAAGTGTGAATTTGAACCACTAAGAAAAAGTATGTACGCAATGAGGAATGACGAATGGATGACTTGCAAGGTTAATGTCCGAACCGTTATCTTTTTTTTCTGTCAGACTTGCAAGGGTTGGCGCCTCCTATGCAAAGAAAAATGTCAAGTGTTCACGTGTATACCACATGTAAAAAACTAGATAGTGAATAAGTAAAAGAGAAATAGACAAGGCTCTCATGAAGAGAAAGAAAAAAGATACGTTCGAGAACATTCCAAAGTGAAGAGAGGGCAGAGAGACGTAGAGAGAAATGACTTTCGAAAGTCATTGCTGGTTTTCGGCGCTCGTTTTTGTGTCTGCGTTTGTTGTACTTGAAAGCTCTAATACTCAATCACATGTCCAAGACACACTGATTAATGATAAAATGTGTGGGAGGTAAAACGAGATCATATGAGTAAAAGAATTGAGACAAATTAAGAATAGAAATGCGGAACAGTGAAATGAAAGACGCGGAAAAACAGATCCAGATGAAAAACAAAGTAATAAGAGAAATGATGGAAACGAACGAGCTGAGTTGGACGTGTCTTGAACAAAATAAGCAGACTGGACTAGCCTTTTAGTATAGCAAAAGGGGGCGGAGTCTTAAAAGAAAACGAGGAAGAAAGCTGAGATAGAGATGACCAGTTCACGTGAACAGCAAGTGACATAAAGCTCGAAACCAATGGTCAATAATTGTTTGTGTGTGTGTGGAATGAGTAAACTGAGAATCGGATAATTGTACTAGTGTTTCAAGTTTGTTTAGATGATGCCTGAACGTTTCGGAAAGAATAGAAAAAGATTCGGATAGCATGTTTAAACTCTAATTCAGATGGAACGTGTTCTACCATGTTTACCTCTAAAAGAAGGGCACTTCCATTTATGAACTGCGGGTAATGTAGTTTTATCAAAACACAACTATAATATCGAAGTGCCACGCCTCATTTCATCTGTTTTAAATACAAAATTTGAAGTTAAGTCAAAAATCACATTGTCGCGTACTGTTTTCTCTATCAATTGCCCATCTTTGTTATCATTCTAATCATGTGTTCATCAATGACACTTCCAAAAAGAAAAGAGACACGACTATTTCACGGGTGCACACTTTCACCTTCTGGGAATCAAACGACTATTAATGACAACCTTCAACCACGTAGTTTTGTATCTGTTTCTAATTACTTTCATTTCTTTTATCATCTTCTATTTGCATCACGACTTTCAAAAGACGGACTTTGGAATGAATTTCATGTGAAATCTTGCAGCTTGATTGTTTTTCTTCTCGATTAAATTGAAAATTTAGAAGAAATCTTGCATTCTAGACAATGTACTTTGTACTTTTTTTAATTCTTGCACAGGGGAAGTTTTTGTAAAAAAAAAAAGGAATTCAGTCTATCAAATGTTTCACGATGTTTTTTGCACTTGAATACACATTCAATGGCAATGTGGATGTAAAAGTTTCATCTCTACAGTAGTTTTGAAACAATTCATTCTTTCTTCAACTTTTTCGCAACAACTTGAATGCGTTTTGAGATATAAAAAACAACAATTGAAACAACAATAATCGCAAGTACCAGAATATCTCCACAGTAATAGGAGAACGGTGTGAGATGAGCACCTGGCATTCTGAATACTTTGTGAAGACCAGGATTTTTACCAGCGAATTCTAACCAATTGACAAATATATCAGCTCCTTTTTCTGGTCTTTCAATTATTTTTTTTGAAATCGCTTTTGCATTTTTTAAGTATTTAGGATTCTCAAGAAGTTCTTTCAAAGTCGATTCAATATTGAAAACTGTCAGCTTTTCTTTGTCTACGAGCAATCCCATTTCTCGATCTCTGGCTGAAAATGAACAGTTTTCAATTGGGTATGTAACAGGTGCTCACCGTTCTGTGCATTGTTCTGTTGGTCAGCAAAAAGTGGAATGGAGAAAACTGGTACACCAGCATATGCCGTTTCGAGATATGAATTCAATCCCATATGACTTATAAATAGTTTCACTCGATGATCATCTGAATTAATTTCATATAGATCTGTGAATCAACAAAGTGTTCTTACGCAATAGCTCAGTTTGTGGAAGCCATTCAAGGCGATGAATGTTTCCAGCACCTTCTTTTTGAATGCTTCTACGAAGTTCTTTCTAATTTGAACAGGCATTTTGACAATGGGAACTTGTGTTCCAAAGGAAAATAAAACAAATGCAGATGACGGACTGGAAAGTAGTTTCTCAAATTCATCAGGAAGATTTTTTGCTTCTGGAATAGCCATTCCACCAATATATTTTATTTTCGAACTCATTGGTCTCTGCTTCTCGAGGAAATCATGACTGTTCACGAAAACAATATCGAGATCCCTTTCAATTTTGGAGACGTCAGGAAAATCCTTTCCAAACCGCTGTTGAATCAATTTGTTCTGAGTAAACTGGTTGTTCACAATCTCATTTTTATCAAAATAGAATAACATACATATTTGAATTCCATTCCTGGTGCAATAACATAATGATAATATGTGAGACGGAGAAGATTGAATGCTTTATGATAAAGTGAACCATCGTGTTCTGGATAGAGAGGGGCTGAAACATTCTTTTTAGGTATGTTATGTGAAAAACCCTCACATCCATAAGCACTGGCAATAGTTGGGAGACCAGCACTAACAAGTTGGGGTAAGAAAATGGGAGTTGCTATCAAACCTAAAAATATGCTGATTCTGAATAATTTTATCTTGCAAATCATACTTCCAATAGAAGGAATCTTGGCGGCAGTCATCAATATATTCCCACATGGATCGTAGTCACTGCTGAATCCAATATCATAGTCTCCGGTTTTAAGGAAATCGGACAGTTCATCGTCTTGGATGGCAACTAAATGTTGAACATTAAATATCGTTTTGATTCTTTTTCTCACTTCTGCACAATTGATAGCCCGATTCATGAAACACTTCAAACTCTCCTAGTGGGGTTGGTGTTTTTTCAAACATATTCGAGAAGTGGTTTGCATTATTCTTCCAATAATTCGGATCTGAATGCCTGTTATAGTAAACTCGTCTCACTTTGGGACTAAGATCCAGATTAGCAAGTTCATTGTAAACAGCAAAGACAACATCCTAAAATTGTTTCGAATTGTAATTCGAAACAACGCTTTGGAAATTGTTAACTTTCAGAAACTTACAATAGTGTGACCCCGCTCCATGAGCTTTCCAATTGCCGTTCTCAAGAATGCAATATGAGATGGCCCAATGACGGCATAGTAAAACAAAACATTCAGACTACTTACTAGATTAAATGAAATAACAAGGAGTAGAAATAACCGCATTGTACAGACAAAAAAGAACAAATCGAGTAGAGCACAAGGAATACTTTATCATAAACAGGGGAAGGTGGAGTCAACAGGCAAACAAGATAACAGATAGTTGGTTAAAAATTACAAGTTCATTATGTTCTTCTAATTCGAGTTTGAAGTTCCATGTTTTGATAGGACGGACAGAACGTTTATTCGGAACTATTTTCGAACTCTAAAGTCGATCACCAAAACAATTGGATTGAACTCGTTTGAAAAACTTGCAACAACATCATTGATCACAAATTACAGATCGGTGATTACTATAACATACAAAACTGATAAGATAATATAGTTTTGATCTATTCTTGTTTTGAAAAAGAGCAACGTTCACACTTCTATTACAAATTATCTATCAACAATCACTTGTGAGTACGGGAAGACAAAACTAAAGTGATATAACGAAGGATTTGATTACCTTCCATCCAATCTGAAACTCTTCATCTAGAATAACACTTGAAGCTCCCTAAACTTTTATTTGTTCCTACTTTTTACTTCTGATACATATTAATGCATCACATCACCATTTTCTCATTCAACTTCTCATTCAACTTTTAAGTTTACGAGGTGGTCTCCCGTAAGTTCAAGCTGTTCTTTTATGCAACGAAAAATCATGGGTAAAGAATACATGAGTCATTCTAAAGATCTTTCTCTTCCAACTTTTCATTCCTTTGTCGTCGGCTCATTTCGCTTCTCATGTGATGATGGCTCATCAAAGAATACACTTGTGATCGCTTCTTCTTCTTCACCTCGTGTCTTGAATACCAATTTCAAAAAGAAATCAAGAGGAACTGCGAAAATAGGTCAAAATTAATTCCGATCCGTCTTCGAATGAGAAGGCGTCTCTTTGTTTTACAGCAAGCAAACAAAGAGTTGGTGAGCCCTTATCTCATTTTTCTCGTTTACGCCTTCTTATTCTCATTTGATTACACTTTCGATGGAATCAAGAAGCGCAAGAGAAGAGGCCTCCCGTGCAAAAATGTGGAGCCCAAAGCAATCTTTGGTGAGTTATTATTCGTTGGTCACTGTTCTGTTATGATATCCTTCCATAATACTAATTACCGGTTCTCTAGATGCATATATTCGTCATCGTTGTCTTTTTTTTCTAACCGTAGTTTCAATTTGAGATTTTCATGATATGAATGACATTTTAAAAGAGTTAACTTGAACGTTTTTTGAGGATATTCTGTCTGAAGAAGACGTCACAATTAGATTAATCGGATGAATAAGGGAGGTCCTTTAGACGAATGGACCCTTTAATAAAAGTGGTTTATATCATTTTCGAAACATTTATTACCCTATAAACGGGGGTCCAAATGTTCCAATCGAACCATTCATATTTCAGAATAACTGCTCTTCCGACGACGATCCGAAGGACTTACGAAAACGAATTCACGTGCAGTTCAGAAGTTTCAAGTGGGTTCCCTTTTAGTCTTACTTATTAATAAAACATTTATATTGTTTGTACTAGATGTTTCTCTATGCTCCGGTAGCTATATTTACAACACGGTTTACGAGCCTATAAAACAGGAAATAAAGGTTTTCTCGAAAACATTTCTAGACTTCTCACAAGACAAATCCAAATCAGGTGCATTGTTTTTTCAAACTGAAAACTGCAATAACTAATTCATTACTGAAAGAAAAACAAAAAAAAAATGCTATGTGTCAAATTATTGTCTCAAAGGGTCAATTGGTTTGAAAAGAACTCTCATTCACTCCAAAAGTTCTGCCATGCCATGTGTTTTTACTCTGCTCTTATAATAGAGGTTGTTTAATATTCAACAGACATAAACTTCCCTCGAAATATCTTTTAGATTCCTTCCCTTCAAAATGGTGAATAACAACTATTGTCCCATGATTCAGAAAAGATCTGATGCTGATTGAACCTTTTAGCACCACATCATTTTCCAAATTTTCAAATCTTTCTCAGATAATAGATGGTTTCCTTCTTCTTATTTTCAACATCATCTAACCTTACCTATGTGTTGTTGTCAAGCACATGCACATATATTTTCATATATTCCAGTTGGTGCTCCGTCTATACTGCCGATTATTTCTTTTCTCTCTCATAGATTCTTTTTCTCTGTCTTCCACTCATCTCTCAACAATCTGCTCCTCGCGTTTTCAGAACATATTCAAATCGAATCAACCGTGTAACTCGCTTCATCGACTCCTTTGTTTTTTTGTTGCTGTCCCTTCTTTCCCCGCCAAGTAGTGCTCAAGAAGGCACTCGACGTCTTCTTGGGTTCTCCCACTAACTTTTTTTGAGTGTGTTTCCATTTGACATGCGACAAAAATCAGAAGATTTTTTTATTCGAACATGCCTGCGAAGTAATTGATAACTTGCCGCCCTTCTAACTTTTATTTTTGTGTCTCGTGCTTTGTAAATTAGCTTTATTTATGTATTTGTTGCCCTCGTCGGGACCGCTTCCTGCAATCTTACTCATTTTTTCCTTCTTCTTTGGACCACCAATCGCAGACATCTCTTTTCTCCTCTTTTTCTTTGAATCATTCAGATGACACCGAAATGGAATAACATAATTGAGAAATGAGCATCTCTTTCTCTTTTCTCAAGAGAAAATTCAAATAGAACTGATCTTGAGATTTGAAGGAATTCCCCCCTTTCCTTTGTTTTTTAATCGTTTCAAGCTCAACGAATTCTATGTTTTTGAGACCTCTCGTGACCTACGATTCGGAGATTGTCATCAGTTTTTTCGAGCTTTTTTTGTCATTGAATCTGGAAACATTCAACCCATTTTCGATTAGTTATGACGTAGAAAGGTTGAAAGATAAAAACAAAAAAAAATAATGAGATGCTCGACCCAATTTTTATGACTTTCATGTCTAGTTTCCAAGGGAACAGGGGGACACGAAAGCGATGTTCGTGTGGTTTTAGTCTTAGAGCAGCGCCTATGTACATACAATAGTTGTTTCTGAACTTAGAAGATATGGTAGCTACCTCAGGAGACGAGCCACTTGATAAGATTCACTCTAATACAAAGGCATGCCCGCTTGTAAAAACTGGAAGTCCAGAGTTCTTTATTTCTTCTAAACTCTCTTTAGACTACAGGTTCTTTGATGAACAAAAGTAAGAACCCTTCCTTTTGTGAAAAGTCCATTCAATCAATGTGTGTGTTCAATATCCAATTACCCTCTTCAGTCTAATCCTACTTTTCTTCAGTTAATCCCAAATTTCTAATTGGTTTCACATTTTCTTCTTTGTTTCTTTCACCTCTACTTGCGTCATCATCACAGTCAGTTTCTTTGTCTTTTCTAAGAGTAACCTGACCGTGGAATGTCTGTTTTTTTTTCTTTATTTGAATTATTAATATCTTCTGAATGAGTGCTTTCGTATCACTTCATTCACTGATTTCCAGCACATCCCCCACTTCCTGTGGAGGTGGTTAACGGAAGTGATTTTTGCAGGAATCCATCCTATTTTTATCTCGTCTGATCAGTATAAATAGTTTACGAAAAGATCCTTCAAATCACTTCTTGAGTTTCGATTCTGAACCTTTTTTTCGTCACCCTTTTTGAACATTGGTATGTGATGCAAAACACGCTATCGTTTCAATTATTTACCACTTCAAATCTGTGCCGGCATCAGTCGGAAGAAGAAATTTGAGAGAAAAAAGCTGAAGAAAAAGGAGACAAGGAAAGGAAAGATGTACATTTTTTCCTATTTTCCCGTCATCAGCCACGTCATCGGACTTTGAAACTTTTTTTGGACGTTAAAACCAGAAAAAAGGGATGATTCCTAGAATGAGTAATGAATGCACTTTGAAAACCAGAAGCCGAGAAACCTACCTGCCAGCCAATTTGTAGACTCGGGAAGTGGTAACCGAAACTTTGGTTATGCATTCTAAAGTATTTCTCCTTGTTTCATATTCAGTCTCCAACCGAAGTATGTACTCTTCTTTCTCTTCGAAAAAGATCATTTTCTCGTTTCATATTCACTTTGTCCAATTGTTGTTTGTGCTTACTTTTTTCTTCTTCCAATTTCCTTCTGATTCATTCTACACTTCAGTACCCTATGATTATCAGACCCTATGATTCGGTTTCAGCCGAAAACACCAAAAAACCGATCCCGTCACTTTTTGAATAATTCAAAATTCTCGAGAAATACCTGCCTAACATTCACTTTTCTGTCTAAAATTTTTCATTTTCACCACTTGATCTTTTCATTTTCTTTCTATTTTCAGAATGGACGAGCTCTCAACTTCACCGTACCAATTCCGTCGTACTCAATCGTGCCGCGTCACTAACAAAGGTGAGTGTGATCTTTAAAATGTATGGGTCTTGAAGAGAAAAGACAAAGAAACAGTGAAAGAAAGTTCATAGCGCAAAAACAGAGTAAATCGAGTTGTGGATAGTTGAATATCCGTACGATGAGTAACAAAAAGAATGCCTCGTTTTTCGGATTTGGAGCACTACATTCGCTGCTTGATGACTTTCCGGATCTTTTTCTCATTCTTCTTCTTCTTATCTGGTGATAGTCCATAAAGTTCTTGTTAAAACACTTTTGGGTTTATTATCTTCTGAATGATTTCATCTTCTGATTCGAATTAGAACTCAATGCATCTTTTTGACGATTCTTACTTCCTCTTCTAATAATTCTCTGAAGTTTGCTCTACTTAAAAACAGGATACATCTATTCGAATAAGTCAAAAAGGCGGAAAATGTTCGATTACTTCTTCTCTATTTTCTATTAATAATATCCGGGGAGAAACTTTTCACTTCACTTTTTTCTCTTATTTTATTAATCGAAAGCTGTCTGTATTTTTTTTTGAATTGACACTTCCAGTCAATCAGTTCTTATGGGTTTTTTTTTGATTGTTTTGGTTATAATAACTTTGAGTTTCTAGTTGTTTTTTGAGACGTCTATAACTTTTTTAATCTTCAATTCAAAGAAGTACTTTTCAGATCAAGATATTAAACTTTTGAAAAACTAGAATTTCGGGGAAGTACTTGCGTATTATCAATTTTATGATCATCATGAAATGATGACTTAGTAGGTCAGAAAATGATATAACTATCATTTGTGATCTTTGATAGGACTAGCTGAAAATTATTTTCAAGGTCTGACGGTTACCGTAATCCCACAGAGAAAAATACGAATTATTCGGAATTCTCTTATAGATAATAGTAATTTGATGATTAACACTATGCTAGAAGATTCTGTTAATTGGAGAAAAATATTTTCGTTAGGTTGTCATGTAACTATTCTTTCGTTTTACCTGATTGTCAAAATAAAGATGTGAATTTCATTGCACAGTCGATGATCATAGTGAAGCTCCATTAACCACTTACAGCTCTTTCGAAACAAACTATATCCAAAGTTTGTTGGTCGCCAAATAGTAAAGTTGAGTATACATTTGGGTAATTCTAGATTCACCTGAATAAGCTTCGAAAAAAACAAATGGAACCGATCTGATTTCGATACTTGTTTACTCGTAAACCTGAAACAAAATCCAGTTCAAACAGCTCAATTCGAAGGAATCTCTGGTCGTTTTTTCTGTGCCACACTCATCTTTTCCAAATATAAAACTATGAAATCATTACGGATTTACAACCCGGATTATCCTTCCCATCGTTTCTATTTCCTTTTTTCCTACCTCTATCATATCCTACAATTTCAGTTCTTTTTTTCCTTTCCTCATTTTCCTTGTTTCCTTTCTTTCTACTTTTCTGTCATTTTTCATTTCATCGCATTAGATTTGCATGGAGTCCCCCATCTCGATCCTTTCTTGTCTCGAGTTCATTTTTCAGGGGTTCAGTTTCTTTTTTTTTTGAAAATTTCAAATGTTCGTTGTGCCACCAACTCAGCTGACTAACTCTTTATTTGAATTCCTAATGTTCGAACACTCTTTTTTGAGTCGAAATTCAAACTCGGCCCGACGCTCAATTACTCATTGGAGCGCGTCGGGACTCCCTGAAAATGTCTCGAATTTCAGAGACAACAAAACTAGTTCAAAAAGTTTTGCACTGATCAAGTTGCAAGATTAATATTGATATGAATAGCAAAGTTCCTTGGTTCATTAACCCGGAAATTGAATGAAACGTCATTTTTAGAAGGAAGAAGAAGCATCCGTTTGGACCGGAAATATGATTTGATACGAGTTTGCTGATCATTTTAACGGATATTTCTAGTGACACTTTCCAATTTTAGTTCGACTCTCTATGACATTTTTGATTTAAAATCCATCAATCTAAACTGAAAAGAATAATAAAAATCACTGTCTAGGATATCCATTTTTAAAATGTCTAGACATTTACTATTCTTTGATACTAGTTTTTCTCGTTCAGAATCATTAGGAATTCTTAAAAATCTCTCAGTTTTTTCACATCTCTATTGTTATGTTTCGTTATCCGCTGACGACGTTCTTTTTTCTCATTGTTGTTTCCTCTTTTCTTCTTTTTTTCTAACTCTTCATCACCTTTTTCAACTTGGAATGAGTAATTAGTTTGCTTTTTTAGGCATCCTTTTGTGTTTCTCTTTTAGAAACGAACTGTGTCTTCTTCCTTATTTCCTTTTTTCTTCCTAGAAGTTCTATTGAAACATTTCAGTTGAAAATCAAAAATGAACACTGCGTAAAACTCGAAATCATAAGACGTGCATATAAATAAATAAAAGAAACAGAAAGAATTTCATAATGAGACGAATGGCAAAATATGATCGTTCGTATTCAATGCAGGATGCACATGGTAGGTTCAAATTACCACAGAAAATACATAAAAACTATTCAAAATGTATTTATATATCTTGAAAAAATGAACAAATTTTCAGGACCAAATGGATTGGCTCGTCGTGGTACTCAACGTGGTTGCAGCCGATCCAAGTCTACTAGAAGAGGTAAGAAGAAGGAAGAAACGTCATAAAATCCAGAAAAAAAGGACAAAGATTGTATCTTCTTTGCTCACGCAAAAATGTCTTTACTGATTAATTAGTATGTTGAAACATGGGGCGGGGAGCAAGAGAGCAAATGCTCAGCCCTTTTGCAGTTTTATGACCTTCTGGACATTTTTAGATTTCCTTTTTACTTTTTTCCATTTGGTGGTCTCAAAGGTTTTCCCCTCTTTTTGTTAAACTAAATTTGTTGTCGGAATACTTTCTTGTTGGCTCTTCTCAAATCGTATCTCTTTCATTTCACCAAAGCTGAGAATTGAGAATAACGATCAAAAATTCTTTCAACTTTTTCGAAACTTATGAAATCAATTAAGTGAGTCATAACACCTGAGGTGTTCTTTATTCTGCAAGAATGGCTTTTTCGTCATCACTTTATTGTTAAAAACGAAGTAAATGAGACTAATTTATTCTCATCCTTCAACCCCTTTTCTCTTCATTTTTTTCTATTGCTTTCCACGTCTTCTCTTTTCTTCATTTGTCTCAGTGAATGACAAGAAAAAAGTAAGAAAAAAACGAAGAGAGTCGACCGGATGAGAGGAAATAAATTTGTATTATGCGCATTTATTAAGTCATCTTCATCCATGTCACAACTTTTCTCAGTTTCTTCCATTCGATGTGTAATTCTAGAAGAATAGGAAGTTTCATTACAGTCAGACATCCGAAAATAGATCTTATTATTAGAGTGATGATAAATGCATCTGGCACTTCCATATGATGCTATCCTTCTATATTTCCTCTCTTCATCCTTTTTCTTTCCTTTTTTACTTCTTATCATCTTTGAGACCCTCGAGGTTTTTGTTCCTGAATTGTACCTGCCAAAAGATGTGGTCCTCATTGAAATGCAAACTCGATTTGCACGTAGGGGACCATTATTTCAATTCGATCATACTCTCGTATGAATCGAATTTCTTCCGTTCTTCCTGCTCCTTTTTTGAGCACACAAGTAGCAATTGGAGCCCCATCACCCTGACTTGTGCTTCGTTTATCCAATGGCTTAGTGGCAATCCTGCTACATCTAAAACTTTCCATTTTCATTTTTATAACATGTTTTCAATACGTTTTCTTTGACGTTTATTGATCCATTTTTGTTTTCAACATCATCAGGAAGAAAGTAGATCTCTAACAGATACCTAAAAAATGTCAAGTTCCCTTGTGTTATGTTTAAAACATATTTCTTCTCACACTGCTTCAACTCATATCGACTGAAAAACTGAAGTTTTCAGAATGTATTCCAGAAAGTCCAGTGCTGGAAATATTCGGGTCAATAACTCATATGGTAATTCAGAAGTTTTGAAATTATAGTAAACTACATAGTTTCTATGAAGATATAAATAACGTGAACAGTCGAGTTTTTAATAATCTGAGAATAGCTACAAGGATACCAAATGTTTTAAAGAGAATAGCGCATGATTCATCATAACATGTTCTCTATTATTCCAGGTAACTTGGGAACCATCGCTTCGCTGACTTTCAGTCAAAAACAAGCTCTCAATCTCTCGTGGCGTCTTCTGAAGCCACAAGCATCCGCATGCTTCCGTAAAATATTTCTCGAATTGGAAATTGCTTCTCCAAAAGTGAAACAAATCTTCTACAAGGCTGCACTTGTCGACGCATTCAATAAAGATGAGGATAACAGTGCAACAATGGAAGTTCACATCAAACTGACAACCAAGTAAGAAAAACAGTTTCTTATCAATGTTTCATTCTCTTTTCAGATTCTTTGATGAACTTCTCGCTACACTCGATGACGAGAACGAATTTGTCAACAAGATTCGTGGAATTGGATCTGCTCATGCTATTCTTGCAAAAGGAAGCAGCTTCTCATCTGACATCTGGGAACGTTTGGGAGAGATTGCAATGGAGCGCGTTTGCTCTCACGAAGTTGTGACTGTAAGTTAATAAAATAAGAAATCCTATTGGCTCAGAGAATTTTTGGCATCCTTGCCGCCAGAAATTGGCAAGTTGCGTTGCAGAAAAAACTCCTTGCCGCTGACAATCGGCAAGCACTTTTTTTTGCATCGCAACTTGCCAATTTTGACGGCAACTTGCCGATTTGTAACGCAAGCTTGCTCATTCCCGCCTGGCAATTTGCCGTTTGCATGCTGTACACTTCATTAGTTCGAAATAAAACTTAGACATTTTTATTATATTTACTGTTAAAAAAAATAAGAACATGAGTTTAATTGATCCTCTTGAGTTGTATCAGCTTGGCATGGTTTCCTTGTTCGATGGCGAAAGTCCCGTCAATGATATCTCCACTTTTTGTGCCTTTGGTCCTGAAAAGCATAAAATTAAGAAATATTGAACAAAGTATAAGGTATGCTTTACCTGATCAACTACCCATCAAAGCCAATTTTGCGTCTTTTTCGAAGACACCGTGAACTTTTGACCTGAAAATGAAACGTTTACCATAGCCTGTGATGCAACCAGAAACTTACAGCATACTCTGCCTCATTAGCCTGAAACTTCATGAATCCATGTTGATATTAAAGAAACAAATAAACTTGAAAACAGAAAAAAAGAAAAAACAAGTAGTCTGAAAATGCGCCTTCACATTTGAGGGGTCAATAATGGGCGGCAAGTGAACGGCAACATGCTATTTGACAAGCAAGCAGACGGCAAGTAGTTATTAGAGTAGCAAGTCATTGGCAACTTGCCTACCAGACGGCAAGTTGCCGGTGACTGAAAGCCGAAAATCGTGGCGGCAAGCAGCGGCATCCTGCCGTATTGCCTAGCAACTTGCCTATTTCGCTAGCAAGTTGCCGAATTGCACGGCATCTTGCCAAAGACCCAGCAACTTGCTGTTCGCTTGCCGAAAATTCTCTGAGGGAAGTTCTCAATTTTCAGAAGACTCGTGAAGCATCTCGTGCCTGGCGCACTCTCATCGCGATTCTCATTGATGAGCTCCGTGGAGGATTCGAGGGTGAACTCAGACAACACAGGTAAGTTATTCGATTCAGAATAGGAGAAGATTGATTGAAAGTTTAGAAGTCAGAGTCAGAAACGAATGATGTTTGGCAGAAGGTTTTCTTTCTAGTTTAATTATTTTATTTTGTTTTTGTTTGCACTCTGATTTTTAGATGCTTTTGCAGAGAGTAAAACAAACGACCTAGACCACGTGAAACATGCAAACTTTTGAAATTCAATATCTTAATCGGAAATGGATGATGACCTTTTTGAACTCGTGGTTCAGCCAGAAAAAAGTGAAAGACATATCACATGACGTCTAGAATATAATACTCTTATTTGAATGATTCTCAAATGATTCACTATTAGACTCTGAGTTGAACTGATTTTTATACTCACAACTAACCATAATATAATGTGAGCTACATTTAAAGACTATTTACTTTCAGAAAGAGTTCATCAACGGATCAAATTGAAATGGCAAAAGTGGAGGATGAAGAGGAGCTTCATGCCAAACTTCAACAACTTCGTATGGACTACAATCAAACTCTCCCTTACACATAAATGAATTCTCCTTTCAACTCTGAATCAATTTTTGTATCAACTGACCCGCACCCGAACTTCGATTTCAGCTCTCCCATTTTGTCATATTTATTTTGATCTCTCCGTTTCTAAACGTTCTCAGTTCATATATTTTTCTAGTTTTCGCCCAGTCTTCAATGTGATATTTTGTAAATATCCGGGAGCACTTTCCGCATAGTTTCTTTTTTTGAATTCTTCATTTCATGGCCCACTTTGACTCTGCTTAATTCTAAACCATCTTCCGGCCCATATCCTGTTTCATGGTACCTTCATGACATCAATCATTTATTTTGATTCTCCAATAAAGTATATTCTTGCTAAACGTATTATACACTGGAAGAACCGATAAATCGTCATCGATAAATGTTGTGTTGTCTTTACTAATAACAATCAAGAACTTCTGTGTGTCTGTCTGTGTGTGTGTGTGTGTGTGTTTGTGTGTATGTCGCCGGCCCTAGCGAGTTTTCTAGCGGACCGATTTTTCTGAAACTAAGACAGCTGGATGTAGAATTCTTTCCCGATGATGCCCGTCTGTTTCAATTTTCGAAAGTAAAGGAAATAAGGTCACCAGTTTCAAAAAACCACGTTTTCAGTCCTTTTTTAATACTTCCATTGGGGAGAGGGACACACAGGGGGCCACGTGAATATGATAAACCCCGTAGAACTTTTCACAGTTTTTTCATTTCTAAAAAAAGTGAAGCCAGGCGGTAGGAGGCGCGCAGCGCCGATGACCGACTGGTTTTAAAAAGTACTAAGAGTTTCAATTTCAGTTTTTTTTAAATGTTTCACGCAAGTTTTTAGAAACGTGCCCTTCGATTTTATTCTTTCCAGAAGAATTTTAAAGTTTACGGCGATATAAAATAGATAAGAAATCAAATGCCGTCTACTGAAGATATGAAACTATTTTGGAATTTTACTCGACTCGAAAATGATCCGTTGGTTCAAAAACATTGGTGTCTTCTTCAGAAAACCCAGAGGAGCTGGAACTGTCAAGACAGGTACAAAGAATTACCAAAATTGAGAGAAATAATATTTTCAGAACAAACTAATCCCAGCTCACAAAGAGTTGCATCGGTATGAATTTATTACATTAACAGAGAAAAATGCCTATTTCTAGAATGTTGTGAACGATACGGAGGATCGTAGAAGCGAAGGTGGAAGTGAGATAGATAAAAGAAGGAGTATTTACATTGAAATCTCTTTTCAGAAGGCGGTGGCGGAGGAGGTCATGGAGGAGGCCATGGGGGTAGTCATGGGGGCCATGGGGGTCATGGAGGAGGTCATGGAAGCCGTGGTCACTCATCCACAAGTGGCTCAAGTGCCTATCAGACCCAGTCGATGAGCAAGTCGAGTGGAAGAACTGGGAGTTCTGCATCCACAGACAGAAGTTTCTCTAGAAGCTATTCGAGAGGAAGTAGAAGTGTTTCGACTGGAACAAGTATGATTATTTGAATAATTCAAAACCCATGCTTATTATTCAGCTGCTTCAACAATATCCAGTGGAACACATAGTAGAGCCACAACGTCTACAAAATCCACAAAATCTACTAAATCAACTAACACCGTCCCTTCCAGGAATACTACTAGCAGTGGATACTCACAGAAAAGTGGAAAGTCAAGTAAAAGTAATGCTTTGTCAGCTGTAAATATTTATCGAATAACATATTTCAGGCTCGAAGTATTCGAAATCTTCTTTAGGTTCGAAGTCCATTAAAAAGTCCCGTAGAGATAACTATTTATCTTCGTCACGTCAAAACTCTGGTTAGTCAAGAGCCCGACTAATAACTGAGCCTTTTATACTTTTCAGTTGCATCTCGAAGACAATTGAGAAGTGTTTCCCAAAAGTCGAAAAGTATGCTCGAATATACTCATACTCTGGTAATATGAAATTTCAGGATCCGTGGACACAAGTTCTAGTACTGCGTCGACTGCTGCAAGATCGAGAGGAAGAAGCACTGGTCGGAGAAATAATGTGAATTCGAGTGAGTTACTCGAACCTGTTTCCAAAAGTAATTTGTATCTTCAGCTGCTTCCCAACGTCAATCTAGAAGTGCATCGCGTTCCAGAGGCAGAAACAGTAAGATATATCTGAATTAATCTGTTGTAACACAGTGTGCCGTTTCAGGATCCGTTCAACGCAACAGGTCGGAATCTCCTGTAAAGTCTAGTGAGTTTATCAGTATTAGAATTCTTCTAGTTGTTTTCTTTTTTAGCAAGAGGACAGCATGTGAGCAGGATCGACGCTAGCAAGAAAGCAAACGACGTGCTCAGTCCAACTAATGTAGGTTTCGGGTCTCACTTTTAGAAATGAAACAAATTGTTTTCAGAGATCTAACCAATTGAATCGCAGTTTGTCGGCTCATCATGAGAGAAGTTATGAGCAGAGACGAAAAACACCGAATGGAGTTTGGAACGAAAGTTTCCCAAAGAATACACTGATTGTGAGTTTATCAAAATGGTTTACTTTTTATGGTGGTATTATACATAAGAACGATGAGAATAAGAACTGTTATAAATGAGAATTGGCTCAGGTAGTAACTGTTATAAATAGGAACTGCTATCTTTACTATTATTACTGTACAGATTCTGTGTGTGTGTGTGTGTTTGTGTGTCTGTCGCCGGCCCTAGCGAGATTCCTACTGAACCGATTTTAATGGGACCTGGACAGGTCGATCCAGAATTGCGACGCGATGATGCCCGTCTATTTCAAATTTTGAAACTAATAATAATGAGGTCACCAGGTTCAAAAAACCGCGTTTTCAGGCCTTTTTAAAATTTTCATTGAAGAGAGAGGCACACAGGGGGTCACGTGAATATAATAAATCCCGTAAAACTTATTGCAAATTTTTCATTTCTAAAAAAGTTTTGTGAGGCCAGAGGCGCGGAGCGCCGATGACCGTCTGGTGGATAATAACCATGTAAATAAGAATTATTCAAATGAGAACTAGCAGAATGAGAACTATTGGAATAGGAACTGTTACAGATAAGAACTGTGGCAAATAAGAACACCGACGTCAAAACCAAAACAGCTTTTATGTTCACGTAAAACTGTTTGGCGGCAGTTCTTATATGCTACAGTTCTTATTGCACACGTTCTTATTTTTAACAATTCTTATATATCTAGTTCTCTTATGTATCAATTATCATATGTTCCATTTCTTGTTCCTACCAGTTCTTATTTGTAACAGTGCTCATTCCACTAGTTCTCATTTATAACAGTTCTTATTCTCATCGTTCTTATGTATAATACCACCCTTTTTATTGAAATTATGTTTTTCAGATTTACACAGATGGTTCTTATGTTCGTCGTAACAACTGTTCTGGTATTGGAATATTTGTTGCTCCTGGTCACGAATTGAATAGATCTCAAAGCATTCGAGGAAGAATTCAGAATAATAACTATGCGGAGTTCGTTGCAGTTAGAACAGCATTAGAGAATGCTCTTCAGAAGAGTGAATACCGGTAGTCTATTTTTTGCTTGTTGAAATTTTTAAACCTCTATTCCAGGAACCAGAAAGTTATAATTAGAACAGACTGCCTGAATGTTATCAAAGCACTCAGAGGCGAGATGACAACCAAGTATGATTATAACAAACTTAGCAATTGTATAGTAATACGTTTTTCAGCTATTCGAACGTGAAATCAGAAGTGATTCGTCTTTGTGAACAATTCCCAAAAGGTGTCGACTTTCAACATGTTTATGCTCATGAAGGTGACCCTGGTAATGAGTTGGCGGATACATTGGCTGGTTTGGCTACTGGCCACGTTCAAGGAACGGATGGTGGTTTCAGAAGAAAAAGCAGTGCGAGCAGAGGTATAGAGTATTGCTAAAGAAATTACCAACTATCAATAACTTCAGAAAGAAATCGTCGTCGATCGAAATCCAATGATCCTACAATGATACGCATCGGAAGTCACTCAATTCAGGGGAGAGAAAACAAAACTATCTAGAACTCTGTCTATATTTCTCAAATGAATGATTCGAGCAAAAATTGTTTTATCAATATAATAGTGATTCTAATGCACAGCAAACGTTGTAATCTGTTAGTTATGAGATCAGGTGCTTCTAAAGTTAAAGAGACTCAAATCTCGATAGAGTTGCCGTCAATTAACTCTTTTCGAACCAATGTTTCAAAGTCTTCCTCGGTTACATTGTCTGATTGAATCTGAAAATCTAGTGTTTGTATTGAATTGGTATTCTCATTCTTACATAGAATTCTCGTCGAATAGCTTCACTGTCAATTGAATCATCTAAGTACTTATCCAGAATTAGACTGTTAACATTGATCGCTGTACCATTTCCATCTTTGGGACTACGGTTTTGAGGATGATCAACTGTAAGGAAATTTTTTCTCTAAATTTTTCATTCATTCTTTTTTGTTAGCTCACTTACCAGCAGAATATCTCAACTGAACAAAAGCTTGTGCTTTTCCGGCGACCAGCATTATTGGAACTGTATTTCCTTGAGATATCAAAGTTTGAGGTTTTTGAAGTTTACAACAGAATCTCGCTCCCGTAACAGTCTTATCATCGTACATTTTCAGTTCAACACCTTCTTCATAACATCCCTGCACACAATTTCCGATTACAGAGTCAACGATCACTACGATTCGTTTCCCTTCAGGCGCCTGGAAGTAACATTGTCCATGATTCATAGAAATCAAACTTTCTGACTCACCTGAATGTGATAATTACATTTCCGAACTCCATTTACAATATATTTTGGTTTCATATTGATTGTGAACTTTCTTTGTGTTTCCCCTGCTACCAGAATTCCATTACATTTTGCTGGATTTGATGTCTCGATACCAGTACAATCCTTTCCTCCGTAACCAGGTGGACATCTAGAGTAACAGCCTTTTTATGGGATGGAAAACACATCACTTACACACAAACATTGCAATTTCTTGGATGTTGATAGCCTCCATTGACACACTTTATCTTGTTTCCACATTTTGATGAACAATCGTAATGTCTGTTTATTTTTGCAACATCCAAGAAAGAAGGACCACGAAATTGTCCCATCGTGTTTTGCATATTTATATCTTTTGCAACAATTGTGTTTCCTCCGTCAATTGAGAATCTTAAACGATTATTATGTTTACTCATTTTTCATAAGAAAAACGAACTCTGTTGGTCTATAATGCATCACACTTCCAATGTCATACTTTTGACCATAAGTATCCATATTTTTCATTCCAACTACAGCGAAATCATAGAAATTCTTCTGTGCGATTCTAGATTTTATAATTTGAACATAATTGCCACGATCGTATCTGGATTGCTCATGGAAGAGTCCGAGAGCATGAGCCAGTTCATGCGATGTTATTCCAAACATTTCACATCCAGTTCCGATATTCAAAATTTGTGCTTTTTGGGCTTCATCTCTGCCGACTGTACTCCAGCATCCTTCTTCATTTCCAGACATTAGCAAATAAACTTCTTCATTTGTTCTTTTTTTGAATGTTACACATGTATTCTTCTCCCAAAATGTCATAGCAGCGATGAGTGATGAACGAGAGTTTTCAGCTGAAAGTTCAAATATTATTGATGGATATAAATTAGAAACTAACATAGAGAAGAGTGCAGTTCAAATGGAACATAAGGTAACCATATTGTACTTGGATATTGCTCATTACGAAAAGCAGTTCTTTTTCTTCTTGGATGATCAAGTTGCTCTCGAACAATATTCGATAGATGCTCAAATGATAAATGAATATCTCCTTGGAACAATAAATCTCTGAAATAAAAACAACTTTTCCAAATGATACTTCAGAGAAAATTACCTTTTTGATCGATTGATATCTGAGATACTGCTCAATCGATCTGTATATTCATGTTTCGGATAAGATATTCCAGCAAAATCCTGAAAAAAAATTCAAAGAAGATGCAACAATATGAATGAGAACTTACCGCAAAAACATCAGGAGTTTCAAGTTCTGTAATGGATGATAAAATATCTCGAAGTTTGAATTGTTGAAATGGATTTATTAAATCTGCCAGCTGGAAATCATAATAATAAGAAAGAGTATTTGATACTACTATCTTACTTTTGGAATTTTGGGAAGTTCAATTCCATTTGAAGTATCAAAGTAAATGCAGAAAAGGACAAAGATTATACGCATCACAATCAGATCGACAATGATTTTCTTCTGAGGAGATGGAGAAGAATTTGTATCTGGTTAATTAAATTGAATGTAGAAAATCCTTGCAACAAATCAAAAACTTTATATTCAGAAAATCAGAACAGAAAAAACGAGATGAATGAAACTAAAAAGATCGTGTCGAATGCATAGTAATGTCTGGCGAAGGCGTCAGAAAAGAAGAACGACAGATGACAGCTTCTTTATCTTTTCTGATTGATAGAAAAAAGAGATACTGTTGTTGTAAAGACCAATATTCTGTTGAACTTGGGAGGGTGTGACGTACCAAAGTTCCTGATCTGTTTTAAAAAAATGGGAAGAATAGTTGAGGATGATAAAGTTTTTGGGAGCTTTCTTTTTATTGGAAATTAGCATTCAATGATTCTGTGTTTCGTTTTACTTTGCTTGATATAAACTCAATATTTCGTTATCGAGTTTTAGAACAAAAATTATGTACTTGATCAGCAGATCTCTTATGCACTCAACAATTGTTCATCCACTTTACACTGGCACTTTTTCCTGACTCATTTTTAACTTTTTGAATCAAATACTTTCAGTCACTTCTCTTCATTTTTCTTCCTTCAATCAAATATTTACTTTTCAATCCCTTCAGCTTCAAAATGTTCTTCTTATCAATTGTCGCCATTCCACTTTCAATTAAACCTCATTGTCCCAATTGTACTTTTCAATTCCTCCTCCCTCTTTTACTCTTTTTTCATTAATGCTCTTCCAACATATCATTTCACCCGTCAGGTGTTCTTTCAATCGATTTTGACCCAGATATTTCTAAAGCTCTATTTCTCTTATTCTCTCGTCCTCTACCTCCGCTTTACGCATGATTCATTCACTATTGTGACGTTCTATTTTTATTTGCTTTAGACTGCAGAAACTATTCGAATAGTCTTATTATTCTTTATAGAAAATGTCGAGAGAACAGAAACAAAATCCAAGTTTTTCTGAAAGTAAGGATTGTTTCAAAGATAATTTCTCTTTTGAATTTCATATAATTTCAGTCCGCCAACGTCTCCAATCCGGTGAAGACTTCGATTTAGCCCATCGGTTACAAGAAAGAGAGTATGAGATGTAAGCGAAAACGACTACGCAGACGCCCAAAACGCCCAAAGTTTCACTTTTAAATTTATAATTCGACAGGTACTACAATCACAATCGTAATGTAAATGGAACGATAGTGAGTGATAGGAGAAAAACGCGAGAGGAACAAATGGCTGAGGATGAACATTCAACTGCATTAAGAAGATTGGGTCAAGCTGAAAGGTATGAGTTGGTGTGGATGAACTCGTAGAAACTTTGTTCTGTGTGTTTTTCAGTAAAAGTTATAGTCAAAAGAGAGAAATTATGACCGTACAACCTCTAATACAAGCACACCATTAAATAAATTGAGAACATTTTCGAAATGCAAAAAAAAAAACCATAGCTAAACAAGTGATTTGTTATTATTCCAGATGCATGACTGATGAAGAATATGCCAGAAAACTACAAGAAGAAATGGATCGACTGGATGCAGTAGAACAAATGGATAAAGATGAACAACTGAGAGAAGATGCAAGATTGGCGAAGATACTTCAGGAAGAATCTTTCAATAACGTTCCATCGTCATCTTCTCACGATTTGATTTCATTTGATGATCAGGTACCAATTACAACTCGATATGTCACTGAAGTTCAATATAATAACATGGCTAATCGGTTTCTTGGTTTGTGCATGCTTACTAACTTTGTCACTTCTGAATATTTTAGAAGAGCAACCAGCTCGACCACCTTCTAACATAATCGACTTTTCACCCACTAACCCGTTCTTGCATGATGTCGAAGAGTACTACTCACAACAACAACAACAACAACATCGGAATTAGTGAAGTGTGTTCCTTTCTTCTTCTTCCATAGTCGGCTAAAAACCACACAACTAGAATCAGCATGCTTGTTATTGTTTTTCAGCCAATTCCATCATCATCCACAACAACATCATCTACTTCACAATCGGCTAACAACTCATGAATCATATCGAACTTTCGATTTCTTCCATCACTGTTATACGCGCTTTCTTTATTTTGTTCCATATCTCTTTATCCTTAATAAATACTTCTCGGTTTGATAGTTCAGCATCCTTTAAAAGGGAAATGGAATAAGGTCAGCAGTGTGTTGGGTTATTGAATGTTGTACAGGTGAGAACAAAAACACAAATGACCGAAAAGAACAAAATGGGAGGTGAATACAGGTCAAGAGGAAGAGAGACATCGAAAAGGGGCGGTAGTATTTAAGAATGACCGAGACTGGTCCGACCTCCGACATTCTGGTCTTCTTCTTCCATTTCCATTTTCACTTCTTGACCATCTCCCATCATGAAACATCTTCTCATTGCTACTCTGGTTTTCGCGGTCAGTTAATTTGTCATTTAAACAAAACATAATGTCTTTGTTGTGTTTCTACACACATTTCCCACTTATACTAGCAAATCTAGTTTTCAGTCTATCATCTGGAATGTTCAATCTGAAACTGATATGTACGATGATTCATCAATCGTTCGAAATGAAGAAACGGAAGAAGTTAAACCATGTGAGTTTTCCACTTGAAAATGAATCGAAAATTAGCTTTCTCGGCGAATTTTCCAAAGTTTTGAAATCCAGTTTATGTTACAAAAAAAGACAAATTTACGACTTTGTGATAGCTTCAAATGAATTAAGACCATCAAACCGATCGGATTACATTAGAATCTTTTTTGTTTAATTAATTTATTGATAGGCGGAATGAATGAGGTGTGGATGGTGTGTTCCTCTTGTGAAGAAGAATGTGGTAAACCACCTAAACCATGTCCAAGAATCTGTCAACCTGCACGTTGTCAATGTCCAGCACATAAAGGATTCAGAAGAAATAATGATGGAGAGTGTATTTTCTGTCATGATTCTGTCCCAAAACTATAACTTGTTGTCTTCTTTATTCTCTTTGTTAAAACTTGTATATAGAAAAAGTTCACCCGTTCTCTATTATTAAGAAATGAAATTGATTCGATTATTTCTTCCACATTTCATTGAGAAGAACAAAATGAGTATCTGATTCTTTTTCCAGCTGACGACTCGGTCTAGTTGTTATCATTGTATGAGAAGGAGGTGCATCTGATAGCATTTCACTTGTTTCTTGAGATTCAGGATTGAAAAGAAATGGAAGAGCTCTCCTGGAAAAAACTAAATTTGCTGGGATAAATCTTGAATCTTATATACCTGGATGCCAGTCGAAGTTGTTTGTTTTGAAAAACAGCAACAATTGGGAATACGACAGCGTACACTGGGATAACCAATAAAACAACTTCCGAGAAAGGGGCAAAACCAACAAGTAGACGATCGTCAGCAGATCTAAATATTCTTATAAAATCTTAACTCTATCAGAAAATCTGAAAACCTGTATAAGATCGCAAAAACGAGCATTGATCCCAAACCGACGAATCCGAGAATAGCATGAACAGTTATCGAAGGAATCAAGATTTTCATTATTCTCACATTTTCCTTCAATATATTTCTATTACAGGGGAAAATTATTTTGAAATAAATGTACCTGAAGTTGGTATCGTTCTGAAAGTGAATGCATCGCTTTGTTCACAAATTCATTCACTTGTCGTCGTTGATTTGATTGTAATAACACTGAAACTCCCAAGTTTTCGAGGGTGGGAATAAGGACAGCTTACCTACGAAATAAACCAATGTGATAACTTCAAGTGCTGACATGAAACACAAAGAAAATACTGATGTTCTTGGATGTGAAACATATGCAGTACAATAGTGAACATATCCAGGATCTGATCGAAGAAGTACTGAGAAAATAGCAACTATGGTGCAAACAATCCATTGACCAACTACTAAAGAAAGTCCCACTGTTCGAGATCCATTTGCCTACAAGAATAACACTTATTTTTTTAAAAAACGGCGACAGTTTTCACTTCATAGGTTTTATATTTCAATGTTGCAATAGTTCTTTCGATTGCCAGAACAATGATTCCGCAGAGAGTCGCATAGATTGAAAGAACAACTGGAAATCGAAGAATCGCACACTTTCGAGCTTCATACATTGAATCACAAGCATTGTCAGCTGTCAATGTTAGTATTAGACTGGAAATAAAACTAGATAAAACGTTCGGTTTCTGTTAGAACTCACTGATAAAATGCTATGAAATCCAGTTGTAAACAAGCAATAAGTGCTGCAAATGCAAGAGAAGCAAGTGAAATTCGAAGATTACGATGTAAGTTCCTTGATGAAGAGTTTAGAAGAACGTAGATGAATAAGGATGAGGAGATGGCACCAAATGAGCAGAAGAAGATGTGGACAAGCCGAATTGTCTGAAAATAGGCTTTATGTTTTTTCAGCTCATGGAATTTTCAGTTTTTACCTGCATAAAAGAATTGGTGGTAGCATGAAATGCAATTTGGCAATCATCTTCAGTATAGTTTTGAATGGAAACGGAATACGAAACGAGCGCCTGCAATGACATGTTAAAAAGTCATTAGAAAAGAACCAAAAAGGGAGAGGATTGGGGCTTAGACGATTCTCAGAGTGGCCAAATTTGAGCCTCAAAGGAGCAACAGAATTGCTAATTGAGTCCGTCTGCACTTCCTCTCGTAACGTCATCTGCTTCTTTCCCTCGGTTTTTTGTCAAAAAATACAAGATCTTACCTTTCTGGCAGTTTTCACGAAACCATCAGAGGTCATGTGTTTTGTCTGGAAAAATAAAGAGAAATTCAAGATATAGAGTAGTCGACGGAGAAAAGATGAGAACCGAAAAACGTGTGAAGAGTAGATTATGCAAATGGAGACTTCCGGAGGGACGAGACAAACTATTATGGGAAAAGGGAAAAGAGAAGAGGAAGATGATACGAAAGTATTGATGAATTCATTTTAGAGGATAAGTCTGTAATTCTGAAAGAGACGTGCAGAATTATATAATCTGTATTATGAGTTATGTAAACTAAAAAAGGATGAAAGACGTTCATGAAACTAAAGAAAACCTTCGCTTACAAGCGCTCTAAACTATGAATAGTTTTATTTTGAAAATTAAAAAAAATTTCAAAAACTGGAGCAATATGGAATAAGCTTTTGAAAATTGTTGCCAATTTCATAATTGAGGTATTAATGTGTGGTTCGTTTCAATGTTGATAGTTTTTCATCTATTTTATGAAGCTCTATTTCATTACGACTGAAGGGAATAATATGGTTGTTGTTTTCATGCAGAATGCATATTGATGGTTGGTAAATGTTCATATGCAGTTTATACGAGAAAAGAAAAACGGACCTTGATGAAAAATATATTTCTTAATGGAAAATATGGTTGACCAAAAAAGGAGGAATATGGAAAAAAATGTGTCTTCGAGAGAAGAAAGAAAGAAGAAAACATACTTCTGAGTGAGCTCTGAAGAAGAAAAAGAAGAAGAACAAACACTATGGCAGAATGTAAGTGAGCAGATTGAGTCCCTTCTTCAGAGAAAAAAAGGACAAAAAAAGAAAAAAAATGGAAGAAAATGGGAAAAAAGAAACGGAAAAGGACCGTGAGAATCTTTTTTTTAGGTTGCCATGAGATGAAATATAATTTCTGATAGTAAGAGCATCTGGTACTTCTGTCGATTTCGAAATAAAAAACTATATTTTTTGTATTGTGAAAAGTAAATGAAGGCAATATTGACGATCAATGAATGATGCGAAGTTTATTAGACCTAACCGAAGGCGAGGAATTGTGTTTACAAAATGGATTGAAAAAGAGACCTAGAACGAAGTATCGCTGATGGAAAGTATATTTTAAAAGAACAATTGTGGGGAAATTAAGTTTTCTTGATTCTGAAAGACCTGAACATTGAATAAGATGGATAATTTTTGAGTTCGAATTTATTCTGTCAGTCTGTGTTCATTTCAACCGACAGACATGATTTATATGTTTCAAATTCCAAGTTTTTTTTTCAACTAAACTTCAATACGAATAACTATAAGTGATAATTTAAAGGAACGTATGTACTGATAATTGTTCAACACGAAACTAGTAAATTGAGAAATTGTGATTGACTGGAAATATGGAAAAAAAGTGCAGGTTTTAAAATTATAAAACATATTTCTTTTAGAGCTGACTATGAAATAAATTTTTCAAATCAATTATTTCCTGTTCAACTACTTTTTCCAGCTCAGTTGGGATCTCGCTTGAAAACCAGATCAACTGGTGGACCATGAGAAGAGGTCGGATGGAGTCGCAAGCTGAATTTTGAGGCCAAGCCAAGCAAGTCGTAATCAATTCCAACACTGAACTGTAGAAAGAAATGTACTTTTTACGAAACAAAACCCGAAAAACGTGTTTTTGGACTTTTTATAAGGGATACCTCTTCAGGCTAGGTTTTTTGAAGAGTCTGAACCATCTGAACCTTCCTCCGTTGTCGATATCAAATTTTAGAAACAGCAATAGAAACGATTTTTTCTTGTTGATCTCATTACGGTTTTCTCACTCACTTGAATTCACATTATCTCTCCGAGCAGTGCTTCTTTCTCTTGATCTTGCAGCAGTCGACGCAGTACTAGAACTTGTGTTCACTGATTCTGAAGTTTTGATACACTAGTGTATAGAAGCTTAAACTAACTCGGCTCTTGGGAAACAATATCTATTATTTCTGAATAGAGATCATATTTACAGTTGTTTATCTCACTGTTGCCTTTGCTTCTACAATAACCAAGTTTTTTGAAACAGCAAACGAAAATTTCAAGCGAACTCACCACTCAATAAAAGGATTCAGAAGTGATTTCCCAATCTGAAACTACGTCTTCAGTGTTCTATTTTCGCTTAAACTCGATAGTTTTCAAAAGATGAGGGGATCATTGGGACCGATATTGATGGTCACCCAATTTTCTAGAAAACGTTGGTAAATTTCCTTCAGTGAATTTACACAACAACTTCGACAGTTCAAATGTACATTAAAATCTTCCGTTTGTATATACAATATTATTCCTCGATTCACAATTCCATTTTGATTGTTTTTCAAGTGGGTCTCTCTTATTTACTTCAAGTAGAAGCTCATCTTCGGACACAACGAAACTTATTGAAATTACTGAAAAACAAACGGCTCGTAAGCTTTTTCCTCTTTGAAATACATATCTTTGTACATCCATTCTCACTCTTCGAACAATTTTATAAACAACAAAACTGGAACGAGGACGTCTACACATTCTTCCGTTCTGATTAAAAACGTCGCATGCAGGACACCAGAAAAAGTAAATATTATGTTTTTTTTTTCTCGTTCGCCCGTCCACTTTTCCTTTTCAATAAACATGGATTACTTTTCTTTAAAAAAAACTATTTTCTACTGCGGTTTTGTTGATCCAACTCTGGTCAATCGTTAGAAAATTGGGCTCTATACGGTTTATGTGGACCCATGAAGAATTATGTGGACCCAAAATAATTATGTGGACCCAAAAATATTTATGTGGACCCAAAAATAATTATGTGGACCCATCTTTGAATAGTTATAGAACATTCTTTTTGGACTCTAAAACTTATGAATTTTTCATTTTTGAGTATTATGTCCTAGAAATCTTAGTTCTCTAAACTTTTTCAATTTTTATTTTGAGTAAGAAATTTTCACAGTTCCGTTTGAAAAAAAGGCTTAGGAACTCGGTTTTCCAGTCTAATTTTGGATGTGGCTACCTTTATAACTCTAAAAGAAGTATCACAAAACAAATGAAACTCAATGCCTAAGCCTTTTTTCCAAAAATTGAAAAAGTGTAGAGAACTAAGTATTTTAGGACATAGTACTCAAAAATGAAAAATTCATAAGTTTTAGAGTCCAAAAAGAATGTACTATAATTTTTCAAAGATGGGTCCACATAATTATTTTTGGGTCCACATAATTATTTTTTGGGTCCACATAATTATTTTTGGGTCCACATAATTCTTCATGGGTCCACATAAACCGTATAGAGCCGAAAATTGTTTAGATCTACTGTTCAACATTTGGTGGCAAGAAACTGAACTCGTTTGTTTATAAGGATCATAAAAATTACCAATCTTCTTTTCGGTTCGGATTATGGTGAGAGTTTTTTATACGGTAACATCAAACTTGTCTTTTTTTTTGAACGTAATTTTCAAGTGGATATTGGGATCAGAAAAAAACCGCAAACCCAGTTTCGAATAAAATTTTTCAGTGATTTTGAATCCTTGTCTTCCTTAAATGTCATGTCGATTAGAAGGGTAACTTGTCACAAAACGGCACTTGAAATGCATGAGCAAGCAGCTGAATGAAATTCTATGTCTATCTGATTCATACACTATTCTCATTGTCTTCGTTTTCAGTACTTCATCTTCTTTTTCCTTCTTTTTCTTGTTCCATTTATCCAGGTAGTCACTGTCTATTAACCCTTTTTAGTTTCTTCTTCTTCCTTTGTTTTTATATTTTCTTCATTTAAAAGCCAAAAGGGTAGAAGAGAGAAAAGAGATTAGTGGGACCACGTAAAAAGTCACAAAACCATTGAGCCATATAATAATACTCAATGGTAAAAGTTGTGCACCGGACACAGAGTAAAAATGCTTTTTTCGGGTCTTTTCTAAGGATTAGTATCTCGAAGTTGGGTTCATTCGTCATTTTTGAGACACTTGAATCCCCTCCAACCGTTCAGGGATTACGCCCTTCTTTCCTTTATGATTCAAAATTTGTTTCAGTGTTACTGGAAATTTCATTCATTGCAAAGAAACACTTTTCAAGACTAGAATTCTGACCTGCTTAAAATTATGAATCTCAAGGAGAGGTCCCAAATAAGATTGGGAGTTTTTTCACCAAATGAACCCTATTCAAATGTTTTCCACTTTTTTTAAACGTGAACTAACTAGAAATTCCTTCCACGTTAATCTCTGTAAATCTCCTCCAAAAAATCAGTTTCTCGAAATTCTACATCATGAAATGGTTCACCTTTCAAACGCTTCTAATTTGCACTTCTTCAATGTAAGTTTACCTTTCGATTCGATAATAGAATTCTTTATTTTATAGCTTGTGCAACAGATATTGTGCTCATATCGATTTTAACTCGACGGATATTTTTGATTCGAGAAGTGACAGTTTTGGCACAAACATTGGAATGAAATATGTATGCTATTTTATTAATGTTGATTTTTTTATATCTTCATTTCATTTAGAAAAAAGAGGACAAGTATTGTTTCATCAGTTTCTCATCTAATTCAATGCCCAAAGATTTGAGTGTGAGCAGGATTTACGATTGCTCCGAGCATTTCAATGGAACGGTCAAAGCAGGGTCCCTAGCAATCGCTGAAGATTCAATTTTGAAGAAAAACAAGTGTTATTACCAACACGATTGGATCTTTTGTGTCTGTAATGTCACATATTGCAATTCTCCACAATACTGGCCGGTTCGTAGAATCAATTTTCATTGTAATATTAAGAATTTCCTTTCCAGTTAATGCTTGCGAGATTTTCTCATGACTTTCCTGACAAGACACGGAAAAAATCCAAAGTGTTTGAAGAAGCTGAAAAAATTAGAAATATGCTAAAGCTAAATGTTACTGTCAATAAAAACACAAAGATGGATTATAGAGAAAACTTGAGATGTCTGGTATGGTATTCGGATACACTTTTTCAAGGTTAGTTTATTTTAATATGTTTTCAAATAATCCATTTGTTTGATATTCAGAAGAGGAAAACCCAAGATTCTATTTCTACAACTACATAACAACTCTTCATCGTGCTCCACCACTTGCAGATGCTCTAACAACTCCTCCAGTTGAAAGGAAAGAAATTGATTGGGGAACTAAAGAGAATTTTAAAATGACAAAAATATTCACAACTGAGAAAGAGCCATTTGAAGATGGAACACATGAAACTGATCGTGATTACAGAACATTTCCTTTTGAAGTGAAACAAGATATGAAGAATCTTGCGACTGCTTCAATCCTTGTTGTCAGTGGAATAGTTGTATTCACTATTTCATTGGTGATCACTGTCTACTTTTTGTGGTCCATTTGTCGCAGGTAACAAACATAATTTTCACAGTCAGCAAAAAAGATCCTTCAATTTTCAGAGTCCAAAATCATTCATTGTTCACTAGAACTAATGATGATGGAGCTAAACGAAGATACAAGAGTTGCTTCAAATCTCCTCAGTTGCCAATAGAATTCGTGAAAAGACGTCGCCATAAAAAAAGTGATGCCGAAGCTGGACCATCCATAAAGTAGTTAGTTTTGTATGATCTAAAGTCTCAAAGTTTTGAATCACTGTTTTCAGATCGGAATCACAAGAACAACTATGGAAATGAACTAACTTTTGTAAAAAAAAGGATTCTAGATGAAGAAATTGTCACATTATATTAGTTTTCATCCAAAGAGGAGAAGCCATTCCTTCCCTATTTATTGCTCTCTTCGCTCTTTTGCAGAGCAATAACACTTTGCCACGTCATTTTGACACCCTCCACCAATCCAATTACCAATCCGACGGCAGGGTTGTTGTAAAGTGAAGACGGCGAAAAACTTGTTGTTTAGAGTGCTGGAATATTGAATTCCTGTGTTTCTATTACTTTGCCTGGATCTAGTTTAGCACTTTTTCGATAATCCAAAACAAAAGACGTCTTGAGGAGGTCATTGAAAACAGATTAGAAAGAGCTGGACAGCGATTTTTGGAGAGTGGGAGGGATGAGTGCCCGAAGCAGCCTTTTCTTATTTTTCCCCCTTCTTTTCCGATCACTCCTTTTGGATTTTCTGTGTACATATTCAAAATGAAATGAATAAATACTAAGAGGAGAAAGAAGAGGAACGGAGCATTAAAGGTATTCAGAAAAAGGAAATTAACATTTGGAGTAGGAGGAAAAGAAAGAGGTGAGAAACGGAAGTGTCGTTTTCCTTTTTAGAATTGTAAATGATGTGCCAAAGGATGTCTTCAGGCGTCCCCTTTTTCGTAGATATGACTTTTCGAATTACCACCTCTGATCTAATTCAATCTTCTTACAAATTGCTACTTTGTAACATGTGTTTGCACTTCGCAATTTGAGAGCATTTCCGGAAGAAAAGAAAGTAGTTCACATATTCCTCTATCGTCTCTTTCTTCATCTTCTTTATGCCCATTTTGTTAGAAATTTGATATTGGCAGTCAAGAAGCCAATTCAGATTTTGTTTGATTTTCTTCACGGACAAAAGTAGATTATTGTTTTGTCGTTAAGCTATAATAAGATTTCCAGGTTTAACGAAAACTGACTTGCGAACTGAAAGTCTAGAGATTAAGATGATATATTTTTTAATCTTTTATGTTTTTCATTCCCATTCTTAATCTGTGTTCCTTTTTTTAACCAATAACGTTTTTTGGAGGCAAAATGCTTTCAAAGCCTATCAATTATTGAATTGATAGTATTTTGGCAACATCCTTCAGCTAACATAGATATATCTCTCTTACTTATGTTTATCATATCAACCACCCATGTCTGCTTCCCCAAATTTATCATGTTTTCTTCATTCCTTCTTTCTCTTTACTTCTTAAAACTATGCTATTCCCACTACTACATTTATTGGTAACTCAGCTCATCTGATGGCCGTAAAAGGTCATCCAATCTCATCAACACATCTTTTCCGCTTCTTCTCCATTTATTCTTCAAGAAACCCAATTAGAAAGCGACGCGGCGTCGTGAGAAACTGTCTTCTACTCTTTCGTTTTTCATCATCATCTTTTCAATGTATTGAATATATTTTTTCCCCGAAAATGGAGCATTCTAAAGCTTTTTTACCCCCGTTTGAGCACTTTCCTTTTTGGTGGTACTTCCCATTCCATCGTCTTTCATACACGCGAAAATGAGAAATGTCGGATTAATGTGAAGGCATAGGGACCCAAGTGAGTAACTCGTAAAATTTATGGTTATTGGATATCCGAAGACGAAGTGCAAGGAGTGACCAGTTTCCCGTTTTTTGATGTTTCGAACTATTCTTATCAAATAGGAGGTTTAAAAAAGAAGACTATTCAATCCTAGAAACCTTTTCATATCCCATTTCACTTCTTACCTTTCTTGCCCTCTCATATGATTTATATGTGTTTCTTCTTACTCTGCTTTTTATTTTCGTTCCCCTTTTCACTCGAAACCTCCGAAAATTTAAATAAGTTTTATTACAGAATGCGAAAAAGACTTTTATTATTATGCATAACAACCAAAATACTCATTGTATCAGAAGCAGTACAGTATCCATGGACATTCGATAATGATTTGTTTGGAGGTAAGTGTTCTTCTCACTATATACATCTGTAAGTTTCTGTGTAGAAAGAATAAAAAACTGATACATAAACACAATTGAGGTCTCTCACTCTTTTTTGGCTCACAAAATTCGAATTTCCGTCTCAACCGCGCGGCGAGAATTCACTTTGCGCATGTCTTTTTTGTGACATCTTTTCCAGAATCTCTTCTGTCCGATCACGATAGTCTGAGAACACAAAAAAGTGTTCGTTACTTTTTCCGCCTTTGCAAAAAGGAAGGAAGGTTTACATAAAGCTCCGGATGACTTTTTTGTTTTTGCCATTTATTTGTTATCCATAAAAAGTTGCTCGTATCCTGAAGATTTTCATTATAGTAAGAAACGGCTTCCTGAGTGAAGCTTTTTTCAGTTAGACTTCAACACAACTATATTTTATATTCATCCAAAACGCTTATCGTATTTTAGCCCACGGAGGATTTTGTTAAATCTAGCTTCGAATAACAAATATAACTAACCTAGCACTAACCTTCTTTCTGAATTTCCTTCAATTTTCTTTTGCCACCCCAACTGCGAATTGTTGATGAACGAGTGCTTAGTGCTCTTGGACATTCTAAGATTTCTTCGAACCTTTATTCTCTATTTCTCGTCTAAGTTAACACTATTTCTTTATGATGATCCCCTGAAATCAAAGGAATTATTCATCAATTTACTTGCCACAAGATTCCCACGATTTGTCCATCGGCTCACAAGCTCTCGCCTACTCGCACCTCCGCTGCCTTATTTTCGAGAGTATCAAAACGGCAACATTTGGGTCATACTTTCTCATTCCCCAGTGACTTTTCCACCCATTCTCATGCATTTCTTGTCATTCTCTTGATCATAAAAGCACTCTAAACGTACCAAATAGTGCTTTTGGGTCTAATAAAACCGCAGTTTCCTGGACGGGAATACCTGCCCCTATAGTCAGCAGGCAGCAGGCGACGTCAACGCCTTCTTCTAATCGGAGACTCCGTCGGCCAGTAAATGTTTTGGGCCAATCTAATTTCTAACCAATTCGGCCCTCCCAGTTGTATTCCCGCAGAAAAGACACGTTACTCAGTAGTTTTGTTCGCTACAATAAAAAAGAAAAAGTGTTTTCTCAAGAAGTGAATACTTTTATATAATACTCGAATAATTGGCTCCATCAGTAAGAATCTTGATGTTATTCTTCTTCATATTCAATCATTTCAACTTATGAAATATTCTTTTAGATCCCTCACATCTTTATAGAAAAGAAACCTTTTCAGTTTCAGATTAGATATAGTTGGAATTATTGGTTTTGGAATCACTTGTGATTGTTTACAGAATCCTTACTTTCTCACTCTGGAAATTTCAGAGGATTGTGTCGATGTGCAAAAAACTTTATTCATGAATAATACAATCAATTTTGCTGATTCAAACATGAATGATGAATCGCACCTATCTGTTGATTCAAAAAATCGTAGTAGCTTTGTCGTCATCAAATACACTGAAACGATTTTCAGTACTACAACTTAATTTTTGTTGATACATGTTTTCTAATTTTGTCTTGAGATTTCCTACTTATTTCGCCTTCTTGTCTTCTCAATTGCTTGCCCCTTTCACATCCTTCTTTTCCTCGTCTTTTACTGATTCAAATATGCAAAATGTCCAATGTCTGCGCATCTTGACAAGACATGTTTCCGGGGTAGAACACGTTTAAAGGTGGGCTCTAGGAGCCAAGGGCAATCTGAGTGTGTTTCTTCATCTAACCAGTCGTTGCCACCTCAAAAAAGTACATTCAATCAGTCTTCCTCTCCTTTTTTAGTCTAGCTCTCTTTTCATCTTCCTCCTACTTTTGAATGTACATTTTGCCGTTTTCGACACCAATTAGCCGACAAAACTCGTAAATAATTCGGAGACGAGCAAGTACTGTGTCAGTCGCTAGTGGCAACTTTTTGATGCTCTCCTCTCTCTTACTCCAAAATTTCTTATTTTTCGTTTCTTTGTTCACTTTTTCCCACGACACCGCCTTCTTCTTTTACAGAAGATTCCGCAGAATATTATGATACCATGGCTCTTGACAGCCTGTATATATCCTTGTGTAATAGGTAAGTACCCAGTACTCTAGATGAAAGTGACAGTATATCCTTCATTCATTTTCAATTAATATTACTTTTGTAGGTCCCGACTTCTGGGGTCTTCTTCATGGAGATTGGAGGATGTGCACAGCAGGTCAGATGCAGTCACCAGTTAACATTGATCCATCACAACTTCTCTATGACCCTCATTTAATGCCTATTAATATTGAAGGCAATATTGTGAGTTGTTTTCCCCCTAAACTTCCGGATTAATTATTTCTGTTATTAGGTGGAAGCAGTATTCGAAAACACTGGTCAGCTCCCAGTTGTAACAATCAAAGATCTCCCAAACAAACCAACAATAAATATAACAGGAGGCCCAACAATGCCTTATCGATACAAACTTCATCAAGTCGGTTTTCTGAAACATTATCGCTTTCCAATACTTGATTTTTTCAGGTTAGTGTACACTTTGGAAGAGCAGATGAAGGGGAAAAAGGATCAGAGCATACGGTCGACAGAGTTCGTTTCCCAGCTGAGATTCAATTGTTGGCATATAACAGTGCTCTTTATCCAAACTTTAGTGTGGCAATGACGTCTCCAAGAGGACTTCTAGCTGTTTCTGTTATTGTCGATGTGAGAATAAATTTTTTTGCGACTAGGATAATTCTATTTTGTAGATTGGAAAAACAACAGCTGTAGAGTTGAGGAGACTAACAGTCGCTTCACAGAGTATCACATATAAAGGTTTGATTTTTATTTCCTCGAACAAAAGAAATCGGAACTTTTTGGAGATATCTTTCATTTAAATAAATAGTTCATGATGGCATTTAATGGCATAATCATTCGATACTCTGGTGCCTTTGAATTAGAGGTTTCACAACAATATATTTTTTTTCAGGTCAATCAACAAACCTAACAGACTTCCAACCAGCAGCTCTTCTTCCAAAAACATCTCATTATGTAACCTATGAAGGCTCATTGACTTATCCAGGATGCCATGAAACAGTAACCTGGGTCATTTTGAACAATCCAATTTACATAACGAATGATGATGTAAGTTTACAACATGCTTATCATAGATTAGTTGAACTGTTCAGCTACAAATTTGGAACGAGCTGCAGAAGACGGAAACGAAACAACCGGAACCATCGTTTATGACACCTGCATATCGGCCACTGAAGTCGTTGAATGGACGACTACTCCGAACGAATATAAATGTTGGATCAAAGGTAATTAAACTAGAATACTTGTAACTTTCAATTAGTCATCATCTAGGAATCCACGTCATCTTCAAGTTGCCCATCAAATATTTACGTTGAAATGGGTTATCGAGCTAATCCTGGAAGAAATAAAAGAAATGACTCGGTAAGTTTCATCGTCCATGAATGAGTTAATGCAACTCCGAATAACTTTCAGGTTTCTCGAAGGTATCTTTCTAAATCAGAAGTATTTGAAATTGATAACATTCGACCTGATGAAATTTCAAAAATCAGATCATTTTGAGGATATTCTAATCGTGTTTTTTTCTTTCTGAATACTTGAGTACAGTGTCGTCGTTTTGCTCATCTTTGCCCCCATAAGACTCACTTATTGATTGTATTGTATTGTATTTCTGTATTTATTGATATTTCGGAAATTAGATGTTACGGGTTCTGATATGAATGAAGTATTAAAGTTTCAACATTTTCAGATTTTCAACAACAGAAAGTACAAGCAAATATTCTAAAACGTTTATGTGCAGCAGATGAAAACTATTTAATCGGAAGAGGAAATTAAAAATCACAGAAAAATGTAGCGGAGACTAACACCACTACAAACCGTTTTGTTGCGAATAATAACTACGGACTGAGAATGAGAGGCCAAGAATTCACTGGCAAGTTATTGCACGGATCTGGTTATAAACAGGAAAATTAGGCGATCGGGAAAAGTACAACAGTTATGATCAATGATGAACGACATTTTTTTCTTCTTACAATTCTGGACCGTCGTTTAGGGAATTACTGCTTTCGACGAGAACGCGGCGAGCTAATAATGTAACAAAAATAGCTACACACAGCAGAGCAAGAGGGATAGTGAATAAAAGAGACCAGTCGAAAGTACTGGAAGATAATCGACGAGGTGTTTGTTGATAAAAAGGCACCGGCGAAGGATCTGAAAACAGTTAATTTTTAAGGACGGAAAGTATAGAAAATAATACCTCGAATAGGTTGTTCAGCGGCTGGCTCGACAGCTGGAACTGCGGACCTCTCAACTTCTGGTCCTGAAGTGGATTCCGGCAACTGAGTTTCTGAGATTTGTTCTGGAGAAGTTTCAGAAGCTCTCGGTTCATTTGACGAGCTCTTTTCTTCATCTCCTGATTTTATATTTGATGAAGCTGTCTCGTTTTCAGCTTCCGCCGCCTCTCTTTTTACAGCTGATTCGTCTTGGAATTTCAGTTGAGCAGCAAGACTTTTCGCTTCCTCGGTAACTTTTAGTTGTCCATCTTCGGTGATAGGAAGAAGAACATTTCTCATTGTGCACCCGCATTCTTTGCATGTCCAATCACCACTTCTAAACAATTGAAATTGTTGAGAATCCGAGATAGTCAAAAACTCACAATTTGGCAAGTCGTTTTCTCTCTTTCGGGGGATAATCCAGACTCCCGAGAGCTCCAGCTGGAGGAGTTGGTAAGAAGCCAATAAGAGCAAGAAGGGCTGTACGAACTGAAAACGAAACAATAATCATAAGTCTTATTGTACTAAACTAACTGCTCCATGATGGCAACCAGGTTTCTGGGTGATAACCAGAAATAGAGAGACAAATTTTTTTGTTCAGCTCGAAACGACCATTTGGCTGTAAAAGAAACTCTATTGAGATGATATTTTAGGTCAATTTTAAAAACTTACTGTTAGAAGAATCATATTTGGTGGTTTCATCGGATAGTCTGCTGGAAATATGATCCTTCCATGATAAATTCCTCCTTCAAAGTCGGTTCCCAGAGTTCCACGAATTGTGAAATGCCACTCGAATAAGTTGTCTTCAATCGGCTGAGCATGATACATTTCTGTTGGTTTTCTCAACTCTTTAGCCTCTTGCATCAACCTTCTTACACCTAAATGCATTATCAGTTCTTCGTTAGTTCATTTAGCTTTCAGCATTATGGATGTAGATGTAAGAAATACACTCTAGAATATACTTACCAGCATTCTTTGTGTTGTACAGTTCGGTCATATTTTCTGCTGATTCTGAACACGTGGTCCCACTCAGAAGTTAATAGATTTTATTAGAAACGAGAAGCTATAAAGCAAGAACAAGCCGACGTCAGCTGAAGAGAATGTTCACCATCACGTCAAGATGCACACTAAGAGAAAGCGATACACTGACGACAAATTGCGGACAACCGACCACTCATCGGTTTCTCTTGTTAACACAAGCTTGTTTTGTTTATATTTTGTCTCATAAAATTAGTTTTTACATGGCACCTTTTTTCTAAACTCTTCGTATTTCTTCTATTTCCACGTAAAATTTCTTAGTTGTTGTTGTTTTATTTGGAACTAGAAAGAAACGTTTCAATTCAATGTTTCTACTCTTTGTGTTTAGCTTTCAATTTTTCAAATCGAAGACATCTAATCCTGAATGAGTTTAGAATGGAAGAAGTCGCCGATATTGATGACCTTCTTGATGAAATGGAGTCCGATGTAATGCGGAAGTCCGGTAGTAATCAGCCACCACCCCTGTTGCCACCAACCTCAATAGCCATGCAACCTCGTGGTTTTCAGCAGAAACCACGAGAAAGACAAGTGATAGCCGTTTCAAGATATACTATCAGTGAAGATTTGAATAAACATATGGAGGTACGACTGATAATTTCAAATTATTTTGAACTAGTTAGGAATCACTTCAGGGTCATATCAATATCGAATCTTCCTTGCTCCCTAACACATTCCAACCGAAGCCAGTATTCCGTAATGGAACAGACGAAGAAGAAAAGAAAAAAGAAAATATTGTTCCATCATCAATGAACGGAAACCATGAAAAAGAAGTTGAGATAGTTGAGAAGAATCCAAAGAATATTGGAGCTGATCTGAATAAGATTGAAAATATGTCATCGGAAGAAGAATTGGAAGAAGGACCTTCTCAAAGAACCGATTCAGAACCAGAACCGGAAGAACTATCCGAAACAGAAGAGGTATGACTGAATAACGTTACTTCCGGTTTTTTACGGTCTCTTTTAGGAAACACTCATACCGGAGACACAAATTATTTCTAATATGAATGTTACGGATCGTGGAGCTGAACAGACTATTCATGTGCCCGAAAAAATACCGAAAATGAATAGTCTTGAACTTGACACGGAAATGGAATCTATGAGAGAATACCTCTATGGAGTGAGTGGTGAAGATGTTTCGTTCGAAGTAAACCCTCAGTCCAGTCTGGAAAAAGAAGAGGATCTGGTTCGGAAAACTGGTGGCCGTGATCTTGTTGATCCACCAGAGGTTGATTCAGTGTTCTCGCAATATGCTGACAAACTGTCTGAAGAACTAATGACAGCTGCATTGAGTAATCGAAAATTGCACTACGATCCAGCTGTTCAAGAGTTCTATGTGGCAAACGATTCAATACCAGATGTATTTTCGATGAGTCTTGATAGCAATCATTCATCACTCCACAATGATTCGAGTGGCGATAATTCAAACTATTTATCGGAACCAGAGTCGGCCATTCAAAAGCCACGGTTGCCGTCTGTGATCGAGCAATGCGAAGAAACAGAGCTCAATGATGGTCAAAGAGAATTTATTTCCGACAAAGAAAGCACTAGTGCCGACCAAGAATATTCCTCTCCTGCAAATTTAGAATCTTCGCAACAAGATTTATCACGAATCAAAGAAAAAACTGACGACGATTCTATTAAATGTGATGATGATGATGAAGTGTTGCAAAGTTTTGTGGATGCCGATGAAGGAAATAGTTTGACGCCTGAAGATTCTTCTGACCAAAAAGATCAAGCTGATGATGTATCAAAGACAGCTAATGAAACTGACAAAGTTCAAGCTGCTGAAACAAACTCTACGGAGCATGCTAATGAAGATCAGCATTATCAGAACGAAAATGTGCCAGAACACACTGCAAAAGAAGAAATCGTGAATGCGGGACACGAAGAGGTATTAGAACTGCGTCACTTGAAATAAAGAAACTTATACTTATAGTTACCCGGAAACGAACAGGAGCTAGCAATGACGAAGCCATCAGTTGTTGAAACGGCTATTTGTGAAGATGTAGATGATGTGATCGATCCTGTATTTAACGAAAGTCAAGAGTCATCTCTAGAGAAAAACGAAGACGACGAAGAAAGTCGACCAAGATTTGATGTAGTTTAAAAAATTTTCTTCTCTATAACTTATAATTTACAGTCATCGATAGCTACTGTTCATGTTCTTCACGAGTCTGATTCCGATGAGTCAGCAACTCCACGGAGAGAGAGACGGCTCACAGAATCCGAACTACAGCTTGGAAAAATGTCACCATATTGGATTCCTGACTCGGAGTGTCCTGTTTGTATGCTCTGCAGTACAAAGTGAACAAGTTGTTTTATTTTTTAATTATATCAATTAGTTTGTAGATTTACCATCATAACTCGTCGACATCATTGCCGTGCATGCGGAAGAGTTCTGTGTGGTTCATGCTGCAGTGAAAAAGCGGTTCTAGAATATCTTCAAGAAGAAGGGAAAAAACCACAGGCTGTCCGAGTTTGTAGACCGTGTTCCACTATGCTTGCAAGAATCGAAACTCACGAAAAAGAAGAACAGCGACGTCGCGATTCTGTAGTCTCAGATGGACGATCAACTGAAGATGAGCTCAATTCTTCAACTCCCGCTTCTGTTCCGATGCCACGTGGTGTTTTAAAAACGAGGTCAATGACCCAGGGAAATGATGAGGAAGGCGCTTCTTCCAGTAGTCAAGCTCCTACAACATCTGGAAATGTATCGGATTCCTCAAGACGTTCGGTTATGTTCAGAGACGGTGTTCGGCCAGGGGCACCAATCAACGAAGAGAATGCAGAAGAAGAACGATCGACTGCTCTGAAACCAAAAAAGGTTAGAAAAAGTTTCAGTTTGAGATTCTCAGAAAATTTATTTTCAGAAGTCGAGAAAGCGTACATCAGTGGTGAGAAGAATAGCCGAGCTTAGAATGGAAGACGAGTTAGCATGCGCTTTGCCTAAAGAAAATTCTACAAAAATGTTAATTATCAAGCCCGATTCCGATCAGCCAAAACTTGAAGATGCCTCAATTGTTCTTGAAACACTTTGCAACTTCTCTATTGTTACTTTTGTGCTCAAGAAGAACTTGAACTGTACAGTTCAAATTTTTAACAGTGAGTAATACTCATTAAGCTGCATTTCTGAAACCTTTGCATTCAGATCCAAACTTTGGCCTTGTTTGGGCTGTTTCTACGCAAGGTTTCGCCCAGATTGGTCTTGATGAGTTGTTTTTTTCGTGGACTTTGAATGAGCAAGAAAAACAAAAGGTTGAAGCAGAAGAGCCAGAGCTTGATGAGAAATCCGCCTTCGCCTTCATACCTTTTTCTGTTATGCATCGTATATCCATGGTAAGAAGGTTTCATGTTTTCGGAAACGTTGAGATAGCCGAGGCGATACCGGAAATGACTTTCACGGTTTCCAGGTCTATATGCATTCTACTGAACATGAATATGCTGGTGTTCGTCGTGTGGATAATCGTCTTATGCGTGTTCATACAGTTCCGGATCCACAGTATCCACTTACGAAGCACGTAATGTTCTTCCGACCCACTATACAAGTCGGCCTTGAGAATATGCGCATTCCGTCGAACCCATTCGTTATTGCCTGTTTCCTTCATGACAATGAACTCAACTGGGCAACTGCTCTCCCTCATCGCCTTCTTTATAAGCTTGGAGAGAAATACAATGGTATTAGTGGTTTTCAAAATAGATGTAATCTATTGTTTTCAATTTTTAGTGTTCCCTACTCCATTTGTAAATAGCGTCAATCGTCCTTCTCTGTATAGCACTGACGTCACCGGAACAGTTTTGAAAGTGTTCACAGATTTTCGATCATGGTCGTATCGAATGCGGCACATTCCTGGATGTACCGTTTCGTTAACGAATGATAAAACTCTCATCCGCATTCCAAAGTCTTGCATCAAAGAAGTAGATCTTTCAATCACATTTTCTGCATTATTATCAACGTTTTACAGCTGAAAGAGATTCTCAACTTCAGTCGTTCAATGGTTGCATGGAGTTGTGATTTCCATCAAGAAGATGACAGTGTTTTAGTAATTTTATAGAAACAGTTCTTATCAAAAGCTCGAAAATTTTCAGGTTTGCGAAGAAACTGATCCTGGGCTCTATTCGACACAAGTGTTTGCAAAATACATTGGTCAAAGAGAGTGTAAGACAGCGAAAAATAGAATTCATTATTTATATTCACATTTTCAGCCACGAGTGCATCATTCGTTATTTTGGATGGTGGATCAAAAGTGAACTCTCTACAAGTAAACGTTGTAGAAGATGGTGTTGCGATACGACTTCAAAGTGAACGACTGGAGACTATTTTGAATGCCATCAATGAAGGGCACAATGTTGTCGAATCATCCAAAGATATGGAGTTCCGGGTCGAATTCGTAGAAGACGGCGACTGGATTGCTTCTGGAAGTGACTACTATCCAAAGTCCCAAATTGATGGCATTTGTCTTATTGTGAGAATGAACACACATATTCTTGAAGTTTCGTAATTTATTTTTTAGAACAAATTTCAATACGGATTGTCTCTCGAAAGAGCATTAACTCAAGTTTTGCAACTTCAGGGAATCAGTGACTTCGGTGTCAGAATGTCACATGTCTACAATCTTAGTGATGGAAGACTTCAGCCAGAAGAAGAACCAAAGATTTACGGGTACTGAAATGCATATTTTAAAGAACGTTCCTAAAACTCAGTATTTTCAGCATGATTGAAATTGCTGCCAGAGAGTGTGTTGCAATGCTCGAACCACATATTCAAGTTCTTATCTGTGCTGGAATTGGGTGAGTCGGATGTAAAAATGGTATGATTTTTCTTCTTATTTTTCAGAAGTGTGTCGATTCGACTCTTCGTCTCACCTTATGAATTTGAGTACGATGTCTCTAAATGGATTGGATTAGAAGCAGAAAACGATAAATACAAACAGAGCCTTGATCAGGTAAGTTTAAAACCGATTTGTTCATATTTTTCTCTCATTTCTAGCTCATTCCGATGTTGTACAATATGGTTGAATATGTTCCGAATGGATTTGAAGTAGAATTCGTCCTATCAATTGTCTCTACGAAAGCTCTTCCCATTTAATTTGTTCAATACCACAAAGGTTTTCGATTCTGTAATGAGATTTTTCTTCCGTTTTTTGTATAATCGCTTGACACATTTCTAACATTTTTTTTGTAATTAGGCTCATTTCTTTTATAGTGTCCCATTAGATAATTCCAATTCGGTTTGTGTATGAACATCCTGTGATATTATTCCCCTTTCTTGTAGTCTGAAATTCCCCTGTCTTACTTCTAACACATTTCATCGATAACCACATCCCAATTGTTTCAAAATTCTCTTAACTGACCGTCATTCGTTGCAGTTTTCACTTGTATTTTACCCATTCTTTTCGCCTTCGCTCTTTTTTTCTTTCCGCACCCATCAAATTTTCAATGTATCGCATAATGGAATAGAAGAAAAAGGAGCAAAAAACGCTCGACTCAAATACTTGCTCTTTTTCTTTCATACCCTGAGTTCCTCAGAAAGTGCGGATGATTCGATTGCATTTCCTTCGTTTTCCTGACACTCCGAATCGATATTTCGGGCTATTGAATTTATCGGTGAAAGACTTCAGGAAATAGCCAATTCTGGAGGTCGATGTTCTTTTGCCACGTCATATTCTCAACGACTACAGAGTTTCATTTTTCTTTGATGACGTTCAAGAGCACTATGGCACCAGGCCAAACTTGATGTGCAACATCAGAAATGTATAGGAGGATTCTCGTTTCGCCCTTTCTCTGAAATGAGTGCTCCGTTTTTTCATTCGACCACTACTCATAACAATATAAAACTTGATGTCTGAAAAAAAATGATTAGATTGATTTAAAAAAACTGAATGACGCGAGACAACGAATACTAGAGCAGTCAGCAATCGCAAAGGCAAAGTAGAAGAAGAAGAGGACGGCAGGTGTACACTTCTATTCTGATTACAGCAACGAAGAAAGAGATGATTACGATATTTGTATATGAGAAGCGGTGAGAGCAGGGTGAAATTATGAGGAAGGAAAATAGACACAAAGCAGACGGAGGTGTGAAAAAGAGGAAGTAAATCTATTTATCTGTTTTCGAGAACTCTCATTGATGATCCTGTGCTTAGTAAAAGAAAAACTTTTTTCATTGATAACTTCTTTTGAGGCTTCCTAAGATTATAGTTTTAGGGTTTTATTCAGGTTTAGATAACTTTTTAAAAATGATGTGAGAAGTTTATAAGATCTGGTCTTGGATGTACACAATGACTTATCAGTCAGTAATTCATAACAGCTCAGAATTATAAACGTAAGAACAAGTTTCTGAAATTTCATTCTTTTCAAGTCTTGTTTCATTCTTTTCAAATCTTGAAAGTCTTTGATTTAATGTTTCTTCAGAATATATCCAATTACCAATTACGTCATCTTTCAGATGAACTTTGTTCTGAACTCTAAGAAATTATTACTAAATGATTGTACTATTTCAAGGGTTTTACAAAAATTTGTTATTTCATCACGTAACAAGTACAACATAATATGTTATATTTATAGAACTTCCTCATTTCTCTACATTCCGATAATTCCAATCTTTCAATTGTTTTCTGAGAATCTTTTGTCCTAATTCCGAAACGCTCCTTCCGCTGGTAATCCCACCTTCTTCTGTCAGACAGACATGGTCCTTTTTCATTCATTTTTCTCTTTTCTCTTTTTTTTTTGTCCTTTTTCTTCTACCCATCATCTATATATTCTCTTCTCTTCCCAAAAGTTCATATTTTTTTCCATTCTCAAATACATGAAAGCAACAAAAAAACAAGACTTATACGCATAATTTCATCGGTGGTCGGGCATAAAGAATAGAAAAGAAAAGGAGAAGAAGGAATGGAGCAGTGCATTTTATGTCTTCCCTTCTTGTTTCGTTTTCCTTTTCAATGACAGAACATTTTAGGTCTTGAATTACAAAGAAAAGAGCTTCCTGGTTAGAAAAGAAGAACCACCTTGAATGAATATCTTTTCAGACTGTTCTATGTTGTCATATCATCTTCGGAAGCCTCTTACTCGCCTCATTCTGTTATTGCTCCGTTTTTTTCTCATTCCTTCGTTCGCTCCCTTTTTGCAATCGAGCCCACACATTACGGAATTCAATTTCCGGTGTCCGGAGACCATCGTCTAGGTGTTATCCCATTTGATGGGAACCACTTGTTTTTCACTTATCGCTTTCTAAATAAGAGGAAAAACTATTTTCCGCCTACATGTTTTTATAATTTTTTTGCACAGCATTTTTCCTACTGTAGAGATTAGAATTATTACTCATTGCAGGTGGAAAAGGAAATAGAAAAAATAAACCAATTCCCCAAATATTTTTTGAAGGTATAGAGAAGGAAGATATACTGTTTTGAACATTTTGAGGTTTGATGAAGTACCGTAGTCGGATTAGAATAAACATCGAAATTTAATCGCAAAACTCCATTGTAATGTTGTTACCATTATCACTTTCTTTTTATTTTTGTTATTCGGATAGTTTTATTATTGACAAGAAAACAGAAAAATTCTCAATATAATAATGGGTTACTGAACTCTTTTTCTCTTGTTTTTGATATTCTAATTTCCGAGAAATACTTATCGTGATAAATGTTTTAGTCGAAATCAGCTGGGAAAATTATATAGTATAGTGTTTCGTATAAATGTACGTGACGTAGCTGATTGATTCGAAGAAGATAGAAAACTCATTTGAGAATCAAACAGTTGTTAGGTAAGATACTCTGTATTGATATTGAGGCTTGATATCAGCAAAGGAATCTACTTTTAGAATCTAGAAATCGTTTTGTGGTATTGATCGAGTCTTATGATAGTTAGGTGAAGCAGAACAAAAAATTCTTAAAATGTTTAAACACACTTGATGTAAATGAATAGGGTTCTGGGCGTTCTAGGCTTCTCAATTAGAAGAAGTGAGTTTCTAGTGATTATTTGGAAAAGTACAGCCGATAGTGCAAAATTATTTTTCGTCTTAAACTTCCGAATGATTGATTTTCAACTTAACAGTGTCCAATTGTTCTGAAAATTTTAAGCTCATTCAGTTCTTCTCGTGTTCTCTTGCATAACATCTAATCTGAGTGTTTCATTCTGGTTGCCACGTTGCACGCCATTCTCCCGCCTCTCCTGTCCAATACTCCTAAGCTCCGCCCCAATCGGGTTCTCTTCACTCTCTACTAGGTGCCAAGGCTCGGCGCATTCGAAATGCAGCACGGCTATTCATCCCCCGCGCCTCCTTCTCCTTCTTCTCCCTTTCAGTGACAACACGCACAATTGGCGCCGCCGTTCCTACTGGAGGGAAAGCCTGTCTTCTTTTTATTTTCTCTATTTTTTCATTCTCTCATTCTTGAATTTAAATGTTTTGTTTTCAAACTGTTTCTTGTTTTTCTAGGTCTGGAGTTGAAGATCACGCGATGAAACACTCAACGCTCACTTCCAACCTTGTCGTCTTTGGTAAGAATGATGAATGTTGTGATGGTTGATTCTTTTCGGTTTTATCGTATAATTATTAGTAGCCAAAAAACATGGAAACTAAAGGATGAATGATCAAAGAAAAAGTATGTTTCTGTCTCTTCTTGACTTCCGTTCCATCTTGACAGCTGATTCACTGATTTCATCTATTCAAGATCTTGACCGGAATCCTCTTTTCTTCTCAAAATATCTCCGACTCAAGCATTCTATATTCCCTTGAATGGTCTCTTTTTCTTGTGAAAACACGGAAAGAAAGCGCATCTTCTTTGTACTTTATGGTTCCAAAAAGAAAGATATTCGGCGGCTTCTCTCTTCTAACTGCACTACACTGACCTCCCGGAAATGTATAATGACGTCGTCAAGGGCCAGGAGGAAGTCGTCAAGTTTGTGTTGGAGCACTTTCGATTGTTTAAGAAGTTGGATTCTTTTTGGCAAACAAACTCTATAATTAGTTGAAGAAATTGAGTGGAAGAGGTCACGTTCTGCTTCTTTTCTCTTCTTCTTCTTCTTCTAGTTATCTCCTTCCTTCTTGTTATGATTCTATTTTCCGTTCCTCTTCAAAGTCGTTTTCCAGATTATCTAAATTTATTCTGCCTACTTGTTTTTATGTTCCATCCTCCCCCATCTCTTCCAGATCTACTCGAATTTCTAATCTTCCTTCTTTGTTATACTCTCTAGATTTATCCATGAACACATAGAAAAGAAGGAGAAGAGGAAAGGCGGGAAGGAAAAGAAATCCACAAAAATAGTTCAAATCCATCATCATCCGCCCATTTTCGGCTAGCTCTTGGCCTCGACTTTCATTCCAGCACACACTCACAAAATAAATGAGAATGAAGGGAGGAAAAAAGATGAGGAATTGTGAAGGCACAAACCTAAATTGATAGATGAGACCTACATAATGGATGATTGTAGGTGATGAATGCCATCTGGAAATTGGAAAAAAAAAGAGAACAAAGCGAAAAGAATCCGAATAATTGATAGATTTTTCATCCGGAGCTAGGTCAGAATATTCTGCAAAGATTTATAGCTTTTTTCAAGAAGCATATGACTCTTTCATCTCTATTTTGCGATGTATTGTGCAATTAAAAAAGAAAACCACAAGACTCACTTTGAAACGTCATTTTTTGTTAGTTTTTGAAATTTCTAAATTATAGTTGTTTCGTTCTTTCTTTCTACCATTATGTTTGTCATAGAACACGGAAATACACAATTTTGTTTTGGGAAATGAAATTTCGATCAAAGGTTATTGAAGTCTTTAGAAGGCTCGTGTTTTCACCTGTTTCCAACTGCATCCCATAGCAACAAGTACTTCTGAATTTCATTCAATTTCGAAACATACATTCATCCTACAAAACACGGGAGTGTGTCACCACGGGAAACTCTTAAGAGCTCTCTCAAAACAACTCTTTCTTCTTCTTCTTTTTTCTTTTTCAATTATCGGAGAAAACAAAAAAGGGAAATCAAAAAGAGAACAAATGTTTAATATGAGAAGCAAGAAGAAGACTTCCAGTAAGAAACATTTTTGATCGAGAAAACGACAATCGGATTGTATTCGGGTGGGAACTAAAAAAGTTTGAAAAGAACAAATATCACATTTGTGATAACTTGGCACCTGGACGTGAGAATTCATAATTAATGAATGACGTCATGGACACAAACCTCTTGAGAATAATTGAATCTGAATCAAACTTCCTCTCATGCTTTTCTCTTCTTCCATATTGCTCAGTGCTCAAGCACCTGTTTAATCAAACTTGCAAACAAAACGAAAAATGTGAAAGAATAGCTTGAAAGTGGTGTGTTGTGCTGAAAAATTCATGAATTCCTTCTCTTTTGCAGCCGTTGTGCCGTTGATTCTCAATTTGGTCTCTCTTGTGCCGATCTTCTACAGACGCCAACAGAAGGGCAAATCCATAAGGTAAGGAATACAAGAGTAGGAAGTTTGTGGATCTCTAACTCTCTCTCTCTCTCTTTATCGGGCTAAAGAGAAACTAGCCTTCGACCAAAAAATAACTTATTTCATTTCACCTGAAATTTGATATTGGTATTTATATATTAGCCGACGCAAATCAATCTTCTATTTCTGTTTTGTCGTGCATATGTTTTGATGTACTCGAGCATTTGACGAGAGGAAATACATTTGCAAGTAGTGGTTGTTGTTGACAGGCAAAAGAAGATAGTCTATCATATGAGTATTTTTATGGAGGTCAACCACCCACGATTCTGGAAGAATTAGTGAGAAGTAACAACCATTTATCTTGTTTTTGGTGTTCGTTCGGAAACCCATTTCAGTCATGTCAACCAAATATACATCCGTCGTTCCAAATGGTGACCCATCAATCTTTTCAATTTCCCGTTTGGAAAAAAAGAGAGCTCGTTCTCCTCTTTTTATCTAAACCAATTCCGACAAAAGATTGGTTTTTCACACAGTAATCTTTTTCCTTTTTGCAGGGACAATGCAAGTCTTCAACCACTCGTTTGGCTTCTCGTCGTTGATGTGCTTATGTCCGCCCAACTCGTCGTCCCAATCCACAACTTTTTGATGGAAAAGTGAGTCAGTAATCCTACAGGGTTTAACTTTTTGAAGCACAAACGCGTCCAGATTCCACCTTCCCTCTTTTGATGCGCCGCGCCTCTTTCCTCCTTTTTCGGTTCAAAAAACTCTTCTGGTCCTACTTTTGGAACCAAAAGAATTATTCATAAGTAAAAGAGCAAGAAATAGAAGGAAAAGGAAAGAGTTTCATTATGACCGGAAGTAATTGAACTTTTCAATGAGTACCATGTCATAAAACATCAGTGGGTCACAGAAAAAAAAAACTCAGAAAACAGAAAAAAATAGTTTTTCTCTGTCTAGACAGCTATTATTTATCTGACAATTATCGGATAAACACGAGTATAATAACATTCAAAATGAATGACGCAAATGGAAATTTTAATTTCAGAGGAACGTTTTCCGAATGGAGTTGTGTTGCTTATGGTGCAGCTGATATGACACTGTCATTGGTTGAAGTTCTTCTTGCTTGTATGATAGCATTTGATAGATACATTGTAACAATTACACCCAAATGGGGAAAATGGAGATGTCATTCCAACTATTTCAAACTCATTTTCTTCGGATCAATTGCTGTTGGACTGTGGAGTTTTGTACCAACTGCTGGATATGGGAAATACAGTACATTCCATCATGATATGTTCTGTTCAATCGATTGGAGACAGGGAAATATTGAACCTGATTCGGAGAAATCTCGACTATCAGCTCATCGTTACATCGCATTTCTCACTGCCACGTGTCTTGTCTTCTTCCTTATTCCAGTGTGCATTGCCTCTTCCCTCTATTACAGTATCATTGATCATGTCGACAGTCAAAACTCTTCTGAAGTACAATTAGAAAATGGAGTTCCAAAACCAGAAGTTTGTACTTGGGCTCCAAAAAACCACGTGGGAAAAGTTGGCCTTGGATGCCTTTTGGTATCAGTTCTTCCCTTCTTTGCATATTCAATCGTATGCCTTAATCCAATGAAATCTGATTTTCATCAAATTCATTATATCGTCATCCCTGTCATTATCAGCCGTGTCAGCACTCTTCTCAATCCAATATTCTACGTGTGGCTCAACCCTGAAATCATTCCAATCAACGAGTTTATTGCTAAACGTGCAAAGCCCCGCCCACAAAGACCGTTGTATCACACTATTAACTTGGTAAAAATTATTAAAGGAAAATATTAACTTTATTGTTGACTTCAGATTGCCGATGTACCTGGAATGTCTTTCCCAATTCTCACACCAACAATTCCACGTCGTCAACTTCCAAAGATTCCGCCTCATCTGGCATCTCCTTCTAAACCAAGTCTCAATGATTTTTTGGACGAAGATTCTGATTCTGAGCCGAAGGAACATACACCAATGCTCTAAATTCTTTGAGATTCAAATACAAGTATACGGGTCGACTTTTTTTCTTTATTATTTATTCACATTTGTCAATAAAAAACTTCTCTAAGCAGATTTTTTAGTTTGAGTAACTTCTCCACTTTCTTCAACATATTCAACTCCGTTAGCTTCTTGTTGCTTGTTCTCCTCGTCATAAAAAGTATCAAGAAGTGTTGCATTTTTACCAAGACAAGGGCGATTATTACATTGATAATAAATTGGATTTTTTCTAAATAATTACTTTCGATGTACACTTCTGGATTGATAACTTACGGACAACCACAATTGACAGTTTTCTCCACGCATTCATACTTCATTAGTTGAAATCCACCTCCACAAGTAACAGGACATTCAGTTACTGGTACGATGTCACATTCTACTGCAGCGTCTGGTGGATTTTGAGTGATTGTTGCCGAAGAAAATGAGATAAGAAAAGAAAATACAGTCATCAGAAGCATCCTTTTTTGAAATGAAAACAAATGAGGGGGTTGGATGGTCATAATTATTTTATGGAATCGTTTGCAGAATCTCCGAAATGGAATCGAAATATTGAGAAAAATGAAAAAAAGAGTCATATTTATGAAATGATTTCAATTCCCACAAATAAGGACCTAAACCAGAATTGAGAAGTCGTTTCATGTGAGAGTTTCAATTCGAAAAAAATAAGTGTTTTTCCCGATTTTTTTCCTTTTCCATTGACGTTTCCGAGAAATTTTTCAAGAGTTGGTATAGTAATAGATAGATTTATGCACTGAATATAAAGGACCACTTCAAAGTTGGAAAAGCTGAAGCCCACTGGTAACGGGGAAGATTCGTTTCTCATTTGAGGAGGCTATATCCTTCAGCAAGATTACAAGATAAATAAAAGACTGAAAACAGAAACCGACGTAAAAGTTTTCTGTAAAAACAGAAAACTTTTACGACTGAAAACAGAAAGGAAAACATTTGTATTAAAACCAGAAAAGTTTCTAGAAGCTCGTGTAGACAGCAGCACATCTTGAACTTGTGAGCATACACTAGTCCTGGTGCTCCTGTTGGGTAAACGCTTCTATGGACTAAATCTTTTGTCTAGTACTGTTTACCAAACCAACGAAACAAACAGATTGGTTCCAAAAAATGATGTCATAGAAGTTTCGATTACCTTCCTAGTTCCAATCGTGGATTCTGTGCTTATATTTCAATAATTCAATATTCAAACTGTTATTTTTGTGATCCGACCGTCTCTCACAGAGGTTTCCAAATCTTTGATGAAATTAGTCACAAAATTTTGTGACCTATTATTGTGCTCATCGGAGAGTATGAGATGCGCAGAGATGAAAAAATAAGGACAAGGATTGTATATAAAGTAGAAGATTTTGAAAATTGTTTCGTTGGTTCAAATATGTCGGTTTCTCATAGTCTTCTGCAGTATAAGGATTCAAATGGAAAAGTCTACGAAGGAGATCTCTACGTTCCAAGGTTTGATATTTTTCAGAATTTAAGAAATCTCATTGTAAAGTTCTAGAGAAACTAATGACAGTAAATGTGGGTTAGACTGTATCAAATTTCGTGCCACTAGGAGGTGAACTTATTAACGTTGTATTGTCGTTGTTAGTTTGAGTATCGTTTTCTCACAGAAATCATTTTGACATAGCTTACTTAAACAACTGTGGTTGAGATGAATGTGAATCAAGTCAATTTCATTTACAGAACAACCGGAATGAGAAAGTTACCAGGTGTTGTTGTTTATTCAGCATTCCGTGGAATCACTGAATTCGAAAAAGAAAAAGCAAAAGCTCTGGCTCAGGTAACATTTATGAATCGATTTCAAAAATTTTTATATTTAGGAAGGATACATTGCATTGGCAGCTGATCCATTTGGTAAAGGAATTCGCCCAACTGACAAAATGGAATGTTTCGAGATTGTTCGTCCGTTGGTTTCCGATCGAATTGGGAGCTTGAAACCTGTAATTATTGCTGCTATTGATGCAATTAAAACAGTTCAATGTATCAATATCGAGAAAATCGGAGCGATTGGATTCTGTTTTGGCGGCCTGTGTGTCCTAGATCTTGCCAGATACAACATCGGTCTAAAAGCTGTTGTTTCCTACCACGGAACATTGAAACCACTACCAGATGTTCCTCTTGATCAAATTAATGGAACAGCTATTCAAGCTCATCATGGAGATGTAGATTCACATATTCCGAAGGAGCAAGTCGATGAATTTCATAATGAAATGAGAGCTAGAAACGCTGACTTCGTATTCACCAGCCATGCATTCGCAGAGCATGGGTTTACAGAACCAGGTAAAATTAAAAAGAAAATGATAGAAAAAAGAGTTTTCATTACAGAAGCTGATTCGTTTGGACTTCCTGGTGTCAAATACAACAAAAACGCGGCTAATCGTTCGTGGAGTTCCACTCTTGCTCTGTTCAAAGAAGTCTTCTAAACTTTGAAAAGTTACTATTAGAATGAAATATTATGATCAAAATGTGACTTCTTTGAAGAAATAAGTGAATTGTACTCCCTGCCCATACCGTAAAGTTGAAGTAATAGAGAAAAAAAGAAAATCATAAACATGTCAGTTATGATGATCAAGATGAGATACGCAGACAGAAACAAACACCAAAAAGTATATATTGAGTGTCACTGATAACTTTACCGTCAGTTCTATTCAATCTACTTTCGGAGATGACGGTCACTTCTAAAACTATTGATTACAAGGATACAGATGGTACAGTTTTTGAAGGAGTTGTATACATTCCAGAGTAGGTCATAAACTATTTCATTGTCAATATTTTTAAAAGTCAGAAACGCGAAGAATGGGAAAGTCCCGGCCGTATTGGTTTTCCCAGCATTCCGTGGGATCACTGAATTTGAGAAAGATAAAGGACGTCAGCTAGCTGAGGTATTGCAGTTTCGAAAATATAAAAGATCTATTTCAATTCATTTTAGATTGGATACTTTGCTTTTGTTGCTGATGTTTACGGAAAAGGGGTGAGACCAACGGAGAGAGCAGAGGCATTTGCGACCATGGGTCCACTTGTTTCTAATCGTGTTGAGAAACTGAAACCTCGTCTTTTTGCCGCTTTAGAAAGCGTAAAGACGTTCTCTGAAGTGAATCAATCAAAGATAGCAGCAATTGGGTATTGTTTTGGTGGTCTTTGTGTTCTAGATTTAGCAAGATACAATGCTGGGCTCAATGCAGTCGTTTCTTATCATGGAACATTGAAACCAATTCCTGATGTTCCTCTTGAGAAGATTATTGGAACAACAGTACAAGTTCATCATGGAGATGCAGACTTCCATATTGCAAAGGATCAAGTTGATGGATTCCATGAGGAAATGAGAACTAGGGAAGCTGATTTTGTTTTCTCTTCTCATGCAAAGGCAATGCATGCATTCACAGAACCAGAAGCCGACAGTTTCAATGCACCTGGAGTTGGATACAATGAGAAGGCAGCAAAAAGATCCTGGACAGCAACACTTGACTTGTTCAAAGAAGTGCTTGTATGAAAGATTATTGAACTGTACTAGAATCGTTCGTCTTATATAATTTTATCAAGTTATCACTCATTTGTCACAGAATTTTGTGACTTGTAGTCTTTATAGTTCAATTAGAAGTAAATAACTATGATAACAGTACCTATATAAAGCAAGCAACCAGTATCAGTTCTTTTCTTTTCTTTTATTCTCTTAATTATATTTGATCTTGATAAATATTTTCTAAATTTATAATGGTTCTTCATGAAACAATCGATTACAAAGATACAAATGGGAACGTTTATTCAGGAGAACTGTATATTCCCAGGTCAGTTTTCGAAATATAAATGTGTTCCAAAAAAAAAGAAAGCTTGTTATTTTAGCAACGCTTCTTCAAAAAAACAACCAGGAGTATTGATATTCCCTGCTTTTCGAGGAGTAACTGAACTTGAAATGAAACGAGCTGAGATATTAGCTGAAGAGCACGGATATGTGGCACTTGTAGCGGATATTTATGGAAAAGGAATTCGGTTCACAGATATTCCAACAGCCCTTCCTGTCATTCGTCCATTAATTTCTGATAGAACAGGAGAGTTCAAATCAAGACTGGAGGCTAGTCTGAATGCATTGAAAAGAGTTCCTTCTGTTGATCATGAGAAATTGGCAGCATTTGGATTTTGTCTCGGAGGACTATGCTCTCTTGATATTGCTCGACATCGGTTTGAAGGAATCCGAGCAGTGATTAGTTTTCACGGAACCCTTACTCCAATCGAAGGATGTCCTCTTGATTCATTAGATGGAATATCTATCCAAGTACATCATGGAGATCTGGATGAACATATTCCGAAGGCAAATGTTGACGCATTCCATGAGGAAATGAGGTCTAGAAATGCCGATTTTGTTTTTGTTTCTCATGGGAAAGCAATGCATTCGTTCACTGATCCCAGTTGGTTTTCATGAACTCTTGAACTTTTATTAATCATTCTTTCTTTCAGATTCTGCGAATATTGCTCCATCTGGTGTTGGATACAATGAAAACGCAGATAAAAGATCATGGAAGGCTACACTGGAGTTTCTGAAAGAAGCTTTTGCATAAATCACAGATGCGTTTCTTGAAACCAGAGAATTATTACTTCATTTGTTATAAATAGAAAAAAAAAGATTTCAAAATACATGAAGGTTAACGGAGCGTACTGATATAGTAGACACTTTTGACCGACTACTGCCAGACCCTCGTCGTCCCTTTCTCGAAATAAACTTCAGAATAGCTTGTCGATATGGAAGAATACAATAACATGATATAAATGGATCACACAATGCGGGAAATCCCGAGCAAACCATAAGAAAATGCTCTGTTAGTAGCATCTCTTCACCCGTGAACTGTGAATATAAATAGAAAGAGACTATAGGCGTATATGCCAAGAATGGGAGAATCGTTTGAAAAGCGAGTCCCTGAATACAAGTATATCTAGAAAATTAAAGTTTATAAGGTGAAACGTACTTTCACCATCATCTTGGCTACAAGTTTCGTCCTTTCAGACATACTCTTATGTTTTTTGATTAATGAGGAAATTGAAAATATTATGAAGAAAGATCCCAATGGGATAACATATGCTACGATTGCAACGACCGCAGTTGCCGTCAAAAATGGAATCGATTGAATATTTGAGAAACCAGGAAATGGTTCATAGATCGAGAAATCATATGTTGGGTGCTCTTTGTATGTGAAAGAGCGAGAATATGCAAAATCCCAGCGGTCGAGAAATGGAACTACCTGGAAATATTAAGATAAAAATATAATACTATCAATGTTAATTCACTGACCGCAAGGAATACAGTAGGAATGTGGCAAAGAGCTATCATTGCCAAGTAATGATTTTTCCCGAATCCATGAAATCTCAGAAGCAGATAACGAAAGAGAACCGTATTGGCGATTGATAAAGCCACACCCATTGAAACTGCTAAACATATATGATAACCGGCAAAACAAGCATTTGGACCGAATAGTCTACATGGACCACGTGGCAGAACTGCGTAGGTGGTAGAGTTTGGTAAACATCTGAAAGAGGGTTTATGAAAGAAAAACATCTTGAAATAATACCTGATTTGATGAAAAAATGTCAGGAAAAGAACTGAAAATTGAACAATCCACGTGTTGACCAGAAAGTATTTGAAACTATCAAGACTTGGAGGACTTTTAGTTTTTATAAGAAATAGAAGAACACATTGGGCAAGCACTCCAATAATGAAATAAAAGTAGTAGTAGATATCAAAATAGACAACAAAACGATTTGAATCTGCCATTATTCAGTTTTTGAGTCTAGAGTCTTTTATAGACAGAAATGAGCCAACAAACCTACTATTCTCACACTTTTCACACTTGACCAAGTTGGTGGGATGATCACGTAATTGACAAATGGGCGGTGTTTAAGAATAACACATAGGGATAGTAGTAGTTGTAAATAGGAAAAAGGGAAGATGTTTTTAAATCTGTTCAATAAATGACCAGAGAGCAACTTGAATGGAGAAGGTCTTTTATAGCTTCATGAAAATGATAAAAGCACGAGTAGACGTCAGTCACCGTATCCTCTAATGAATTGTTTTTTTACTTTTCGAATCAAAAATTAATTGGTGGCTAGACAGATTAGGAGAGATCTATGCCTATCTGGTGAACTATAGAAAAAGATAAAATTGGCTGGGAGTTTTTAATTTATACGATTTTTTTTAGAATGATTCATGTCAGATGAAACAACGAAACGCATTTTCAGGCATCTGATGTGTCTTTGAGAAAACAGGACCAGGAATTCCACGTGAATGACTCAGATCATACCCAAAACTCACCTCGGAAAATTGGAGGAACGGCTCTAGATTTCTGAAGAGTGTGGCCTGAGTTTCAGCTGTTACATTCATTAAACTGAGGTGCAAATTGTTAATTTCATTATTTTTTTGCGGTTCAAAAGCACATCTACATGTACATTGTATCCTATTCGTCATTCTTGTGTTTTTTCATCCCTGACCACCTTCCAACATGTGGAGGTTCCTCAGCAGGCTTCATTTCTCGAAATTTCTAAAATTATTAACGGAAATTTTTTCTAATTCAATGCCTCCAAAACTTTTCTTCACAAATTTTTCTCGATGTGTTGCATGCATCAATGCTGTAGTAAAATCAAGGGAAGCCACCCATTCAAGAAAAAATTTGAAGCAATTCGGAATTGAAATTGAGAAAACGGAAACGTTTGTCTCATTAATATGACCGGTTACTAGAAAAAAAACAAAGGAAAAAGACAAAAAGCGCATGGGTAAACAGAAGAACAACCATTGACTTTTTTCCTATTTTTTACTGTTTTTCTTTCCAGATGATTTATTTTTTGACCTGTTTTTTTTGTCTTTTGGATTTTTATGGTTAGTGATAATTATCCTTGATTCGTACAAACTTTTTACGGCTTAGGCATTCTCCAAACTTTTGGGAAACTATTCTGATTTCATAACTTCGTACGAGTCACATTGAAAATTCGTTTGATCAAATACGATGAATTTTTATAAACTATGAATCTACAATAACTTGTTTCTGACCTCCAGGATTCTGGGGAAACCCAAATGTACTATGAACAGAATGTTTTCGTTTATCCGTGAGAAGTACATGTCTACTGTTTCGTAACTTTATTTCAAAAAAAATGGATTTGTTGTGTTCGGTAATGTCTCTGTGTCTTTCAACTCTTGTATACTATTTCTGAATATGTCACAAATTACCGAAATCCGCCGGTCGGCTGGATAATCGTTTTGAATCGCGCCTTTTCTGTGTGTATGTGCTACGCATCGGCGCTTGAAAAGTTGTACATTTATCGACGAATTATTCGCACCGTTTGGTCGATTTGATCCGGAACCATGGGAGGTTTCCAGGTGAGTTATCTTTATTAAACTGACCCATTCGTTTATTAGTTTATGACATTATATGAGCGGAAATTTGACGAACTGATACGGTAGAAGCTACTGCCATTGTACTAGTCTTCTCGTCTTCCTTCCTATTTGTAACAACCCGAAGTAAAGCATTTCTATATGGAACAACAAAATAGAATGAGATAAATGGATCAATTAAAGCAGGTAGACATGTTAAAATCATCAAAAGATGCTCCGAGGCAATATTCTCTTTTCCGTTAAGTTGAGAGTATGAATAGACTGAGAATATTGGAATATAGCATAGCAGTGGTATCAGAATCTGACAAGCCAGTCCCTGAAAAACGGTCGTTAGTTTTTTGTATTGTTGAGATCTTTTTGAAATATAGCGAGACTCTCACGAATTGTGCTTAGGTTTCACTTTCTATTTCATCACAATGCCTGTTCGAGATGCTTCTTTTCAACTTTTTCTCTATTTTCTCAACTTACATGCACAAGCGTCTTTGCTTGTGTTTTGGTGCGAGTTGACATGTTGCTATGAGCTCGTATTAGTTTGAGAATACTTCTTGTTAACAAGAAAGAGCACAGAGGAATTCCATATGCTCCAATTGCAAGAATTGCAGTCGCAGCTAGAAACTGTGTACTGTTTATGTTAGCAAATCCAGAGAAAGGACTATAATAAGATAAATCATAAGTAGGATGTTCTAGATATGTCTGGTTGATTGCAACTGGGAAATTCCATTTATCAGTGAACGGAATTATCTGAATTGGCTTATGTGTATTCTTCGTATAAGTTCTTATAGTTACCATTGTGCAAATTCCAGGGATATATGAAAACATGATAATATACATTAAGTGCCTTCTTGTAATATCTCTTCGTCTCAATATCAAAAATCTGTAGATTACTGTATTAGATATGGATAAGGCTACACAGAAGGTCACTCCCTGAAAAACAAAGTTATAATTGGAGAACTTTTTTTTGCCTTTTCGAAGGACACGTACTAGAAAAACATGATAACCACCGAAACAAACTGTAGGACCAAAATAACGACATGGACCGTTCGCAAGAACAGCAAACGTAGTACTATTCGGAAGAGATCTGAAAATAATATATTTATGTTTTTCAAAAGGAAGCAAAGCTTCTGAACCTATGTTGAGTGAAATATCCACACAATATTTCTAGAATTTGAACGATTGAAGTGTTGTAAAGAAAATATTTCAATTGATCAAGACTGGATGGTGACTTAGTTCTAATAAGATATAACAAAATAAACTGAAAAGTCAATCCAGCAAATAAGAAAAACTGAAAGTATCCATTAACATATGGCACGAAACGATTCGAATAACTAGATCGAGCAATGTCATCCATTGAAAATAATATTTGATACAATGAAGACAATTTTGAAATTTCAAAAAGACAGAATAACTCTCATGGTGTCGTAATATCTCACGCTCTTTTCAATAATTATCGGAATTCCTAGGATATTCAGACAACTTCTTTGAGCTCCTGAACTCCCTCACGTAGTCAGTGGAATAACTTTTCAAAGTCTTTCAAGAGTGAGAACTTTGAAATCAGTCACCATGTCTAATGTGTTGTGATCCGCCCATTTAGTGATCGACTACAAAGTTTCTTGAAATAGAGCAGGAACCTCTGACAACAATATATTGAGCCCAATGATCAAGTAGTGATTCCTTATGATTGAAAAAAAGATGTTACGAAATTAGCAACCTTCTGAACAAAAACAGTGTGGGTTGATAGAGGAAGAAAAACAACTTTTCCTCATTTCCTCGAATTCACTTTTCCGTGGGAATATCTTGTTTCTGATAATGATTTCGTCTTTGCTATGGTTACTGTAGGCATAAGATTGAACCAATTCAGATATGAACGTGACAAGTGAGATTATCAGGAGCTCAGTTTAATGCACATATCCTCAGCACAAAGTATGAAACTTCTGAACTACGACTTTGATCAAATAAACAATGCATTAACATTTTGATCTTACGCCTTTCATCCATCTGAAAAAAATCTGAAAAAAAAGAAAAAAGATAAATCTGAGAATGAACTGTACGAACAGCGGTTGTGAGTTTATGATGAATATGCCATGTGAAAAAGCTTTTCTAAACCATCGAAACAACCTGAAATACTGAAATGGTTCCATTTGAATCTTTCACCAAAAAAACAAAACAACTTTCTACTCTTATTTCATCTGTATATGTACATATACACGTTAATCCTTTGTCTCCCATAAAACTTTAACTCTTTCATCGTATCGGAGGTAAAAACATGCGCCCATTTACCGTTATGTACCCAGAAAAAACGGTCAGTAACTGGATATATTTTCATGTTTTCTATGTATTTGCTTCCCTGAAAAAAAGACAAAAAACTGAAAAAAACTAACGTTTTTTTTTTCTGTTATTAGATTACATCCAGTTTTTTTTTTGAATGAGAGTGAAACGATTGATCCTGAAAAAAACACAAACAAATAGTTTCATATATTCCAACCCAATTCGTTTTTCAGTTCATTTCACCATACGCAAAAAAAACCAATCCATGTGATCAACCGTTCGTTCTTACTTTTCTATTCATTGATAGGATTGAAAATCAAAATTCGAAGTTTCAATTGTTAGAAAATTGTTATCATTTGCATGAAAATACAAAAATATTTGAAAATGATGCAGTTTTGAATAGACACTCTCCTATTCATACGTTTTCATTGTTCGGTTCTTGCCGAAATCTTGTTTCAGCACTGCAAAAAATACATTTCGTTTTCAGGATCTGCGTCGAACAGTCATGTCGAATGCAAGGTTAGTTATGTTATCACATTATGATTGATTCTACTCACCGGTTTCATGAGAAGAGAAAATAAGACAATAGCAATAAAAGTTCATTATAAAAAAGCTCTAAAACATGTGATATTAGAGAGTTTCGCTCAGATAGAAGCTAATGCAAGTAGATTTTTAAATGAAAGCATTCATCTTTTTGAGACGGTGCTACCTCTATTAGAGTGGCACGCCATTCAACTTAGGAAAAGCTTAGAATGAGGTATTTAGAGTTTCTCACTTTCAATCTGCTTTAGGAAAGCAAACGTTTGAAAAGAGAGCAATGTTGTTCAATGACAGATTCAATCGGTTATCCTGAAAAGTGAAGATGTTTCAGAATTATTTTCATTTTATCAAAGCCTTCACACAACTCACCTTTAGTTACAACTTCATCTCAATACCATGATAGTCCTACTAGAATTACAATTATTTCTGAAAGCTTAACAATATTTCTACCTTTTCTAGAATATTTGACGTTATAAGAATCCATTACATATATCCATCACAATGAATCAACATGATTTTTATGAGTAACTCATTCAGTTTTTTATTAAAATTTGATGTGTAACGTCGACAGCAGATCCCGGTATAACAAATAGTAAGTACCATTTTTTGTTGTATATCGGATGAGAGAGAAAGAAAAGAGTGTGGATGACAGTATTCGCATTTTTTGATAAATTACCGTAGTGTTGAAGAGTACAATGTATATGAGAGAGAAGTAGAAAGACTCTTGACGGTTGCAAAGGCAATTATCAATTTCGAGTCGATTCGATGAGTTCTGAATTGCCACGTCACAAGAGTGGAGACGCAGAGACGAGGTCACTTTTACTTCTCTTTCATTCATTTCTAACTTTAGATTCTCATTTTGCACCTACATGACAACTGGTGAGTAGATAATCTTATTTCAGAATATCTTATTTTATCTCTTACTCATCTAAACCTTTTTTACAGGCGCCGTTTCAGTACGGTGACGCAGATAAATACAGAAGGCCTCCAAGCTATGGGAAAAGGCGGAGGTAACAAATTTTTGATATTTAGACTATTCACATTTTGAGCTTTTAGGGCGAATGGAAACGGTCGGAGAGGATGGTATACCGGCGGATTACAAAGGAAATCGAAAATTCACGACAAGTCTCGGTCACTTAGCATTGTATAAAGAAGATGAAGGGATCGGGACACAAGCCTCTTTTATTTCGGGTTATACAACACCTGGACCCAAAGAAAGAGCTACTTCTGAGCATGTGAAAGTGAGATTTCGTCAGATTTGATAGAAGAAATAAATGTTTGGATTTTCAGGCTAACTTAGGTGTAATGCTTGGAGTCTATTTACCCACCATTCAACATATTCTCGGTGTAACCATGTTTATTCGTCTTTTCTGGGTCGTTGGAATGGCCGGTGTTGCTTGGACAATGGTCCTTCTTGCCATTTGTTGTTTATCTGTAAGTAGTCTCTTATCCCCAAAAATCCAAAATCCTCCGGCATTTTCAGACTTTGTTGACCTCAATCTCATTATCCGCAGTTGCCACAAACGGAGTTGTTGAATCCGGTGGAGCGTATTTTATCATCAGTCGTAATCTTGGGGCAGAGTTCGGTTCTGCTGTTGGAATTCTGTTTTATCTGGCTAATACGGTGGCTGCGTCAATGTACATCGTTGGTGGAGTTGAAGTTATTTTGATGTACTTGTGGCCGGATTTGGCAATCGGTGGAGCTGATGCACTTCATGATACAGAAATGTTTGGAAGTCTTTACAACAATCTTCGTCTCTACGGAACAGTTTTTCTTCTGATTCAAGCTTTGATTGTTGCTATGGGTGTGAAATTTGTGCAATTATTGGCTCCAGTTTCCTTGATGTGTGTTGTGTTGGCAGTTATGGCGTGTATTGGAGGAGGAATTGAGAAGCAGATAACGATGGAAGGAATGAAGTCAGTTCTCAAAATTTGCAGTAGAATCTAAGGAAAATGTTTTCAGAGTTTGTGCAATCGACAATCATTTGCTGCAATCTTCAATCATCACTCATCCAACTCACAAAAATCAGACAAGTTGGTTCAATGAAACTGTTGACTTTTGCAATCTCTGCGACAAATCTCTCTAGTAAGAAACACAATCATTTCTTCTCATTTTTAATGATTTTGCAGCTTGGAAAGTGTTTTCTGTGCAAACGTGAACAATGATGAGGCATCAGCTGAAGACGATGTTTTCTGCACACACTACACGTCGAAGAAGATGACGTGTCAAATGGCATTCCCTGGATTCAATATGAAAACATTGAATGACAATATGTGGCCAGAATATATGGAAAAGACAGAAGTAGTGCCTGGAGTACGAGGAAAAGAAACTGCAGAAGTGGTACAAGATGAATCTTCAACTTTCTTCATGTTAATGGCAATTTACTTCCCTGCTGTAACTGGAATATTTACTGGAACAAACATGAGTGGAGATCTTGCGGATCCTCAAAGAAGTATTCCAGTTGGAACTATTGCTGCAACTCTAACCACTTCTGCCATCTATTATGTTCTTGCAATTCTGTTTGGAGGGTCTATTAATCGAAGTGTTTTGAGAGATAAATTCGGAAGATCAATTGGAAATACAATGGTTGTTGCTGCTCTTTCTTGGCCTCATCCAGCAGTTGTAACCGTTGGAGCATTCCTTTCCACGTTTGGAGCTGCTTTGCAATGTCTTTGCAGTAAGTGAATCAAGTGGAAAGTCAAGGGATATCCTTTTTTACTATATCTTTTTTTTGTGGGGAGGTGGCATCTATCTCGTGACCACTCAACGATTATGCTTTTTTATGGAAATGTATCTAGTTTGGATTGTATTCAGGTGCGCCGCGACTTCTTCAATCGATTGCCAAAGACGATGTGATTCCGATTCTCGCTCCGTTCGCTCGTGTTACGAAGAACAATGAACCATTCCTTGGATTGGTTCTCACTGTTATCATTGCTGAATGTGGAATTCTTCTTGGAGCTGTCGACAAGATTGCAGAAGTCCTTGACTTCTTCTTCCTCATGTGTTATGCTTTTGTTAACTTGATTGCCGTTCTCCACTCCATTCTGAAATCACCAAATTGGAGACCAAGATTCAAATATTTCCATTGGTGAGTGAGTTGATCAATTACCTTTTCAAAGCAATTTATAATCACAGGTCACTTTCACTTCTCGGAGCTGCTCTTTGCTTTTTCATCATGTTTGCATCCAGTGTTCCACTTGCTTGCATTGCTTGTACTGCAACGGCTGTCATCTATAAATATGTAGAATGGAAAGGGTAAGCTTTGAGTTTCTATATCAAAACCGCTGGGACATATTCTCAGAGCCAAGAAAGAATGGGGTGATGGAATGAGAGGATTGGCCTTGTCAACTGCACAGTACAGTCTTCTAAAAGTTGAGGATAAAGATCCACATCCGAAGAATTGGAGACCACAAGTTCTAATTCTTTTAACAAGTCAATGGTCAAAGGAGATGATTGATAGAAGAGCAGTTTCTATGCTTAACTTGGGAGCTCAATTGAAAGTGAGTTACTTTTGAAGTTTAGTAACACTTAGAGGATTTTAGGCTGGACGCGGATTGGCAATTGCATGTGCATTTTTGAAAGGAACTGTAGACTCTCAGAAAGATAAGAATCGAGCAAGAGATGTCAAAACTACTCTTGTGAAAGATATGACAAGTGTCAGACTACGTGGATTCGCAAAGACAATGTTCTATAACAATCATCAAATTAATGGAACTATTTCTGGATTATATCAATCAATTGGTATTGGTGGATTGAGGCCAAACACTATTCTTGTCAACTGGCCAAATGATAAAAATGCCGATGAACTCGTTTTGTTTGCTGGTTTGTGTTTCTATGATAATGGTTTCATAATTTGGAAGTTTCCAGAGGAAATAATCCATGGAGCTGCGAACGACAACTGTTTAATTGTTACGAAGGGTATCACCGATTTCCCTGAGTATTCAGAGCGTCTTACTGGCTTCATTGATATCTGGTGGATTGTTCAAGATGGAGGAATTCTGATGCTTATTGCATATCTACTTCGTCAACATAAAGTTTGGAAAGGATGCACTCTTCGTATTTTTGCTGTTAGTGAACAAGATTCTACGAAATCAGAAGACATGAAGGCTGGGCTTCAGAAGTATATCTACATGTTAAGAATCGACGCGGAACTCTTTGTGAGTTCAAATATATTCTGAAAAAGAAAGATAAATGGGTTTCAGATTGTTGATCTTCTCGATATGGAAGTATCTGATGAAGTTGTGGAAAAGGCAGCTGAAGTTGAACGAAAACAAAAAGAACGTGAAGAAATGAGACGAAGTAAAAGTGGATATTTGAATGATGGTTACATGGAAGATAATGGAAAACCACGTCCAATCCAGATGAGACATAGCGATTCGACAAGAAGTTTTACTCCACAGACACCAGCACATACTTCCATAAATTTGGATGAATCTGCGGAGACTTCTTTCACCGAGTAAGAGAGTTTGAGTTTTTAGTATCCATCAACTATTCAAAAACGTTTCCAGAAGCCTCTTTGACGATTTCTATCGTTCGGGCACTCCAAATGAAGAAATGGAAGGTGGAATGAAGCTGAACATTCATAAGATGAACACATCTGTTCGTCTTAATCGTGTTATTCGAGAGAATTCTCCAGATTCTCAGTTGATTCTTTTGAATCTTCCGTCTCCACCAAGGAACCGCCTTGCATTCAACAACTCTTATATGGTCTGTCTAACAAAATGAGACCAAAGTGAAACTTTATTTTCAGACCTATCTTGACGTACTGACCGAAGACTTGCCCCGTGTACTTTTCATCGGTGGAAGTGGTCGTGAAGTGATTACCATCGACTCTTGAATCAATTATATTCAAATTGTTTTTTTTCTCTTTTGTTATAGGAATCACGTATCTATTATTTTACCATGGCACCCATTTTTAATACACATGACAATGTGTTCTGATGTAATCATGACTTTGAAATAAAATGAAACTTGGTAATGATTTCGTCGTTCTTTTTGACCCATTTGACCTACATTATGATGTCATAAGTGTTGGAAAAAAGAAAATAGGAACGTAAAAGATTTCAATTCCTCATTGTGAGCCCGGAAAATATTTGGACGATGATGACGTAGAACAATAGGGCCGAATGAATTCTGTGAAGTTATTTCGAATTTTTGCAGTCTGGGAAAAAAAGAGACGTGCTTCTTAATGACTTCCTTCCTCATTTTTTTATTCATTTCGTCAAGTTTTTATGTGCCGTTGTTTGTGTTCCAAGAAACTGAAAAGAAAAGTAAATTGAGTGAAAAAATAGAATGCTGAATCAGACTACAACTGATAAAATTAATATTGATAACGGAACCGTTGATCCTTTGTTTTTGATGCAATTTTGAACTTTCGGTATCCCTGATTTGGATAAAAGGGAGGATTTCTGACTAATTTTACAAAATTTTAGTTTCTAAAGGCCATTTTACTTTTGAGGCTGAATCAATATGACGACATATTTTGCTACATAACAAAGCTGCCTGACCCTGGTTTTTTCCGGAAGCTTTTCCCCAATTTCCAGGTCAATGTGATTCAAATCAGAAAGGTTCCTGTCATGTTTTAAATGATCATTGAAATTAAGTGATCACTACAAACCACAAAAACTATCACTAGTTGATCTGATTTTATTCATTTTGTTCCAAAATATCCAAATTATTTGTCTCTTTTCACTTCCTATAACGTCAATGCCGGAATTGTTGTGGATGATGAATTTGCACCTTTTCCGGAGTAATTCACATATTTTCTTTTCAAAATGATTCTATTTTGTATCTGTGTGTGTCCTCCGAAAAGACTTTCAAATTTGCAATTAGTCGGCGGCATTTCACAAATAAGGAAGTATTTGGAAAAGAAGAAAAAAATAATCCATCATCTTCTCTGCTCTATTTAATGCCACCTCTTGAAGTTCAATAAAATAAATTTTGAACTTCAAATGGGGCAAATTTCATAGAAACGTAAAAGAAGTGATGAGAAGGAGATAGAGGAATTAGACTCATAATTCCCTTTTCAACATATTTCAACAACGTGCAATCCGGAGAATTGTTAAGTATACGCCAGACTGTCTTTTTATCAATGAAATTTTCTATTTTCTTGCTACAATTTGTGACAGGAAGTACTTTGACGTATAGTTAATTCTACGGCCACAACTATCACAAATGCTAGTTTTCTCGACAAAATTGCTCAATCTGTACTCATTCTGTGAAACCAAGAGCCGTGATCCGATGAATGTTTTTACAGTTTTTCAAATTCAATAAGTATTCAGTTTCCATTTGATGCTTCTTGGTCTATTCCATCACTTTTGGAAGTTTATTTTCACAAAGTAGGCGGAGCTTATGGTTTTTAAAAACTCATCAAAATAAGTACGATTTTGCAAGCTGAAATAGATTCTAGACTCATAATTTTTTTTACTAATTCATGGGTCATTTATTTTTTCTTCATTTATGAAATATAATAAAACTGTCTCTTCGTCAAAATAAATAGTGCGTGGAATCTGACATGTCGTCACTCATTTAAAACGACTAGACATTCGGACCTCGGACCTCCGTACGCACATTCAAGCATATCTCATCAACATTCTTTAAATAGGTCGATCCAATTTCATGTCCTTTTAAAATATTCATATTTTTTGGATCCTCATCCGTTTTTTTAACTTTCCTTCTTTTTTCTTTTCAACTTTCCTCGTTCAAACTTTGAGCTATACGTGACAGTTACTTCCATATTCAACTCCCCCATTTTCCACATCTTTTTCTTCTTTTTCTAGATCATGAATTGAATCAAAGAATGAATTATTCTGTGAAATTTGCTACCTTTGAATGCATCCAACACAATGAAAATTGTTTGTTCTATGCCGAATTCGTATGTCGACGTGTAGGCGAATCGTGGCGAAGAATAATGGAATCTAGTAGTTTTTTGCGGTCCCGTGGACCACGATTCTGGATTTAAGCACCGCCCATGTCTGCCCACTCACACAGTTTTCATTGTTTCGAGATTCTTTGAACTTCGAGATATCCACTTCAGAAAATTTCATTTGGAATTTGGAAATATCTAGTGGTCAAGAATCATAGTTAGTTGATTCTGGAAGACTTTTTAGATTACTACCTAAACATGACTAATATTTACTATTTTTCTCTTTTATAAATGTCAAAACATCTTCTCCTTCTGACAACTACCTCAGAATTTCTGATAACTTGTCCATGCTATCTCTTATCAGTTACCCAAAAGGAGGTATCAGCTGATTTCGGAGAATCCGAAAGTACTTTACGTGCATCTCCCACCACCCGCTTTCTATATATTCCTCTTTTAAATGTGTCCGTGAGCTCAGAATATTTGAAATCTCCGCTGGTCTAGTGCATTCCAAAGTGAAGAAAAGTGAATAAGAAGAGCGAAAAAGGTCCCAGTCTAAAAGAAGAAGAAAAGAAAGTTTCGTATAATTTGTCAGGTGTTTATTTGTGTTTTGGATCCTTTTTTCCTGCAAAAACTAACAATATTCCAGAATAATTCATCTCGAATTGTTTCAAAACGTTTTTCGAACTCTTTCTATTCTTCCCTTGTCCCTCCCCTTAGGCTGAACTACCGTAATCCTTTTCATTCTTTGCTTCTAATTTTCATTCATATAAAGTTGATCTTCGTTCTCATATTTCTTTCAAAATCGTTCTCATCTTCTTCTCTTTTTTTGCAATCTCGGTCTCCGACATCCTTTTTTCTGTCTCATTATACAAACATGGCATCATCATCATCATTAAAAATAGAGTCGATTTTGACGGAATAGGGACCGGACCGGCACCGATAATAGTGACGGTGAATGCAAAAACATTCTTTATGCTATTATTGTCTACAGAAGTCCACTAGCAGACATGTTTCTTTTTTTTTCGTCATCTAAAATAAGGATAATTTAATTGTGAGACGAGAGAGATAGAGGGAATTGGGTCAGAGCATGGATACAACTGATGTTCTTAAAATAGAAACTCAAACTATTTTTGGAAAAAGGCGTCCTGCTTTTTTCTTTTTTTGGGAGACGTAGTCGGACGAAGAAGACGACGGGTGGCGCCGGAAGGAAAAGAAGAAGAAGTAGAGAAAACAGAAAAGAAAGTTGCACCCTGGGGGCTTGTAAAACATCCAGGTGACGGATTGCTGTTAGCAGGAAAATTTTAACGGGAAACCTTTTTTTATAACAAAAAATGATTCTTTGAAGGTGAAAAGAACGAAGTGAAATATGGTTTTTCCTTGATGTTCGTGCTTGAAGAATGATGAGGTGGGATACGGTATTCCAGAGTTCTGAGGTTTTGTCAAAATGAATTTTCATGACATTTGGTAGTTAACACAACTTCCAGCGTATGCTGGTCCTTGCTGGCGTCTCCTAGAACGATTTTCTCTCAGATCCATCTAGGAGGATTACTGTAGATGGAACATTTGTTCTAATGTAGAAACGTAAAGAATAGCTATTCTGCAAAAAGTTTCTACTACATTCATCTTACCTCAACTTCTCCATTTCCCATCACTTCCGCTGTCGTCACCTCCTAACTTCTCCTTACCCGCTGAGGCTGAAAATCAAAGTGTTTCCCCACGTATGACCCCCACCCCTACCTTCTACTTCTTCGTTTTCACTTACTTTAGAATCCTAACAAAACGTCATCACAGTCGTTTTTTGTCTTTTTTATTCTTCCTATTCTAACTTTCTTCGCCTTCTTCATAGCTCTTCGTTGCTCAAAAACCGAAACACCGCCCCACCCCTAATAGCCAATGATTACGTCAAAACCGCTTGTCTTCTTCCCGTGGCTATGTCGGACAAAAGAACCTCCGTGATTCTCTGAATCTCTTCAACTCTCAATGCTTTAAATGAATCTATTGAGTTCGGAAATACAACGAAAAACGAAACACACTTGCAATGCTACGTAACATCCGGTTTCGTCTTGTTTTTTTTTGGACCACGTAGAGGAGGCACCGTCGTCAATCGTCTTCTGGAGTAACTTGAGAAGGCAACAAAAAGTTTAAAGTCACGTTTCTTTTGTTCGAGGAAGCATATTCTAGACTGTTATTGTATTCGTGTGCTGACCTAAAGAGATAAACACAAACATTTTGTTTATGAACATTTTGTACTTTTTCCATAGTGCATTCTGAATTATTTTCCTCTTACACGGACCTTATTCTCGGGCTTCCTAGAAACTTCTTTAGAATTCTATTAATAGAAACGCAGTTATTTCGTAACAAACACGGAGTACTACCGTAATCCTCTTACCTTTTCTGAATCACAGAATTCTTCTTCTCTTTTCGTGTTCTCCGTGCTTTGGTACTTCTAGCCGCAATGTCAAACAGGCCACCGCGAAGATCCGGGTTATCAGTAGTGACGTTTTTTGATTCTACATGATTTGCAACACTTGAGAGAACCCATTCGGAGAGTTTCTACTTTATGTAAAGGAATTTCTGGAATGTATTACTATTTATTATGCATTGCATCAATAGTGTTTGCATTCTTATCAGTTTCCCATAGTCCTTTTCTTATCTAGCCACGTTTTTTAACAAATTGGATCTTGATCAAGAAGGGACACAGTAAAGACATTTTGATTCTTGTTCCATTGTCTTTTTACTATTTTGAGACATAAAAATCAAGATCTCTGCTACCGTTCAGACTTGAGGAAAGTCTTTTCGTCATCAAACTTCTAATTCCCCTTCTCCGAACTTTATCAATCCGTGTTTATTTTGATTCTTTCAAGATTCAGATGATCATCCATCGTTCTTGAATGGGAAGATCTTCTTTGTTAAGTTTAAGAAAATCCGAATGTTCAGAGATCTTGAAAGCACTCCCACCCTTGAAGATTTCCAAAAATATCATTTAATCGGATTTCGTTTTCTTTTTAAAGAAACCCGGCGTTCGTTAGGATTTTTCGTATGATTTTACTGCTTAAGATGAGAATTCACTTTTCGTTTTTGCTTTTTGCCCTTTTTAATTTCTTTTTGCTATAATCTGTTAGTTTTTACTGCTTGTTGTTTGCAAATAGTTTTGTAATCGTGATATTTTCAATGCATTTCGTCCTAGATAATTCGAGTCAGATGACTGTTTTCTTTTCATTCTGTTTCATGTTTTCTCATTTTTACAGTAACTTTTTCTCTCGGGAGTAAAATTATGAAATGCTTCTAGTAACTTCCTTAGAATCCAGGTGTGCTAGAACGGTAACTTGTAGCATCAAACCTTAATTCAATTTATCTATTCAATATTCAAAACGTCCTTTCATCGTTCCTAAATAATCTGATTCAATGGTGTACATATCTAAACTCTCGAACCTACCGTAACCCGAAAAAGGTGCTTCCTCCTTTTGCAGTCTACTGCCGGTGCTTTATTGGTCCGTGCTGTGTGCTCCAGAATCCCAGGGGGTTGACGTCACCTTGTTCAACGTTTTCTTCTTCAAACTGCTCCTCCTTTCTCTTTATTTCAACAAGGAGCCCTCCCATCATTCTCTTCTTATCTGTGTTGTCCTTCTTCCACCCTCCATGACCTCAATCTCGTGTCAATATCGTGTGTTTTTTGTCGACGGGTGGCACAATGAGCAAGAGCGGGTGTGGGAGCAGAAAGACAAGTAAAAATGATGGATAGTTGACCTGCTCCCTCAGTTCTAGGGTTTCGGGTCGATCTAGAGATCCAGGTGCTAGGAGACGCAGACTTAAAGACGGAAGCTGCTGATACGTACTACTGACTGACACACATGTACACGGGTCCCAACTAATAAATTTGACGTGAGCTCTCCAGGACATTCTCATTTTATTGTTTCTTCTTCTGCCGTGTCCGTTTTTTATTGCCATGCGCAACAACACACATACACCTGTTTAATTCGGCTGGCGGAACGACCCAAACGACCCGAAGACAACGTCATTGACGTCGGAATTCTGAATCACCTCACCCATAGGAGTCTTTAAAAGAAAATCAGATCACATGTACCTCAACCCGAATTCTTGGCATTTTAAAATTTGTGTTAACCTGATTCCCTAATAGAATCTGTCTGTCGGATCAAACGTATATCTTTGGATTGAAAGGAACTTCTTCTATTTTCCTCTTCAGCGTTCTAGATTCTAAGATCCCTAGTTTTGCAAGAACTATCTACATTTCTGATCTCAGTAATTCAATTGTTGAACTCTCTCATTTGAAATGTGACGTGAGATTTCCGGAGATGGAGAGCCTAAAACGAAGTGCACTTCATCGTCATTTTACATACAGGTGTCAAAGTTCACAAAGACATATTCAGAATTGAGTCCAATCGTCTTCCGATACTTTTACTCTTCATCTCTTTTTACTCCTTTTTCTCCTTCTTCACCTGTCCATCCTAAACTACCACCAGACCTTCGTCTAGCTTCCACATGAACGGACGTTATTAGAAAAGAATGAAGTGAACATGGCGACTAATTTTCACCTACTGAAATTATCAGTTGTTCATATATCCCAATTTCTTCCTCCTTTTCCTCTTCTTCTTTTTTAAACGTTATGTTTTGACCGGATGCCTTCATTTTTTGCTTCTTCTTCTTCTTCTTTTTCTAGATATCCTATCCCTCTAGAATCATCGTGTGGGTGGCGTGAGGGTGGAGGGCATTCAGATGAGAAAGAAGCAGAAGTAGGAGAAGAAGAGAAGGGTAATTTGATTCGGATGCAACAACTTTTGGCCCAAAAAATGGGTCACAATTTGATCTGTCTTTTGTCAGACTGAAGAAGAAGACGTCCGGAAGCACGTCATGAACTCTCTCAGTGACTTGATTTGATTTTAGAATGAAACAGAACAACTTCCGCATTTTCATTCTTCCACCCTCATCTACTGTAGGAAATGATGTTGGTTCCTTTTCGGATATATCATTCAACTTCTTATTTCCTTATCCCACGAATTACCTTTCCGAGAAAAAGAAAGAGGAAGACGTCCACTATTGTTCCTGAATTAACCTTTTCTTTATTTTTTGCAAACTTTTTCTTTACTTCTGCAAAGAGATAGAAACAACTCGTCCGTGCATCTAAATTGCCATTCGGTCATTCGTCCAGAAAAAAGAAAAAAGAAGGGAAATTTCTGTCTGGACCCACTCGATCTTTACACTCGGTTCATTCCTAAAAAATACATCTGCATTGGATGTTTTTGCCCCCTGCAAGCATGATATGATATCATGATCCGTGTTAATATTAACCTCTTTTTTCCCCCATTCAATCCGAAAACATCAGGGGCGATGACCCTAAATACGAGACAATCTGTAAGCTTATCCACGCACTTTACACGCACATCTACTAGCTTGGATAAGGAAAAAAAAGAATAAGGAGATGAAGAAGAGGAACATGGTGACGGAATAGAAGAAGAAACGTACTAGTCCGGAATACATTTCTTGTATTGCATATTGTTTGCCAATCCTTCGGATTTCTGTTTTCAGACAGAGAAATTAAAGAAAGATTTATTTGATTCCAATCATTCCATTTCTATTTCTTTTCCTTGACAACATTTATAGATATTTACATTATGTTTAAAACCAGAAATGATTTTTCGGAGAAGATTATACTGTAAATCTAGAATCAGGAATCTGGAAATCAAGAATTATTGTGAAATCCGTGTAATTCTACATATGAAAGTGCTTTTGAAAGACTGAAAACAACAAGAAATAAAGCTACTGTAGATCTTTAAAATGAATTTATTTTATTCCAAATACATTACCAGATTAGGATCCTCCCGCCCATAAAGTTTTCTGGTCTCATTTCATTCTGAAATTTTTCTGAATTCATTCTGAATTCTTTCAATTCATTCAAACTGTTAACATACATATATTCCTGTTCATTCTTAGAAGTAAGTTCCAAAATTACCCTTTTTGTAGAAAACAGAAAACTAACTGTCTATGAAATATAAATACACAAATTAATCTTTAATTTCAATTGAATAACAATACGGAACTAATATTTTCATAACCTTTTTTCGTTTCAAAATGTGTTATAGTTATTCAGTTAGCCTAATAAAAAATAATATTCTAAAACGAATTTAGTTTTGATTTGCCTTCACTTTCATGATATTTCTACATAATACATTTCGAATACTCTCTATGTTTTTGTTGAAAAAAAGAGAAAAACAGATAACGTTTGTGTGGATCTACAGTATGATTCATAATAGATCAAAATGGATACCTCTCTCGGGATTAGCAGATGGTTAGCTCCTTTTCTTCGCCTTCTTTTAATTCCATAAACAATATCGCATTTACCAAATTGACACCTGATTTTTGAGATACCTTTATGTTTTTTTTCTGTCTGTGACATGTTAGAATGGGAAAGTTCGGTTACAGATATGAAGGGGAAATACAAGAAAAAGCAAAATAAGTTGCAGAGTAAAAATAACTCATAATGAGATTGAGATGACGTTTTGAAGAGAGTAAGAAGAGATGTGCAACATCTTATGTTTCATCCAAAAATAGTTCCAAAGGTAGGTCACAATGGTTTTTTTTTCTCTTCTTTTACTTGATACATGTCAGCTGGCGGAACTAGAAGAATAGAAACTTGGCCGGAGGCTCGGAGACACCTGTTGTCAATTCGATACTTGTACCCACGCCTTTATGTTCTTTGTTGTCGTTCTGTTTTGACTTGAATTGATCTGAAATTGATACTCACAATCACTTGATCGACTAGGTTAGGAGTGTCCTTAAAACTAGAATCGAACCGGGTCGAAGCCAAAACGTGGGTTGAAAGTTTCCACTTGAATGATCTGAATTTTTCTCGGCATTTCCAAAGTTCCCTTCTATTTATTAGGCTCAATAACATCCGGTTTCCATACTTGCGAAATTTTCGGAAATGCCATTTCAACTCTTCCCGGTATTCTTCCAGAAACTTTTTGGTTTAATTTTAACTTTTAGCCTAATATATCATCTTCCGAATCCGGCCTACTTAGTCACTTTAGTTATCTTTATAGCGATACGAGTCATCCAATCTTAATGTTTCTTTTTCTGACGGAACTTCTTCTTTTTCCGGATCTCAGTGGGTTAACCCGATTAAATAGTTAGAGCTGCTGGTGGTGTCAATTCTCGAATCTCGAAATAATCGGATCTATCCGAAAAATCACTTAGGCTTTCATTTGTTCGTCTTTCAAAATAGCCTTTCTCCGTTTTATTTCTGTATGTTGTTATTAATAAGATGATCTACGTCACAATTAACTTCCCAATCAACTTCCCAGATCCTATGTCTTCTTTTCCCCTAACTCTATCTTTGGTCTACAGACATCTTTAATGTTCGCCAGACGGGTTACCTAGTTACAGTATACCTCCAATCTTCCCCGTAGACATAATAACGTCGTCATAAAACCAATAAAAATAGAGAGAAACTAGATTTATTTTCTATTTTTAGTGACGGTCCGTATCTCTCTTTTTTTTACCTTCCCTGCCCTTTCTTCCTTTTTTTATTCTTTTCTCATAACCTTTTTGCTTTTCTTCTTGGAAAAAAGGTCCTTTCGACTTATCGTCATTCAGAAACAGATAAAGAACACAATGATGGTCCATTTTTCTCCTATTCCCTCCCCTCAAAACTCCCACGTCCCGTTACGAAAACTCGAAAATTTGCGTCATTATTTCATATGGGGGCACCCTATTTCTTGTCGCTTTATTCAATGAAATCGGCTGAATGAAAGAGAGAAAAAAAAGGTTGGGTACATCTGAGAATGAAGTCGTCAGATGAAAAAGAAGATGATGATAAATTTAGAACGCACTAAATTCTTCTGTTCACTTGTACTTACTTTGTGCGTCCATTTGTTTTTTACGATGACAGGGCACATTGTCCTTGCCGTCATTTCTAGTTTATCATTCAAGAGTTCCTCTCCTCCCACAAAAGAAGATGTTGGATGCAATTCCAAATTCATTTATTTTCCATAAAAGTCTTAAGATTCTAGATCCATCTAGATTGACTTTCGGATAAACAGACTTTACATTTTTAGCCTCCTTTATTCTGTAACATTCTAATTATTTAGATTATATCCTGCTAAAGATTTTCAAATTTTTTCATTCCATTTCTTCTGGTATTCATGAAACCACTCATGAACTCGTTTTGGTTTCAAACATCTCTGATATCATGAAACGTTCCCCCTCCATGTTGATCGTTACCTTTTGTGTTAATGCTAAGCTCGCTTTCAAGCTTTCAAGATCATCTGTAGATTTGGAGGAGTGGAGAAAGTAGAAACAAGTGCTAAACAGTTCTTCAAAACATCAACTCAGCCACTGTTTGTGCTTATTTCAAAGGGTCAAAAACGTCATTCTTTGTTTCTGAATTGAGTTCATATCCTATGCAAATATTGATCAGAAGAGGCTTGAGAAACTTATGAAAAGTTCTTCTTAGAGAGAGTGCAAGTTGTAAGGATAGTGAGATCTTCTAGGTTAAGAACAACGTGGGCGTCCTGGATACATTTCAGTAGTCCTATGAAATGCGCTTCCTATCGAAGATGCAAGAGGGTTCCCCCACTTTTCCTGCATTGAAAGATACACTTGCCCTTATAATAGAGGTTTACTTGCAATTTCATTCATCTCTAGACTATATTAACATTGTGTTCTGATTAGTCTCATCATTTTCTATCTTTTTCATTTTCAATCAAATAGATCGCTACTCTCTGCGACCTGTTCCCTAAATAGACTTCATCACGCCCTTTGCCGTTATTTTCTCATCTGCCCCTCCCTTTTTTTTCTTTTCTTCATCTCGCTAGTGTTTCTTCTACTTTGTGTCCCAATCATCTGATAAAACAAAGCAGAAAAGAAGAGAAGAGGGACTATCGAATAACACTGAAACGTAGTAGAAACCGGAAACATGGCACCGAGACGCAGACGACGTCTTCGTTTTGACCACACACGTCACTGAACTTTCAAAGATACAGTGGGAAGGAGGAAGAAATGAGTTTCTTTTCTTCTTAAAACACTTTATCCACTCATTAAATTCATTCATTCATTCATATCACATCTTAAATTGCGGAGGGTGGTTTCCAAAATTATCCCAGCTTTTTGAAAGCTTTCGAAAGGCGAGAATTAGGAACAATCCAGGATACTTATTGAAGGATCATCTCGATTAACGGACATTCTCCACCTCTTCTAATGACGTCTTTTTTTAGAGTTTTGCTCCTGCTACTCAGCATAATCTTCTTGATTCCGGTCATTGTGAGCCAAGTTTCCAAATACATCCTGACTCTATTTTCATTTTATCTTCCTTTATTCTTTTATTTTTCCCCGTGCTCCTCAAATATAACTAGGAGTCTATTAGAGTGTCATTCTCTTTTTTTCTTTTTATCTTCTTTTTATTTTTGGTCTTGACACTAACACACGTTCTAGTCTCATGCCAATCAGGATGTTCTGACACATTGTTTTCACTACGAATTGCGGTCACTCTTACTAGAAGAGTTCCGTTTTTCTTTCCTTTATTTTTTACTGATGTGAGCTGAGCTCAAAAAGTTTCTCTGAATGGGGAGTATCCCCGATGTGTTCTTCTCACTATAAAGCTAATTTCATTTATATCTAATAAATCCAATCGTAATCAGACTAAAGCGTCGTCAGTCGCATTTCAATTTATCAAGTCTTCCATTATCTATTAAAGAAAATCTGAACTGTTAGGTCAATCTTCTTTCGTTTTTCTCGTCACAATTACTGTATCTCTTATGACCGCCCGCCCCCTTTTTTCATATTATTTTTTTCTTGATTTCTTCGATGTTCGGATCCTATCAAAGAGCAGCTTGCCCATATATTCCCATTCTTTTCCCGCCTGTTGTTTTCTCTGTAACTCCCACAACCTAGATACTGTCTCGTTTGATCCATTCATATATCTCAAAACATGGCTCTAATCTACTGCAAAGCTGACCAATTCTGACGTCGAGATCTATGCTCTCAGCACTAGACCGCCTACCACAAAAAACTTTGCATTTGAAACACTCCCTCTATTTTGATATTTCCTGGGTGGTTTATGTTCTAATCCTTATGGACTTGACGTGTTCCTCATTACCCTTATTCTTTAGTCTTATGTCTCATAATCTCATATCATAAACACACGTTTCATCTTCCTCTCCGTTAAGCACTTGTTGTCTCTTTATTCACATTTCCGTCCGTTTTTCTCATTATCATGATAGCTACAACGTCTAATATTTTCTTTGTTTTAAGACATCCACTGCCTTGTGCGAACACTCTGTGTCCTCGGCAACATTGCGACTGAGTACTTGCGAGTCTTGCGACACAACGACGACCACCAAGACGACGACGACGACGACGACGACAAGACGTCGGTTTTCAACAGATGCTCTTGCAAAGGATAGGCATAGAACATTTGCGGATATGGATCCTTTTACTTCTCATTTCCCTTGTACCCGCAGCATTAATAAGAGATCGAAGGAGAACATCAGGTATGTCAACGTCTTTCAAAAAAAGCCTAAATAAAACCTAAAACATAATATTGAAACCACCACGTCAATCAGAGACTAAAACACGGAAACATGGTTTTCTCTTGAGAATTCAAATCTCTTTCTTTCTTATCAAACGATTTTTAGACCTTACCTAAGTCGAAGAAAAGGAAACCAGTATTTGCAAAGATTCTGAATTATTTTCTTGCGACAAATCATTTTTGTTTTCTGTAATATCAACTTTTAATGATCTCACCCCACCCAATGTTTTATTTTTGATATCTAAAGAACGAATGATGACGTTTGTCTTTGTTTTGTTACGTCGTATTCTACACTAAAAACTTTCTGACGGCTTGACTGATCACGGTCAAACCTAATCTTTTCTGCAAAATAAATTTCCAAAATGAATCAGAAAACGATCCTTGTGCTTCAAGAATTCGATCTCAATGAATCTATTTTCAGACGATTTCTCATTATTTTCCTACGACTACGATGACAAAGCAGAACCACAGGATGCTGAAACAACATTTCGAAAATTTGAAGCTTTATGTTCATCGAGGTAACGTAATAGGTTTTAAAAACATGTTCTTAAACTTTTCTATTTTCAGGTCACAACAGCCAAATACCTCTAAACCTTCATTAATCGACGCTCTTTGCACATCAGCATTGAAAAAAGAATAGGGTTTTTACACAGTTTTGATCTTTTTTTCCTATCATACTATGTATTTCGTTGCCGTTCGTTTTCATTGGTTTTTTTTCTACTTTTTTTGTCAGTTCAAACGTTTTCTTTTTTCATTTTCTCAACCCCCTTTGATCCTTGTTACAAGAACAATTTTGATATCTCGAGCCACGTGTCTTCCTTTTTCACCTTTTTTCCCGCCCAGCAGCCACTTACAGTAGCCTGAATGAACTTGATTGTCCCGTTGATCTCAAATCTAACCCATTTGTCCTCAAAAAGAATTCAGATCTCAAAAAATAAGAACTTGTTGGACACTTTCCCGCACAAATCACTTGTTTGTACATAGTTCCCACTTTTCATTGTTTCTTCGGGATATTCAGACAACCTTCCACCATTGTCAATTTCGACAATGGATTGTGTGGGCCTTTTCACTTTTTTTAGTCTCTTTTATTGAATAAAATTCAGTTTGAATCAACTATTGAAGCGTTTTGTCTTGACAATTGACGAACACTAACTACAGGGTTCAATGGTTTTGGTCTTCGGCATTTGAAGACATTCAAAATCGCTTTTCGGTAAGGAACAATGAAATAAAATGCGATGAATGGATCCAGGAATGACGGAAAGCATATCACAATTCCCAATAAATGTTCTAAAATTCAAAAATATTCTTTTAGATGTCACATTTCTTTTATATAATTTCTAACCTGCTACCAACATTTCAATATTACTTATTTGGCTTATAATATATAATGTTGGAATTGGAACATAACATAAAACAGGTAGAAAAGTTTGCGATGCAAGCCCCTGAAAATTATCCTATTTTCTACAGAGTTTTAATGCTAAATCTCCCACGTAAGCCAATGTTTTCGATTGCTTCTTGGTCTTCAACGACATGCCTCGGTTATCATTGATCAGGCGAATAACTCTTCTGGTAAGAAATCCTGAAATGGATGGAATCGCGTAGGCACCAATTGATAGTAATAGGGTGGCAAACATGAATTGGAATGATGCAATATTTGAGAAACCGATAAATGGTTCGTAAATAGAAAGATTATATGTTGGATGCTCGAAATATGTGACTGCGCGAACTTCGGCGAAGTTCCATGGAGCAGTGAATGGGAGAATCTGGAAGTAATGTGCTCCCAGAGATTCAACTTTTGCAAAAAGCACAAGTAAGCTTAGCATATATACATACTATAAGGTCACATAGTCTTGGACTTTGTAGTTTATGCATTTATGCTAAGAAATCAAGAATCTATGTTTTACCAAAATGTTTTCAAACTTTTTTGTGATAAAAATTAACCTGTAAACAGTTGTTACGTAGATAAACAACCTGATGCATTCTCTATAATTTACTCGTTTTTTTCAGTTTTTTGGTCATCTACAACTTTCAGAAAAATAAAACTTATAGCAACTTACAATCGTAGCTAATGAGGGAATGTAAGTAAGAAAGATCATTGTGATGATCCTTTTCTGTGAAACTCTTCCCTTACGTAATACTCGAAATCTAAACATAATTGTGTTGGAAATCCCGAGACCAACACAAAGTGCAACCCCCTGAAATTCATTTAATATGGAAGCTAGAAGAATTTTTAGCGAACCAGGAAGAGATGATATGAAGTGAAACAGACATTGGGACCGAATCTTCGACATGGTCCATATGGAAGAATTGCCAATGAATTTGAATTTGGAAGACTTCTAAAACAATGAGTAGCTTCATACTATCCATACTTTAACGTTACCTGTGTTGAGTGAAGAAAGCCAATGATATAAGTATAATTTGTAGAATGCACGTATTGAGAAGAAACAACTTTAGATTGCTCAGAATAGCTGGTGATTTCGTTAAAATAAGAATCAACAAAACAAGTTGAAAAGTGAGCCCTCCGAAGAAATATATTTTGAAGTAAATGTTGACGTAAGGAACAAAATAGTTAGAGTCTGATGGAGAAAGAAATGAGAGTAACATCTGAAACACTTAAGAAGAAATTGTTTTGGAAATGCTCAAGAAGTATTTATGAGAAAAACTTCAATTACTTCCATTCTAGTTTGAAAATGTGTTCAAAACTCTCTAGGATATAAATAATGACTAAAACTGATTTCAAAAGAACTCAAAAAAGAATAAAAATGAATGCGTTCCTATTATGAAAAATGAATAATATCAGAAAGAGCTCAGTTAGAGTGAGGCACAGTGTGTCCGATTGACGTGTTATCTTTAACATGGCTCTTTTATAATTACATAGTTGGCACTATTTTTTACATAATTTCAGATTAGGAGACCATATTTTTCTGTGACAAATCGTTTCTTAGAATCGGGAGTGGAACGAAATGTGAGCAGAGATTGATGTTCCGACATCACTAGAGATATATCAAAAAAGTGTAGGAAGTTGTATTTCTGAGAAAAAATAAACAAAATTATAAACATTGGAAGAGGCGGAAATAGCAGGTGTTTTCATGTTGAAAATTAACCAATTAACCGTCTATCAGTTTTCCATTTGCTTTTATGATCTTTTTACTTAACAATGTATAACCCGAACTGCATTGATTCACAGAAAAGGACCCTGTAAGTTCATGAGGGCAACCGTCAAGAAAAAATGTAACATTTATGAAAACACGAAGCTTAAAATACCTTCCAGTCATATTCAGATTTTGAATTGCTCTCAGTATGAACAGATGTTTGTAAAAATTGTTCGTTTTTACTAGAAAATACAAAAAAAAATAGGAAAAGTTTGTATAAAATAATTGTATCATCTTTTGTTTCTCGTTTATCAGCTGGTGGAAACTAGTCAAGATATGAAGAGGAAAGTTGTGGTTTGGCGAAAAAATAGTAACTTGGTTTCTATTTTTGCGGATTTATTTCAAAGTTCATGTTACAGAATATGCGTGTTAGTTTCTCAACTTCGAGAGAATTCGATTTATCCAATGAGTTCTCATTTTTCACTCGTGTGCTCAGTCCGAATTCTTTGCAGTTTTTTGCTGTAAAACTCATAAAAATGATCATCATTGTCTCATTCTTCAACTGACATTCTCCGTCCGTCTTCAGATTTTCCGGATTTCTGCATCAAAAGTTTTCCGATCACCTCGATGAAAAATATATTCAAGAGAATTAGACATCAAGATCGCATCTATCTTTTTTTTTATTCATTCAATTTTGTTCCTGCCAGTCGATTGCATAATAATTTTCAAACCACCGCCATGTCTCTCTCTTCAAACGAAACGAGATCTTTTTCCATATCAAGTGGCTTCTTGTTACGCGATGATGTGACCATCTGATTCCTCGCCTCACCGCCTTCTTCCTTCTTTTTTCCATATTCCTTCATCATAATAGACAGTCTCAAAAGTAAACTAACGATTTCTGTAATCATGTTTGTTGTCCTCTAATACTTTTCTTCTTTTTCTGTTTCTTTGTTGTTTTTTATCTCATGATTAGCATACATCTCTTTTCATCTCTCTGTCTCGTCCATCAGTTGCGCAATCGCAATTATAAATCGAACGATGTCTTCTTTTTCCGTTTCTTCTCTCTTTTTTTTTCAAAATGCCTTCGATCCGCGACAATTCGGATGATAACAGGTGTATTAGTTGCCAACACACTACTGCATCTTCCGCATTTTATCCGAAAAAAAAGAATTGACTCGCAAAAAAAAATGATGATCGGATAGTAAGAGGGGAGGAGACAATGAGATTTACAACCAATGTATAGTTCATATGTCTTCCGTTCTTTCCTTTTTCAGAAGTAAATAACATCCTAAAAGTTTTCTCGACGATCTTTGAAGCTTGTAACTGCATCTTTCTCATTGTTTCAATAAAACCTTTTTTATTTAAGTTCATATTTAGCTATAAATAGGTAGTGATTTTGGATACCAAGATTTTGCTTTGAACAACACATTTCTGTTAAAGTCTTTATTGTTTTTGTTGAGATTGTCTCAAATTTCGCTTTGAAAACGTAAAATGTTTGACTGAAGCTGATGTGATATACGAAAATTAGAATGGCTCTCTGGAATTCCAGATTAAAAAATGATATGACTTCGGAATGCTTGCAGTATCTTGTTTCTGATGGCAAAGAGCATTTCAGTCACTAGTAGAGCATTGAGTTGAACGATATCGTTTAGAACTTTTTCGTGGTTGGGTTAAAACCAAAAAGTTTCAAAGAAAAGTTTCTGAACGAGCAGCTACTAGATTATTCTTTCATCAGAATATCAAGGTATGCTTGATTTTACATAGCCTTGCCTTAATTTCCTGAAGCGTCTTTCTGGCTTCTACCAATGCTCTACTTTTTCTTTTTTTGATTTTAAATCGTTTCACTGTCTCTTTCTTCCATTTTTCAGTAATTTCCTTTCCTTCAAGTTTCATGTTCCTCTCCAACATTTTTTTCCTCTCAATTCCTTATTCAATCTTCTTCCGCTTCCCTACTCCGTTATTCACTGTACAAACTGGTAGTTGTAAAGTTGATGTTTCTGCCTGAAAACTCCTTTCTTATGCTCTCTTTCACTCTTCTATCTCTCAACATCTCCCGAAAAGGTGAAAGCGAGCGTCGACGTTTTCACTTTCCGGTTTCGATGGCAAGTCCGCGATTACGCAATGCCTATCCGATCATCATGGATTTTTTTATTTGAAAAAGAACTGAAGGTCACGATGATTTGTTCGTTTTCCCAGTTCAAGACAAGTAAATGATTTACAAAAAGGTTTTCTTTAGAAAAAATAAGGATCTAGTCTGATCTTGACAATTAGGTTCTGAAGGACAAGTAATTGAAATGGAGTCTGATTCGAGAACCTGATTACTGATTACTTGCATTTATTCTCTTACAGTTACTGCCTCTGTTACCACATTAAGATTCTTGAATCTATGATGTAATTGGCGTCGTCGTCTCCGTTCAGAAGAACCTGAATCTTTCTTTTTTGCAGCCTTGAACTTTTTCTTCTTCGTGACCTTTGTTAAAAAAAGCTTCATCTTGTTCTCATTTCCGTCGATTACCGTATTGTTTCTTCTTCCTCTCTTCTCCTTCTTCCGCGCGGCCTTTTCTAATCGTGCCGTCGGCATCTGAATCAACTGACGACGATGCCCTTCTCCTTCACTGTCATCAACCCTTAAAAGACCGGTTGGATAGTGTAGTTCAAACAAGCTTACTCTCACTTGTGACAGAGATGCGCAGACGGTGTGGTGGTGCTAAAATCGCGATATTACACAACAGCCATGCCATCGGATGAGGCGAAAAAAGAGGGGGGAGGAAGGCGCCATGAATACTACTACAACATCTTACTTCTACCCGGTGAATACCATTCCTTTTTGCTTCATCTCAATTGTTTTTCAAATCTCATGCCTTTGCTCAAATACTAGATTTGCTCTGAACATGTAATTAAGTGTCTAGTATGACCAGTCGAATCTTCAAATGGCAATGGCAGAAAACTGTCATTTCAAATCACATCTCTATTATGTTATCTTATCATTTGCAAAAGTTCTCTGAAAATTGTTGTTTATTACTTCCAATTCTTCGTATTTTTCTTCATCTTTCTTTCTGTTTCATTAGTTTCTCAATAAGTCTTGAACGCTCTACCTTTTCTCCCTATCTCTTTATTTTTCCCCGTTTATCCAGTTTCTCATTGCCATATTCAAAAATATTTCCTGTACAATTCTTTTTTGCAATTTGCCGCTTTTTCTCTCTCGTGAATCTTGCGCAATCATCCACAGTATTCCATGTTTTTCTTTCTTTCTCTATTCCTCTTCATCTTTTTTTCTCTATGAAGACATAGAAGAAGCCACTTGAAAAACAAATAAGATGTGCATAAGTTCACACATTTGAAACATTAACAAACAAAACAAGAATATAATGAAAACGAACTTTAGATTTCAGAGATAATGATGCCACTTTTTAGACGATGTCTAGAATGTAACAGTGTAATGTAGAACGTCTAATGAAAGTTTTTCGAAAACTAACTTGCATCTCATTAGCTTCGCAACTTTAAATATGTTTCCAATTCGGAGAACTTTCATTCCGACCATATTCTATTCTGTTTCGCTGGAACCAAACGGAAAGTGTTTCTCAAATACTAGCTTCTTCTTGTTATGAGACTGCAATTTAAGATCACATATCATCTCATTTCTCTTGAAGAGTGCCTTTGTATAAGAGTTTCAATGAATACTCACTTTTCCTAATATATTATAGTTGTCAAACTCCCTTTCTTTCCAGCTTTATTTCTGAAATTTATATTCTTTGCTCTGTTTTTCTTCCTTTCCAGAACAAAGTCCGTTCCTTTACACCCTTTTCTCTTTATTTTTTATTATTTTTCCCTTTTCAACAATGACCACAATTGCCATTGACTGCCATTGATACCTGGTGGCTCGTCCTTTTCTCGAGCATCAGCGCAAACACAAATAGTTGTTTTTGTTGGTATCCGGTTGCCTTTCGCCCCCATTCTGTGCTCTTCTTTTCTCACTTCTTCACAATCTGTTGACATTTCCACTTTGGTCATTCGCACTCGAAACATGCACATTCTCTTTTCATTCGAAGCATCGCATAGAGTTTCAGTTCTTCTCCATGATTTTGTCATGGATATTCACTTTAGCAGCTGCAATACCTGCTACATTAGGTCATAGGAATCGAATTCAAGATGATGATCAGATTCTTGTTATTTCCGAAAGTTCAGATTCTTTGAATTTCGAAGATTTTGCTACTGCTGATAAACTGACAAGAGGTAATTAGAAGACTTCATGATGAATGAAATAATTACGAAGTTTTGCAGAAGAACTATTTGGAAAGCATATACCAGTAGAAGTTGTAAATGATTTCAAATCAGATATCCGGTTACCAAGGAGGCACAAAGTGAGTTCTAGACTGCAAGACGCGAGAAACGTGTAATTTTCTCAGAGAAATGGAGTGTCTCGAGCTGCCAAATTATGGCCAAATGCTCGAATTCCTTATGCAATCTCACCTCATTACTCACCTCATGAAAGAGCTCTTCTTGCCAAAGCAGTTAAACAATATCATGAAAAAACATGTATTCGATTTGTTCCAAGACAAGCTGGAGAGCCAGATTATCTTTTTATTGGAAAAGTAGATGGGTAACAATCTTTCTCATTTAGAACGTTATAACCTTTTTGAATTTAGATGTTTCTCAGAAGTAGGCAGAACTTCTGGAGTGCAAGTATTGTCTTTGGATAATGGATGTATGGAATATGCAACAATTATTCATGAAATGATGCATGTTGTAGGATTTTATCATGAACATGGTAAATTGTTTTTTTAGATATTCAGATGAAAGTTTGTTTTCAGAACGTTGGGACCGCGATAATTTTATTGATATTATCTGGCAGAACATTGACCGAGGAGCTCTTGATCAGTTTGGAAAAGTTGATTTATCGAAGACGTCTTATTATGGTCAACCTTATGATTATAAATCAATTCTTCATTATGATAGTTTGGCTTTTTCGAAAAATGGGTTCCCAACCATGTTGCCAAAAGTCAAATGTAAGGGCTTCATTCCAATTTGGCTATGTCCAACATGTTTCTTTTCATTCCAGCTGCAACAATTGGGAATGCCCGTGACTTCTCAGACGTGGATATCTCAAAAATAAACCGAATGTATAACTGTCCACTTGAAAAGAGTGTAACAGCTCCATTTGCAAGAGCAAGGGTTTGAGAGCAGAGTCAGTTGAGTGGTTCATTGTTTAGTATTTTCAGCATGTTCCAATTTATTCGCCACAATATCATCATAAATACGAGGATCGTCCTAAGATTCCACTTCGTTCATTTGATATGCAACAGGGACCAATAATGCCTCCAATGGCACAAGTTCCATCACAGAGTCTTGTGGTTTCAAGTAGTTCTGGACGGGTTAATTATAATACAAACAAGCCAGCATCTCGTAAGTTTCATTCGATTTATATGGAAGAAGATTTATTTTCAGAGTGCGAAGATAGGATTACGGTTTGCTGGTGGACGGCGGATCGTTGTAGATCTCCAGCCATTTATCAGGTGATGTCTTCATTGTGCCCGAAGACGTGCAAATTCTGTTAGCTTCTATTTTGATGTAGATTCTCTCTCGTTCAGTTTTGACTCCCCCATATGCGGTGATCTCTTCTCTTCAAGGTATTCTCAGTCCAGTTCCAATAGTCTCATTTTCCCCGTTTTTTTTCTGTTCTCCGGATATATCTTTTTCGCTTTTCACGGGTCGTTTTGAATGCTTTCAATTTCACAAGTAAAAAAATGAAAATAAAAACTAATTTTTATTATAGGCCTTGTTGCAAAGATTCTCAGAAATTCTATATTTACAGATAATCTGAAATTTTGAGAGGCTATCTCAAACCATAAACTTCAAAACGAATTCAGTTCGAAATATTGAAAATTTGAAATCTCCTTTCAAAATGCTCTCATTTGGTTGTTGAATTGGGAAGTTGTACTGTGAAGATATTCTGATGATAGATGAAAGAAGATTAAATTCATTGATCGATCCCCATTGACAATTCTCAAAGAGCAGATTCACAATCTTCAAAAACATTAAACGTTTGAACAGAAAGTTATTGCCAAAACTAACCTGAGGAGCTGCGGAGTTCTGAATGACCGGAAGACGTGCCAATGATCTCAACACTTCTGTCATTACTTCTATAGAAATTGTTATATCTGTGTTGAACAATTCAATGCTTTGAATTTTCCTTTGGCTTTTCTGATTTTTCAAAAGTTTCTCAGCAGCGTTATCATCAAAAGTCAATCCACTGGAACATCCACTCCCATCGTTTGAATTGAATACAAAGATTCTTAGATGTCGTAATTCAGGGAACATTTCGAAAATTTCACCAATTGAAATCTGCTCTTTACAGTAACAAGACAGTGATAAGCAAGTCAGATTGCTACATTTCCCTAGATGAGGCATTATTTTAGATAGTTTCATATCTGAATTGTGACAGACGAACTCCACCTGAAAGAAGAACATCTCACCTGAAGAACGAGCACATGAAAAAATACACTAACCTCTTTGATATTACGAAGCCAATCAACTTCAATTCCCTGCATCATTACTTCATACGATTCCAAAGTAGCAATCGGATTTAAAAAGATAATGAACGTTTCTGGAGGAGATACGTGGCGAAGTATATTCCGGATAGTTTCCGAACTAACTGGATCTTCTTCAAAATTTTTGGAGCTGCTCTGAAAACGATTATAGGTATTTGATAGGAATCCAGAAAGACTCACCTTTGATCCAACTGATAACTCTAGATTAGTTCCTTTGATTTCCATCGTTATCAGTTTTGGATTGTATTTACTGAAACTTTTCATAAGATGAAGAAAAGAAGCATTATTTAAATGACAACTAAAAATATAATTTGCATTAGGCATTGCTATCTATTGAATACAGTAGCCCTACCGAAGCATAGTGTATCACAGTAAATGCCAACCTATTCTTCTCACCTTGTATAGTTGTTCAGTCGAAGAATCTCTCTATTCCATTTCATACAAACTCTTCTGCAATTCTGCAACGTGGCAGCATCCACCAGCTTAATTATACTCCAAAGTGCTACGTCATCAAGACGTCTGCACGATGTGCTCATTCTGAGAAGAAAAAAGAATGAGATCGTCAAAAAAAAAGAGAAAAAAACGCTCGTACTAAAAATGGAAGAAACAGGTGCGGCGGTGATTAAAAGTAGGAAAAAAGGGAGAAACAGATGGGTACGAACGAATTGAAAACGAAATATTTATTAATGAAAAAGTACAAAAGAGAAGCCGATTGAGAGAAATGAAAAGCGGAGAAAGTACAATGTGAGATAAGAAGAAGACATGGAAAAGTGAACAGTGCGCGGTTTCGAACATGTTGATAATATGCAAATGAAGGATAGAAATGTGGGAGAAAAGAAGGTGATAACATGAGATGTAAACGAACAGAAAAGAGATGTAAACAGGGCAGTTTAAAAGAAGAAGAAGAAGAAGCAAATGCGGATAAAAGATGATTGGGTGCCCGGATCAGCCGGCTTCTATCTACTGCATTATCTCACTTGCTGACAATTATATTTGATAAGTTGGCAAACAGATCGAAGAAAATCAACAAGAGTGCGGAAAGAAAGGACGGGCGGCTCTCTACCCCGCAAGGTGTCTGACATCTCCTTTCATCTCCTCCCACGCTTGAGGTATCTATACATTCATGGAATAGATACAAAGTTTGAAAGGCTTTTTTTAACTTCAGAAATCTCGAATGTAAAAAATTTCAATTTTGAATTCTAAAACATGAGTGTCAATAGAAGAGACTGATCGTCTACAAAGTGCTCTTTTATTACAGGTTTCCGCAAATTAGCTTTGCGAAAGAAAAAAATTATTGTTGAACCGTGTAAAAATCTGAAAAAATAGTTACTAATATGAAAGCTCTGACACACAAGTAAAGTTTTAGAAAAACTGGCAAAACTTTTCTTATGGATCTACATTTAGCAAAAAATAGGATTCGTATAAGCTTTAAAGAATACTTCATTCATAAAGGATTCAAGCAGGAAACAAATTGAGGAAACTAGAATAGAATGCAACTTTTCTCATAATTGTGAACAAACAAAAAGAGATTGAGAATCAACAAAAAAGAGGAAATGGTAAGAAATGATTCATAGAAATGTTATGAGAATTCATTTTGTTTCGAATGAGTTTCGAAACAATTGAAGAAGAGAACAAGAGCAAAAGATCGATAGAAATGAGGATGATTTCTCGCCAACCTACACTCTCGAAATGTGGCGGATTCCGATCAGCTGTCATGTTCTCCGTGAGCTCACGAAAGAGCACGTTACACTCACTTGTTAAAAGATCAACATTTTAAATGCGAGAAACTGAGAGAAATGTTCCAATGTTCCTTTAGAATAACCGGTATTTGAGTTTTGGATGGAGTTAGTTTCTTTTTTGCATACAAGTATAGCTCAGAAAAATAATTGGTAAAGACCGCCAAAGGACTTCTGAACTTAAATTTTTAACAGAAGAAACGCCGATGGTAGATTTCCTGGATGAAGTACACTCTGAGATTCTATCTTTTGATTCAGATAGAAATCGACCCGCAAACTGCGATTGAGGTTATGATTGTCTTTTGTCTCGCTTTGAAACGAATTTCTTGCCGAATTTTAACTGTTAGTCTGTTTCTCAGATTATCCTGTGTTCATGCTTGTAGCAATAGTTTATTATGTGTTTCAAAGTTTCAATAAAACAAATGTTTATGACCCTTTTCATCAGATGAGACTGGAAAGCAGAGTGACATGGAATACAGATGTTCTTATACTAAATGAAAGGTGGTAAAAAGGAAAAAGAAGCATTGAAAATCGGGATGAGATGGGAACTGTATAGGCTGGAATATGGAACAGATGAGAGTATGCTACGTCTAGATTGTTTAGCTAAAAATTATTAACATGGATGTAATCAAATCATCCGTCAGACGGAGCGTTTGATAACCGTACGGATGACAACTCTTGCAGATACAATTGCACGAAACCGTCCTGCCAAAAATATGGTAGACGTGATAAATGGAAGATGCGACAGTGAGATGGTGATGAAGAAAAAACAAAAAAGAAGAGGTCGAAAAATCGTGACTCACAACCGAAAAAAAACATAAGGAGCCGCTGAGATTCAAGGAAGCTAAGATGCAAAAATAGTATTAATGAAACAAAAAAGAGAATGAATAACAAGATTCAGTTCTTGTTATTTGATTTGAAAAAAAAGAATAAAGAGCATGACATGGTATTGAGCCACGGTAAAGTAGGCATCAGATGAGAGTTTTTATACATTTGTCAGAGATTCGTTTCCGTCATTCTGGCACGTTTGCTTGATGGTTCCGCTGAAAAAATCGTTTAACGTTTAGTATATTGAGCATTAAAAAAACTCACAATTTCCATCGCGGAAATAACTTGAAGAATTTCCGTGGTGACGATCGTTTACTAATGAGCTCATTATATCAGCGATAAGACCTGCATTCGTCTTTGTCAAGTTAATGAAACCCTCTGACTGAAAGAAGTAAACATTTACCTATTGCAACGTACTTCAATAACTTACGGCTATGACTGCGTTAGCATTCACACAAATGAAGTTAATTGCTTCTTTTTTGAATTCCGCCATATTGAACATATCTGCGTGGGCAAGATGCTTACAGACAGTGTCGGCAGCCAAACCGTTTCTCATAGCCTGAAATTTCAAGATGAACACGGAATAAGTAAGAAATATAGAACGCCTACCGCAACACTTACCATTTCAGCAAGATTTTTTAATCCTGGAAGAGCATATCTTTCCGCAGCTGCGAGAATTTCGAGAGCATTTCCCCCGATGTTAGTACATGTTCCAGTATAGATGTAGTATAGCAATGCTTGAAGAACGTCGTAATCGATTTCTTCTAAGACAACACGTGAATTTTGTGATTCAGCGGTGTGCGGTTCCATCATGGCAGCAAAAACTGGAGACCGAGCTGATAGGATTGCTTTATGAGCCTTGAGCTCTCTTCCTTCCACGACAAATGTGAAATCTGCATGCTTTCCACTACGTAACAAATTCTCCAAGTCTTTAGTCACTTCAATTGGCTTAGGTAACTCCGGAGGAGTGTTGCGCATGTTTTGCGATGATCTGCTAATTCAAAATCAGAAAGATAGTTCGATTTTGTTTCACTTACTTCGTTACAGTATCAAAAGTTATTGTTATGTTCAGACATAAATGCAAATCGTCCAGTGGTTGAATGTGGCTGGCCAAGGCTTCTCTCCGTATGTACTCGAAATATCCATGAAGCTTAAACTAGTACAGTATTAACTTTTCCATTATACTTATAAGTTCCAAACCTGTTGAGTTCCCGAGTAAACCGTTGTTGGTGTTTCTTCTCCTCGTTGATTGTGAACCGAAAACTTGAACTTTGCTCTGAAAGTTGGTTGAGGGTTCGTACTGGAGTTGTTGGTGAAACACTGTAATAGAGAGACTCATTAATTGAACTTTGAATGAACAGAACAAACCTGGAAAAATGTGAAATCCTTGTTAGAATCCTTGTTTCCCTGTGGATGCAAGCGTATTCTGAATGTGATATCCGGCAATTCAGGAAGACCACCAGAGCTCGATGGTTGGTTTGTTGGCTGAGCCTGCAACCCACATTCATCATTCTGGAAACCAAGGATTTTCAAAGCAAACCCTAATTATGAAGAAACAGAAAAATGATGAGAAGAGCTGGAAAACCAACTTCTCTCAAGCATCTTTTTTCTAAATAACTTAAATATGTGAAATCTATTTTTTCCAAAATATTCACAAATGACTTCCCCTCTTATTACTAATCCTTTTTCAAAACGAATATCCTGGGAAGTGACTCAGAACGGTGTGTTTTGTTTCTTAAACTTACAGTAATGTCTTTGACCTTGGCACTCGTTTCCAAATATCTACATTCAAGTTGAGAAAAACCGTGAATAGTCCACACATGCCTGAAAAAACACGTTTATTTCTTGTCATAATTCACTAAAGAGTTACTTGTGTACTATTGATCTAACTTCTGAAGTCGACCAGCTATCTGCTCCGTGTTTCATTTGCAAGATTGTGTTGTTCATTGTCTGGAAACAATCAGCTTTGTATATTTTCGAAAGAAAGAAGAATAATAAATTGGTCGATAAGAGACTGAAAAAGAGGTGATGTGAAAGTGAGTCAGCGAAAATGGAGGGGCGCTATAAATAATGGGAACGAACTCTGACAGCAGAGATCGTGAATGATGACTAACATACTTGCTTTTTCTTTTAGTTGTGCAATTCTTCACTGAATCTGACTAACATTAACAAAAACTGCGCAACAGAGCGCGATTTCTACGCAATATGAAGAAATTGGGAAGAGAAAAGAGAAGAGAAGACTAGTTCAGTTCCACTTTGCGCAGTTATGAAATATCGTAATGGCCGAAGAAACTACTATCTGATTGTCGACTTAATGAAACATGAACTTAGTAGAACAATATTCCCATTTTAAGAGTATCTCGGTTAGAAAACAAAAATAATGGGTGAAACCTTTAAAAAACGATGCAGAGATGAACGAGAAAAACCCATGTGACAATAAGAACTGGCAAAACGTAAATAAGATGTAAGATAAAAGCTTCCATATGATAGGGTTATTGAATGAGTTGCATATACTGAGAAAAGATCCACACCACAAGTCACGCTGATCTGCTTTATTTTGAAACTGAACTTGAGACACTAAAGTCACAAAATTTCAATTGAAACGACTAAATGAAACGTGTGTATTTTCAGCAACACTTGACCAGTCTCGCGAACTTGTGATAATTTCTGAAAACACTTTTTTTTTTACCTCATAAAAAGGCTAGTTCAATCTGAAAATGAATCGAATACGTGATGCCGAACATACTAAACTATGCGCAAAGCACACGATGGCCCATTCGACCACAGAAACATCAGGCATCTAGAGAGTTGAGTCGCAGACGCAAAGGCAGAGATGCACGTTGCACCTCCGTTTTCTCCTCTTGGACTGCGGTTCGCTTTATATTTGCGCTTCAAACAATATACGATATTTCTCACAATGTTTGACTGATTGGTTACGAAGGGTGAAAACAGATGGAAAAAGAAGGGTGAAAGAAGAAGAAGAAAAAGACAAGAAGCTACAAAAACAGATATTTGTGACAGCTGGATTAGGCGTCGAGACAGGAACGAACGGAAGTTTTGGACGTCAACTATGGACGGGAAGACCGTCGAATTATATCAAAACACGCGATTCCTCCTGCATCTCACTCTCATGACCGACCGTTCGCAAAGTCGTAAACTTCCAGAGACCAACAGTTCACGACCATTTTTCTCATTTATTTTTGATCAATAAGGGAAACTAAAAAAGGGTTCAAAAGATCATTGAACAGAAAAGTTTATGAGAGGAAAAATCAGATTTCATGCTCAATTAAAGACTAAATGGTTGACGAAAGCAAAGATCGATTCTAGGCCGAAAATCGTCAAATAAGTATCAAGAACATGCGCTTATTGACACAGATAGATGCTGCGACCAGTGGAGCAAGAAAATGTGTTTTAAATTTAAGCGCGAAAATACTATGATCAGTTGTGACAGCACTAGTTGAAAGACTGAGTAGTGGTGAACAAGATTCGACTGTGTTTTTGCTTTTCCCTCTTCCTACTTCTTTTTCCTCATTCGAACAAATATTTTTGTTTTCATCGCCTGACTGCCGTATTTTTCGCTGTTTTTACCCTGACTATGAAGCTTTCTCTGAAAAACGGACGGTAGACACATGAAGAAACCCAAAAACATTTTTTCTCTAGGTGAAGTCTTCCGGTAAAATGATCATGATGAAATAGTGGTCAGCTTAAGATTATTCCGCTTTCCGCTTTACAAAGAGCAGAAATTCAGGATTGAATATGGCGTCAACAGCAAGTTCCTAGATTTCAAGAAGATGTATCCATTTGGGCAGATGACTCATTTTTTCAAAAGTGAAGAAATGGTATAGAAGTAAAAATCAGATCCATCAGTACAGGTTACTCATATTACGAACTTCTATACAAGCGTTTTTAAACAGAAATAATGGATTCAAAACATTTCATCAAACGTGACTCCAGACTACAAAATAAATGAAAGTCACCCAGCGTGGAAGTGTGACACAGCCTAAGCTAAGCCGATAGAACTGAGCCCCTCCATGAGCCGAGAAATGAGAAAAATGAGAAAAGGACACACGAGATTCAAGAGTTCAATAAAACCATAGTGAAGAATAGAAGAGAAAGCAACTGAAAAAGAGAGAGAGAGAGAGAGAGAGAGAGAGAGAGAGAGAGAAAGAGAAAGAGAGAAAGGTGTGACGAAAGATACGAAAAGAGAACGAAAGTTTCTACCGGCTGACCATCATCGTACCAGTGATAGGCAATAGGCCGATAAGCGGGAAAACCGACCACCCAGTACCCAGAGTGCTCTCAATTTCTAGGACAAGTGATCGAATTGTGAACCTAACATGCGACCGGGGCTACCCAACAGGGCCCACTTATTACAAAACATTGCGAAATGAAAAGAAACGCAGACACATTGACGCACCGAGGCGACGACTGAAGATCGAAATGTACGAAAAGATGAGGAGGCGGAGGAGACGTGCGAAACAGACGCAGGAGAAGAAGAAGACGTTTTTGATCTTTCGGCTCTGTCTTCGTATGTCTACGCATCTTGACCTTTTTCCCTTTTGTTTTCTTCACTTTCAGCCCTAACTGGTCAAACCAAAAACCGATCTCTCGTCCTTCCTCTTTTTCTTATCTTCAGGCATCTTATCAATTTTCGATTTCGAAATCAAAAATATCTCTCGCAGCATAATTTACAAACGACGTTCATGCAATTCACTCATTCAGAAAATAGGTAAAGCTTCGAAACTAAAACATCAATTTTATTAAAGGAAAACGAAGAAGAAGAAGAGAATATAAAAGACATAAGAAACCAGAGAAGAAAAGAGAAAGAATAGATGTAATGTGAAGAAGATTATTGGTGCCGGAAGAAAAACCCGGAAGTTCATTAGACTACCTAAACAGCCAAAGAATAAAAGAGATGAAAACATACCAACTATCACGAGGATACAGTCAAAATATTTTGATTTTGGAAAGGTCAGCACATGACGTGGCAGACAGAATTTGTGTACACACTTCAAGCAGCTAGATTGGTGTAGACTAGAAATATGATAGATCTAGGATTTTTATGATCTAGGAATACTAGAAATACGGGTATTAAGTAGTCCAAACAGATTTGATGATATTAACAGGCCACTTGTGAAAAAAAAATGAGTAGAAGGGAAAACTCTAAAAAGACAGGAAATAAAAGGCGGGGCTCTCAGAAAACCTAAGTAAACCAGGCCCATCTTATGTTTACACGAAATTGGTAGACTACGGTGATGGCGGTGTTCGATAGCAAAACATTCGAGCGCCGCCGGGGGTGCGATGAACACGAAGAAGAAAAAGAAGACAACGAGTGGGCATGAAGAGAAGGAGGCGAAACAAGTTTGTGTTCGACGTCCCGAAAACAGCTTCGTTCCACGACCCACCACGAATTTATCGTGTCTCTGTGTGGCTGGTAGCCCGAGTGGTCAACAAAATGACTGATTTTTGTTTTTTGTTAGTGTCGACATCATCAAAACATTATATTTTTGTGCCGACGCATTGCTCAAACGAAGCAGTTTTCGTAAAGTTTTGAACATTTTCACTAAAAACAAAAAGTGCAAATGTGTGGCTAGTCAGAAGCCGTTCGTTTCACAAGACGAGTCTCTTGAAACGAAAACCGCATCTGTTGTGGCTAGACGTTTTACGGAATAACATAATCGGAAATCGGATGGTGGAACACTGAAGACAAAAATACTTCGGTTTTTCCTCTTTCAGTCTGTCGACGGTGATGAAAAATATTTTTGTGCGCCCAAACATTCTCTTCGACAACTCGAATAATATAAATATTTTTGTTTTTCGACAAAAATGACCGCGTAGCGCCGCTCTACGGGCCCGTGTTTTTACTTTTCAGAATCGCTTCTTCTGGAAAACACATACGAGTATACTTACTACATAAGACATTTTAGGAAAACCAACCGACAACTGAGAAAACGATGTCTACAATTGAGATGAACACCTACGGAAAATATAAGAATATGCTCTTCATCCTCTTTCGTAGTGATAGGGATCGAGTACACTGAGCGAGATCGTATGAGGATCTAAATATCGTGGTGTGATAGCTCATATGAAAAAAAAAAACTGTATAATACGTAATGCACAAAGTTTAATAATTCTCGGAATAAAGAATCGAACTTTTAAACTAAAATGATAATATCAGGATTCCTATGAGCATGAAGAAGAACTTTGACGGCTCTTTGAGCTCAAAAAAAGTACAGAAGCACTTTCTGTCTGCAGATCTTTCCTATTCTATGTTTCGAAATTGTAAATTCATGAAGAATGAGTTCATCTCCTAGACTAGTTCCTTGCAGAAATATACGACTACAGCTAGTATATTCTTCAAAACAAATTAGGAGCGAACAAAACATGGATTTGTTGTTTTTTGAGATGCGAGTTTTTAGAACCGAATAAAATGGACAAATTTGAAGAAAACTAAGTATGTGAAAAACAACGTATTTTTTGAAGATAGCGTCGAACAGACACAACATCGTTTCTCTATAACATGAAGCGTAGTCTATTCTCGGAGCACCGTTCCATGAAAATCGCTTTTAAGAAAAAATATAATTATAGATTTATCAAGTGTTAAGAGAGCTGGTGAAAAAGCTATTCACGAGTTTGAATTCCTTTTGCTCAAGGAGGGAAGATTGGAATCCTCAGATAAGAAATCATTTGCAAAAATAAGGATTACAGGGCTGTCTCCCTCGCGTTTTCCAAGAAAACAGTTAAAAAGAATAGTTACTTCGGAGAACAATAATGAGGTACATGATAGAGAAAAAGGGACTAACAGAAATTTAAGAATTTTTTGATATTTAAATAAAACTTACATTGCATTGTTCGTTGTTTTGAATCATCAATAAGCGAATATTGTAGCGAATAAGTTTGTCTTTGCAAACACAGTGGTAAAACACAATTTGATTGGGATTTATATGTTTTTCTGCATTTCTTGTACGCACTTTCGCATCTTTCTCAAACTACCGTAACCAGGTAGCAAATTATAAAGCACTCGTTTAGCCTGTAAGACTGTGATGTTCGGCAAAATACTAATAATGAGAAAAACCAGAAATACAAATTTAAAGAAGTGTAGCAAAATAAGCTCAGTAGCCAACCAGTCGACAGCAAAAAATTGCATTTCGAGTGTTCTAATAGAAGGGCATGCACTTTCTCCTAGTTTTTTTTTCTCAACGAGTCAGACAGGATCAATTTACACTATCAATAAGGAAACATTGGCTTAATTATCACGTGAACTTAGTCTCGTGAACTTATTTTAAAAAATATCAGAAAAAAAAGTTTTTCCAGCGTCGAATTATTCTCGTGAACTTGATTCTTATCACAAGTATGATTGACCTTCGAAGATCTAGAGCAAAGATAAGAAACTCAGTATAAAAGAAGCTGTTAAAGTAGAGAAAGCTCATAGAGTTTTCAAAACTCCTTCAACAAATCGCCATGGCTCAATCCGTCCCACCAGGAGACATCCAGACCCAACCCAACGCCAAGATCGTCTTCAATGCCCCGTACGACGACAAGCACACCTATCACATCAAGGTGATCAACTCGTCTGCCCGTCGTATTGGGTACGGAATCAAGACCACCAACATGAAGCGTCTTGGAGTTGATCCACCATGTGGAGTCCTTGACCCAAAGGAGGCTGTCCTTCTCGCCGTCTCCTGCGATGCTTTCGCTTTCGGACAAGAAGTGAGTTTCAGTTTTTCAGAATTCAGGTTCAGTTTTTTTGATTTACCGTCTAAGCTGTTGTCTAAACTGAATGTTTCAGGACACCAACAACGACCGTATCACCGTTGAGTGGACCAACACTCCAGATGGAGCCGCCAAGCAGTTCCGCCGCGAGTGGTTCCAAGGAGATGGAATGGTCCGTCGTAAAAATCTTCCAATTGAATACAACCCATGAGATTTCATTGAATATAAAGGTTTTCCTGATTGATAGTATTCGTTTTATTTGAAGATGGTTATCTGTTTATTCGCCTGACCTCGTTATAGAAGTCTTCTCGGTTCTGCATCAATGTTCTAACATATACATTTTTCTCCAATCTAGGCAGCGGATAGTTTATTAGAACCCGATGAATTTGAAAAAATGCAGAAAATACAAGAAGAATGTGCAAGCAAAGCAGTAATAAAAAAGCAAAGCAGTGATATTAAAGCCACTGTTTTTGAAGCTGAGAAAAATATTCATCTGTTTCCTTTGCGGCCATTTGTATTGGCTTCTCTTTCAGAATATCCGGGAACGGAGACACTGGATTCATGATTCGCAACTGAAACCAGTATAATTCAATCATAGAAGTTACTATTCTCTCACTTTCATAAATACTCTTTTCAGTTCGGCTCTGAACTGAGGAATCAAATAATAAAACAATGAGAAGACCAGGGAACCATATCTGAATACCATATAATTGACGAAAATGCATACAGGACTAAACTAACGTTAAAACGCAGAAGTTGAAAAACGTGGCAGCCACGTTCAAAAATGTTGGAGAAATTTCAAAGTTGTCAAGGGCAGCTGATACGGTTGATAGCAAATTGAAGATGGCAACTACATTTATAACAGTCTTCATTAGCTGAAAATTGATGAATTAGTGGATTAATATCAAACAAACTCACTTCGCATACGCGTATGTTTTCAGATATCTGAAACCTTTCAGCCAAAGAGTACTCTCGTTTACTTTTTCTCAAATTAGAGCTTTCTTGAAGCCTTTTGTAGTTGTACTTTTCAATTATAGCTAAAACGACAGAAGACAAAATATTGATGACAAGAACAATAACATGGTATACTAGAGTGCTTTCCGCTGAAAATAAGACGGATTTTCTGTTGTTATTTTGTTTTCCGAACTCACATTGATGATAAAGATAAGAAAGTAAAAGCCCACTTCCAGCAGAAAATGAAAGTAAAAGGATACTTATATAGTGACGACTTCGTTTTTCGTAGTCTGATAGGAAATATGAAGCACAGCATCTCTCAATGACAAATCCCGGAAGGGAAAAAGACACTGAAATCGGACTTTTAAAAAATGTTGTATTTGTCTTGGAAGCTGATAGCATCTACTCTTTCAGCAATTCCTTGAAGTGGTTGTCTGAATATGAACAACTCACCAAAAAAGTAGCATGTGCATCGAGCTAATGATGCGTAGTAAAATGCTAAAATAATGTTGTTGGTTATTTTGGCTATACGGCTTTTTCTTACCCAATCCATTTTCCTTAGAATTAAAAATCAAAAAGATTTGGATACTTCGAGATGTCAACTGAATTAGGTATTCCACAACTGCAGCTTTGATGCAATTTTGTAAGTTCTGATGAAATATTCTATGTTGAAATAGTTGGTACCCAAGAAATATAACAAACGGATAACTGGAACAAAGAATATAATTTTAACGACACAGAAAACCAAACCTTATGGAAATGCATGCAAACTCGAAATAGGTTAATACTTGATAATAAATCCACGTTTCATCTATTTTTGATTGCGTCGAACTGTAGTAGATGAGGTAATGCATTACGGTGATATTCTGAAAGTTAGTGTAATTATGGAAAGATGGGAAGACAGGGTCCTAGACATGAGAATAAGGTTGACTGATAATGAAAGAAAGTTATCAAAGCGAACACCGAACTTCATCTGTGATAAAACTAGATGAGCAAAAATCTGAGTCTATTCTTTCATGAAATTGATTTCATAATTGAAAATAATTGGATTTCTGACACCCAAACATTTTTTATCCATGATTATCTGAAGCTCCGAATTAATAGCAGGGAAAAAAACAAAACTGACCAAGACTATTTCTGATCTATTCATTTCTTGTCACATAATATTTCTATCTCGTTAACTGTCACTTGAGTTCAACCTTCATAGAATGATCACTGACCTTCCCCACTATTCCGAGAATAACGAGAAAAAGGATCACAGTTGTTTTCGAATATTTATTTAATGTTAGATTGGAACAAACTAATCTTCGATTAAACGATGGAAACACGATAATAATGTTTCCATCTATAGGATCAGAAATAAAAAGTAGACCCTTAAAGAAAATATTTTGAACAAAAGAGTTCAAGTTCCATTCGAACAGAAATCTATTTTCCAGTATTCTGGATGTCAGATAAAAACAAAATTATGTTTTGACAATCAGTAATTCAATTTGAATAAGAGTCATAATCAATCAAAATTCTCACTATATTTAGTTGACTGCGGGGTAAAATAGGTGAAATAGAATTAGGTTTCCCTATTGGCATACGACGAAAATCTGTCTGAATTGGATAATTTACTGGAATAATAACTCATTGTTCTAGGCAACGACTATGTACTTCTACTCTTACATCTATAAATCAAAACTTTGGTTCTCCTTTTGTCTCTCATAGTCAACTGTGACTGGAAATTAAGACAAAAAAACGGAAGCTCATTCATGTGAACATCTTACTTTCATTTTATTTTCTTTGGTTGTTCTATCTTTTCTTGTTCTTGTTCTAAAGGTAATATAACAAGTTCCAATACTTGAATCTAATTTTGCCTCATTTTAACTTATTTCAAATGATAGAGTTACTCAGAAAACATAAAGCAATCAGTTCTTCCGAAGAATCTGAAAACGAGTGTTATTTTTTCTATTTCTAGCTTTTTGTTTTTTGCAGAACACTGCATAACGAACAGAACCGGAGTGTTCACTTTACTATTTATTTATGTTGATATCAAAACGTATCCATATAGAAAACACTCACCTCTCCGTCAATAATTTTCATGATCCGAATGATTTTTCGAGCTTCGCAGGTTCGGGAATTCACTGAAAAATTACCAGGTAATAGAGAAAACAGGTAATTACAGAGGTGAACAAAACAATTCAAAAGTTAAAATGATTTCATTTAAGTCTTCAAATAGAGTGTTGCTATTCAAATGTGATTTGTTTCAAAAAGTTTATTTATGTTTTGACAAGGTTTAGTAGTTCATAGTTGAAATTTCACCTGTGTTCGAATTTCTGCTAACCTCGTAAAGTATATCAAAAATCGGATAGATTTCAAAATTATAGGATTCATGGCCCTAACTATTGAGCATCAAGTATATTGAAGGATTAGATTTTCTCTGGCGCATGCTTCCAAAAACAATTGCTATGTAAAGAAATCGTTTTTATTTTTAAAAAAAATGAATTCAATTTCTCAAAGACGAGCACTCCAAATAGAGAAATGCAACTATTTTTCTTTCAATCAATTTCGCATAACTTCTGTTGACAAATTAAAAACATATCCAAGCATAGATTCGTTAGTTAAGCTACACATTTCACTATATTCATTTATGTCAAAAAAGCTACCAGCTTGAGAAAACAAGAACAAGAAATGATTTGGGAGATCACTTCAAATTCTCATCTTGGAGGATCGAACCCATTGAAATTCACATGATGCTCTTAAAAAGAGTCAAATGAGACATCATCGATAAACAGAGCGCTCGTTTTATTGTTCAGATTTGGAAATCCGAGACGTTTCATTATTAGAATAAAATTCAGATTTCTGATTTTTGAGGTTTATAAAAAGGGACAAGTTCGAGTTTTGCACACACTTGAGATCATGATCGCTCTCACGATAACAGCAAATGTGACCAAATGGGAAAGTATAAAAGAGAGTGGAGCCGGAAGAATGATTAGAGTTTAGTAAAATTAGTTTTTAAGAATGAGAACTCAAAAGTTGAAAAGAGCAAAGAGGTCAAAAGGTCGAAATAGGATCGGATGATTTCATTGAAAGGAAATATTCAAGCAAAAAGACGAATTGAAGATTTAATGGGGATCAAACTGAATACACATGGACCAAAAAACAAAAAGTTGGGGCCACCCATATATCTTCTCGTTGATTCTAAAACAAAATGAGATTTCCATCAGTATTTCTTCAAGCACGATCTGGGTAGGATTTCTTCCATTTCGAAAATTCCCATCTTCACTTAAATGTCATGAGAAATGAGATAAAAGCACATACTTAAAGGATTGGCTCAATTCTGAGGCGTTTGGGACACGTGATCCTATTCTGATGTCATTTAAAATATCCTGGAATAGAAGTGACAGTCGAATTTAAAGTATTTAAAATAAGTAACTAAGGGCTTGGCATCTATCAAACTTCCATATCGAAAAAAAACGTGTTACTACAAACACAAATTCTTGCGTCATTTTCGCTGGTGGGAAAATCTCGAAGTCTTACGACTTAGGCTACAAATTGTGAGCTTCATTAACGATGAATTTCCTCCGTACAGCTCCATTTTGGATAATCGTATTCTTCTGTATTTTCACTGTTGAACGTTCCGCTCTCTTTATTATTTCATTAATTGAACAAAGTCATGAAACCAAGAAAAAAAAAGAATTTGTGAAAATATGTTCAAAGAGTGTTAGAAAAATAAAGAACAATGTGGATTAGAAACGAACAATTAGCCAGAATTAGAACAACGATAACGGAATCGTGGGCAATTAAAATCAATTTTACAAAGTGATATGCTTTGGACGAAGTGGAATGACTCTCAAATCGTTTAGGATGTCTCCGGTACGTTTGTTCAAATGCTTTTCAATGCAGAGGAATGAAGCTCTGAAAAACAATGCATAAGAAAAATGCTGAAAATACTAATTACTCTACTTTAGAATTTTCTTGAAGATCAGTGTGTCGTTAACCCGCTCTCCTGGAATATGATCATCGAAAATGTCTCCGATGGAAAGAATGTTCAAATTAGTTAATCCAATGCTCCGCTTTTCGATGGATTCTCCAGTTGAGATTTCGAGGTAATCTTTCTCCAAAGAAATGACATCTAGGTAATAGTCAACAAATAAGAAAAAGAGAGTTCCGAGATCGATAGAGGCCTTATCAACGACACTGAGTGATGACATCATACCTGAAAAAAAAGAATGTGTGACATAAGGAATTTCAAACAACTGTTATTATTACCTTCCAAGGAATTCATGTCGGCTGGAAGAAGACCATAATGTTTGAACAAATGAATAAACATCATTTGAATAGAGCATAGTTTTGGGATAACCGATTTCGCCTTTCTCTTATCTCTCTTATTGATTGCTTTGGATTTCAAAAACTGGTGGAAATAGTTGGCCAGAATCACGAACCGATCGTCTTTTCTATAAATTTGAAGAATTGCTTATTGCAAATAGCCTATTTACTGAAACTCACTTTTTATATAACTCCACTACATCTTTAGCCAAGTATTGAGGGCCACAGAATGGTTTGACAGAGATTCTGATAATAACTGTGACGTTATCCACAGTGCACAGAAGAAATGGAACTTTCGCAAACTCATTGTGTTCAACTTCCGAAACGGTGTGTTTTGGGAACATTTTCGTGATGTGTTGCTCAAAAAGCTTCAGAACCTTATTGCTCCTGTGTCGAGCCAACAATCTGAGTGGAACCTTGTTCGGAAATCCGAACGATACGACCACTGGAACATCTCTTTTCTCCCAATCTGAAGTTGGATTACAGCTGATGAACGGAAGAACCGCGTTGCATTTCAAGTTTCTTTGATACAACTGAAAAATGAATCGGACTCTCTAATTTTGAAGCAACTTATGTTTGGAAACTCACCAGTTTTTCCATGCTGGCACTATGCAAATACTTCTGCATTTGTCCAATGATATCCAAGTCATCCTCAAACTCTTCCTCTTCATTTTCAGCTACTTCTTCAGCTCCCTTCTCCAAAATGTCGTCTGCCAAAGGCTTCAGAAACTGCGAGCATAGTTCAAGAGTGAGCTTGGAACGTAATTTTTCATCGTGTTTCTTCGAAAATTCAAAATGAATAACTTCATCGAGTCGTTTTCCTGCTTTATCGGTCATTACTGAAAAGAGAACACAATTAATAATGCGAACAGTTTCGAAAAAGTACAGTACGAGTACAAGAACAAGTCGAATGTAAGACTGAGCAATGGAAAAAAAAACGTAAGAAGACGAGAGATGATCAGACGAACATACAAAAAAGAAACGAGCTGTTTTTGGAAGGAATGATAAGAAACGAGACATAGTGACTCCTTCAAATTGAACAAGTGACCAAAATGCCGAGCAGTCGCCTTCCAAGTCATCAATTCATTTTCTCTGCACCTCTTCTCTCGATGAACGGGTCATATTTGTGGACCATTCACACAGCCACTGTTCTTCCTTTCATACCTGAACCTCTCTCTTCTGTATAATATCTCGTTTAGATACCACCTCCAAATCCCCGAATTGTTGCCAAGTGGCTCAACATAACAACCATTATTGATTATCCAAATTAGCAAAGAATCAAAGCAAAAAATGAGAGTATATATGATAAGATACAAAAACCTCTGAATATGGGCATAAAGACTCTATGTGCTCTACAGTAATCCTAACGAAAGTTTCATGAGAGATAGTGGAGATTTTTTTCGTTTTTTGCAGAACAAACAGTCTTAAAAATTTAAATGTTTTATTGGGATTATCGTTGTTAGTTGAATGAAAGAAAAAATCAGATAAGAAATACCAAATTAGCTTCATTTTGACAAGTAATTGTTTTGAAAACTCGATTTTCATCACAGCTGTTAATGATATGGTTCGGATAATAGTCTCTCATTCTATAAAATGAGGTATTTGGGGTATATTCCGCCTCTAGCTCTTCAATCCACGATTTTTTCAGTTCTTTAACCTGAAATTTGAACATGTAGTGAAAGGTTTCAAGTATAAACTGACATGTTCTTCGAACACACTGAATTTGATGACTCCATTATTAATGAACATCTCCGGACTGTTAGGAGCTCTAACCATTTGTTCCGTTGAATTTTTAGGCCCGCTTTCATTGGATTCTCTAGATAATTCAAGTTCCTGACTCATATTCTTGATGTCAATCATTGTGAGCATTGTCGTATCAACGGAAAAAGGTGGAACATCAGTTGGAAGAACACCACCTTCTAAATGGAAAACTTATTGGTTTTTTCAGATCTTCATTTACTCTAATTTCAATATCAAAACTTACGAGATTGGTTCCAAAGTATGCGTGTTTCCTGAATCTCAGCTATTTCTTTATAGCAACCTGCTAATGCCATATCGAAAAAAGTTGGGCCTCTGTTCTTAACAGTTTGCCTGCCAAATCCATTTAGAGCATCCATATCATAATCAATAGCAGGAGCCAATCGTTTCATTGGACCAATAGGTGGTATGAAAATAACGCACAATTCAGAAAAATCGTTGGGATTCGGGAAAACTTTTGTCGTGAACATTTCCTCAGTACCACTTTTAAAACATCCTTCAAGTATCTTTTCATCGCATGATTCGGTCATCTTCAGTTTTCCGAAGCAAATTTTTGCAGCATGCATTTCATAAGAAAATGGTTTAATAGTTTCTTGTGATTCAATTTCATTCTTTGAATCAGTTCGTCTGTATCGGATTTGTTTGCCACATGTCATCCGGATGAATCCATTAACCTCTTCAGGATTGTCGTATCCTTCCAAATCTGCCTCAATATCAATAATAAGTTCTTTGCATGCTTGAAAAATGAATTTAAGTTGCTCGCATTCGTCCACTATATGGTCCCGGATCAAATTGAAGGACGAATCATACTTTAGTGCGAAGAGGTCATCTAGTGCTGTTTTTGGATTTCCAGCGTCCTTGATAGTTTGGAAAGCTTGTCGACATAGAAACTGTAGACGAGAAGCATCGGGAACTTCATGACCATAATACATCTTCGAATCATGAACTACCAGGACTTCGCAGCTGAAAGAAATGTATTTGCTATTTGAATATTACTTCCCGTTACTCACTTTGGTTTCATTTTATTACAATATTCTCCTCTAGCTATATCAAGAATCACACTCTTCAGATCAATGAGGTATCCATAGAAGTAGAAGAACATGGTCAAAACTTCGCCTATGTTTGTTTTTCTTTCGTGGCTGAGGTTCTCCACTTTTTTGTAGTAATGGAATACTGAAAATATTACGAGAATGTCGCATCTGTGAAATGAATTGATATACTCACATTCTGGAGCCATGCTTGGGTCGGTTACGTCCGATTCAAATTCTGATGTGAAACCTTAAATATGTAACGTAACAGAAAAAAGTATTGCGGATGGAGTCGTCTTACTTTTATAATACAATCCATCTGGATCAAACATTAGTGAAATCATATTATAGAATTCGAGGAAAAAGATTAGTAAGTAATTAATTGTAGTTCTGAAACTATCTATCAATGATGACATCAAATATTGTAAAACTTACGACCCTGGAACCACTATTTTTTCATTTTCAGCACATCGACTTCTGATCGTTTTGAACCAACTTTGCAGAAAGAATGCGACTACAGAGAAGTTATCGAAAAATCTATAAAAAATGGTCAGACATTTCTCTTGAAAACTATTATATCCATACTGGTCGTAGTGGTTGAATGCAGCTGTAACCATAACCGAAATGGGAGGAACCTTGCTTGCAAGCTCAAATCGGATACTCATTTTGAATGAATCGGTTTTGAATAAGATTTTCTGAATTAAAAAAAAAGGGCAGTGCAGATATTGCTAATCTCACTTACAGAACGATTGGTGACAACTTCTGTAACACCAGGAAATGTTTGGCATAGTTTACCGACCAAAAAACCGCTGGCTTCTTCTAGTGTTCTGAGAGAATAACACAAGTATACATGACATTTTCACATGAAACCTTACGTGAACACTGGATCTTTATCTGTTATCACTTCGATAAGTATGTCAATAGTGGAACCATCTTTTCTCAATGGTGTCCATGAACTACCAATAAAATAAGGATCTTTGAAGATGAAGTCGTCATTCTTCAAAGCATCACATTGCAGCCATTGATGAAATTTCATATATGACTCGTCCCGATGAGTTGCACCTATTGGAGTCTAGAATTCTTGTTTGAGATTATAATTCAATAGAAGATACTTCTTACTCCACGCTTATTTTTATAGTAATTAATCATTTGATCGCTCAGCTCTACCATTACATCATGTGTAGCCTAAAGAGCAAAATTTATATCAAGAGGACTATCACAGGATTCCTACCATGAAATACATTTCACCTGGATGACTAGAATACCAGTTTGTTTGAGATACACATGTTTCAAGTAAACGTCCAATACTTACTGCTTCCATTGAGTGTTCAGTCAAGTCTATTCCCGCCGACATTTTGATTCTGCATAGATAAAAATTGTTATTTGCTTTGACAAGTTGGTTTAGGAAGATTCATTAATACATATAATCATTAATACGTAAAGTTGTCTAATTCAGACTTCCTATCTTTGAATGTATTACTGTAGGACTACGGTAGCAACAGTAGCCTTTCGAAATGCAGGATCAATTGATGGAAGAATGGTTTAACATGATTTTCAAGCACTACCTAAGACCTTCTAAACATTGCTAAAAACTCGAAAAACTACCTAACATCAGGTAAAGTTACCTAAAAACTGTAGCTTTTCTGTAAAACGGAAGCCTATTCCCTCTCATATTGAATCTTATTAGGTTCAAGCGCTAGAATATTTATCTAATCTGAATTGGAATATAAAAGGATTCCAAAACGAACGGAAAAGAAGAGAGAATATGAAAAATAGGTGGTGTGTCCGCGCTCTCTTTCTTCCTTTGTCGTCTGGTGCCTCTCGCTTTCAAACAGCTTGCATGTGAGAGATGAGGAGCCATTCAACGTCGACTGCCAAAACAAGGATATGAGAAGAAAATTGGAAGAATTTATGTAATCGATAAAATGTACCTTTGAGGCGAAAGCGAATGAAAGGAGAGGAGATCAGAAATAAGTTAAAGCTTGGGAAGGAAATGAGAGGACATATTAACGGGGTTCGAATGGATACTAAGATACATGACGAATTGGATAACAAAGTAATGCAAAAAAGAGAAACGTATTTGACAGTGTATGAACAAGTATTATGAACCTGAATGTTTCCAACTAAATATGGAAGTTTCTCAAAGGAAAGCCGTAAATTTCATCCTCATTGAAATACTGTTGAAGTTGCTGGTTATGGTATGCCCCGAATGCGTAGAACTGATTTGCACCATACTGATAATGTATTAGAGGCGGTGGAGCCATTGCTGGAGGTGGCATATGGAAATTGTATTGTGGTCTGGAAATATAACCATGACGAATCGAGTTAGTTTAGTGGAACTGACTGTTGATAGTTGCTCCTCTCTCGAAGCGGCAGCTGTTGAGGCTGAGCCATGTAGTTTTGCTGTCGATGCTTCCGATTTTGCGGTGGAGCATAAGGTTGTCTGAGATTAGCACCGATGATATCATTTCTGAAAAATTTCATAAGTATATTATGTTTTCAACTTTAATATTAACAAGGGATTGGCGGTTGGGAATCTATTCACAGGATACAGATACGTTTTTTCATTTGTAATTCTCATCAGGCTCGCAAACATTTCTCGTTCTGGGTTGACAAGTAGTTGAACTGTTGATCTGTAATTATTAATTGATTCATATTCAGGAAGCCTTACGTACTTTAACGCTCCCATGAGTCCAAGAGCGCTTAGAGCTGTTCTTCCGGGATTTCTAGTGTCATAAGCATCCACAATTGTGATTGGTTGTTCCCTGAAACATAGATCAATGTCTCAATAGTGCACCTGAACAAACCGTGGAGATCGTTGTTCAACATCCCCAGACTTCATATTGAAACGATAAAACATCATAATTGTTTCTTCCGAGTACTGACAAGCAAAAAGATACAGGAGTTGGACTACGGTCAAATCCTTTGTGTGTTTTCTACGATGGAGTTCTAGTGCTGAATAGTGTTGTTTTAAATGAATTTAAAACTCGTTCGATAATCTCGATGACACTCACTGTTTTCATCGAGAGGAAATTTGAACTCATGTCCAACATCTGCTAAGCTCCATAACTTAAAATGTTTTTTATTGAAAATTTCTTTGTGAGTCTGATGCAAATTGGGAAAGATGTCATACCATTGAAGAACGTGAATAAGCATAAGGATCAAAGAATATCTGAAATTTCAAAATAAATTTATGTACTTCAAAAGCTTCTGCACAATATTCTTACGAATTCGGAAAATCACGAAGGTGCGTTGTTGTATTCGTTTCAGATTTTAACCAGTGCTTTAAAAATGTCACTAACACTTTGAAACGATCATCGAGTCTGAAATAAGAAGTATTTCTTGCAGAGATAAATGCATTAACTGACTGGCAATAGGCGTTGATGTATTTTGCAGCGAGACTTGTACGGGGAGGGGTTTTATCAAACGTTGCACTCAAATCTACTGCGACGTTATCCATTTTAAACCGAATAATTGGAACTTTTGCAGTCTTCACAAAAGAAAGATCGTGAATTCTTTTACTCCCAAAACACTTTTTCGATTCAGGGTTATGCCCCAAATCTCGGTGAATTGCTTGAAGTACTGTGACTGGTAATCTGAAAATCTTATAAAATAATCAGTATTTTAATGTCGCTTACGGTTTTTTTTTGCCTTCAAATGAAGCGCATACACACAAATCAAGATCACTGCTTTTGGAAGCACATTGGGTCGCAAAGCTTCCGAAGACTGTGAGATTATGAATTCCAATACCTTGCGACTCAATTTGTTTTTTTATTCCATCTGATTTTAAATATTCTTTAAACAATTCCACACATAAGTCTCGTTCTTCCGACATATCATCTGACTGAAAAAACTTATTACATTGGGATTCATAGTCTCAGGGCTGTCTAGTTCTACCTGAATTTGTTCGACATAAAATTGATTAATATTATTGGTGAGTTCTATGACATGCGGATTATCATTTTGAATCTGTAAACTCAAATTAAGTCCTCTATGTTGAAGATAGGTCTTACAGCCTCAGTTATAGTAAATAGAAGATCTGCTGGTGGTTTCGTTAGCTTCATTCTGAACTTTTCATTAGTCTAGTTTATAATTATGCCATCACTGTTAGTTATAGTTATCGACATAACGATCATATTGACAATCAAAGGACATAAACGATTTAATTTTATTTTACGGTATTTGACAGAGATCTCACGAGAAATCAGGAAACAATAAGAATTAGTATTCATTGGAATGTTCTCTTCGACTGCAGATCCTTCAAAATTTCCTCCAGCTCCGATTCTTCGATTTTATTCTCAAGAGATGGTACAAGAGCTTTTGCTTCTTCCGCGTTTTCTGGACAGAGGTTGGCGATTTGAGCAACTTCGAACTTGTGGAGATTCTTTTCGGAGAAAATAGCGCGAACTGCTCGAATAGTTTCACGATTTTTGAACCGAGACATGCGCCGAGCGTAGTTGAGAGTCTTGACGAAAACCTGCAGTTTTTTCATCTTATTATATATCTAGTTTTAATTTTCCTACCTCGCTCATTTCTTCGATGTCGTCTTTTGTCTCACTCGATTGCCGGCGATGTTCGAGAAGCAAATATACTTCGGCAGTGAGAAGTGCGTCGCATGTATTTGTTTCGAATTCTAAATGAACAAACTATTTCTATTTGGTCATATAACAAACAGGTCTAAACAAAAATATAAAGTTACGGTTGGTTGAAACCTTTGCTTGAAGGCGTAAAAGTAAAAGTCAACTACGATAAAGTTAACTTGCTGACTTCGAATGAATTAAAAACGCATTAGGATACGTTTTAAATCTGAAAAAGCTAACCTTTTGGGAATTTGCACTCTGCCGCATCCTCCTCTACATGGCCATCAGACTTTTGATTTCCTCCACCAGACGACATTTCTGTAATTTCTCGATTAAAAAATAACAGGACTCATATTTAAGAAAGTATTTTTTATAAGTTTTTATCATATCGATGAAAGTGATTCGAACAATAAAACACATGATTGGATCGAGAAATATAAGAACCGAAACTCATGAAAAAAATGAGGGGCGTGGTCAGCTGGCATGCGGGCATTGCAACAACGGCTGCCCGCCCAAATTTCCATGCGGTCGCTGTTTGTTGAGTCGATTCTTGTTTATCCGCGCGTTTCAAGCTTGTTGTTTGATCTCGTTATCAGATTCTCCCAGAGACTTGATTTCGTCAAAATTTTAAAATTGATTTGAAAAAATATATCCACTTTCTTAAAATTTATTTCCAGAATCATGGCTGATGGAAATCAACAGGACACTTTGTTCGGGCTCGCCCCTGAGGATGTAATAGAAACGTCGATATCAGAAGTAAAGAAATGTGTTTTCAGGAGAAATTCGCAAAGAATTTGATTGCTAAGCTCGCTCTCAGCTCCTTGTCGATGCCATTGACTGTTACCCGCACTCTTATTCAACTTGGACATGAACCGTTCCCGTTGTCAACTGGAAAGACACTCATCTGTGCCGGAAGAAATGCATACTTCTTGCCAAATGCTTTCAGCTATTGTGAGGATTTTCCCCTATGTTGGAAAGCATAGTATTTCCATTTTTCTAGTGAAGCAATTGGCGGATACTCGCGGTTATTCCACACTGTGGACTGGTATCGACTCCTGCATCGTGTCCTTGGCCGTTCAAGCCGTTGCGTCTCACCGTACTCAACAAGTAAGTGTTCAACGTTATAAATATTTAGCATGTGGAATTTTTGCTTTTGTACCATCTCTTGAATTTTTTCAGTACATCGATGAGTACTACCCGAACATTGGAGGACCAAAAGTTAACCACGACAAAGAAGAAGACGAGCTCACTGATGCAGAGTCTTTCCGTAGAGTTTTGCGCAATGGATTCCGCGATTCCGTCATTCGTGTTGTCGCTGTTACTGTCGCGCGTCCTTTCACAGGTTAAGAGTTCAAGTATTAACATTATTTTGATTATATACGTTCTACAGTCTGCTACATTCGCCAAATCGCACAAATCATTGGAAATGAAACAAAATACACAACGTGCGCTCAAGCTTTGGGAGTTATCGGAAAGCAAGAGGGACCCGGCGGACTCTTCAGTGGACTTGCTCCTCAAATTCTCGGAGAGCTTCTCGTCATCTGGGGAGTTCACTTGATTACCCATGGAATACAGAGAGCTATTCTCCGCACCGAAGTTGGTGACACCAAGCAGAAAGACGAGTCAAAGGCGAAGGCTGCCAAGGATGTTCACAAATTCATTCATACCGCTGTTCCATTCGTTGTCAACTCATTTGGATATCCATACAGCGTCGTTTCTAGTGTCATGGCTGTTGCTGGATCAGGTAGTATAAGTGAGGAATAACTAAGTTTAAGAATTGCTTTAAGGTCTTGCCGTCTCATTCCTTCCATATTCCCCATCATTCACTAACTGGCATGGAGCCTGGGACTATCTTCGTCCAACTGGATTGAAGCGTGGAAGCCGTCTTTTCCTTCGTGAGCAAGTTGGAGCTGTTACCGTCGGATCTGACCAACAACTTTACGCAAGCAATACATACTTCGCATAAGCGAACAACATTTTAACCAAAACTTCATCTTGATTTCGATATAATGTATTTTTCGTGTGCTTCCTATCTCTTTTAAACACTCGGTTGTTTTAGAATCAAATCTCATAGAACTTGGATGTTCATTTATTCTGTCCTTAATTTAGTCGATCGCTTTTTCATTCACCAAATCACCTATTTATTAGCTTTAGCGTTGTCATAAATATGATGAAGTTAACGCTGGATTCGCATTCTTAATTTTTACAAAGAAAAAACTGCTCACGATGCAAATATAAAAGGGAATTACGAAACTATGAACGAAAAAGTCAGACCAGATCTATTTTATGCGCTACGAATCTGCCCACTCAATTAACCCTCAGTGCACATCGTTTCATGCCCATTCTACGAGCCACTCATTTTTTTTCACTTGTTCCTTTCGGTAACATGCAGTTGAAAGTGAGACGAGAGACGGCTAGACGGAAATAGAAACAAGCCACGTCTTCGAGAAAAGCTCTCGATCCGATTGACTCCTTTCTCTTCTTATTCTGCTCGTCGTTCGCTTTGTATCTCTCACTTCCACATTTCATTTTTTCCTATTCTTAGCATACCTCAATATATGAAATTTCCCTAGCCGCGAAAAATATGTACTAAGCAATTCTACACTTTTGGCAACATAGTCTACATTTTCTGACTCGGATCTTAAAATACTAGCTTCGCAAAAATTGGATCCCATCGTTCCTTCGCACACCACCTAATGTGTGCTGGGTTTATAAACCAACAGGAACCTGAAAACGTGGTTCGACCTCCTGAAAGGATTCCTGCTCAAGAAGCCGCGATGCAAGTTTTTGATGAAATAGCAGCTGAAGTTGCAAACCTAAACCATCTTCGACAGCGTGCTATACGTGAAATGAACAAAGCTCTTCGAAAGCAACAAGACTTAGACCTAGATCAAGCAGAAGAGGCAATGGTATGTTGCTTGTCTCTTCTCCTTGGATTACTGTATTATTTTCACAGGCGTTGCTAGCTATGGCTGCAGTACACCCGGTTACTGTAGTTCGAGCCCTAATTCAGTTTGGCTTTGAGCCATTCCCATCAGCGCCAGGATCCAAATATGTTTTTTTCGGCAAATCAATCGAATTCCTTCCAAACATTTTTACCTACAGTAAGACAATCATTTCAACGTTCTGCCGTGGTTCTTAATCAAAGGTTTCAGTGCGAAAAATTGTTAAGTCCAATAAGGTTTCAACTGTATTTGAAGGACTTGATTCTGCTATCTGTATTCATATTATAGGAGGAACTATTGACGATTACATGTGGAAGGTAGGTCGAATTGTGAATATTATTGGATTGGTTATTTGTTTCAGAGCCTTGGAAGTTTTATGGGAAAGATTAATACTGATATTAGAAGAAAACAATCATTGAGTACAAATCTCAAGTTCACTTTGAGACTAACATTGACTGACATTATTGTTAAAGTTGTAACAAGGCCTTTCAAGGGTAGGATTTCAGTTTTACATAACCTTTCAAAACTGAACTATCGTTTTCAGTGGTTATGTTGCGTCAAATCGCTTGTATAGTAGGAAATGAGCCTTCTTTCTCAACAATCGGAGGGTTAGAGGCGGGATTTAGAGCTGGATGGACAAATCTTTTTTCGTATGTCATGGCTCAAACACACATAGAAAACCAATAAACGTTTCAGTGGGCTGAGGACAGAATTACGAAACGTCTTACTAGGATCGTTCCTGGCATTTATAGGCCGACATGCTATTAATCGGATATTCTTCTACCATTACGAAAAGAATGAGAAGAAGATTACTCGAAGCCCTATGATTGAATCTGCTTATGATGTGGTTTGTTGTAACTGGCCGACTCATGCTCATTTCCGTTTTTAGGTTATAACAGCAATGAATAGATTCACTGAGCTTGGGCTCAGTGTTGTATTTCAATGTACAGTTGGATGCCCTCTGGAAGTAACTTCAAAAGTTCGTGCGATCGCCGGAACCGGGCTTGGTGCATCTAAAAATTATCCAGTGGAATGCAAAACACACCAAGGAGCATGGGATTATTTAACATCGAAGAATGCGTTACTCAATGGTCTCACTTGGTTTTACCGAACAAAATCCTCTGGGGCTGGTTTCTACACCGATCTATCGGACTGAAAAATAACGCTTTGAGCCATCAGATCTGTAAACTATCATCCTTTTAATTCTCTTTTCTTTTTCATCTCTCATAACATGTCCTTTTTTTTTTTTAATAAATGAGTCTTTGGGCGAATGAATTGGACGTTTCTCTTACGTCTCGTTTTCCATTGCCATGGTGATGTTGTTTTCGATTCGTTTCAATTCTTGTGATGCATTACGAGTGTGCATGATCAAATATGGAAATAAGGAAAGGGAGGGATCGAAGTCATGTGAGCACCCCGAAGATTCACGATGGTTGACAATACCATATTTGCCTGTTTCATAAAAAAAAGGTCCAAGATTCTTTTTTAAAAAGTTCTTTCTCAGGATCTATGGAACTTTCCGTTTTTTTTTTCGATTCTTTCAAACACTGGAATCGGAAGGGTTATCTTATTTTTGGAAAGCAAAAAATTGTATCTGGTTCGTATTTTGAAGAGCTACAATTTCGATTTCAATAGACAATGAAAAATAGCAAAGCTTCATTTTTCGAAAGTATTCGTTCGGCCAACTTCAGGAAAATATATTTGTAGTTACAGTATACCAATATGTACTCTCATTGTACCCACTGAACTGAAAACGCCCCACACTACTGTTGATTATTGAACCACCTAATACTCTGTTATCAGCTGTCAAAATTGCATTATCTGACCAAAAATCGATCTATGTCATCATTTCGAAATGACCATCTGCTTTTCGTCGCACAGAATGGTGATGATAAAACATATTTCCCTCCATACCTCTGCGTCTCTAACTGCATCTTCTCTTCTCAACTATGCCTCATTCATCGATTCTTCTGCGTCCCTGTCATCTTTCTGATGTAATCTAAAATGTACAGGGATCACATTTTGATTCCACCTCGCTTTGTATATAAACCAATCATAAACTCTTTTCCTCACATTGTTTTATTGTTTGCCATTCTGAAGTAATTTCAAAAAATAATTGCAAGTTTTATTCCAGTCTTCATCCAAAATGGCTTACTTGGAACGTGCTTATTTTGGTCTTCAATGCTTCTGGGGTGAGTCGGCATGGGCCAAATTGAAAGGAGTTGTGGTGACAAGAGTTGGATATGCTGGAGGAAGACAACCAAACCCAACCTATAAAAACATCAAGGACCACACTGAAATCACCGAAATTACATTTGATCCAAAGGTCATAGAATACTCGAAGCTCACGAACTTCTTCTGGAAACATCACAATCCAGCAGAGAGAAGAAAGAAAGTGAGTTCTTGAAGGATATACTATTTATCTATATCAAAAGCTTGTTGTAGTTCCAGAATTATCTCATAAATTGTCTAACTGCCGATTTTCAGCAATATCAATCTGCAATCCTGTATGTCAACGACGCTCAGAAGAAGGTTGCTGAAGAGACCTTGAAGGCAGCGAAAGACAAACATGGAGATATTGAGACATACATTGAGCCACTAGATAAATTCTACCAAGCTGAGGACTACCATCAGAAATATTGGTTCCGTCAAAAGAAGAACCTGTTCGATGAATTATCACTTCTGGACACCCAAGTCGCTGAGGGAGAACTTGCAACAAAGTTGAACGCCTACTGTGCAGGATTCCAAGATTTCCACGATCTCGAACGTCTTCAAAAAGAGTACGGTTTGAAGCAATCATTTGTTGATCAAGTCAAAGAATACGCTCTGTCTGGAGGTGACCCAAGAAACTGCCACGCTTAAATTCCATGAACACATCGAACGTACAAATTAATTTTATCCCAAATGAATAATTTTATCACAGAATGATTTTGTTTGTTTGACAAAGAAAATATGATTATACAGCACTCTCAGATTGGTATTTTGATTCCAATTTGGTCCGAATGCTATTACATATCATGTTGAATGGATTTGAAGTATTGTTGTCATCATATAATACATTGCTGAGAATGGCGTAGGCTGAAATGAGGGAAACTACGGAAATTATTTCGAAAGGATCGCTAACCATTATTATCATATAAGGCTTTGAGCCCAACTTCACTGTTTGCAAGAGTTCCAATACATACCGCCGCCTTGTATCGTATTCTTCTACAGTAGTCTGCATGAATAGGGTGTGTGAGTGACAAGAATTCCAAGAGAACTGGAATTGAATTCTCTTCTACCATTTGATGGTCAAGATGACGAGCAGCAAGGCGGGAAAACGCGGTTACTATCTGTTCTTGGACGAATATTGTGGCACAATTTTCTCGGTTGTACGCGGAGATAAGTCGGCGAATTGCGTTGTTTCTTGAAAAGAGTGAATTGAAACTATAGATGGAGAAAACAAACAAACCTGTACATAATATCAACTCCGTTGTTATTCTGTAGTGTCACATTATTCAGAGCAGCAGTTGCTAACAATAATGAATCTCCTGATTTACACTGATCAATCAAATCTGAAAATTTTTCTCCAATTGTGAGCGAGACAATTTAATATTACCTAAAAGTCTTGAAATAATTGGTTCAACATGATTGAGACGAATGAAGGCGGATTGTGGATTTGTGAGTTGTGTTAATATTCCAGCTGCTTCGACTGAACAAATTGAAGATGAAACTGAAAGAAGACGATCCACAACTAAATCCAGTCCTCCTTGCTGTAAAGAAACAAAGTAATTATGTGAGCTCGAATTATGAAAAATACCGTCAGCAATGCAAGAGCTCCTTTTGAAACCCCACAAAGAACTGCCAATGTCCTTAACAAAAATCGAAGAGTATTCTCTTGTGGTTGATCGTTTTTCATGATTCGAATGACAGAAGAAATACAATTCCTCTGAATAGCTTCTATACATAATTCATCTCCAAACAAACAAATATGAATAAGGTGTTCCAGACATATTGGTGTCAAACGATCTTTTCCATTATTTTCAGCAAGGTACTTTCCAATTATCTGAAAAACAAATTCCTACATAGAATATTTAAAACTGCAAATAAACTTACTCTCACAAAAACCAGAAGAACGGATTCAATTGATTTACGAAGCAGAATTGCAAAGAAGTTTGTCATGTTGTTCATATCCATGGTTCTTTTGTCTCGATTTCTGAAATAATAATTTACAACGAACTTTCACATTATAGTATGTTCCTTCCCTTCTTCCAGTTGAAAATCAATTCACAACTTACTTTTGCAATTCTTGAACGTTTGTTTTCAACCGAGCTATTTCAGTTTTAGGAAGTGAGCTTGAACATGGGGATGATTCGAGCAGTTGAATGAAAACGGATGACTGAAAAACGAAGTTTAATTTTTCAATTTATGATTTTAGTCACTAATAACAACCTTAGCCAATAGGTCTCGACAAATGCTTGGATCAAGAGGAGAAGACAAGAGCGTGTATAAAGCAGAAGAAGTTCGGAGAACATGGTCCATGGTGCCTGCAAATAAGTACTTTTTTTCATCATCAAATCAAACTTTTGGACATACTGGCCATTCTTGCATAGCTTGGCATTCCCGTATCATCATCTTCCCGACTTTCTTGTCTTATTGAACATATTGATCTTCTTTCAATTTGGTCTCCAGAACATTGACCTGAATCTACACTTGTGATGCTATCAGAACGAGTACTGTATGGAGATCGAAGAATCGTATTTGCACTGTCTGTACTCGTATCAATTCTGAAAAAACATTATTATTTTTCGTTTTTTTGCTCTCGAGTTTTACTTAGTCATTGCTTGTTGAACATGTGTTCCATTTACAGTAACTGTATTAGACCTGGATGAAGTTGAATGGGGTGGAGGAGGTGAAAGAATACCATTTTTGCTTGCCAAAGATTGAGAACTTGCTGAAACAGTTTAGTAGAAAACTGATCCTTAACCAGAAAAAAAAAAACTTACATTTCATTGAGTTTCTTCTGAGAACTTGAAATTGCTCATATGAAGGAGGAGCTGTTCGTGGAGTGGGAGTTCGACAACCAGAAGGAGAATTACTCTTTTGACTAAGAGCTCGTGAAATGTTTCCGCGGAAACCCGGCAATTTGATCTGAATGGTTGGACATGTGTTGCCAATCAGAAGAGGCAATTAGGATAAGATTTAGGAGGTAACGAGGGGATAAAAAAAAGAGATAAGAAACAAAAAAAGTGAACTCACATTTCGAATTATTGCATCTTCAACGTCCGTCGGCCAAGACTCTAAACAAGAAAGTGTTTGTGCATGAGAGAAGAGCTCCAGGAAAATGGAAATAAAGATGTTTTTGACTTTCGTTTTCCCAGAGAGATTTCGGGAAAAAAACATATTTAAAGTTTAAGGCTGAGAACCTGCTATGAAAAGAATAGCTAGGAAATTTTATAGTAAATGAAAGGCTTTGGATTCAAACTTTCAGTCAAAGAGTAAGATGATCGGTTATTACCTGTATGAACAGAAGAACAAATTGTAGTACTGCTTGTATTACACTTTTCTCCAAGATTATTATTCATTGTTCCAGAAATTGAATTTTTTTCAAGCAGTTGGGGAAGACTCGCTAAAGTTCAACAACTTTTATTATTCAAAAAGTTTAATCTCACCAGCACAGTCATTTGCAACACTCCGAAGCCTTGCAATCCTTCGTTGAGGTTTCGGAGGAGCCGATAAGTTTCCCAATGAAGTGGAAAGCATCGATTTGCTGAAGAAAAACATCATCGTAAAGCTGAACAATTTTTAGTTATTACCCGAGTAGCATTCTATACCCTTAGTGCAATAAGTGCTAATATAACAACTATTTGAAGAAAATTGAAGGAATCAGGTTGCATTAAATTGCATACTATCTCTTTCAAAGCGGTAAATATATTATCGCACCTAGCTTTTGTTTGCATTTTTGATTTGACTTGTGGGAGAAAAAGAAGCTTCAAAAGAAGGAAATAAGAAGATAATAAACTAATTGTTCTCAAAACTAAAATCTACTCCAGACGACAAATCTCGATAGATAGTAACACTGAGTCTTAGAATGAGACATGCTCAACATCTTGAAGAAACCCATTAATTATGTTAGGATGGCGGCCGAGATGCCACCTGTTCCAATCTAAGAAGATGCTTGGAGCAAAATCAAAACATAGATGAAAAACTGAAGAAAATGAAAAAAGATGAATAAAGTGTTCGTGTTGAACTGTACGTTATTTAGTGAAACGAATTGAACGGCCGCACCCTTTACGGTAACCTGACTCCTTGTGCAAATGAACAACAAACAACCTCTTTACCTGTAGCCGACGGAGATTTTCTTGGCTCCGTAAAATTCTTCATCAGGTAAATGTACAATGGATTCGGGTGTTGGAAGAAGTGGTTTTGCATAAAGTATTGTCTGTAACTCGTCGTCTCTTGCATTTGCTAGACTTGATAGCCATTGTTGGTGGAACCGGGTTACTGTAGGCTGAAACAGTCATTGTATTCATGTCTATGAAGAAAATCTAAAAACTGAATTGTGAACATTCTAGGATTCTCTAGCAGAATAGTTACGAATATAGTTGCAGAATTTTTCTGGATTGCTGAATTGTCTTATGAAAACAGATAAAAGCATTCATACTGACCTTTGGAGGTTGTGGAACTATGTCGAATAAATTATCATTTTCTAAGGAGTCCCAAAACCGGGCCAGACGCGGCATTCTTAGAAGAGCATCTAGCTGAAAAAAGTTTTCCATTTTTGAAAGAAAACGTCAGAATTGGAAAAAAAAAACGGAAGAGTCAAAAGGAAGAACTAATTATTGGCTTCACTTTTTCTACGACGCTTCAAGTATATCCATAATTTTAAAAGAGATATTGTCGTAAGAAGTGTCGGTCAGCCGTGTCTCTTCTTGTCAATGCGCAATAATATCCAAGTGGGAAGCCCATCGGGACCAAGAGAATAGCGTACAGAATGGTGAGAATCATACAAGTGAAGGTGATAAATGATGAGTTTCTCAAAACAAACAGAGACTTCTCCGGCCATTCGGGATCAGTTCTTGCGCGCGGCAACCGAGAGATGAAACGACGTGCTGTTGGGAGGAGAAAGAAGAAAAAACGAAATGTCAAAAAATTGAAGAAGCAAATATGCCAATTGGATTCCGGTCTATTTGAAAGCATTGAACGTGTTTTGAAGGAACAGAATGCAAATCAGCTGGTGGATTACAAAGCGGTCGTGGAGAGGTCACACAACCTAAGAGATAGATACTTCTCACTCGAACAATTGGTGCACAGATAATGAAACAATTGAACTTGTAGACTATTAAGAAACAATTCCGGTTCTCACATGGTGTTAGAATCATATTTAGAATTAAAAGTTTTTAGATATTGGTTTAATTAGTTTATTCAATGAGTTCATTGGTCTAACAGATTGTGTTCCAAATAATTAATTAGACCAAAGAAGGTGTATTCTTCTAAATGAAAGTGAACAGTAGGATCATTTCAAATATGCATCCACTTGAATAACCTCATACTTCGCAACCAGTTACCGTAGCTGATTAGCTGCCTCGTCAGCTAAATATAGAGGTTCAAAAAAAGCAATTATATTCGACTAAATTGTTCCTAAAAGAATGTTCAAAACTAAAGTTCATCAGTAATTAAATTTTCTTTCTTTTTTGTTAAGACATTGTAAGTTTTTAATGATTAGTGCACTTAGCTGAAAGCTCTCAAGCTATTACACTCCTATACGAGAACGTTACTACCGACTAAAAATTCTGAAACCAAGAAGTAAATCTGAAAGTGCATCAAACGGTGTGATCTTGACAATAACATCTCGTGGGTACTTGGGCGGATATAAATCAGCAAAAAAACCCGTTGTGATGCTCAGCTTCTTGATGATAAAAAAGATAAATGAGTGTCTCCTCGGCTCTGGCTCCGCATCAAAACGTCACAAAACAGTGGGGTTGATGAGTGACACATGGCTGATTCTATGTGGGTTTTTGTGCCCTCTATTTTCAATTGTTCCTGAAATCGGGATCATATCTGAAAATCCTTGAACCGGCAAGGCAGTACGTTTCTCTAGGAAACATAGAGAAACAGAACAATACGACACTCCGACATGACTCACGAGCGAACTTTATCGTAAATCTACCCGAAGTTACTGTGCTTTTCAACAATTCCCAGCTGTTGAACATGGTGAAATCATTTTAATAAATAAATTTCTGGGAATCAGAGTTCACTTCTGAAAAGTAAAAACATGCTATGAACATTATAAAGGTTCCGGTTTTCAAAGTCTAGATTGTTCTAGAAAATATTACGCGTTAGTTTCATTTTATGAAAGCAGTTGGGTTCAGGAGAAAAACTTAAGCTTCGCACATTGATGCTAGTTTCCTAATAATGTTCAAAATAGGTTTCATTTTTGTTGTCCTTTCTGTTTTTTTGCGATGAGTCATTCCTATTTCATAATAACTCATGTTTGCTGTGACTCCGCCCCTTTCTAATTCTTCCTTCGGGAATATTTTTCTGAAAAAAAAAACAGTTTTGTCGGCTTCTGTTCAGCAGTTTTTGTAATTTTTAAAGCTGGATTTTTTTTCTTCAATCTCAACTTAAATAAAATGATCAAAACTTGTCCGTCTCTGTTCTTATCTTCGCATGTACCCTGTTTTTATCAAACGTTTGCTTTTTTTTAGATGCATCGATGGCTCGACACGTCATTATACCTCTATATGATTCTTGATGTAGCCTTCACGAACTTATCGTATGGATATTTTTCTCCTGGTTGGAAGTTCAATACGGATTATATTTGGAAAATCATCACTCTATCAGAACCATACCAATTCACAAAAACACCTTATGAGTTTCAAATCCTATTACTTATTCGACAAGCATTTTGTGCAGCTGCTGTTGCTCTCCTTATATTTGGAAAGAAAGAAAAGACGAAACATATTTTTCCTGTGGTGCTTTTCAATTCCGTCTTCACCTATTCATTTTCGTTGGTGAAATTTCTCGCATTCTCAGAAAATAGTGCACAATTATATTACCCTGGCGTCTGGCTATCCGTTTTCTGGTCAATTTTATCTGGATTCATCCAGGTCGGAGTTTGGTATTTTGTGCTCGCCTCTCACCCATTCGATTACCATCGTTTGATCAACACGAGTTCAAATGATGACCGAGTTTCGGTCCCCGATACAACATCTGATGTTACGGCAGATGTTTCTTCGAATAGTAATGTTGAGAGCGGTACGCTTATAATTATTATCTAAAAAAATTAAAGAAAACATATTTTCAGGAATCACCACTATCGCAACTTCGAGGCCACCACTCTACAAGGTTCTTCTCCGACTTTTCTCCTATTGTGGTCATCAATGGCCATGGTTTGTGGCTGGTTTCTTCTTTTTGAACATTTATGCGCTTGGTATGTTTTCACGAATTATTTTTAATATAGTTGAGCATAACTTTTTCAGCTCGAGTTTTCATTCCCAGCTATATTGCACAAGTTATTGCCGATGTTGTGAACCAGCGAGAACTCAAAGTATTATTCCATTCTATTTTGGTACTGGGTGGACTCACTGCTACCAGTTCTTTCTTTGGAGGCCTTCGTGGCGGTTGCTTTGATTACGCCACAGCCCTCGTTACTCTTCGCATTCGTCTGGACCTGTTCACTTCTCTCATCACCCAAGACATTTCTTTCTTCGACACAACGAAGACTGGAGAGACGATGTCTCGTCTCACGTCTGACTGTCAAACAATTTCTTCAACGGTGTCCACCAACGTCAATGTTTTCATGCGGAATGGTGTCATGCTCATCGGCGCACTTATCTACATGTTTGCCATGTCATGGCGCCTAGCGATGGTCACTTTTATAGCTGTACCATTTGTTGGTTTCATCACGAAAGTATACAGCAAATTTTATGATGTAAGTTGTAAGCATCATCTGCATATACGTTATACGCATTTCATTTTTTTCAGAAAATATCCGAGAAGTTGCAACAAACTATTGCTGACGCCAATCAAATGGCAGAAGAAGTTATTTCGACGATGAGAACAGTTAGAAGCTTTGCCTGCGAAAAGAGAGAGCAAAAAAGATTCGAGGGACTGTTATCAAGTACTCTATCCGTCAATCGCAAGAGAGCTCTTGCTTATATGGTATACACGTGGAATAACGAGTTTTGCGATAACGCAATTCTGATTGCTGTGTTATCCTACGGAGGTCATCTGGTGCTCACCGGGAAAATGGGAAAGGAGGAATTGATCACTTTTCTTCTCTATCAAATGCAGCTTGGAGAAAATCTTTATGTTCGTACGGAAGTTTAAAAAAAAGCAGCGAACATCAGTTTTTCCAGAATCTTTCATATGTGATGTCTGGGTTGATGGAAGCCGTTGGAGCATCCAGAAAAGTGTTTGATTTAATGAATCGGAAACCTCAATTTGAGCTTGATGGAACGAAGAAACCACATGTTAACGGAAATATAACTTTCTCTCACGTCGGGTTCACATATCCTAGTCGGCCAAATAATCCAGTACTCAAGGATCTCACACTGTGCATCAAAGCTGGCGAGACAGTCGCTCTAGTTGGTCCAAGTGGAGGTGGAAAATCATCCATCGTCTCTCTAATTGAACATTACTACGAGCCAAATGAGGGTTCTGTAACGCTTGATGGCGTTCCCATTAAAGATATCAATCATGTTTATTACCATCAAAAAGTAAGTCAGATCTAAAGTTGTTTTGAAAAATAGAGTTTCAGATAGCATTGGTTGCGCAAGAGCCGGTTCTTTATAATGGGTCAGTTCGACATAATATTCTTTACGGGTGTGATTTCGCTACTGAAGATGACATGCTCAACGCATCAAAAATGGCAAATGTTCACGATTTTGTGATGGAACTAGAGAAAGGTTATGACACCGACTGTGGAGAAAAAGGAGTTCAAATGAGTGGAGGCCAGAAACAACGAATTGCTATTGCACGTGCTCTTGTTCGAAATCCAGCTGTTTTGATTCTAGATGAGGCTACGAGTGCTCTCGATACTGAATCAGAAGCCTTGGTGCAACAAGCACTGAGTAGGTGTGCACAAGAAAGAACTGTAATTATTATTGCTCATCGGCTTTCTACCATAGAAAAAGCAAACAAAATTGCCGTAATTGTTAAAGGGCATTTGGTGCAGGTATATAGTCAAAATTTTATTCTTCATTTGTTCGTACGTTTACTTTCAGATGGGAACGCACAGTGACTTGATGGAGGACACCGATGGAATGTATTACTCTCTTGTATCTCGCCAAATGCTCAATGCGAAAGTTGGGGATGAATAGATTTGCGTTTTTTCATTAACCACAACTTCTTGTGATTTCACTCATCATCATGTCATTTTCTTGGTGTCTCACGCTTTTCTCTTCAAGTAGTGCATATTCTAAGTCACGTGTATTGTTACCGAGTTTTTCATATTTATTTTCCTGTGCAAATTTACATGTCATTGGTTTAATTTTTCATTTTTATTAAATTATTGAAGTCTATATAGTTCATCACGGATAGTGGAAAAGTGAGCAAAGCATGAAAACAATGATAGTGCGGGTAATGCTCAAGAAATAAACGAAGATAACTTTTGAACGAGACCTAGTTTTTTTTTCAGTTCTCTCATTCGTTTGTGCAAGCGTACCGCGAGAAAATCGACTTGAATGATGAGCGCTGAAAAACGCACAAAAAGCGCGCGGCAAAGCTGCAAACAGCTGCAGGGCATGGTTCTTTCGATTCACTCTGACGGGATAAATGCGTGGAACAATCGTCGTTCCTCATTCAGTTATTCTTGTTATATTTCTGTTTGGTAACCAGTTTTCCTTCTTATCTCTGCGCAATTCAATCGAAGTGACCCACTTTTTCATTTCATTCGAGAACAGAATGTGCCTTCAGACAGCTTTATTTCCCTAGTTCAAATCCAAAATTTTTTCGCCAGAAAATATAATAGACAAAACATCATTATTAAACGTGGCCTTACGAAATTTCTCGAAGATGCGAGAGGTTGCCAGCACTAGTACACGTCACTTAAGTCTAATACACGTTGCACAGGCGGCGCCTATAAAAGCTTCCGCGGCTGTCCTCAGTCATCAATTCAGTTTTAGATTGTATTTTTGTCTTTTGTGTCGGACGTGATTTTCTCTTCAATTCTTCTTATTCTTGTGGTTATCGCTTCTTACTTTAATAATTTTTTTCAGTCAAACGGAGAAAAATCGATTACAAGTTTTTCCTGACCCACACAAAAACAAAAAACAATGAGAGTTTTCTCGTTCATTTTATTTGCCTTCGTGGCAAGTGCGTTCTGTGATGATGAAGCAGAAACCGGCAAGGAAAAGATGGGAACGATCATCGGTATCGATCTCGGAACCACTTATTCTTGCGTCGGAGTCTTTAAAAACGGACGAGTTGAAATTATTGCCAACGACCAAGGTTTGTTGTCCAAGCTGACATCCAAAGTTTTTACTGCGTCATTTTAAGGAAACAGAATCACGCCGTCATACGTTGCTTTCTCTGGAGAGCAAGGAGAGCGTCTCATCGGTGATGCTGCCAAGAACCAGTTGACCATCAATCCAGAAAACACGATATTCGATGCGAAGCGTTTAATTGGACGTTTTTACAACGACAAAACCGTCCAGGATGACATTAAGCACTGGCCATTCAAGGTTAGAAATCAAATCAAATTTTTTTTGGACGAAATGTAATTCCAGATCGTCGATAAGTCCAACAAGCCTTCTGTCGAAGTCAAGGTTGGTTCCGAGTCGAAGCAGTTTACTCCGGAAGAAGTCTCTGCGATGGTTTTAACAAAGATGAAACAAATCGCAGAATCATATCTTGGACATGAAGTGAAAAATGCCGTAGTCACCGTTCCAGCCTACTTCAACGATGCTCAAAGACAAGCTACTAAAGATGCCGGAACCATCGCTGGTCTCAATGTCGTGAGAATCATCAATGAGCCAACTGCTGCTGCTATCGCCTATGGACTGGATAAGAAGGAAGGAGAGCGTAACATTCTCGTTTTCGATTTGGGAGGTGGAACATTCGATGTTTCTCTTCTTACCATCGACAACGGAGTCTTCGAAGTTCTTGCCACTAATGGAGATACCCACTTGGGAGGAGAAGACTTCGACCAACGTGTTATGGAATACTTCATTAAGCTGTACAAGAAGAAGTCTGGAAAGGATCTTCGCAAGGATAACCGTGCTGTCCAGAAACTTCGCCGCGAGGTCGAAAAAGCGAAGAGAGCACTCTCCACCCAACATCAGACTAAGATCGAGGTAGAACTGAAGCTGCGAGTGCTTTAACTAATTTCGCTATTTCAGATTGAATCTCTTTACGAAGGTGAAGACTTCTCCGAAACACTGACTCGTGCCAAGTTCGAAGAGCTCAACATGGATCTATTCCGTGCTACTCTGAAGCCAGTCCAGAAAGTTTTGGAAGATGCCGATATGAAGAAAACCGATGTTCATGAAATCGTTCTAGTTGGAGGATCCACCAGAATTCCAAAAGTTCAGCAACTCATCAAGGATTTCTTCAATGGAAAAGAACCATCACGCGGTAAGCTTAATATAGCTCGAACTGTTCATATTATTATTATTAATATCTATTTCAGGTATTAACCCTGATGAGGCGGTTGCCTATGGAGCTGCAGTTCAAGGAGGTGTTATTGGAGGAGTTGAGAACACCGGAGACGTTGTTCTTCTTGATGTCAATCCACTCACCATGGGAATCGAGACTGTTGGAGGAGTCATGACCAAGCTGATTTCCAGAAACACAGTTATTCCAACGAAAAAGAGTCAAGTCTTTTCGACTGCCGCCGATAGCCAAAGTGCGGTTTCCATTGTAATCTACGAAGGAGAACGGCCAATGGTGAAAGACAATCATAAGCTCGGAAACTTTGATCTCACCGGAATTCCTCCAGCCCCTCGCGGTGTTCCTCAAATTGAGGTGACTTTCGAAATCGATGTCAATGGAATTTTGCACGTCAGTGCTGAAGACAAAGGCACCGGAAACAAAAACAAAATCACAATTACCAACGATCATAACCGTCTCAGTCCAGAAGACATTGAGCGAATGATCAACGATGCCGACAAGTTTGCCGCTGATGATCAAATTCTCAAGGAAAAGGTTGAATCGAGAAACGAGCTCGAGTCATATGCCTACCAAATGAAATCCCAAATTGGCGACAACGAGAAGCTCGGAGGAAAGCTTTCCGATGAAGACAAGGTTTCGATCGAGTCAGCCGTCGAAAGAGCTATCGAGTGGCTTGGAAACAACCAGGATGCCTCTACCGAAGAGAACAAAGAGCAGAAAAAGGTAAACATATTTATTAAAAACGAAAGTATACAATTCTAAATTTCAGGAGCTCGAATCGGTTGTACAACCAATCGTCTCCAAGTTGTATGCTGACGGAGGACAAGGAGGGCAACCTTCTGAAGAGCCGACGGAGGACCATGATGAACTCTAAAGAGTAATTTGGTCATGCCTACTACTCGTTTTCTTTCCGGGTAATCGTTCAAATTGCTTTAACCCCGCCATATTTTTCGCCCCCACTCCCCCATCCCACAATGTGTTACGAGTCTGTTGTAGTTCTAAATAATTTATTGTTTGTTGTGTAATAAATTTTTTAAAATTTATTCTATTGCTTAAAGTAGATTAGCCTAGAAATTTCCAAGCAAAGTTGTGTGGGCTTGCTTCTTTATGAGTTATAAGTTTAGTTCTTTCAAAACTGAAAACCTGTTTTTTTTTCTTTTTGAAACAAAATGTTAGTGAAAAATAATTTATTACAAGTGTGCAAGGGAACAGATCTATGGAATTATATCACACTGTACATTGATAATCACAATGAAAGAAATTGTTGTGATATGAGTTGAGAGGAGCCGATATTCGGATTGTATCAGTCGATCGGACGATGAACATCAAAAGCATCAGAGAATAATTGGTCAACTTCCATCACATGTAGAACATCAGAAAGCTCTATGTTGTCCGATGTCAAGTATTTGAGATTCTAAAACCAAATTCAGCTAGATATCAGAAGCGAATTTCTTACCGTAATCGATGTGAAAATCAATGAGATCTCCGCTAATCGAGAAGCACTTTTTGCTTCCAATTGAGCATATGGAGATACAGTAATCATACATTGTGTATAGAAATCACGAGCCTCGTTTAAAAGATGAGAACTTGCATATGACATTTTTGGAGGAAGTGGATCTAGAAAATCTTTACTAATAACAATCAAAAACATCTATGTGTCTTTGTTCAATTTCCAAAACCGAAAAAAATGGGGTCATTAGTTTCAAAAACCTCATATTCAGGCAAATTTCTTATTAAAAAAAAAGTTGTGAAACTAGGCGGTCGGATAACCGGCTGGTATATTTCTAAATCAAGACCACTAGCCTCGACTATAACAATCATTATCGTTGAAAAACTTACATTCGTAAAATATAGCAAAAACACTTCCAACAAGAGCTTCAGCATCAGTTATATTTATGTTAGCCAATGGTTTTGAAACTGTTTCTACAGATAGTTCCGTAACACCTCTACAACTTCAAACATATAAATAAGACTCAAATGTTATACATCTATCTTACTTGACATCTGGAAATGCTTGAAGTTGTTTATCAATTGGATGATAAGAACCATTCGCATAACATACTCCTGGACATCCAGTCTTTGCTGTCCAACAGCATGTCAGCCACCAGTAGAAGAATGAAAACCGACTTTTGGCAAATACCATCTTAAAGGAAAACGAGAATGAAATTAAACTTCAGCGTGTCAACTAACTCTATCACTTTCATCCAGTCTTGAGAACTCGGGAATAATTGATAAAACATCGGTGAATAATACGAACATCCTTCGAAAATCCTGCAGAACTTCTGGTAATGTTGCCACTCGCTGCCCTGTTGGATTCAGTTTTGTTCGATTACAAATTAGATGTGGATTATAGAAAGCATGTTCAAAACTGTATGTATTAGGCCGTGGTTCTGTTGAATTTTCATCTACTCGTTCGAATACTCTTGTCAGTGAAGCCAAAAGATGATCATATTTCTAGAACAATCGAAAACTGTAAGTATTTCATAAAACCACGCCTACCGGAATCGCAGGAGTGGGTGGAAGAACAGCAAGAGAGTTTGAGTATACTGTAGACACCGAAGAGCACGAAGAAACTGAGCAAATTGAAGAGGCAGAATTCACAAAAGGAAGATTTGAAGGAGGTGATTTTGGTTGAACTGGGATAGATGTCACATCCGTTTGACATTCAGCTTCTCTGAAAAATACAATGGATTGTTAAACAGAAACATTTGGAATTTCGGTACTCGGACTTTGTGTAGGTGTGCAATTCGACTGAAACCAAGTTAGGGCTTGCTGAGCTGGTTGAAGCTGTATCGATGTCACCTTGAACTGCTCGAGGATTCATTCCCACTTTTAGACATGTTGTCAATCTGCATGCACGGCAAGCATTTCTTTGCTCTGGAAGTAGTTCATTTCAAAAATAAAGTTTAGAAATGGGGGTCTGAAACTCAAGAAACAATATTTTAGGCATTGTTATATTTCAATAAAGTAATGACTTAAGCAAGTCTTTGCATCGAATAAATTGATCAATCAAAATCCTATCAACAAACTGTTCGTGACTTTCTTCAAACCTTATCGAAATGCTCATTGATTCATCAAATAAGTTCAACTGCACTTGTTCAAGGAGCAGAAAAAACCAACGAAACAAAATATTTTGAAGTTGTAAGAAGTTTTTAATTGGTTTGTTGATCGAATTGAAAACCTTCTTTAAAGTATAAACTGTATTTTCGGATCAAGTGGTATGACCTTTTACCTTCATACAGTATACATAAGAAATGTTTCGTAGAATAGACATAGATTTTTAGAAGCTCACTAGATTAGAATGTATTTATGAATCATATTGCTGTAAATGCACACCTATTTTATCTGAAACTTCGCATTACAGAAATGATTTTTCGATATACAAAACTAGAAAAAAATATTCACAGTACTAAAAACTTATTATGTCTTTTTGAGATCTAGCTTAATGATATAATCTGATGTCTTTCTGTTCGAATCAGATTCCCAGGTTTTTTTCGAGAAACATTCGTTTTTTTCATATTTTGTTTGGAATTTCTAGCAATTACCATCATGCCTTACCTTTAGCAACTCCACATTTCCCTTGATATCTACATGCATATGTTCTATTCTTCCATATACTTCTTCTGAAAAATCCTTTACATCCATTGCAAGCATTAACTCCATAGTGCTTTCCGAGGGCCTGTAAACTCTTTTTCTCAACGAGATTCGTTTCGATTTTCTTACCGTATCTCCGCAAACTGCGCAGCATATACTCGCTTTGTGATTGGCCACAAGGCTTTGTGAGGGCATTTCTTTAGACATTAAACGCATTGTTGTTTCTGGAAATAATATGGAAAACATTCAGAAATATGCAAAAGTTTTCAGCTGCTATAGTTAATTCAGATTATCAGACTGAGGGTGAACAAGGGAGAATAGGTGGGAGAGACCAAGAAGAGAGCGAGAGGAGAAGTTATTCTGATGAAAAGGAGGTAGTCACATATACAAATCAGATATCAAGCACAATCGTGGGAAGGAAGACAGAGAACATGGAGCTGATGACGAAAACAAAAAAAAAAGAAGAAAACGAAGAAGCGGTGTTGAAGATGAATCACATGAAGAATAGAGACGAAATCTGCGTCTCTTTTCGACACCTTCACCACTGTTTCTATTTTTTATGACAGCTCGTTGCCATGAAAAATATTATGTAAAAGAATGAAAATGTTGGCTCAAACAGGTACTTTCTATGTTTTTTCTCTCCATGTGACGTGGCACAACAAAACCACGGTTTAGGCAGTTTTGAATCAAAAAGTACCGTAATAAGTGGGTGAATCAGAATCATAATAGAAGACGTGTTGAATAACATGTCAGTGACGTAAAACGATTAAAACCCATGATATCATTTTTCCGTTTTCTTCTAATATGAGCTTATTGCTTGTTTCTAGTTTTGAGTCAAAAACCAAGCCGAATCAGATTAATTATCATGTGTTTAGAATGTAGCAGAATACATACTTATTAAGAACACCCTTTGGAATTTATTTTGCTCATAGAATCTTTCAGTTGGAAAAGTATTTGATGTGCTGTTTAGAATATAAAGCCGATCAAGCAACTTATTTAGTTATTTCTAAGCTTAAAGCCCAATCCCCGGAAGTGATAAAATAAAAAATCCGATTCCATTTCAAAGATCATTTTAGCCCCTGTTGAATACAATAGCTTAGAATTGGTGTAGTCTCTTGAAGAGCTACGAGATAAATAGTCTGGCGAGAATAACTGTTACTTATCAAAAAAAAAAAGATGCTCAGTCCTCTGTCGTGACTAATAGTGACAACGCCAAGGGATTTATAATCACTCCAGTTTTTCAGTCCAGATATGAGTCAAGTCTGATAAGGTACAATATGAGTCACTCACTCACAGGAAGGTGTTTTGTACATTGCTGTGTGAATTGGTATTAGCGCTAATATGAATAAGAATGAGGTGAAGTATTCTTTCGATTCTTCTTAGTGGGCGGCCGTTGACCTTCCACTCCTCCCCACGTGCGTGCAATCGACGCAAAAAGTGTTTACTTCCGATTGTTCGGGTGCTCGTCTAGCCATGCTTTTCAAAATTGCAAAGAGAAGGCTACCGTACTTTGACAAACTTCTTTTATCCTTTGCAATAGTTCACAGCGAACTATTTGGATATACTGTAGGGGTCAGATTATTGTTTTTTGTAGAATAAGATTTCCGCGCTCTAAACTAAAAACTATATAAGTCTGATTTTCAGGAAAGACTCGAAACTATACAATTATTTGCAACAATGGTTTACCAGGATGTTACTTAGTTTTTAAAACTATCTGGGCTGTAACTGGAAACGAATATCTCTTCCTATTTCAGATTTAGGAAAGTTAAGCCTAATTAGCTACGATTCTTGAATTTCTAGTTATCACCGCGTTCCCTTACATCGTTTTCATGTGAAATCCGCAAGAAATTAGTATACCGAGAGTTAAATATAGTAAATACTTGTCATTTCCCTAACAAATCGAGGAAAAACCATTGTAACAAAACACACTTTCAAAGAGGATTGAGTTCTCATTCCGACTCTTCTCAGAGATCAAAATTTGGCGAGTGAAAAAGATACAGTATACATCTTGCAACATGTTTGTTTAAACGGACTTTTTCTTCATCTCTTCCTTTTTCACCTCGATCTTTCTCTGTTACAAAAAGTTTTCCTCCGTAACAGTTTTTGATAACATTACAAACATAGAGTTGACCATTTTGCGCATTTAGTGACTCAGTGACTCATTAAAAAAAAAAGCTCAAAGAGCAAAAAATCGCGGCTCCCGCGGAAGAGTGCACGCAATGAAGAACATAGGAGACTCTAGTGGACAGCAACGAAACGAAATGGTTCTCGGAGCAAAAAAACCTTTCGCGAGCCACTGGATCGCTCGGATTTTCCTCAATGATTTGTGGTGTCGTCTTGCAAATAAAAAGGTGAGAAGAGGCAAATAGACAGGGGCGGAGAGTTCCTTCGGCGCTCTTCTTTTCTAAATGTTTCATTACGGTATGCCCTAGAAATATTCGGGCTGCCGGAAAAGTCTGAGCGGGTACAAAGTACAAAATGATCTTTTCTTCCGCGCGGTAAGCATGAATAAAACTGTGCCTACCGTCAAGCTGGAGAGGAGAAGGAAAATAGAAGAGTGAGAGAGCAAATTTTGGGGTACGAAGTACACGATGTCGGGAAGAATAAAGAATATGGAGAGGAAAAGAAATAGTGCCATACTTTCTTTTGGCAGAATAGAATCTAGTTCTGAATCTTTGAAAGACAAGGATTAAGAAAAAAAAGTGTTTTTTAAGAGAAAAGGGATTGATTGATAAAAGCTGTTTCATATTTCATATTATTTTTACCTATCATTTACCTATGGGTATATACTATCAAACAATCATTTGGATCGGAATAAGTTTTTTTTTGTGCCAAGGCCTAGTGCAAAAAGTCTCGTTCTTAGAGATTGTTCCTCCTAATGGTTTGGTTATCGTCTCAGGAATTCAAAACCTTAACTCTGGTCAAACGAATGTTTTGAAATAGCATCTATAACTCTGTTCAAGCGTGATTGAGAATCATAGAAATTCAACGCAAAATTCAGTGTAATTCTATGTACTATATGAGCCAATTCATACAGCTGTATCAACAAGAAACCACGTTACAACTCGCCGAATTTAAAACTTTTTTTGGCATTTCGAATTGAAAAATTGAGTTGATTTGAAAAGTAATCCGAGTGATTGAATTGAATGAATGAAGAAGCGGTTCGTTGATCCGATTGAATTCATCTCTTATACAGCCCTTTGATCGTAGAACGCACATAATTCTGGAGGCGGAGGCACGATGTTGTCACATGGGAGGATTCAGTTTGTAAAACGGTGTGATATTCACTCAGAGAATGGTTAAAAAGATTCGCAAGCGCAAGGGTAAAAAATCGATAGAACATCCATTTTTATCAGTGAGTTATCTGATTCTCATAGTACTTTTGCAGGGAAATGATTATAGAAATCATTGAGATGACGATGATTTGGATGGTGATGAAGGTGTTGATTTGATGAGGGGATCAAAAACTAATTCATTTCGATCATTTCTATCCATACAGTAAATCACAAGCTAAAGAACGATCAAATAAGAGGATGAGAAAAATTATTAGAATGAAAAGAAGAAATAGGTTCTGAGAAGAAGTGTAGAAATAGGAAGATAATTAGAGATCAAAAGATTGGAAAACCTCACAACTATTGGTTCTATTTTATACGGGATCTCATGAATGAAATTCTTATTTTGTCAAAAGGTTGAAAACTGCTCGCAATCAGAAACATATAAATGAAGAGTCAAGTTTTGAATTTTCCAATTTCTACAAAAATAACTCCAATTCTTCAAAAACTCATTCTAACCATAATCGTAATGTGAAACATTAATTTGATTGCACTCTACTATTTTTAAAGTTTCATTCCTACAGTTGTATCAGTAAGGACAGGATGTCTGTCTGGGAATGACTTCCGGAATGAACTAACAGTAGACATTTGAAAAATTCTAACGTTTATATAGGGGCTACGATTACAACTACAACAAGACTACATGCCACAAAAATTTCTAATAATGTTCATTTGGCTCTCAACCGACACATCTATCAGAAGAAGTCTGGAAAGTTCAATAGAATGATGACGTTCGAATTAGAGTACATTCTGATCTCCACGTGACATCTTCTTCTGTTCTATATGCATTGATAAGAACGAAAAACCCCGAAACATACCGAATTCTCTTTGGCAAATCAACCTATTGAACACATTTGATCGTCATCGGGGGAATCCCTTCTTGCCAGTCTAGACCCGTTTTTTTTTTAAATTTTCCCCTGCCAGTTATTTTCTATTTTACATATGTCATAAACAATAAATATAGATCACTTCCAAAACTCTGATGCTTTTTATTGGAGAATAGCAAGTTTATGAAATGCATATTCAGTTGATCTCAACGACCTCCAACAGAAAGAAGAAAAGAAGGAAATTTCGATCTCTAATCATCTCTTTTTGATCTGTCGCGACGTCTTCAGCAAGCACACCTGTTTTGATAATCATAGACATGTGTTAATATCAAGTACAATCGAACAATGATCTCAACCATTTTTCGATCTAATTTCCATAATATTCGATTTGTAGCTAATCTCACACAAAATAGAATGAAGTGTAAATTGGTCAGCAAGGAATAAACTGTTGAGAGGGAGAGAGAGGGTTTCCCGAAAATGTTCAAAAAATCACGTAGCAGGGACACATCGTATATTATCAGGTAGGGCACTCCTTCGAAACAACATTGTGATCAAAAGTGAAGATCGAAGCCTGCTTTGGTCATAAGTTACAAGGTTGTAAATATCTTGAGAGTATTGAACATTTCAGCAAAGATTTGGGAGAAAACGGAAATGGATTCGGATATGAAGACGTCATCCGAAAGATTTATTTAGAATATTGTCATCATGCATTCAAGAAAAATTAGAGTTTTACTTTCGATGCCTTAAAAATATTCGCATTTTTTCTAAACTTCTGCTTGAAATTCAAAAAACTGAAGTCTCCATGAACAAATAAAGAGACTCAGATAAGAAAGAGGTCAGAAAAGTTTGTGACCATTGTACTCTTAGGCTCTTCTTTCAGTTTTTCTTCATGTATTACTCTCATCAAAACACAGATGAAGAGGAAAAACGATTGATTCAAAGCTTGGAATAATTGATGAGAAATAAAAGAGAATTAATAAATAATAGATAAGATTATATAGACTTTTCCTGATCAAAAGTTCGAAAAGAGAAAAAGAAGGAAATGAAAATGAAAAAGGAATCTTTAAAAGTTTTTGGAATCAAATTTCACTTGCCTTTCGAAAAGTTTTGTTAAATACGAGACTTTTTTTAAATACATTTTATTTTTCTGTTTTACCGAATAAGTAACAGTCTGAGTGAAAGATGATTTCTTGTGTGCATTTCATACTACGAACAAAATAGTGATCTATGGAAAACGGGCATTGCACGATTAGACGCCCAAAGATAAAAAATGAATCGGCTCCTCGTTTTGACATAAAAACTATTCGCACTTTTAAAGAGTGGGTGATATATTGTGATTTGTTTTGAGCATCATAAACTACAGTCAACTTAAGAAAGAGAGGATCTTCCCCGATTTCTTTTTTCATTTCGAGACGAACTTTGTTCCGATTGTTTGCTCTTCATTCATTCATTAGATGGTTTCTCGGGCGAAGGATGAATTTTGGCGGGGGAGTTTTTCATATAAAAAAGAGGAATCAACAAAAGGGAACATCGAACAATTCCGACTTTTTTGGGTTCAAACTCATGCAGGCGAACGGGGAGAAGAGTAAAATGGTATTGAAAGGGAAAAGAAAATAGAAAATAGGGAAACTTTTCAAAAGACTTGAAAAGGTGTAATACTACTAAATATTCAAATGAAGTTCAGGCTTCTATTATAGAGAACCCAACTTTTTCCTTCTAGGCCAAGTTTCGCCATGATGCTTGGAAGATTCTTTAATTATCTCATTTCATTATTAAATTCCATTGGAATTCCAGAAGAACTCTTCTACCATGTTATTTCCCATTTGAATGACGCATGACACAGACGGAAATATTCTATTCCAATGATCTATTCTACTAGACTAGAAAAACAAGAATAGAGACTAATTTTATGCTTTCAGTGAGCCACATTTCAATGGGAAATGAACGGAAATGAAGTGAAAATGGAAAAGAACTTGTATCAAAAAGATAATATTATCAGAAGACGAAATCACTAATTAACAAGGAAGATGACATCATTCAGAAGACGCAAAAAAGTGGTTGAAAAACGAAACGAAGAGAAGAAAAATGAAAATTTCGGATAGGGTTTCTATGGAAAGCCATGTGGGTGGCAAACAATTGAACTTTTAAAGAATAAAAGAAGACGTGAGAGAAAAAAAGAGGATGAAGTTGGTGTAGAAAAGAGCAACGAAACAAGAGCTGCTCACAAAAAAAGCGGAGAAGAGATAGGAGGCTGAGAGGTGTGAAAAGCCACGAGACACGGAATGAATGGGCAATGTGTTCGAGATTGGGATCAATGGACAAATTAGGAAAAGATAACATTTTGAATCTGGAAAACATCTGTTGATAACCAGACTGTTCAAAAGATTATATTTAGTATGGGTATAGTCTGGTCTAAATGTTTTAAAAGAAAGATGGAGAATCATTGAGAAAAGAGATGATAACCCTAGAAGGGAGGAGAAAGAAAGGAAGCAATGAACAATTCGGGAAATCACTTACTTGTTCTGGGACCCATGATTTGTGACGATAGGAATCAGTGGACACCTGTTAAATGAAATGGTCAATTAGGTAATAATAATAAATCAACGGAAGGTATTTGAAGAAGGAATAAACGAAATAAACAAACACACAAACTACATCATCTTGAGGGGGGCGAATGTACAGATCAAAGAAAATGGGAATGAAAGAGAAATCGACGGAATATTTTGAATTTCAATTATCTTTGTGAAAAAAAAAGAAACTGGACAATACAAACTACATAAATGAACTGGAACTAATAGTAGAAGTTGCATACAAGTTTACATCTGAAGAATGAAAGAGTTTCAGGAGCCCGGTCTTCAGTTCTTATCAGGATTTGGGGTTTTTAAAAGGATATTAAGAGAAACTAGGTACAAAGCCTTTCTGATGTCTATAATTCAAAACCATCTGCTTCTTACGAAAATACATGCCATTGTAACAGAGTGAATCAGATACAGTTCGTAGACCAGGCAGGTTAGTATGTAGACTTTTCAAGAACCTCCATTAATATCATTCTCACCGACACACTTAAAAGTACACAGTTCATAATTTGTACCTGGAAATAGTTTCAGTCAATTTCATCATTCTAATCTTCTTTCTTATCTCCCCAACTGTTTTATGGTATAAACCAGATGGTTTGATCTTCAGTTTTTGTCTTTAACTCTTTCAATAGATAAAAGTATTCATTCAAGAAGTTCAAGAACTTCTCTCCATTCTGTCTTTTGACCGAATTCGGATATCTCCGTGATAGATCTAAAAGGTTCTATATTTTGAAGTACACTTCTCGGTTCGAAATGGATCAAAACGATCTCAGATTGAGATTATATATTATTCCAATTGTTTCTGAGTTCATTTGTTATCATAACACAAAACAATGCCATCATGAGGAGGTGAGAAAAAAGGAGAAGGAAATGAGAGAGATGATGATAAGTACGGCAGTATTCACACGGTATACACACCTGGGGTCTACCTCTACAAGGTATACGAGAACCGAATCGTGCAAACACGTACATGGAGATGATGATGAGATGCAGAGAGAACCCCCCGAAATGAAATGATTATTGTGTTGAAAGAGACGGAGACACGGAAGGCGACTATTGAAACACGCGCTTCGAAATGTTCTTTGCTCGGAGAGGAGGGGGTAGTAAAACGGGAACTGAAGACACAAATTGGAACATTATTTTATCATTTCTACACACTCTTAATACGCATTGAGACTCTTGCTTTTTCGGTCAATCAGATGACTGTTTTTGACACATGGAGGTGTGAAAAAGAGAAGAAAAACGGATTGGATAAACAGGATTTTAAAAAAGAGGAATCAATTTTTTGAGTGAGAAGAAATATTACACTATGGAGCATTTTTCTGATATGTTATCACGTGTGTGACATGCACTCAAAATTATTGTGTTCATTGGTTTGATGGTTTAATAAAAAAGATAATTTTATGTTTCAGTTTTTTGACCTTTAGTTTTTTCTTTAAATTCTCCTCAAAAAAGAGATCTCTGAATCAGACATATTTGTGTGGACGGAGACTTCTCAACTCAAGAGTCGATTTTCAACTCTTCGGTGTCTCCAGAATTACTCACGAAGGGTGGAGAAGAGGATGTGGGAGAGAAAATGAAACGTGAGTAGAAGAAGAAAATGGAAAAACAACAATTTCTGCGGCTCTCTCTTTTTATAAGGTTAGAAATCAATTATGTATGTATGTGGGTGATTGGGAAATGCAGTTTCAATCTGAAAAAAAAGGAATGAGATTTCTAAGAAAATGCAGATGTTGACATCATATTGGTTAACTTGGAAGTAATGAAAACTTCATGGTTTGGAAGTTTACCATATGTTTCTTCAGCGAAAATACTTGAATTGCACATGGAAAAGATTTTGAACACAATTAAACAACTATCTTCCACCTCTAACAAAAGGGCAGCCGCAGAGTAGAGAGCGGAGACCGATTTGTTGTAACAATTCATTAATTGAATTTTAATTCCAGAAGGCATATGCAAGGAGAAACGTTCTTTGTTCTCCAAATATTTTATCATTCCGAGAAAAGTCCGATAAAATACGTTATCTTGTATGCATTGTCACGTGCTTTCTACATGAACTTACCGCATTTTTCATAATGAGATTTTATCATAAAACAGATAAAACATCGAATTCAGAAGGAGGCTTGTGATGACATTCAAAGACGAACATGACCCAATTTGGAATAAAAGGCTCAACGTGAGGGTAAATTCTGATGAATATTACTAATTTTTTTTCTTTATGTATTATATGTGTGAAACTTTGATACCATTCTCAACCGAGGTTCCTTATTTTCAGATATCAACATTTCAATGAAAACTTCGATATTTAGTTAACATCAATTTTTGAGACAATCGTTTTCTTGGAACTGCATTGCATTGTTTCTGACTTCATAATAATTCCCCTTGAAATCTGTAATTCATATGAATCCTGTCTAGACTGTCAATTGACAATAACTCGTCTGAAATTTATGAATCAAGGCACCAAGACCTCTCCGCAAGGTAATATAACGGTTGATGAATAATGAAATCGAGTCAAAATATTTAATATAAAGTACAGTCAGCGAGAGATGATATATAGCTCCTTTAAACATCCGTTATCACAATTATTCTATGTGATCAGTTTTTGAAAATCTATAAATCAAATATTTGATCCATAGATTTGAACGAACTGTGTTGTGTCACGACAGTTACATAATCACAGGTGAATTGTCTTCCAGAACGACATCTTCTTCTTCTCTTTTTCTATTCTTTTCTGCTTCTTCCCATCCTCTTCCGCACACTTTTTCCGCATCATCGTCCGCTTCGATAACTATCTTCAAAACGTATACATACATCACAGATTCAATAAAAGCCGATGAACGGCCGTAGGTGATAATACACTATGTATAACTGACTCTGAATTACATAATATACATAATAAAGATGATGTTAGAAGGAGAAGAAGTAAAGGAGAGAGGAAGCGGAAGGAGAAGAGCGCTCGAAACGAACGGAGGGATGAACAAGTTTACGGGTACGGTTGGATTGAATGGCACGCCCTGGAGGCGGAAGGAAGAAGACCTCCCTGGATTCATGATGATGCCATCCGAATATAATGTACTTTTGCCTTCAGATGAACGGGCTTCTTTCCTGTTACTACCTATCACATTTCATGTTTCACTGTTACGATCAAATCACTTTTCCTCTTCTTTTAAGATTATAGGAATACCTCTGTGAGTCAGATCAATGGCTTCAAAAATCATCATTTTTTGATTATCATTCTGTCGGATCTGATTAAAAAAAGATTGTTTCATCAGCTCTCATAAATGTTTATTGAATAAAAAACTTGCATTATGTTCATTTATGTGTAAGTCTTTTGTATCTGTAATAAAAGAGCATGCCAACAAATCTCTGTGCTCTTATATTAGAGGAATAATAGATATTTTATTTCTAAGCACTCTAAAACCAAAATTAGAAAAAGTTATCTATATCCACTGTTATTATAAAATTTTTGTAGAGCTCCTTTTTATTCTCTTATCGTTCCTCTTCATGTATTTGTAAGTTTTGAACACTTTTCAAAAGTCCTTCATTCGCCAGTGAAACACATTTTCGTTGATAATTCAACCTAGCAAAAAGAACTTTTGCCACCCACAAACCTTGTCCTCAGACAAAAAAAAGATTTTTTCTACACTTTTTTCTGTGATTTTCATCTGAACTGTGTCATCGACTTGGGTTCCGTCCCCCAGATTGATTTACGGCTAGTTCCACTTTTTTCATAGATTAACGCAATTGGATATGATTCTGATAAGTTTTTGCTTTGCTTGTCGAAATGATCACACATTTGTCAATCGGAATTTCAAACGAAAAAGCAAGAAAAAGTCGTCTTTATTCTGTTGTTTTTTTATTTTTTTCGTTTCGATTCGATGTAGGTTATGACAACATTTCTCAAGGAATGTTGATGTTATATAGGTATTGCTTAGAAACAAGAACTCGAGGAAAAGGTGGAATGTGACAAAATTAATTGATACTTGTACTCATAAATTATCAGTATTTCATAGAAAAACTTATTTTTTCTCACATTCCAGAAGTAGTTCTCAACTAAAAGTTTGGACATTGCTTTTTCTGATAAACCTTCTCATTTCATCATGTTTTTCATATTGGATACAACAACTCATTAATACAATTATTTGTATCTTTTCACATGAGATATGGTAGTTTTATCTTTCTTTTTTTTTGGATGAACATCTTCATTCCTTCATTGCCAAAGTCAACCTAATAAAATCATTTTTTTTTCATTCAATCCCCATTTCTTGTCATATCACCTCTTCTTCTTCAGTTCATATCATTTTTTTCCGCATGTCGCCTTGTGTCCCATTAATCTGACTTATTTATAAGCGACAATTTCCAACTGTTTCCCTCTTTATTCCCAAAAAATCTCTCTCCTTCCTTTCCTTCGTTTAATCGTCATCCGTCGTTTCTTGAGAATGTCAAAAAATTTGTGTGGCAGAACGCATCTTAGCAACATGGAGCTCTTCTTTTAAACGGACACTTCTTCAATTTTTTCTCCGTTGAAAGAAGCCTTTTTCGTAGTACTTTTTTCTATTCTCTGTCTTGAGATAAATAAGCGAACTGCGATGTTTTTTTTTTCGATGACCTCGGGGCACATTCCCATACTTTTGGACATTTTTTATGCACTCTTCATGTATTGAGGTTTTATGGGTGGGCAGTTCGCAGAGATAGTTGTTGCAAAATATAAAAAAGAAGTTTGTCCCCCCTCTTCACCTGATTTTCCAATACATTTTCCCACCATTCACACCTGTTTGGCAACCACGAGACACCTGCCTGGAGCCTTTTCATTAACATTGACACACTTCATGACTCCGCCTCTTTTTTCACTTTTGAGAGGTACGGTATCAATTGGCTCAATCGGACTCAAAAACTGTTCAATTCGTTTCTCCTAGGGATTTCGAAAAGAGTTCTGGTGGGTTTTGTTTAATCTTTACCTTGATAATTGTTCTAAAAACGTTCCTATTTTACTTAGTTGTAGGTCCGATCAGTTTGATTTCCTAAAGCGTTTGTTCTAGATAAAGCTTCAATAAATGCAACAAAAAGTTGATATACCTAGGAATGTTGTAATCAAAAATGTAATCTGCAACTTCCGGACATTTTCCGCTGGAACCTAATTCTACTTTTTCCCGAAAGATTTTCGATTATTATACACTCTGGAAGTATCAAAAGAATAGTTTTGACTCTTGTAAGATTTTTTTTTTCTCTGAATGTTGTCTTGAGATTCCGAAATGTTTTGAACACCTTTAAAAAATCTGTTCCATAATTTCTTATCATCATTGATCATTGATAGTTCCGTTGTATGTTTTCTAATTACTAATATAATATTCTCTAGTTCATAATCCTTTTTTTAAGGTCATTATCTTTCTATTGTCTTCTTAAATCAACTGTTTTTTTTCATTCATTTCACTAATCCATTTCGCCTTTCTCTGGAACTACAAAAAATCTTCTTTCCATAAACAAAAAAAAAGAAACTAATCGTTCCATTACACACTGTTATCCTTTTCCTTTCTTTTCTTTCTTTTTATCTGAAACGTCTGGAATTAGGTTTGTTTCGTGCCGATCTCCTTCATTTACATCATCTGACCAGTCGGCAACATGTCTGGATCTCTCTTCCGCAATCGATGTGTCACTGTTCTCTTTCCTTTCCACTGCCACCACTATCATAATGAGATGTTCTAGTAAAAGCTTATAATATATTATATACATACAATCTAACACAAGTGAACAAAATGGCAAAAAGCGTACGCTATCAGCGAGGAAGGGCGGTCTTCCTGAAATAATAGTATATGAGACGAAGAGACGCAGACATTTGAATGTGTGGCATAAACTGGAGGCTATTACCTGATTCCGATGCTTATAGTTGACGACATCATCATTGTTACATTATTCCTGCTTCCGTGTCATTCCAGGAAAACCAAATTCCAGCGCCTCCCCTCTCGTTTTTTCTCATTTTTTCTGGCCTTTTCCAGGTACCGTAACCAAGGTTACCCAGCCTAATAACTGACTTTATGAGCTAGACACATCAATTAAACTCTTAGAAATCGGTGTTCAAATGAAAGTGCTCATTAGGTCGAGAGTCAAATGACGATAAAAAGGACATGTCTTTCGAGAATAAGAATTTATTAAAACATTAGCTTTTTGTAACTTTCACCTGTTTCCTCAAAATTGAATTCACTAGGTTCTTGATTCCTTGAATTCTGAAAAATGGATTTCAATTCCACTTTGCGAAAACTTCCTGAAATCTGAAAATGTTTGAAATTGTAAGCATGTTGATTCTTTTTTTTTCGCCCGGTGTTTATCATAAAATGTCGAAGAATGTGGAACATTAGAAGACGTTCTCTCCGTTCTAGAATGATGTTATCAGGCGGGGTCCATCATTTTCTTTTCTTTTTAATTTCCCTTTTTTTCTCATATTGTTTCTTTTTTCCAAAAGTTTCAATTGTCCTCTTATTGCAGATGTTACCACAAATCCATCAGCACACTCAGTATCCAGTGTCGACTGATGGATCAGCTTCAGCATCTCCACCGAATAACGTAAAGAAATATTCATTTTATTCCATTATGTGCCTAACCCATTTTCAGACTCTTCCGCCACCAATCATTCCATACTCACTTCTCTCTGCATTATATTCACTCTCAGCTGCCAATATATCCACGTCTCCGGAAATTAATGAAGGTACTCTGCTCTTCCGTTTTCCTTTTTGGCGCCAGGAAATAGTTGAATATTCCACAAAGCTCTCCCCCACTATAAAATATCAAAAAGCTATTCCTATGAATTCAGGAGAAAAAGTCAAAGCAGTTGGTCGATCCTATAATCCAGGAAGACCACTTTGTCTCGAAGATCGAAAGAAAATTGTGAGATTGTACGAGGAAGGATGTCGTGTCAGTCATATTGCTCGTCTCATTGGCGTCACTCATAGTTGTGTGAGCAAGATAATGTCAAGGTAAGTGAAGGGAATGGGGAGGAGGAGTACTGTAGAGAAGTTTAACAATGGGGAAGACATTATTGGTCATTTGAGGGTTGTTAACGATGCTAGATGAGATTGAAATTATTGACTTGAAGTGTGCTTAAGAGTAGTTTAATGGTAGACTGTGGGAATGAAATGGAGCAAATGAACAATGAGTCAATAGAAGGTGAAGCTTAGTGTTGAGGCTCTCGGGGGGAATGGATGGATATTGTAATGTTGCTCTCTTTCAGAAGATCGCTTATCAGTTAGATATACCAATGGGAATGACTATGACGTAGTCTGTGTTTAGTGTTTTCTAGCTCAAGCGAAGTCGTTAAAATCATATAGAAGTTTTGTATTTGATAATTGCTAGTTGTTTGTTAGTGCCCACGCACTTTACTTTTCAAAAGATCTGTGCAACTTTTCTAGTCAATTACCACTTCCGCTCTCCAATTTTGGCATCATAATTGCACATTTCCCGTCAACCAATTTCCAAAATAAAACTCTAATTTTAAACCAAAGACCGTATTTAAAGATATCGTCGAACAGGAAGTGTCCAACCGAGAAGCTTCCGTGCAACTGAAAACCAAGAGAATGACAATAGCACGTGGCAGAAACAACAAATAAAGAAAGAGAAACCACTTGCATTCTCTATCGAAAGGTTTCTTTTATGTCAAAAAAGTGGTTAGAAACTTCCAATTAATTTCAGAATTCTCTCTCCAGACATCAAGAAGGAAATGCCGTACAAGTGATCGTTCATCTCTTCTTTCCAGATCTTCTCCAATTTTCCCACTTTATGAAATGATAATCTACACCTTCTTCATCCCTATTTAACCCCCATGACATCAGCCCAATAAAGACGTAGTGCCAAAGGACTCGCAAAAAAAAGTTTTTGTGGCCGAAAAGCTTAATCGAGCAACGCAATTTGCGGCCTCAACGATGTGCCCGCCGCCTCCCGCGCACTCGTTTTCTCATTTCGCTTTCATGGACCACTTCATAAAACGACGTCTTCTTTTTTCTCTTACTGCCACCCCCGCCGACAGGAGCGTCCCCTGCAATTTAATGACATCTGCTTCTTTTTTTTTTTTCATTTTCTCTATTCTATCAATTTCAAATAACTCATATTCATTCAATTTTGTGGTCTGTTATATTGTCTGTTTGTCTTTTTATCCATCTACATGATCTTAGCCTATGTATGCCGTAGTAAACTGATCTAGATGAAAATTTCACGAACTGTTTCTCTTGTTTTTCTCGAAATTCATCCGACTTCTCAAAAAAGAACTAGAACTGGAAAATTTCGTGTCATTCAAAAACATGTGTCTATTATTCCAATAATGATAATTGCTCTTTGACAAGCGGCACGACGGAGAAGAAAGTGGGCGGAGTCATTTTGAGGTCTCTAATTATATATATTGAATTCTACTCACTGGCTCGTATCCCAGATATTCTAGAATGTTGAGGCATTTGTTGACGGCGCGACGTCTTCTACGATGACCATCATGAATTTGTAAACATGCAAGATGCATATCTAATGGTCTCGAAATCTTTGAAATTTCTCTTTTAGAGAGAAAAAAACCACAGTCAGTGGAGGTGCTTTTTTCATTTTTCGGCTAGCGGGAGCATTTTTGTTTTTTTTTCTCCTAATATAGATTTATAGTTTCTAGGAATGGAAAATAAAAACAATATACAAGTGTTCAAAAATCTCTTTTTCCTTTGACTATTGCTCTGCCAATCTGGCCATTGGGAACTAAACGTTTAAAGCTTACAAATATTATAAAACTGTGTCAGTCTCTTTGATAATCCGACTCGAATTGGGATTTTCTTATTTTTTTAGTATTTATCCGAAAGCCATGTAGAGTTATTGGATGGTAGTACACTTCTGATTTAGAACCAAACTGAGACGTCTTTGCCTTTAGAAAGTATTCAAATCTGAACTCGGAAAACTGAGAATTCGAAAGCTGAGATGAAATCTTTCAAATATTTATAAGTACCAAAGAAGTTTCATTTTCATAGGTAATCTTCTGTTTTATTCTATCAGTCAAAAGTAGACGTTCACCTTTATGAATCCACATAATTTCACATCACCCTTTGCCTTTTTGTTTACAAGAAATCCGATTTCATCAGTCTCTTATTTTCGGTTTTTTGGTGGGCGCGGACCCGACAAACTCCTACAATCATCTATCGGATATCACATTTCTGCGCGCCCTCTGTAGCCGTCAACGGCTTCTTCTTCTTCTCCTTCGCTTCTTCCTCTTTTTTCTTTCGTCTCGTCGTCTGAATTCATCTTTTCTCATCTGTCTGACAAAGCTCTCGTCGTTGAGCATGCTCCTTCCGCTCAGCTAGGCAGCTGCTCTTGCTCCACTCGTCGTCGCCGGTCGCCAAGCTTCTTTTTTTTTCTTCGCTGCTCCCTCTCTTCTTCTTCTCTCCCAAATCTACCCATTTCGATAGCTTCTTCTTCTTCTACTACTTTCACTCCTTCTTCTCTAACTGGTTTCTTTTTTCGTTTTCCTCTGTTGTCTCGCCCTCTTCCAACCTACCCCTGTGATCTACTTTTTGTGTTGCTTCGTTGTTGTTGTGACTGAATGAGAGCAGAAGCAAGAAAAGAAATGAGAAAACAGAAAAAAAAGAAAGGATAAGAAGTAGTAGAGTTATGAGACACAACAGGAGACAACGTGGATGATGTAAAACTGTGACAAGTATCATATTTCAAGCAATAGGTATGCAGCTCTTTTCTCTAACAAAAAACACAAGATTGGGCCAATTTATAGGCGCCGTCGCCACGATGGCCTTCAGAATCTATCCTATTTTCTTCTTCTTTTTTATCCTTAGTCTTTTTCTATTCCATCTTTTTTTCCTCTTTCTTCTCGTCTGCAAATTTGCGACTAATTCGAATGCAGCCACATATAGTAGACATCCCAACCAGATACGTATTATATGCTCTTTTCTTGTTGTTCCCCTCTTTGCCGCCACATCGACTTCGGAGGAAAAATAAACTCTCCGTTGCCACTGACGACAGCGTCAAAACATAGAATCTAGGTCATCTTCGAGGAGCTGCTACACTCTTCTTAGTTTTTACGGATGGGTCATGTGTGTATGTGTTTTCGAGCAGCATTTTTCATATTTCAAAAAGAATGCAAAGAAGAAAAAAAAGTAAGAAGAAAAAGAAAAAGAAGAAGCACGTTATGAAATCGAAGCCATGAACTTATGCGCCCGAGGGCTTTCAAGCTTTGAAATAAGTGAATTGAGCCAAAGAGAGCCATCCGCCGTTGTCAACTCCTTTTTTCATTTTCTTTTTTTTTGTCCTACTCCAACCACATCTCTTTTTTTATCTTCTATGTTTTTGGTGAGCATTCAACTTCTCAAAAAATTTTAATACTACCGAGATATTTTTAGGCAGCAGAAAAACGGAATGAATAATTCAGTATGTAGTTGGAATTCATATGTAGCTCAACTTAAAAAAAGCATTTTCATCTCTATTTTAGGAGACATTAAGGTAACGGAATATTTCAAACTAGAATATGACATAATGATGTTTTGCAAAAACTTTAATTAATACAATGCAATAAGCAGAATATTTAAAATAGAGAATAACAGGCACTTTAAACTGAAATTTTTGGTGGTTCAAAAACATTTGAAATATCTTCTGACTTTGACCGATTATTGATCTCAAAAAGTGCATTTTTTGTTTTGATCAACTATTATTCAAAAATGACACCATCATCTTCTGAGAATCAATCTTCACATCCCAACAACATATCCACGTATTCTTGTGGCGCCTAATTTGTAATTCCGTGTTTCCGCCAACTTTTTCTCCTTCTTTTTCTTATTTCTGATGCTCCTACTTCTCCTTTTCATTTTCTTTTTTTTTTGCTTACTCCCCCACCAACGTCTTCTGCTCCTTTTTCTGCTATTTTCCACTCACGATGTTCCATTTTTCTCGTCTTTTTATTGTTTTTTCAAGTGAAGCAAGTGAACAAACTACTACTCCATCTGGCTCTTTTAACTCATTTAGCAATGATGTGTGATTCTTCTTCTTCTTCTTCTTCTTTTTTCTTCGTCCTCTTCTTCCATTTTTTTTGCACTTTTCACCTCAAGACGTCCCATTTGAAATCGGATATGTCTCGTTGCTTGTTTCTTCTGTATCCTTAGAAGAATAGAAATAATAAAAAGATGAAGAAGACGACGAAACTTTTTTCTTTTTCTAAACGATTATGAGTCTATGTAGTTGCCACGTTGTTCCTTTGACCCACTGACGTCAACGATTTTTCGTCTTCTAGTTTGTAAGAACCACGTCATTCATGGGGCGCTTTCATCGCCATGCTCTCAAGCAACGCCGTGTGCAGAGCTCTTTTTTTTGGGACGCCGCATCACGAGGAGGTGAAGAAGAGGCGGCGGGCTTAGTAATCGACAAGAAGGAACTGAAAGAAAAGTTGTGTATGCTGGCATTCTCTTTTTAACATTTAAGAATTCTCTTGAAGAATATTCTCTAGAAGAAGAAGAATAGACGCTCCCTAGAAGACCCTCCTCTAGACACTCAAGATTCAGATATCACCTGTCTGGAAATAATTCTGAATTTGTTAAAGCAACAAGGCGGAAACAAATAGACTGAAATATGGGTAAAGTTGAAACAGAAATTTGATTAATCTCAATAATCTCCAATTCGAAATTAGAGCTGAAGAGATCTATTTCTACTCTTAAAACTTTGTGTTCGAACTAAAGCTACAACCATAAATAGTTAGAATAGAGAACCTTGGAAACTGTTAACCATTAACTACTTCATTTCATAATTTTTTCAATTGCCAACACAGAGTTATTACCAACGATTTCCGGTACTACCAAATTGATTATGACTACATCAAGTTGGCATTCCAATATCTTTTAAACTTATTAATCAACCACTTTCCCCTCTCTGAAGATCATTTCTAAGACGTTTTCTGAGTCTGACTTTTAGTAGTGAGAAAGACGATGTTTGGATTATGGTCTGAAAATGGTAAATCGGATTTTCATTGATCACTGAAAATTGTTTTTTAGAGTGAATAAATATATTTTTATAAGCCGTTTTTTTCATAAATATAGTATTAGCAGAGAACAGATCCTCGTTCTCAAAACTGATAGAGGCTAGAGAAAACATGTCATTTGATTATTGAATCTTCATAAGTTCCTTTTCATTTCGAGGCAAGAAAAGGTGTCAAATTGTAGGTTTTCTTCATGAACACAATCAAACAAAATCTCTTTAGTTAATAATGAACTCTTCAGACACTTCCTTTTTTCTCATCTCTTGCTCTTTTTGCCCTTTTCTGCTCTCTGCTCCCTTTTACGTCGTAATCTCCGGTTACCCGTCCCTCACTCTCTTTTTTGCCAATTAGTGCTCCAGACAGGTCTAAAGGGATACACTTGATACCAACACGGCAGGCGGCACGCGGAGTGCACCCACGGCAAACATATCATATCTTTTTTGTGTTTTATCACTCTTTTATCTTCAGAAGAACACGAGTAGTTCTTCCGGAAACCTGTTGTGACGAGGGAGGTACTCTATTCTTTCAAAACTCTCCTCCTTTCTTCTTTCCATATTTCGGTATTCGGGTGACTCTTTTACAAATCCCTTTGCATTAGAAACCACCCTCGTCTCAAGAAGTTTCGTGTGCGGTTTTGTCTTACTTCTTCTTCGATATTTCTTGAAAAAAAGCAAAATGTGAGTTTCATAGTTTGATCCGTGTGTGATTGTCGACATTTCCCTAAACTCCTTTCCTCATATGCTTTAGCTAATTGACACCTCCAAACAAACAACAAGCGTTATTCGGTGAATATGAAAAAGACAAAAAAAGGAAAAATTACTTCATAATCATTCTGTTTTCCTGGAGTTTCTGACGGGAAGAACTCACTTCTGCGAGGCAAAAAAGTTTAGTCTGACTAGATTCCTTCTGAATAATCTTCTTTTACTGAAAAATTCAGAAGCCATTATGATAAGAATATAAACCGATTGCTTTATTTATCGAATTTTCATTTCTTACATGATAACCCAAACAAAAATAAAATATTTATTAAGACTTGACCCAGAACTTCATGTTTCCATTCAATTCCTCTTCCAATTCGTCAGGTGTACGTGTATTGGACGAAGAAAACAACTAGGTACATGCTCATCAATTAACAACCCTCAAAAAGTAGCACATGTCGAAAAGAGAGAAATGATTTGAGAATCAAGAGACTTAGAATACCTCGTGAGCTACTTCTTCTTCTTCTTTTTCACAACTGTCGTCGAACATTCCTAGGGAGGACCCATTGGAAAATAGATAGAGTGAGAAAGATATGAAATAGAGAAATAAAGATGAACACATGGAATTCCGGAATGACGTCCTACTTTTTTGTGCTTGTTTTCTTTTTTTCAAGACCGAATGCGTGAGGTCGATGGGAGCAAGAGAGAGCCTAGATGATCATCGTTAAGAAATCAGACATCAACAAAAGGTGCAAGAATGTATTCTCATTCAACAATAGATTAGACTTTTTCCCAATGCTCTAAATATTTCCTTTTCTTTTTTACTTTTTTGGTCAAACACATCTCTCTTTTTTCTTTTTTCAGCTCATGAATTTATTTGACGTTCGGCTTTTTTCTCCCACATGCGTACAAATATTTTGACCCATTTTACTGCCCACACAGTTCTCCCATTTAACAGTTTCTTCCTATAAATTATACTTGGTCGCTTCTGATTTATCGCTCGTCTATTTTACCTGCTCGTTAGTACCCTTTTGACATACTTACATGTGTATTCCTTTCCCAATTCTTACAGGAGTTATCATAATGAACGCGGAACAAAGCAAGAGTCTGCTTTCTAGCGGGCACCTCTCCGCCGATCCATACATTAACAACTGCTATTCCGAAATGTGTATGTCAACGACACAAGTTGGTAAGTGTTAGGTCTTAACTAGATCGATTAGGAACATGTTTGTACTGAATATTTTTAGTTTGAACTTAGAAAAAAGTTCAGATTCTTAGTTTTCAAATGAATATCATCAACGTTTGCTAACCAGCTCTAGTTTTCAGCCCCACAACCAGGAAAGCACAAAATAGGTTGGGTCATCGCGGCGATATTTATCATAGCCGATATGGTTGGAGGAGGAGTTGTAGCAATGCCCGTCGCGTTTAAGTTATCTGGACTTCCAATGGGTATTATTATAATGCTGACGGTAGCTGTTAGTTTTGAATACACGGGATACCTTCTTGGAAAAGTATGGAATAAGATAATGGAAAGGAATCCGCATATTGGAGTATGCCGGAAACCATTCCCCGAAATGGCAAAACGAACGATGGGAACAAATATGCAGTATGTTTTTTTTTTTTCGATTTGATATTACCAATTTAATTGAATACTTGTAGACGATTCACTTCTGTTCTTGGAAATGTAACACAATTCGGTGTATCAGTTGTGTATCTTCTTCTTTCCGCCAATATTATTCACTTCTTTTTGAATCATGTTCTTCATATTGACAGCGTTTCTAACTGTTTGGTAAGTTGCGACTTGTAGAATCAGATGATTCAAATTAATTATTCAGGTGATCACAGTCCTTGCATTCCTCATTTGGCCGTTCACATTGCTTGCTAGTCCAGGAGAGTTTTGGTAAGAATCCCATTAATCTATTTCGTCTCCAACTCAAGATATTTTACAGGGTAGTAATTGTATTTGCTATGTTGACAACAGTCATCGCAGTCGTCTCAATTCATACTGGAATTGCTCTTGACTCTTCTGCTTGTTTTTCTGCTGTCTCATATCCACAAACTACAAGTACATCAACTGTCCTTTCATTTGGAATTTTCTTATTTGCATTCTCTGGTCATTACGTGTTTCCAACAATTCAACATGATATGAAGAATCCAAGAGATTTCACAAAGTCCATCTTTGCTGGATTTTTCGGAGTTGTTGTTCTCTATCTTCCACTCTGTGTCTTTGCCTTTGTCGTTTATGGAGATTCAATGGCAGAATCAGTTATCTACAGTATCCAGAGTCCATCTCTTCAGTTATTGGCCAATTTAATGATCTCATTCCATTGTATTATGACATTGGTTATTGTGATTAATCCATTGAATCAAGAAGTAGAACATTATGCAAAAGTATCACACGCATTCGGAATCGGAAGAGTTGTCACAAGAACAATCGTTCTATTTTTGGTCCTATTCGTTGCTCTAACTGTTCCCGACTTCCAACCAGTCATGAATCTTGTTGGTATGTTTTTTCATCAAGTCATTACTTATAAAAACTGAAACAAAATTTCAGGAGCTTCCACAATTCCAATGGGGTGTGCCGTTCTTCCATCATTGTTCTTTTTGTATTCAGAAGCTGCTACTGAAGAAGAGTGGCGGAAAGGAAAGATTCCAACATTGAAAGAGTAAATTATTGATTTAAACTGATGAAAATTATACCCTAGTAATTTCCAGAGTGTTGGAGAGAACAGACAAAACAGTTCTGATCATCAATTTGGTGATTATTTTCGGTGCGATTCTCGGAGGAGTTCTTGGTTCTTATCAAGGAGTTTTGAAGCTCATCAAGGCAAAATTCACGCAACCTTGTTATATTCGACTTTTCACAGAAACAACTTATAATTCAACATTCCAAGTCAAAAATGTGTAAGTTGGTTAGCTTTTTTGTCAGAATCAATCATTTAGAAAAATAACATTGTCTTGGTTTAGAGAATCAGAACACTAGTCACTCGTACTTTGAAGAATACATTCTCGGGAAGAAATGATCTGTGATTTTTGAAAAAGTACAAACGGATAATTACGCTACTAACGTCATTCATATTTCAGCAAACTAACTTCCTCAAATCTGTGTTGTAGTTGTTTATAATTCCAGCATTCAAATCTCTAATGAAATCCATAAGTTAAGACCAAGAACAGTACTTTCTTTTTTCAGTTGCTGTGGTGCCAACCGTGACATCAACGTGTTCAATGTGACGGATTTCTGCTGACCTCCTTTCCTTTTTTCCATAATGCTCATCCTTCATCGAACTGTTCACTTTTGTTTACATTTTCACTTGTTTCTCTCTTCTCATAAGAAGAATTCTCACAACAATCTTCTATGTATCAAGTCTTTTTTCAGTTGTGTTTCAGACAAAAATGTACATTTATAGTAGATATATAGATGAGTTCATTCAACCTTTTAGTTGTCCCGTATGTATGTGTTTACATGGGACAGATCCCATTTCTCTCTTTACATATTTTAATCTCATTACCCTGTCTCAGAACACTAGTCACTCTCAAACAAAACACGAAGAAATAATGTATAAAACGGAACATTTCTTCCATTTTATCCCATTTCTCTATGATTTTCTTCTGTACATCTACCATCTCATTTGATTTGTAACCTAATTATATATAATGTATTTATGGTTTCTCTACAGGTAACGAAAGTTTACCCCCGTCCATTCATCCCTCTCAAACCCCAGTACTTTCCATCGATTTTGGAGCAAATAAATATGAAAATAAATTTAAAAAAAGTGTAAAATGTTTTGTGGTCACTTCTTTGGACGTCATCATATTGTGGGAAATATTCAAGGACAATTCATGAAAAGAACTTTTCTAGATAATGTTTCTCTGATCACGATGTTTGAAAACTACTGGAAATCAGCAATTTCTTGATGCTGATCATTCATTTGACCAGGATTTTCATTTTTAGAAATTACAGATTTCCAGGTAAGCTGAAATGAAATGCTCTTACAATACACCTATATCGGACTATTCATATATTCCAAGAGCATTCAAAATTAATTTCGAGTTGAGGAAAGGACAAATGAAATTCGTGTTTCCAGTCAGTTAAAAAAAATAATTAACTACTGGAATTGGTGAAACAAAAACGATGAGATGTTGCTGGTTGCTTATTCACAATTTCAAAAATTTATGTCATGTTAATTGAAATTCATTCATTCCACTTTGAGTTTTGACCGGAGAAATAGAACTAGTAAAACAGAAAAATGAAAAACACAACAAAAGAATGGAAGTTAAAATATTCTGAATTGTTCTGTATTTTTAAGAAAAACAAAAACTTCCTTTCATAACCTTGGGATAATACATAAGTTTTTTCAACAAATACTGGTGTCCAATGCTCCATAAAGGAGACATGAAGTGACACAATACAACAGGTAGATACTGAACGGGAATACATAAAAAACAAAAAACTATTTGAAATTTCGCAATGAATTCATCTTTGGATACAATATCTAAAAGTGGATTCTCAATTCAATAAGAATCTTCTTCTATTATGATCATTTCATCAATGAATCTCAACGTCATTTCGTGTTTTAGGGTGCGCCCCCTGTCATCAAAAGACTCATATTTCCTTTTCGATTTGGCTAAATTTCCAAAATATATATCTTTTTCTATATTCCAAATGTCACTCTTCATAGTCTACTCAATCTCATTTTGCTTTTTGGAAGCACATCATCTCTTTTTATTTAATATCCTGTCGGGGAGGTCAGAAGGACCGAATCACGGCTGTCAGAGTCATCGAAACTTCTGGAATCATTTTTCACTTTTGAAGGTGATGCTTGACGTTTTCCGCTAGTCATTCTATTCCCACGTATGTCACAAATTGCACGAGTTGTTGAATCGTGAGAACTTTCCAGCACCATTTCTTTTTCATTCAGAAGTTTTCAAACTTTTGATCTGAAAACCTTTTCCTAAATTCCGCTCAATCCATATCTGAAGGCTTCAAACTATATGAACCTTAGTTTCCATCAAGTTTGCAGAAGTCTATCTGGATTTTTTTGCTCTTTTCATCCGGAAGTAAAAAGCCAAGTTGTCATTTTCAACCATTCTCATTATCTAACCCATTTACACCCCCTCGACCCAATTCAAATTGTACGATTTTGTGCAGTTTTGAGTTCTCCTCCACCCACTTTCTTTCCATTAGCATCTTCTCATTTTCTTTCAAAACGGTTATCTCCGCCCTCTTCCTTTTTTCTTCTTCCAATTTCACCAATTCTCCGCCTTCTTTTTCACGTCATTCAACCTTTTTCTACTCTTTGAATCAGTTCATAGAATCTCGAAGATGTATTGTCCTCTTCGACGATTGTTTATCAACCTTCTACCTCCAATTTATAGCCGTCATCAATTTTCTTGGCTTTAGTCTACAGAATCGCTTTCGATTCCAATCTGGAAAGGAATATAAAAATAAAATCAGCCACTCAATTCGAACAACGGCTTGTTTTTTCTTGATTGAATTCCGTAATAGTGGTTACCATTGTTGACGTCTGACACGGCCACTACGAATAAAAGATTTCAATTTCGAAAAGTCTTCTTGAAGGAAAAAATATGAGATCATCATTTTTGTGTGTGTGTGTTTCATTGTTCTTTTTTCTCTTTTGTCGTTGGGTATTCTGGAGTACGTTTTAGACTAGAGAACTCATCTTTTTTTCATCAAAGAATCCTTTCAGATTTCGTTTTTATCTTCCAGAAAAAGAAACATGTGACATCTCAATGTTCTCAATAGACAGTAGTAAATTTTCTAGTTATGGTGACTAATAATCTGAATAACTAAAGACTACATGGAAGTTTTCATAATTCTTTGGAATTTTTTATTAGTGCTAAATGTCAAATATTTCAAAGTTCTCACTGATCTTACGATGATTTACAGGAAATGAAATTGCATTTTCGAAAAACGAAACCTTAACTTTGGCTATAAAAATGCCTCAAATGAAAACATCGGAACATATTAAAAATATGTGAGGCATCCTCCGTGTTTTAATTTCCAAAATCATATTTAGCGAGTCTTGATGTGCTAATTCTACTAACAGAGCAGTATTTCCGTTTTTCGACGCTGTAATTCTTTTGCTGTTTTTTTCAACTCAAAACTTTCTCCTTTTTCGGAAAGTCTGTTTTATTTGAAACTGGACGAAGTACTCTTATACAAAACTGTATCAGCAATAATCAAATCTCATGACCTTCTACAAAAGCATCGTTCTGCTTTCTGGTTTCAATTAGTTCAAGTTGACTGGTTTCTTGAACAGAACTGTTAATTGTATTCCATAAATTCTCTTTCATTTCTGATCAGAAATGCGTTCTTTTTAGTAAAATAGATTTATGGTTAAATTTTTTGATCAGATTAGGTAGAATAGGCGCTCTGCTCGTGCCACCTAACCAAAACAATAGATTCGCAATGAGTATAAGGAAACGATTTTGTTTATTCATTTTGAAAAAGAGACTAGCAATTTTTATTACTTTCAGAATGAAACGTTACTGAATCGTACTTAGTAGTAGTCACTAGCGTACTAGTTCGTATTCAGCCAATTCAATATTCAATTCACCACCTTCTCCGTTTTTCAATCATTCCTAAGTCTGAGATCTGGTTAGTTGTTGATTAGAAACAAAGTACAACTGGATGAAAAGGAATGGACATTCTCGGACTTCATTCATTATTCTTTAGGTAGCACGAGCTTGCCGAGTTGTCATCGATAGAGGCTCTTGTCATATAACATTCAGAAGACTATAGTTTTATCACTTATTTGGAATACATTGATACAACTACTTTCTAGAAGAGATTCGATTGATCATGAAATTCACACGATCACAAAACTCTACCGTAATCCCAGCAGCAAAGTTTACATTCCCACAAATTCTTCTCACGACTTCTGTAGATTTTCTTGTTTGCACTCTTTTCATCTACATCTTAATCAGTCATTTTCATTTTTTTTCTCACATTTCAACTGCTAACTTCCAAGAATATTCCTTGTTCAAGAAATGATTCGTTTATTTCATCTTCTTCTTATTCTCTAAGTATTCAATTCCATTTGTCCGTTGTTCTGAATCCTATTTTCTTATTTCAGACTCTTATTTATTATAAGGAACTTCTTTGAATTGCTTTTATTCTAATAATTCCTTGTTTTCATACCGTCATTCTTTTACTAGGTCAAAACTAGATCGTCGATCTTTGACACTTCTCCCGTAATCTTTAGAAGCTTTTCCCACTTTTTATTTATTTCCGGTTCTTCTAAAATCATATTTTTTATATTGGGTATCTTCATAACTGTGTTTTTTTTCTTCCGAAAGTACGAAGAGTTTTAGAAATACGCAAATCGTTTCCATTTTTCTTCGATCTTTTTCTATGAGTAACATCTCAAAACAGTCATCTAAAACAGATCTATGAACAAAGTCTATCGTAGTTCCAGCCTCTATAATCCGACTTTTGATCTCACACAGTGGGAGTTCTCTTCTTAAAACTTTCATCCAAAACTATTATCCTGCTTTTTGATAGTGGCTAATACCACTCTTTTTACTCTTCACTTCTTTCTTCCTTTTGATTAATTTATTTTCATTTTCAGATTTACATCAAAATGTACGTATCCCGTGCTCTCATCTTACTTCTTGCTCTTTTTGCTTCAACTTCTTCCTCATTCCCAACTCCACTTGTTAATCGAGAATCGCGTGCATTGGCTCCATCTGTCGAATCTTGGTGCATTTTTTACCCAGAAAAGTAGGTGGCAATTTTGAATAATCTGTTTTTAAGTTTCCATTCTCAGGTGCCGAATGTTGCGCTTTGCTGGAACACACAAGAGAGATATGATGGATGAATTGGATTACTGAAGATCGAACGTCCCTTCAATAATTATTTTCCAAAGTTTTCGTTCCGTCTCTTATACTTTCTAGATGAGAATGAGAGGTGAATGCCGAATTTGATTTCAGACGACAATGATTTTATCAATAAATTATTTTATATATGTAAAATGAATCGTGGCCAAATGAAAAGAGAATGTTGAGGGGAAAAGAAAGTACAGTTAACATGCATCACTTGTCAATTAGGTTATGAAACTATAAATAAAACTGCTAAATCAATCGAAAATGAAGAAGGAACGTGTGCGATATCTAGAAGTATGGTTCTAGAAATGAATAACAAATAAAAGAAATCTACTATCCTATACGTAGATCTTATTCAGAGTCAATCAATCATTAGCAGGAATCAACAAACACACAATTTCAGAGGCGAGAGACGGTGAAGGTGTTTGACCCGTTTCAATACTTTCAGATAAATGTAATGTCCCCATTGATGGAAACATAAATTTTGAAGCGACGGGGAAGATGGGACTGGGATTGAAGCAAATTGAGATATGAGAAGAGTACTATGGTAGAATTCTCGTTGCCTAATCAGTAATACTGAACTGGAGTGTCTGGTAATGCTTGCATATTCCGAGAGAGCACACTCCGTACGTCTGTTGTGAATCGTAATGCGTCGAGGAACGGTAGAAGATTCAAGAGACACGTATCATTTGGATCACAGAACCATGAAGGAATCGGAATGGCGTTATCTGAAACAATGATTTTATAGCTCGAAAAAATGTCCGGATAGACTCATCGTTGCTAAAAAAATGTTGGATGAATGATGAACTTACGGGGGAATTTGCGATATGCTCCTGGGGAATTGTCAAGAATGCAGATGCTTGAAAGATCTGGATGAATTGATGATAAATCCTTTGTGTAACCACCAACTTCCATTGTACAATGTTGTCGGAAATATCTGAAATTGAATGAAAACTTTTGCCTTCTTTTCGAATAATAACAATAATTACCGTCGTTTGAGAATACCGCGACCACGATCGAGCCTATCGGCCACGGATGTTCCATATACTTCCATACTTGCAGTGAAAACGACCAATTCATACCATTGACTTACAACAGACAGGAAGTAATCAACATGTGGACGCTCGTGTACGGAAAATTTAACCGGGTGACGATCGATTACCACCTGAAAAGTAGAAATGTTAGAATTTAATTATTATTTTTGTTTAATTTGTTACCCGTATCGTGAAATCAGATGGTGTTCCTGGTTTAACGGTCTGACGAAGCACGCCATCATGATGCGAGTGAATGAGTGTTTCGTCAAGATCCAATACTAGGATTTTCCTTTTCACTGCTACTGAAAAAAATTTTCCTTATTATCCCTGTTCAATATTTTAATTTAAAAAAAACAACTTACGTAGTCTGTGCGCTGTGAGTGGTGATAGTGGTATTTTGCTGTTATATTTGACAACTTGATATTTGCAATACTGAAAATCGGTGGGAATAGTTTTACTATGGATGAGTTGAATAACTGACCGCTCTGCTTGTTTTTCTGAAGTAGAGAAGGAAGAAATTGAAAAATGCTGCAAGAACAGCAATAACGGTTTGCGAGAACGAAGTCATTCCTTGCATGAACCAGTGACTGTTTTTCTGGGAAAAAAAATTATGAATATATTGTTGGGTTAGATGAAGAACAGATGTGTTTCTGATACTTGGATAGTGAGAGTTAAGAAAGAAGAAGAGGCGCCCGACAGCTGTCCCGCTGATAAGGAATCGTGTCAGGACTGGGCGCGAAAATGAGAAGGGAATCTACGGAAAAGATGGACAGGTGGAAGCAAATCGAACACTTGATTGAAAAAATAATACATCAAAAATATTGAAACGTTGTTCGATAGTAGTATTGAGAAGGAAACATAACCGAAGAGCATCTGTTTCTAAAATAAACATTCCTCGCAATCGTTTGTTAGAGCCCTAGATTACTATTGGTTTTGATCAAATCTGTTGAGATATGTAATTGTTTGAATACCTCGTCATAAAAATGGCCTTTCGGACTTTAGTTTTTAAAAAATGGACAAAAGTAACAGAGAAACATAAATCGGACCTCAATAGTTGAATAAATGACATTTCTCAAGAAATGGAGTAAGGAAGTGAAATCTTATCGAATTAAGCCAAGCAGTTGAATTTTCTTTTGCGGAATACTCAATAATGACGAAAACACCTTCTTAGTCTATGAATTGCAGACCACGAAAAAAATCAATATTAGCCAAACACTAAGCGATATAATTGGACGAAACCAAATATGCGGTGAGATAATCGAGCCCGGAGAGGCATCCTTATTTCGTCCTTCTTTTGCCCACCTGCGGTTCTTTAATGTCCACACTATTTCATTTTCTTACAGGTTGCCGGCTACATCTATGTTGTAGGCAGTAAATTTCAAAGAAAATATTAAGTGAGACGCAGACAAAAAGTGAGAAGGTGTCGTCTCCAAAAAGGATTTGTAGCTCACTAGACATTAGGTATACTGGCTATTGTGCACAGAAAGTAGCCGAGAAAGAGAAAGGAATCCCCAGAGAGAAAATGATTGCGTTTATGTGTTTGATACTACGTGTGCTAAAAAAATTAACTTGACATAAATAATGTCAATGTGATGCCCAACATATTAGAAGTGACTAAGGGTGATACCTTGAAAATTCAGATTAAATTCAGTTTTAATCATCAACGTCATCGACAATTTAAACGGAGAAAAGTTCAAAATCAAATTAGTATTCATAGTTTCTCTAGTTGACTACATCATACACAGTCGAGCTGACTCCAGATATTTTTTGGAAAAGTAATCATACCTGGTGTTTGTCTGGAGAGCCTCCTGCATATTGTCTATTCGGGTACATATTTGTGCATGTTCTGGTAGGGATCGCTGGAAAATAAGATTCTTGAATAAAGTTAACTTAAAACCTTAGAAAAGCTGGTGATACTTTTTGCAGCGGTGGTCAAAAAAAATGAAGCAGCAATTGTCGTCATTCAAAATGTCGCATGTGTATACACTGCTTCAAAAGTACGCAACTGCGCGTCGAGTAATAAGCATTTTAGTCTCAATTTTACATTCGTCGTCTGCGCTTTTAGAATAATTCTTCGAAGAATCTTCTGATAAATTTCTTGAAATCAACATTATTTTTAATTTTGAGGTATGGCAAACCTGCCAAGCAGTAGTGGAATGCTCTCTCGATTATTATCAAACGTCTTCAGTGCAACGGTGGTTTCAAGATGCAGTGCTTCAGGTAGATGGTGGCCTCAACCTGAGTAAGTGAAAAGTTCATCTTGGCGCTTGAGAAACACTAGGTTGTATAGGTTTTTCCTGCTAGGGAATTGTTACAACTAAGTCCGTAGTTCGAAAACATTCATGTATTTATCAAACAAACACTGTGTGACAAAAGTTGTAACAGTTCTCTTTGCAGTCGACACTACTCAACCAAATCCGAGGAGAAAACTTCAATTGAACCTATCAAAAAAAGCTCAAATGATGTTATTGTGACTCATCAAGGTGTCAAGCTATCTAAGTCAAACGCCGCTCCCGTTTATTACCAGCCGAGGTCTACAAAGCCCGGATATGAACTCGTGGAGCATAAAAAAGGGGAATTTATTGCCAATTATACATTATTCGAAGCCGCTGTCAATAAAGCCAAAGTTCCTTGGGTGAATTATGATGGGCTGACAAGTGAAGAAAGAACGATCCATATGGCACATATGAAGGCTATAAATGACCGAAAGCTTACTTATCGTGACCCGAGAACTGGATATACAGTTTTCACGATTTCTCATCACATCCAAAAAGGGAAATGTTGTGGGAACGGATGCCGGCATTGCGCATACGAGATGGTAAATGCTCCAAAAGAAGTACGGTCAAAGAAAGTGTGGAATGGAGCATATTACGTCTGAACTTCAAAAATGTTTGATTAGTTTGTATCCTAGTGGTTTAAATAATAAAGTTGTTTCGAAGCGCCAAGACTTTTCCTGGAGATTTGAGATTGAGAGTAATTTATACAGATACGAATTATCAAAACATCGAACCAGAGCTCCAAGTATGGGAATTCATCGAAGAACCCGCTTGAATGTTGTTGACAACTCTGCTTTGGGTAAAGAGGCAGATACAACTGGAAAACTACCGTATTGCATTCACGTCTATAAACAAGGAAGACGTGCCAAGCACATGCCACACGCAGAACTTGGAGATAAGGTAATAGAAATTTAGCTACCTATTCGAACGTAACTTAGCTTATTCCAGATTCTCGTCGCCATTCGTGGTCAAATGCGCAAAGCTTACGTAGTCGGAGCTAATACTCATGTTCACTATCGAAAGCATGGCGTCCCTGTCACAGACCAGAACATGATTGTACTTCTTGACGAAGAAGGAAACCCACTTGGGAACAGAATCACAGCCCCTATTCCAACGAAGTTGATGGCCAATCGTACCAATGTGCAATTCTCAAAAGTTCTTGCGTTGGCCAATAAATTTATCTAATTGTTTTTCATAATAGGTAGTCTCTGATCGTTTTTATATTTTTATAACATAAATCAAAAATAATTTCTAAAAAGTTTAAATTTCAAAGTAGGAAAAATATTTTCAAAAAGAAAACAACAGTGCCCGAAAGTTATTCAAAACATCAAAAAGATCAATTTCAAATGAATTTCGAACACAAAACAACAATAACAATAGGTGGGGAAAAATGAGATTTTGAAGTTAGAATAGAAAATGAACCGTAGTGTCGTAAGCATTAATAAAAAGCTAAAGGATATAATCTAAACAATTTTTTGGGAAGACGGAAATTGACGATTGAAGGAAGCTGATAAACGTAAAAGTACATAATACAAAGTTTGAAGATTTGAAACGGGAGAATTTGAAAACGCCTTTATGACTTCGTTCTTTTGACGGCCGGCTCTTCAGTCCCACTTTCAAGAGTAGGAGCCTGAAAAGTTTTTTTGTTCTGAATAAAAACAGCAGAAAACAAACCTTGGACTTGATCAATTTTAGATTCGGCTTGGCTTTAGCATATCTAGACTTGACGGGGATTATTGGTTTTACGTCCTCTAAGGGGGCAGCTGGAGCAGATGTTTCAGCAGACGGTGTCTAATAGCAGAAAATTACTTATTTCGCCGTTACAGCTTCTCGAACTCACCTCGTTTTTCACTTTGATCGATTCCAGTGATATTTCTTTGGTTTGCGTAGCTGGCTCAGCCACTGTCTGCTCGATTTGTAAAGAAGGCTCGGAAGGTTTCAAGACAGTTTTAACATCGGTAAGCTGCAAAGCTGAATTGAAAGTAAATGTTTCGATATTTTTTACTCACTGAGGCAAGCTTTTTTGCTCCGATGATGGGTTTCACCTTGGCATACCTCGACCTCGCGGAGGCCGGTGCTGGTTTTTCTCCGACTATAGATATGTCTCCCCCTTCTGAACCAAATGTGGAAGGAACTTCCGTTTTCAGAACGAGTGGTTGTACTTTAGGAATTGTGTTAGGATCGACGAACTCTTCTTTCAAATCAAAAGCATTTCGTAGTCGTTCCATAGCTGACTCGTCAGCTCCAGATCGTAGATTTTTGAATCGTGCTATTCTTTCATTTTTTGTCAAAGATTCTGGAGTAACGTCAACATTTTCAATTTTCATGGTCATACGGATGTTTTTTGCAGGGGATTCTTCATTAGGCTGTTTTTTCAGACCCATTGTTTCCAGATCCTTCAGCATTTCATAATTTACTTTGTTAGAAAGTTTTTTTTCGGCAATCACTTTCTCTACAGCAACAGCTGCGGAAGTGCACGTTGTATCTGTTTTTCTTGTACTTTTTCGTTTCTTTTTCACGTCCCCATTCTCCTCACGCTCCCTTCTTCTCTCTTCAATAGCTTTCATAACATCTCCATTGGCTTTCATCCAATAGTCAGTTTTGATAGCAACTTCACTTTCAGTCAAAATGTATGAATCGATTTCAGAATCTGAGATTTCATCTTCGAATTCTATGGCATCTGAGACCAGATTTGTAGAGCTCTGAGCGCTTTCTGAAGTATCGGTTGTCGAGCGTCGGATTCCAAGAGATTCCAAGGATGGGCGGTATTTATCATATTTATCTAGCGAATTTGAAGAGCTGAAACATGTTACATTGAACAATAATCTTAATAAAAATAATCAAACTCACCATGGTTCTTCACTAGCTGCATCAAAAACTGCATTTAGAACTTCGTTGCGCACCATGTCTTCAGCGGCTTTTTCGATTCCTGAACTCTCGGAATCTTTTGTGGTGAGATACCCTGCTCTATATTTACATCTTACCTAGACCTCCACTGATCAGTTTCGCATATGGACTTTTGCAAAATTTCTCCTTTCTCTTTTTGTCTAATGCTGCCTCGACGTGTGCTTCCATTTCTCCCAATTGATCTCTCATTGATTCAGCTTGCTCTGCCTCCTTCCGTAATTGTTCTTCACGAGCTCTTCGTCTTGCTTCCCTATAAGCTGGTGGATCTTCACTGTGTTCGAGGTCTACTGTTGAAAATTCATCAATCGTCAAGCTTCCTGATGGTGTTTGAGAGAACTCATCGAGTCGTTTCCTGATGACGCTTTCACTGATATGTACAACTCGAACAATATCATTGATCGAACGATTGAAGTTTAGAGATCTAGCAGCAATTAGAAGAGCTGCTCCACAAATTCCGGTCGGTCGTCTTCCAGTCGACATCCAATCTCTTTTCATTCTTTGTACTAATCTTGTTGCAAGGTTAACCACCTCTTTTTGTTTCTCTCCAAAATCTAGAACGCATGCGAATCTCATGATATAAAGGCAAGGATCAGTGGCTGGAAGATTGATCCGTAAAGATCTTGATATAAAATTTAAATTTCTTCCTAAGTCGAACACGTTTATCTGAAAATAGTTTTTACAAAGTTCCGCAGCTGTGCTTGCAACATACCTGTGTAACATCACTGAAGTCAAGCAATAAATGTGCTGTATTTTCTAAACGGCAAGTGATGTATAAACAAACAGCAACAACAGAAGATCTGTTGCGCCCACGAGTCAAATTACGAGAGACACACATCTTGAAAAAATTGAAAGCAGTGTTCATACAATGTGCATTGATTCGAAGTTGACTTCCTAACTCATCAATAACTTTTCTTCCCTTGGCGTATGTCATTTCTCTCGATTCTTGAGAACCCATTCCATTGAAATTGTTGGCGGCTGCTCGTTCTGCTGATACGAATTGTCCTGAAACATGATTGTTAGTCGAATTAAATTCCAACACTGTAATCTTTGAACTAACCAACTAAAGTGTGTCCTGAACCTCCAGCTCTTTCTTGAAACTGATTTTCAGTAACGACAATTGACTCTTCGAGAACAGTTCCACAGGCAGTGCACGTGGCATCTCCTCGTGCCGCATCTTCGTCAATTTCTGCACTACCACAATTTGAACAAGTTCTTACCATGTTGCCGATACTTTTGTCTGAAGTTTGAAGCTTATTGGATGAATTCAATCAGTTTTCAATGTAAAAATAAATTACTCGGACACCAATGACCGGTTTAAATCGAAATTGAGAAGTTAGGCAATTGGAACATCTATTTAGCAATTTCACGAACCACAATATGTGACAGTTGAAAAGATTTAAACAATTCAAAAACTAATTGTGTGGTACATTCGAATCTATGCACCGAACTCTGAAGAACAATCAATAACCAAACCGTTGTCAAGAAGGAAAACTTGTGAAAATGAGTATAAAAAAAGGAAAACAGATAGAGACCGGTAATATGGATAGAACTGATGAAAGGAATAAGAGAATCGAATAAAATATTAGGCAACATATCTATATAATGTAACATCATCAGGATCACGAGACATATATTCACGCTCGATAAGCCCTTCGATACGCTTTTTGATGTCGGCAGCTTTAACAGGAAACCTGGAAATGGTGAATTTAGCAAAAAAATTTATCGTAAAAAAGAATGTGATTGAAGAATAACTTACTTCAACTGCTGCAGCACATCGTTCATAAGAGAAGCATGGGTTGATTCCTTTCTAGCCTTCATTATTCGAACAACAGCTGCATCAATGTGAGACTGACGATCCTGATTTACTTCTTGCTCGATGTCCTTTTTTTCTTCAACGGGTGTCTTTATATTTACTTGAGTGATTCGAAGCCGGCAGCGCTTGTCAACAAATTCAGAATTGACCACGAATTGTCCATTTTTTACAGCTTCCAAAATATTATCTTTCTAGAAAGAAGAAGAATTTAAATGTTGCGACTTATATGCGACAATAAACCTACTTTCTCTGACGAATTGTTAACGATTTGCAAAACTCTTGGTCTATCGCGCCCTCCAATCAATGCTACCATATTCTTAACAACTTCAACCTCCTGAATTTGTGTACACTCTACTATCTCCTTCACAGTCCAAGTTTCACACTTATTGAAGAGCATAATAATAACCGCTTGATATAGAGTGGACACCAATTCCTTCTTATAATCAGGTCGGAACTCCGCCGAAACCACAGCAGTGGCAAGTCCATGATGCCATCTAACATTACGATTTCCATGTTGCTGACGATAAAACTCTTGATAATCAGTGAGAGTATCTCTCATATCTCGGGGAATATTGATTTCATACGTTTCATATGTTGGCCAATATTCGGGAGTGATAACTCTGGCGGTAAAGTTGACTTTTTCTCTGTTTGCGTGTTCAAGATACTGGTTGAACATCTGTCCCAGATTCTCCGAAGCATCCATGTCTTTGAACATACCCTCTAACTTGTACGTGAATCCAGCACCGCATTCTTAAAATTTCCACTTTTGAAGACCGCTGAATTCATTTCCTACCTGTCTTGAGTTTACACAACACCATCTTCTCGGCATCGACCGAAGCACTTCTTTCGAGGAAAAGTCTCTTGGAGAGACCTCTTTTGTAATAAGCTTCAAAGACGTCTTTTCCACGAAGATAACGGAATAATACGATAGCGTCGTCAACCATCTGATCGAGCGAACTTTCATCGGTGACATTTTTGTTTCCGCTGTGAAGAAGAGTATGGAAATGTCTCGCTAAAATAAAGCTAATGTTGCAAATCACGATATTTTTGTTGGCTTACAAATGAGTTCGGCAGCACGGTCAACGTTTTTGTTCACGAAACTTTCGAAAGCATCTGATAAGGTTTGTCTCATTTTAGTAGGATCACTGGCCGAGTTGAAACTTCCAGTCACTGAAAAAAGATTATTTGCAGTGATGATAAAAAATACATAAACTTACTAATTAGATCAATTTTCTTTTTGAATGACAATAACTCAATAACAAGTTCATCGTCAGGACATGAATTTATTAGCTTTTCACCATGAGTCCTAATGTACTTCGAGAATTGCGATCGGACTTCATCTTCTCCTCCAACGCACTGACGACATAAATTGAACATTCGACTAATGTCTGATATGTTGCCAGATCCTAGAAGCGTATCTAATTCATGAGTGAGAATTTCGGGAATCGCTTGATGTATCAGACAATTTGTAATGGTAACTTGGACTTCTTTCAACGTCATGGGCGAATCGAAGTTCAACTTTACTAAACTTGTATATCGCTTGATTTGGTCTTCAGCGTATTCCATATATTCGTTGCACTGAAAATCAATCACTCGTCTCAAAAAAGGAGAAGCTAAAACTAACACTTGAAACTGGTACTTTAGCTTGTCTTTCTCTGTCGTAATGTTCGCGTAGTTCATCTAATAGATAATTCGAAAACTGCTCTCCCACGTGTATTGTTTGAAGCATTTCTACGAGTCCCTTGATTGGGCTAGCACCGGGATACTTTTCCATCATTTTCTTCATGACCATGTAAAGAGCACTGAATAGTTTAACTGATCTGAATTCCTTGTTAATGTCCGGAAAGAATGTCTTCTGGAAAATCTTCATAAAACTTTCCCATAGAGGTCGAATATCTGCTTCAGAGGCACCCAATGCAAGCCTGTCAAGATACAGGAAAATATTTCGAATCAGGTTCTGAATAATTTTGGATTACTTTCCATGTTTAATTTAAATTAAAAATTACTATTTTGAGTGGGTATGATTCCCAAATTTTTCCGAAAGTGATCAGATATTCTTCGCAGTTATCTTCTAGAAGAGGCATTTGATCTGCCTCTCTCAGTGACTCTCCCAACTTCTTGGCGTAATCGGAGACAATAGAAATAAGTCGATCATATAATTGTTTCGATTTGTCTTTCTCACAAACTGATCTCACTTTCTGAAAGTGTTGAGATAATCAGGATATGCTGCGTAAAGAACTTACACTGAACAGCGTTTCCATCGTCGTATATGTCTTTCTATCTTCGAGGACAGCGAATACGTTATCCGAGAGTTCGGCCCAGTCTTTTGCGATATAATCTTCTGTACCTGGATAATGAGGAGGATGAAAGAAAAATTTGTGAATTCACGCTTATACTTTTTGTATTATCCCTTTCTGAATTGTTAGAAGAGCTTTCTGCAGCATTTCCTATGCTTTTGAAGTTCTTGATTTGTATTTTTCTTCTCACTCGCTCGACATTTGCAGCCGCAGGGGTTGGTCTTTCTGGCTGGTCCTCAAATAGAAACAATTAAAAAATATAAACCGATATTTAAGATTAAATTACTCTGAAGTTTTCGAGAAAATTATTGGCGTTTAGTCTTCTGATATCTTCACTAGTTGAAACATCCTCCATTTCCTGATCGGGAAATTCACTAACTCCGCGCATTTGTTTAGTCTGCAAAAAATTTCAATTTTCGTCGAACTGAAAAAACAACTCCATACGTCTGCGTTTTCTAATGAATCTCCTGGACGCTTTTGCGATTTTCGTAGAGATTTACTTCTACTCTTTTCCGCTGAATTTGACTGATTCGCTCCAGATGTCATCCAATTTAAGCTGAAAATTAGCTCAGGAAATTTAAATGATTAGTCAAATTAAAATAAAAACAAAGACTGATTTTTTTTTGTATTTTCACCACTAACTTCGACTATTTATTTTTAACGTGATCGAAAACCTACAGCAGACCCATGCCGACGTCAACTGGCGCACCTTGTGCTTGCGCACTTTTGGTGAGCGGGTGAAAAGTTATGTTGAGAGATGATTCTACGAAGAGAATCTACAAATAAAATCACAAGCATATCAATTTCCTTTAAAAAAAATTTCTGTTAAACGTGAAAAACTAGAACAAAAGTGATGTGCTACGGAAACAATCTTTCTGGGGCATTCGTCTGAATATCCGCTATTCTCTGTCAAAAATGAGCAAAATGCAGACGTTGAGCACGAAAAGCTGTCGCAAAGGTCCGAATACCAACAAGGTTGTTATCCAAGGCAATGGTCCAGAAAAGAAGGCGACTCCGGCGGCTCCCACTCCGAAAACAGAAGTGACTGCTCCTCCACCGAGTGAGGGATTCAAAATCAAAGATGAAGTTGAAATGCTTCGCGCTGGATTCAAAAACAAGCATGGGGAAGCTGTCAAGACTCAAGGGCAAACGATGAATATCGAACTTTGACTCGGTGAATAAAAGACGTTAATTTATTGAAATGTTTTTACAAAAAATACTTGAAAACATAACCGAGATTCAAAAATGAAAGAAAATTAAGGCACCCGATAGCGAAAAAGTCATTTTTTGATTGAAGGTAGTTCACATTTTAATGAAATGGGTTTGAATTCATGTGAACTCTACATATCTCGTTAGGGAGTCGATGAGAAAGAGGGTTAGGAACTGAATATCTGGAATCAGATGAAACAAGAGTAGTGAATGGTTGATGAGGAATGAAGAGATGATTGTGAGAAAGTCCAGCGATTCTAGAAGAAGCTTGGAATGGGTTGACTGGCGGTGAAGTTGGTATGATGAAACGAAGAGGAAGAGGTGTCTGAAACGAGAAACAAACTATTGAAAACCACAGTAAAACTTACCGTAGTTGTCACTTCATTTCTAATAGAGAGGGCCTGTTTTAGAGCAATTTCATCGATCATTTCATTTTTCTCCAATGCTTTTGAAATTAGCTTAAGAATTATCGGATCCACCACCGTCTTAATAGTTGAAAGAGGTGAAGATGGTTGATGAGGTTTAGACTTTTCGAGAATGGGTCGTCTGGTGGTAGTTGTAGAAGGAAGGGGCTGAAGTGATATTTGACGAGGTGTGCTTGTAGTCGTCGAAACTTCTTAAGTATAGTTATAACGTAAAAAATATAATCTTTATTACCTGGTGTTGTGCTTGTGGTTGGAGTTGTGGTGAAGGCAGTTGTAGTAGTTTGTGGACTTATTTTGGTTGTGAAAACATTGAACACGTCTTTCTTTTTATCCGGTTTCTGAGACTTCTTTGGTTTCATTGTTGTAAACGTGGCTCTATATGGAGAATCAATTTTAGTAATGTCAACAGCAGGAGCTGCAGGAAGTTGCAAAGGTGATTGTGGTTTAAATTCGGATGCAGCTAGAAGTTCAATCATGTCCTTGTCTACAAAGTTATCAAAATTGTTCAAAAAGATGAAATGCTCGAAAAAAGGAAAATACCTTTCCCAATTTCAAGCAAGTTTTGCCACGGACCTTCCATTGCAAAGAGTGGGCTTTGACTAACAACAGGTAGAAAACGAGAGGTTACTGTAGAGTTGATGTTCAGGAGTTTGTGAAGCATTTCGCTGAAATCTCTCTGTGGTCGAGTTCCAGGTCTAAAATCGTACAGAATGACACTTTCTGATTTAAAAATAGACCTTACAAAGGCTTTGTGTTTCGTCGAATACGTTTCTTCTTAGATTCTCCATACATTCTTCTCATTTTAACAAGTTGAATTTTTTGTTTTTCGAAGTTGGTTAAAGGTCGAATCAGATGGTCGCCGACATACACGTGGTTGTTCTAAAAGAGGATAAAATCATGCATTTCATAATAAATCAATTGCCGCTATGGGAGCGTACAGTAATCTAAGGTAATGTTTTTACCCCATTATCTTCTGAACTCACTCTGACAATGCAGGAGTCTAGAACCACTTCGATTGAATCATCATAGCCACCACAAAACTTTGGAATAGTTGGAAATGAAGCCTCAAAAGAATCGAATGATGATGATGAACTAAAAACTGAGATTTCAAATAAAGTATGATACTGCCGGACAAACTCTTTGAATGTACTTAGATCATGTTGATATGATCGGAAAATGTGAAGTTCGTGGTCGTTAAGCTTTCTTCTAGAAACCCCATGTAGAAATAAGGTGCTGTCCTGAAGAATGTTTATTGGGCTTACTGTAGTTTCTAGTGGTTCTTACAAATACAGCACATGCTGGACCAACATAACCATATCCAGGCTGATACTCGGGCGGAGTGTTCAGGAATAGAGCATTTAAGAGTAGAGGGAATAGAAGTAAAAAGTAGTGAAAGCTTGAAACCATGGCAGGCAATGGCTCTGACCCTATTTGATCGTGATGAGTTCGAGTTACGAAGCAAGAACAAAGATGGGACTGAGAAAAGAGACAAGGGGCGTCTCGGCACACACAAACTGTGGGGTGTTGTTCCCACGGCCGGAAGCTGCTTTACACGAACATTCACCTTATGCAATCAGACTCGCTATGTTCGTACACAATACGCTCGTACGCTCGGCTGCAACCTTTTTCGATGTGCTTTGTTTTCCAAAATTAAATATACACAAATAAAATCTACTCTCTTTCTCTTCTGAAATTGTTGAGAGAACAAAGAAGGGATCCAAAAGGGAGTGAATGTAATTTGAGACGATGACCGGCGAACGGCTGCGAAAAAATACCAAATTTGTTGAGAACCTTTTCAGTGTTTGTTTTTAGACCTCTCCACACATTGAAATTTTGAAACGGTCATCCGATTCCGAAAAAGAAGTGTGTATATCAATTTCATTGTGACGAAGGGTCAAAGTGGTCAAGAGCTGTCAAGTTCAAATCACAACCCATAAGAAAGGAAAGCTTGAAGGAGAATGGGAACTGAATATATTATCAAGAAATTTGTGATGTTTTTTTCATATCGATATGAAACCTGAAGATCTTTTATCAATAGCCATTTTGATAGCTGAATAGATTTAACTACTCAATAAGGCTTGGCAAAACGTGTATCTTGGATCTTCTCTTAACGTATTGTGTAATAGCTTTCTGATCTTTACTTCCATAATGTAGGCAATATCGCAACTTCCTAGAACCAAGGTACTTTTATTAAAGGATCATAGACGGCTAAAATCGTCTGGTCTCACGACGAGAGTGTCGAGTACGGTAGTTGTTCTCAATCCCTGTTTTTCTGACTATTTCGAAGAATTTTGAAATTTAGTTCTTTTTTTTTTTTATAAAAAAAGATTTCTACAAATGTTTATTGTTTTCCGCAGAATTGTTTTCCCACACATACAAGCAAAAAACTAATCTCTCAACCAGATCTTTGCAATATTGCATGCAATGTGCCCCGCAATTGGCCTAAAGTTATATTTTCTAGGGTAAACTTCGTTATTGATGAGTCGGCCGATTTCAATTGATAACAACTGCAGATCTGATCCAACGGGTTCTCCAATTGAGTCTCTTGGAAAAAGTTTCGGTGCTCAACAAATTGTTGACAGTGTTTGTGGATCACCGATTGTGAGTTTTCACAAGGATTCAATTGGGTTAAAACATTTTTGAATTTTTTTAATTTCAGAAATCTTACGGACGTCATATTGCGATCAATACGAAAAATGAACGCTTACCAGACACACCCGAGTTTCAATTTTCTGCTTACATGCATCAAGGAGGAAGAGTTGTGGGCCAAAACACATTGTACATGTTCGGCACCCCACCACCATGTACATGTTCACAAGAAAATCATCCCGTTACTAGTATCAGTGGTCAGATGATAAATAATATCAACAATAATAACTATCTGAATCAACATTGCTATCCTTCTATTTTTTCGCATAACCCTCAACTGACCCAAGTTTTTACTGCACCTCATGGTAAGGCATTGTGATAAACAGTTATCAATTTGAATATATTTGTAATGTGAAACCGCTTTTACAGGATTTAACGATCCTCATCTGCACCAAGTGCCAACTCAAGCAATTCGTGTACCGCTTCAACCGTCTGCCTCAGGCATCTTCGCTAACACCATTCGGTATCTTTCTACTCTATTTTTACTCATTTATCTACCATATAGTTTCAGTGAGACAACAATCGTGGACGACTTGCTAACCCGATATCGCTCTAATCCGACCATGATGAAGGGCCTGAAACTATCCGATATCAAAGGATTACTTTTAAAGTTCGCAAAAGACCAAGTTGGGTCTAGATTCATTCAACAGAAACTTGAGTACTGTGACCGAAAAGAGAAAGACGCCATTTTCGATGAAGTCGTCGCCAACGCTGGTGAACTTGTCGACGATATTTTTGGAAACTACGTTGTTCAAAAGTTCTTCGAATATGGAGAAGAGAAACATTGGTCTCAACTAATCGACGCTGTTGTTGACCGTATTCCCGAGTATGCATTCCAGATGTATGCTTGTCGTGTTCTTCAGAAAGCTTTAGAGAAAGTCAATGAGCCACTTCAGATAAAAATTCTTTCTAAAGTTCGCCCTATCATTTATCGTTGCATGAAGGATCAAAATGGAAACCATGTCGTTCAGAAAGCAATAGAGAAAGTCGGACCTCATCATATTCAATTCATCGTCGACACGCTGTTGCAAAATCCTAAAACCATTTTTAACATGTCTGTTGATCCTTATGGTTGTCGTGTTGTTCAAAGATGCCTTGAACACTGCAGCCTCGAACAAAAGTTACCAATGATCGAACGCATTCATGAGCGTTTCGAGGAAATTACGAACAACCAATATGGAAACTATGTAGTGCAACACGTGATTCAGTACGGAACAGATACTGATCGAATGGTCATTATCAATCAAGTGGCAGATAACTTGTTCGAATACGCAACACACAAATATTCATCAAATGTAATCGAGAAGTGTCTGGAACAAGGCTCGAATTACCATAAAGGTTTGATGGTGCGCGCTGCCTGTTATCAGCCTGAAGGGTATGGAGCACATAATCGTTTTTTTTTCTAGCAAATGAGATTTTCAGAAGCGTTCCAATAGTTGTTCAAATGATGAAGGATCAGTACGCGAACTATGTAGTTCAAAAAATGTTCGATCAAGTCACAAATGATCAACGTCGCAATTTAGTTCTTACTGTGAGACCCCATATTCCGGTGTTGAGAGGTTTTCCGCATGGGAAACATATTCTCGGTAGGAATTTCTGGTAATTATCATCTCAATTGTCAAAGTTTTCAGCCAAGCTCGATAAGTACTTTCAAAAGCAAGTTTCCACCAGCTACCCATTTCAGGAGTTGTCAGGATATCACTAGCTTCTATACTTTTGTAACATTTTCAAACTGAAACTCATAAAAATGTACCTTTAGTTATCATGCAGCCGTTTTTTCTCCCCGGTGTATTCTATGTATTCTGTAGACAGCTGTTTTCGATTTTTTTTACTGTAACTCGTTCTTTGTAGCAGTAGTAGTTATCTTCTCATTTACAGTTCTTTTTCTCAGTGTAACTTTGTAAAAAAGCATAAAACCTATAAAAAGTTTCTTGTTTTTTTTTTTGCATCGCTGTGTTAAGATCAATTAAATCAAATACTTTATTTTTAAAAAGTTCATTTGACTCATTCCCAGGAAATTCAGAGCTAAAATGCAGTCACCAAGTATAACAGTAAGTTGACCGAAATAAACTTATGGACTTTAGTAGAACGTAATCCAGGTTAACGAAACTCAAGAAGATAGCTTCGATGCTCCGGTTCCGAGCTCTGAGGAGCGTGAAAAAGAAAAAGATGATAACAAAGATGGCAACGAGGAGGAAGAATATGATGACGATGAAAACGGTGATGTAATAGTCGAACAACAACGTGACCTCGATCTAGAGGAAGAAGATTTCAACATTTTAACAATCGGTACCCCGATCTTAGGAATTTTTTTCAAAAAGTATATTCTTCAGAGAAAGTTTCGTTAGAGGTACTGGCTTCTCGCATGAGAAGAGTAATGGCTGAAGTAATCTATCGTGGTGAGCCGGCTGCTATTGCACTATTCGATGTTGCTAACAAGATCGTTTTCCAGGTTCGTAGAAGTGTCTAAACTTGCTCTAGAATTTTTTACAGTCTACAATGCTCGACGTCAAAAGAAACACAGTGATCTCTATAATTGTCTACGGTCTCACTTGTATTATTTGTGATATCAAAGAAAGAGATCAACAAGCCGAACAAGCAGAACATATCATAATGTTATTCATTACAAAACTGGCTATCAAAAATAAGTCGATGAAATGCAGTGATCTTCTTTTTCAACTTATTACTCTCGTGGATCGTCTGTATTTGCATGCCAATTCTACAGTTCGTGCTGCCGTCTGTCGTCTAATTGGCAGTTTGTTCGAAGAATCAAACCGATACTCCGATGCTATGAGGGAGCATGGTGATAATGCCTTTCTGTTTACTGATGAAGATGGGCCAGAGGAGGAAGAAATGATTCCAAACGGTGTTAAGAATAGATGGATGACGAAGTTGGCGAGAAGCTTAATGGACAAATCACCGCAAGTGAGAACTAAAGCTGTCACCGCTCTTTCATTCTGCGACCACGATCACACTTGTAAGACATTTGATTTAGACGAAATCTCTATCAATGAATGTAAGTTTTTACACATGACTTGTCCTAACTAATTTATTGTTTACAGTGCTTTGGAAAAGTGTTCATGATGTCGATGAAAGTGTCCGAGTTAATGCAGCTCGTCGTATTCATATTTTCGATGAGAAAACCATTGATTTGTGCATCAACTTCATTGAGAACAGTAAAGATAACAAAGTGAGACATGAAATCATTGTCCGATTGGCTTCAAATGTTCACTTGTCGTCATTTTCCGAGAAACAAAGGTTTCGGCTAGTGAATCTTCTAACGAATAGTGATAGTCGTAAGTTTCGTTTTCAATCATTGTACAGTGTTCAAATTTTAATTTTAGCCCGAATTCAAGAGGTTATCCATAAACATCTAGTAGGTTCATGGATGGAAGTAGCTGGGCAGGAAATAGTATCTCCATCGATCTTTCCAGCTCCCGAACCACAACACAAGATCCCAGACCAGTTTCCTAGCATAATTTTCGAGTATCTAGATCCATTCGTTGATTCAACCGCAGTCTATGCTTTCGTATGTTTCTCTAAATAACTCAACTAATGAGAAAATACTTTCAGACTAAATGTGCCACAATGAGATTTATCCGTCAGCTAGCTGGAGAAGTCGACGTCGAACATTTCATGAAAAAATTACTCGATTTATCCCATAAGGATAGTGAAAGTGTGGGCCTAATGCGCAGATCCACTTTCCGGATTGTGCGAAAGTAACAATAAAATCATCGAATAAAAATACCTCTAACTATTTTCTTCAGAGATACCGAAGTAGTCGATCCAGAAAACGAATTGAAAAAGTCATTTGGAAGAATTTTGATAACAAGATGCTTCGTCGATGTAGTGTTCGATGTAACAAAAGGTCGATTGGATGCAGATTTCCTTCGAAACCGAGCTATGATGTTTTTCCTCCCGGATGTCACAAATTTTGTCGAAGAACTCATCACGTTTTGTCCATTATATTTCTGTGAGGACTCGGAAGTTCATGATGGTTGCAAAGAACTATTGCTCTATAATATCTTTCATCTTATCAATCGGGCTGTTAGATATGGAAATTTATCAGACGACAAGGTTGTCTATAAGCGAGCTCTAATGCAACTTTTGGAAAATCCTAAACTCGCTTTCTCTACTGATTCTATTTCGACAATGGTGACATCGTGCCTCGATTTGTGCGTGTCAGAGGACGAACGAGACGAATTCTGCGACTGGGCCTGTGCAACATCTATTTCACTGATGGTATACAATTCAAGTGAACACGATAAAGAAGAACCAAATTTGAAAGCGGCAATGGAAGATAAATCTGTTCTTAGTATAATGTATCTTCGAGGTACAACTATGCTGCTCTCAACATGTCAACATGAAGAAGTCAAAAGCCCAACAAATGCAATGACTCGACTCTTTGAGACAATAATCCCAGCACTACTGGGGAATGAAGAGAAGACAATTCAGAAAGTAGGGTTGGAGCTTATCGGGTATGCAACTGTCATAGACTTTGCGAACTGTGAACCGTATCTGAATCTGACAAGATATTTAATGGAACGAGATGATGAGGTGTTGAAATCAACTGGGATTCACACTCTAGTCAGAGTGATCAAGTCACACGGATTTCCAAACACCGCTAACGCTATATTTAAAGACGAAAAACAGAGTGATCAAGGATGTCAGGATTCTTTAGCCAAATTGTTCGAGAAGGGATTGAAATCACTTCAAGGAATTTCTCTTGTCCAAATAGTTCAAGATTGTTTGAGTATGTTATCTCATGGAAAATATGCCTGGTTGAAGCTTCACTGTACAATCTTACTGATCGTCTTCCAAAAATCCAATGAAAATTTTCCTCTCGTGAATGTTCTCCGTTCCTACTACAAGACGGTTCATAGCGATTTCACAAAGTGAGTTCCAAATTTTATGTGTGATTAAAATACGAGCAAAATCGTCTTTCAGGTTGAACATTGTTCTGGGATTTGTCAAAGCTATTGATATTATTTCACAGACTAATGAACATGATGCGAAGTGGAATGTTTTGGGTATGACGGAGATTGTCTGTGAATGCATTAGCAGTGTGAAAACAATAGGAGATGACGGTGAAGTAGATTCAAAAAAAGACACCGATAAGAAGTTGTTCATGGAAGTCGAGTTGGCGAATAGAATGGTCAATCGAGCAGTATCACGTTCTTCCGCTTCGTTTGTTCGTCACGTCTTTACGGCAATGGCAACATCTTTGCATTTGGAATGTGTTCCGATGGAACAGTTGGATAAGCTTCACGAAAATTTAGTGGACTCATTCCGCGTAAGACATTGAAGTTTACTACATATTTCTAGTATTGTAATATTGCAGGTTTTCCGCCCGTATGCAGGAAAAACCACTCAAATTGCATTCAAGCGATTTATTACCCATTGCGAGAAGGTAATCTTATTACACGAGAAAATGAGAGGACTAAGGAACAGGTTCGATTTGAAAAGAGTCAAAAGCGAGTTGGATGATTTGGAAGGAACGCTTCCGTGCACTTCGGCCTCTTTTTCGGAAAGAAAAAAGAGGCGCCAACACACGAACAGCTGGGAAGAAGACATTGAAGACCACTGTGACTCAGATGACAGTTTCCACGTAAGGAACATCCAGATGACGATAGTTGAGTACGTTTTTTTCAGTACACTCCACAATCAACTCGGACACGGAAAAGAGCGAGCTCTTCGATTATTGATACACCAAAAAAGATTCTGAAGGTGGTAGACGAGAAAAATCATGAAGATGTTCCAGAAGAGGAACTAAATTTAGACGATTCTTTTGAGCTATAATCTGTTTAATCATATTCTGTAGTTTTTAGTCTCATAATGCCTATTGTTCTGTTAATTGTTTTACTGTTTAATCTGTTTAATCTGTTCTTCTTTCATACTGTTGTTGATGTCCTCTGTATTCTCATCGGGAAAGATGTAGAATTTTTCCCAGTGTTGTTGTTGATAAATGAGAAACCCGTGAGATTTTTATTGACATTAAAAAAGCTTCTGAATAGGTTCCATTGCATCAAACAGTTGAATGATTTCATCGTTTTCTTCCGGCATCAGAAAGACAAGACTTGTTGAGTTGGGACGAGTTCCTTCTTATAGCAAAACTTATAGAACGGCTTCATCATTTACTGTAAGTTCTCGCTCCGGCGATCAATGAACGCTTGAAGTTCTTGTTTATTTTTTCAGAAGGTCCCCATGCAAAAATTAAGAAAAAAAACTTTCAATTTTTGCAAAACCATCTTTTAATCTACAAATTCCTGCTTTCCTTCACGAAGGCTACGTAATCTCGATAAGCTTCTCTTTGTTTGATTTTCATTCAGTTTTCATAGTTGTATCTGACATCATTATGAAACACAAAATTTGCCATAATCCAAGCTGACCAGACTGGACAACGTGGTGATCATAGTTTAAGGTCTTCAATGAGAAACAACAAGAACTTTTGCATAATTCGAACATCTCTGTTTTCAGATGTTTTTCTTTTTATTTATGTTACTCATAAAAAGCAGGCGTTGTTTGACGTCAATGCGCGATTTAGTATTTGGTTTAGGAACGGAAGCAAAATTGAATTTGAAAAGTGATGAATTGAAAAGTTACGGATTTGAATATTTATGTAGAAATAATAACATGTTTATGACATAAGAACTTAATGCGAGACTGTAATGAATAACAAAAAAAGTTATCAATTGGGAATTGGATGCAAATATCTGTCAAAGTAGAGTCCGTTGTTACGAGCATCAAGGCGAAGAATATTCGCAGAAAGAGTTCGAGTCGATTCATTTACATCCAAATCAGCATTCTCACCGCCCATATCAGTACGAACCCATCCAGGACAGAATGAAACTACGAGAATATGATATTTCATGAGTTCCATATAGCATTGACGAGAAAATGAATTAAGAGCTGACTTACTCATTCTGTAGGCAGTCTGAAATGAAGGAATTCAAAAACAAGTCATATGAGTAAAAGTAATCTCACCATTGGTCCTGAAAAACATCCATCATTCTTTGCAATTGAAGCCATAGTTGAGGAAATATTGATGATTGCAGCACGATCAATTCTGACAGCTTCTGAATCCACATTGCTTGAAGCCTTTTTCAGAAGAGGTAGGAAAGTTTGAGTGACAATTGCTACAGAAACGGAATTCGTCTCCAATTGTTTCAACATTGTTTTTCGACAAATTTTTCCATCCACTTCGTATGGAAGCAAAATTCCAGCATTATTAATCAACACATTGAGTCCACTGGCTGATACCAAAGATGTGACTTCTTTGAATACTTTTTTAATTGATTCATCATCATCAACATCCATTCCAATCACATGAAGTCTTTTATCACTTCTCAACATATTCAATTCATCAGCTCTTTCTGGGTTACGACAAGTGGCAATGATAAGATCGATTCCTTCGTATTCCAGAAAATGTTTGACCAAGCCGAGTCCAATTCCACGGTTAGCTCCAGTAACCATTATATTCTTGGGAATTTTTTGCTCTCTTGCTTCTACTTCTGGATCTGGTTCATCTCGCATCCGAAGATTTCCCTTGAGTTCATATTCAGGCATTTGAAAGAAAGGTAAATCAGTAATAGAAAAAAATGAAATTATAGTATGCTAGCAGGTCTTTTATATGGGAAAATAGCTCGTTGTGAAGTTATGAATTCAAAATGTGGAAACAATGATAAGAGGATTGTTTACATTTGACGCTAATCGGTTAATTTATACAGTTGGAACTGAACTGATGTCTGTTTTTTTTTCGATAGACTAAAGTATACATTTACAGAATAACAGGAAGCGAGAATTCGAAAATTTATCGAAATTCATAGAATTTTTTGATAAAATTACTCTATTTTTCAATTGTAGTATATTTTGCTAGATGTCCAGTGAAAACAATGGTCGTGTACTATACGATGAAAAGTACTGAAATCATTATGCTCACACTCATCAATCCACATTGTTTTTGAAACGATCACGTTCCAAATTTAGTTCCTGTTCAAATTGTGTGCTCTACAATTAGAGAGTTTTTAATATTAAAATTCATGAACTGGTCAATTGATAATAATACAACATGGTCCAGGTTCATACAGGAATTTTTCACTATTCAACATGGAGCATTCATGCTCTACTAATACAGGTTCACAACTTCATAACACCATCTTCGTACTGTATATCATCATTCTTATTTCAAATTTCCGCCTGACAACGCCTTCGATGTACTGGGTTCATGTTTCTGAAATCAAATCAAAAATCAACAAAATGAATGTTTTGACCGCTAGACATTATCAAAGGCGTCCGATAATCATAAATCATAGAAACGAAATGACGAGTAGCTACTCTGGTATACTGTAGACGTAATCGGTTTCTATTCTTGCATCCATCCGGTTCATTATCACGATAAATCACATTTCCATCAGCTAAAAGTTCAAATAAACTTCACACGTGAAACTATATCGTCATGTTGATTTTTGTCCTATTTCTCCCGAACCGTTTTGATCTTTTTTATGTGTATTTTTTGACTCAAGTTTGCACAAAACAAATAAATAGAATAGTCATCATGTCCACACTAATTCGATTTGTATTCCAAACTTCCGATACGTCATTTTATGTGTAAGACACAAAATTCATCGTGTTCGGATTTCGAAACTTTTCCGAAAAAATACGCATTCCCTAATGTGTGATTTGATTAAAATTGGACCAACATCAGAGAAAACGGAAATCCCCCGGAGTGTAATAAGTTGTGTAATTTTTATAAATCTGACTAAATAAAGACTCATCAATGATACAAAAATAGTATTGTGTAGGTTGCTCTGTCTGCAAAAATATTAATTCGAGAAAACAATAATCTTGTACAAGGAGATTGCATAAACCACATGTGCGAAAAGTTATTCACTGTCTGATCCAATAGCCTAAGTTGGTATTTTATGAAGAGAATTATCTTTTTTTCGATGACTTTTTGAAGAAGAGAAATAAGATAATGCGATTTTATGGACTATGATTGTTTTTGAATGGAAATGAGCGGAATAGACTCTATGATTATGTGACAAAAGTATCATCAAAGCTCACAGTTTGCAAAAGTTCGTTTGCGAAATGAATCTGATTAAAGTTAAAACACAGTAGAATAAAACACGGTTTTTGGAATAATTTGGAATAAAAGAAATGAAAAATTGAAGATGAATGTAGCAAGAATGCTCTCCAAGAGATGACCAGAAAAAGGTTGATAATACTGTAAATGCTTTAAGACGATATTACCGTAAGATCTTTGCGATATAACTGATAAGGACCACTATATAACAAGAGAAATGCATGTCAAGAGCCACTGTTCTTAAAGTTTTCTATCTTGATATCTTTCCCCCATCTCCTTCTCGATCCATTAGGTAATGTAGCATCCTTTGAAACCATCTTTGAGCCATACAGATAGGTGAAGCATCAAATTGTGCTCCCCTTCCTCTTATGTTTTTCGTATCTAGAAATCAGTTCATGATTATTTATCAGACCATTCTCTTTTCATGATCATTTCGTGTAGCCTTGTTTATTCATAATAAGTCTGGTAACTCACTGTACAAAGTCCAATTAATTTGTAGCCAAGAGGAAAAGTCTGTTCGTTCGCCAACTGTGGCCCCATTAAGTCTGATGAGATAACATGATTTGATCTTTTGAGATGGACTCCGGATATTCATATTAATTATAGTTATTATGTTTACAAAGATCATAAATCATAGAAACAGCCGTGGCACGTGGTCTGTATCGTGTCTTAACCCATATAAATATCCACTATTCTCTTCTTATCTCTCACGTTAAACAAAATTGCGAAATATCACAACATTCAGAAACATACTGTTTGCTTTTCTGACCTAGATCTTTTCGGAACACTGTTTATTTGTTTTTTTTTTGAATTTCAATGACGTGGGAAAGGTCAAGTTTCGCCTTTTTAAAAGCAGAAACTTTTCAGTTTTCACCAGATTTTTTTGCTCTTGGATCGTTTTTTTTCATATTTTTTTTTGTGATCTTTTTTAAACTTCTTCTCAGTATGTCATCATCTTCAAAAAAAAAGAAAGTTTAGATATCGTCTCTCTTTCATTTTATTTCGTCGCTGATCGTTCCCTCATCCTCATCTTCTTTCCCTTTGCAAAAGACGATCACCCTCACTGAAAAATTTGCAAGGAAAGATGAAAAGATGACGAAATTTATTGTGTTCTTTTCGTGTGAAACATTGAGAAATAACTGTTAGTCCTCCTGGGTCTCTTACTGTCTCGATTCATCATAAATGGAACTGTAGGCGATTATATGACGTCTTGTTTCTTGGCACCAAATAAAGATTTCGTAAGAAGCTACACCATTTACACGAGGGCTGCGGAATGTCACGATTCATGAACATTCCATGCTTCTCCTCGCAGTTTTATGACCCATACCAGATGACTGTTGGGTCCATGTTTTCTGAATCTTTGAGAAAAAGTTCATAAGAACAAACGTGGATTGAAACGTAGCAACTGAAGCTGTGCAATGATGGTTTCTTCCTTTCCAGAAAGTTTCCTAATTCAGATGTCTGAATTAGATGAGATTGTAGAATCTGGCATACTGGGCTTTCCAAGGTTTAGAAGTTTTGGTATCGTGCTCTTTAGGTATTCCTGGAAGGTTGATTCATACTTATTCATACTTCTCTCCTTGAAGGAATTCCCTTTAACTCGAATTTAACTGTTCCAATCGTGTTCAGCCTGTTCCTTGGTTAACTTTAGAGGCCTCGTGCAAATGTGTAACATTTGTGGAAATAATAGTAAACATTGAATCCATTCATCAAGTATACTACAAGTATAAAGATCTCAAACTTTGCCGAACCGGAAAAACACTTTGCCAATTGGCCGATTTCCGTTGCGAATGGCAATCCAAAAGTCTCCGAACTGTCTGATTATCTAAAACAAACTTTATCGACATCGAAATGAGCCGCACTTTAAATTGACACAGAGACCACTTCAGGATCATATGTAGTTATGGTCAGATTGCCAACAAACAATGACACATAGATCGCAGATCCAAATGAAAAAGTAACGTTTTATTTATTTTTCTGCTGACAACACCTTGTGTAAACCTAAACAAGATCTTTTAATTTTTTACCACTTATCATTCATCTTTTTTCTCTCAAAAGGTCAGCGTGTTAAAGTGCATTCGGGTGTTCTCCATGATAACAGGTTCTTCGATATTATAAGTTTTCGTAAACATGGGTGTGTTATGGAATTTGACGGTCAGTCTCGAAGATCAATCTAGATTTCTTTTATCAAATTTCAAATTTCTGATTTGCTTGTTGTTTGTGATGAGTAATTACTTAGTTTGCATCTGACAGCGGTCAAAAAGAACCACGAAGGAAGTAATGGAAAGCTCCATGCTGCCTCTAGTGTTCATCTGTGGAAATTCATTTATAATAAAGGAAAAAGGCCACATCAAAGCACATTGCGTTGTGTTTCTTTAAGTGCGTATTCCCTCAAAAGATATTGCGTTTTAATAATAGAATTGAGAATACTACCTCACAAACTCCCCCTCAAATTCAAGGAAAGTCCAATTTTTGACAGGTCAATAGAGCAAGCTCTCTCACTTATTCAATCTAAATTTATCCGCCTACCCGTTGATTCTTGAACCGGAAGAGTATCTCCATGAGAAGATATTCTTAGAATACCCCTTTCCGTCCACGTAGTTTATCCAATTTTCTACGTCTCCTGCTCACTGAGCAGACGTGCCGAGAAGAACTACACGTTCTTTGTGTCTGTCTGGTTTCTAGAACCTCGGAATAGATATAAAGTTTTGATCTGAAGATACAACCACTTCTGATTCTGATTGTTTAGTCTTTCAGGATAAACATGACGTTTGGCCAAAACGTGTCAATAGAAGAAGAAGAAGAAGAAGAAGAAGAATATGATTAGATTTAGGCAATTAGGATTAGACTCTGAATATTGGTAATATGAAGGATTAGTAGATTACTGATTTATCCAGTTCCGCCAGATAAGATGTCAAAGAATGAAATCAGTTAACCTTCTGACCATACTAATGAAAATTAGATTAAGGAAATCAGTCGGTCCCTCATCTTCCTAAATTCGTTTTCTGCAGACCAATTTCTTTTTGTGTGCGGCAACACTTATTGTATCCATTTTGTGCACAATTCTGCAAAGTGAACATCATTAAATCAACAAACATTACTCATCGAAAACGAGATAGTTCTAAACGGAGAGAGACGCAGAATCGGGAACCGAATTGTTCGGTGCTCCCGCCAAGTGAAAGAAGGGAACGATGACGAGGTGAGAAGCATCAGGAGCACAAAGATTGCTCCAATAAAACAGGAATTCAAATAGTAGACGTGATCTATGATGGAATTTGTGGAGATTGTAAGAAATGGAGTAATCTAGAAGTCTACATCACGTCATTGTCTCATGAGAACCGTAACCTGAAACCTCATGTTCTGAAAACATTCGACAAAAAATAGAAACCAATGATGCTGAAGTCCTGTATTTTCTTATTAAATGGTCAGGTCTTCTTGACTTCATTCTTTAAGTTGGGTGTATATATTTATTCGATTTCGAGTAAAGAAGCTTCTCAGTGTCTGCTAGTCTACATTCATGAAAAAATCACTTAGGAGATGACAAATTTCTAAAAATAGGAAAAGCGCAAGTTCATCCTTCTCATCCTAAAATCTCAAAATGTCATTTTGGGATATCACACTTTTTTTGCATCTGATCCGAAATACATTCTGATTTGTATTGAAAGCTCAAATCGCCCCCAATTCAGAATATCGGCACTGCAGTCCTTCCGAAAATTGAATTTAGATGCCAGTTTTAGAGTTTATCAGAAGAGTACGTCACAAAGTATTTCAGAACATCTATCCACACGTTTCAGCATTGTACTTGCTTTAAAAAACTTCCACGTTTGATCTCAATTCTTTAAAAAAGTAACTCTCAAAACAATATAATGATCTAGTATGTCTGCCTTTCGTTTTCGATCATTACCCGATAAATAAAACGAATCAACGTCTCCGCGCCGTGATTGGAATAAGTTGCCGTTTTCTATGCCGGTGTTCCCGAACTGTCTCTTATCTCTTCAAATGAAATACTATCTAATTTTCTCTTCGGCGGCAAATTGAGACCAACCGTTCATAAGTGCATAGCTAACTGACTGGTAAACAACCGAATTAGTCTATCAGGGTCATACTTGGTTTGCAGAGTTTCTTCCGACGAGAAACCATACATGTTTCGAAAAAAGAAAAGACACAGAAAAAGAGAATGATTCATTTTTAGAAAGAGGATCCCTGACAATTGGTTGGAGAATTGTCAACAGATTAAAAAGTGACAGACTTATAAATGATATCCTGGCAGCTCAGAACTTTCTTAGTTCATTGTTTTTCCTTTTCATACATCGAAAAATTCCTGAACGAAAAGGGAAGTTTTTGTCATTCCAATCTCAGTGAATAAACACGGGTGCAAAGATAAAAGGATCAGTATCACATGCTCTTTTTCTTCTATCACAACACAAATCCAAATCATCCTTTTCTGTCCAAAAAGCAACAAAGATTGTCTCGTGTTGTCCGAGCAGTGTCATCGGATTTAGCTAGTCACCTTGTTTATTTTGCCATAATCCATCAGGCCAAATCTTGAAACTTTTGAATTTGCTCGTCCCAAAGATTACGAGATTGGAGCAGAAGACAAAAAAAGTCACACGGAAGATTATAGTATGTGTTCGGTTGTATTTTGGAATCAAAGGATTACGACGCTTTCCCTATTTTAGTTCTGAACTCTTGGTTTTCCTAAGATACCGAACAAGAATGCAGAATAAAGTATCTCTGTTCGGATTATTCGACAAACGATGCCCTTATAAAACTTTTGGATCAATTACTATCAGTAATTTGAATCAAGAATTGAAAAGGATCTTCATCAAAACCAATCTGCCGCGGTGCACGGTTTCTAATTTCTTGATGAAATCGGGGCGGGGTGTAGACAAATTAAACGGTACAGATTGAAAAACCAATATAAAAAGAGAGAACATCAAAGAATTTTACAACATTCTTTCAAAGACCTTCGTTCCTTCTTTCGACAACTATTCCCTCATTCAAACTATGATACATATAAACATTTGGACAATGAAAGATCCTGATTTGGTACGGAATATTCGCCATCGTCGACGTTTGCCTCGCGGTTTGATTTGATTCGAGCTCATAGACGAAAGGTTCATTCAATCGGATCGACTCAAAACACACTCAAAATACGAACGGGTGGATGAATGAACATTATGATCTCATATATATCTACTGATTCCTTTTCTTTTATTAAGAAGATAATAAATATTTATTTGTGGCTCTGTTGGTGTTGTTGTCTTATTGATGAAGAGTGACCAATGGCCCTCTCGGATTTCCGGTGATGAAACATGTAGGAGGATAAAGCCGGTGGGAAAGCGTAACAGGTGTTCGGAAAAGTAGTTATCTAGTGATAAATAGTCTGCAAACAATGTTACACTAAGGATTGAAAATAACTCAGAATGAGGAAAATATCATGGAGAAGACTAGACGTGGAACATTCCTCTGAAGGATCTCAATTATTAGTAAAGCGAAAGGATAGTATTGTAGGTTTTCTACCTACGAGTTTAGCTTTTCTGAATCGTAAACGAATATTCATGTGAAGCTTCAAGTCCCCTGAATATATCAGATCGTTCACTCAATTTCTTTGAATATCAAAATGATCTCTGCATATTAGAAATCTTAAAGTTCACACCTCCCACCTTACTTCCATTTACCCAGACATTTGTCTTTACTTCTATTGTTACAAGAAAGCATAACAATATTAAAACTGTGACGTACTTTTGATGCAAAATGAATTATTCGAATGCGGGAGGTTTTGAAAAAGATCTAACACCAACAACAACAATGGTATTACATCACAGAGTCCACTCGTTCTCATTTTCTCATTGCATAAATATATTGGCTCTGCAAAATGCATTGTCACGAGTAAATCCTGCTACGTAACGACCTAATTTTCACATGCCCCCACAATTCCCGCGGTCATCATGCAAAAAGTTCAATTTTGTTCCTGAAACTATTTCTTCCTCCTTCAAAAGCCTTTGTTGACTCAATTGTGTCCGAGTGACCAGGCGATCGGAAAAAGTCTGCAGAGAGAAAAGAGTGCAAAGTTTGGAAGTTGATGTTACATCACTTTTTGAAAACTGTCCGAATTTTTCGAGGGATTCCCTAATCTGGAAAGATTATTGCAGAAAAAATGGAATGACCGTCAGACTCTTTTTTTGGTGGTTCAATATCTTTTGAATAAGTTCACAGTGATGTGATTGAAGTGTGTGAGTAAGAATGTCCGGATCATCTTGGATATATCCTACAGCACTATTTACTCATAATAACTTTATTGTTTTCTATTCAATCCTCTTTTTTGATGTTTCTTCAAAGGATGATAAATGTTCAAAAATCGTCATTTTTGTTGAAACTACTGTCAGAAACGTAGTTTTGGAACCAAATTGTTTCCGTTTTTCGAAAGTCTTTCGTAAGTTTTTTGTAGTTTCTCCACCATTTTGTGTCGATATATTTGCACTCTTTATTGCTTATCGTCGACCTGTCACAAAGGGAGTTTTTCTCGGAGAAACTGTCATCACATAACTGAATCATACCAGTCATATAATTGCCTCCCAGTCGCCTCACCGTGGGAAAATGGGCGGAGCGTATGAAACATGACATGGAAGTGATGTGATTCTAGCGTGACCACAACTAACTTCAGCAGCAGACCCTCTCTGATGGGCGGAGTCAAGCCGCGGAAAGGGGCGTTTAGTATATAAGCGAGAAGAAAAGAGAAAATGTGAAGATACTTCTCTTTTCTCGCTCATTTCAATATGATTCACATGCCAATTCACTACACTTCGAGCCTTGAGCTTCATCAAACTGTCACCTCGATTCGTCGATTACGACAAATTCAAAACTTCTCTATCGTGCGCAATATTGACTGAATTATTCCTTGTATCCAGTCTACTTCCATTTGAATATATTTGTACATTTACTCTTATTGCCAATGGGTTCTGCCACGATTCTGATTTCAATTCAATACCAAACGGGTTGCACATTTTGCCCTGCTCAAAACGATCTCAACAAGGAAACATCTTGCTTTACTGGACAATTCAACTGGTGCTTTACATTTTCATTCCGATATCATTTCATTTATTTATTTATTTTGAAGTTAAATAATAAATTATATAAATCAAAATGTGTACTTTCTTGTGAGTGTTCTTTGAATAAAACAGATAGTAGTGGACGGAAAAAGAACTGAAGAGAAGACAATGCACATGAATCTACAATAGAGATAGTCAAAGATTGCATCAGACTGCAGTCATTTCATGTGAATCGAGTGATACTTCTCTGAAGTAGTTTTGAATGAATGCCAACATTCAAACGATATCAGAGGAACAAAGTCCTCGACCTGCAGAAGATCTATGAGAAAGTCAGGATAGTCATATGATATCAAAAGAAGAAAAAGGTCTCCGGGTGGTCTTGTCTTTCTTTAGAAGATATATAGTGTAGCTTTGAATGTATGTAGTGTGAGAATGATGCGGGTATGTACAGTACCATTCTACCGTAACCTATAATAACAAAATTCACGCAAATATAAATATACAACGGCCTGGATATGTTTATGCTCTCGAAGTCTTTTGATTTTTAGTTAATCTTGTTTGCTTCCTGTGTTGAATTTCCTTAATCTAGACCTTTCGAAAAGCTCATCCTTTAGTAATATTTGGCATAATCCGGAAAACAAGATTAGAGACACATGTTCCGGTTTTGGTCTTATCGACGATTTCATTACTACTTTTCCGGTCAAAATGTTATCATAGTTCAGAAGCTCATTTTATTTTAGAGGCTATAGTGAGTCTTCCGGACTTCTAGAATTTCTTCTAATTTTGAATCACATCAGGAAGACCAAAAGATAAATCTAGAAATGATGTAAGAGTTCCACAGTAGGATGAATTACTCATCATAATTTTTATTCCAGATTTTTTGTTGAATATGGTGTAACTAAGTTAATACCAAAACCAATTTCATAAAAACCATAATCCAACACATTTTTCTTCCAGAAGATGTTTTAAAATCATGAAGATGAGTAATTTAATCTTGTCACTTAACAGGTAAAATCCAACAATCTGTTCCTATTTGAGGTCATACAATCTCATCTGAGTTCAAAACGACATCTGACCCCGAGCCAAAAATCCGTGTAGTTCAGTGTTATTCATCCGGATTTCCCGTTTATCGTAGAAAATCCCTAAAATAGATATTTTTACGTCTTCAAGTACTTCTTTTTCAATGTCTTCTTTCTTGTCTTCAACTCAAAGAACCATCTTTTTTCTCTCTTTTCCGCATTCGAGACTGTCCATTTCCTTGACAATCATTTGACCATCAGAAGAATTGACACTTTTGCTCGTCTACTCCGAAATTAGTTTTATCAATGAAATGATTAAAACAGGACACCCAGAGACTTGAAATCTTTCATTGACCTTCTTCAAAAAAAAGTGTAAAAGAAAGAGAGAAAGAGAGAGTTTGAAGAAGGAGAAAAGGACAACAATAAACAAACAAGACTTTTTTCTCAACAGAAGACCTTTGATTTTGCGTCTTTTCTTCTATCAAGAAGGACATATTACGTAGTAGTGAAGGCACGTGGTTCTATACCATTTTTCTTTGCAAAGAACAAAATTCAATAGAGACCAATAATTATTTATTATCATCGTTATTTACATTCAATAAATAATATGTTCAACAAATAAATAAATTGTAATGAGATTAAAGCTTATTGATTGTCGTGTAAAGCAAGAATTTTTCATTTGAAGAGATCATTTTGAAGTTGATGTTGACCCATAATTATAGATGAAGTAGAATGAGAATAATCGTGGCAAGAAGACTGCATTCAAATGTGAAAAGTGAAATATACAGAATATGTTGACTGCTCACAAATATATTAGTCAAGATTACGAACGATAGTAATACTTTGAAGACGTCGAAGTCTTCTGGAGGAGGCATGAAGCTCAAGACTTGAAGAAGCGTGAATCGGCATGTGAATCATTTTTTGAAATGAGTGAATTGAATGAATTCTCGTTCGTCTTCTTCTCCTTTTCCGTTATATACTCGACGCCCATTTCCTAAACTCCGCCCATTCTGTTGGTGGCCTGCGTACACTTCACTATCTCCGCCTTTTTCCCACGGCAATCGGAAGAAAATGTGACGTTTGTGATGAAGAAGATGATTGTTCAATTAGCGGTTAGGTGATGGTTTTCAAAAAGTTTCGTCGACAGAGATAAGACGGAGCTGTGAAATTGAGTGAAATGAGTAGAACAGACAGAAGGAGTGGACTGTGATCAGTGATATAGGTAGAGAAGATGATTGGAAAATGATATGAAGTTGGGAAATGTTGACGTTTACTTCTCGTTTCCTGGTCAGTGAATGGATGATTTCGTTAGAGCAGCTTAGCAACTTTAGCCATTTCATTCATTCATTTCGGAGATATAAACAGATCTTTGAGAGTCAGAAGCAAAAGTCAGAAAAGTGTTTCATTTCAAATCTTTAAAATGTTGGTTTGACGTTAGGAATGTTGTTTGATGAAGCCTTATCAGACCTTCCAAATCTTTTCAGATCTGGAGATCCACAAATAAAACTGAATCTTATTCCTTATTGTCTTCACAAATGATGCAATGCCCTTCTTATCATAATGCTCTTCGAAACTACTCTTTGCAACCTTTTTCGGAGAGAAATTCATTTTCAATGCATGATGAAACGAACAGTTTCAATGATATATGACTCCAAAAAGCTGATAAGGAGGAGCAATTCAATTCACGGTGGCCAGAGAAATGGGCGGAGCCTATGAAGACTATAAAAACTCGCAAATTCTTTGTAGAATACAACGAATTCATTCGTCTCTTCTCATTTCTTTCAAAATGATTCACATGCCGATTCATGCTACATTTGAAACTACCGGCTCTTCATTTGAGCTTCGACGTGCACGTCTTCAAACTTCTACCAGAACATTCAACTAAGTTCTGAATATTCAATATTTATTCATCACCTGAATCAAATCTACACTTTCTTCAAGTATTCTCGCGGGTTGCTCATCTCAAACGATCTTCAAACCTCAACCAATGCATTTTTGATAATTTACTTTGGTCTCTTCTATTTAATGTGATCTCAATAAAACTTTTTTTGAACATATCTGGCTTGTCAACTTAAAACAAAAGAAAACAGGAATGAGAAATTATTATTAGTGATACTAATATTAAAGTAGCTTCGAGATTCGACATCAAGTTTCTGAATCTTTTTTTTTTGAAGATTCGTTGCTTGTGAGTTGTCATGTTCATTTTTGAAAACCATAAAATATTTCACGTTTATTGTCAACAAACAAATAATTAAGAAAACTTCAAATTAGGCCCCTCATGATATCACTGGGATGGGTGAGTTCAGGCTCAACCATCCCAGTGATATTATCGATAAGCTTTCTCATAGCGTTTGGCGCAACGGTCTGTCTGAAATTAAAAAACTAGTAGAGGCGGAGCTCCATTGTGATGTTTCCTTTTCTTACTTGATGGTACCTGGAATAAAAAGACCACTCTTCTCTACACAAAAATATACTTTGTGTATAACAATCAGAAATGAAGCATAGTTATTCCAAAAAGTGTCGTTGACAATTAGCATCGAAATGCTATCAGCATGTCTTCAATAAAGTTTCGAGTTTCATAGTTCGCTCACAGTTGTCCCGAAAGAAGTAAATTTTACAGGTACTTCAGACTTTCAGAGTGCCAAGCCTAATAACTTAATTTATCTCTCTCATTGGCTTCACGATCCTCGAAATTGTTTCTTTCTGATCTAAATTGATGGAAAACCAAAATAATTACAGAAACCGGAACTTTTATTTTCCTTTTCTGCAAGAAGTTCATAGTTCATAAAGACGGGCCAAATCTTCGATCACTCTGATTGCACTCTATTTATCCCGACAATTGAATGCATTCCTCCAGACTACATGATGTAATAAAAGAAAAGAAAAGGGCAACAACAATGGAATTATTATCAAATCCGAAGTGACAAATACTTATAAACATCTACATGACTAAAAAGTAGAATATCGTATGCAAAAAAACATGTTAATAATTCTCATAAACTCCGGAACTAACTGTGTTTTGGTAAGCAGATGAACCGCTTATTTAATATAGGATAAGAGTGGGTGAACGGATGATTTGAATGCTACAAACGCGATTTCGAGATGTTATTTTGTGGGTGAAATCTCTGAAATCTGAGGTTTAGGTTGAGTTCAAAATGTGTATTATATCATAGTTTATGACTAAGAATCTGATGAAAGTAAGAAGTTGCTGTTAGCATCATTTGAGTAATTGATAACGATGATGCTACTATGATTTATTCGAAAAGTTTTTTTTTTGGTGCAATTTAATTAGATAACTTTGATATGATTGTGGAACAGCCAACCACTTTTATTATCCTATATGTTGATATACGATATTGAAAAGTCCTGTATGTATTTCGGTGTTTCGTCGATCCTACAGATCTTCCTATTAAGCCAGAACAATTAGAAAAATTGAAGAAAATGATACATTTCTTTCCAGAACAGTCATTCCTTTTTTTTTCCTATAATTGGACTCTCAAACTGAGAGAATGAGTTTCCAATGAGTATTCCGAAAAGTGTTTATTTGGGATCAACAAAAATCAAAAAACAAAAACAAATGAACAAAAAAAAAAGAACGGAAACGAAGATCGGCGTAAAATCAGTGATAGATTGAGATTGGTCGTTTGCGAATTAGGAGACTGAATGAAAACTGCAAGACCTCGATGGAGAAATGGCAAGAAATGAACAGGTAAATAAATAGATGAATAATTCGAGTGTGATTTAAAATCATATAGTCAAAAAGAATGAAAACTCAGAAGACGTTCAGTAACAAAAAACCCCAGAACAGTTCTTCGGTTTGTTTCGCTTCATCTTCTTTTTGCCCTATCTCACCACCTAGTTGAATGATGTTTTCTTCTTTCAATTGCCATCTTTGCAAAATCATGATGACCTGTCACGAACTATTTGCACCCACGACGTGGGAGCTTTTAGGGTTGTTATGTATTCTAAAAACAGAATTACATCAAAGATTTGAATGGAAATCTGAAATACTTTGACTGAGTCAACAATTCAAAAAGACATTATTTCTAGACACAAAACATCTTATCCTTGAAATAGAGTGGGATAAGATGCACGTTATGAACGTCAATGACTTTTCATTTGTCTCATTTTATTCGTAGATCTGAGTATTGTTGATTTGTTTTCTGTCTATTCTATCTATTCCGGAAGCCCATTTGATCTGAATATTCAGATGATCACTTAAAAGATCAGGAAACTAGAAAAAAATACTAGGAAAGGTTGAGATAAGGCTTCCGGTTTAGATTCAGAAACAATCTTGGAAACGAAAGAAATCAACACCTTTTTTTCCCTACAAACCCAATGAATCATGATAAAAAATAAAGATAAAAAACAATCAGTTGCATGACTTTCGATCTTGATTACAATATGGGAGACATATGTTGCCTATTGATATCATTTTGAGAAGTTAGTTCCTTAAAGAAGGTGTACTTACAAACATAATTACTCATCTACAATAGATCTCTGGGAAAAATGACTCATAGGAATACAGTAATCTACTAGAAACATTCATTATGCTGAATTAGGAAACTGTTTCCGGAGAAACTATTCCTTGCAATGTCGTTAAAGTTCAAGAGCATAAATGAGGAAATGAGGTAAAAGGCGTTTACACGTGGGTAAATATTGCGGAGAATTGACAAGTGATAAGAAGAGATGCAATGACATTTAGCAAATGACTGACAATCATTGTCTCTATCATTGACAATTACTGATTATCAAAGAGAAAAACCGGATCTTGATGGAGAACAGTCTTGTGTCTGCACGAGAGAGAGACACTAACATTTTGCCCTTTTCTATCTACAAAAACATTTCCTTATTTTTCTCGAAAATCAAAAGTGTTCGACTTCAAGCTAGAATGTTTTCTCGTTTTCCTGCTCTTTTTTTTAATCCAGAAAGGCTTGGTGAACGTTAGCCATCCGGAAAGTTAAAGAAAAACACAAAAATTAGAAAATGAACAATCATCAAAATGGGCGGAGACTTATCAGTAGTATAAATAAGACAAGAATTATCTAAAAATCATGTTCATTCACATCTAAACTAATAAAATCAAAATGTTCCACCATCCAACTCACTACGAAATCTCAACCTGCTCTGACCTTAAGAGATCTCCTTCAGATCTTCGTCAAGCTCGACTTCAAGCTTCTTCTTCTCTTCGGAAGCTAAACTAAATTATTATTTCAAATATGATGCCATTCGACTATGTGTTGTTCTAACACAAACTATAACTTATTATGGTTCATACTATCAACTATTTATTATTAATTTATTTGCAAAAAGTCTCTTCAATTCTCAGCTGGTACCCTTCTTTCACGATCTCCTGAACCTACAATAATCCATCTCGGAACTTCGAAAAATGAATCTCAATTGATGCTTCGACGATCTCAACTTTATTTCAATTGTATTTTTTGTAAAACTATAGTCTTGTTTCATCAATAAATTATTATGTACATTCATTGTTTTAATACAAAAATCTCTGAAAGACAGAGAACTGATTGATAAGAATACGAAAAGTTACAGATGATTAATTATCACTTTTGAAGTTTGGCCTTATTAGTAAACTTTCACTTCTTCAGACTAGCACTTTCAGTAAGACACATTTTTCATTGAACTTCACTTTAATTCAGATGCACAGGAAAGTATTTTTTTGCTGAAATTCTACAGATAATTAACAATTTAGCAATTTGATGCAAATTGAAAAACCTGACAGAACATGATAGACTAAATGACATTTTGGCAATAAATGACCGCACTTGACAGACGCGAACTGGTTTTTCTAATGAATGAACTTTTGGAGTGGATGGCCGAGAAGTAGACCAAAAAGTGTAAACGAGAAACTTTTTTTCTGAATTACCATCTGCAAAACCTGTAAAAGTAAGTCGAAAAAAAGAAAACAGAGTTTGGTTATATTCCAAATATATTTATTATGAGATTCCAAAATAAATAATGGTCCGCATTTCGGACAGAAATCAACAAATAATTGGTCAACAATGGGAAAATTATAAGCACCCGATTGAATTGAAATTGAGACATCTTCAGCATTTCTCATGTTGATTAAAGCATCCGGAACATCGGCTGGTATTTGAGATCAAAAGAGTTGTTGGAGATATCCGTGGAGCCCGTCATCAGAATTGAATAGAGACCTCGTGTAATCATCATTTGTATTCAGCAACAGCTACAGGGAAGAAACAGCTACGAAGAATCAAAATAATTATGAATATGTACAGTTGTAGATACAGTTTGAAGGTGTGAACATGATGTTAATTTGATCGTCTTGATGTCAAAAGACGAAGACGTCGAAGCTCGAAGGAGCTGGTGGTTTCGAATGTAGCGTGAATTGGCATGTGAATCATTGTTTGAAGTTGTGAGAATGAACGTTTTTGAAGGAGCTCCCGCCTCCTGAGTTCTCTTTTATACTGCTCTCCGAATAGACTCCGCCTCTTTTTCCTTTCACTCCTCCTCTTGCTTGCTCCTCTCAACCTGCCGCCGCGGAGCCACTCCCATTTTCCCACGCCGTTGACCGGACTGTTGTTGTCTGAGTCTATGTTTACCTACACTTTCTTACTTTGCATCATGGATTGCAACCTGAAATTTGCAAATTTAAGCGTAATTTCTAAAAATTCAGGTGGACAGTTGAAAGATGAAAGATACGAAAAAGAATGGAAAAAGATGAGAAGAAAGAAATGGAGTTTAAGGAGTGTGACCGATCATTTTCATGAAAATCACGGATCAGTGAAAAATCAACGGAAGTTTCACTTATTCATACTTTTTATTAATAGAAAAGTTGGTCCAATTTGCAGAATCATAAATAAATTCATTAGCAACTGAAAACAGTTTTCTGAATAGAGGGGCACATCATATTTTTCTTACTCATCCGGTGGTCATTTGACACAATTGATAAGAAGACAAAACTGGATTTTTATAGTATTGAAAATCACTAGTAGTCATGTTTGGTTTCAAGAAGTGATAGTCATGTTTTGTTTTCTTGTTTCGAAAAAAAAAACAGAGAAAAAAGTTTTTGAGTACAATCAAAATTTCCACTTTTTCTTGGTAAGGGATGTTCTGGGGAACGAACAATATTTGAAGAAAAAAAGTTGAACAGAACATACTGGGTTGTAGAAAATAACATATTTGTTTGAAAAAAAGAGAATATAGTTGCATTCTATTTGATGAATTATAGATGCCCTTCTGATACAGGTATTCTAAAACAACAAAGTTTGTCAGAATCGAGGTTGAAGGATGTTCATTTAATTGAACAGAGGGAAAAACATGCGACGTAGCAGTTTAATTTCCTGCTTTAATTCCCGGATGTTAGAAACTCAAATTTTTGATTTGTAATTTCCGATGGTCTACCTTCCTCAAAATATTTCTTTTTTCCTCTTGTGAGGTCAGATAATCCGCGAGGATTTAGCCCGGTAAGAAGATAACCTGCGAAACCTTTTTGGGTACAAAATGTAGTTCATTTGAATGTTTATACCAAGCAAGGAAAGTTACATTGACTCATTATAACATTATTGTGTTTACATACAAAAGATAAGATATTTTATCCATTTCTCAGAAATCCTCTTATTCCCACATTTTCAATATTTTTGACAGCTTTTTTCTTGTCAGTCAGGATTGTTTTAATTCATTGCCATCAAAAAAAGGTTTATGGAAGAAAAACGAAAAGTTATCGGTTTGGAAAAAAAACGTCATGTGACAGAGAGGGTATTAGTTTCGAAGTGTAGTTGAGCAGGTTACAGGAACATTTCGATTTTTGATACCATTTTGTGATTGACTGTCTCATGGCCTTTCCGTACAAAAGTGACTGGAAACTAGAAAAAGTATAAACTTGGGTTTGCAGACATTTTGATTCTCTTTCAGAACTTTTCACGTTGAAAACATATGTAGTTGGGTCGGAAATCAATTGCCTTGGACCCGGAAAAGGCACGAAGAATTTCCGGAGGACACCTTGTTTTTTTCTTTTTTTCAATTTCCACCTGTCAAATTTTAATTCCAAAATTCGAATATCCGTTTTAAACAATTATAATCCAACAATCCCATGCCCGGTAGCTGAAGTTTGTTGTGTTTTATTTCTTCGTTCGTGGAGAAGAAAATCCTGTTGTCAAAAGCGATGAGTAAAAAATAATCCACCCTCACAGGCTATAAAAACTTCCTTTGCAACGTCACAGAATCTGTTTTCAAGCAAACTCAATCCTTAGTTTGATCCGATTTTAAATGCGAAGGAGGAAACTCAAAATACTATAAAATTCAAAAAGAGTGTTTAAGAATCCAATTGAAAATTACATTACAGAGACAGTTACATTCTTCGAGGGGAGCCGTAATAAAAGAAACTACTCACATTGACATTGCGATGGATTAACTCTAATAGAAAAGAAATATTAACAACGTATCCTTGAGCTCAGAAGTTTATAATCCTGAGTTATTTGACAATAGTCTTAGTGACCTTCTATTAGAGGTTCCGAACGTCTATTTTCTTCTATAGAAAAACAAGCTCTTTTTGACTAGAGTCAGCTAAAAATTTTTCATTCAAAAGCCAGTCGAACTCTAGTTTTTCAAACAGCCTCCATGCAGTTTTCGTGTCCTTAGAACATATTTTTTGTGTTTCGGTTGTTTGTTTTGTTAATCATTATGATCATTAATTAGTATCTTCTCTCCTTAATCTTCAGTTTTCTGTCTGAAAAATTCAATGACCATTAACCTTTCAAAAGGCTTGCGTTTTCTCAGGTTTCCTTGTTGATTTGTTTCCTTTTTTCAGGTATCAATTTCCAAAAATCTACGTCTTCTTTTTCTGACTTTTCGTTGTGCTCTTTGAGAAATAAATTTGAATAAGAGAAGTGAATTCCGTCGTTGAATATCTAATCCTGTTATTTTTGCATTCTTTTGTATGTTTATTAGTTAGATACACAGTATGGTGGATCCGTTTCGAAGGAGTATCTGTGCATAACTTTTAGAAAAGAAAGTTAAAATATTGTAACCATTTGCAGAGAAAGGAACATGTGGGGGGATTTCCGGGAGATTTTCTTTTTTGTGAATAGATGAGTCCTAAGATTAATAGATAAGAATATGACTAAATCTGGATTTATGTTTATTTTCATTCATAGGAAGTATTATGGAAATAAATAGTTGACTTATATCAAAAAGCTGTCTGAATTTAGGTTTACTCAAAGTTGGAGTGATCGAAAAACTTGTAGATGTGTGTGGTCGAACAATTAAAATTGTGAATTTCAGTGAAAGTTTTCGTACGTTTTAGTGTTAGCAGGATTCTGGTAGACAGGAAATGTTGTACGGAAACGAATTCGAATTACTACAAAATGTCAAATGGAAGTTTAAAAATTCATGAATTCAGAAGAGGTCAAAGTAAATATTATAATGTTGTCAGTAAAACACACCTTACAGCAAGAAAATAACAAAAAATATGGGAGTGGAGTAGTCAAAAAATTTGGCATCTGATGGATTGAATTCACAATAAAAATTTTGGAGTAAACCCACGCAAAATACGGGATTTTTACAGAAAATGGAAAGCGAAAAGCGTGTGTTGCCTGCAAAATGTTCAACCATCCATAAAATCAAAACTTTCCCTGAGTGCTCAAATGCCTCAATAGAAGGGCACCATTGGGAAAACAACTCCCAAAAACGTCGAAGTTCATCTTACTGATTAAGTGATCCTACTGATTATTTTCTAAGGAGGAATTCCTAACAATAGTTCTCCGATTAGTATTCTTGACACTGTCTAACCTTCGAAAACACTTTTTGCTTGGAGTTTGTGCAGCAATCTACAATTCAGAGATCATTCATTTCGCACTGTCTCTTCTCATTTCAAAGATCATTTCCTCTTTTTTTCATACCGTTTTAATGTACCCAAAGATATTTTTGGATGCAACAGAACGCCTACTCTGAGGGTGCTTAACAGATTTGAACGAATGTGCCATTTCGATTATGAATTTCGGAACTAAATTTCAAAAACAAAAGTCTGGAAATGCTTGCAGTAAAATCCGTATAAGTAGTATGAAGATAAGTAGTTGTTGAAAACTAAATCTCAGGTAAAATACGACGATCACAGTTCTCTCTTTATGATTTTTGTGTTGACATTCACACGAAATTTGAATTGAAACGTGATAATTCGGAACGGAACGACATCCTGTCGATCCGTCATATCCTTCCTAATGACTCTATTGGACCCCCGCATTTACATTACGTTGAGTTTGAATTGATACGATTAGATGAGTCGATTCGAATTTTAAAAATTATTTCGAATTCCTTATGGAGGGACCGAGAATTCCCAATGTTATACAACAAAATTGTTTAGAGACAATAACACAGATACAATTAAAGTGACTCCAAGGGGTACGTCGACACTTCTTTTTTCTTTGTCTACACTATTTGTACTCGGAACTGTGATTCACAATTTTGTGGGAGAATCTCGGATTTCAGAATAGGATCACTGGTTTTGGGGAAAAGCTAAGCAGCTAGTAGCTGTATTGCTCACACTGATAAGCATAAGCAACGTCTGCTATCAGTTCATGACAAACCATGTACACACTTATGACGAAGAGTTTCAATGGGAAAAGTATTTCTAGTATAGGGTTTGCCGGAGAAATTGAAGGTAAATTAATGAGGAATTGTATATAAAACTTTAAGAAGGGGAAGGAAAGCGTAAGAAGTTACTTAGCACCGAAATAATGGATTGACGACTTCAGAAGATGTTCTTGAATGAGGAGAAGTAAGGGCTTCGCCTTTTGAACTACCACATTGTCATTTTAATAGAGGTTCTTTTCAATATTTCCTCGTTGAAGATAAGAACACATCGGCTCTCTCAGTTCAAACCAATTTCTCATTCTTTTCTCTATAAATAATATCTCATTTGCCACCTTTTTGAGTGGTTTTGGATCTCTGTTCTTTCTTCAAAATATAATATTCCAGAGTCACATATATCTTCACATGAGTTTCCCATCTTTTTCCCATTTTTCCTTTTCCAAAATCATATGTTTCCAGACTCATTTCGTTTTCAGTTATTCCTAAATATAGCGCATGCATAATGTGTACTACTACATTTTGACGTAGACATTCTAAATGAAGTTCTCGTCTTCCTCAAGAAAAAAGAAGAGTGCAAGGAAAGGGGAAATCAAACAACGTTTGGTCTCTCGGAGACTGTCGAAAATCTGCCGAATTTCCACTTCATCTTGCAACGTCACAATGTGAATGACCCCCAAAAAAAGCAAAGTTTTCTTTGAAATTCTTGAAAACAAACATTTTGAACAAAAAAAGAGTTATCAGGGATCTACACGTGTTTGGAAGTCAAAAAGGAAGTATCTGAACCCGATTACCTGGGGTTAAATCCCAGTTTATCATTCTACAAAAAAAAACACTGTGTGACGTAAATTTACAATGAAGCAAAATTCGGTCACAATCTATTTACAACTGTGATCACAAATTTCAAATGAGTTATCATCGAATTCTTTTTTTTATGAGCATTTGGAAGTTGCGGCTTGATTTTTCGGGTATTATCAGAAGAAAAGTAGGGATGAGTAACGAACAAACGAAGGGTTTGCACTGAGGAAAAGTTGACGTTGCACACAGGAAATGATTCCAAATTGTTTCGAAATTAACGAATTTGTTTGAAATAAGTATAAGAGAAATGAAATCATTGATAAAATAAAAATGCCACATAGTTTTTGGAATGAATGGAAACTTGAAACGAGGGATTGACTGGGAAGCATTTTATGTACTGTATTAGAAGGGCATGCAACGCTTTTAGGAGTTTGAGCCCGTTTTTTTTTAAAGAGAGACATATCCTAGAAAAAAAAGCAATATTTAAAAGACTAATTCAGAAAATTTATCAGAATCTTCATAATAATCGACTCTGAAACATTTACAGTCTGCATTGTAATTGAAACTTCCAAAATCATTTTAATTAGTTCCTGTATATTCACCAAAACACGATTTCTTTTCAGTGAATCACTGACGCTTCACCCGTATACCCTAATTTTCTTGCTTCCAAAACAGAGATCAGTTTTTATCGTCGAATTCGTTTAATGAATCGTGAATCGAATGTTGCGAAGATGGTAGGCACTTTTCGAATTCAAATTGACATGCCACATCTTCATCTAAACTTCTGAAAACCATAAAAAAGTTAATTGTAAACATCCGTTATCATTAGCTACTAGATGTCCAATAATCTTGTGGTAAACACAGCTGACCCTTCAATCAAATGATAATTTAATGCAAGCAAAGCGGTCTTTCTGAACCTTTTCAATGGTTTGATTTCTTCTAATTCTTACTGCTTCTTTTACCGCACTGTCAGCATTATTTTCAGTCAATCACATGCCCTTTTTTTTCATCCTCTTATTACTATCTTTTTCTCTTTTTCAGTAAATTGCAACATCTTGTTTGTGTGTGGCAAACAACCCAGTCAGCTGGCATAATCAACGAAAACAAATTCTAAAATATATGTCATCGGAAAGGAAAATGAGTGAAAATTGTCTAGTTGGCACGCGGCGCCCAAAAATCGTCGACACGTGGTGATTATTAAATGACTGATAACCGATTGTGATGAAAGTGAAATTTTTGATGAGCTCAGCACATTTTATGGAAATAATGGACTATAAAGATTAGTGATGGACGAGAGAAATGACTACAAAACAGAGAAACATTCCGGGTTTGAGTAAATAAACAATTGATGGTCAATTAAGAATCAGAAAAGAGGGAACTGTTTTTGAAGAAAAAGTATATAAAAGGACTCGAAAAACTTTAAATTGTTTAATTGATGAAACTGATCCAAAGTATAATTGTATCTCTGAACCATAAAGCTTATGTTATCTCCCGATACTAGTTTTGATGCCGCTTTCAACTTCTTCAGAGTTTTTCGTATATTTTTTTTTTCACAAACATCATTTTGCTCTATGTGTATCTATGTGAATAAGTCATTTTGAACGTTTATTGAACGAATTCTAAAACCGAACCAGAATTCAAATACATTTTGAGCAATTGAATTTTGTTTTGTACCGACCTTTTTCTGGATTGTTCTCGTCATTTTTTAGACTTTGCATTCAAAGTGACGAATGGCTCAATACTTGAATGTAGGTGAGAAATGATTCAGATTTCCATAGATCATTGATACTGATTTGTTACTAAATGATTATTGTTGCAGTTTCAATTTCTGTTGGATATAAGTATTTCACGGATCGGTGATCAGAATTGAAAACTTTTCTGAAAAAGTTGAAAATCATTTTCTTCCAGATAACTAATTGTTTACTCTTATCTCTCAATACTTCTGATTTTGATGACCAAGAAATAGTTTTTCAAGTCTGGAAGGAAAGATTTAGGACAGCTCAGAAGATATGAATTTGTTCTATTTAATGGCTTCTCGACTTGCAAATCAAATGTACAAATGGATATATTTTGACGATAAAAATAAGTTGGGGATCTGAAATTAGAATACAGTGAAATGAAATAGTATCGCCAGAAAATAATTCTTCTGGAATTGTAAGGTTAAGCATCTGATAGGAGAAATACGTCTAATTGATTAATTGAATTGCAACAAATACTATTGATTTCAAAAGCTTTTCGGATTGAAGAATTTCTAACTCTCTCGTTCTATACACATAAACAGAAATTGGCACCTGATCTTTTATCGGAAGCAATAAAACCTGTTCGAATGAAATGCTATTCAGCCGTCTCTGGACCAGTCGCCACATAAACTTTTTCTGTAGTTTCTTATCACTGAGATCACTGTTCCAAAGATTGTTTTCTTGGACCTGATCATACTTCCTTTATGACCGAAGAACTTGCTAAAGACTAATCGAGTCGAAATATCACATTACACATCAGTTAAAGATATTCTAGTTTGAATGGTCAAAATCCAGGCTGAGCATGTTTACTTCCTCACTCATTTTCTTCTGACTTTTCCGATCATCTAATGATCATCTCAAACTAGATATCTCAATAACAGGAAACATTCTTTCAGACTTTAGCATGTACTAAACTTATTCTAAATATACGGCTTCTTCTATTTTTTGTGAAGATAGATACATGTACTCTTTCGTCGAAATTCAAAAAAGGAATAAACCGAATCGAGTTTTATTAAACAACAATTATTACAAACAAGATTACTGTGAGCAACTGTCGATGATTATTATCAAAATAATAAATGCTTAAAAAACAAATTATCCGTTGTCTGGTGCTTGATTACAAGATACTTGAGTTACAATTCTAGAGACTCCACCACTCGTGTACACCCAATTTCCATCGACACAATTCAAAAGAGCATTGATTGTCTGGAAATAGTATCATATCAGGATGGGCAGATTATTAAACAAAAAACTTACTCTTCCCATATTTGCATTTTCAGCAGGACCTCCTTGATTATTATTAAACTGCATGAATGCGTAGTTACCAACGTCTGCAGTACAAGTCGCTGTCAACGTTAAACATCCGGATGCTGCATCAGTTCCTATTCTGCAAAAATTATTTGATGAAACAATAAGAAAAAATGAAAACCTACATTCCACTTGTATCTATTTCTATTGTTCCTGAGCCTTGTGCAAATGTCACTTGACTTGCTGTACAACTTGTGCAAGCTGAAATTATTAAATGGGTAAGACCGAGAAATAATAGTGCTCTTCTATTGTCAAGTCGTGAAAAATCAGTTTTAATCAAAAATCTTATTTGAAGGTTTATCGGATGTTGTTAATAGGTCATATGCTAAAAAGTGACCTAGCTTTTTCCAGAAGAGAAACTATAAATAATCAGGATACTTTCAAATGGACATACGTGTTACTGTCGTCGTTGTTGGTGCTACCGTAGTGGTGATTGTAGTTGATCCACCTCCACTGGTTGCTACACACGGAAGTGCAACATTTACAAGGGATGAAAGAGAAACAATATAAACGAGAAGACTGCATTTGACCATCATATAACTGTAAGCAGATGTTAGTGAACATTCATATACGGGAATGAGTGCGAATCGAGTGAAGAGGGAGGACAAGCTGGTTTCGCGGGGTAAAGAAGGGAAGGATAATTGGAGGAGGAGCCTTCCGTTCGAGATGTTGATGATGAAGAATAAGGGTGAAAAAGAGAAAGAACGGTAGAAGTTGAATGCAAGAAAATGGAAAATTGACTTTGGTTTATGGTCGGTAGAAGATCCTTATAACCGTGTGAAGGTAGAAGCTAACAGTAGGTAGAAAACAAAGTTTCTAGGCTCTTTAAACTATATTAGGAAAAGTTGTTTAAAAATTAGCTTTTTGGAACTTTATATCTAAAAACTACTTTACTTTCTAAAGGAGGCATTTTATGATGTCATACAACAAATAATCCGGAAAGAAAGTAGAAGGCAGGTTTTTCAATTCTGAGCATCAAATTGAATATTTCATGACATCAGTTCCCTAGAAAGTTTCTGGGTATCTACAATTAATTCCACAGATCCTTTTTCTAACGGGATTCTAATGACGACAAAGTCCGGTGTGTAGCTGTTTTATTTCAAAGATTGGGATCTCGTTGAGAAAAATATGTCTTTTGAAAATAACATCAAACTATAAAACGGCATAAAACAGGATCTACTAATGAGAATCAGGAAAAATTGGCGAACCTGAAGGTAACGATGTTCATATCGATGAGTTTATCATTTTTGCAGTTGTAAAATTTCATTCCGCCTCTAGAACGTTCCTAAAACTTCAATCAAATGTCATATTGGAATTGGAAAATGGAAAAAGAAACAGACCACGTGAGGGATTCAGTAAAGTTATAAAGTCATCTATTTCATGTGCATATAGAATGTTTTTCTTTTTTTTAATTGTTGCTGAATCAATTGCCTTGGTAGAAAAGTGGACTACCGTAGGTTATTAGGAAAGGTCAATGACTTTTGAGAAGAAGAGCTCCAAAATCAAGTATTCAGCAGAAGAAACAAAATATTTATGTTAAAGCTTATGTGTTGAAATTTATTAGCATAAGGTAATCTGAAACAGAAGCAAGGAAAGTTGAAAAAGAAAAGTCGAACAGTAAATTAAGAATGGTGTGGAGGATAGAAGAATAACATGATTTAGAATTGCGGAAGCATGCGAAAACTACTTCAAAAACTGTGTTGAGTATGGTAGAATAACGAGAGAAGAACCAAAGGAAAAAAAAGAATTTAGGTGCTCTTGTTCAGAAAAAAGACATATTCCAGATGATGATCTGATCAAAGGAACAGATAGAATCTTAAGATTCCCAGGAATTGAAAAAAGATAGACTAAGAAAAAAAAGGATACAGACATAAAAGATCTACACATCCTTTATAGACATCTGATGTTTATATTCAAATGGTGTTCGGGACATTTCGATGATGAATTATCAAAAACAATTGACTTGAATGTTGAATTGGCAGAAAATGAGAATCAAGAAAACAAGGGTAGTGGAAAGAAAAAGATGGAATATCCTCGGAGATGTAATCCTTTTTCCGGCACCGGTGACACTCCATTACCCACAATAATGAGGCTTTGCAAGTGGCTGCGAACAACATTTCAACGGCTAGTCTTAGCTTCGAGAATGAAGGCGTGACGTAGGTTACAAAAGAAAGGTACAATACAAAAGAAGGAGAATCAAAGGATCAAAATGCAGGTGGAACAATTCGAGGAATACAGTTTATTGATGTGATAAAGATTTTATGCTTGGAAGAGAAGAAACATCCGATTAAGCAAATGATGATTGATCAGACTCAATTCAAAACTTGCTTCTACCCGGACAATGTTCATATTCTTTGAAAATGAAACCGCATGACAATTGAGATGAAGTGTCCGTAGTATGATATGGTTTTTAATAAAAATGCTATGAGTATTAATAGATAACTTAGTGTTAAAAATATATTGTTCAGAAGGAACATTTGTGCAAGACATTTTGTGGATATTTTAGGTGCAAGCTAAACTTGGAGTAAAAATTAGAAGCTCAAAAATGCTCCAAATGTTCAAATGGTTAAAATGTATTCTGGAAGTGAATGAAATCATAATAAACATGGCAACATAGTACGCTTTTCACGTGGATTCATTCACCCACTTACTTGACACTTTCAAAGGATAAGGAGGTACTAGAAAGGAGAATATTGTAAAAAGATCGAATCGTTCAAGGGGGCAAACGTGGAGGAATGAAAGAGTCTGTGGAGAAAGGTTAGGGATTGTAGCCTTAACTCCATAAATAAGGACAGAGAGTGCTAGCCTATGAGAGAAGAGTAACCACAGTTTAAATATAACTCGTTTATTGGATGCAAAGGTTGTAGAGTTCACTCCGGCTCCCGATTGGAGCACTATTATGCTAGACGAGCTCCCGATTGGAGCGTGGAATCCTCGGTCGATCCGGTCCTTGTTTCCGGAGAGCTCCCCCAAGGAGCGTTGCTCCTCACATATCGTCGAGGGAAGACTGATTGTAGTAGAACCCGTTGAGCATCGTTGACCTTTCCACGTGGTAGATGAAGCCATGATAAGATCTTATCAGGAAGATAAGATCTTAGAGAAGTAAAGATGAGGAAATGATAACGTACAAAGTTGGGGAAGTTCATGCGAAGGCATAACTTTCACAACACTCGGGGCGCAACAGGGAACTTCTGAAAACCCGTTTTCAGAAGTTGGATTGTGATGTATCTGCGATGTGATTGACCGAATGTCAGTAAATCCAAAACAGAATGAATGTAATGTCGCGATTCGACTCGTTAAAAGAAGTGAAGACTTATTGTCTATAATATGTAGATGGCTGCCGATTGCAGAAGTGTTTGTGGTTTCATTTTAACTTTCGATGAAGAGTATGATGGTCCGAATGACCAAATATTGTGACTGCTGGTTGACGATTTCAACAGCATGTTCGTAGGCGTGGCGTTAATCGGAATCGGAGCGACGATCACACCGAATGATCCGTTGCCATTGACGATTTCACTGAATCCATTTCACTAACTTCGCTGCGTGGTGATGTTTTTTGAGTTCGACGCTAGGCTTGAACTATTGCCGGCTTGTCTCCTTCTTCCTGCGCAATGCATAACTCTTACATGATGAATCCCAGTTGTTCCTTTAGCTCATAGAAACCCCTTAACTCCAAATGCTCTTTCATAACCTCCCTGGTTTCCTGGAGTGTCTGGGCTGGTGTGTTCATCGTTGGGTCATTCTGAATTGTCTCTTCGTCGGGCAACCTATGAATAGCGACGAGTTCGCGGTGGATATTATGTATGTAGACACCGATTGTGCTTTTTTCCATTGTGATCCTCTTCTTTTTAGGATTGCCTCTGTCTTTGCGGCTACCTTTCTTGCTCTTGTCATCGTCCGAGTGACGTCTGTTTTCAAGAGAGTTATTACGGGACGACTTCCCTGCCTCTCGTCCTTTAGAGATCCTTTTCGTTTGTGCTTCTTGCCCATTGCCAAATCTTCTTTTGTTGCTCTGTTGTTGCTCGTACTGATCGTCTTTTGCATGAGCTTCTTATGTGGACCGTATATCTTTATCTCTAGATTTTTATCAGTAGATCCGTTGATCTTATCTGTAGATTTTAATCTTGTCTCGAAAAATGTGGCGTGACGTGGATTCTCATTTTTCGTGATTCCGTTCGTTTTGAAGCTGATGTTGACTTCTTGTTTGTTTCTCGAAGTAGATGTGCTCGATGTGTTTGATGTTTCTCGTGCTCCTCATCGGCTCAGCCGTGCCGTCTGCAACCCGGCTCTATCGCAACTGAGTGTTTAACGTCTTCTCCTCTCCCCGAACCAGATTTGTGGAGACGACCTCTTGGGCTAAGGATCCAACGCTGATGTGTTAACCCATCTTTTGTAGCATCAGATCAGAAAACGACTACCTCGCCAATCTTCCTTCAAGACAAATGGGCCCTATTGTAGAGAAGTGAAGATGGTCCGGATTTATCGATCACTCCCCTCATCTCCAATGTGCGACCTATCATAGAAGCGTGCCAGTTGCAGATGGATCCCCGTTGGCTGGCGTAGTGACACTTCCTATGATCCTCGGATGTGTTTTCGCATGATTTGTTGGTCCGCACGGAGTTTGTATGTGTGTGTGTTTCTCTTGTCGTGTTGTTCGATCCGGATGTCCATGCAAAACAACCGGATCACCTCATGTTGCTCACTTCAGATTGTCGACTATTTTTCGTGATGTAGTGGTGAAGATCTCCATGTTTCATTGGCCAAACGCCAGTTCACATTACGTCTTCTGAACAGACCTCATTTGTAGCATTTCATGGCCGATTGCCAAGGATTTGAGCTTCCAACTCTTGAATTCGATGTTCTTGGCCGAGTGTCAATTGGTATCCATTCTCATTTGAGCCATCCTCGTGAATTTGTTCATCTATGTGCTGTCCAACAGAAGTTCTTTGCTTGAATCGTAGATAGAGATGTGTGATGGTTCAGCGTTTTCAACGATCCAAGCAAGGTCCGAACGACCTCTAGTGTGTTGCCACATCGTCAACCAGACGACCCCACACTAGATTCACTTCCACAGCGTCATTGAGGTTCCGATTGAACCGTTACATGTGTTCCAGCTCGACTGGGACTCTTCTCAGGCTATTAGCTTTCTCTCTGTTACTCAGGGTCCTTTTCAGTTAGGAAGGTGGATGCACCCTTCTAACGGTCCGTCGATGCACCATGTGGAGAAAGGTTAGGGATTGTAGCCTTAACTCCATAAATAAGGACAGAGAGTGCTAGCCTATGAGAGAAGAGTAACCACAGTTTAAATATAACTCGTTTATTGGATGCAAAGGTTGTAGAGTTCACTCCGGCTCCCGATTGGAGCACTATTATGCTAGACGAGCTCCCGATTGGAGCGTGGAATCCTCGGTCGATCCGGTCCTTGTTTCCGGAGAGCTCCCCCAAGGAGCGTTGCTCCTCACATATCGTCGAGGGAAGACTGATTGTAGTAGAACCCGTTGAGCATCGTTGACCTTTCCACGTGGTAGATGAAGCCATGATAAGATCTTATCAGGAAGATAAGATCTTAGAGAAGTAAAGATGAGGAAATGATAACGTACAAAGTTGGGGAAGTTCATGCGAAGGCATAACTTTCACAACAGAGTCAGATGATTGAAAACGGACGGAAATTTCGGAATTTTGGATAAAATTGGATGGTTTGATCTTTATTATTATTATAGGGATATATATTGAAAGAAGGAGAAGCTTTATTGGGTTTTTTTGCAATTCTTTTTAACGAATGAACATTTGAAATGGGAATGAATCAGGCGTTCTCCTCAGATGAAGTGTCCGCAGCATTATTAGAAGAACTTTCTTCATTTCCAATTGTCGAAATTGGTTTTTGACTCTTAAACCATTCATCCAGAAGACATTCCGAATGTTCCCATAGCTCATCTTGAAGTGAAATATCTCTGGCAATGTCTGCATCCAAACTCTTCTCATCATCCCAACAAGACTCCCAAAACTTTCCAGATAGTTCTGTGGCATCTGGATGAGCAACACAATAAACACTTGTGGCTGCTCCTTGAGCAAGACTTTTTGTGAATGGTTTCGAGATCACGTTCCAGACCTTTCCAAAGAACCCAAATCCACGAGAAATGTCTAAAAACGAGAGTGAAACATTTAAAAAAAAAACAGCGCAGGAGAATATCACCTGTTCCGATCATAGTTCCTGGATGAATTGCATAAGTACTGATTCCATTGCTAACATACTCGTCTCGATGAATTTTGAAGGCTGTCAACACATTACACATTTTCGAATAAGAATAAAGTCTGAAATAGAACAATGATTATCTATCCAGTGGTACTAACAAACTTATAATAGAATTCATTTGCATTCTCCGGACACAACTTCCTCACTTTTTCAAGTCTAGACATTTCAGCCTTCAATCCGGTATGACTACTGGAAACCGAAGAAACAAAGACGATTCTTGATGGAGATGATTGACGAAGAGCCGGAAGAAGTTCTTTTACCAATAGGAATTGTGCAAGATGATTGACTCCAAAATGAGATTCAAAGTTATCAAAAGTGAATTTTGCAGTTGGTGCAAATACTCCAGCATTAAGAATAAGTCCATGAAGTGGCCAGTGCTTCGAGAGGAATTCATCAGCTGCGGCTTTTGCTGATTGTAATGAATTCAAATCACAAGTTATGAAATCAACTTTTGCATCTGATTTCTCTTCTTCAATTCGTTTTTTGAGTTTCTCAGATTCTACAATATTTCTATTGAACATCACAACATGAGCTCCTTTGAGAGCAAGAGCTCTTGCTGTCTCTATTCCAATCCCAGATGTTGTTCCAGTGATCGCATATGTCTTTCCACTCAAATCTAGCTCTCTCAATGTCTGAAAAAAGAGGTTTGGTTAAACAAACGAAGTTTGAACTAACATCCAGAGCATTGGTTCTCGAATGGAATTCCCTTTTTCTTCCAGTGTTTTCCCCTCTCGCTTCAGCCAATTCGTCGTCCATAATTTGAAATCTGAAAGCAGAACATCTATTAAAAATGATGATAATTGTTCCGTTGTTTACGAGGATTCACCTGCGATGAGGATTGGTTACGGCGACTGCGGTCAATCCGTCACTTGCAACGTTTGTCACTAGGAAAGAGCCACGACGTGGTTTCTCTATAAATTCTTTTCAAATATTCGTTATCTTGACTTCTTATATTTCGAAATAAGGGAGGTTATTCCTTGTGAAGTGCACTTATTTTATGTCGTTTCAAGAGATAAGGTTACAGTAACTGGAAGCACTCAGACTAGTTCACGTCCTGATTTTTTCTGAACTTTTTGTAGCAGTGCCCTACAATTGAAGGTACTCTCAAAGCGAAACCGAGAGAGCTATAGAGTATATATATACTCATATGTGTTAACTACGAAATCTTGAAAGACAAACCGAAAAAATCAGCAACACAGGTACCAATAATATCAGGCGAAGTCATGTTTTTTGAACACAATTATTCTTCAACTAATTTCCAGAAAACGTCAACTAACCAGTTGTTACTATCTCACAACCTCATCAATTTCAGATGACTCCACCCACTTTTCTCAGTTTTTCTATTTTTAGCTAACGCGCGATTGATTGATTTTGACTCCTCGAAAACAACGGAAAATAAGTGTCAAAGTTTCGTTTTTAGTAAAAGAAAAGAAAAAAGAAAATTGGGGTAAAATGAAGGGAGAGACCTGCCGATAGGCATCTTCCGAGTGTCCTTGCGAAACGGAGACTGTCCTGTCTCTGCGTCTCATCGGAATAGAGCAAACAATTTGTATGTCGTATATTTTGGTTTCTTGTCCGTGTGACTCAATTTTGTGCTGCTGACATGACAAGTTTTTTAGAGCAAACATTTTCGAATATCGGATACTGTAGAATAATAAATACTTTAATGCGTTAAATAAAGAAAATGACCACAGTTATGTTAATCGGACGGGAAAGGTAGTGCGGGTGAAGGATAATTGTGAATACATGTAATGATGAAGAGGATCGTCAATAATAAATTGTGAAGTGAAGCCATTGGAGAGCCAAGTTTAGGATGAATTAACATTAAAGTTATATTCGACTGCTTTTATGATGTTACTCGAAACCTTCAGTATGCCAACGTTTGGTCTTGGTCCATTCGGAATGAATTCTTTTCTGACGCTCACAGTCAATTTTTCGCATCTTCTTTTTTGATTTTCGTTCCGTTGGAGCATTTTTGAGAGTGGTTTCGCCTGGAAGAATTTAATAAGAGTAGAATTGACTTCGCATTTCTCTGTAACTCACCATTTCTCTGTAACTCTTGAAGAACATCAATTCGTTCTATAATTCCGTCCATACGTTCGATACAGGATCTCAGATTTTGATACTCATCTCGAGTCATAAACTGTTGAGTCATGCAGAGAAGTTTTTCTTTTTCGCTTCGGGAATCCATGATTTCAGTGATACTTCTGGTTTTGGAAGTCATACAAGCTTCTTTATACCATCTAATGAACTCGTTGATTTTGTCGTGTTCCAAAACAGTATTTCTTTTGGCTTTACGAATTCCGAGCAAACGATTGTAATGTCTCAAACGAGCGAATTTGATGTCGTTCTCTATATCCAGTCTTTGATCTTTTTCTGGTGGTGAAGCTGTGATCGAGAGTCGACTGATGAGTTGTTCCGCTTCGTTGAACCATTCAGTTTCGAATTCTTCGCGTTCTATATTGTATCCGAGCAAACTGAGTTCCATGCAACGTTTGACTTTTGGACGTTCCGTTTTGGATACGTTGTGCTCGTGAAACAAAAAAGGAAAAGCGTTTCTCAGCTCTTTGACTTCTTCTGATGAACATATTTCTCCAAGAGTTTCGAGCTTCTTTTCTCCACGCTTCTGTTCTCGATTCATCATTTTTCTATACTCCTGAAGTCTTCGTTCTTTCTTGGACATCATCAGTCTCTTTCGCTTTCTTCTTCCTCTACCCGAAGGTACATATCCTTTCTTAGGTTTTTTGTCTTCTTTTTCGTCTTCGCTTTCAAATTCTTGTGCTGTTTCGTAGTTATCAGGTTCATCGTCTTCTGTTTCCCGCCCATTTCCATTGCAAGTGATGTCGTTTTCCGGGGTAACGCTTTTCTAAAAGTGTTTAGTTTTGGAAAGAAAACATATAGATAAACTCACTTCTTCACCATCTGACTCACTGCTCGACTCTCTTACAACTCGAGTCGTTCTTCTTTTCTTGGGACTGGGAGGCCCATTGCGACGGGTACTACATGATGGACCGGGTGATTCATCATTATCACTATCGTCTGTCTGAACTTCAAGTTTCACCGACTTTCTAGTTTTGACATCATTCACTTCATCTGGATCGCAATCATCAGGAAACAATTCAGTTTCATATTGATTGGTTAGAATCTTCGGACGCTCATACTTGATTTCAACCTCGTTGTTCATACATCTATAACTAGGTCAGGGTGCACATACCAACTCTAAAAACATTTTTTGACTCACTTTTGTACATACTGCTCGAGTAATGTCTGAATTTTAGCAGCTAACTTTGGATCATTTTCATCGAAGCTCTCCCCTGAAGCACGGACAGCATCTCGAATCAAGAGCATTCTTTCGGTTGATTCTAGACAGTTCTTTTGCAACACAGTGTCTAAGGTTTGATTAATGCTCATTCCAAACTTTATCTTATCCCAGTTAGCGCTTTTAATTGAAAATTGTCCAATCCATCCACGTACAAAGTTTTTTTCAAAATAGTCTTTGCAATTGGCACCGTCTTTTCTTCCTCTTCCTATATTTTCCGCAATCTCCCCCCAATTGCCCATTTTGAACTTGTGCGCAGCTTTTAGTAGCTCGAATTCATCTTCATGCGTCCAAAACCTTTCACCATCTTCTGATGAGCTCATTAACTCATAATTGTGACCTCGACGATGTGGTGGTGATTCTGCTCCGCATTGGAAACACTAAAACTAGATAATAGAAGCTATTATTGTTTGGATACACTCACCAACATACAGATACTGACATCGCATTCGTGACATTTAACATGTATAGTTTGAGCAACTTGTAATGTACAGCTGAAGCAAACTGGTGGTTCTTCTTCACCCATTTTGCCTGTAAAACAACACTGTTTTTTACTAACTTTATTTTTTGGACAACAGAAGCGACAATCGATTGCTGCAGTGTGCGTCATTTAACTTCCGCAACGAGACTCCGTTATTACGGTTGCCCGCGTTGTTTATCGTAAATGCTTTTGGCTCAAACAGAATCACATTCATATTTCGAATCTAAAATTTCCTCTTCTCTCTGTTAACTTTTATTGATTTTCCCCGTAAATTATTTAGGCTTTCAGACCTTCTAATTATCTGTTGAGTGTGTCTAGCTTCTATTTCACAAATTATCGTCAAGTTAACAACATGGTGGTAAGAAAAATGCAATTACGTTTTCACAATTGCGAATATTTATTTTACAGCTTCCTCTTTCTCTTCTGAAAACGGCTCAAAATCACCCGATGCTTGTTGAGCTGAAAAATGGAGAGACTTACAACGGACACTTGAAGGCTTGTGACGCCTGGATGAATATTCATCTAGTTGACGTCATTTTCACATCAAAGGTTTGTCTTCCTCAACTAAAACTGTTGAATATAATTTTGAAATCAACAATAAGTTTATCGTGTTTAGGATGGAGACAAATTCTTCAAAATGTCAGAAGCTTACGTTCGTGGATCCACAATCAAATATCTCCGAATTCCAGAAACGGTGAGTACAAACTATCGACTATGTTATTAGATTCATGCAAACTTCAGGTAGTTGACCTCGTGAAAACAGAAGTGAATGAAGTACGTCGCCAGCAACAGCGAGAGCAATCCCGAGGACGTGGTGGTGGTCGAGGTGGACGTGGAGGGCACCGTGGAGGACATCATGGAGGTGGCGGAAACCGAGGCGGACGTGGAGGAGCTCGATAAGACGTGCAGCACCTCAGTTGCTGATAAGCAAGCTCCGTTTTTCCTACTTTTCATTTTGAATAATTTATGTATTTGGCCTAAATGCTCTTCCCAAAAAAAATCTTTTCCCTTCTCTATCGATCTTTCCCGAGTCGGGTTTCAATTATAAACCGTTTTTTTAAATCGTTAGTTCCAATAAAATACAATAAAGGTGGCTTTGAATTTTACACAAACCAATCGTCTATAAACTTTGTCACAATAGACTACATCGTAGTCATGACCTTATCAACCACTGCATACATTGATGTAGTCGGCAATGCGGCTATTAGATATCATCTTCGACAGTTTTCGCTAGTCTTTTTTTTTAATTCTATTCAGAAATAAAATTCAGCGATTTTCAGAAAAATGTCAGCACCTACAAATCAACCACCACCGCTTCCACCAAGACCTCTTGATGTAAACTATTAATTTCATGTGACCATAATTCAAAATCAATAATTTTAGAATCAACAAATGGCGAATCCAATGATGAATTCGGGTTTTGGATATGGTGGGTACGGAATGAGTGGATTTCCAGGTTCTGGAATGTAAGATTTTTAATTATATTATGATCAAAGTAATAATTGAATTGAACGCTATTGATTATGTTAATTTCGTGATTAAAAATAAAAAAAGAAACTCTTTGATCCTCTATGTTAACAGGTACGGAACAGGAGGAATGTATGGAGGAATGGGATACGGTGGATACGGTGGAGGATTCAATCACATGGGATACGGTCAGTCACCTGACAGTAATTTTGCTCGCCTAGCAGAAGAACAATCTCGTGGAGCATTTCAATCAATAGAGTCTGTTGTAAATGCAGTTTCCTCTGTTGCAAATATGCTCAATTCAACACATAATGCAGTTTATAGCTCTTTTAGAGCTGTTATTGGAGTTGTCGAACAATTCGGGAGACTGAAAACCCAAGTAAGCATTCTTTCTCTGAGTAGTTATTAAAAAAAGAGGATTGTTCCAGTTATCATCAGTTGTTGTTTCTCTCGCCCTTTTCCGATGGGTTTATCGTTTTTGGAGATGGCTTCTTGTCATGCTCAAATTGAAGCCAGCCAATTACGCAAGTGCAGCTGAAATGGCTTGGGGATCTTCTCAACCATATGGTTAGTCAATAATAATCGAAAGAATCATAATAACTGTTTTTCATTATCAATACAAATGTTTTTGCAGCTACCGACGTTCTTGGGTCAACAAGAACTCCAGTAAGCGTGAATTGGCCAGCTGCTCTTTTCTGGGTTGTTGCTATTGGAGGTCCATGGTTGATCTATAAATGTGTTAGTCAAATGGTACAGGCAGCAGAAGAGAAACGAAAATGGGCAACAGGATCAGCAGCACATTATACTGCTCAGGCTCTTTTCGATTTCCAAGCATCAAATGAGCAAGAGTTGAGCTTTATGAATGGAGAAACATTGAGAGTTGCACCAAAAGAGGAACAACCAAGAGTTAGAGGATGGCTTTTGGCAAGGTGAATCACTTTATTTTCCGAAACTGGATAGCAAAAAAAAACTAATTTTTTTAGTGCTGCGGACGGTAGTCGTATTGGTCTTGTTCCAATAAATTATGTTAGAATTGTTGGAAAGCAATCTCAATCACCTCCTTTGACCCAACAAAGTAATCTGGATACTTTCGTAGACTCATTTCCAACCAGAGATTTGAATTCAAACATTCAATAATTTTAGTTTTCATTGCTTTTTTGTGATCATTCGAAACGGGTTAATTGATATTCATAAAAATTTTATTTTTCGCACTATAATCATGAAAAGATTCCAGAGAATGAAACGAAGACCTAGTAAATAATTGAGAGAGTTTGAAGAAGTGAGCTATATGCTCATACCCCGCATTGATGAAAATAGGAATGTAGAAAAAGAACAAAACATGGAAAAAGAAACTTAAAATATATTTGACTGTCATTTAAAACTCGCGCCACTGATTGAGGTCCATTGATGGAATCTGACTACATGGAACCATATGACCTACTCGGAAAGCTTCACGTGGAATCATCTGAAATAACTTGCAAATTAAAAGAAGATTTGCTGTGAAAACTCACAGTAATTGTGTTTGTGTTATCGCAAATGATCCTGCTCAAAGAACTCTTTCGAAGTTCAACAAGTTGACGACGAGTGAGAACTCCTGGATTTTCATAGTAGAATCTGAACGTGGATGATAAAAAATTCATACATTTTGGGGAAAATGTACCTGTCTCCATCTCTGGTTCTCTTGAATTGTGGGCCAATGATACATGCTACGGTTGGCCCAACAAGTCCTCTAATAATAGGATCTTCTAACAAGGCTCCGACCCACAAGTCAATCTTATCAACTGATCCATAGATTTCCTGCAGCTTATTTCTTGTTCCTGTATTCAGAATTTCTCTTGACAAATGCTCGAAGTTGAATGCAGATCCCATTCCACACAATTCTCTGTATTTCACATATGCCGGATGCCCATGATCTCTTCCTCTTTGAATGTTAATTGTGGACAAATCAGTTGATCCGAACATGTTCTCAGTGACTGTAGTTGTTACTCTCTGCGGCCTTTTCACATTTTGTGAAAACATTCCTCTAATTAATGGATCAACACCCCCTTCGTTAACAAGTACATCGGAATGGAGTGTTCCCTTTTGGAATGGCAAAGCCCCAAATGAAATATTACGGAAAGAAGTATCAAGACGTTGATAGAATTCTTGAATCATTCCATGACCAAAACGGAAAGCTGCAGATGTGAATTCATTAGCAACGGTTGCATCAACATCTGAATCATATCCTCTATAATCTCCAACAACTGTTGCAAATGCTGCTCCAAGAACTTTTGGAAGCCATTCCCTATAGACAATTGCTTGAACTTGAGCTCCAACAACTTTTCTAGCTTCTTGATAAAGACGTTCTCCGTCCCAATGAGGGTTTAGTCTTCTGAATGCTGTGACGAGTCGGTTATGCTCTTTGGTGAAGATCGTATGCCATGCAGACAATCCTACAAACAAATTGACACGACTGTCTCCAGCTGTGAAAATGACTGAGCATTGAGCACGGTTCCTGCACTTGTTTTGGTCGAAAGGCAAGACTGAAATTGAAATTCTCCTTTTATCAATCAGTATGATGCTTTTAACTTACAAGCGTTTCCATTGAACATTGGTAATTTCAAAAATCCAGATGTTCCATCTCTGAACTTTTTCGAGTCATGAACAGATGATCCGTAAATTGGTGACGCATCAATGTATCCAGTGTTTTCATTCAATTGTTGACGTGGTTTCAAGTTTCCTGATCCGCAAATTGGTGATGATCGGGAGACACGAATGCACTGAGCTTGACGGAAACTGAAAAAAATTGAATGAAGTGTATTCTGAAAAGAAATAAACAAAGCTCACTTAGCGTTGGCATCATCAAAAGTAATAGGGACAGCCATACAACGACTTGTGATGTTTTGGCATACGTTACATTTTGAAGAAGGAACAAGAGTAGTTTTAGCCATGTCATGGGAAATGAATTGTCCGAATTGCATAATCAAAGCATTGTAGTCTGGAGATTCAACCGATGCTTGTGATGATGTCAGTTTACGAGTAATTTCACGTGGAGATGGGCGAGCATCAGTAAATAAGGAGCCTGAAATAAAAAGTCACAGATATGTTACATAGTATAATTCTTACCAACTGGTTCAGATACTTCGTTATCATAAATAGTCGGAAGCAATCTTGTATATGGACGGTAAGAAGCACCTCTCAATGGCTCTCCTTTCATATTATTACAAGTTCCATCGAGAGTACGGTAGAGCGCATTGTAGCACATATTGGCTTCACAATCAGCTTCATCCAATCGGGGTGTACAAGCATTGGCAGTGTTCGAACGGATTACTTGATCAAGATCCACAGTTTGACGACGAGAAAGGTCTGGAATCAATACACTTGTCTAATTTTTAGGATTGAAAAAACTAACCTTCAGTAGGATTAGCAAGCCTTTCTCTCCACATATCTTCAGCAGCCACAATTGGATCATTAATAATCTCTCTACATCTAGAACTTTGTGCAGTGTTAATGAAAGATCTAGTAGTTGCCGGTTGCCTGAAAATGCTTCGTATATCTTATAAAGTTAGTTAACAGAGAATAATGTTGATGAGAGGTTGGTCTTTTTGTTGATAAGTTCCCCTTGCACCGATTAAAATTTCAAATAATTTCCCCAAAATAGAGAACTAATGAAATAAAAAAAAAGTTGTAAAATCATACGTGAACTCCCTGGTAAAATGGGTTGTTGCTGGTGCTTGAGTCGTCGTTGTGGTTGTTGTTGTCGTTGGTGGAGGTGGTGGTGGGAATGTCCTTCTAGTTGTGAAGAATATAGCTGGAAGGGGTCTTCTGGTAACCGCTGGTCTTTGAACAAAGAATCGAGTAACTGGAGCAATATCAGGAACAAAGGCAAATGTTGGAATAGGAGTTGTTACTGTGAAGACACGAGGAGTTGGACGAATTGTTGGCCGAATGATGCTTGGACGTTGACGAGGCGGAGGACGACGATTCACAAATGGGCGACGAGTAACAGATTGAGGTGGAAGCCTTCTGGAACAGTTTTGGGGGTGAATTAAAGTATCGGGTTGGTGAGTGAACTGAATATAGGCACACAAAACAGAAATAAACTGAATGGACGTGGACTCACGTAGTTTCAAAGTTCACAGTGGTGCCTTCAAAAGCAATGAAAGGACCAGAAGCGTCAGAAGCGCCGTCTGAAAAAGACGGAATGAACTGCGGTGCTGGGGTTGTAGTTGTAGTCGTTGTAGTTGCAGTTGTAGTCGTTGTCGCAGTTGTAGTCGTTGGTGGAGGTGCTGTAGTTGTTGTAGTGGTAGTTGTAGTAGTTGTTGTTGGAGGAGGCGTCGTTGTAGTTGTAGTTGTGGTTGTGAGAACAATTGTAGTAGTCGGAAGAGGAGTTGTAGTCGTCAAAAGTATAGTTCTCGTACTATTGAAGAAAAAGAAGAACTTGCGAGTAACTTTCTTTCCCCTTGAACCAAATGAGCTAGCAACTCTGATTGGAGGACGTGCGGATTGAAGAAGAAGAGGTGCGTGAGTGCTGCTGGCTCTACAATAAGCGTTAAAAATACCCAAACACAGAAGCGAAAAAGTCTAATTACTCTTCGAAAAATTCTCTGAAAATAACCTCTCTTTTGTCATTCTCCCACCTAACCAGTTTTTACATGTACTTCTCGAACACTTGGATCAGAAAAAAGGAGACGAACAACACAATGACAATGACAACTGTTCGGTGGTGGGAAAGAAGCAAGATAGAATATGATGACAAAGCGGATGCGTGGAGGTGCGTGTAACAAGAAATATTTATAGACTTACTTATTGGCAGCAGGGAATGATGGCCTACGAGTCACTGGTGGAGGACGAGATTGTGGTGGAGCTGAGCGAACTGTAGTTGTTGCCAACGGAGCTCTTGTCTGGAAATTGGACGATTGTTAACTTTAAGTAAAAAGTAGTAGTACTGTAGTAGCAAGTTTTCGTGGTGGAGGTCTTCTGGGACGGTTTGAAGTTCTTGTTGCTGGCCTGATCACATTCTTACGTGTGCAAGTATTGCAAGCAAGTTGACAGTTATCAACCATCCAGTCAGCATTTGTCTGGAAATAGGAATACAGTTTAGAAGGCTTTATTCTTCTACTGAATTGGCTTTACCTTACACTCCCCAACAGATGCCCAAAATCTGCACCATTCGTGATGATCACAACATCCATTTTTTAAGCAATGAAACCGAGAAGTGACAGGATTATCATCATCGGCATCTGTAAGAATCCCTTTTCCCAACTTCTAGACATTTCTGCTGACTCACCGCATCCCGTTGGCATCCATAATAGAAGTAGAAGGCCGCACGCCGCCAACGGTTTTGTCCACCACCACATTCTCTGAATTCTCATCTTCAGTCTAATTGTGCCGATTCGCACCTATTATTCAAATTGCGAGTTTTAGAGGAAAAAAAGAATAGAGGAGGAGGAGGAGGAGGAGGGCAGGCGTCAATTGGTTTCGAATTCAATGTCAATGGGTTACAAGCGGAGGAAGAGACAAAAAAAAATGAAAATGGGATGAAAAAAGTAAAGACGATCAAAAACCGAGGAACGATGGAACGGAAGAATGAGTCATTTCTGGAAGTAGTAATAAGAAATGGGAGATTAAGTTCTGTTAATTTTGAAACATTTGAAAAATAGAAAAAGTAGTAAGATAAACTAAACAAAATAGTCTTCTGTCCGGTAATGTTCTTTTTTCCCCCGACAACTACGATCAGAATCTGCAAATGAAATGAACCATGAACTGATTCCACGCATTGTCTTGAACTCGTAACAGAAAGCGAGAATTGGAAACTTTATTCAGAAGAGACAAACGTTTCCGACAATTGAATCGGTGTCGTCTACTTTTATCATCAAGTGTCCGTGCCGCCTTTTGGCAACATTTCAAGAGGTGTCTTTTTCCTCTTTCCTGCACTCCCGTTGCGACGAATTTCATCGTTTTCACCCATCCAGAAGACGTGCAAAAAATGGTGAAACAACGGGCGAGGAGAAATAGTTCAAAGCACACCCGAACAAATAAGGCAAAGATTGAAAAAGACTGTCTAGAGGACAGATTTTTTCAGTTTGAGTTTGCAGTTTGGTTTTAGTGGTTGTATATGGAGAAGTAAGTTTTTATGATGGGAAAAGTGGTAGCAACTGATATTGGAGTAATGACAGTAGATACTAAAAGTGACTGGAGGATTTTTATGAAGAGAAACGGTCAAAGAATAATATCAAAACCATTTGATCAACTATTCGGTGAAACTTATCTCGAAAACAGCAATTTACTATCACCAACACAATAACTCGAATTGGTTTGAAAGTTTGCGTGATACTTCACATATCAACTGAAATAAAGTTAGGTACTCCGAAAAAACAGTATATATGGTTTTGGCAAGATAATAGGTAATTTTGCAAACTAGTCGTATACTATATACGTTTTTATGCAGTTAAACCAATAACTTTTCTCAATTTCAAAAATGAGTAATCTGAACTATGATGTCCTAATCTTCTAGTCGTTGTGTTCTTAAACTTCAAAACTTGAAGTAAGTTGTTCTCAAGCAGAGTAAATACCTAGAATAGTTTAGTTATCAGATCACATCAGAAGTGATCCAAACTGACGCGAATGAACTGTTTGCCATGAAATACTGCCCACTCTCACCCTCCCAGTTACTTATTCTTCTCTTGTTTCCTATCATTCTCGATTTCTTTTCTCTTTTCTCTTTTTTTTTCTACAAATTGGTCACGGTCAATAATCCGTCAAAAGAGAAAAAAACCAATCAGGAAACCACGAAACGACTTGCTGATGATGTCGTTGACAATATTGGCAGAGAAATGGTCGAGAAAGGACACAGAGTAACTAGTAGTGTAATACGAGGTTTCTTGAGAAAAAAGAACACACAAAAGAAGAAGAAGAAACACTGTGTCATTTATAAGGAAGATATAGTAGTGTAAACGAGAACTGAAAAAGTGACCAATTCAATAAAGGAAGTAAAGAAAATACGGAAGCGGAATTAATGAGATATTTGAAAACAGTCTCTACTGCTTTGATTAAAGACTGCCTACTAATAATCAATCTTTTTGACCCCTTCACGTTGTTTAGACTCTTCGCTCTTCTAATGGAGGTATATCCGAAAAAGGAGTAGGAAGCTCTTCGATATTTTCCTCTAATATGAGTCATTAAAGTAAGCTGAATGAATAGTGGTCATATAATTGCAGAGCATAAGCAAAGCCTGACAAAGTTCGACAAATTGACATAATTTAGACGCATATCCCCTACTTCATTATTGTTTCCCATCAGATTAAATAAAATTTGTTCTCAACATTTTCTGGAAAAAACAAGAGATGTGATGTTATGTAAGAGGTCAGTGAGAAGGTATTGAAGAAAAACACTTAGTGATTGTTGTTCCGAGGTTCTATTACAATGAACAAAAGTGTAGAAGAACTTGAAAAAGGAGGCGTTCCTTGTACAGGAAGTCCTCGGAGAACCTAGAATATATCTTTCTTTTTCTTTCAGTTTCTTCTCGATACTACCACGTCTCACTCCTTCAATCAGCAGACGAGAAAAAAGAAACAAAGTTGTAAAAAGAATTAAGAAAACAGTATCTCTATCTTTACTTGGAATCACATCAATTATCACTTGCTACTAAAGCTTGATTTGACGAATAGGTGAAACCAAGGAAAAAGAGAGAAAGTTGATCTGATAACGAACGAAGATCGAGTTATATTTGATCTAAAACTACGGTTTATTTGATATTACTAACAAAAACAGATCATACCGGCGATAGAAAAAAAGAAAGGAATCTTTGAATTTTTGAGAAAAAAGGGAAAAGTCTGAAGAGACAAAGTACTTCAAAGTCTGACAAGCCGAAGGAGGAGGAGGGAATACATAGGGAAATTGAAAAATAGTATGGTTGGTTTCGTTGGTTTGAAAAAAATTTAATTTGGCATTAATTGTGATCTTTGGATGAACAGTTTCATTGTAAATTATCTGATATACTCAGAGTATAATAAAACAGTACAAAGGATTCTGATAAATCTGGGGATGCCGAACAAACAGTCAGATCAAAGAGAAAGTTGGCATCATTATCTGGATGACTACTGATTTTCTCTTAATGATCTTTCTGGTCAGCTGAGACACATGGGAAACTCTCGCTTCTGCCACGTCATCTACCTTCAACATCTTCTACTTTTTTCAATTCAAAAATCTCTAATTCCGCCCTTCTCTTCCTTTTCTTTTTCCACTACACTCCACAACTTTTTCCGTACTACAATACGGGATTGGTTACGTTTCCTTCGAATTCTCGATTTACCAGGCGAAGCATTTAACACGAGAAATAGTAAAACTGTTGGCAAATTGGGAAAAGCGCGCACATTTCGATTCTTTTGTGTAAAAATAAAGAAAGACAAAAAGTTATCTTGAATGGACGGAGAAGCAATGCAACCAAGGAGGGAAAAAAACGACAGTTGACTGCGGTAAGGTCATACTCTTTTGCCATGTTTCTATGTACATCTCTCTAAAAGTGGCAAACGTCAAGAACACTTATTACTAGGGGTATTAAACACAATTGGCAAATGTATTGAAAGGGTACACCGGAAAAATGAATAAAGAATGGGAAAGAAATATTAGGAAATTTCTTGAGAAATACTGAGAACTCCCTTATCTATTTTGACGCATTTCCAGATAAGTGAAACTTTGAAAAAGAACCCAATTTTAAGTTTTTGATGATTCGGAATTTTGGAAGAGATGTCTAAAACATAACAAATCTTACACATTTCCCTTTGGCTCAAAACAGATTTAACCTTTGAACAGATAACAGAAATTCAAAATGAGTTCCCAAGATGATTCTATAAAGCAGACTATAGTCGAAGAGGTAGACTTACCGTCAGCAATAAATAACGAAATGAGGTCTCCTGTCGGTGTATTTTATCAACTGCTTGGTCTCTTTAAAGTGACCATTACCTTTCTAACCTCACTTTGAACTCCGCCCATTTCAAAATGACCTCGACACCTTCTATGATTCCTCTGCGTATCTTAACTCTGATCATTATCCAAAACACTTCTCTTACCCCGTTTTCTTTGTTTAAAGTCTCCAAAATGGACGTCATCAAGATTGGTCATTTTTTCGGAAATAAAAAGTTTCCAGAAAAGAAACTGACGACTCCCCACGAGTCACTTGCTTTGTTATTCGACCCTTTTGGACCCCGCAACGAAACGTGTTTGTGTCCATTAATTGGTGAAGCCAATGAAGTTTTGAACAGTAATACGGTAATTTGTTTGGGTTGATTGACTGTTTGAGGTAAAGCGTCGTTTTTTTTTTTCAGAAAATGAAAAAGACGAGAACTGTTACAATACAAAAAGTAAGAGTACAGAAGAAGAGAGTTTTTTGATAACCGAAAAGAGACAGATGATTTTCGAGACTTTTTCACTTTCTTTTTCAAAGAGACTTACTGATTAGATGAAAAACAGACGGAAGATAAGAGAGAAATGTAAAGTTCACAGGAAAGGGTTTGATTCTGTTTTATTGTATTATTAATGTAGAACGACACCTGAAAATGAAAAAAAAACTGGAGGAATTTCAGAAAATGGTTAATTATCAGAATACCCCCACTCTTCAGGGTCTAAATAATTTTCTCAAAATATCTGACTGTTCATAGTTCCTCCCCAGATTGTTTTATTTCAAAGCTTTTCAAAGAAAAAACTCGAAAGAAAGTACGAAAAGGGAGAACGAATTTAGGATGTTTCTCATCGGTTCATCGAACACAAAAACGTCTTCTGCAGAGGTTGGCATGATGCAAATTAGCATAAAGGTACAGGCGTCAAAAGTACACTGCAACGTATCCAGCAGCGTCTTCTTCACATCCAACGGCGACGTCGTCGTCTTCGTCGTTGCCACACCCCAATTCAGATGCAAATTTCAAAAGTATCGGATGAACGACGTGGCAGATGGGATGACAAGGTCATGCCTGAAAACGGGGCGACCGAATGGGCTGGAACACATGACGAGACAAGAATCATTAATGTTACAATCGAGATGATGATGATGATGATGCTGATGGAAATTAGAAATCCATGAAAAAGTGTGGATTACAGTGAGGTCTAGACGGCATGTTCAAAGGGAAAATATTGAACATTCAATGCATTTTCTTCTCACCTTTTTTCGAACAAAAAATATTTTTCGGAGATATTTTCGGAAACCAAAGTTATGCTGTAATATTTTTTTTTCCATTTATGAAAAAGTTCATAAGAAGTTTATACTTTTTTCTTTCCTTTGTTATTGACTGAAGAAAGAGTTTATCATGACGTCTCGACCGTGTGCGATAGGCATCTGGAGGGCATCAGATTGTATCTTATTTCGAGGAGAGAGCCTCTGTTCCGTTTTTTTTTGTATTTTTTCGCCGAATTGAGAAACCGATTGACTCCTGACACCTTCAGTTATCGTGATCAACAATCGAGTCGGTGGCACCTTTTTCAGTAGAACCTTTGACGGCAAATGGAATAGCCTTGAAGATTCAAAAAAAAACGACGACATAGAAGGTGAGAACGCCTTCAAGAATTCTTTGAATACCTACAATTATGAAAAATTGTTCTCATTAGAAAAGACAATTTCCAAGTGAAAGAAAACGAACAATTCGAGAAATAAACGTTGAAGGTGAGATGAGAATGGGATATAAGAATTGAAAAAAAAAACGAAAGAATTTAGTTGCCAAGTACAAAATTCCTCCATAATTAAAGAGATTTCACTCTTTCCACTTCTCAATTGTTCTCATTTTTTCAGAAACTTCTCATAAATTTTGTTTGATTGTTATATCAGGAGACCGGCCACGTGTTGGACACGTTTCTTCACTACCTGTAATCTGTTTATCATATGAATTCCACATCGAATGATTCTTGTTTACAGAGTTCGATTGGTTTAAAGACCTCAAAGTGTGCTCAAAGAGCACTCGCTTTCTTATCAATGAACAGTTGTCGTAACCTACAGAATGTCTTATCACTCACGTGTTTTTCAAGTTCTCTGATCTACCGTTTCCTTTTGGCTTTATAAGGAATCGAAATGGAATACATTTCAATTTATTCAAAATGTTTCTTAAATTCATCCGGGTGAGTTGTGAAGTATGATGTTCCTATTTGTCAAAAACGTTTTAAGTCAGATTATTAACGGATTAAGTGGAGTCAGAGTCACTGGTTGTTGGCTTTTTGTGTGTAAATTATTATCAAATGATTGATACTAGTGTAGTTTGAGTACAGCAGAATCGGATAGAATTCTCCCAATGGCAAACTTTTTGAGTTTTGCTCTTTTCAGAAGTTTATAACATTTCTGGAATGAGGCTTCTCTTTATAAAGCATTGAGATAGGATGAGAAGTTTTGAATAGTTGATTTTGAATATCTTACCTCTTGCAAAAAAAAAAAAGATTTTTGTGATAATACTGCTGAGCTTATAAATAATTTCGCTTCTCAGTTTGAAGGTGTTTCATGAAGTTTAACCAATTTTGTTTTTTTTTGATGTTTCAGAAGATCTCAACATGAATTTTCCCACGAGACAAACTAAAAAGAATCAAGAATAGATTTTGAGAAAAGTGTTAATTATTATTTTCTCAACTGTATTTTCCTTTGATTAATCAGCAGTTTCATGAGAATGGAAATTCAAAATACATATTCTTTCTATGATGAATTCTCCAATTGAAGTGAAAATATTGAACTGATTGAAAATTCTGCACTCAATTCACCAGTGTGGCGTGAAGATTATTTTTGATGATTACTGTAAAGATTAAACAGTTCACGTATCTAATATAAACCGTCGAGTCAACAGAATCCACGTTTCTTCTATTGTGTTTTTTCATGTTTTTGTGTTATTTCTCTCAAAATGTATACTTCCTGTGTTGTCTCAATCGAACATCAAATTCCCACGAAGGTATGATGTAAAGCCAACACAGCAAACACTTTTGCTGTTTTTTTCCCACCACGTATTCCCCAGAGACCATTAGTTGCTTTTTTTTTAAAAAAGTACACCATAAACTGTTTGCCACTGGTACTTTTCTCAATCTCTAACCATAACACAAACAGTTCTTCCGTCAGTCCAAAGAACTGACAAAGTGTACTCGACGGCTTTGATTCCTCACCCCTCGGATTAACAGTCAAAAGAAGCTTGCAATCTCCATTTCCTCTCTTTTTCACTCCGCCCTCTTATCAATTTCATTTTTCGGGTGGCGCCTTCAACTTTTTTAAACAAAAATGTTTCAGTACACTTTCGATTTTGATAAGCAATATACACTTATTGTTACGAGCAGTCTGCACCCTATCAATCTACTAAATTTCAGAAAATCATGACTGCAAAAGAAGATACTCTACCTGAGCGATTGAGGTTTCATGGAGTTCATTCAAATATTCTATGGAGAAACCTCATCTCTGAATTTTTCGGAACTTTCCTTCTTTGTGTGAGTTTTTGATTCATTTCAATATTTTTGATCTCTCGATCGTTTTCAGTTTATTGGCCTTTCAATCGTTTTTCAATTTCATGCTGGAGGAGGAAAAACAACTGAATGGATTGGAGTCAATATTGGATGGGGATTTGCAATTATGTTTGCAGTTATGGCAACGGCTAGGATGTCAGGTAAGGTTTTGATACATTCTTCTCTTTTTTTTACTTTATTTTCAATCTCTAGGTGGACATCTGAATCCAGCTGTATCACTTCTTCTTTGGTCTCTTGGTCATCTCAAACTTGTCTGGGTTCCTCTTTATGCTATTGCACAAACAGCAGGAGCCTTTGTAGCGTCTCTTGCAATGTATTCCTATTATTATGGCAAGTTTTTCTCTCTTTTTCAAATCTCATAGTTACTTGTTTAGAACAATTTGATGCATTCGATGGTGGTAACCGTACAATTCTCGGAGCAACGGGTACAGCCGGATGTTTTGCCAGTTATCCATCTCCAAACCTCGGAGTCTGGGGTCCTTACATTGATCAGTGTGTCGGAACTGGAGTTCTCGCTTATTTCCTCTGCGTTGTCATCGATGAGAGAAATCAAATTCCAAAGATTTGGCATCCAATGTTCTTTGGTTTCCTGGTGATGATGATTGGAACTGGATTTGGAATGAATATTGGATATCCAATTAATCCAGCAAGAGACTTCGGACCACGCCTTTTCAGTTATTTCATTTATGGGCCAGGTGTTTTCCAGTGAGTTCAAAATATTAATTTTTCTAGCTCCAACTATTTTTCAGTTCTCCATATCCTAATTATTGGATTGCTCCTGCTCTTGCTCCATTTGTTGGTGCTCTTGTCGGTGGATGGTTCTATCACTTCTCCCTCGGAATGCACAATCCAGATATTGAAGAGGCTGATAACGCTCCTATTGAACAATCATCCAAATCTGCTGAGCAACAGAAGTTGCTTCAAGCTTAGAAAAAATTTCTATGTACATTTTTATTGAGTTTTACAACAGTTTTAAAACAGAATATCTATAGTTTTGAATGAATAAATTACATGAATAATTAGAAAATCATATTGAACAAGACAACAATGACTGCCGAGATGAAGGTAATTGTAGAAGTTGATCCAGTGGTAACTAAGTCGGACAATTGAACGTTTGTATCAAAGTTAGAACTGTTAGTGTAGTCAATTTGAGTCTTTGGTGTGGCCCAAACAAAGTTCGAAATCATTTGAACAGATGGTCCAGCACGATCATATGGAACCATATGCCCAGCTCCTTTAACTGTCAAAAGGTCAATAATAATTGTTGCTCCGTTTGCATTCTTTCCGGTGTAAGTTTGGACAAAACCAGCAAGTTGTTTGTTATCACTGTAATACCATGGAGTACGTGGTCCAGTCTGGAAATATACAATTGGAGTTTGAGCAGATAAAATTGAAACTAACAACAAGGTTATTATCGGCGGCGACTTGACGAATATGTTTAGCATCTCCCAAATAATTACAGACAGTGTCGACATCTCCATTGTAGATCAAGAAACGGAAATCAGTCTTCAAGTTCTTAATGATTCTGTTGAAGAAATCATTGGTAGTATCGTAAGTAAGGACATAGTTGTTATAAATTGACATTCTACAATCCTCCCAAGTATTATTCTGATTTTTCCAATCTTGTGGAATATTCAAAGCAGTCTGAACTTTGTCACTGTTCAAATACTTTCCAACTGCATCCTCATTCCAACAGAAATATCCGAATTGGTTGTCGTTTGAGAAACGATTGATGAGAAGCTGCAAGGAGAAATCAATTTTTTTGAATTGGAATGTTTCAAATTTACAGCTGTGTTCTGATTCAAGTTGGAAGTTCCTTGGAATGATCCGAGTTTTTGGTATTGCAAGTTTCTCTGGACAGAAGAGACTCCATTCAGAACACTTCTTTTTGTCCTTTTTCCTAATGCAGGTGGGGGAGGAGCTTGAAAGACTGATTTGTCATAACATTCCTGATAGAAGTTATACTGATCGAATCTGGAACATATCTCATGATGTTTGAAAAACAAAATGATGACAAAAAACGCTACTAACCCTTCAGTTCCATCAGCATTCTGGGAAATGAGTGGTTGAATGAGTTTTCCACAAGTCGAGTTGTCTCCCAGATAGTCAATCTTATTTTGTGTAACTGTATACTGAGAGAAATCGAAGTTATCGACATCTTGGTTTTTAGCGCATTGTGTTTTGATAGTTGCCCAGTCTCTAAAAAACAAACCCGTCTTTCTCTTTATTTTTTGTTGTACTCCTTACTCTTGAGAAACACGGCCGTGATAAGCACTCCACAAAGTTAGAGCATTCAAAAGACCCCTAACATTCATGAAACCATTTCCGATGGCAGATCCTTGGAAATTCTTATTTGGGAAAGTTCCAGCGTTGATTCCTTGTACAATAAGATCGGTGAGCATTGGAATGTAAATTCCAGCATATGATTCTCCAGAAAGGTAGAAAGTACGATTAGCGTATTTTGGTTGAGTACTGAAAATTCACTTTGAAGCGACGTTTCTTGAGAATAAACAGATTACGTATTAAAGAAGTTAGTAAGAGCTTGTAAGTTCTGAGCAGCAGATTGATCGTCATTGGCTTTGAAGTATTTTGGAGTTGTAGTGTCATATGAATATCCGACTCCGATTGGAGACTCCAAATACAGTACGTTGGCTTTCTGTAAGAAGTTTAGATGCTCTCGCATTTCCATTTTCCCTTTTTAAGTTATAAAAATGAGCCAAGTGATCCAATGCTTACCGCGTTCCATGCGTAGGGGTTCTCATACAGCGTTTCTCCATCGAAGTTTACATAAAATGGACCAAGTTCTTCAAAAAGTCCTCCCAAAGAAGAACATCCAGGTCCTCCATTAAACCATACCAACAATGGATCAGTATCTGGATTGGAACGAGATTCCGTCAACCTGAAAACCTCCTTCATCTTATTTTTTTCTCGAGACCTTTCCCTCATACTTGAAGAGTTTGCAAACTGACTCAATAGTGAAACGAGTGCTGTTATCAGATAATTTCTGACTGTGCTTCCCGAGAATTACGTAAGAGTTATGACAGAATTAATTCACTACTTCCAGTTTTGCTGAGGTGGAAAAATGGTGAGAAATGAGAGAATTATAAAGTTAGTTTGATGACAATTCATCAAAAAAGATGATTTATCTAACAATCAGAAAATTTCGAAACTTTCTCAAGGAGACGAATTGAAATGAATCAGCAATGAAATTATCAAAAATAGAAAATAAACTATTGTAAGCCCCGGAAGTCAATTCATCGCAAAAAACCTTTCCAAAATCTGACAAACGAAGAGATATTTGTTTTCAATGAATTTAACAGCAGAATTATTTTGAAACAACTTCAAAACTATTATAAAATCTTACAAACGGAGTTAAAGACCTGAAGACTAAGTACATTTACTAGGGAACCTTTTATATGGAATATCCGGTTTTGGTATGAAATTTATATGGACAGATAGCTGACAATCTGCTGATTCCAAATCCGTTTTCCGTTTTTGCTGAAGAGCCATTTTGACCGAGAAATTATGCTCCAAACAGCATTTCAGGCCTATATAAACTTTCACGTGAACCCTTTATATTACTCAAATTTTCCACTTTCTGGTAATGAAAAAGTAGTGGATGCCTACATTTGTCTGAAAATCACTGAAAATGTAAAAAAAAAATTGTGCAACCCCGTTGAATGGGGGCCAAAATTTGCTCCAAGAGCGAGCCCTATAGAAAAACCACCAATTTTTTCGAGAAAAATAATTAAAATAAATTGTTCACGTGAAAGTTTGTATAGGCCTGAAATGCTGTTTGGAGCATAATATCTCGGTCAAAATGGCTCTTCAGCAAAAACGGAAAACGGATTTGGAATCAGCAGACTGTCAGCTATCTGTCCATATAAATTTCATACCAAAACCGGATATTCCATATATAAGGTTCCCTAGTTAGTACCAATAAATCGGAACTTACATATAATGCATTCTCCACGTTCCACCAGCATTTGCATTTACATATCCAGAGTAAGATTTGAAGTTTGCTTTGAAAAGAAGACCGGGAAGATTTTTAATCAAATCATCTTCTCCATCAGAAAGTACAGTAACTGCTAGAAGAGCTACGCCAAGAAGAGAACGAAACATTCTGAAAATGATCGCTAAAAGTCAAAAAAAAAACCACAAAAACGTAAAAAGTGCCATAAAGTGAAGAAGGTTATTAAGGAGAGATGCCTTGCGTATTCAAGTGGTGAATGATAGCGGCTGCATGATAAAGGTTTCCTTATCACATTCCTGCTTCTCTATTTGAAGTCAGAACTTTATGGATTCATAAATGTGCTGCCATAAAAAGTAGTTACAAAGTTCTTCACGAAACAATTGTCTAAGTATTTTCTATTCCACTCTTTTAGGAGCAAAGTGTTTTGGAAAACGAAAGCAAAGTTTATTGTATCAATTGTTTGTAGACTTAAGAATGTATTTGTGTATGGCTGACATCTGAAAAAGTACACACAGTTCATAATGTTTTCATGACAATATGAGAAAAAATGTGGTGTACGGAGGCACTGGAAATGATATAATAACTGTTGCTAACAACCGGATCTTAATTTTTTAGATGCAAATTCGTTCTGCAAAAAAACTAGAAGAAATATATAATTTCCTAAAGTGCCGTCATGTTTCTATCGACAGACCTATTCCAGACATTCTTCACGCTCCTTCAAACCACATTCCAACCGATTCGCCATTGATTCCGTAACATAGAGCCTCGTTGAATCAACGAACCATTGTACCAAATGATCTACCGCAATGAAGCTGATTTGATGATCAACCGCCAAATCCATTCTCTTGTTTTCAAAGATGTACAAGGCCCCTTTCTGAGTTAGAACCTTGTTCATATTTTCATTGGAATCAGTTATAAAAAAACTCAGAAACTTATTTATAATAAAACGATATTCTGTACAGGTTTTTTGCTAAGAAATAATGACCGTAGCTGTTATATGCACATAAATGATTGTTTAATGCACGTGGAACTGTAATTAATGAGACAAGTAGGAGAAGTAAAGCATGTTTAGAAAATAGCAGTACAGAACTGTGGTACTGTTGGTTTTGGTGGGAGAGTTGTCGAGCTGGTAGAAGCAGGAGTAGTCGAAGACGGTTGTTGTGGTGGTTGTTGCTGAACATCTCCACCGAAGAGAGCGGAAAGGAAGTCAGATCCTCCGAAAAGGCCACGAACTTGCTGAATATAACATAATTATATTCTGACCTATTTGTGAATGGAAACTCACACTTTGCATTTGAGATTGAACAGCATTCTGGTAAGCAGTTTGTTGAGTGTCAAAGGTTTGTAATTCAGAAACTTCATCAGAAGTAAGATCACGAGCGTATTGACCTCCGACGTATACTTTGTTGTTCTGAAAAGAGGATTATAGAATGGTAGAATGGCAAATAAGAAAGAAGGTCAGTATTCAGAAACCATCTTTACGAAATAATCCTCAACATCGAGGAGAATACTCACTTGAACCATGCATCCATCAAAATAGTATTGAGTGGTCTCTTCGGCTGTACAGAAAGATGGCTTTTCTGGGGCCTTTGGAATAGATCCATCGTCAGGCCCATTTTGACTGCTGACGTCATTACTTTGTTGTTGCTGTTGTTGTTGATTTCTTCCATGAGACATCAGACGGTTACGAAGGTTTTCGCGACGTTGATTGAGAATTTCACGGAGTTGCTATAAATGAAGGATATTCAGAGAAGTGCATGTTCAAAAAAAAAAACTCACAGCCTTGTATTGCTCAACCTCGGTTTGATATGTAGCCAGTTCGCTTTGCTCGGAAGATGTCAAGTTACGAAGACGGATTCCATTGGCATAGAGAACATTTCCAGTGACAACGCATCCAGTGGATCCGCCAGCTCCAGAAACAGAAATAGTACCGATTGAAAGCTGACGCTTTTCACGTGGAAAAGCGAAAGCAGCGACACAGAGAGTAGTGAACACGAGAAGTTTCATTCTGAAAAAAAAGATTTTTGATTTTGAATTATGGATGAGAAAACAAATTAAAAGTAGAACTGGTGAGTATCGAATGAAACCAAATAATATAGTCAGTATGAGAATGAAATGAATAGAAAAAGCCGACCAAAATGCAAAGTAATTTGGAATGGAAATGTACGAACACATCCAGCTGACACGGTCTATTTATGGGTAGAACAGGAGACGACAATAATCGTTCAGAAGAGAGAAAGAGAAGGATAGACGAAGCGTGAAGTGCATTCTGATCCGGGTTAATCCAGACAAAAAAGAGAAGAAAATTGGAAAAAGAAGACTAGTAGAATCCCTCTGATCGGTGCGCAGTTCCTATGACCACTTTTATAAAGAAAGAAAACGAGGCGCAGAGAGAAGGAAATCAATGGAGGCGGGGCTAAATAAACGAGAAAAGAGGAAGAAGGATAAAATAGAAACGTCTGGAAAACGAGGGAAAAGAGATAGAGAATTGAGTCACGGTGAATGAATTCTGGCTGAAATTCGAAAACAACAAAAACAAGAACCATAGACAGGTTTTGAATAAAAAGAAATGATTTCATAAGAAGATGATTTTGACAAAAAAAGAGGTAATTATAATATTGAGGAGAGACTGAAGTTCTGTTATGGAGACGATGGTTTATCGAGTGAGATTGGATACTTTAGTGTCCAGTTCTCACCTCTTCTACGTGTTGTATAAACTTGTTTGTCCATTCTTTTCTTCCCATCCTCTCAAAAATCATAATGAGTCATCTTCAGATTTTAAAACAACTCGTAAACATCTCTAACAGCTGTTCCGGATAACCGATTGTCCAAAACATTCATTTCAGATCTTTTTCACATTTCTCAATTTTTTCGGAGAAAATCATTGGGAAAAGACTTGAGTGAGTCAATATTTTGTGAGAAGTCTGTTGGTTGGCAGTAGGTTAAAATCAAACAAAATATGTGATCATGAAGGTGACTTTTGGGAAAACGGACGTCGAAATGGAAAGTTTTTGCGCAAACATAGACCGATAAGTCGATGAAAGGGGCGACAATCCATGGAATATCGATACCTGGGATATGAGAATAAGAAAGTAGATCAAGTGGTAATTCGAGGAATACAGGCATCAGAGGTCACCTGAAATGTTAATTAAAAGGTAGAAAGAAGGTAGGAGCAAAAGGAGACTAAAACTGTAGACAAATAATGACGTGTCAAAGAGATAGAGAGAACAAACTTTATTGGATCAGTTAGAACTTTAAAGTAAGGCATATTACTTCATTCTTTTCAAATATTTGTTTGAGATCTGATAAAACTATCAGTGAAAATCTATGACTGAAAAGAATAATTGGGCCCGATGGTGGGAACGTCGATTTACTTATAGTTTTTTCTCTTTTATACAAACTTACTTCAAGTTTTGTTTACTCGGAAACCACTGTTTTGAACTTGAACATTGGCAGTTGTACAAATATTTCATCGACCCAATCATTTTTATGTCAACCTGTGAATTATGATGTTCCTGACACGAACCGTCTCTTCTATTGGAAGAGAATACAAAGAGAAATGAAGATGGATATTGTCGAAAACATGAAATGAATGCTTGTTGATTGTGTTGTGACATGGAATGAGATTGTTCATTAAATAGAGAAAATGATTAAAGAACTGTTTCAACTAAAAGAACAGAGAGCATTGGAACAGAAATAAGTGCAAACATCATTTGACAACAAGAAACTTCATTTCAGTTACAAATAGTTTGTGTCCCAACATGTGGCTCGGTAAACAAAAAGGTCACAAAACTGTACAGAAGTTATGACTCATGAACGAATTGGATTCTACCTGCTTTTCGTACATTTTTGAATGAGATAGACATGGGGATCAGTTATGTTCTTAGTTGAGCAAGTCATCTGAGGTTTCTACATGCTGTTGTGAACAGTTTTTCTAAAAACACTTCGAATCGTTGCCACGGAACAATCTCAATCGGAAAGCGTCAAGTTAGGTGTTTCGAGAACTATAACTAAATTTTTGGAATCTTCTGAAACTGGTGATAGCTTGGAGAGCTTGGTCGTCAGGAAGTGCTGAGTGATATTCAATACTTGGATCCTTCATTTTAGCATCCAAACGAGATCTTCTTTTCTTCAGAACCACTGATCCACCGCCTTCTTTTCAACTGATCTGATCACACTTCAATCAATCTTTATTGTTACGAGCAGTACAGACTATTATTGGGAGATAATCAACCATTGATGCAAGCATCATTTTGAGAGTTGCTAGTTACCCCTTGGAACGTTTTCCAAAGCTCACGGATACTAATTATGCAATTTTTTTTCCTTATTATTTCGCTAAAAACTCGATCATTTCCACAGTTGAGTTCGAAAACTTAACGAAAAGAAATTCAATCCTGAATGTTTTACTTACATCCACAGTAGAAAACTGACAGTAGTCAGCAATAGATCATTTTTCTGCATTCTATCGATGAATCGGGTGTGCCGCCCGCAAACCCACAAACTACCGTAACCTGCTTTTGAAGTAATTTTTAAAGACAATATTTTTAATTTTCGGCAAATTTTGCAGCACTGAATTTTTCATTAACTTTGAGAATTACAAAAACTGTTTAAAAATTATTATTGCCAAGCAAAAATAAAGTGTGTTCTTCACAAAGTCGAAAATGATTTACATTTGATCTTTACTTTTGTAGAATAAAATACCTTCGTAGGTACTTGTAATAACAAGAAAACGCCGGCCGCCACTTCAGATTTTGTTGGCTTTTTCGCAGCTCGCCTACACAAACCTTTTTGTTTCTACGTGTCGTTTCGCAGGTTTAATTGATTATTTTTCAGAGAACAAGCATGCTCAGTCGGACGCCACTCGCCAAAATCGAATGGCAAAGCTTACTGCCTCTCTCCCCAGGTTAGTTCATTTTCCGAAAATTTATTAAAATAACTCTTTGGTTCCCCATTTTATTTCTGGGAATTTAGTTCAAAGCCTAGTATAGATGACAAGTGTTCTGTGTAATCGTAAATATTTCTTATCAAAATTGATTGGTTGATCACTCAATACGCAGACAATATCTTCGAAAATATACATTCCCATGCCTTATAGATTAAAGTTTAGTATTCATTTCGGTAAGTGCCTTTCTAATCTACGATTTTATCATCTTCTGAATTCGTAATAAATTAAGGCTATTTTCAGAAAATTCCGAGTCGACGACGGCCAACAATGAAGAAGAAATTGAAAATGTTCGGTTGGCAGCAGGCAAAGAGTACGATATACTACCGGGTTCGGTGAGTTGACAATGATTGAGTAGTTATGAAATGCCTCCTAAAAAAAATGGATGGACATATCAATATGTTGTAACAAATTTCTTCAAAACTGCTTGATTCAACAGTAATTCTTCTGTAGGTTTTTTTGTTTCTCTTCTAAAAACCATTGGAAGATATTAATTCTGAGCGTTTTTTGCTATCAAAAACACACATGTTCTTCAATAGTGTTTTCCGTTCACTTCTCTTTTTTCACGTTGACCATTCATTATCATAATCCTGTCTTCTTCATCGGAAAAAATGTGTGCTAGAGAACCGTCACGACGTCATTGAGAGACATTCTCTCTCTTTTTTAAAATTTCAATCTCTTTCCGAAATTAAAGTCTCTGGCTCGCTTTTCGCTCTTTTCTCTATAAATTCAAGTGCCAATAAGTTGAATAATTCATCCAACATCCCTCGAAAAAAGTGTGTCATCTGGTTTTCATCTCGTCCCAAAAAAGATTCACAGAATAGGAATCGATGACCTCGTCGAACCCATTTAATGTTTGCTTTTCCCTTTTAACAAGTGATAATCATTTTTTTGACACCAAAAGACACCATGTGTTGCAAACTGTCTTTTTTGAACTTTCTCCGTTTTTGATGGTCTTCAAATATTTGTTCCCTTTCGTTCGTTGTTATCAATCATGTAAAAGCTACATCAAACTTCTCCGAAACTGTTTTGCATGTTTTCTAACTAAGTTCGACTATTTTTAGACGTTTCGTAAATGTTGCCATTCACCTGAAGTTCCTAGCCATTTGACTTTACTTCTTTGATATTGCATCTTTTGAAAATTGTGGAAAAAGGGTTTTCTATTGTTGTTTTCATTTGTAGGCGGAGTCTTTCTCCAATCGGATCAACTAGAGAACGAACGGTTCGTGTGACGTCGCTATGAGTGTGCTCCAGAAAAGAATACCGTTTTAAAAGAAGTTAAATTTTCGGAACGATATTCTTTTTCGTAGACAAGAGCAAACCTCAAACGATTCCGGACTCCTCCCACTAACTCCTTAAGAACCTTCCTAACACCCTTAAATTTTCCGATTAGATTCAAATTCTGCTAAACGTCACTAGTTTTAAAGTAATCGCCTCTCGTTCTTCACATCATCTGATTTGCTTCTTTGGTCACGAACGTCCTTTCCAATCAATCTTTCCGATCAACCAATGTTTTTCCTTCCCGTTTGAATCACTTTTAAAGTTTACTTGATTATCAGTCTCATTAGGAGTAATTGAACAAAAAAGAAGATCAATATAACTACGTTATTCGAGTTTTCAGCACCTCGGTGTCTACAAAACGGTTCGCGAAGGTCCAAACGAAGAGGACTCCTGCAGAATGGGAATCGGAACGAAAATATTATCGAAAATTGAAAAAGTAAGTGTATCTAGGAGCAAAAATTTAGATAGTAGGTGTGATACGCCCATTAAAAGGAGGGCAATGAATAATAAAGACAAATAAAAACTACTAGAGTAAGAAACATTATACTGTTATCAGACGACGGAAGCGTGTGGGCTTAAAACAATTGATGATTGATTTCTTCATCTAATCCTAAATGTTTCGATTTGATATTTTCGACGAGCATGGAGTACGGTTCATTTTTTCCATAGTTGCCTCAAACTCTATTGAGAATAACATTTAATTTTACAGAACAAAACATCAGATGGTCTCACAATTCCACTCACCCACAATGACCAGACGAAATCGTCCAGCTGTTGTTCTTTTAGTAAGACTATCTTATTCTGTGGACTTCGGTTTTCCAATAACAACATTTTCAGGTACTATCAAAACATTTTTTCGAACTGTGATCCGGGACTGGATTTTTTTGGCATTACTTGGATTCATTATGGCCGCTCTTTCATTTGGAATGGACTATGCAATACTCAATTTACAAAACGGTTCGTCCTAATACCACACAGCTGTTGCACGACCACTTATCACATTTTCAAAAAAATACGTCATTTTTGATAAGAGAAGTGTGGGCGAATTTCGGGTCACGTAAGGATACCCTGGAAGAACAAAAGAAAGAATGATCGAAAAGTGTTTTCAAATGGAACTGTAACATAAATTTCAGGTCAAATGAGCCTGTTTGATCTGGTTGCACCGTATCATTACACTCTGGCATATCTTGTATGGGTTGGATATGTTGTTGGGCTCATTCTGTTATCAGCTGTTTGTGCACATTACATTGCGCCACAAGCAATTGGATCAGGGATACCGGAGATGAAAACAATTTTAAGAGGAGTTATTCTGAAAGAATACTTGTCTGTAAGGACTCTGATATCAAAGATGGTTGGGCTCACATTATCACTTGGAAGTGGATTACCGATGGGAAAAGAAGTATGTTATTCTCAGCCCAGTTCTTGTTTATAAAACCCTTCTAGTTTTCCAGGGACCGTTTGTCCATGTTGCTTCTGTCGTGGCATCACAACTAACCCGTCTTGTGCATGGATCGACTGGAGGAGTCTTTGAAAACGAGTCACGAAGTGGTGAAATGCTTGCAGCTGGGTGCGCTGTCGGAGTTGCCTGTACTTTTTCAGCGCCTATTGGAGGAGTGTTGTTTTCTATTGAAGTCACTTCTGTATATTTCGCTGTTCGGAATTATTGGCGTGGATTCTTCGCTGCCACTTGTTCTGCGACTCTTTTTCGGATACTAAGGATGTTTCAAGTCTCTGCAGCTGTTACTATCGAGGCACATTATCAGACGAATTTTCCTCCTCAAAATGTATTTCTTCCACAAGAACTTCCAATTTTTGCTCTCATTGGGTCAGTTTTATTATTGGTTCTGTTGAGAAAAAACAACAAAAACTGCAGATTAATATGTGGATTCGCTGGATCTCTATTCGTCTACCTCCACCGCAGAACAGTTCTTTTCCTAAGACGAAACTTTATTGCAAAAATGATTTTCCAAAAATAGTAAGCTTAATGCGCACAAACAAGCAATACAGATCTTTTCAGCTGGCTTCTCTACCCAATATTCATAGCCACCTTCATATCTTCTTTATCATTTCCAATCGGATTAGGAAGATTCATGGGTGGACAGGTAAGGTTGCGAATTATGTTCCCCAAAGTTCCCCAAACCTGATATATTGATTCAGGAGAGATTCAGTCACACAATGAAAGAATTTTTTGTAAACTGTGCATGGACTGCTTCAAATAATAATTCGTACTCCTGTAGGAACATGACTCCATCAGATAATTTGGATCTTCAGCACTGGACCGGGGAATCAGGAACTTACTCTCCGTTCATCACTCTAGCTGTATTCCAAGTTGTTTACGTGAGTATTCTCGTCTCACAATTCATAAAAAATGTCTTGTTCTAGTTCTTTCTCTCAATTCTGGCATCTACTCTACCAGTTCCATCAGGAATATTCATGCCAGTTTTCGTATTGGGCGCTGCTTTCGGAAGACTTGTGGGTGAAGGTGTTTTCACTATGTATCCAGATGGATATCTCAGCGGCGATATCATGTTTTTCATTCGCCCTGGTGTTTACGCTGTTGTAGGAGCAGCAGCCTTCTGTGGAGCAGTTACTCATACTGTTTCTGTTGCTGTTATTGTTTTTGAAATCACTGGGCAGCTGTGTCACCTTCTACCAGTCATGGTTGGTTTTTTAAGCTGTATGTTTTTCAAAAAGTGTATTAATTCTACAGATTGCTGTTCTCATAGCCAACGCAGTGGCTTCCTACCTTCAGCCATCAATTTATGACAGCATTATACGAATCAAGAACTTACCATATCTACCTGATATTCCACATACAACTTCACTGTATCATCAAATGTTAATAGAGCAGTTTATGATCTCACCTCTTGTATTTATTGCGAAAGATTCAACTATTGGAGACCTGAAAAGATCACTCGAATCAAAGAAAAGGATCAGAGGATTTCCGCTCGTTGAAAATATGGGTGAGCTTTCGTGGAACTCCTATTATTTTTTTAAACCTTGAGTTTGCAGAGTCTCTTGCATTAGTTGGTTCAATTAGCAGAGGACAACTGCAGAGATATGTCGATTCTCAAATCGGTACAAAAGCTCGATTCGCAGAAGCAACACGTCGAATGAAACAACGATTAGAAGAAGAAGAGAGTGTACGAAAACGGAAAGAAGATAGTAAATCCGATGAGACAGAAGAGAGTCTCGCATCCAAAGGAGCTGGGGAACGTAGAGCCAGTCGGTAAGGCAATTATTTCTCGGCAACTCGAATAGGTTCTTATTCAGATTTTTGGTTGTTCCTGTTGCGAAAGGAGTTCCACAGATATCAAAAAATGAGAATCTCAGCGGATTGAGCGAAGAAAATGCTCGAAAAATTCTAACTGTCGAAGAAAAACAAGCTTTGTTTGATGCCACATCTCTGACGACACTGAAAGGAGACCAAAATGGGAAGACCGTCAGTCCAGGACATATTGAATCACATCACACAATTGGAGGTTTTTTCTTTAATTGAAGACAAAAAAGTATTTTTCTACTTTCAGATATTTTCCGTTCGATCACTCATCTGAGTTTTGGTCGCCAGAATGTACAAAAGAAAAGTAGTCACAATGAATTCGATTTATATGGAAATGAGGTAAGTGTTGATAAAATGGCTTCATTATTAGCAAATTGACATTCAATAAAGATAATAAATTCATTCAAGAATTCCAGTTCCAGAAACAGGAAACATTAGACGATAACGTGGATTTTATAGACAATGTAAGAATTAGTTAAAATATCTAACCGTAAAGCTCTCAATTCTGTAACAAATATGAGCTACGCTTCGAACGCTGTCTAACTTTTTTGATTGTATTAAGTTCGCAATGATTTATTGAGCATAGTTAACAAATTCATTCCAATCTATCATTAGTCCTATTTCAGCGTTCCGAATGGGAAGAATCTGTACTAAACAGTAAGATTGATTTGACTCAATTGGATATTGATTCGACCCCATTTCAACTCAGTGAATATACAAGTCTCTTCAAGGTAAAACTTTGATCTCAACGTGTTCCTTTAATACCATGATTTCAGGCACATTCCCTATTCTCACTTCTCGGTCTCAATCGTGCTTATGTGACGAAAAAAGGGCAGTTGATTGGTGTCGTCGCACTTAAAGAGGTCTACTTTTTAATTTGAAAAATCCCCGTTTCGATTTTTCGTGGGAGGGTATCGAATTTCAGAAAAGAAACGCACCAAAAATTGCAAACCACCAATGATGACCAACAAAAGCCGAGATAATAAATTGTTTCAGCTCCGCTTCGCAATTGAATATCTGCAAGCAGGAAAAGTACCGACACCTGGAATGAGCATATTTGCAGATGTTCCAAAGACGGAACCATCAGAATATGAAAAGAGTTCAAGACTGGAATCCGGATTGGATTCACAGAATCCTGTTTTCATGACCGACAACGGCGAAGAAGATGCAAGCGAAGACTATATTCAAGTATGCTTTAATTGAATATCATTTGAAATCCTCTTATTTCAGCCACCTATAGAAGTAGTTCGACGAGGGGCTCTGACCCCGAACCAACTGAGTGAATTGAGTAGAGTGGAACATGTTCGGATGGTACCAGAATCTCCTCATTTTGATGTCAGCTCTCCTTCAACAAGCTCATCATGCGTAAGCATAGATTTGTCACCAATCGAAAGAACGAGCTCGGATGACGATGGAAGTGTTGGAGGACTTGTTCTGAATGTGCCTTCTTTGCCAGCGAGAGCAAGATCTGCTGCTGAGTGAGTAATACTAGTGACACGAATCTTTTGAAAACAAAGCTCAATTACTTCAGACTCGGTCGACGAAACACTCAAGTGCAAATCAACTTACCTGACGACGGCGTTCATGACGAGAAATTTTGAATTCCCTCGGCTGTCGTTCCTTCACATGTTCCCTAATTTCTATATTGCATATCAAATTGAATCATGCCTCTCACACAATTTATGGGTATTTCGATTTCTTCAATTTTCACACCATCCCAAAATCTTCTCATTTTTTCGTTTATTTTCTGATCGGGTTTTCTATGCACTTCCAACGTGTAAAAGTACGCATGTAAGAGGATACATTTTGCCGCCCTTTTTGGGGACTTCTTTTCTTTTTTCCTTCCCAGTTTAGCTCATCCCACATTTTCATTTCCCCTCGTATTTAGTTTTTTTTTTTCATTTTATTGTCCAAATTTTTCAAGTCATAATAAGTTTGTATTATTTCCCTCGGTTTCCTTCTTGTATTTATGTGTGAAGTTAGAAAGAAAAGAGTAAATATATTTTATTGTTATGAAAGTGACTGAAAAATATGGGTTGGAACGTCAGCTGCAGAAGCGAGAATTTTCGATGATTGTTGTTGTTTTCGGTATGGACTAATTTTCAGCCGACGAATTACTGATGAGCTGGAATAACCCAAAAGAATAGGCTCCAAATATCAATAGTTCCGGTTCTTAGTTTTAGTTAGAAAGATCCAAATCTATTCGAATAGAAAGTGTTAAGACTGGGCCAACAATCATAATATTAAATTGATCATGTTGACCTTAGAATGTAAAATGAAGTTCTGTGATCAATTGGATTATCGTTTTGCTTCACGTTCAACAGTGCTCAGGTTCAATTCCCAATGGAACTCAATTTGTCCTGCACATGTTACAAGATAATTTCGTGTATTACGAATGTGTAAAAGGGCCCAATATGCATGTTTCGTAGTAGGTTTTCATTCGAATGTATAACTTTTTGCGGAATAGGATTTTAGTGGACGTTTTGCAACGAACATTGTTGCTTATCCTAATGAAATCAAAATGAAAGTGTTTCAGAGTATTTAAAGTATTTTGAACAAGTGTTTGTTTATAGATCGAAATATTGCACTCTCATCATCTTCTTCAACGATTTTAGATGTTCTGAAGTTTTGGTTTTCGAGAGGAGAAGAAAAAACTTGAAGAGTATTGTTTTCTAGACTGTTTACTTCTGTTCCACTTCTGTTATTCAAAAGCGTCTTTCGTATAATAAATTACATGATATCATCCGTTTACTCTCTCCTCCTTCCTTCGGTTTTTTCTGTTCACAAAAAAGAGTTGTGTAAGTATATCCATAAAAGCTATGGCAATTTCCTAGTGTAATACACCTTTACCTCTTCTTTTCTGCTCTTCTCTTCTTCTCTCTAACAACAAGTAAGTTACGAAACGTGCGCACGTTCCCATTCTCCTCGTCTCCAAAGAGCAACACAAAAAGGGGCGTGGCTTGCTCTTTCACGCCACGTTGTGCTCTCTCTCTTCCCAGTCGCCTCACTTTTTTCGGTTCTTCCCAGTTCGTCTATCATCTTCGTCTTCTTTTTTTCACTTCTTCTTCTTCTTCTTTTTATTTTGTTGTTCCTTCTATTCAGTGGAGGACCAGGTTCAGCTGGAATTCATAAGTTGCCATCTGGACCTTCCAGTTTTTTTCAGAACAACCGAAAATTAACCCAACAGTTATGGAACGTGAACTACGCCTCAAGGCGTTTATGGAAGAATATGCAAGAATCGTTCAGTTATTTGATGATATTGTTTCAATGAAGGTGAGAAAAATAGAAAAAAAGTTGATTTTTTGATATTCAAATCTTCTAGGAATCTATGGGACGCCTTGAAAAGTACATGATCATAATGGTTTGTCAAGTCCTCGTGGCTCTTATGGTGAGTGAGAAATTAATGAAGTCAATTATAGAATACGATTTAATTTTGGAAACTTCATCATTATGAGAAGTTGTTGCACTTTGTTCTATTCATAGCATAACGCTTAGAGATGAACTTCATATGAATTTAAGAGGTTTTAATCGAAAAACAAACAAAAAGTCTAAAGAGTTTATATTCGGATATGCGCGTTTCCGTAGTTTCTTTTCCATATTATTCTTCTCTTTTCTCACACTTTTCTCTATTCCTTCAACCTATAAACATCTGTTTCTGTTGCATTTGATTCACTCCCCTTTTCAACTTTTCTCTGCATTCGTTCCCATCCGGAAGCAAATTCTCAAAAATGTGTTCTTTTTTCGTATTTTCATTCAATCGGAATTCATGATCATCTAGGACTTTCTCGGCTTTTCGAATCTTTTTGGATTTTTGTTGGAAGAAAAAGAAGAAAAAAGAAGGAAAAAGAATTTGAAAAACGTACTAAATGGATCAACGAAATCTGTCATGAGAGTGGGAATAATTGGTAGGTATAAGAGAGAAAAGAAATGGAGCCCCCTTTTCCTGATCGACTTGACACCATGGAGATACTAATTATAGGGTGTGAAAAGAGAAACCGAGACTTTCATATCACTTTTATTTTGTAAGCCTTTTTGCACAAACTATAGTCAAAGGACCACCTAGAAAGAGAAGAAGTCATTTTGCACACACATACACACAAACCCCGCACTTTTGATGATGGTGTTCACTCGAGTAGAAAACATTAGGCAATTGAAAATGACGGATTTGTTGAAGCTTCCAATCTTGATTTCTTTTATTTATTTTGGTTTGGAAATGAAATTTTAGAAGAAAAAGGGAAAAAGAAGATGTATACATCGAAAAAAAAAGAGAAGCATAAAAACAGTCGTTAAAATATTGACAGACAGGGACTAGCCGTGTAGGTGAGACCAGTTTGATTTAGAGCTTTCGAGGGGAGAGTCATGGAAACAAGAGGATGCTCAGGTTCTTTATGAAAAAAAAACACTTTGGATTGAATAAATCAATTCTAGAAAAGTGAATGAATGATATTCTTGTGCTGTGAAGTTCAATCGGAGAAGTATTTATCTTGTTTAGTTAACTGTAGAAGGAGCCCTTTTATTGAAGTTTTCTTACATCAAGAACTACTCAAAAGACTTATGAATAATTTTTCGTTGGAAACAATTCCATGCGGTATTTTCAATCCTGGAATATTTCTATATCACCTTCAAGTGTGATGTATACACATTTTTTGAAATTATCTTCTTATTATCTTTCTTTGTTTTTTCCCGCTTTCAATCATATTTTCTCACTTCTTTTAGTTGAACAAAACAATCAAATTATGCGGTTTAAAAGAGCATCAGCTGACAATTAATCATCTTGTGGTCGCATTTGACACATTTTCGATCCGCATCACAATGTGTTTCACTTATTGTATAACGTATAACAGGTGTCTCATTTCCCTTTGCTCTCTTTTCCTTTCGACATCAGAATTCTCTTATTTAACTGATTAATCACTTCGATTCCCTTCATCAATCAAGAAGAGAGATTACCAATAAGCTGCACACGCAACCATCAATTAATTTGACTTCAGTTCTTTTTTTTTCTTTATTTCAGGGAGGAGCCATCTTCATGTGTATTCGGTTTTTTCAAAGCCAACGACAACGAGGAGAATATGAGTTGGAGCACAGATTCGAACGGGGTCCGTCTGGTCGGGTGCCGGTCGCTCAGGCAACCCATCAGAAACTTAACAAAAATCCAATCACATAGCGATTATGAACCGATTGGGGAGTCTGAAAATGTTGCAGTTGTTGAAACAGAGAGAATTGATTTAGATGGGTCTGTGCCTTCATTGGTTTCCGGTATGTTTTGAAGGTTTAGATAAGAAAAAACCAACGTAGGTTGTAATTACAGTAGGCCGAACTGAATAACATAAAATCTTTAGATGGAAAATATTTTTGTTGTTGTATCTCTCAAAATTGTAGACCAGTTGACAGTCATCATTAAAATCGTCATAAGCTAATCTGTTCAAAGTTAGATCCTTGATCTTCTCGTTTGAATTCAGTACAAAATCAATTATGAAAAACACCTTTTCATAAAATCAAATCACATACTTTTACGATCTAAACGTGCTAAAATTTCAATTTAGGACCATCAACATTTCTTCATTTTCCTGTATCACCAGCTCCAACATATTCATTCCGAGATGACGACGATTGTTCTACAGAATGTGAAACTTCTGAAGATGAAGATCCAACAATAACACCAACAAATTGGCGTCATTCTTCTCCAACTCTTTCTATTTGTACTCCAATTTTAACTTCCCGTCGGTCGAATTCATATTCTTCTATTCCAACCATCGATCGTACGATTAGCGAAGATTCGATGCTGGTTATTAAACGTCTGTAGATTATTTTTAATACTCAATTACAATTCTCTATTTGTACGGGGTTTTTTCTTTTTAGCTGCTTTCTATTTCAATTAGTCCCACAACATCTTTCTAATTTTCCATGTCTTCCAAAAACTCTTTTTTCTGCAATTTATCATTTGTCTCCTTTCTATCCCATATAAATGTTTCCTTTTACTTTCCTAATCCTTTTTCTTTGGTAATAATAAATTTTTCTTCTGGGGAAAAACAGGAAAAATTGAACGAAAAAAATAGAAGACTGATGATAGATGGTGATGATTTGAAAGTAGTTGGTAGAAGACAACAAAAAAGGGAAATGGAAGCTCAGGAGAGTGATGGTTTACATCGAGAATCAACTAATCCAGGGGTCTTTGATGGAGGAGCAAATGATTTCTTGAAAGACAAAAAAAGAATTTGAAGGGCTCTTTTTTTAGTCGGGAGGTAAAATAAAGTTTGCAATTATCTCGATTTGGGCGTTCCGATTTAATTTATTCAGAGGTTGATTAAACATTTCTACAAAGAAGGATAAACATTTTTGATTTTTATATTTAACTTTGAAAAGCGTTCAACCTGAAAAAGAGTGGCAAATATGCTCTTTTTTTATTTTTTTATAATAATATCTGAAAGTTTCCTCAAAACTCATCTACTCGATGAAAGCCTTCAAAATAATTCGGAATCATTCAAGACGTCTTGAAAAATGTTCATTTACGGTTTGGTTTCCATCAACTGTATTTTGTATTTTTTTTAATCAGTTCACTCCACCGTAATCTTTGAATGTTTTGAAGAAACCAGAAGATGCAAGAATAATAGTTATGTTATCAATATATATTTTTCAAGGGCGATACTTATCGTATTCATGACGACATATGTATTCAACTAACAAAACAATCAAAATTCATTGTTTGACTTCTGACAGATCGCGTCCTTCTGAATGAATCAGCGTCAGTACGTGTATTTTAAGATCTCCCCTATTTCAAGATTTCAAAATATCATCTCAAAACACATTATTTCAGTGATGAGTTGGTTACACAAAAGAATTCGAACAATGAAAATGTCAACTGTCTTGAATGATTCACAGATTTTGTTGTGACAGAAATCGGTCCAAAGGTTGGCACGATCGGTCATGGATCAACAAAATAAAGGGAGTATAAAAGAGGTACTGGATCAGTGAAGGAATCACTTTCCAATCTTTTTTTAATTGTGGAAGTAAGCTCCATAGAAGCAATTCTCTCCCATCGTGTCCTTCCTATTTCATGCTTCTCTTTTAAGATTTTCTGTTTGATCTGAAAAAGTATCCACATCACAAGGAACCATACCCAATACTTTTCTTCGTTTCCACATATGTTCTCTCTTTGATCTCAAAAAAAAACAATCCAATTTCTATCTCAAAAATCTAGTTCCTCCAAGTGACCTTTTCAAAATGTTTTGGTGCAATAGAAGATAAAAATCATCATTTAAATGTCTTCTACTTCTTGGTTTCCTTAATGAAAGCCTTCTCAATAGTACCCCTTCCTCTAAAAATCTTTTCCTGGTAATGACAAGATCTTCACTTCTTTTCCTTCTTCTCGCCCACAAACAAACAATAAAAACAAAGTGATTGATTGGAAAGTGGGTAGAGCCTTTCATTCTTTCACCAACTGGTGACTAACCTATTTTAATAGGCGGTACCTTCTTGGCTGACGACACTATTTATTGTTGTTCCGAGAGAAATGTTCTCCTCAGTTTTGATTATTTCTATTCACTTCTCAATGCCACCTCCCTAGTTTTCATAAGATTTTTCTTTCAGAAAATGAACCGTTTCATCCTTGCTGCTTTCCTTCTCGTTGCCATCTTCGCTGTTTCCGAAGCTGCTGTTGCTCAACAGCAAGTAAAGGTCCGTTTAATATGCAGAACATTCAGATGATGACACATTATTTCAGGACGGCGAGAAGCTGGAAATCGACGCCTTCAAAGGAGCTAAAGCCATCAAAAGAACTGTTCCAGCTGGAGAACAGATCTTCCACTTTGAAGGAGACCATAAGGGATCTTTCGTTGATTCCAAGGGAAAGAAAGTTGAGTCTTCCAACTATGAAGCTAAAGAAGATGGAGTCCTTGTCATCAAGAAGTTCACCAAGGCTGATGTTGGATCCTACTCTGAGCACCCAGTTGTACGTTTTGACAAATCCTCTACTTACCAATCTACTTCCTTTTTCAGAAGAAAATCGAGACCAAGCAAGCTAATGGAGATATCTCCGCTGTTCCAGGACTTACTCTTAACATTTCTCTCGAATAAATGAACTTTTCTTTTGAAGCGTGCAATATCATTTACTTTAATAATTTGCCTTCTTTTCAATAAATTCTTTTCGACAATTCAGTTTTCCGATAAACAAATAATAAACAAAACAGAATCAGAAACTGGAGAGGCGTGACCTCTATTCAGTCAACAAGTGACCAATAAATCAAGAAACGAGAAGTGTCTCCCATTATTTCGGTTCTTCAAAACCTTCATTTCTTCTTCAATTTTTCTTTACTTTTTGATTCTTCGTTTTATTTTCATCAGTTTTCTTTCAGAATGAATCGTCTCATTTTGACTTCTTTTGTGATTTTATCCGTTTTTTGTCATCTCGGAGAGGCTTCCCTGGCTCAGCAACTGGTTAAGGTATGATCATAACCACTGAAGATACCAGATAACAATTTATAGAATGGAGAAAGAGTAGAAATCGATATGTTCAAAGGAGCTAAAGCCATCAAAAGAAACGTCCCAGCTGGTGAACAGATCTTCCATTTTGAAGGAGAACACAAAGGATCATTTGTCGATTCAAAGGGAAAGAAGATCGATTCTTCCAACTATGAAGCTAAAAATGGAGTCCTTGTCATTAAGAAGTTCACTGCCGCTGATGTAGGAAGCTATGGAGAGCATCCACCGGTAACTAGTATTTATCTCCTGTTTTTTTTGTGAGCAATTGATCTTTCAGAAAATCATCAAGACCAAAACTGAACACGGATTCGGAGCTGTTCCAGGACCAGTTCTTCAAATTTCTCTTTCGTAATCATACTTTTTGATTCGACTGATAACGTAACAACCAAACTGCAATAATTTCATCGATCATTTTCTAAAAAAAAAAGTATAGCATTTTTTCTAAAACTGACATATTTAATTACCGATTCATTAGCTACATTCTTCTCAATGTTCTTTGAACTTTTGCCTCATTGTCACCATTTCTAATCTCTTTATAACTAAATAAACCAACCATCCACACACTCCGACAGTTGTTCTTTTTTTTTGGTTTCTGTTATCATGAAGACTGCTGACAACAAAAGAAAACGGCAATTTCATTCGAGAACTCATGCCAACCAAGTGAGTTTTTTGAACATTACACTAGAGTGAAATGGAACCAAAAGCTCAGGTTTTGGAAGGTATTGATGTCAATGGAAAAACTTTCGCAATCACTGGAACAACTTCTGGAATTGGAATCGAAACTGCGAAAGCTTTAGTTCTAAAAGGAGCTCACGTTGTCATGATTAACAGAAATCTTAAAGAGTCTGAAAAATTAAAAGAAAAGTTTCTGATGGAGAAATCGGATGCTCAAGTAGATATAATTCAGTGTGATTTAAATTCATTAGAGTCTGTTCAAAGTGCAGCTGAAAACTATTTGGAGAGGAAATGGTAGTGATAAAAAACCAAATTAAACTCAGAATATTATCAATTAAGGCCTCTTCATGGATTGATTCTGAATGCTGGTGTCTTTGGACCAACCACTAAAACAACATCAGATGGATATGAATCTCATTTTGGAATCAATCACTTGGCTCATTTTATTGTAAGCTTTAAGATGAGATATTCCACTGAAAATATTCTTTTTCAGTTGATAAATCAACTTCTGCCAGTTCTCCGTGAATCTTCTCCTTCAAGAATTGTGATTGTGTCATCTATGTTGAGCAAACATACATGTGTGAAACCGAATACAAGTATCGAGGAGAAATTAAATTTATTGTGCCCAAAAGATGCTTCTGAATGGTACTTTCGATTGTATGCTAAATCAAAAATGTGCAATATGTTGACTGCTTTCAAACTGCATCGGGATGAGTTCAAAAACGGAATAAGTGTTTATTCCATTCATCCTGGATCTGGAGTTCGTACGGATTTACACAGAGATTTTGGATTCTGGAGCATCACCAATTTTCTTTCAATTCCGTTTACAAAAGATGCGAGTCAAGGAGCAGCTACTAGTGTATATTGTGCAACTCATCCAGAAGTTAAAGATATATCTGGAAAATATTGGGAATCCTGTTGGGATGATGAAAAGAATTTGGACAAAGCAGTGGCAAGAGACGAGGAACTTCAAGATGCCTTGTGGAAATACTCAGAAGAACTGATCGGGAAATTGAAAGACTCTGATAACAGCATGGAAAATGTGCAGTTATGATTTTTTTTCTAAAGTTGAGACCTGCTTTGAATGACGATAACAACCGTGACTGCTTCCTCTTTTTTTTCATCTCGAAATGCAAAGCACAAATCACTAATGCTCTGTTTTTCTGTGTCTCTTGACTACATATTATCCCTCTGCCTTCGTCACCTTTTTGTTTCCTTTTTCTCTTTTATTTCCTTCTTTTTCGTTCGTATATAAAGGCACACTGACTATTGTTCATTTCATTTAAAATGTCTGATGAAAGCATCAGAACTCGAAAATTCAATGGAAGGACGTATGCCCCTGATGTAGGTTCTTGTTCAACGTTTTCTATTCATTTTAAAGATTCCTTTTCTAGACTATAAAAGGAGTCAATTTAGCTGAAAAGACATTTGTCATAACTGGAACAACATCTGGAATTGGAATCGAAACAGCTAGAACTTTAGCATTGAATGGAGCTCATGTTGTCATGTTGAACAGGAATCTTATTGAATCGGAGAAACTGAAAAAGAAGATAGTTGATGAGATGTACGATGCTGAAATTGACATCATTGAATGCGATTTGAACTCATTGCAGTCTGTGAAGAAAGCTGCCAATGAGTTTTTAGAGAAACAATGGTGAGCTTTGAATTTGTGTAAGTAGTAGGGTAATTCTATTGTCTTCAGGCCAATTCATTGCCTAATTTTAAATGCTGGAGTTTTTGGTACAGCTTCAAAAACAACAGTTGATGGTTTGGAATCTCATTTCGGAATCAATCATCTTGCTCATTTCTTGGTAATCTTCAAAAAACGAACTGAAAGATTATTAACTTTTGGAATTTTCAGTTGATTCAAGAATTTCTTCCAACACTTCGTAATTCAAATCCATCAAGAATAATATTGGTATCATCTTCCGTCCATGCGAATTGTGGAGTCTCTCCTAGTATGTCAATGAAGGATAAATTAAGAACGTTATGCCCAGAAAGTCCTTTGGATGCTTCATGGTTTCGATTATATTCTCGTTCAAAGATGTGTAATATGCTGACTGCTTTTAAACTTCATCGCGATGAATATGTCAATGGTGTCAGTACATATTCAGTTCATCCTGGAAATGGAGTCAGAACTAAAATCTTTAGAGATTCATGGATCGTCAGTGTTGCCAGTTTTCTTTCAACTCCATTCACAAAGAATATCAGTCAAGGTGCATCAACTATGTTTATTGTGCTGGTCATCCAGAAGTTGCAAATGTTTCTGGAAAATATTGGGAATCGAATTGGGATGATGAAAGCAATTTATTCAAAGAAGTGGCAAGAGATGAACAATTGCAAGATGAGCTGTGGAAAAAATCAGAGCAAATACTAGCTAGTTTATTGGATGATAGAAAAAGTTCTTGTCTTTTTGAATGCTAATATTGAATAAAAGATATGGATTAATTTTTTTTTGTTTAAAAATAAACTTTGAAGTAAAACATCGAAATGATTAGTGATACATTAAAAGCATTACAGTTAACTAATAGCTCTTACTTGGCACTCAAAAAAAAAAACAATAGACGAATACTTTACAATAACTTTTCCACGAGTTTTGCCGAGTGATCCCAAATTGCATCTTGAAGGGATTCATCTTTTGAGAGCGTCTTATCTAGCTTTGATTCATCATCCCAGCACGAATCCCAATGTTTTCCGGAAATTCTAGCAACTTCTGGATTAGTTGCACAATACAATGTAGTTGATGCTCCTTGACTGATTGATTTTGTGAATGGAGATATCAGAAAACTTGCAATTGAAGCTAACCATGAATCTCTGAAGATGCTTGTTCTGATAAGAGCTCCTGGATGAACAGAATATGTACTTATATCATTTCTAAATTCGTCTCGATGCAATTTGAATGCTGTTAGAGTGTTGCACATCTTCGAACGAGCATAAAATCGATACCAATTAGATACAGATGGATCTTCTGGGCACAAAAATTTTAGTTTTTCATCAATTGGAAGTGACGGATCAACTGCCGTTCTTTGATTTGCCGTCGAAGACAAGATCACAATTCGAGCAGGTGCAGAACGACGAATAGTTGGTAGAAGCTCTTGAACCAACTGAAAACTTTCGACATTATAATTCGAAGAAAACTAATTTTGCTTACATGAAAGTGGGCAAGATGATTAATTCCGAAATGCGATTCAAGTCCATCTTGAGTGATAGTTGAAGCTGAACCACAGACACCGGCATTCAAAATGAGGCAATGAATTGGCCTGCAGAATGGAAACGAATTTAATAAAATATGAAAAAAATCTAAAACAACTTGCCATTCTTTCAAAATATGTTGTTTCGCAGCCTTATCAGTGGATTTCAATGAATTAAGATCACATTCAATAATATCAATGTCCGCATTCGGAACTTCTTCGATTATTTTCGTTTTTAATTTCTCAGATTCGGCTACATTTCTATTGAGCATAACAACGTGAGCACCTCTTAAAGCCAACGATCTTGCGGTTTCAACACCAATTCCAGATGTTGTTCCAGTTACGGCAAACGTTTTTCCAGATAAATTTATGTCTTTCATTACCTAAAGCCCATATTATTATTTTAAATACTGATACGAAAACCGACTTGCTCTGAAGTTGCATAAGAATCGAACTGACGTTTTCGCTGTTCATCAGAAGCCATTTTCACGATGGAAGCTGGAAATAGGAAACAGCGTGAACTTTAATGTGTTCTCTTTTTTTCTTCTCGCACAGAAAACATTTAGAAACGCAGTCAGCGAAACAAAAAATAGTAGAAAAGAGCATGTGTAGTCTACAGACGCAGGAGTCTAGTCATTATTGTGACTTGGTCAGAAACTAACAAATAGTGATGTACTCTTTGAAGAAACTAGATGATAACAATAGATAATATATGACTTACTTCTATGATAACTGTTGAGTATGTGAATATTGAATACACGGAGAAAAAGAGACATTCTTCCTTTAAAAAATTTAGAAAAGCACAGAAATACGTGAAAACAATTATGAGAAAATTAAAAGGTCACGGGAACAACTCCATTTCCTTACGCGTATTTCTGACCCGAAAACATTGAATCGACCTTCGAATAGCCTGAACTGAACTGTCCTGAACGTGGATCCAGAGCGAGTTGGAATTGGAACTTTTGGGAAAATATCAATTATTCCAACTGGAAACATCATGAAGAAGTTGCTTTCTTTATTAAAGAAAGACTTGATTCTTGTGCGACGGAACAAAATATGGACGACGTTTGAAGTTCTCATACCTGTTATGATACTTCTACTACCTCTCTTCATTATAGAGGAGGTTTGAAAGTTGAAAAAACAACGAAATGTTTGAACTGTTCGAGTTTTCAGGACTGGCTATTGACCTACCGGAACAAGCTAGAAGAGAAGAACTCTTTAAGAGCAATGTCCGGATTAATCAAGGAAATGGAATTGGAAGAAATTGTTCCTGATATTGAGTTGGCCGTCGATGGATGTCAAGTCCCTCCTGATATTGATGTCAGAATCTAGTAAGTTCCTATTAACATTACTTGCCATTAAATATATGATTTCAGCGAGAACTACGTTGGAAACCATACACGTCCGGACCGAAAGCGATTTGGGATTTTGGTGAAGAAACAGGCACTTCAATGCAAACCGTCTGTTTTCAAACAGAAGCATAATAATAAGCAACGAATTTCAGGATTGGAGGAGTTTTCGTCACTTCTGAAGGTGTCGATATGATTGTTCCTGCGACAAATGCAGAAGTTAATAACCTGAAAACTCCAATTGAATCTAGGTTGTGGAAGAGTATGTAGACGTCAAACAAACCATACTATTTTACAGTCCAACGCAAAACACTGCCTCGTTCTATGCTTCATATGTTCCATATCTCTACAAGGCAATGAACATTAAGTTTCGAAAAGATTTGAAATCATTTGGGTTTCCACCAAAAAAAGATTCAGATGAACTGAAAACGATATTCGTATACTCAGATCATAGTTTTGTCTCTTTTTTTTCGATGCTGAATTATTTGATAGGAGTGTGTATCTTTCTTCCTGTTGTTAACACAGCTAGAACAATGACTGTTGAGAAAGCGACAATTCAGGTGAATAAACAAGATTTATTTTTTAAATCTTCAATTATTTTCAGCCATATCTAAGCTCAATTGGTCTGTCAAGATCTTTGTTTTACGCCGAACATCTGATATTTGCCACGTTCAAATCCACAGTTCTGATATTGTTAACCATGGTTGGCTACTGTATATACTTTCCGGTTTTTTTCCGTTCTTCTAATATCAATTGTAATTCTCAAAATTATAGAGGTTCAATGCAGTTTGGCTTATATCTGGTGTGCTCGTCTACATTATTGGATCCGTTTCAGTTGCCATGCTTGTTTCTGCCTTTTTTGTGAAACCCAGAAGAGCAGTAGAAGCAATTACTTTTATTTGGGTAATTTCAATGTTCATTACTCACCGATTTCCCTCAACGGGATGGGAAACTATTCCAACTTCTTTGAACATCAACCAAGCTCTGCTTTCTTTTGTTTCATCTATGGAACCGCATTTCGTCAAAGGTGAACGAGAATATATTTTATCGAAAAGCTAAATATAAGTACGGTAATTATAGATGAAGGAATGTCTTTCACTGATGGATTCACAAGCGAACGAGATGACCAATATCCATGTTTTGTTTATTTGCTCATTATGATTTTCGATGCCGTCCTAATGTCTTTTGGAAGTTTATTTGCATCCAAACTAGTTGATAAAACCTCGGACTATGTTGTAACATTGTTTTGGAAAAAGGTATTCCGAATGATAATATCAATCACCAGAAATAATTCTTATAGATTAAAAACTTGGATGAGGCTGAGAAAACGGAGTCTGCATCTGAATTAAGCGGAATGGATGGAATATTGTTAGGTGAAGAAATCGTGAAAGGAAGGAAAGACGCTCAGGCAGATATCGAATTAGAAAATCTTATAAAGGTAAGGGGTTTCCGATTTCAAAAAAAAAAGAGCTCTCTTCAGATTTATTCCAATGGAGATACTGCTGTGAATGGACTATCCATGAGAGCTGTTAGAGGTCAAGTATCTGTTCTTCTGGGACATAATGGATGTGGTAAAAGCACAACATTTGGAATGATTACTGGCATTCTCAATCCAACAAGTGGTAATATAATTAAAGTTGCATTTCTTATTTATTCCTATTCTTTCAGGAACAATAATGATTGAAGGTGTGAATGCAATTGAAAACAGAAAGATAACAAGACAATCTGTTGGATATTGCCCCCAATACAATCCTCTTTATGAAAAATTGACTGTAATGGAACACTTAACGTTAGTCAATACACTTAAAGGAGGAGTTTCCGAAGGATTAGAACAAGATGCAGATAATTTGATGAGAGAGATTTCCCTCTACGATAAAAAGCATGTTCAAGCTAAGAAACTGTCCGGTGGAATGAAGAGAAAGTTATCAGTTTGTATGGCAATGATCGGAGGAAGTAGAGTTGTTCTTCTCGATGAACCAACTGCTGGAATGGATCCAAGTGCTCGATTAGATGTACAAAAGATCCTGAACAGAGTTAAAGAAGAAAGGACAATTCTATTGACAACACATTATATGGATGAAGCTGAGAAACTTGGTGATTGGGTATTTGTGATGTCTCACGGAAAAATGGCTGCATCTGGATCTCTTCCATTTTTGAAAAAAAAGTATGGAGATGGATATGTAATGACATTGGTTCTGGATGCTGATGACAATGTTGATGAACCTATTTCAGTAGTTGAGAGACTATGTGCATCTTCCATCAACGACGTCAAAATTGTATTTATTATTGAATTCAGATTCTTTTTATCTTAACTAAATATTTTCAGAAAGATCATCGGGGTCAGATGATTGAAATCAGTCTTCCTGAAAATCAAAAAGAAAAGTTTTTAAATCTTTTCAAAGCAATCGAAGTCATCATCGCCAAAGAATACGATTCAAAAGCTCTGAGATATCTCTCGGCTGAGTTGATGGAAGAAGTTAAAAAACTGAAAATTGCTGCCATGGGAATATCAGTTAGCTCTCTAGAACAGGTTTTCATCAAGATCGAAAAAGAATGCGATCGAATTTTGCTCGGAATTGATGATGAAGAGAGACGAAAAAGATCGGAAAATAACTTCAATGCACTTGCAGAAGCAAAGAAAGGTCTTGCCACAGTTTTCTTGATTTTAAAACAATTTATTATTTCAGAGCCTGCAATTGAAGGGCAATCACTGGTTTATCTTCAACTGAAAACTATTCTGTACAAAAGATTCATCCACCTTTTCCGAAATCCGAGCCAATTGATAATGCAATTTATAATTCCAATGCTCTTGATATACTTTTCATTCAAAGGCTCCACTCTCAATATACCAGCTGACCCATCTGCTCTTGTGAACAGCTTCAATCTTTCTGCTTTTCCTCCTTCCAAGGTTCTTTTACAATTTGAAGGACTTCCCGATCCTCGAATAATAGACTATTTGAAACAATTCAATCAATTAGAGGTATGCAAACTTAAGAATTGTTATTAAAAAACAACTATTTAGGTTATCCCAGTTCCGATCAACAAGAACATATCTGTTTTTGTTAAAAATCAAAAAAGAACAGACAAGAAAATAGGATTGGTTATTTCTGTTTTTCGGAATAAAACCATTGTTCATTATCATGAAAGAACTTCTTCATGTCTTCCGATTGCATTAAACCTACTCTCCAATCTGAAATATTTGCGAATTAATTCAACAAGTCCAGTCGGAAACAATGAGTTGTATGTCGAATTTGTTCCTGTTAAAGGGAAAGCTCTGGTAGAGAAACTGAAATATAAAATTTGAATATTGTTTCATTTCAGACCATTCAACTTTCAAGTGCTCATTCAATTAGGTTCTATAGTCTTGGATTATTACTTTCATTGGTTGTAATTCCTGCAGTTCTATTTCTTATCGAAGAAAAATCAGTGAGGTTTCAACATCAAGTGAGTTCATCCATTCTCTCAAGAAGTTACTAAAACAACTACTTCAGCAAATGCTTACTGGTATTTCTCCATTTGTTTTTTGGTCGGGAAGTATTCTCTGGGATCATTTTCTGTATTTGATTGTAGCTGTATACGCAGGAGTTATTCTCTTCGTGTTTCAAACGTTTACTGACTACAATTACTTGTAAGTCCAAGTTTTGAGATTGTTTAACTTCCAATTTGTTTCAGAGTTTATCTCACCATATATCTTTTCTTTTTTGCAACAGTATCTATTGTCTACCTTGTATCTGTATTCGTCAACACTCCCACCGTTGGATCGACTTTTCTCATATTCTTACGAGTAGTTACATATGTAGTCGGATTGGCAGCATTTTTAATCTTCGTCGTTTTCATTAACAAAAACAAACAATTACGGATCAGACAATTGGTAAACAACAAAAATTCATACTTTCCAATAATATAGTTTTGAACTCACAGTATGCCTTTGGACTTCTGGATCCTGGATTGATTCAATTGTACGCATTAAATAAAATATTTATGTGTCAATCAACACTCCGGGACGCCTTCTCAACAGCAAGAAAGCTTTTATTTGGATTCGATTCCATTTTCGAACTTCATGCAATCTGTAGGAAAGAAACATTTTTAATTGTTGAGCATTTTTTGTTTCAGGGATCGACTACGCATATCTTTTATTGCTTTTCGTTCTCTTTTTCTGGTTTTTCGTAACTTTTCGATCGAGATTCTTCAAACGACTTCTCACCGGATTTAAGAATTCGAAACCGAAAGCGCCGAGAAGATATGTTAGTGACATTTGGAATTTTTTTTAGTCTGTACGGTATCAATATTTTAGGCAATCCTTAATGAAACTTCTACAAGCAAGGGAGAAAATACACAAATAATGAAAACTGAAACTGGTAATACAGGAAGTGATCCAACTGGAAGTGGTCCATCAAAAAGTGGTCAAACTGGAACTAATCCAACAGTAACAAATGAAAGCTCAGCTCATAACGGAAAACCAGTCGTTGTTACGGATGTGAGTTTTGAATTTGCTAGAATTTTGGAAGGTTTTATTCACTGTCGTTCAGAAACTAGTCAAAGATTTTGGAACTCTGCGAGCCGTGAATGGATTGACAATCACTGTTCGAGAGAAGGAATGTTTTGGACTTCTTGGTCAAAATGGAGCAGGAAAGACAACTTCATTCGATATGCTCACAGGAATTGCTATTCCATCTGGTGGTACAGCTACAGTTGAAGGAGAGAAGATCACAAATAGAATAGTTTGTTCATGATTCGTTTATCGGCTAAACATCATTCTTTTAGAAAATTGGCTATTGTCCTCAGTTTGATACCTTGATGGGGCAATTCTCTGGACGTCAATGTCTTCGAATCATTGCTCAGTTACAAGGATATCCTAACTGTGAAGACGTGGTTGATATGGTTCTGATATGCACCGGAATGACAGAACATGCTGATAAGAAGATTCAACATTGCAGGTAACAGGAAGACAAAACTTATTTGTAGCGATGCATTTCATTTCAGTGGGGGTCAAAAACGTAAAATATCTGTTGGAATAGCTCTAATGTCTCGTTCTCATTGTGTTATGCTCGATGAGCCAACTGCCGGAATTGATCCAAGAGCGAGAAGAGAGATATGGGACATTCTTCATAATATGAGAGAAAAAGGAAACTGTTCCATCGTTTTGACATCTCACTCAATGGATGAATGTGAAGCACTTTGTACTCGCATTGGTGTACTCCGTGAAGGAGATATGATTGCTGTTGGAAGCAGTCAAGAATTGAAATCCAGGCAAGATTTTATTTATTTCAGAGAGAATCAGAATCTCTTATTTCAGATTTGGAAACTTCTACTTGATGACAATGATCTTGCAAAATTTGGAACAAGTGAAGCAAGTAAAATCAGCAGTGTCTGAGAAATGGCCTCATGCTATTCTCAAAACAGAACCAACACTTGCAAGTCTCAATATTGTATACCAGGTAAACTATTTTGAGAAATCAAAAAGAAATAAGTTATTTGTATTTGTAGATTCCGAAACAAAACGGGTCGAAATGGTCGGAGATTTTCGAGCAAGCTGAGGAGCTGGCTGCCCAACTTGAGGTATTTCCCCATCTCTCATGATCATAACTTGAAACGAATTTTTAGGTGGAAGACGTAATGCTTTCACAAGCAACTCTTGAAGATGCATTCATCCGTTTGAATTCAAACTGAACTCGTTAATAAATGTTAATTTTTAACCCTCTTTCTTTTTCAAAAATCGGCATCAAAACTCAAATGACACTCTTTCCAGTCTCTTGCGCGCCAACTATTTTTTTTACAAAATGTCATGGGAACGGAATATAATGGACAATGCTTCTTTTCTTTTCAACTATTCATTATTAAATGAAAACCTGTATTTGGTTAAAAGAATGTGCTCAAATTCTAACTGTTATGTCCAATTTTTCAACTATTATTGGCCATTTTGTGGTTTCTTCGCAATCATTTTTCAGGCTATTTTACTCTATTTGATTTCGTATAAATCTCCAGCAACTCTCGATAATCTCAAATGTTTTCTGTATAACACTTCTCTTGTTCAAATTATCCTAATTACATCTGCGTTCCTCTCTCAACATAGATTACTCTCAAATACTAATAGTGCCGCCGTACTCTCAATTGGTCCATGTAGTTATATAAGTCCACGATTCTGCTTCATTAATTATCACATCTTTATGGTAAGAATGAAAAGTTAAAGCCTGCAAATGGCAAACTTTAGGCAACATCTTTTGCTGCTGGATCAGCAATTGCAATCACAGTTCTCTTTCGTTTCTTGGTTCTGGTCCAGAACCAAGTGACTGCAAATCAAACTTACGTAATGATTTTTGCTTCATACATTGCTCCATTTGTACTTTTGGTACGTCCAAGATTTTAGCAGAAGGATATGGAGAAGGATTTGCTTTCAGGTGATCCCTTTCACTGACACGTGGGATTTCGATGCAGTTCAGAAATATACTTTCATGGAGCATCCAAAATACAATCTGTCGATTTACATGCCATTTACTGGATTCTCCAATATTGGAAGTCCTCAGTTCTTGTCAGCAACTATTATGTTGTCTATTGGAGCATATGGAATACCTATAGGATGTCTTCTGTTAACCAGAAGAGTACTCGTTTTAATTCGTTTTCATCGACACATGTCAGATAAAACCAAAAAACAAGCACAGACTCTAATTCATGGTCTTATTGTTCAGTCGATGCTTCCTTTTATCTCTTATATTCCATCATTTTCTGGCTATGTCTACAGTCAAACAACAGGTCACGAGCTACTAATTTGTGGTGATTCAAAGCAATCAAAGATATAATTTAACAGATTTTTCAGAACATTTAATATTGGTTTCCTCTGCTTTTCCAGGACTTTTGGATCCATTTATTTCATTTTATTTTATTGTTCCATATCGTCAAGCGATTCTTGAGTTTCTTCTTCCAAAACGTCAGTCCAGAGTCACATCCGTCACAAATAATTCAACCTCTGGATTCAACTAAAAACGTTTTCCCATAATTATTTTTTAATCGTGTGAAACTGTCTGATATATTCTTAATGTATTTTGTACCCAATTAGGAAGTTCACATGAAAAGAGAATAAGTAATTTGACAGCTCAAAAAAATGTTTATAGGTACAATTATTTGGAGATGACATCGTTTTAACTTCCAAGAAAAATGGCATTTAGCACATTCGAGAGTTCAAGTTAAAAATTGATCTCAGCCCAATTTTCAATTATATTTATCATGCTGCATACACGCGAAAAGACTAGAAAAGTGTTCTCTAATAATAGTGTTTGAAAATGTGATTATAATATTATGTTTCACTTCTCATCGACTTCATTTCCATCGGAAGTTGTTTCTTTCGATGTGCACGTCTTCTGATTGTTATGACCCAATTTTCAAAATTTATTGGATTCTTTACGGTTTATTTGGTATTTTTTTTCAAATTTTATTAGTATTTTTAATTATTCGAAAACTTCCGATTTCACTGAAAAATTTGAAATTCTATCTGATAAACACAGCTTGTATTCAAATTGCTCTTGTGATCTCTTCATTCTCTATTCAACACCGATTTCTTACAAATAGTTCAACTTTGGCTATTCTTCCAGCAGGACCTTGCCGGGTTTTTAGACCTGATATTTGTTTCGCCAACTATCATATTTCAATGGTGAGCGAAAATTAGAAGAACTTTTTATTTATTGTTGTTTAGGCATGTGCATTGGCAACAGGATTAGCAATATTGTCAACTGTCATTTTTAGATTTCTCTCATTAACCGTCAATCGATTCACGAAGAAAAGAAACTTTATCATTGTTTTTCTATCATATATACCTCCAATTTATGTTTTGGTATTGAAGTGCACTTCCTGATGCTCTAACTGATTTCATTTTCCAGATAATACCATTCACTGCTTCTTGGGACTTTCATTCTGTTCAAATAGCTACAGCTTATGAGCACCCAACATATAACCTTACATCTTATTATCCGTTCCCTGGATTTTCAGATATAAAAAGTTTTGAATTTCTATCTGCTACAATCATAATAAGTATTGGAGGATATGGTATTCCATTAGGATGTCTAGTGTTAACCACTAAAGGTTTATCTTTGGTAAGAAATCATCAACAAATGACGGATAAGACAAAAGAACAAGCCAGAAAGTTGATACATGGATTGATTGTGCAGTCTGTTTTACCAGTTATTGCATATGTACCCATGGTTTCTAGCTATATTTACACTCAAATAACTGGAAATGAAGTTTTAATATCAGGTATACTCTAAAATTCAGAAAAAAAAAGAAACATCTTTGCTCATTCAGAATACTTAACACTCGTTACCAATTCACTGCCAGGTCTTGTGGATCCAATCATATCTTTCTACTTTATTATTCCATTTCGTCATGCGATTTTAGACTTTTTCTGTCGGAAACGAAGATCTGGAGACATTATTATAATTGCTAATAATTCTAGTGTGATCCCAATATGATATAATCATTAGGAATTCATTCAATTATTTGGGGTTTCAACTATACTGACATGATTCGTAATGAGGAATAAGATATTTGATATTAATCAGTGCATTTGGGCCACCCGTCCGTTCGAGATCATTCAAAGTTGAAGTGATAATTTCTTCAATTTGACGTCCTTTGTCATAATGAACACGGTCTGATCGACTTCTTGATTGACGAACAGTTCCTGAATAAAAATTTTGGAAAATAGAAATAAATGGAGTGAAAACTAACGTAGTGGAGGAAGAAGTTGACGATAGAAAGGAACTAATTGTGCTCCAATTCCTTGCATTGACGTGATTCTTGAAAGAGTTTTTAGACAAAACTTTTTCTTCTCAACATCAAATGAATAAAGACCAGCTCGAACGCCTCTGACAAGTTGTGGAAGAACTGTTACAATTGATTGATGATTCCGAAGAGCAATCAACAAATCAGTTATTCCTGTTTCCGCAACGAATCGGAATGGCTGAAAGACTTTCGAAATGAAAACTATCGCCAAATTTAGCATACATGATCAAGCAAAGACATTCCAGTTGAAAATTTTGCGAGAAGATTGCAAACAGTCTCGTTTTTCATTTGAGATGGATCCTTAGCCCATCGAAGCTCTCTTGGTCTGATAAATAAATACATTTTTTTGTAATTGACAAAGTTCTTACTTTTCTCCAGGGCCACCAGAATGAACAATTCGGACATGGAGGTCACCACGAGAAAACAATGCTCGGAACTGGCTACAATCATCTGATACCTGAAAAGTTGACAAAGATTTGGCTGATAACAAGAACTTCTAAATCTGAGTATTGATAATGGAAATAATTAAACAAACTGAATAAGAAGCCATAGCAGTGGCAGACTGAAGTAAAACAGTAAAGACTTGAAAACTAACATTTGAATCAACACTTCTCGAACGATTTGGAGTAATCATTGGTAATGGTACAACACTTGTATTCTGTTGGATTGATTGAAATGAGAACGGAGGAACCTAAAGGAATTGGCTGATAAGAATTCAAATTACGATTCATATAATACCTTCCGAATAGCTGGAACTCTTGGAAGGCTTGATTTGATGGTTCGAATATTTTCTTTTACAATGTCCCGATTCTTTACGTAATATCTTTTGGATGTAGTCCAATCCGAAATATCAGAAAAATAGTCGATTGGCTTTCTAAACAGGAAAGATATAATTTATCTGATAGTTTTGTTATCAACTAACGTTAATCTGATAGCTGGCAAAGACTTCTCTCGACATTCTCGATGAATTTTTGCCATTCCAGACGAGATGAAGATTATAAGATAGATAGAGAGAAGAAGCCTTTCGAAAAGAGAGTATACGTTGAATATATCCTTTAGACATGTCGTGTGTGTGTAAGTGTGAAATAACTCTTTGATAGAGGAAATGGCATATTTCATGGTCAACTGAGCATGGCTTCCGGTTGCCCTTCTTGGGTAAAATTTGCCAAAACATGACGATCAGAGTAGGCCCTATGCTGTTCGAAGGAGCGTCTCTGTGCTATGACTAAAACTCCAAAGAGTACCCAACCAAGAGGGTGACACTTTCTGCCGGGGGTCCAGGGACTTTCGCTCACAGTTAGTGCGCTCAACGGGGAACGTTTCGTGTCTGCGAGTACTCGCCTTGCCGTCATGCAACATACTGCCTCGTCTCTACGCGCTCATATACACCCTCTTCACTTTGCTGCCGACATCTTACGGGTTCCGCCTGCCGCTATTCTTTGTGTGGTATAGGCTCCGCCCACAACTAACAGATGACAGACGAGGTAATGGATGGAGAAGAATCGGATGATCATGAAACAGTTTATGCATATAACAATGTTAAACAACGGAAGGTCGGCAAAACGGTGGATTTCCATGCTCTTCTCATCATTTCCATGCTCTTCTCATCATTACTCTTCTCATCATGATAGCTCAACAGGTTACAGTTTTGGAGTTCGTTCAACAAGTGCAGGTTCAATTCCATTTTGGGTTTTTGTTTTACTCATAAAATTAACCTTTGTTATGATTTAAATTCTTTAATCTATTTTCAATGTTGAAAATTCCTCATATCGTCAGTATCTTTTGTTATGTTTCGTTTCACACGCACTGGGTTCACATAGTCATTCCAATCACTCAATTTATCACAAACCACACAATCTTCATCAAGCTTCGAGACAACAAAAGAGACTATACAAACTACAACTTCATTAATTTTCTACCGGTCAGTCAATAGCAAGGTCATACGGGCGGCCTATTCAAGACATTGAATTGAGAGAGAAATCAAGAAAACCTGCAGTAATCATCATCTTGTTGCTTTCCAACCGTTATCAGTCTAAAATTCATCACTGCTTCGTCAGCTTTGAATTCCGTTGACGATGTTTCGTCAACTTATTCCTATCCTCTTTCTAATATTCTGGGGGATCGAGGCAAGACCTCAGAATAGTGGTGTTGATCCCATCCCTATTTCTAAGTAAGATTTTTTGTATTACAGAAAAAAAAACAACTAAAATGTTCTTACCTTCTTTAGAGACACAACATCTGGAAGACCAGTTTATAATCATTCTCCAAGTGAGTTTGCCCGAGGTCAGGTGGAAGAAGAAACTACTACACGTAAACCAAGAAGAAGACATAGGTACTGATTGAGTAGTTTTGTTTCTGATATGTACATAAAATACTTCAGACATCGTCAGCCAAGTTATGATGAAGCTTATGAAAAACAAATGGAAGAATGGAGACAACAAAGAAAAGAAGCGAATAAGCTTCGTCAAGAGCAATATGATCAATACTATCAAGCTTATTTCGATAGAATGAAACAATATGCTATCAATACACATGTTAGCCGGTGAGTATATTTATAAGAATATGAAACAAATGAAAAAATAGAGTTACTTTAGTTACAATCAGTTATTGGCTCAACAAGAAAAGGAGAAACAAAGATTTGCTCAAAACATGGAAGAATTTGGATTAAGAAGTTCTGCTTTAGGTGTTGATCGTGCAGATATTGATGGTAGCGAAGTATCTCAAAGACCAAGGTTTGCCGTAATAGCGTTTCTTCGCTTTATTACTTCTAGATTTCAGCTCACCATTCGGAGGAATCACTGATAAATCACAACTCGAGCAAAAGGCAAAAGCAGCTGATGTTCGTGGAATGATGGTAAAAAGACCTCCATCTGCAATTGAACCACGTCCAGAAGATATTGATGTTCATAGGAAAGCATTACATTTAGAAGCACTCTGTAATAGATTCTTGCCGACTGTTAGAAAACATTGCTTTGGAGGAAATAAAACAGAGGAAAGATATGGAAACAAATGTAAAGGATACTTCCATGTAAGTTTCGCTGTTTATTTTTGATTTCATCTTTTTGTTTATTCCAGGATTGCCAAAGATTTCTTCCGAAATCAGACCCACTTTATAACATTGCTTATGCTTTCAATTCTAATGTTGGACTTAATTTGGGAACATGGAGTGTCAAAGGAATTCCATATTATCCAATCAATGAAGAAGGAGCAATTGGAGCAGGAAGAGAAATGAATATTCCATTTGGATCATGGGGAGGAGGGTATTCAGATCATATCGGAGTCAGAGATTATTGGTCACAGTATCAAGAAATTGGAGCAAATTGGTATGAAGGAAAGTATGGATACAAATCAGGTTGGAGCGTTCCATTGGTTCAATCACTTGGAATTGAAGGGGATACCCACGCTGTCGTAAGTTTTTCTGCGTTTTGATTTTCTTCTGATATGAAATGATTTCAGGTGAGTGTTCCATTGAAACCTGGAGAAGCAGGAAAACCAATTGGAGTGGATGTTGGAGGTGGAGTTGGTCCATATTATCAACAGAATCAGCATGTTGGAGTTGATTACCTCAATGGACAAGTTGGAACAAACTTTGGTGTAGGAGTACCAATGGCTGGAGTCGGGGTGAATACAGGAGTTGGTGTCTCATTCCCAGGAGTCAATGATATTATGGGAAAGAAGAAAAGAAAATAGATGCATATCTCAATGTTTGAAAAAAAATGGGTTGATTCAAAAACAGATATTCAGGAAACTATATAAAGCATAACATCATTGATCTAAAACCTTCATTTTTCACTTTATGACTGATAAATTGAAATTTTTATATGTTTTCCGTTTACGACATCAAAGCTTTGAAGCAAGATCAGCTGGAACGGTTGGAAGTTCAGAAGCCTCAGTCAAATCGACGTAAGCATTCGAGATGACAACTTTTCCAGTTTCTTTCACTTTTACTTGAAACACGATTCGATTTCCATTCTTCCAGGTTTCAGTTACCAATGTTTGTCCAGGAATAACTGGAGACGAAAAACGAACCTGGAATACAGTCACTAGAACTCTAATTCATACTCCCAAAGCTGCCACCTTCATAGCTTTGAATTTATCCGAATCATTTCCAGCCCAGGCTGCAATGACGTGGCGAGTGGCGAATCCCAAACTGCACAATCCATGAAGAATCGGAGTTTTGAATCCAGACATCTTAGCAAATTGAGGGTCTACATGAAGTGGATTCATATCTCCAGATCCTAAACGATAGAGAGCTGCTTGATCAACCGAAGTTTTCTGTTCAATAACAGCATCTGGTGCACGATCTGGTACTGTAGCTGCTTTGAACTCATGTGGAGAAGTACGATCTCCTCCGAAGTTCCCATATCCGGTTTGGAAAGTACTGAACTGTTGAATTGCGACTTTCTTTCCATTTTCATCGTATGTTGTCACATTTCCAAGAATCAAAGCACCAGATCCTTTGTCAAGAATATCAACAACTCTTGCTTCTGATTTTAGTTTCCCTTCGGCCGGAAGAGGATGAAGAACCTCAATGTACTGCTCTCCGTGAAGCACTCTGTAATTTGCTTTGATTAAATTTAAAGTATGGTTTCAAAAGTATTACTTCTGTAAATCGAATTCAACTCCTGGCCAATCCATTAAAGTATGAGCTTGGAACCCTGGCGCAACAATAAATGATGGAAGCACTTTGAATTCCATATGATTCTCATAAACATAACACAAATCTTCTTTAGCACGAGCGCCGACTGAAATTACAAATATATTTTAAAGAAAAACTTCGTTTTGGCTTACCTCCTAGAGCATAAATAATTGCATCTCTGGTTGTATATTCGAACTCTGACGGTTCTGGGACGTGAGCACAGGCTGTTTTCTTGTCCATTTTCAGGTTAGCAAATGAAAAAAGAAACAATGAAAATGCAACACTGAAAAAGGGAAGGAGAACATCGGTACAGTGTAGTCTATAGTTGTTGATGACCCCGTCAATTGATAAGACAACATTGAGGACTACATTTGGAAGAAGAAATCAATACAAAGCCATTGCAGCTGCCATTGCAGATTTACTCGGTTGAATTAAATAAATTTTGAAGTTGATAAATGTTCTGTATACCTTTTGGAGGCAACGCACGGTCGTAACGAAACCAGCCACAATCAGCAGTTGTTCGATAAGATCAGTTCTGCATAGGATAAGAAGAATAAGAGTAAAAGGTAGTTAGGACTTCGTAGTTTGGGAGGCATTGACTCACTGTTGAGCACTAGAAGAGCACTGGACTTTCCCCACCACTTCTGTATTCTGTTTAGAAAACTCCCAGTATCACTACTACATCTATATTTCTCTTCGGTCTCGTCCCTCAACTAACTTCGATCTCTCACAACAGTCCCTATCATAATATCACATTTTTTCCCAACAAAGAGCATGCATCTGTTTTTTAATGTTTCTAGACTTCTATGAATTAGCATTTAAAATACGGTACAATAATTATGAAATTATTCTCAGCAAAAAAAGCAACGAAAAATACAGCACGATTTCATACTTGACGAATTGGTTTTAAATTCCCAAAAGGGGAAATCCTGGATACTTATGAGAATCTGAATGAGAACTTTTGTTTATTCTAAAAAAAATGAGAATTCGGATACTTCTGACCTTCTTTCAGTTACTGAGAGCTTAAAATTATCGTTTAAGAAACCCCGGAATACAAGCTAATGTGATTGAGCGGTCATATTCGAGATCTTGTCATTTTGATTTATAGACGTGATTCCGAACTTTTTTTTTTACGAATCCGAAGTTCTTTTTGTCGACTGTTTCGTTCCCTTCCCATTAAATTTGTGTATTTCTTAGCCGGATTCGGAGCCTGGGAAATAAATTTAAATTTTAAAGGGAAACTTTATTGCACGTTCATAAATAAATCGATCGAGAGGATGCATCCATATCCGGAATCTCTGTCCTGCAGTACGTACAGTTTCGAAATCGCAGGTCAGTAAATTGTCCTCAACTATGTTGGGTACATGGGCATTCAACAGATTTTTTGTTTTTAGAGCCTTCGGATACGGCCTCAAAAGTACCGTATACGGTATTTTTGAGGCCGTAAAGTTTACAGTAATGCCGCTTTTAAAGGCGCAGCCCTACTCGGAAGTTTTTTAAACGGTCTCGCGAGACGTTTTTCAGTCTGTTTCATTTTTGCTTTTCCACGTGGTTTACTAATTTCCAAACATTTGAACTCTGCGTCTTTTTTGGAAATCATTTTGTTTGAAAGCTTTCCTACGATTTACAAACATTTTGAACTGCTAAGAGAACAATTTGTGCCTTTTAAGGTAATGTTTAGTTTTTAAAAAAAACCTATAATTCTCTCAAAGTGCAAAAACGATTCAACACAGCTCTCCACCGAGTTTTTGTCGCCGTTTTCTATTAGCGAGTAATTCGGACTGTCTAAAGTACATAGGGCAAAGTCCACGAGAGATAGCAAAATACCCGCTCGACACGTGGCCTCTTTATCTTTTGTGTGCGATGACTTGCTTTCCAGTTTGCCAGACGAGAATTCGGAGGTCACCTCAAGGAGGTCTATTTTCTTTTTATTTATTTACATATTCACAGTTATGTAATCTAAAAAGTTTCACCGTGTTTGACTCTTTTTCAGCAATCAGTAAGAAAAAGGAGAACACTATGAATTTCTTGCTTATCATTTCAAAAATTTAATAATTTAGAAGTTTATATGACTGAAAACCTACGAGCGCTGTTTTCTCTATAACGAAATAATGAGTTGGACAGCAGTCGTTTGTATATCTTTCCGTGTGTCGTTTGCCCTCTTTTCTGACTGCGTCTCTCCTCTCTACCTTTCTCCGTTCGGAGGCGAAGTTGTTTTCATCGTTTTTATCTTCGTCACTCTTGTTTTCGTCACTGATTGAAAACTAAATCTTGGTTATTCAGAATAAAGATGCTGTCTACATTGAGTAAAACTGCTCGGCTTTCTCAAACAAGGCTCCTTCGTCTTTCGCATTCGGCTGCTGCCAAGGATGTGAAACCCAAAAAGTCACCAGCCGTTGAAAGTCCGTCGTTCGTCATGAATCTTTTCAGAGGAAAGGCTGTTACCGACCAGGTAGAAAAGATTACATATACTTATCTCAAACTTAACCTCCAGGTTTTCCCATATCCTCTGAACATGACTGAAGAGCAGAAGGAAACACTGGGAATGGTGATGTCACCACTCGAAAAAATGCTCATTGAAGTAAACGACGTTGTCAAGTAAGTTTTCCTTCCTTGGAAGTATTCCAAAATAATTTGCTTCATCATAGAAACGATGAGACATCTGATATCCCACGAGCAGTTCTCGATCAATTTGCCGAACTCGGAACTTTCGGAGTTCTTGTACCACCAGAGCTTGAGGGTTCCGGATTCAACAACTCGCAAATGGCTCGAGTTGCAGAAATCGTCGGAGCTTATGATCTTGGTTTTGGAGTTGTAATGGGCGCTCACCAGTCAATCGGATACAAAGGAATTCTTCTCGAAGGAACAGATGCTCAAAAGCAAAAGTATCTTCCTGATTTGGCTACAGGTCGTAAGTTTGCCGCTTTCGCTCTCACCGAACCAACCACTGGATCAGACGCTAGTGTAAGTTTTAAAATCGAGATCTCCCATTTTTTACGCATCCACTTTTCAGTCCGTCAGAACCAGAGCCGAATTGTCAGCCGACGGAAAGCATTACGTTTTGAACGGTGGAAAAATCTGGATTTCGAACGGAGGATTTGCTGACGTTTTCACAGTTTTCGCTCAGGTAACAATTCTAAACAGATTGGCTAGATTTATAATCAATTGTAGACTCCAGTCAAACAAGCTGATGGATCCACCAAAGACAAAATGTCAGCTTTCATCGTTGAGAGAGCATTCGGGGGAATAACTAGCGGACCACAAGAAAAGAAGATGGGGATCAAGGGATCTAACACAACGGAAGTTCACTTCGATAATGTAAAGGTTCCAGTTGAGAACCTCCTCGGAAAAGAAGGAGAAGGATTCAAGGTTGCTATGAATATTCTGAATAACGGTAGATTTGGAATCCCTGCCGCATGTACCGGAGCCATGAAACACTGTATTCAAAAAACAGTGGATCATATTACGACTCGTGTTCAGTTCGGAAAGAAACTTGAAGAGTTCGGAAACGTTCAAGAAAAGCTTGTTGAAATGATCTCGAAGCTTTATGCAACCGAATCGATTGTCTATATGCTTTCGTCAAACATGGACCGCGGAGTTAAGGAATACCAGCTAGAGGCAGCTATCGGAAAAGTTCTTGCTTCTGAAAGCGCCTGGCTTGTATGTGATGATGCTATTCAAGTTCACGGAGGAATGGGATTCATGCGCGAGACAGGGCTCGAAAGAGTGCTCCGCGATCTGCGTATCTTCAGAATCTTTGAAGGTGCCAATGACGTTCTTCGACTTTTCATTGCTCTCACCGGAGCCCAGCATGCCGGAAAACATCTCGCGGAACAAGCGTCTGGTGTTAGTGGATTGATTGGTCTCGCTGTTTCCAGAGTTACTGGGTAAGAAAGCGAATGAGTTTCAAAGAAAAGTTTATTTCAGGGGAAACACGGGCTCCAATTTCGGACAAGTTGTGGACTCCAGTCTTCAAGATTCCGCTAAAATGTTAGATCAGCAAATCGCACTGTTCGGACAAACAGTTCAAGGATTATTGATGAAGCATAAGAAGGGGATCATTGGTAAGAACAATGTCAAATGCAGTGTTCTAAATATTGTTTTCAGATCGTCAATACGAAATGCATCGTGTCGCTAATGCTGCTATCGACATTTACAGCTCTGCTGCTGTTCTTTCTCGTGCAACGTACGCTATCAAGAACAAGTCTTCGAGCGCTGAATTCGAGCGTAAAATAGCTACTTACTACGTCGAAAAAGTAATATTGATGCTTTGAAATTTCATAATATCAAGTTTTTTAGGCGATGAAATCTTCGAACAGATATTTGAAAGACGCTGGAAGCGTTGCTGATAATGCAAACAAAGTGGCCACCATTGAATCTTTGGCGAAAGAAGTATGCGGTAACGGAGGGCTTACTCTTCAACACCCAGTCGAACTGTAGATTGTGAACTCTCGACGTTTCCCTCTTATAAATGATACTTCTCTTTTATAGTATTTTTTACCAAACTGTATGTGTCTAGATTTGAATCGCCATCTTTTTTTTATGATTCGGGTGTAAATATTATTTCATGTGTTATAAAAAATATTTTAATTCACATATGGTTGGAAGTTTTTCTTGGGGAGAGAGCCGAATTAAAATGATTCGAGAAGTTTCGAGTACATCATGAGAAGCTTGGCCTTCACCTTCAGTTGATACCCACAATTCTCGGTACTGTCAATGATTGGTTCTCCTTTTTGAATAAGAAGCGGACTGAACAATACTTTACTGGACGGCAGCAGTCCGAATATCAAATATTCGTTGGATCAACGTTCCGTCTAACTTTTTCTTTTCCTCCTTTTGTTGTTTCTTCGTATTTTTTTTGTATTTTTTCCTTTTTTTTTCATTTTCATGGAAAGAAGAAACCAAAATAGAAAGATTAAATTACTTTGCGAGTTAAACAATCGGTAAGTATCGATTCATTTTAAGATTTCTGGGCTTTGAACTTAAGTTTTGAGCGGTTGAATTTACTTTATATGACTCTTCAGAGAAAGACTAAAGTCATCCAAACTGTATTTAGTTTCAGAATAGAAGTTGGGGTTTCTGGTATGAGTCATGGTATACCGTAAAACCTGCATCAGTTCTGAAAGTCATTCTTACAATTGCCCACAGGTCAGCTAGCTTTTCGGAAATTTCTGTTGCCCCTACAGTTTAGTTGATCTAGCCATATTTACGGCGGACGAAAACATCTTGAAAACAAAAAGGTGAGTAATTCGCAAAAACTGAAGTTTTCGACCAACCGTTTGAACGATACAATTGCCCCTCTAATAGTATTGCAGCCCCGTGATGACTTGGAAAAATACTATTGCGTGCCCTACTAATGCAGGTCTTACGCAAAACCAAAGTAGCAAAAACAACAAAAGCTCAAAGCAACGCAATATACACTTTTTCTCGTAACCCTCTTCTATCTCACCGTGCTTTTCCTTCTTTTAGTTTTCCGCATTCCGCTCAACGCGTTCCGCATCGATTTTCATTCTCCGCCTCTTTCTTCTTTTTCTCATTACACTGCATCTGTCTCTCTTTTCGAAACATTTATCATTTCATCGGATCAAGTTTATTTCTTATCCTGAGTCTACTAATTGTACAAATGTTGTCTAATCAACCATGAATAAATTTGAATTCTTCATTGAATCCACAATTTCTGATGTAATAATTTGAAATAATGAGGAGATAGAGATGTTTTGTCAGCACGTTCCCAGCCACCAGATGATGACAAAACACTTTTAGACACGGGGTCAAATGATGACAAATCACAAAAAGAAAATTGTATTTAAGTAGAAGAAATACATTCATTATGACTGAGTTACCTCATTTTATTTGCTCAATGTAGTTAAACAAAAAACTATATTTGAATTTGTTTTTGTACTTTTCAGAGTTACTCTTTTGTACTTTATAATTTTAAAGTATAAAATGATTTCGATAGATTCTTTTCTATTTTCTAACTTATATGTTTCTAGTAGTTGATCCTGTCCAAGAAATTATTTGTAATAATCTCAGTATCCCTCTTTCACTTTTTCCCTCTCTATATCTCTCTTTTCTTTCTGCCAACCCTCTATATTGACCTTTCTATTCTCCTTCTAAACGGCTGATGCAACCGTCTGCCGCGTGCCGCTCAGATGGAGGGGCGGGAGAGAAGCGGACATACAAATCGTGTATAAATTTGCGCAGGAGCACACAGTGAAACACACCATTGTTCTTCTTTGATCTTGCTTTCATATGTAGTTTTCCGTTTTATTATCGAATCATCAAAGATTTTATCAGTCCGAAAAAGGAGGTTATAGAGAATCAGGAAACAGTTTTTCAAATTTTGCTGACAATTGTTTTCTGGTGTTACTGACGCTTGAATGTTGATCATATTTGAACGTCATTATTATCAAATAGGCCATAGGAATCACAGTTCTTTATAAAACTCTAAAGTATAATGTAGTTGTTACAGTAGTTTAACAGAGCAAATGTGAGATTTCTAGGCAACTACAGTAGACTTTTCAACTATTTCAATCTGAAATTGAATAAACAAAGTCTGTTTACCTATTAATTTAATCAGTTATTTCATTCAGAGTTATCTCTTTCATAAAACGATTCCTATAACTTTAAATAAAAAACTAATATACTTGATTATCTAGATGAAGGGGATGGATTCTATTTCGTTGTGTGACTTTGGTCATCAAATTGATACTTTCTCTTTATGATCATTTCGTCCAAGTATGATGTTTCCCTGCAGATAAAATTCCCTTCAAATCTTTTCTCCTTTTTCTTATTTGAAAGTTTGCAATTAAAAAACGCGTCAGAATTATCATCATTTCTTTCATCTCATCAAAATTCGTACCTTCTCTGATGTTTTGAACTTGAACTCTCTCTTCTTTTTGTCTCCCTTCTTTTTTTACCATTTGTCTAATGCTCTTTCGACTCTCAACACATGTGCCGGTTTGCAGTAGACACAACGTGCGACTGTTTCTTTGATAAAGAAGAAAAAGAGGGATAGATAAGGAAGAGAGACCGAGAAAGACGTATCTATTTAATGGATATTTCAATGACATGTTTCTCGAATGAGACCACATGTAGAACCACGTGGGAGGAATCAAGAATTGACTGAAATTCCTACTTTCAGAAAAAGAGAGACAGAAACATGTGAGAATAGATTGTAAGGAAAAGATCAAAGTGTTCGGATGGCATGATTACGTGATTATAGTCATGAGGATGGGAAGCACAAACTACAGAGAATGCTTTTTCTAGTCGTTTAGTTTTTGAACGTAAGCTAGAAAGTATAAATAGTAGACCAGAAAAATGAGATTTTGATTCAAATGTGGTTGATAGTCTTCAGAAGATCAAGATTTTTATCTTATCTTCTTTCCCACGCTTCAACACCCGTTTATCTGCAAACAAAGATTGTTCCATATCTTGATGAAATCTCGCATGAACTCGAAAAGGTCCATTTTTAAGTATAACCTTTTAACAAATAGTATAGAACGTCTCTGTTTTCCCTTCTCCACCTAGGCTTCTCTCTTGTTCATAATCTCATTGTAAACATGAACGAAATCCAGTTGAAACTCTATTTTTGAATGTTTATTTTCTGATTTTTTTTGTTTCTCCTAATCCTGTTTCATTATTTGTTCAGCTAGTCCATAGTCTCCTTCCATCCAATCTAGAAAAAAAGGGAAAACTTTGACCAATATCAAAAAGTTTTTTTAACGATTTCATCGAAACTTTTTTCTTTTTCTTTTCCCCCAATTATTTCCCATTCTGACCCCGCCCTCGTTTTCTTTTTATCTCTTCCACGTCTTTTTCCCTTTTCTTCTCACTTATAAATCCATTCATTGTCATTATTCGACATCAGTGTCTTCGATTTGCAGACGAAGCATGTCTACCTTCCCACATTTTGGAACTGCTGCCATCCATGTTGGACAAGAGCCAGAACAATGGGATATGAATCAGGTTGGTTCGTTCTTCCACTTTTAAATGCAGTGAATGAGTTTCAGGTCGTTCCACCAATCAGTATGTCCTCCACCTACAAACAAGATAACCCAGGAGAGCCAAAAGGACACGATTACTCTCGTGCTGGAAACCCAACTCGTGACGTTCTTCAAAAGAATTTGGCCGCCCTTGAAGATGCAAAGCACTGTCAGGTGTTTGCTTCTGGACTTGCCGCCACTTCTGCAATCATCAACCTTTTGAAAACCGGAGATCACATTGTGTGCTCTGATGATGTTTATGGAGGCACTCAAAGATACATTCGTCGTGTTGCTGTTCCAAATCATGGATTACAAGTCGATTCTGTTGATCTAACCGATGTTCAAAATCTTGAGAAGGCAATCAAGCCAAACACAAAAATGATCTGGTTCGAGTCTCCATCCAATCCTCTCTTGAAGGTTGTTGATATTGCTGCTGTTGTTCAAGTAGCCAAGAAGGCAAACCCAGAGATTGTTGTGGTCGTTGATAACACTTTCATGTCCCCATACTTCCAACGTCCAATTTCCCTTGGAGCTGATGTTGTCGTTCATTCCATCACCAAATACATCAATGGACATTCTGATGTTGTTATGGGAGCTGTTATCACAGATAGTGATGAATTCCAACAACATCTTTTCTTCATGCAATTGGGTATGTTTTGATAGTTATAGTACATTGACTGATTTTATTATTTCAGCTGTCGGAGCAGTTCCCTCTCCATTTGATTGTTTCCTTGTCAATCGTGGTCTCAAGACTCTTCATATCAGAATGAGAGCTCACTACGAGAATGCAATGGCTGTTGCAAAGTACCTTGAAGCAAATGATCGTATCGAGTCAGTCCTCTATCCAGCTCTTGAATCTCATCCACAACATGAAGTTCATTTGAAACAAACGAAAGGAATGTCAGGAATGATTTCATTCTACTTGAAAGGAGAACTTCAAGAGAGTCGTGCATTCCTTTCCGCTCTTAAAGTATTCACTTTGGCTGAATCTCTCGGAGGATACGAATCACTTGCTGAACTTCCAGCCATTATGACACATGCTTCAGTGCCAGCAGAGACTCGGGCTGTTCTTGGAATCACTGATAATCTCATTCGTATTTCTGTTGGAATTGAAGATCTCGATGATTTGGTTGCTGATCTGGATCAAGCTCTAAAGATTGCCATCCCAAAAGTCTAAACTCGTCATACTTTAAAAATATTCATTTTTCGAAATAAGAAAGCCGGTATTATTTTCAATTGCTCTCCCTACACCCTTCAACACATTTTAACTCTTAACTCAAATTGAGTTCTATTTTGTAATTCCACACATAATTTCAATAAACTTTTTAAAAAAGGAACGAAATTTAAATAACAAAGATAAAATGATACATGACTTGAAATAAAAATACAAAAAAAAAAAATTTTTCTTAAGACATCTGCTCTTGTTCTTGACTGTCAATCTTTGCGAGCTCTTCAATCATATAATTCCGGAGCGTTTTCATTTTGTCAATCACCACCTTCTCTTCTTTCCATTTGTCGCCATAAATTCCCTGAGAAAGCTCAAGAATTTGGGTAAACCATCTACAGACGAACCATGAAATATTCTGCGCATTCTTGTAATCGATGGCTCATAAACACTTTAACACGACGTCGTTCGGCTTCATAGTCACGCTTCGAACTGAAAAGATTTTCTGTGAAGTCTGATATCTTTTTTCGCTCACTCTTCGACTTGTGCTCTCAATTCACTCGCCAATTCTTGTGCGTGATCAATGACTTCATCTGGGAAGGTTGATAATTCTACGAGCTCGAATCCTGAAAAAGATCACCATAATATTTTAAATGCGAAAGTTTATTTTTGATCTGCGCTGCTTTGACCTACTTTGTTGGTGCCGCAGTGAACATGTAAACAAACTATGAATTTAAAATTCATTAGAATTAGTTTCTCGCACGAGATTTTTTTACTCTCGAAGGATGTCACTGATAAGCGATACTAACTCGTCCTTCACTTCAGATGAACTTGATGAAGTCGTTCTCTATCATTTAGAGGTTCTTTAGTTTTCTGTGTACATCTGTTTCGAAAACTGACTTTTTTCAGGATGAATCAACTCGAACGACAACTCCGTTGCCAACATTCGATTTTTGTGATGATAATAAAGTATTCACAACATTCATCGAGAATGAAACTTCTTTGCTCATGTTTGCACCGCCGACACTCAGTGATCCAGAACGACCGGAGACTTCAAGCTCCTCTATAACTTCATTCGTCATCGAAACTATTCAAACGGTAAATATTGTCATGAGTTGAAAAATTTATAGATAGAAAAGTTTCAGCCTCTTCCGGCCGAATGTCTTCAACTTCCGACGTTTGTGGTTCCTGAGAAAATGTCGTCTCTCGATTCGTCAGATGCATTGGACAACAAACGATACGCTCAATTCAACAAATGGTTATTTGAGTGCGAGCCCCGCGGGGATTTCGTGAGTATGTCTACCGAAGAGCTCGCCAAGAATCCGAGAGTGATTCGATCTACTCCAGATGTGCCGTCATTGTTCAAACGAAGAGATCAAGGAGTTAGTTGCCGTATATATATTTTTTTCACTCTAACGAATGTTTTCAGTGCGGGTACTGCCGATCCATAGGCTATCCTTACTGGCAAACTCATACTCGAAGCAATTGTAATAACCTTAGGGCTTTGGCACCATGCAAGATTTGTGGAGCGCATGGGGAACTGAATCACACCGAGACGTAGGAACTTGATAAAAACATTCAATTTATCATACGATTTCAGGTACTGCCCAGTAAAACCTTCAGTGATCCTTCCACTCGAGAACAAATTTGTTCAATCCTCTGTAAATGGACGCTTCGAACGCTGTCGTAGACACTTCTACAAGTACGGTGAATTGATTAACAGCATCTACTCATCCAGTGATTAACCCTCCTTGAGTAATCAAACTCTCGTTTTTCTTATATCGGGTTCAACCTGTTTATCTTTTCATTTTCCCTACAGAGAACTTTATTGAACTTCCCACTCATAGAATTTACTGATTCCTATTTGCAAGACCTGCTGATTACGGTGCCCTTTACTAAATTAATAAACTATTTATACCGTATAATGGCCCTCTGTATTGTCCACGTAACAATTTGTGCTTTTTCAGTGAATTCTCATTGGTTTGCGGAAAAAAGTGATAGCTGTAATAATTTAAGTTAAATTAAACTATGACTTGGAGAACTTACTTATCGATTGCGTTAGAAAAATTGGCTAGTGCAGCGATATCAAGAAAATGAGTTGCAAGAAATGTGTAACTCTGGAACAAAGTATTATTGTACGAGAGTTCCAGGTACAACACTTTCAAACCTGTAACTCCAAAATTTTCTCACAGATTGCATAAGTGATTGCAATTCCTTCTTCTGTAGAAGTACTACGTGCCAACTCATCCAGAACCACAAGTGATCTATTATTAGCATACTGTACGATTGACGAAGCATCTGACATTTCAGTAGCAAACGCTGATTTATTTCTCATTAACTCATCGTTGTGACCCATTCTTGAGAAAATTCGAGTGAAAACTGAAACAACGGGAATGGTTTGGATGTTGAATACGTTTTCAAGTACTCGGCATTGTTGCATGATTCGCTGGAATAAAACATCCAATCTGAGCAATAATAGACAGTAACGCCGTTTGTTTGAGATAGGTTGACTTTCCAGCCATATTTGGTCCAGTGATAATTCCAAATCGACGATCCCGGGTCAAACACTATAAAAAAGAGTCAACAATGCCAAGGAGTAATGAAGTACCGTATCGTTTGTGATGGTTTTCTCTGAATCTGCCCAATCAAGGATCGGATGACGTCCTTGACTGATTGAGAATGATTGTCCGAAATCAGGACGGCAAGTATCTCTCAGATCGGAATAAGTAGCAATACCACAAAGGAAATCAATTGTTGACAGAGCATCCATTGCATAATATAATACTGGAATCATTGGTTGCATTTCTTCAATCATATTACACACAATCACGTCACTTGCAAGAAACATTTCTGCGACTACTTGTTCGAGGCGATCTGAAAATTGGATTAGTTGAGCATGAAATTAAGTAGTATTTTCACCGTTGCAAGCGATCACTTGTCGAGAATTGAATGTAACCGTCGTTCGATTCCTGAAGACCTCCAAGAAACTCTGGAATATAAAAAAAAATCGGCAAGTGCGAAAAATGGATAAATACATGTGGAATAGTTACTGATTCAGCTTGGCGTGTCACAAAAGTGTAATGAAATCCTCGTGCTTGTGAGAACGAAAGTCGAACTGACGGATTATTGTGGAAATGTTCAGCGATTTCTCGAGCCCATGAAAACATATTATTTCAATCATGGAAGAGTTACGTTCAAACTAAAACAAACCAGTTTCTTCCACGTTTGTGATAAGCTCTTCGTACGTCTGCCTTGCCAAATCTAGCTGAACAGCTACATAACTTCTGATAGCATAGCATTTTGTATTCTGAAGATGGAGCGAATTCTTTCGACCATCAAGGAGCGAATCATCAACTTTTTCCAAAAGAATATTCATGATTTGGTCGAAACTTGGGTCTTTGAGAAACTGAATGATTAAAAATTGAATGATAATTTCATGAGTTGTAACGAACTTCAATTTTTTCAAGTAGGAGACTAGACTTGACTCTCGCAGAATCCAGTAGTTCTCTGATTCCTTGAATCACTTTTAAAGTTTGCACAAGTTTGATGATTTGGTTGATTTTCGCTTCAGATTCGCGAACAGTCCATGAAGTAGAGGTTTGAATACACATCGCGATAACTCTATCTAACTCGTGTGCACTCAAGAGAGTCCGTCGAAGTTTTTCTCTTAACTGGGGTTTTGCAATGAGCTCTTCCACCGACTCTTGTCTAGATTCGATAATGGATAAATCAGTTGATGGTTGCAAAACATTGGACCGTAGAAGACGAAACCCGTTTGCCTGAAAATTGAAACTGAGCAATGAATATGATAAAACACAACTGACCGTTACAGTATGATTCAAAACTGACAACAGTGTCCTCTTCTGTTTCATTTGACATTTTCGTGCTTTCTGCAAAGAGTAATTGAATTTTGATAAAAAGATGGAACAAAGCATACACTAGCATCATCTGTATCCACAATTTCTAAACTTTCCCAAGACACGAAATCTGTAAAGTTAAGTTTTTAAAACTGGAAATAATTAAACTTTCATACCAATCATACAAGTATCGTCTACACCCATTTCTTTGATTCGGAGGGATTTGACTCGGAAGAAAAGACAGCGTGTTTCATGAATGTATTTCAGTAGAACAGCTAGAGCTCCAAGAGCAAGGGAACGACGAAAACATCCTTCAGAAACGGTGGAAACATCAGCATTCATCAAGGATTGGAGCTGTTTTTCACCCCTTTCTGACTTGAAATATCTACAATCAATGAACTGTGAATAGACACAGCAAAGAGATCCTACTTTGAACTAATTGATTGGAGAGATGCGTCTGGAAATGCAGTCATTAATGCTTCGCCGAGTAGTTTCGTCGACCCTCGCTCTTCATTACCATTCTGAATTACAATCTGCAATACTGTGTGATTTCAAGCTGCTGATTCATAGTATTTTTACGTCATAGGCTTCGTGCACATTGATCAAAGTTTTGAGTGTCGTATATTCTCTCGAATCAACAAACTCGCATAAATTAATCTCTGGGTGTCGAACATCATGCATAGCGATCCCAATCTGACCTTCACTAGCTCCACGACCCTCCATAATAACTGAAAGATCTCCAAAACATTCAAAAACTCCGATAAGTTCCTACCTATGACTACATCTGAACTTATGTTTTTGGTAGTGGTGTTGTTACCCGTAGTATCTAGAAGGCTCTGCCCATTAAGACGGACAAGAGAATTCGAGAATCTTTCTTCTGAACGAGATTCTGTTATTTCTTGGCGCTGACGGCGATGTAGACTTTTATTACTGTACATCTTAAAAAAAGATCCTAAATGAATTCAAACATTTTCTTCCGAAAAATATCCATTCTTGATGTATCACTGCTAGAAATTTGAAAAAGGAAAAAATCATAACAATAGTTTATTCTGGGAAAAAACTTGGTTAACAAACGAGATGGGAGAGAAAAGCCATAGATGTATCGCCGAGAGTGGCAACAATTGTGATATAAATAATAAACAAGAATGAAGAAAAACTGAAATTATGATAACTTCCAAGAGAACCTTTACGTAGATGTAGAAGGAGCCTCTCCTTCAGCCTTTTTCTCTGTTCCATCCTCTGGTCTCATTGCTGGGAACAGAAGAACCTCTTTAATGTTGTTGTTGTCTGTGAGAATCATGGAGAGTCGGTCGATTCCCATTCCCCATCCACCTGTTGGTGGAAGACCGTATTCAAGAGCATTGCAGAATGTCTCATCAATCATCTGAGCCTCATCATCTCCAGCATCTTTGTCTTTAGCCTGTTGTTCGAAACGCTGTCTCTGGGTGATTGGATCGTTCAACTCCGTGTAAGCATTCGCAATTTCGCGCGTGACCGCGAACAACTCGAAACGTTCAGTAAGTCCTGGAATCGAACGGTGCCACTTTGCCAGAGGAGACATGATTTGTGGATGTCCGATGAGGAAGGTTGGAGAAATGAAGGTGCTCTCGAGATACTCTCCAACGAGCTTGTCAAGCAGACGTGCAGTGGTGCGTGGTTCAGAGCAATCAACGTTGTTATCACGGCAGAGCTTGTCGAAAACTTGGCGAGCTTCTGTAAAATCGGATATTCGAACAAAGTACTAGATGGTTTGACCACCTTCTGTATCCAATGTAGATGGATCGGGGAGCTTGACTCCCAACTTTTCAGCAAGTCCATCATACATATGAACTCTCTTGAATGGTGGAGTAAAGTCAACTTCGTAAACTGGCTCAGTGTTCGGTCCATTAGGATGGTATTCGATTTTGTGTGTTCCCTTGATAGCCAAAACCATACTACTGAGAAGATCTTCTGTGAGCTGAATGACATCTTCATAATCAGCGTAAGCCATGTAGAACTCGCAAGTAGTAAACTCAGGATTATGAGTCAAGTCGATTCCTTCGTTACGGAAAAGACGTCCAACTTCATAAACACGATCGATACCACCAACCACGAGCATCTTGTGGTATAACTCTGGAGCAACCCGCAAGAAAAGATTCATATCCAAGTCGTTATGATGGGTAATGAACGGCTTCGCAGTAGCTCCTCCCGCAATTTGATTCATGATCGGCGTTTCAACTTCAAGAAAGCCGAGATTATCAAGGAAGCGACGGAGGAAAGTGATAATCTTGCTGCGGATAACAAAGTTATCTTTCACACGTGGATTCAAAATGAGATCCAGGTAACGTTTGCGGAATCTGGAAAGCGCATAATTATGATAAATGTCATCAACAAATGTATCTTGAAAATTTACCTCAACTCTTTGTCTTTGAGCCCGAAATGGGAATGTGGCAGCATATGAAGGCACGGTGTCAACTGCAAAACTTCCTTTGGAATCAATGACAACTCTCCAGCCTTCGTTCTTGTGGCCTGACCGGTGAATCCGACAATATCTCCCCGCTTGATGCGATCATGTAACGTGACAAAGTCGACATCGCCAGTGTGGAATTTGGCGTTCGCCATGATTTGAATTCGAGTTCCTTCGCCATGAATGTCGTAGAAAACAAGCTTTGAACCCGACTCGCGCTTGGAATGAATGCGTCCAGCAACCGAGACGATTTCTTCAGCAACTTGCTCATTCTCAAGAGGCGAGTACTTTGCGATGAAATCAGTCAATGAAATAGTGACGTTGAACTTATGCGGGAATGGATTTTCTCCCGCAGCTCTGCGTGCTTCGATCATCCGAACCCTCATATTGAAATATTCTTGAGGATCTGAAGGATCTGCTTCCCGAGGAGCTTTCGGAGCATCAGCAACAGCGACATTCAGTTTAGCGGCATCCTTCTCAAGTCTCTCCTGTTCTTTCTTGGCCTGCTTAGCAAGTCTTTTTTGCTCACTGAAAATTACAAATCTGATTATTGCTCGACTGGCCAGATGGATCTGAGGACACATCGACTAACCGAGTGTTTTTGCTCAGAAAGGCGCAGATCCCAGTATACGATGGCGACTTTTGTCGCAAAAATGAGACAGCCGATCGGCTCAACAGTGACTGAATTGTCAACATCGTTTTACCACTTACTTCTTACTCAATTTTGCCCCTGGCTCACTCATTGCCGTGTCAAAGCGGTTTGTAGACAGCTGAAAATAAGTGAATAACAATTTAGAAGAATGTAATCAACGTTGAAATCAGTAAAAAGTAAGTTTATCAAAAAATTACTGAAATGATCCTAAAATTGCTAAGAATGCTTTCATTTCAGCTGTAACAATTCAATTTGTAGATTGGCCACGATTGTTAAAAACTATGAAGCACGTGTTCGAAGAAAATATGGCGTTTTTCGATCAGAAAAGCGGAAAATGGGCTGAAAATGAGCCGAAATGCTCGCCGCGCCCTAAAATTTTTGTAGTGTTCGAAATTTTGCAGTGGGGCGCGCTTGTACCTCACAACGATCCACACTTCTTCGCGGCGCAGGCTCCCGGAAAAAGCGATGTTGGTGGTCGTGAATGTGGACGATAAATATGGTTAGTGTTGAATTCGTCCAACATACAATAATTCAACTTATTCGGATCGTAAAATGCTCGTAAAAACACTATTATATTGTCCCAATCTGACGAAAAGTGTTGAAATTCCCTCTGATAGGTGAACAAGCACAAAAGAATTACTCACTCTTCCCCGAAGTTGAGCGAAAAACGAAAACTATTCAATTTTTTGAACGTTGCTCAAGATTGTTTCTGGTATAACGAAAAATTTTTACGTTTTGGATTTTCAAAACTTCATTGCATGAAGAAATGAATATGTTGAGAGGAGATCGGAGAAGCTGAAACCGTCTATTTTCTGTTTAAAGGCGCAGAGGCAAATGTACATGATATCTCGCCACGCTTACCGTAGTTCTAATGTTTTTCTCTCTGCGTGTCTGGCCACTTCCTTCAATCACTTTTTCTTGTCTTCGTAATATTTTACGACTACAAACTTTCACAGGCACCATTATGCCATTTTCTGGAAGTTTCACGTCATTTGGGAGATTGACAAATCTTTGACACATGCGTAAGGTTTCTACCTTCCTCTGTTTCGTGTATACAGGCTTTTATCTGAGCCTCAAAAATGAAAAGCAATAGGAAAAATCATTCTATGGATTTTCGATCTTAGATGTGTGATCATTTCTTCTCCAACTGTCTCTCAAATGATATCACAAAAGCCGCAAGTTGGTTTTCCTCGGCACGTGGAAAAACTGAACTTTGCTTCTAAGTCAATATTTCGAAGAAATGTTTTTGTACTAGTTTAAATTCCTTTTTTGCTACAGTTTGTCTCGAGCCGTGCATCTGATTATCAGAATCAGAAACGATACCGTTAACGGTAAAACTTCATTTGCTTTCGAAATGTTTTGTGTGCATACTGTCAAACAATTGCAATTGCGCTCTGCTGTTTTCCAGCAAAAGTTTTCTTTCCGCATCTCTTTTCTTAGATTAAATTCTTAATGCTATTTTAGATTTCAGGAATGAAACTTTTCTGATGGAAAAATACACATTCCCTTGTAACTATTTCAGTGAAAGTTCACGTCACTTTATTTTAATTTATCTACTATTTTCGCGGCCCTTTTCTCAGACTAAACGTACATTTTAATATCGCTTTATTCTTCAGTTTTGTGTTGACACTTTTCAGCTTCTTTTCAACATGATAGTTTTCAGGAAAATGCTTTCATCATCTGCACACGCTCTCCGTCGTGGATTCGCTACATCCGTGGCTCTTTCCAATAAAGATGCATTCATTGTCGGAGCCGCTCGTACTCCAATCGGTTCATTCCGCTCCTCACTCGCCTCAGTCACAGCTCCAGAACTTGCATCTGTTGCTATCAAAGCTGCATTGGAACGTGGATCAGTAAAACCAAGTTCAATTCAAGAGGTGAGTCTTTAAGCGTTCTTCATTATCAAAAACTGAGGGATGAATAAATTATCTAAAATTGAGAAGACAGTTAACTTTGTAATTCTGATAATCCTGTATTTTTCGAGGTGTTTCTCGGGCAAGTCTGTCAAGCCAATGTTGGGCAAGCTCCAGCTCGCCAAGCAGCTCTTGGAGCCGGACTCGATCTCTCCGTTGCTGTTACAACTGTCAACAAAGTGTGCTCTTCTGGATTGAAGGCTATCATTCTCGCTGCTCAACAAATCCAAACAGGACATCAAGATTTGGTGATCGGAGGAGGTATGGAGAGCATGTCACAGGTTCCCTTCTACGTACCACGAGGAGAAGTTCCATACGGAGGATTCCAAGTGATTGTGAGTTGAATTCTGTAAGGGGCTTTTTACAAAATTCTTCTTAGGATGGTATCGTAAAAGATGGACTTACGGACGCATATGACAAGATTCATATGGGAAACTGCGGTGAGAAAACATCGAAAGAAATGGGAATCAGTCGCAAAGACCAGGACGAATATGCCATCAACAGCTACAGAAAGTCTGCTCAAGCATGGGAGGTCGGTTCAGCTGATTGTTCTTTGTGTTGTTCGATAAGGTGTTGTTTAGAACGGAAACATCGGGCCAGAAGTGGTGCCAGTCAACGTTAAGTCGAAGAAGGGAGTCACAATTGTTGATAAAGACGAAGAGTTCACTAAAGTCAATTTCGATAAGTTCACTACACTCCGTACTGTTTTCCAGAAAGGTTAGCTCTTATACCTCATTCATAGATTAAATGTGGTAGTTTAGATGGAACTATCACGGCCGCCAATGCATCCACACTCAATGACGGGGCAGCTGCAGTTATTGTTGCATCACAAGAAGCCGTTTCAGCTCAAAATCTGAAACCACTTGCCCGGATCCTAGCTTATGGAGATGCTGCTACTCATCCGCTCGATTTCGCTGTTGCTCCAACCATGATGTTCCCGAAAATTCTCGAAAGAGCAGGAGTGAAGCAGTCCGATGTTGCTCAATGGGAAGTAAATGAAGCCTTTTCATGCGTTCCTCTTGCGTTCATCAAGAAACTGGGAGTTGATGCGTCTCTTGTGAACCCCCACGGTGGAGCTGTTTCAATTGGTCACCCCATTGGGTAAGTTGCCCTATCAGTTGACCGTTCTTTCCGCATTCTTATCAGTACATTGTTATCGATCCCTTTTCAGAATGTCCGGAGCCCGCCTCATCACTCATCTTGTTCACTCACTTAAAAGCGGCCAAGTTGGAGTTGCCGCCATTTGCAACGGAGGTGGTGGTTCTAGCGGAATGGTTATTCAAAAATTATAGATCGATATTTAAATATTGTATTTTCGATTTTGGTAGAAATGTCGTCATTAGTTGTAATTATTGCCCTCTTGTTCATATCGAAGTTCCGGTAAATAGTTCTTATTATATATATATTTTTTTGTTGTTGCACATACTGGCTTTGAACCTTTTAAATTTCTCCTACCTAACGAAGTTTTATATCAATTAAACGAGTCAATTCAGCCTCATAAAGAATGCCCGATAAAAAGGTATACATTTTGAGCGGTGCTCGTACCCCGATCGCATCGTTTCGATCATCATTTGCAAACTTCGGAGCTGTCGAACTTGGAACTGTTGCTGCTAAATCGGCTATCGAGAGATCTGGTGAAAATAAATATTTCTTTTCGATCCTAATTTTAAAAATTTTCAGGGGTCGCACCAGAGAAAATTGAGGAAGTGATTGGAGGATGCGTTCTTCCCGCTGGTCTTGGTCAAAATGTCGCTCGTCAGATTGCTTTGTCTGCTGGACTCCCAGTGACTACACAAGCCGTCACAATCAACAAAGTTTGCTCTTCTTCAATGAAGGCTCTTGTCACTGCAGCTGTGGAAATCAAAGCTGGATACTATGACACTATTTTAGTTGTAGGAACTGAAAATATGAGTCAAGTACCTTTTTACTTGCCACGTGGAGAACTTCCATATGGAGGAGTGAAAACTACTGATGGAATTGCAAAAGATGGTCTTGAAGACATTAAGGAGAAAGGACCAATGGGTTTGTGTGCTGAGAAGACTGTACGTGATTATGGAATCACTAGAGAAGAGCAAGATGCATACGCCATCGAAAGTTACAAAAAGGCTGCCAATGCATGGAGTTCTGGAAAATTCTCCGAAGAAGTAGTTCCAGTAGTTGTCAAAACAGCTCGTTCAGAAGTTGTGGTTACTGAAGATGAAGAATACAAGAAACTTATTGAGTCAAAGGTGTCTTCCCTAAAACCAGTCTTTATTCGTGATGGATCAGGAACGATCACTCCTGCAAATGCATCATCTCTGAACGATGGAGCCGTTGCATCTGTTATCGTCGGAGAATCATCGCTTCCAGCTGGAGCAAAACCACTTGCCGAGCTAGTTTCATTCGCTGAAGCTGGAAGAGATCCTATCGATTTCACTGTTGCTCCCGTAGATGCCGTTCGTAGTCTTCTGAAAAAAACTGGCCTCCAAGTTTCTGATATTGCTTTATGGGAATTGAATGAGGCATTCGCTGTCACCGTTCTGGCATTCATCAAGGAACTTAACATCGATCCAAATGTTGTTAATATTAAGGGAGGGGCTGTCGCAATTGGACATCCATTGGGGTAAGATAATCTTCCCTTTCCGTCTCATGTTTTTGAGATTCAGCTTGGGATTCTAGAAATTTTGTATTCATTCAGAATGTCCGGACTTCGAATCGTCAACTCTTTGGCATACTCATTGGCTCCCGGACAGCTTGGAATTGCTGCTATCTGCAACGGAGGAGGAGAGGCCACAGCCGTTCTTATCAAGAAACTTTAACTAGTAAATAACGTATGTACTGTTGTACGGTTAACTACAATCATCATTCCTTTGGTTCATTTTTACAAAATTTTATTCAATTATTTTTATCGCAACTAGCTATATACTGTTATTCTTGTTCAATAAATATTCATAAGTGTACAAACGATTTCGAAACTTGAATGCATCTTATAGGAAAGAATAAGAAGCCAGGTTATTTCTTCGCCGGCCTACTCTCGCACCTGCAGTCACCATGGCAACAGCCTGCTTCTTTCTTTTCTCTGCTAACATATGGCTCATAATATTGCTTCACCAACTGCATACTCCTCTCTATTCCTAACACTCATAGCCATTAAATCCATTTTAAATGTCGAACGAAGAAGTACAAAAAGAACAAGAAGAAAGTCATCAAAATCTTCTGACAAATCGTGAATTCCGAACTTTATACCGTAATATCATGGGTGATACAAAGACTCAAATCAATATTCATCAAGCATACGCAGTGAGTTTAGAAGAATAAATTTTTGAAAACAAGTTTTTGAAAAACTCAGATATTGAACTGTGCTGGTAGAAATGTAACATCCACACATTTGCTTAACCAATGGAAATATCTAGGAGGTACTGTATCTCGTAAACGATGTTTTCCTTGATAAATTGTAATTCAGAAAGAATCGCGGTAGATCGTCTTTATGACATCTACATGAAAACAGAGGAAGTTGTATTGGAAGGGAATGAGTATGAAAAAGCGGTCAGGACAAAGAAAATGACTGTTGATGATGTTGTTAACAGTGTGGTGAGCTATCATATTCTCAGCATTATTACAAGCTATGCTTTAGAAAAAAGGATCATTAGTTGACAAGCAATATCTAGAGTATTTTCTCAAAGACATGGTGAATCAAGACGGATTTTTGGATATTGGAGAACTACTCACAACTGTTGCCCAATCAAAATTTGAAGCTCTGAAGATTGTATCCGGTTCGTAGGTCAACTGTCAAAATAACCTAAAATATCATTAGTTTCAGGTCCAAGAGTAGAAGAGAATGAAGAATTTGTTGTAAGTTCGACTAAAATTCCATTGAGATTTCGTATCCAAAATTTAGCTCAAAGTACGTGGATGCATGACAGTCTACCCTAAAGTTCAATGCATTTCCTATTTAATAGATGTGGATCAACCGACTTTCTGTGAGCTCACACTTTGCCTAGCCAATAACAGTGAGTAAATTGGCGTATTTCTTCATTTTTTAGTTTCAAATCAGGTGATGTTCCTCCGGATAGATTCAACAATGATTTGTTCCTTGTGGTTTATAATAGAGAGCAAGAGTTAATTGGATTGACACGACATGTAGTTCATGGGAAATATAGTACTGGAATGATGACAGTTCATCCTGGAGATGAAGTGATGATTGTTGGAATGGGAACAACAATGAATAGAAAGAAATCGTCGACAGACAGGGTCGTTCTCATTGAGGAGAATCTTAAACTGAGTAAACGATTCAGGTGCGTTGAACCAAAAATACAAGCAATAATTAAGATTTGTTCTCCAGAACAACTCTAATGAACATATTTGATTCATTCGATGTGGATCAAGACGGACTTCTGAATATGCAAGAGATGAACTTTTACACAGTAGCCAGTGGGGATGCGGAGCTAACAGACCAAGATTGGACAGTCTACATGACAAGTTTCGAGAATCGCGATGGCGGTTTGACGATGGGTGGATTCATAAAAATTCATGAAGTGGAAGCGAATGATCCAGAAGAAAATGCTGTAGCAGACTTATGGGCTTCATTGCATAATCTTGGATATGATTATCAACTTTCTTCTGTTTATGGATGTTCTTATGATATTGAAGCAACGACGAACAGAACGTTGAAAATGATTCCAAGGTTGCAATACGTTGTTAAAGAACACAGAGCTTTGTGAGTTCTTCTCCAAGTACAGTAGGGTTACTGTAGATACCGTATCTCTTTATTGTTCGAAAATATTAAAAGCTTACCGAAATCCCTCTATTTCAGTATTCTGGAGCATCTTTATCATCTGGGCGAAGAAGATGATCGCTTTGAAATTCATCCACACCTCTTCAAAACTGATTATTTTGGTCTTCTGATTGCAAGAAGAGAAGATCCATATTCGAAAGAAACATATCGTATTCATATCAGTTCACGGGATAATTTGAAAATCAACTTTCCGCATCAGGTTGATCATTTGATAAGACTTGCAGATTCCGATAGTGAATGGGTGTGTTACTCCCTGTTAACTATATTATTTATATTTTAGTTTTAGGTGCTCATAGCTTCATATACTTTAACTGAACCAACTGCTCAGTTGGAATACGAGTTGGTCAAAGTACAGAGCGCATCGAATTCTACATCTCCCTCCCTCCCGCGAGCTTGATTCTTCAATTTTAATGTTGAATATTTATTTGAGGAAAACTTAAAATAATCAAACATGAGATTTATAAAATGTTTCGAACCGATTGTATTGATGAATGAGAATGTTAAAATGAGGTAAAGCGTAGAAGTTCGATAAAATGAAAAATTCAGACTTGTGCAAAAAACCCTCGTAATTAACGAGATGGGTGCCAGTATTCTTCCAAATGATCCTTATTCTTGCGGTAGCACTTTTCTCCGTATCTGAATAAAAATTTAAACGTTTCGTTTAATTGAATTTCGAGTTTTCACTACGAAACACAAGTGGCCGTTGTTCTTACCGGCAAGCCTCCATATCAGGTGGGCATTCCTCCTTTTTCATTATGTTTCCATCGTTTCCACGTGGACGAGTTCTTGTTCCTTGTACTACTTTCTTTGGTGAATTCTCCTTGAATGAAGCCTCTTCGTCTTCATCAGATGAAATCTCTGAAACATCTTCAGATTCAGATCCACTTATTTCTTCGTCCCCGTCTGTGTCGCTATCAGATCCTTGTTCATCCTCTGATTCCGATTCAGACATTTCTTTTTCGCTGAAACGTATATAAAAGGAATAGGAATGAGCAGTGATTCAAAGAGGACGGGCGGATTCATAAACTACTTTATTAGATAAAATTTAAAATATTAAGCAGAACATATATGATTACCTCTCGTCATCATCTGAATCTTTCTGGCTTCTCGATTTTTTGGCCTTAGGTTCTTCAATATGTTTTTTAGTTCCGCTCGACTTTTGTTGTTGCTCGAAACTATTGTTGTAATATCTGAAGTGTCGTCATTAAAAACTCTTTTATAAAAATGAAATCCAACTTTTCAACAACTTGATCCAATCCATCTGAGTCGAACACCATTGGTGCTTTAGCATGAACACCTTTGAGGATTGTTGAAGCATTAGCTCCGGTATCTAGCTCCTTGCGAATCAAGCGTATAAGAACCTCCAATTCATCGTGGCGCAGTCTCTTCGCGGCAAACTTTAGATGGTTGAGAACACTATCCTCATCTTCAAGATTGGCAAGTTTGTCCAAATAACGTTCGATTTTTTGGAGACTCCATTGTCCTTTTTCATTCGTAACTTTTTTTTCGTGAGCATGTGAGATAGATAGTGCTACATCACCGCTTTTTGTGATATATTTTTGTATTTTGGCCTCATCCATGTCGAGAATCTAGAATCAAAAATTTTCAGATTGAAGCTTTATAATTTTCAATACTTTGGCAAAACACTTGGTCAGTTGATCATCGGACACATTATAGTTACGATCGTCAGAATCACGAATGAGAAATGAAAGCCATAGCTTCACATCGCCATCAAATCCTTCTTAAAGATAGTTTTTATAGTAATGATTTTTTCGTCCTCAACTCACTCTTTTGAAGAAGGGAAGTAATAGCTGCTGATTTTTCAGTGTTTTTGTTGATGTCCTTTAGGATTGCACAGATTTTGACAAACTGAAAACTTATAAAACTTTTAGAATCAATGTTAAACTCTGCTTACTTTGTAGAACGAGTTGAACTCTGATTCTTCGTTGAATTCAGTTGGTTTTTTGCTCTTTACAGTTTCACCATTCTTTCTCTTTCTGGATGGAGTCTCTTCAACTACATCCTCCTTTTCTACTTTCTTCTTTGCTGGTGTTTTTTTGGGCTCTACTGGTCCATCTTTGCTTCTTTTCTCCGAGAGTTCATCAACTAGTTTTTTGATCTCATCCTGATCTTCTGCATTTAGTTCTTCGAATCCTTCTATTTCTTCAATATCGTCAATTACTTTTGTGGTTGGTCTTGCTTTGAAAAGCATTTCGAACAAACAATTGGTATGAAAGTATTGCTTCATATCTGGAGGTGGCTTGCTTGGATCCTTGGCGGCAATGAAGAAGTTTGGCATGATTTTTCCCATTCGCAAGATCCCTTTTTCTAGTTGCATTTTACATTTCTGACACTTGGAGACTCGTTTCGAGTAGTCGGTACAGAACCTTGGTGGAACAGAAGACGCCATCTGAAATGTTATTGTGAAATCAGTTGAAGGCAAAAAAAACGATAATGTTAGTTTTACGAACTTCAAAAAAAAAAGGTCACAAAACAATTGATAAAATTTATTAACTTTTATTAACCCCGTTATGTTCTCAATTTTCGGCTAGAAAGGCTAGTATTGAAATTACAAAATGAAATAGTATACATAATTTGTTAGGCAACTAAAGAAAAGAGTCAATAAGAAAATCAATGAGCAGTTCAAAAAAGAAAGTGCGCGGGAATTCACAGAGTTCCACGTGAGACACAAGAAGACGATGCATATTCACGGCCATATGGCGAGTAAAGAGGACAACAAGAAAAATTGTGTGTATTGGAGATTGCAGAGAATGTTGTGAAACCATTCACCGTTGTTATACACCAAAAAACGTTCTGATCATTGTCTCGGCAGCAAGACCAGGAGTGATTTTTCCACTTCTGATGTCATTTTCCAGTTTAGGAGCCTGAAAATAAAAATTATTTTGAAAAAAAGTACTAATAAATAAATAAACACTTACTAAGTGGGCGATTTTTGGATGTTTCTGAAAAACAGCCATAATTTCATCTTTTACATGGTTCCACATCCACGTCTTCATTTGATCTTGACGTCTTCGCTCTAAATCTCCAGATTCTCCGATTGTATCCCAAAACTCGTATAGACTGGAACACACTTCCGACACCGATTTCTTATCCATAATTGAAGATCTCAAAACTTTTGGACGCCAAACATCCAGTCGCGGTCTCATGAACTTCGAAGCCGAAATATATTCCGCTTGTGTCATCTTCGCCTTTGCTTTCAAATCTCCATCATCTTTTGTGACGACAAGAAGATCACTCATTTCCATTATTCCTCGCTTTACTCCTTGAAGTTCGTCACCGTGGGCAGGCGAGAGTAGAAGACACATCATATCGCACATATCGGAAACTGAAGTTTCCGACTGGCCTACTCCAACTGTTTCAATGATAACAATATCGTATCCAGCGCCTTCGCACAATATCACAGCTTCGTGTATTCCTCTAGTGACACCTCCAAGCGAGCCAGAAGTTGGCGACTGACGGATATATGCTTTCGGATTCCTTGACAACTCTTGCATTCTTGTCAGGTCACCAAGAACAGATCCTCCAGTCATAGCACTAGTTGGATCGATTGTAAGAACTGCTACTTTCTTCCCACGGTTTTCAGTCAGCTCCGCCCCCAATGCTTCAATGAACGATGATTTACCTACGCCGGGACTTCCAGAAATTCCGACTCTGAAGATCATTGCATCTCTTCCATATTTCTTGTACTTCTCTCTTTCGTCGTCCAAAACCATTTTCAGGAGCATATTACCTTGTGCTCTTTTCGTAGGGTTTCTGGATTCTACAAGTGTGATCGAAGAAGCTAGAGCCGCACGACTGCCACCCATCAGCTCTTTAAATAGTCTCTGAACCGCTGGGTCATCCGAAGTTACTGTGTCATCCCAATGAACGCGTGAATACTGTTCCAACAAACTATCAAACGGTATCGACTTTTGAACTCCTACAGTAGACGGAATATATGGTTTTGAGGATGTTGATACAGCTAGTGATGAATATCTGTAAACTTTATGCGTAAAAACATAGGCGAGTCAGTGTAATTACCTATAGGTAATTGGAGCAAGTCTGTAGGCTCGAAGTAGTGGTTTCTCTAACATCTGAAATACACAGTCAGGTCAACGGTGTTGACACAATCCAGTTGTCAAAATAGAGCGATCACGTGTTGCCTTACACGTTTCAAAAATCAACAACAAAGCAATACAAGTTTAGTAAACAGTGAAATTCATTCGGTTTTAGTCCAATTATTGGTTCTGACAAGGAGTAATTGAAAGCTTGATATCTTCACTAGAGTAAAGTATTTTTTAAAAAGTAAGAGATCTAAGATTGAAGAAGATATATGTGGATTAATTTACAGGTTAGTTATGATGGAGAAGGGTATATGGAAAGGTAATCAAGTAACCAGTTCAATGTTGATTACGAACTAGGAAACAATTTCTACAGCTAGTCGGTGTGGAGTATTCGTTCAATACAATTATCTAAAGGATATAAATTATTGAACTGTGATCAGAGTTTCATTTCAATCACATCAGGTCTTCCACGCCACGGGATTCAATCAGTAACTTGTCCCAGTCGATCTTTGCTTGAAATACTTCTTGCTCGAGCCATTTCTCATAGCCCTTCTTGAACTGGCGTCCTAGTAGCACATTTGAACCAAGAACTGAGTGAGCACACGTGTCGACAGGTTCGAAATCGCGCATATCAACCCGATTCAGATAGTCATCTCCTGGCATCGGAGCATCGTTCACTTCTACAAGCGTTGCAATTGCAATGATGAAAACTATATTTTTTTAAACTTACCAATAGCAAATTGAGGATAAAGCTTTGAATATCGTCTGCTATGAAAGCGCTCGATACATGCTTTAATAAGGCTATCTTCTTTTTGATAATCACATTTCCGTTTGATATCGGATGCGAAAGCCCAATCATCAGTCATTCGGTGGCGTACTCGAGAGTAAATAGCCGATATTATATCCATGTTACTTTTTCGCCATTGTCGTCCGAGATATCGCGATTGCATTTTTATCGCTTTCAACACGTAAAGTTGTAAAATCGAGACTCGCACTTTGAATAACCTTTTCAAAACTGGCGCAGATTTGAAAACCATCAGCATCTTAACTCTGTCGTTCTTTGCCTTAACCAACTTATTCAGAAGACGAATTAGGTTAATCGCGAAGAACACATTACGCCACATGAAATAGGGACCTGAACCCGGAGGACGTGGTTCCTCTATGTTATCCTGAGTCAAGATAGGCCATTCTTCTGTAACGAATTTTTGGCAATTTTAGACAGCAAGGATGACTTACCATTGTTTCTAACGTAATGGTAAAGGCATTGTGGGTAGTTGTAAGCGTAGATTTCATGTCTTGACTGAATGAGTTTGTTGGTGTTCTGTAACAGAAAATAATGAAAAGTTGGAGACAGCAGTCGATCAGCATTGGTCAAGTTTTGAATCCTGCACGTATCTTTCACATGCCGATTTTTGAAAAAAGAAACCCAGAGAAATGAAACATCTAGAGCGACAATTGAACTTTGGTAAAACAAGATCGCGTTTGGAACTTTTGCCGGAACTATTATATGTCTCACCTGATCAAGAAACTTTAAAATCAGTGGGATTCCATTCACATACACTATCTGCTGACAGATGAATTCAAACTGATAAATGTGGTTGAGCTTGAAGTGTTTGACGAGAAGCAGAAGAATAGCCGACAGTGATTTCACTATGATCTCCTTGTGCCTGTTAATATCAATGGCAAGTCGGAACCCTTCTTCTAACGGAGATGAGGTTGAATTATCGAGAGAAATTGAATTCGAAAGGATGTCAGAAGCTTCCATTTCAGGTGTCAGGCAATCAATCAAAACGTTTAAACCTTCGTGTCTGGCTTTTGTCGATGGCACGGATGATACCATGACTTTGACTAAAGCGCAAATATATTGGCTCAGGTTCGGTAGTATTTTTCTGTACAATGTCTCTGTTTTTGTTTCTGGAATTTCTTCCTTCATCGAAAACAAGTAACGATTCAACTGCTCGTCTCGTTTTACTTGTAGTTCCGTCAATGATGTATACTTGTTTTTTCTGAGAATATCAACTGCCCCACAAAAAGCTGGAGGTAGACCAAAGAGCGATGTATCATCTCCGGCTTCGAAATCATAATTGAAGTATTTGAGCCGACCTTTTTGGATAAAATCCTCGATGTCTTGAGCATTGGTTTTGCATTTCCACGGCAAATTTTTCTTTTGAACAACTGGAAAAACTGGCGATCCAACACGTGGGGTTTGTTCGCCACTTCCTTGCCGGAAGTTTTGTGAACTCTCAGGAATCGAAGGAGCTGATGACGTGGCACTCGGCGAATCTTCTTTTTTGGAGGCTACCGTAGAAGCTTCAGAACTAGCATCAGAGTAGGCGTCTTCATCTTTTGAATCATCATTATAGGCCATCTGCCTAGCCATCATTCCGGCTCTTGCTAGGCTTCCAGCTCTATGAGCCATGTTTCGAACATGTTCTTGGTCTTTGGCGATGAATGCTGCTTGTGATGCCGCCACAGTGATAGTATCTTCCATTATATCCAATCCAGCTGCGATTCTCTTCTCTCTTTTTTTGGCAGCTAATTCTTCCCATCCTCCAAGAGACAGTAAGAGAATTTTCCAAATCAATAAAACGATTTTCTTGATTGGAAAGTGTGGAGCAGTTCCAATATAGAATGGATGAAGCATATCAAACAAGACAATAAGCAATGGTTCATTCCCATTCTCAATTGGCTCTTGAACTTCTTCGCGGAACGCTTTACGTAATTCAATGTCTTCGTCAGTTTCATCTTCTCTTCCTGACCTTTCATCTAGTATCTGCACGATCATATGATAGATTCCAGCAAGAATCACGCGAAGCATTTCATTATCAACCATGGTAGGCAACTGTCGACTACGCCACTTTTCAGAATCAGAGAGATCCGCCAAACTGGCATTTCTGCTACTTCTGGAGCTAGCTTTTGATATTCTTCCGTCATTCGGTGGACTTTCGAAAGGTTCTTTGATTTCGGTCATGAGAAGTGTACAGAGAGCCTAAAGAATTGTACATGAGAAGTGAGGAAAGATTTTCTCTACCTGGAAGATGCCATTCTTGTAACATTTGAACGAATTTTCGATGGCACGATGATAAACCAAAGTCGGACCTTCCGGATCCATTTCTCTGGTTTTACGAATAGGAACATTCATCAACAACTTCTGGTCATATTGATATTCGATTTCATCGTTCTCTAATGATGCGAAATCCGTAGCAGATCCCTAAAACTCTTTTTTTAATCTAGGTGTATCAGCTGAAGAAGAAATAATACCTGTAGAAGGAATAGAATGATCCGGGCTGATTTCAGGCGAACTTCTAAGTCTGCGCTTTCCATTCTTGAGCACAGATCTTGGATAATATAACTCTTCTGAGTGTTGCTGAACTCTTCAAACGCCGATGGGAATTGCTCATGCTTTCCGTCCTGAAACAATTCTTAAAATCGATTTAGTTTGAAGTAGTTCACAACTTACATAAGATCCATCAATATACTCTTTCCAATTGTTAATGTTGATTCCGAACTCTTCTATTTCAGAATAACTGTAGAGTTCCGCCATTTCGCGGATTCCAGTATCACTATCACCATATTCGAAATCAAGATCTTTATCAATAGTTGCCACCTGAAACACTCAACGCTGATTTTTATATTTCCTGAAACTACGCATAACATGGAATTATAGAAAAAACACGAACATTGTCATTGCTTTCATGATGAATGAATCCACCGTAGGCAGGAGTTATCATTGGCTGGGCTTCTTTTAACTGTTTCAACTTCAAGACATTTGCCGACCGTCTTGCTGCTAGCGACGATTCGGAGTATTCAACTTGATCATCGTCAGCACTTCTCCTTTCCTTGTCTCCGTAAACTGGAACTTTGAGAGATATGAGCTTTGCTTGCAATAGAAGCTAAAAACCATACCGTCTTCAGCAAAGTTTGGCCTGATTCCCATTACATCTAGTTTTTAACGTGCACACTGAAACGACCTCCCATTTTTAAAATTATGTATTAAAAAAATTTTTTTAAAGAATAACGATTTGAAAACGAGTTAAATTTCTCGAATATTTCCAATTTCTTTTTCTCAATCCCGAATTCCATAAAGAAAAAGCCTAGGGTGCTCGGGTTGCAGCGCGAGACACTAAACAATATCCGTTACGACACTCCGAAGTAACGGTTAGATGTGCAGGCGTACCGTAGGTTTCCTCAAAGCATTCGTTTTACTGAATTTTTAACTTCTTTTTTGATATTTTTACGCTGGCCTACGACTTTTTTTCATCAAAAAGCATTGAAAGCATTAAAAAAATCGATAATTCAACATCCATCAATTTTTCCGTTCTTATTTTTATCGAATCGCTCACCAATTTTCAAACCATATTTTAGGATTTCAACTTACATGATTCTCTCGTTATGAATTATCCATTGAGACTAATAGTGTTTTCAGGTAAAAATGGCTGATGCTAGAAGACCATCTGCCCCATCCACCGGACGGTAAGCTTTTCCAGTGTTCAGTAGCTTTGCGAGTCGATGTTGCAAAAATTCACGGCAGTATTTTGATTATGAATAAGAAAAAATCGCATATTAAACATTTTTGGAACTTACTGTTTAAAAAAAACAACCTATTTTTTGTCGTGAATTTTTTTCCTACCTTAACGAGAGTTTTTTCAGTCTTTACGTCAAAGCTATCTTCACCGGATTCAAGAGAGGACTCCGCACCCAATCCGAGCACACCTCTTTGTTGAAGCTCGATGGAGTTTTCAACAAGGAAGACGCTGCTTTCTACACCGGAAAGCGTGTTGTCTACCTCTACAAGGCCCACAATAAGACCTTGGTAATTTTTTAAATACACTGAGCATTATAAAATTGGTCTCTATTTTCAGAAAACTGGACACACCGTTGCCACTCGCACTCGTGCTATTTGGGGAAAAATCACTCGCCCACACGGAAACGCTGGAGCCGTCAGAGCCAAGTTCCATCATAACATTCCACCAACTGCTCTTGGAAAGAGAATTCGTGTGGTATGTTTTCGAAGTGTTTTGAAATAGAATTGTGGTTGTTTCAGCTTCTCTACCCATCCAACATCTAATTGGTGATCATCTGTTATTGTTATTCTTTGCAGTTGTTTAATAAACAGTTGTGAAATTGAACTTATGTTTCCTTCTTTAGGAAAAGTGGTAACAATTTGCAAGAACTGCCTTAAAACTTGTCAATACCGATGAAGTAGTCCTAGCTGTTATTTGAGTGTAGGATTTCGGTGAAGTACAACAGAAGTTTTTCTAATTTTTTATCAACAGAACATATTTAGGAAACAATGGTTTACCATAGCATTTGTTTTGAAGGTTAATCTAATTGATGAGTAACATTTTCGGAGTGATGATATTGTCGACGATCTTGATAGTCAGGGTTCGCTTCATTCTGTTGCGAAGTTGATACGTCACTGGTGAATGGGGTCTAGAAATAATCTTTGTAAAACTCGAACACTGAAACACCCACTTGTGGCATGATGGTAGTGGCCGTAGTTCTAAGTGAATCAATCGAAGAGAACACTGTTCTGAACATATGACAAAGACTGAAGTTGGAAATTCCGGGTCCACAGGTTGGACAGACTCTTCCGATGTACCAGTACAAGGCTATAAGCGCTATGAAATGGGCCACGGCGAACCAGAAGTGAATTAAGAGCAGGATCGCCAAGTTTACGAGGAACTGAAATTGAAGTTATTGTTTGTCCTTATTCTCATAACTAACTCCCAAAAAAGAAATGTATCTGTTGCTAAACATAGAATACCAAGTGGCTTCTTGAGTAATGATTCCAGTTTCTGTTTCTTCAGTGCTTGTTATATTAGCATCTCGTCGTTCTGGGAAAAGCTCATTGAGATCATTCATTTTGGTTGTTGAACCATATCCGACAGTTTCCACTTCAGAAGCGTGTTGAACGCTGGCAAGGTCGTAGCTCATGGCAAGAGACACGTATGAATAATTCACATATGCATAAGTAATCAAGAAAGGCATCGTCGACAGTATAGCGAGCTGATTGAGGTCCCCGAGAAGCACGAACAGAGAAGCCACACCCATCAGAAGGTATCCAGCGAGCACAGGATTATCGTTTGGCCCTACCTGAACATTAAAAATGAATCATAAAGAAGTCTTGATTTAATGGTTTACCCCTCTGGCTAAAACATTCAAACATGGTATGATTCCTTCTTCAGCGATCCCTTGCAAAACACGTGGTGTTCCTAGCAATGATCCAACGGTTGAAGATAGGGAGCAAACATATAGTCCTACGAGAAATACGATTCCTGTTAGGGCGACTTTTTCCGAAATCATCACGTCACAAAGTAGAGACATTCTATCACCTACTCCTCCGAGAATCATAATAAAAACGAAACAGATTGTAGAGCTCACACCAACTGCTGATAGTTCTCCCAATGGAATGCTTTTATGAGGGTCTTTAAGATCTCCACTCATATTAACACCAGCCAAGACACCAAGAAAATTGGCAAAGAAAACTCCAAATACTGTGAAGAAAGATTGTTCTGGAATCTGACGGGGAATTCCAACAACCGAACAGTTAACAGCTTCATAGTGGGATTCGGCATTCACTCTAATCCGTGCAGATGAGAAACGAAATACTCCAGATTCAGGCTCGCTGGTGAGGAGTGCTCCGAAAATAAAATCTGTGACGGCAAGAGCGATTGTCATGAGAAGGACAATCTGAAGGCGAACGACCCAAGTCACACCGGCGGTGTTTACAGCTGAAATATTATATTAATATTAATCTTGAATTCGAAATCATTCTAAAATCACTGAAATCACAAAGAATTTCAAAGAAATCAAAGAATTTCTTTCAGATTACTGTAGTAGTGTACGGTAGCTTACCCGTAAGAACCATGAGCGTCAAAATAGCAATTGCCTTGATCAGAAATTTGCTTTCCGATTCGAAAAAGTGAGCGACAGATTCTCCAAATCCAACAGCGACGAGTCCAGTTGCAACTGCTTGTCCAAATGCGTAAATGATCCCGACAGCACCACCGAGTTGATGACCGAGGACATGGGATACCAAGAAATATATTCCACCAGACTAAAATTAGTCTCGGGATGCATTGGAATTTAGTAGAGTTACCTCACCTTAATTTGGCATCTTTCCACAATTCCAATAGCCGAAAAAACAGTTATAAGGGCAAGAGAAGTACATATTCCAAGAAGTAATATGGAGTTGGCTACACCAGCTGTTCCAACAATCCATCCGAGACGAAGGAAAACAATTATACCAAAAATGTTGACCATAACAGTGGCAAAAACGCCATCCCAAGTACCGAATAAAACTTTATCCTTTGTTAGGATCGTTCTGAAAGTAATCCTAAACTTTTCAGCTTCATAACTCATTCTAATTCTAATTCTAGAAATTCACTCTTATCATATTAATTGTTAAACAATTGTCTATTAGAAGGAGTTACCGTAACCCTGACAAAAAAGAAATTGTCGAAACTCTTACGGCTTGCTCAAATCAGCAGGGATACGCTCCATTTTTTTTTCAGCCGTAAATAATTATAGTTGATGTTCCCATTCGACTTAGAGAAATAGATATTATAGTAGCTATCTTCAAAAACAGAAGGGTGGTGAAAGAAAAAAAAATGAAATGAAAGAAAAGAAAGAAAGGGGCCTTCAGATTTCATTACTTTTCTTCATTTTCTCTCGGAAAGGGATAATGAATGTATTAAGTCCGGAGAAGAGAAGGGTGGAAATTGAAAGTGGGTGAGTGTGTTCAATTTCAAGGGTGTCTTTCTTTTTTCAAAAAGAATTGAAAAGAGAATGATGAATTGAAGTATTTTCTTTCACGAGTTATCGCTTGATGAGTTTCTAGTCTCAACAGAGCCTTTTTTACCTATTTATTATATAAATAAATGAATCAAACCTCTGCCACCATGGTGCTTGTGATGAATCGACAGTTTCCCCTTGAGAAAAAATAGAATCAGGAGGTTCGACAACTACAGAATGCGAGGACGATGGTCCCGTCGCACTCATTCCGAACGAGAGGTGCGGTTCTGAGCCCAATTGAGAAAACGATGGTATGGATCTGAAATTTTTTTTACAATAACAAGTTATATAAGTAGTGATAGAGTAGGTTAATGTTTTCAACCGATTTGACTCTTCAGATCTACGTCTCTACCGTATTCTATTCTTTTTTCTCATAAGCTTCACTTACCGACAGTAGACTTTCATTTCAAAATTTAATAAAGGAAAAGGTTCAGAAGAACAGCACAACTATTGAAAGGAACACAACTTTGTTCCACTTTTTGTGGTCTTCGTATCTCAAGAAAAACACAATCTCAAAACTTAATCTTCTTTTATCTCTAGATCAAATCATCTTAATTTTCGAGATGATCTTTAGAAATATTATAAAGAACCAACTTTTTTTCTCATTGGGCTTATGAAAGAAAAGAAAAATTGAACCAAAAGTTTAAAAGAAATCAATGAAGCGTTAGTATATATTTTGAGATTCAACGACTGGAGACATAGTGATTGATTTATGAAGATTGGTAAGAAGAATGTTTAAATTAGGAGGTTCAAGTTAACCACAAGTCCCAGTGTTTCGTGTTATTTTTAGATCTTTTTCTAACATTATGAGAAAACATGGATGAATGGATGCAAGAAAAGAAAATAAATAGGCAGTGCTCACAACAAAAAGAAGGAAAATTTGTCTGCTCCTCTCAGTCCTATCTTGTCTATAATTCGGCACTTCCTCTGAAATTCGGTTTCAATTTCGGAATGAAAAAGAAGAGAAAAAAGAGAAGTGGAATGCAGAAGCGACACGATGGAGAAGCAACGTTATTGATTTGGAGAGCTCATGGCTCTTGCTCGAAGAGCATGTATGCGTGACGACGTGAAGAGAAAGAGAAGGAGGAAAACGAAAAAGGGAAAAGAGTAAAAACGAGAAACAGAAGAAGCTCTTCAGCGATAGTTGATTTAGCTAATTGGCATTACGTTGAGCCTATTGGGAATAAGGGGAGAAATATGAAGAGAAGACTGGAAGATTGAACCCTGGATAGGAAGAATTCTTCGAAGGTAGTCACAGTTCTGAAAAAAAAACAAGCTGCAGTATCTTCGTGGTTTATATTCCTAATCGCCGTTCTGATTGCTCGGCTAGAATAGCAATATAATAAAACGACCTAGTTGGTCTTATGGTAACTCCTCCAAATTCAGAGTCGACTTTTCCATCTGTTCCGTTTTGCAAGATTGGGTGTGTTTCGTAGGTTTTTCTCATTCTCGTAGGTTTTTCTCACTCATTCATACTTTTCGTATTTAGGTTTTGGTTTCTTCATTTAAGTATTTCATTTCTTTGATCACTCTGAATTTATGTGGTTAATCTCGTGTAGACCTGTTTAATGACATGAATACGGTGGACGAGAGTACGCAGTCACCGTCACGCAACCTGGCAGAGAACTTTCACAAATATTTCTATCATTTTTTTAATAAACTCTCTTTATTTTGATATTTTCCAGTCAGATTATTGTAATAAACACTCAATTTTGCAGAAAGGCTTCTCATAATGGCTCGTTCGCGTAGAGATAAAAACGGTAAGAAGCTAAGAATGAGAGCTAGGTGAATATTCAACTAATGTTTCAGTGTCGCTCACCAAAGTCAAGAAGAAGACCAAGGACACAAAAAATAATTTGGTCAATGAAGTTTGTTTCTATTCAGCTTTCTCGATTTTATTTACCGTTCCTTAGGTCCGCGCCAGTGTGGATCAGTACAAAAATTTGTTCATTTTCACCATCGCCAACATGAGAAGTACCCGATTCATCGCTGTTAGTTGCAAGTTCTTTATTATTTAAATAGTTAGCGAATTACAGATCAGACAGAAATATAAAGAAAGCTCCAGGTTTTTCTTCGGTAAAAATAATGTCATTTCGATTGCTCTCGGGAAGCAGAAATCTGATGAGTACGCCAATCAGCTTCACAAGGCCAGCGCCATTCTGAAGGGTCAATGTGGTCTTATGTTCACCAACATGACAAAGAAGGAAGTTGAGACGTAGGTTGATAGGATTCAATGGAAATCGCGAACTTTATTTTTAGTGAATTCTCCCAAATTTCTGAGGAAGACTATGCTCGAGTCGGTGATGTTGCCACAGAAACTGTCGTTTTGCCAGAAGGACCCATTTCACAATTCGCCTTCTCTATGGAGCCACAACTACGAAAACTTGGACTCCCAACAAAACTAGACAAGGGAATCATTACTCTTTATCAAGAATTCGAAGTATGCAAGAAAGGAGAACCGTTGACCGTGGAGCAGGCTAAAATCTTGAAGCATTTCGAGATCAAAATGGCGCAGTTCCGTCTCATCTTCAAAGCATTTTGGAATAAGAAGGACGGTTTCAAAGAGCTTGAAGCTTGAAAATAGTAATCATTATATTGTTAATTTGTTGATTTGATTCTGATTCTCGTTTTGTTAAATGTGTGGATACTTTCCAACCCACTTGTTCCCACACTATCGTTGATTTTTTGTCTCCAATAAATTGTTGATGTTCACAGAAATTCATAGAGACTACTATACTGAAACATCTGGTATGATCCTGAAATAATGCTCTGGCGGTTTTTGTGAAAGTGAACAACATGAAACTTTGAAGAAGAATGTGGAAAACAATAGCCGGGGTACGATCTCCACTTTGGGCTCAAATAAGAGGAATGGCTGTGAAGAGAAATGCTCCAGAACCGAAGTTTACTCAAAGTGCTGCATTCCAAGTAACGTTGAAAAACAGATCTATGAATAATTGGAATGTTTTTCAGGGTCGTGGTGCACGTGGAGCTCCTGTATTCAAGCCAGATTACTACTCTTCTGACTCATATGGTAACAAAAAAGTTCTTTCTGCACTTGGAAGCATTCTTGCTGTGGTCGTCTATTTTGGATGGCTGAGAGAACCGTCTGATCTCGACGAAATCTGGAACGCCCCGCCACATATCCTGACGTCAAATTTAGAAAGAAAAATGCTTCGAGAGCAAATAAAGCAAGCTCAGGAGAAGGGTATGGATACAGCATTGTTACGAGCACAATTGGAATATGTTGATGTGAAGGAGGAGGCCTTGAGGATTCAGTTCGAACAGAAAACGAAACAGCACGAACGAAGACAACAGTCTTGAGCTTTCTTTTTTTAAATAGGACATGTTTAGTTTCTTGTAGGCGTTTAAACTTTTTGTTGTCTATAAGCACGGGTCAGGTCGATGACCATTTCGTATCCACGTTTATTTATAAAGTTTGATCTAATTACAAAGAATTATCAAGGATAAAAAGTATAATAATAAATAGAAAAATGATGACTAGAATATAGGAGATAAAAATGTATATAATCACTGGGCAAAGTGCATGGAATTATTTTTTCCCGATCGAATACGAGAAGAAACTAACAAAAAAATTGAGATGAGAAGAATCGAGAGAACAACAAGTGCAGTGACAAGAAGACTGAAGAAAAGGGAAGATGATGGAGAATCGCAAACTGGTGTTGGGGAGGCTGATGAAGATTGTGACTCTGAAAATAAAAAAAGTTATACAGGTCCTTCACAATAGTTGGTACCAAAGTATTCGACATCCTGTGGGTTCTCAAATACTCTCAACTCTCCAACCATCTCCATTTCTGGATACCCATTTTTCATCACAAATTGCTTCTGTGGGCGTGGAGCTGTGTTGATCAGGATCTCACGGCGATGTCGTTTTGGATTGTATCTAAACTTCATTAGCTATTTGTGTATTCTACTGATAAGATGTTTGAAAAACAAGTATTGAGACTATCCGATTTGGAGAAGTCTACCGTAATCTTACAGTAACCCAGAACCCAATAATATGCTCACCCAACACCGTAATAAATGCTTCCTTTAGCTGGCGCTCTTCTAACGAATTCTAAAGATGTATCGTCATTCGGCCCAGTTATATCTGATGGCATTGATGCTGGAGGGCGGATATCATCACTAAAAAATATGAAGTTATTCAAAAAGAAACTAAAATAGCCTCACGCAAACACTTTCCCCTTGTCATTTTCATCTTCAATAAACCGTTCTTCTAATGTTGGGCATGCTTCTGGTGGCTGAAAATAGCTGAAACATGTTGAAACAATTGGTAAAATTGCTCACTGATAATCTCTTGCAATCGTCCCCTTTCATGCATATCTTAATCTGGCAGATAAATCGAGTTACAGTTCTTTGGGCAAATTTGAATACATGAGTCTCCTGATATGCAATTGACTGCTCTCCGTTATAAATAGGAGTATCCATCACATAATGATCAATTCCACATCCATTTTGATCAATTATGAGAATCTTATTTCCTTGTCCATCTTCCACGTGACAGTTTTGAACGAGAATCCCATTGTGATTACCGTCACAACTCCAAACGTGGAAAACGCTATCTCCGATTGAAGCATATTGTACTGGAGGACCATCTTTGCCTTGTTTTCTGATTGAATAATTGCATTTTGGCATTGCAGGCGCGTCGAACTGCGGAGAAAGTTGAAGAGGCGGGGCTTCACTAATATCAAGAGTAGATTCGATATCTTTCATGACATGAGAATCCATATAGACACATTGAGCACAATAACTACGATCAGATTCAGTTACGAACAATGGATGAAGTTGTACAAAGATACAGAGACGACGAATAAAACCATTTGGTTGATCCTAAATATTATATCTAGAATGCTAATTCATTCTAAAATGATAGAAATGCCCTTTTAATTGAGATCATCTTTCTCACCGTTTTCTCGTTGGTCATTCCACACTTATCATGTGTAATTTCGATTTTATTCTGATTCCTGGAAACACATTCCATGTCATTCTCTCTTCCATCAACGTAAATATGAGATGGATTTGAAATGGATGTCTTTATCTAGAATATTTTATGATAAAGTTTTTCAAATGCATGATGTTCAACATTTTACCTTTATAATAACTTTGTCAGACTCACATATAACAATTGGAGTGTCAACTATTTCATTCGGATACTTGACAGAATAAATGGGAATTATTAGAAAAATAAACTGTAAGGCTATCGAAATTAGCATGATTCGTCAAAAAGAAAGCCGTTTTTTCTCAAAAGCAATCGTCACTTCCGAACATTTAAATAGGCGATTGACAAGTGTCTGTTACGGTATAAGATGACTGCAAAAGTTTTCAAGTACCACCAAATATCCTTTTGTTTGGTCGCCTCAGCCGCTTCATTGTCGACATCAAACCACGATCACACTTTCGGATTTCAACGATCAAGTGAAATTTTTTGTAATAAAGGCATAACTTCTTAGAGTGAAAGCTTTTGAGACACAAGCCAGGCATAATTTAATCTGCGATTAAATATATAGTTTATTAACAAAGGTGATACAGACTTACTCGAAAGTTACAAATTGAGGCTCCGCATCGAAAGGGTTTCTTATATCACTGTCTGCTCGATAAAACTTGATAAATATATTTCATGTTTGTCTCCAAGGGTTTCCCAAGAACTTATAAGAATGAACAATCGACATAGGCAGATCTGTACTCTCTGATTAACAATTATGTGTTTTAGAATATGAATCGGTTACAAGAAGTACTAAAAATCTATTTTGCCTAGCTTCTTTTCACTCATTGGAACCTCGTATACAGCCTCCAGAAGTTTATCGAAAGGTCAATCCAGGGCGTCTCAATCGGCCATAAATAATGCGGCGAAGACAGCTGTGTCCCCTTCTTGACAAGACTCCTGCTCTTCCTATCCTCTCCGTTTTGTTAACTTGCATTCCGTCCCCCGACAATGTTGCGATTCGTCGCAATTTTGCAATTGGTACTACTACTCCTTTTTTTATTTGTGACATCAACGATTGGAGATGAGGGGAAGTGTACAATCAGACCGTATGAAGCAAAAGGGGATGTGAGTCCGGGAAGTAATGGATATTTGATTGAGGTGAGTGATATCAGGAGAAAAAGAGAAAGGAAACACAAAGTTAAGATTAATGGAACTTCTACAAAGTCGATGGATACAACAAAAGGATTTGTTCCTGGAGAAATATATAAAGGCAAGATATCGTAGGTAGTCTTGAAAATATTAAAGCTATAAATGATTCAGTTTCAATTCGTGGATGGAGAACTCAATACACTGTGAAAACTTTCCGTGGTTTTGTCGTCTCTTCTCTTTTTGAAGATAATTCTTCTGCTGGCTCTTGGGAGGTACTCACCTGCCCTGGTGTTGCTCCGATTCATATTATCTACAGGTTGTCAAAGGACATGGCGATGCGAGAGTCTCACCCGGATGCCGTAGATCAGGAGTATCTCATGCGAATCTCAAATCTAAAACTTCAGTTCATATGATGTGGAAAGCTCCTGAGGTTTCAATTGTTAAAGATAAGCTTGATTATTAATTCTATCTTGAAGGTTACGTCTGGATGCGTGATGTTTCGCGCTTCTGTAATTGAGACAAAGTATGTTTGGTTCACAGAATCAGAAGGCCTAACGTTTAAATTTTGTGTTCAGCGTAAGTTTTTTTTTTAGAATGGATTGAGATTTTTCTTTATTTCAGAAGGAACTCAGATTCTGAAGCCGGTTGATGACCCATCTGCCACGTGTTGTGCATGTGATATCGCTCAGTATGAGTTAGAGTTCACAGGAATCTGGAGTAAGGATACTCATCCTAAAGATTATCCAACTTGTGAGTCATCCTTCCCATTTTATCTTTTTTCATCTCCTCTTTTCAGTGGAACATCTTACACATTTTACGGATATGCTTGGATCTTCGCATTCTTCAAATTACTCATTGTGGAAAATCGGTGGGATTTCCACAGATGGAATGAAGGAAATTGCAGAATGGGGAAATACTTACAAAGCGGAAGCAGAAGCCAAAGCCAAGGCTTCTGAAGTGAGAAGTCTGATGAAAGTTAAAGGATTGTGGTTCCCAGATGTTCAAGGTACAACCAAATCTCAATTCGTTGTGAATAAGTAAGAGTGTCTCGTCTGAAAATCTTCAGAGCACTATTAACGTTTTTCCAGGTATCACCATTTTGTGTCACTTGCTACCATGTTCGGTCCATCTCCGGATTGGTGTGTTGGTTTATCATCTGTTAATCTTTGTCTCCCGGATTGTTCATGGGCTGAAGAACGTACATTCGAACTGCAACCATTTGATGCTGGAACTGATTCTGGACCAACTTATATGAGTCCAAATGATCCAACTGAACCACGAGAGCCTATTCACTGGATAACAACTAAACTGAATCCATTGAGTCCATTCTACAATCCGAACTCGGAAAATATTCCGACACTTGCCAAAATTGTTTTACGACGAAAGAATGTCACGACTTCTGAGTGTAAATCAGATGATGTCTATAAATCCGAAGCTCATAACATCACCAACACAAGTGAGGATGAAGAATATAAAGATAGAAGTAAGTAATTCGAAGTTAGGCTAGGGGTTTCTTATCTATTGTAGGAGAATGTATGATGACTCAATGGGAACCGTGGAGTTTGTGCTCAGCTACATGTGGAAAAGGAATCAGAATCCGTAGTCGTGTTTATGTTTTCCCAATTAAAGCACAAGTGTTCCACTGTCACAGACAAACATCTGAAAAACAGTTCTGTAATGCCAAAATTAATGAATGTGAAAGTATGTTTCTCAAGTTTCGAATTCCATGTAATAAGAGTATTTCTAGATTCGGAGGCATTCAGTTCCAAATGTCAAGTCAGTTCATGGGGTGCTTGGGGTGATTGTAGTGTACAATGTGGACATGGAATGAGAAGTAGAAATCGAACATTTTTGAATCCAGCTACAAAGATTGGAGACTGTTCTGTTGAATTGGAACGCAAAGATATTTGTATTGGAGAGAACGGAGACGATTGTAATGTCACACCAGATCCATTGTGCAAAACAACAGCCTGGTCCGATTGGTCCCCATGTTCGGCATCCTGTGATGAAGGAGTCCGCGTTAGAACTAGATTATTCTTCTATGCTGAGCACGAAAAGAGATGTTTGCATGTCAACTTACAAGAGAAAGACACTTGTGTTATGCAATCTTGTAGACGATTTATTGAGATCAATTCAGAAGGTAAGAGTTCTTCATTTATACATTAGCACCTGTAACAGAACTTGTGAAGCCTGATTTTCTATTAGGGGTGTCAGTAATGTGAGACACTATGAGACGAATCCATTAGGACCTTCTGCTATTTGCTTCTGAAAACTTACTAATTTAACGATCTTTTTTTTTAAAGAAATTTGCCAAGAAGAGAAACAAGCTGGACAATGTGCAGGAAGTTTTCCCCGCTACTGGTATAACCATGAAAAATCTCAATGTGAGCGATTCATTTTCACCGGATGCAAAGGGAACAGAAATCAGTTTGAAACAGAAGAGGAATGCAAACAGATTTGTCTTCCTGGATACGAGAAAACAAAAACATTGATTCCAAACAATCAATTACTTGAAGATTTTGGAAATGCTCAAGTAGATGATGGAGGAGAAAGAGTCGATTGTGAAGTATCGAAATGGACAGCTTGGGGATCGTGTTCAGTTAGTTGTGGGCGTGGAAAAAAGACAAGATCAAGACATGTTGTTAAATTGGCAAGGAATGGAGGAAGTCAATGCTCAGAGCATCTCATGCAAGAGTTACAGTGTCGTTTGAGGCCATGCCGTAAGTTTATACATAAATTACGAAATCAGGTTTTTTTTAAAGCTGTCAAGCTGGCCTGTCAAGTGGGGCCATGGTCTAGATGGTCACCATGCTCTGTTTCATGTGGAGAAGGCTCTCAAACACGTAGAAGAAGAGTGATACGAGCTCGAAATGATGATTGGGAGGAGATCGAGTGCGATGAGGCTGAAACCGAAGTCCGGCAGTGCACGGGTCGCTATCAATGTTGATATCAATTCCTGCCACTATTTGAAACTAATTTTACTTTTTGAAAGTTCATATATTCATAACATGAGTTCAGCATATAAAAATGGGATCGTATATGATGTATAATGGGTATCTGTTGAGATAATCGCATAATAGAAGAGATCAAAAAATTAATAAATGCCGATAAAATAGTACAGCTGCTTATTAAAGATATTTGAGCTTTAGTTTGTTAAAGTACTTGATTCATCAGAAGTGGAAGGTTCGGAAAACGAGGCACCGGCGAACGAAGTCGGCCCATGTTGACCTGTTTCATTCTCGTTTGCCTGTTGATTCCATGCCGCTGAAAGGTGTGGTTGAACGACTGGTGCATGTTGTGGATGAGCATCTCTCCATACACGATAACTGGAATAATAAATCAGGAATGCTTTGATGCTGCTAATTTTTTACCTGGGAGTCAACTTCCATTGATAGTAGTACTCGATCAACTCTCCAACTTTCCTATACGGTAGCTGAAAAATTTATTTCATGGAAGTAAACTTCGCGTTTATCACTCACTCGAAGTCTTGTAATTAAAGAAAAGTCTTTTCCATACATCTCCAATGACTCTTCGAATATCTTGTGCTCTTTCTCATCGAACCCTAAAGCGTCTGGGCGAACGGTACGGAATGGTGCATTTATATGTGGGAAGGGGAATGACGCTTTTGCCTTCTCGGTATCAAAATTATTTCGATACAACGCACAAAGTGCATCTTCATCATCACGAGTCTCGTTGCCTTCAGGTGGAACAGGTTGCTCGTGAGTTTTACGCAAATCTACCACTTCTTTCAAATACTTGTTGATAATTTCGTCGCTTGGTTGATTGGGCTGATCCATAGTCCACAAAATTGTATCACCTTCACGAGTAGTAGGTTCTAGAATAAAGGGGAAAAATTGAAAGCTGTTTTCAGAAAAAAAATCCGGTACTGACCTTGAACACAAGAGAACTCATAAGTTGGTACGTCCGCTTGAAAAAGAACTGGGTCAACACGAATAGTTCTTTTCCATGGATCTGGTGGGGCATAGTCTTCGTCGTCGTCATCAAGCCCGCTCAATGAGTTCCCCATATCGATAATTGTTGAGTCAAGCGGTGCTGAGCTTGTTTCCCCAACTTTCTGAAAAAGGTATAGTGTAATTGTTAGCTGAAATTAATCCTTCACCTCTTCTTCTTCATCAGCGACCTGCTCTGTCGTAGTAGTTGGTTGATAACCGTATTTACGTTGAAGCTCTTCCAGTGTCATTTCGCCCTCATCCTCAAGTTCTAAAATCAAAAATTACAGCACCTTAATGCTACAAAATTAACCTTTCAATTCATCAGCATAATCGCCGTCATCTAGAAGCTCTTCTTCTTCTATTGTTGCTGAAAAATGGATTCACTTAACGACACAATGCGTTGCGTTCTTACCTTCATAATCTTCTCCATTATCATTATCTTCGACATAATCTTCTTCATCAGTTAAAGATGATCGAGATCCTTCTTCGTCCATACTAAACGAATGAAAAAACAGTAAGTGTAAAAGGGGCTTGGTGAAGCCCTGCCTAATGATGCTTGCGCGTCAATTCAGAGGCATTGTGCCATGCGAGTGTTTGCAGACGCATGTACAGTATGAAAACAGAAATGAACTCAAAGAAGATTCTAGGAAATTATACGTTAAATGAAAAGTAGACTAAAGAACAGAACGGAGAGTTATGAATATGACTGAGCTAGCAATTGAAAACAGTTTTTCATCTAGAGGGCTCAAATCAATGGGAGGTGAGATTGTTAAAAAAATATATGAACAGCTACAGTAGCCTTAATGTCTTTGAAAAAACGCATCACGGTGTTGGGCCTGGTCTTACCACGATTACAGTAACCCAAAGCTTGGCGCCTCTTCCTCAATTTCTCTCGTTGCCATTCCACTAAATCAACGTGACTGGCTTTTTTTTGACTTTCAGGCGCATTTATTTAAAACCACATATTATAACCGATTTAAACACGTATTATTTACTCATTGAAGCGTTAATCTCAAAACTTATAAATATAGATGGGCGAGCAAAGTAAAGAAGGCGACTCCGATGAGGCGGCCTCGTACAATCCATTTTTGCTTTCGACGAATGAATACGATGCTGCAACCAGACTTCGCATGGCCGAAGATATTGCCTCCTCTAGGTGAGGAGCACGACTAAATTATTTGAAATCGTATTAGCTTATTCTAGGAGACTGTACGTTTCCCCGGCACTCAAAGAGATCATGGGGAACCCAGAAAACTTTTTCCACGAGGGGCAACAATCTTGGAAGGTGAGATCTCTCGAATGCTATTCGGACTATTTTATGATTCAGATGGCGGACGACGCTAATCGAAGACATCAAGCGTCTTTCAACACAATGCGCGAAGCTCGTATTCAACAGCGACGCGCGAAAGGGATGCCTCTACCTTCGAAAATAGAAATGGTAAGGATGGGATCTCAAAGTTTGGATAAATCTGTTTTTTTTTTAAGATCGAGATTAACCCAACTAGAGTAACTCTTAGCCTAGAGTTTGAAAGCCAGTACTACGCACTAATGACGAAGTAAGTAAGATGGGGAAACGTTCTGCGATATAGCAATTTTGCAGTGACTATGGAGAACATGAGAACGTCGCATCGATCATGAAAGAAACTAACACTCTGATCCAATTTCCTGATCGAATTGTGGAAGGATCTTGTGCAGATCCATATGCCCAGCAAGTTACAATCACTGGTCATTACAGTGAAGTCGACAGAGCTCGCAAACTAATGAGAGTAAGGCAGAGTACAGATTATTTGAAACTAATGTCGGTCCTATTAAGCAAAACTGCCACGTCTCCGTAGTCATGTCGTTGTCAGAATTGAAGGTTGTGAATAGCGATGTTCATGCCTTTATCGGACAGAACGCCGTTAAACATGTAGAAGTATCCTTTGTTTTCAAAGAGGAAAAGGTTTGATAAGATTTATTGTCTATCAAAAAAGTTGTTTCAGAAAGGAACTGTAAAATCCTATCTGCGCTTCACGAGTCGTGAAAAAAATCAGGGAGAACTCACAAAAATGGCGAATAAAGTTTTCCAGAGATTTCATGATAACTCTTGCACTCCTGATGATGTAAACTAGTACTTACAAGAAGTTATTTTATCTGTTTCGTTGCAGCTATTTTCGCTACATTTCACTTTGACAAGGTATCATGTGGAACAGGTCATCGGGTCTTCGTCAACCAAGTTGTTCATGGTTGGTATCTAGAATACATAAAGAAATATGTTTCAAGTTTCAGCCAGAGATTGAAAAATGCACTAAAACCAGAATTATTTATCCAAGTCACAGCAACAATCGCGAGAATCCGATAACTCTGGAAATCAAGGGATCTGTAGACAACATTTTGGAAGCCAGACGATACATAATGGTGATGAGATAAGAACAGCGAAGAAAAAATTGAAAGTTTTTAGGATCTCCTTCCCATCTCAATGTACTTTAATATGCGAGACACTGATATGGCTCATCCCACTAATCCAGAAAATCGGGTTGTCAATCTTGTGCACGAACAAAGCCAAACATCAATCAAAGTGTGTCGTTCAGTGTATGAACCATGCGAGCTTTTGTCAGAAGAAGTTCCATTGCACTGTGCTATTCTTAGAACGAGAGAGTTCCGAATTAAGGAGATGTATACTACGTATCAAATGCTTCTGTCGGTGAGCTGATCAGAAGAGTTTAAGAAAAATTTATTCTAATTTTCTCAGAAAAAAGTCGGGGTAGACGCACCACATCCTACAGATTATGATAAGTCAATTTGGCATAATGTTCTACCGGAAGCATTCGCCAAATACGATCCTGCACCAGTGAGTATGGGCTTCTTGTTTGCATTAATAACAGATTTAGTGTCGTGCCGAATTGGACATTCCGGGCAACGCCCGTCGCTCTCGAACTGCTTCTCTTTGTGCGACGCGACAAAAACTCAACTACGAAGGTAAATCGAAGTCGTGTTCGGAGTCTTCTGAGAATGTCACAAGGCACAACACCAGAGTCCCTTCTTCGATTTCGGAGTGTGCCAGTGAGAATAGTTTTTCATAAGAATTATGTTTTAAAAAATTGTCTAGCTCAACCCCTTCACCAACTACCCGCCTTCCCGGAACTGGTTACTCAGTCGCCGTTTGGACAAATGTTCATGATGCAGCATGCATATATGAAAGGTAACGTGAGGCTGTGTGTCAGGGTCTTTATTCTATTTTTATTACAGGAGCACCATCGCTTCATCCAGTACCAATATTCCCAGTCTTCCTAGATCCAGCTGGTGCGCGTTTTTCTTCGAACATTTATCAATTTCCCTACGTGGTTCCTCAGAACTTTTTGAGCTGAACATATAAATTCCTGTCGTCAATTTCTCGTCGTGTAACATTCGTCATGTGGAATGAGTTTTTTCATGAAAAATTTGCCAAGTTCTGAGCAGTTTTAAGCAACGTAGTTTTCTCATACCATTCTTACATATACTGTTCAATTTGTGTCTTTCACCCGGTTGTAATGATGTTCTTGCTCAACGTTAGCCACAATAAAAAATTTGTTTTAACACAACTTATTTCTTCCAAATATCTGAATTTTAATATTTCAGGTATCCCGTTGTCAGCTCATCCTGACAACTTCCAATTTGACGCCTTCAACTTTTTCACCATTCAAACACCGGTTATGCCGGTAAACGAAGGTTTGTAGAAACAATATTCAACCTGAAAATGTATTATTACAGCCGACCATGCAACATATAGACCGGAGTCGTCTAATTCGATAAGAGCACAAAATGACATTCGAAAGCCACTCAGAAGCACGAACCGACCGGCAACAGCAATGGATAATTTATCTACGGCAAACAATGGCCAGTCACGTGTATTTGAAAAAGTTAGAAGCGAAGATCCTCGAAGTTCACCAAGATCCGGACCCAGAAGAGCATCAATTAGCGGTGATGACCCATCAAATGAAAATTTCGACGACAGTAAGTCACGTTCTTAAGGCACTTGAACCAAACATTATTTTAAAGGAAGATTCGGTCGCCACTATCAACGATCCAATCACAGGTATCCCAAAGATGATGGTATGTACTGGAAGCCTGGGAACTATGGAGACAATCACGGAAAAAGAAATGGACAGTTTCGTAGTAGTGGGAATTTCCGTGATCAAGAAATCAACAATGAAAATGTTGGTTCATTCGAACGAGCAAGTTCAGCAGATCAGATTCAGTTTCAATCGACACACCATCTGCCTTTGAAGCCGAATGAAATTGATTTGGACCGTGAAAGACTCTTCACCCATGATTCACCGCAATGCGAACATCCTGGCGGTAGTTATGGAAATGAATTGCCTGGTGATCTGATCCGCATGATTTCCTCTGCAAGCTTAAATGAAGGTGGAAGACGATCACGAGCTGTGAGCCACATGGACAGGTTTGGTTGATTTGATACTAAGCTCAAACCTAAAAGTTTTTAGAGACGATCAGCCGACTAGATTCACAGATGCCGATTGTAAATTTGGTGGTAGTGACCATGCAATGACACACTCATCTCGTTCAATCGATAGCTACAAGAAAGGCTCGTCAGTAACTGTGAATAAAACAATGCTGGAGCCGAAATCTCGTAATGAAAGAGAATACGGGAAAATAAGTCTCGAACACAAAGAAAAACAATACACTGAGTTCGCTGAAGGGGAAAAATATGCTGATAATGGATTACATGCTGGAAATACGTATAGAATACATCCGATGCAGCTGATTGCGGAAATTCACCAATCGAGCGAGCAACTTCCAAGAATTTCCGAGCGACAATTCGCTGATATTTTGAATGAGAAAGGAAGAGAGGTACAGATCATCTGTTGAAATTACCAAAATGTATTATAATTTTTTCCAGTTGGCTGCAAGCAGAGAAAGAAATTCAGAATCGACATTGGTTCAAGAATCATCTATGGGTTAGTCTGTTTCCTTGCTCGTTTCTGAAACAAGCTTTCAGATGAAACGTCAACCATGAATTGTGCATTCCACAATGGTCATTCTCCAGAAAAGATACTGTAAACAAATCCAACATCCTTCTCTGTCTTTCATTCTCTCAATACTTGTAAAAGATCTGTAAGACGATATAGTTCACACATTTTTATCCTACTAACCATAAATCCCACGGCGCTCTACATAAGTGAGCCTGTAAAAGCTCATACCGAAGTAATTGTTGATCTATTGCTCAGTTAGCAACTTTTATCTGTTTTCATTTTACTCCCCCTTTTCTTTTGTGATCACCCTCCCCTCAACCCATTCCTTGTTTTTCCCCGTTTGCAAAAGATGGCAGAGGTAGACCGCAGTATGAATTCGAATTTTTGATGAAATTCTAAATTATTGTCACTGCATCTACTTCTCCCATTTCTAGAACATAGGTGTTCTTTTACTGAACAAAGATACCCTCCCCCACATTACCCGTTCCTCTCTTTCCGAGTTGATGATTGCTCCCGGTTCTTTTACATATATCCTTGTTTTTTACGTATTTTCCATTATTGCCGACGCATGCATCACATCTTTAATGTTACTATCATCTTTTGTGTCATTCAACTAGTTTTACTTCTTACTTTTTCCTTTTGTGGTTCTACAATAAACAGTTTCGGGAACCTTTAATAAGTCATTAATGTGCTACCACTTTTCTATGTCAAAGTATTTCAGATTACAACTTTCGGAAGCTTCAATTTAGACTCTCTTAAATCACCAAATCGATTTTCATATTGGTCGTACTGTCTCGTAAAAGCGAGTCATCTTCTCATCTCTTTTCTCAAAACGGACGGTCCATTGGAGGCACTTATAACTGGAAATGAGCCAATCGTCGACCGCCTGACTACTCACTCTATCGTTTCTTCTTCTTATTCCAACCAAAAAATTTTCTTCTTTTTTCTTCGAGGAGACACTTGTTTTTTCTCATATGCGAAGAGAGAGCAAGTTTGATGCCAGGCTTCCTCAGGATTTCCTTTTCTGTTTCAAATTTCATACATATTAATTTTGAGAACATTTCTATTGAAATTGCATTTTGATTCGAGTGGAAATTTTGGCATATTTGTAGGAATTCCGGTGAGATAATTACCACACTTTGAAGACGAAGAGACACTTTAGTAGAACTGAATGGGATTTTTTATTACGACGGAAATAAGATAAAAATAGTGAATGATTGTTAGGTTTCTATTTGTTTCTATGAACTATTATACTTTTGTTTTGCAACGAAACTGAGTTTTCAAAATTCAAAATTTCGGATATTTAAAGTTTATTTGACTTAATTCAGAACATTAGTTGATCTCGTAAGAATAATATTAGAATAATATTAACGTTTGCTCATCAAATAAGACCAGTCGAATTGCGTATGTTCGGTGAACTTTTTTATTATATTGAAACTATTTTCGAAGACTTCCTTTCTTGAAATTAAAGAAGATACTTGTCTGCCCTAATTTCTGAAAAATAGAATAATGAAGAACCCTTTTCATAGGGGTTACATTTAGAAATACCTTAACTAGAATCTTAGTTTATGCTGAATGAATTACAAAAAACAAAAATTATCTTTTTTCTTCGTTCTGTATTTAACTTTTGTTTTATCACTTATGATATCTTTATACTTTTCTGTTCCTCCGTTTTCAGACCTCCGTTTTTATCAGCGTTATTTTTGCACACAGTAGTAGGTTTCCGGTAGACGGATGTCCATGTTTTTGATTGCATTTAAACCTTCTAAAGCATAATTTATTTTAAAAAATAGAAAATGAAATCAGAAATCATATTTGTTTGAGACAATAACCTTTGGTGGTCTAATAAATACAAACTATTGTCATGTCTTTTTGTCTCTATTCTTATCACAAAGTTGAATGAAAGACGACCTTCCATTTGATTGTAAAGGACGTTTACAATAAAAAGAATTGAACGTAAATATATGCTTTTCTCATCTGCGTCTTCTACTCTTTTTGCAACAAATTTCTAAAATCAAAAGTGGTTTTTGTTAAGGAGCACCATTTTCTTACCAGTTTATCGGCTCTTTTTAATCCCCAACTGCCTGACATTTATGCTGGATTTTATTAGAGAATGTATATCTATGTGGATTCGCAGACATACAAGGATATGCACGTGGAATTGATGACATCCATCAAGACACTGATAATCTTGTGTTTTGAAAGCAAAGCAACTTTCTCGTTTCCTTCTTTGCATTTGCACTTGATATTCACATCAACAACAGGAAACAAAATCATATCGTATTTGTTGTTGTTGACGTGGATTTCAGATGACGATGAGGTCATTCGATGAATATTTTGATGGTACCTACTGTTGAAAATGTGATGTTCGCGCGTAATTCTTCCTGTAAAATGTGGTTAAATCAGAAAACTACAAAATGAGAAGGAGGAGGGAAAAGGAAGGAATCAGATGAATGTAGTGGATCTGGTTTGATCAGATATATCCTGCTCTCTCAACTTCTCTGAAATGTTTATACTTGAAAACTCTCATAAGTTATGTGCTTTAGTGATTTTTGAAGACGTAATACTAGGAAATAAATGCTATTTGATTAAGAAATGCAGATGGTTTTGTGATTATTCCTGAACTTTTTATTCTCCATTCTCAATTTATCAGGAAGTGAAAATATAAAATTAGAACCCAAGGGGTAAAATAACTTTTTATGACGATCGGGTCAGGTGCTTTTTAGATGCAGAAACCTTTCAAAATGCCAAAATGGAGAAAAAACGACTGCAGACATTTAGATATCTGAGTCGGATCTTTTTGAGCTCTTTTATATGTTTTAGTTGTTATTAGATATCTTTTCTTTAGATAAACCTTTCTCTGAGAACACTATTTCTGAATTACCAGACTTTCTGTGGACTCTCTCATTTTAAAAAAACATTCAGAAAGGGTTTTCTAGTCAAAAAGTTTTTTAAACTGAACCAATTTCCATTTCCATCGTATTATATCGTAGTAATTAAGCGTATTGTCCCAGCATGAGTTTTTCGTTCAAACCTTCAAACCGTTCAAACCGTTTTCTCACATGATCCCGTCCAATTGTAAATAGGCGTGCTCTGTTCCAATTCCAGACTGCAAAAACAAATTCCTTCCTTAGATTATAAGAAAACATTTGCAATTATCTCTCTCAATATTTTGCATGTTTTTTTATCCCACCCACCTGCCCATTTCTATTCATATTCGTGTGTTTCTAAACTTATCCTTCCTGTCACTATAAATATCCATTCAGGACTCCTCCGCTTCCGATCTCTAATTTCCGGTGCTGCACCCGAATACTTTGCCGAGACTTTCATTCATAAAAAAGTTGCTAATCTCCGCCTTTTCCTTCCGGAAGAACTCTTCCTTATCATCTTGAGCTGAATTTTTTTTCAGATAATTTTGTTTATAAACGAGTGATTTAGAGTGATTCATTTGTATTTATAGTGTCTTGAACTGCGTGTCACCATCTCTCTTCTTTGCCAAAACCCTCTCTTAAAATCCTTCGCATACTAATCTGATAGTGAGCGGCGTCTTCTCATCGTCACATCACACGTGCCTCAATAATAATGCTTCTTCTTTTTGCTCCTACCGGAATAAATTAAAATAAAGTGAGGTAGTAGATTTGTTTCTTATTTTTCTTTGAAGATTTCTATTGTTTTGATGATCTTTTTTTTTTATTCTAAGATCATTCACTCCAAATAGAATCACATTCTTTTCGTTGTTTCTTTTTCAGACGAGGAAAAGTTCGAAGCTTAAAGTAGTTGTCTTTTATTGAGGAACAAATCTAATTTGTGATCTTGAACACTTTTCGACGTTTCGGTCAAGGAACACAAGTGACTACGTTCAAAACACTTCCTTCAATTTCTTTTCTCTTTTTTTTATTTTCAAAGAATAATTCAAATCAAAAATTTCATTGAATATCTTCTAGAGAAACAAACCTTATATTGACTTTACTTTCATTTATACTTTCTTCTTGTCAGTCAGACATAAACAATTCGATTATTGCTCTTCTTTTTTTCTTCTATCCATTTCTTCTCCATTCTATCCATCTCATAACCTATTTCTCTCTTTTTCATTCAAAAGTTCTTTCCCTTTTTTCCTAAAACATTCCGCCGTTCATCCAAGTCTATCAGATTAAAGAAAAGAAGACTCTTCCTTATCATTATTTCTGCGCTTCACTTATTCATACTATATCTAATCTCCGTGGATTGATCCTCCGTTCTCATCACCAAATTATTAGTGGAAATCTCTCTTTTGGCCCTATCTAATTGATTTTTCTAGGTCTCATGTAATTTGAATTCTTGGAGAAAAAGTACATAATCTTCTAGATTTGTAATTTTTTTAGAAAATGAATGAATCATTGTTCTGTTCCAACATTAGGGAAAAAATCGGCGTTAAGCATGTCTGAAACTGCTAAAATCCTTTGGATCTATGCTTTCAAAACTCATTCAGATTTTTTGTTGAAACCAGAGAGCATCATCGTTTTCACTTTTGGGTCTTAACGAAACTCTTTTCTTCTGTATAATAATTCTGATCAGAACTTCTGATCAATTGTTTGATTATTTTCATCATACTCGAAATTATTTCCTGAATTAGAACAATCCGTACGAAATGCAAGTCCTTTTTTCCACAACAAGTGTAGTTCTCAATTGTAGAAAGAATCCGATTGCAGAATATTGAATTTATATTCAAATTATATTTTTGTAGTCTTCAAATATTCACTCTGTTCTATTTGAACAAATTTCCAAAATTTAGGTAAATGAACGCAGAAAAACAAATGTTTTGCATAAATTTATGCCATTTCTTGAGGGATCATCCAGAAAAAGTCGGATAGACAGATGCTCTAAAAAGCAAATTGAGATGTATAATGTCTAAATTTTCCCACATTTTTTGAAAATTTTGAGTCATTTCTTGATCAATTCTATAAGAGTTCCGACTGTTTTTCAAAAATCGAAATGAACTTTAGGTCTTCGTGAGCTCAAAGTTCATCGAATTCTGATGTTAATGGAACTCGAGTTTCCAACTAATTTTGAATCTTTTGAAATCTTATTAAGCTTCAGAGGGTACTGTACACATTTTGATAGTAACCTGTATTGTTTGTGACGTGGAAAAGCCTTTTTCTCGATATCGATATATATTTTTTTGTCCCTGACGTGCTGCTCTGATATCGTTGTAGCCTCATGGATACTAATCCTCCACCCTCAATTTCTCCCCCGCCTCAACCAACATATCCATCTTCTTTTTTTTTCTTCTTATTGAAGGTCTTCTTTGCTCGATTCAATGTTCGTTTTCAATTTTTCTATCGATTTGGAAAAAATTTTACTTTCTTTATTTTCTAATTTCATTTCCAACAAGAGTCATTTTGATTTACGACCGTTAATCTTTCTTCTAATTCAGTTCTGTTTTCCGTTCAACTTTTAATTCTTCTTTCCAGTTAATTTCTGATTTTCAGCGGAGATGATGTCTCCATATTTTGCCGGTTTCCTCTATTTAGCCACAGTCATAATCGGCCTATTTGGGAATATATGGGTCGTCTGTTCAGTAGCCAGAAGTCGAAAGCCAAAGTGAGTTTAAACTGAAAATGCCTCTTTAAAAAGGTGAAAAAATCAAATAAATTTCAGATCACTAATGTCCCGAAGTTCACCATCAGATCGATTGCGAGCCTATATCTCAGTGTTAGCAGTGATTGACTTAACAGTTTTGATGGCTCTTTTAGTCCGATCTCTTTATCATTTTTTACCTCATTTCATGCTCGGTAAGTCTGCTTTTTCTGAAGAATTAGTGAGAAAGAATTATGTTCAGATTCCAACAGTTGTCGGGCTATGTTTGTGCTTGAGAACAGTGTGAAGATAACATCACTAACTGTTCTCTCGTGTATCTCAATTGAAAGATACATCACAATACGAAAACCTTTTTGTAGTGAGGTTTGTTCTATTCAAATGAATCTCCGTTTTTCACAAAACAAATCAAACTTCAGGTTCGACGTCAGTTTGTGAATGCCACTCCTATTGGAGCATCAATCTTCGTTGGTCTTGTTATTGGAGCAATAATTGTACAAATCAATTCGGTTACTGTATCCACAGATGGAATGAATTGTGTTCGATCGTATCGTGGAAAAGCAATTCCAAGAGTTGCCGCATATTTGACTGCTGTTGCATTTCTTGTAGATTTGACGATTATATCGTTGAACTATTCACAAATTGTAAGACATGTCAGAAGGAAATTCACGAAAAGGAGAGCAAGAGGTAAGACTTTTTTGGAAGAAGAGAAAATTTAATCTTTCAAAATATTCAGTACAAGCTAACTCCCGAGTACGTGAATCTCTTGTCAATGAACCACGTTATATGAGAGAAATGACTGCTGCAATCATTCGTGTTGGAGTATTTCATGTTGTATGTTGGTTACCAATGTCTCTAATGCAGGTGAGATAATCTTTCAAAGTTCACTTGTCCGATTTTTTTCGTCTGAATTTTGAAGTCTCAAAATCGAAATGCACTTTTGTCTTGATTTTTGAAAATCAGAAAAAGTGCATTTTTGTGATTATATTTATTCTGACTTTTTTTCTATTAAAATATAATATTTTCAGTTTATTCCGGATAATGCAATACAATCAGAACTTACTGCTGGCATTCGACTATTCAGTAACTTCCGTGATTTTAGGTAATATATTTCAAAGATCGTCTTCTTTTAATCTTTATTTTGTTCAGTTTTACTCGTTGGTTAATCTTTATTGCCACCTGGCTCACTTCTACAAATGCGGCTGGTGACTGGATTTTCTACGCAGTTATGAACCGAGACCTCCGAAATCTCATCAGGTATGATATCTTCTCTTGATGACTTCACAAATCTTCTTAATCTTCTTTTTTGTTTTGTTTACAAATTATATGAACACCCTCTAATCCAATAATTTGATCACAGAGGTTAATCTCATTAACCAAAAAGACACCGGGAAATAAAATTGTATAAACATCTCGTGAGAGCATTTATCGTCTTAATGATAACAACAATCAGGTGTGAAAGTTAGAAAAGAGAACGGCTTCTTTTTAGAACTTTGATTACTGAGAAATGAATATATAGACAGAAAATATGATCAAAGATTCATTTTTATTATTTTAGATTCGCTACTGAAAGAAGAAAACGATCAACAATGTCTCATGCAGCTTCTCCATCAACCAATCGAAGTCTTCGCCAACAAGTTCCACCATCAATGAAAGTTCTTCATTCGATTTCATATCGAAGTTCGATTGGTGGATCGATGGATGATGCAGCTGGAGCATCGTTTCTTCAAAGCTCTCCAAAAGAATCAACAGTCTCTCAGGAGCCAAATAGTCCGTATGGTGTTCGAGCGAAGATAAGCATCTTGACAAGAAAAGAATCCGACGGCGATATGGTCTGATAGTTTATGTAATATTCAAAATTCCTTTTTTTTGTTGTTCCACTTTCAAATTACGGTTATTGTCACGGGTTATCACCAGATGGGTACAATCCAAGTTTCAATTTACATGCAAAGAATAAAACTTGTTTTTTTTTCGAACTTCCTGAGATCGCACACAGAACTTGATGAATGCTCTGATTTAGAGCACTTAACGATATTCGTATCATTCAGAATCCAAGCTTTACAAATTTTTAATTATATTTTTTCTGCAAGTAGTAAAACAACAGTATTTCACAACAGTCTCTAATGAATGTCGAGTTAAATTGAGCTCTAATAGTACTGTAGCATACTGTAGTTTCGCGAAATCGAAATTTATTTTTTTTTTGTATTTGAAACGCCGCGCAAAGTAGAAGGTGACCTGCATTTGCGCTCCATTGAGAACATTCGAACCGCGTCGCAGGCCGCAACGCTGGTGAGCCTGCACCCTTCAATACTCACAACGTCTTCTGTTTTCTACCTCTGCATATCTTTCCTTCTCGAAAAGTCTATCAAACTCAATTTCAGAAAGCGTTACAACTTGTACGAAGCGTCTCAACTTGAATAAAAACAATAATGGGTAAGTTTTTTTCAGTAACTCTCATAATACTTGAATAATCCATTATTGTCTAATTGTTTCTTAATTTTAGCGTCCTACGACCAAGGTCAACCCGACTACAACACGCCAGAAGGCCAAGCCTACTGGGCTTATTATCAACAACAACAACAACAAGCTCAAGGAGGCCAACCTGATGTAAGTAATTAGTAATGAGCTAGTTTAGTAATTGTGCTTGCCTTTCTAGCAATATTCCTCTTATAATAATCCGGGAGCGCAGGCAGTTGCTGCTGGAGCTCATGCTCACGATCCGTATTCTAAATCTCAGCAGGATCAATATGCTTCTGCTGCTCCCTACGGAGGCCACGAGCAAACCCAACAACAACCTCAAAATCCGTATGCACCACCCCCGCCAGGAGCAGATCCGTATGGGCAAAGCGCCGGAGCCACGCAAGCTGGAACCGACCCATATGGCCAAAATAGAGGAGGAAGTCGTGGTGGATATCGTGGCGGTTATGATGGAGGCCGCGGTGGCGGACGAGGTGGATACGACGGAGGACGTGGAGGATATGGTGGAGATCGTGGAGGACGAGGTGGATACGGAGGAGGTAAATGCATGAAATTTAAACGGAAACTGAACCAAAAACTTGCTTAAGGTGGATATGATGGCGAACGTCGAGGTGGCAGTCGATGGGATGATGGAAACTCTGATCGGTAGGTACCAAAAATACTTCATTTCTTTCGAGGAAAATTTTGCGTCAGAAAAATCATGTCAAAACGACTTTTGAAAAATGTTGTGTTGTGTCAAAACTAAAGATGCTACAGAGTTCAGAGTGTTCAGTGTACATTTTCAAAATCTATTCACAGTTTAAAACTTGTCAAGAGTATCTTATCGTGTTCGACTACGTAAGTTTCGGCGAAAGGTCAGTCCCCGGTATGGAGCACATGCTGGTGTGCTCCACGGGTTTATGGGTCTCGAGCCCGGTTTTTCTAAAAATGTTAGACAGTTCAGCTTTTATTGCGTGTATATGGTATCAAAAACGAGTGAACAACAACAAATGAAGAAGTCCAACAAACGACTTCAAACGTGCAGGAGATGCTTCTGTCTGATATCTCTCATGCTTTGAAAAAAAAATCTCAGTGTTAGGAGATCGGGAATGTTTGTAAAAATTCATGGTATTCTTTTGAAAAATGCAAAGTGTGCGCTCAAAATTCAAAATATTTTATTATGGTGTCAGCATGAGAGATGAAGACAGAAGACTCCAATGATGAATGATGTTTTGCAGACAGGGCGGACCTCCAGGAGGAAGAGGAGGTTATCAAGGTATTGAATATGTGATTTGCTTTATCTATAAATGTCTTGTTATTCCGAGTTCACTAAAATATGAACAAAAATCTGGATGAATTCTAAAACCAGTAGAAAAATGCAGTGCATGAAAACGTTTCCATCTGGACTAAACTGAGAATATATTATTTCAATAATCATTGTGCCCTTATAGATAGAGGACCACGACGCGACGGACCTGGCGGCGGTGGAGGATATGGCGGAGGTGCCGGTGGTGGTGGTTCAGGAGCGGGAAGTCGCGAGTTCGGATCTGATGGTCGAGTCGAATTGAAGGAAACAATTTTCGTTCAGGGTATTTCGACATCGTAAGTTTCATTCACTAGAGACAGAAATAGTAAATATATTTTCAGAGCTAACGAAGCCTACATCGCTGACGTATTCAGTACTTGTGGAGACATCGCCAAGAATGAACGTGGACCACGTATCAAAATCTACACAGATCGCAACACAGGAGAGCCCAAAGGAGAGTGCATGATTACATTTGTTGATGCCAATGATGCTCAAAAAGCCATAACAATGTATAACGGATCTCCGTTCCCTGGCGGTTCACAACCCATGAACATTTCACTTGCCAAATTCCGTTCTGATGGCGGTGACAGAGGAGGCCGCGGAGGACGCGGTGGCCGTGGAGGTTTCGGTGGACCAATGGGTGGACGTGGTGGATTCGGAGGAGACCGTGGAGGTTTTGGCGGCGGCGGTGGTCGTGGTGGTTACGACGGTGGCCGTGGAGGTGGCGGCGGATTCCGTGGTGGAGATCGTGGAGGATTCCGTGGCGGAGATCGTGGAGGATTCCGAGGTGGCGATCGAGGAGGATTCAGAGGCGGGGACCGTGGTGGCGACAGAGGAGGATTCCGAGGTGGACGTGGAGGTGGCGGAGGAAACGCTAATATGGAACAGAGGAAGAACGACTGGCCCTGTGATCAATGTGGAAACAGTAACTTCGCTTTCAGAAGGGTGAGAGTTATCGGTAAAGAATACTCATATTAGTTTGAACGTTCAGGAATGTAATCAATGTCAAGCACCACGGCCGGATGGAGGACCGTCAGGAGGCGGCGAACGTCGTGGAGGTGGTGGACCACCAGGAGGAGATAGATACAGACCATATTGAGCTATCTATGCATTTACAAAATATTTAATATTCTCATTACTTCTATCCTTCTCTGTAAGATCTCTTTATTAAAAGAGACTTTTAATAACCGATATACTATCTATTCAAAAATTATATATTTTACAGCAGCTTGTGTCAACCTATTGTCATTTAATCTTCTTCTTATTGGTTGTTTAAAAGGCAAAATAATAAAAAATTGGCACACTTTAACATGTGTTTTTCTCCAATACGTCCGCATCGCCAGTCCCCTCCCATCAGCTGCTGGCGTGTCACTGTCTGTTTTCCCTTCTCTCTTCGCCTCTTCTGCACTATCTGCTTCTGCATCTCTTTCGTTTCGACCTCCCTTTTCCTCGGCGCCACACCACTCATTCTCCCAATTTACTCGGAGAGACTGTCCGTTCCGGGCGAACCGTCGACCGAATTATGAGCAATATTACTGGATTACAAGGTGAGCACAAGTAGCAAATCCAGCTCACTTGAGTTTCGATTATGCCAAGAGGCTCTGCAATTGAACGTGAAATGCACTCCTAATGTTTTCAAAATAAAAAATGTATACTCAAGTTCTTTCAACTTGTCGTTTCATCAATGGTGTTTTTGAAACATTTCAACTACTTCTGAATTTGAGTTATTTTAAACCTTACTAAAAAGTTCCATGTTTCTTCAAAGTTCGAACAGTCCAAGAGAGTATGTACATATAGTTTCAATAGTCTGTTTAAAATGAATAATCGATTTAAATAGTCTCTTCTTTTCTCTTATTTGTAACTTCACAAACTTTCAAATTCTTTTGTCTTGCTCTTCATTTTTCCGGAACAATGAGCTTATTGGGTCATGTTAATGTCTAAATCTCTCGTTCTACAATGCTATTTCACCTATTTACCCAATGACCTACGAATCGTGTTTCGAATCAAAAACTTGGGTGTTTGCCTTCGTTTTTTTCCTTCATTCTTCCATCATAAATCTTACTCTTACCGTATCATTCGGTTAGATATTTAATCAAGGAGAAAAGGGATAGATGATAATGATGAGATGTTAACAAGTAAGTAATCCATCTCATGTTTGCAGTTAAATCTTTGCGAATCGGAGTTGAACCTGTTGAAGTGGAATTAGATGAAGATATTGGTATATTGTGGACTTCACTTCAAACTGCATTCCCAGGTAAGTGAAAATTCAGATTCGTTACACTGGATACTGTAATAATATTTTTTAAAAAATCTGAATGAACTATCTGAAAACAAAGACATTTGAGCTATATCATTTGGTCCTTTTCATTTAGAATTATTCAAAACTTCCAAAGTAAATGCTGCTGGAAATGAGAAGATTGTTAGGAAATATGATCTCCTTCATGACAGCTCAGTCTTGAGTGCCCTTCTAATAGAACACTAATAGAAAACTGAACCAAATATTAGGTGCAGAATTCTTGAATATTGGAGCTCCGGCGTTCTCCCGATGGAACATATAGAAAGACACAAACATTCGTGTTCCATGAATTCATTTTCTTTTTGATGAATCACGTGAAATTCTGCTGACACAACACTGATAACAACAGAACAATTCCGTGTTATTTTTGTCTCCAAACTCTCTGATGTAGGCATCAAATACCTCCGCCTTTATTTGTCTCTCTTTCTTTTTTCTGCTGACCTTTTTTTTCCAATTTCAATGTAATCAAATCATCATGTATGCAAAAATTGATAGAATGCTAACATTTTTGGCGTTGAAACAAATTGAGAGAAGAAGCTTTTCTTATCTTTCAATGTCTGTTTCTCCCTTACCTTAACACTATTTAATTGGGAGTTAAAGAAATGATGAAACAAGAAATAATAGCATTAAAATGCGGGAAAAATAACGGAAAAGAAGAAATGGAAATACGTTTCAGGATGTTCTGGGATGTACTACAGAGATGTGGGAGATTCATGCAAAAAGTCGGTTCGATTTGATGGAAAAAAGTTTCTAGCTCCGGGTGGAGCCTGGAATGATCGAGATTATTATGTGACTTTGAGTACGGATTCTTCTTATTATTAGGGATTTATGTCTGATTTAAAGGCCAAAGATGTCATGCAGCCACTGGAAACACAGGTCAAAACGCATCTTATAGTGAAGCGACAAAACAGTTCGAGAAGAGTGTTCAAGCGGTTCAAAAGATGATGTTGGCATCTGGAATGAAAATAGGTGCTATAAGAGATGACAATTTGTCCATATTTTTGTATTTGATTTTAGATATGAGCCATTTGACAAAGAAACGTCAACATACTTCTTCTCGTGAAACTGCATCTTCAACATCATCATCAACTGTCACTCCAGATCCAATTCAAGCTATTGAGGTTTTGAATTTCTAAATTATCTTCTAAATATTTCTTTATTTTCAGGAACGTTCACAACTTTTAAAAAACGCCGGAAGAGATTTGAATCCTTTGGAACAACAGTTTTTGGATTTATGTCGGATTTCTACTGCGAAAGACCAAATCATTGATGCTAACCGACAGGAAATCTCAAAATTAAATGAGCATTTGAGAAGTTTGGAGAAGAGTTTGAAAGAGAATGAAGCCAATTTAACGGAAGCAAATGCAATGGTTCAATGTAAACAACAAGAATTGGATATGGTCAGTGAAGCATTGAAAAGATTGGAAGAATCAAGGCATACTGTAAGTTGTCTTAAATATCAAAACCTGGACTCATTAATTACGTTTAGATCAGTGAATTGAATCAGAAATCTGGAGATTTGGAAGAGAATGTGACCGAGCTTCAGCTGAAATTGATGAGTGTGGAAGAGGAGTGAGTTAAATACTGAAATAGGTCAAGGAAAACGAAAAAGAATTGTTTAGAAATCAAGTAATGAAAGCCAATTTGGAGACAAGTCACAATAGAATAAAAGAAATGTCAGATACGATTTCAATGTTGACTTCTTCCAAGGAAATTTTGGCAAAGGTAAGAAAAGTTCCAATTCAACAGAAACTGATATCAAGGAGCTCTCAGGAACTGGACCAATTAAGACCGTTCGCTGAGGCAGCTGGAATTGAAGATTACGAGAATATTCCAACATTTATTCACGCAATTCAAGAGAATAAGGAACTTCAAAAAGTAAATGAAAGAATGAAAATGGAAACGGAAGAAACAAAAGATAATAATAAACAAATGCAAAATATTCATGCGGAGGTTTTCGAAGAAAATGCGAAGCTAAGGAATAGGTACAAATTGCATTGAAAACCTATTGAAAAAAAGAATTTCTTTAGAAACGAAGATTTGGAAAGACGATTTGCACACGTGGATGATGAACTAGCTTGTGTAAATGAGAATTGGGCAAAAGAATTGAAAGAAAAACAACAGGATTGGGATAAAATAGTGAGTTCAAATTTAGAAAACAGGGTAAAGGGCAGTTTTAATAAACGTTTTTTTTTTCAGAAGTATGCAGCAGAATCTGAAGTTTTATCACTTCGTGAACAACTTGTACATCTTCAATCGATACTTGAATCGGCGACTCGTGAAGCTGCTGAAAATGCTCGAAGGTCAGCTGATCCTCTGCTCGAGTATTCTCTTTTCTAGTTGAAAACTCTTGCATTTTCGTTTTTATTTCTTCAGAAACGTCATCTGGGACTGGTAGAAACACATAGATACGGTAATCGACAATACGCATATTCTGACCTCTTTATCTCGATTTTCCGAAAATTAACAGTTCTCAGTTGACCTTAACTAAAAACCAAAGCTCTGAAAATGCATCAATTTTCCATTCCCTTTCCAAAACGCTCCCGGAACGTTTTTCCTTGTTTTCGTTTTATCCCATTGAAAAAGAAATTCCCGGTTCCCTCCGTTTAACGGTTTCCCTTTTTTCGGTTATGCTAAATTCTAATTAGTTAACGTTTTGATCATGTAAATATTTTGAATAAATCGTTTGTAATTATACAAATTGATCTGTAATTTGTAGAGAAAAGAAACCGTTGAACTAAAGAACCGAGGAGAGAACAAGAATGTAGAGAACAAACAATGCGAAAACTCTATTTGAAGGGCATACTAGAATGTTATTACAGAGTATCAGAATTGGAGCATGAGCGACATGAAATTCGTCGTCTTTCGGATGCAGTTCATATAAAAACTCAGGTGAGCGGCAGTCCAGTCCATCATCGTCTGTCGTCTTCAATTCGTTTTTAATCGAAACAATTTCGTATTAATTAATTTATTTTTTTGGTTTACAATTTTATCACGCTTCACTTCAATTTAATTAACACATATCAGTTTTTATCACTTTTCAATAAATTATTTTTATTGCTGTGAGCTGATTTTATGTTTGCATGGCTTTTGCTTTTTAGTTCAACTGTAATTAATTCAACTAACGAAATTTCAGGAAGATCTAACACGGCAAGTGAGAATTTTGAAAGAAAGACTTGCTGAATCGGACAGTCAAGTCGCTGAACTCAACGTTCTTGTTTCCTCATTAGCAGCAGATGCAACTGCTTCACGAAGAGAAATTTCTGATATTTTGTAATTAATTTAATAATGATATTCATGATTTCCAAGTGCTTCAGTTATTGTGTAAATTCGGTGTAGAAGTACAGCCATATAATGAATCTTCTCTCAAATAGAAATATATATCTCCAGTTTGAATAACGTTGCCCGAGGTAAAAAAAAAGAACTGCCCCACTAAAGCATTGACTCCGTGAAATTATTTTCGAATAACCATCACATACCACAATTGTGTTCTGAAAAACAAAAAAAGTTTGTGACTTGGGAGTTTGAAAAATTGATAATAAGTACAGCTGTACTTTTTCTTTGTTCCATCAAGAATTGTGATTTTATGGTTTCATTGTAATCATAATCATTCCCGTGTTTCGAAGAGATCAAGAGTTAATAATTAATCATCTGCAATGTGCCCAGTTCGACCTTTGGATTTACGACGTAAATGTTGGTCAATTGCAACAAAAAATGATTCTCCAATTGCACAGATAGCTGGGAATATTGCCAATGCTAAGAACATCCAACTATTGTAGTTGCTGCATTCTTCCACTGATGGAAGTCTGAAAATTCAGAAAATAATTTTGAATTCGATTAATGATTGTCACCCTGAGAAAGTAGATGATTCGATTGATGTGGCGTTGAATGAAGTGGAATTGTAGAACTGGTCTTCGTATAAATTTTGACAAGGAACTGTTAGCTGTGGATATCCTCCTTTTTCAAGGAACAAAGTAAGAATGAGGACAGGAGCAAGTTGATCTGCTGGTTTGTTGAATAAAGCTTTTAATGTGAAGATGATTGTGGAAAATGGAGTTCTGAATAGAGTTTCATGAAACTCATAAAACGATAAAGACTCTCACCTTCGGTTGTTCTGTTTCATGTCTGCGTCCACTACTTCTCCTGCAACGACGATGTAGAATCCTTGCCATCCACATCTTGATATTGCGCTGGGCAAAGGTTTTTTTAGTTTTCAAACCATCCTAAAATTATACTCACTTTTCAAGGATGATGAATACAGCAACAGCCACAACATTGTTCATTCCTGAATAGAGAACAAACAAAACATTGAAAATAGTAAGAATATTGAGAGACTGAATGACAGCTTGAGTTCCAAAACGATTTGTTGGGAACCATAGAAACAAGAAGAGAATCTGAAGGGATAGGCTTATATGAAAAGACGATCGTAAATATAACTAACGCTGCCACAGGCTCTAGCAAGTATGTAAAATGCTCCCAATAGTGGTGTGTTCTTTTCAAAGAAGCCATTGCTGACCAACAGACTTTCGGTAAAAACAATCAAGAAGTTTTCATTAGCCATGAATCTTAGAATCTTGAAGAACTGAGCACCAACCAAACAGACAAATCGGGGCTCTTTGACTATTTGCCAGGAAATTTGAAAAGCGTTTTTCCACGTGGCCTCTTTAGATTGAATTTGAATATTCTCTTCGTTCTGGAAGAGGGAAATATATGATTGCTGAAAAGTCCGGAGTAATATCTTTCTTAAAATGACTAACTTTTTGAAAACGTTCCAACTGATGATCTTCATTGACTGGTCTTTCAACACGTAGATTGTATCCCGAGTAAACCATCAAAGCAGCAGAAGCACCAGCAATAAGAACACAACACATTTGGAATAACCAGTAATGTTCATTTGTATGAGGCATGAGCTCCAATGGGAAAATAAGACCTCCAGCAGCAATTGTGAATAGTTCTCCATACACAATAACTCGAACTCGATCTTCATGATTTCTCGAATATTCAACACACAATCCACAATAAGCTGACAACACCAGCGTAAGCAAGGTGTCGTATATAAATAGTGAAACGAGGAGATGTAGTGCAGTTATCCATCCAATCGATCTATAAGTTTAAACATTAAAACTGTAAAAAGAAGTTTAAAATGTTAGTTTTCTTGTTCCCATATTTTCATAAAATGTTTCATGGCGACCAACTTTCAATTTACATAATCCATGAACACTTCCCAGTCTACATTCTGACTTAAAACTGGTGTTTAACCTATTTTCACTGTTGGTTTATAATTTTTATTTCAGTGATAAAGTGCATTTTCTTATCAATATACAATCACTCACGTGGACCACGGAAACCAGAAGAGCAGAAAAGAGGCAGCGAAAACAGGACCGGCATAGAGAATGACTTTTCTTCGATCCATAATCCATTTCATTCCACAGCATCCGAGATCCTGAAAAATGTTAGACGACTGTAATATTCTAAGAATCTAATGGAGCCTACCTGCATGTATCCCATTATCGGATCATTGATTGCATTCCACACTAGAAACAAGATTTGAACTATCTTGAGATATGATGGAGGAAGGTGGAATTCATCGAAGAAAATCTGAAAATAAGGACAAGTCACATAAAATAAAACCGTTTTCAATGGAGTTTAGAAAATTAAATTAACCTGGATATATTTAGAAGTGAATACATAGTTGACAGCATCAGCTGCAAAAGAAATTAACCCTATCAGAAGGGCAGAATAACTGAAAAGTGTTCGCAACGAGGTCATTGATTTAACGTTCTTGTTTCTTCTTCCGCGTTTTAACTTGGGTTATTGTCTTCGTATCAATTCGATAGAGACAACAAAATAAACAGGCAAGTGAAAGATTGCGTCCCCTTTTCACTTCTTTTCACTCTCTCTCTCTTTTTCTCTTTTCAAAATGACAACCATTTTTCATTTTTACAGTTCTTTTTTTTTTGCATTCACAACGATTAGTATTCAGTACGAGTGTGTTTTGTTCTCACCTTTATATAATACAAACTTTGAATCGAGAGAAGAAATCCAGCACCAACGACTGCGAGAACTAAATTGAATGTCTGACGATCCCACCATTCAGAGATACTGCACCAAGACATTCTATTCTGAAATTAAAGATGATAAAAAACTGAGTGAATATGAATTATGACATACAATTCGAGAAGGATACATTTTAGATGTCACATCCACAGAGAATTTCAACAAATGAGATTTTTATATGAGACCGTCAAAAACCCAAAACGATTTAGATATTGAAACTAGGCGGAGAACGTATTTGATGTACAATTACCGAACATTTTTTGATTCGATTATGACCAAAAAACCGTAGTTTAGAGTACAGTTTTTGTAGTTTTGGTGGGAAAAAACACATTTAAAAGTGCCAAAAAGGCTTAAAACAGGGAACAAAATAATGATTTGCCTCCCATTATCAGTTTGAACTGACAGTCTCAAATAAAATATTTTTTTCAGTTTTTCTTATCATGGAATTGAAAAAACCCTGTGTTGCCTAAAAACCATGCTTCCAATTTCCGAAGACTCCTCCTCCAATTGTCACTTCGATTTAGTGTTTTTGACAAGAAGTGATAATAATATAACAGTAGTTTTGAGATTCGACAAACAAAACCGGTTTTAATGGAGCACTTCATCAAGTTACCAACACTTCAAATATTAATCTGCGCTGTTCTCGAGTTCTCTTGTTAATGCTCAAAATGAAAATTTTTAAATTCAACATTTTATTTGTAATAAAAGAAAACCAAAATAACATTTATCAAATTTCTTCGAGTAGCTCCTCGACAGCTTCCTTTACCCCATTGATCGACACGAACTGTAATAATTTAGATTGTAATGTGCCATGTTTTCATAAACTCACTGATTCGGCATTTTCTGTAGCTTCCCAGAGTACAGCAACAAGCTCTTTCATCCCCTCCTCCAGCTGGAAACTTGTCATCGTAACAAATCTGTTGAGGTTGCTCATCAGAAGCCATGATGCCATCATCGGTGGCTCCATAGCACCCCTTCTGCGCATTCCTCTCTCAACCATATTGGTTAATTTTTCCACGAACTCCTTTATGGTCACTGGTGCGACGATCTGAAGCGAAAACAATAAACTCCTGATTGCTTAAACAATTTTTCTACCTGGTGGATCGACGTATTCTGAACCAACTCTCTGAGCTGTTGACTTATCAGACCAAACTCTCCACTTTGCTCCACAAAAAGTGCGAGGCGATGAAGGACCAGTTTTCTCGTTATTTTTCCTTGCATTCGGTGACGACTTCTGAAATAGAAAGCAGTCATAAAAATAACTGTTTCTTCCTATAAAACTTACATCACAATTTTTTCGATTGCGCTGAATTCCATGTTTTCCTGCTTCAAATGGAACAACCCAAATATTTAGATGGTGATAGTTTTGAAGATTGATAAATTATTAGTTTTTTTACTACAGTACACGCTTACAACGTGGATAAAAGATTTAAAAAAAGAGGTCATATTAAATCAATTATTTCCACGTAATCACGTTCATATGCATTTTTTTACACGTTTATATTTTTTTTTCATTCAGAAAGACATCTTGTTTGTAGAGCATGAAACAGTGGAATGAATAATCGAAATGCTACCAGTGTCGCTATATTTTTTTTTCCAAAACTTTCGGGTTCCATAGTTCGCTGACAGTTTCCTCGAAAGAAGTTAATGTATTTCAGGCACATTCAGGCACTTCATTACAGATACTGGATATCTTTTTTTCCTTTTCTGCAAGAAGTTTGTAGTTCATAAAGACGGATCAAATCTTCGATCACTCTGATTGAACTCTGTTTATCCCGGCAATTGTATGCATTTATACAGGATGCAATGAATAAAAACGGGCAACAACTACGGAATTATTATCAATTTCAAAGTTGCAAATACTTATAAACAACTACATTACTAAAAAGTATCGTATGCAAAAATAACATTGATGTATTCATTGCATTTGAAGTATCACTGCGAATGAACTGCATGAACTTTGGGTCGTTTACCTAATTCTTGAATTGTCATTCATCAAGAACAATCATTGTTTTGCTGTTTATTAGATACTTGAACCTGTTAGCGGACACACTACAACCTACAAATCCTCCTACTTCTTTCCCTTTTTGATCTCAATTCACTAATCAAAGAATTTAATCGAGCGAGCGTTTATTCGAGTCGAGCTGGGTTGAGTCGTCAGCCAAACAATAAAGAAAAACACAATTGAGCAATTAGAATTAAATTAAAACAAATTAAGAAAGAAGGCAGAACAGCATACATCAAAAGCACCGTAATCAACGAAATGACGGCGAGACCAATAAAGTCTAATAACCTGGTGGAGTACGTGGCTCTGGGCAATGATCACAAGATCCTTCATCTCCTGGAGGTCCTTGTGGTCCTTGTGGTCCTGGTGGTCCTTGTCCTCCAACTGGTCCTGGTCCTCCATTATCTCCTGGTGGTCCTTGTCCTCCAGCTTCAGTGAGTCCAGCAATTCCTGGAAGTCCCTTTGGTCCTGGTGGTCCCTTTGGTCCTCTGGCTCCTGCTGGTCCAGCTGGTCCATTGACTTGAATAACTCTTCCTGGTTGTCCAGCTGGTCCTGGTGGTCCTGGTTCTCCAACACCTCCTGGTGGTCCTGGGGGTCCAATCATTCCTGGTTCTCCGTTCTTTCCATCTCCAGCTCTTTCTTGAGATTTACCCTTTGGTCCTGGTGGTCCCTTTGGTCCTTGTTGTCCAACAGCTCCTTGTGGTCCTGGTGGGCAAATGATGCATGGCTCGGATGGTGGTAGAGCAGAGCTAAGAATAGATCCTTCCTTTCCTGGAACTCCTGGAGCTCCGTGATGTCCATCGTTTCCGTTCGGTCCAACGTCTCCAGGTGGTCCTGGTGGTCCAGCTGGTCCTTGTTGGCAAGGGCAGCAAGTTGGACCAATATCAGCACCAGCACCAGTTGGTCCACCATATCCACCACTTCCAGATCCTCCTCCACCTCCTCCACCCTCTTTGTATCCAGCATTTCTGCGGCTACGGGTGACTCCTGATTTGTGGAGAACTTGCATCTCAACCCACATATCACGAGCACGAGATTTGCAGAATTCGGTCTCCATGATTAAATGAGATTGGAATGATTGGACATAGGAATAGATCATCGGGAGCGTCACAATGCTGAAAATGTTTTTGGTATTGAAAAGTTTAGGAAAAAATGGCTAAAGCTACCTTGAAATGACGGCTGCAGTTGATACAGCAACCGCAAAGAATGCGACACGGCGCATCTGTTGCTGCTGATCGTCTTCTTTGTCAATCTTCATGTTCAGCTGACGACTGAAGATTCAATTCATGGATATCTCTTTTATACTAATCTTATTCCATTGATAAGCTGGTTTCTCTATCTCGTACAACAATAACAACTGGTAACCGGGTAAATGGGTCAAGAGAAAAAGAATGAGAAAAACAAGTTTATTCGTTCACATTATCACTGTTTAATTGAGATTAACATTATGAGATTCGGCCCAGAGACGAATGACTTTTAGTAAGAATTCACTGTTTGAATGAGGTTTTGATGCCAATAATTGGATAACTTCCCTCATTTGTTCCAGAAGAACTCTGAAATTTCAGACTCGGATTTCAGACTTTCATTATTATCTTACTGGTCGGATTTATGATTAGCCAATTGCCTAAATAATCCAGCACAAGCTCCTCGTTTTCCATTCCAATTTTCCGTTGTTGGATCACTATTCTCAATTTCATGGAATGCTTTTGATGCATAGTAGAACTCATTTGACTGAAATGAACAAATAACTTCAAAGTTTGAATTTTTCAGGAATTTACGAGATAACAATCCTGAGCAATAACTTTCAAAAGACTTAATCTATCTGAGAGATTAGTTGTTTTTAACATCATATCCCATGCCATTTGTGGCTTTTTGTTTCGTATAACTGAAATGCTTTAAGTCATTAAATTGAAGATTAATGGAATACTTACAACATCTTGATAACATTGATTTGTACAATAATTTATCTCTTTCCGGACCAGAGACTCGAACGAAATGCTCTTCGGCCAGTGAGTAGTTTTTGTACATTAAATAAGCTTGAGCTAAATTCAGAAGGAATGCGTCATCGGATGTAAAATAGTCTTGAATTGATTGAAGATAAGTGATGACTTCATCGTATTTTCCTCCGAGAAACAGATGAGCAGCGTATGCTTGCCTTCCAGCAATTGTATCTATAAAAAATGATTAGATGGTATTTGTCATATAAAAATGAATACCTCGTACGAGTCCAGCTTCTCCAACCATTTGGAAAAAAGTCTCCGCTACTTTCAGTTGATCTTTCTGTCCATATTCTTGTCCATATCTTAAATGGGCTAACGCTGAGACCAGAAACTCATAAGGCATAGCTGGTTGCAATTCTTTGCATAGAAGCCACGCATCTTTTATATTATCTGAATTAAGAATGAAATATTCAAAATCCACACTTTCTCAAAACCTCTGTTTAAATTATACAGGATAAGATTCAATCGGGCTTCAGGGACCTGTTTCATTAGTGATGGAAGAACTTTAAGAGCATTCTCACAGTTTTTGAAAAGGACCAAATTATGTCGACAGAGATACTCTACATCTGGATATAATTTTTGTTTCAATAAAGCTTCCATATCGGGAACAAGAGTCATTCCTTCTTCATCTAGATTCTTGGCTAAATCCGATTTCTCTTCAACCGAAGTTTTCGAGGTTATAGTGCGATAAAGGACAGAATATAGCAAGTTTTTAGCAAATGGACTGTTTGGATAGACACGGAGATAGTTTTTGACAAGATTGTATGCCACGTTTGGATAATCCATTTTTGCATAACATAATGCCATATAAACGTTGAGTCCAATTAAATTTCTGAAGAATGTATAGAAATGTTAACGAACTGATTTGAAACTAACGGGCTGGCTTGAAGTGTAGCTGTGTATTCATCCAATGCTTCTGTATAATGCATTCTTGAGAAGTTGACTCCAGCCAATGTTAGTCTGTCCTCTAATGTGACCTGAAAAGGAAAATGCGTTTCATTTCGAAGAAATGGGAACATTTTTTTAAAATTCTAGCTTACTCCCAAACTTGAATGATATTGAAGAATCCGTTTTTCATCGTTCAATCGAAGATAAACATTCAACATTAATCGATTGTGTAATGGGGATTTTGGAGACTTTTCGGCAATTGCTTTCGCTTGAAGATACTGTTTCATATAGAATTTACAACACGCAAGATAGTTTCCTAGTTCTGGAGGTGCATTGTCTCTGAAATATTCCGTTTAAAACTGATATTTGAAGTTTCATTAGCTAACTTATTCATAAGGAAAGTATAAACATTTGCTGCTTCTTCATAATTTCTCAGTCTGAAATAGCAATGAGCAACCCATAATTGAAGAGACTCTTCCTCATCGCTCTCAAGTTTTCCAGATCTTAGTTTATGCTGTAATTTTCAGAAATATTCCAAACATTTTTTATTCTAAAACCTTACATTTAAAAGAGAAATAGCTCCTTCGTAGTCTTCATTTGAGAGAAAATCATCCAATTCTGGCATTTTCTGAACTTTTTTAATCGGAACAGGCGGTGTACTTTTCTTTCGGTTTCGAAAAAGTCCCAACTGAAAACAAACAATTAAATATTGAAACAAAAAACTAAAAAAAAGTACTTACCATTGTGAAATGAAAGAAGAAAAAGAGAATAAATGAGAGTATTTTCTTTGTAGGATTAGAAGGGAAAGTGAGCAAGAGCAGCACAATTGAATGTGCTTGTTGGCATGTTGCTATGGAGATTTGAATGCAACAAATTGAGAGAAAAAGGGAATGAGAAGTGGAGAAAGTGGATGAGAATGGATATGTGTAAATAAGTTTTCATATTCCAAATGAGAGGAATAATTCACCTGGACGCATTTCAGGTTTTAACTTTCTTGTGGCATTCAAAGTCATACAATGGATGGATTCATTGGAAAATCGAAATTAAAAAGTTCTCAGAAAAAACCCAAAAGAGTGGCGTTTATTTTGAATCCTCTATAAACAAATAACTTTTAAAAAATGAATTTATCTGTTTTGCGCTTCTTTTAAATTGAAAGAAAACCGAAACATTTGAAAAAAAATCTTCATATAAAAAATTCAACACATTGTGAAAACCCGAAAAACAGAATCGCAAAAAAGAAAACGGTTATATTTTAATTGAATTGAAATCACAAGTCAGAAAATATTGCCACGGAAAGCCCTTTTTCATTTGTTCATTTATCACGACTCGTCAGGATCCTCTTCTTCGAGGTAGATACTCCAATATGCAAAATTGAAAAGAATGAATGCTATCGGAAAAATTATTCTGAAATTTGAATTTTATTTGATTGTTTCTGATTAAAAAATCAAACCTTGCAATGATATCAATTCGTTCAGCTCGTCCACGTGATGAAAGAACACTACACCATCGAACGAGTTCAACCCGTTTACGTTGTCCAATGTATACTAAATCAGTTGTATCATGAAATGTCCATCCTTCTTCCATTAATCCAGCACTTCGAGGTGGTCCACGATCTGCCATTTCAATTGCTTCAAAATCACCTTCTTGCATTTCCATTGTCTTTTTTGGACGTCGGCGGATTAGACGCTGAAAATTAGTTAATTTTGGTAATCAATTAGAGAATCTTTTTAATAAACGTATCAACGTGCCGCTATATTAGAGGTTCATTCTTAAAACTTACTTTCTTCTCTTGTGGACTGAATGTAAGGGACTGTAATGATTCTCCAAAATTATCATTATCAATTACATTTGAAAGACGGGAACGATTGCAAGCAGCTTTTCTCATTTGTCTGAAAGTCATTATATTCATAAATAAAAGTTATGATTATTACGTTACCTATGCTCATCGAGGATTCCCATATAATTAACAACAGCATATTCAATCAAGGAGAAAAAGATGAAAACTGCAAATTAGTGTTTCTTGAACTTCCCTTATTTCTTCTGAAAACGCTTACCAACACATGCTCCAACCCAAATATCAATTGATTTTGCATAACTAACTGGAGGTAGATTTGAATTGATTGCATGAGAAGTTGTGATCATTGTAAGTAATGTGACAATTGCCAATGGAACACGTGCTGCTGTTGATTTCCAATCAATCCAATATGACACCCAAGCAACTCCAACAAGCATAGAAGATGGAATATATAATTGAAGAAGAAAGAATGAGAAAACTCTATTCAATCTGATTTCAACTTTTAGACATGAGTATGTTCCAGTATTGGTTTTTGAGGTGCAAGAAGCATTTTTGAAGGAAGCTATCTCGAAATTAGGTAACGCTCCGTTTGCTCCTTCGTGAATTTGGATTGCTGGAACATCCCAAATGTACTCAATATCTGCTGTTGTATAGGCATCTGAAAACAACGTTCTGATAGCTTTTTTGATGAACTTCGAAACTTACAAGAAGCAAAGGCAATTTCACAATTCTGATGGTCCATTGGATATCTTGAGAGATGCATTGAACATGCAAGATGTAATGTTAATCTTCTATCATAAATCAATTTTCCATCTGATCTAATTTTCAAAAATCGATTCTCCTGATTCAACATGTGATACCATCCATTCTTTTCATTTTGGAAGAAAGTATCAGGAATCCAAAGAGATTGATCTCTCGCGACATGAATAAATTCAAAATTACGATAATCTGATGATAAAAGTCCTTGATGCTCAATGAATCGAAGACGATCATCGTACCATTCTTGACGAAAACGAAATTGTGCCACAAATTCCTGAAACTGTCTCGATACTCTAATTTTCTGTTTCTATAATCTTACCATATTCTTTTCAGAAACTGCTGATATTGATCGAATATTAAGACTTGTTGTAACAATAACAGCTCCTCTTGTATCATTATATGGAGTTCTTCCAGATGGTCGTACTGCTGCATCATAATCTTGAAGAAGATCGCAAACTGTCATTTGTTCTCTCCATGCTTGATAATTTGTTGTATGTCGACTGAATGCGGTTCGTTTGCTGAAAATAGAAGGACCTTTTTTGAGTATAAGTGCGTAATTCTTACCATGATTTTGTTTTTGATTTCTTTGCAAAAGATATATTAATTATGAGAGATAGTGTGAGGAGCAAAGAGACGCAGAGCTGAGTTTTCATCACGAGAAATATAGGAAGGAAGACGGTTTTCTTCGCATTTCGAGCTGATTCCCTCCGAGTTGGAACAAGAGGAGGGAAACGATTTTGATGATGTTTAAAGTGCTGAAATTAGGTAAAAATTTGGGCTCTGTTCGACAATACCGGTCCAATGACAGAATACCGGTCCAAAGCGAGAATGACCGGTCCAATCCGAGATTGACCGGTTCAATCCGAGATTGACCGGTCCAAACACTGATGACCGGTCCAAACGCTGAAATACCGGCCCAATCGCTCCATAATTTTGAAAAAACACAGAATGACCGGTCCAATGACCGAATGACCGGTCCAAACACAGAATGGCCGGTCCAAACGCTGATTGACCGGTCCGATCCGAGAATGACCGGTCCAATCAGAAAATGAACGGTCCAATGGGAAATATTAGTCTCAGCAATCCGAGAATGACCGGTCCAATCCGAGAATAACCGGTCCAATCTGAGAATGACCGGTCCAATCCAAATATTAACCGGTCCAAACGCAGAATAGCCGGTCCAATCGCAGAATTCTATGCAGCAGGCTTAGCGTTTTTCTTTATTAAAGGTTGGGACGGAAGCTGGTGGCTCAGAAGCGAATTATGCCTAAGCCTAAGCTGTATAGAATTTGCGATTGGACCGGTTAATCTCGGATTGGACCGGTCATTCCGTGACTGATGAGATTCGTATTTTTCCGATTGGACCGGTCATTCTCGGAATGGACCGGTTATTCTGCGTTTGGACCGGTCATTCTTTGGTTCGGACCGGTCATTCTGTTTTTGGACCGGTCATTCCCAGATTGGACCGGTCATTCTCTGATTGGACCGGTCATTCTGTGCTTGATGAAACTCGTGTTCTCGATTGGACCTGTCATTCTCGGAATGGACCGGTCATTATGCATTTGGACCGGTGATTCTTTGGATTGGACCGGTCATTTTCAGATTGGACCGGTCATTCTCGCTTTGGACCGGTCATTCTCAGATTGATGAGACTCATCTTCCCGATTGGACCGGTATTCCAGTGTTTGGACCGATCATCAGTGTTTGGACCGGTCAATCTCGGATTGAACCGGTCATTCTCGCTTTGGACCGGTCATTCTCGCTTTGGACCGGTATTCTGTCATTGGACCGGTATTGTCGAACAGAGCCAAAATTTGTGTGCAGATTGGGAAAATTGAGAGAAAGAGGAAAATGGAAAAAAAAAACAATTCAAAGATATTTGTTTATGTTTTAACATCTGGATATGAAACGAAAAATTAGAGCAGGACTATACTTTCACCTTTCAAAATAAACATTTTCTCAAGAAAGCTGTTCTTTCAGACGGTCTAAAATGAACTAGAAGTTTTAAGAATCCAATTCCAGACTTGTAGGGAAAATTGAATTAAATATAAACATCAAACTTCCTGGTCTTCCGGAAGAAAAACGGACGATTGTGAGAAGAGAATTTATTGGATGTTCAGATGACGTGATGGAGCGGAAAACCAGGAAGTTTGGTCCAGATTGAATTCATTTCGAATAGGTTCAAAAGTAAATATTCGAGTAGGAAAAGAAGAAGGGTTGGATTAATTAAGATCACAAATTTAAAACTAGATTGGAAAAGAGAAAATGTTCCAGACAAGGGGAGTTTACAAAAACGAGGGAATGTCTCAAACTTTTCTCTCTCATTCTCTCTCTCTCTCTCTTTTTGGAACTTGCAACCAAAAGGGAGAGAGAGAGTCTCCCTATAACCTGTGTTGGAGGTGCAACACATTGCTTTCATATATCTAGACACAGAGAAAAAGAATACCTAGTGGTCGGAGTAGAAGAAGAAAAAGAAGGTGCCCACACAACGAAAACCACTTCATTTTAGTGGCCATTTTGTGGATAAAAAGAGAGAAAGAGTAAAAGAGAGAAAGGCTCAAGTCAAAGCGTGCACATTGGGCTTTTCCAGGTCAGCTTAATACACCTGCCCTCACTCTTTTGCATATTCTCATCTCACAATTTGAAGAGGTAAGATTCTATCAATCTCTTGGGGTTACTGGTTGGGAAATGAGGTACTTCCCTTCTCTATTCAACTCATTTCCGTATGCAGAATTCATTTTCATATTTGAGCATAATAAGGATTACGGTAGGATTTATAGCGGAAGTTTCAAGGTAGAATTAATCAAACTATCTGACTATGTCCATGGACAAAGTCTTTCTTTTCGAATATAATAATCATTTGTGTCTTTAAAACAACTTTTAAAATATTAACTATTCAATCAGGATTACTGTTACAGAAGTAACATTCTAATTGTGAATGCCTTCGGGAAGATTCAAAAGGAAACATTTATTCTACAAAGTTTCGTCAATCGAGCATCAACTCACAGTTTCTTTGTCATGAAACTTCAGATATAGACCTTCAAACTTTCAAAAGAATTCCCAAAAGAATACTGTAACTTCTTTTGAATCAACAACAATATTATCTTCAGACAAGTTATTTCATTAAAGTGTCCTATTCAGAAAAAGAAACGAAATCGGAAAGTGCTCTTGAAAAACACAAAAAGACCTCTTGTGCCCTTTTCAAATCCATTCAGATCATATTTAAATCGGCGCCTGAATTCGATTACGGAGCTGAAGAAAGCGTTTTAGACTACGAGATTTAGTCGAAGAAAGTTACAAATTTCGATGAGAGCAAGTGAAAGTTCAAGAGAATTTCTTAACTTCAGAGATTTGTGCACATATATGGAAATTGACAATTTCATATGAAGGTGAAGCAATTATAGAAAATGGGAATAAAAAGAGACGCAGGTATTGTGGATCAGTGAGCAATGTGCATTGAAAAGGAGGAAGAAAAAGGAATTGGTCAGAAAAAATGACCGAAATGAAATCGGAGAAAAAAGATAAAACAAGTTTCAAGTTGCGAATCTCTTTGAGTGCAACTTGTAATGGGATGAAAGAAAAGATGGAAAAGGCGTGTATGCTCTGTCGTTTCCTGCATTTCTTCTCTTTTTTCTTCTTCTTTTCTTCTTCTTCTTTAGATTCAACTTCACCCCTCAGATTCATCTCAAATCGGAACAAAACGAGTGAAGTAGAAGAAGAAGAAGATGTAGTTGGAAAAGATGTAGAAGAAGAAGACGTTGTTGAAAAAAAGAAGATGTAGAAAAATGTATCTGTGCAAAAGTAACAGAAAGTCCGATAAGTGCTCGTTGGAAACCTTCTTGAATATTCAACGAAGGAAACAAAGAATTGATGAAAGAAAAAGTGGAAAGGTATGAATCCAAACTAAGTTGGATCTTTGTTATGAATCAGTTCGGGATTAACTGAAAATTTAATCAAAGCTCAGAGATGTAACAGTGGTTAGCTCTGAAAGAAGAAAAGTGAAAAAGTTGGAAAAGTCCCCCTAATAGAAAGACAGCTTGAGCTACAGTTTCATTTCTTTTTCAACTAGGATACATATCTTACAGAAAGCGCGAACGGAACCCAAATCTCAATTCATAAGAATGAAAACTTGAGCTTCGGTCTAGTTTTTCAGAAATGTAAATTTCATTCCTTATAAAAACCTGAGAGATTCAAACTAGAATGATATAAGCTGCCGGCTACTTTACTAGTTTCTTCTTTTTCCTTCAATACATGAAAATCAAAAAGTTATAAAAGAAAAGAATCGATCCTTGGAAAGGCATGTAAAACTTGAAATTTGAATCAAACGAAAGGATCTTTTTAACCATAAAAGTATCAAATTTGACCAATTAGAAGGACACTAATGAATCATCAGAATGAAATGAAGACGAAAAAAAATAATAGGAAGGGCATAGAAATAGGAGAGTGAAAGATCCAAAGAATGACAGGTTATGATGAGAGAAAATATGTATTACAACGGGTGGATGAAAGAAAGAGGAGAAGTCTTCAAGATTAGCCTCTCCTCTGGCTCATCATATTGTGCTTGTGCTCCGCGAGCCACGAGAGCCAAAAGAAAAAGACGTCATTCGACAAAGGTGAATCCGATTTTCGAAAAAGAAAATCCCTCTTTTACTTCTCCTTACTTTTTTTGACTCGAGACGGCTCTGATTGGGTATTCAGAAAGTAACAAAGTTCAGAATTTTGGATTATGTCCTAAGAAGGAGTGGGCTCTTTTTAACAGACATCAATGAGCATATCAACGGAAAAGAGTGAAATATATTGTTTTTATTTTGAATAGAAAAAAGTAAGGGATAAAATGTAAAATGTTCATGTGTATCTTTGGTTGTGTGGTTGCTGGATCTTTTCAGGGATTTGCAAGGCGTCAAAAGTATCGAATGACCGCCTCCGGGCACATCTTTCCACCCGTTGTCTGCTCTCTATCGTAATCCATCTACTATTTCTACTTGCTCAAACATTTTTATGAATTTATTATTATTATTACTACTACTTCTACACTTTATCTTTGAAAAAAATAGAGAAATGAAAAGGTGATGAGAAGAAAGTGGAAAAAATATGACGACGTGGAAGCATTTTTTGGAGAACTGAGGGTGTGAAGAAGGAAGAAACTGATGGAGGAACAATGGGATTTTACGAGCAAAACAATAAGAACTGTGAATAATTGATGTGTTTTTAAAAAATGGGGGTCGCATGCAAGGCAACACGTGAAGAGGCTGGAAACGACACGCAACGAGCAAAGAACGACAAAATGAGAAAAAACATGAATTATTAAGATTTTCAGTTTTTCCGATGGTTAAGTTTGATAGGATTTATGAGAACTTGAAGGATGAAAACGTGGATATTTTGTGGATCTAAACTGTTCTGAGAAGCTCGTAAACTTGTTTGAAGAATGGTTGAAATTTTTCTAAATGTGATCGTGACAAAATCTGACCATGAATTGGGTGACAAACACTTTCAAACGTAAATTTCCGTCTCATAAGTTCAGGAATTTCCCCCATGATTGAGCTACAATTCTAGGAATCAAGACACATCACATCACTGGAGATCCCGAAAATCCCATGTGAGAATAGAATAGAGAACTGGGACACAATACACCCTCTAATAGAATGGCACACCAAACTTCCCTATTGTACTTTCTGAACAATTTCCTGGTGCATTTCGAAAAACAAGCAGTTCTTTAAACGAAATCTACTCTAAAGTCTGGAATTGTTGACATCTCTCCCTGTTTTTTCCGTAAGACGATCATAGCACAAAAACGAAAATTGGCGTGAAATTCGTTTTGTGAGAAGTGAGAAGAATCTCTATTCACTCCTTTTATTCTTATTGTGCCCTCCTTGTTCTTCTTTTTCTAAAATTTGATTATATCATTGTAGTAGTTCAAAAAAACATTGATCAAAAACAAGGTGGTTCGCACTGATGTTAAAATAGAAAAGAAAGAACAAGAAACGGAGAAGTAGGTAAGAGGTAGTCCAAATTTGCAGTGGAAGTAGAAAAGGTTGGTAAAATGGAAAAGAGAGAAAGAGCTTGAAGTAATAGTGTTTTTGAAAGCGCATCTTGGTCCGTAATTAGTCACGGAAGACATAGGCGGAGCAACCGGAAATAGGGCCAAATGGATGAAGTAGTAAGATGAGAATTCTCGGATTTCAGAGTATTAATTCAGTTAACTCGAAGATGAAGATAAGGATGATGCATCATGAAGTCGAACAGATTATATTAATCTACAGATGTTTGTTATTTTTCAAAAAAACATGAGTTTTTGGCGAGTTTTTATTTGTGAAAATTTCTTCCATATATGAAATTTCTCAACTTCGCAATACTACAAAGTAATCGTGTTTCATTTGAAAAATTTGTTTCAAAAATTCTGAAATACTTCTCTATTTGATGAATCATCCAAATGTATCACTATGATCTATGCTCTTCATTTTCTCTTCTGATTCATCAAGCACAACTTTTTTCCTTTTTTCCCCCCGACATCATTAAAAACTTAGTTTTCACATTCTCATATTTTCATATTCAACCTGAACTATTTGTTATTCTCTTTCTAACTTTGAAATTCAGTGCAAGGATTTAATTTTATTCAAATGAACTGATCTATAGTTTAGATTTGCAGTTTTTCGAAATGAAAACGTAGAGGGAATTGTATATTTCTTGGATTAATGAGAAAGTGTGACATAACAAAAATGATTTTGATGGAAAAGTATACGAGATTTCCCGATCTTGAACTTCAAATTTCTTATAATCTCTATTTTATTCCAATTGTTCTCTACAATCCCAGAGGAGAAAGACCTTATTTCGCTTCAGATTGAATTTTTTTTAAAGTTTCACTTCACAATAAGATGCCTTTAATATCATTCACATGTGACTATCGACACCATCATTCCTGCAAAAGAAATATCCAAAATCGGAAATGAATTTATTCATTTTTATATTTCATCACGAGAAATTTTCCTCTCTTTTTCTCTTCTGAATCCTACTTTCACATTCTAATCGGCTCTTCGTCGTCGTTGTCGTTGCCCCTGGAGACTGCCAATCGGATATGTACACACAATTTCTCGCAAGACACTCGTCGTTTTTAGTTGCTTTTCTTTTTGCATTTCATACGTTTGTACTGATGATTTTTCTATGATTTTGTGGTTAAATTATACCGAAAAAAAAACAGTCAGGTGGATTTAAAAGAGGATTAATATTGGATAATGATTCAGGGTACGCCGAGTGCGTACAGTCCTCAATTTTCCCAATTGATCACATGTTGAGTCTATACTTCTCGTTGTATGGATTCATGGCATTCAATTTAATACACCAAATCTTAAGGAAACCTTTTTTGTAGTCTTGTGTTCTTCCCCTAATCTTTCTCCTAATATTCTAAAAACAGAAAAAAAAGAAGAAACGACTGGAGTGTCTCGAATAACAATGAGTCTTTTAAGAGGAAATTGATAAATAATTAGTTTTTTCTCTTCTCAAAAAAAAAAAAAGAAATTGTCGCTCCGTTCGTTTTTTTCATTTTATTTTACTATCTATTTTCGAACAGAACTCGGAAGATAACAGCTAAAAAAGTATGCTTTTAGCAAACAATGTTCTTTGTTTGCGTTTATGTTTTGGCACATTTTGAAGGTTATTTTGAAGTGTAGCTTGTTGAAAATACAATTTAAAAACTCAAAATTTGCGATGATATTCGTCGGCTTTTAAAACTTTTTTGTACTCTCTTCGACTGCCTACTTCTGGAAGTATATCCAACTAGACTATGACTACATATATATGTAGAATCTAAGATTAGTTACGATCAGAACCAAACAGTTCAAGAAAAAAAAGAGATTTGAAACTAGATTTTGTAGTTTCAAAAGATTGCGGAGGGTGAAATCCAGTGAGAATTTCTCAGAAGTTATATTAAGATTATGAGCTTAATGATTCATGTCAAAGTCTAACTATAACGAAATGACGAGTGCGATGAGGTGCTATTCAGATTGCGTATTCTGAAATTAGGCAGCCCATTATGAAAAATTACCAAACAACTGGAACCTTTAGCTTTTTTCGAGCTACTCTTGAGTAGTCCTGTCTTGTTCATGACCCTCTACCGTCTAACACTGTTATCTATTAAAAATAGTCGAATCTACTCTCGTGAAACCTGTTTAGCAATTCTCGAGAATGATGAGACTCCGCCCCTTTGGTTGACTCGCGATCCAATTGCTCACCTGTTCATTCATTGCATCTAGACTTTTCCTCCCTTTCAAAACTCTCCTTTTCCATTTCCGTCATCTTCTTCCTCTTCTTCTTCTTCTTTTTCCTTTTTCTTCACATTTTCTTCAGCTTTCTTCAACTCGATAGAGCCTTTCTTTTTTCTTTTTCCCTCTTTTCTGCCATCCTCACTCTTTTTCTCTTATTCTCTCTGTTTTATATTATCTCTCTTCGCAACGACGCTCTCGTTTTGGTTAATTTGGAGCTCCGCAGTCGAGAGTGAGGCCTGGGAGCAACGAGAGGAGACTGCCAAAACATTTTGCGCTTCCCGAAAATCTTGAAAAACTTCTTCACGCATTTAACACCTCCTCCTCTTCTTCTTTTAGAATGAAATAAACGCTTTTCTCGTTTACACATCTTCTAGACACAGATGTCAAATTGAAAAAAGAAAAGACAGAAAACCTAATAATACGACCTTCCTTCTTCCTAAACTTCTTAGTTTCCTTTTCTTTTCTACTTTTGGTCTTTCCTCGTCTAATTCTGTTGAATATGAAATCGTATATACAAATTCCATCCTTCCCCTGCACTCTTATTACTTTTATAACTAGTAAGTGGCACTTATAACACGACGACTTCCGTATAGAAATCAATGATTCACGTGTGTTTTCTTATAATGTCCACTCTTGGGAACCCTATTTTTTGCTCATTTTCCGGCACTCGTCACTCTTTGTAAATATTGACTTTTTCCTGTTCCTGAGATGACCGGTTCTCTTTTTATCTTCTGTCGTCATCCCTTCAAAACATCATTATTTTCTTCAGAGGGTTCTAAGTCATGGCTGCTACTGCAACTCGTCATTCAGATCAAAAACAGAATGATCGTGCTGAAAGCATTCTTGCTGGTTTCAAACTGAATTGGATGAACTTGAGAGATGCTGAAACTGGAAAAGTACTCTGGCAAAGTACTGAAGACATGGCTGACCCGAAAAAGGAACACAAAGGTAAGCAAAAAGTCTCGGAATAAACCAATCATCACAAACATTATGCCTGGGGCGGTAAGTATTATCGTCACTGACAACAAATGGAATTGAACGCGACCGGCGCAGACTGCTGGCCGCGCTCGCAACCACTGCGCTATTCGGCTGCATCGCTACTTACTCACAGAGTGTGTAGAGGAATCACCGCTTAGCGAGAAAGGGAGACACACGCACACGCCTCCTGTTAGTAGTGACGACAAAGAATGAAAATGAAAATGAACGAATACCTTGCAGCTCATGTGCCAAAAAATCTTCTGAAATGTCGTACAGTTTCACGTGAAATCAACTTCACATCCTCGGTCAAAATTGAGAAATTTCGATTGGAGCAACGTGTTTACTTGAAGGGAACCGTCATTGAAGGTAAAAGAATCACTCGAATATTCATCATGCTATCGCACGCAATAGATGAATAATATAGGGTTCGGATGGCAATCTATTAAATATTCCGACTTCAGAATGGTTCTTCGACTTCGGATTCGTCATTCCTGATTCAACGAATACGTGGCAGAATATGATTGAGGCTGCACCAGAAGCACAAATGTTTCCATCATCTGTTCTCAGGTAAATGACATCTGGATTAAATCAAGAACACGGGAATGAAGTGCTTCTTTTAATCTTTTTCTTGAAACAGGATAAAGTTTTTTGCGAATGAATAAATTTCAGCGGAAACGTAGTCGTTGAGACTCTTTTCTACGACGGAGATCTTCTTGTCAGCACATCAAAAGTTCGTCTTTACTACGATTAAATCCACATAAACATCTCTCTTCAAATGAATTCCACGTTCCTTTCGTTTCTGAATTTCTCTGGATCTCACATTTAAAAATGTATTTTCTTTTAAATTTATTCGTCTTAATTGTCTTGTACAGTGTTAATAAAGTCAAAAAAATAAATTATGACTTCGAAGGACAACGTAAAGTTATATAGCAGTGTTGACAAATGAAGCATTGACGCGTGACAGTTTTTGACGACTCATGTCGTTCGACTGAAAAATAGGAAGAACTGAAAATGATTGAAAATGAACATGAATTTGAAAGAACTTACTACAATTGTATTGGATCCATTGCGACGGAATCGAAGAAGTTCATGACATCGACGACGAAATTCCAAACGGAAGAAATAGAAGATTGGGAGATTGAAGCATGATTGGAATCCATATAGAAGATAGGCAACACCTGGAATAACAATTTGAACTTAATATTCAGTTTTCAAGACAATTCGTTAATTATGATACAGTAGGACGTGGTTCTGCACCCCTTCAATCCGAGTGCAGATGTACTCGAAATAATCCTTGAGACTCCTTATATTATTCACACCCCCTTCTCGAAATATTCGACTAGAGACTACTATCACACATCACTCAAAGATTTTGTGATTTTTGAAACATTTCCGTTGTTATTTGACTTTTGTTCTATGATGCGGAACATTTTGCAAATGAAGAAACTGACCAACAAGAAGTACGTCGAACTCGTCTGTGTGCCATTGATCAGCTACGAGAACAAAGTTTGGTACACTAACCATCAATACATTGATTCCCGAAAGTATGAGAATCGCCATTTGTTTCCGCTTTTCAGTGTGATTCAGAAACTGAAAACGAACATTTTTTCTTTTTGTGACTACACTCTATCTGATGACAAGATAAACGAAAGCAGAAATCACAAACCTTTGTACCGTGGGATCTAAGAAATAGGTTCAGAGTAACCCCAAAAGCAATCATATAAGAGAGAGCAATCCAACAGTAATGAATAGTTCCATAGACAATTCCAGTTGAATCCATAACTGCACAAATTCTGTTGTCATTCAATGTGGGAGATGCAAATGAGACCATGAAAGCGACAAAGCTGAGAAGCTGAAAGTTGATAGATGAAGAAGAGTTTTGAAATAAGAATAGATAACTAACAACACAGATAAAGATGCCAAATGAAGAAAGGTAAAGTCGATGTCTCCATGTCCACCGACTACGGTACCAGCTCACTCTGTTAACTGCCAATACCCGTTCAACTGTTAAAAGACAATGAAAAGTTGCTGGTAATTGACCTCCGAATAATAGAAATACAGGCCATAAGTACCTAGTCATACATTCATAACTGCTTGTTTTGAAGTGATATTGATCATGCAACAGAAGATCCAATCTTCCTGCTCCTGACATTATAAAAGATATTCCATTGATCTGAAATCCGTTAGTAGTTTTCATGAACCCCTCAACTTTACCGTACCATATCTGAAACAGAAAGTAATGTGAAAAAGACGAATCTTTGTCTGAAATCCTTGCTTGAATTAAATATAACTAGACAAATAGTATTAGGAACAAGTACAAGAATTCCACAAATAACATACAGGCGACTGCGTAAAAGGATCTCTCCGTCACCGGGGAACATCTTCTGAAAAAGCATTTCTACTTTTGAAATATGACGGAGACGATGACGAAGAAGCGAGGAGGATCTATATTAAAGGCGGGTCATTGTGCACGGGTCAACACCATGTGCTTGGCACGTTTTAATTAAATCTAACTCTCATAAAAGTTAAAAATGTTGTTGTGGTTTCGATGCTACAACTAGAGTCAAACAATCAGATTTTAAGAATCACCAATCAATATGAAAATGTTCGTATTTCTTTGAAGTAAAATGAATGTGTCCTGACAAAAGTGAGAAAAGGAACATTATCTCGACACTGAAACTATTTCTACTCATCTTGCAAAAAGAAGGAACTCATGCGGATATGTTTATTTCAAACAACGACAACGTCCGATGAAAACACGTGGTGGGCGTGGCCAAATCGGATTGGACTACATATATTTTTGAACTCTGATTGTGAATAAGAATTCCCACATAAGTAATAGCTGCCGTTGGTGGCAACAAAGCCATTGAAACAATGTTTCGTCGGTTTGAAAAATTTCGAAAAATAGAGCGAGTTGGAATGGTGCCGCTGTAATAGAGAGAAAATCGAACAATGAACTCTGTACCTGAAGAAATTACAGTATCGTGAAATCACTGTACAGTTTTAAGAATCCGAAGAAATTGATCAATTTGAAAACAGTAGACTCAGAGTATTTCAAATCAAGTGTTTGCGATTGTAATCCTATCATGTGTGCCCTATTTCATCGTCTCGTGCAAATCCATTTGTAAACTTTTCTTCGGAATTCTGTGGGAAAGTGTGATCCTGTTTTTGATTTGTTCTTTGTGGCAATATTCATTCAAAAATAAATGCGAACATCATGTGCTACGTGCAGATCTTATGAGAATTTTCATGAGTTGCAATTTTCAGAATATTCAAAGAATGACCATTAAGAGCAGCCAAGCAAAACAATCAGGAACAGGAATGAGCAGAGAACCAACAAAACCCCAAAAAAAGAGATGAACCAAAGAAGACAAACACGTGTTGGAAGAATCAAGTTTTGATCATTCTTATTTTTAAAAATACTTTGAGTTGATTCACGATCTCGTTGAGCTCAAATGCATCATTCAGGCCAAATCTGAAAACAAGTTAGACATTATGGGAAAATATTAAAAATTAAATCTAGTAATCATCGAAAAAAGTCGTTTGAAACGAATTTCTATCAAACATCACTTTTTTCATCAATTCTTTTTTTAAATGATTTGTGAATCAATTTGTTTCCGTTTAGTAACCGTCAAATGCGTCATTTGGGTCATCTCAGTTTCATTTTCTCTATTTTCAGATTCAAAAGAAACGATTCTCTTTTACCTCGGAAAACCAATAACAAAACCCACCTATAACTGAATCATCAACAAATCGGATCATGCAAATTTCAAATAAAACTGTCCATTTTCCAATATTCCGTCATTCTCCACAAAAATGTCGGTATCCTCCGAACTACCTGTCGTATCAAAACCTCCTAAGACACACACAAAACTTCCAATTTATTTAATTTCTGCAATTGTCGTTGCTCTAGTTGTGATTGTCGTTGTTATTAATATTGTTCATCGACTTCCTGATACTCCAGATGATTCAGACGATGTTAAAACCACTGTGTCTTCATTGATAACGAATTCAATAAGTACAGTAACACCTATTACTATAACAAGTCTTTATTCTTCAACTATAAGCCCAAATGAGATAACAAGTGTACCTGAAAGCAGTTCAACGTCAGAAAGTGATTCATCGTCAAGTAATTCTGACGAAGATCATAAAGATGGAGACAACAGTACTCTTGTCCATGTAACTGTAACTAGTACCTCAATCCCAAGTACTACAGTAGAAGAAACAACAATGAAGAGCACTACGATGAGAAGAGAATCAACGGAAACTACATTGAACGGTGAGTTACTTCTGTTGGAATTATATCAAAACATGACTCATTTTGCAGATATCTTTACATCTACCCAAATATCTGAAACATCTGAAACATCATCATCTTTGTCTACTTCTTCTGAATCTACAGTAATCCCAAATCCATCTGTGATCCCTCCGAATGGTATGGAATGTGGCAAAACATGCAGGTTCGTCGAGTGGATCGAAGATACGATTCATATTATTTCTGGTTATTTTGACAACTTGGTAGACGAATGATTTCATGATAACACTGTAAATAAACCGGTTCCAACATTTTAAATATTCAAGTTTTATTTACAAAACAAAATTCAAAAATTTCAGTGTTTCTGTTGTGGAATCTATTCCACGTGGTGTATGGTTTGCTGATAAAGTTTACACCAAAAATGCGTTTGAATCATGGGCTGAATTAATTGGAACTGCTAAAAGGTATGATAATCAGTTTTAATAAGATCAATGATTTTTTCACAGTGAAATCGATATCTTTGCTTACAAAATGAATCTTCGTGGAAAAGAACTTCGATATGACGTTGATAATTCAACATTTGAAGGTCGTCAGATTTATAGTATTCTTGAAGATCAAGCTAAATCTGGAGTCATTATTAAACTGATTGATTGTCAACCACCAGTTATGCCGGAAAATGATTATGATGCAGATGAATTAGAGAGATTAGGATTGATTCAAAGACAAGGACTTGATATGAATAGTATGAATGGAGGAGGTGGAGGTATTCAACATAGTAAAACATTTATTATTGATGATAGACATTTGTTTGTTGGAAGTTTAAATTTTGAATGGAGATCTTTCTCACAGGTATTTCTTCTTCTATTTCTCAGACACGATCATCAAGATATTTTTCAGAAACTTGAAATTGGTCTTGAATTCCACGACTGTCCCTGTATTGCTAAAGATGCTTCTCTTCTTTTCGATCAAATTTTCAATTCTCTTTCTGGGCATGAAAAGTTAGAACCAATGAATTTCCAACCACATCGAATTGGTAATTCTACTTTCCAATTTTTGGTATTTATCCATAAATTGTATATTGAAATCACTAGTAATCTATTAAGACTTCACCATCATTTCTTCTATCTTCATCATCAAGTTGGGATCTCGAAGGACTTTTGAATTTGATTTATGAAGCAGAAGAATTTGTTGATATTTCTGTTATGCAATATTTTCCATCTTGGATTTATTTCAAGAATAGAGAGTTGGTGGCCGGATAGTATGATGGGAGATAATACTTCATTTTTAGGTTCTTCTCTCAAATTGATAATGCTATTCGGATGAGCGTTTCTCGTGGAATTAAATTTAGAATTATTGTTTCTGGTGATGTGAAAGAAGAACAAAAATTAATGTTTTCATATCTTCATAGTCTGTCAGTTTTGCATTCTCCAACTGAAAACAGATTCATTCAAGTGGTAATTTCTTTCTATAAGATTATTGTTCTCTAAAATATTTTAATTTCAAAATTTCAGAAGTTCATTTTGATTCCTCAAACTGCTCAAGAGTCATACAAAGATCGGAAAATGCATGCGAAATTCATGCTATCCGAATCGAAAACTATTATTGGATCATCGAATTATGCTCCAGAATACTTTTATAAATCATCAGGAACAGCCGTCTTAGTTGAAGAAGAACCAAATTATGGAGATATCAATAGACAAATTAAAGCAGTCTTTGATAGGTTATTAGTTGTTTTAATGGTGTAACTGTGAACATTATTAGTTGCAGATATTGGCATAGCACCTATACTCAAAACGTTCAGAAGTTCGGCGAATCAAAGGGTTTCCTTCCAAAAATTTCAAAGCCTTACAATCCATTCGCTGGATGGTTTGGACTCGATCATATTGGAGTATTCAATGAGAAATATTCTGCCTCAGGATTAGTCTACGAAAAGAATTCTGGAGAGAACCAGATTCTCGATCCCATCGTTTTAATTTAATTGTTTCCTAGCGAGAAAAATTTCAAATCGCATTAAAATGAATATCTCAAATTTTTGAAAAGGATTATTTAATGTGTTCTGCAGATTCGAAAAAATTAGAGTCGGAATTGAAAAATCCTGTCTCCTACGTACCTTGATAAGTGAAGTTTTTGACAAGGTTCCCACTGGTACTAACTCAGAAGCACCAGAAGTTTTAAGAATATTAGGTGACATTCTAGTAGTATCCGTTGTCACATCTGATCACTTGAGTTCGATCGAGTAAGAACTTGATGGATTTCCTTTTTTTTCTAAAACTACAGTGTTTTTTGATAGTGTAAAGCGAGCTTTAAATTTTGTATTTCGAAATCTTGTTTGTTTGGTAAAATCGTATTTAACTTCAGTTGTATAGTAATTGTTGAGTATTATACAGAAGTCAATTCTTGATTCCATTTTTCTATTCAAAGGCCTTTAATATTGCATCAACATTTTTTGCAGATCTAGTACGATTCCAACGTCATTCGATTGTCTTTTTTGCTCCTGCTTCAATCGTTCCATATAGAAATTCTCCTCATAAATCGGAATACATTTCTCCTTCCCCTTCGGAATTAATCTCCTTTCCTTCAATCCTTTTTCCCTTGCCACGTTCTCTTTGTCCTTGTTCCATATTTTTCATTCTGACGCTTCGATTCACATTTAAAAAAAAACATATTCTTTCTTTTTTGATTACTTATTTCCGTGAAAATGACCTGAGCTGAAAAGATAGCGATCTTAGGAGAAATGGAGAATTTCATCTCATTTCTACTTATTTTTTCCTTTCAATATGCCGCTTCTCCCAAAAGAGGCTCAAAGCCAAAAAATAAAGAACATCAACAACAAACTGAGAAAGTATAAAAATGATGAGAAGGAAGTTATACAGTAAGTGACTGAATGGAAATGAATTGTCAAAAATGAACGCTGTCCATTTCAGAAAACGGCAACAACGCCAAAAGAAGATAAACCGAAAAAACGTCGTTGATAAATTAATAATTTTCATCGCTCGGTGCCAAAAAAATCATCAAAACGAGTTCGCAAGAATTATGGAAAAAGCGGAAATTAAGAAGAACAAAATCGAAGAGTTCGAAGTGAATCTTGAAGAGGAACCACTCACTAATTCAACGTTTTACAGACTTGTGGCGAGAAGTGTGTGATTGATTTTGTGGAATCAATGTGTTCGGCGGTGGAGAAGAGCCTCTTCGGGAGAAGACAAAGAGAGATTGGGACTACAATCGAATGTGTTACAATCATGGATTTGTCACAGAGGCTTGCCAAAACCTCCGGAGTCATCGTGAAGGATGATCTTTCAAGTTCCATCGAGAGTGATTACCAAGCCACACAAGCTCGCTTACACTTAGTACGTTGATTGACTCATGCATTACATTACAATTACTATTTCTTTAGACAATGCCAGTTTCTGAAGTGTTGGATGGACTTGAATGCCTTTTGGATGAGCTTTGATGGAGAAAGAAGAAACTAGTTTATGAGAATGGGATTCTAAGATTAGACTATGTTTGTGTGTAATAAAAGTTTTTCATTTCGTCATTTATTCTGAAATAGAGCTCAATCATTATGAAAAAGCAACACTCGGTCTAAAAAAAGAAAGAAGCGCGGATAAACATTAAGAAGTGTCTTTCAGAATGAAAGGAGAGTAAGAAATGAAAAGGACTGCCCTTCTATTACAAGTTCTATAATAATCTTTGTTCAAAGTTCCGTGTTAAGGTAGCTCTAATGTAACTGTAATGTTGTGAACGGATAGCTCACAGTTTATTAGGAGATTCAATGAGAAAACAGTTTTCATCGAGAGTAGATAGATTCACTTAAATAAAACAATGAGTTGAAGTTAGTGGCTTTAAATAGAGATCCGTCAGTTAAAGGAATTGATGTAATTCATGCCTCTGGAGTTTTATTTTTCTTTTTACGGAGTTGAGCCGTCTCCGTTGTTGACGATGCTTCTTCCTGTTGTTGTTTCTGAAAGCCGTTGGCATTGCGAATATTCAAAAACTATTTTTAAAACTTACTGGAGGCTTCTCCGCGAGGATGTAGTCGGTAAGCTGATATTCGGAACCCTCAGCAAATGGGGCTGGATACGACTCATTATTCTCGCACATCTTCATTCCGTACCAGCTGTTGAGCTTCTCCATGACCATCTCTAATGTCGGACGACACAAATACTTCGGAGGATAAGTGACACGTTCCGGTTTGTTTCCCCTCAGAAGATCTTTTTGTTGAGCACGGTATGCAACTTTGTTTTCTACTGTAATTAACAAAATTTAAGATTGCAGTTATCTTCGTAGAGCAAATACCAGCAAGGTAAATTTCTGATTGAGGAGGTTCGTCATCGATAATCTTGTTCATTCGTTCAGTAATAGCCAGAAGATTGAATTGACGATTAATACCAATCGGTTTGAATTCACAAACAAGAGCACTGAGGCGGAGCTCAGAGAGGTCACACCATGTATTCTTTGGATCCAGATCTGAAAATTAACATTGTTTTCTGAGTATGTACTAAAAAGAAAACTAACCGAAAAGATATGGTTTCCGAGCGGCTTCTTGAATAGGCCCGAATAGCTCCTGAATGATCTCATCTTCTGTTTTCTTGATCACCACTCTCATCTGAAAAGACAGTTATGAAATGGGTTACAAGTCGAACGAAAGTTAAATGTACCATTCAGACAGAAACTGAAATCCTGAATCCATCCGTAATCAAAAAGTGGATCTTTATTGGAAAACATAATTAATAGAAGTGGAAAGAGCACAAAACAACAACAAAAACAACACAACATTCAATATTAGAAATAGATTAAACTGAAAAGTTTCAGTTTGAAGAATACTCCATCGACCGTATCTATAATACTGGATTTGTTTAAACAATCATTCCTTCGGATCCTTTTTTCAAAAAAGCATTGAATCGTTTGTCATCCATAATAACAAGACGACGATATGGATTCCATTTCTTTCCATCTTCTTCTGTACTATGAAACTTGCTTCCAGGTTCGACATCCATGTGAACTGGGAAATCGAAATGAACTTCTTTTCCTTCTTTGATCTGCAAAAATGTGTGAAGGTGTGATATGCTGAAGTTTTCGAACCTCGAAAAGAACTCTATCCTCTTGATTGTCGAAATCGATTTCAGAACTCGCGAGTGCGGCAGCAGCAGCTCTTTTCTTTTCAGCCTTTCCCATCTTGCTTTTTTTCTTCGATGGCACACTACTAGAGCTGTTTCCCGCCTTCTCTCCTGCTCCACTGGAACTATCGTTTTCTACGATACGAAGCTTTTGGATATAAACAATATTCTTGTATTTTGTTTCAAAGCCAGCCAAATCAGTACGAATGCTATCAAAAATCTGTGGAACAGCATCTGCGGGGAAATGAAGAAGTCTTTCATTGATGAACATTCCAGTAGTTCCATCTCCAGAATTTTGAATCTCCTCAATTTTCTTGTAGATTTCAGATGGCGCGCCCTTTTTTGCTCGATTTAGAAGATAACTGAATACATCCTTGATGTACTTCGGAGCATCGTCTTTTTTCTCATTCAAAGCCAAAGTTGTACATAAACCGTATGTCATGAAATCCTCTTCAGTTTCTTCATCGTCATATGCTTGCTGAAAAATTTGAAAATTATAGTTTTATTTCATTTATGCTTCCTACAGTCAAAACAATTCCATTTGGTGTTTTGGCAATAATTTCCTCAGCCATCCCTTTCAAATCGATATCAGTTCTGAGGAAAGTCTGAGTGAGCATGTTGATAATTCCATCCCGATCATCTTCCGATGGCGGATATGCTTCGAAATCGAAGTTCATGATGTTTTTCTCTTCATCGTCTTCGTCGTCAACTTCTTCATCGTCTTCGTCGTCAACTTCTTCATCGTCTTCGTCGTCAACGCCTTCATCTTTCTCACCGGTTACTTCGTCCTCTTCACCTACAGGCTCTGGTTCGGGCTTTTCTTTTTTAAGCTTTTTCTTTGAGACTATCTCCTCTTGTTTTTCTTTCTCAGCCTCCCGCTTGTTTCCGACTTTTTTCTTGTAAACTCGGCCCATACCTGCAAAATGTCGGTCGAAATCAAACCACCAGAAACCGAAACTTTTAAGAGATAAATAATTGGTTTAGAACCGGTAAAGAAAACAACAATCACTTAATAATGTGAAGAGCATACATTTTTCAGCAGTACACGAGATCAATAACATAAAATGGTTAGGGGGAGGAATTGGTTGGAAGTAATTGTGGAGCAGATGAAATTGGGTTAAAAGAGAAAGGACAATTTCACTCGTTGGCGAGTGATTGAGCGATTCGAAGATACTCAGAGGCTCGAGCAAGAGAAGTTCGATCGCCATTGTTCTCGCCGCATGTACGATCCCATTGCCACACTTTGATAGTTCCAGGACAGGACTCGATTCCAAGTGTCACTCCCTTTGGGCCTGAAGGATTTATGTAAAAATTTACTTTTTCATGGTAATACTACCTTTTCTCTCTTTCAGAACAATGACCTCATATCCTTCAGGCGCTCTCCAATCTGCTCCTTCCATTCCACGGCCTCTAAACATTCCACGCTCTGCAGATTCTCCTTCCACTTGTTCGCGAACAAAATTTGCTGACACATCCACCGGTCCTGTATATTGAACACTGCATGGAATCGAATGAATTTCTTTCTTTTCTTGTTCCAATTTTGGTGCAGGACCCACAGTGTATGACATTTTTCTGAATTTGATATTAAGTAATAAATGAACCCACAACAACAGATATTCATACGGAATTGGCGCTGACCGAAAAAAAGTAGAAAAAAACTCAAGTAAAAGATGTGAACGTAATAACTTCATTAAATGAAATCCATAATCTCTACAGCTTCTTCAAATGAATCTCCATCAATATTGATATTGCTTTTTATGTTTGTGGCTGATACGTGACGTTCGTCCATTTCCCCATACAATCTTCGCAAATTTAATCCTAACTTATCGTCAGAACTCCATTTTTCACAATCGAAACTCTTTGTCCTGGATGAATTTGAACAACGTAAGACACGTGGAAAGCTTCGGAAGTCTTCGATATCAAGTGAGAGTATTAATGTTTCCTTGTACTTTGTAGCTCTTATTTGAACAAGAAGATGGTTTTCTTCTTCATCCGTTTCCAACTTGATCATTTGAAATCCGTCTATATCAGCCTCTTTGATTTCCAATATAGCAATGTCTACTGTAACTAAAAAATCTGTTATTCGCTCAGTTAACTCGAGCAGCGTTGATTGAGAATTCCATTCAAACGTGTGAAATCCATCGATAAAGTCTCCTTTAAATTGAGGTTCTTCTTCAGGGAAATTATCTGATTTCTTGATAGTTAACTCGAAAATTTGGGTCATCAAAGGAATCCTGATAGCCACGTGGTCCTCTTCGCATCTTGTAATGGTTGATCGTGTAAGTTTCGAATTCAGTACTTCTACCTGGAGTGGAAAAGTGCACTTTCACCCACCAGAAAAAAAATACCTGTACAGCCCATTCGATCTCAGAATACATACTTCTTTGCTTTTGATCAGCTTTCTCATTCCTTGGTAACCTTACGCAGAAAAAATCCCACACATCGTTACCAACAACATTATCCATCGGGCACTCTGAACAGTATATACTATTAGAATTATTTGTAGAACTCTTTGATTAAGATAACTTTTGGTGAGACTGAGCCAGTTACGTTCAAGATCATGGCAATATTTGAATAACAAATTTTATTTCTAACATTCTAGAGAAATTAGCTTGTGGCGACGATGATGATTATTGAAGCCGTTAGAAATGCTGGAGGTGAGGGTGGTTTGAAAGAAAGCTCGTTTTGATATGAGAAAGTTGAAAGATTAGTCGCTTAATACGAACAAGGTGGCCAGGAGAAAGTACACAACAATCATTTCGTTATAATTCGAATGCACATCCGTCCTTGTTCTTCTTAAAAATAAGTTTGAGAAGATTGAAGTCTTTTACAAGAAGGGTTTCACGACTAGCATGATTAGTCAGATGATTAGCAAGGCACATCATCTTAGTGATCATCATCTCTGCTTCACGCTGGAGGGCCACAAGAGCTGTCTTTTCGATTTCGAAGTTAGGCTAAAAAGAAAACAAAAAACATGCGAAACAAAGGAGAGTGAAGCGAAAAACAAGAACAACAACTTACATGCTCTTCTTCCATGATTTCATAGACAACATTTCTGAAATCTTCCTTCGGAATTGCGAAGACACGTGACATTTTCTGCATGACGATCTCGCGATGGATTCGTCGTTGTCTTCTGCGCTTCTGTTTGATTCTGCTGCTGACACTTGTATACCCGTTGCCGTATATCAAACGTTTACGATATTTTCTCAAAGAATTCTTGTCTATAATTCTTTCCGAATCAGATGAATCTTGAGATGTTTCATCTACAGCTTCAAAGGGCTCAAAATCACGAATCTCGCGTTGAAATGTTGCGGTTGGCGAGCTTGAACCGCTCAAATTTTCTTGACGCAGTTCTGAGCTTTTTATGAGATCAGAATGAGAAACCGTTTTTTTCGGAAAATAACATTGAAAATCGAGCGCATCTTTGTCATTATCCTGAAAATGTTAATTTATGGCATAAACTGTGACAGGCTCGATAACTTACAACAAGGTTTATTTCAATATGCCCCTGTTTAAGCTCCTCCTGTAGAATCAGCCAAGCGAACGACATCTGAAATCGCGAAGAATTTTCCATAAGACTTTTCAGAGCACAAATGATATATGAGTTGAGCGATGAACTCTTCAATTAAAGAAAGAAAATACATACGTGTAACGGTTTCGTAAACCTTTATAACAATAATAAAAAATTAACAACAACAACAACAACAAAAAATAAACTATAGTAGTACTAAAGAATAGTTTTATTCAAATTGCTGTATCCCACTCCTACAGCGGTAATCATCGCTCTGTCGGCGCTCCCACTTTGAAGATCCGCTTCTTCTCTTTTTTGTACTTTTCGATATTCGTCCATTTTGAACTCAATTTCGAAAAACTGCTTAAGATGGCGAAGACTGTGAATGCTGTACATGGGAAGTGGGCCGTAGAGAAAATGAGAAACATCTTTCGGACAGAGAGTCATAAATGTGTTTGCAAGAACTTGTGCGCTACTGTCAAGTGCTCCACCCATATAAATTTGCTGTAGAAGAGCGTGACCAGCTTCCATTCCGATATCCTCAGGGAGGATAGGATCTCCTAGTTCACCTTTTGGTCTCGATACTGCTTCGGCTTGATAAATAATGCCTTCTGTAGTTTCAGCGGTGAGAAAAAGGCCGTAACCCGGTGAAGATCCTCCAGCATCTCCTTTTCTTTGATCCACTGAGATAAACACGTCAGAAATATACCCATGCATCGCTTTTTTTGCAGCGTCAATCATTCGGTAAGCCAGGGATGGCGTGACTTTTGTCACATATGCTTGTCCGCGGATTTTGCATACTTTTCCAACTTGTTGACGCTGAAAAAAAGTTTTTTTTCCTGATTAATGGTATAAAAATGTACCTTGACTGGGCGTAGTGTTTTGACAATTGGTGCTGTGAAAATAACAACACCTCCACCTTCCGGTTTCAATCCTCTGCCTTTAATCTTTATATCGAGCTTCTCATCGTTCAAAATGAATTTGTTATAAATTGTCAACCATGAAGCTTTGATTCCATCCACAGAAATTTCTCCAGGCGCATTTGTGACCCCTTTCAATTTAACTGTCATAGCATTTTTGCAAAATGGAGAAAGGAGAATTATAGGCTCTAAGAAATACGAAATACATCTTTCGGTGCCACAGTCTACATTGAGAACTCCACCAGTTATCATTCCTGGTCGGAAATTTACTTGGGTACCAGTGCGACTAATTTCTACTTTGGTTCCGTTGGTTACTTTCTCGAGTAGCCCAATTAGTTTTGCTTCGAAATCTGTAGTAAAACTAAATTTTTTTTCAACAAATACTAATAGTCTTACCTCGAATCCCTGGTCTGTCGTCATTCTTTCTAATATTGATAATTCTTATCGGTCTACCACTGAGAATCGAATATGTCAACCGGAGACGGAAGAAGTTACATCCGCTGAATTCCAGCGTTTCACTGGCCATTTCCTAAAATTTAAAGTTTATGGTAGGCTTCGGCATGAACTTAAAAACGCGCCAGAAAAAAATGAAGTAAGAGTAAAACATAATAATTCCTTCACAAGTGTCGAAAATGTTTTCGAATTTGATTTGAGTAATTTGAATTCACTTGGAATTGCAAAAATAATATTTTTGTAGGGAAAACGCAAACGCGCCCCAGTGCACACTTTCACCACAGCGATGCGTATCGCGGCGCGGTCCGATTGTACAGAAAATATATTGACGCTTTTCTTTTGTATTTTTTTTTCGAAAGACTTCAACTTGTTATTAACAAAAATATTATATGAGATCATTATCGAGCTGTACCTAAATTTTCAATTTCTGTTTATTGAAAAAGTTTTAGAGATGAGTCACGAAAATCAGGAAAACTACGACGATTACAATGATGATCAAGACAAGTATGACCAATCATCGTATGATGAACAAGGTCGGGGAGAAGAATACAGGTTTGTAATAAGCTCAATAATTACTACCTAGAACTAATTTTTTTCAGTGGTTATGGACGTGGCGGAGCTGCGAGGTAAAATAAGTTCTTCTTCATTTTCCTTACTCGCAACTTCTTTTGATTTAGTTGTTCATTTTTCAGAGGTAGAGGATTCGGCGGTCCTCCGGGCGGATATGCCTCAGGCGGTCCACCATATGGAATGCGAGGCGGTCGGGGAGGTCCAGGAATGGCTCCACCAGGATTCGCAGGTAGAGGTCGGGGATTCGCGCCTCCAGGTATGGGAAATGGGTTTCCGCCTCGTGGACGTGGTATGCCACCAGGGCGTGGCGGATTTGCGCCGTACAGAGGAGGTTTTGCTGGTTCGGGTCCTGGTTACAACTACAATGGAGGAGGTCCTGGAGCATACGGTGGTCCACCACAAGCACCAAATCCACATGATCAAGATGAACGTTTGAAAAGGGTAAGTTGTTATTCATACTTCAAAAAAGGTTCGCGACAGAAAACTAATTCAGTTTTATTTTTAGCTCGCAGGATGTGAGGAAGGTCAAGAACTATGGGTCGAAACTGAAACAGGAGAAGGCAAAAAGTATTTTTATCATCCTGTGAACAGAAACACTATTTGGGAACGTCCTCAAAATTCTAAAATTGTCAGTCAGCCAGAGTTAGCTCAACTCATTAATCGAGCCACAGAAGAGGAAAAACAACGCGAAGGTATGTTGTTTAATTTTTTTAAGCAGTTTTCTTGCCTTATCATTCACTTCATTTGACCCATTCTTCGCAATTCGATTTCAGAAGGTAAAGTTCGAAACCTGGAAGAGACATTTCAGATTCTTAGGTTCTTCTTCATAAAGTTATGTCGCTCTACTAGTCATTCCTCATCATTGCTGCGAAAGCTGTAAAGCGTTTGTAAGAAATTAAAAATAAAATAATTCATGCATTAAAAAATAAAAGTGGTAATAATCAAAACGTCCGTCTTCTTTCTCAGCCACAGGAAAAAAGATCAGAACAACAGCGGATTTTCGGACTGCGAGAAGGACATACATTCTGTGCCGTGCGAGCTTCCCAACCACTAATGTGTAATGTCTTCTTTTCTAAGTTTCCATCCAGTCATAGCCATTGAAATTATCTTCACTCGATTGTGAAAATTAGAGATCGATTGGGGGGGCTTCAGAACTTCCAAATCCCACTCATATTATTGTCAATAACCACTTCCTTTTTAGAACAACGAAACGCTGCAATGCACGCTAATGCACCACAAAATCCTGATGATGCATGGAACGAATTCAGTGCACCGGATGGCCGGAAGTATTATTTCAACTCATTAACACAAGAAAACACTTGGGAAAAACCGAAAGCCCTCATCGATAAAGAAAATGGAGCCGAAGAATCTCCCGAACCAGTTCAGTCCGCAGCTATTGCAGAAGCACAAGCGAAAGCACAAGCTGCTCTTGCAGCTTTCATGGCTCAACAAAAAACATCTTCAAACGGTGGTGGTGGTATGCCAATGTCAAAAGCCCAGGCATCTGGAGCAGCAGCTGCCGCAGCTGTCAACGCTGAAGCCGCCAAGAAAAAAGATTCCACTCGCCCGATAAGTAGTACTCCAGTTAGCGGCACCCCATGGTGTGTTGTTTGGACTGGAGATAGTAAGGTGTTCTTTTACAACCCTTCTACTAAAACCTCAGTCTGGGAGCGTCCACCAGACACATATGGACGTGAAGACGTTGATAAACTTGTTCAAAACCCTCCATCGCCTAAAGCATCAGAGGAAGAAACTATGTCCAAAAAAGCTAGCGATACGGAATCGGAATCTGATGAAGACGGACCACCGAAAGCCAAGAAAAGCCGCTCGGAGAAAAAGAAAGAAGCGTTGCTAGCTGCACAGAAAAAAGAGAAAGAACGCCCACGTCAAATGCTCCAAAAGCCAATAGATCCAGCCATTGAGGCAGAAATGCTCGCTGCTAAAGAACGAGAGAAAACTCCTTTAGAAGAACGATTGAAACAATTCAAAGAAATGTTAGAAGAAAAAGGAGTCTCTACTGGAAGCACTTTCGAGAAAGAACTTTCAAAAATTGTTTTCGATAAGCGATATTTATCTCTTGGGGCAACCGAGCGTCGTGCTTGCTTCGATGCATTTTGCCGAGAAAAGATTGAATCTGAGCGAGCTGAAAAGAGGAAAAAAGCAAAAGAAGCCAAAGAAGAGTTTCAGAAGTTGCTCTCAGAGGCTGAGCTGAATGGACGATCTTCGTTTTCTTCATTTATTTCGAAATTCGGAAAAGATTCTCGATTCAAGGCGGTAGAAAGATCTCGTGATCGTGAAGATGCTTTCAATGACTTCGTCGGAGAGCTACACAAGAAAGAGAAAGAGGAGAAGCGAGCCAAAAAAGAAAAGCTGAAAGCAGCTTTCGTCGAACTTCTCAAAGAACAGACAGGTTTGACAAGAAAATCTAAATGGTCAGCTACCAAGAAAATGCTGGAAGAGGAAGAACGGTACATTGCACTCGACAGCAGCTCCACGAGAGAATCCCTCTTCCGTGATTACATTGCAAATTTGGGTGACGAAACAGCTTCTGTAAGTTTCGATAATTTTCTTAGCTTTCAAATAAATCTTCTTACAGGATATTGAGGAAGAACAAGAAAGAGAAAAACGCCTTGCTGCTCAAGCTGCGATCGCCAACCGCCAAAAAGAAGTTGAGGCCGAACTCGGGGATCAATTGCGAGAGCGAACGAAGGAAAGCGAGAAGCACAAATTGGCTGAAAGTGAAGAAACATACAGAAGTCTTTTGATTGATTTGATTAAGACAACAGAGAACAGTTGGCACGAAGCACGACGACTTCTTCGCAAAGATGATCGTTATGCTAAGTGTGACTTGTTGGATAAAACACGCAAAGAGACACTCTTCGAAGAACATATCAAAAGTTTGGAGAAGAAACGACGGGAAGCTTTCTTCCAAGTCCTTGATAACCACGAAAAGATCACACCGATAATGCGCTGGCGTGATGCCAAGAAAATCATTCAAGACGAAGAAGAGACTTTTGTCAAAGTTGCGAGCAACTCGGAGAGAGTAAGCTCTATAATTTCTAGAGAATTTTAATTATGCATCCATTTTCAGAAAGTTGAAAGAGACTATAGGGATTGGCAGGAAAGAAGACATTGTCAGTTGACTGATGAGTTCAAAGAGATGCTGTCAGAGACTAAAATAATTACCCATAAGAGCAAAAAATTGATGGAGGAAGGCGAGCAGCATATGAAAGACATTTTGGCAGTCCTCGAGAACGACAAGCGATGGGTGCGGATGACCTCAATGAGCGCTTCCGAACGCGATCGTTTGGTTGAAGATCACATTGGTAATTTATTAGGTTGTTGAGTTAGGTAAATTCGTTTTCGTTTAGATAACCTTGATCGTAAAGGGACACCACCACCACCAACACAGCAGGAACGTGACCGCCGGAAGCTGTAAAATTCCGTTCTTACTTGCTTACTTAGTAGCTTATTCGCGAATCATCAAATTCACACATACAGTCTCATACACCTCTAATTTTTCCCGTTTGGAACTTTCACAGTATTTTATCCGGATTTGTCTTGAATGTGTTCATTCCTTTTTTCCCGGATTAATTCACCAAGACAGTCATGTGATCTTTGAACATCTTTTGTTTTAAATTATTGGTTCCTTATTAATTGTATTTCAAATGCTAAGCACACAAAATGTAATGGAATAATAAAGTTAATTAGTTATAAATCATATGAATTAAAACACATTTACGAGAAAAGTAGAATTTGAGTTGGAATGCCGTATCATAACTTCGACTAATATGAATATAAATCCTTGATGTGCTACCACAGTAATCCGAAATTTGGTTATTTTCAAACATCCCCTTCCGGTGCTTAGTTACAGTTCAGAATAATCCTTTATTTCGATAAGACGAATGTCTTTGATAATAATTCGAAACCCTGAAAATAAATATACTCGGCGAGGTATCTCATTATTTCCCAAAAGAACGCTCGATCTATTTCTTCCTATTATTGAACCCAGATAAAAATTGTCTCAAGAAAAGAGAACGTTGAATGAAAAAAAGGACACATTCCACCTGCTTCATTACTCCAACTCCGTTTTTCATTCATTCTTATGTACTTTATTAACTCAAAAATGATAAAAGATTCTTCGCAAATGACATATCCACCCATACGAATGATACTATAACTTATTCCCTTCCGGAAAAAGGTTTATCCTGCAAAATTATTTCCAGTTTTGTTTCCATATGCCGAAAAAGAGCTAGCTCGTCGTTTTCCAACACTGAGAAATGTTGACAAGAATATACCATACAACTTGATTCAATTCAATTAACTGGGCTGCAAATTGTTGTACTTTCTGGATTGATGAAATGATTATTCGTTTTGATTATATAAATAATGTGAAGAAGTCAGTTCGAATAGTTACGGAGACAAAGTCTTTCGAAGGTTTGAATTGTTCTAATATGTTTGAATTATTCTGATATCTTTCACAAGCCCACTGGGTAAAGAGATCTCACTTGAATACTATTCCTTTTTATTCCAAGAACCTTTACTATTTCGTTCCTCCCTCCAATGTTCACATTGCTTATTGACCTCCTCAACCATTTTATCCGATTCATTCATGCAATTAATTGACGATTTGTGAGAAAATGGAGCATACCACTGTTAGACGCGGGCATGATATTTTTAAGTTTATTTTTTCGGCTGATCTTTTGACAGATGATGACCCTATACCTTTTTGGTACAAACCATAGTATATGATTAGGCTCCGCCCCTTTTCTACCGTAAACGATGCCCAATGAGCAAAAAAAATTTCCTGAAAGAGATAATGATGAAATCTCAATGGGAATAAACTTGGTACCATTTATAGTAGACTTGTCACGGGCCGGACCGGGCCGCTGGAGAAATTTCTAAATACCGGCACGGCCCGGGGTTCAGCACGGTCTCCCCAGCTGCCGAATCGAACTGCAAGCGCGTTTTTGATCTATTTGTTCCCGCAAAAAAATGATGAGAGTAGATCACATCTTTTTAGAAGAAAGCAGGTCTAGGATTCAAAATTTCCAGCTTTTTTGATGCCTAACGCTTTCAGCGAATCTCATAAATTTTGAAAAATATCCCAATGAGCTTCAGAAGATAAGCCGTTAGCTATCGAAACAATTTTTAAATAAAGATTCGAAAGAAAGTCTGTGATCTAAAACTTCAACGTCTAATTACTCGTTCAGTATTCAACTTTAAATATTGGTTCATAGCTCAAAATGTTTGGCAAAAAATACTCTTCAATTCGTATTGAGAGTTTTTTGGATTCGATCAGCCATTTTCCAGAAAATGTTGAAAAACCTCATTTTCAAGCCAAAACTTTGGCTCCTAATTACGCAGTCAGTTTGAAACGGAATCAGGGGGTCGATGGCTCAAAATGTTCGTAATGGGCGTCTTTACAATTTCTATTAAGAGTTTTTGTAAAAATAATTTTTTTGAAGCTTAAAATCGCAAGTAACGAAATTTCAGTACTAACTTTTTGATCTATTTTCAAACATTTTTAAGCGGGAAAAAATAGATCACAAAACTTTTTTGCAGTTCTTTTCCGGAGTTGGGGAGACCGTGTTCAGGGCAAAACATGTTTTTAAAAAATTTTTGACATTTTTTTTCGCGGTTTTTTTTTCTATTTTTTGACCTATGTTTTCAGGGAGGAAATTCTGATCAATTATTGAGTAAAAAGGCACAAGAAAAGTTTTTAAACAGGGCTGAAAATTGGGAAAAACGTGCTCCAAAAACCAAAAATTTTCAAACCTGTGCCGGGCCGGATTCCGACAAGTCTGGAGGCCCCCCGTTTTGAGAAAACAGAGAAAAGAGAAAAAACGAAAACAGAAAAAACGAAAACAGAAAAATGGGCGGAGTCTCGAAAAACCGCGCCGCAGGCTTGCGAAAAACTGCGCCCACCTTCCCGAAGTGATTTTCAATAGCAATAGAGAAATTTTATCATTTTTTTTGCCATATGTCAACATTTTTTTCTTCAAGTATATAAAAAAATTTTTTTTAGCGTCTCGAAATCCGATTAATTAATTATTCAGGTTTTAAAGTATAATTTATTGCTTCTTTTTTTAATTCCTTGGTACTCCCGATTTTAGAAAATGTCTTTTCATTTTTTTTTTTGACTTCTGAATTACTTTTTGTTTAAACTGAAGACATTACAGAGATGTCGGAACAAGTGTTCGAAAGTGTTAGAGCCATATACGTTGGAGGTCCCACGTGCGCCATGATTGCTCATAAATGTCCACACATCACCGTGACTGTTGTTGATATGGACACTGCCAAGATTGCTGAATGGAATTCCGATAAACTACCAATTTATGAGGTTTGAAGCTATATATTTTCTAGTTAAACAATATTTCATTTCAGCCTGGACTCGACGATATTGTTTTCGCTGCTCGCGGTCGCAACCTGTTCTTCTCTTCTGACATTCCAAAAGCTATCGCCGAAGCTGATCTGATTTTTATCTCGGTCAACACACCAACAAAAATGTATGGACGAGGAAAAAGAATGGCTCCAGATTTGAAATATGTCGAATCTGTGTCACGAACAATCGCCCAATATGCTGGAGGTCCAAAGATCGTTGTGGAGAAAAGTACAGTTCCAGTGAAAGCAGCTGAGTCAATTGGGTGTATTCTCAGAGAAGCGCAGAAGAACAATCAAAATCTGAAATTCTAAGTTTTGTCCAACCCAGAGTTTTTAGCGGAAGGTAGCTTGATTGTTTTTCTCTCTTATGATAAGCCAGTTTTTTCAGGAACCGCCATGAAAGATCTTGCAAATCCAGACCGGGTCCTTATCGGAGGTGAAACATCGCCAGAATGTCTTTAGGCAGTTGCCGAACTTGTCTGAAACTGCGAAATTTTTTTAATAATTCTTCATTGAAGTGAGTTTTTATTAGCTTCAAAATGTTTTTGTTAGTAGCTTATGTAATAAATGTGTCGTAGTAGCGCTCTTCGGTATGAATCTTAGTGCCTAAGAAGCATTCTGATACGAATTTGAACTTGTATCGACAAAAATGGAAAAATAAGAGAAAAGAATTTATGAGGAAAAGTGATGGGATGGAAAAAGAGAATTTGTATCAGAACATTTATAAAAATGAAAAAATGATCAAGTCAAAAACAAGTATAACTTGAAGTAGGAAGAAAAAGGAAAATAACACCTGATATCCGGAGAAGAATGCCACTCCAATAGGGACTCACATCTTTTCGAGAACAATAAATGGGGAAATCGAGGGGAGAATGCCACGCCAATAGGGACTCACATCTATAAAAAAAAAGGGGGAAAATTAAGGGGAGAATGCCACTCCAATAGGGACTCACATCTATTAAAAAAAAGGGGAAGATTAAGGGAAGAATGCCACTCCAATAGGGACTCACATCTATAAAAAAAAAGGGGGAAAATTAAGGGGAGAATGCCACTCCAATAGGGACTCACATCTATTAAAAAAAAGGGGAAGATTAAGGGAAGAATGCCACTCCAATAGGGACTCACATCTATAAAAAAAAGGGGGAAAATTAAGGGGAGAATGCCACTCCAATAGGGACTCACATCTATAAAAAAAAAAGGGGAAGATTAAGGGAAGAATGCCACTCCAATAGGGACTCACATCTATAAAAAAAAAGGGGGAAAATTAAGGGGAGAATGCCACTCCAATAGGGACTCACATCTATAAATCAAAAAGGGGAAGATTAAGGGAAGAATGCCACTCCAATAGGGACTCACATCTATAAAAAAAGGGGAAAATTAAGGGGAGAATGCCACTCCAATAGGGACTCACATCTATAAAAAAAGGGGGAAAATTGAGGGGGAGAAAAACGATATTCTAAGACTGGTGATGGGATGACTAATGGAAGAGCTTAGGATCGTGCATGTAGGAGTGAATCGCTGCGTTAAAATCTGCGTAGTTATTGTAACGGCGCTCAACAACTCTATGAAAGTCTGCGTCTTTGTACAACGGGCTCCTATCCGTTCTTCTTTTGTTTAACCACAAGCGTCTATTCTGACAGTCGCTATAAACTCGCAACGTCCAGTTCACTGTTAAAGTTACAGCACACCTGAGGACTTTGTAGTTGGAGTGGTCGAAAAGACGCTAAAACTTTGAATGTTGACTGTACCATTTTCAATGCCCACCTTATATTTCGAAAAGAGTTGCTCGCTGCCATTGTTAGTAAAGTCGTGACCTAGCGAGGCTCTATCTAGACAATGCCAATAATCTGGCTTGAACGTGGCGCGTGGTCCGAACCATTGGCGATCCAAATATGCGTAAAATTCTGAGAAATTTAAATCACCTATGTTTTCTACCTTCTATCATACCGATCATTTTAGGATGTAATCCTATGGATCTTTGCTTCAGATCGTCATAATACGCCTCCAGTTTGTCCAGAGGGGCAAATGACAATCCATACAAGCTCTTCATAAGACGGATTTGATCTGCAGTATACTCATCTTTTTTCAGCAGAGTTCTTAGCTTTTTAAGTAAGGCGCATTTCCAGTGCCTCCAGCAACCTAAAACTTTCGTCTGGGGCCACACATTCAAGATGGCGTTCATGGCTCCGATCTCGAAATCAGAATAAACCAAAGAAGGCAAAAGACCTTCTTGACGAGCCAGTTCAAAAAGCTTCGTGTAGGTGGATTCCGTTTTCGATGTAGCTAGGGCAAAAAGAAGTGGAATCTGCGAGTCTGAATCAGGGTCCTATAAATCTAGATTTGACTACGCACTTATTGTATTTACCAAACCTTCATAGACATGCAGTAAAGTTGTTGGAAACCCCTTGGAATTCCACTGAATTTTCCATCGAAATTTACTACTTGGGCCTGTCTTAAATAGTCATCCGCTCCGTGTGCTTTCCAGACAAGCAGACAATTCTTTGTTGTTTCAAAATTTCCTGAGTTGTCATAGATGCATGTTGTTTTTTTATACTTATGCCAGTCGAAAATAGGTGGGAAATGGTTGCTCGATCTAATTCGAAGAACTCCTAATACCTGTCTCCTCATTTTTTCCTAAAACCCTTAAGTTAAATATCAAAATATGCGCGAAATGTCATACGTCTGAGTTGAGCTGCTCCGAAATTTCATAGTGTTCTGCTAATTCTGTGGCTGCTTCACTTTGACGCTCAGGCGGTACTCGATTAAGAGTTAGAATCGCTAGCTTACGAATGATAAGTTGGCGCTGTAAATCAATTTTACAAAAATTTCTTTGGTTACACTTTCATACAGCAATTTCATCTCTTGCAGATTCATGAACACACTCCCTATGCAACCGGACTTCGCCACTGCTCAAGTTAATAAGAATGGAACCAGGGCAAGATGTTCTTCCTGGTGTTGGGTGAGGCTTAGTACATCTACCGACCACAAGACCATCCGAATTCACGTCTTTTGGAGCGTATATTTGATTGAAGAACACAACTCTCGGCATCCGTTTATTACTAGTAAGTCTGCAATTTTCTTTCATTTTGAACTCCTATCATTTTTAATACCTAGATGGACTAGAGTTTTTGGTTAGGATTTCTTCTGTTCCTACAATAGCATCCTTATTGTTAGAATTCGTGTAGATGCGGTAGTGTCTCATCGCGGCTTTGACATCTCTTAGACTAAATTGTTTTAATTAATAACTGAAGTATTTTGAGTGCCTACTTGTAAGTGAAATAAAAATCACCGCTAGAGTTAGTGACGTCATCTGCCCCGAGATCTAGGTCATCTGAAATATCATCTTTAATTATTCATATCTCTTCTATAAATCATACACAGCCTATTATTGAAATCGGTGACAGAATGAATGTGGCGACCATCCTCGTCAATAGCACCATTTCTGACAATAGGAAGAGGATCTATGTCATCGTCAGTGTCTGAAGGTATTTCGAGTTAATTAATGTCCTAGATTTTTATCAGTGTACCAGAATCCACACTTTCCATTTCGATATCAATGTCTGTAAAGCCTAAGCTACGCCAAATTTCGGAAGTATTTCTAGCATGAGAGTTTGTAGCTGTTAACGAAGAATCTAAGTCTAGATCCATGTCATCATCTATCGTTCCGAAATCACTCATTCCATCAGCTACCTGATTAACATTCAATCGGTCTTCTTCCTCTTCTACTTCTAAATCTAAACGTCCTTCAGCATCACCAACGTCCCCTAGCTCTCCATGTCTTCCTTCATCATCTCCCAAATCAGTCATCTCCCTAAAATTGTCCCGTCCTCTTTCACTTTGCACACTTCCCGTAAAATCTTCATCTTCTCCCATTTCTTCCCTATTTTCAACTACCAGATGCTCTTCAATATCATCTTCATCAATATCAACCACTATTGCTTCTCTTTCCGTCTCTTCATCATCATCTGTCGAATCTCCCCCACCATAACTTTCTCGTAAAATTTCAAGACCCGACATTCCAGAGGCAGTTTTTGCTGTTGACGGTTGAGAGTGGCGGAGCTGCTCAGCTCTGAGCCTTGCTTTAGCCGCTACGACATCAAATCCTATAATTAGCGAATCATATTCCAGAATTTTCAAGTCAGATTTAATTTGATAAGGGCTGGAATTTTTTTGATTATTTCAATTACCGGCTCCCTCACGTCGCTTCATTTTGTATCAAAGAATTTATTTATTCTAACCCATTTCGAAAAATTACAGATTTCTTACTTTGGTAGTACTTTCTCGCACCCCTGTCATCTCGGATATTTTGCTCATCCTCGTCGGCTTTGGTTTCGCGCTGCATTCCGCTTTGAAAACTTAAAACTCGTCAGCTGTCTAAAAAAAAGCACGTTTCAAGCCATAATTTCAAATCGAAACTTATTTTCAAACTTCAAATGAAATTCTAAAAATTCCAATAAAAATATCTTCCGTAATTTAATAGAAACCACATATCAAGTCATGATATGAAATCAAAAATTCATTCTCGAACTTCAAAAATCGAAAAAAAATTTCATCAAATTATTTTGAAAAAGTTACGGTAGTCTGTGTCGATACGGAAGTTCATGGAAGACCGTATCATAAAATTTATTGCCTAGTTGACTATAAATTCGTATTTTGAGTGAGCGGTAAAACCTCTTTCCAAAAAACTGTGTTATTTTAATTTTGTTAAATTTTAAATTTTTCAGATCTTCACTTCAACATCTTCTTCCTGCTGACAATTCTCCAGAAGACGTGATATTGTTCAATTCTTGTCGTCGAAACCGGTTTTTGAGTTTTTTACGACTTCCCAGTCCTAAAATCCCTTTTCTAAAAGTGTTATAATTTTCAGATCTTCAATTCAGCATCTCTCCGTTCTAGCTAGGCTTCGAGTCGACGTGATACTGTTTGATGCCTGCATTTGAGATTTAGGGGTTTCCCAATAACCCTAATCTTTAATTTTTGTTCAAAAAATCAAACGATTCCGTAGTTAAATTTTTCTCGATAGAGTTCACAATTCAAAGACATATATTAAACTGTTTTATTGCTTGAAAATTTTTGAATGATGGAGAATCCCTGCTGATGATGACCGTGTTCTCCTGAAATTTAAAGAAATTTATATATGTAAGACCAGTACAGAGGAAAAATCGGTCGAAACTGGCATTTTTATTTTCAATTTTATACTGGTTTGTTTTCAGATGTCGCTGATGTGCAAATTTTTCTTCAAACACGTCTCATAGTTTCCAGATTGAAGCTCGAGAAAATAATTCTATCATTGTTTTTCTACTCTTGTTTTAGTTCTCGTTTTTTTTTCTTTGGTTTATTCAATAAATTTTCCGCTGTTCATATTTTATTTTTTATAAGCTTAGAATTTAGGTCAAAATGTGTTCTCGCATTCATTATTCGCACTTTTTTTCCAGTTTGACTGCTACAGAGGCTTTACTGCTCACTTTTCAGGGCGGGCGCAGTTTTTCGCAAGCCTGCGGCGCGGTTTTTCGAGACTCCGCCCATTTTTCTGTTTTCGTTTTTTCTGTTTTCGTTTTTTCTCTTTTCTCTGTTTTCTCAAAACGGGGGGCCTCCAAGTCTGATTTATAGTATTTTTGAGTTCTAAAGAGAGTTCTGACTTCACGTTTTCAGAACAAAAGAGATGATTTTTCATGAAATTTTTCATTAATTGTCAATTTTCAAAGTTTGAACGTCTGTCCTGAAAAATTTTTCACTACGCCCGGCCTATTTTACACCCTTGTTTCTTCCTATCCTTTTTTGACGTCTATTATGTATATGTCTTTTTTTATCTCTTCATTTTCCAGGCCGATCCAGACACATTATCTTTTTTCAGGCAGACAAACAAGGTCAACTAGCTCAACCACAACTGCACCTTGGTCGACTCATAAGGGATATTAAAAGATATTGAAAACTAGCAATGGTGAGTTCAATACTTTTCCCATTGTACTTGAGAAACTGGAAACTGACAAAATTTCTATTTTAATGGCCCACCTTTAGTAGAACGGCACGATTTGGCAGCTGGTTTATTTCAGATGATGCCGTTATAATAGGGGTGATGACTGAAGTTTCTATTCTCATTTCAAGCAAGATTTGATGAAAAAAGTCAATAGACTTTATTTTTTTTTCTCAGGCTCCGGACAAAGAATTTGTGTTGCGAGGTCGATCATTCACAGTCAATAAGACGATGTTAAAGTTATTCGAGCCATACATCAAATTCGCAACACGAAAAGGGCAAATAACCTACGATAGTGTGAAGTTTGAATGGGATAGGGACCCTGCCCTTATGGAACAGCTCCTCTCTCTTCTCCAAAATGGAGAAGTTCCGTTCTCCGATCAGGATCGTCGCTGTCTGATGTACGAAGCGAGATATTACAAGTTAAAAAAGTGCATTCAAACGATTCAACAGCGAATGGATGTGAGGCAACAACTGATAGATGTGAGTTTTTATACTTTATTTATCAAAACCAAATGAATTTGATCATAAAAGCTAAAAGTGCTAAACTATTTTTGGACCTTATCTTCACGATAATTGGGAAATTTCCAGTAGGAATAGACTTTTATTTTAAATCTAAATATGACTAACTTCAATTCTTTTTCAGGAATATGCAGGCAAAACGGAAGTGCAATTTCATATTGGGAAAAATGAAATTGCCACGTACTCCATCCCAAAGAAGTTTGTCCTGTCCAGGTCCACTCTCTTCCAGGAGATCTTTTACAACGTGAGATTCAATTAAAAAAAAAAGTAATTTTATACAATAAATTTGTTTCAGAGTGGCAAGGATTCGTCAGGCACGCTCACAATTAAATATCGCCACGACAATATGAATACGATCCTGAACTTCTTCAGTCACAAAGATCGGAACCTTCCTAATAGTATTCAACAGTGTGAAGACATCAAGGTAGACGCTGTATTCTTCAAGATGGATTCCCTTGTGACACACTGTCAAGATAAGATTACGATTTTTGAAAAGAAGAAAGAAGAGGAGAAACGAAAGACAATGAAAGATCAAAAGAGGCAAGCAGAAGAACAACGGAAACATTCCATCTGCTTCGTTACTTCAATTTCGTTTTCCATTCATTCTTATGTACTGTATTATTTCAAAAATAATAAAAGATTCTTCGCAAATGACATATCCAGCCATACAAATGATACTAGAACTTATTCCCTTCAGGAAAAGGTTTATCCTGCAAAATTACACTTCGAAATCTTGGAAGAAATATAACATACAGCTTGAATTCAGTTCAATTAACTGAAGACTGGGCTGCAAATTGTTGTACTTTCTGGATTGATGGAATGATTATTCGTTTTGATTATATAAATAATGTAAAGAAGTCAGTTCGAATAGTTACGGAGACAAAGTCTTTCGAAGGTTTGAATTGTTTTAATATGTTTGGACTCTTCTGATTACTTTCACAAGACCACTAAAAAGAGTAAAGAGATCTCACTTGAATACAATTCATTTTTATTCCACGAACCTTCTCTATTTCGTTCCTCCCTCTACTGTTCACATTGCTTCTTGACCTCCTCAACCATTTTATCCGATTCATTCATGTAATTAAATATTTCATCGATTCTCCTACAATTCCAATGCTTTCTTCAGTCTACTCTGATGATGACGTCGTCAATGGAAGTGCCTTTTTCTTTCGAGTCTTCATTCTCTTTTAACAAATTTTACAGCTAAGTTGCTGTCAACTCCGCCATTTTTGAGAGGAAGAATTATTTTTTAGAATTGATTCTCTCGTTGAAGCAGGTCTCTTGTGAAAAATTATTCTGTCCAACATAGAAGATCATTTCCACCTTGTCTGCATATGCCTGATAAAAGAAACCAGACGGTTATCGGCGCTCCGCGCCTCGTACCGCCTGGCTTCACAAAACTTTTTTAGAAATGAAAAAGATGTGAAATGTTAAACTGGATTTATTATATTCACGTGCCCTGTGTTTCTCTCTCACAAATGGACATTTCAAAAAAGGCCTGAAAACGTGGTTTCTGGAGCCTGGTGACCTTATTCTTTTTGATTTCAAAAATTTTAAAAGACGGTCATCATCGCGTCGCAGTTTTCTACCGACCTGTTTAGGTCCCGAAAAAATCGGTTCAATGAGAAGCCCGCTTGTCCAGTAATAAATAGTAAAGATGAATTCAGTCATGTTCAGATTTCAAATGGAAGTTCATTTCCAATGTTAACGTCTTAAACATTATGAAGTTAAGGTTCAAAATTTCTCTATAAACTACAGTTTTTAACATATGCCAACAACCGAATCGAATGGAATAGAGATCCGGATCTTTTGGAAGCTCTCTTCGATCTCCAGCTCCATGGAATTGTCCCTTTTCCCAATCTTTTAGTTTTTACTTCTTAAAACAACATTGATTTAACTCTAAAAATTACAGTGTCCTGGTCAGGAAAAAGTGATTCAGTTCATCGATATGAACACTAAAAAAGACACGACTACTTTCAGGAATATGCAGATGAACCCACGTAGTTTTTGGCGCGTACGCGTACGCTGTCAATTCGGCGTGAGTCTGGCTGACGATTGGCAGTGTTTGGCTCATACATAGTTAACAGCCATAAACTTTGGCTCAAACTTGGCTAATAGCCACGAAATGCCGGAAGATGCCGTGGATTTAGGCAGTTAGCCAAACGTTTCGGCAAATAGCTGCTGAAAACGGCGATTAGCCACCGAATTCGGGTTTTAGCTTTCTGTTTCGGCAAATAGCTGCCAAATCTGGCTTATACTGTTGAAAAAATATAGTTTGGGCAGAGAATTCAAACGGTTATTTTCGCGGGCGGTCCGCCCACTTTCGTCTGCAAGCTAAATTTAAATTTTTACAGTTTCCAGTTGAAGTGGGTAGACCGCCCGGGAAAATAAGTTTCAATTCCTCGCCCAAACTTTATTTTTTTGACAGCCGTTGCTGGATTTGGCGCGAGTGCGGAATGCGTTCCGCACTCGCGCCGAATTGAAAGGCTAACTGCAGTTGACAACGGTGTACGCGCCAAAAAGTATGGGAGAAGGTGAAGTGATATTCCGTATCGAAGGAGAGAAATTGTCCACATATGCCATTGCAAGCCGTTCTCTCAAAGCCTACTCTCTTCCAGGAAGTCTTCTTTAATGTGCGTTTGGATTTTTAAGAGTAAACCTACATAATGATTGATTTCAGAGGCTCAAAGATCATATCATCAGTTATCGCAACACGAATATGACAAGAATTTTGGACTTTTTGCTCCGAAATGTGTTGCCTCTTCCAAACAACGTCCAAGAGTGTCAGGAAATCAAGGAAGATGCTCATTTCTTCAAGATGGACTCACTTGTGAAACACTGTGATGATAAGATAAGGGCGATTGAAAGAAGGAGTGAGGAGGAGATGCGAAACGCATTGGAAGGTCAAAAAAGGCAAGAAGAAAAACAAAGAAGAGCAAAGGAGGCTGAGAAGGAGGCAAACGGGATGGAGGAGCGTAGAAAGGAAGAGGAAAATAAGAAGAAACTCGAAAATAAGTAGAAGGAGACTGAAGAGCAAAAGGAGTTAAGGGAAGCCCGAGAAGAAAGACAAAAGGAAGAAAGAAGGAAAGGAAAAAAAGAGGAAAAAAAGGCTGATGAAGATAAGAAGGAGGCGGAAGCTGAGGCCAAAATGAGAGTGGAAGAAGAGAAGAAGAAGGTCGAAGATGAAAAGAAGAAAGAAAAGCAAAAGAAGATCAAGGAAGCTCAAGAAACACGAGAAAAGGAGCAGAGGAAAAATGCAGAGCAGGTGGAGAGAATTAAGAAGGCGGAAACAAAGACCAAAAAGAAAGTAGAAGGAGAAGGTCGAAAACAAGAAAGAAGCTGAAAAGGAGAAAAAAGAGACACAACCTCCGCTCGGTAAAACACGGGCTCAAAAGTCAAGAGCCGCCGAGTTTCAGAAAGCCCTCGAAGTACCTGACCATGTTGAGAAAGTCGAAAAGGACAGAAAAGAAAGAGAAGAAAGAAAACCAGATTGGAGTCATAAAAATATGCAGAAGGTTAGTAGTATAATGATAGGGATCTAATCTTAGTATCTAAATAATATTAATTCCAGGATCCAGAACAAAGAGCGACTTTCGTATCGGACAATGGCATCGAAATTCGTCTGAGCCGCAGTCTCCTCTACATTCGAGGAGCTGGAACGATGAAGAAGTTCTCTGGGTTGCCAAAGGATACAGAGGAACGCTTCAAGTTCGGAGATAAAGACGTCATTTTTGAGCTCCTCACAAGCTTCATGTTGCGAGTGGATGGATTTGAGCCACCCCAAAACCTTGCTCTCCGTCGGAAGCTCAAGTACTGAGCATTCTACTTCCGGGTGGACCTACTGGAAGATTTGTGCTGCAAGATGAACCCAGCTCTCCGGGTACGTTACTTTCTCGAAGATAGTTTCCTAATCAAATACTTTATTCAGGACGAAACACAAACCAAGAAAGTGGGAGAAATGGGACTGGTCAAGTCAAGAGAGGAGCTCCACATCACCCATTTGTCTGGACCTCTGGCTGTTCACGACCTCAACACAAGCTCCATGTGCGCGGATAAACAGCCAGAGGTCCTTCACATCGTTGCGCCGGTCTAATATTGACTGTGAAAAAGAACAATTTCGAATTCAGGAATAACCTTCTCTACTTTTTTCTAAATATCTGTAACAACAATTCTCATTTTTATTTCTCTTTCTTTTTGTGTTATTTTTTATTACTAGGTGCCTCTAAGTATGTTTAGTACTGTTTCTATTCTTGTTGATATAAATTGTTATTTGTCGTGGATGATTGTTTGAAAACTTGTTGAAAAAAGAAACTATATTGATCGTGAGCCTAGTAGTCAAAATTGAACTCCATATTTCAGGCTCTGACTTGTTGCTTTTATTTACTCGTACCCTTATCTTTCTCTTAATTTTCTGACGGAAATCGTACAAAAAATGAAGAACCTTGACTACGTAAGTGTTTTGGTCCCTCCGTTCTCAACAAGCTCGAAAATCAGAGAAATTCCACGTTATTGAAAATGTTTTCTTTCCTTTTGACAACGGCAATTTGGCAACGAATGAAACATAAGAAACAATCGTAGATCAATTTTCTTGTATTGTGCATCCATAAACCTTTGCAGAACTTTCTTACGTTTCAAAAGATGAATATTTTATTCGTCCAGAAGAACGTGAAAAATTTCAAAGCCGTTTTCAACTGGTTTCAGTGCAAATTGGTATTGAGGATTTTCACGTTTTTCTGAAAGAATAAAATATTCATCTTTTGAAACGTAAGGAAATTCTGCAAAGATTTTTGGGTACACAATAATATATATCTACTGATTGAATAGCATTCATTGGTCTAACTAGCTTTATTGGAAGTCAATCTTTTAAGAGAAAGATAAGGGTACAAGTAAGGAAAAGCGACAAGTCAGAGCCTGAAATATGGAGTTCAATTCTGAATACAAGGCACACGATCAATTTAATTTGTCTTTTTTCCACAAGTTTTTAAACAATCATCCACGACAAATAACAATTTATATCAACAAGAATAGAAACAGTACTAAACATACTTAGAGGCACCTAGTAATAAAAAATAACACAAAAAGAAAGAGAAATAAAAACGATAATTGTTGTTACAGATAGAAAAAAATAGAGAAGGTTATTCCTGAATTTGAAATTGTTCGTTTTCACAGTCAATATTAGATCTCATCTCAACAGATTTAACACAATTCTATACATTGAAACATTTTTGGAAAAGCAACAATTTTATTGCAAATCAAACACTTGATGGATTGAAATTTCCATCAGTAATAACAATCGATTCATCAATAAATCAAATAGCGCAAAAGAATGTGAAAATGGAGAGCAACAACACGAGAATGATGACTCTCTCTCTCGTTTTTGTCGAAACCTTCTCAACAATGATGCTCATTTAATGAGATAAAAGTGATTTTTGTAGAAGTGAGGAAGCCAACATGAATAAGTCCATATCCTAAGGATCTCCAATAAGCACCGATCGAATATCTTCGACAGTTTTGATTTTGAGAAGAAAAATGTTTTGAAAATTATAGCTATGAATTAGAAAATTGTAAAATTCCGTTCTTACTTGCTTACTTAGTAGCTTATTCGCGAATCATCAAATTCACACATACAGTCTCATACACCTCTAATTTTTCCCGTTTGGAACTTTCACAGAATTTGAGTTGGAATGCCGTATCATAACTTCGAGTAATATGAATATAAATCGTTGATGCGCTACCACAGAAATCCGAAACTTGGTTATTTCCAAACAAGTCTTCAAACATCCCCTTCCGGTGCTTAGTTACAGTTCAGAATAATCCTTTACCAGACGGTTTGCGGCGCTTCGCGCCTTAACCGCCTGGCTTCTCCCTTAATTATTAAAAAAACTTGCAATTGTAGACCCACTTTGTTACGTAAAAAGAGAGACGACCACCTCTCTTTCGCCTCCCGCGAAACACACGCGAACGCGATTTTGACTATGTGCATAGATAGCACAGAGCTTGTCAGAGGTCCAATCAGAAAACGGAAAAGACGGGCATCATCTCCGACACGGGCCCTATCGATCCATACCAAATTCATAAAAATCGGTTCAGTAGGGACTGCGCTAGGACCGGCGACAAACAAACACACACACACACACAGAATCTGTGTGGTAATAATAGTAAAGATTTCGATAAGACAAATGTCTTTGATAATAATTCGAAACCCTGAAAATAAATAAACTCGGCGGGGTATCTCATTATTTCCCAATAGAACGCTCGATCTATTTCTTCCCATTATTGAACCCAGATAAACAATTATCTCAAGAAAAGAGAACGTTGAATGAAAAAAGGATACATCCCATCTTCTTCATTACTCCAATACCGTTTTTCATTCATTCTTATGTACTTTATTATCTCAAAAATGATGTATTATCTCAAACGACATATCCAGCCATACAAATGATACTAGAACTTATTCCCTTCAGGAAAAGGTTTATCCTGCAAACTTATTTTCAGTTTTGTTTCCATATGCCGAAAACGAGCTAGCTCGTCGTATTCCAACACCGAGAAATGTTGAAAAGAATATACCATACAACTTGAATTCAGTTCAATTAACTGAAGACTGGGCTGCAAATTATTTCACTTTCTGGATTGATGAAATGATTATTCGTTTTGATTATATAAATAATTTGAAAAAGTCAGTTCAAATAGTTACGGAGACAAAGTCTTTCGAAGGTTTGAATTGTTCTAATATGTTTGAATTATTCTGATATCTTTCACAAGCCCACTGGGTGAAGAGATCTCACTTGAATACAATTCCTTTTTATTCCGAGAACCTTTACTATTTCGTTCTTCCCTCCAATGTTCACATTGCTTATTGATCTCCTCAATCATTTAATCCGTTTCATTCATGCAATTAATTGAAGATTTGTGAGAAAATGGTGCATACCACTATTGGATGCGGGCATGATATTTTGAAGTTGTTTTTTTTCAGCTGATCTTTTGACAGATGATGACCCTAAACCTTCTCAGTCCAAACCATAGTATATGATTAGGCTCCGCCCTTTTCTACTGTAGGCGATGCTCAATGAGCAAAAAAAGTTTCCTGAAAGAGATAATGATGAAATCTCGACGGGAATCAACTTTTGGTACCATTTATAGCAGACTTGTCACGGGCCGGACCGGGCCGCTGGAGAAATTTTGGGCAAAAAATGTTTTTTTTTTCAGGTAAAATTTTTGAAATTATTTTTTCGCGGTTTTTTTCAATTTTTTTTTGACCTATGAGACTTGTCGCGGACCGGACCGGGCCGCTGGAGAAATTTCTAAATACCGGCACGGCCCGGGGTTCAGGGCAAAACATGTTTTTTCAGGTAAAATTTTTGAAATTTTTTTTCGCGGTTTTTTTTTCTATTTTTTGACCTATGTTTTCAGGGAGGAAATTCTGATCAATTATTTAGTAAAAAAAACCCAAGAAAAGTTTCCAAATAGGGCTGAAAATCGGGAAAAACGTGCTCCAAAAAACAAAAATTTTCGAACCTGGGTCGGCCTGGATTCCGACAAGTCTGATTTATGGTATTTTTGAGTTCTAAAGAGAATTCGGACTTCACGTCTTCAGGACGAAAGAGATGATTTTTCATGAAATTTTTCATTAATTGTCAATTTTCAAAGTTTGAACGTCTGTCCTGGAAAATTTTTCACTACGTTCGGCCTATTTTACATCCTTGTTTCTTCCTATCCTTTTTTTGACGTCTATTATGTATATGTCTTTTTTATCTCTTCATTTTCCAGGCCGATCCAGACACATTATCTTTTTTCAGGCAGGCAAACAAGGTCAACTAGCTCAACCACTACTGCACCTTGGTCGACTCATAAGGGATATTAAAAGGCCCGACAAGTTCGGAGATTTCGAGCTCATCACAAACTTCATGTTGCGAGTGGATGGATTTGAGCCACCCCAAAACCTCACTCTCCTCCGGCAGCTCAAGTACTGGACGTTTTTCTTCCAGATGGACACACTGGAAGATTTGTGCTGCAAGATGAACCCTGCTCTCCGGGTACGTTACTTTCTCAAAGATAGTTTTCTAAACAAATAACTTTTTTCAGGAGGAATCACAAATCAAGAAAGTGGGAGAAATGGGACTGGTCAAAACAAGGGAGGAGCTTCACATTGCTCATCTGTCTGGACCTCTGGCTGTTCGCGACCTCAACACCAGCTCCATCCATATACACGGACAAACAGCCAGAGGTAGTCCACATCGTTGCGCCGGTGAGAAATCTTTTTAAAACTTGTCCTCGGTCATCCGGAAACTATCAATTGTGAGAATCTAAAGTTTCTGTTTCCCCTAACCAGCTTTCTAATACCCTGAACTAATCCAATTCGAATTATAGGGAGAGCAAGTGCCAGCCACCAGAAGACTTCCTCTGCCACGTGGGACGACACAAGTTCAAGGAGCTGCTGCTGGGACGTCACTGGTAAGAATTGGTTCAGATTTCTCATCGGATACATTCTTTTGACTAGCTCAAACCATAGAAACATACTAAAAAATGAATTCAAACAAGGCAAAAAATCATTCGGTTAATGACGAAGGCCTTAACCTAGATATCGAAATAAAAAACTAGGCTTAGATACCGGGTCATAAACGAATTTCACCGAGAAAAATGTATTTGAAAAGCCCCTCTAATACAAGAGCCTCCAAAAGCGTGTTTGAAACAATGGAAGGCCCTCTATTAGAAGTGCACCCTCTATTAGGAAAGTCAATTTATTAGAAGACCTTCTCTATTAGACGAGCACTGAAACCTGTGTATTTTCGCTGAAAAATAGTCAAAGTTCTGTACAGTAATTCCCGAAAAGTTATTCTCGGATAAATAGAAGATACCTCTAATATAAGAGCCCTCAAAATACTGCTCAAACAGTAAAAGAGCATTTTCTTCAAATACAATTCTTACGGTAGTATCACAGGATAAATGTGTCTGTTTTCAGATCAAATCGGCGCTCAAAAAGACGGACCAGCCAGCTCCCCTTCCCCCACAAGGCAGGTACACTTTCCGGCGTGGACGAGACCCATCTGTCACGGAGCCACAATCCAAGAGAAGTCGAGTCCAGAGCTGGAACGGTGCCTGAGCTCTTCCATCAACATCTGTGGTGAAAAACAAGCAAACTAATTTCTCGCCTCATTGTTTTATATGTGATTTATTTTGCATTTAGTAACCGGATTTGCATGTATTATAGACAGTTTTTTGCTTTATAGATTGTATAATCGATCTCACTGGTGATTGAATATTATTAATTTTACTTCAGATTTTATTGAATGAATAAGCGTTAATGAATTGCTGTTTCCAGACACTTGCTTTGAGTTTAGAATAAAAACAAAAATCTGTTGAAATCAGATATAATATTGAATGGGAAAACAAAGAAAGTATTGAATTCAAAATTAATCATTTCAATTATTTTCAGCCGTCTTTTCATTTTCCAGGCCGATCCAGACACATTATCTTTTTTCAGGCAGACAAAAAGAATAAACTAACGATTCACGTGGTACCTGTTCATATCGAAAGGATACTTTAAAAGATTCAAACTAGCAATGGTGAGTCCAATACTTTCCCATTGTACTTGAGAAACTGGAAGCTCACAAAATTTATATTTTAATGGCCCACCTTTAGTAGAACGGCACGATTTGGCAGCTGGTTTATTTCAGATGATGTCGTTATAATAGGGGTGATGACTGAAGTTTCTATTCTCATTTCAAGCAAGATTTGATAAAAGAAGTCAATAGACTTTATTTTTTCAGGTTCCGGACGAAGAATTCGTGTTGCGAGGTCGATCATTCACAGTCAATAAGACGATGTTAACGTTATTCGAGCCATACATCATATTTGCAACACGAAAAGGGCAAATAACCTACGATAGTGAGAAGTTTGAATGAAATAGGGATCCCGCCCTCTTGGAGCAGCTCCTCTCTCTTCTCCAAAATGAAGAAGTTCCGTTCTCCTGTGAGGATCGTCGCCGTCTGATGTACGAAGCAAAGTGCTACAAATTACAAATGTGCATTCAAACGATTCAACAGCGAATGGATCTGAGGAAACAACAAATAGATGTGAGTTTTTATACATTATTTATCAAAACCAAATGAATTTGATCATAAAAGCTAAAAGTGCTAAACTATTTTTGAACCTTATCTTCACGATAATTGGGAAATTTCCAGTAGGAATAGACTTTTATTTTAAATCTAAATATGACTAACTTCAATTCTTTTTCAGGAATATGCAAACAGAAGTGCTATTTCATATTGGGGAAAATAAAATTGCCACGTATTCCAACCCAAAGAAGTTTGCCCTGTCCAGATCCACTCTCTTCCAGGAGATCTTTTACAACGTGAGATTCAATTTTTAAAAAAAGTAATTTTATACAATAAATTTGTTTCAGAGTGGCAAGGATTCGTCAGGCACGCTCACAATTAAATATCGCCACGACAATATGAATACGATCCTCAACTTCTTCAGTCACAAAGATCGGAACCTTCCTAATAGTATTCAACAGTGTGAAGACATCAAGGTAGACGCTGTATTCTTCAAGATGGATTCCCTTGTGACGCACTGTCAAGATAAGATTACGATTTTTGAAAAGAGGAAAGAAGAGGAGAAACGAAAGACAATGGATGATCAAAAGAGGCAAGCAGAAGAACAACGGAAGCATTCCATCTGCTTCATTACTTCAATTCCGTTTTTCATTCATTCTTATGTACTGTATTGTTTCAAAAATAATAAAAGATTCTTCGCAATTGACATATTCAGCCATACAAATGATACTAGAACTTATTCCCTTCAGGAAAAGGTTTATCCTGCAAAATTACACTTCGAAATCTTGGAAGAAATATACCATACAGCTTGAATTCAGTTCAGTTAACTGAAGACTGGGCTGCAAATTGTTGTACTTTCTGGATTGATGGAATGATTATTCGTTTTGATTATATAAATAATGTGAAGAAGTCAGTTCGAATAGTTACGGAGACAAAGTCTTTCGAAGGTTTGAATTGTTCTAATATGTTTGGACTCTTCTGATTACTTTCACAAGACCACTAAAAAGAGTAAAGAGATATCACTTGAATACAATTCATTTTTTATTCCACAAACCTTTTCTATTTCGTTCCCTCCTCTACTGTTCACATTGCTTCTTGACCTCCTCAACCATTTTATCCGATTCATTCATGTAATTAAATATTTCATCGATTCTCCTACAATTCCAATGCTTTCTTCAGTCTACTCTGATCATGACGTCGTCAATGGAAGTGCCTTTTTCTTTCGTCGCTTCTTGATCCAGTCTTCATTCTCTTTTAACAAATTTTACAGCTAAGTTGCTGTCAACTCCGCCATTTTTGAGAGGAAGACTTATTTTTTAGAATTGATTCTCTCGTAGAAGCAGGTCTCATGTGAAAAGTTATTCTGTCCAACATAGAAGATCATTTCCACCTTGTCTGCATATACCTGATAAAAGAAACCAGACGATTATCGGAGCTCCTACCGCCTGTCTTCACAACACTTTTTTAGAAATGGAAAAGATGTGAAATGTTAAACAGGATTTATTATATTCACGTGCCCTGTGTTTCTCTCTCGCAAATGGAAATTTCAAAAAAGGCCTGAAAACGTGCGTCGCAGTTTTCTACCGATCTGTATAGGTCCCGAAAAAATCGGCTCACTGAGAAGCCCGCTAGTCCAGTAATAAATAGTAAAGATGAATTCAGTCATGTTCAGATTTCAAATGGAAGTTCATTTCCAGTGTTAACTTCTCAAATATTATGAAGTTAAGGTTCAAAATTTCTCTATAAACTACAGTTTTTAACATATGCCAACAACCGAATCGAATGGAATAGAGATCCGAATCTTTTGGAAGCTCTCTTCGATCTCCAGCTCCATGGAACTGTCCCTTTTTCCAATCTTTTAGTTTTTACTTCTTAAAACAACATTGATTTAACTCTAAAAACTACAGTGTCCCGGTCAGGAAAAAGTGATTCAGTTCATCGCTATGAACACTGAAAAAGACACGACTACTTTCAGGAATATGCAGATGAACCCACGTAATTTTTGGCGCGTACGTTATCAATTCGGCGTGAGTCTGGCTGATGATTGGCAGTGTTTGGCTCATACATAGTTAACAGCCATAAACTTTGGCTCAAACTTGGCTAATAGCCACGAAATGCCGGAAGATGCCGTGGATTTAGGCAGTTAGCCAAACGTTTCGGCAAATAGCTGCTGAAAACGGCGATTAGCAACCGAATTCGGTTTTTAGCTTTCTGTTTCGGCAAATAGCTGCCAAATCTGGCTTATACTGTTGAAAAAATATAGTTTGGGCAGGGAATTCAAACGGTTATTTTCGCGGGCGGTCCGCCCACTTTCGTCTGCAAGCTAAATTTAAATTTTTACAGTTTCCAGTTGAAGTGGGTAGACCGCCCGGGAAAATAAGTTTCAATTCCTCGCCCAAACTTTATTTTTTTGACAGTAGTTGCCGGATTTGGCGCGAGTGCGGAATGCGTTCCGCACTCGCGCCGAATTGAAAGGCTAACTGCAGTTGACAACGGCGTACGCGCCAAGAATTATGAGAGAAGGTGAAGTGATATTCCGTATCGAAGGAGAGAAATTGTCTACATACGCCATTGCAAAGCAAGCCGTTCTCTCGAAGCCTTCTACTTTTTTCTAGGAAGTCTTCTTTAATGTGCGTTTGGATTTTTAAGAGTAAACCTACATAATGATTGATTTTCAGCAAATAACATATGCTACCAACACACACATCATCAATTTTCTTGTGAGAAATCATCGAAGTCTGCTAAACAACATTGCTCTCTGCAGAGGAGTCCTGGAAGATGCTAAACTCTTTGACACTCAACCACTTGTGAAGCTATGTGAGGAAAAGATAACGATTCTTGAAGAGCGAAGTGAAGAGGAGAAGCGAAAGGAAATAGATGAGAAAAAAAGACAAGAAGAGGAACAACGGAGAGCAAAGAGGGCTGAGGAGGCGGCAAAAGTGGCAGAGGAGCGTAGAAAAGCTGAGAAGAAGAAGGAAGAGGATGATAAAAAGAAGGCTGAAGACGATAGGAAGAAGACTGAAGAGCAAAGGAAGATAAAGGAAGCTCGAGAACAAAGAGAACAGGAAGAGCAAAGGAAAGCCGAAGAGGAGCAGCAAGAGAAGGCCAAGAAAGTTCAAGAGGAGAAAGAAAAGATGGAAAAAAAAAGAGAGCCCAAGAAGAGGAAATAAAGAAGGCGGAGGCTGAGGCCAAAAAGAAAGTAGGAGATAGGAAGACGAAGGAAAAGGCCGAAAAAGAGAAGAAAGAGACACAACCTCCGCTCGGTAAAACAAAGGCTCAAAAGTCAAAAGCCGCCGAGTTTCAGAAGGCCCTCGAAGAAACTGCCCATATTGAAAAAGTCGGAAAGGACAGAGAAGAAAGAGAAGAAAGAAAACGAGATTGGAGTCACAAATATATGCAAAAGGTCAGTAATATAATGATAGGGATCTAGTCTTAGTATCTAAACAATGTAAGTTGCAGGATCCAGAACAAAGAGTGACCTTCGTATCGGACAATGGAATCGAAATTCGTCTGAGCCGCCGTATCCTCTACATCCAAGTAGCTGGAACGATGAAGAAGTTCTTTGGGTTGCCAAAGGATACAAAGGGTCGCTTCAAGTTCGGAGATTTCGAGCTCATCACAAACTTCATGTTGCGAGTGGATGGATTTGAGCCACCCCAAAACCTCACTCTCCTCCGGAAGCTCAAGTACTGGGCGTTTTACTTCCAGATGGACACACTGGAAGATTTGTGCTGCAACATGAACCCTGCTCTCCGGGTACGTTACTTTCTCAAAGATAGTTTTCTAAACAAATAACTTTTTTCAGGAGGAATCACAAATCAAGAAAGTGGGAGAAATGGGACTGGTCAAAACAAGGGAGGAGCTTCACATTGCTCATCTGTCTGGACCTCTGGCTGTTCGCGACCTCAACACCAGCTCCATCCATATACACGGACAAACAGCCAGAGGTAGTCCACATCGTTGCGCCGGTGAGAAATCTTTTTAAAACTTGCCCTCGGTCATCCAGAAACTATCAATTGGGAGAATCTAAAGTTTCTGTTTCCCCTAACCAGCTTTTTAATACCCTGAACTAATCCAATTCGAATTATAGGGAGAGCAAGTGCCAGCCACCAGAGGACGTCATCTGCCACGGGGGGCGACGCAATTTAAAGGAACTGCTGCTGGGACGTCACAGGTAAGAATTGGTTCAGATTTCCCATCGGATACATTCTTTTGACTGACTCAAGCCATAGAAACATACTGAAAAATGAATTCAAACAAGGCAAAAAATCATTCAGTTAATGACGAAGGCCTTAACCTAGGTTTCGAAATGAAAAACTAGGCTCAGATACCGGGTCATAAATGAATTCCACCGAGAAAAATGTATTTGAGAAGCCCCTCTAATACAAGAGCCTCCAAAAGCGTGTTTGAAACACTGGAGGGCCCTCTATTAGAAGTGCACCCTCTATTAGGAAAGTCACTTTATTAGAAGACCCTCTCTATTAGACGAGCACTGAAACCTGTGTATTTTCGCTGAAAAATATTCTAGGTTTTGTAAAGTAATTCCCAAAAAGTTATTCTCGGATAAATAGAAGATACCTCTAATATAAGAGCCCTCAAAATACTGCTCAAACAATAAAAGAGCATTTTCTTCAAATACAATTCGCACAGGATAAATGTGTCGGTTTTTCAGATCAAATCGGCACTCAAAAAGGCGGACCAGCCAGCTCCACTTCCCCCACCAGGCAGATACCCTCTCCGACGTGGACGAGACCCATCTGTCACGGAGCCGCAATCCAAGAGAAGTCGAGTCCAGAGCTGGAACGGTGCCTGAGCTCTTCCACCAACATCTGTGGCCACTCAATCTAACCAATTAAAAACCGGTTTACCATTTACTATAGACAGATTTTTTGCTTCATAGATTGTATAATCGATCTCACTGGTGACTGAATATTGTTATTTTGATTTTGTTGAATCAATAAGCATAAATGAATTGCTGTTTTCAGACTCTTGTTTTGAATTTAGAATGAAGACAATAATCTGTTTAAATCAGATATAGTATTGAATAGGAAAACAAAAAATATTGAATTCAAAATTAATCATCTCAATTACTTTCAGGTGGAAAAAAAGTGTCCATGGTTAGGTATAAATTGTCCAACAACTTCTTATCGACTTCTTTTCATTCTGCAACGATTGTTTTTTTAAGACCCTTCACATTGTCGTTGGTTTTGTTGCCACCACAAACCTTCTGAAACACCACACGCTCTCAAAGATGCTCAAATCCAGCGGCCACTCCAGCCACTGAAGCACAGGAATTTTCCTTTTTTGAATTCAACCGAGAGCTTAGCGAACACGGCGAATAGGAGAAATGGAAAACCATGTTTTGTTGTGTTTTTTGGTTTTTTTGGTTAATGATTTATCACTTTTCTCATTCATTGATTCGATTATATTGTCGTCAAGGTTGGTGAAGTCGTTGGTGAAGTTATTTCATTCTTTCATAAACGGTTCAGTTGTTTTTTCTCCTATCATATGTAAAATGATTGGAATCCGTCCAAAAATCATTTATCTTCAGATTATTTAGAAAGTTCTCCATTCCATATGTTAGTGATTTTAATTCTCTTGATTATTGTAATTTCCAGTCTTCAGAATACTGTCGTCTTATTATTGATTTAGTTATTATGTATAATATGTTATTAGTTATTAAAGAAACATGTATTCCTCCAAACCTATGTATTTCTCTTCCTCATTTTAGAAAACCCCAACACTGAAAAATGTATTGAAAAGGAAGGAATACATCAAACGACATAGTTAGAAAAACGTTGAAGACTAAGGACCAAATTAAGGAAAAAAATAATAAGAAAGACGGCAGTTATTTAGAGTGACTCATAGTGCAACGAGACGATGTGTAATGACGTAGTCTCATTGTACAACCAGACGATGTATAATGACGTAGTCCATCCACAATAAATAATCAATAGGTTGAATCTTGAGGGGTAGAGAATAAACGATAGGTCGATCCAGGGGTTGAGAGCCTATTGTCTCGTGGGAAGCTTGCTAAAGAAGTCAAAATCTTCTACCATGTCTGAAAGCTCCTCCTTCGTGTTGAGAGAGGGGTTGAGAGTTTTAATGTAGATTCCTTCTAGAATCCGTCTCCTCGTCGTATTCCGTTCCACATCTAAAAGCTCTAAAATCAGAGTCAACGCCGAGACTCCATGTTTTTTCATTTTTCCCGCTTGCAGAACGTTTTAATGAACACTACCGAGCAGCGGAAAAGCCTTTCACACACTCATATAACACTCGATGGAAAAACATGGAGGCTCGGCGTTGACTCTGATTTTAGAGCTTTTAGATGTGGAACGGAATACGACGAGGAGACGGATTCTAGAAGGAATCTACATTAAAACTCTCAACCCCTCTCTCAACACGAAGGAGGAGCTTTCAGACATGGTAGAAGATTTTGACTTCTTTAGCAAGCTTCCCACGAGACAATAGGCTCTCAACCCCTGGATCGACCTATCGTTTATTCTCTACCCCTCAAGATTCAACCTATTGACTATTTATTGTGGATGGACTACGTCATTATACATCGTCTGGTTGTACAATGAGACTACGTCATTACACATCGTCTCGTTGCACTATGAGTCACTCTAAATAACTGCCGTCTTTCTTATTATTTTTTTCCTTAATTTGGTCCTTAGTCTTCAACGTTTTTCTAACTATGCCGGTTGATGTATTTTTCCCTTTTCAAGATATTTTTCTTTGTTAAGGTTTTAGATTGTTATTGCGCGTTCGCCACTCATTCACTATTCATTTCTTATCATTTCAGCGTCTTCTTTCTGTTCTTCCTTTCCATTTCTGTTTCTAATTCTCTCCCATTCACTTTTATTCTCAGACTCTCAATCAGATAACATGGTATTGGAGGCTGATACTTCCATGAACATGTAGTGGAGAACTCTGATGAATTCGTTCTAATTATTTTTAAAACCAAATCCCATTTTATCGATTTTTCTGCGCGTTCTCTCTTCGTCCCCAAAACACTGTAACCCGTTTAACCCATCCATTTTCAAACGATACGCAAAGAGGTCAGACTCTGCCCACTCGGTCAGTATGCAGACAGGGTGCCAAATTCATTCATTCCCTCATTTAGTATGTTGACTTCTCTCGTCTCATCTCCTTTTTCCATTTTTTATTCTTCTTCTTTCTATCGAAAGTCTGCATTTTCAGATGCACGAACTCTTCAAGCAAAAAGCAGCCGGCTGTAGGAACACTTTGATAACACCGGATAGTGACTGGAGACTAGCGAAAAGGTACGTCATTTGAGGCACATTGAGTTTCAGCTGAGACTCTATGACAGGCTGTATAACACAGATCGATTGAGGGATTGAGGGGGTAGCACTTGACAATGGCGGAAGAGAAGCAGCAATAAGCAGCTTACCGCTCATTGAACAAACGCGACTGGCGCGCAAGAAAGTTCTATATTTATTGATTTATTTATTATTTAATAATATTTATTGATTCAAAGAATTAATGGGAAAAATACGATAGTGACACAAATTATCACTCGCTCTTGTACGTCACTCGAGTCAATCATGGAACACTCTTGTGAGCACACATTAGTAACTTGATACTATCACTAATAATCATTCAGTAAAGAAAGCTTAAGGCATGGTTATATACCATGAAGCTTCCCCCCTTCTTCTTGTTGCTTTTGTACGTCACTCGAGTCAATCATGGAACACTCTTGTGAGCACACATTAGTAACTTGATACTATCCCTGATAATCATTCAGTGAGAAAAGCTTAACGCATGGTTGTATATCATGAAGCTTCCCCCCTTCTTCTTGTTGCTTTTGTACGTCACTCGAGTCAATCATGGAACACTCTTGTGAGCACACATTAGTAACTTGATACTATCCCTGATAATCATTCAGTGAGAAAAGCTTAACGCATGGTTGTATATCATGAAGCTTCCCCCCTTCTTCTTGTTGCTTTTGTACGTCACTCGAGTCAATCATGGAACACTCTTGTGAGCACACATTAGTAACTTGATACTATCCCTGATAATCATTCAGTGAGAAAAGCTTAACGCATGGTTGTATATCATGAAGCTTCCCCCCTTCTTCTTGTTGCTTTTGTACGTCACTCGAGTCAATCATGGAACACTCTTGTGAGCACACATTAGTAACTTGATACTATCCCTGATAATCATTCAGTGAGAAAAGCTTAACGCATGGTTGTATATCATGAAGCTTCCCCCCTTCTTCTTGTTGCTTTTGTACGTCACTCGAGTCAATCATGGAACACTCTTGTGAGCACACATTAGTAACTTGATACTATCCCTGATAATCATTCAGTGAGAAAAGCTTAACGCATGGTTGTATATCATGAAGCTTCCCCCCTTCTTCTTGTTGCTTTTGTACGTCACTCGAGTCAATCATGGAACACTCTTGTGAGCACACATTAGTAACTTGATACTATCACTAATAATCATTCAGTAAAGAAAGCTTAAGGCATGGTTATATACCATGAAGCTTCCCCCCTTCTTCTTGTTGCTTTTGTACGTCACTCGAGTCAATCATGGAACACTCTTGTGAGCACACATTAGTAACTTGATACTATCACTAATAATCATTCAGTAAAGAAAGCTTAAGGCATGGTTATATACCATGAAGCTTCCCCCCTTCTTCTTGTTGCTTTTGTACGTCACTCGAGTCAATCATGGAACACTCTTGTGAGCACACATTAGTAACTTGATACTATCCCTGATAATCATTCAGTGAGAAAAGCTTAACGCATGGTTGTATATCATGAAGCTTCCCCCCTTCTTCTTGTTGCTTTTGTACGTCACTCGAGTCAATCATGGAACACTCTTGTGAGCACACATTAGTAACTTGATACTATCACTAATAATCATTCAGTAAAGAAAGCTTAAGGCATGGTTATATACCATGAAGCTTCCCCCCTTCTTCTTGTTGCTTTTGTACGTCACTCGAGTCAATCATGGAACACTCTTGTGAGCACACATTAGTAACTTGATACTATCCCTGATAATCATTCAGTGAGAAAAGCTTAACGCATGGTTGTATATCATGAAGCTTCCCCCCTTCTTCTTGTTGCTTTTGTACGTCACTCGAGTCAATCATGGAACACTCTTGTGAGCACACATTAGTAACTTGATACTATCACTAATAATCATTCAGTAAAGAAAGCTTAACGCATGGTTATATACCATGAAGCTTCCCCCCTTCTTCTTGTTGCTTTTGTACGTCACTCGAGTCAATCATGGAACACTCTTGTGAGCACACATTAGTAACTTGATACTATCCCTGATAATCATTCAGTGAGAAAAGCTTAACGCATGGTTGTATATCATGAAGCTTCCCCCCTTCTTCTTGTTGCTTTTGTACGTCACTCGAGTCAATCATGGAACACTCTTGTGAGCACACATTAGTAACTTGATACTATCACTAATAATCATTCAGTAAAGAAAGCTTAACGCATGGTTATATACCATGAAGCTTCCCCCCTTCTTCTTGTTGCTTTTGTACGTCACTCGAGTCAATCATGGAACACTCTTGTGAGCACACATTAGTAACTTGATACTATCCCTGATAATCATTCAGTGAGAAAAGCTTAACGCATGGTTGTATATCATGAAGCTTCCCCCCTTCTTCTTGTTGCTTTTGTACGTCACTCGAGTCAATCATGGAACACTCTTGTGAGCACACATTAGTAACTTGATACTATCCCTGATAATCATTCAGTGAGAAAAGCTTAACGCATGGTTGTATATCATGAAGCTTCCCCCCTTCTTCTTGTTGCTTTTGTACGTCACTCGAGTCAATCATGGAACACTCTTGTGAGCACACATTAGTAACTTGATACTATCCCTGATAATCATTCAGTGAGAAAAGCTTAACGCATGGTTGTATATCATGAAGCTTCCCCCCTTCTTCTTGTTGCTTTTGTACGTCACTCGAGTCAATCATGGAACACTCTTGTGAGCACACATTAGTAACTTGATACTATCACTGACAATCATTCAGTGAGAAAAGCTTAACGCATGGTTGTATATCATGAAGCTTCCCCCCTTCTTCTTGTTGCTTTTGTACGTCACTCGAGTCAATCATGGAACACTCTTGTGAGCACACATTAGTAACTTGATACTATCCCTGATAATCATTCAGTGAGAAAAGCTTAACGCATGGTTGTATATCATGAAGCTTCCCCCCTTCTTCTTGTTGCTTTTGTACGTCACTCGAGTCAATCATGGAACACTCTTGTGAGCACACATTAGTAACTTGATACTATCCCTGATAATCATTCAGTAAAGAAAGCTTAACGCATGGTTATATACCATGAAGCTTCCCCCCTTCTTCTTGTTGCTTTTGTACGTCACTCGAGTCAATCATGGAACACTCTTGTGAGCACACATTAGTAACTTGATACTATCCCTGATAATCATTCAGTGAGAAAAGCTTAACGCATGGTTGTATATCATGAAGCTTCCCCCCTTCTTCTTGTTGCTTTTGTACGTCACTCGAGTCAATCATGGAACACTCTTGTGAGCACACATTAGTAACTTGATACTATCACTAATAATCATTCAGTAAAGAAAGCTTAACGCATGGTTATATACCATGAAGCTTCCCCCCTTCTTCTTGTTGCTTTTGTACGTCACTCGAGTCAATCATGGAACACTCTTGTGAGCACACATTAGTAACTTGATACTATCACTAATAATCATTCAGTAAAGAAAGCTTAAGGCATGGTTATATACCATGAAGCTTCCCCCCTTCTTCTTGTTGCTTTTGTACGTCACTCGAGTCAATCATGGAACACTCTTGTGAGCACACATTAGTAACTTGATACTATCCCTGATAATCATTCAGTGAGAAAAGCTTAACGCATGGTTGTATATCATGAAGCTTCCCCCCTTCTTCTTGTTGCTTTTGTACGTCACTCGAGTCAATCATGGAACACTCTTGTGAGCACACATTAGTAACTTGATACTATCCCTGATAATCATTCAGTAAAGAAAGCTTAACGCATGGTTATATACCATGAAGCTTCCCCCCTTCTTCTTGTTGCTTTTGTACGTCACTCGAGTCAATCATGGAACACTCTTGTGAGCACACATTAGTAACTTGATACTATCCCTGATAATCATTCAGTGAGAAAAGCTTAACGCATGGTTGTATATCATGAAGCTTCCCCCCTTCTTCTTGTTGCTTTTGTACGTCACTCGAGTCAATCATGGAACACTCTTGTGAGCACACATTAGTAACTTGATACTATCCCTGATAATCATTCAGTGAGAAAAGCTTAACGCATGGTTGTATATCATGAAGCTTCCCCCCTTCTTCTTGTTGCTTTTGTACGTCACTCGAGTCAATCATGGAACACTCTTGTGAGCACACATTAGTAACTTGATACTATCCCTGATAATCATTCAGTGAGAAAAGCTTAACGCATGGTTGTATATCATGAAGCTTCCCCCCTTCTTCTTGTTGCTTTTGTACGTCACTCGAGTCAATCATGGAACACTCTTGTGAGCACACATTAGTAACTTGATACTATCCCTGATAATCATTCAGTAAAGAAAGCTTAACGCATGGTTATATACCATGAAGCTTCCCCCCTTCTTCTTGTTGCTTTTGTACGTCACTCGAGTCAATCATGGAACACTCTTGTGAGCACACATTAGTAACTTGATACTATCACTGACAATCATTCAGTGAGAAAAGCTTAACGCATGGTTGTATATCATGAAGCTTCCCCCCTTCTTCTTGTTGCTTTTGTACGTCACTCGAGTCAATCATGGAACACTCTTGTGAGCACACATTAGTAACTTGATACTATCACTAATAATCATTCAGTAAAGAAAGCTTAAGGCATGGTTATATACCATGAAGCTTCCCCCCTTCTTCTTGTTGCTTTTGTACGTCACTCGAGTCAATCATGGAACACTCTTGTGAGCACACATTAGTAACTTGATACTATCACTAATAATCATTCAGTAAAGAAAGCTTAAGGCATGGTTATATACCATGAAGCTTCCCCCCTTCTTCTTGTTGCTTTTGTACGTCACTCGAGTCAATCATGGAACACTCTTGTGAGCACACATTAGTAACTTGATACTATCACTAATAATCATTCAGTAAAGAAAGCTTAAGGCATGGTTATATACCATGAAGCTTCCCCCCTTCTTCTTGTTGCTTTTGTACGTCACTCGAGTCAATCATGGAACACTCTTGTGAGCACACATTAGTAACTTGATACTATCACTAATAATCATTCAGTAAAGAAAGCTTAAGGCATGGTTATATACCATGAAGCTTCCCCCCTTCTTCTTGTTGCTTTTGTACGTCACTCGAGTCAATCATGGAACACTCTTGTGAGCACACATTAGTAACTTGATACTATCCCTGATAATCATTCAGTGAGAAAAGCTTAACGCATGGTTGTATATCATGAAGCTTCCCCCCTTCTTCTTGTTGCTTTTGTACGTCACTCGAGTCAATCATGGAACACTCTTGTGAGCACACATTAGTAACTTGATACTATCACTAATAATCATTCAGTAAAGAAAGCTTAACGCATGGTTATATACCATGAAGCTTCCCCCCTTCTTCTTGTTGCTTTTGTACGTCACTCGAGTCAATCATGGAACACTCTTGTGAGCACACATTAGTAACTTGATACTATCCCTGATAATCATTCAGTGAGAAAAGCTTAACGCATGGTTGTATATCATGAAGCTTCCCCCCTTCTTCTTGTTGCTTTTGTACGTCACTCGAGTCAATCATGGAACACTCTTGTGAGCACACATTAGTAACTTGATACTATCCCTGATAATCATTCAGTGAGAAAAGCTTAACGCATGGTTGTATATCATGAAGCTTCCCCCCTTCTTCTTGTTGCTTTTGTACGTCACTCGAGTCAATCATGGAACACTCTTGTGAGCACACATTAGTAACTTGATACTATCCCTGATAATCATTCAGTGAGAAAAGCTTAACGCATGGTTGTATATCATGAAGCTTCCCCCCTTCTTCTTGTTGCTTTTGTACGTCACTCGAGTCAATCATGGAACACTCTTGTGAGCACACATTAGTAACTTGATACTATCCCTGATAATCATTCAGTAAAGAAAGCTTAACGCATGGTTATATACCATGAAGCTTCCCCCCTTCTTCTTGTTGCTTTTGTACGTCACTCGAGTCAATCATGGAACACTCTTGTGAGCACACATTAGTAACTTGATACTATCCCTGATAATCATTCAGTAAAGAAAGCTTAACGCATGGTTATATACCATGAAGCTTCCCCCCTTCTTCTTGTTGCTTTTGTACGTCACTCGAGTCAATCATGGAACACTCTTGTGAGCACACATTAGTAACTTGATACTATCACTAATAATCATTCAGTAAAGAAAGCTTAACGCATGGTTATATACCATGAAGCTTCCCCCCTTCTTCTTGTTGCTTTTGTACGTCACTCGAGTCAATCATGGAACACTCTTGTGAGCACACATTAGTAACTTGATACTATCCCTGATAATCATTCAGTGAGAAAAGCTTAACGCATGGTTGTATATCATGAAGCTTCCCCCCTTCTTCTTGTTGCTTTTGTACGTCACTCGAGTCAATCATGGAACACTCTTGTGAGCACACATTAGTAACTTGATACTATCACTAATAATCATTCAGTAAAGAAAGCTTAACGCATGGTTATATACCATGAAGCTTCCCCCCTTCTTCTTGTTGCTTTTGTACGTCACTCGAGTCAATCATGGAACACTCTTGTGAGCACACATTAGTAACTTGATACTATCACTGACAATCATTCAGTGAGAAAAGCTTAACGCATGGTTGTATATCATGAAGCTTCCCCCCTTCTTCTTGTTGCTTTTGTACGTCACTCGAGTCAATCATGGAACACTTTTGTGAGCACACATTAGTAACTTGATACTATCACTGATAATCATTCAGTGAGAAAAGCTTAACGCATGGTTGTATATCATGAAGCTTCCCCCCTTCTTCTTGTTGCTTTTGTACGTCACTCGAGTCAATCATGGAACACTCTTGTGAGCACACATTAGTAATTTGATACTATCCCTGATAATCATTCAGTGAGAAAAGCTTAACGCATGGTTGTATATCATGAAGCTTCCCCCCTTCTTCTTGTTGCTTTTGTACGTCACTCGAGTCAATCATGGAACACTCTTGTGAGCACACATTAGTAACTTGATACTATCCCTGATAATCATTCAGTGAGAAAAGCTTAACGCATGGTTGTATATCATGAAGCTTCCCCCCTTCTTCTTGTTGCTTTTGTACGTCACTCGAGTCAATCATGGAACACTCTTGTGAGCACACATTAGTAACTTGATACTATCCCTGATAATCATTCAGTGAGAAAAGCTTAACGCATGGTTGTATATCATGAAGCTTCCCCCCTTCTTCTTGTTGCTTTTGTACGTCACTCGAGTCAATCATGGAACACTCTTGTGAGCACACATTAGTAACTTGATACTATCCCTGATAATCATTCAGTAAAGAAAGCTTAACGCATGGTTATATACCATGAAGCTTCCCCCCTTCTTCTTGTTGCTTTTGTACGTCACTCGAGTCAATCATGGAACACTCTTGTGAGCACACATTAGTAACTTGATACTATCCCTGATAATCATTCAGTGAGAAAAGCTTAACGCATGGTTGTATATCATGAAGCTTCCCCCCTTCTTCTTGTTGCTTTTGTACGTCACTCGAGTCAATCATGGAACACTCTTGTGAGCACACATTAGTAACTTGATACTATCCCTGATAATCATTCAGTAAAGAAAGCTTAACGCATGGTTGTATATCATGAAGCTTCCCCCCTTCTTCTTGTTGCTTTTGTACGTCACTCGAGTCAATCATGGAACACTCTTGTGAGCACACATTAGTAACTTGATACTATCCCTGATAATCATTCAGTAAAGAAAGCTTAACGCATGGTTGTATATCATGAAGCTTCCCCCCTTCTTCTTGTTGCTTTTGTACGTCACTCGAGTCAATCATGGAACACTCTTGTGAGCACACATTAGTAACTTGATACTATCCCTGATAATCATTCAGTAAAGAAAGCTTAACGCATGGTTGTATATCATGAAGCTTCCCCCCTTCTTCTTGTTGCTTTTGTACGTCACTCGAGTCAATCATGGAACACTCTTGTGAGCACACATTAGTAACTTGATACTATCCCTGATAATCATTCAGTAAAGAAAGCTTAACGCATGGTTATATACCATGAAGCTTCCCCCCTTCTTCTTGTTGCTTTTGTACGTCACTCGAGTCAATCATGGAACACTCTTGTGAGCACACATTAGTAACTTGATACTATCCCTGATAATCATTCAGTAAAGAAAGCTTAACGCATGGTTGTATATCATGAAGCTTCCCCCCTTCTTCTTGTTGCTTTTGTACGTCACTCGAGTCAATCATGGAACACTCTTGTGAGCACACATTAGTAACTTGATACTATCCCTGATAATCATTCAGTAAAGAAAGCTTAACGCATGGTTATATACCATGAAGCTTCCCCCCTTCTTCTTGTTGCTTTTGTACGTCACTCGAGTCAATCATGGAACACTCTTGTGAGCACACATTAGTAACTTGATACTATCACTGACAATCATTCAGTAAAGAAAGCTTAACGCATGGTTATATACCATGAAGCTTCCCCCCTTCTTCTTGTTGCTTTTGTACGTCACTCGAGTCAATCATGGAACACTCTTGTGAGCACACATTAGTAACTTGATACTATCACTAATAAACATTCAGTGAGAAAAGCTTAACGCATGGTTGTATATCATGAAGCTTCCCCCCTTCTTCTTGTTGCTTTTGTACGTCACTCGAGTCAATCATGGAACACTCTTGTGAGCACACATTAGTAACTTGATACTATCACTGACAATCATTCAGTAAAGAAAGCTTAACGCATGGTTATATACCATGAAGCTTCCCCCCTTCTTCTTGTTGCTTTTGTACGTCACTCGAGTCAATCATGGAACACTCTTGTGAGCACACATTAGTAACTTGATACTATCACTGACAATCATTCAGTAAAGAAAGCTTAACGCATGGTTATATACCATGAAGCTTCCCCCCTTCTTCTTGTTGCTTTTGTACGTCACTCGAGTCAATCATGGAACACTCTTGTGAGCACACATTAGTAACTTGATACTATCACTGACAATCATTCAGTAAAGAAAGCTTAACGCATAGTTATATACCATGAAGCTTCCCCCCTTCTTCTTGTTGCTTTTGTACGTCACTCGAGTCAATCATGGAACACTCTTGTGAGCACACATTAGTAACTTGATACTTTCACTGACCATCATTCAGTAAAGAAAGCTTAACGCATGGTTATATACCATGAAGCTTCCCCCCTTCTTCTTGTTGCTTTTGTACGTCACTCGAGTCAATCATGGAACACTCTTGTGAGCACACATTAGTAACTTGATACTATCACTGACAATCGCTCAGTGAGAAAAGCTTAACGCATGGTTATATACCATGAAGCTTCCCCCCTTCTTCTTGTTGCTTTTGTACGTCACTCGAGTCAATCATGGAACACTCTTGTGAGCACACATTAGTAACTTGATACTATCACTGACAATCGCTCAGTGAGAAAAGCTTAACGCATGGTTATATACCATGAAGCTTCCCCCCTTCTTCTTGTTGCTTTTGTACGTCACTCGAGTCAATCATGGAACACTCTTGTGAGCACACATTAGTAACTTGATACTATCACTGACAATCGTTCAGTGAGAAAAGCTTAACGCATGGTTATATACCATGAAGCTTCCCCCCTTCTTCTTGTTGCTTTTGTACGTCACTCGAGTCAATCATGGAACACTCTTGTGAGCACACATTAGTAACTTGATACTATCACTGACAATCATTCAGTAAAGAAAGCTTAACGCATGGTTATATACCATGAAGCTTCCCCCCTTCTTCTTGTTGCTTTTGTACGTCACTCGAGTCAATCATGGAACACTCTTGTGAGCACACATTAGTAACTTGATACTATCACTGACAATCGCTCAGTGAGAAAAGCTTAACGCATGGTTATATACCATGAAGCTTCCCCCCTTCTTCTTGTTGCTTTTGTACGTCACTCGAGTCAATCATGGAACACTCTTGTGAGCACACATTAGTAACTTGATACTATCACTGACAATCGTTCAGTGAGAAAAGCTTAACGCATGGTTATATACCATGAAGCTTCCCCCCTTCTTCTTGTTGCTTTTGTACGTCACTCGAGTCAATCATGGAACACTCTTGTGAGCACACATTAGTAACTTGATACTATCACTGACAATCATTCAGTAAAGAAAGCTTAACGCATGGTTATATACCATGAAGCTTCCCCCCTTCTTCTTGTTGCTTTTGTACGTCACTCGAGTCAATCATGGAACACTCTTGTGAGCACACATTAGTAACTTGATATTATCACTAATAATCATTCAGTGAGAAAAGCTTAACGCATGGTTATATACCATGATCCTCCCCCCCGTCTTCTTGTTGCTTTTGTACGTCACTCGAGTCAATCATGGAAGACTCTTGTGAGCACACATTAGTAACTTGATACTATCACTAATAATCATTCAGTAAAGAAAGCTTAACGCATGGTTATGTACCATGAAGCTTCCCCCCTTCTTCTTGTTGCTTTTGTACGTCACTCGAGTCAATCATGGAACACTCTTGTGAGCACACATTAGTAACTTGATACTATCACTAATAATCATTCAGTAAAGAAAGCTTAACGCATGGTTATATACCATGAAGCTTCCCCCCTTCTTCTTGTTGCTTTTGTACGTCACTCGAGTCAATCATGGAAGACTCTTGTGAGCACACATTAGTAACTTGATACTATCACTAATAATCATTCAGTAAAGAAAGCTTAACGCATGGTTATGTACCATGAAGCTTCCCCCCTTCTTCTTGTTGCTTTTGTACGTCACTCGAGTCAATCATGGAACACTCTTGTGAGCACACATTAGTAACTTGATACTATCACTAATAATCATTCAGTAAAGAAAGCTTAACGCATGGTTATATACCATGAAGCTTCCCCCCTTCTTCTTGTTGCTTTTGTACGTCACTCGAGTCAATCATGGAACACTCTTGTGAGCACACATTAGTAACTTGATACTATCACTGACAATCATTCAGTAAAGAAAGCTTAACGCATGGTTATATACCATGAAGCTTCCCCCCTTCTTCTTGTTGCTTTTGTACGTCACTCGAGTCAATCATGGAACACTCTTGTGAGCACACATTAGTAACTTGATACTATCACTAATAATCATTCAGTGAGAAAAGCTTAACGCATGGTTATATACCATGAAGCTTCCCCCCTTCTTCTTGTTGCTTTTGTACGTCACTCGAGTCAATCATGGAACACTCTTGTGAGCACACATTAGTAACTTGATACTATCCCTGATAATCATTCAGTAAAGAAAGCTTAACGCATGGTTATATACCATGAAGCTTCCCCCCTTCTTCTTGTTGCTTTTGTACGTCACTCCAGTCAATCATGGAACACTCTTGTGAGCACACATTAGTAACTTGATACTATCACTGACAATCGTTCAGTGAGAAAAGCTTAACGCATGGTTATATACCATGAAGCTTCCCCCCTTCTTCTTGTTGCTTTTGTACGTCACTCGAGTCAATCATGGAACACTCTTGTGAGCACACATTAGTAACTTGATATTATCACTAATAATCATTCAGTGAGAAAAGCTTAACGCATGGTTATATACCATGAACCTCCCCCCCGTCTTCTTGTTGCTTTTGTACGTCACTCGAGTCAATCATGGAACACTCTTGTGAGCACACATTAGTAACTTGATACTATCACTAATAATCATTCAGTAAAGAAAGCTTAACGCATGGTTATATACCATGAAGCTTCCCCCCTTCTTCTTGTTGCTTTTGTACGTCACTCGAGTCAATCATGGAAGACTCTTGTGAGCACACATTAGTAACTTGATACTATCACTAATAATCATTCAGTAAAGAAAGCTTAACGCATGGTTATGTACCATGAAGCTTCCCCCCTTCTTCTTGTTGCTTTTGTACGTCACTCGAGTCAATCATGGAACACTCTTGTGAGCACACATTAGTAACTTGATACTATCACTAATAATCATTCAGTAAAGAAAGCTTAACGCATGGTTATATACCATGAAGCTTCCCCCCTTCTTCTTGTTGCTTTTGTACGTCACTCGAGTCAATCATGGAAGACTCTTGTGAGCACACATTAGTAACTTGATACTATCACTAATAATCATTCAGTAAAGAAAGCTTAACGCATGGTTATGTACCATGAAGCTTCCCCCCTTCTTCTTGTTGCTTTTGTACGTCACTCGAGTCAATCATGGAACACTCTTGTGAGCACACATTAGTAACTTGATACTATCACTAATAATCATTCAGTAAAGAAAGCTTAACGCATGGTTATATACCATGAAGCTTCCCCCCTTCTTCTTGTTGCTTTTGTACGTCACTCGAGTCAATCATGGAACACTCTTGTGAGCACACATTAGTAACTTGATACTATCACTGACAATCATTCAGTAAAGAAAGCTTAACGCATGGTTATATACCATGAAGCTTCCCCCCTTCTTCTTGTTGCTTTTGTACGTCACTCGAGTCAATCATGGAACACTCTTGTGAGCACACATTAGTAACTTGATACTATCACTAATAATCATTCAGTGAGAAAAGCTTAACGCATGGTTATATACCATGAAGCTTCCCCCCTTCTTCTTGTTGCTTTTGTACGTCACTCGAGTCAATCATGGAACACTCTTGTGAGCACACATTAGTAACTTGATACTATCACTAATAATCATTCAGTAAAGAAAGCTTAACGCATGGTTATATACCACGAACCTCCCCCCCGTCTTCTTGTTGCTTTTGTACGTCACTCGAGTCAATCATGGAACACTCTTGTGAGCACACATTAGTAACTTGATACTATCACTAATAATCATTCAGTGAGAAAAGCTTAACGCATGGTTATATACCATGAACCTCCCCCCCCTCTTCTTGTTGCTTTTGTACGTCACTCGAGTCAATCATGGAACACTCTTGTGAGCACACATTAGTAACTTGATACTATCACTAATAATCATTCAGTAAAGAAAGCTTAACGCATGGTTATATACCATGAAGCTTCCCCCCTTCTTCTTGTTGCTTTTGTACGTCACTCGAGTCAATCATGGAACACTCTTGTGAGCACACATTAGTAACTTGATACTATCACTAATAATCATTCAGTAAAGAAAGCTTAACGCATGGTTATATACCATGAAGCTTCCCCCCTTCTTCTTGTTGCTTTTGTACGTCACTCGAGTCAATCATGGAACACTCTTGTGAGCACACATTAGTAACTTGATACTATCACTGACAATCATTCAGTAAAGAAAGCTTAACGCATGGTTATATACCATGAAGCTTCCCCCCTTCTTCTTGTTGCTTTTGTACGTCACTCGAGTCAATCATGGAACACTCTTGTGAGCACACATTAGTAACTTGATACTATCACTAATAATCATTCAGTAAAGAAAGCTTAACGCATGGTTATATACCATGAAGCTTCCCCCCTTCTTCTTGTTGCTTTTGTACGTCACTCGAGTCAATCATGGAAGACTCTTGTGAGCACACATTAGTAACTTGATACTATCACTAATAATCATTCAGTAAAGAAAGCTTAACGCATGGTTATGTACCATGAAGCTTCCCCCCTTCTTCTTGTTGCTTTTGTACGTCACTCGAGTCAATCATGGAACACTCTTGTGAGCACACATTAGTAACTTGATACTATCACTAATAATCATTCAGTGAGAAAAGCTTAACGCATGGTTATATACCATGAAGCTTCCCCCCTTCTTCTTGTTGCTTTTGTACGTCACTCGAGTCAATCATGGAACACTCTTGTGAGCACACATTAGTAACTTGATACTATCACTAATAATCATTCAGTAAAGAAAGCTTAACGCATGGTTATATACCATGAAGCTTCCCCCCTTCTTCTTGTTGCTTTTGTACGTCACTCGAGTCAATCATGGAACACTCTTGTGAGCACACATTAGTAACTTGATACTATCACTGACAATCATTCAGTAAAGAAAGCTTAACGCATGGTTATATACCATGAAGCTTCCCCCCTTCTTCTTGTTGCTTTTGTACGTCACTCGAGTCAATCATGGAACACTCTTGTGAGCACACATTAGTAACTTGATATTATCACTAATAATCATTCAGTGAGAAAAGCTTAACGCATGGTTATATACCATGAACCTCCCCCCCGTCTTCTTGTTGCTTTTGTACGTCACTCGAGTCAATCATGGAACACTCTTGTGAGCACACATTAGTAACTTGATACTATCACTAATAATCATTCAGTAAAGAAAGCTTAACGCATGGTTATATACCATGAAGCTTCCCCCCTTCTTCTTGTTGCTTTTGTACGTCACTCGAGTCAATCATGGAAGACTCTTGTGAGCACACATTAGTAACTTGATACTATCACTAATAATCATTCAGTAAAGAAAGCTTAACGCATGGTTATGTACCATGAAGCTTCCCCCCTTCTTCTTGTTGCTTTTGTACGTCACTCGAGTCAATCATGGAACACTCTTGTGAGCACACATTAGTAACTTGATACTATCACTAATAATCATTCAGTAAAGAAAGCTTAACGCATGGTTATATACCATGAAGCTTCCCCCCTTCTTCTTGTTGCTTTTGTACGTCACTCGAGTCAATCATGGAAGACTCTTGTGAGCACACATTAGTAACTTGATACTATCACTAATAATCATTCAGTAAAGAAAGCTTAACGCATGGTTATGTACCATGAAGCTTCCCCCCTTCTTCTTGTTGCTTTTGTACGTCACTCGAGTCAATCATGGAACACTCTTGTGAGCACACATTAGTAACTTGATACTATCACTAATAATCATTCAGTAAAGAAAGCTTAACGCATGGTTATATACCATGAAGCTTCCCCCCTTCTTCTTGTTGCTTTTGTACGTCACTCGAGTCAATCATGGAAGACTCTTGTGAGCACACATTAGTAACTTGATACTATCACTAATAATCATTCAGTAAAGAAAGCTTAACGCATGGTTATGTACCATGAAGCTTCCCCCCTTCTTCTTGTTGCTTTTGTACGTCACTCGAGTCAATCATGGAACACTCTTGTGAGCACACATTAGTAACTTGATACTATCACTAATAATCATTCAGTAAAGAAAGCTTAACGCATGGTTATATACCATGAAGCTTCCCCCCTTCTTCTTGTTGCTTTTGTACGTCACTCGAGTCAATCATGGAACACTCTTGTGAGCACACATTAGTAACTTGATACTATCACTGACAATCATTCAGTAAAGAAAGCTTAACGCATGGTTATATACCATGAAGCTTCCCCCCTTCTTCTTGTTGCTTTTGTACGTCACTCGAGTCAATCATGGAACACTCTTGTGAGCACACATTAGTAACTTGATACTATCACTAATAATCATTCAGTGAGAAAAGCTTAACGCATGGTTATATACCATGAAGCTTCCCCCCTTCTTCTTGTTGCTTTTGTACGTCACTCGAGTCAATCATGGAACACTCTTGTGAGCACACATTAGTAACTTGATACTATCACTAATAATCATTCAGTAAAGAAAGCTTAACGCATGGTTATATACCATGAAGCTTCCCCCCTTCTTCTTGTTGCTTTTGTACGTCACTCGAGTCAATCATGGAACACTCTTGTGAGCACACATTAGTAACTTGATACTATCACTGACAATCATTCAGTAAAGAAAGCTTAACGCATGGTTATATACCATGAAGCTTCCCCCCTTCTTCTTGTTGCTTTTGTACGTCACTCGAGTCAATCATGGAACACTCTTGTGAGCACACATTAGTAACTTGATACTATCACTAATAATCATTCAGTGAGAAAAGCTTAACGCATGGTTATATACCATGAAGCTTCCCCCCTTCTTCTTGTTGCTTTTGTACGTCACTCGAGTCAATCATGGAACACTCTTGTGAGCACACATTAGTAACTTGATACTATCACTAATAATCATTCAGTAAAGAAAGCTTAACGCATGGTTATATACCACGAACCTCCCCCCCGTCTTCTTGTTGCTTTTGTACGTCACTCGAGTCAATCATGGAACACTCTTGTGAGCACACATTAGTAACTTGATACTATCACTAATAATCATTCAGTGAGAAAAGCTTAACGCATGGTTATATACCATGAACCTCCCCCCCCTCTTCTTGTTGCTTTTGTACGTCACTCGAGTCAATCATGGAACACTCTTGTGAGCACACATTAGTAACTTGATACTATCACTAATAATCATTCAGTAAAGAAAGCTTAACGCATGGTTATATACCATGAAGCTTCCCCCCTTCTTCTTGTTGCTTTTGTACGTCACTCGAGTCAATCATGGAACACTCTTGTGAGCACACATTAGTAACTTGATACTATCACTAATAATCATTCAGTAAAGAAAGCTTAACGCATGGTTATATACCATGAAGCTTCCCCCCTTCTTCTTGTTGCTTTTGTACGTCACTCGAGTCAATCATGGAACACTCTTGTGAGCACACATTAGTAACTTGATACTATCACTGACAATCATTCAGTAAAGAAAGCTTAACGCATGGTTATATACCATGAAGCTTCCCCCCTTCTTCTTGTTGCTTTTGTACGTCACTCGAGTCAATCATGGAACACTCTTGTGAGCACACATTAGTAACTTGATACTATCACTAATAATCATTCAGTGAGAAAAGCTTAACGCATGGTTATATACCATGAAGCTTCCCCCCTTCTTCTTGTTGCTTTTGTACGTCACTCGAGTCAATCATGGAACACTCTTGTGAGCACACATTAGTAACTTGATACTATCACTAATAATCATTCAGTAAAGAAAGCTTAACGCATGGTTATATACCACGAACCTCCCCCCCGTCTTCTTGTTGCTTTTGTACGTCACTCGAGTCAATCATGGAACACTCTTGTGAGCACACATTAGTAACTTGATACTATCACTAATAATCATTCAGTGAGAAAAGCTTAACGCATGGTTATATACCATGAACCTCCCCCCCCTCTTCTTGTTGCTTTTGTACGTCACTCGAGTCAATCATGGAACACTCTTGTGAGCACACATTAGTAACTTGATACTATCACTAATAATCATTCAGTAAAGAAAGCTTAACGCATGGTTATATACCATGAAGCTTCCCCCCTTCTTCTTGTTGCTTTTGTACGTCACTCGAGTCAATCATGGAACACTCTTGTGAGCACACATTAGTAACTTGATACTATCACTAATAATCATTCAGTAAAGAAAGCTTAACGCATGGTTATATACCATGAAGCTTCCCCCCTTCTTCTTGTTGCTTTTGTACGTCACTCGAGTCAATCATGGAACACTCTTGTGAGCACACATTAGTAACTTGATACTATCACTAATAATCATTCAGTAAAGAAAGCTTAACGCATGGTTATATACCATGAACCTCCCCCCCCCCCCCCCCCCGTCTTCTTGTTGCTTTTGTACGTCACTCGAGTCAATCATGGAACACTTTTGTGAGCACACATTAGTAGCTTGATACTATCCCTGATAATCATTCAGTAAAGAAAGCTTAACGCATGGTTATATACCATGAAGCTTCCCCCCTTCTTCTTGTTGCTTTTGTACGTCACTCGAGTCAATCATGGAACACTCTTGTGAGCACACATTAGTAACTTGATACTATCACTGACAATCGTTCAGTGAGAAAAGCTTAACGCATGGTTATATACCATGAAGCTTCCCCCCTTCTTCTTGTTGCTTTTGTACGTCACTCGAGTCAATCATGGAACACTCTTGTGAGCACACATTAGTAACTTGATACTATCACTGACAATCGTTCAGTGAGAAAAGCTTAACGCATGGTTATATACCATGAAGCTTCCCCCCTTCTTCTTGTTGCTTTTGTACGTCACTCGAGTCAATCATGGAACACTCTTGTGAGCACACATTAGTAACTTGATACTATCACTAATAATCATTCAGTAAAGAAAGCTTAACGCATGGTTATATACCACGAACCTCCCCCCCGTCTTCTTGTTGCTTTTGTACGTCACTCGAGTCAATCATGGAACACTCTTGTGAGCACACATTAGTAACTTGATACTATCACTAATAATCATTCAGTGAGAAAAGCTTAACGCATGGTTATATACCATGAACCTCCCCCCCCTCTTCTTGTTGCTTTTGTACGTCACTCGAGTCAATCATGGAACACTCTTGTGAGCACACATTAGTAACTTGATACTATCACTAATAATCATTCAGTAAAGAAAGCTTAACGCATGGTTATATACCATGAAGCTTCCCCCCTTCTTCTTGTTGCTTTTGTACGTCACTCGAGTCAATCATGGAACACTCTTGTGAGCACACATTAGTAACTTGATACTATCACTAATAATCATTCAGTAAAGAAAGCTTAACGCATGGTTATATACCATGAACCTCCCCCCCCCCCCCCCCCCCCGTCTTCTTGTTGCTTTTGTACGTCACTCGAGTCAATCATGGAACACTTTTGTGAGCACACATTAGTAGCTTGATACTATCCCTGATAATCATTCAGTAAAGAAAGCTTAACGCATGGTTATATACCATGAACCTCCCCCCCCCCCCCCCCCCCCCCCCCCGTCTTCTTGTTGCTTTTGTACGTCACTCGAGTCAATCATGGAACACTCTTGTGAGCACACATTAGTAACTTGATACTATCCCTGATAATCATTCAGTAAAGAAAGCTTAACGCATGGTTATATACCATGAAGCTTCCCCCCTTCTTCTTGTTGCTTTTGTACGTCACTCGAGTCAATCATGGAACACTCTTGTGAGCACACATTAGTAACTTGATACTATCACTAATAATCATTCAGTAAAGAAAGCTTAACGCATGGTTATATACCATGAAGCTTCCCCCCTTCTTCTTGTTGCTTTTGTACGTCACTCGAGTCAATCATGGAACACTCTTGTGAGCACACATTAGTAACTTGATACTATCACTAATAATCATTCAGTAAAGAAAGCTTAACGCATGGTTATATACCATGAACCTCCCCCCCCCCCCCCCCCGTCTTCTTGTTGCTTTTGTACGTCACTCGAGTCAATCATGGAACACTCTTGTGAGCACACATTAGTAACTTGATACTATCACTGACAATCATTCAGTGAGAAAAGCTTAACGCATGGTTATATACCATGAAGCTTCCCCCCTTCTTCTTGTTGCTTTTGTACGTCACTCGAGTCAATCATGGAACACTCTTGTGAGCACACATTAGTAACTTGATACTATCACTAATAATCATTCAGTGAGAAAAGCTTAACGCATGGTTATATACCATGAAGCTTCCCCCCTTCTTCTTGTTGCTTTTGTACGTCACTCGAGTCAATCATGGAACACTCTTGTGAGCACACATTAGTAACTTGATACTATCACTGATAATCATTCAGTGAGAAAAGCTTAACGCATGGTTGTATATCATGAAGCTTCCCCCCTTCTTCTTGTTGCTTTTGTACGTCACTCGAGTCAATCATGGAACACTCTTGTGAGCACACATTAGTAACTTGATACTATCCCTGATAATCATTCAGTAAAGAAAGCTTAACGCATGGTTATATACCATGAAGCTTCCCCCCTTCTTCTTGTTGCTTTTGTACGTCACTCGAGTCAATCATGGAACACTCTTGTGAGCACACATTAGTAACTTGATACTATCACTAATAATCATTCAGTAAAGAAAGCTTAACGCATGGTTATATACCATGAAGCTTCCCCCCTTCTTCTTGTTGCTTTTGTACGTCACTCGAGTCAATCATGGAACACTCTTGTGAGCACACATTAGTAACTTGATACTATCACTAATAATCATTCAGTAAAGAAAGCTTAACGCATGGTTATATACCATGAACCTCCCCCCCCCCCCCCCCCCCGTCTTCTTGTTGCTTTTGTACGTCACTCGAGTCAATCATGGAACACTCTTGTGAGCACACATTAGTAACTTGATACTATCACTGACAATCATTCAGTGAGAAAAGCTTAACGCATGGTTATATACCATGAAGCTTCCCCCCTTCTTCTTGTTGCTTTTGTACGTCACTCGAGTCAATCATGGAACACTCTTGTGAGCACACATTAGTAACTTGATACTATCACTAATAATCATTCAGTGAGAAAAGCTTAACGCATGGTTATATACCATGAAGCTTCCCCCCTTCTTCTTGTTGCTTTTGTACGTCACTCGAGTCAATCATGGAACACTCTTGTGAGCACACATTAGTAACTTGATACTATCCCTGATAATCATTCAGTGAGAAAAGCTTAACGCATGGTTGTATATCATGAAGCTTCCCCCCTTCTTCTTGTTGCTTTTGTACGTCACTCGAGTCAATCATGGAACACTCTTGTGAGCACACATTAGTAACTTGATACTATCACTGATAATCATTCAGTGAGAAAAGCTTAACGCATGGTTGTATATCATGAAGCTTCCCCCCTTCTTCTTGTTGCTTTTGTACGTCACTCGAGTCAATCATGGAACACTCTTGTGAGCACACATTAGTAACTTGATACTATCCCTGATAATCATTCAGTGAGAAAAGCTTAACGCATGGTTGTATATCATGAAGCTTCCCCCCTTCTTCTTGTTGCTTTTGTACGTCACTCGAGTCAATCATGGAACACTCTTGTGAGCACACATTAGTAACTTGATACTATCCCTGATAATCATTCAGTGAGAAAAGCTTAACGCATGGTTATATACCATGAAGCTTCCCCCCTTCTTCTTGTTGCTTTTGTACGTCACTCGAGTCAATCATGGAACACTCTTGTGAGCACACATTAGTAACTTGATACTATCCCTGATAATCATTCAGTGAGAAAAGCTTAACGCATGGTTGTATATCATGAAGCTTCCCCCCTTCTTCTTGTTGCTTTTGTACGTCACTCGAGTCAATCATGGAACACTCTTGTGAGCACACATTAGTAACTTGATACTATCACTGATAATCATTCAGTGAGAAAAGCTTAACGCATGGTTGTATATCATGAAGCTTCCCCCCTTCTTCTTGTTGCTTTTGTACGTCACTCGAGTCAATCATGGAACACTCTTGTGAGCACACATTAGTAACTTGATACTATCCCTGATAATCATTCAGTGAGAAAAGCTTAACGCATGGTTGTATATCATGAAGCTTCCCCTCTTCTTCTTGTTGCTTTTGTACGTCACTCGAGTCAATCATGGAACACTCTTGTGAGCACACATTAGTAACTTGATACTATCACTGATAATCATTCAGTGTGAAAAGCTTAACGCATGGATAGATACCATGAAGCTTCCCCCATTCTTCTTGTTGCTTTTGTACGTCACTCGAGTCAATCATGGAACACTCTTGTGAGCACACATTAGTAACTTGATACTATCACTGATAATCATTCAGTGAGAAAAGCTTAACGCATGGATAGATACCATGAAGCTTCCCCCCTTCTTCTTGTTGCTTTTGTACGTCACTCGAGTCAATCATGGAACACTCTTGTGAGCACACATTAGTAACTTGATGTTATCACTAATAATCATTCAGTAAAGTAAGCTTAACGCATGGTTGTATATCATGAAGCTTCCCCTCTTCTTCTTGTTGCTTTTGTACGTCACTCGAGTCAATCATGGAACACTCTTGTGAGCACACATTAGTAACTTGATACTATCACTGATAATCATTCAGTGTGAAAAGCTTAACGCATGGATAGATACCATGAAGCTTCCCCCATTCTTCTTGTTGCTTTTGTACGTCACTCGAGTCAATCATGGAACACTCTTGTGAGCACACATTAGTAACTTGATACTATCACTGATAATCATTCAGTGTGAAAAGCTTAACGCATGGATAGATACCATGAAGCTTCCCCCATTCTTCTTGTTGCTTTTGTACGTCACTCGAGTCAATCATGGAACACTCTTGTGAGCACACATTAGTAACTTGATACTATCACTGATAATCATTCAGTGTGAAAAGCTTAACGCATGGATAGATACCATGAAGCTTCCCCCATTCTTCTTGTTGCTTTTGTACGTCACTCGAGTCAATCATGGAACACTCTTGTGAGCACACATTAGTAACTTGATACTATCACTGATAATCATTCAGTGAGAAAAGCTTAACGCATGGATAGATACCATGAAGCTTCCCCCCTTCTTCTTGTTGCTTTTGTACGTCACTCGAGTCAATCATGGAACACTCTTGTGAGCACACATTAGTAACTTGATACTATCACTGATAATCATTCAGTGTGAAAAGCTTAACGCATGGATAGATACCATGAAGCTTCCCCCATTCTTCTTGTTGCTTTTGTACGTCACTCGAGTCAATCATGGAACACTCTTGTGAGCACACATTAGTAACTTGATACTATCACTGATAATCATTCAGTGAGAAAAGCTTAACGCATGGATAGATACCATGAAGCTTCCCCCCTTCTTCTTGTTGCTTTTGTACGTCACTCGAGTCAATCATGGAACACTCTTGTGAGCACACATTAGTAACTTGATGTTATCACTAATAATCATTCAGTAAAGTAAGCTTAACGCATGGTTGTATATCATGAAGCTTCCCCTCTTCTTCTTGTTGCTTTTGTACGTCACTCGAGTCAATCATGGAACACTCTTGTGAGCACACATTAGTAACTTGATACTATCACTGATAATCATTCAGTGTGAAAAGCTTAACGCATGGATAGATACCATGAAGCTTCCCCCATTCTTCTTGTTGCTTTTGTACGTCACTCGAGTCAATCATGGAACACTCTTGTGAGCACACATTAGTAACTTGATACTATCACTGATAATCATTCAGTGTGAAAAGCTTAACGCATGGATAGATACCATGAAGCTTCCCCCATTCTTCTTGTTGCTTTTGTACGTCACTCGAGTCAATCATGGAACACTCTTGTGAGCACACATTAGTAACTTGATACTATCACTGATAATCATTCAGTGTGAAAAGCTTAACGCATGGATAGATACCATGAAGCTTCCCCCATTCTTCTTGTTGCTTTTGTACGTCACTCGAGTCAATCATGGAACACTCTTGTGAGCACACATTAGTAACTTGATACTATCACTGATAATCATTCAGTGAGAAAAGCTTAACGCATGGATAGATACCATGAAGCTTCCCCCCTTCTTCTTGTTGCTTTTGTACGTCACTCGAGTCAATCATGGAACACTCTTGTGAGCACACATTAGTAACTTGATACTATCACTGATAATCATTCAGTGTGAAAAGCTTAACGCATGGATAGATACCATGAAGCTTCCCCCATTCTTCTTGTTGCTTTTGTACGTCACTCGAGTCAATCATGGAACACTCTTGTGAGCACACATTAGTAACTTGATACTATCACTGATAATCATTCAGTGAGAAAAGCTTAACGCATGGATAGATACCATGAAGCTTCCCCCCTTCTTCTTGTTGCTTTTGTACGTCACTCGAGTCAATCATGGAACACTCTTGTGAGCACACATTAGTAACTTGATGTTATCACTAATAATCATTCAGTAAAGTAAGCTTAACGCATGGTTGTATATCATGAAGCTTCCCCTCTTCTTCTTGTTGCTTTTGTACGTCACTCGAGTCAATCATGGAACACTCTTGTGAGCACACATTAGTAACTTGATACTATCACTGATAATCATTCAGTGTGAAAAGCTTAACGCATGGATAGATACCATGAAGCTTCCCCCATTCTTCTTGTTGCTTTTGTACGTCACTCGAGTCAATCATGGAACACTCTTGTGAGCACACATTAGTAACTTGATACTATCACTGATAATCATTCAGTGTGAAAAGCTTAACGCATGGATAGATACCATGAAGCTTCCCCCATTCTTCTTGTTGCTTTTGTACGTCACTCGAGTCAATCATGGAACACTCTTGTGAGCACACATTAGTAACTTGATACTATCACTGATAATCATTCAGTGTGAAAAGCTTAACGCATGGATAGATACCATGAAGCTTCCCCCATTCTTCTTGTTGCTTTTGTACGTCACTCGAGTCAATCATGGAACACTCTTGTGAGCACACATTAGTAACTTGATACTATCACTGATAATCATTCAGTGAGAAAAGCTTAACGCATGGATAGATACCATGAAGCTTCCCCCCTTCTTCTTGTTGCTTTTGTACGTCACTCGAGTCAATCATGGAACACTCTTGTGAGCACACATTAGTAACTTGATACTATCACTGATAATCATTCAGTGAGAAAAGCTTAACGCATGGATAGATACCATGAAGCTTCCCCCCTTCTTCTTGTTGCTTTTGTACGTCACTCGAGTCAATCATGGAACACTCTTGTGAGCACACATTAGTAACTTGATACTATCACTGATAATCATTCAGTGAGAAAAGCTTAACGCATGGATAGATACCATGAAGCTTCCCCCATTCTTCTTGTTGCTTTTGTACGTCACTCGAGTCAATCATGGAACACTCTTGTGAGCACACATTAGTAACTTGATACTATCACTAATAATCATTCAGTGAGAAAAGCTTAACGCATGGTTATATACCATGAAGCTTCCCCCCTTCTTCTTGTTGCTTTTGTACGTCACTCGAGTCAATCATGGAACACTCTTGTGAGCACACATTAGTAACTTGATACTATCACTGATAATCATTCAGTGAGAAAAGCTTAACGCATGGTTGTATATCATGAAGCTTCCCCCCTTCTTCTTGTTGCTTTTGTACGTCACTCGAGTCAATCATGGAACACTCTTGTGAGCACACATTAGTAACTTGATACTATCCCTGATAATCATTCAGTGAGAAAAGCTTAACGCATGGTTGTATATCATGAAGCTTCCCCTCTTCTTCTTGTTGCTTTTGTACGTCACTCGAGTCAATCATGGAACACTCTTGTGAGCACACATTAGTAACTTGATACTATCACTGATAATCATTCAGTGTGAAAAGCTTAACGCATGGATAGATACCATGAAGCTTCCCCCATTCTTCTTGTTGCTTTTGTACGTCACTCGAGTCAATCATGGAACACTCTTGTGAGCACACATTAGTAACTTGATACTATCACTGATAATCATTCAGTGAGAAAAGCTTAACGCATGGATAGATACCATGAAGCTTCCCCCCTTCTTCTTGTTGCTTTTGTACGTCACTCGAGTCAATCATGGAACACTCTTGTGAGCACACATTAGTAACTTGATACTATCCCTGATAATCATTCAGTGAGAAAAGCTTAACGCATGGTTGTATATCATGAAGCTTCCCCTCTTCTTCTTGTTGCTTTTGTACGTCACTCGAGTCAATCATGGAACACTCTTGTGAGCACACATTAGTAACTTGATACTATCACTGATAATCATTCAGTGTGAAAAGCTTAACGCATGGATAGATACCATGAAGCTTCCCCCATTCTTCTTGTTGCTTTTGTACGTCACTCGAGTCAATCATGGAACACTCTTGTGAGCACACATTAGTAACTTGATACTATCACTGATAATCATTCAGTGAGAAAAGCTTAACGCATGGATAGATACCATGAAGCTTCCCCCCTTCTTCTTGTTGCTTTTGTACGTCACTCGAGTCAATCATGGAACACTCTTGTGAGCACACATTAGTAACTTGATACTATCACTGATAATCATTCAGTGTGAAAAGCTTAACGCATGGATAGATACCATGAAGCTTCCCCCATTCTTCTTGTTGCTTTTGTACGTCACTCGAGTCAATCATGGAACACTCTTGTGAGCACACATTAGTAACTTGATACTATCACTGATAATCATTCAGTGAGAAAAGCTTAACGCATGGATAGATACCATGAAGCTTCCCCCATTCTTCTTGTTGCTTTTGTACGTCACTCGAGTCAATCATGGAACACTCTTGTGAGCACACATTAGTAACTTGATACTATCACTGATAATCATTCAGTGAGAAAAGCTTAACGCATGGATAGATACCATGAAGCTTCCCCCATTCTTCTTGTTGCTTTTGTACGTCACTCGAGTCAATCATGGAACACTCTTGTGAGCACACATTAGTAACTTGATACTATCACTGATAATCATTCAGTGTGAAAAGCTTAACGCATGGATAGATACCATGAAGCTTCCCCCATTCTTCTTGTTGCTTTTGTACGTCACTCGAGTCAATCATGGAACACTCTTGTGAGCACACATTAGTAACTTGATACTATCACTGATAATCATTCAGTGAGAAAAGCTTAACGCATGGATAGATACCATGAAGCTTCCCCCCTTCTTCTTGTTGCTTTTGTACGTCACTCGAGTCAATCATGGAACACTCTTGTGAGCACACATTAGTAACTTGATGTTATCACTAATAATCATTCAGTAAAGTAAGCTTAACGCATGGTTATATACCATGAAGCTTCCCCCATTCTTCTTGTTGCTTTTGTACGTCACTCGAGTCAATCATGGAACACTCTTGTGAGCACACATTAGTAACTTGATACTATCACTGATAATCATTCAGTGAGAAAAGCTTAACGCATGGATAGATACCATGAAGCTTCCCCCCTTTTTCTTGTTGCTTTTGTACGTCACTCGAGTCAATCATGGAACACTCTTGTGAGCACACATTAGTAACTTGATGTTATCACTAATAATCATTCAGTAAAGTAAGCTTAACGCATGGTTATATACCATGAAGCTTCCCCCCTTCTTCTTGTTGCTTTTGTACGTCACTCGAGTCAATCATGGAACACTCTTGTGAGCACACATTAGTAACTTGATACTATCACTGATAATCATTCAGTGAGAAAAGCTTAACGCATGGTTATATACCATGAAGCTTCCCCCCTTCTTCTTGTTGCTTTTGTACGTCACTCGAGTCAATCATGGAACACTCTTGTGAGCACACATTAGTAACTTGATACTATCACTGATAATCATTCAGTGAGAAAAGCTTAACGCATGGTTGTATATCATGAAGCTTCCCCCCTTCTTCTTGTTGCTTTTGTACGTCACTCGAGTCAATCATGGAACACTCTTGTGAGCACATATTAGTAACTTGATACTATCACTGATAATCATTCAGTGAGAAAAGCTTAACGCATGGTTGTATATCATGAAGCTTCCCCCCTTTTTCTTGTTGCTTTTGTACGTCACTCGAGTCAATCATGGAACACTCTTGTGAGCACACATTAGTAACTTGATACTATCAATGATAATCATTCAGTGAGAAAAGCTTAACGCATGGTTATATACCATGAAGCTTCCCCCCTTCTTCTTGTTGCTTTTGTACGTCACTCGAGTCAATCATGGAACACTCTTGTGAGCACACATTAGTAACTTGATACTATCACTGATAATCATTCAGTGAGAAAAGCTTAACGCATGGTTGTATATCATGAAGCTTCCCCCCTTCTTCTTGTTGCTTTTGTACGTCACTCGAGTCAATCATGGAACACTCTTGTGAGCACATATTAGTAACTTGATACTATCACTGATAATCATTCAGTGAGAAAAGCTTAACGCATGGTTGTATATCATGAAGCTTCCCCCTTCTTCTTGTTGCTTTTGTACGTCACTCGAGTCAATCATGGAACACTCTTGTGAGCACACATTAGTAACTTGATATTATCACTAATAATCATTCAGTGAGAAAAGCTTAACGCATGGTTGTATATCATGAAGCTTCCCCCTTCTTCTTGTTGCTTTTGTACGTCACTCGAGTCAATCATGGAACACTCTTGTGAGCACACATTAGTAACTTGATATTATCACTAATAATCATTCAGTAAAGAAAGCTTAACGCATGGTTATATACCATGAAGCTTCCCCCCTTCTTCTTGTTGCTTTTGTACGTCACTCGAGTCAATCATGGAACACTCTTGTGAGCACACATTAGTAACTTGATACTATCACTGACAATCGCTCAGTGAGAAAAGCTTAACGCATGGTTATATACCATGAAGCTTCCCCCTTCTTCTTGTTGCTTTTGTACGTCACTCGAGTCAATCATGGAACACTCTTGTGAGCACACATTAGTAACTTGATATTATCACTAATAATCATTCAGTGAGAAAAGCTTAACGCATGGTTATATACCATGAACCTCCCCCCCCGTCTTCTTGTTGCTTTTGTACGTCACTCGAGTCAATCATGGAACACTCTTGTGAGCACACATTAGTAACTTGATACTATCACTAATAATCATTCAGTAAAGAAAGCTTAACGCATGGTTATATACCATGAAGCTTCCCCCCTTCTTCTTGTTGCTTTTGTACGTCACTCGAGTCAATCATGGAACACTCTTGTGAGCACACATTAGTAACTTGATACTATCACTAATAATCATTCAGTAAAGAAAGCTTAACGCATGGTTATATACCATGAAGCTTCCCCCCTTCTTCTTGTTGCTTTTGTACGTCACTCGAGTCAATCATGGAAGACTCTTGTGAGCACACATTAGTAACTTGATACTATCACTAATAATCATTCAGTAAAGAAAGCTTAACGCATGGTTATGTACCATGAAGCTTCCCCCCTTCTTCTTGTTGCTTTTGTACGTCACTCGAGTCAATCATGGAACACTCTTGTGAGCACACATTAGTAACTTGATACTATCACTGACAATCATTCAGTAAAGAAAGCTTAACGCATGGTTATATACCATGAAGCTTCCCCCCTTCTTCTTGTTGCTTTTGTACGTCACTCGAGTCAATCATGGAACACTCTTGTGAGCACACATTAGTAACTTGATACTATCCCTGATAATCATTCAGTAAAGAAAGCTTAACGCATGGTTATATACCATGAAGCTTCCCCCCTTCTTCTTGTTGCTTTTGTACGTCACTCGAGTCAATCATGGAACACTCTTGTGAGCACACATTAGTAACTTGATACTATCACTGACAATCGTTCAGTGAGAAAAGCTTAACGCATGGTTATATACCATGAAGCTTCCCCCCTTCTTCTTGTTGCTTTTGTACGTCACTCGAGTCAATCATGGAACACTCTTGTGAGCACACATTAGTAACTTGATACTATCACTAATAATCATTCAGTAAAGAAAGCTTAACGCATGGTTATATACCACGAACCTCCCCCCCCGTCTTCTTGTTGCTTTTGTACGTCACTCGAGTCAATCATGGAACACTCTTGTGAGCACACATTAGTAACTTGATACTATCACTAATAATCATTCAGTAAAGAAAGCTTAACGCATGGTTATATACCATGAAGCTTCCCCCCTTCTTCTTGTTGCTTTTGTACGTCACTCGAGTCAATCATGGAACACTCTTGTGAGCACACATTAGTAACTTGATACTATCACTAATAATCATTCAGTAAAGAAAGCTTAACGCATGGTTATATACCATGAAGCTTCCCCCCTTCTTCTTGTTGCTTTTGTACGTCACTCGAGTCAATCATGGAACACTCTTGTGAGCACACATTAGTAACTTGATACTATCCCTGATAATCATTCAGTAAAGAAAGCTTAACGCATGGTTATATACCATGAACCTCCCCCCCCCCCCCCCCCCCCCCCCCCGTCTTCTTGTTGCTTTTGTACGTCACTCGAGTCAATCATGGAACACTCTTGTGAGCACACATTAGTAACTTGATACTATCCCTGATAATCATTCAGTAAAGAAAGCTTAACGCATGGTTATATACCATGAAGCTTCCCCCCTTCTTCTTGTTGCTTTTGTACGTCACTCGAGTCAATCATGGAACACTCTTGTGAGCACACATTAGTAACTTGATACTATCACTAATAATCATTCAGTAAAGAAAGCTTAACGCATGGTTATATACCATGAACCTCCCCCCCCCCCCCCCCCGTCTTCTTGTTGCTTTTGTACGTCACTCGAGTCAATCATGGAAAACTCTTGTGAGCACACATTAGTAACTTGATACTATCACTAATAATCATTCAGTAAAGAAAGCTTAACGCATGGTTATATACCATGAAGCTTCCCCCCTTCTTCTTGTTGCTTTTGTACGTCACTCGAGTCAATCATGGAACACTCTTGTGAGCACACATTAGTAACTTGATACTATCCCTGATAATCATTCAGTAAAGAAAGCTTAACGCATGGTTATATACCATGAACCTCCCCCCCCCCCCCCCCCCCCCCCCCCCGTCTTCTTGTTGCTTTTGTACGTCACTCGAGTCAATCATGGAACACTCTTGTGAGCACACATTAGTAACTTGATACTATCCCTGATAATCATTCAGTAAAGAAAGCTTAACGCATGGTTATATACCATGAACCTCCCCCCCCCCCCCCCCCCCCCGTCTTCTTGTTGCTTTTGTACGTCACTCGAGTCAATCATGGAACACTCTTCTGAGCACACATTAGTAACTTGATACTATCACTAATAATCATTCAGTAAAGAAAGCTTAACGCATGGTTATATACCATGAAGCTTCCCCCCTTCTTCTTGTTGCTTTTGTACGTCACTCGAGTCAATCATGGAACACTCTTGTGAGCACACATTAGTAACTTGATACTATCACTAATAATCATTCAGTAAAGAAAGCTTAACGCATGGTTATATACCATGAAGCTTCCCCCCTTCTTCTTGTTGCTTTTGTACGTCACTCGAGTCAATCATGGAAGACTCTTGTGAGCACACATTAGTAACTTGATACTATCACTAATAATCATTCAGTAAAGAAAGCTTAACGCATGGTTATATACCATGAACCTCCCCCCCCCCCCCCTCTTCTTGTTGCTTTTGTACGTCACTCGAGTCAATCATGGAACACTCTTGTGAGCACACATTAGTAACTTGATACTATCACTAATAATCATTCAGTAAAGAAAGCTTAACGCATGGTTATATACCATGAAGCTTCCCCCCTTCTTCTTGTTGCTTTTGTACGTCACTCGAGTCAATCATGGAACACTCTTGTGAGCACACATTAGTAACTTGATACTATCACTAATAATCATTCAGTAAAGAAAGCTTAACGCATGGTTATATACCATGAAGCTTCCCCCCTTCTTCTTGTTGCTTTTGTACGTCACTCGAGTCAATCATGGAACACTCTTGTGAGCACACATTAGTAACTTGATACTATCACTAATAATCATTCAGTAAAGAAAGCTTAACGCATGGTTATATACCATGAAGCTTCCCCCCTTCTTCTTGTTGCTTTTGTACGTCACTCGAGTCAATCATGGAACACTCTTGTGAGCACACATTAGTAACTTGATACTATCACTAATAATCATTCAGTAAAGAAAGCTTAACGCATGGTTATATACCATGAACCTCCCCCCCCCCCCCCCCCCGTCTTCTTGTTGCTTTTGTACGTCACTCGAGTCAATCATGGAACACTCTTGTGAGCACACATTAGTAACTTGATACTATCACTAATAATCATTCAGTAAAGAAAGCTTAACGCATGGATAGATACCATGAAGCTTCCCCCATTCTTCTTGTTGCTTTTGTACGTCACTCGAGTCAATCATGGAACACTCTTGTGAGCACACATTAGTAACTTGATACTATCACTGATAATCATTCAGTGAGAAAAGCTTAACGCATGGATAGATACCATGAAGCTTCCCCCATTCTTCTTGTTGCTTTTGTACGTCACTCGAGTCAATCATGGAACACTCTTGTGAGCACACATTAGTAACTTGATACTATCACTGATAATCATTCAGTGAGAAAAGCTTAACGCATGGTTGTATATCATGAAGCTTCCCCCCTTCTTCTTGTTGCTTTTGTACGTCACTCGAGTCAATCATGGAACACTCTTGTGAGCACACATTAGTAACAAAAAAAACAAAACCCGCCATCGCCTAAAGCAACAGAGGAAGAAACTATGTCCAAAAAAGCTAGCGATACGGAATCGGAATCTGATGAAGACGGACCACCAAAAGCCAAGAAAAGCCGCTCGGAGAAAAAGAAAGAAGCGTTGCTAGCTGCACAGAAAAAAGAGAAAGAACGCCCACGTCAAATGCTCCAAAAGCCAATAGATCCAGCTATTGAGGCAGAAATGCTCGCTGCTAAAGAACGAGAGAAAACTCCTTTAGAAGAACGATTGAAACAATTCAAAGAAATGTTGGAAGAAAAGGGAGTTTCTACTGGAAGCACTTTCGAGAAAGAACTTTCAAAAATTGTTTTCGATAAGCGATATTTATCTCTTGGGGCAACCGAGCGTCGTGCTTGCTTCGATGCATTTTGCCGAGAAAAGATTGAATCTGAGCGAGCTGAAAAGAGGAAAAAAGCAAAAGAAGCCAAAGAAGAGTTTCATAAGTTGCTCTCAGAGGCTGAGCTGAATGGACGATCTTCGTTCTCTTCATTTATTTCGAAATTCGGAAAAGATTCTCGATTCAAGGCGGTAGAAAGATCTCGTGATCGTGAAGATGCTTTCAATGACTTCGTCGGAGAGCTACACAAGAAAGAGAAAGAGGAGAAGCGAGCCAAAAAAGAAAAGCTGAAAGCAGCTTTCGTCGAACTTCTCAAAGAACAGACAGGCTTGACAAGAAAATCTAAATGGTCAGCTACCAAAAAAATGCTGGAAGAGGAAGAACGGTACATTGCACTCGACAGCAGATCCACGAGAGAATCCCTCTTCCGTGATTACATTGCAAATTTGGGTGACGAAACAGCTTCTGTAAGTTTCGATAATTTTCTTAGCTTTCAAATAAATCTACTTACAGGATATTGAGGAAGAACAAGAAAGAGAAAAACGCCTTGCTGCTCAAGCTGCGATCGCCAACCGCCAAAAAGAAGTTGAGGCCGAACTCGGGGATCAATTGCGAGAGCGAACGAAGGAAAGCGAGAAGCACAAATTGGCTGAAAGTGAAGAAACATACAGAAGTCTTTTGATTGATTTGATTAAGACAACAGAGAACAGTTGGCACGAAGCACGACGACTTCTTCGCAAAGACGATCGTTATGCTAAGTGTGACTTGTTGGATAAGACACGCAAAGAGACACTCTTCGAAGAACATATCAAAAGTTTGGAGAAGAAACGACGGGAAGCTTTCTTCCAAGTCCTTGATAACCACGAAAAGATCACACCGATAATGCGCTGGCGTGATGCCAAGAAAATCATTCAAGACGAAGAAGAGACTTTTGTCAAAGTTGCGAGCAACTCGGAGAGAGTAAGCTCTATAATTTCTAGAAAATTTTTATTATGCATCCATTTTCAGAAAGTTGAAAGAGACTATAGGGATTGGCAGGAAAGAAGACATTGTCAGTTGACTGATGAGTTCAAAGAGATGCTGTCAGAGACTAAAATAATTACCCATAAGAGCAAGAAATTGATGGAGGAAGGCGAGCAACATATGAAAGACATTTTGGCAGTCCTCGAGAACGACAAGCGATGGGTGCGGATGACCTCAATGAGCGCTTCCGAACGCGATCGTTTGGTTGAAGATCACATTGGTAATTTATTAGGTTGTTGAGTTAGTTAAATTCGTTTTCGTTTAGATAACCTTGATCGTAAAGGAACACCACCACCACCAACACAGCAGGAACGTGACCGCCGGAAGCTGTAAAATTCCGTTCTTACTTGCTTATTTAGTAGCTTATTCGCGAATCATCAAATTCACACATACAGTCTCATACACCTCTAATTTTTCTCGTTTGGAACTTTCACAGTATTTTATCCGGATTTGTCTTGAATGTGTTCATTCCTTTTTTCCCGGATTAATTCACCAAGACAGTCATGTGATCTTTGAACATCTTTTGTTTTAAATTATTGGTTCCTTATTAATTGTATTTCAAATGCTAAGCACACAAAATGTAATGGAATAATAAAGTTAATTAGTTATGAATCATGTGAATTAAAACACATTTACGAGAAAAGTAGAATTTGAGTTGGAATGCCGTATCATAACTTCGAGTAATATGAATATAAATTCTTTATGCGCTATCACAGAAATCCGAAATTTGGTTATTTTCAAACAAACGTGAAAAACATCGCCTTTCGGAAGGAATAAGCCGGTGCCCAGCTACACTTCTGCCCCTCTCTCTTTAAATAAAGAAGGTATAAACGTGAAACCTTAATTTAAATAGGGGCGGAGTTTTGTAGAAATCAATTTAAGCCAATTTTTGTCCGAAATTTTGTCCCGGGAATGATTTCCGGCTTATATTTCGCTTCAGAATCAAGCTTTATAGACAACTTTTTTTCAAAAGGTAGGTAATCACCTTGGGAAGATGTAAGATCTTTTGCTAAGCCGTCTGAAACACACGTCAAGAACGACTCCTAGCTTTAACGGACCGGAAAACCGGAAAGGCTATTCAGAATAATCCTATATCTCGATAAGACGAATGTCTTAGATCATAATCCGAAACCCTGAAAATAAATAAACTCGGCGGGGTATCTCATTATTTCTCAAAAGAACCCTCGACCCAGTTCTTCCCATTATTGAACCCAGATAAAAAAATAGTCTCAAGAAAAGAGAACGTTGAATGAAAAAAAGATACATTCCACCTGCTTCATTACTCCGATTCCGTTTTTCATTCATTCTTATGTACTGTATTATCTCAAAAATGATGTATTATCTCAAACGACATATCCAGCCATACGAATGATACTTATTCCCTTCAGAAAAAGGTTTGTCCTGCAAAATTATTTTCAGTTTTGTTTCCATATGCCGAAAAAGAGCTAGCTCGTCGTATTTCAACACGGTGAAATGTTGACAAGAATATACCATACAACTTGAATTCAGCTCAATCAACTGAAGACTGGGCTGCAAATTGTTGTACTTTGGATTGATGGAATGATTGTTCGTTTTGATTATATAGATAATTTGAAAAAGTCAGTTCGAATAGTTAAGGAGACAAAGTCTTTCGAAGGTTCAAATTGTTCTAATATGTTTGGATTATTCTAATATCTTTCACAAGACCACTAAAAAGAGTGAAGAGATCTCACTTGAATGAAATTCATTTTTATTCCACAAACCTTCTCTCTTTCGTTCCTCCCTCTACTGTTCACATTGCTTCTTGACCTCCTCAACCATTTATCCGATTCATTCATTTAATTAAATATATCATCGATTCTCCTACAATTCCAATGCTTTCTTCAGTCAACTCTGATGATGACGTCGTCAATGGGAGAGCTTTTTCTTTCGTCGCTCCTTGATTCAGTCTTCATTCTTTTCCAACAACTTTCCGAAATCGGTTGCTGTCATCTTCGTCATTTTTGAAAAGAAGACTTTTTTTTAGAATTGATCCTCTCGTAGAAGCAGGTCTTTCGTGGGAGACTATGGTTGGAGATTACAAACTTATTGGAAGACAGCGTAGGTGGAAATGTTTTCCTGTCCAACATAAAAGGTCATTTCGCATAGACCTGGTACAAGAAATGAAGTCAGTCATGTTCAGATTTAAAATGGAAGTTCATTTCCAGTGTTCATTTTTCAAACACTATGAAATTAAGGTCCAAAATTTCCTGGAAACTACAGTTTCTATATTGTTTGGTGTAGTAAATAATTGAAAAAAAATTTAGAATCGTAGTTCATATATCAGACGGCCACAATCCTTATGAATGGCCGGAATTGATTGAATGTCGCTGGGCTAATTGCGAAGAAGCGGCATTTCAAGTCAAATTATTTGTCCATAAATCTGGAAAAATTGAAAATCTATTAAATCCTTTCACCTAATGTTGTTTAAAATTTCTGATTGATCTATTCATTCTTAAAGGGTCATAACCACTAACACAAGACTACACAAAAATGGGGGTGACTAGAAAGGATTACATACAAAAAATAAGGGCTGTCATGGTGTAAAAGAGACTTTACCTCAAAAAGAGGAATTTACCTCAAAAAGAGGACTTTACCGGAAAAAAGAGACTTTAGCCCTAGAGTGCCAAGAAGAAACTTGCGCTAAACGATAAGCCATCCTCCTATTGTTCCAGGCTTAGGTCTCTGAAAACCTATCACTAGCCGCCCGGAGGGCGGCGTGAGCGAACTGAAGCGAATATTGATTTGAATTGGATGGGAAAAAAACGAGAAATCTGTAGAGGTAAGGGCTAAATTTGGAGAGTTCCATGCTCACCCCCGCCCTCCGGGCGGCTAGTGGTAGGATTTCAGAAACCCAAGCCTGGATACTAGTCTAATAATGGGAAGAGGCTGATATCGGTTTAACAAATAAATTTGACAAAGAACCAGGTTTTCCGCTCAGCGCAAGTTTCCGATACTCTAGTTGGCACTCTAGGGCTAAAGTCTCTTTTTTCCGGTAAAGTCCTCTTTTCGAGGTGAAGTCCTCTTTTTGAAGTAAAGTCCTTTTTTTCTCTAAATTCCCATTTACCCCATGACAGCCGAAATAATGACTTATCACTTTTCTTATTCATTGATTCGATAACATTGTCGTCAAGGTTGGTGAAGTCATTCCATTCTTTCGTAACTAAAAGTGTTCCAAAACAAAACAGGCAAACCGCCACGGGCAAATTTGGCCTAAATGAAGATGTTCTGCGCGTCAAAGCAGGTGCATCACAACACATCAAGTTTGGCCCAAATTTGAACCTCATTTCATCCTAACTTGGGCCGTTCTTTCACCCTCGGACCAAATTAGAACCAAATTTCACCCTCTATTGATATTTTTCCCTGCTAGAACCAGAGAAAGAATTCTAGATATTTATTGAGATCAAAATTATTACAGAAAAAACATGTGTAAGAGGAAAAGAGGGGAAGTAGAAATGAATTTGAAAACAGGATTAATAATAAGATACAAGAGAAAACGGAATCAAGTTGAGGTGTTGAAGTCGTAGAAGAAGTCATTCTCTTGATTGTCCGAATAGTTTCCATTGAAGTCTCCGTTGCTGATTGACTCGACAACTCGTCGGAAATTAGGATTCCTGCAAAATATATTTTAATAACAACTATTTATGACTATTTCTTTTTTACCTTTTTATCTTTTCTTTGAAATCTTGTGCGCTAGCTTCACAGCTGCCATCCCCGTATTCTGCGTCGAATTCAGCTCTTTTTTTCTGAAAATATCGAAAGTTATATCATAATCGTCTGGTTCTTTCAAAACTCACAAGAACGAGTAAAAAATAGATGGAATGATGGAAATAACCCGAGTTGAAATAGTCGCTCCCAAGTCCAGCGAGAATCCTTTCGAAATAACTTCTGAAAATCAACTATTTTTGTGAAAAGTTTAGATCAAGTAATATACCTTGGAAAAAGCAGAAGACGTCGCCGTCTAGAACAACATACGAAGCTCTACCTGGATTGTCGGATTGGTGTACATTGGAAAATACCTATACATTTCAGACAGCCGAAACTAGTCATTGCGAGAATGAAAACTTTTGAAATCTGCCGAGTATATTAAATTGAATTCAAATTTCATAATTAATTCTCACCTCTTTCTGAGAATCTAGATAAGCACGCCGATGTGATGAAAATCAGAACCGGTGTCGAAACAGTTTCCAGGTGCATTCGCAATTCTGAAAAACGATTCAATGGGACATTCACTACTCTTTCTTACCGGATCTATCATCTGTATTCTGATGGTGCATAGCATGCGATACATCACTAGTTGAAGACACAACGCCCATTCTGTCATCATCAGAATCGTTCACCTCGATCTGTGCTCCGTTATTGACGGCCGGATCTACGTCTAAACCTAAATTATGAGTAGATGGAAAATCAGTTCCACTAACGGTTGTTCCTTTGAAAATATCTGTGTGTGGGTCTTGACATTTGAATATATATTCTGGAATTATTTGAAAATATTTGAAAAAGGAATTATTTGAAAATTTAAAAAACAATAAATAATCGCACAAATTAAACCGGATTTTAATATTTCCTTGAGTGCCCACTATGTCCGCGTTTAAACCTCATTTCATTCTCATCCAGCTGCGGATGAAACTTGCTCCTAATTTGGTTCTCGTTTGATACATTCACTCCTTAATTCTTTTCATTTCAGCGTCTTCTTTTTGTTCTTCCTTTTCATTTCTGTTTCTGATTCTCTCCTATTCGCTTTTATCACCAAAATCCAATCAGCTAACTGATGGTATACAAGGCTGAAACTATCATGATCATATAGTGAGGAGAACTCTGATGAGTTTTTCGAAATTTTATTAGGACCAAATTCTCTTCTATCGACTTTTCTGCGCGTTCACTCTTTTTCCCAGGAACCCTCTGACACGTGTAACCCTTCACTTTTCAATCAATACACAGACATGTCAGGGTTGGTCTGTATCCATACAGAGTACAAAACCACTCAATCTCTCATTTAGTATGATGACTTCTCTCGTCTCCTTGTTCCATTTCGTGTCTCTTCTTTTTTCTATCGGAAATCTTGATTTTCAGATATGTAGAAATTATTTGCGCGTATTTCCACCTTTTGTCTCAGCCTTTATATATCTTCACTCTTTGCCATTGTTATCGTGCGTTCATGACTATCATTCACTCCTTATTTCTCTTCATTTCAGCGTCTTCTTTTTGTTCTTCCTTTTCATTTCTGTTTCTGATTCTCTCCTATTCGCTTTTATCACCAAAATCCAATCAGCTAACTGATGGTATACAAGGCTGAAACTATCATGATCATATAGTGAGGAGAACTCTGATGAGTTTTTCGAAATTTTATTAGGACCAAATTCTCTTCTATCGACTTTTCTGCGCGTTCACTCTTTTTCCCAGGAACCCTCTGACACGTGTACACTTTTCAATCAATACACAGACATGTCAGGGTTGGTCTGTATCCATACAGAGTACAAAACCACTCAATCTCTCATTTAGTATGATGACTTCTCTCGTCTCCTTGTTCCATTTCGTGTATCTTCTTTTCTCTATCGAAACTCTGAAGTTTTAGGTCAGGTTTTATATTGACTGAAAACAAAGCAACTTTGTTCGTACTATTATTAATTTCCAAAAACCAGACATAATCATTCTAATATTGTTTCCTATTTCAGGGTATGCAATCGACTTTCGTATTGAGAGGACGCGAGTTCCACGTCAGTTCTCCAATCGTTGAACTCTTCCAACCATTTATCCGAAGAGGTACTAATCGAGGGTATCTGAAATTCGTCAATAACCGATTCGAGTGGGATAGAGATCCAAATCTTCTGGAATCTCTCTTCAATCTCCAGCTCCATGGAATCGTCCCGTTCTCCAATCAGCAACGTCGGACCCTTCTACAAGAGGCGCGATTCTATAAACTTCAAGATTGTATCAAGAAAATAGAAGAGGCGATGGCTGAAAGAGACACACTGTTAGAAGTGAGTTTTAGTTTTTACTGCTCAAAACAACATTGATTCAACTCCAAAAACTAGAGTGTCCTGGTCAGGAAAAAGTGATTCAGTTCCTCGATATGAACACTGAAAAAGACGACTAACTGTGTTTTTTTTTTCAGGAATATGCCGACGAAGGAGAAGTGATATTTCATATCGGAGAAGAGAAATTGTCGACGTTTGCCATTCCAAAACAAGTTGTTTTGTCGAAACCTACGCTATTCGAAGAAGTATTTCTCAATGTGAGTTTTGATTTTTGAAAGTAAACCTACATAATGATTGATTTTCAGAAAATCAAAAATCACATCATCATCTATCGCAACACGAATATCACAAAGATACTGGACTTTTTGATCCGAAATGTGACGTTTATTCCAAACAACGTACAAGAGTGTGAGGAAATAAGGAAAGACGCACTTTTCTTCAAAGTGAGCACTCTTGTGAAACTCTGTGATGATAAAATAAGAGCGATTGAGATGAGAAGTGAGGAGGAAATGCGGAACGCCTTAGAAGATCGAAAAAGGCTAGAAGAAGAACAAAGAAGAGCAGAGGAGACTGAGAAGGCAAAAGTGATAGAGAATCGTAGAAAGGCTGAAAAGAAGAAAGAAGAAGATGATAAGAAGAAGGCTGACGAGCAAAAGAAGACCAAGAGAGTTCAAGAACAAAGAGAGAATGAAGAAAGAAAACGAGCGGAAGAAGAAGAGATAAAGAAGGCAGAGGCTGAGGCCAAAAGGAAAGTAGAAGACGATAGAAAGAAGGTTGAAGAGGAAAGAAAGAGAAAGGAAGATCGTGAACAAAGAGAAAAGGAGGAGAAAAGAAAAGCCGAAGAGGAGGAGCAAAAGAAAGCGAAGGCTGAAGAGCAACGGAAGATAAAGGAAGCTCGAGAGCTAAGAGAACAGGAAGAGAAAAGGAAAGCCGAAGAGGAGAAACAAAAGAAGGCTAAGAAGGTTCAAGAGGAAATAGATTTAGAAGAAAGAAAGAGAGCCGAAGAAGAGGAGATAAAGAAGGCGGAGGCGGAAGCCAGAAAAAAGAAAGACGAAGAAAACGAGAAAAAGGCTGACATTATGAAGAACAGAAGGAAGCCACCTGTTTATCTCGGTAGACACGTTCATGATGACACGGAAGTCGCCGATTCCCAAAAGGCACTGAAAGCTCCGGTCCATCTTGCTTCTCTCGAAAAGGACAGAGAACAAAGAGAAAAGAGGAAGCAAGAATGGGCCCAAAACAACATGCAGAAGGTTAGTAATATAATGATAGAGATCTAGTATTAGTATCTAAATAATATTAATTCCAGGACGCCCCTCAAACCGTCATCTTCATATCCGAAAACGGCAAGGAGTGTCGCTTAAGCCGTCGCATCATCTTCATTCAAGGATCCGACACGATGAAGAAGTTATATGGACTCCCAAAGGATATGGATGGACGATACAAGTTCGGAGACAAGGACACTGTCTTCGAGCTTCTCACCAATTTCATGTGTCAGGTGGATGGGTTTCAGCCTCCCAAAAACGTGCCTCTTCTCCGGAAACTGAAGAACTGGGCAAACTACTTCCGTATGCACGTCCTGGAAGAACTTTGCCTCCAGAAGAATCCTGCTCTCCGAGTACGTTACTTTCTCAACGATAGTTTTCAAATCATTTAACTTTTCCAGGGAGAGACACAAATCAAGACAGTAGGAGGGATGGGACTTGTCAAGTCGCGAGAAGATGTCTACATTGCTCAACTTTCGGGACCTCTGGCTGTACACGATCTCAACACAAGCTCCATGTACACGGAGAAACAGCCAGAGGTCGTCCTCATTGTCGCGCCGGTAAGAAATGTTTTTAAAACTTGTCCTCATTTATCCAGAAACTATCAATTGTGAGCACCTGAAGTTTCTGTTCCCCCTAACCAGCTTTCTAATACTCCAAACTAATCCAATTCAAAATTATAGGGCGAGCAACAGCCAACTACCACAAGACTTCCTCTGCCACGTGGGACGACACAAGGTCAAGGAGCTGCTGCTGGGACGTCTCAGGTAAGAATGGGTTTAGATTTCACATTGGATTAACTCAGAATAACTCAAGCCACGAATTTCCCCGGGAAAAAATGTATTTGAAAAGCTTCTCTAATACAAGAGCCCCCAAAAGCGTGTTTGAAACAATGGAAGGCCCTCTATTAGAAGTGCACCCTCTATTAGGAAAGTCCCTCTATTAGAAGACCCTCTCTATTAGACGAGCCCTGCAACCTGTGTATTTTCGCTGCAAAAAAGTCAAAGTTTTGTACAGTAATTTCCGAAAAGTTTTTCTCGGATAAATAGAAGAGACCTCTAATATAAGAGCCCTCCAAATACTGCTCAAACAATAAAAGAGCATTTTCTTCAAATACAATCCTTACGGTAGTATCACGAGATAAATGTGTTGGTTTTTCAGATGAAGCCAGCTCTCAAGAAGACGGACCAGCCAGCTCCTCTCCCCCCACACGGCAGATACAACCTTCGGCGTGGACGAGACCCATCAATCACCGAGCCGTCGTCCAAAAGAAGTCGAGTGCAGAGCTGGCACGGCGCATGAGCATCTCGCCACCATCGCCATCGGCAATTCGAGCCAATCAATTGTTTTATAATTTTTTTATTCCGCCTCTATTCACCAGTTTTACATGTAATATAGATAGATTTTTGGCTTCCTGGATCGTATGATCGATCCGACTAATTGTATGATAATTATTTTAGATTGGATTTTATTGAATTCTTAGAAATGAATGAATTGCTGTTTTCAGACTCTTATTTTGAATCTAGAATAAAAACACAAATCTGTTGAAATCATATTTATTATTGGATGGGAAGACAAAAAAATTGAATTCAAAATTAATCATCTCAATTATTTTCAGTCGTCTCTCCTCGGTGGATGTTCTCCTCGCCTTCAATTTAATTTTTATTTTTGCACTTCCCGTGTCTCTTTATGTTTTGTTTTTATCATTCTTATATATACAAACCAGTGGGACTGTGTCCGTTCGTTTGTCCCAATGAGCGCAGCGTGGATATTCAAATCGCCGTGAACTTCTAATTTCTCTAGAGAATAATATTTTCTTTGAGATGAGTTTCATTTGTGAAAAATGCGCTGCAGGCGCACAGCTACGCTGGTTCAAAATATATCTATTATCCTGTCGTTATTCTTGTTTACAAAATCTGTTTTTTTTGCAAAAAACCTGGCTCTTTTCATAGTTTTTCCAATAGAACAAAAAATGTTATGTAAACAAGTGGAATCGCTAGACTCCGCCCGTCGTGTTCAAAGATCCCGCACGTGGTTTCAATCCCTGTAAGGCATTGCTTGTAACCAATGATTACATTAACAGTTCGCGGCAACCTTGCACACGGTGGGCGGGGCCTAGCGACCTCGTTTGTTTACATCTGATTAAATTCACGTGCTCGGAAGAATATTTTTTGACAATAGTCACCGGCGGTTTGTATATATACGAATGATTTTAAAAACTCCCAAAAACTCACTGAAAGTCATGTGCCAATACTTTGAAATTCCCAGAGCGTCCGCCTTAAAACCAAACAACCTTTGATTAGCCTCAATGCATCGCATTTCTTCATCTTCCCACTCGAGAAATGTTTGATGAATGCTTTCCGATTTTACGATATTCTCCATGTATTTAATCATTGGAAGCTTTCGAAGACCCAATACAAATCTCTCTTCCCCATCGTCGCAAACGGTGAAGATGTACGGATGATTCTCGAGAATTTTTACGAATGAATCACAATCGTTTGCAACAAACAAGACGATGGAGAAGATGATTAGAGATGCTTCTGATCACGTAGTAGATGGATGGATTTTGAAGTGCAATCGAATCTTCACTGGGCTCTCTGAACATGTATCCACGACGTTGAATGAACAAACGAAATTGGTCCTTAAAAATTGCAATGTAGTCGCACAGTTCTTTTTTCTTTTCAGAGAGTAAAGATAGCCATTTTTGCAAGCTGAAAAAGAGAATGATTGATACAAGAAAGTTCATATTTGTGCTCACCTTTTCTCACTTTTCACATGGTTTGACTAAAACCGAAAACAACGAAGAATCGCATAAAACGCCATGTGCTCCATTTTGTAAAAATATGGACCGTCCTCGTTGTTGCATGGCGGGGACATAAGCTCCGACGTTGATTCCAACATTTTGTGTGCTTTTTCAAAAAAGAATACCCAGTAACTCATTGGCCGGGTACAAGACACTTTGTAATACAACAAAAGAGGAGATGGTTCTTTCCGTTTTTCAGTCAACCTTTTAATGATCTCGTAAATCTTTTGTCCCTTGGCATCCAAAACACAATCTGATAGTTCTTATGTTGCTTCATCGAAAAGCCTCAGTTGCTTCTTCTCTATTCCCGTCATTTTTGTGATTTTAACTTGAGCTTCAATAGTCACTTTATCATCAATCACATATTCTTTTTTCATGTCTTCCCACTTGTTAAATTCGGGATATCTTCAGTGATCCAGTGTTGTTTTTTTTTCATTTTTCGCGTTCAACCAGAAAGTCTGCGTTGTACTTTGACTCAACTTTTTGCCATTAGCTGACATTATTCTTAATTCGATTTCCACATCCATCGACCATTCTTCCATGTTGCAATCGGTTGAGTGAAGGCATGAAACGACATATCCATCCTCTCCGTTTATGCTCATTTTCCTGAAGTCATATTTTCAAATTTTCGAATTCGTAGGAAACGAGTTACCAAGAAACCCCAAAGTACTCTTCGATTTTAGTATCATGAGTACCTCCATTGTTTAGTGTTGAAATGTCCTTGACAACGTGACTCAGCACAAATTTTTTGTTGCTACGGAATTTTTTCCTTTTTTTGGGCCTGAAATGAAAGTCTCTTTTTTAAAAAGAACTATGCGAAAATTGGCAAGTCAGAATGAGCACGTGGGAGCAACCCAACAGCAAGAACGGAAAGTTTGAGGAACTTTTCGGATTTGAGAGCAGGAAAAGCATTTCTGTATTATCCGAGTTGGGAAACTAAAAACGGGGCATCGATAAAACAACTTTACGTTTTTCTGCTATCTAAAACTTTTGAACAAAATCGATTCATGAAAACTAAACCTGAAACATAAGAAAAAAGAAATGAAACTTAAATAAAAAAAAGAAGTGAGGTCATTTTTTACAAGGTTACTGTAGTCAATTATTAAAAACTACGGTACACGCGAAGTGTTGGCGGAACAGTCATCATTTTCGAGCTTCTCTGGCAAATTCGTTTCTAATCTTATCAAAGTCTTTCAATCTTACAAGAAGTTATGCGAATCTGGTTGAATACTTCAAATCTTACAACTTTTATTCCGGATCTTGTAAGAAACGCGCAGTGCAATTTCGCGTCGAAAAACGGCGGGAATGTATAATTTTTTGAAAATTCAAATCTTATAAAGAGAAATTCGGATCTTTTGAGAGGAGTTGAGCATTTTACAGGGAAATTTGCGGGTTTTGCAACACCACGTTTTTTCCTTGAATCACTTCGAAAGACTTCGATAAGATTAGAAACGAATTTGCCAGAGTTTTCTCCAAAGAAACCGCCACTTTTCGATCTTCTAACTACCTACCCTTCAGGAAATGCCAACTCCCATGATAACGAAGACACCTACTGAGGCGCCGGCGCCTCCCTTAATAGCGCCGACTGTCACCTCATTAAAGAGGAACACTTTGCCGTTCTTTGGTAAATAGGCAATTTTACCCGGAAAATGAAGTTCAATTTTTTCCAATTGCAGGAAAATATTCATCACTCGAGATCGCGGAAGCATTTGTCTAGAATGTACAAGCCCGCTGGGAAATAGGGAATGGTCGATCGAAACAACTTGCATTTTAAACGTGTTTACGGAAAATTCTGGTGATAAGACACAAGAGTTTCAAGCCACCTTTGGCCCAGCGGACACAACTCACGATTGTGTGAAATGGGTCGATTGGGGAGAATTGAAAAAAGAATATTTGAAAACCGGTAATTTGGAAGTTGAAGTTTGTATCATAATCAAAAAGATGACTGGATTTTATGGACCAAGTCCTCAGGAGGCAAAGATTTCACGCATTGTGAATTCTCTCAAGAAAAATGAAGAAAAGAACGAGCAGGTTCGTTAGTTACAATATCTGAAGTTTCACCTCTAGAATCTTAAATGAGGACACCGTTTGCCCGAGATAGACTGCTGCGCTTAAGTCATCGTTCTCTGTCAAGATTTAGTGATACGCTAGCGCCACTCAAAAGTATCCTTAAGTACTACCACAGTTGGTCGGCGATGAACTCGATAGAGAATCAATGTGTACCGGATATGTGGACAGATAAAAATCATTCTGTACTACAGCTTATCTAGACCGATTGCATTTGAGACACACATTTGACACATAAAAATGCTCTAACACATGAAAACGCGCATGTGTTTAGTGCAAAGTTTCCACACAAGTTGTACTGAAAGTGTTGCATGTGCAAACATGTCCGGTACACATTGATTCCCTTTTGAGTTCATCGCCCACCACCTGTGACTACTAATAAGATGAAAGCTTTTGTGAGATTCGAATATATTATTGTTATTATTAAAAATCGATTTGCCAGAATTCCATGCCAGAGAACACATTCAATACGGCTGCAATTGATGATTTCGTAATCACCATCGGTAAACAGAAATTCAATGTTTCGGAAAAGGTAAAACTATATAATAAGAGTTCGAAAAAGTATTTTTTTTAATAGTGTCTTGCTCCTCACACACCAATGTTGGAAAAGATTATGAAAGCAAATAATGTTCACAAAAAGTTCACGTTGGATAATCTTGATGCAGATGATTTCCAAAAGTTTCTGGGAGCTGTAAACAATTCTTCTTATATTGATGGTAATACATTTGCAAATTATTCAAACTAGTAGCAATATACTTCGCTTATTCAGAAACCACTGGCTAATCGTTATGGATTAAACACTCTTATTGGTTGAACTTTCGGTATAATTCTCTGTCAGAATTATTGGTTCCAAGCGCTTATTCTCTGCCGCCGATCACACCGATCAGTAATCATATTCAAGGAGGGGGGACAAGAGATTTTCGGGGAAAATTTTGGGGAAATAGTGTGCATTTTGTCGTAAGATGTGGTATATACACTAATTCGTCAGTTTTGATTATTTTCAAAAAAAAACAAAAACCATAATCAGCTGGGGGCTCGAACTAGCACACCAGCTGGATTTGGGGTCAAGCGCGTTACCGGCTGAGCCACGGAGCCAAAAACGCGTCGGTCATCTGAGGGCCTATATAAATTTGCTTCTCTCGCCTATAATCTAGGGGCCGTCAAAATTTTGGTACCGGACAAATTATGATGTTCGGGGTTTCAAATATGGGTTTAGAATGGCCGTTTCTATACGTTTGAAAAGTTCAGACGAATTAATTTTTCTAAGGTCCGACCTCCTTTAACAACAAATTTTCCAGAACCCGTTGCCAAACGGATACGATACGGCAAGTATGAGGCTGAAGTTGGATTATGTGATCACCGTCGGTTCAGAAGAATTCAATGTCTCGGAAGAGGTATAGTTATACAGTATAAAAAATTCCCTGTTTTCCGTTACTGAAAATAAAGAAGACAGAACTGTAAAAAGTAAATGCATTCTTCTTTCATACTACTGAACAACTTGTTTCATACTACTATTCTAATGCGGAACTATTTTTCTCTCGTCGCAGTTAAAAGCTCAGTGTCAGAGGCAGAGGAGTCTCTGTCCAGTAAGCGATCCCGTAAACACAAGTTTGTTCATGATAAAATATGCTGTACGATTACGGAGATGTTCTTATTAAAACAATTTCCATTCGTCTGAAACTCAATTTTATTTTCAGAAAACTAACTGAAAATGTCCAACACTGAAAAGAAGGTCTCATTCACTGGCGTCTTTATAAACATTTCAAAGATTTCAACTGACGAAACTCGTTATGGAGGAGAAGAAGAGCATTATGGTTTCTAATGATAATTTTTATCATTTTATCATTTCCAATTAAATATTGCTTCAAGAGAGCTTACGCTCTTCGTTTGAATTGCATGATGGGCCTTGAAGTCCCGGATCATCTGACATTCGGATTCGGATGTCAAGAGTGGGAAAATCCGAATGATTGGAAAGTTGACGTTGATTATGCATTGGTTATTACATCAAAAACCGGCGAGAGAAAGATTGAAGAGGCGTGGAAAGTTTCCCGAAAAATGACACAACCTATGTTTTGTTGACTTCTACTGAATGGAAGGATGTGGAGAAGTATATGGTTGACGATACTATTACTATGGAATGCCATGTTACAATCAAGAAAGTGACCGGGGTTCCAGGTTTTGATTCGAGAGAAGAATTTTCGACTCAGTTTGTGAATGTTAGTGAATGGCGTGTTAAGGTGGGATTCAATAGGAAAAGGAGAAGCTCAGAGTAAAGTATTGCAGGATATGGCGGAAGACTTCGAGTCGAAACGCCGAAGAGTGATCATGCATAGATCGAAAAAGCCGGAAAGCTCGTTTTTGGTTTTAGGAGGAAGAGAAATTGAGGCAAATGGTAAACTAATGATCAGAGAATAGTCTAACTATTATTTTCAGATCGAAACGTTGAGAAATTTCTGATTATGGCTGGTCCCCGTCGTAATTACTCCGCAATCTGTCAAAACGAGAAGTTCCTTATGATCAGAACTAGAAAGACCAATGAAAATTTGTTACAACTGGCTGATAAACATGTATTGGAGAATCTACTGTGGGAATCGGTTCAAAATCTGGATTCCATGGACAAGACGAGGGCTTTGAAGATGTCACCGATTTGGAATGGTCTTACTGAGCCTACGAAGAGAATGATTTTTGATAGATACGTTTTATTGCTTTAAAAATGTTTCGTTTTTAATAAAGTTCTTGCTAAACAAAACAGATTTATTAAGACCTGAAATAACATAACAACAAAGTAAAACTTTTATTCCTCAACTGATTCCAGCTTGATGCTCTTATATTCATTATCATTTACCGCTTCTTCTGATTCGTTTTTCGGAATAATCGGGTCTTCAATGATTTCTGATAATGCTGAAAATGTTTCAGCGACGTCTTCATCATCTAATGCCTCCCGCTTAATGTATTCATCTTCAAAGCTAGACGGTGTTTCAACGACGTCAGAAGATACCAGTTGTTTAACGTTTTCAGATGACTTCTTACCCTTTTTGACATTCTTCGAAAGTCTTGCCGTCTCCAAACATCCGATGACTCCAGTTTTGGCTTTTTTTTGGACTTCGGCTTCAATCTCAGCCATGCGAATTTGCCAGCTTTCTTATCTCGGCTGTGGGTTTGAGAAACAGATCATTCAACTTTTCTTTCAACAAGAGTTATTCACAACCTCTCTAACAGCTTTCTCGAATCAAATTGACAAACTTTACCTACTCTTTAAGTACAATTTTTCGAATAGTTTTAAAATCGATACATAATTCTTCTGGTTTGCCTAGAAGCATTTTCCCACATCTTATAGTTTCTTTGCTTCTTCAGTTGTCTAGTCGTTTTTTGAATCAACGATTCAAAACATAGAATACGACAGATTGGGTCTTCAAACTAACTTCACATAAATATAAACCTCTTCACCTTCATTCTTTGCTTCATCTACTTGAAGAGCCTTTCTTATCTCTCCATCTTTCTCTCCAAAATGAGAAGAATTATTACCTTTACAGAGACTCCAGAGCGTTCATTATGCAGACCCAGAACGGTAATGAACACCTTTAATTCTTTTTTTTATTGTGGTTGGGCTGGTGATCTGTCTCCTTTTTGAGATCCTGTATTAAAGTGGCACGTTTTAATTTTTTTTTTGCATTATTGATCACTTTCTCGAAAAAAAATTAATCGCTTTAATAGACAAGAAGTTAAATTGTTTGTTCGGTAAATACAACTCCTTTCAACCCGCACACCTTTTTTCCCAGGAGAACACTATGACACGTGTAACCCGTCCTTTTCAATCACAAACCAGTGAGGTCGGACTCCGCCCACTCGGTCGGTACACAGAGTGATCACTCATTTCATTCATTGCCTCGTATGGTTTGGTGACTCATCTCGTTTCCGTGATTGTTTCCTCCTCGCCTTTTGCCACGATGGGGTACAGAGATTTGTATTGGCTCTTTGAAAACTTCCAAATATTAAATACTTAGAGGATATCGTAGAATCGGAAAGCATCCATGAAACGTTGCTCGAATGGAAAGATGAAGAAATGCGATGCTTTGAGGAACAACGCCAATCGCCAACATTGCTTTCCAAAGCCGAAAAATTGCTATTTGACGCTTAACCTTCTAATCAACCGACCAATAGGAATAACCATTAGAATTCATTACCTTCAGCTTTAGATTCCATTACTGGGATTTTTACAGAGTCCTGGTGGTTCAAACCTCCCACCAACCCACTTCAGTCTCTTCTACCAATTTCTTTACAGAGTTCACTGCAAACCAATTCAAAGAGGACAAGCTCGAATTTCATAAATTTATTGGTGACAACAAATACCAGCTGTCTCCTATGCTTTTCTTCTGTAATCATATTTTTCTATAACTCTTTACTAATTCTCTTGTAAAATTATTTATAATATCCCATTTTCTTCTATCACATCTTTTGTACCTTTTGATATCCGTAACAATTTTGTTTTCCTCTATTACCAATAGCATTTAATGATTTTGACTGATTTGGTTTTACTCAATAATAAAAATGTGTAAGGGTAAACTATCTTCTTATAATTTCCACTGCTTAAACCAGAAAACGATCGAAGAAATACTATGAAATAATAGAGAATATTGCATTTCCGTTTAAGAAGTATGCACTTGACAATTGGCCGAGAAAATTGAGAAAACGAGAAAAAAGACTTTATGAAAATGTACAAAGTGATCAAGGGACTATCATTTCAAAATGATATCCTTCGTTGATTTCATGGGAATCCTTTGTGTTAGTTCTACACGTATCTCTTGGTGGTTATTCCTTCGGGATGTGCTTAAGGACATCCGGTATGAACTGAAAGTACACTAACTATCTCCCTGACATCAGTATCAACTAATTTTAGTTTTCAAAAAAGTATGACACGCAGTTGTGAAGTCGCAATCGCAGTTTCTTAGGATAGAATATTCTTGTGATAGAATCACGTTTCACACTCGCGTGTCATACTTTTTTGAAATTGGATATGATATCCAAATGTCTAACTTCTAGCAATTGAGGATGTTTTGGAAGAATTATTGTTTTAATCCTTGATCACTTTGTACATTTTCATAAAGTCTTTTTTCTCGTTTTCTCAATTTTCTCGGCCAATTGTCAAGTGAATACTTCTTAAACGGAAATGCAATATTCTCTATTATTTCATAGTATTTCTTCGATCGTTTTCTGGTTTAAGCAGTGGAAATTATAAGAAGATAGTTTACCCTTACACATTTTTATTATTGAGTAAAACCAAATCAGTCAAAATCATTAAATGCTATTGGTAATAGAGGAAAACAAAATTGTTACGGATATCAAAAGGTACAAAAGATGTGATAGAAGAAAATGGGATATTATAAATAATTTTACAAGAGAATTAGTAAAGAGTTATAGAAAAATATGATTACAGAAGAAAAGCATAGGAGACAGCTGGTATTTGTTGTCACCAATAAATTTATGAAATTCGAGCTTGTCCTCTTTGAATTGGTTTGCAGTGAACTCTGTAAAGAAATTGGTAGAAGAGACTGAAGTGGGTTGGTGGGAGGTTTGAACCACCAGGACTCTGTAAAAATCCCAGTAATGGAATCTAAAGCTGAAGGTAATGAATTCTAATGGTTATTCCTATTGGTCGGTTGATTAGAAGGTTAAGCGTCAAATAGCAATTTTTCGGCTTTGGAAAGCAATGTTGGCGATTGGCGTTGTTCCTCAAAGCATCGCATTTCTTCATCTTTCCATTCGAGCAACGTTTCATGGATGCTTTCCGATTCTACGATATCCTCTAAGTATTTAATATTTGGAAGTTTTCAAAGAGCCAATACAAATCTCTGTACCCCATCGTGGCAAAAGGCGAAGCTGTACGGATGAAGCATACTTCTTTGCAACAAAAGAGCGGTTACGTTCAGGGATAGACATGTTATATTGGAAGTTGAACAAGACACTGACAGAAGTTAAACCACCATGACGGCGGAGGAGATAGGTAGATTCTGATTGTGTGATAGCAGATTGATGAATTTTGAAGAGCAATCGAATATTCACTGGGCTCTTTGATCATGTGCCCATGACGTTGAAGGAACAAACGAAATTGATCCTTCGCGATGCCAATGTAGTCGGACAGATCTTTTCTTTTTTCCTGGAGTAGAGAGAGCCATTTATACAATCTGAAAAAGAGAATTATTGATAAAAAAGATCACATTTGTGCTAATATAATCTATGACGTAGAGTCCAACATTTTGTGGGCTTTTCCAAAAGAGAATGCCCAGCTTCGCACTGACAAGGTACACGACACTTAGTAATACAGCAAAAGCAGAGCTTGTTCTTTCCGTTTTTCAACAGTCAACTTTGCAATAATCTCTTTCTCTCGACCTGGAACAGACATTTTATCGAAAACATTAGTTTTTCAAAGAAATGGTTCATTTTGAGGTTACCAAACCACTTTTTTTATTAACAGCAACAGAGTTTTCGTCTGAATCCGGCTTGGAAACGGAAGCGCTCGACGAATTCGGCTCATTGCTGGAGGTTGTTTCAGGATCTTCTTGAACTGTTTTCTGATGAGGAGATGGTGAGCGCTTTTCACTTGTCCTGAACCTGAAAAATTGTTGATTTAGGAGACGACACAGAAGAAAAGGTTTTATATTTTGGTTTCACTGGAGCTCTTCTTAAGACTCTTTTGGAACTAAAACACTAATCTTTGAAACTACCCAAATACGGCAAGATTAATACCAAATTCTTCTTGGTTTAACTTATAGAAATGCCAAAAGTCTGTTTGATCTAAGTATTGAAAGACGCGCTCCACTGAACCCGGTCAAAACCTCGCGGAAGCACGGCGGGAAAACGCTCGAGGATTTGCTGACAAATTACTTCGTTTGTAGTTTGCTCAGAGATTCACAACATTCTTGGCCCTGTGGTACACTTGCCACTTAGCTTAACACTTTTCCCTTTGTCTCTTATGTCGCCACCCCATTACCTTCGACTTGTAACCTTTATAGAGCGCTAATAAAGTTTCATTAACTCAACCCGTTTTAAATCTGACCTCTGGCGTAGCAAACACAAAGAATCCACTTAGATTCTTACTGGTAGCAGCTAGAAAGCGCTAATGTCCCATTCTAGCATTATGTTCCCCCTGGTCTTCTTTTTGGGTTTTTATTGCGTTTTGTCTGCGTCTCTTGGTTTCTGCCGCTGTTATAGGCCTAGCTAACTTATTTCAGAAGGGCCTCGAAGAACCTGCCCATGTTGAGAAAGTCGAAAAGGACAGAGAAGAAAGAGAAGAAAGAAAACGAGAATGGAGTCATAAAAAAAGGCAGAAGGTTAGTAATATAATGATAGGGATCTAGTCTTAGTATCTAAATAATATAAATTGCAGGATCCAGAACAAAGAGTGAATTTCGTATCGGACAATGGAATCGAAATTCGTCTGAGCCGCCGTCTCCTCTACATCCAAGGAGCTGGAACGATGAAGAAGTTCTTTGGGTTGCCAAAGGATACAACTGGTGGCTTCAAGTTTGGAGATAAAGACGTCATCTTTGAGCTCCTCACAAGTTCGGAGACAAGTTCGGAGATTTCGAGCTCATCACAAGCTTCATGTTGCGAGTGGATGAATTTGAGCCACCTCAAAACCTTGCTCTCCTCCGGAAGCTCAAGTACTGGGCATTCTACTTCCTAATGGACCTACTGGAAGATTTGTGCTGCAAGATGAACCCAGCTCTCCGGGTATGTTACTTTCTCAAAGATAGTTTTCTAAACAAATAACTTTTTCAGGAGGATTCACAAATCAAGAAAGTGGGAGAAATGGGACTGGTGAAAACAAGGGAGGAGCTCCGCATCGCCCATCTTTCTGGACCTCTGGCTGTTCACGACCTCAACACCAGCTCCATATACACGGACAAACAGCCAGAGGTCGTCCACATCGTCGCGCCGGTAAGAAATGTTTTTAAAATTTGTCCCCAGTTATCCAGAAACTATCAATTGTGAGAGTCTGAATTTTCTGTTCCCCCTAACCAGCTTTCTAATACTCTAAACTAATCCATTTTGAATTATAGGGAGAGCAAGTGCCAGCCACCAGAGGACGTCATCTGCCACGTGGGGCGACACAAGACCAAGGAGCTGCTGCTGGGACGTCACAAGTAAGAATTGGTTCAGATTTCCCGTCGGATACTTCCTTTTGACTAGCTCAAACCATAGGAACATATTAAGAATAGATCAATCAAGACTAAAAATCATTCAGTTAATGACGAAGGCCTTAACCTAGATTCCGAAATAAAAAACTAGGCTCAGATACCGGTCATAAATGAATTTCACTGTGGAAAATGTATTTGAAAAGCCCCTCTAATACAAGAGCCCCCAGAAGCGTGTTTGAAGCAATGGAAGGCCCTCTATTAGAAGTGCACCCTCTATTGGGAAAGTCCCTCTATTAGAAGACCCTCTCTATTAGACGAGCCCTGCAAACTGTGTATTTTCGCTGAAAAATAGTCAAAGTTTTTTACAGTAATTCTCGAAAAGTTTTTCTCGGATAAATAGAAGAGACCTCTAATATAAGAGCCCTCAAAAACTGCCCAAACAATAAAAGAAAATTCTCTTCAAATACAATTCTTACGGTAGTATCACAGGATAAATGTGTTGGTTTTTCAGACCAAATCGGCGCTCAAAAAGACGGACCAGCCAGCTCCACTTCCCCCATCAGGCAGGTACACTTTCCGCCGTGGACGAGACCCATCTGTCACGGAGCCGCAATCCAAGAGAAGTCGAGTCCAGAGCTGGCACGGTGCCTGAGCACTTCCACCAACATCTATGGCCACTCAAGCCAACTAATTTCTCGCCACATTGTTTTATATTTTATTGATTCTACCTAAAACCGGTTTTTCCATTTACTATAAAAACCGGATTTACATGTATTATAGACAGTTTTTTTGCTGTATAGATTGTATAATCGATCTCAACAGTGATTGAATATTATTAATTCTGATTTGATTTCGTTGAATGAATAAGCATGAATGAATTGCTGTTTTCAGACTCTTGTTTTGAATTTAGAATAAAAACAAAAATCTGTTTAAATCAGATATAATATTGAATGGGAAAACAAAAAAAGTATTGAATTCAAAATTAATCATCTCAATTACTTTCAGTCGTCCCACCTTGATGGATGTTCTCCTTCTATTCAATTTATTTATTTTTGCATTTTCCGTGTCTCTATGTTTAGTTTTTATTTAAATCTAATCTATATATTGTTCTATTGTTTTTTGTTGTTGATAAAACATATTGTTTTTTGTTAAAAACTTTTCTCTTTTCATTTTACCAAAAGAACTTTGAGAAAACACTTCAAATTTGTTTTTCAGATGTATGTCTTTTTAGTTCGTATTTGTTCCACTGACTTCTGGAAATTTACATTGCTTTCTTTCTTTTTGACGTGAAAGTTGTTGTAATCATTTGGCATCGGATGGAATGTAAGAAACAATCGGAGATCTATTTTCTGGAGAAATGCACGATTTCACTATTGATTGAATGGCATTCATTGATGTTCAGAATAGAGACCATACTTCTAAGAAAAAGCATGATGATAAATATAGAAATATTCGATCATTCTGGATCAGTCAGTTGAATTTATGAGAAACTAATTTATCCTTATATACTTATTATTATTATAACGAACTTAATCAGTCAAAAACATTAAAATTTATTCTTAACAGGAGAAAATAAAATAGTTGTCCGTATCAAAAATAACAAAAGTTGGGATACAAGAAAAATGGACAAAAATTATTACAAGAGAATTAGAAAATAATTATAGACAATTATGATTAAAAAAGGAAAGCATAGGGACCAAAGGAAAACATAGGGAGTACTAGTCAGCTTGTAATTGTTGTCACCAATAAATTTATGAAAGTCTAACATGTCCTCTTTGAATTGGTTTGCAGTGAACTCCGTAAAGAAATTGGTAGAAGAGACTGAAGTGGGTTGGTGGGAGGTTTGAACTATGAGAGCTTTGCTAAAAGCCCAGTAATGAAACCTAAATCTGGCGGTGATGAAGTTTTATGCGGACTAAAAACCCAAAATTGAAAAAAGAAGGTCTATCAGATGAAAAAAGAAATATCAGGTATTAAACTTCCAAAAAGTCATAAGCCGATAATTTAAAAGTTCCAGAATCCGTTTTCAAATCGAACTCATTTGTAGATTTTTCTCTAAAGAGACAAGAGTTTCATGAATGCTTTCCGATTTTAAGATATCCGCCATGTATTTATTAATCTTTGGCAGCGTTCATAGAGCCATTACAAGTATCTATACCCCATAGTGGCAAACGGCGAAGCTGTACGGATGAATCATACTTCTTTGCAACAAAAGAGCAATGACGTTCAGGGATAGATGTGTCATATTGGAAGTAGTTGAACAAGACACTGACAGAAGTTAAACCACCATGACGGCGGAATATAGGCAGAGAGAATTCTGATAGTGTGATAGTAGATTGATGGATTTTGAAGAGCAATCGAATATTCACTGGGCTCTTTGATCATGTGCCCATGACGTTGAAGAAACAAACGTCCTTTTTTTTGCGATTTTAATGAAGACGCACAGGAATTTTCGCTTTTCTGAGAACAAAAAATGGATTTATTTCTACAAGCTGAAAAGGAGAACGATTGATATAAGAAAGTTCATATTTGTGCTCACCTTTTCATACTAATCTCATGGTTTGACTGAAACCGAAAACAGCGAAGAATCGCAGATTTCCATTTTGTCAGAATATGGATCATCGTTGCTCTCGCATGGCGAAGACATAATCTTCAAAGTTGATTCTAACACTTTGTGGGTTTTTTCAGAAGAGAATGCCCAGGCACTCATTGGCCAGGTACAAGACACTTTTGAATACAATAAAAGAAAAGCTAGTTTTTTTCTGTTTTTCAACAGTAAAAGGAACTCTTCCTCTCGAACTGAAACAGAAATGTGTTTTAAATTAACTTTATTCTAATAAAACCGGTTATAAAGCTCGTTAGAATCGAATATTAAACAAAGAGATCATAATGAATTAAGAGATCCACATACGGCAAGATAGATGAAAATGAAAAGTTATCCAGCTGGAGCATAACGTGGAACTCTTCTGATATGAACATATGGACGTGGTGGTGGGGAATATGATTCAGCTTCACTCATCATTTGAAGATTTTCAGTGAATGCAAGGAAGAGTGCAAGATAGGCGAGGTACTATAAAATTGGAAAAGTGGTAAATGTTTGTATTCGAATCTATTAAAGAAGATCGAATTCTTGTTTGTCAATAAGCTTTTATCAAAATCATGAGAGAACTGATTGAAAAAGTCTTACCAAAGAAAATCTTGATTCATCACTCAAAGAAATGAAGGCAACACGTAGAATAGCTAAGAAAGTTGAAGAGAAAATCAAGATGCATGTCTGAAATTTCAATCGATTGAGAAATCACTAAATTAAATTTCTCACCTTATAATAATTTCTTCTTAGATCATAATAAGTTTCATTAACATTTACTCGAGCTTTTCGATACGAAAGAACATATGTGAACATGAGAGCAGATAATAATGAAACGGACATGAGACCATCCAAAACCACGTGAGAAAGCATGGAAAATGCGGCGATCGTCTGAAAATTGTTCTATTTGAGGGGGAGAGAAAAAATGTGGATTGTTGTTTAGCGAAAAGAATGAAAAAGATGGAGATGAAATATCAAATTGAGAATACATTCAGATCACAAAATATGACGAAATGAATGTAACTTGTAGTCTTATATCCAAAGGGAAACACCTATGATTTCTCGAAACGCTCATTTCTTTTTACTTAAATAATCAACGATTTGTGATCATTTCTGATTTTTTAAACTTTCAAAATCTTCTTTGTTACCTTGATAAAAATATACGTATTTAGAACTGGATAGTTTGCAAAAGTCATTCAAAGGCAGTAAAAAGAAATGAGACGAAACTAACTAGATATCTTGACCAGTCTCGAAAAATCGTTATATGTAGTTTTTACTATTATTTGTTAGCTGAATCGAGTATCAAAAATGATCAATTCAGCCAATCCATAATGTTTTCTCTTGAATTTGGCCAAGTTGAACTGAATCCGCATTTGTACGAAAGATGGGTTAAACTTCAGAAATACAAGGTCACATCTTCAAAGAAAAAAACGGAAATAGAAAGAAATACTCTTCAAGAAGTTATTTAAGCTTTATGGAAGCTTAGTGTGTAGCTGTTTATTCATGTTTTTTGAAGACTCACCAATGATTTTTCTTTCAATTCCATTGAATCGATAGTATTAAAAAAGTTTTTCGTTGGTCAGTTTTGAAAAGGATATATTCTCCGACTGAAGTGTTTTGTTATATTTACTTTCTGAGCTTGAAATTTCGAGTTTATGTAAGAACAGGTTGATAGCTACCTGAAAATAACAGAAACTCCATTTTAGGTGCGATTTTCGAAAAGCCTTAGGCTTTCAAAAAAACACAACTTTTGAAAAACAGTAAACTTTTATTTTGAAACGAAGTTTTCTGAGAATTTCAGCGAATAAAATATTACCGTAAAAACTGTATTAGTATTGCCCCTTAATTAGAATTGCCCCTCTAATAGTATTGCGTCCAGAAATTGGCATTGAGAAATACACTTGCCCCTCTAATAGTATTGCCCCGCTTGGCAGATAGTGATGATTCTATTGACACCGAATAATATATACCATATATAACTTTGGTATACACTTTTTCTGACTCATTTTTTGCTTTTTTAAAGCGTTTTTTTGTTAAGATTCTTAGTTTTGCCCTGCTGATTTCGGAATTAATTTGATTTTTTTTCCCATTTACGGGCATTGAAAAATACACTTGCCCCTCTAGTAGAATTGCCCCTCTAATAGAGTTGCCTCCGGGCGAAGCCTTTGAAAAATAGTATTGCATGCAATACTAATACAGTTTTTACGGTAACTTGGGCATCGACATTGGGTTTCATTGCAGTTTAATCACCTAAATCGTCAATTTCAGATAAATTTTCACAAAATAAATTTTTTTCGTTATTGGTATTTTAGATGAGGAAAAATTTTTTGAAGCATGTGAGACAGATACCGTAAAAACTGTATTAGTATTGCATGCAATACTATTTTTCAAAGGCCTCGCCCGAGAGCAATTCTACTAGAGGGGCAAGTTTATTTTTCAATGCCCGTAAATTGGAAAAAAAATCAAATTTATTCCAAAATCAAAAGGGCAAAAATTAGAATCTTAACAAAGAAAGCTTTAAAAAAGCAAAAAATGAGTCAAAAATATTATATACCAAAATTATAGTCAACGCAAGCGTCTGCATACCCGCTCTATTGCAACCCCGCCCACCTCGTAAAAATAGTTCTTCTTTTGGAGAGAGCGGCAGACACGCAGACAGTTACGTGTCTGCCGCTCTCTCCAAAAGAAGAACTATTTTTACGAGGTGGGCGGGGTTGCAATAGAGCGGGTATGCAGACGCTTGCGTTGACTATATATATGGTATATATTATTCGGTTTTCAATAAAATCATCACTATCTGCCAAGCGGGGCAATACTATTGCCAAAAAAATAAAGTGCCGACCCCGCGAATTTGACTGAATTCAAACAAGTGGGGTCCTTAGGCCCCGCCCAACGTGTGCAAGTTCGCCGCGCGCAGTTTTGTAAGCAATACAGTTGCAAGCGAAAAGGAAACTACGCGCGGCAAACTTGCACACGTTGGGCGGGGCCTAAGGACCCCACTTGTTTGAATTCAGTCAAATTCGCGGGGTCGGCACTTTATTTTTTTGACAATATTAGAGGGGCAAGTGTATTTCTCAATGCCAATTTCTGGACGCAATTCTATTAGAGGGGCAATTCTAATTAAGGGGCAATACTAATACAGATTTTACGGTATTGTTAGCTTTCAGAGCTGTTTTTGATTGATTTCGAGTTATTTCCTGTTTTTTAGACTTGTAAATTTTCATAGATTACGGTAGGCTGACGCGTTTACGAAACAGCGCCAGCGATTTTCACAACAAATGCGTCAGCAACGAATTTTAAATTTGAGGCGATAGGATAGCGTGCACTGAAAATAAAATTCGCATTGCGAGGACGGTCGTTCCCCATCACCGCTCCAATTCTCAAGCTATTCGAACCGTATATTCGAGGGGCAACAAGAAAAGGATATATCACGTACACTCCTCATCAGTTCACATGGGAGTGGGATCCTGTTCTTCTCGAAAGAGAGAAGTTGTTGAGTGTGAGTTTTTGTTCTTTACTGCTAACAATGGCTAAAAGCAGAATCCCACTGGGAAAAACTTTAATTTGAAATCTGATAATGATTAAATTTATTTTTTCAGAAGTACGCAGACAAAACCGAAGTCGTCTACCATATCGGGCAAAACAAACTCTCTGCTTACGGGATCCCAAAACATATTGTCATCAGAAAACAAAATCTTTTCCAAAAGATCTTCTATAACGTGAGTTTTAATTTCGAAAAGTAAAGTTATATGATACTTCATTTTCAGCAAGTGAAAGATACAACAAATACGTATGTAATCCAACATCGAGATGACAACATGGAGACGATTCTAGATTATCTTCTGAGAAATCGTCAAAGACTACCAGACAATGTTGCTCTCTGCAGTGAAGTCCTGAAAGATGCGAAGTTCTTTGAAATCCAACCACTTGTGAAGTTATGTGAGGAAAAGTTGACGATTCTTGAAGAGCGAAATGAAAAGGAAAAGCGAAAGGAAATAGATGAGAAAAAGATGCGAGAAGCGGAACAAAGGAAAGAAAAGGAGGCTGAGGAGGCGGCAAAAGTGATCAAAAGTGAAAAAAAGTGAGGAGCGTAGGAAGGCTGAAAAGAAAAAGGAAGAAGATGACAAGAAGAAGGCTGAAGATGAGAGGAAAAAGGTTGAGGAGCAAAAGAAGTTAAACGAAGAAGAAGAGAAAAAGAAGAAGGAGGAAGCAGCAGCCAGAAAGAAAGAAGAAGATGATAAGAAGAAGATGGAAGAGCAAAAGAAGTTAAACGAAGCTCAAGAAGAAGAGAAAAAGAAGAAGGAGGAAGCAGCAGCCAGAAAGAAAGAAGAAGATGATGAGAAGAAGATGGAAGAGCAAAAGAAGTTAAACGAAGCTCAAGAAGAAGAGAAAAAGAAGAAGGAGGAAGCAGCAGCCAGAAAGAAAGAAGAAGATGATGAGAAGAAGATGGAAGAGCAAAAGAAGTTAAACGAAGCTCAAGAAGAAGAGAAAAAGAAGAAGGAGGAAGCAGCAGCCAGAAAGAAAGAAGAAGATGATAAGAAGAAGATGGAAGAGCAAAAGAAGTTAAACGAAGCTCAAGAAGAAGAGAAAACGAAGAAGGAGGAAGCAGCAGCCAGAAAGAAAGAAGAAGATGATAAGAAGAAGATGGAAGAGCAAAAGAAGGTAAACGAAGCTCAAGAAGAAGAGAAAACGAAGAAGGAGGAAGCAGCAGCCAGAAAGAAAGAAGAAGATGATAAGAAGAAGATGGAAGAGCAAAAGAAGTTAAACGAAGCTCAAGAAGAAGAGAAAAAGAAGAAGGAGGAAGCAGCAGCCAGAAAGAAAGAAGAAGATGATGAGAAGAAGATGGAAGAGCAAAAGAAGTTAAACGAAGCTCAAGAAAAAAGAGAAAAGGAAGAGCAGAGAAAAGCCGAAGAGGAGAAACAAAAGAAGGCTAAGAAGGTTCAAGAGGAAAGAGAGTTAGAAGAAAGAAAGAGAGCCGAAAAAGAGGAGATAAAGAAGGCGGAGGCTGAAGCCAGAAGAAAGAAAGACGAAGAAAAGGCGAAAGTACCGGAAAAGATGGAGAAAAAGAGTAAGAAGGCACCAGCTCCTCTCGGTAAAACACAGGCTCACAAGTCAAAAGCCGCCGAGTTTCAGAAGGCCCTCAAAGAACCTGCCCATATTGAGAAAGTCGAAAAGGACAGAGAAGAAAGAGAAGAAAGAAAACAAGATTGGTGTCACAAAAATATGCAGAAGGTTAGTAATATAATGATAGGGATCTAGTCTTAGTATCTAAATAATATAAATTGCAGGATCCAGAACAAAGAGTGACTTTCGTATCGGACAATGGCATCGAAATTCGTCTGAGCCGCCGTCACCTCTACATCCAAGGAGCTGGAACGATGAAGAAGTTCTTTGGGTTGCCAAAGGATACAACTGGTCGCTTCAAGTTTGGAGAAAAATACGTCATCCTTGAGCTCCTCACAAGTTCGGAGACAAGTTCGGAGATTTCGAGCTCATCACAAGCTTCATGTTGCGAGTGGATGAATTTGAGCCACCTCAAAACCTTGCTCTTCTCCGGAAGCTCAACTACTGGGCGTTTTACTTCCGGATGAACCTACTGGAAGATTTGTGCTGCAAGATGAACCCAGCTCTCAGCGTACGTTACTTTCTCAAAGATAGTTTTCTAAACAAACAACTTTTTTCAGGAGGAATCACAAATCAAGAAAGTGGGAGAAATGGGACTGGTGAAAACAAGGGAGGAGCTCCGCATTGCCCATCTTTCTGGACCTCTGGCTGTTCACGACCTCAACACCAGCTCCATATACACGGACAAACAGCCAGAGGTAGTCCACATCGTTGCACCGGTGAGAAATCTTTTTAAAATTTGTCCTCAGTTATCCAGAAACTATCAATTGTGAGAGTCTGAATTTTCTGTTCCCCCTAACCAGCTTTCTAATACTCTAAACTAATCCATTTTGAATTATAGGGAGAGCAAGTGCCAGCCACCAGAGGACGTCATCTGTCACGTGAAACGACGCAAGTTAAAGGAGCTGCTGCTGGGACGTCACTGGTAAGAATTGGTTCAGATTTCCCGTCGGATACTTCCTTTTGACTAACTCAAGCCATAGAACCATAGTAAAAAATGGATTCAAACAAGACAAAAAATCATTCAGTTAATGACGAAGGCCTTAACCTAGATTCCGAAATAAAAAACTAGGCTCAGATACCGGTCATAAATGAATTTCACTGTCAAAAATGTATTTGAAAAGCCCCTCTAATACAAGAGCCCCCAGAAGCGTGTTTGAAGCAATGGAAGGCCCTCTATTAGAAGTGCACCCTCTATTGGGAAAGTCCCTCTATTAGAAGACCCTCTCTATTAGACGAGCCCTGCAAACTGTGTATTTTCGCTGAAAAATAGTCAAAGTTTTTTACAGTAATTCTCGAAAAGTTTTTCTCGGATAAATAGAAGAGACCTCTAATATAAGAGCCCTCAAAAACTGCCCAAACAATAAAAGAAAATTCTCTTCAAATTCGATTCTTACGGTAGTATCACAGGATAAATGTGTCGGTTTTTCAGACCAAATCGGCGCTCAAAAAGACGGACCAGCCAGCTCCTGTTCCCCCACCAGGCAGGTACACTTTCCGGCGCGGACGAGACCCATCAGTCACGGAGCCACCATCCGAGAGAAGTCGTGTGTACAGCTGGCACGGTGCCTGACCTCTCCCACCAATATCTATGGCCACTTAAGCCAACTAATTACTCGCCACATTGTTTTATATGTTATTGCCTAAAACCGGTTTTCTAAGTACTATAGAAACCTGGTCCACATGTAATATAGATAGACTTTTTGCTTTATAGATGTTATAATCGATCCCAATAGTGATTGAATATTATTAATTCTGATTTGATTTCGTTGAATGAATAAGCATGAATGAATTGCTGTTTTCAGACTCTTGTTTTGAATTTAGAATAAAAACAAAAATCTGTTTAAATCAGATATAATATTGAATGGGAAAACAAAAAAAGTATTGAATTCAAAATTAATCATCTCAATTACTTTCAGTCGTCCCACCTTGATGGATGTTCTCCTTCTATTCAATTTATTTATTTTTGCATTTTCCGTGTCTCTATGTTTAGTTTTTATTTAAATCTAATCTATATATTGTTCTATTGTTTTTTGTTAAAAACTTTTCTCTTTTCATTTTACCAAAAGAACTTTGAGGAAACACTTCACATTTGTTTTTCAGATGTCTTTTTAGTTCGTATTTGTTCCACTGACTTTAGGAAATTTACATTGTTTTCTTTCTTTTTGACGTGAAAATTGTTGAAATCATTCGGCATCGGATGGAATGAAAGAAGGAGATCTATAACAATCGGAGATCTATTTTCTGGAGAAATGCAGAATTTTACTATTGATTGAATGGCATTCATTGATGTTCAGAATAGAGACCATACTTCTAAGAAAAAGCATGATGATAAATATAGAAATATACGATAATTTTCTGGATCAGGCAGTTGAATTTATGAGAAACTAATTTTCTCCTACTCATTTTTATTATTATAACAAACTTAATCAATCAAACACATAAAATTTAATTCTTAACAGGAGAAAATATAATAGTTTTGCGTATGAAAAGTAAAAAAAGATGGGATACAAGAAAAATGGACAAAAATTATTACAAGAGAATTAGAAAAGAGTTATAGAGAAATATGGAAGAAAAGCATAGGGACCAAAGGAAAACATAGGGAGTACTAGTCAGCTTGTAATTGTTGTCACCAATAAATTTATGAAAGTCGAGCATGTCCTCTTTGAATTGGTTTGCAGTGAACTCCGTAAAGAAATTGGTAGAAGAGACTGAAGTGGGTTGGTGGGAGGTTTGAACTATGAGAGCTTTGCTAAAAGGCCAGTAATGAAACCTAAATCGGACGGTGATCAAGTATTATGCGGACTAAAAACCCAAAATTGAAAAGAGAAGGTTTATCAGACAAAAAAAAAGAAATATCAGGTATTAAACTTCCAAAAAGTCATAAGCCGATAATTTAAAAGTTCCAGAATCCGTTTTCAAATCGAACTCATTTGTAGATTTTTCTCTAAAGAGACAAGAGTTTCATGAATGCTTTCCGATTTTAAGATATCCGCCATGTATTTATTAATCTTTGGCAGCGTTCATAGAGCCATTACAAGTATCTATACCCCATAGTGGCAAACGGCGAAGCTGTACGGATGAATCATACTTCTTTGCAACAAAAGAGCAATGACGTTCAGGGATAGATGTGTCATATTGGAAGTAGTTGAACAAGACACTGACAGAAGTTAAACCACCATGACGGCGGAATATAGGCAGAGAGAATTCTGATAGTGTGATAGTAGATTGATGGATTTTGAAGAGCAATCGAATATTCACTGGGCTCTTTGATCATGTGCCCATGACGTTGAAGAAACAAACGTCCTTTTTTTGCGATTTTAATGAAGACGCACAGGAATTTTCTCTTTTCTGAGAACAACAAGATCCATTTATTTCTACGAGCTGAAAAGGAGAACGATTGATAAAAGAAAGTTCATATTTGTGCTCACCTTTTCATACTAATCTCATGGTTTGATTGAAGCCGAAAACAGCGAAGAATCGCAGATTTCCATTTTGTCAGAATATGGATCATCGTTGCTCTCGCATGGCGAAGACATAATCTTCAAAGTTGATTCTAACACTTTGTGGGTTTTTTCAGAAGAGAATGCCCAGGCACTCATTGGCCAGGTACAAGACACTTTTGAATACAATAAAAGAAAAGCTAGTTTTTTTTTTCTGTTTTTCAACAGTCAAGGATCTCTTCCTCTCGAACTGAAACAGAAATTTGTTTTCAATTAACTTTATTCTAATAAAACCGGTTATAAAGCTCGTTAGAATCGAATATTAAACAAAGAGATCATAATGAATTAAGAGATCAACATACGGCAAGATAGATGAAAATGAAAAGTTATCCAGCTGGAGCATAACGTGGAACTCTTCGGATATGAACATACGGACGTGGTGGTGGGGAATATGACTCAGCTTCACTCATCATTTGAAGATTTTCAGTGAATGCAAGGAAGAGTGCAAGATAGGCGAGGTACTATAAAATTGGAAAAGTGGTAAATGTTTTTATTCGAATCTATTAAAGAAGATCGAATTCTTGTTTGTCAATAAGCTTTTATCAAAATCATGAGAGAATTGATTGAAAAAGTCTTACCAAAGAAAATCTTGATTCATCACTCAAAGAAATGAAGGCAACACGTAGAATAGCTAAGAAAGTTGAAGAGAAAATCAAGATGCATGTCTGAAATTTCAATCGATTGAGTAATCACTAAATTAAATTTCTCACCTTATAATAATTCCTTCTTAGATCATAATAAGTTTCATTAACATTTACTCGAGCTTTTCGATACGAAAGAACATATGTGAACATGAGAGCAGATAATAATGAAACGGACATGAGACCATCCAAAACCACGTGAGAAAGCATGGAAAATGCAGCGATCGTCTGAAAATTGTTCTATTTGAGGGGGAGAGAAAAAATGTGGATTGTTGTTTAGCGAAAAGAATGAAAAAGATGGAGATGAAATATCAAATTGAGAACACATTCCGATCACAAAATATGACGAAATGAATGTAACTTGTAGTCTTATATCCAAAGGGAAATACCTATGATTTCTCGAAACGCTCTTTTTTTTTTACTTAAATAATCAACGATTTGTGATCATTTCTGATTTTTTGAACTTTTAAAACCTTCTTTGTTACCCTGATAAAAATACACGTAGTTAGAATTGGGTAGTTTGCAAAAGTCATTCAAAGGCAGTAAAAAGAAATGAGACGAAACTAACTAGATATCTTGACCAGTCTCGAAAAATCGTTATATGTAGTTTTTCTATTATTTGTTAGCTGAATCGAGTATCAAAAATGATCAATTCAGCCAATACGAATCCATAATGTTTTCTCTTGAATTCGGCCAAGTTGAACTGAATCCGCCTTTGTACGAAAGATGGGTTAAACTTTAGAAATACAAGGTCACATCTTCAAAGAAAAAAAATGGAATGGAAAGAAATACTCCTCAAGAAGTTATTTAAGCTTCTTCGGAAGCTTGGTTGTAGCTGTTTATTCATGTTTTTTGAAGACTCACCAATGAATATTTCTTGAGTGTGACACTCAAAGGTTTCTGTTTTTCAACTGTGTCTCTTCGTCTCCATCGCAATTCTTCTTGATAGTAATCGTTCATATTCCCTGGAAATAAAAGTGATCTAACGTTTCAGAAATAACTTTTTAGAGTTATGACCAATTCGAAATTAAAGACGAGACGGTCTCGAATGTTCTTCAATAGGATTTAAAGAAACATAATTGAAGAATGAACAGGAAAAAGGAGTGTGAGAAAGGAAACAAGTTTACAAATTGAAGTGGACAAACCATTTTGTACCGATCGAAATTGTGAGACGAAGGACAGTGTGTGTCGAACAAAAGGAGAAAAAAGAAAGAAGAAAAAAAATGGTCGAAAAAATAAACAAGACACTTTTTTGTTGATGGTTATGTACCTCTGTGGGTGATGAGAAGAAAGAGGGGAAATCGATTCTTGACGAAAACAGAGTGACCTTTGTTTCAAGAAAAAATGAAAGAAATATTTTTTGTCTAGACGGTCTGTTATAACTGACTGATATCGAATCTGCCTTTTCATTTCTCAAGAAAAGAAAGACTTGAAATCTTTTAGATATCACATACACAGTATTCACAATGTTAGAGCAAATAAAATAGGCCTTCACTAAACGAGAACATATCTTAATTTTTTGAAAAATAACTGAATCAAGTTTTCTTGTTTGCTCTTTCCCTATTGAAGCTTGAAGTTTACTATTCTCTATTAGAAATTGCACCTCGACTTGAACTATTCAGTAAGTCAGAAACTAATTCATTAAAAATACCCTTTTTTTTAACTGAAAATCCAAAGCAAATAATCTTCGCCAACAAGAAAATAAACTGCTCAAAACTGCTGAAATGTCAATGCAAAGAGAAATTGAAAGCTTTCAAATGAAGAAAGATTGAAAGAATGAGAGATTCTGAGAAAACGTATAAAGGTCGCATGAAAAACATACTAATATATATGTAGAGAGGGAAACACGAGATGAGTTCATTCATTTGCATTATTAACAGAAGGAAGTTTTTTGAATAAGAATGATGTTTTTGATGTATTCTTTAACTAAAAACACATTCAACTCGTGACTGAAATGTCTTCTATTTCAACGATGAATTCAGTTTTTAGATGATCCAAATAATGTTGCGAAACCATTTGAATACACGGTAACTGATGCATGCCAAAGTGAAGAAAAAAGAGAAAAGAAGAGAAAGAAATCGAGAGAACGATCGTATTTCCAGATAACTATTGACTGTTTCGAATGGCAAAAAAGTGTAAAGTAAAGTAAAGAAAAAAGAGAAAAAAAACGATGTATAGGAAAATGGAAGGTAGTAATGAGGTAGAAATGGATAAATTACAAAAAAAGCGATGTGAAGAGAATGAAATTAGTGTAAAAAGAACTTTGAAGCATCAAACTTCCAACTTAGAATGTCCTCCTACGAATGTCATGCCTTTAGTTGATTCAAGTTGTTAATATAAAAAGAAGAGGAATAAGAATCGGTAGAAACATAACTCTGCCCAAAATGAGATTTTGATTCACAGAAGAACACAAATTTTCTCATAATTGTCATGTTGCGTTGTTGTAGAAAAAGGTAGAGTTGCTAAAAGAGACACAGACAAAAAAAAGAGGTGAGTTCCGGATTATAATTGCTTATGGATTTCTCCTCATTCTCACTTGAGTTTAGATATAGCACGTGTTTTAAGTGACAAAATATAATGTTTTTTAAAAAAGAAATCAGATGTAAAAGCAGGAAGATGTTCCAAATCATAAACTCAAGAGATGGGTCATTGAATCAATTCGTTCATACGCCCTATAAATTGTGAAGAAATAAACGAAATGCGACTAGCCTATTGGAAAAGAAATACTCTAATACGAAGGTGTTCAAGAAGATCTCATCAACCCTCAATTTCAGTATTCCATCATTGTAACAAGACTTGTGTTAAAGAAAATATAATTTTGTTTCGAAGAAGATAATCATCGTTTCCATAAACTGAAAAATGTAAACTGATACATATTGATTGATGCTGCGTTTATTTGAAAGTTATAAACAGAGAGAAAAAACATAAACAGAATGAAAGTAAACCACAAGAAAAAAAAGAAGCATTTGACACCGGCAGTCGCAATCAAAACAGCGACACAAAGTCAACTGGTTCATCGTCCGACCAAAACGATTACATTTCTTTCCTTTTCTAGTCACAGCTTACTTACTTATGACTATTACCGTAAAAAATGTATTAGAAGGGCATCTTTAATAGGTGTGAGCCTCTAAAAGAAGGACGTCCTGGGAGTATGGTTGAAAAATAGAAGGACAGCTTCAAATAGAAGCACACCTGTAATAGAACGACACCGAAATAGAGCGGTTAAGAATAGAAGGAAATGTCCCTCTATTAAAGTTTTCACGGTATCCTTTAAGGTATTTGTTATTCGTTTACTTTTCAATCTGATCTGTTTTTCTGAACTCTCGACTAAAGTTCGATTCTCGTTTTCTCACTGCTACCGTAACCCTATTACTACCGTAAATACCACCGGTTTACACACCTAATCTTTCCTGCTAACGTTAGCAATACGTCGAGAAGAAGGAGAAGATGAGGTACTTTATGTGTGTGAATGGGATAATCGACACGGTGGGTGGCCTATGAGGAAACCGCAATCAAGTAGGCGGGAAGTTTTCAGGTCAATGAATCGTGCATTTATTCGAACTCGGAGTGCACTTTTGGAGTTATTGAGCCAGAGTTAAAGGGTTATATGGAATCTTGGATTATTAGGTCCAGTTATTATAGCATGTCGGGACTAGTGCAATCTCCAACATAATTGCGATGGTCTAGACAGTTGGGTTGTAATTTTCTCAGAATAAATATGCTTTTTGAAGTTATCAAATGAGGAAAACTTGAGTTGAAGCTCTTATTCATAAACACACAAGGTCTCTGTATGACAACTCAATTCCTCTGAAATAGTCAATTCGAAACTCTATCTCAGCTAGAATGCAAGGATTGAAAAAGACATTCACTAGTTGCGCATCGATGACAGAATGGCATTGAAATCTTCTTGATACTATACAAAACAGCTGAAAATTAAAAACAAATTAGAACTTCTCGAAAAGCATCTTTATTGCAATTCGCTTGTTTCCCAGTAATCTAGAAGCTTTCGTCAACACGGAATTACATTACAATCCATAACTCTCATGAGCCTTCTCTAGTTCGGATATAGATATTCCATAACACGATGAGAACAATGTTGAAGGTTTCTTGTGAGCGTTCTAAAAGCACTTCACTCCTACTAAAATACAAGTTCATACCCGAACCTTTTCCTCTTTTCTGACTATTAGACATCTTGCTTCCCTTATCTCATAAAACCAAATGACCACCCATTTGTCGATCTCCTTCTATCTGTCTCAAGTGTTATACGTCTCTTGATTAGAGAGCCTTCTCGTATCGTCCTGTAACTTACGCAAACAACACGGCCCGCCTCCTTAAATAGAGTAGTCCACCGTCGGCATGTTTGAGCCGTGTTCCGGCCAGCCACTCGACTGATACACTCTTACCGATTTCCGTGTTTGTTCGAGATTAGCTCTCTCATTCACTACTACACCGACTTTTCCTCTTCTTGACCCCTCTTATATTCGAATTATTTGTCGAGATGATACTCTTTTGATCAACAATTACTATATGTTGACTTGTAGCTCTTCAATTACGGCACACTCGAAGTTTTGTCTGATAGACAGCTTTATAAACATCACAGAATACAAAAAGTGAGCAAAGACTCATTTCAGGATCAAGAGGATAAGAGTCAGGTGGCAGATATCTGCAAAATACAACAGTGGAGAAAGAAAAGAGATTGAAAGAGTGATAGATGAATGGGTCAAAAGTTCTGGAGCTGATTTGAGTTCGTGAACTTTCGGAACTTTTCAATGGAAAAGTATTTCTTGTGGATGTCTTTGAACATATACACTTATTCGTGGCGATAAAAATTCTTATCGAGTTTATAAAATCAATCGACCCAATTTTAGATTTGTGGATATTTTTGATAAGCTTGTCGTTTCGAAACTCTAATTATCTGGGCTTCCCTGCGTCTCTATTTAAAAATTGTCTTGATTTCTTGTTCGCCACTGCTGATCTCGAAATACACTCATCTCATCCATAGCTCTACAGTCCGTCTGACCACTCTTTTCTCCTGTATTCTTCATCTCCTTCTTTTCTGTTTGTCTTCTTAGACCGGGCGCCTTTTCGACCGTTTTTCTCAATTCGTTTGTCACCATTCCAGACGTGACAAGATTCCCACCTGACTACTATACGGTCGCCGAGAAAGCAAAAGTCGGTCGAAAAGAGTGACAAAATGAAGAGATAGAAACAGAGAACAAGCGAGTTTGTCCAATCGGGATACTGTAAGAGAGAGAGAGAGAGAGGGAAGAAAACATTCTTCAAAAATTGATTTTTCTTGAAAATTGAGAACCTGTAATCTCTATCAATTCGACTATAGTTTCCGCATTGCTAAATAGTAACCGAGTTTTATGATATCACCTTCAATTTCCATAGAATATATCCTTCACTTGGAACGAATCTTATATTATTCTTAATGTAGAGAACCCTGAAATAACATGGATCTCTCATAAATAAATAATACTTCTGCAATCAAATCAAGCTCCAAATTGTTGGCACCTGCGTTAGCATAACTTATGGGATAACTTTGTTGTTTTCAATCAAGCAGGACATTCTCATTTTGTGTCTGGTTTCCATATAAGCCCGCAACGAGGTTTTTCATTCCATAAATATACGAATAAAGTTAAAAACCTCAGAGTCATCAACATACTTGATAGCTAAATAAGTTCATCCTTCTCATTCGCCTAGATGTACTCTTAGAAGTTTATTTCAGTACTGCTAACGAACTTCTGAACATGAATTAGGAGATTAGTAGTTCAAGAATTTCTAATGATATGAACTTGATGTTTTGCCTTCTAATGGTCACCCAAAGATATATTGTTGAAATAACAAAGTTTGTACAATGTGAAGCTACGGCTATTCTATATATTTTGAAATAGTTTTCAATATTTGAAGGTTAATTTCTCGGGCTGCTATAAAAACTGAAATGTTTTTCTGACATTTTGGTACCAGTTCTTCAATATGTATAACATCTGTTCCTCTCTCGAAACAATAAAATTCCAGTTTTCCGCAACAAAATTCGAATTGAATTTGAATATTTCTCTGGCGTCTCTACAATTGAAAAGTATACTCAAACCTGCAAATGCAAATGTATTGGTCTATTCGTTATCACTTCTCTGTCTGTCCTGATTCATTGATAACTTGTCATCATTGTCAGTTGTGCTGTATTATACCCATTCAATACAATCATTCTCTTCTTTTCATATTATTTTTCTTCTATAAATGTGCATTGAGCTTTTAAAGAGAGAAATGGGCGGAGAAAGCGAAGAAGAAACCTTCATTTCATTATAATTGCCAGGTGTCCAGTCCGTCTTCTAGTCTCTCAAATGATCAATGATTACGTTTTTCAATAGAAATGCGTTATGATTTTACGTACTAAGAAAAGGAGAAAAATAGAGAAAAGTCTGGTTTGTCTCATTTCTAATCGACATCATATCTCACTTGTTTTTGATGATCTGTTGAAACTTTACTATCGTTTTTTTTTTTCATTTGATTTCGGACATTTGTTTAATACCGACAGATCTCTTTTTTTGGGAGATTTAAAATTGGAAAAAAAGATGAAAACGTATTTCAAATAGTTAAACTTTGATTTTTAATTGCTTACAGTCTCATTTATTTCTTCAAATTTCATCAACTTCTAATTATTCAAAATGTACGCATGTTCTTTTCATTTCTGTTCTATTTGCTCATCTACAAAAGCACTGTAAGTGGTCGCCCGAAGATCCGCCCTTTCTCTCCCACTCACTCCGCCCCCTTCATTGCTCTCTGAGCACACGAGTACACCGGCTCTTCGTCATTCCTATTCGGCTACTGTCGTATTCTGTGGTGACCGATGTCCAGCGTCTTACCTGTTCAATATTTAGACTGATTCATAAAGAGATCTAATACTGTCAGGTAATGACGCTGGATTATCTAGTCGCTTGTTGTTCAAAAAGTGTAAGTGTAAACTACAATTTTATTATCTATTATTACCAGTGAGACGAAAAAGCAACAGATTTAAGATTGGTACAACTGATAATCTGTTTCTCATATCGATAAAACAGAACGATTTGATGATGGAAATTGAAAAAAATAACATGATACCAAAGAAACACCCTATTAGTTAAACATGATAGGAAGTACATTAGAAACAAATAAGCCTATGTTTAGAAATTTACTTCTTGCTTTTCTTCATTTTTTTGTTGTTAGCTTGCTTTCCAGCGGTGACCCAGCCGTCATCTTCCTGAAAAATATATATTTTCCTATGAGAAATTGTGAGAGAAAAGTGGAATAGAAGAAGGGTATGTGTACATTTGGCTAGTTTGCCTCTACAAAAATAAACACGTGTATTTGATGTTACGTGCTTCTTATCACCAGACAGATGCTTGGCGCAGAGCCAACAAGTAACGCTAGTCATCCCTACCTGCTCAGTTTCTTTCTCCTGCCGCTGCCTCTGAATTTCCATTCTTTCCCGTTTCTCCTTCACATCATCGTGAGAGAGAGCTGGAGCTGAAGCAAATGAAATCTCTTCAGACTTTTGATTTGGAAATCCAAGCCCAGGCGGTGGTGTCAGAACAACATTTTCCAATCCAGGAGGCGCATTAGAGACTGGAGTCTGAAAAATTATAATTATAACACGTCTTCAGGACCTCAAGTTACCTGATTGTTAGGGGAATTCATACCAAACATTCCAGAGAGTGAGAACGACGAGAACATTGTTGTCATAGAAGGCAACCTTGGCATATTCCATAACTGCAAACCTCCAAAACTCATTAATGATTTCCAGCATATTATTTACCGCGTCCAATTTTTCTTGGTATGAATCCTTCACAGAGTTAGAAGATTCAGGTACAGGTTTCTCAGACTGCGGAGTTTCACGAACTTCGGCAGTCGAGCCTGATGAAGCCTCAGCCGAAACAGAAGATGGAACAGGTGCCGCTTGTTTCGCCGAAACTGATGGCTCGGTCTTGTTTTTGTTTTTCTAAAATAACTTATTTTTGTGTTTGAAGAATATTTGAAATTAACTTTGTTCTTTTTTTGGTTCGTCAAAGGCTTTGGAACTTCTGCTGTATTCTTTGGAACTATCCATTCCGGACTTTCCGGTTCAGTAGGAATGTTGTTAGATGGAGATGGTGTCTCTGATCTATAAAATTGAGTTAAATGCCATATCTTAACAGATTGAATGAACAGTTATTGAACAAAAGTTACCTGGGCGTATCAACTAGAACCTCCGCAACATTTTTCTCAGTCATATTTTTTGAAGCAGCAGCGATTTTTGCTTGAATTTCCGCTTTTCTCCGGAACCATTCCTTTCTCTCCTGTTTGTTTTTCTCTTCCAATGCTTCTTTAGATAATGGTATTTCCTGCCACGTGTCTGCTTGAGCGGTCACAGGTGTAACATCCGGAGCGGGTCCGAGTGAAGACCACACCTCAGTTTTCGGAACAGATATTTTATCCTTTTTCTTTTTCTGGTTTTGAGTTGCTTTTGAATAGTTAGCTGGTACAGAAACACTCGAAATCACACCAGATGATTTCTGAAAGAAAACAATTTTCAGAAATGTATGAACGACTGTCTGCCGACTTACTATTTTACTATTTTTGCTGTTCAGCCAAGAACTGTTAGCAGGGCCCACAGGTGCAGAAGCGGCTGGTAATGACGGAAAGTCGAACATTCCCGGAGCAGGACCTGAAGCCGAAGGGGCACTCGTTTTCTGTTCGGCTCTTTGAACAATCTGTATGTTTGATTTCGCGGTGGGAGCTACTCGATCATCAACCGTGTCGAAACGAAGAAGCGAGTTGTTAACCTTGACAACCGTTTGCGGAACATCTCTTCTCTGTAGATAATCATCTTCCTCAGTTCTAGCAGTTTGTTGTCGAGAAGACGATTGTTTTGTTTTTTGTTGAGTAGATGCAGGTGGAGGCGGTTCGCGTTTTCTCACAAGTGGTGGAACTTTGATTCGTAAAGGAGGAACCGTTGAAGAAGAAGTTTCACCCAGAGATGGAAAATGATCAACAACTACTGGAGAAACTGCAGGAGCAGGCGTTTTATTGACTTTATTCAATCGTGGGAATTCCGATGAACGTATGCTGGGCTAAAAGTTAAATGAAAAAAGTGAGAAGTGATTGCATCCAATCAAAAAGAGGTAGAAGTTCAGGATTAAAACCCAAACTCCGATCTCACTATCGGTTTCGAATTTAAGCTTACCGGAGGTGCTTGTGGAGCCAAACTTGGAAACTCCTGTTGACTAGGAGTAAATGCCGATTTTGTACTAGTGAAAACTCCCTTGCTTTGAGCCGATCGAACTGTCGTAAACTCACTAGGATCACTTTGAGGATTAGTTTCCACTTGTCTAGGAATTACAGCAATTCGCTCTCTTGGAATAGGCGGAGGTGGAGGCTCGTTATAACGAATGGGTCTTCCTCTTCAAAAATTCGTTATAATCTAGGTTTTTCTTAATTTCTCATACCTTCCCAATGATCTGTTAGGATCTGGAGCTCTTTGACCATGACCGAAGCCTAACTCAATAAGATTTCTTCTTTCAGAGTGTTCATTTGTTCTGTGCAAGTCTAATTCAAATTTAGTAGCAAATGCTATTCCCATTTGTTTGCATTCTTCTGTTTCGCATATGTAATGTTGTTCCTTGTAATGTTTTTTGAGCTCATCATGCTTTCTATAAAAATGAATAAACTTGTGAAAATACCGATGCGAACGTACCCAAAAAAGACATTTGTCATAGTGCCATTAGACTCGCAGAACTGACAGAAAAAGTGTTCTTTTCGTAGATGACGGTACCGATTCTCTTCATCCAAGAATTTTTGCTCACAGAAAAGGCACTGAGGATGACCTTTGAAGCTTTTATCATCGTAATCTCCTTCTCTAATATGTCGTTGAAGTTGTTCCCTAGTGTATGTTTTTCTTTCTCTTGAGAACAAATTCAAATTGTCTGTGCATATGCTGCAATACGATTGCTGATGCCGATCAGACATATGTTGACGAAGAGACATGAATGAAGGGAACTCGACCCGGTCGCCATCATCGCTGTAATTTTCGAAGTGAGGTGGTCACTCTAGGATTTAGACGAACTCTTTACAGATTTTACAAACGTGAGCCAAATATTTTTCATACTTGGTACCCGAAATTTTGTTGCTGAAACGAATTCCGAAGCGATCTTCATCAGGATGCCCTATTTTTTTGAACGAAAGAGTGACATTAGCGAGATCTTCAGCGACTGTACAAAACGAGAGGATATCAATATCTGCGCGGCACACTGGACAAGTTTTTGAGTTTCCCAATACACGCATCCGAATAACACACTCTGCACAGACTGGATGTCGACAGGAACCGATCTTGAATGGATAATTCAATAAAATAAGAAGTCAGGGATAAATCTCACTCCAAAAACGTCGTTTTGTTTGCAGCAAATATCACAATCATTTTTTGTCGGCCCACAAGGTATGTCGGAGAAATTATTCTGAAAATAAACAGTTAAATAAAAATCAATTGTTTCAACTCACATGTGCTGCTGAAATCATTCTATCATATTTTTTCATATCGACTTTCGTAGGCATCTTAGATGATAAATTTTGACGAGAAGAATTCGGTGGTCTTCTCGACGAGTTGTTGTTTGTACTAGGGCCTCAAATACTCTGATTAAATCAAGTGATTGAACGGAACTTTTACCTCCTGTGCCTCGATTTCCACTGGAACGTTGGCTGCGACCTTTTCCTTGATTCTGAATTGAAATATAAGAGTGTCAAATATCTTTTTCTGAATTTACAACATTTTTTCATTAAAAACATATTCTCCGATTCGCAGCCAAGAAATTATGGAAGCGGTAAAAATCACTCACGTTCTTCTTCCCTTCATCCGGTTTGTATCCTTCATCTGCGTCGTCGGGCATATTTAGAGGCTTCTGAACAATATATCTCATAACTTTTAACAGTGAAATGTAAGAAAAAATTATTGAAAAGGGTCTAAGTATTAAAGAAATGATTGCACAACATTAGGACAGCATTGCAGTTCTGGTTTCACAATAGGGCGCACTTTCTAGTGTTTGCGAACATCATTTCGACTTTTTTCAATACTAAGTATGCATATCGGAAACTTCGAAATGACGTGATTCATTGAATTTTTTGATAACAGATAGACTTGGGAACAGTGAGCAGCAAATCGAGATTAAAGGCGAGAAACTCAGAAGTTACATCAATTTTTTGAATAATGGAAGGGGGATTTTAAACAAAAAACAAAACCAAAGCTTATTTTTGGCTGTTTTTTGTTGCAACTTTTGGATCCCATAAACATTGCTTTTCAATGGAACAGACTCCCGAGCAGCGTTTAGGGTCTCGCGCCGGTAGAAATCTTACTGTAATTAGCTAAAAATTTTCCGCATTTAAATGCATTTTTTTTTCAGATTTTCGGACTCTCGGACTTAACAATAGAGCTCGTAAATAGATTATATTGATTTAAAAAATCATTAAAGATAATTTGCAAGTTTCTTTTGCCGAAAAGCGTACTGCTTTCTGCGCAGTAGTGGGTTTTGATAGCTGTGAGGCCTAAAATCCTAAAATGTATAACGTTTATGCTATTTCGCTACTTGGGTAAAGCGTTATTCCTATTTTCAATTTTCAGAATTTACTCCAGCCAACACCAACTATGGAAGAAATCAGTAATCCAATTGAAGATCTGAAAAATGAATGACATACAATTTTTCAGACATCAACAGTGCTGAAGGGGCTAAGATATTCAGCCTTTTGAAAGACATCTTAATCGAGAATCCTCAAAGCTTGAAGCTTACAGATGAGGAGGTGAAAAGTGTCAAAAACCTGGTGAGGATCATTCACGTGTTTTTCTAGATTTTTACTAGTTACAGATAAAATGTGCTAGTACCAAAATTCAGGAGGTAAAGGATTTTAGAGCTATACAGAAAGCTGAGTTCGAAAAAGAACAAAAGAGAATATTGGAGGAAGAGAAGGAGAGAAATCGTCTCGCTGAAGAAAAAGCACAGATTGAGCTCGAAAGTATCAGACAACGACTCGAGCAGCCGATACTGGCTGACCCACCGGTATATCATTACATTAGAAAAAAGTGCGTTGCAATTATCATTATAGATCTCTCCCATTTTCTCAACATCAGGAGAACCTCTTGAACGAATGTTTAACAATGAAACCAATGAGGTTTCCACATTCGACTATGATTCTGATGTTCTTCAAGCAAGTGGTAACGAACCATCCGTTGATTATTTGTCATTCATTAAAGAAGATGGTGCATGTTAGTTCATAAGCAACTGTTCTCCAATAAACTTATAATTTCAGATTTGGTTCTCTTAAATGGCGAAGTTTCAGAGAACTTGTCTACTTTACTACGCGATAATGGACTTAGTTACCCTCTGGGAGTGGCATATGATGAAAAATTGAATATTTGGCTCGTTTGTGACAAAAAACTGAGCAAAATATTTTTGCTAGATATTGAAAAAGACCAAGTTATTGTCTGTGATGGAGTGAATGATCCGACTGCTGTCACCATTTATACTGAAGGACATAATGCCGCTGTTCTCTGCTCTGACGGTAATCGCCGTCCCCAGATCTTCATTTACCACTACAACAAAACAACGCCCTACCTGCAGACATTTGCAACTCATGCCATAGACTTATACGACATGAAATTCGAATTGAGAGGTCTGGCAAAATCGTCCTCTGGAAATATACTGTCCCTCGAAAGTGGTCCAAAGGCAAAGAGACTTCGCGTCTTCAATAAAGAACTTGGTGGGAAGGGTTTTGAGATCAAAGGAGCACAAAGTCCAAGTTTCATCGCTACTTATCGCTCGACTGTTGCCATTTCTGATCTTCGTGTCAACAAAGTGTTCATCATCAATCTTGACGACAGGAATTGGGAAAGAATTGAGTTCAATATTACTCATATTATCGAATCTGTAGGTTTTTTTTTTGGAAAGAATAACGGCGTAATCGTTTGTACAGAAAGTTTCATTTGGCTTCAATATGGGATGCGTATTAATTCGCGCTTTTAAGAGAATGTCTTCAGAATGCTTTCTATCGCTCTGGTTAAACTTCTGAAAAGTACTAATTTGTTATTAATTCAGCCACAACAACATGCTCCGTTGGAGCAGCTCGCCAATGCAAGTGGATTCGCGTTTGTCTCTGGTATGCAGTTTGATGTTAATGGTTTCCTGCTCATCGGTGATGCCAAAGGACATTCGTTAAAAGTGAGTATGACAGAAACAGAATGAAAACTGAATACCTATTTTCATCTTTCCAGCTCTATGACACAGAATATGCTTTCTTGCATCGAATCTCGAGCGATTTCTTCTTGCCATATGTTTCCTCCTTCCATATCAACCGCCGCGGCGAATGCGTATTGCTAGATGTTCAAGGAAAACAAAAGCTACATTGGGTCAAGATGTCCTCAATCCCTGAAATGCTACCATGGGTTGCATCAAATGGAAAACAAACTAGACGACCGGATTATCCCACAAAATCAAAAAGAGGCGGTATTCAGAGTCGAAATAATTAATCTCGATTTTTCATGTTTTTAAACTTAATATGCTCCTTGTTAATATCAATTTCTCAATTTTATTCATCTTCTCCCATCCATACGAGTCTTTATTTTACGTGCTTCCCCGCCCTCTCCACATAAAGAAATAGTTGAGCAGTCCCACACTGATCTAAACGATGGTTTTACCATCTCTTTTATATTGTCAGAGTTTGAATGTTTTTCAGATAAATGCCAGTATTTTCAGTCCGTTTAAATTTCTTTCAAGTGTCATGTATCCAAAAAAAAATAATCAGGCTTTAGTCTGTAATGAACATAAATTCTAGAGAATGTGGATCTCAGCGAAAGGTAAACTTTATTTCGAGTTGAAGCCCATAAAAAACGTCAATCTCAGAAATACCCGTAAGCGAGATAAATTCTGTTACTAAAGTATTATTTAATCTTAGCTAGGATTTCAGCTTTGGTCAGTCTCTTCGTCGTCTTTTTCTTGATAGGAACGGCTTCAAACTGTGGACTGTAGATCTTTCGAAGCTTAGTTGGTGGTGGGGAAGGCGAATCACGTTTTACGAGATCCTCGTCACACTGAAAGAATGAGCCAATTTTCTGATTACTCAAGAAAATCAAAGTTCTTTTTTATGATGCTCATAAAACTTCAAGCCGCCTGCTTGAGTCAATGAGTTACCTTGGCTCTTCTTTCTCGTCCTATTGCTCGATATCTTCCATTTTCGAAACAGAGCTCTGTAATAGTTGATCTATGAGAAAGACATTATTAATCTGAGCTAACCTTTCTCATGTAACTCCTCGTGCTTAATCTTAGCCGAGACCTGCCGAAACAACATTTTGCACACCGAGCACGATAATTCTTTGAGTTTATGTTCAAGGCGCACGTGCTCATTGAGATCCTGAATACAAATAAATGTGAGATTGGACAAATGGTTTGCACTCAAACTTTTCTGAGTTTGAATTTCAATCCATTGCATTCATCGTATGGGCATGCTTTTTCTTCTTGGTTGTGCTCTTTTTTATGCTTTTGTAATGCAGTTTCCGTGAGGAACTGTTCATTACATTTAGAACACTCGAAAGAATCCAAGTGTTCGCTAAAGATTAACAATTATTGTTGAAAAAAAAACATTTTCATTTCTTACTCATGTTCGTATAGCATGTGTTCAGCAAGGACAGATGCTGCAGAGTAGATCTTCCCACATATATTGCACTTGCTTGAAGGGCTCGCTTTGTGCAAAATTTTGCAGCCCATATGGTACTGGAAAATAAACACTCTTCTTTTTTTTGCAGATATTACTAACCTGAACAAAGTGATTCTGCAAATTGTGTTTAAGAGTGAACATACGGTCACACTCATCACACTGATACTCCTTGTGTCTAAAACGACGAAACCTGCAAATGTAATTTCCATTTTTCTGGATAACTGTCAATCATGTCTTACTTCTGTCTACCCGCGTTTTTATTTGGTTCTGCCATTGCTTGATCATCACTGTCCTCAAACTCTCCCGCACTCATGTAGTCAAATTCATCCGGTGGCTGAAATTAGTTCGTCAGTCAAATGGGTGCTGGAGAACTCTCACATGAAAGCTGGATGACTCTCCCTTTTGCAACGATAACTCCTCATCTCGATCATGACGATCTTCTTTGAATTTGATATCTAAAAGCAAAGACAAAAAAGTAAATAAAAAAGGATCGAGCGATCTGGAAATTGCTGTGGAACCAACAAAATTATCTCTCGCATGGCTGCTTCCTTTTATTTTCCGAGAAGATGAGCTTCTTCTCCATGTCCTACCCGTTTCCTACTATGTGAAACTTAAATCGCTCTTTCCCCTATTCCCAACCTTTTTTTCGAACTTTCTTCTTTTCTCATACCCATCTTCATCATGACTGACCTTTAGATTCCAAGGACGAGTTGATTGCTTCGTCGGAACTTTTCGACAGGTAATTGTCCAGCAACAAAGTCTCGCCTTGTATCTGCAGATCCGTTTTGTTTTCCTTTATTTCCATGTTGAAATGATTGCCCCCCGCCCGAATTTCTCATTATTCGTTGGATTTTAATGTGGCTTTTCGAGTTCACGTGAAACATTTTGAAATTTCAATAATTTTCTTTGAGTTCACGCTTTTCTCTCACACCAATGCTGCGCCAACCGGGCGCTTGACACACCCTCCGTGCTAGCCCAGTTTCTGATGACGTCACACTTTTATGTCAATAAATCTGTTAAAACTTGAATTCCAACGTATTATCAGGCGCTGAGCTGATTGAAATAACCTATTCCGCATATTTTATTGATTGGCACAGGGTCATATTGGAATTTTTATCACCTCAACAACGTTAATCTATGAAAACGCGTTTTCTTGTTACTTATCAGTTTCTGTTTCAGAACCGTGGTTATCAAAATGAACGACTAGCGAAATGAGCACAAACACTAATGATATCGATGTGACTCTTGTCGATTATTTTGCCGTTGCCGGTTACGATCCAGATATCGGACTTGTGGTAAAAATAATTTAAACAAACCATAAATAATTTATTGGGACAAGTTATGAAAAAGGATTCAGCTTTTTCAGTTGCTTGAAAAACAATGCAAAAAAAACGTTTTAAAAATAAACAGTAAAACATATCCGGAACAGTATTATTGAAATGAAAATTCTTGATACTTGAGCAACATAATTAACCAAAAGTCCTTCTGCAGGTTGATACCAAATATGACCCGAGCCACTCCTTCGGCGAATCACCTGGAAGTTCCACTCCACAATTTCGACCTCCTCTCCAGCGATCATTCGTGGCCAGGATAATTCACCACTTTCCTCAACGGAGACCGGGAAACCCATTTTCTGACGACATACTACACGTAAGGAGTGATTCAAACTCTTTCACTCAATTTCTGTTTTTCAGTTGTGCATGCCGAGAGGGCTCCGATTTTATACAGAGAAAGATGTTCCTAAAAAGCCGATGATTCACACATTTGCAAATATAAAAGAAGATGGATCACGAATCAATGGTAGTGCAATTACGTTTTATGAAGAAGTAAAAGATGTATCAATTTGCGAGGCTATGGCTCAACTCCAACAAGATCATGTCAGAGAGATCACTGCCCGGCATAATGGAATTGTTGAAAAACATCCAAGAGTTCATCACCCACCGGGAACTGTTTCAGGTTCCAAAAATTTTCGAAAATTTCCGAAGCAATAGTTTTTTTAAGGAGGAACCCACACTTTGCCTAGAAATCGAAGAGATCGAACCAAGAGGATATCATACTATGAAGGCGGAGGACATAACTTGTTGTACATGTAAGTTGTTAATCGTTCATAACTATTTGGAAAGTGAAATAGAAAACAGCTGCTTCATACTCGCTCATTTCTGAAAACTGTTTGTTTTGATGAAGAATGTTTTCAACTGTTCAATTTCGTGCATAAGTTCAGCACTATTAAAGATAACAATGCAAGTCATAAATTAGCAGCAATTCTGTTGTAATTGATGGCACTGTGTAGAACGATTTTCTCCGTTTTTTTTTCGCATATCATTCGATCTTAAAATTCCAGGTCTCGTACTATTTGTGTGCTCTCGCGACTTCCTCTTGTCAATTCAACTCGCGCTCTTCTAACTGCTCTGCATCAAATACTTGCTTCTCCTACATCTCCTCACCTTCCTCTAGAATCATATATTTATTGGTGTCTTTACGAAGTTCCCTTGCCGTCTCCGAGTATGACTCTTAAAGTGAGTGTTCCTCATTTTCCTTCGAATTCAAACAACACACATATTCAGATACCTCTTCTGGATACCACTCTCGTTGTTCAACGCCCAGGTCCAAAAGAGCTTCCATTTTTTGACGACTCGATAGGAAGCATCTTCGACTATCTACCCGTTGAGAAATTTTTGAGACTATTCTCCTGCTTTCTCCTTGAACATCAGATACTTCTTTGTTCAAAGGATCTGTCTCGATTGATGACAGTTTGTGAATCGCTATTAGCTCTTTCTTTCCCGTTTCGATGGCAGATGACTTATGCCCCCGTGCTTCCTTATTCGAAACTTGATTTTTTCGAAGCACCAGTACCGTATGTCATGGGTTGGTATTATGAAGATACTGTGCCAGAGGAGTTGTTCCAAAGTAATGTATGCGTCGTTGATTTGGATACCGGAAGATCTGAACTGCCAGAAGATGTGCCTGTATTTCCTGGAGCTCGGCAGCTAGCAAATGACATCAAGAATGCGTTAGAGAGACTGTCTGAATCGGATAAAATGCTCACTTCTGTGTCAACTTTACGTGGAGAGACGGAAGAGATAGCCGAAGGTGGAGTCAAGATGAGAAAAAAGAATAGAAGACCAGATGATTGGGCAGCAAAACGCATGAGCCGATCATTTGATTTAGAAGATGGAAGTGCAATGAGTGAAGAACTTAGTGGTGAGTCCCTTTTAACTTATAATTGATATCGTTATTGCCCACAATCACCAATTTTCTTGTGTTTTTTTGTGGGCCACAAAGCCTAATCAATTTTATTCATCATATCCATCCTAATTCAGGAATGATCCGGCGCCCATCTCGCACAGGATTACAACCGTTACCGCTGGAAAATGTTCTCAGAAACAACTCCACTTTGGCTAGAGTAGCTGAAATCGCTCGCAGAGCTGGAGTTGTTGTTGATGTTGACAACATTGAATCAGAGTTAGCTGGTTCTCAAAATCTAGACTCTCCTTTGGCTAGGCACTATTTCGTGGTAAGTACTCATTACCTACACAGGTGGTGGGCGATGAACTCTATAGGGAATCAATGTGTACCGGATATGTGGACACATGCAACACATTCAGTACAACTTATGTGGACAGTTAGCACTAAGAACAAGCGCGGCTTCATATAGAGGACTAAATGCGTTCATGTGTGTTCGAGCCTTTTTATGTGTCAAATGTGTGTCTGGAATGTGTACGGTCCACATAAGTTGTACTGAATGTGTTGCATGTGTCCACATATCCGGTACACATTGATTCCCTATAGAGTTCATCGCCCACCACCTGTGTATACTGCCACGTGCTATTAAATTAGTATTTGTGTTTCATACGCTCAGTGATTCATTACAGGACGCCAAAGTTAACAATGCTATTCGTGAATTCGTTCTCAACCGATTCGTCGAAATGTTCTATTCGTATGAGCACTTTGTCATCGGAGGTCAAGGATGTGACGATCGAGAATCATATGAAGCTAATCGAGAGAGTATGGCCAGTTTTGATAAAGCTTCGTTTCTTTCGGACCAACCTGACAGTCATCTGGCATTTCTTGCTGCGTTCCTTGAAACACAAATGTTCACTTCATTCATCGATTCCAAAATTCTATCACAATGGGAAACACCAGATGAGGGCGTTGTTCTATTTGACTCTCGAATATCAGTGATGCGTGACCTGCTCGGAGTATCAATAGTTCGGACACCGACTTATGAAGCCACACCCCCATTTGCAGCTACTGAAGAATTGATTTCAAAACGAGAAGAAACAACAGACTACGTGGTCCCTGCCCCGCATTCTCTTGCGGGAGCTTTCCCAATTAGGTACGAAGGAATATGGCCGATCCACCAGCTGAACACAACTCTGCTGGATGGAGCTAATCTTATCAGTCCAGCTCCATCACCTTGGAGGCAACGTTATCCAAGACTACGATCTCAAAAAGAAAGTTCAAATGGCAGCTCGGGTTTACAATCTGCTCGTCCCACAAGTGTATATGGAGGTGCAGGATTAATGCAAGTTGAATCAAGTAAACAAATAGCCCAACAACAATATGCATTCGTACAACAACTGCTTAAAGAAACTAAAGGTAGGTAAAAAGAGTTTTGGAGGTATGGGGAATTGAACCCCAGCCCTCTCCCATGCTAAGCACAGGTGATTCGCGCAGGGTACATTATGCCTAGAATATATGTCGTGCACATTTAGGTTGGGTACACGCTTTCAGGTTGAGAATTTGTGCATAATAGACATATCGCGAACACTTATACATAACGCGTATATAATGTATGCATCGCGATCAGGTGTACCTATTATATATCTATAATGAACATATTCCGAACCTATAATGTGTTGATTACGAACACTTTTCCTATTTTCCTTCCGATAAAAAACGGCATAAAAGAAACAATAATTTATTAAGAACACTATAAGACATAAATTAGAATCCTTTAGTTGTAGTCCTGAAGATCGTATCCACAAGGTTGTCCGCCGCTTCCTTCGTTCGTCCTGTTGATGCGAAGTCGACAGTGTCATCTTATCTAAAAAAAAATTATTGAGAATCTCTTTTCCAGCTATTTTGGAATCTCAGTTCGATCCAAAAAATGTAACGATTGAAAAGCAGAAATTCACACATTGGAACAGTCTTGAACCTTATGAACTTTTGAAAAATTAGTCAAAAGAGAAAACTTTTCTGGTTCGAGTTGTTTTTAATCAAAAAGAGAATTCGATTCCGTTTGTTTCCAAGAAAAATTTTGAAGGTTCATGGAAACGCATGGAAAGTTGCTTCGAATTTGAATTACATTATGCTTGAAAATTGCTACATTTTCGGATAGTACTGGAATAATATTCATCGGGAAATATCTTACCTCAAAAAAAAGGCGGTCTGAAGATTCTGTTGGAGTTGAGCCTTGTTTGTCGTTCTGCTTTCTGTAAATTCACAAATAATCAATCATCATGGTTTATCATTTCTCACATTCCCGTTCTTTATGAGAAGCTGGCTACAAGAGTGACTGTATTTGAGTCCTGTGTGCTACCAATAATCTGAAGTATGAATAAAAGTTGGTATCATGAGAGAAAATGAAGAAAAAAAAACCACAAACTAGTAAATTTGAAATAAACAAGTAAACGGAAACTCGAAATGAAACATTGTCTTCATTCTATTCGCCGATATGTTGTCTGTACATACATTATGCGTATATTGCAAAAATTGGCTTTCGCGATGTATACATATCGGACCATTCCTTTCGCGATATGTAGAAATTGGGGCTCTTTATACGTATTTATGTGTAATGTATAAATCGCGAATCACCTGTGAGGGAGCGCTCTACCACTGAGCTATACCCCCGCATGTCTAGACCTGATTCCGATGGCTTTCAAATTTAGAGAGACTATTCTATTGAGTGTAATTCTTTCTGCATAGATAGAAGCTAAAAACCTGATTATTTGCTTGACGCGCGCTCCCTTAGCGGGCTGGGGTTCAATACCCCATACCTCCAACAAATTTTTGCTTCAGTAAACAAAAATATGTTGTAGCCAAAACAAAAAGGATGCTCGTGGATAAGATGGGAAAGGAAGCTGTTCATTGCGGGCATCTTGATTCGACATTTACTGGAGTAGAAGAAAACACACTGGTCGCTTCATTTTGTGATCTTCTAGAAAGAATTTGGGCCCATGGGCTGAAAAATAAACACGTAAGAATGAAGCTTATGAAATTAGGATATGTTGATTGTAATTAAAGGGTAAATCATCGCTTTGGAATTTCGTTCTCCAACATCAAGACTTTGAAAAACCTGGGTTGACAACAAGAGCATCATCTACATCTATGCTCACTCCAGGTATGAAAATATTTCAGGTTCCTCTCAGAAATTATCATCTTCCAAATCCCACTTTTCATGTCTCTTTTTAAAAAATATCTTTCAAAACTTATCACATCTTCCTTCAGCATTAGCGTGGCTCGTCTTGAGACGAAAAATCGAACGTAAGAAATCTATTTGAGAAATTGAAGCATCTCACAATCAGAAATTTGTTGTGATGAAACGGCGGATAAAAGGTTCCTTCGGGCTGCACCACTAGCAAGAAACTTCACGCGGACTATAAAAACCTTTTTGAAATATCGGTATTGGCACGATGAGCCTCATTGAACCTGTGGGGGCAGTTACACTCTCCGAAAATCCGTGTTCGCCTCCGTTTCACCAGAACAAATTGCTGAGACGTGAAAGTTTTGTCGGTGGTCGAACCGAATGAGCGCTTTTGAACATTGGCCGGAATTGTTTGGCTGCTTCAGGTCGTTCAGGAGAGCTGATAAAGACCTTAGGATATGAAATGTGTTGTGAATTATTGAGTTTAGAATTCGATTCTTTAGAAAAATCCTTATTTCAATTGTAGTTCTTGATATTGTGTCGTGATGTATTTCCCGAGTGTTGTCCGTTTCAGACCTGCGCGGATTCCGTGCTCCATCGCTACCACCTGCTCCTCCATCGAATAATAATCGTCGTGGAATCCCAATAGATGAAGTACCAGCTCCAATAATTCTTTCTCCACAAAACAATACTGATGTGCTCACTGCTATCAGTGATATTGTTGATTCATTCCGTGGAGCTCAAGAGGAGCCATGGAGTAAATCTCTTCTTCGTGCCGCTACTTCTATTGTCGAAAAATACAAAAATGGAGAAAAAGATTCAAATGGAAATTCAGTAGAAAATAACGCAGCTCTACCTCCGTCATCCCGATATCTAATTCGAAATCCATCCATTATTCGTGCAAGGAATCAATCTCTCGAACCTTCTGGATTGCATTCCGGGAGGAGCATGAAGAAGTCAACTAGTATTGGTGGTTAGTATTGTGATTTGAGAATGACTTACGCGTCTAATTTCAGTTTTATTAATACATGTCCCAACTAAACAATACCAGCTAATTCTGAATTCTGAAAAGCTAATAACAAATCATCGAAAAATGTTTTCAACGCTTCCGAGTGCTCTAACTAACTCGGCTGTCCGTCCATTACAACCCCAGTTCCCTGTGTGTTACTGATTGGTTTTGGCACTGGTGTTGAGAAAAAGCTTACTTGTCTGGAGTGCTGCTCTAACATATTTCCAATTCTTCATGAGTCTCAATTTTGTATTTAGATTTTACAAATCCCTCTTGGAATGGATCGCAAACCGATGTTTCGAATCTCGGTGGATATGCAAGTGTAGAAGGTTCGCCTCGCAAAGTACGATCACAAAGTAGAGCAAGGAGTCCAGATGGTGCAAGAGTTGTTCTCTCACCGCTCCCAACTCATGTTGCTTACGACTTGAAGTATGATTTTGTGGAAAAGTTAAAAAATATTAATTAATAATATCCTAGAAACGTCCTTCGAATGACTGAAATCAAGACCGATATTGGATATGCCCGTGCCTTCGTCCGATTAGCACTAGAAAGAAAACTCCTCCATAAACATTTAGGAGCATTGCTTGGCAATTCGCGAGTCTTGAGGTTTGATCTCATATTTTCTTGTGTAAACTGTAGAGGAACGACTTTTGTCTTTTGCAGGGAGCTATACAAACCATACGCTTTTGTTGGAACAGACGAAGAAAAAGAGCAATTCTTGTACTACATTCTCACATTAAATGCCGCTCAGTTTAGATGTTTCACGAATACCTTTACCAAAACAAGTAAGTGGTCTTGTGTAATCAAAAAGCATACGTGCAACGGGCCGGGCAGATTTGAGGATTACTCGCCCGGCTCGCTCGGTCTGATCCTGTAGGGGCTTCGCATGAAATTTTTGACTATTTTTAGCTGTGAAAAGTCAGTTATTTCGTAGATTTCGTATAAAAAAAGCAAATTTTCCAAAAAACATTTCCAAAAACTTTGAATCCTGGCCGGAGAAATTACTGGCCCGGCCCGGAAAAATTGCAAGTATGGTTTAAAAAATTATTACCCAACTATTTTGAAGAAATGGATTATCAAGTGGTCATTGTTACGGGATCTGGTCGTGGAACGATTCCAGCTATCTGGGTTACGGTAGAAGGAAGTCTTTGCTCAACGCCACCCATCATGCTCAAGCCAAATACTCCATTGTTCAAATTTGATGTATGTTGAATAATATAACGCCTTCAATCAGTAAACTACTTTCAGCACAAAAATCTCGGGACGCTCTCGACCTTGCGGATCGGTCATCAACAGAGTGAAAAACCAATGCAGTGGTTCCTTGATTACGTTTTAGTTCGAAATGAAATAACAGGGCAAACATACAAGTTCCCGTGCTCTAAAAAGTTTGGGGAAGCTGGATGGTTTGGCAATGGTGAAGATATAACATTAGAACGGATGCTTGTCGCTGAACCTTTCATTGAGTACGATGGAAATGACAATGGAGTTATCGACCGAGAAGAACCATGTTCTCCCGCTAGGACTCGCCGAATGAGCTCCAGAAGTCAAACTCCTCAAAGAGAGCGCAGTCCTTCAAATGGAAGAATGTCAGAATCCAGTTCTCGTAGCAGAAGTAAGTGGTTATGGTTGTTACTTCTTTTCTTCTTTTTTTTTCAGAAACCAAAGTTAGCGAAGTGGAGCATATTCTTGTTGAAGCTGTGAATGCACTTGTCAAATATTTCTGTTCAGAGCGTAAAGTGAAGAGCGAGCTTGCTCATTTACTTTGTGGACAGAATGGTCTTGTTTTGGCAATTGAGCAAGCATTCCAACTTGGACGACAGGAATCACTGTTGAAATACTTCAGAAATACGTGCCCATGGGATTATATAGGTATGTGTTCCAATTTTTATTTTAAGAAAATCTCGATGGTTTTCCAGAAAGAGTTTGCTCTTGGTTCTTCGAACTATGCCGTAAAAAAGAGGTCGACAAGCTGCCTAAAGAACAAAAAACCATGATTCATCACGCTTTGAGGTTTGCTTAGGTCTTGAATTATTTGTGCTGTCGTTTCCAAAAAAAATCAACGAAGTTTTATTATAAATGTTGATTTTCATCAAATTCATGAATCAGAGATTGGAGTACCTGATTCGAAAGCTTCACTCTTTCAATGTTCTTTCGCTACTGTTTCTGATCTTAAGTCCTAAAACATCTATTTTCGTATTTCAGATTGTATCGAAAAATCGACGCAAAGGCATCTCTCGGCAAAGACGGAAAATTCCACGTATTTGTGCTTCTCTCCATCAGGTTTGTCGGCGTATTCCCTTCTTGTTCCCTTCTGGATCGTTATCGTTCTTTCACCGCGCATGAGTCTTTCTCCTCATTGGGTTTCCACCTCACAATAAAATGGACAGCCCGTTTAGATTTGCGCAGCTGTTTTATGAACAGCATTGAAATTCTTCTCTCCGGACAATCTCTTGTTCTTTTACAGTCGCTTTGACCTCTATTGTTAAATCAAAATTTATTAGAACTGTGGTGAATTAATATGTGATAGAACCACGTCACCTGATTCCAAAATTATTTTCGTTGATCATTTTCGGGTAACACGAGATAGTTCTCACAATCTGTTCTGCTTTGAAACGTTACCACCGCTCTATAAAAGAACAAGATAACGTGGATTCGCGTGTCAATATGAATCACTTACATCTTTTGATAGACACGGATAGAGGGTGTTATAGCGGTTTCATGTTTGAATACCGCTTGATAATGTTTTCAAAGCTAGAAATCATTATAATCCTTAATTCTTTCAGGGACCATATCCTACCAGGTCTGCTTCCACTCATGCGTTACTCGCCGGTTACTGCAGATATGTACAATGAACCGTCGTTTTTAAGAACGCCAGCTCACATGACCTATTTTGCGAAGCTAATGTATTCATTATCCGAGTATAACATTACAATTGATCCGAGTCTTACCTATGGAATATCCTAATCAACCCGTTTCTTCTTTTCATATCTCCTCTAGAGTTCGTAGATGACATTGTTTTAGCTCACTAATATTGCAACATATTAACCCCGGTTATTGTTCTCCTTTTCTGTACTTTTGACATACTTCCCATTTTTGGGTCTCTTCCCTGTTCATATTTTCTCAGTGCCAACATTTTTTGATTGCAGCAATATTCATGACAAAGTATTCCTTTTCGTATTATATATCTGCTTTTCGTGTGCTACTTCTTTCCTTTCAAATTTCTATCAGCCTGGCCATTAAAATTGCCTAAATTGGTCCTTCTTTCTTGTGAATAGCCTCAGATTTCTCTCCTTCATTTCTACGTTCTCACCTCTTTCTCTCATTTCTTTTTTCTCGTTTGTATATAAAAAAAATCTTTTAAGTTTTATTTATTTCGACTTATCCATACGGTCAGGAATGTCCGCTTATAATGTTTCTCTTGTTCGTTCATAATATTTTGCGGTAAAGCACTCAATCCATATTCAGATGACGTCATCATCACAATCACCGTTATTGCTACGGGTATTATCAGCGGTGTTCTACGGGGTTATTTCCGTGCTCATTGTTTTTGTTAACAAAATTCTTCTCACTAACTACAAGTAAGTTATCCAAAAACTAAACAACTCTTCAAGTTTTCAAAAATCTGAGCAAAAAAACTCACTCCATTTTCAGATTCCCATCGTTCCTATTTGTCGGGGTTGGACAAATGATGGCTACCCTCATTATTCTGTTTCTTGCAAAATTGTTTCGAATCGTTCAATTCCCATCACTCGATTCATCAATTCCTCGAAAGATTATGCCACTTCCACTTCTTTATTTCTTCAATCTCATCTCAGGACTTGGTGGAACTCAGATGATTAAGTATGCTACTGAAAAATATAGATCTTGTTCTAGTCATCTCTATTTTTAGCTTACCGATGTTCACAGTGCTTCGTCGTTTCTCGATTCTGATGACAATGATATTGGAGTTTTACATTTTGGAGTAAGTTTCCGGTGCAAAACAAGACATAAACTCTACGTTTCAGCGTAAAAGCATCGAAAGCTGTTAAGATCTCAGTTGGATTAATGATCGGTGGAAGTTTCATTGCAGCTATCTATGATCTTTCATTTGATGCTGTGGGCTATACAATGATCTTCATTAATAATATTTGTACGGCAGCATTGGGAGTCTATACAAAGCAGAAACTCGACGCAAAGGTAAGAGAAATCATATGAAAAATGGGAAATCGAAAAGAAGAAATATACACGCCGCGTTGACGCAATAAACCATAAAGAGAGAGAGAGAGAAAAAATGCAGTGAGAAAATATGTTTCCTCATGAATCGATGAAGTGTTATTCATGGAGAGCAGGGAGAAGCTTATGTCTTCCAATATTAGTAAATTTCAAATTAATTATCCTAACATTCGTTATCTCAGGATCTCGGAAAGTATGGTCTCATGTTCTATAACTGTCTCTTCATGCTTTTGCCAGCCCTCTGCGTTGTTCAATATACTGGAGACCTGGATCGTGCTTATTCTTTCATGCTCTCTGATTCGATGACGTCATCTGTTTGGGCATGTTTCGCACTTTCCTGTGTCTGTGGATTCGTTCTCAACTACTCTCTTGTTCTATGCACTCATCATAATTCTGCTTTGACCACAACCTGTGTTGGTCCTATCAAGAATCTTTTTGTGACATATGTTGGAATGTTCTCCAGTGGTGATTACGTCTTCCAATGGGCTAACTTCACTGGTATCAACGTCAGGTATGTCACAGTATCACATTAATTTTGAAACGCAATAATCTTTTATAGTGTATTCGGAAGTATTCTTTACACATATGTGACTTTCCGTTCAAAATCCACTACTATATCCTACAAACCACTTCCAATGACGTTGCCAACAGATGTTCACAAACCGCGGAAATGATTATCTATGTATATACTTATAATTAATTTCAGATCAGTTTTATCAAATTCGATTTACCCCGCCTCTTTTTTATAGCATAATTCATCATGTTAAATGTATCATCAACCACTTCATAGCTTTATATTGCACCTATACAATTCATTTATTTCTTGCTTGCTCACATCTGTCTGTGTTATCGATATTGCCTTTTCCCAGTTAACAACCGAGTTTTTTTCTTCAAATGAACAGTGATCTTTATTGTGCTTTACTAATGAAATGTTGTATTTCTTATGAAAATTCGAGAACAAGCGAATCGATTCATTTCAAAAACATGAAATCAAAAAAGAAAAAAATTTGGCATGTAATTTTACAAAAGCGAAAAAAAGCGATAGAAAAATCTTTGCAAAACAAAAAAATCCTTCTCAGTGAAACAGCTCAACCGGGACTAATTAGCGCACTGAAAATTGCTACGGACAACAGAGATTACTCGTTAGCTAACTCTTAAAATTATAGAAAAATTTAAGATTAGATCAAAAAAAGAGATCAAATAAATTAATAAATTAAATGATGTTTTTGGATGGAAATTTGAAGTGGAAAAGTGATAAATCACAGAAAAGAAAAGAGATAGGAAAGCAAAGAAAACTAATTAAGGAGCAGCAGTAGCCGAAATTGAAGCTGAAGATGTTGGAGATTTCAATGTGGTTCCATTCTGATTTCCGTGTAGTTTCAGTTGACCAGCCATCAATGGATTTATAGCATACAGCCAATCATACATCTGAAATTTTTGTTTTTCAAGTGCGTTTCTTCAATTCTACAGTAATCTCACAGTAACCAACATACCAATCTGGGTGTCATCCGTTCTGAAAAAAATTCAAAAGATTACCTCATCTCCTGGCATCATCTGCATCAAGAATCCACGTTGATTAGTACAAACACTGAATGTATTTGGTACTTTAACCATTGCTTGTAGATCTTCTGAATGTTCGATTCTTGCGTTTGCCAAATTGATAATTCCTCGAATAACCAAATCTCGATCATCCCGGAATAAAAGAATATATGGACGACGTACAACAACCCATCTACGTGTCCATCCTTGCGTTTTCTCTTCCAAAAAGTTCATATATCCTTTCTTCGAAACAACAACTCCAACTCTTTCTTCAAGTACTTCTGGCACTAGAATATTTAATTGAAGAATTCTTGATCCACTAAGACTACGTTTCATTCCTCCAATACTATCAAGAATATCATCATTTGAAGCAAGATTTTGATCGGATTTCGATTTTTGGCGGCACAAAAGATCAGATGATTGAGAGGACTTGATAAGAGATCTGGAAAGGAATATCGTTTAGATTCAAGTGAAACCTGTTAAACATACTTATCAGAAGTCGGAGATGTGATACTATTTGATCCACTTTCATCACTCAATTCTTGTGCTTTGTTTCCTGTTGGTGGATCCTTGTTCATTGGAATTCTTCTCTTTATCAATCCCAGTACTTTTCCAACAATGCCTGAAAACAATTTCATTTTGTCCGAAGTAATTCAAATAATATTTTACCTTTCTCTTTTTCATCCAATTTAACACTTTCCGGAATAGCACAAACTGGATCACATGGACTAACTGGTGTTCTTGCTTCTCCCTTATTCTTTTTTCCCTTCAGACGATCTCTTAATCTTAGGAATAATCGAACTCTTTCAACTTGTTGTAATCGTGTTAATTTCTCTAATTCCCATTGATGTTCAAAGATAAGAGAATCCCCACGTGGTCTCCATTGACCTAGATTCTCTTCTCCTCTTACATATGCAGATGAAGTATCAAGTACACGACGTTGACGACGAATGGCTCCTGAAATGAATTCTAAAGGTGAAAGAGCAAAAAACATAATGAAATGCAGAAGCAAAAAAGCATAAGGGGAATGAAGAGGTGGGATAGGATGCTCTATGAAAGCTACTAAAGGGAAAGTGATAGTAAAAAAGGGATTAAGAAATAAAAAGCAGAAAGCGTTTCACCTGGACTACCTGAGTCGGATCCATCCTTCAGGCATAGCTGATATACTCCCGGTACTCGATTCATTTCAGGAGATTTTGATATTCCACCAATCAGAGAACGACAGAAACGACTTGCTGCAGATATCTTCGAGTCTCTTGCATAAATCAAAAGGCAAAGGTCTTTTGTGATAACAGCTGGTTGAGCACATCCATCTAGTTCCATATAAGCAGAAAGAGTCATGTAAATTTGATCTCCATAATTTGAAACTCTGTTCAAAAGTGGTGAATTATGAAGAGAAGAATCCCATGCAGCTTCAAATTGGAAGAATGTTCGATCATCCATTGAGAATTCCATGAATGTTCCAGGGAAAAGGCCAAGTGATAAAACATCGACGTCATCTCCTCCTGCCCATTCTGGTCCTGCACGGATACGTCCGACGACAAGTTCCTGACAATCTTTCCATTTTAGTTCTCCTTTTTCATGGCATATTGTTATTTTGATCCTTCTTTGAATTCCTTGATGAAGTAAGAAAATTCCATGAGTGGGAAGTCCTTGAGCATGATCTACAATTGTTGGAACATATTCTCCATTGTTGGCCAATTCACATATTTCGAACCAAACAAGGAGATCATGTTTTGATTTCACAGAAGCATTGCTAAAGGTTTTTAACTTTAAAGATAGTCTGAATTTTTTTTGAACCCACTTGTTATGAATTGGTGCATTTGCTTTCTTGCTCTTGACTGGTGTTGAAATAACAAGACTTGGTTGCTGGAATGTCAATTTCGTGCTCAATCTTCTTCCAAGTGCACTGTTTTGTCTTTCAAAATTGAATTGCTCTTTCTTTGGTTGGAAGTGTCCGAATACCTGGAAAAACTACAATTAAACTATTTTTCGAACTTCAAGTTAAACCTCAAAGATAATGGGGAAATGATGAAGATAATGAAGGAACGTTTTGCTCATTTTGATGTGTAAATTCTGTGTGTGATCAAATGATAATGGTGATTTAGAGTTCTTCATTGGTTCTGTTGAGAACGCTTCATCATGACGATGAAGGAAGTTGAATTGGCAGAATACATCTGAATAGGCATCTGCCACATCAATTGCTTGAAGGACAACTACACGGAAACAGAATTCAATTTCTTCTTTCATATGATCAGGGAATGAGAGCTCATCGGATTCTGAAATTAAACAGTAAAATAAGGTTTAAAAAGGGATTTATATGTTACCATCAGTTTCTCCATTCTTATGAGTCTTGAGGAAATCTTCTTTTCGGAAATGAAGTTTTGCTGTTTGACGTACTCCTTTTTTTTGATTCTGTACTTCATCTTTCTGTACAGGTTCAATTGCAACTTTCAGATAACCCTGGAAATTAAAGATTTCTCATTAATTTCTCAAAACATTCACTCACTTTAACTTCTCCTTTTTCATTAACAACAGCAACTTTGTGAATAAGAGGAACATTATGAAGCAAGTTATTCAAATAAACAAATGCTCTTCCAACCATTCTAAACCATGGGAATCTATCATAAAATGGATCAGTTCCCATTAATGCATCCATCATTGGATCACCATCGGTCGGTGACATTTGTGCATCTGTTTCATACATATCACGCATTGCTTCAAGTCTTTGTCTGAAAATTAAATTATGATTACACATTTCAAAATTTTTTAGATAATGACACAAAAAAGTTGTTTAGTTGATTGCAACGATAGTTGAACATGCCCAGGGAAAAGTATGTTACAGTAACCCAGAGAAGAGAAAGAATCAAATATCTTTTTGAGAGAATTCAAAAACTAACAAAAGGAAATCCAAAAAACCAAAAGAGATAACATTGTTTCGTGCATGGTTAATTTTTGAGTGAAATAGAGAAGAAAGGAAAGAATGAGCATGCAAAGCGTAAAGCATTTTGAAAGACAACAAGAAGATCAAGAAGAAGAGGAAGAAGAAGAATCCAGTACCTGTCGGGAATAAGACGTGCCGGATTGAGATGCAAAGCAGCTAACCATCCTTCAGCAACTGGAGGATATGGAGCATCAACTGGTGTTCCAGCCACAGAGAGCTCCGAATTGTAGAATATTCTCATATCTTCGAGTCGTTGCCTGTAATTGTCGGACGGGCGGTCTACGGTACTTTTAATAAAAGGTAAAGAAAAAGGGAATTTACTATTTTCTAATAGGAAAAAAAAAATGAAAATTCATCTTCTGATTTTTAAATATTAATGGTTCTTTCAAGGGTTATATCTCTATATTTAGAGGTTTTATTAAAACTTTCAACTCTTCAACTTGGGATAACTTCAACATTTCATAATACTGTGCCCTTCTAAAAGAGGTGAAAGGAAAAGTAGAAGAACTCTGGCTCATGGTCTAAGAGTTTTGAAAAATATAATTCATTTTTCATTTGTAAGAAAAACTGAAATTGGAAACTAAGGAATAGTTTAATCTGAAAATAGTCCCAAAAGTGGATATAACAAAGTGACAGTAATCCGTGCCGCCACCCATTTATGAAAAAGAAAATAGACAAATTGTAGAAGTAGTGTACACATACAGTACACGAAAGCAAGAAGTGAAAGCACAAAAAGCTGCTTTGTGGGCGTGTGAATAAGAAGGGCAGTTATTCTAGAAATACGACGACGTGATCTCAAGACAACGGGTTACTGTAGTTGCAGATCTACGTGGAGATCGTGCATAAGAAGAAAAGAGAGTAGAAGAGGTTTAGAGAAATAGAGATATGGAACAAAGGATAAGCTTTCAACAATTAACTCACTTCAATTTTTCGATACTCCAGTAGTGTGTGGCACCGTTCTTGAGATCTTGAACTTGAATTGCAACTACAGTCTTTGGATATGGACGAAGTGTCAAATCTTCACCGGGCGGAAGTAGGTCGGGAGGGAGAGGACTAAAAAGTATGACACATACTACAGTAATCTTTCTCAGAAATCAAACCAACCTATACATAGTATCAGTGAGAAGAGCAAACTGGAATTGAACTTTCTTTTTCAACTCCACAGAAATCGCATTCGCCTCTTTCACAAAAATTGCATTTCCCCATAAATCATCTCGAACTGAAGTGAACTGATGATATCTCCATTTTATCGCAGCTTTTCGAACAACTCTTTTCTGATCAGAAGACCATTTCAGTTCTTCTGCTGAAATTAGATAAATCTTCTAACCCTATCTCTTTTTTGAATCACCACATTCTGAAATAAATAACTCACGGAATTCTGTCATAGAAGACGTCAGCATTCGTTCTCCTTCCCAAATAGATCCTCCACTTGATATAACAGACTGAGCTAAATCAACTTGTCGCTGCAGACTTTCGATCAATGTTTCGTACTCCTGAACGAATTTGAATTTGAATCTATATGTTAATGAGAGTCTCTTTCTCTTTCAAAATACCTTTGTTTGCAAGTACATCTTCTTCTCCAATTCAACCTTTTCTCTTCTATATTGTGACTCCATTTCCAATAGTTTTTTCTCCATATCTGCTTTCAAATCAATTCCTTGTTTCTCCAAAAGTTCTTGTTGAGCGTACTTCCAATCAATTGGCTGTTCAGCTAGAAAATTTTTACTTTATTGAATTGTTTTTATTTTCAGAGTATACCAGTAATTGCAGCCAAATTATGACGGCTCTGCCTTGCTTCTTGAGGATCATTGTATCGAAAAACGTGATGTTCTCCGAGAATAACTCTGGATCCCGTGTGCAATACGGTAGGTGTTGTCACTTGTTTACCATTGATATAAACTGATGCTTTTGGTTGCATTGATAACGTTACATTTCCATCTTCATTAACAAATTCACAGTGTAGATCCATAATTGCTTCTCCGGATAAGAGAATATCTGGACGTTTTTCTGCTTCGGGTCGTCCGACACTAAAAATAAGATGATTTTAGAATCCATTTTCAAAACATTTATGGAGGTATGGGGAATTGAACCCCAGCCCTCTCCCATGCTAAGGGAGCGCTCTACCACTGAGCTATACCCCCGCATGTCTAGACCTGATTCCGATTGCTTTCAAATTGAGAGAGACTATTCTATTAAGTGTAATTCTTTCCGCAAAGATGGAAGCTAGAAACCTGATTATTTACTGTCCGCGCGGAATCCTTTTCATTCTTCTCACTCTCCGCATTGAAAAATAAATATTGCCGCGATCCAATGCGATGGGAAAGCTGGGGTTCAATTCCCCATACCTCCATAATACTTTTTCTTACCTCGTCACTCCTTCCTTCAAGTAATAAATGAGACATTCTGACATCAGTGGATCTTCATTTAAGTTAACCAAATGTGGTAATTTCTTCGGACTGAATACTCCCAACGTTGTTCCATCATCCAAACAAGCCAAACCCATTTCTCGAAGTTCTTCTTCTCGGTGTTTTCTGATTTCTTCCGTTGCCATCAATTTCTGTTCCCATGTCTTATCTAATTCAGCTATCAATTTCTCAGATGCTTGTAATTGTTCTATTGTATCATGTACTTGTGCAGACAGTTTCGGTCCTTTTTTCGTCTTTCCAGGTGTATCTTGGACATCTGCCACGTCAATTCCCTTATCTTCCAAAATGTGACGTAACTTATTGACTTCTTCTTTCAGTTCTCGAATGAGTTTAGCATTTGGATCCTCATTAACCACAGCTTGACATACAATTTGTTTTGCTCGATCAGCATATCTGAAAGTAGGTAGTTACTTTTCAAGTTTACATTCTATATTCTTACCTCAAAGTACTCAATGTTTCATCAAAGTTGATATCAGCTGGAGATAGAGCAGCCAGCATGGCAGTTTTTGAGTTACCTCCGAGATTTTCTCTTAGAAGCCACGTCAAAACAGAATCACGATATGGAATAACTCCCTTCATTCGACGTTTCTTGTTTCCAGCCTGAAATTTGACACTCATTACCAATACCAACTAAGCATTTTTTAGTTAATTTTAACACTCGGAAAAAAGCTCAGGTGCAATTATTTTTAATCGAAGTTCAGATGAGTTTTAACAAAATATCAGCGCATGGAGTGTTTTTATTTGCAACAAGTGTTAAATGATTTTCACTCAATTCACAATACATTCAGAAAAACTGTGTTACGGTAAAAACGTGGAAAATTAATGTGAACACTCTAACTTACTGTTTCTTTTTCTAATTCGGTCTACAACTGAATCTTGAAACTTTTCACAAAGTTTTATGACTCACTTCTTCTGCTAATTTACTGATGACAAGACCCAATGTTGTCAAACTTTTGTTTATATTAGCTCCTTCTTTCAGTCGTTGACCCTCGGCTCCTGTTGAGTTAGCTCGTTCTGATCCCGCCAAATCAACTAAAGAAATCTTCGAAACCTTCTCAGTGTCCAAGTTGGTATCATTGCAGTGTCTTTTTTGAGTCAAAACAATGGTGAAGACTGCATGGGACCGAGATGAAGTGGAGTTCATGTTTGTGGCAGCTACAGTTCTGAAAAAACAAAAAATATATGGAGGTATGGGGAATCGAACCCCAGACTTCTCGCATGCAAAGCGAGCGCTCTACCCCTGAGCTATACCCCCGATGTTCGAGAGGTATATTGTTTGCCTACACATTCTCTTTCAATTCACTACATTCTCTGCGACTCTCACCTCGCCTTGTTTCCTTCGTCCATCAGATTGCAAATGTCGTTGTATGAACAAACAGCCATTTTTGTGAGATCATCCACATATGGACCCAAAAGTGGATGTTCACGAACACGTAAGTTTCCTCCAGAGCTGGGATTCAATAGATCTTTGACCCTCTCACAATAGATTTCCATATAAGATACCTGTAGCAGTAAATTGTTTAGTATCCTAAAGCTCACGCCTTTTATACCTCTACAGAGTACTGTACGTTTTTGTCATTGTTATTATCGATTCTTTCAAACAAATCATCGCACAATCGTGGAATAATACCCATTTCTTCTTTGTCATTCGCTTTTCCCATCATTGTATATGACTTTCCAGATCCAGTTTGTCCATAAGCGAAAATACATACATTGTACCTAAATACGTTAGAGTTCTTCTTTTGTATCTTTCTAGTCTTTTACCCTTCGAATGCATGTGCAAGCATTTCCACTCCAAGCTCTTCATACACTTGCTTCTGAGAAATGAAATGAGGATCATTCTTGGTGAAGGACCAGTAGGAGTGGTCGAAATTAAAACTGAAGTTCTCTTTATTGATTGTATGCCCATTGATGGCTGAAAAATCGTAGTTTGAAAAGAGCATCTACAAATCCTCATTAATATAGAAGATGTGAAGGAAGTTTGAAGAAAAAGGTTCTGGAGGTATGGGGAATTGAACCCCAGCCCTCTCCCATGCTAAGGGAGCGCTCTACCACTGAGCTATACCCCCGCATGGTGAAGCTTAATTCTGAAGCAATCAGATTTCAAATGACATGAGACAGAGACGCCTCGGCAATGTTTGTGAGAAGAATGAAAAAGGATTCCGCGAGGACAGCAAATAATCCGGTTTCTAGCTTCCATCTATGCAGAAGGAATTACACTCAATAGAATAGTCTCTCTCAATTTGAAAGCAATCGTAATCAGGTCTAGACATGCGGGGGTATAGCTCAGTGGTAGAGCGCTCCCTTAGCATGGGAGAGGGCTGGGGTTCAATTCCCCATACCTCCAGGATTTTTTTCTTGGCCATTCCTTCTATCATTTTGTCTGCCTTCAAAACGAGACCCCATCTGTTCTATTTTTTTATGCATTGCTTCTTTCTCTTCTTTTCAATTATTCCAAGGGACGCTTCGCCCAGTGATGGACGTCACCAACGCTTTTCGCATCATTTGGGGCGGCTCTTTCTTTTTTCTTAGAATTTGTGGCTGGGGGTTAACCCACTCTCAAATGTCATCCCCCAATACTAATTCCCTTGAGAGGACTTACTTGTCGTATTTCCATTCACTTGAAGGACGCATTTTGAAGCGTTCGATATTTCCCTTTGATTAAATGGCCGCACTCGAACAGCCACTTTAACCGAAGACATCTGAAACATTGAAAATAAGAAACACATCCTAGTTGAACTAGATCAATTCCTAAATGAACCCCTAACTGGAGAGCATAATGTTGAAACAACAAATAAAGAATGGGGAAAAGAACCAAAGAGATATGTTAATTGGAGAAACCAAATGACGGAACGAAACCGATTAGTAGTTGATTCGATTAGAAATGGGGCTCAGTGAAAAGAAGAAAATGCCGAATGACGTGAATTTCGAGTGCAATCTATTCTTATTTGAATCAAAAACTACCCGTTCCAGAATAATTATTTTCCGGAGAATGAACCTTTTTGACTTCAATGTCATACTTCATATTGTAGAAAACAACTAGATTTATATTCATGAGATCATTTTCGATTCAAAACATTCTGTTTTCTTTTTTCTCGTAATTCTACTCACCTCTTCACCTCTCTCGAGTCAATCATCCAATGGCTCTCAGAGCCCCCACTTATCGTCTCTTCTTCTCTTTTCCTTTTTATTGAATGAGCTTTATTTAGGGAAAAATGAGAGCAGTGCTGAAATAAAGATGAATCTTCTTTTTTTTTCAGATGAGCTGACAAAAGAAATGACGGAAAAGGAAAAGTTCAGAATGGAAGAGAAAGAAAAAAGATAGAGATGGAGGAAAAAGAGGATCGAGGAGCCCGAGGCGAATTTAATTAGATGAGGAAAGAAGGGACGAGCTGGCTGAAATTAGAGGAGCCTAGAAGGAGGAAAAGCATAAAAAAGAAGGGTAGAAAGAAGCAGAAGGCGTTGACGATAAACATGAAGAAAAATAGGACAGAACAGCAAAAGAAAAGAAGGAAAAAAAAGAGAAGAAGAAAGAAGATTAGATTGGTTGTGACTCACTGAAACAACGATTATGGAATCTGATTCTGACGGCAGAAGAAAATGATTCCCGAAATTCGGTTACATGTTCCTATGAGGTCAGAAAAGGAGTTGACAATTAGTGTGCTACTGTAGTGTTAAGGGAATAAAAGTTTATGTTCCGTTCATCATAACCTTAGTCTAGATTTTCAATTAAATCTTGACCTTCCTTCTTATTCCAAAAGAAATTCAATACGATATTAGGTTTCCAATCGGGAATTCTCGTGTGCAAAGAGATCAAAAGGTGCTTTTCAAGAGGTTTTCAGGCTCTTTTAGTAAAAGATGAGCAACCGAAAACAGCATAATGAAAAAAAATGGAGGGTTCCGAATTGTCTCGAAATGACGTTTTAGAAGAGGGACGCCTGGAAGTTTTATCGTCACGCGATGTGTTTTTGTTGTTCAATTTGAAGAGATAGGAAAAGAAGAGAGAATGGAATAAAATGGATGATGTGCCAAATGAAGAAATGACGTTGAATTGAATGAGGAATCGATCGAAAATGAACTTTAATTATATTTCGGAAACGATGGAAAAAGTTTTATTGAACCAAAATTAAACAACCGTAAAACGTCACTGAATGAGATGAAAGAGGAAAAGAGAAGAATAAAAGATAACATTTTTAAATTAAAAATATTACCAAGAGCTAAAAGATCAAAATTTTCCGATCTGTACGGACAAATTAGGTAGTTCGGATTATCTCGTCATCAACAGCTACAAAGATCCTCTTATCTTTTCTTTTCAGTTTTATTTTTTTTGAATAAAGTTCAGATTTTCGAAAATCCCGGATAATCGTCAGGATAAAACCAACTGAAAGGGGATGCTCGTAGATTATTTACTGATCGTTTTGGCTGACATTGTTTCAATGAATTTCCCTTATTTTTATATTTCAAAGTTTTCTCGGCGAAAGTCTCTAGAAAGCTTTCAGATTCAGACTCAATTTTTCTAGCAATAATCCTTTGTCTAACGCCGAAGATTCGTACAAATCAGAACGACTACAGTAATCTTATGAATATATATTCCGCCCTCAATCCTTCTATTTTCATCCCTTTAATACTTGCAATCTCTTTTTGAAATCCCATATTCCTTCTTTTTGTTCTACATCGTCCTTTTCTCGTCAGTTCATTTGGTATTCAAATACAAGAAAATATGTTGAAAATAAGGATAACGAGAGGAAACAAATCTTCGGTTGACCATCTGATGATCATGAGTTTTTGGTGTTCGAACAGAAAAAGAAACACGTCATCTGAAGGCGTATGAAGAAAAAAAAGAGAAAAAGTAGAAGAAAAAAAGGAAGAGCAGGGCTATGTTGTGTGCGGCTATTTTCAGGCGGGGGCACAACGTCTAATGGGCGGGAGACGTGACGAAAGAGAGACGCAGAGAGAAGAAACTACGATGAAGCTCGGAGACGTTGGGCTCCACTAAAATCGATAGAGACACGGCTGGACGACGTCTGGGAAGAGGAGTGAAGTCTCCTGGGGAAAATAGGATTGAAAATGAAGAGATTCGAGAAAATTTAAGCGGAAAAACTAGGAGATTCCGAAGCATCTAGTGCTGTATGAAGGCGTCAAAGCGGAGAATGGGAATCTGCAAAGGTGCGAAATTGCATAAGAATAGGTCCGTGGGAAACTCGACTAAAAATATATATTACAAAACTTGACGAATTAATGTTTCTTAGAAGTTTGTATCCGAGGCTTATGAAGGTTCCAGAATATATACTTGTTCAATGATTCAATATCAAAAATGATCCCTAAAAATGTATTTTTTAACAATTAGCCACGAAGACTGATGAAAATTCATCGAGAAACTATCTTTCCTCAATCTTTTCCTCTTCGGAATCTGAATAATTACCGATTTTATTCGTTTTATAGTTAAACCAATGTGAAAACCCAAACTCAAGAATCATTTGATAACAGTTGTATCTCAACTTGAATCTATTCGTGAAGATACTTGTAAATTTAGCATCGTCCTGAAAATCTATTTCAGTTTTTTTTTGTAATGAAAATCTTATTCTATGGACTCCCACCGTGCCGAAAGGGAAGAAAAAAAACGAAAATCCGATAGGAAATGGTTCTAATTTCCGTTGAAAAGCACTCTTTTCTCTCTTTCCTTCACTGTTATTGGACGCCACGCGCACTCGAAAAATGATGAATTTGGCAACGATTTGTCTTCTGAAGACGTTAAAAGAGGGATGAGGCTCTCACAAGAAGAAATGTCAAAATGAAGCGAAAATGGGAGGAAAAAGACAGAAAGAGAGGAATGAATGAGATGAGATGAAGAACTTGATGAGTAAATGAATTGTAGACTCAGAATAAGGCAACATCTGTTGGTGAATTGATGAGGAAAAGTTTGGTGAAATATGGAGGAGGATTGAAGAAAGACAGTTGGAAAAGAAAATGGAAAGAAAATCTCAAATTATAGGAGAAGCATCACAATACTGAAAATCTGAGCTGTTCGTGAATGAATATAACTCTACCGTGAAATTCAAATATAGAACTTCTCTAGTGTGACAGTAGTTATAGTAATAAGAATAGTACTGTATTTTGACTATCAAATAAGAACAGCTTACTTCTCATTTCAAAAGTGTTTTCAAAAAAAAAAAGAATTGAATTCTCAGAAGCCGTTTCTTTCATCATCATTATCCGCCTCTTTTCCTTCCTCCAGAATCCTCATCAATTGGCCATAAAAGTGCCAATCCACCCATCCATCTTCTCACTTTTTTTCCTTTTTCTCTTCTTTTTACGCTCATTTCACAGCTCATTTCTTTTCCATTATACTGTGCTGGCTCAACGTCTTCTTCTTTCTTCTTTCGCGGTTTTATTTCGGGAACTCATAAAAGCAGTACATATTTTATTTGTTGGCATTGGTCGGAATGAAGAAATGGTAGCACCAAAAGATGGAGGTAAAATAAAAACGACAACGTTTGCGGAAGGGAAAAACAGAGAGAAATTGACTAGAAGTTGAATGGAACAAAGAAAAAAAGATAAGGAGAAAAAAGAGAGAGAGAGACTTGTTTATGGTTCTATTTTGTTATAACGAATGAATGTGTGCTCTTGCATTCCATGGGTTAATGTCTCCATATTCAGGCGGGCTTGAAGAGTTGATCGATCGAGAAGAGTCCATTCACGGACAAGCTGAAAAAGGGATCAAAATTATTGAGGTTTTATGATTAAACTTAGTTTCGAAAAAGAGGCCAGATATGCCATAATGGTTCTAGAAAAAAGTGCTCCTTTCAGACTTTCCCACCACAGTTCAGTATTCAAAAAGGTGAATGAAAAGATCTCTAAAAGTCATATATAATTTTCAGAACTCTCATAAAACCAATCCCATCCAGATCTTATTTTTCAAAAAAAGAAACTTACATCGTGCACAGGCAAATCTCTACTGAAACTAATTCTTCCAATATCTTTCAGTCGGAACCTGATTTGATTCCCATTGACTGGTCCTTCTTCTACTGTCACGAATCCTGAATTATACTTATTATAACATTTATTTCAGCTTCTGATCAAACCATTATTCATAACAGTTGTCAATGCAACTTCTTTTGTATTTGGTTTTACTGAAATGTATCCATATTCACTGTGTAACTCATCTTTATCGTTGATAGACCAGGCGAATGCTCTGAAAATCAAAACGTTTCTTCTCTAAAATTTCTCCATATTTCACCAAAATTCCCAAATAAAACAAATTTCACCAAATCAACCACTTTTTCGAAAAGAAAACATAGAAAAAACAGACTCGAATAGAGAAAGACAATAGAAGATAATGAACGAACAAATAAAATTAATATAAACGGAAACATCCAAAAAATGACACACTGAAACCTGTTTGGATTCTTCTCATCTCTTTTATCTACACTCCATGCAAACGCTCTAAAATTAAAATCAAAAAGTTCAAAGTCTGAAAATCTGAAGTAGAAAATATAATTTCTTCAAAACCTAGTTTCTCAATATTTTTGAATTTAGTACTGAAAATCTCACGTATAATTCAAAGCATGAGCTGATTGCATTGCGTCATCTGGAATTGAAATTTCAATTTCTTCTCCGAAAGTAAACTTTGGAATTGTTGGGAAAATTGCCTGGAATCAATTGGTAAAGTGGATAAAAAAAAAGAATTTAATACTTTTCCACCGTGCTCGGATCTCCATTTTCCAACCAAGAATCCAATTGGCGTCAGTTCTTGAGAAAGACGACGAAGGTCGTATTCTGAAATTTTTAAACAGCTTTTTCTGCAAAAAAGTATGAAAAGAATTCGGATTTTTCTCATTCGCATCACATGTAAAATAACAGCTGGTTTCCTTTCATTTTTGGAAGTGAAGGTCATTTTCATTTCTCGAAATGGTCATTTGCTTTTTTTCCAATATCTTTATCGTTGATAACTTTTGAAAATCTTTCAAAAACTTTTTATTTTTTTGTTCCATTCTTTCACTTACTTGGATCAACACTTCCACATTGTCCACAACTCCTGAGACAACTTCTCTTAATATATTCAGTTGAATCACATGCATTTGGATTAACAGTTATCCAATCTCTACAATTATTATCATAATCCCGGCAAGTGTCTTCTGCTGAAAAAAAGAGAAGTTTTTTTGGTATGAAAAGTCATGTAAAAAGGGTATTGTTCTATAGTGTAAACTGTATATGACATAGGGTGTGGGAACCTGTTTTTTTGGCTATTTTATGTTTTGATTCAATGAAACGAACCTATGGAAAATGATAATAAACTGGAGACTGTGAACAATAGAAGGACCCACATTTGTCTGAAATTTCGAAAAGAATTGATTGAGAAAGGAATAAGAAATGGAGAGAAAAGAAGAAACAGAAAGAAGAGAAGTAAAAGTACGATGAAGTAAGAAAAAAAGAGGAACTGCCTAGAAGACTGATAAGATAACTAGTGAAAGGGATAGATTTTTAATCAAAAAGGCTGGCAAAAAATCGAATGTAAAGGGAAAGAGAAGGTGTGTGTGTAGATGAATAGGAAACAAGAAAACGAGGGAAGAAGCATCTTCATTTCTCCTCTTTTTTTATCACTTATCACCTCCAAATCGTCAATCAACGAGCGTCGTGCCGAGAACCGAAAACGATCTTTCCAGCGCTAATTCGACAAATTTTTCTCTGCGTTTTCGTTTTTTTTTCCTCTTTCAAGAAATAAACATGTTCGGGTTAGGGTGCAAGCGGCGGATTATGACGTCTACGAGACAGTAATTGGATTTTTGAACATCTGGAAGATTGTAAAGATAACTAAAAGAAACCCATTGAAGGGCCTCTCTATTACAGGTTCGATAAGGCTTCGTCCAGTTCTGAAGGACCTACGAGAGAAGAAATAAGAAAATCAGAATTACTTTTTCTGTACTTATCTCTTACAGAATAATGTTCATTTCTATACGGAAACAGTTTGTCGTCACAAATGGTCGAAAAAGAAAAAGAAAAGTAAAGAATAAAAAGAGAAAAAAGCGACGTTAGATAGGAATGGGCGGGCATCTGTTGGCAGACATTCATTTGGCATCGTCCATTCTATTGGCAGTTAGCATGTCACTTTAGCAGTTACAAGTGTGGAATGTAATGGATCAAAATTTAGAGAAAAAGAACACGATTCACTGGTCATCTTGTTCTTTTATTCTCATTTGGGATACTAAATCAGAAACCTCTATTTGAAGGGCATTCGAGTTTTTAAGAAGTGTCACGTGCAATTTAGAAATTACATCGAGTTGTCAAATAGTGGATTTTATTATTAAATAATCTTATTAAATTACACGTGTGAGCAAAATAGAGAAGTGATTAAAGCATAACCGGAAAGTCAGAAAACAGTCTTGGCACCAGTGAAATAATCGGCAAAAACAAATGGAAAATTCAATAAATTAATAAATTATGCCCTATATTTAGCCATTCGAACAACACGAGCTCCTCTTGAAATATCAAGTCCGAGTTGAGCAATTGCTTCCAGTTTTTGTCCGGAATCAGTATTCAGAAGAAGTTGGCGAACAACATTCTGGGAGTTCACTTTCATAAAAACAAGGGAACGGGAAACTTACTTTGACAGCTTCTTTCGCTTTTCTTTTCACACATTCTTGTTTAATTTCATTTATTGTGGCAGTCAAATTAATGATAGTTCGTTCAATTTCCACTTCGAAAGTTTCTTCTCGACATCTGTAAGAAAAAGTTATGTTATATTCTTCTGAACTTCGATACATACTCATCAAAGTTTGGACAACAATCTCTGAGATGTGTACACTTTTCTTGAATTAAATTGGCATCATGGAAACATTCTCGTGATTTTGAATATTCGAATGAAGTATTCAGAAGACGTCGAAGAGCATCATCATATTGATGACGTCTCTCTTCTGGATATGCAAGACAAATTGAGTCTTCAAACTGAAAAATAAATACAGTTGAAGTTGAGAATGAGAAAAAAACATACGAATTTCTCATTCTTGTCATCTAGACAAACTCGAAGTTTATCGTTTCTTTTTATCATGTTCTCATAGAGTTGCACAAACTTGTCTCCGTCCTTCTGAGAGCAAACTCCGTCGTCCTATAAAAAAATGAGTTATGATCAGATGGAGTTGGTTATCTTGACCTTAAAAAGTAGGCTTTCAGCAGATTCAGCCATTGTGGCAAGTAATTGATCACTTGCGAATCTCCATGCACAACTATCAACAGCCAAATGCATTTGTGAACGACATCTCATGTACATATCACAAGTTGTTTCATTTCTTTTTATCAGTGTTGTCTGAAAAATATCTTTTGAAAAATGATGAAAAAAAACTTAATATTTTACGTTGCTATTCTGTTTAGTCCATAAATTATGTTCTCGTCTGAATGCCTCGATTTCCACTTTATACTCTTCAGAAATAAAGTTCTTGATAACTTCTTCTCCATCCTTTTTCTTATATTCTTCTTCTTCTTCTTCTTTATCCCCACCTACGACTAATGTAGTTGCACCTTCTAAAAAATATCAAAATGTATCTCAACCCTTCAACAATCAAAACTCACTTTGAATAATGAACTTGTCTCCATTATCATCAACCAGCATTGTCGATGTTGCATCGTCGATGGATTCAGAAGTGATAATAGTAGAATTTGTGGAATCTTCTTGACATATTGGTAGATCTCGAGTCTCATTCACAACTTTCTCAACGTCTTTTTCGACTTTTTTATAGTCTGTATCATCGAAGTTCTCCAATAACATCTCTAATGACTTCTCAATCTGTAACCCAATCGATCTTAATTCAGCTTTTTTATTTCCGTTTCTTACCAATTTAGCTTTATTTTTCTGTTCGTTACTCAATTCTTTTCCTCTCAACTTCTGTTCAAACTTTTCAACAAGTCCTTTAACTTCTTTGAAATCTTTCGAATTTGGATTCTCTCCTAACATTTTCAGAATGTTCGAAAACCGAAGTGTTGTAGAAATACGGCATCTTTCGATCGTTTCGTTCTTTTGTGGTACTGCAATTTTCTCAACGAAAATAATTGGACTTGTTGTAACGGATTCAGAGGAAGATCCGAAAACTATTGACGTAGAAACTGGAGATTTTTCTCCAGAATCCTCGACGACAATGTTATCATCATTTGATTCAAGAAGGGTCACAGTACCCATTGGTGGCATATTATTGATTGTTTCAGATACTGTAGCAGCATCAATTAATGAATCAAATCCTTCTTTTGCTATTTTCGATCTATCAAGAGTTTCAATTCTTTGTTTAATCGAATCTGTTTTCTTCATAGCTGCATTAAATTTCGTTTCAAAATCATTTTTCGATTGTGTCGGATAGGAAAGTTTTGGAAGTGTTAACCCATCTCCTTCTTTGTCGCCATATCGAATCAGCAATTTTCTTGCTCTTTCTTCATTTTCTTGTTGTGTAGTGAATCGAACATTCACAAATCCATCTTTTCTTCCCTCGTTTTGCTGTTGTGATCCATTTGACTCTTGATCCGTAAATCTCACATTTACATGGCCAGTTGGAGCCCATGTTTTCTCGCGAGATTCATCTTCAGAAAAGAGAACTCCATCAAGAATAATAGGAGAAACTGGCATTCCTTTCTTACAGTCATCTGCACGCTTTCTCAAATTTGTTCTCGTTGTGTTGATCATTTTTTGAAGAGTTGATTCAGAGGAGAGAAGTTTGCATCTGAAACGTTTAACCGATTGGGAAAACCAATATTCTACATCTATTTTTTCTCTATTTTGCAATAAACCTTTTCGGTTATTATTTTATCAAAAGATGACCCACTTTTCGATACTTGGACAACACTTGATCAACTGCCCACATTGTCTCTCAATTCTTCTCTTAACTCCAGTAAAACAATGATTTGGAACATATGTAATAGTTCTGCTGAATGAGAATCTGGGTGGACGACCAATAAGTTGGCATTGTTCATTCTGAAAACATCATTGAAATGATATCCCATAAAATGTGTTAATGACTCATAAATACAATTCCTAGACTGTCACTTTCTCTTCCATTCGATCCCCATATCTAAGATCCTGTCAATTAGGGTCATTCTTTCCGTTTTCTCCACACCCATCTTCTTTTTTTTCTCACCGTTTTCTTGTCAAGAGGTTTTGAATTCTCATTGAGGCATGCTACCAACTGACCATCGAGTTCTTCTTCTAATCGTTCGAGCTGAAATAAATCAAATTATTATAAAAGGAAAAATATGAGATATTACTGTAGTGTAGTCGTTTTTCATTTTCTGATGGCACTCAAATGGATCTTTTCGTTCAGGAAGCCAATATGGTCTCCACAAGGAATTTCCCAGGCAGAGACGTTCTTCTAATAGAGAAACTGCAGCACATTCTACAAATGCAGCACAATAATTTGATGAAGGGGCAGGAGATGATGGGTCTGGTGACTGAAAATAAAAGAGATAATTTACACTGTTCTTTGAACGTTGAGTACTGGGAGATAATCCAGCTGAATGTATTCCGGATGCTTCTTAAAATTTCTCACCTCATATTGTGCTAAAATGGATCGATATAAAACGGGAAGAAAGAGAAGAAACATTCGCATTTGGGACGATGAAATGAAGACTCCGAAGGTCTTCCGAAAGGATTATAGGGCCACTGAAAGAAGGGAGATTGGGGTAAAAGAATAAAGAAAAGGGAAAGATGTTTCAAAGAGAAAGTCGGGATAAAAAATAATTTGTAATAGATCGAGAACGAAAGTATTGCTCCTCCGGAAGATATAAATTTGTGGACGGGAACAGGAATCGGAATAATCATTGACGCGTGTGAAAGTGAGAAAATAAAAGTACATGAAGGTCGAAAAGAAGTTGGAAATACGTCTAATGGACGACAATTAGCTCTACTTTCCAGCGTCTGTCAAGGAATGAAATATATAAGATAGAGAGTGAAATTCGTTTGAAAAAAGGAAATGATCGCGATAAGACGGTTTCGTTTTTCATCTACTCTTACCGGATAATGCACCCTGCTGTTCATTTTTGTGGGTGAAGGTCGACTGGCTTTAGGACGAGAAAAATGAAGATGAAAAGAGAGAGAGAGAAACCCGCCTTCTTCTATGGTTTTTCCATTCTTCCGAGATACCATTGTGTCGACCTCTTTAACAGACATTTCTGAATAGAGGAGACGTCCGCCGGATTCGACAATCACATCGAGAGAAAACAGCTTATCCTAGATAAATGAGACATGACGAATAGGAAGGTTTTTTAGGTGAAAGAAATAGACGAATATTACATACGCTTATTTACGAGCCGTCGTTATCGCCGATACGATTTGATGCGGATGCGAATTGACACCGTTTTCAAAACGAACGGTGATTTAAGAAACGGGAAAGAAATGCTGAGATTCGAAGTGAAAGGACATATGTCCGGACGAATTTGAAATTATATGTATTAGGTTAACGCTTTTCTCCAGAACGATGGAAATGGTTTACAGTTTTCTGGAATCGACTCTGAATACAAAACATCATTTGTTTTAAAAGATTGGAGAGGATGTATTGAAAAAATAAACGTCTAGACTGATGAAAAATGTTGATTTATGGCTCAATATTGTTCATTGATTTCGTCCGGCTTGCTATTCTATCAGTATAAATTTCTTTCCTGAAACTGCTTTTTTTCTTTAGCATATTTTCGTTTTTTTCGCTTTTTTAAATGCTCGTAAAACGTTTTGGAAATTTTTCGGAAAATCTTTGTTTTTGGTATTTGAACTGCCGCGTTTTGTGGAGTAACATTTAACTTCACGCGCATGCTCGTCGCGTTTGATGTATGCACCGGTTGTTGTTTGTTTACTGTTTTGAAACTTGTGCGGCTTTTTTTGCATGTTCTGTTCTGTTGCAATATTCTGATTCAAGGCCTTTTGGAAAAATCTTTTTTTTCTCTGTACAAAATGCATGCGTGTTTTTATCTCTGCTATGGAATTCTAGAAAACTATAGGTATACTCTCCTTGAAAATAAAGGAGACGGTCCGAAAACGGCGCGTCTCATACCTTTCAGAAAGTGAAATCCTTTACAAACTTTTAGATCGACATGTTTATGAATCTTCTTACTCAAGTCTCCAACGCCATTTTTCCACAGGTTAGTATTCAACTCGCGAAATCGTTCACTCTAGTAATCCCAGTTTGATTTATTGGTAAAATTATGTGGGCTTTGACTATTGTTTCATTTTCTCGAATTGTCATCATCTAATCAGAAATCACAAATACTAAACACAAGGCTACACAAATTCCCAGTCGAGAGGCGGAGAGCGGGCATGCAGTTTTGTCTTTCTCGCCTCTCACAATCTACTCCTCGTGTTTACCACTCCTAGCCTTTTTCGCATCATCTGCCTCTTTTCGTTCTGTTGTCTATTTTACATATGTTCTGCCGTGAAAGTCATTCTATTGACCGCTCAAGATTGATAGAAATTGATGTTTTTGTAGGTCGAAGCTGCTCAAAAAATGTCCAACCGTGCCGTCGCTGTTCTTCGTGGAGACGTCGTCTCTGGAACTATCTGGATCACACAGGTAACCTAGTTTTGCTTGAGAATTTTGGCTATCTCAATTTTCAATCTTCAGAATTCCGAAAGCGACCCAGCCGTAATTGAAGGAGAGATCAAAGGTCTCACCCCAGGTCTCCACGGATTCCATATTCATCAATACGGTGACTCCACCAACGGATGTGTCACTGCTGGTCCACATTTCAATCCGTTTGGAAAGACCCACGGAGGTCCAAATGTATGAGAAATTAGTTTTGTATTCCGAAAAATTCGTTATGTTTCAGTCCGAAGTTCGTCACGTCGGAGACCTCGGAAATGTGGAAGCCGGAGCTGATGGAGTCGCTAAGGTAAAGATAACCGACAAGTTCGTGACTCTCTACGGACAGAACACCGTTATCGGTCGTTCGATGGTTGTTCATGCCGGAGAAGATGATCTTGGCCAGGGTGTTGGTGACAAAGCTGAAGAGTCGAAGAAGACTGGAAACGCTGGAGCTCGCAGCGCTTGTGGCGTTATCGCTCTCGCCGCTCCACAGTGACTACCCGAACGGTCCAGTCTCTGAACCAACCTACTATTCCCATATTCTCCTTTTATCCCCGTTTGTGTAGTTACTTCCTGGTTGTACTCACTGATATTCTCATGAATCCCACAAACCCTACTATTGTATATTTTATTTACAGAAAGCGTTTCCACTTCTAAATGAACTTTTTATTCATAACTTGCTTTATCTGTTTTCCCAATGTTACCTCAACATTCCTTTCATATCTCTTGATTAGAGTTCAATTTTTATAATGGCCAAGTAGTAAATTTTATTAAATTATTTGCGTGGTTAGAAACGTGTCAAAGCCACGTTGCAATTAAAGTGAATTTGTCAAATGGCTCCATTCGTATCAAAATCTCCCATTTCATCTATGGACGGTTCATCGAGTTCCAACGAAGAAGAGCAAGTTTTGCGTACTGCTTGAATCGAAAATCACCTGATATCGTTCTATTCTAGAAAACACTCATTTTTTATCAGTGTATCTACTATTTAAACAGCCGACATTTTATTCAGGATATTTTGTAAAAAGCTGCGAATTTTTCATGCATAGTAGAAATGTTTCTTTTTTCATTTTGGAACTAACAGGGTTATAAAAACAACATATTTCAATGAAGTTTTCTTCTCGCGCGTTAGACGTTTTCACAATTGTTCTCTCTGTTTTTATCAGTTTCTTCAGTGATAGCAAGAATCATATCACACCATTTTTGTCGTTTGAAAGAAGAAAAAACGAAAAATCTAACCATTCCAATATTTTGCAAACATTCAAGTCCATTTCATCAAATTTGTTCCATATTCAAAGTGGTTCAATAAATTTATTGTTTTTTTTTTGCAGGATGAGTGGAATATTGGAAGTTTACGATGCAAAGCGGACTGACAACTTGATTATAACCCTCGAGGGTATTTCCGGGTCCGAGACCATCAAGGCCATCAAGAAGCGTATCGCTCAAAAAAGTTGGTTAAATATCATTGAATTTATCCATAACTGGGAAATTTACAGAACTGAAGTTGACCGAAGAACGCCAAGCATTGCGTGTTGAACCAAAAGGAAAACCGTTGGCTGACGATCAGAAACTTTCTGATTTGGGACTTTCTTCTCAGAAGTCCGTTCTTTACGTTAGAGATCTTGGACCGCAAATTGCATGGAAGACTGTATTCATGGCAGAATATGCTGGACCACTTTTCGTTTATCCACTGTTCTATCTGAGACCTTCTTTCATCTACGGAAACGGTATTAATTATCAAATAATGGATAATTTCATACTTTTTGTTTTTAGCTGCTGCCAATGCTCAAATGCATCCAGCAGTTCAAATCGCTTTCTTCGCATGGAGCTTCCACTACGCCAAGCGTTTGTTCGAAACACAGTTCATTCACAGATTCGGAAACTCTACCATGCCACAGTTCAACCTTGTGAAGGTAAGCGCATTGTTTTTAGATACTTTCTCATCCGAATTGTTCAGAACTGCTCATACTACTGGGGATTCGCCGCATTCGTTGCTTACTTCGTTAATCATCCACTTTTCACACCACCAGCCTTCGGAGATCTCCAAGTCTATCTGGGTCTTGCCGGTTTTGTGATCTCTGAATTTGGAAATCTTTCAATCCATATTCTTCTCCGCAACCTTCGCCCTGCTGGAACCCGCGAACGCCGTATTCCGAAACCAGATGGAAACCCACTCTCACTTCTTTTCAACTATGTCTCGTGCCCAAATTACACTTATGAGGTCTCATCGTGGGTCTTCTTCAGCATCATGGTTCAATCTCTTCCAGGTAGCCTCCGTTGATGAAATGCAATAAACCTTTATTGACTTTCAGCGCTCATCTTCACATTCGCCGGCTTTGTTCAAATGACCATCTGGGCCCAAGGAAAGCATCGCAATTATCTCAAAGAGTTCCCAGATTACCCAAAAAATCGCAAGGCTATCATTCCATTTGTTCTCTAAATTATTGCATTTATACAGCTTATTTATTGTATTTTCCATGTAACTTCACAGTTCGATTGTTATTCAAAATTCTATCAGTAATTTATTCTATAGTTCCTTACTCTGATAAAGCTTTGCTTCCGCGAAAAATGGGTATTTTGATGTGATACAAGGCTAGCGAATTCAGTTCGCCACAGTGAACAGTTTCCCTCGATTAGATAAGCAGAGGTGCGTGAAATCACGTTAATAAAAATTGAACAGGTGTTTCAATAGCTCAACATCATTTTGAAGTTGTCCGAAAATGTCGGTATGGTGTCCAATGTGCAGTGAATTAAAACAATGTGAAGAGGCAGTACAAGTAGGTCGAATATCATAGACATGGATCAGTGAAATATACTTTCAGTTGATCCCTTGTCTCCATACTTTCTGTAAGAAATGTTTAAAAGAGTCATCAAAACAAACAAGAGTGTGTCCGGTGGCTCATTGCTATTCTAGCTTGTCTGCTCCAGAAACTATGACAAGCACTTGTGAAGTCTGCTAAAATTAACAACTTGAAAAGAAGAGATCCATTTTTCAGGGAGAAAACTGTCAAAGAAAAATAACAACCAATGCGGATATTCTAAGAACTGCCTGCCATCATGATGTTTGCCAGAGTTGTTATGATATGGCTAGTAGGAAGTGAGACAGCTAATCTAAACAATATTCAAACTATATTTTTTGAATACAGAGGAAAAATGAATTGTCCAGCTGTTGGATGCTCGGAATTAATGGTAGATGAAGATGATATGGTTTGTGATGGACCATGTAAACAACCATTGACTTTTGACAAAACAATCACAATTCCGTGTTGTGGGGTAACTTTAAAACAGTTGCGAATTGAATTAGAAAATCATTACTGTAGGCAAAAATGTGTGACGAATGTGGTCCAAGGTGGACAAATGGAAGGGACTTTTGTGAACCTGGAAAGTGTGTAATCAAAGAAGTATCAAAAAAGAAGAAGGCTCCAGATACGGTACCTTAGAGCATTACAAATTAATCTCTTAAACCACATTACAGACTCATCAACCTTGTATGGGAACTACGAACTGTGAAGGAGAAGTTCTTCGCAACTTTCCATCAGAATTCGAATGTGATCATGAAGTGTGTATTCAATGTATTGGAAACATGCTCGATGAATGCGAAAAAATAGGAAAATCCCCTATGTGTCCCTCAAAATCATGTGGAATCCCATACAGATGTGAAAGTGTTCTTGCACTGGCTGCTCAGTTTCCAGAAAGGAAACATTTCTTCTCAAAGTTCACTCTCCAAGCGAAATTCTCAATGCAAACTCTCAGAGATGATTCTATTACAGTAAGTGATAATATTTTATTTAAACAAAAGCCTATTAGTTTTATGCAGAATATTATTCATGGAGATCTCAATGCAATGACAGGACAGAAATTTAATCTCAAAGTGAGTGTCATCCCTTGCATCTCTCTACCCTTTTTCCCTTTATGCACAATCTCCGCCTCCACTCCATGTTTAACATGGCAGACGGCGGAACCCGTGAGACGTCGGTACGCAGAGTAGAACTACTCCGTCAATGCGGCGTTTCATAAACTTACCTGGCTGGGGGTATCTCGTGATCATCAAGACGGGATCCCCATGGTGAGGCCTGCCCATTGCACTTTTGGGCGGGCTGACCTGTGTGGCAGTCTCGAGTTGAGATTCGCCAACAGCTTAATTTTTGCGTAACGGGGCCGCGTTCGCGCGGCCCTGGATAATATACTTGAACAAATAGAGCTTTGGTTGGTATCAGAAGAAATATCAAATAAGTAAATGAACAAAAGATTACCCAACATTGAAGATCTTGATAGTTTCACGGCCTTCTTCTATATAGATTCCAACAAAGCTACTGTAGTCCAGGTGCAAATTTAAAAGAGGGATTCAAAGTAGTAGTTATATATCTGAGTTTCCAATGGACAATTCTTAGTACCATCATGTTTTGAAAAACAAATGTTCTGAATGTGTTTAGGTTGGCCAATGCGATGACGATGATGGAGGAATGCCAATGGAATTTGTTCGTGGTGGATCACTTGGCGATCTAATTCGCGAAGTTCGGCGGGTTCTGAAAATTCTCGCAACAGACAAGGTACCTTCAAGTTTTCCCATCAGTTATTCATATCAATTGCTCAGATCTATGGTTATTATCGCGTAGATGATGGAAAGAAGAAAATGTTAGATGTCACCAAAGACACTATCCGTTCACCATGTTTCTCACTAAATATTACTGAAGTGATCTTAATCGGAGTTCTTATCAAATAAGCTGCCCGTTTACAGAACACTACAATTCTTGTTGATACGACTGGAATCGTGGCGAAACCGAAGAAACAGTAGATGGCTCGGCATCAAACAGATCTGCGAAAGCTCCCAGAATAAAATTCGTTTATTTTCATTATCATGCTAGAAAAGTTTTCTTTTTCTTTTTCCTGTTTGATAGCTCCCCAAAGCCTACTTCAGGGATCTAGCTTCGAGGCAAATTTCGTTTCGCAACGACGCGCCGGCATTACGGGTGCGCTTGTGCTTTAGCCCGTAAACTGTATTTTTTAAACTAAGGCATTTTTTATGCTTTTCTTTAGAATATGATGGATAAAAGGTTTTTTTTTCATCAGTTTTATTTGAAAAAGAAGTCAAATGATCTAAAAAAAATATTACAGAAATGCACGAGATGCAAGGAGTTCTGCTGTGCTCAGGCGGCGGTACTCGCATGACCGCGCTAACACATAATGTACAAAAGTGCCTCCTCCCAATTGTTGGAGTTCCCATGTTTCTTTATCCGCTTTCATCTCTTTTAAGAGCAGGAATCACTGGTTGGAATCAGCCTTCAGTGCAATTAGAATGATAACCTTTTCCAGATATCAAAGTCTTCGTACGGGAAGTTTTTCAACCAGTGTTAGAGAAAGAAGTGAAGAAGTCAAAACTTTTGGAGAAGTATCCGGCTAATATCGACTACATTAGTATTAATCAAGACGATTTTGGTACTGCTGATTTATTGAAGAACCATCACTCTAAAATATCAGTTCGTTATATCTTCATTTTACCAGCCTCTAAAAAATATAACCAATAGAAAACGTTTCAGCGTGATGCATTGATTGTTTCTTGTGATTTCATCAGTGACGCAAGCTTGATTCCATTAGTTGACTTTTTCCGAGCAAAAGACTGTACTCTGGTTGCTCTTATAGCTGACACTTGTGTCAATGCACCAGCTCCAGGATCGAAATCTAAAAAACCCAAAGGTAAGCATTTGATTTATATATTATACCAAGCGTACTCTTTAAAGCCAGTGACGCTATGGCAATTGTTGAATCTACTGGACAACTTGCTTTTCTATGCGGGGATGATGATTTCGATGCACCGATGCTAATGGAAAACACTTTAAAAACTTTCCCGTCGATCAGATTGACCTCGAAGTACAATGATTGTCATGTATATGCTGTTCGTCATAGTGCTTTAGTTCAACTGTCCCGCTCAAAGTAAGCGATCAATTGCTTATCGTACATTATTTCAAAATTTTAGGAACATCACTTCCTTCAAGGCTGATTTCGTACCTCATCTAATCGAGAAACAATTTGAACCGGGCTCAGACATCAAATGTCTTGCATATCGTCTTCCCCATGAAAATGGATTTGTTACAGCTCATGCAAACACGATTGGCGCCTATTTTGAAGTTAATAAAGCGGTGAGGTCAAAGTGAAGAGTTACTTATAACTGTCTGAATGTAGATACAAAAATCCTTCACTCGACTTATGGAATATCGCGGAGGTGGAAAAACTTTTAATCACAAAGTAGACAAAGTTCTTGTGCATGATTCCAGGATCGAAGAAAGTGCCCAGGTAATTGTTATCCGCTTTGGTCTCAAAGATATTAACATTTTTATTGTAAATATGTCTATTCATGTATAATTTGCAGATTGGTAAAGACTCGATCATCAAGCGATCTATTGTCTTAGACAACTGCCGACTTGGCGAAAGAACAAAAGTAAAAGAGAGCATCATTTCCAGAGGCGTTGTCATTAGCAACGGGTAAGAGATTTGTCCCGCATGAATCAATAAGTTGTCTCTTCTATCGTCTCCTAGTTGTATATTCTTCATTTCCAGAGCTTCCGTAAGCAATTCAATCATCTGTGAAGGTGCAGAAATCGGAGAAAACGCAGATATCACCAATTGCATCGTTTCCAAAGATCAAAAGGTCATTGCGAAAGGTTTGTTTTTTCTATTCTTGAGCTTTTTGAAATCGACCGTATTACTGTATGAAATCATAAATATGATTTCAGTGAAAGTTCAAAACGAAGTTGTGGATGGAGCCGGCGATGGATGGACCGACGATTAAAGCCACTTCCTGCGGGGTATTAAAAGTTTCGCTACGATTCCTTGTTTTAGAGGACTCATCCGGTTTACCGTTTTTTTTTTGTTGTTTACTTGTTTAGTATATTTAATAAATTATATCTTGCTCAAATTGTATCTATATCTTCGTTCAGCTGGTTCCTAGAACCTATTGTATACCTTTCACCCTTCTCATAGTCTATCTCGTTATTCATTTTCAGGCGGAGATGGAAGAATGATATTTGCCAAGAACAAGCTCATAGTTTCCGCGGTGATTTTCACTGTGGTAACTCTCTGCACTCTTTTCTTCGCCATCTTCAAAAACAATGAAGTTGAGCATAGCCTTGTGCCAGCTTTCGTCGACCCTATCAATCAATTCAGCCCACGAAACAGTGACTTCATAGTTAGTGCCTATTAATAACTGTATTCTGTAATCTGTATTTCAGAAAATCTCCCAAAAAAGTGGAAACAAGGATGATATGAGATCCACATTGTATCTCACACAACACCGCTATCTTCTTGAAGAAATGAGCAATTTGCAGGTGCAGAATCATGAAAAGTAAAGAGTAGCTTTATTAAGAATTTATAACACTTTCACTTCAGGTCATATAGTGTTAGTGATATCTGCTACAAGCCACATTATGCGATTTTCAAACAATTTGATTCCGAAAAAAATGTTCCTCCTCATTTCCAAGTTTGTGAAAATCAAATTTAGTAAAATTTCTCATTCCATAATTACAGCGCCTTCTCCTTGAAATTCGACGTCTATCACCTTGTCTCATTGCCACTCCTCTCAACTGCTTTCATGATAGCTATCAAGTTCATTCTCAAATGAGCAAATGGAGTTCAGATGTAGACTTTTTAAATCGAAGACTGAGAAATGCTTATATAGAAGCTCAAGGCGAGAATGAGACCAGACCATATGTTAAATCGGATTGTAAGTGTTTTTAACTTTACCAATGATAATGTTTCTGTCGCAGATGCTCCTGAGTTGGTCGAGAAGTGGGCTGAGATCATGTTCCAGCTGAAATCAGAAGATGATAAAAGTTTTAATAAGAAAGAACTTCGCAAACGGGTTGAAATTTGGCTGAAGGTATTTTTTTGTGAAAGTGCAATTTCAGATGTATAACTTTAGACGATAAAGCCTCAATCAAAATTCTGCGTTGATTCGAGAAGTTCCTGTGATCAAGGTCTTATGCCAGAAGACTACCACGAAGCATGTAATGCGATGCAGCAGGATAATACGGAAAAGTTAAAGTTAAAGGTATGGTTAGAATTATACAACTTTCCTCTACTACAATAGTTCATTAATTTAAGATCCAAATTGAAGACGAAGATAAGCAATTTTTGGCAGGCATTGATTGTGTGGAAGATTTAGAAAAGTTCATTGAATGGATGCAGGAAAAAGACTTAAGAGCGTTAATAAACCCTGAAAATAGAAAGACAGATCAGAAGAATATAATCCATCAGAGGTGCGAAGGAATATATCATATTTCAAACAGCTCTGGAAACCAATTTTTCGATGGATACAGGAGTTTCGGTAGCGAAACTTCTTCATTTGATACCATGAAATTAGAACTTGTCCTAATGAAACCAGAATTGTTACTAGCAACAATGGTAAAATGCGGATTTGGGTTCCCGAATTATAAATACATTTCCAGATGAATTCTGATTTCGTTAATGGTTTCGAATCTATCTGGACGCTAGAAAGAGCAAAAAAACTCTTGAAAGATGCTCGCGGTGCCATACGGGAGAAGATTAACGATTTTAACAATAGGAGATTGAGCCAGCGGCTGAATGTTATGACTCGTACTACTGAAGAGCCTGCTGAAGTGGATTCGATAACTTATAAATGTTTATATATTTTTACCGCTCTTCACATTATTATTGTCCTACACTTTATTTATCTCGTCTGGGTAGGAAACCGTGTTCGATCAACTTTAATGTTCGTTGTCCGGAATGTCATCACTTCTGTTCTCTTCATGACCCTCTTCAGAACAAACGGAGCTGTTTTATTAGATTCGGCTCTCCTGGTAAGAAAATTACCGTCTTTAGAATCACAAACCACTTTATTTTCAGTATCATGCTGTATTGCTCACCGTGGTCAACCTTTTTTTGACCACTCGTGTCTCGTTCTGTGTACACCGTCTATGGAGATGTATTCAAAGAGCTAATGACTACCTACTCCGATCAAACTTCTCTTCTGTAGACACAGGTAAGCGAAAATTCCAGTGATTTTTTCATTAACTTTGTCCCATAGTTCCAGTCGACAGTGTCAATAAAGGTAGTGACCCACGACTTATTCATTATACTCTGGCGAGATATACGAAGTTCCAAGCCGCTCAAGACACATACTCCGAAGAGCAAGTCAAGGAATTGCCAAATAACGCCTATATCTTCTCCCTTTTATTCCTGCCAATTTCTTTTTTGTATTGCACGTTTGTGGATTCAGATTTACACAAGGTGCTCGTAATTATACTACCCTCGTTGGTTATTGCTGCTGCCGAAGAAAACTGGGAAACTAAAAACTTTCTGAGAGGTAAATAGAGCTGAAACATCTAATAATTGCAATGTTCGAATTGTAGAAAGAAAGGCTGTTCAAGATCGTCGGAAAATGAATTTAGAAGAGAAAAAGAGGCTTCTGTCAAGAGAAACAGTGGACAACCTTTTTGCTGGAAATAACATCGAAAACAAAGACGAAGAGTAATATCCTTGTGAATCTAAGTCCTAATAATTATTTTTTGTAGAAGAGAGAAAGAGACTGATAACCACTCCAGTGTTGTGAACATACCAACGCCTCATACAAAAAACTTTGGCAAGCTCTCCAACAGCACCTACAACGTCAATATTTTCTCGGTTCGTATCGGTTTTATAGTATCTCACTTCGCCCAGCTTGAATGATTTCAGGAATATTCGAGCAAGACTGTCAATTTTATCAGATTTTCTGCAATCACAATGTATTTTCGAGTGTTGAAAAGCAGAAAGGTGTTTGTTTTATTCAAAGAAACGATGTATATTTCAGACTGTTTTCAGATGAGTTTTCTAATCCCAGTCCTTGCGTTCCTCTTTGTTTTTGTCGCGGCCGGTTTGTTGGTAGTTCCAATTCAAAGAATATCCATTGCAAGCAGGTTTGTGATTCAATTTCACTTTTCTGTTGAGCTTAGAGATTTTCAGCGTTTTTGAAGATGACGTTCTGATTGAGTTCTCTATCAATAAGGCTAGTTCGCGCTGGGAAAATTTGAATAAGCATTTGGATGAGTTCAACGTGGATATGGGTTAGTTCAACAACTTCCTATCTTCATAAATGTCCCCTTTTAAGATTCCATTGGAAATTTACAAACAATTTCAAATTGGAGAAAGGCATTCAAACGTTTCGATAAGGTAAAATAAAACATGGAAGAAGATTTAGCAGCGAAAAAAGTGCGAAAAGGCGGATTAGTAGAGTAAATTACTCGTTGCATTCGAACATTTCCTACTTATCCTCTTTGTCTTCGAACACAAGCAATAGTGGTTAGTGGTCTCTATAATAACTTTCAGAATTTCACAAATCTTTCTGACCCTGCAATTCTCTACGAATGGATCGAAGCTGATCCCATCAATTGGGCAGTATCGGCTCATTCAATGAACATTTCGAACAAGTTACCCCTACCTGAACCATTCACTTTTTCGTTCCGATACTTTTTAAAGGAGCTCCAGGAAACTGCAATAACTGAAGTAGTTTCGGTAACATGGATAATATTTAATAAAATTTTGATTCTTTTTGTTTCAGAAAATTGACGAAACACTCGATAAATATTCTTCCGAACTTAATCCCAAAGCATCCGGGGTCCTCTACGAACATTATCATGCCATGGCAGTTCTCTGGTGAGTATCCAGCCCAAATTCAATTTTTAAATTGTATTTTCGACGGTTTTTAATTGAATTTTCAAAGCCTGGAGGCGAGCTTTGGAGGCGAAAAAACGACTCTTTCGTTTTCTCTGCCACTGAAACCTTCTGCTTTCACACTAATAAGGCCCAAGAGTCATACCGTAGTCTCTTCTGAATGCACAAGTGTCATCTTCCGAGTAGATTTCTTAGCCACCATGTGAGGAAACGTAGTGTAAAGGATTGATGTAATACGAGAAAACGTTCTTCATTGTTTTACAGCTTTAAGTGTAACTTCTAAAGGATTCCTGTTACAGGCAATGTTCCCAGTTCTTTTTCGAGTAATTTTCTTGTTGTCAGAACGCTGATTTTCACCTGATTTTCCAGTTTTTCAAATATTGAAAAGCGTATTTATCTTCCCTAGTCCTTTCTCGGACAGATTGAACCCTTTCTTTCCTATCCCCATATCCTTCACACTTATTAGCAGTGAATACCAGTAGGCGTAAAAGTGCGAATTTACTTTATTATAGCGGCTCTCATGTTGATCCAACACATTTTTCTGCGCCACCCGCTCGGCGAGGTCTAGAAGACTTTCTTGTCTCTGCCTGAGTTGAAAACTGCTCAGAGAAAAGAAGACGTGTATTTTCTGTGCGTGTGTGTGTGCCAGGGCGGTCCCCGCGCCTGAGTTCACGAGAAGACGACGAAAACCACGAAAAAGACAAAGTAGGATGAAAATGAAAGAGAAAGAACGGAAGATAACAGGACCAAATGATTGATTGACAGGACAGACAGAAAGGAAAAAAGGGGACTTCTGTTCAGAAATCTTTAGGTTGGGTCACAAAAATATGTGAATGGAGTACATAAATATACAGAGTTTTCGAAGAATGAAATCAGAAAACTTGGCGGGGGCAGATAAAAACACGAATTTTGAGGAACGTGAACTTCAAGTTTTTTAAAACTGATGCTCAGTTAGTTTAAGTGATGATTGTAATCCGAATCGAAGATTTTAACTTTAGCTAGTGGCAACACTTGCAGTTTGCATTATTTTTCCATCTTCACATAGCCTGGGCTACTGTAGAATCATTAGTTTCGTTCTGTCACTTCTAGCAAAAATTCGAAGAACGTTTCCGGGTGCTCCGCCCTCTTTCTATTTCTTCAATGTCCTTTTTCCACACTAGGCGGCGACGGGCCTCAGGACAGACGCGAAGAAAATAATTTCATCTTCGTCATCACCGTGGCTTCTTTTCTCGGGCTTCCACCACTTCTTCAACTTCTCCCCACGGGTTTTCAGTGATGTTGGAATAAAAACGTTCTGTTGGTTCTGTTGTTGTTCTTTATGAAATAGTTCGAAAGAAAAATAGTTCGAAAGAACGAAAGTATTTTTTCTGTTTCACCTTTGAAACACTTCCATCCCAACCGATAAGGATCAGGAATTAGAAAACGCTGGAAAAACAGTTTGATGGAGTGTAAAGATGTAAAGTTTTCATTTTCCTCGTGATAAAAAAGACTACAGTAATCTAGACGAGACTATTAGTACATTAGAAGCAATCTCTACTATTGAAGATAAAATAGTAGTCTAAATTCATTAGTAACTAGCTACCGTATCCCACGAAGCATTATTTTTCACAGCCGCTCGAATCAGAAAGTTAATATAAACAAGAGGGGTATCAGTGGAGAAAGACCACCGTTTATTTTTTTCGATTCATATCGTTTTTCAAAAACTCAAACTCTTTCCATTTGTTTTTTTATTACAGGGACTCATTTGTATTACGCGAGATTCTGTCGACATCATTCCTTTTACCGTTCTTAGTTCTAGTGGCGAAGCTGTTTTCGATCAATCCGACTGGTCGTCTTTTGTCTGTGGTATGAGATATATTTGAAATTAACCAATCAATTCAACCAATCTCAATTTTCAGTTTTCGTTCTTTGTCGTTGGAACAAGGATCGAAGCTGCCGCCGTTGTATCCTTATTCTCTCTTGAAGGCTATCATTTCTACACAACTTTGGCTGTTCTTATTGGTATAGTAACCCCGCCTCTTCCTCTCAATTGTCATTGTTTTTCAGGTTTCATTGCCTCTTGGACACCATTCTGTGAATCAGCTCGATTCCTTTGTCGTGTTGAGCATTTTCAAAAGACAAAGACTGCTCCAGAATTGAAATCAGGAAGACGTATTCGTGTACCATTTATTGCTGTTGCGGACATAGCTCTTTTTTTCGCAATTCTTTTGACCGGTGAGTACTGTCATCAATTTCCTAAAAGCTGTTCTCCTCCTCAGTTTTTTGTTGAATAGTACTCTTCATTCTTCAAGCAAAACCCTGTGGGGCGTCAAAATGAAGTCCATCTCCTTACACTCATCAATTTGTTCCATTTTCCCTACCCCAATTATTCTTGCCACCTCAATTGTGTCCCGTCTTTACTTCATCCATTTATTCACCCAGAAAATTTGGACACTTTACCTCATCTATCTCTTCAAATTTTCCGGACAGCATCTTCTCGGACTACTGTAGCATTGGAGATCTTACTCTCAATCTTTTTCTTCTTTTTTTTGCATCGTGTGTGGGCTCAAGAGAAATGGAGCGGGACAAAAAGAGAGACAAACGCTGCTCTCTTCACAGAAATACATAACCTCATATTTCACAGTGGTCTCCTAAGGGATTTCAATGAATAACTATCCTAGTATCTCAAATTTATTACTGTAGGTAACAAAATGGTTGCGGGTTATTTGTATACACTTTCGACTTCATCTCTCGGGTGAATCCTCCATTTTTAGACTTGCTTTGCATGTAGACAATACGTCTGATGCTGTACGGTAGATCAATTAATTTTTCACGCGATACAATTTTTTTAAAAATAATTTTCTTTCAGCAATATGATCTATATCTTCGAATACCGGGAAGTTGTTTTCGTTTCCGAGTTTATTTCACAAAGCCTTGAATTATTCCATTTTCCATAATACCTGAAACAAATGGTCTCTGACTGTTTCTAACTTTTGTACAAAAGTACATCTGAGCCCATTTTTTATTTTATTTTCTGTTTCTTTCACAGCCACTCCTCAGTTCCTTTCTTCTCCCTTCGCTCCGCCCTTTCCTTCTGTTTTCTTCGTCGTAGTTCTAGTGTCTGGACACGGTGGCCTTTTTTTCTTTCGGAAAAATTTTCGTATTCATGAGACGAGAAGACAACCCCCAAAAAAGAGGAAAAAAAGAACCATGAGACTGAAGTAGGACGGACTCCCGAAAATGAATTGATGGTGATTAGGAGTTGTGAGCCAGAGAGGGGGAAAATAGGGGGAAAGGTCTAGAATAAAGATTTTTTAGTGAAAAATGGTTACGTAAATGCTTGTTATTTTCTCAAATTTCTAAATATGTATGTAATATTGAATTATATTTCAGTTTCAATTGGATTCGCCACCACTTGTGCCATTTTTGCTGAGCTGAACATCTTATTTGTGCCTACCGTAATATTCATTGGAATCCAAGTCTTCGCATTAGTCAATTCTTTTGCAATAATATTATCAATGTTCGAGAAAGAAGTAAGTTCTGGCTTCTTCATTTTATGCACTTTTATAAGTCTGAAGACGTGTTCTAATCGGGGATTATATTCTTTGCGATCATCAGTTCGCATCCATATAATCCCATCTTCATTCCTCTTTTCATTCACACTCACTTCTGTATCGTTCAGGTCAAACTACTCATGCAAAGCGACCTGTGTGGTAGCACCACTGCTGCCAACATTTGTGACATAACTCACAAAATTCCTCATGAGTCCGCTGAGGAAGTTTCGATTCAAATGGAAGAATTCTCCATTCAACCTTCTGCTCCTCTTGCAAAGTATTTTGCACCACCTCCTCGAAAGCCAACAAACAAAAGAGGCTCTGATTCTGATGATGCTGATGATGAAGGAGATGGAAGTGTTAGTCCAAAGCAACAAAGATCTTCTGATATGTTCGCAGAGAGGGAAGGAGGGATGGGACCAGAAGCTCAGAAGTTCCTTCAAACTTATCCTCCGTTTGTTCTCGAAAGGCAAGGTCTCATTCCAAATGCTGCTCTTTGTACATTAAGTGGAATGCCTGTAGATAGTTCGTACAGAATTGCCGACAGACAGGTAAGCTTTGTTTTATGATCTTATAACTAATTCCATACGTTTCAGGCAATCATTCAGAGAGCAGAAGAGAACTATGAAGCTGGAGAGTTCGATCAAGAAGAGTTTGAAGATGATTTATTGAATTCTGGAGATATCAATGATAGGGAACCACCTATTGCAATCAGACAACTTCTCGCTCATAGGGAAAGAGCACTGGGTCAACTTGATGATCCGAATGTGCCTGGTCCAAGCAACCGCCTTCCAATGAGCGATCAAAATCTATCATTTGATAACAGAGACCCTCTTCAAAACCCTCAAAATCAACCTGTCCGTACCTTCTTAGAGGAATACCTTCTGCAGAATAATCGTATTGATCCACAGCAACTTGACGAGTTAGAAGGATATCGTAATAGCGCCAGAGCTGAATATGCTCGCCGGCAAACTGAAGGAAATCATCCTACGAATGCATTGGCTGACCTTATCATGAATGATGATCGTGGTAGCGAATCACCTCCACCATTAGACCCAAATTATCAACTTGAACCGGACGCAGACCAGGTACACCCGGTACTTCGACTAGCAGCCGAGAGTCGGCGCCAACAACGAAATTCTAATCAAAAACCCAATCCTGAAAAATAATCATAATAGATTTCCCAATTTTATCCATCAGCTGTGATTTTAATATTTTACCAAACTTGTATACATTTCATTCTAACACTTAAAAGTATCATTTCTTGCTACTATTTCATTTTTTACATCATCAATTGATCTCCTAAAAATCCTGCCACCTTAAGGACTCATCGTGTACTTTCAAAACCATTCTTGACTAATATATCTTTTAATAATAAATGAATTCAATTCTTGCAATAAACTTTATGAAGAATGCAGTTAATATTGGTTGAAGAGCTCGGACCTGCCGGTGAATAAGAGTAATTATAATTATTGGAATCAATTTGAAAAATTGAACAATCTACCGGAAAAAAGGGGAGAAGTGAAGTAACCTGCACTAATTATTAATAAATCGAGGAAGAAATGCAAAAAGAAGGCATAAGTGCGTTTCAGAGGAGATGCGCGAGGCAGTACAATTACTTACAAACGGTAGTATACGATGAAGAATAAGACACATAATAGAGGACATTACGGTATTAAAAAGGCACGGAGAGTACGGTGATTACAACTAAAAATGATGATTAAATTGAATTAAAAACTGGGGAATGATGTTAAAATTTATGAAAATAAAAAGATTTCTTGATAAAATAGAGTTCAAAGGGAATAAAAAGTTCAATGCCAACGTATTGGGAAACGGGATAGGAATGTGAGTTCTTAATGAATGCCGGATTAGAGTTAGATGCTTAATTTCTCATGAGTCACAACTTGATTAATCAACTGATAGTTTCGCCGAACTATATTCACCATCATCATCTGGTACTTCTTCTTTAATTACAGCTTTCTCATCGATTTCTTCTTCTTTTGGTGGTAGTAGAACATCTCCATTCGCCTGCTCTTCATCCTCTTCCTCTTCATCTCCAATTTCCACGTCTTCTTCATATGCCAACTCATCATCATTCAGCTCGTCCAGTTCATCTTCTTCGTCTTCATCATGATGATGTCCATTTCGCATTGATGATCCAACATGATGACTTCCTCCAGCAACAGGAACTCCGAATCCACGTTCAATTAATTCGAGTTGTTCGGCAGAGTGAGAACTTTCGGCAAGTGATTCCTCTTTATACATATGTGCCATCTGGAAGAATTTCATAAGTGATCAACTTTTAATTCTATCTCCTAGACCTTTCGAAAAAAACATATTTCGAGGAATATTATGTAGTTCCTGTACCAGAACTATTACCTGAACACGACTACCTTTTTTTAGAATATTTCGTATCTATTCAGGATAATTCTGGTTCGACAGCTTTGGAATCGGAATTCCTAACCAGAAGCAGTTTTAAGGATACTTATCTTCTATTTTTGTAACATAATCGCGACTGTCAACTTACCACACTGTTAAGCAGTGGCACATGATCATCGCCATTTAACAATTGACCATCTGCTCCAGGTGGTGGAGTGATATTCCTCACCTGGAAAATTCGAATTCAGATCAGAATCTCATTTCAACGTGCAAACAAAGGAATAAGTGAACGAGCGCATTCGATTAGTGAATAGAATACCAGAAACTGAAAAAGAAGCTCACATGCACACACACAAAGCAAAACTCATAACACATTTATTATTTCAAGAAACAAGTCATCGAGAATATTACTTAAGTTTTAGTGTAAGGTGTAGATAAAACATGGCACACAAAATAAGGAACGAGCGAAGTGTAGAATATTACATGAAATAATATTATGAAGCACCATGCAGTGTTCCGAACAAAAATTCATAGTGATTAATCGGACTCGTCCGAACTGTTGTCAGAAAAGCCGAAAGTCACCTGTTGATATGGCGTTGGCTCATCAACGTTTACGCCGAGCCGACTGCGACGACGAGCATTCATGAAGAAGTTAGCAACTGTGGAAAGATCGAGACGGAGATGTTCAGCTATGGTTTGCTGCATTTCCCTAGATGGACGTTGAGTCTCTTTGAATATCGCTTGAAGAGTTCTCTTCTGTATGTCAGTAAAAACGAGTCTTGGACGCTTCGAGACTGGAGCATCATGATCAGATGTTGATCTCCTATAAAATAAAGAAGAATGCAGGAAAAAGTGCATTACAAAAAAGATTGAAGTTGAATAATCAAAAATACTTACCTGTGAGTGCGTACGTTTTGAGCTGGAGTTGGTGGAGACATTCCAGATGCTCTATTCACTTCTTCTGTTTTCATATCAAGTATCGCCAGTCTCGTAGCTAATGGTTGAGAAACCCAATTGTACATACGACGGAATGTTTCGCGTCCAGATTTCAGCTTATTCCATGGTTTCGGATTGCGGAGCAGATCAGAGAGTGTTCCTTGACTTCGACACAATATTCTTTCAGCGAAAATTGCTTGTGGAATGGAATGACTTTTCAACTCGAAAGCTATTCTCTTGCAAAGATCCTTTGTATCAATGTATATGTCATCCCCGATTTCAGCATTCAATGGATCATTCGAATCCTGAGTTGAGTAAACTCGTCGCTGAGGGATAAGAGCTGATGGTGGAGTTGGAATGCTTGAAGATGCCATCACCGAATTGTTAATGGTAGATGAAGACGATTGATTGACCAAACCTAGAGGTTTTTTCTGTTTCCGAGAATCTAAAAGAGATGGGTAAGTGAAATTAGTGAACGTAGGTAAAAACTATAAATTTGGGTGGGAAGGTGAGATAAAACTGAAACAGGGTCAACATAATACAAAACGTTTCCAAGACTCACTTCTTTGGTTTTGGTATGGAGGTTTCTCGAATTCCAACCGTTCTCCATTTCTTGGTTTTTGATAAACTGGTCGACTTGGTTCAGCATATCCAACTGACACATCATCTTCATTTTTAATAAGCTGCCTCTGAATCATTGGCGTTGGATCAGACCCAAACGAACTATGTGGTGAAGGAGATCCTCCAATCGGTCCGTTATGATGATCATCACTTAACAACGATGACATGCTTCCAATATTCCTGTCGTTGCCGTTCTGTGGAGAATCCTGACGAATGTCTCCCATCAGTAAATGGGCAGCGTCGAGATCTTCTTCTTCCTGTAACCATTCTGAATTGTAGAAACTATCTGCCAATAAACTCTCACCTTAATGTATGGCGATGTGTTGTACTCGTGTGATTCTCTGCGCCGCGAGTCAGCCTCCAAAGGAGACAGAAGACCTGACGTACTACCAGAGAATCTGTAATATTCTCTGAATAACAAGTTATTATTGTCTATTTATAATCAGGGATTTTCAAAACTCACTCTGGTTCATTCTTGATGTGTTCATAAGTAGAAGATAAAAGCGAAGAACTCGAAAAGCTGCTGCTGGGTTGATCAGTGTTCAAGCTCATCGGAGCCAGAGATGCAAGCTGTGGAGCTGACGAAGTTGGCACATCCTCGATAGCTGAAGCTGATTCTTCGGAAGAAGAGCTGGCTGATGGAGTAACTGGGTGAGGACTGATTGTATCCAGAAAATTTTCGGGTAAATCTTCCGCGAACCCACGACCCGTATTATTAATGAATGTACTTGATGGATCAATCTGTAGATAGTCGGTATTCCGACGCCGCGACTTTTCAGTTCTGAAACTGGTTTCGGTTTATTTTTCGTAATTTATCGTAGTTAGCAGCTTTGATTTTAACAATCGAATGCGGTATCTAACTTACCCATTTGTTGATGAAGTCACTCTGGACGTCTCCATTTTGTCTCAATGGTCCGCTGTGTTGAAATTTTTACAAACTGGTATACCTTCTGGGGTTCTGAAAGGACGAATCTTAGGAAATCCAACAAGGAATATATCAAAACTTGAGTAATGAACGCTGGAACGGAGATAAAGGTAAATAAAAACAACGTGGGTTATCAACTATGTAAAGTCAAGTTAAAAGTTATACAAAATCTCCGGGAAATTTTTCAAAAATTAGTAAAGCAAGAAGCGAAATTAACTATTTGATATCGAAAAAAAAAATCAAAAAATCGATAACTGAAAAATATATTGATTATTCTCAAACCTACATCTATATACATTTGAAAACTAGATCAATACTTGTGGCCACACGGAGAGAAAGAATGGCCGCGCGTTGTTTGTACGCCTCGCTTCGTTTGCCTGCGTTGTCTGTGTCTAGACTTACGCTACACTATTTGAATTTTTCGAGCGCACACCCGCATGATGAAAGGGTCTCGTACCGATTCGACTATGTGAATGTAGATGAACGTGAACGGTAGAGAGACAAAGATGTGTACACTTACGGGATGAAAAGAGAGAAGACAAAACGTGGTGCAGAGCCACTAGGAATTCGAAACGTATTTTTTCTAGTTTGAAACTACTATAACAATATCAGATTGTCGCATTATTACCTATTTATCTTTATGAACTGACATTAAGAAAAACAAGCATCCAATATGGAAACGAATTTAGCGGACTTGCCAGTTCGCATATTCCGTATTCTATCACAAGCGCTAGAGAGAGACAATTTATGGGTCAAAATTGTAGATTTTGACCATGACCCGATCTTTTCGATGGAGTAAGATGAAGAAACAACGATTTAAATGAGATAGAATGATTTCAGACAGTTTGAAATAGATAACTTTCTTAAAAGAGACAATTGCTGTGATCAAGTACTTAGGCGATGGGGGAATCGTGGACAAACGGTAAGCATTACACACTCAGACATTTTTGTGAGCAAGAACAACTTTAGGTTGGAGATTTATTGGCGCGACTACAATTTCTATCAAGAACATACGAAGATGAATTCGATACGATACAACTGCAATTGCGGCGGAAATTTAGTAAGTCTTGCGAGAAAAAAAACGTTTGCGAAGTCGATAAATAAAATTAAGTCCGTGAGGAGTACACCGTGTTATTTAGGCCGCTGTTTATAGGCCGCAGACGCGCGGGAACTCAAATGCAGCAATTTTTACAGAATTTTTTTCAGAAATATTAAGATGGGTTCCAGTGCCAGATGAGCAAGTTACAATGTCGATTGACGACGAAAAAATAAAATTAGAATGTAAAGCACAAGGTTTTCCTACTCCTGTCATAAAATGGTACACAAATAGTTCGAAAGATCCTGTACACACTGGTAGATCGTACTCTGTCTTGAGGTATATCACATTGTTCAGTTCAGTAAGCTTTCAGAAATGAAGCGAGGGTTTCAGATGTAAATGCTCGACAGAACATCAATATAAATGTATTGCAAATAACGAGATTCCTGAAGGATTCTCTTTCTCAGAGCATTATCGAAGACCTGGTAAATTATGGAAATCACAATTGGAATCTGAATTTGTTGATGTGACTTCCTGTGTTAGAGATGATGAATGTAATATTTGAATCAATCAATTTTAACACTTACTATGATTTACAGTATGTGAGTCTTGCAAAAATTTTGAAATGGGACGTCTTTCACAAATACTAGCAGATGATGAGAAAGTAGAGAATAGATCAACCCCAGTTCGTCCTAATTTGGATGCAACACTTCGAGCAGCAGATAAAGTAGCACTTGTTATGAGTAACTGTTCATATGTACATCTTCCTGAACTCATTACTCCCCACTGTGATGCTCAAACATTGGCTGATGCACTACAGGTTTGTATAATTAGACTGTTGGAGGCAATGGAAAATGTAGATAAATTATGGAGAAAAACCTTTTTTTTAGAAAATGAACTACAAAACTGTCACATTGGCTGATTTGACATTAGACGAAATGAGATATTTCATTCGAGAGTATAAAAAGTTAATCGGTGATGGAGTATACGGTATGTAGGTCCATGTACCATCTCAATTTCAATTTATATTTTCAGCTGTATTCTATTTTGTTGGACATGGTTTTGAAGTAAATGGACAATGCTATTTATTAGGTGTTGATGCTCCAGCAGATGCTCATCAACCACAACATTCTATGAGTATGGATTGGGTAATAAAAGTTCGAACCCAAAATTATTCTATTTGAATTCTTTAGCTTCTTTCCATCTTCCGAGACAAACAACCAGCTCTTAACCTACTTCTTCTCGATGTTTGCAGAAAATTCGTTCCGTATGAATACTCTCGAACTTCCCATTCTAATATAAACTTTCCAGATATGATGCAATCGGAGCATTCGTTGAATACGCAGAACAATTCAAGAAGTTTCATCGTGCTCATCGAAATATGGTGTATGGATACTCTACAAGTGGAGGAGTTGGAGCATATGAAGTAGGTTAAACCTGATTATAAATTATAAACCTAGTCTAAATTAAGGTAAAAGGAGAAGTAAATGGAGTGTTTATGAAGTATCTGAAGAATCATGTGCAGTTAGAAATTTCTGTTATTGATATGTTGAACAAGGTCCTTTTAGGTGAGTTGATAACTTCAAAATCAGAAATTTCAGATTTCTGTTTTCAGATATTGGAGATGATCAAAAAGTATGCGATTTGCAAGTTCCTGAGATTAGAAGTACTTTGACACATCCAAGAAGTTTGGCTGATCCTCTGATCTTTGATGGGCACACAGCTTCATTCGATAATCATACAATTCATTGGAGATTAATGCATGGTATGAATTTCCAGAGGGTTTAACAAGTTTATTAATCCAGCTGTTCCTTTTTTGATTCGGAATATTGTTCTACTCTCTAGAAATTACTCCCTGGGCAAATGTAGGGAAGATTTACGAATCGAAGATTTCTTGAATCACAGTAAAACATTTAAATAAAGAGCGTGATTTTCAGAACTCCCCAACCCAGCTACAATTAGATTCGAAGTTCAAGAAGTTGTGGCTACTATTTGGTTTCAATTCTGTGGAAATTTCACTAATAAAGTAAGAAATCCTATCTAATGATGTCTAATCTAAGCGATCTATTCCAGGTCTATGTTCTTGCTTCAATATCAGATCTTCGTCCATCACAAGAAGATAATGAAATAGAAGAGAATGAAGAACCAAGTGAAAATGCATTGAACCATAGAGCTTTTGTTCATTTTCCAGAAGAACTTCATTGTTCAGATGCAAAAGAATATTCAGATGATGAAGAAGGCGTGTCATTATATTGGATATTATCAGGACTTCAAAAGATTAAAAAAGACGGAGGATTGTCTTGTGAAGTCCATTTAAGGCATGTTAATGATCTCGAGAAAACTATTCTGAAAAAGAATGTGGATATTGGACATATTCTTATTACTAGAATCAAATGTCTTCAGTAATATCTTATTTTTCATGTTTTTTGTCATATTGCAAATCAATGGGTTTTAATGTGTCAAATGAAATTATAATCAAATGAAATTATAATGTCTGTCAAATGAAATTATAATGTCTTTTGGAGAATTAGGGTATATCTGAAATAAAATCCTGAATCGAATCTTGTATTCTGTAACCACTGATTGGAAGAAGAAACCAAACCATGTGAAAACGTTTCGTTTCCGCCTCTAAAATTGTTCTAGAAATTCCTGTCGCTTTGCCAAACACTGTAATAAAAAGAATCTCATTTATGTTACAATGAATAAAATGCGTAAAGTAATGGTGTATGAATTAATATAAAACGAATAGACCGATGGAAAAAGGAAACGAACAAATACGCCATCGTGAATGAATGAATGAAACAGACGAAGCAAGAAATTGGGGGGAAAGAAAAGAGAAAACATGAGATTTTCGCATCAAATATAGAAAAGATAATATGAATTATATGGGAAAGAGATGCGTTTTAAGAGATGGTATTGTGTATGAAAAAGCTCGGTTTGTAGTGAATAGTACATGAATTATCACCGATACCTATTAAAAACAAATAGAGCATCTTGGGTGGAGATTGAACGGCAACAAAAAGAATAGAAAGGAGCCGAAAAATACATTCAAAGCACTCAGTCGATTGAGGTAGCAATGTGGATCTAGATGGAAATTTGGTATTAGAATACTACCGGAAAAGACAAATAATGGGACAGATGTGAAAGAAAGGAGACCTTCTACCAGACAGTTTAACCCAAAAAGATAACGGGTATTAAAAAAAAGTTAAGTGTCGGTAGAAAGAAAAGGCGGCTAGAAATACTTCAAACTAGAAAATCGCAAACAAGAAAGAAGCGAAAAATGAAATGCTTAAAATTTAGCAAAACAGAATATTATGAGTGGAGGAGATTGAAAATGAACACATGATGTGGGTTATTATGAAAATGATTACTTGAGAACAGAAGGAAATGAAATCAAATGAATAGAAAATGCGAAGATTGCCGAATGAGAAAAATGAAGTGGCTAATGAATTTCGACAATTTTTTGATGTGGCAACAAATCCGGAGAAATGTTGAAAAAAGAAAATCTATTAGTCAAGCTAGAAAGAAATGAGAATATGAATACCGCGCGAAATGGAAGTGTGAAGCGCATTTTGCGGCACAGCCGTCTTAGGAAATACGATGAAACAAGAGAATTGGAAACAGGAGAATAATCAACGAGATGTTGCCGAGAACGAAGTGGAGGAAGTACGAGACTGATGGATAGTGGATAGAACGTGTTGTTTGTATGCATCAGAAAGTCCGGCGGTCCAGTACATAACGACTTGACGATCCTGGAATAAATTTTCATTTTAATCAGTATTCAAAAAAGGGGTTCAAAGTACCTCAACCAAACAACCCGTTATGAAGTTGAAGACTTCGGAGCTTGGTAATTGGTTCTTCATCTGGTAACAGATCTTAGCCTTGTGCATCCAACCTTCACGAGTAGTGCGAAGGACACTCTCGAGAACACTTTCTGTGAGATCCAAATCGAGAAGAACCTGATGGTAGCGTCTAACGATTTGTGGAAGTGCAACGTTGGTTCCCTCTCTTTCCGGACGACGACGAACTTCAATGGCACAGTTGGCAAGTGACAATTGATCTTCTCCAACGGCCGAAAGATCACGCGGCGACACACGAAGAACCATAACGTCAGACACTTCGAGTGGAATATCCATGTTGTGTGGACCTCCAATCAAGTTGAATCGGGTGCTGAAAATTCAATAGCTTTCAATGATATGATACTTTGATTCTTTGTGCTTTGTGGTCGCATAAGCCTTCGTCTAGTCAAACAATGCACACATCATCAGTTCCTCCCGATGAGTACTACACCTCTGTCTAGTCAAACATGCTGCTTATATCCGTCATAACTGTGTTGATCAAAGACCAAAAGGTGTTCTTCCTCACCTGTACTCTGGCAAGTAATGCTCCTTGTATGTTGCCAACTTGATGCATCCGATAGGAAGAAGATTCGAGATTGCAAGCAAGAATTGACGAGAGTATTCTCGTTCGCGACATTCGACCACAACCTGAAATATCTCATTTTTCATGAACTAAGCTTCAATAGCACATTGCGTTCTAAACAAAACAACAGGATTCGTTAGCAAACTAGCTGGAAACTAAATGCACTGGCCCTATCCTTTTACAGGAGCAATTCCTTATACGTCAAGAGAAAAGTGCCGACGCAGAAATAAATAAATCTTCTTCATTCTGGCTATCGCTGTCCTATTCCCTTTTCGTCCTGCCGCTCTCTACTACTGCTTCTTTTCTTTCCGACACTTGATGCGTGCTCGTCTATGAGAGTGTGCGAAATATTTTGATAAACGTTACAGAGAAATATATTTATCATGAATCCTTCTTTTCTCTTTTCATTTCTATTCCCTTGGCTCACTTTGGTCCATTACATCTGAAAGTTTCTTGACGCAATGCTATTTGGCATTTTGAACAAAAAATCATCATTTCTTTCAAAAAACATAGTCTTTTCCTAAATATGATTCGTGTCTTTCAAAAACATTTGAAATTCACCACATTGCTGTATTGTTTACAATTCCCCTCCGACGTAACCTCATTCCCTATCCATTATTCCACCCATTATGGCAGCCGAAATACGCATACAGTATCCCGAGCCTATGGTCTTTCCCACGATCTGATCAGAGATCGCCGCTTACGGCGCAAGCCACCAGTTCTTTGTTCTCTTATTATTCTACTTTTACGAGGTATTACCTCGGGTGCCTTCCTTGCAATAGGTAATAAACCAGAGCCCTGCACTAGCGAAGCAAGTAAATCGTTGGTTTGAAAAACTAAAAATATTATTAAAGGAACATTTCTTGAAAAAATCACAAGTCAAGATTATAGTTCTTCTCTCTTCAATCCCCATCATCATCTTCTGTATATCACAATGGGGTAACATGCCGGCACCTCAGCAAGAACCACAATCATAACGCTGATCGTATATGCATGTTAACGATACGGCCATAATTGTTAGCGCGACGGCAAGAGCGATGTGTTTGATTATCCCTAATTGGATACTGTACTAACCTGTCCTCCAGTGACGATATGGCAAATCAACAGATCCAAATCCCCTGGTTCGCTGCATGTGTGCATATTGTTGGCGATGATCTTGAGATTGGTGAGTTGAGACATCGAAACCTGTAACAACTGAATGAGTTATTTATCCGATCGTATGAAATCCCCCGATAATACTGTGATTTCGACTTGCACTACAGTCGGAAAGGTTTCAGTTTTACACCCCTAGCTTATCCTTCTTTATAACATTTCTGCTTAAAAAAAACTGACAGGTTCACTGCATACCTCGTGTCTCTGACTTTTCCAATCTTCGAATTCGCGCGGATTTCCTGGATGAGCTGACCCGTTTCCCCGGTGAACACGCATCATGAAAGAGGTAGGAAGTGTTCGGACAGGAATAGCATCAAAAATATCTATGATAGCTTCTCTGGAAGCCTTGATTATCGATGGCACTTCTGCGATGCACATGTTGAATAACTGTTGTACCGGGGTTGGACTAGATAGAATACGTCGGTTCGTCGGGAAAGACGGCGACAGCAAGTTTTCTGGAGAGAAAGAAGATGAACAAGTTGAAGAAAACTTCAAAGACGCGAAACGAGAAAAAGAAATTTAATGTTTTTTTCATATAGAAGAATAATGAAGAAACGATAGGAATTTTTTAATTTGAATAAATGAGAAGAGTTTTACGGTGTTTTTAGTTGACTAAACAGGTATTACAAGCTGAATAAATATCTCATATATGTTCATATTTGAAAAAAAAGAATGAAGCTGCGGAGCAGTCCCATAGTATCTCGGCCACACACACGGGCATCAACGCACCACTACGGCCGACTGAGACTCCCTCGACCGGCCGATCGAAGTGAGAGGAGGACGTACCCGCCCCCCTAATCGAGGCAAAGACGAGACAGCAGAGAGTGAACGACGGATCGACGGCCGACGGGTCGAGAGAAGGGCGGAGCTAGAGAAAGAGTGAAGGAGACGAAGAGACGCAGGCGTATTTCCCCGAGCACGGCGATCGACAAAAAAGAGAAAGGAAGTGGTTGAGCTTTTTCAGACCATGTTGAAGCAAGCGCTCATGAAAGCTAAAGGAACGATGGAATTTATTATATTGAATACAGAGAAACCTTGAGAATAACTTACTACTTAAAGTTGGTTTAAATTATTCATCGATCGAGTGACGTTTTCCATTCAAACTGCATATTATTGCTTTAACAGAAGTTTTTTTTCAACGAAGCAACTTAACAGCATATAGAAACCTATTCAATAAGCTAGTGAGTATGAGTCTTGGACTCGGAACTGAGTTGATCTTGAAAACTAATTTTTAAAAGAGAAGAAAGGATATTTCGAAATTTCCCGAAATGGAGTCATCTTCTTTTTCCTGATGACAGATGTAAGAACCAAATGGCAGGTGCAATGAAATTGTTTCTACCACAAGAGAAACGGAAGATCCATTGTGGAAAACGATGTGAAAGAATACAAGAGGTTACTCTCTATCTCTATGTTGTTCAGTCACTTTAAACCAACATCTGCTGTTAATGCTGCAGTGCGTGTGTCCCTCGAACACTTGTCGCTTATGAAAGAGACGATGGAATAAAAAACCAACGGCCACACACGCAGTTCAGTTACATTGCGCTCCTCAGTTTAAAAATGTAAAATTGGTGAACAAGTAAACAAATAGCCCTCCACCCAACATGATAGGTAAGAAACATGCATCGTTTTTCACAATTTGTTTTGAACCCTCCTCAAAATTATTATTGTGGCATCAACTGAGTCAGAGACTGGGGAAGAACACCGGCGGTATCGTCGACGATAAGTAGTTTGTTGTCTTTTTGATTGAGTAAACATTGAGTTGTCTTTGTTGTCAGATTTTTCGTCGTCCCAACAGTATTATCGAAGATTGATATCTTCAAACTTAACTTACCAAGTGCTGGTCCGGGTGTCGAAGCTCGAGTTCCACAATTTGAGATTCATCCAATTCCAAGAGAACCTGCAACATTCAATTACTAAAATAGTATATGATTCGAATTGGTCTCTGAGTTTCTGTTAACATTCGGCGAAAGAATAGTGAAGATAGGATTGCCTATAACGACTAAATAAATCCAGATTTGCACTACCGGATTATAAAGACGCTGGTTGAGCACAATTCTTTTTCGCTAATCGTAGCGGAATCAGACCGAGATTGCATCAATGCATACTCTTCGACTTTTATTTTCGACTCCTGTTGTCTACTTTCTTGCGATCCCAAGAGGATTTGAGAATCAAATCATGACTTTGTTGCTGTTGTAGACCAATTCAGAGAAAAAAGGAAAAAGAAGGACAGCTTCGTACAAAATCATATAATACCACCAAACAGAGACGGAAGGGTCTTAGTAAGTAGTCGGAGGCAATAAAGCGGTAGAGACAAAACGTAGATGTTATAAAGCAATTTTCAACGATTTTCATTGCGAAGATGGTCGGAAGACATTTTGCGAACCTAATAAAGGCAATTTTACTTCTGAATATCTTCGTTCATCAGTTTTTATTATGAATACACTTTCGAACTTGGGAAACGTTCAACGCTATTCTAAACTGTTCACAATCAAGCAATGTCTTCTATTCTGCATACTATTTTTCAATCATCTCTACATCGACATTTGCGAATGAGCGAGCGTGTGTAATCGAATGTGCAGTCTAGCATATGCCTAATTTAGAATAATTGAGCAAGGAATCGACAATGAGTTTTGGACGCATGTTGGAGAAGAAGAAGAAGAGATACAGTGTTTGAGAGTCAGAGACTTTGTCATCTACTTCAAAATCATCAAAGGAAGACGAGCTGTGCAAAGTTTGTATGAGCTTTGTGAGGCGATGTGAAAACAATTTCAAGGGAGTTGAGAAAATCATCTCGATGACTATTGATTCTTCAAGTTACACAAACCATTTTTCGATCTGTCTTATTGTATTTGGTTTGGCAGCCGCCTCCCTAAGGCCTTCTCTCCGCATCGTCAAACTTTTCTCACCTCTCATCCACAAAACAGACAAACAATATTTGGCCTCTTCCAATTCTTTTCTATGTCTCTTCTCGACCCCGCTCTGCTATATTCCGGTGTGCGATATAGTTTCATGAGGGGAAAGCCAATTGCAATTTTCTCTACATGAAAATACATGAAAGTTGCGGCTTTTAAACAACCGCAACAGCTAGGAAGGTAGCGGAAGAGCTCTTATAATTTTTATAGAATAGCAATTTCGTTGCAACACAGCCAACCCAACCTAACGCAGAACAAGCAAGCTAATTGCCACCATCCTTTCACCGAATTGCACAGAGCTCTCATTTTCTCGTGTTTCAAATATTATTCACTCACCATCATATCCTGTGTTGGTTTCCCTTCCATAACTTGATCGCGGCAAGCAAGGGTTGGAGAGCGAAGAGTCCACATCATATGCCTGAAATAAAATAATTTATTCAGAGGTTTCGATCAAAAATAAGCAGAATCAAGTAAAAATGAACTGCGATCGAATGAAGATGTGTAAAAAATATTCATAAAGTACTTCTTTAGATGCGAATGCCTTCGAAAATTATTTTACCGCCGACGAAACAGTGACCTAAACATAACGCGATACCTTTACTTACATGAGCGAATGATATTTTTTAACGAACCCGACTGCCTTCAAAGCTCATTTAATAACTTTTGCATCATTTCGGGAAAATTCTGGATCATTCGAATCAGTATTGTTAATAGAAAAAAATTTCCAAAGTGTTACCCGCCACGTGTCGAATTATGCTAATTTAGTGTTAATTGTACTCGGAGTCGGCGTGTGTTATACAAGGACAGCAGTGGGTCAAGAAGGTGACAATTCACTTCTCAGCAGGGAGCCTCTTTCCGCCCTTCAAAACTAACACACGTTTGTCATCATTCTTGTCGAACAAAGGATTGACAATGGAAACAAAGCTTCAAAATGGCATTCTAGTGAATACCTTCGCCACTAGTTTGTAAAGAGGGATGAGAATTGCAGTTAAGATGTAACGAATAATCAACCAAGTTCCCCCGATTTAGGATCTACTTTCGATAAAACTATTAAAGAAGATTGCGCAATTGAAATGATTCCCTGAATTTGGGAATTCATAAATCTCATTTCAATTTGTAATCCGAAAGCATGTCAAAACTATGCTGTCTTCTCATTTCCCCTTGGCAGCGGCATTATTTGTAAGCTCAAAAGGGAAATAAATAAGCAGTCCAGGAAAACGCGGCAGAAGTACGAAATTAGATACACTTGTCTGCCTTCGTCTTCTTTCTCCTTCCATTCTTCGTCTTCTTATACTGAGTAACACCCGACCGTGAATCGATGCGTGAAGATGTTCATTAACGATATGCGTATGCGAAATGAAACAACAGAGAAACATACTGAACTAATTGTTGAATTGTTGGAGAAAAACAATGGGATGGTATGAATAATTACTACCGTAGCCTGCCTGAAATGTATACAAATTTTCTGAGGCTCCGAAATTTATCGGACAGCATATTAATACATTCAAACATTTGACCACATCAAAGCACATGGGTTAGGCGGTTTTTTCCGCCAATTACCGTTCACCAAACCTTTGTTGTGCAAAGCCGCCTACTTAACTCTCAACTCACAGCTGGTGGTTACGACGGGGGCCGTCCAGTACTTATGTTTCTCAAATATAACAGTTATTTGACTCCTGCAGCAGCCATATTAATCTTCTGATCCTGATCATCGGAACAGCCCTCTTTTCGATTTTCAACAGTAGATAGAAATTAATACATCACGAACAAGTTATAAAAGATAATCATATGCACACGTTCGATAAGTTTCGATTAGTATTTTTATATGCGTGTCTTGTAACCGCCATCAGTTATAAACAGAAAGTGACCAGACTAAATACACGTTAAGATTGTTTTGATCAGTGTATTGTTATCGTACGATCAGTATTCGTTCATAGCTATGAAACAATATCGGTAACAGTTTGATAACCGAAACATGGGCGTCTTTGAAAAAACTACATTCAACTTAATATGCTCTAATTATAGCAAAGTATAGCATCAGATGAGAGACTATAGCTTCAAATATTTGTAGGGCATTTTACACAGAGCACAGAAGTAGTATATCATTACAGAGAACGAGCGGACATTTATACAAATATTATTTTCTGCTGACTGACTCGGTTGCCTCTTGATCTCTGATCAGCTAAATGCCCTAGCGCTAGCCCTATTCGAATCGTTCATTAATGATATGCGTATCTGAAACGGATACAAGTAATTAAAAGAAGGAAAATGTAGGAATTGTGTGGCTGCGTCGCATGTGGTCAGGAGGAGTGTAAAACATGCTTGGCAATTCAGTACAAATATTTGTTAGATTGGATAATATTTGTTGTTTTTTGAATTAAGAAGTTAATTCATTTTTTTCGGAAATCTTCCTTCCATTAACAGAGACTACAGTCTTTTGTAATTACACATTCGAGTCGTAAAGTATGTTCTGTCGTTTCCCATTCATTACACTGTCTCATTGCAATGCAACGGATGCTCCGATTCATGATAATAACCCTTTCTTGTGAGATGACATCACTCCGTCGAGGATAACCGAGCAGACAGGTGCGTGGTAACGAGGCCAAATGAGAGAGAGAGAGAGAGAGAGAGAGAGAGAGAGAGAGAGAGAGAGAGAGAAACAAAGAAAGAAATATATAAGATGGTCTCTCCACCTGAACAGACCTGAACTGAACAGATGCGGCTCGGCTATCTTCTTGGGATAGACACAGAAAGTTTATCATCAACCCGCGGGGTATCCAAACGTCGTCCGGAGGATAGACAAATGCATCAGTAAGCGAAAATTACTTTGATTATACTAAGAGGGAAATCGTTTTCCACCTGATGCGAAACAGTCAGGAATAGTATTAGCACTGGACCTCATATCTCTCACCTATTTGATAAACATCTACCCTTGAGACACCACGTCATTTTTGAACATCCATATCTATGCCGTCCGAAGATATCGCATAGAGGTTACACTGCGAGTGATGTTATTGTTACTATCAGTACTTAGTGACATGGCAATTCTTCCTCACATGATTCAATCGGTCAATGTCTTTTTTGTGCAGATATGTTCATGCCTTCTGATCATCAACGATCTATGAAATCTGCGGGGTCAAGTCTCTTCGCACAGATATGGTATATCTCGCCCTTATAAATATGAGATGTTTGCCTTTTTGTCACCTGTGATCTCAGCTGTGCTCAGTATGCTACTCGATTAGCAAAACTATTGGGAATAAGCTCATCAAATTTGAATGGAATTCTACAACCGAAACAAAATGTGAACCATCCTCTAAACTCCCAATGTTTTCCAGAGGGGCCAGATAATTTCTCTTTCAAAGATTGTCCCGATTCTATAATTGAATGAGAGCGTTCGGGGAATTTACCAAGCAGAAATCCACACTAGTTTTAATTTTTTTTTCCTTAAAATCACCACACTGACTTCTTTTTTGTTCTTAAGCATTTCATGTTTGTTTGCACAACTCGTGTCGAATTTCCTCCTCGTTGTGGTTTTTCGGAGGACCCAGCGGAGGTCTCGAAATATTGAAAGAGGAGCGACAGTGGGGGACTTCCCCTATGCAGAGTCAAGATGAAAAGCAATGAACAGAATATACACGTCTCTAGTTTTGTGACTGGCTAGCCAAACAATCAATCCGCAGCGGACAAAAGAGTCGATTTCAATGTGTTCATTCATTGTGCTCAAGAGAAGAGCCGATCATCGAACAGGAAAAACGCAGTGAACCAAGTGGCGACAGTACGAAAAGTAATCGCGGGGTTTGATAATTGTTTTCCAGATAGCATCAAGACTATCCGAAAACAATTTACACAATACTATATGTTCTACTTCTCGTGGCATCATAATTACCTAATTGATTCTCTCAATGCCAGAACTGGCCTATGCCTTTCTACTTTCCGATCTAGACAACCGACAGGAAATACATGACACGGTCGAGTGAAAACTACTATTTAAAATTTCGACTGATGAATCTATTCTCGATAGTTCAAATTGAAATGTTTTGAGGAAGAGAGAGGCAAAGTAGTAGAAAATGACTACACATGAAGCGATGAGAGGCCAAAGCGTATGTATAAGACATCGAACTGTTTTGAGGTCTAAAAGGGCCAGCCGTTCTTTTCCAAAATCAGAAAGATGGACGGCGGCACACAACCCTCTATTAAATATAATATTCAATAGATTTGTCTTACCTATGTAGTTGAATCCAAATTCCCTCGCGTGCTGTCACCACAGAAAGATTTCGATCGGTGTCGATTGCTATCTGAATTTAAGAACATTAATTCGCATCCTTCTATAGCCTTAATCAAATTTCTTTCATTCCGGGAACCCCATATAATTTTGTTGTTGACATCATAGGAACGCTATCGATCTGCAGTGTCGCGGCCGAACAACATTTCTAGAGCGCGGCCTCCTGAACCTCCATGCGCGCTCTTGTCAGCTTTTTATCAGTTGAATCAGCATGGCTTCTGTTTAGCACTTCTTGTTGCAATACATTTAATTTGACTAGTTAAAAACCCACGAGAGCATATATTTTATAGTTCAAAGCGTTGTTCTGTTAGATAAGAAGAAGCGATTTTAGGCCGTTCTTTTAAAAAAGCGCATATTTCTAATTTATTATTAAAAGTTGATAAAGACACGGCACAGATCCCCAAATACGACTTTTAAAAGCTTGTTTTATAACCAAGCGAAGTTAATCGCCTGATAACTTCTAAGGAAGCATTCAGGTTTTTTAAAGACGTTATCAATAACTTCGACCCAAGTTTGGGGCTAACACAATCCGAAAATTTTTCATTTCTGGTACAAATTCTACTCTAAAAGCAGTGCTGCCTGAATACTTTAACCGGGTCACATTTCATGGAATGTGCCGAATCTTTTTCCAATCAGAAACATTTTCAATATTCATTCTCTTCCTTACTCTACCAATCTGCACTCTCCATATTCTGTTAGCTTCTCTGTTTTCTGAAGACTGTTGTCAAATGCCTGCGCGGCTCCTTCGTTCATGCGCTCTCTTTCTCACCCTCTTCATAATCGATAATTTTGCTTCCAAATGTACACACATGCATGTGTTTCTCACCTTCCTTCTGTACCAGCTTGGCATTTTCCCAACCAGCTTCTGATATTCTGGCTTGTGTATGTCATCTTCTGTCAGCTTTTCACCAGTATCAATCTCCCTGTTGAATACGTCTTGCGCCAATTTCTGAAAAAAAAGTGATTCATCATTTTGTTCAGATTGTCTCATTTTAAATCTGCCTTCACATAATTCACAGGGAGAAATTCTACACATGTAAGTATCATCAGTTTTTTTGTTTTTATCATATATGAAACGTCGAACTCATCAGAACTACCAACCTGTAGATCATTTTTTATTCCACCCAATGTCGTTTTGAAATATTCGAAGTTGTTCGTTAGAAATGTGAGATCATTACTGACGACTATGAGTGAAAACAATCGATAAAACCCCCGTGCTTTTGCATCAGCTAATCTGAAATTAATGAATACGACTTCATTCGTAAAGTTCATGGAATACCGAAAAACGAAGGCAAAACAATATCCATTTTCCATATCTCCAAATATTACACATCCATCAGCTTCTTCTGCTGCTCTAAAAAGCATGATAGTTCAGATTTAGAACATGTGAATGAATACTAACGGTTGTTCAAAAACTCCATCCTCGTTTGGCTCTTGCAGTACTGCGGCCGATGGCGGAATACGTGTTCCTGAAATATCTAACACGCGGTGAGTATTTCGTTTTTAAACCTCGACGCACCATTAATCGGCTCCTCATGTATAACTTGTGGATGCCACTTTCGAGGTGTATTCGGCTTTGGTAACGGCGGAGGTGGCGTCGGAACTAAGTTTTTTTTCGATGCTGCTGATACTTCACAGCTTAAAGATCTCAAACACGCGTTCTTCACCCTTTCATATACCCGATCTTGAAGTGCAACCTGCAATTGATAGCAGTAGAATACATATTTCTGGTCAGTACTAACATAATTTTCTACGTCAGTACTTGAATATGAAATACATATTCAAAAATTTTTACCTCTGAAGAAATGTAACTTGTTCTTGTTTGATGGTCATTTGATAAAAGACAGGGACCATTTCGAAAAGAAGAGCATGCCGAACATCTGAATTTTCGAGCTTTTGACTTTAAGATGACAATAGCTCATATGTACCTGTCTTCTGTATCAATTGAATACTTTGTACAATTCCCATAATGGGGGTAGGTGGTGCCATCTTCTGACTTTAGCCGTCTTCTCTCGTATGTATCGCAATCGCTTTCAAGCTGAAAAGCCCATTGCTTAATTCATAAATATTCAGAATGATAATGATAGATACCTTTATCAGTGGAACGATTGGTCCTGGCGGAGAGCTACTAGTGGATGGTACCAGTGATGTTGATGCAATGCACGATGCGTCTAAAAAATTTCAAAATACTTCGTGCCGCTCTTATTTCTATTTCTAGGTTTCGGAAACATTTTTTTAAAGCCACAAACGTCTTTCATTGAATACAAAACCCAGCTTATCATTCTTATTTCGGGAAGAACCCGTTTCCTCAAGTTCCTTATTTTTGTTTTTAGACTTATTCTCATACCCATAACTTCCTCTTAATGTTTGATCTTTCTAGCTTGCTTCAAACGAAGCTTGGAATGATTTTTTTGTATTTATTTCATACGATTGTTTTAACCTTGTTTTTCGGGCGCTTTGTTGGCAATCACCATTGTTTTCTGAGAAACAATTCATTATTTTCGTTCTTTCTACCCAGTCTTTTAATGAGGTCCGTAGTTTTTCCAAAAATCAAGTTTTTTGCGATTGTTTCAAATAAACCGCTCTTTTGACTGGAGCGATCAAATACTTCCATTTCATTACTATTACTTTCATAGATAAGTTCTCAGAACAGCTGTATGGGTTATTTCAATTCTTCAGCTTGATCATTCTAAGAAATTATTAACTACGTTTTCTTACATTTATGATGAAACACAATCAATTTAAAACAGTTGTGAAATAGCTCTGAACAGTCTGCTGCCTCAACGCTGTCGTCTCCAAAGAAAATATCTCGCAAGCGAAAGAGTGAGAGAACGCCGAAGACGAGGGCAACGAAAGTAATGTCGCTGCTCTTGTCTTCCGTCAGTTATCTCTCTTCCCAAATTGCATCTACACATTCATATCTACTACTGACGCAAATGGCATTATTATTAGTTTTCGAAACCCCGTTGTTGAAGCATATAAGTAAGTGTTTCAATTCGTTTCTTGAAGATCCAACGTTTACTGCATACTATGATATACTGAGCTATTTCTAAACTCGAGCATAATAGAATTCGATGGCTAATTCCAGCTTCGGTGGGCCAATTGTACCCGTTCTTCTAGTATAATGTGACATATTGTTCCGCGAAACGTTATCATGCACCTTTTAAAGGCATCTGAGCGAATTTTCGATAACTATATTCAGCTTTCAATCTGCTGAGTTTTTCGAATTCCTTCGTACACACCTTCATAGGCTGTCCACGATTTATATGCTGGTATGTACTTTTGGATCCCAGCTCAGATTTTGATGCTCTTTCAACCAGGCACTCCTTTTTTTAATGATAACCTCTCAGGTATACAATTCCTGCTAGGAATGTGAACAGGGAACATTTATTCCTAATGACATACGCCCTGAATGAGCCCCGTCAGAAACTTCTGAAAAGAACCGTTCGGTAGGCCTCCCGTTATTCTAACGAAAACCTATCAACAACATGTTTTTTCTGCTTTCTTTCTTAGAATATTTGCTTTATTCTAGCTGGAATCAATCTTCTGTACATCATATAATATTTCTATATCTACAAACTTTTTCGAATTTGTAGGAATTTAATGAAATTCTTGAACGTTCCCAGGAAATGGAACAACTCCGCACTATCTAATTCCAACAAATGACTTTTCCATTACTTTATTTGTATTAAGTTTCGAGTTTCGAAAAACCCCTCCAAGAATTTTTTCCATTTGAAAAATTAGAAACTCACTCTCACTCTTTTCTTCGAAATCTCGCATCGGTTGGCATGTCATGACAACTCTTGGCCCGTGGTTCTCACAAAAATGACATAGGGCAATTACTGCTTGCATCTGGATCTGAAATAACAGAATACTGAATAAGTTGAACAAGGAAACGAACTTTATCAATTTGTAGACGGTTGTGAAGTTGAAGGCAGAAGTGAGGAGAGGCACCGTAATTTTTAGTGTGTCACCCGTTACTGGTGAAAGAAAAAACTGAAAAATCAACTAATACTTTAACTTTTATGTGTACTAGACAAATGCTAAGCGGAAAAAAGTAAGGCGCCGAACGGAGAGTAAAAGTACGAAAAAAATAAGAGGAAATTGAAAGACGCAGAGCGTGAATCGGACCTGCATGTGAGTGAAAATTGTGTAGAAGTGAGAGACTTAGGACGATACACGACGCAAAACAATTCAGACCCCAGTCACATGGGATGACGCAGTATAACAAGAATCGTCGACAGGTGTGTGGCTTTTTTAAGTTTTTAGGTGCATTATGTTAAAAGAAGGAAACTGTGAGATAGAATTTGACGTTTGAATTAAGTGAAAGTAACATCAATAATTGTTGAAACCCACGCTTTATCTCACATTTTTTTTCCTTTTTTCCCACCATCATTTCTGTTTGTTTTACCACAACTTCTTCGTACTCATTTTCTAGTACTTTGCTAATTATCGTGTTTTTCTTCACAAGCTAAAATCTTAAATATTTGAATATTATTCTCAAACGCTCTTTTGAATTACATTTTCGAAAACCTTAACCTGGAGTTCCAATTATTTTTTATTCAAATTAGACATTGTAATTAATAAAATGAGAACAGTATTATTCGTTTTTAATGTAGTGTCACCCAGTACGACACTCCGCCGGGGACCCATATTGAATAAGTTTACTTCCTACTGTAATTTATTTTTTGATCGGAAGCCGCGAAACTATTTTTAGGCTATTTTCGCGGGCAAACTAACTATTTTCAAGCCAAAAATCGATTTTTTGTTCGAATATTCAGCAAAACCAGCAAAAATGAGCGCGAAAACTGCCAGAAAATAGTTTCGCGGCTTCCGATCAAAAAATAAATTACAGTAGGAAGTAAACTTATTCAATATGGGTCCCCGGCGGAGTGTCGTACTGGGTGACACCAAATTAAAAACGAATAATATGCCTATAATTCCGAGATAAAACTCAAAACAGAGCACTTCTCGCTGTACGCCAAGTTAGGTGTAAAAATAGTTTAAATGAAGAAAATGAATAGTTTCTGAAGAAGCAAGTTCTGTATAGAAATTCAGAAAATCAAATTTTCCCATTACATTTAATAATGAAAAACAGTTAATTTTTTTCAAATATAGAATTCTTCTAGCCCAAAAAAAACGTAGAATAAAGGAAAGAACGTTTCCGATGGCAACGAGAAACTGCTCAAACCATGGAGACAGAAGAAGAGCCACTTAAAATGAGAATCGTGACTCATGCTAAGGTGGGCTGAGAACCCTTCTCCACCTTACGACGCTACGTTCTCTCAACTGACTCATTCCGTTTTCACAATGAGATGCGGTCCGAAATCGTAGGTGGACGCCAAGGTCATAATGCCATGCACGAGGAAAAAAACTGTTCCAGATGACCTTACCTTTATGTTAGGATTAGGAACTTTGAGAAAATTAGTTTTTGATGAAGAATTATTAGGAGAGCTAACACTCTATTTTTCCAAACTAACATTTAGGATAGACGAATCTTGTGAATCGGCAACGATTATGTGCTCTCACAAATCAATCACACATAGTAATTTGCTAACATCCGGAAGCATATATCACTCGTTCTTCTACTTTCGACTCAAGACATTATGTTCAAAAGTGTAAAAGTGTTACAACTGCTTATGCAGGTAAACCTAGTGTTTTCAGTTGAACTTCCAATAAATGTCTTAGAACTAAAAGAAGATGGTAAGGTATAAAGTATGTACTATTTTTACTGATTTCATCTGCAGTAAAAGATTTAGGTTTAGAAAGAATTGAAAATCTAACACTCATATAGAATTATTGAAAGACCACAGTGCAAAAGAGTTGACGAAATGTGTCAAGAAATCGTAAAACATTGATGGCGACATATCGATGATGCGGAGAAAAGGATGCCGCGCCTATCGGAAGTCACAAGTAGTGCGGTTGATAATCACAACAAAATGCTACAAACTTTTGAAGCGAGAATTTTTCTGCAATAGTGTAATAGGAAAAGGTTCGAAAGGCTATGTGACTTCCAGATAACAATTTCATTTATCCGGGCTATAAACAGGATAAGCTGATAGATAAAAACTGTCTGACTTTTAAAACACATCTCAAGTTCTACACTTTATGTCATACTTTCTATGTCATAGCATGTTTCGCAGTTTGACACTATTTCTAAAAACGAATTTATCCCGATTATATTTAGTTAATCAGTCAATGTGTAACTCGTTTCAGGAAAGTATCTAGTTCTGACATTTTGATTAATTATATATGTACCAGACGGTTTCCGGCGCTTCGCGCCTCAACCGCCTGGCAACCGCCGGGGACCACGATTTTGGCTAAGTGCATAGATAGCACAGAGCTTATCAGTAATCTTATCAGAAAACGAAAAAGACGGGCATCATCCTGTCAGCATTCTCTATCGATCAGTCAAAATTTCATGAAAATCGATTCAGTAGAAGCTTAGATAAGGCGGCTGACAGACAGACAAACAGACACACAGAATCTTTATGGTAATAATAGTAAAGATCTGTCAACTTAGTTTACAGAAATAGAAAACAAATACAGAAAGAAATGATTGGAAAAAACTGAAGAGAAATGCCAGAAATTGGCGCCGGTGAGCATAACTTGTTGGCGCCAAAGAGCCGATGAAGGACGAGATGACGTCATTTGAATCGGAGAGAAGTGAGGGAAAGCCATAGATGGACACACAACAGTCAATAAATAGGCATGAGAATCAGAGAGCCGGGGGTGGTAGTGAGCAGCTGTGCTGACAATAGGATGTGTTCATATTTTGTCAAACATGAGTAAAGATTTATATTACTATATCGTAGAATCAGAAGCCTGAAATTAGTAGATGTTATGTTATCATGATAACTAGCACGAATTTCCAAATACAGTCCATATTTCTCTTATTACATGCCCGCGCACACGTGACACGAGTATCTTCTTTACATGACTGCGTCTCTTCTTCATGTGATTAAGTGATACGTTGTATTTCAATATGGAACTGTCACACCCTCTCACATCAATTATCTAAAATTGATAGCACAAAAATAGTTAGTTGTATCTATTTTCTTTCCTTCTCTCATACAATTATATCCTAATGTTGTTGCTTTATCAGCTGTAATTGCAGACAACATGCAATAACGAATAATAGAGGCGGTCCCATCCTCGTCTCCGCCCAGAATTGAGATGCGCATCGGCACGATAGACTACAGCTTCTCACGCACTTCTGGCAATGCGCCAAAAGGTGAGGCATGAACAAAAAAAGGAGAAACACATTCACAAGAAAAGGGGAGGGATGACGCAGCAAGAAAGAGAGAGAGAAACAGAAGAATGGAGTGGACGCAGAGACGAGAGAAACGGCGACTAGCACCGCTATGTTTAAAGATAATTTTTGCTGAAGAGACATAGACAGAAGAGACAAGCGGCGGCGCCACAGAGGAGGTGGTGCCAGCCGTGGTGCCTCCCTTACATAATTCACTACTACGAGAGGCGATACAAAAAGACGCGGCAAGATGAATGAAAAGGATGAACAGAATCGGCGAAAAAACCGCTGGCATATTCTGCTGTTGCTCGGACTGTAACTTTCCGTTTTGGTCATCACCAATGAAGAGAAAGGATGGTGGTTTTTAAATCAATCTATAGATTAATTGTTTGTCTCGGCACGTATAAATTCCGACGCGGACAGCCTGCGGTAGTGATGCGGAGAGTGTCTGTGTCTCTCTGAGCACGAGGTTAGCGACTGATTTCTTGCATTCATTGTGTGCGCAACGCGAGTGATGCCTGTCGAGATGCGAAAAGGGTCAAACGACGTTTGTTGCGAAGTCTTTCTTTGAACAAAGAAAGTTCCTATTTAATCGAATAAACTATTTTCATTCACGGAAATATAACAAGCTGTTGTAACACGGTAACGCATAGAAATGCAAACTCAGTAATTTCATTTTTAATCGGCATGAATTTCTTCACAATAACATTTTTAACCGTTTTTATCGGGTTGGTAAAAGGAGTAAACTATAATACCAAAAGAAACGTAAGATTGTTCAACTTGTAATGTAGATGAATACGAAACCTAAGAACCCTATAACCGGGGAATCAACAGCACCGAAAATGTTTCCATCAGAAGAAATATGGAAAACTTCTCAAATAGACACAGAAAAACGGGATTATTTTGATTCACTGTTCTCGAAAGCGTTCTATCAACGAGACTGTGAACACGAAACAAGGTTGAAACCAGTTTATTACTTTCCGGGAGAAATAGTCACTATCGAATGTTTCATGTGCAACATTGCTTTGGTATTGAACGGGTGAAATTGTTTTCAGGGAAGGATAAAATTGTGCATTAAAACGTTTTCAGTTCACCAAAAAGATGGGGTCGAGTGAGAAACATAGATGATTTCATGATGAAAGGAGAAAAGTTTGGATCAAAAGATGGTCCTGAAGTGGAAATGGTTGAAAATGCGGAGTATTTAGAAGATCAAACGTAACTTTGTTTTAGAAAGAATTTTCAAATGTTTGATTCAGAACAAACTCAACAACCAGAAAACTGGGAGAGCCATACTATCAGCAATCAAACGGTTTTTTAGTGATTAACGATGTAAATATGAATCGAGAAATGCTATATGAAATTAGAACAACTTGAAGGCTAACGTATTCTCACAAGGAGTATATTTCTGCTTTGATGAGGATTCAGTTGCATCACAACGATACTTTTATGTACTGATTCCGATCATTCCGGTATTTCATATCTCTAAGCAAAGCTCGAAAGAAATTAAGAAAATATGTCAGAAGATTTCGAGATTCCACAAAAATAATAAGAAAATTTATAGCGAATGGGTGTTCTGATTCAGGCCGTAGCTTTCCTAATCATTTTTGGAAGAGTACAAACGAAGCTGAAAGTTTTGATGATCAAGAGACGTGTTTCGCAAGAAATGGTTATGATGATTGGACTTGCTACAACGTAAAAAATTACGCAATGTTTTTCACTAGAGCTGATTTTCAGTACCGTCAATCAAAAAGAACAGAAGGTTGTGAGAATCCGACGTCATCTTGTAAATTAACGTTCTCGCCACCGACTCTTCCCATGGAAATTCCCCTTTCGATTTCTCTGCAGTGGTCCCCATGGTCTGAATGCATAAGAAAAAAGCAGAAGAGAACGGGGCAGTGCTTTATTTCACTGGATCGTGAACTCACAGAATCAGATGCTCTAACCAAGAAATGGGACTGGTTATGGAAACTTAATCGAATGTCAAAGAATATAGCTTTCCGTGAAGGACTTCCTCTTTTTAATGGACTCTTAGCTAGTTGGCTCTATGGAGTAGAACTAGATTCTTGCCTCGATAGCGAACTAAGCGAAAAAAGTGTCATTGACGGGGTGAGCAATATAATGGAATCAATGGTTCTTAACAAATTTTCAGTACGACACGTTCTATTCGGATGTTTTTGATACGATTTTTTCGAACACAACGAATAAATTCGAAACGCCGGAAAGTCCTTTTAAGTATTGCCTAAAGTAACTCGCAATAATTTTAACCAAACGACTGATTATGAACTTTATAGACATGTCAAAGTTGACGAGAAATGTGACACTCTTCAAGGAACTTATACCGAAGACGAAAGGATTTGTTGAAAAATAAAATTGTTCACTATTGACTACCAACTGAATTATGCAACAAAAATGTTAAACGACTTGTCAGTAGGCCGATAAACTACACGCAACTGTTTTTACGATTCGAAACTTGATGAAAATAACAAAAAGAGCAAATTTCAGAAGGAAAAAAAAATATGAAAAAAAATAACTCTAACGAGATTACTGTAGGTTTGGCGCACTCGTTGAAATTGCGTACAATACATTAAACAACACGCCTAATCTCAGAGAAAGTAGCGAAGCACGCTCACGGTGATTTTTTCGCTACCACTTGCGTTGTAGGCGAAACGAGACAAGTTCGGCCATAGGGTACCATAGGAAAGCTCCTGATTGGCTGGCGACACTCATCACGAGCGCGCTGAGTGGAGGCCTAACTAAACAAATTTTCCTCGAGCTCTCCTTCTTCCACGGCCGTCACTTTTTCAGTTCAAAAAATGATGACGACCCCGGGCCGAGCACTTGGAAACTTAGGTCATGAAGAAATTGCTTTCAGTGTGCACGGATTTTAGGTATCATGGACATTTTTTTGAGGGATAAAATTTTTACTGTAAATTCTTAAAAAGATTTTAAGACGATTATGGAAGCGTTTTCAAAATCCTATGGACTCAGTTTTGTAAAATTCCTCGTCAAAGTTGAAAAAAATTTTTTTCAGTGTTAAAAACTCTGCCATGGCCGTGGCCGACTTGGCCGAATTTTTGCAAAAGTGGTAGTGAGAAAATCACCGTGACGCTGAATCTACATTGAAGAACCTATTCTATAGAATCGCACACGACTATCGGGCATGGGGTGGGAAATTGCGCTCTAATGAAAAACACATTTCGCTGCTTACCGTAACACACAAAAGTTGAATACTCAGTCAAGTTTAGTGTGGAAGCGTTGAATACTCAGCGCAAGCACATTAGGGCGCATTTTCCCACCCCATCACCGATAGTCATGTGGAATCGTAAAACATATCCCAAAATAGAGCAAAAAGGCGTTTATAGAAAACGGTGTTTTGAACAAAGTGTAAAATCTGATACTTGAAGCTGCAAACCACAATAGCAAAGACGTCAAGAGTCCTGAAAACTGAAAACCAATGTAAACAATTTATTAACTAACCACGATATTATTTTTTCAATCCCTTTGCTTCATAATGAGACAGTTTTCTTTGTTTTTGAAACGAATAAAGCTTTTGAATATGAACATTGTTTCGTCTACCCGTAGTAATACAATTGGGAGTATCTAGTTAGTAATCGGGCTCAAAAGCTGGATTATGATAATAATTGGTAGATTGCACATGGAATGCGTTCTTTAGTTGAGTGAAGTTTGGTCGTCTTGATACGAATGATTGATAGCAGCTTTGCATTATTTTGTATCTGAAAGGTTTCGAAAGTTTCAGCAAGCAAATCAGAAAAGAACTGACGTCTGCTTAGAACAATACTTCGGATGAGCTGGAACTCTTCCTTTTCGGATGCTCTCGATTATTTCTTCAGGTCTAACCAAGTCGTCGTATGGTTGCTCTCCCAATGAAAACATTTCATACATTAAGACTCCGAATGACCAGCTGAATATGAATTTTCCTGAACCTCATATCATTCAGCTTCGTCTTACCTGTCACTCTTAATACCAAACTTTCCAATAAAGCATTCTGGAGCAAGCCAACGAACAGGAAGGTATCTGAGGGCAAGTGAATTTGCTGTGAACTTTGGATCATCTGGTTCTGAACAGAAGCCGAATCCGGAGATTTTGGCTCTTAGACCAGTTGTCAACAGCACGTTTCTTGCTGTTAAATCACGATGTACAAGGTTTCTTGAATGAATATATTCAATTCCATCACATGTTTCATAGATTATTTTATAGAGAACTTGAAATGGAATTCGACTCATTGGGGTGAAACCGGATGAATTGCTTTGTTCAGCACTGAATTAATTTTCAAAAGTTGTTTCCAGAAAAAATTAAACTTACGTTTCTTTGATTTGGGATAGATATTTGATTAGATTCATGTGAGTTAGTTCCAATAACGAACACACTAAATCGTTTTTATTTGTCCATCCAAGAAGAAGAGCAATATGATCATGATGCCTCAATTGACGCATCGAAGCAATTTCTCGTTGAAGTTGATCTTCTTCTGGTTCATCGAAATGACGGGGAACCTTTAGTTTAAAAAGTCTAGAAAATTTAGTTTTAGTTCATCGCTCACTCTAACAGCCACTGCACAATCTTGATACTGTTTCATTTCAACTCTATCAATCCATTGAATAATTGGAGACTTTCCTTTTAGTTTTCCCAGATAAACATTCGAAATTGTTCCTTCTCCCAACAGAAATTCTGTGTCAATATGAACATTCTCTGATTTGATTTCCCATGGTAAACGAGCAACTTTTGGGCATTCTTTTGGAGCTCTGAAATGTATTTCTGACAAATCGAGGTTTTGAGATAAATCCCTGTTAGTAGACAAACTAAAATCAAACTAACTTATATATCCTCGGTTGCAACATAAGTTCACTCAATAGCTCCACTTGTTGTTGATGTTTTCGACTAACATGACGATAAATCAGAACACCGAATGTCGTAACAGATACTGTTGCACAAATGAAGATTGTTAGCATATCATCTAAAGCAATCGACAAATATTTCGGACGATGCCATGGCCGGGCAGAAAGAAGTGGAACTGAAATAGAGTAAATATAATCTACAAACTGTTTTGATGGCTCATACCCATAGGTATTTCATCTGTACAAGAAGTTGTATAGGTCTGGAGATAAAACATATCATTATGAATGACTTGATTATCAACTGTTTTATCGAGAAATCCAAGATTGACCAATGGAAGAGTGAAATCTTCATAAACATCATTCAAATCTTCATCCATAACCATTCGAACATGGGTCTGAAATCTAAATTATTTAAGTAACAGTTCAAGATAATCAATTCAATCTACCGAGTCCTGAACATTTGTTGTCAAATTCTTGGTAAATGCGCATTTTGAATCATCCACAAATAAATAGGCAAATGTTTGATTGTTTGCAATCGAAATTTGTTGGACAAAATCAGTAAATATTTGGCTTTTCAATGATGTACAATTCACATCAGATTCTGTAAATTTGGAGATTTTTGAAGCGTTCATAGTTGGGGGCTTACTGAAATGACTGTAACTTTTGATGCAATTTGAAGCAAAATAATGGGTTTTTTGTCCAAGCCATGGAACTATGAGTTCCCAAATTGTATCATTCTGAATAGAAGGATATTAATGAAGTTCAGAGAATATAATGTATTAGAACCTTTACAATTTGAGCTTGCACAAAATGAGAATACATCTTTGTTTGAGACATTTGACACGTCGGTCCAGATATTGAAGATTCAACAACCTTCATCAATTGAGTCATATTTGCAGAAGTCATGAATACGTAGATATCTGATAATGGTTTGTCTTCATGAATTATTGCTGGAAACTCTGTAAACAAAAAGCTGAATTGTTATAAGAAATTATAGTTTTACCAAAGTCTCTTGTTTCTTGAAAAATTGCTCTTATTTTTCCAACATGTTGCTCGTCATCACTCTGAAAAACTGGGAATTCGGCAACTTTGTCTAATGGGCTCAAATCAAGTTGCAATGATATTCCAAGACGTTGAGTGTTTTCCTGAAACTCTTATACTGAGTATTAGACCATCGGGAAAATTAACATTTTGATTATTATTGAAAACTTCTGTAACGTTGACTGGAACATAATTGGTGAGCAAGACAACTTGTTTTTTCAAATAAACAGTCACGTCTTGTTGATTGTCTTTGGCAACCTGACAATGATTCATGTATTAAAAATGTTTGAATAAACACTTACATTATCCAAAATAGATTTTGATACTCCAACCAGCTCTTCAGTTCCAATTCCAGTTTGAGAACTTTCAAACAACATTTTGATATAATTTGTATCATTTATCCATAACTGAAGCATCGATTACTTTATTCATTCGGTCATTGGGCTTACTGTAACTCACATATATTTCATTTGTAAGATCATATGTAGTGATAATAGTTGAATAATTGGATCCAAAATAAAAATCATATTTTATTTGCTGTGTTGAGTTTAAAGGCATAACTTGGGCATAATTTTTGAGTAAGTCCTCGAATTCATATTGAGTGACCGGAGGAGAGAGAGTTACAAGAATATATGCATTGGTTCCTACAGTAGGACAGAATAATTGAGCTGGGGAAATGACAGGATCTTTGTTTTGAAATGAAATGGGTAGTAGAAAAAAGAGAACTGTGAGCACCTGCATGCTCCCAAGCACCACTATGAGTGCGCCGAATAGTTTAGTTTCTCTCTTTCAGTAGGAAAATGATAAGCCAATTTGTGTGTCTCGGTCGATAATTTATAACATTGGTTGTAGTGGAGAGAGATAGTGGAACAGAAGAAGAGACACAGAGAGAATAATTTCTTTGACAAGAAGCCGGGTTACAGGGAATTAAAGTTTTTTATTGGTTATAAGTGCCCTCATAAGGAAACACACAATTTATGTCAGCAGAGCAAGGAATAGGCCAGAAAGTATAAGAAGCAGAACGCTCTTTGAAGAAAGAATAGGATTATAATTATGATTACTGTCACAATTTTTGATATTGATCTTTGCATTATTCACGTGGGTTTACCATAGAAATTTATGTCGAGAGAAATGGAAACAAGCGACTAAAATTGAAAAAAATTACCTATATGTTCTCTCGAAGACTCTTTATATACTCTGAAAAAATCCCTAGTAATTGTTTTGTTTGTGAAATATCATTAGTGCTCAGATCAGCTTGTTATGGCATCTCGAAACATTATCTGGATTTCTCGATAATTTTATTCTTTACTCTTTTAACAGTAATAAATATCAACTTTTCCTCAGAGATAATCCATTCCCACTTCGGTACAGTAATCTAAAACTCTTGAAAAACGTAGGTGAGCAAAGTTATTGTTAGATAATGGAATAAAGCCATGAAGGGCAAAAAACTGATAAGAAAAAGAGGACAGTATGCCAAAAAGCTCAACTGATAATTGAACTCTAACGTCATTAGGACCTGCCAGATAGAAGGGAATTACCGATTAATGTCAGAGTTGAACTTTTAACCTTCCTTATTTTTTGATTTTAAGAAGACAAAGAGGAATGTTTTTTCCCGTGAACTTTTCTGTGAACAAAGAACTTTGAATTGTCCAAGTTTTTTCTTCTGACAGTTCCGAACTCTGATCAGTTTATTTCGCGATAAGAAAACTGTGGCATCGAGTTAATTGGCTGCAACGATGATGAGAACTTCTGGAGGCAAAGAAACAAAAAGTAAGAAACGAAACTTATTATCTTTCTTTTTGCCTGCATGTTGACATCAGTTTTCCAGCCTATACTCCAACAGCAGAAGATTCTGATTTGCCGAGAAAATGCGTTGTGATTCACAAGAAGAAAATTGGAGAAAACATGGAGAAAATCGAGTTGCGCTACGTGGCATATAACCGAATTGAGAAAGGAGTTCTCAGCACCGTGAGGAGAGCAAATGAATTTAGAAGACGTTTGAATGTTTCAGACTATGGAAGCCATCAATGATGCTTCTTCTTACATCCGTGATCGGGCTGAGAATCTCGACTATCAGGATGGAGATTCTAGTGGTGGTAGCACTCTTCAGAAGACGGTGACAATATGCAAAAGCGAAGAAAAAGAAAAGAAGAAATTGGAACAATGTCTTCCAATTCTTTTGGTATTTCAGTACTTCAAATGTTTCTAATAATTATCAAATTCCAGAATGTTCGTGCCAGATTTGCGGAGACTGAGAAGAGCAAATCATTCAGTACTCACAAGAGAAGTCAGCATGGAACTCTCAAAATTCTTTGCGATGAGATCATTACTGAAGCTTCTTATGTTCTTACTAACAACCATCCTGTCACTTCTGATCTCATTAAAAAGATTGCTAATTTCAATGTTCTTTCGAGACAAATCATTGCTAATGAGAGCAAAATGGAGAGTCTCGTCCAAGATGAGGTATTATTTCTAGATTTCCGAAGTTTTCAAATACTAGTTAATTATAGAACGAACTGGCTGCTTCGAAATCGAAGACAAGTGACAAGTTTGCCAAATAGACCACCTGCTGTCCACAGAAAAAGATAAAAATGCTATACTAGTTTTGAATGTTCCAAATAAACGTGAACTCTTTTATTATTATTTTTTGTATTACACAATATCCACGCATTACCTATTCCAGCAATAATGAAGAAAGACGGATTCTATATCGAGGTTTTGAGCATCGAAGGATTTTTTTACTACTTGTTTTTCCTTTGTTTGGGTGTAAGTTTATTTGCTCATTCTGGGTCAGACATGCTAATTTATGAATTATTTGACCTTGATATTCTCAGAATGCTCTGAATTCATTTCATTTTTTAGTCCGTCTCATGCAGTTTTGTTCTTCGTTGGACGATTCCTGATTCATACAATCTTCCTGTTTTTGTAAGAAGTTTTCTCTTTAATTCAAGATTCATTGTTTTCCTTTATCTTGTTTTTACTTTCAGAAAAACAAAAAACGACTGCATTTCGGCTCGCACTTAAGAGATGCGGATTCAACAAGCGTCTATCGTATTCGTGAGACTCAGGCGAAAAAGAAATGAAGAATTCTGAAGATTTTATGATGACGATGTTGAAAAATAATAAAGAAGAAAAAGACAAAGAAACATTCTTTTATTATTTTTTTTAGTTCAACAGAAAATTCAGAAGATGAGTGGATTGTAGTCGTCTATCTTTGCAGACGTTGTCGGTATGCCATCGGATGGAAGGGACGACGAACTTCACGAGTAAACTGAAAAAAATTAAGTTTATAATTAGAAGACCTTGACTTCATCTTGATTTGTCAGTTTAGCTTTGATTTTTTAAATTTCAAAGATTAGGGAGCATTCGGTTTTCCACGCCCTAAGGCATCAGTTGTTTCTCATGGTCAATGATGTTGCAAAGATGATGGGTGACGTTGAGAATTCACGACACAAAAGGACAGGAAATCTACTTTTTTCGCTACTTGTAAGAAGATTTTGCAAAGAAGAGTTTCGACAAAAGACGTGCATATTCTAGGTTTTGGAGAAGAATTTTTAAGGGTTTTTTTTTTAATTTTTGAATTTTCGCTATTGCTAGTCGCGCATTTGAAGGTCTCATTGACTAGGATGTCCACAGTTTTCATAAGAACTTCATGGTTGGAAAATTTATCAGATTATTTGAAAAACCACAAAAGTATTAAGAAGCTACAGTAACTCTAGTCAATATGATCTGATTTTATTATGATATCTTACCTCATAATCATCATAGAAGTCGTGTGTTGGATCCCAACGACGGTAACGGAAATACTTTGGTTGGAAGTATCTCGAAGCGACCTTAGCAGTCTCCGAAGTTTGAGCAAAAAGCGCCAACAGAAGAAGAATTGCAAGAAGAGAACGCATTGCAAATCTGTAGATTTCTCGTTTCAAAATGAAAGAGTGAGCTTCTGGAGGAAAGAAGACAAGAAGGTGGGCGGAGCTTCTTTCGCTCAGAAAAGATTGATGATGGAAAAGAAAAAGAGAAAAGAGATTAGTATGAAGAATAGGAGAAGGAAAATGAATAAGTCGAACCACTGTGAATTCTTGTTCTTACAAACTCTTGCTCACCAAAAAAAAAGAAAGAGAGAGACTTTAAACTTTTGGTCCTTTTTTGGATAGAGTCCAAATGTATTCATGCATCTGGTAGAATCGAAATAAAGGACATGCAATGAGAAAATTGATATAATTGGAAACAGAATTTGAGAAGAGAATAGAAGGAATGAGAAACACGAAGATTCGAAGCGTCAGAATGAAAAATAAGGAAAATGCAGTAAGAGAATGTGGGAAGGAAGGAAAAAAGGAATGAAGGAAAGGAGGTTAATTCAGAAGGGGAAAGAGAAATGTATTCCGATTTATGAGGAGAATGGCTATATGGAACGATGGAGGCAGAAGCAAAAAAAGGGCAATCGAATGACGTTGGAATCGTACTGGATCTGCAAAAAAGGTAGATGCATTATTGAAGGCTTTCAGGATTAAAAATGAAATCAAAAGACCTCGACTTTACTTCTATATAATACTGAGTAATTACTAGACACTAGAATTAAATACGATTTTACCAAAAAGAACAAGGTTTCGAATTACACTGCCTCCGGAAATTTTGTGCACGCTTTACACTATCACTGGAAAAACAAAAACACTGTAGTTTTAGACAAAAAAGTAAATCCCTCAAGTTCTTTCTCGATCGAACTCAAGTGGTCAGATGTGACAACGACTACTACTAGAACCTAATATTCTTAAAACTTCTGGTACTTCTGAGTTAATCTTAGTGGGAACCCTGTCAAAAATTTCCCATATCAGGGTACGTAAGAGACATGATTTTTTAATTCCAACTCTAAATTTTTCTGAATCTGTCGAGCTCATTATGTAATCTGAATCCTTTTCGGAAAACATGATTTATTACTTTTTTTGGCTCTCTTACCGAAAGATTACATAGCTTTGTGGAACAACTAATTTATGATTCATAACATTCTCGAAGATGGATTTGGTTTGCAAAATGAATACCAAAGATTATAATTTTGTGTCGAGTCATCTAACTACTCATGAGATGTCTGTCTCGGCATTTCTGAGATTGAAAAAAAAGGAAAAAATATATAATTTCTTTAAAATTTCTCCCCCAATTATCTCAATTATCTTTCAGTACTCTTTGATCAGATCCTCAAGCAGAACGCTTGTTATTAACACAGAAATGTAAGATCAGAAAAAAATTTCAAAACAAAACCAATCAAAATCAAACAGAACAGAGAAATACAAAAACTAAGATCTAGAAATTTGAGTTTTGTTCTGTTAATCATCTTGGTTTGCAAGAAAGAAAGAGTTCGGAGAACTCAGAAATTAGTATTCTCACGACCAATTCGAAAGGGAAAAAAGAAAAAAGGAACAAGAAGCTAATTAGTTTTGAAACGAACGGGAGATAAATTCTAGATAGAATGAGAAGGAAAAAAACCAATTTTTGATTTATGTTTTTGATTATTTTTCCGCATTCTCATACACTTTCATATTCTCTTGTACAAGATGAATAATTTACAGATTTTCGGAAAACTGCTCGAAAGATTGTTGATCGTTTCTGGCTAAAAAAGTGAGAATGTGCTTTAGTTGAGAAGAAGGAAGATACTTTTTGTTCCTAATTAGTCTCATTTACTTGCTCGTTATTTTTAACTCAAAAGTGGCTATAAAGCTCAAAGTATATTCGGTTGAATTGTGTTTTTCCACGTCATACATCACAATTGAGTGTACAATTTCAGGAAATGATGTCTTTTTGTAGTCTATCTTTGTAGAAATTCAATTCACAGCTCTAGTCAAAATCAGATTTACTTTTTGAAAGATGATGTATCGCTTTTCTAGTTGGAACAAAAACTTTGAAAAGGTTGCTGGAAGTGAAATTTTTTCGAAAAATGTTGAAAATCTTTCTCAAGGGAGTATGACTTGTTGAAAACTAGACATAATATTTTGGCATGAAATGTCGTTACGAAAAACGTTGTTTTGAGAATTTTGAACTCCCAGAGCGGATATAACGTCACTTGAAAACAAAATAATCAGGCTTATTCCCTAGATAAATATAGGCTGCCCTTGTATAAGAGGTAAAAAACCAGAATGTTCCCGAAACATTAATACGGAAAAGATTTGCACAGAGAAGTTACAGTTTCCACGTCACGGCTGTTGGTCGGGCCAGAAGTGGTCATGAACTTTTGATTTAAAAAAATTTTCTCTAGGAATTATTTCTAAACAATGTGGGGAGCACCGATGCTTTTATCTCATAGAGGAGGTAAAATAACATCCGTTTCAAAAAAAAACGTGTTGATGCTCTATTTTGATAAAATAAAACCAGAATGACGTGTTTATGGCGTCAAGTTTTTGAAAAATGTATTTCTAATTAGTCTGGTTCCCCCCACTGGTTGTAGACAAGTTAATGACGGAAGGTAACTACTTTGAATGAACGAAACAACTTCGCTTCTTTCACCGTTTATTCATTTTCAGTGAAACATACAGATAACGGAACGGTAGAGTTGCCAAGAGGGAGAATAGTCGGATGCTCGTGGGAAGTCATTAAGAAACTTGGAGAAGGTGGATGTGGAAGTGTGTACCTTGTAAGAAATCTTGAAGATGAATCAGAAGCTGCAATGAAAGCTGAATCAAACAATGCAAATGGAGGATGTGTTCTGAAACTAGAAGTTGCAATCCTCAAACGATTGGCCGGAAAACCTCATGTCTGTCAGTTTCTTTTTGCTGCGAGACTGACTGATTTTAGCTATGTCATTATGACACTTCTTGGTGAAAGTTTGAATAAAATTGTCAAGTAAGGAAGAAATCACAAAATTCAAAGCTGATTTGTTACGTTTCCAGAAGAATAGGACGCCAAATCACCGTGTCTACTCAGGTCCGTATAGCCGCTAACGTTCTTTTTTGTCTAAAACAAATCCACGATGTGAGAATTGAAATCATTTCAACTATTTTGATACTTTATGATTCAGATTGGATTTATCCATCGAGATTTGAAGCCAGCAAATATGGCGCTTGGGTATAAAACAAATGCAACAGAATGTCGTTTCTTTCACGTTCTTGATTTTGGACTTGCTCGTCAATTCGTCGTTACTCATTCCGAACAACCAAGCAAGCTTATGATGAGAAGACCAAGGGAAAGATCCCTCTTCAGGTATAACAGGCCGAACGATGACACGATGATAGAAAGTATTACTTTCCAGAGGAACGACTCGTTACTGCTCTATCCGAATGCATGATCGTGCTGAGCAAGGAAGAGTTGATGATTTATGGAGTATGATGTATCTGTTGGCTGAACTTCGTGGACCTCTCCCGTGGGCATCTGAGAAGTTGGAAATTGGAAATTGTATCTAATTAAAACATGTTTTGTTTCAGTGACAAAAGAGTCGTTGGAGAAATGAAGAGATTTCATTCTGATGAAGTTGTACTTCAAAACAGTCCAACGGAGTTTCTGGAGATTGCAAAACATTTGAGGTAGAGATAGTAACGATGAACTGGGAGGGAGTAGTACTGCTTTCAGAAGTCTCACATACTTCAACAGACCGGATTATCATAAAATCTTCATGTTACTCATTTCGGTTATGCAGAAAGGGAAATTTGCTTGGAACGATCCGTTTGATTGGGAGCTACCGTATGCCAAATAACTGTTTCATTTCTGATTTTATTATGTCTGTTTCAGATCTGCTAAAACTTCTAAATCAGCTTCTGCATCTCCTCTCCAATTAAGTAAAGAACATGCAAAGAAAGGGATGAGCCGTGAAACGGAGAAAATATTGAGTAGAGAAAATATGAGCAAGGAAGATATCAGAACAGCTCGAAAAACGAATACCGAAGTTGAAAGTACTGAGAACTTGAGTAAAGAAAAGACAAGCAGAGAGAAAGCAAGCAACGAATCAGCCGAGAAAATAAGTTTATCTGCAGAGAAGATTGAAGAAGATCATCGGAAGGAATACATGAAACTATTGCCTTTTGATCTTGATTTCTTTTCCTCCGACCCTATTGGGTTCTGAATAAACAGTCAAGCCTTCATTTTTCTAATCAGTTCTTTCCTTATAGTTTTTTTTATAAATAGAAGAAGTGTAAGATTATTCATAAGGAATAATTTCAAACTGTCATGTTTATACTAGATGAAGTGCTGTAAATACGATATCCACTTTCTATATTTAAATCGCCGCGCTGTTATCAGTGATTACTACAATGGTTACATTTTTCACCGGAATATCAAAGATTTTATGGTCCAAACTGGTGATCCTTCGCATTCTGGAAAAGGAGGTGATAGGATTTGGGGAGGACCGTTTGAAGATGAATTCGTGCAGACTATTGCGTTGACGATACGTGGTGTCGCCCTGTCGTGACATGTTTTGAAGTGTGCTCGAGAAACAATGCTCGTTTTCAGATCTGAATCCAAAGAATACATGGTGGGATCTCTCCGAGCTCCGTCGGAGGGAAACAAACCGGAACGTGCCACTTATCCTCCAAAGTATTTGTGCCGTCCGACATTAGAGATGGTCAGAAGCTCAACATCTGGTACGGAATGTATATTTGTGAGAATATTGAATAATATCCAGCCCCATTCGCTGAGGTTTCCGACTATCAGCTCGCCGACAATTTATATTTTTTAACAGACCTTTCTTCCCCGGATGAATACTGTATTCCTACTTTAACACCCAATGAACTATAGTCCATCCATTTATAGTTTTACTTTACATCTGTTATCTTTCCAACAAAAGTTTTTTATTGAATTTAATATTTATCATGTGATCAGAGAGAAAATGAAGTAGAAAATGAAGTATCAAAGAGAAAATGAAGTATTTGGCTTGAAAGTGTTCTTCATTCGTATCATCCTACCTCAAATTCAAATTTGCTGAATAAAATCTTCCACACATTCACAGATTATTTTCAATTCAATTAACTGAAACAATGATAATCATTCTTATGAGCCATATTTTGATCAACATACCAGTCCCATTTTTTTTTCAGCATCTCTTTGATCCTTCGTGATTTGTTTTTTCAGGACTTCGTTTTTTATAACTCCACTCGAGTTGAGAAATCTCTCAACAAACAACAGAAGCGAAGAGCATGAGATAGATGGGCCATAACCGGTGTTTTTCTCCTTATTGAGACAGCGTTCTACCTTGCTCAAGATATTGTTCACAAATTCCACCAACAGATTCTCTCCAACAACCTGGAAAGGTTTAAATCGTTGAGTGCTCTCAAATCAAAACTCACTTCGAATATTGTTGCATTATGGATTTTTGTCTCCGCTTGCTCGATCGACTCATTTAGCAAGTCACTCATCGCCTCTTTTTGAACTCTAGTCATCATAATAACTATATTCTTCAGCATCTCAATCTTATTAATTTTATTTTCGTTCTTTTGTCTGTGTCTGAAAATATACTGTCTTTGTTTTGATACATTCTTTTCATTCAGTCACTTACAGCAGTGCAGACCCCGGTTGTTGGTATTTTCTGATACGTTCATGGATTTCGTTGATCTTTTTCTTTTGATTTTTGTCAGTCATGGTTGATAATGAAAATCTATTTTTCTTTCACCAAGCTCAGATTGTTATCTTTTTCACTAAGGTCATGTTCACGGAAGGAACTGAAATTAGATTGAAGGAATACCTTGTTTTATGTTTATTAAAGTATTGGTTGCAATTCAAGTAATTTCTCTTCAAAATTTGAAATCGACCACCAATCCCGATTTTCATAGTTGTTCCGTCCAAGAATTGTTCTTTTCGGTAGAAAAATGTACGAAAGAGCAATACCAACGAATATTGGGCGAACACTCAATGACTACACTCTCATTGATTACAATTCCTCAATGACTCCACATTCTCATTTAGTACCAAATCTCATTGACTTCCCCTTTCTCGTGAAGTCAATGAGAATCATGGAGCTAAAGAGACAGTGTAGTCAATGAGAACGTGTAGTACTTTTATGAATAACAAAACAAAAATGTAGCCTAATAGTTAGGTTCAAAGCTATAATAGTACAGCTGCTTGAAAATAGTTACAAGGGACGTTACTTTAGATAGTCTTTGGGAATTTTCTGAAAATTTGCAGAGAGACTAATTTCGACCCCCCGAGAACAAATATCGACATTAGAATCGCCACAAATTCCGTTTAAAAGTTTTTATTTTTTCGGTCTTTTTGTTTCTTGTTTATGATTTTTGATTTCGCCCGGGTCAAATTAGTCTATGGTAAAAATTATAGAAAATTCTCAAAGACTATCTAAAGTAACGTCCCTTGTTAGGTTGTTCGGTTGAAAATGTCGTTTTTTTCAAGGATCAATAACTTTTTTCTAGATACTCGAATTATTGAGAATTTTTATTTATTTTGTAGACCACTATCAACATTAAATAACCCAGTAATTCAACTAATTCCGAGGTATTTCATTCGAGATTAACTGATCATTGAAGTTGCATAGTTTTTGGATACTTTTTTATTCTGGCCATACCTCCGCGAAACAACTACGGAGATTAGGTCTTTTTATGATTGTTTAGTACCAGGAAGTCATACATATTGAAACACAAACTGATTTTAGTCTAGCCCTCTTTTCTATTGAAAAAAGCCCATCGAAAGTTTTTTCGTCGAGTGTCCATTGGCAGAGCGGAAATGAAACCGAATCTGAGGATTTGCTCAAAAACCAGTATTTGGCCCCTCAGGGACTTATTTCATGCGCTCAAGCCCAATTTGAAAGTGAAAGAAAGAGTTGAAAACGATTCGAAGGCTCCCAGTACAAAAAATTTACCGTTGATTCCGGAGTACCGTTCGCATTTTGAATGCGGAAACTCAACAACCGGCTTTTTTCTGAATGTGGTTTTTGTTTTCAAGTAGTCCGATGACCCAACTATCTACTGGAAAATTTCTGAAAGCCTAGTCCTCTTCCTCGCAGAGCACTGCTCCATCAGACACAACAATAAAAATTCCGTCGTTTTTTAGTTAATGTCAATTTTTCCTTCGGATATTTGATTTTGGTCTTTGAACAACGTTGGTTGTTTGAGCCACTTATATGACAGTTCAAACGGTTTTTAGTTTGTAAGAAAATGTTTTGTTTCCGTGGAGATATATCCTCACAAAAACTAGCGAAAAAAAACGGCATTTTCAACCGAACAACCTAATAGATGATAAAGTTTTGGCGTCTATGACGTACATGAGCCTATTTTCAGGTTACGTTCACAGAATTTTCACTTTTTTTTCTTATTCTCCCTCAGTGACAGAAAAGAAGCAATCTTCTGGAGGTCAAAAAAGAAAGCTAACTGAGAAAGAAACGCCTATGGATAGGCGCCCTAGAGCATCTGATTCTACCGTCACACCGGCGATGAATACACGGAGCAAATCGAAAACTAGCAGCAAAAAAAACTACATTTGATCCTTCTTTCTGTAGCCTCCTATTTCTTTTTACATGCCCCCCCCCCCCCCCCCCCCCTCTTTCTCTTATGCCGCGTGTTTCCTTTTTCCTCCCGTCATTGATAACTTCTCTTCTTCGGACCTCTTTGCTGAAAGAGCAGTAAACGATTAGAACTTGTTTCACATAAAAACAAAAAGAAGAGTTCGAATCCTTTTCACCCAAATCATTCGGAAGGACAGTAAGTGGACTAAACTTTTGTTGATACCTTCAAACAGTAAGAAAACTGAGAGAAAAATAAGAAAAAAATAAGAAAAAAGGAAAAAATGTGAAAACTCTGTGAACGGAACAGTTGTTTGTTTTTTCAAATTAGGGACCCTTGGAAAGTTTCAGGAACCCTTATACTTCTGAGGAATCGGCAGGGACCCCTTCAATTTTTAGGGACTGTTATAATTTTCCAGGGACCCCTATAAAATCGAGAGACCCCTAACAGAGCCAAAAATTCTAAGACTTCATCTTCGTAGGGAAAAAAATTGATTTTTTTGTCGAGAGTGCCGATTTTCAAAGTTAGAACTTATTTCCTGGAAATTTTTCGCACTAACCCCAGGCTATCGATTTCAAACATTGATAGCCCTACTACATGGTGTTCTACCCTAAAAAATCTCCTCCCATATCGCTTTTTTCAATTTTTCTTCGAGCCGAGCGGTCGTCTGTCGCAAAGCTCTTATGAAAAGATTCCTACCGCGTTCCCCAAACAATACACAGGAAAAACGGTCAAAGTCCGTTTCAACACTCGCCACAACGTCTTCTTTTTCTGATTCTTCTTCTGTTATTACTGTTATGGACACATCTCCGTCATGTGTCCCTAATATTCCTACTGTTCTTGCAAATCTTCATTCGCCAAAGAAAGTCAACAATGAAGAACTCACCAAATTGGTCATCTCTATGGCCAAAGTCATTTCATCTTTGCAAGAGCAGAACATTGCTCTTATTTCTCAGGTGAGCCTCATGAAGAATGAATTATCCGAACTGAAGAAAACCATTGAGAATGGACCTGCCAACAAGAAGACCTTCGCTGAAATCGTAACCAAGTCATTTGCTGCTCCATCCACTCAAATCTCACTAATGCATGCAGCCCAACTCGCCCAAGACTCCGATCAAAGAAAATGCTCCGTCATCATTCGCAACGCCAGCATTTCTTCTGACCCAACTAATGATGATGAATTCGGAAGCAGTATTGCCAAGGAGTGTCAAACTGCTGACAGCTGTTCGGTTTTTCGAATCCCTCTAAAGCCGGATGCTCCTCCACTAATCAAGTTGACCTTCAAGTCCAAAGAAGACGCTCAGAAGACAATGATGTCCTTCGAAACAATCAAAACTCGTGTAACTGGATGCCGCTCAGCCTCCATTCGCCCAGACCTGTCGAAGCCGGAACTCTTCAAGTATCGGGAAGCATGGAAATCAGCAATCGAGAAGAACAACGCCGCCGGGAAGAGACTTTACACAGTCCGCAACCTGGCAGTCACGATGATCAACTACAGGCCTGGCCAAGAACCGCACCCGTGGACAGTCCAGCCAAAAAAGAAGTAAAGTTTATCTCTCTTGCTCACATCAATTGTTTCTCTATTAAAAACAAGCTTCCCAAATTAGAACTACTTTCTTCCACCGAAAAATTTGATATTATTTGTCTATCAGAAACTAAGCTAAATAGTGAATTTCCTGATTCCCTCTTACCCTTAGGAAACAAATTCAGTGTTATACGAAAAGATCGAATTAAGCATGGCGGAGGAGTAGCAATACTTATTTCTCACACTGTCAAACACATTCCTATTGAAATTCCGACTCGTTTTTCTTCTTCCGAAGTTTCAGCTGTCGATGTTATGATGAGAGGTCACACAGTTCGAGTCATTGTAGCATATCATCCAAATCATGGTTCAAGTCTGGAAGGGTTAGTCCAAACTCTCGAATTTCTTTGATCAACACAAAAACATTGCGTCATTCTTGGTGACTTTAACATGCCGCATGTTGATTGGATTAACTTGAGTGCATGTGACTCACCGTGCAAACGTTTCCTCTCCTTTGTAACAAATAACGGTCTTTCCCAGCATGTCTGTGCAACCTGATGTTGTCAGGGTTAGAGATAAACTTTACTTCTTTTTTGGCTGGACTGTCCACGGGTGCGGTTCTTGGCCAGGCCTGTAGTTGATCATCGTGACTGCCAGGTTGCGGACTGTGTAAAGTCTCTTCCCGGCGGCGTTGTTCTTCTCGATTGCTGATTTCCATGCTTCCCGATACTTGAAGAGTTCCGGCTTCGACAGGTCTGGGCGAATGGAGGCTGAGCGGCATCCAGTTACACGAGTTTTGATTGTTTCGAAGGACATCATTGTCTTCTGAGCGTCTTCTTTGGACTTGAAGGTCAACTTGATTAGTGGAGGAGCATCCGGCTTTAGAGGGATTCGAAAAACCGAACAGCTGTCAGCAGTTTGACACTCCTTGGCAATACTGCTTCCGAATTCATCATCATTAGTTGGGTCAGAAGAAATGCTGGCGTTGCGAATGATGACGGAGCATTTTCTTTGATCGGAGTCTTGGGCGAGTTGGGCTGCATGCATTAGTGAGATTTGAGTGGATGGAGCAGCAAATGACTTGGTTACGATTTCAGCGAAGGTCTTCTTGTTGGCAGGTCCATTCTCAATGGTTTTCTTCAGTTCGGATAATTCATTCTTCATGAGGCTCACCTGAGAAATAAGAGCAATGTTCTGCTCTTGCAAAGATGAAATGACTTTGGCCATAGAGATGACCAATTTGGTGAGTTCTTCATTGTTGACTTTCTTTGGCGAATGAAGATTTGCAAGAACAGTAGGAATATTAGGGACACATGACGGAGATGTGTCCATGACAGTAATAACAGAAGAAGAATCAGAAAAAGAAGACGTTGTGGCGAGTGTTGAAACGGACTTTGACCGTTTTTCCTGTGTATTGTTTGGGGAACGCGGTAGGAATCTTTTCATAAGAGCTTTGCGACAGACGACCGCTCGGCTCGAAGAAAAATTGAAAAAAGCGATATGGGAGGAGATTTTTTAGGGTAGAACACCATGTAGTAGGGCTATCAATGTTTGAAATCGATAGCCTGGGGTTAGTGCGAAAAATTTCCAGGAAATAAGTTCTAACTTTGAAAATCGGCACTCTCGACAAAAAAATCAATTTTTTTCCCTACGAAGATGAAGTCTTAGAATTTTTGGCTCTGTTAGGGGTCTCTCGATTTTATAGGGGTCCCTGGAAAATTATAACAGTCCCTAAAAATTGAAGGGGTCCCTGCCGATTCCTCAGAAGTATAAGGGTTCCTGAAACTTTCCAAGGGTCCCTAATTTGAAAAAACAAACAACTGTTCCGTTCACAGAGTTTTCACATTTTTTCCTTTTTTCTTATTTTTTTCTTATTTTTCTCTCAGTTTTCTTACTGTTTGAAGGTATCAACAAAAGTTTAGTCCACTTACTGTCCTTCCGAATGATTTGGGTGAAAAGGATTCGAACTCTTCTTTTTGTTTTTATGTGAAACAAGTTCTAATCGTTTACTGCTCTTTCAGCAAAGAGGTCCGAAGAAGAGAAGTTATCAATGACGGGAGGAAAAAGGAAACACGCGGCATAAGAGAAAGAGGGGGGGGGGGGGGGGGGCATGTAAAAAGAAATAGGAGGCTACAGAAAGAAGGATCAAATGTAGTTTTTTTTGCTGCTAGTTTTCGATTTGCTCCGTGTATTCATCGCCGGTGTGACGGTAGAATCAGATGCTCTAGGGCGCCTATCCATAGGCGTTGCTTTCTCAGTTAGCTTTCTTTTTTGACCTCCAGAAGATTGCTTCTTTTCTGTCACTGAGGGAGAATAAGAAAAAAAAGTGAAAATTCTGTGAACGTAACCTGAAAATAGGCTCATGTACGTCATAGACGCCAAAACTTTATCATCTATTAGGTTGTTCGGTTGAAAATGCCGTTTTTTTTCGCTAGTTTTTGTGAGGATATATCTCCACGGAAACAAAACATTTTCTTACAAACTAAAAACCGTTTGAACTGTCATATAAGTGGCTCAAACAACCAACGCTGTTCAAAGACCAAAATTAAATATCCGAAGGAAAAATTGACATTAACTAAAAAACGACGGAATTTTTATTGTTGTGTCTGATGGAGCAGTGCTCTGCGAGGAAGAGGACTAGGCTTTCAGAAATTTTCCAGTAGATAGTTGGGTCATCGGACTACTTGAAAACAAAAACCACATTCAGAAAAAAGCCGGTTGTTGAGTTTCCGCATTCAAAATGCGAACGGTACTCCGGAATCAACGGTAAATTTTTTGTACTGGGAGCCTTCGAATCGTTTTCAACTCTTTCTTTCACTTTCAAATTGGGCTTGAGCGCATGAAATAAGTCCCTGAGGGGCCAAATACTGGTTTTTGAGCAAATCCTCAGATTCGGTTTCATTTCCGCTCTGCCAATGGACACTCGACGAAAAAACTTTCGATGGGCTTTTTTCAATAGAAAAGAGGGCTAGACTAAAATCAGTTTGTGTTTCAATATGTATGACTTCCTGGTACTAAACAATCATAAAAAGACCTAATCTCCGTAGTTGTTTCGCGGAGGTATGGCCAGAATAAAAAAGTATCCAAAAACTATGCAACTTCAATGATCAGTTAATCTCGAATGAAATACCTCGGAATTAGTTGAATTACTGGGTTATTTAATGTTGATAGTGGTCTACAAAATAAATAAAAATTCTCAATAATTCGAGTATCTAGAAAAAAGTTATTGATCCTTGAAAAAAACGACATTTTCAACCGAACAACCTAACAAGGGACGTTACTTTAGATAGTCTTTGAGAATTTTCTATAATTTTTACCATAGACTAATTTGACCCGGGCGAAATCAAAAATCATAAACAAGAAACAAAAAGACCGAAAAAGCAAAAACTTTTAAACGGAATTTGTGGCGATTCTAATGTCGATATTTGTTCTCGGGGGGTCGAAATTAGTCTCTCTGCAAATTTTCAGAAAATTCCCAAAGACTATCTAAAGTAACGTCCCTTGTAACTATTTTCAAGCAGCTGTACTATTATAGCTTTGAACCTAACTATTAGGCTACATTTTTGTTTTGTTATTCATAAAAGTACTACACGTTCTCATTGACTACACTGTCTCTTTAGCTCCATGATTCTCATTGACTTCACGAGAAAGGGGAAGTCAATGAGATTTGGTACTAAATGAGAATGTGGAGTCATTGAGGAATTGTAATCAATGAGAGTGTAGTCATTGAGTGTTCGCCCAATATTCGTTGGTATTGCTCTTTCGTACATTTTTCTACCGAAAAGAACAATTCTTGGACGGAACAACTATGAAAATCGGGATTGGTGGTCGATTTCAAATTTTGAAGAGAAATTACTTGAATTGCAACCAATACTTTAATAAACATAAAACAAGGTATTCCTTCAATCTAATTTCAGTTCCTTCCGTGAACATGACCTTAGTGAAAAAGATAACAATCTGAGCTTGGTGAAAGAAAAATAGATTTTCATTATCAACCATGACTGACAAAAATCAAAAGAAAAAGATCAACGAAATCCATGAACGTATCAGAAAATACCAACAACCGGGGTCTGCACTGCTGTAAGTGACTGAATGAAAAGAATGTATCAAAACAAAGACAGTATATTTTCAGACACAGACAAAAGAACGAAAATAAAATTAATAAGATTGAGATGCTGAAGAATATAGTTATTATGATGACTAGAGTTCAAAAAGAGGCGATGAGTGACTTGCTAAATGAGTCGATCGAGCAAGCGGAGACAAAAATCCATAATGCAACAATATTCGAAGTGAGTTTTGATTTGAGAGCACTCAACGATTTAAACCTTTCCAGGTTGTTGGAGAGAATCTGTTGGTGGAATTTGTGAACAATATCTTGAGCAAGGTAGAACGCTGTCTCAATAAGGAGAAAAACACCGGTTATGGCCCATCTATCTCATGCTCTTCGCTTCTGTTGTTTGTTGAGAGATTTCTCAACTCGAGTGGAGTTATAAAAAACGAAGTCTTGAAAAAACAAATCACGAAGGATCAAAGAGATGCTGAAAAAAAAATGGGACTGGTATGTTGATCAAAATATGGCTCATAAGAATGATTATCATTGTTTCAGTTAATTGAATTGAAAATAATCTGTGAATGTGTGGAAGATTTTATTCAGCAAATTTGAATTTGAGGTAGGATGATACGAATGAAGAACACTTTCAAGCCAAATACTTCATTTTCTCTTTGATACTTCATTTTCTACTTCATTTTCTCTCTGATCACATGATAAATATTAAATTCAATAAAAAACTTTTGTTGGAAAGATAACAGATGTAAAGTAAAACTATAAATGGATGGACTATAGTTCATTGGGTGTTAAAGTAGGAATACAGTATTCATCCGGGGAAGAAAGGTCTGTTAAAAAATATAATTCACGTTCTCCTATTTTTTTGAGGACAGCACTGTACAGTTTCAAGTCAAACCGATCCGAGTACCTTGTGGTGGTATATGGTGAACCCTCTAAGACTTCTAAGGCTTTTGACATATGATCCATCCGGCTCCGCCCCCTACCTACAGTATCCCAATTACTGTATATCGAAAAGTGAAAATTTTTGCACTTTGAGATAATGACGAAATTTGAACGGGAATCAATAGTAGGCACTATTTTGACCATTTTTCGTATACTTTGTAAAATTCTAACTCAACATCTTCATGCTGAAAATTCTAATTTTTCAAAAATTTTTCCAAAATTTGTCGGTTTTTTGAAAATAACTTTTCAAGCAGGCCCGAATCCCATTTAATCTTTCCGGATTCGAATTCAGCGTAAAATGTGCCATCGATACCTCCTATTTCAAAGAAAAAAAGTTGATCCCATGTTTGAAATTTTTTTCGATTTTTGAGATTTTTATCATATTTTCAACGTACCCCCCTCCATTGTGAAAAATGTCATGGTCACCGATTTCCGAAACATTTTCGCCACAAATTCACCTACTCATACCTGATTTATTCCCAAAATTTCAGATCATACGGTTGCGTTTTGTTCGCTTGGTATCGATTTGAAAAAATGGACAATTTCCACTGAATTTCTTCGTGTTTTTGGTTGAAAATGAGTTGTGGTTTTTTCAAATCGATACCAAGCGAACAAAACGCAACCGTATGATCTGAAATTTTGGGGATAAATCAGGTATGAATAGGTGAATTTGTGGCGAAAATGTTTCGGAAATCGGTGACCATGACATTTTTCACAATGGAGGGGGGTACGTTGAAAATATGATAAAAATCTCAAAAATCGAAAAAAATTTCAAACATGGGATCAACTTTTTTTCTTTGAAATAGGAGGTATCGATGGCACATTTTACGCTGAATTCGAATCCGGAAAGATTAAATGGGATTCGGGCCTGCTTGAAAAGTTATTTTCAAAAAACCGACAAATTTTGGAAAAATTTTTGAAAAATTAGAATTTTCAGCATGAAGATGTTGAGTTAGAATTTTACAAAGTATACGAAAAATGGTCAAAATAGTGCCTACTATTGATTCCCGTTCAAATTTCGTCATTATCTCAAAGTGCAAAAATTTTCACTTTTCGATATACAGTAATTGGGATACTGTAGGTAGGGGGCGGAGCCGGATGGATCATATGTCAAAAGCCTTAGAAGTCTTAGAGGGTTCACCATATACCACCACAAGGTACTCGGATCGGTTTGACTTGAAACTGTACAGTGCTTCCGTGGAGTTTCCTCGGTTCTCTCAGAAAACGAGAAATAAATTGTCGGCGAGCTGATAGTCGGAAACCTCAGCGAATGGGGCTGGATATTATTCAATATTCTCACAAATATACATTCCGTACCAGATGTTGAGCTTCTGACCATCTCTAATGTCGGACGGCACAAATACTTTGGAGGATAAGTGGCACGTTCCGGTTTGTTTCCCTCCGACGGAGCTCGGAGAGATCCCACCATGTATTCTTTGGATTCAGATCTGAAAACGAGCATTGTTTCTCGAGCACACTTCAAAACATGTCACGACAGGGCGACACCACGTATCGTCAACGCAATAGTCTGCACGAATTCATCTTCAAACGGTCCTCCCCAAATGCTATCACCTCCTTTTCCAGAACGCAAAGGATCAGATTCTGGGTTCTGAAATAATATTTATTGCAAAAATCAGTATAAAAAATAAGAAAACGGTTTAGCTCTTACTTTTGTTGAACCAGAAATATATTGCCTGTATTTGCTGTCTACTTTTATAGTTTCGAGCTCTTCGAGCGTGTCAAATTCATCAATTACTCTGAAAATGTTAGCTTTGTTTACAGTTAAATTTACAGTTGATCGATTTGTGTCTGGAACATTGTTTGCCATAGAAACACAACCACGAGAGTCATGCTGTAGAAAATAACATTTTATCGAACACATTTTTTTTCAAATCTCACTTTCAGTGCACTGACGAGTTCATCTTCGAACGGTCCTGTCCAAATGCTATCACCTCCTTTTCCAGAATGCGAAGGATCACCAGTTTGCACCATGAAATCTTTGAAATTCCGGTGAAACATGCAACCATTGTAGTAATCACTGATAACAGCGCGGCGATTTAAATATAGAAAGTGGATATCGTATTTACAGCACTTCATCTAGTATAAACATGACAGTTTTAAATTATTCCTTATGAATAATCTTACACTTCTTCTATTTATAAAAAAAACTATAAGGAAAGAACTGATTAGAAAAATGAAGGCTTGACTGTTTATTCAGAACCCAATAGGGTCGGAGGAAAAGAAATCAAGATCAAAAGGCAATAGTTTCATATATTCCTTCCGATGATCTTCTTCAATCTTCTCTGCAGATAAACTTATTTTCTCGGCTGATTCGTTGCTTGCTTTCTCTCTGCTTGTCTTTTCTTTACTCAACTTCTCAGTACTTTCAACTTCGGTATTCGTTTTCCGAGCTGTTCTGATATCTTCCTTGCTCATATTTTCTCTACTCAATACTTTCTCCGTTTCACGGCTCATCCCTTTCTTCGCATGTTCTTTACTCAATTGGAGAGGAGATGCAGAAGCTGATTTAGAAGTTTTAGTAGATCTGAAACAGACATAATAAAACCAGAAATGGTTGTTTGGCATACGGTAGCTCCCAATCAAACGGATCATTCCAAGCAAATTTACCTTTCTGCATAACCGAAATGAGTAACATGAAGATTTTATGATAATCCGGCCTGTTGAAGTATGTGAGACTTCTGAAAGCAGTACTGATCCCTCCCAGTTTATCGATGCTATCTCTACCTCAAATGTTTTGCAATCTCCAGAAACTCCGTTGGACTGTTTTGGAGTACAACTTCATCAGAATGAAATCTCTTCATTTCTCCAACGACTCTTTTGTCACTGAAACAAAACATGTACTATGAGATACAATTTCCAATCTCCAACTTTTCAGATGCCCACGGGAGAGGTCCACGAAGTTCAGCCAACAGATACATCATACTCCATAAATCATCGACTCTTCCTTGCTCAGCACGATCATGCATTCGGATAGAGCAGTAACGAGTCGTTCCTCTGGAAAGTAATACTTTCTATCATCGTGTCATCGTTCGGCCTGTTATACCTGAAGAGGGATCTTTCCCTTGGTCTTCTCATCATAAGCTTGCTTGGTTGTTCGGTATGAGTAACGACGAATTGACGAGCAAGTCCAAAATCAAGAACGTGAAAGAAACGGCATTCTGTCGCATTTGTTTTATACCCAAGCGCCATATTTGCTGGCTTCAAATCTCGGTGGATAAATCCGATCTGAACCACACAATGTTGGAAATGTTGAAATAATTTCAATTCTCACATCGTGAATTTGTTTTAGACAGAAGAGAACGTTTGCCGCTATACGGACCTGAGTAGACACGGTGATTTGGCGTCCTATTCTTCTGGAAACGTAACAAATCAGCTTTGATTTTTGTGATTTCTTCCTTACTTGACAATTTTATTCAAACTTTCACCAAGAAGTGTCATAATGACATAGCTAAAATCAGTCAGTCTCGCAGCAAAAAGAAACTGACAGACATGAGGTTTTCCGGCTAATCGTTTGAGGATTGCAACTTCTAATTTCAAAACACATCCTCCATTTGCATTGTTTGATTCAGCTTTCATTGCAGCTTCTGATTCATCTTCAAGATTTCTTACAAGGTACACACTTCCACATCCACCTTCTCCAAGTTTCTTAATGACTTCCCACGAGCATCCGACTATTCTCCCTCTTGGCAACTCTACCGTTCCGTTATCTGTATGTTTCACTGAAAATGAATAAACGGTGAAAGAAGCGAAGTTGTTTCGTTCATTCAAAGTAGTTACCTTCCGTCATTAACTTGTCTACAACCAGTGGGGGGAACCAGACTAATTAGAAATACATTTTTCAAAAACTTGAAGCCATAAACACGTCATTCTGGTTTTATTTTATCAAAATAGAGCATCAACACGTTTTTTTTTGAAACGGATGTTATCTTACCTCCTTTATGAGATAAAAGCATCGGTGCTCCCCACATTGTTTAGAAATAATTCCTAGAGAAAATTTTTTTTTAATCAAAAGTTCATGACCACTTCTGGCCCGACCAACAGCCGTGACGTGGAAACTGTAACTTCTCTGTGCTAATCTTTTCCGTATTAATGTTTCGGGAACATTCTGGTTTTTTACCTCTTATACAAGGGCAGCCTATATTTATCTAGGGAATAAGCCTGATTATTTCGTTTTCAAGTGACGTTATATCCGTTCTGGGAGTTCAAAATTCTCAAAACAACGTTTTTACGTAAAGACATTTCATGCCAAAATATTAGGTTGTTTCATAAGTCTTTGACACTTTTCAGTAGGATTTTTGAGGAACCTGAATTTTCGCTTTGTGCAGAGGATTCATTCTGGTCTTGAACCAATATATAGGGACACTTATTGTCTTCAAGGAAATATTTTGGCACTGGGCCCTTCTCTGTATTATAGGAGATACAAAGCTTTTAATGAACATAGTTATTTTCGTGATTGGGGATCATATTATGTTCAGATCTGAAACTACACCAGAAATTGCACCAGGAAGGTTTTCTTTCGGATATAGTATACCGCGGATATCTGTATCTTAACATAAAAATCACACGTCTCCTTCTTGCATTATTCATGAGATATCATAAATTGAAAGTGATCATCATGATTTCATGGTGCCAAAGTTTGAGATGGCCTAGCAAAAACTGGCGATGGCCAATCTTCACCTGACCTTGATCATTTTTTTGCCCATAATAATGGCTGTTCAACCTATTAGTTTAAAGAAACTATTGACTTCCATTCCAGTTAAAAATTGAAAAATAATATGATCAGTGTTTTTTTCACAAAATTACGCCACTGAAATCAAGGCTCAAAAGCAATGTTTTGGAAAGATCGGGTGATATCTAAAGTTTGAGAAACAAAATTATTGTTTTGTTTCGATTAATTTGTAGCCTCAACATTCCTATTTATATGCGCAAAAAAGCTTAAAAAGAAAACATCAGGTTCCGAAAATACACTGAATTTTCCGACGCTACCCAAATCCGAGCATAATTCGTTCTCCAGGGTGTATCTCAGAGAGCACTGCCTGGATAATATCGAAAACTTGGGGAGATATACTACAATAGTAGTGTATTGTTATACAAAAAATAGAGCAGCATAACTCCTTCTCATCTTGTTGTGGAACATCGTTTAACATTTTTGTGAAAAGTGTCAAAGACTTATGAAACAACCTAATATTATGTCTAGTTTTCAACAAGTCATATTCCCTTGAGAAAGATTTTCGAAATTTCTCGAAAAAATTCCACTTCCAACAACCTTTTCAAAGTTTTTGTTCCAACTAAAAAACTGATACATCATCTTTCAAAAAGTAAATCTGATTTTGACTAGAGCTGTGAATTGAATTTCTACAAAGATAGACTACAAAAAGACATCATTTCCTGAAATTGTACACTCAATTGTGTTGTATGACGTGGAAAAACACAATTCAACCAAATATACTTTGAGCTTTATAGCCACTTTTGAGTTAAAAATAACGAGCAAGTAAATGAGACTAATTAGGAACAAAAAGTATCTTCCTTCTTCTCAACTAAAGCACATTCTCACTTTTTTCGACAGAAACGATCAACAATCTTTCGAGTAGTTTTCCGAAAATCTGTAAATTATTCATCTTGTACAAGAGAATATGAAAGTGTATGGGAAAGCGGAAAAATAATGAAAAATATAAATCAAAAATTGGTCTTTTTCCTTCTCATTCTATCTAGAATTTATCTCCCGTTCGTTTCAAAACTAATTAGCTTCTTGTTCCTTTTTTCTTTTTTCCCTTTCGAATTGGTCGTGAGAATACTAATTTCTGAGTTCTCCGAACTCTTTCTTTCTTGCAAACCAAGATGATTAACAGAACAAAACTCAAATGTCTAGATCTTAGTTTTTGTATTTCTCTGTTCTGTTTTATTTCGATTGGTTTTGTCTCGGAAAAAATTCTGATCTTATATTTCTGGGTAATAACAAGCTTCCTGCTTAAGGATCTTATGAAAGAGTTCTGAAGATAATTGAGATAATTGGGGAGAAATTTTTAAGAAATTATATATATTTTTCTTTTTTTTTCAATCTCAGAAAAGCCGAGACAGACATCTCATGAGTAGTTAGATGACTCGACACAAAACTATAATCTTTGGTATTCATTTTGCAAACCAAATCCATCTTCGAGAATGTTATGAATCATAAATTAGTTGATCCACAAAGCTATGTAATCTTTCGGTAAGAGAGCCAAAAAAAGTAATAAATCATGTTTTCCGAAAAGGATTCAGATTACATAATGAGCTCGACAGATTCAGAAAAATTTAGAGTTGGAATTAAAAAATCATGTCTCTTACGTACCCTGATATGGGAAATTTTTGACAAGGTTCCCACTAGGAGTTTATTTTTTTCTGTCTAAAACTACAGTGTTTTTGTTTTTCCAGTGATAGTGTAAAGCGTGCACAAAATTTCTGAAGGCAGTGTAATTCGAAACCTTGCTTTTTTTTGGTAAAATCGTATTTAATTCTAGTGTCTAGTAATTACTCAGTATTATATAGGAGTCAAGTCGAGGTCTTTTGATTTCATTTTTAATCCTGAAAGCCTTCAATAATGCATCTACCTTTTTTGCAGATCCAGTACGATTCCAACGTCATTCGATTGTTCTTTTTTTTGCTTCTGCCTCCATCGTTCCATATAGCCATTCTCCTCATAAATCGGAATACATTTCTCTTTCCCCTTCTGAATTAACCTCCTTTCCTTCATTCCTTTTTTCCCTTCCTTCCCACATTCTCTTACTGCATTTTCCTTATTTTTCATTCTGACGCTTCGAATCTTCGTGTTTCTCCTTCCCCCCTATTCTCTTCTCGAATTCTGTTTTCAATTATATCAATTTTCTCATTGCATGTCCTTTATTTCGATTCTACCAGATGCATGAATACATTTGAACTCTATCCAAAAAAGGACCAAAAGTTTAAGACAATTTCTCCTCCCGTAGCGAGGAATGCACTGTACAGTTTTAAAAAAGTATAGTCCATATGAGTTGACATTGTGTCTGATGGATACCCAAACACTTTTAAGACCTATGGCACATGTCTCATTAGGCTCCGCCCCCTACCTACAGTAACCCAACTTCTGTGTGTAAAAAAAAAATTTTTTTGCCGATAGAGATAATGACGAAATCTCTTCGGGAATCAATTAAGCGTACTATTTGAAGGTTTTTTTACTAAAAAATTTTTTCTCCAAAACCCCGTCTTCAAGAAGAAAATTTCATTTTTCTCAAAATTTTCCCATTTTTCTTCAGTTTTTCGACTCTGGTGCCTCGGACAGGCCGAATGTACAGCTGATCTCTTTCGATTCTTAATCCTCATAAAATTCGCTACCGACTTGGTATATTTCGAAAAAAAAAGTTGACACAATGTTCGAGATATTTTCGGTTTTTTGTGAAATTTTTCGAAAATTCAACGTATAGGGATACATGATGAAAAACTCAGAGTCTCAAATCTTGCTAATTTTTTGTTTTTGAGTTGTACTGGTCCTTAAAGGAGGACTGAACTCGGGTTTTTTTATTTCAAATTCTGATGCAGTTTTTTATTCTGATCATTTTCTTTCACTACGACTACACTCAAAAATCACTCTAAACGGGTGAAAACGGCGTTTGAAAGAACCACGCAATACAGATTGATGGCCTAGGATCCGACACGTGAGCGCCTTCACGCGCGCTATTTTTCAAATTCCTAGGCCGTCAATCTGTACGCGGCCATGCCTTGAAACGCGTTTTTCTACCGTTTAGAGTGATTTTTGAGTGTAGTCGTAGTGAAAGAAAATGATCAGAATAAAAAACTGCATCAGAATATGAAATAAAAAAACCCGAGTTCAGTCCTCCTTTAATATGCTATTCCGAGAGTTTTAGCTCATCTCGATTAGAACTGAACACGTGGCAAAACTTTTCAAGTTGACTGGTGTGAATATTTTCCTGAAATCCTAGTTCTGTTAATTGTAATCGAGATGAGCTCATACCTAGTAATTGTTTTTTATAATACTCGTGCTCAGAGCAGCTTGTTATGGTATCTCGAAACATTATCTGTATTTCTCGATTTATTCTTCAATCTTTTAACAGTGATAAGTATCAACTTTTCCTCAGAGATAATCCGTTCCACTTTGGTACAGTAGTTTAAAACTTTTGAAAAACGTAGGTGAGCAAAGTTATTGTTAGATAATGGAATAAAGCCAGGAAGGGCAAAAAACTAAGAAAAGAGGACAGTATGCCAAAAAGCTCAACTGGTAATTGAACTCTAACGTCATTAGGACCTGCCAGATAGAAGGGAATTACCGATTAATGTCAGAGATGAACTTTTAACCTTTCTTATTTCTTGAATTTAAGAAAACAAAGAATAATGTTTTTTCCCGTGAACTTTTCTGTGAACTAAGAAATTTGAAGTGTCCAAGTTTTTTTCTTCTGACAGTTCCGAACTCTGATCAGTTTATTTCGCGATAAGAAAACTGTGGCATCGAGTTAATTGGCTGCAACGATGATGAGAACTTCTGGAGGCAAAGAAACAAAAAGTAAGAAATGAAACTGATTTTTTTTTCTTGACTGCATGTCGACATCCGTTTTTCAGCCTATACTCCAACAGCAGAAGATTCTGACTTGCCGAGAAAATGCGTTGTGATTCACAAGAAGAAAATTGGAGAAAACATGGAGAAAATCGAGTTGCGCTACGTGGCATATAACCGTCTGTCAGTTTCTCTTTGCTGCGAGACTGACTGATTTTAGCTATGTCATTATGACACTTCTTGGTGAAAGTTTGAATAAAATTGTCAAGTAAGGAAGAAATCACAAAATTCAAAGCTGATTTGTTACGTTTCCAGAAGAATAGGACGCCAAATCACCGTGTCTACTCAGGTCCGTATAGCGGCAAACGTTCTCTTCTGTCTAAAACAAATTCACGATGTGAGAATTGAAATTATTTCAACATTTCCAACATTGTGTGGTTCAGATCGGATTTATCCATCGAGATTTGAAGCCAGCAAATATGGCGCTTGGGTATAAAACAAATGCGACAGAATGCCGTTTCTTTCACGTTCTTGATTTTGGACTTGCTCGTCAATTCGTCGTTACTCATACCGAACAACCAAGCAAGCTTATGATGAGAAGACCAAGGGAAAGATCCCTCTTCAGGTATAACAGGCCGAACGATGACACGATGATAGAAAGTATTACTTTCCAGAGGAACGACTCGTTACTGCTCTATCCGAATGCATGATCGTGCTGAGCAAGGAAGAGTCGATGATTTATGGAGTATGATGTATCTGTTGGCTGAACTTCGTGGACCTCTCCCGTGGGCATCTGAAAAGTTGGAGATTGGAAATTGTATCTCATAGTACATGTTTTGTTTCAGTGACAAAAGAGTCGTTGGAGAAATGAAGAGATTTCATTCTGATGAAGTTGTACTCCAAAACAGTCCAACGGAGTTTCTGGAGATTGCAAAACATTTGAGGTAGAGATAGCATCGATAAACTGGGAGGGATCAGTACTGCTTTCAGAAGTCTCACATACTTCAACAGACCGGATTATCATAAAATCTTCATGTTACTCATTTCGGTTATGCAGAAAGGTAAATTTGCTTGGAATGATCCGTTTGATTGGGAGCTACCGTATGCCAAACAACTATTTCTGGTTTTATTATGTCTGTTTCAGATCTACTAAAACTTCTAAATCAGCTTCTGCATCTCCTCTCCAATTGAGTAAAGAACATGCGAAGAAAGGGATGAGCCGTGAAACGGAGAAAGTATTGAGTAGAGAAAATATGAGCAAGGAAGATATCAGAACAGCTCGGAAAACGAATACCGAAGTTGAAAGTACTGAGAAGTTGAGTAAAGAAAAGACAAGCAGAGAGAAAGCAAGCAACGAATCAGCCGAGAAAATAAGTTTATCTGCAGAGAAGATTGAAGAAGATCATCGGAAGGAATATATGAAACTATTGCCTTTTGATCTTGATTTCTTTTCCTCCGACCCTATTGGGTTCTGAATAAACAGTCAAGCCTTCATTTTTCTAATCAGTTCTTTCCTTATAGTTTTTTTATAAATAGAAGAAGTGTAAGATTATTCATAAGGAATAATTTAAAACTGTCATGTTTATACTAGATGAAGTGCTGTAAATACGATATCCACTTTCTATATTTAAATCGCCGCGCTGTTATCAGTGATTACTACAATGGTTGCATGTTTCACCGGAATTTCAAAGATTTCATGGTGCAAACTGGTGATCCTTCGCATTCTGGAAAAGGAGGTGATAGCATTTGGGGAGGACCGTTCGAAGATGAACTCGTCAGTGCACTGAAAGTGAGATTTGAAAAAAAATGTGTTCGATAAAATGTTATTTTCTACAGCATGACTCTCGTGGTTGTGTTTCTATGGCAAACAATGTTCCAGACACAAATCGATCAACTGTAAATTTAACTGTAAACAAAGCTAACATTTTCAGAGTAATTGATGAATTTGACACGCTCGAAGAGCTCGAAACTATAAAAGTAGACAGCAAATACAGGCAATATATTTCTGGTTCAACAAAAGTAAGAGCTAAACCGTTTTCTTATTTTTATACTGATTTTTGCAATAAATATTATTTCAGAATCCAGAATCTGATCCTTTGCGTTCTGGAAAAGGAGGTGATAGCATTTGGGGAGGACCGTTTGAAGATGAATTCGTGCAGACTATTGCGTTGACGATACGTGGTGTCGCCCTGTCGTGACATGTTTTGAAGTGTGCTCGAGAAACAATGCTCGTTTTCAGATCTGAATCCAAAGAATACATGGTGGGATCTCTCCGAGCTCCGTCGGAGGGAAACAAACCGGAACGTGCCACTTATCCTCCAAAGTATTTGTGCCGTCCGACATTAGAGATGGTCAGAAGCTCAACATCTGGTACGGAATGTATATTTGTGAGAATATTGAATCATATCCAGCCCCATTCGCTGAGGTTTCCGACTATCAGCTCGCCGACAATTTATATTTTTTAACAGACCTTTCTTCCCCGGATGAATACTGTATTCCTACTTTAACACCCAATGAACTATAGTCCATCTATTTATAGTTTTACTTTACATCCGTTATCTTTCCAACAAAAGTTTTTTATTGAATTTAATATTTATCATGTGATCAAAGAGAAAATGAAGTATTTGGCTTGAAAGTGTTCTTCATTCGTATCATCCTACCTCAAATTCAAATTTGCTGAATAAAATCTTCCACACATTCACAGATTATTTTCAATTCAATTAACTGAAACAATGATAATCATTCTTATGAGCCATATTTTGATCAACATACCAGTCCCATTTTTTTTTCAGCATCTCTTTGATCCTTCGTGATTTGTTTTTTCAAGACTTCGTTTTTTATAACTCCACTCGAGTTGAGAAATCTCTCAACAAACAACAGAAGCGAAGAGCATGAGATAGATGGGCCATAACCGGTGTTTTTCTCCTTATTGAGACAGCGTTCTACCTTGCTCAAGATATTGTTCACAAATTCCACCAACAGATTCTCTCCAACAACCTGGAAAGGTTTAAATCGTTGAGTGCTCTCAAATCAAAACTCACTTCGAATATTGTTGCATTATGGATTTTTGTCTCCGCTTGCTCGATCGACTCATTTAGCAAGTCACTCATCGCCTCTTTTTGAACTCTAGTCATCATAATAACTATATTCTTCAGCATCTCAATCTTATTAATTTTATTTTCGTTCTTTTGTCTGTGTCTGAAAATATACTGTCTTTGTTTTGATACATTCTTTTCATTCAGTCACTTACAGCAGTGCAGACCCCGGTTGTTGGTATTTTCTGATACGTTCATGGATTTCGTTGATCTTTTTCTTTTGATTTTTGTCAGTCATGGTTGATAATGAAAATCTATTTTTCTTTCACCAAGCTCAGATTGTTATCTTTTTCACTAAGGTCATGTTCACGGAAGGAACTGAAATTAGATTGAAGGAATACGTTGTTTTATGTTTATTAAAGATGCTTCCAAACATGTCTTTGGTTAATGACCACACAAAATTCGTGTGGTTCTTAACCATTTTGTTTGGTCCTTAACCATTTTATGAATATCTCGTTCAAAAATGGAGATATCAAAAAGTTTTCAACTAACAAAATGTGCAGATCAATATAAGGAATATTTTATCTGTTGACACTGATACACAATAATTGCTCCTAGTTGATATAAATGCTTCCAAACATGTCTTTGGTTAATGACCACACAAAATTCGTGTGGTCCTTAACCATTTCATGAATATCTCGTTCAAAAATGGAGATATCAAAAAGTTTTCAACTAACAAAATGTGCAGATCAATATAGGGAATATTTTATCTGTTGACACTAATCCATAATAATTGCTCCTAGTTGATATAAATGCTTCCAAACATTTGGTTAATGACCACACAAAATTCGTGTGGTTCTTAACCATTTTGTTTGGTCTTTAACCATTTCATGAATATCTCGTTCAAAAATGGAGATATCAAAAAGTTTTCAACTAACAAAATGTGCAGATCAATATAGGGAATATTTTATCTGTTGACACTAATCCATAATAATTGCTCCTAGTTGATATAAATGCTTCCAAACATGTCTTTGGTTAATGACCACACAAAATTCGTGTGGTTCTTAACCATTTTGTTTGGTCTTTAACCATTTCATGAATATCTCGTTCAAAAATGGAGATATCAAAAAGTTTTCAACTAACAAAATGTGCAGATCAATATAAGGAATATTTTATCTGTTGACACTGATACATAATAATTGCTCCTAGTTGATTTAAATGCTTCCAAACATGTCTTTGGTTAATGACCACACAAAATTCGTGTGGTCCTTAACCATTTCATGAATATCTCGTTCAAAAATGGAGATATCAAAAAGTTTTCAACTAACAAAATGTGCAGATCAATATAAGGAATATTTTATCTGTTGACACTGATACATAATAATTGCTCCTAGTTGATATAAATGCTTCCAAACATGTCTTTGGTTAATGACCACACAAAATTCGTGTGGTCCTTAACCATTTCATGAATATCTCGTTCAAAAATGGAGATATCAAAAAGTTTTCAACTAACAAAATGTGCAGATCAATATAAGGAATATTTTATCTGTTGACACTGATACATAATAATTGCTCCTAGTTGATTTAAATGCTTCCAAACATGTCTTTGGTTAATGACCACACAAAATTCGTGTGGTCCTTAACCATTTCATGAATATCTCGTTCAAAAATGGAGATATCAAAAAGTTTTCAACTAACAAAATGTGCAGATCAATATAAGGAATATTTTATCTGTTGACACTGATACATAATAATTGCTCCTAGTTGATTTAAATGCTTCCAAACATGTCTTTGGTTAATGACCACACAAAATTCGTGTGGTCCTTAACCATTTCATGAATATCTCGTTCAAAAATGGAGATATCAAAAAGTTTTCAACTAACAAAATGTGCAGATCAATATAAGGAATATTTTATCTGTTGACACTGATACATAATAATTGCTCCTAGTTGATATAAATGCTTCCAAACATGTCTTTGGTTAATGACCACACAAAATTCGTGTGGTCCTTAACCATTTCATGAATATCTCGTTCAAAAATGGAGATATCAAAAAGTTTTCAACTAACAAAATGTGCAGATCAATATAAGGAATATTTTATCTGTTGACACTGATACATAATAATTGCTCCTAGTTGATTTAAATGCTTCCAAACATGTCTTTGGTTAATGACCACACAAAATTCGTGTGGTCCTTAACCATTTCATGAATATCTCGTTCAAAAATGGAAATATCAAAAAGTTTTCAACTAACAAAATGTGCAGATCAATATAAGGAATATTTTATCTGTTGACACTGATACATAATAATTGCTTCTAGTTGATATAAATGCTTCCAAACATGTCTTTGGTTAATGACCACACAAAATTCGTGTGGTCCTTAACCATTTCATGAATATCTCGTTCAAAAATGGAGACATCAAAAAGTTTTCAACTAACAAAATGTGCAGATCAATATAAGGAATATTTTATCTGTTGACACTGATACATAATAATTGCTCCTAGTTGATTTAAATGCTTCCAAACATGTCTTTGGTTAATGACCACACAAAATTCGTGTGGTCCTTAACCATTTCATGAATATCTCGTTCAAAAATGGAGATATCAAAAAGTTTTCAACTAACAAAATGTGCAGATCAATATAAGGAATATTTTATCTGTTGACACTGATACATAATAATTGCTCCTAGTTGATATAAATGCTTCCAAACATGTCTTTGGTTAATGACCACACAAAATTCGTGTGGTCCTTAACCATTTCATGAATATCTCGTTCAAAAATGGAGATATCAAAAAGTTTTCAACTAACAAAATGTGCAGATCAATATAAGGAATATTTTATCTGTTGACACTGATACATAATAATTGCTCCTAGTTGATTTAAATGCTTCCAAACATGTCTTTGGTTAATGACCACACAAAATTCGTGTGGTCCTTAACCATTTCATGAATATCTCGTTCAAAAATGGAGATATCAAAAAGTTTTCAACTAACAAAATGTGCAGATCAATATAAGGAATATTTTATCTGTTGACACTGATACATAATAATTGCTCCTAGTTGATTTAAATGCTTCCAAACATGTCTTTGGTTAATGACCACACAAAATTCGTGTGGTTCTTAACCATTTTGTTTGGTCCTTAACCATTTCATGAATATCTCGTTCAAAAATGGAAATATCAAAAAGTTTTCAACTAACAAAATGTGCAGATCAATATAGGGAATATTTTATCTGTTGACACTAATCCATAATAATTGCTCCTAGTTGATATAAATGCTTCCAAACATGTCTTTGGTTAATGACCACACAAAATTCGTGTGGTTCTTAACCATTTTGTTTGGTCCTTAACCATTTCATGAATATCTCGTTCAAAAATGGAAATATCAAAAAGTTTTCAACTAACAAAATGTGCAGATCAATATAAGGACTATTTTATCTGTTGACACTAATCCATAATAATTGCTCCTAGTTGATATAAATGCTTCCAAACATGTCTTTGGTTAATGACCACACAAAATTCGTGTGGTTCTTAACCATTTTGTTTGGTCCTTAACCATTTTATGAATATCTCGTTCAAAAATGGAGATATCAAAAAGTTTTCAACTAACAAAATGTGCAGATCAATATAAGGAATATTTTATCTGTTGACACTGATACATAATAATTGCTCCTAGTTGATTTAAATGCTTCCAAACATGTCTTTGGTTAATGACCACACAAAATTCGTGTGGTCCTTAACCATTTCATGAATATCTCGTTCAAAAATGGAGATATCAAAAAGTTTTCAACTAACAAAATGTGCAGATCAATATAAGGAATATTTTATCTGTTGACACTGATACATAATAATTGCTCCTAGTTGATATAAATGCTTCCAAACATGTCTTTGGTTAATGACCACACAAAATTCGTGTGGTCCTTAACCATTTCATGAATATCTCGTTCAAAAATGGAGATATCAAAAAGTTTTCAACTAACAAAATGCGCAGATCAATATAAGGAATATTTTATCTGTTGACACTGATACATAATAATTGCTCCTAGTTGATTTAAATGCTTCCAAACATGTCTTTGGTTAATGACCACACAAAATTCGTGTGGTCCTTAACCATTTCATGAATATCTCGTTCAAAAATGGAGATATCAAAAAGTTTTCAACTAACAAAATGTGCAGATCAATATAAGGAATATTTTATCTGTTGACACTGATACATAATAATTGCTCCTAGTTGATATAAATGCTTCCAAACATGTCTTTGGTTAATGACCACACAAAATTCGTGTGGTCCTTAACCATTTCATGAATATCTCGTTCAAAAATGGAGATATCAAAAAGTTTTCAACTAACAAAATGTGCAGATCAATATAAGGAATATTTTATCTGTTGACACTGATACATAATAATTGCTCCTAGTTGATATAAATGCTTCCAAACATGTCTTTGGTTAATGACCACACAAAATTCGTGTGGTTCTTAACCATTTTGTTTGGTCCTTAACCATTTCATGAATATCTCGTTCAAAAATGGAGATATCAAAAAGTTTTCAACTAACAAAATGTGCAGATCAATATAAGGAATATTTTATCTGTTGACACTGATACATAATAATTGCTCCTAGTTGATTTAAATGCTTCCAAACATGTCTTTGGTTAATGACCACACAAAATTCGTGTGGTCCTTAACCATTTCATGAATATCTCGTTCAAAAATGGAGATATCAAAAAGTTTTCAACTAACAAAATGTGCAGATCAATATAAGGAATATTTTATCTGTTGACACTGATACATAATAATTGCTCCTAGTTGATTTAAATGCTTCCAAACATGTCTTTGGTTAATGACCACACAAAATTCGTGTGGTTCTTAACCATTTTGTTTGGTCCTTAACCATTTCATGAATATCTCGTTCAAAAATGGAAATATCAAAAAGTTTTCAACTAACAAAATGTGCAGATCAATATAGGGAATATTTTATCTGTTGACACTAATCCATAATAATTGCTCCTAGTTGATATAAATGCTTCCAAACATGTCTTTGGTTAATGACCACACAAAATTCGTGTGGTTCTTAACCATTTTGTTTGGTCCTTAACCATTTCATGAATATCTCGTTCAAAAATGGAAATATCAAAAAGTTTTCAACTAACAAAATGTGCAGATCAATATAAGGACTATTTTATCTGTTGACACTAATCCATAATAATTGCTCCTAGTTGATATAAATGCTTCCAAACATGTCTTTGGTTAATGACCACACAAAATTCGTGTGGTTCTTAACCATTTTGTTTGGTCCTTAACCATTTTATGAATATCTCGTTCAAAAATGGAGATATCAAAAAGTTTTCAACTAACAAAATGTGCAGATCAATATAAGGAATATTTTATCTGTTGACACTGATACATAATAATTGCTCCTAGTTGATTTAAATGCTTCCAAACATGTCTTTGGTTAATGACCACACAAAATTCGTGTGGTCCTTAACCATTTCATGAATATCTCGTTCAAAAATGGAGATATCAAAAAGTTTTCAACTAACAAAATGTGCAGATCAATATAAGGAATATTTTATCTGTTGACACTGATACATAATAATTGCTCCTAGTTGATATAAATGCTTCCAAACATGTCTTTGGTTAATGACCACACAAAATTCGTGTGGTCCTTAACCATTTCATGAATATCTCGTTCAAAAATGGAGATATCAAAAAGTTTTCAACTAACAAAATGCGCAGATCAATATAAGGAATATTTTATCTGTTGACACTGATACATAATAATTGCTCCTAGTTGATTTAAATGCTTCCAAACATGTCTTTGGTTAATGACCACACAAAATTCGTGTGGTCCTTAACCATTTCATGAATATCTCGTTCAAAAATGGAGATATAAAAAAGTTTTCAACTAACAAAATGTGCAGATCAATATAAGGAATATTTTATCTGTTGACACTGATACATAATAATTGCTCCTAGTTGATTTAAATGCTTCCAAACATGTCTTTGGTTAATGACCACACAAAATTCGTGTGGTTCTTAACCATTTTGTTTGGTCCTTAACCATTTCATGAATATCTCGTTCAAAAATGGAAATATCAAAAAGTTTTCAACTAACAAAATGTGCAGATCAATATAGGGAATATTTTATCTGTTGACACTAATCCATAATAATTGCTCCTAGTTGATATAAATGCTACCAAACATGTCTTTGGTTAATGACCACACAAAATTCGTGTGGTTCTTAACCATTTTGTTTGGTCCTTAACCATTTCATGAATATCTCGTTCAAAAATGGAAATATCAAAAAGTTTTCAACTAACAAAATGTGCAGATCAATATAAGGACTATTTTATCTGTTGACACTAATCCATAATAATTGCTCCTAGTTGATATAAATGCTTCCAAACATGTCTTTGGTTAATGACCACACAAAATTCGTGTGGTTCTTAACCATTTTGTTTGGTCCTTAACCATTTTATGAATATCTCGTTCAAAAATGGAGATATCAAAAAGTTTTCAACTAACAAAATGTGCAGATCAATATAAGGACTATTTTATCTGTTGACACTAATCCATAATAATTGCTCCTAGTTGATATAAATGCTTCCAAACATGTCTTTGGTTAATGACCACACAAAATTCGTGTGGTTCTTAACCATTTTGTTTGGTCCTTAACCATTTTATGAATATCTCGTTCAAAAATGGAGATATCAAAAAGTTTTCAACTAACAAAATGTGCAGATCAATATAAGGACTATTTTATCTGTTGACACTAATCCATAATAATTGCTCCTAGTTGATATAAATGCTTCCAAACATGTCTTTGGTTAATGACCACACAAAATTCGTGTGGTTCTTAACCATTTTGTTTGGTCCTTAACCATTTCATGAATATCTCGTTCAAAAATGGAGATATAAAAAAGTTTTCAACTAACAAAATGTGCAGATCAATATAAGGAATATTTTATCTGTTGACACTGATACATAATAATTGCTCCTAGTTGATATAAATGCTTCCAAACATGTCTTTGGTTAATGACCACACAAAATTCGTGTGGTCCTTAACCATTTCATGAATATCTCGTTCAAAAATGGAGATATAAAAAAGTTTTCAACTAACAAAATGTGCAGATCAATATAAGGAATATTTTATCTGTTGACACTAATCCATAATGATTGCTCCTAGTTGATATAAATGCTTCCAAACATGTCTTTGGTTAATGACCACACAAAATTCGTGTGGTCCTTAACCATTTCATGAATATCTCGTTCAAAAATGGAAATATCAAAAAGTTTTCAACTAACAAAATGTGCAGATCAATATAAGGAATATTTTATCTGTTGACACTGATACATAATAATTGCTCCTAGTTGATTTAAATGCTTCCAAACATGTCTTTGGTTAATGACCACACAAAATTCGTGTGGTTCTTAACCATTTTGTTTGGTCCTTAACCATTTCATGAATATCTCGTTCAAAAATGGAAATATCAAAAAGTTTTCAACTAACAAAATGTGCAGATCAATATAAGGACTATTTTATCTGTTGACACTAATCCATAATAATTGCTCCTAGTTGATATAAATGCTTCCAAACATGTCTTTGGTTAATGACCACACAAAATTCGTGTGGTTCTTAACCATTTTGTTTGGTCCTTAACCATTTCATGAATATCTCGTTCAAAAATGGAAATATCAAAAAGTTTTCAACTAACAAAATGTGCAGATCAATATAGGGAATATTTTATCTGTTGACACTAATCCATAATAATTGCTCCTAGTTGATATAAATGCTTCCAAACATGTCTTTGGTTAATGACCACACAAAATTCGTGTGGTTCTTAACCATTTTGTTTGGTCCTTAACCATTTTATGAATATCTCGTTCAAAAATGGAGATATCAAAAAGTTTTCAACTAACAAAATGTGCAGATCAATATAAGGAATATTTTATCTGTTGACACTGATACATAATAATTGCTCCTAGTTGATTTAAATGCTTCCAAACATGTCTTTGGTTAATGACCACACAAAATTCGTGTGGTCCTTAACCATTTCATGAATATCTCGTTCAAAAATGGAAATATCAAAAAGTTTTCAACTAACAAAATGTGCAGATCAATATAAGGAATATTTTATCTGTTGACACTGATACATAATAATTGCTCCTAGTTGATTTAAATGCTTCCAAACATGTCTTTGGTTAATGACCACACAAAATTCGTGTGGTTCTTAACCATTTTGTTTGGTCCTTAACCATTTCATGAATATCTCGTTCAAAAATGGAAATATCAAAAAGTTTTCAACTAACAAAATGTGCAGATCAATATAAGGAATATTTTATCTGTTGACACTGATACATAATAATTGCTCCTAGTTGATTTAAATGCTTCCAAACATGTCTTTGGTTAATGACCACACAAAATTCGTGTGGTTCTTAACCATTTTGTTTGGTCCTTAACCATTTCATGAATATCTCGTTCAAAAATGGAAATATCAAAAAGTTTTCAACTAACAAAATGTGCAGATCAATATAGGGAATATTTTATCTGTTGACACTAATCCATAATAATTGCTCCTAGTTGATATAAATGCTTCCAAACATGTCTTTGGTTAATGACCACACAAAATTCGTGTGGTTCTTAACCATTTTGTTTGGTCCTTAACCATTTTATGAATATCTCGTTCAAAAATGGAGATATCAAAAAGTTTTCAACTAACAAAATGTGCAGATCAATATAAGGAATATTTTATCTGTTGACACTGATAGATAATAATTGCTCCTAGTTGATTTAAATGCTTCCAAACATGTCTTTGGTTAATGACCACACAAAATTCGTGTGGTCCTTAACCATTTCATGAATATCTCGTTCAAAAATGGAGATATAAAAAAGTTTTCAACTAACAAAATGTGCAGATCAATATAAGGAATATTTTATCTGTTGACACTAATCCATAATGATTGCTCCTAGTTGATATAAATGCTTCCAAACATGTCTTTGGTTAATGACCACACAAAATTCGTGTGGTCCTTAACCATTTCATGAATATCTCGTTCAAAAATGGAAATATCAAAAAGTTTTCAACTAACAAAATGTGCAGATCAATATAGGGAATATTTTATCTGTTGACACTAATCCATAATAATTGCTCCTAGTTGATATAAATGCTTCCAAACATGTCTTTGGTTAATGACCACACAAAATTCGTGTGGTCCTTAACCATTTCATGAATATCTCGTTCAAAAATGGAGATATCAAAAAGTTTTCAACTAACAAAATGTGCAGATCAATATAAGGAATATTTTATCTGTTGACACTGATACATAATAATTGCTCCTAGTTGATATAAATGCTTCCAAACATGTCTTTGGTTAATGACCACACAAAATTCGTGTGGTCCTTAACCATTTCATGAATATCTCGTTCAAAAATGGAGATATCAAAAAGTTTTTTACTAACAAAATGTGCAGATCAATATAGGGAATATTTTATCTGTTGACACTGATACATAATAATTGCTCCTAGTTGATATAAATGCTTCCAAACATGTCTTTGGTTAATGACCACACAAAATTCGTGTGGTTCTTAACCATTTTGTTTGGTCTTTAACCATTTCATGAATATCTCGTTCAAAAATGGAGATATCAAAAAGTTTTCAACTAACAAAATGTGCAGATCAATATAAGGAATATTTTATCTGATGACACTGATACATAATAATTGCTCCTAGTTGATTTAAATGCTTCCAAACATGTCTTTGGTTAATGACCACACAAAATTCGTGTGGTCCTTAACCATTTCATGAATATCTCGTTCAAAAATGGAGATATCAAAAAGTTTTCAACTAACAAAATGTGCAGATCAATATAAGGAATATTTTATCTGTTGACACTGATACATAATAATTGCTCCTAGTTGATATAAATGCTTCCAAACATGTCTTTGGTTAATGACCACACAAAATTCGTGTGGTCCTTAACCATTTCATGAATATCTCGTTCAAAAATGGAGATATCAAAAAGTTTTCAACTAACAAAATGTGCAGATCAATATAGGGAATATTTTATCTGTTGACACTGATACATAATAATTGCTCCTAGTTGATATAAATGCTTCCAAACATGTCTTTGGTTAATGACCACACAAAATTCGTGTGGTCCTTAACCATTTCATGAATATCTCGTTCAAAAATGGAGATATCAAAAAGTTTTCAACTAACAAAATGCGCAGATCAATATAAGGAATATTTTATCTGTTGACACTGATACATAATAATTGCTCCTAGTTGATTTAAATGCTTCCAAACATGTCTTTGGTTAATGACCACACAAAATTCGTGTGGTCCTTAACCATTTCATGAATATCTCGTTCAAAAATGGAGATATCAAAAAGTTTTCAACTAACAAAATGTGCAGATCAATATAAGGAATATTTTATCTGTTGACACTGATACATAATAATTGCTCCTAGTTGATATAAATGCTTCCAAACATGTCTTTGGTTAATGACCACACAAAATTCGTGTGGTCCTTAACCATTTCATGAATATCTCGTTCAAAAATGGAGATATCAAAAAGTTTTCAACTAACAAAATGTGCAGATCAATATAGGGAATATTTTATCTGTTGACACTAATCCATAATAATTGCTCCTAGTTGATATAAATGCTTCCAAACATGTCTTTGGTTAATGACCACACAAAATTCGTGTGGTTCTTAACCATTTTGTTTGGTCCTTAACCATTTCATGAATATCTCGTTCAAAAATGGAAATATCAAAAAGTTTTCAACTAACAAAATGTGCAGATCAATATAAGGACTATTTTATCTGTTGACACTAATCCATAATAATTGCTCCTAGTTGATATAAATGCTTCCAAACATGTCTTTGGTTAATGACCACACAAAATTCGTGTGGTTCTTAACCATTTTGTTTGGTCCTTAACCATTTTATGAATATCTCGTTCAAAAATGGAGATATCAAAAAGTTTTCAACTAACAAAATGTGCAGATCAATATAAGGAATATTTTATCTGTTGACACTGATACATAATAATTGCTCCTAGTTGATTTAAATGCTTCCAAACATGTCTTTGGTTAATGACCACACAAAATTCGTGTGGTCCTTAACCATTTCATGAATATCTCGTTCAAAAATGGAGATATCAAAAAGTTTTCAACTAACAAAATGTGCAGATCAATATAAGGAATATTTTATCTGTTGACACTAATCCATATTGATTGCTCCTAGTTGATATAAATGCTTCCAAACATGTCTTTGGTTAATGACCACACAAAATTCGTGTGGTCCTTAACCATTTCATGAATATCTCGTTCAAAAATGGAGATATCAAAAAGTTTTCAACTAACAAAATGTGCAGATCAATATAAGGAATATTTTATCTGTTGACACTAATACATAATAATTGCTCCTAGTTGATATAAATGCTTCCAAACATGTCTTTGGTTAATGACCACACAAAATTCGTGTGGTCCTTAACCATTTCATGAATATCTCGTTCAAAAATGGAGATATCAAAAAGTTTTCAACTAACAAAATGTGCAGATCAATATAAGGAATATTTTATCTGTTGACACTGATACATAATAATTGCTCCTAGTTGATTTAAATGCTTCCAAACATGTCTTTGGTTAATGACCACACAAAATTCGTGTGGTCCTTAACCATTTCATGAATATCTCGTTCAAAAATGGAGATATCAAAAAGTTTTCAACTAACAAAATGTGCAGATCAATATAAGGAATATTTTATCTGTTGACACTAATCCATAATGATTGCTCCTAGTTGATATAAATGCTTCCAAACATGTCTTTGGTTAATGACCACACAAAATTCGTGTGGTTCTTAACCATTTTGTTTGGTCCTTAACCATTTTATGAATATCTCGTTCAAAAATGGAGATATCAAAAAGTTTTCAACTAACAAAATGTGCAGATCAATATAAGGAATATTTTATCTGTTGACACTGATACATAATAATTGCTCCTAGTTGATTTAAATGCTTCCAAACATGTCTTTGGTTAATGACCACACAAAATTCGTGTGGTCCTTAACCATTTTATGAATATCTCGTTCAAAAATGGAGATATCAAAAAGTTTTCAACTAACAAAATGTGCAGATCAATATAAGGAATATTTTATCTGTTGACACTGATACATAATAATTGCTCCTAGTTGATTTAAATGCTTCCAAACATGTCTTTGGTTAATGACCACACAAAATTCGTGTGGTCCTTAACCATTTCATGAATATCTCGTTCAAAAATGGAGATATCAAAAAGTTTTCAACTAACAAAATGTGCAGATCAATATAAGGAATATTTTATCTGTTGACACTAATCCATATTGATTGCTCCTAGTTGATATAAATGCTTCCAAACATGTCTTTGGTTAATGACCACACAAAATTCGTGTGGTCCTTAACCATTTCATGAATATCTCGTTCAAAAATGGAGATATCAAAAAGTTTTCAACTAACAAAATGTGCAGATCAATATAAGGAATATTTTATCTGTTGACACTGATACATAATAATTGCTCCTAGTTGATTTAAATGCTTCCAAACATGTCTTTGGTTAATGACCACACAAAATTCGTGTGGTCCTTAACCATTTCATGAATATCTCGTTCAAAAATGGAGATATCAAAAAGTTTTCAACTAACAAAATGTGCAGATCAATATAAGGAATATTTTATCTGTTGACACTAATCCATAATGATTGCTCCTAGTTGATATAAATGCTTCCAAACATGTCTTTGGTTAATGACCACACAAAATTCGTGTGGTTCTTAACCATTTTGTTTGGTCCTTAACCATTTTATGAATATCTCGTTCAAAAATGGAGATATCAAAAAGTTTTCAACTAACAAAATGTGCAGATCAATATAAGGAATATTTTATCTGTTGACACTGATACATAATAATTGCTCCTAGTTGATTTAAATGCTTCCAAACATGTCTTTGGTTAATGACCACACAAAATTCGTGTGGTCCTTAACCATTTTATGAATATCTCGTTCAAAAATGGAGATATCAAAAAGTTTTCAACTAACAAAATGTGCAGATCAATATAAGGAATATTTTATCTGTTGACACTGATACATAATAATTGCTCCTAGTTGATTTAAATGCTTCCAAACATGTCTTTGGTTAATGACCACACAAAATTCGTGTGGTCCTTAACCATTTCATGAATATCTCGTTCAAAAATGGAGATATCAAAAAGTTTTCAACTAACAAAATGTGCAGATCAATATAAGGAATATTTTATCTGTTGACACTGATACATAATAATTGCTCCTAGTTGATTTAAATGCTTCCAAACATGTCTTTGGTTAATGACCACACAAAATTCGTGTGGTTCTTAACCATTTTGTTTGGTCCTTAACCATTTTATGAATATCTCGTTCAAAAATGGAGATATCAAAAAGTTTTCAACTAACAAAATGTGCAGATCAATATAAGGAATATTTTATCTGTTGACACTGATACATAATAATTGCTCCTAGTTGATATAAATGCTTCCAAACATGTCTTTGGTTAATGACCACACAAAATTCGTGTGGTTCTTAACCATTTTGTTTGGTCCTTAACCATTTTATGAATATCTCGTTCAAAAATGGAGATATCAAAAAGTTTTCAACTAACAAAATGTGCAGATCAATATAAGGAATATTTTATCTGTTGACACTGATACATAATAATTGCTCCTAGTTGATATAAATGCTTCCAAACATGTCTTTGGTTAATGACCACACAAAATTCGTGTGGTCCTTAACCATTTCATGAATATCTCGTTCAAAAATGGAGATATCAAAAAGTTTTCAACTAACAAAATGCGCAGATCAATATAAGGAATATTTTATCTGTTGACACTGATACATAATAATTGCTCCTAGTTGATTTAAATGCTTCCAAACATGTCTTTGGTTAATGACCACACAAAATTCGTGTGGTCCTTAACCATTTCATGAATATCTCGTTCAAAAATGGAGATATCAAAAAGTTTTCAACTAACAAAATGCGCAGATCAATATAAGGAATGTTTTATCTGTTGACACTGATACATAATAATTGCTCCTAGTTGATTTAAATGCTTCCAAACATGTCTTTGGTTAATGACCACACAAAATTCGTGTGGTTCTTAACCATTTTGTTTGGTCCTTAACCATTTTATGAATATCTCGTTCAAAAATGGAGATATCAAAAAGTTTTCAACTAACAAAATGTGCAGATCAATATAAGGAATATTTTATCTGTTGACACTGATACATAATAATTGCTCCTAGTTGATATAAATGCTTCCAAACATGTCTTTGGTTAATGACCACACAAAATTCGTGTGGTTCTTAACCATTTTGTTTGGTCCTTAACCATTTTATGAATATCTCGTTCAAAAATGGAGATATCAAAAAGTTTTCAACTAACAAAATGTGCAGATCAATATAAGGAATAATTTATCTGTTGACACTGATACATAATAATTGCTCCTAGTTGATATAAATGCTTCCAAACATGTCTTTGGTTAATGACCACACAAAATTCGTGTGGTCCTTAACCATTTCATGAATATCTCGTTCAAAAATGGAAATATCAAAAAGTTTTCAACTAACAAAATGTGCAGATCAATATAAGGAATATTTTATCTGTTGACACTGATACATAATAATTGCTCCTAGTTGATATAAATGCTTCCAAACATGTCTTTGGTTAATGACCACACAAAATTCGTGTGGTTCTTAACCATTTTGTTTGGTCTTTAACCATTTCATGAATATCTCGCTCAAAAATGGAAATATCAAAAAGTTTTCAACTAACAAAATGTGCAGATCAATATAAGGAATATTTTATCTGTTGACACTGATACATAATAATTGCTCCTAGTTGATATAAATGCTTCCAAACATGTCTTTGGTTAATGACCACACAAAATTCGTGTGGTCCTTAACCATTTCATGAATATCTCGTTCAAAAATGGAAATATCAAAAAGTTTTCAACTAACAAAATGTGCAGATCAATATAAGGAATCTTTTATCTGTTGACACTGATACATAATAATTGCTCCTAGTTGATTTATATGCTTCCAAACATGTCTTTGGTTAATGACCACACAAAATTCGTGTGGTTCTTAACCATTTTGTTTGGTCTTTAACCATTTCATGAATATCTCGCTCAAAAATGGAAATATCAAAAAGTTTTCAAATAACAAAATGTGCAGATCAATATAAGGAATATTTTATCTGTTGACACTGATACATAATAATTGCTCCTAGTTGATATAAATGCTTCCAAACATGTCTTTGGTTAATGACCACACAAAATTCGTGTGGTCCTTAACCATTTTATGAATATCTCGTTCAAAAATGGAGATATCAAAAAGTTTTCAACTAACAAAATGTGCAGATCAATATAAGGAATAATTTATCTGTTGACACTGATACATAATAATTGCTCCTAGTTGATATAAATGCTTCCAAACATGTCTTTGGTTAATGACCACACAAAATTCGTGTGGTCCTTAACCATTTCATGAATATCTCGTTCAAAAATGGAAATATCAAAAAGTTTTCAACTAACAAAATGTGCAGATCAATATAAGGAATATTTTATCTGTTGACACTGATACATAATAATTGCTCCTAGTTGATATAAATGCTTCCAAACATGTCTTTGGTTAATGACCACACAAAATTCGTGTGGTTCTTAACCATTTTGTTTGGTCTTTAACCATTTCATGAATATCTCGCTCAAAAATGGAAATATCAAAAAGTTTTCAACTAACAAAATGTGCAGATCAATATAAGGAATATTTTATCTGTTGACACTGATACATAATAATTGCTCCTAGTTGATATAAATGCTTCCAAACATGTCTTTGGTTAATGACCACACAAAATTCGTGTGGTCCTTAACCATTTCATGAATATCTCGTTCAAAAATGGAAATATCAAAAAGTTTTCAACTAACAAAATGTGCAGATCAATATAAGGAATCTTTTATCTGTTGACACTGATACATAATAATTGCTCCTAGTTGATTTATATGCTTCCAAACATGTCTTTGGTTAATGACCACACAAAATTCGTGTGGTTCTTAACCATTTTGTTTGGTCTTTAACCATTTCATGAATATCTCGCTCAAAAATGGAAATATCAAAAAGTTTTCAACTAACAAAATGTGCAGATCAATATAAGGAATATTTTATCTGTTGACACTGATACATAATAATTGCTCCTAGTTGATATAAATGCTTCCAAACATGTCTTTGGTTAATGACCACACAAAATTCGTGTGGTTCTTAACCATTTTGTTTGGTCTTTAACCATTTCATGAATATCTCGCTCAAAAATGGAAATATCAAAAAGTTTTCAACTAACAAAATGTGCAGATCAATATAAGGAATATTTTATCTGTTGACACTGATACATAATAATTGCTCCTAGTTGATATAAATGCTTCCAAACATGTCTTTGGTTAATGACCACACAAAATTCGTGTGGTCCTTAACCATTTCATGAATATCTCGTTCAAAAATGGAAATATCAAAAAGTTTTCAACTAACAAAATGTGCAGATCAATATAAGGAATCTTTTATCTGTTGACACTGATACATAATAATTGCTCCTAGTTGATTTATATGCTTCCAAACATGTCTTTGGTTAATGACCACACAAAATTCGTGTGGTTCTTAACCATTTTGTTTGGTCTTTAACCATTTCATGAATATCTCGCTCAAAAATGGAAATATCAAAAAGTTTTCAAATAACAAAATGTGCAGATCAATATAAGGAATATTTTATCTGTTGACACTGATACATAATAATTGCTCCTAGTTGATATAAATGCTTCCAAACATGTCTTTGGTTAATGACCACACAAAATTCGTGTGGTCCTTAACCATTTTATGAATATCTCGTTCAAAAATGGAGATATCAAAAAGTTTTCAACTAACAAAATGTGCAGATCAATATAAGGAATAATTTATCTGTTGACACTGATACATAATAATTGCTCCTAGTTGATATAAATGCTTCCAAACATGTCTTTGGTTAATGACCACACAAAATTCGTGTGGTCCTTAACCATTTCATGAATATCTCGTTCAAAAATGGAAATATCAAAAAGTTTTCAACTAACAAAATGTGCAGATCAATATAAGGAATATTTTATCTGTTGACACTGATACATAATAATTGCTCCTAGTTGATATAAATGCTTCCAAACATGTCTTTGGTTAATGACCACACAAAATTCGTGTGGTTCTTAACCATTTTGTTTGGTCTTTAACCATTTCATGAATATCTCGCTCAAAAATGGAAATATCAAAAAGTTTTCAACTAACAAAATGTGCAGATCAATATAAGGAATATTTTATCTGTTGACACTGATACATAATAATTGCTCCTAGTTGATATAAATGCTTCCAAACATGTCTTTGGTTAATGACCACACAAAATTCGTGTGGTCCTTAACCATTTCATGAATATCTCGTTCAAAAATGGAAATATCAAAAAGTTTTCAACTAACAAAATGTGCAGATCAATATAAGGAATCTTTTATCTGTTGACACTGATACATAATAATTGCTCCTAGTTGATTTATATGCTTCCAAACATGTCTTTGGTTAATGACCACACAAAATTCGTGTGGTTCTTAACCATTTTGTTTGGTCTTTAACCATTTCATGAATATCTCGCTCAAAAATGGAAATATCAAAAAGTTTTCAACTAACAAAATGTGCAGATCAATATAAGGAATATTTTATCTGTTGACACTGATACATAATAATTGCTCCTAGTTGATATAAATGCTTCCAAACATGTCTTTGGTTAATGACCACACAAAATTCGTGTGGTTCTTAACCATTTTGTTTGGTCTTTAACCATTTCATGAATATCTCGCTCAAAAATGGAAATATCAAAAAGTTTTCAACTAACAAAATGTGCAGATCAATATAAGGAATATTTTATCTGTTGACACTGATACATAATAATTGCTCCTAGTTGATATAAATGCTTCCAAACATGTCTTTGGTTAATGACCACACAAAATTCGTGTGGTCCTTAACCATTTCATGAATATCTCGTTCAAAAATGGAAATATCAAAAAGTTTTCAACTAACAAAATGTGCAGATCAATATAAGGAATCTTTTATCTGTTGACACTGATACATAATAATTGCTCCTAGTTGATATAAATGCTTCCAAACATGTCTTTGGTTAATGACCACACAAAATTCGTGTGGTTCTTAACCATTTTGTTTGGTCTTTAACCATTTCATGAATATCTCGCTCAAAAATGGAAATATCAAAAAGTTTTCAACTAACAAAATGTGCAGATCAATATAAGGAATATTTTATCTGTTGACACTGATACATAATAATTGCTCCTAGTTGATATAAATGCTTCCAAACATGTCTTTGGTTAATGACCACACAAAATTCGTGTGGTCCTTAACCATTTCATGAATATCTCGTTCAAAAATGGAAATATCAAAAAGTTTTCAACTAACAAAATGTGCAGATCAATATAAGGAATATTTTATCTGTTGACACTGATACATAATAATTGCTCCTAGTTGATATAAATGCTTCCAAACATGTCTTTGGTTAATGACCACACAAAATTCGTGTGGTTCTTAACCATTTTGTTTGGTCTTTAACCATTTCATGAATATCTCGCTCAAAAATGGAAATATCAAAAAGTTTTCAACTAACAAAATGTGCAGATCAATATAAGGAATATTTTATCTGTTGACACTGATACATAATAATTGCTCCTAGTTGATATAAATGCTTCCAAACATGTCTTTGGTTAATGACCACACAAAATTCGTGTGGTCCTTAACCATTTCATGAATATCTCGTTCAAAAATGGAGATATCAAAAAGTTTTCAACTAACAAAATGTGCAGATCAATATAGGGAATATTTTATCTGTTGACACTAATCCATAATAATTGCTCCTAGTTGATATAAATGCTTCCAAACATGTCTTTGGTTAATGACCACACAAAATTCGTGTGGTCCTTAACCATTTTATGAATATCTCGTTCAAAAATGGAGATATCAAAAAGTTTTCAACTAACAAAATGTGCAGATCAATATAAGGAATATTTTATCTGTTGACACTGATACATAATAATTGCTCCTAGTTGATATAAATGCTTCCAAACATGTCTTTGGTTAATGACCACACAAAATTCGTGTGGTTCTTAACCATTTTGTTTGGTCCTTAACCATTTTATGAATATCTCGTTCAAAAATGGAGATATCAAAAAGTTTTCAACTAACAAAATGTGCAGATCAATATAAGGAATATTTTATCTGTTGACACTGATACATAATAATTGCTCCTAGTTGATATAAATGCTTCCAAACATGTCTTTGGTTAATGACCACACAAAATTCGTGTGGTCCTTAACCATTTCATGAATATCTCGTTCAAAAATGGAGATATCAAAAAGTTTTCAACTAACAAAATGCGCAGATCAATATAAGGAATATTTTATCTGTTGACACTGATACATAATAATTGCTCCTAGTTGATTTAAATGCTTCCAAACATGTCTTTGGTTAATGACCACACAAAATTCGTGTGGTCCTTAACCATTTTGTTTGGTCTTTAACCATTTCATGAATATCTCGTTCAAAAATGGAAATATCAAAAAGTTTTCAACTAACAAAATGTGCAGAATAATATAAGGAATATTTTATCTGTTGACACTGATACATAATAATTGCTCCTAGTTGATTTAAATGCTTCCAAACATGTCTTTGGTTAATGACCACACAAAATTCGTGTGGTTCTTAACCATTTTGTTTGGTCTTTAACCATTTCATGAATATCTCGTTCAAAAATGGAAATATCAAAAAGTTTTCAACTAACAAAATGCGCAGATCAATATAAGGAATATTTTATCTGTTGACACTGATACATAATAATTGCTCCTAGTTGATTTAAATGCTTCCAAACATGTCTTTGGTTAATGACCACACAAAATTCGTGTGGTCCTTAACCATTTTGTTTGGTCTTTAACCATTTCATGAATATCTCGTTCAAAAATGGAAATATCAAAAAGTTTTCAACTAACAAAATGTGCAGAATAATATAAGGAATATTTTATCTGTTGACACTGATACATAATAATTGCTCCTAGTTGATTTAAATGCTTCCAAACATGTCTTTGGTTAATGACCACACAAAATTCGTGTGGTTCTTAACCATTTTGTTTGGTCTTTAACCATTTCATGAATATCTCGTTCAAAAATGGAAATATCAAAAAGTTTTCAACCAACAAAATGTGCAGAATAATATAAGGAATCTTTTATCTGTTGACACTGATACATAATAATTGCTCCTAGTTGATTTATATGCTTCCAAACATGTCTTTGGTTAATGACCACACAAAATTCGTGTGGTTCTTAACCATTTTGTTTGGTCCTTAACCATTTCATGAATATCTCGTTCAAAAATGGAAATATCAAAAAGTTTTCAACTAACAAAATGTGCAGATCAATATAAGGAATCTTTTATCTGTTGACACTGATACATAATAATTGCTCCTAGTTGATTTATATGCTTCCAAACATGTCTTTGGTTAATGACCACACAAAATTCGTGTGGTTCTTAACCATTTTGTTTGGTCTTTAACCATTTCATGAATATCTCGTTCAAAAATGGAAATATCAAAAAGTTTTCAACTAACAAAATGTGCAGATCAATATAAGGAATCTTTTATCTGTTGACACTAATACATAATAATTGCTCCTAGTTGATATAAATGCTTCCAAACATGTCTTTGGTTAATGACCACACAAAATTCGTGTGGTTCTTAACCATTTTGTTTGGTCCTTAACCATTTCATGAATATCTCGTTCAAAAATGGAAATATCAAAAAGTTTTCAACTAACAAAATGTGCAGATCAATATAAGGAATCTTTTATCTGTTGACACTAATACATAATAATTGCTCCTAGTTGATATAAATGCTTCCAAACATGTCTTTGGTTAATGACCACACAAAATTCGTGTGGTCCTTAACCATTTCATGAATATCTCGTTCAAAAATGGAGATATCAAAAAGTTTTCAACTAACAAAATGTGCAGATCAATATAAGGAATATTTTATCTGTTGACACTAATACATAATAATTGCTCCTAGTTGATATAAATGCTTCCAAACATGTCTTTGGTTAATGACCACACAAAATTCGTGTGGTTCTTAACCATTTTGTTTGGTCTTTAACCATTTCATGAATATCTCGCTCAAAAATGGAAATATCAAAAAGTTTTCAACTAACAAAATGTGCAGATCAATATAAGGAATCTTTTATCTGTTGACACTAATACATAATAATTGCTCCTAGTTGATATAAATGCTTCCAAACATGTCTTTGGTTAATGACCACACAAAATTCGTGTGGTCCTTAACCATTTCATGATATTTCTCGTTCAAAGATGGAAATATCAAAAAGTTTTCAACTAACAAAATGTGCAGATCAATATAAGGAATATTTTATCTGTTGACACTGATACATAATAATTGCTCCTAGTTGATTTATATGCTTCCAAACATGTCAAACATGTCTTAAGATCATTGTGAATGAAGGATTTGTTAGTGGAAAAAAGTTTCAGATCGTCTGCGTAGAGTAAGAAGTCTGAGCAGAAGTTATCACCAATATCATTAATGAAAAGCAAGAAAAGTAAAGGACCAAGAACAGATCCTTGGGGAACCCCTGACAAAACTTCTGATTCTTCAGAGAAGGATCCATTTACGCATACTCGTTGTCTACGATTAGACAAGAAGCAAGACAACCAAGCGAGAAGCTTCCCACAAACTCCATAACATTCAAGTTTAATTGTTAACTTGGGCAAAGAGACGGTATCAAAAGCTTTTTTAAAGTCTATGTAGGTACTGAATGTAGTGTTAGTAGATTTGTTAGAAAGAAGAGATGCTTGATAGGACAGGAGCTGGCATTCTGTTCCCATTTTTGATCGGAACCCGTATTGGCTTTTAGAAAGTAATCTGTTTGCGATGAGATAAGATGTTAAGTCTTTTCTTACTATTTTTTCCATGATTTTACCAACAGAGGAAGTTAAAGAAATAGGTCGATAGTTTGAGGGGTCAGTGCGTGAGCCTTTTTTGTGAATAGGAACAACGACTGCTCTTTTCCAAAGTGATGGAATTTCTGATGTACGAATAGATTCGTTGAATTTTTGAAAAGTAGATCTTTGAAAAGTAGATCTTGGAGTTCATTGGAAATTGTTTTGTAGTTTATGGAGTTGCCTTCACTTCTCCAGATTTTAAGTTTTTGTCTTTGGAGTTTAACAATTTCAGGGGAGTGAACTTTAGCAGAAGGGTTGACTTTTTTGATAGGGATAAATCTGTCGATTAGTTGGTGGGTTATATCCAGGAAAAGACCATATTTTTCATCAACTGAAAGTGTGGAAAATTGGATATCCCAGTCAACTCTGCTCAAAAAGTAATTGATGAGGTCGTAGTCAGCTTTTTGGAATAGTTGAATGGTTTTGTATTCTTTTTGTACGTTTTTTCCAACTTTCAAGGCTACTTTAACTATACGGTGGTCACTGAAAAGGTCCCCCACAGAAACTTCTCCAACAATGATCTCTGCCTGACTAACACAAACATTGTTGTCTAATCGTAGACAACGAGTATGCGTAAATGGATCCTTCTCTGAAGAATCAGAAGTTTTGTCAGGGGTTCCCCAAGGATCTGTTCTTGGTCCTTTACTTTTCTTGCTTTTCATTAATGATATTGGTGATAACTTCTGCTCAGACTTCTTACTCTACGCAGACGATCTGAAACTTTTTTCCACTAACAAATCCTTCATTCACAATGATCTTAACAATCTTTCTGAATGGTGTAAAACGTGGCAAATGGCCGTGGCACCAAACAAGTGTGAAGTTATTAAGTTTTCACAGACTAAGCGTGCTCCTCATGCTAACACTAATTTTACCATTAATGGCGTAATTGTTCCCAAAACTACTAGAATCCGAGACTTGGGTGTAATCTTCCAATCTGACCTTAAATTCTCTCATAACATCGACAATATTATTCGGAAGGCTCATCAACGAGTTAATATATTTTTCAACGTTCTCCGTCACGCCGACCTCGAAGTTTTCCTAAAATGCTACACAATTTACATCCGACCTTTATTGGAATACGGTTCCGTTGTTTTTTCCCCAGTCAGCAAAGAACACATTAAGGCCCTCGAATCAGTACAAAAATCATTTCTTTTCCGTTGTTTTAAAAAATTCAATATAGTTTACACGTCTTATTTTGACACTCTCCAATATTGTTCACTCCAATCTCTTGAACTTAGAAGACTTTTAACCGACCTTGTTCTCATGTACAAATATGTTGTCAGTAGAGAAACTATTATTAATCACCCTATATTTGTCAATCCTTCCCCTTTTCCTTCTTTACGCAGACACCCCCATTATATCCGCTGTACCCTAAAACCAACTTCTAAAGCTCAATCCCAATTTTTTTCTAACCGTATTGTAAAATGCTGGAACAGCCTCCCCTCCTCCCTATTTCCTGCTATACCCTCTTCAATTGTATTTCGGAGTAGTCTAGAACTTTTTAACTTAAGCAAATTTCTTTACCTTAATCAACATAATTATTAATTTTCTTATTTTTTGTGAAATTGTAAGTGGCTATTGTCCTTTTTTCAATAAATCATCATCATCATCATATCCGTGGTCTCCATATCGAAAAACCTCAATGTTTGAAATCAATTCCTCGAAATTCCACCAATACATGGTGAAAAAAAATAAAGGTTAAGCACTTTGATGAGAGTTGTACAACTTTCATCGTTCGAATCAGTTGTGCAAAGTATGTTCAGTTAATATACCTGGTGAATTGAAAGGGATGCCTGCCAAAAAACCAAGAAAAATGAAGCTGAAATTTTGTGTGGTGTTCTATCAATCTGAGTATTGTGAGCGTAAAGTCCGCGCCAAGTTCGTTCCACGGACAACGTTTCGATATGATCGAGAAATGAAAGTGGAAGAGTCGGTGCCTCGGCCCGGGGTCGCTGGAAGAGTCGGAGCTGCAACCGCAGTCCGAGGATCCGACTCTTCCAGCGACCCCGGGCCGAGACACCGACTCTTCTACTTTCATTTCTCGGTCATATCGAAACGTTTTCCGTGGAGCGAGCTTGGCGCGGACTTTACGCTCACAATACTATGCTCAAACAAAAACTCAGAAAATTTGGTGACTTCAAAATTTTTCGACCAGTTTCGGTTACGTTCATAAAATAGTAATGATTGTAAAGTACCTACCAATTTTTGTTTGGAGGCATTTATGTCAGTTGGGAAGGATTAACTTAATTTCTGGTGAACTGACAAAAGATTCTTCATTTAATTCTGTATTTTTTATCACCTGACAACTTTTCTATATTTCCATTTCCAAGCCGAGATATTTATAAAATAGTAAAGACTCACCAAGATTGCGAAGGACCAAACAAATTTTGTTTGGTCCTTAAGTAGTACATTTTTTGTTTCAGTGACAAGAGAGTCGTTGGAGAAAAGAAGAGATTTCATTCTGATGAAGTTGTACTTCAAAACAGTCCAACGGAGTTTCTGGAGATTGCAAAACATTTGAGGTAGAGATAGTATCGATGAACTGGGAGGGATCAGTACTGCTTTCAGAAGTCTCACATACTTCAACAGACCGGATTATCATAAAATCTTCATGTTACTCATTTCGGTTATGCAGAAAGGTAAATTTGCTTGGAATGATCCGTTTGATTGGGAGCTACCGTATGCCAAACAACTATTTCTGGTTTTATTATGTCTGTTTCAGATCTACTAAAACTTCTAAATCAGCTTCTGCATCTCCTCTCCAATTGAGTAAAGAACATGCGAAGAAAGGGATGAGCCGTGAAACGGAGAAAGTATTGAGTAGAGAAAATATGAGCAAGGAAGATATCAGAACAGCTCGGAAAACGAATACCGAAGTTGAAAGTACTGAGAAGTTGAGTAAAGAAAAGACAAGCAGAGAGAAAGCAAGCAACGAATCAGCCGAGAAAATAAGTTTATCTGCAGAGAAGATTGAAGAAGATCATCGGAAGGAATATATGAAACTATTGCCTTTTGATCTTGATTTCTTTTCCTCCGACCCTATTGGGTTCTGAATAAACAGTCAAGCCTTCATTTTTCTAATCAGTTCTTTCCTTATAGTTTTTTTTATAAATAGAAGAAGTGTAAGATTATTCATAAGGAATAATTTAAAACTGTCATGTTTATACTAGATGAAGTGCTGTAAATACGATATCCACTTTCTATATTTAAATCGCCGCGCTGTTATCAGTGATTACTACAATGGTTGCATGTTTCACCGGAATTTCAAAGATTTCATGGTGCAAACTGGTGATCCTTCGCATTCTGGAAAAGGAGGTGATAGCATTTGGGGAGGACCGTTCGAAGATGAACTCGTCAGTGCACTGAAAGTGAGATTTGAAAAAAAATGTGTTCGATAAAATGTTATTTTCTACAGCATGACTCTCGTGGTTGTGTTTCTATGGCAAACAATGTTCCAGACACAAATCGATCAACTGTAAATTTAACTGTAAACAAAGCTAACATTTTCAGAGTAATTGATGAATTTGACACGCTCGAAGAGCTCGAAACTATAAAAGTAGACAGCAAATACAGGCAATATATTTCTGGTTCAACAAAAGTAAGAGCTAAACCGTTTTCTTATTTTTATACTGATTTTTGCAATAAATATTATTTCAGAATCCAGAATCTGATCCTTTGCGTTCTGGAAAAGGAGGTGATAGCATTTGGGGAGGACCGTTTGAAGATGAATTCGTGCAGACTATTGCGTTGACGATACGTGGTGTCGCCCTGTCGTGACATGTTTTGAAGTGTGCTCGAGAAACAATGCTCGTTTTCAGATCTGAATCCAAAGAATACATGGTGGGATCTCTCCGAGCTCCGTCGGAGGGAAACAAACCGGAACGTGCCACTTATCCTCCAAAGTATTTGTGCCGTCCGACATTAGAGATGGTCAGAAGCTCAACATCTGGTACGGAATGTATATTTGTGAGAATATTGAATCATATCCAGCCCCATTCGCTGAGGTTTCCGACTATCAGCTCGCCGACAATTTATATTTTTTAACAGACCTTCCTTCCCCGGATGAATACTGTATTCCTACTTTAACACCCAATGAACTATAGTCCATCCATTTATAGTTTTACTTTACATCCGTTATCTTTCCAACAAAAGTTTTTTATTGAATTTAATATTTATCATGTGATCAGAGAGAAAATGAAGTATTTGAAGTAGAAAATGAAGTAGAAAATGAAGTATCAAAGAGAAAATGAAGTATTTGGCTTGAAAGTGTTCTTCATTCGTATCATCCTACCTCAAATTCAAATTTGCTGAATAAAATCTTCCACACATTCACAGATTATTTTCAATTCAATTAACTGAAACAATGATAATCATTCTTATGAGCCATATTTTGATCAACATACCAGTCCCATTTTTTTTTCAGCATCTCTTTGATCCTTCGTGATTTGTTTTTTCAAGACTTCGTTTTTTATAACTCCACTCGAGTTGAGAAATCTCTCAACAAACAACAGAAGCGAAGAGCATGAGATAGATGGGCCATAACCGGTGTTTTTCTCCTTATTGAGACAGCGTTCTACCTTGCTCAAGATATTGTTCACAAATTCCACCAACAGATTCTCTCCAACAACCTGGAAAGGTTTAAATCGTTGAGTGCTCTCAAATCAAAACTCACTTCGAATATTGTTGCATTATGGATTTTTGTCTCCGCTTGCTCGATCGACTCATTTAGCAAGTCACTCATCGCCTCTTTTTGAACTCTAGTCATCATAATAACTATATTCTTCAGCATCTCAATCTTATTAATTTTATTTTCGTTCTTTTGTCTGTGTCTGAAAATAGACAGTCTTTGTTTTGATACATTCTTTTCATTCAGTCACTTACAGCAGTGCAGATCCTGGAGAAGTGACACTTTGAACTGGAAGTACCATTGGTATTGACAACAGAGAACCCGTCGTTAGCGGAAACAGACACTGTTCTCCGTTTGAAACAATTGTAACAGTTGCCATATTAGCTGTTACAAATTTTATCGGTTCATCGTCCTTAGCCTCCATAGGAAATTTTCCATCAGAATCTTCCAAATTTTTTTGCGTTTCAAACTCGAGATCACCTTCTGAATCGATCTCTAGGGTTTCCAGGTGAGAATTCGTTTCGTCTTTCACTTCCAAATCAGGTTTCTCACGAAATTTTATATCGATTGTTTTTAATCCTTCTGTCATCTTCTTTCTCTGACTCATGTTCTTCAGTTTGTATCCAACACCATGAGATCCACGAAATTCCATTCCATCGAATTTTACTTCTACGATTCTATCACTCTCGTCATAAATCGTATCCACTGGAAGCCTGAAAACCAATCAAAACTAGAAGTCTAAAAGTTAATAACCTACAATAACTTTATGTGATCCGGAATCGCCCTTGAGCTCATGAAGAGAAGCTGTACCTTCATCTTCAGAGGCACATCGTCCTCCAAAACACGCTGTGTGAACTTATCGGTAAACCTATAATATGACCAAATTGAATTAGACTGAAGGCCGAGATTTTTAACTCACACTCTCTGAATGTTTCTTATAGTTTGTTTGTTCACGTCTTCTCCTCTTTCAATGAGAAGAGGTTTGAATAGCACATCTCCTAGCAAAATAACTCGGACGCCATCTTTAGCGGCTGCCGTCAATAGTTCGAGCATTCGTTGTACCAGCTCTCCATCTTTCTCTTCTTTGGCTTTTCCACGTGTCCTCTTTTTCTTATGGACCTCGCATTTTTGAACCCTTCCGTTTTTGTTTCGGCAGACGTCGCATACGATTGAGGCATTAACTTCTTTCGGTTGTTCCGAAATCTCGTTTTTGGATTTGGCTTCAGCTTTATTTTTCTTCATCTTCTATAAAAAGCTCCCAACAAATTTTGTAAACAGAAATGATGACTTTTTGCTCTCAGCAAACAATTGAGACTTGAAAATACTACACGTTTACAACGTGGAGTATCCCGACGAAAGGCCGGGACACGTCTAACATTGTTCACGTTTTCAATCTTCAATTAACATGAAACAAATGGGAATTCGAATTTCAGACTTCTATTTCAGGACTATTCTCAAAAGTCTGGTGGTTCTGAAATAAAAATTTGAGAATGGTCCTGAAATAGAAGTCTGAAATTCTAATTCCCATTGCTTCCTATTTCAGAACCACTAGACGGTTTCCGCGCCTCGACCGCCTTGCTTCCGCTGGGGACCGCGATTTTGGCTATGTGCAGAAATAGCACAGAGCTTATCAGTGATCTTATCAAAAAAACAGAAAAGACGGGCATCATCGCGTCAACTTTCTCTATCGATCAGTTAAAATTTTATGAAAATTGGTTCAGTAGAAGCCGTGACTCTGGATACATAGACAAACACACACACGGAATACTTATGGTGATAAAAGAAAAGATTCTCAAAATGTTATAATAATCAATCTTTTTGAAGTAGTTCTTATCAATGGCCAAACATCAAAATTTTGAATGTTTTGATTTGCTTCCCGGAGGCCTGAAAACAACATGATTCCGGGAAAAATTCTTCAGAGAAAAAAAACCGAATCAGCAACAATCCCAGATTTTCCCTCCCAACTGAAATAAGTGCTTCAAAGTTTGGAAAGTTCAGTTGAGAGAGATTAAACAAAGACATGTTTGGAAGCATTTAAATCAACTGGGAGCAATTATTATGAATTAGGGTCAACAGATAAAATATTCCTTTTATTGATCTGCACATTTTGTTGGTTGAAAACTTTTTGATATCTCCATTTTTGAACGAGATATTCATGAAATGGTTAAGGACCACACGAATTTTGTGTGGTCATTAACCAAAGACATGTTTGGAAGCATTTATATCAACTAGGAGCAATTATTATGTATTAGTGTCAACAGATAAAAGATTCCTTATATTGATCTGCACATTTTGTTAGTTGAAAACTTTTTGATATTTCCATTTTTGAACGAGATATTCATGAAATGGTTAAGGACCAAACAAAATGGTTAAGAACCACACGAATTTTGTGTGTTCATTAACCAAAGACATGTTTGGAAGCATTTAAATCAACTAGGAGCAATTATTATGTATCAGTGTCAACAGATAAAATATTCCTTATATTGATCTGCGCATTTTGTTAGTTGAAAACTTTTTGATATCTCCATTTTTGAACGAGATATTCATGAAATGGTTAAGGACCACACGAATTTTGTGTGGTCATTAACCAAAGACATGTTTGGAAGCATTTATATCAACTAGGAGCAATTATTATGTATCAGTGTCAACAGATAAAATATTCCTTATATTGATCTGCACATTTTGTTAGTTGAAAACTTTTTGATATCTCCATTTTTGAACGAGATATTCATAAAATGGTTAAGGACCAAACAAAATGGTTAAGAACCACACGAATTTTGTGTGGTCATTAACCAAAGACATGTTTGGAAGCATTTATATCAACTAGGAGCAATTATTATGTATCAGTGTCAACAGATAAAATATTCCTTATATTGATCTGCACATTTTGTTAGTTGAAAACTTTTTGATATCTCCATTTTTGAACGAGATATTCATGAAATGGTTAAGGACCAAACAAAATGGTTAAGAACCACACGAATTTTGTGTGGTCATTAACCAAAGACATGTTTGGAAGCATTCAAATCAACTAGGAGCAATTATTATCTATTAGTGTCAACAGATAAAAGATTCCTTATATTGATCTGCACATTTTGTTAGTTGAAAACTTTTTGATATTTCCATTTTTGAACGAGATATTCATGAAATGGTTAAGGACCAAACAAAATGGTTAAGAACCACACGAATTTTGTGTGGTCATTAACCAAAGACATGTTTGGAAGCATTCAAATCAACTAGGAGCAATTATTATGTATTAGCGTCAACAGATAAAAGATTCCTTATATTGATCTGCACATTTTGTTAGTTGAAAACTTTTTGATATCTCCATTTTTGAACGAGAAATATCATGAAATGGTTAAGGACCACACGAATTTTGTGTGGTCATTAACCAAAGACATGTTTGGAAGCATTCATATCAACTAGGAGCAATTATTATGGATTAGTGTCAACAGATAAAAGATTCCTTATATTGATCTGCACATTTTGTTAGTTGAAAACTTTTTGATATTTCCATTTTTGAACGAGATATTCATGAAATGGTTAAGGACCAAACAAAATGGTTAAGAACCACACGAATTTTGTGTGTTCATTAACCAAAGACATGTTTGGAAGCATTTAAATCAACTAGGAGCAATTATTATGTATCAGTGTCAACAGATAAAATATTCCTTATATTGATCTGCGCATTTTGTTAGTTGAAAACTTTTTGATATCTCCATTTTTGAACGAGATATTCATGAAATGGTTAAGGACCACACGAATTTTGTGTGGTCATTAACCAAAGACATGTTTGGAAGCATTTATATCAACTAGGAGCAATTATTATGTATCAGTGTCAACAGATAAAATATTCCTTATATTGATCTGCACATTTTGTTAGTTGAAAACTTTTTGATATCTCCATTTTTGAACGAGATATTCATAAAATGGTTAAGGACCAAACAAAATGGTTAAGAACCACACGAATTTTGTGTGGTCATTAACCAAAGACATGTTTGGAAGCATTTATATCAACTAGGAGCAATTATTATGTATCAGTGTCAACAGATAAAATATTCCTTATATTGATCTGCACATTTTGTTAGTTGAAAACTTTTTGATATCTCCATTTTTGAACGAGATATTCATGAAATGGTTAAGGACCAAACAAAATGGTTAAGAACCACACGAATTTTGTGTGGTCATTAACCAAAGACATGTTTGGAAGCATTCAAATCAACTAGGAGCAATTATTATGTATTAGCGTCAACAGATAAAAGATTCCTTATATTGATCTGCACATTTTGTTAGTTGAAAACTTTTTGATATTTCCATTTTTGAACGAGATATTCATGAAATGGTTAAGGACCAAACAAAATGGTTAAGAACCACACGAATTTTGTGTGGTCATTAACCAAAGACATGTTTGGAAGCATTCAAATCAACTAGGAGCAATTATTATCTATTAGTGTCAACAGATAAAAGATTCCTTATATTGATCTGCACATTTTGTTAGTTGAAAACTTTTTGATATTTCCATTTTTGAACGAGATATTCATGAAATGGTTAAGGACCAAACAAAATGGTTAAGAACCACACGAATTTTGTGTGGTCATTAACCAAAGACATGTTTGGAAGCATTCAAATCAACTAGGAGCAATTATTATGTATTAGCGTCAACAGATAAAAGATTCCTTATATTGATCTGCACATTTTGTTAGTTGAAAACTTTTTGATATCTCCATTTTTGAACGAGAAATATCATGAAATGGTTAAGGACCACACGAATTTTGTGTGGTCATTAACCAAAGACATGTTTGGAAGCATTCAAATCAACTAGGAGCAATTATTATGTATCAGTGTCAACAGATAAAATATTCCTTATATTGATCTGCACATTTTGTTAGTTGAAAACTTTTTGATATCTCCATTTTTGAACGAGAAATATCATGAAATGGTTAAGGACCACACGAATTTTGTGTGGTCATTAACCAAAGACATGTTTGGAAGCATTCATATCAACTAGGAGCAATTATTATGGATTAGTGTCAACAGATAAAAGATTCCTTATATTGATCTGCACATTTTGTTAGTTGAAAACTTTTTGATATTTCCATTTTTGAACGAGATATTCATGAAATGGTTAAGGACCAAACAAAATGGTTAAGAACCACACGAATTTTGTGTGGTTATTAACCAAAGACATGTTTGAAAGCATTCATATCAACTAGGAGCGATTATTATGGATTAGTGTCAACAGATAAAAGATTCCTTATATTGATCTGCACATTTTGTTTGTTGAAAACTTTTTGATATCTCCATTTTTGAACGAGATATTCATGAAATGGTTAAGGACCACACGAATTTTGTGTGGTCATTAACCAAAGACATGTTTGGAAGCATTTATATCAACTAGGAGCAATTATTATGTATCAGTGTCAACAGATAAAAGATTCCTTATATTGATCTGCACATTTTGTTAGTTGAAAACTTTTTGATATCTCCATTTTTGAACGAGAAATATCATGAAATGGTTAAGGACCACACGAATTTTGTGTGGTCATTAACCAAAGACATGTTTGGAAGCATTTAAATCAACTAGGAGCAATTATTATGTATCAGTGTCAACAGATAAAATATTCCTTTTATTGATCTGCACATTTTGTTAGTTGAAAACTTTTTGATATTTCCATTTTTGAACGAGATATTCATGAAATGGTTAAGGACCACACGAATTTTGTGTGGTCATTAACCAAAGACATGTTTGGAAGCATTTATATCAACTGGGACCAATTATTATGAATTAGGGTCAACAGATAAAATATTCCTTATATTGATCTGCATATTTTGTTAGTTGAAAACTTTTTGATATCTCCATTTTTGAACGAGATATTCATAAAATGGTTAGGGACCACACGAATTTTGTGTGGTCATTAACCAAAGACATGTTTGGAAGCATTTATAACAACTGGGAGCAATTATTATGGATTAGGGTCAACAGATAAAATATTCCTTTTATTGATCTGCATATTTTGTTAGTTGAAAACTTTTTGATATCTTCCTTTTTGAACGAGATATTCATAAAATGGTTAAGGACCAAACGAAATGATTAAGAACCACACGAATTTTGTGTGGTCATTAACCAAAGACATGTTTGGAAGCATTTATAACAACTGGGAGCAATTATTATGGATTAGGGTCAACAGATAAAATATTCCTTTTATTGATCTGCATATTTTGTTAGTTGAAAACTTTTTGATATCTCCATTTTTGAACGAGATATTCATAAAATGGTTAAGGACCAAACGAAATGATTAAGAACCACACGAATTTTGTGTGGTCATTAACCAAAGACATGTTTGGAAGCATTTATATCAACTGGGAGCAATTATTATGGATTAGGGTCAACAGATAAAATATTCCTTTTATTGATCTGCATATTTTGTTAGTTGAAAACTTTTTGATATCTCCATTTTTGAACGAGATATTCATAAAATGGTTAAGGACCACACGAATTTTGTGTGGTCATTAACCAAAGACATGTTTGGAAGCATTTATATCAACTGGGAGCAATTATTATGGATTAGGGTCAACAGATAAAATATTCCTTTTATTGATCTGCATATTTTGTTAGTTGAAAACTTTTTGATATCTCCATTTTTGAACGAGATATTCATAAAATGGTTAAGGACCACACGAATTTTGTGTGGTCATTAACCAAAGACATGTTTGGAAGCATTTATATCAACTGGGACCAATTATTATGAATTAGGGTCAACAGATAAAATATTCCTTATATTGATCTGCACATTTTGTTAGTTAAAAACTTTTTGATATCTTCCTTTTCGAACGAGATATTCATAAAATGGTTAAGGACCAAACAAAATGGTTAAGAACCACACGAATTTTGTGTGGTCATTAACCAAAGACATGTTTGGAAGCATTTATATCAACTGGGACCAATTATTATGAATTAGGGTCAACAGATAAAATATTCCTTATATTGATCTGCACATTTTGTTAGTTAAAAACTTTTTGATATCTTCCTTTTCGAACGAGATATTCATAAAATGGTTAAGGACCAAACAAAATGGTTAAGAACCACACGAATTTTGTGTGGTCATTAACCAAAGACATGTTTGGAAGCATTTATATCAACTGGGACCAATTATTATGAATTAGGGTCAACAGATAAAATATTCCTTATATTGATCTGCACATTTTGTTAGTTATAAACTTTTTGATATCTTCCTTTTCGAACGAGATATTCATAAAATGGTTAAGGACCAAACAAAATGGTTAAGAACCACACGAATTTTGTGTGGTTATTAACCAAAGACATGTTTGGAAGCATTTATATCAACTGGGACCAATTATTATGAATCAGTGTCAACAGATAAAATATTCCTTTTATTGATCTGCACGTTTTGTTAGTTGAAAACTTTTTGATATCTCCATTTTTGAACGAGATATTCATAAAATGGTTAAGGACCAAACAAAATGGTTAAGAACCACACGAATTTTGTGTGGTCATTAACCAAAGACATGTTTGGAAGCATTTATATCAACTGGGACCAATTATTATGGATTAGTGTCAACAGATAAAATATTCCTTATATTGATCTGCATATTTTGTTAATTGAAAACTTTTTGATATCTCCATTTTTGAACGAGATATTCATAAAATGGTTAAGGACCAAACAAAATGGTTAAGAACCACACGAATTTTGTGTGGTCATTAACCAAAGACATGTTTGGAAGCATTTATATCAACTGGGACCAATTATTATGTATCAGTGTCAACAGATAAAATATTCCTTTTATTGATCTGCACATTTTGTTAGTTGAAAACTTTTTGATATCTCCATTTTTGTTGTTGGAAGTACTGAGAAGTTGAGTAAAGAAAAGACAAGCAGAGAGAAAGCAAGCAACGAATCAGCCGAGAAAATAAGTTTATCTGCAGAGAAGATTGAAGAAGATCATCGGAAGGAATATATGAAACTATTGCCTTTTGATCTTGATTTCTTTTCCTGCGACCCAATTGGGTTCTGAATAAACAGCCAAACCTTCATTTTTCTAATCAGTTCTTTCCTTATAGTTTTTTTTATAAATAGAAGAAGTGTGAGATTATTCACTAAGAATAACTTCAAACTGTCATGTTCATGTTCATGTGCTGTACAAAAAATTTCAAAAAATAATGTCCACTTTCTATATATTTTAATCGCCGCGCTGTTATCAAGCAGGTGGCCGAGGAAACCGAGCAGCCACACCTCGTGTAATACTCGAGGACAACTATCCCATTTTGACGAATTTCGAATATATTTCTTTCTGAACACATTTTTTCGTAATTTATATCACACTGTTTCGCTGCAGAATGTCAATAACGCTTCATACAACTTCTGGAGACATCAAAATTGAACTTTATGTAGACGACGCACCAAAGGCGTGTGAGGTAAATATAGTTATCAGAACAACACTATTCAAGTTTTGGATTCTTCAGAATTTTCTTGCACTATGTGCCAGTGATTATTACAATGGTTGCATTTTTCACCGGAATATCAAGGATTTTATGGTGCAAACTGGTGATCCTTCGCATTCTGGAAAAGGAGGTGATAGCATTTGGGGAGGACCGTTCGAAGATGAATTCGTCAGTGCTTTGAAAGTGAGATTTTTAAAAAATTTGTTCGAAAAAACGTTATTTTCTACAGCATGACTCTCGTGGTTGTGTTTCTATGGCAAACAATGGTCCAGACACAAATCGATCGCAGTTTTTCATCACCTACGGCAAACAGCCACATCTCGATATGAAATATACGCTGTTTGGAAAGTAATTTAATTTAACTGTAAATTTAAGTGTAAACAAAGTTAATGTTTTCAGAGTAATTGATGGATTCGACACGCTTGAAGAGCTCGAAACGATAAAAGTTGACAGCAAATACAGGCCTCTGGTTCAACAAAAGTAAGTGCTAAGCCATTTTCTCACTTTTTATACTGATTTGTGTCATATTTCAGAATCCAGAATGTGACAATCCATGCAAACCCGATGGCTGCAGAATGAAACCGAAAAAGTACTTGTTAAACTCTTCCAATTCTGTATCATATTTATCTTTTTTACAATTTCACTAATTTTTGTTTCTCGTCCAAATTTCAATAACAATAATTTCGAAATACGAGATTCAGAGAGGTTGACAATAAAACGTAAATCTATGGTGACACATTCGGAGTATGTACATTTATTGTATAATATTTGCCACGTGGTTTCGCACTGTAGGGATATGAAAAAAAGTGACTTTCTGACCTGGAACCAAGGAATACATGGTGTGCCTCTCTGAGCTCCGTCTCAGTGCACTTGTTTGTGGATTCAAACCGATTGGCATCAACAGTCAAATCAATCATCTGGCTGAACGAATGAACAAGATTCTCGATGAAGAACTTGCTAAATCAGAAATTTATTTAGCTGGTATTTTTTCTATGAAGATAACAGTAATTTTGAGTTTTTTACACATTGTATCCCTACTTTAGTATTGTGACACTTATAAAAGAAAGGCACGCCTTTTCTTTTTCTATATTTCTTCGATAGTTTGTCAGATACGCTTGTTACATATTAATCCGCGCTCTTCCCTTCAGACAAAGTGTTGCCTTTCCAGAATACTTGAGTTTTATCTCAGAATAAATAACAAGCAGCAGAAAATTTTTATTCAAAACTAACATTAGCCATATTAGTACTAAAATTTTCAATCCTCCTCAACCTCAGCTTTCCCATCAGATTGCATCTGAAGTTTCTCTATTCCTTCCTGAATCTTCTTTCTCTGGCTCATGTTCTTCAGTCGAAACCCAACACCATGAGTTCCACGAAATTCCATTCCATCGAATTTTACTTCTACGACTCTATCACTCTCGTCATAGATCGTATCCACAGGTAGCCTGAAAACCAATCAAAACTAGAAGTCTGAAAGTTAATAACCTACAATAACTTGATGTGCTCCGGAATCGCCCTCGAGCTCATGAAGAGAAGCTGTACCTTCATCTTCAGAGGCACATCGTCCTCCAAAACACGCTGAGTAAACTTGGCAGTAAACCTATAAAATGGTCAAATTGAATTAGACTGAAGGCCGAGATTTTTAACTCACACTTTCTGAATGTTTCTTATACTTTGTGTGCTCACGTCTTCTCCTCTTTCAATGAGAAGAGGTTTGAATAGCACATCTCCAAGTATGACCACTCGGACGCCATCTTGAGCGGCTGCCGTCAATAGTTCGAGCATTCGTTGTACCAGCTCTCCATCTTTCTCTTCTTTGGCTTTTCCACGTGTCCTCTTTTTCTTATGGACCTCGCATTTTTGAACCCTTCCGTTTTTGTTTCGGCAGACGTCGCATACGATTGAGGCATTAACTTCTTTCGGTTGTTCCGAAATCTCGTTTTTGGATTTGGCTTCAGCTTTATTTTTCTTCATCTTCTATAAAAAGCTCCCAACAAATTTTGTAAACAGTAATGATGACTTTTTGCTCTCAGCAAACAATTGAAATTTGAAAATACTACACGTTTACGACGTGGAGTATCCCGACGAAAGGCCGGGACACGTCTAACATTGTTCACGGTTTCAATTTTCAATCAAATTTCTATTTCAGAACTATTCTCAAACTATTATATCCATCAATGAAATGAGTTTGCATGATTAATGCTCACAGTTTTCAGAAATAACAAGAGAAATAAGGATAGTCAACAACGGAGTGAGTTCCAATCCACAATAGGAAGCTCAAAACACCAGAGATATTAGTTCCACCCATCCCTCTGACTTACCGATCTCTATTTTTACATTCCTAATTTCAATTCGTATTTTTTTAACCGACCTTTCTTTCCTTTATGAATATTGTATTTCTACTTCGACACCCAATGAACTTTGGTCTATCTATTGATAGTTTTACTTTGCTGACAGATGCATGGCGGGGTCCGTGACAAGACTGGAAGTTACTACACGTTTGTTTACATAATTCTGTCCACTTTTTCTATATTCATGATCTTATTGTACATTCAAGTTTTAATAATAACAATTTTGAAAAACGAGATTCATAAAGTTGGACAGTAAAGCGTAGAATTATGATGACCCATTCGGAGATTGCACATTAATTGCATTTGGCACGTGGTATCGCATTGTGGTGACATGTTTCGGAAAGCATATCTGGAACGAATAGGTGAATATGGGAACGGTCATGTGAACTCACTTGTAGAACTGTTCTCGTTTCGTCTCGCTTTTAAATAACTTGTGGGCAACTTGGTTCCAGGAAATAGGAGACAAATCACTCATTCCATATGCTTCTCGAGCTGAATATAACTTCTCCCAAACTGGTTTTTTGTTCTCTGTTGCATTTTCAAGGTTAGAGTAATAGGTGGTGAAGTCAACGATTCTCTGAATATTATCATAGGGATTACATTCTAATACTCTTCAACTTACAAATTTATTGTAGGGATCCATTTCGTAAATTCTATATGCTGGATTTTGATATTCGAATGTTGTTACGGATGGAGCTGCGTAACCAACCTGAAAAATGCAGTTGTAATAGAGGTTTCAAAACTATTTCTCACCCCAATAGGTTTACTAGTGACGTTGTTCATATCCTCAAAGAAAATAGTGAAGTAATCCAAGTGATCGTGACCGAAAAACTGAGCGACTATTGTAGATTCAAATCTGAAATTATTTTTGCTGATATTCGTCCTTATCTCTAAAATCAAACCTCTGAATAACACGGTAATAGTTAAATGCCCATCCTTCAAGGCATTCAGAATCTCCAGGTGGAATATGAGCAAGAACGTAAACTTGTTCTCCTTTCAACTCTGATTCATATAGCTGTTTTACGAACCACGACATTGAAGAGTCTGGATCACTTTGATTCAGATACAGGAAACTAAAATATCCATGTTTCACAATAAAAGATAAACATTATACTTACAAGTTGGTAACCTCACAGAATCCTGTGTTTAATGAAATCAGTTTGAGTCCATCCATAACTTGAGTAGCATAAGATCCACGTCTGAAATATTCATGAAAATAAGTTCCAGCTCAAAAATCAATTCTCACTTTAGTAAACTATCATCTGATTGTTCACTCAACCAAGGATAACTCATCGCCTGGAACTCTTTGTACAACCATGTTGGCCAGAATCTTTCATCGACGGTATGAGGGGCGAAACTGTTCACGGGAACACCTGAAAATCGATGTTTCTTTTTTGAGTTGAAGCTTCTTTTCATGACAACCTTCGTGATTTCCAAGTGCCCAATAAACTGGAGTGGTTGGAAAAGAGCTCTGAACGAGATGATGAAGTTTTCGAAGAACCGAAAGATGCTCTTCAATTGAATATTCCCAATCTACATGATTTATATAATCTCCAGTCATTATGATCATATCAATCATATGAGTTTTATTGATATGAGATAACATATTCTCAACTGTCCAATATGGAATATCACACTTCCCAACTGATCCCCAATATCCAGCTGCTTTTTTAGGATCAGCAATCGATTTTCTACAACAAACTGGATCGTCACAATTGGCTTCCGATGGATATTTGTATTCAAAATCAATATGAAGATCAGTCAATTGTAGAACATTCATGTTCTGAGACCCCATTACTTTTGGTTGTTTCTCTTTTTTCTTTGAAACTCTCTTTCGTTTTGGTTTTGGTGGAAGTGCAACTTTCCATCCTGATTCAGATGGATCGGTTGGATCAGCACAATCAGGTAAGATTATTCCACATATTTGGGATGGACTTTCATTTGCTAAACGACGAAAAACATAGAAGAATTCATCCTGAAATCGGGAAAATTCAACAAATATTGAAGGATTGCTCTTACCCTAAACTGTGAAGATATTCCATCACAAACTGCCCATGGCTGCTTTGCAAACAGTTTACAGATTATTGTGGCAAACTCGAGAACAACTGGTTCTGAGACATCAAATTTCAGTATGAAACTGAAAAAAAGAAATAATTGAATATGAATTTTGCCATCAAAACTAACCTAGCAACTGTTATAAGTCCGGTACATGATGCACAAAGTGGTTGAAATCCATATTTATCAAATGTTACTTTTTTAGAAAGAGTTTCTGAAATTAAACTAATTGAGAAAGCAGATAGCTTCAAACGAAATACCTTTAGTTCGTAAAACAGTTGCTTCTGAAAACACAAACAAAGAAAGTAACAAACATATCACTTTCATTGATCCTAATCTGAAAAACCAAAAAGAATAAAGAGTACGAAAAAAAGTAATAACACAAAAAACATAAAAAGAAACAGGCGAAGAGTGAAGAATTTTGAAAACGAACTCGTCAGCTGTTCTCTTTCGGTCATAAGAAAACTGAGACCAACCGCAGCTGACAGATGAAAAATGACCGAAATGATTCAGAGGTCTGGAAGTTTCTGAAACTGTCGTTTAATCTCCAAAATATGATGAATCACGAGATGATGGAGATGAATGGCCTCATTTAAGACAAATACACAGTAATGGAAAGATGAAAGAATACAAAAATGACATTCATCTCGTATGGTTTGGACCGTAAACTATGTCATTATCTTATCGAATGACCGTAGTCACGTGACTACACTCAAAAAGAAATCCTGTTTTTTTTTCAGTTTGTGAGATAAGATACAAAGAACAGAATCACATTCTCTTTTTTTTTCATCTTGTAGTTTACTCGAAATAGTTCCGAATTGTTTATAGAAAGTGAAGAAGTCTAATGTTTGGAGAGTCTAATTAGATTGTAGTTTTCTCGTACATTCTGAGTAAATTTCTGAGTAATTCCTAAATTTTTCAAGAGTTGCCCTTATAATAGAGGGATTAGATTACAAAATTTCATCTTGTCAGCTTCAAATATATTGGAAATCTGGTAGTTGTTTACTCACTCACTCTAGATTAATCCACCAGATTTAGCATAAAAAACACAATCTAGTATATGAAATTTCTCCTTACTAAATTTATTTTTTGGAGTAACCGAAAGAATAAACTACGTTTGTAGCTACGTAGTGAGAAAAGAACGATGGCTTTGAGAAGAGAAACGAAAACTTTTGTCATGTTAATAGGCATCTTCAGAAACCAAACAACCATATTCTTCAATCTTTTTTTCCTGCAATCATCAGAGCAATAGCCTCTCTCTATATGTCTAATGTCTCCACAATCATCATAGTCTCTTTGTTTTTGCAATTCTCTCTGATTCTGATTCAATCTTTTCTCTCCCAGTTTTTCCTCGTTCATCAGAACTTTGTCCTCTCCCCAATTCTCAGCTATTGCCACTTCTCCAATCTTTCTCTCATATCATCTTTCGAAAGGTCACAATCAACAAACTTTTGTAGTTGAAATATATTATACCCAGAAATAGGAAGTCATTTTTGGGAAGACCTGATTTCCATAAAAACAGTGTGTTCTTGTTGAAAAATCACCCGATTATGGTGATATTTTCTCGCAACAATCGGTCTTCTCTTTTGATAAATATTTATCATTTTATTGTCTGACACTTTCTGATTTTGATTGTAATTTTAAGCGTTCAATCTATTGCTTATTTGCTTTTTTATCGTCCACTTCCTATCTTTTTACTTGCTTTTTTTCTTTTCAATTTTCTCTCCATTATGACGTTTCATCAATGAAAAATTACTCACCACCTAGAGATTTTTAGAATCCATTTTACAGTCAAAAAGTATCCAAAGGTTAAAAATTGTTCACATTTTCTCTCATTCTCCAAAGTCTTCATTCTGTTTTCACAAGTTTTTGTATCTCCGCAAAACCATCATTTTTCACTTTTTTATCATCTTCGTCATTTTTTCATTTTCTCGTTTTTTTTGTTCTCATATCTCTCATATTTTTTATAATTTCCGTATTGGAGATTCTCTCGATGTTCTATAATAAACATGTTTCCAATAAGTTCATGTCATTTCAAACATTGAACAGATTATCCGGAGACACTGTCTGCATTGTTTTCACTCAAAAAATGATCCTCCTTTCAGTCTAGAATGTTCAGTTTTTAGGGTAAATACACCTGGCAACTGGACATGTCCTCTACTGATAAATTGTCTGCTGATGATGTTCTCAATACACTAGGTGAGTTTTTTAAACGATAGATATTTGTTGGATTGATCTTGGATGAGGAAGTTTCAGCAATAATAAGTCTTCAGAAGGTATTTCTTTTAACTCCCTGAGATGTTCGGTAGATCCTTAGTAATCTAAAAGACTTACTGAAGCCCAATTAGAATTTAACGATACGAAAATTTGTTAACGATGTTCTCATATTCGTACCATAATCATAATTTTTCCAGATAAAAGGAATCGTTACATTTTGACATGTATTCTGGTTTGTGGATTTGCCTGGGCTCCTCTTGCATTCACCGGATTATGCCCGTCATTTGTTGTCAAAGCTCCCGAGAATTCATCGTTTATTGGTGTTGCTCATGAATTCAATTTAACAGGAGATTCCACGTGGCTTGCAGACAGTACCACCACATTTTATATGGTTGGAAACATGATTGGTGGAATGTTTATCCCTCCACTTGCTGACAAATATGGACGTCTTCCTGTCTTTGTGATTACTGTACTTTTGATGGCAGGTGGTGGAATGCTCTCTGCATTTTCTAATTCAATTCTCATGTTTTGTATTATGAGACTTATACATGGAATCTTCTACACAGTAGGTTATTATTATAATCTTCTATTCATTCAGCTTTTTCTTCACAGGCTTCGGGACTAGCAGGATGGGTTCTGGGATACGAGAACACTCCCCTTCGTCTTCGATTCTTTACTTCTGTATATTTTGGACTGATGTGGGTGGTTGGAGCATGCTTTTTAGGCCTTCTCGCATTTCTTCTTCCCGATTGGAGATGGCTCATGTTCTGCATTTCTGTACCAAATGTGTTCATTGCTCTTCTTATTTATATGTGAGTATTTGAATTGAGGTCTCGAAAAAATCTTACCATTTTAGGACAGTTCCTGAAAGTCTTCATTTTTTGGTTTCAAGTCAACAAACCGAGAAAATCGAAGCATGGCTTGATAAGATTCGTGGACCAAAAGGAGATATTACAGCATCTGATATTGTGGAAATTCAAGATGAAAAGAGTTCGAGTTTTAAGAGTTTATGTCAGGAAATGTGGAAACACAAGATGTTTATCGTTTACATATTTGTTATGACCTACCTTTGGTAACTGATAACATGTTTTTTTATGATTGAGCAAAAATCAAATTTCAGGATAGTAGACACTTTTATTTATTTTGGATTGGCCTTTTACTCGAAGAACCTAGCAGGGAACATCTATTTAAACTTTGTTCTTATGAGTCTTGTTGAGGCTCCTGCCTACGTCTTCTCACCAATTTTTATGAACAAATATGGAAGAAAAATTCTAATTTCTGGAACTCATATTATTGCTGGTCTATCATTTTTGGGCATTGTTTTGTCTTCTGAAGAATGGCATATTCACTTCTGGCTACTTGGGAAATTTGCCATTTCTTGCTCTTTTATGAGCATATACATGTTTGCTAGTGAGGTAAACATCTTCCCATTTTCAGATCTCAAATAATTGGAGAATAATTTCCAGATATTTCCAACTGATGGTCGAAACAAATGTATTGGTTTTTGTGAAACATTATCAAGATTCGGAGGAATGTTGTCTCCATATTTATCTCATTTGGTAAGAATTGAAACCACCGGGAAGTGAATGATAAACAAATGAATTCATAACTTTCAGACTGCAGTTCATGCTCTCGCACCTGCTATCACTCTTTCATTGATAGCGGTTTCTGGCGGACTGTTAACTCTTATTCTCCCCGAAACACTCAACACCAAACTTCCATCAACAATCGCTGAAACTGCCAGTCGCCGTCAACTAATCGATCGAAGCGATTCAAGTTCAAACTAGTACCATTATACTGTGTTTCTCATTTAAACGGGTTTGATTGCCCCAGTGTGATTCTTTTGAAACGGTTTCAGCTGTATGACCCAGTTTTCTTTTTTCATAGAATCATAGAACTTTGATGTTATTCAATTGCAACTTAACATGTCTCATTAATAAACCGGCATAATTCATTTGGAATTGGAATCGAATAAATTAATTGCTTTTAAAAAGAAAGTATTATTTAATCAGATAGCAGTACCGACAATTGGAATGATGTTACATCCGAGAAGACCCGGCCCCGCCCACTTCTTTGGGCAGATCTCCAAACGAACGGGACGATGATCACGGATGACAGTGACACGGATAATTTTCTGGAACAATGATAATTACGAAATGTCTTGTCTCTTTATAGTGATACATTTTCAGAGTCCTTTGTAATCTGAGCCACTTGCTCCTTATCCACGTAGTTTCCATGATGAAGAGTTCCAAATTGAATGATCAGGTCGTCTTTTCTGAATCCTCCAACATCTGCTGGAGACAACTCAACAACAGATGTGACTTTGACAAACGGTTCATTCGATGTTCTATGAACTGGCTTTTGCTCAGCTGGAGCTGAATCTTTCTTCTCCTCGTTGTCATGTTCCATCTCGGCGACAATTTGCTCCGTCAATTTGGCACGATCATTTTTAAGACAAATGAGATCGTGTCGAGCATGTCTCACTGCGTAGACGTCGATGGTGTTGAGAGGATATCCCTCTGAATCAATCAACGGGGAATCCATAGTACTGTTGTTCTAAAATTACCATTCAAAAATGACTTCAGAAAATAATTTCTTACAGTTTCCAGAACCAACATCAGTTCCTTCACCTTCTCGTCCAGTTCATCGCGCTGCTGAAGAAGTTGCTTAGCTTTCGAATGGTGATCCATCTGTTAATTAATCATTTGTTGAAGTTTCATCAGAAAAAATCATGATACAACACAGATGACAAGGACTGCTTTGAGAGAATTAAAAACAGAAAATCGGAAAGAAGTGTTTTATTATAAACTTTTGGAAGGAAATTTAATAGATTGTAAATTTAAAATTATTTGAAAAAGAAAAATGAGAACGAATAAAAGTGAGACAAAGGAACGTATATTATGAAACAGAATGGTTCTGCTCAGAGGTAGACTAGAATATCCCACAAATCAATCAGTAATCATTAAATCGACCCCTACCACGCCCTCCACGGAACCCTCCACCACGTGGCGGGTACGGACCATAGCGATCGCCAGCACCATTTCCATGAAGTCCACCTCTATACGAGTCACGCCGAAATCCGGGATCACCACCACCACGACCACGACGAAATGATGGAGATGCTAAAGCGGAGTACTTTTATTTCTACTATTGATATTCTGAAAACTCACGTCTCGCAGCTGGATGAATGTATCCTTCTCTCCTCTCGCCTTCTGCTCCTTCTTCGTACTTTGGCGGCTCGCCTCCACTACCGTCCCAACGACGTGGAGTCGCATAAGCCCATTTGACGATAAATGGCGCCTGGAATTATTTTTTTTAGTTAGGTATTAGAAATTTTAACTTACACTTCCGTATGGGCTGTCAACTGGAGTGTGGTTTACTTTGGCCAATACTTCGTTGGCAATCTCAATGGTCTCAAACTCAGCAGTTCCTGCGGCTGATCTTTCATTTCTCGATGGAAAGACCTCAATTTTTACTGGTACGTGATCGGTATTCTTCGCCATCATGTTGAGTAACGTATTTTCATCCATTGTTCCTGGTGCATTAAACCAATGGAGAACATTTGTTGGGAAAATGATTCGGTTCTTCGATGCAAGGTCTGGAGTTGTAAATCTCTGATTACGAGATGTAGTATAGTCTTTGAAAGATGGAGATCCGTCCGGCAGAAGGAATGGATCTCTCAGATAATGGACACATTCTTGATGACTAGGCTTGAACTCCAATTTCAAGCCAAATATAGCGAATCCTTGAAGGAAGTCGAGCACATTGTGACGCTCATCTGGGGTTCCCATCTCGATCATTCCTGTTTCTACTTTGGTGCGCATGAAACTAATCTAAATTTATTGAGCGTTAGTTATTATCACATTTTCTATCCACTCACTCTGAGAACATTCCCATACTGGCATAGAATGTTGAAGAGCATGTCACAATTTATTTTGTCATGTTCGATCCCATAGACCATGAGAACACATCCCTGAAAATTTTCAAATTATAGCCAATACAAGTCCCTTTCTCCCACTTGTCCTCCTCCCATAGGAGGTCCACGACCTCTATCGTCATATTCATCACGATATCGAGGTGGTGGTGGTCCTCGATCATTGTAATAATCGGGAGGTCCGGAGCCGCGTGGCGGGTATCCATACGACTGTTGCGGTGGAGGTGGTGGTGCATAATCTCGCCTGTCGTATGGATCGCGTTCATCTTCATACGGGCGTCGATCTGAATAAATAAAATGACAAGCTTATTATTTCGAAGTAAGCTTACAGTGATCGTCCGGTCTCGATGGAATCAATGTTTTACGTCCCGTGTCTATTGGAATATCAGCTGAAATTGCATTCTTAAGTCCCCGAGAACCCTCCAAGCGTCCAAAATTTGCGAAGTATTTAGTTGTTTCCGTGGGATTATGTACAAGATTGAACAGTTTTTGTGTGAAATTGCTGGTTGTTTTACATTGAAATGTTGTTTCTTGTGGTAAGATATTATTGTTAGATCATTTTTGGTGCGGGCATTGAAAACTGGAAAGCTTCTTAACAGAACTTCTCAGAATGAAGCTCCAACATTTTGAAGCGATTTTGGCTACATATTGTACAAGCAGTCGATTCAAAAGTTGGAACTTCATTTCAAGTTCTTTATCCCGACTTTCAAAATAAATAAAAAAGGGAACTATTCTTATTCTAGTGCGTTTTTATGATTGTCTCTGTGATTTCTGTTGCGTATCTGTTTGCGTGTTGTTTTGCAATACGACAGACACAACAAAACAGGCAATCATAGGGAACCAGTTCATTAAAAATGGATTAAAAGAATAAAGCGCAAGAAGTATCAATTTGATAGAAAACCAACTGTCTGGAAGTGTGAAGTCTCGTTGATCCTTATCCTGTCGCGTCACCCTGACTCGATCCGGCTGAAAATGTCAATAGTTTCCTGAACCACAAATAACAATACACCAACCTTTGCAAACTCGACTTTCAATGTGCAACATCCTGAATAAATATCTGCACCGTTCATCGCATGCTTTGCAGCTTTAGCTACTTCGGTGCTTTCGAATTCAACTAATGCTTGTACTACTGTCGGTTTATGCATTACAGCTACACGTAGAACTTTCCCTTGAGCATTCGAAATCTGATAAATGACATCAGCATCCACTGGATATTGAGCATTCAGAACAGTTACAACGAGAACTTTGTTTGGCGTGGCAGACTCGAAGCCCATTCGTTCGATGCACTGGGATGTAGAATAGTTGAATAGTGCTGCCTGAAAATTGATGATGAGCTGATATCCGAAACTAAAATATTACCTGCCCACCAACGTTAATTTGGTTGGAAACTGCAAAGTTGACACATGCTTTGGCTCCTTCAATATCCTCGAACTCGACTAGTGCCATTCGGGAGTGTGGTATACATGTTGCGTATGCGACAGGGCCGAAGTTGCTGAGAGCTTCCAGAAGATCAGCTTCAGTAACCTTCAAATGTAAAAGGATGAAAGATAATTTTTGAAAGAATATTATTGGTTTCAAAGTGACACCTCGTGACGTCACTCTCATGGGGACCCAAGTTGGAAAACTTTCATGGTAGCTATTTTTTTTCGGGATTTTTTGCAGGCAGTTTTCGCCCGACGTCGTCACGAGGAGACAATTCATTTAAAACCAATAATACAGACCTTTTGATGAAGATTGCGAACATGTACGACGATCGATGGATTTGGATTTGTTGGATCGGCGTTGTCGTCGCGTCGATACCGCTTTGACGGTATCTCTCCTCTGAAAAAAACAGTTTTTTTAAAGAAATTTAAAAAAAAAACGAACTAACCCTTGATGGTAAGCACCTCGTCCTAGCATTGTAACCGTGGAAATTACCTAAAAAAAACAAAACAATTGCTGGTAAATAAACTGGAAGGTGTACAAGGTAATACTGAACGATAAGAAAGGGCTTGACTGAATTGATAAATTTATGAATTATTCAGTGTTTCAATGATTAGAAATAACGTGGCGATTCCGGAAAAAGGGTATAATTTGAATAATTGGCTTTTCTGAATTCATCTGAAACAACAAATAAACAACGCACGATGGCGGTATAACGGAGCATCGTTGCATCTTGAGCGATTTCTGACCGTATTCTTTTTTGAGATTCTGAATACAGATCTGAACACTAGATTCGTCAACTTCGGAAAGATTGATGATAATAAAGTTGAAAAAGAGAAATTAAGTGAAATTTAGTGTGCACATGCATGCTTGTAAAAATCTGTGAAGTGTGTTTCTAAAAAGATGATTGCCATATAACTCACATGTAAGACGATTCTCTCTTCCAATGGACCACATTTTATAACTAGATATATAAAAACACTTAAAAATAATTTCGTTTAATACAGAATCGAAATTCGAACGCTGAATGAAAAAAAAAAAACGTAATTCCTTTTGAAATCTTTTGTGAGGTTGTGTACAGTATCCCTTACAGTAATTCACAAACAATTACAATTATTGTTAGACCTATTACGTATTTTCCTTCAAATCCAGATTCAGTCAACAACAGTAATCAATCATGACAGTGACATGCTCTTTTCATGTTTCATAGTATGTTCATTTCTCTATGTCTCTCTAGTAGTTCTCTATACCCTCTCAATTTGCCATGTTATCTTGTCCTTTCTTTCCTATCTATTTAAAACTCATACCCTTAGTGAATCGAAACTGAAACATTTTGAGCTGTCATGGAAAATCATATCAATAAAAAATAGTTGCATATTTTTACTTCAACGAACTGATTCTACGTTTTTACTTTACGCATTCATCCTACTATCGATTTCAGAAGGTAATTATGTCCACAGGAATACGACGGCGTCATGTCGACGGGCAGAAGAAGAGGCTTCAAGAGCCAGAAAGATCAGAAAGTGAAGAGATGCAGAGTGAGATGGAAAAGGATGCCAGCTTGTTGAGGTGTACAAGCTATATGACCTAGAATTCTAAGATACTTTTAGGCCACTTCACTGGAAAGTCATTGGCATATTTTACTTGACGCTTATCATCTCTGCTTCTTTTCTACATAAATGTCTCCCAGAACCAAAAGATCCAAATCAAGGTGGGTTCTTCAGATAGCAAATCTATGAATTTTTCATAATCGAGATTAGTTCAAACAAATAAGAAATTATTGCAACTAATTTTTGCTTTGCAGAAGAGACTCAGTTCTCAGAGAAACGAGCTGTAAAAGTTCTTCATGAGCTCTCAGATTATGGTTGGAAACCAGCGGGAAGCTATAATTGTGAAGAATTGACAAGAAACAGAATTCTCAAAGAACTCGATGATATCAGAAAACAAAACGTAGAGGTGGACCAGTTGAGGTTTGATATTGATACACAATATGTTTCTGGATGTTTTGATATTCCTGCTCATGATACAGAAGGAATGAATATCTGCTATCGAAATGTGAGTATTCATTTCCAACAAGAATCAGAATAATTCTGGTCCTTTTCAGGTATCAAATGTTATGGCGAGATTAGGAAAAGGAGAAAAGAAAGACCAGATTTCCGTTTTATTGAATTGTCATTATGATAGTTGGCCTACAAGTAATGGTATGTTTGCGGAATCCCTGAATTTTATAAGTTTAAATGAATTAATTGCAGCTGGAAGTGATGATCTGTCTTCTTGTGCACTGATGCTTGAATTGATCCGAATGTACTCCAAAAATCCACATCTCCTGAATCATGACGTCATTTTTCTTTTCAATGGAGCCGAAGAATCATCCCTTTTAGCTGCTCATGGATTCATTACACAACACTCCTGGAGACACGAAATTCGTGCATTCATCAATTTAGAAGCCAGTGGATCTGGTGGACGTGAACTCCTTTTCCAGGCAGGACCTGCAAACCAGTGGCTTCTGAACTCGTACCTAGAAGCCGCAGTTCACCCACATTGCAGTGTTATTGGACAAGAAGTAATCAAAGTACTCAGAATTAAATGAATTCATTATATCTTAAGGTTTTCCAATCAGGAGTCTACCCAGGGGACACAGACTTCAGAATCTTTAGAGATCATGGACGAGTTCCTGGATTAGATCTGGCATTTGTACAAAACGGATATTGGTGGCATACCGAATTCGATACATCTCAAAGAATTACACGTGGATCTCTACAAAGAGCCGGAGAAAACGTTTATGCAACATTGAATCATCTTCTCAAAAGTCCATACCTGGAGAAACCAGCTGAATATGCGGATAGAAAAACAGTATTCTTCGACTTCCTCGGTTAGTTCGCTTGATATTTTTGGTTCAAATCACTAATTTCAGGTTTGTTCGTGGTGATTTATCCCCTTACATTCGCTCACTTTATCAACTTGTCTGCAATCTTTATCATCTTTGGACTTATCTCTCATCGATTTTACACCAAAACTTTCCTAACATTTTTGGCTCTACGAGATTATATACTTATCATTGTCACAATGGCAATCGTACTGAAAGCAATGACTTTTATGTCATTATTCACTTACGGAGCGTTGAGATGGTACAGCAGGCATTGGCTTGCTTTAGTTGCATACGGCCTTCCGAGTGTTTGGGCTGGTTTATCTGTTCAAGGTCTTCTTTCCGTACGACTCGATCCAAAGATACGTGGAGATTATGGGTCAGCTTTGGAACTTGTTCATTTAACATTCGTTTCTGCCATTTTACTGGTCTTCACGTATTATGATGTGGCAAGTGGATTCCTATTTGCTCTCCTTCTGATTCCAGTCGTGAAATCTTTGGCAATACACTTTGGAGCATGGCCAAGTAAATGACAATAGAAGTATTTGAAGATATATTGCTTTTTTTTTCAGACTGTCCAACGCTCAACACAGTTCTTACTTTGCTGATTTCTCTTCCTGGATGTGCCATGGCAATATATACAACTGAAATGCTTCTTTCTATTTTTATTCCAATTATGGGGAGAAGTTCTTACAATCCGGAACCAGTTGTCTCTTTTTTTGTAGCTTTCTCTGCTGCTTGCATTGTTCTTTCTCTTGTATGATGCTGTTTTTCCTTATGGGGAATCTCATAGAGTATTTGCAGAGTGGTCTGGTAGCCAAAAGTAGGAACTCACGTCCACGAAACGAGGCAGGCTTCTTAGAGTTCATCTATAACCTTTTCGGGGTTCTTCTGGTTACATTGACTATTCTTTACGTGTTTGCGAGTTTTTGGCCTTCCCCATATCGATTTGATGAGATGTATCCAACTGCAAAACGAACTCAATTCTTCGTAAGTTCTTTAAGGCTCCAGAATTTCTTTATATTCTACATTTCCAGCATGTCAACCAAATGTTCTACGATCGAAATGGTCAACTGACGACTAATGAGACTCGATTCTATGCTATTTCCCATGATTATCGTGGAGCTGAAGACATTCCATTTGTGAAAAGCGATCCTGAATATACTACATTGCAATGCCATCATGAGAATAATCCGTGGTGCGAAGTTCCCTTCTTATTTCCAACTAGAAGTAGATTGAATGATAGAAATGTTCGAGTGAGAGTTGTAAATGAACGTTTGATGTTCAAACATCCCGTCAAGATATTGGGAATTTCAAAGAAGCATGGTGTAGATGTATCTGATGGAAAAGGAAATATTGAGTACAGTTTCTCTGTAATTGGTGAGTGAAATTTTTCTAATTTTCACAATATAATGTTTACTTAGGAACTGGTCAAATATCTGCCTATATCATTCCTGATTCCACCTGGTTGATCTCGAATACCTCTGTAACTAAACCGAAAGAGCCGCAAGAGAACATGTTCCTATATTTTACATGCTCAACTCCCAACAATATATGTGAATGGATGTTCAAAGTCACAATAAAGGTTTGTTTTTGAACGGACATACACGTAATATGAACCGTCGCATGTTTGCAGAAAACTAATCAAACTCCTTCTGATGATAAGCCGCTTCTCGTTGGAATATCTAGCCATTATCTTCATGGTCCAGAAATGCAATCAAAGTCAATAAAGAACATGATTGAAAAGATAAAGGAAAATCGTGTTCACACCCCTGAATGGACAGTTACTGCGAGCGCCTGGAATGTTGACCAAGTTTACAAGTATTTCTAACTGTTATCTGACAATATATTGTTTTCTCCATGCATGTATGTGTGCCGTCCTACGGTTTTGAAGTTTCACTTAACTTGAAATAGGCTGTTCAATAAATAGTTGTGATATTGGCTTTCAGTTCAATTCTCCAGCAATGTCAATAATGGTTACAGTAAGCCATGGAATATTTCCCGTCTCCTCGGGAACTTCATTAATATTTTAAAATCGCGGCGGGACGTTTTTGAAACTGCAGCGATTGCGCCTTTAAGCTGAGCCGCCAAATTATTTTTCAGAAAAATACCATCACTTTTCTGTGTGAACAAAAATTTTAATTCTGAAATTTTGCTCTATATTCGTATCAAGAATATTTTCTACTTTTCAATTCTGTTCATTTTCTAGCTCTTTGTTTTTTTTTCCCACGTGATATAAGGCGTCGAGACAGTTTTGAGTCTTCCAGTAAACGTTATTATGTTTTCACTCATGGGCTATGAAAAAAAAGATTGACTACATATTTCAAAACTTTTAGTTATGCCGCCAAAAAAGCAAAATAAGCAAAACAAGAAGCCAAATGACAAACTGCGACAACAACAAGAAGCTACTCGTAAAGCAAACCAAGATAAAGCAGATCACTCGTTCCTAGATGCTGAAATTCAGGTAAAGCGTTGAAAAATAGAAAAAAAATTCATGTAACTGTTTTCAGGCTCGAAAAAAAGCCGATGCTGAAAAGCAACAAAAGCATGATACGCTGATGGCTATTAGCTTACACGTTAAAGAAAACTATTTGCCTGAGTACGTCGCCATGCCGAAGGTTGAGTTGCATGCTCATCTGTCCGGTAGTCTTTCGTTGGGTACAATCGAAGACATTTGTATTTCCGACCAAGAAAGAACCAGAGAAATTTTTTCGAAGTACCGTCTGACAGCACCGACTGACCTAATGAGCGTGTTCAATGTTTTCACAGTCATTGAAGAAATCCTCGAAAAGAAAGAAGCGCTAGAAAAGGTAGGAACCGTCAAGGAAATAAAAAAATATATTTATATGTATTACAATTACAATGTGATACTTTCCATAGGCTACGTTTGCAATGATACGCGAGTATGCTGAGGAAGGTTGTGTGTATCTTGAAATCAGAACAGGCCCAAAAAACACTCCATACATGACAAAAGAAATATACCTTCGAACAGTCATCAGCAGTAGGTTTTTAGGTTCAAAACTCTTAATGTGACAACAATTTTCAGCTATCATTGAGGCTCGGCAAATGTACCCAAATATCAAAGTATTCCTCGTTGTGAGTTTCAACAGGGCTCTACCATATCACGAAGCGGTGCAACAGCTCAATCTTATCGGGCGCCTTCAACTAGGTTTGTTTCAGTAGTACATTGAAATTGACAAATACGAAAATTTCAAAATTTCAGAGTCAAATGTTATCGTTGGTGTCGAATTAGGTGGTAATCCGAAAACAAATGCTAAACATCTCGTTCCTATTTTCCAATTGGCTCGTCGGTTCTATGGTCTCGGAATCACTATTCATTTGGCGGAGGATCAGAACCAACTGGGAGATGTATTGGACTATTTGATGATCCTACCTGATCGAATTGGCCATGGAACATTCCTTCATACTAATCCCAAGTTTGTTGAACTGATGACCTACTACAAGATTCCTCTCGGTATGTTCTAATTCAATAAGCTCTATAAAACAATTTCTGTGTTACAAACATGTTTCATTCCAGAAATTTGCTTCGCTTCAAACGTATACACAAAGACGGTGCCTCAATTCGCAAAGTCTCACTTCGACTTCTGGCGAAAACTTGGGGTCCCATGTTCTATTTGCGTAAGTTGCGTTTTTGCTTCCGTTCCCGTGAATTGTATATTTCAGACCGACGATAAGGGTGTTATACCGGGAGCTCAACCTTCCGAAGAATATTACAGAGCGACATTGGCATTCAACTTAACTATGAAAGATTTGATTCAAATCAATATCGACGCTCTGAAAGCCTCGTTTGCTTATAAGTACAATGTCATAGATTTGTCACGTACTTGGCGCCAAATCGAAAACAACAAGATTGAAGTCAATTAAATTCCGTTCTCTTTTCTTGTCAGCATTATCTAGTCACTTGCTCGTTTCTCATACTTTGCTCGATCAGAAAACCTTCGAATGTGGCAGTTGACGCAGTGAACTTTTGCCGCGTGACTGCCATACTACAGTTTTTCGAGCGTTCTCTGATCGAGATTTCTATCTCTTCCCGATGCTTTTTTCTTTCCTTTCCCCCGAGTACTTTGGTCATAAAGATACGGTTGAACTGTCGTGAAATTGAGTGCACCTTCTTTTCACATTCTGCGTCATTACGTGAGTGTGTTCACACCAAATCGGGCGCGGCGCCATAAATATTTTCAGTGTATTTCTTGAATTTTTATGTTCTATGTGTTAGTTTCGATGTTTAAAATAAACTTATTTACTTTACAAATGGTGGAAAGCGATTCATGTTGGTTTTGAACGGCAAAATCATCACGATGATCAGGGATTCTTGATTTTACTCGTAGAATTCGGTGGATACTACTTCGCAAGTAATTGTTTTTTTTAGCTTTCTCTACAGTTCACATTTTGAGATGAAGAATTTAAAAAAAAAACCAATTTACTTTATTGGGATAAGCTTGCGTGGTCAATTTTTTTTCTTCCAAAGAGGGAAAAAACGGCAGCGCCAAATGCACGAGGCCACTCGTATAAATGTCTGAATCTCTTCGTTCATTCATTCCCACAACGTTCTCTGCTCACCACGTGCGTTGAAGTTGTGTGTTTTTTGATCGACGCTTAGAGTTGTTTCGGCGCCCCTCCCCTTCTCCCAAAGTTTTGTCCCATCTCTCAGTATTCGGCCACGTTGTTTTGCAGCAGTCAGTTGTCCCTCAACTGCCCTTGATTTCACTGATTTTTTGCTCTTCTCAAAAGGCACGTAGACTTTCAACTCTTCTTTCGTATAGGTCTAAGTCTCTTGTCGTGTGGAATCAATATTTATCAAGGAGTAGTTAATTCGTTTAGTTCAATTAGGTGATTCGAAAAGACTATTCTAACATCTAGTAGTCTGTTCTGCCATGATTGAAAATAATGGTGTTGAATGATTGATCAGTGTTTTCAATGCCTTTAGAGTGATGTCTGTCCGTATAGAACTGAAAGTTTTCTAGGTCAAATCTTTACAGTTTTTCGAAGCTGCGTTTGAAAAATTCTCGATGCTTTTTATTTTCCACAAAAAATCGAAATATTACAGTGATGTAGCATGCAAACAGCAAAGAACAAAACTGAAAGTATTTGTTTAACATAACACCTTTATCGTCAACTGTTTGTTCTTTCTTCTTATTGGTGATTTTGAGATACAATGATATGTAGATAACTTGGGCTTCAATTGTAGGAAATGATCAATGGTCGCATGAATAGAATGAATCTGTTCAAAAGTGTGGATTATCATGCTAATTTTTTGTTTTGCATTTGAATTGGTATTCCATTCCTACATTACAAAAAGCCGAATGCTCTCAAAGGCTGACTGGTAACCTAATTTTGTCGAGTGCTTTCTTGTTCTCCTTTTCGTCCATCCAGTATCTTAATACTTCTCCAATCAATATTCTCGAAGTGCGAAGCTACTCTGAAACCACAGTTCATTTCAATCTCATCAATCAGAGTTTACACGCCATATGTTTTGTAAAACTCGCCGGTTTACCCGCCCTTTTCTCAAACCAAGCAGTCCGTGTTTCATATATTTGTTTCATTCTTTTCCGTTTCGTGTTCAAAAAACTTCTCTGAGAACACTCAATAGATAGCGTCGTGATCATGCCACACCATTTTATCATCTTTTTTTTTCTCTCAATCGGTTGTTTATTTCATTCAATATTATTTTTCTCATTTTTCAGAATGCTTTCGAGACTCACTGTTCGTTCGTTCGGAACTTCAGCTATTTGCTCGAGAACGACATCGATTAGAGACAACAGAGAGGTCGCCTATCCAGTAGCTGGAAAATCGCCAAAAGTTGTTTCTCTGGCTGATGCTTGTCGTGAGATCAAAAGCGGAGACAATGTATTCGTTCACGGAATCGCTGCTACACCGACTCCGTTGCTTCAAAGTCTCTCAGAGCACGCTGTTGCCAACAACTTGAGCGGAGTCAAACTGCATCACTTGCACTTGGAAGGAGCCACTCCATGGACTGCTGAGGGAGTTAGAGGTGAGTTGAAAATTAGCTCTTTTATTAAGATGAGAGTTTGAATTATAAAACTAGTCTCGAATTTCAGATAGAATCCGATCCAATTCGCTCTTCACTGGACACAACCTTAGAGGTGCTGTCAACAACGGAATCGCTGATTTCAACTCGTGCTTTTTGTACGAAGTCCCACTTTTGTTCCGCAAAGGAGCCATCAAGCTCAATGCTTCTCTTATTCAAGTCTCTCCACCAGATGCTAATGGTTATTGCTCCTTGGGTACCTCTGTTGATACTGCTCGTGCCGCTGTTACCAACTGTCCATTGATCATCGGTAACAGTTTGATCAAGTTACAGTCCTCATTCTTGTATTTTAAGCTATGGTCAATAAGAACATGCCACGTACATTCGGAGATGGAGTTATCCACGTTTCCCACATTGACTATCTTGTCAATGAAGCTGATGGATTCGAACTTCACCAAAGAAACATTGGACCACAAAACGACCAGGAGAAGAAAATTGGAAAAATTATTGCTGAGAATTTAGTTGATAACGGAGCCACTCTTCAAATGGGTAAGACAAAATAAAAATGTTAACCAATTATAAAACAAACATATTCAGGTATTGGAGCAGTTCCAGATGCTGCTTTATCGGCTCTTGGAAACCACAAAGATCTCGGTATCCACACTGAAATGTTCTCCGACGGAGTTCTTGATTTAATTGAGAAGAATGCTATCACCAACTCCAAGAAGGCTATCCATCCTGGAAAGCTTGTTGTGTCATTCGTATATGGATCCACCAGATTGTACAACTACCTCAACGACAACCCACTCATCGAGTTCGGAGACGTCAACTGGGTTAACGATCCAGCTGTTGTTCGTAAGAACCCCAAAGTCACTGCTATCAACTCAGCTGTTGAAATCGATCTGACTGGACAAGTGGTGTCGGATTCAGTTGGAAAGCGTTTCTTGTCCGGATTTGGAGGACAAGTTGACTTCATTCGTGGAGCTGCTATTGGAGATGATGGACTCGGAAAGCCAATCATTGCTCTTCCATCTATTTCCAAGAAAGGACAAAGTAAGATCGTGCCAACAATTAACGAAGGAGCTGGAGTTGTTACATCTCGTGCCCATGTTCACTACGTTGTCACTGAATACGGAATTGCTCAACTCTGGGGCAAGAACATGCGTCAACGTGCCTACGAACTCATCAAGATTTCTCATCCAAGCCAGCGTGAATCACTTGAGAAGGCAGCTTTCGATCGTTTGAAGGTTATGCCATCGGCCGATTAAATACTTTATAAATTTTCTCTTTTCCTTCCGGGTTTGTACTTTTTCTCCGTTTTTTTTATTGTAGGATGTAATTTCGACTCAGCTCAATAATCTGTTTTCATTTGTTATTTTTTGTCAATTTCCTCTTAATTGCATGTATATTCATAAAAGCAATAAGTGTATGAATGGGTTTTTTCTAATATCAAAGTTGACATGATGAACCAGCAAACAAATTTCAGTTCGAAAACCTTACCAAGGTTGATAAGAAAAAGCAATAAAAACAAGACGATAAAAAGAGAAGACAACTCCGTAGTTCATTCGAGCATTACACCTGGATTTTCATATTGTTCTGTTTTAAGACGAACCTTCCAATTGGTTTTGATTTTTAGGAAATGTACTGATAGTAGAGAATTCCAAATAACTTTTTTTATAAAGAGTAACTTGTTAGAAGATGAACAAAGACATCTTCTTATTTTTTGGCTACATACGACTACAGTATAGCTTACTGAATTTGTTTCTCTCCGTTTCTTTTATTCGCCTTATCTCTCATTCTGACCTTTATGGAAGGTGATAAGAAAGCGATGAGATGATGAACTGAACACAGATATTGTCGTCTACCTGCGCGTAACGTCTTCAACAAGATGACTGTTCTTTCGAAACTTCAGTTGTTAGGACAAGCAATTCCACCGAAACAATATGCTCCTGGAATGGTTGGAATGCTTGCAGTTTTTGCTTTGGTTAAGTTATATAAACAGGATATCAGGTAAATACTCTTATCAATTCAATAATCGATTTCTGATTCAAACTACAAACTGATCAATTGATGACGATGTAAAATATATTCGAGATCATTTTATTTTTCGTAAAGGATATATGGATATACCTCTATTAGAATGGCATTCTTATTGCTAGAATTGGCTATCCAAAATTTCATATTTCAGAGGAACGAAACATTTGGTTGCAAAAACTAAAAAAGATGGTTCAAAAGGGCAGAAAGCCCACGTGGATGGAGTATTTCTGAGCAAATTGGCAAGAATTCTGAAAATTCTGGTTCCACGATTATTTTCAAAAGAAACATTTTATCTGGCACTGATTGCCATTTCATTGCTTTGCCGTACATATGCTGACGTCTACATGATCATCACTTCCACAAAAATTGAAGCGTAATTTTTTGATTCATTTTTCTTATTTATGAATATTCAAATTTCAGATCAATTATTGACCGTAATCCACTTCTCTTTGCTTTGGAAGCATTTAAATATGTTCTTAATCTGCCAGCGATTTCCGTAACAAATGCACTTTTGAAGTTTGGAATTGCAGAATTGAAACTTCGTTTCCGAGAGAGACTTTCTACTCATTTATACTCTCAATACTTGAAGTACGGTTAAACGAACGAAATTGAAATATATTTCAAAAATTTTCAGAGGTTTCACTTTCTATAAAATGTCAAACTTGGATACCAGAATCCAAAATGCAGATCAGCTTTTAACTCAAGATGTGGACAGATTCTGTGATGGTATCGTTGAATTATATTCTAATCTTTCAAAGGTGATTCAAATTCCAATTTTCACAAGATCTCGAATTTCAATGATTTCAGCCAATCCTTGACGTCTTCTTATATTTATTCCGTCTTGGAACATCTCTTGGATTCTCTTCTCCATCAATTCTATTCTCTTATCTTCTTTTTACTGGAGTTGGATTAACATATTTGAGAAGACCAGTAAGTCCATTTTTATATTATTTTCTATTTTTAAAATTTTCCAGATCGGAAGATTGACAGTAGAAGAGCAAGCTCTGGAAGGAGAATACAGATATGTAAACTCTCGATTAATAATGAACAGTGAAGAGATAGCATTCTATCAAGGAAATCAGAGTGAAAAGGAAACGATTATGACTACTTTTGCCAATCTTGTTCAACATCTCAGAAAGATTATACTATTCAGGTATTATTTCTAAAATTGCCCATTTTATATTTAAAAAAATTGACAGATTCTCCATTGGATTCGTTGATAATATCGTTGCAAAATACCTGGCTACTGTTGTCGGATGGTATGCAGTTGGTAGCTCATTCTTTGATAAACAACACAAACCATTCATCGGATTATCTCGAAATGAATTAATGCAAGAATATTATAACTCTGGAAGAATGATGTATAAAATGGCAGAAGCTCTTGGAAGACTGGCTCTTGCTGGAAGAGATATGACAAGGTTGAGTGGATTCACGAGCAGAGTTGATACTCTTTTGAATGTTTTGGATGATGTTAACAATGGAAATTATAAGAGAACGATGGTTGGAGAAAAGGATGAATCAAATGCACTTCTGAAGACTGATATGGTTGCTGGATCAGGAAACTTACTTGTTCGGGATAATGTTATCCGATTTGAAAATGTTCCATTAGTCACTCCAAATGGAGATGTCCTCATTGAAACACTCAATTTTGAAGTTCCATCTGGAAGAAATGTGTTAGTTTGTGGACCAAATGGATGTGGAAAGAGTTCATTATTCCGTGTTCTTGGAGAACTTTGGCCACTTTTCGGTGGAACATTGACAAAGCCTGCAAAGGGAAAACTATTCTACGTACCACAGAGACCATACATGACACTTGGAACTCTCAGAGATCAAATAATATATCCAGATAGACCATTGGATATGATCAGAAGAGGAATAAACGACTCAGATTTGGAACAAATGCTTGAGAATGTTCAATTGACACATATTCTTGAAAGAGAAGGTGGTTGGTCAGCAGTTCAAGATTGGATGGATGTGTTATCTGGAGGAGAAAAACAGAGAATTGCGGTAACTAAATTTCAAGAAAAAGCAATTCGAATTAACTTTTTCAGATGGCTCGTCTCTTCTATCATAAACCACAATTTGCAATTTTGGACGAGTGTACATCTGCAGTTAGTGTTGATGTGGAAGGTAATAAAGAAAACTGAAAAAAAAACGAATCAGTTTCAAATTGGACTTTGGAAATGGTTCGATAAGATAGTAGTCCTTAAATTCTCTAAAAAAAGTTATGAGATTTTTTGCTTTCGATAATGGTGGAGAAAATTTTGGTGATAGAGCTCAAAAGTCTATATGAAAAAAACCTAGTCATAAAAGATTAGAACATTGTAGCTTGATAAAAGATACCAGTCCATATATACCATTTTTCAGGTGCAATGTATCGTTTATGCCGTGAAATGAATATTACATTGTTCACAGTTTCTCATCGAAAAAGTCTATGGAAATATCATGAATATTCTCTTTACATGGATGGACGTGGATCTTATCGTTTTGAACAAATTGATGATCAGTCTGATCAATTTGGATCATAATTCATAATCTTTTCAATTTTCTTAAATCTTTATCGTTTTTATCCGAACAGGTCAAATTGAATAAATTTTACTTAGAAAAAAAGGGTTTGTAAATCATGTTCGATGATGCGAAATGTGGAGTATCCGGTCCGAGCAGCAGACAATCTTTTTCGGATCCTTATCAAAACGGAATTCAATTCTTTCTCCCTCCTCTTTTTCTTCTTTTTCTTCTTCTTCAATCACGGAATAAGCCTCTTTACATAAGGCGGTAGTTGTTATCAGTTATCAACTCTTCGCACACTTTTGATGCCTCAATCAACACTCAATTCCTTTTTGATTTATCGCTCGAAACAATGGACAAAGTTGTCTTTTTATTTTCATTACCTCTTTTTTCATTCCTTTTGTTTCATTTCTGTTCGAATTTTACAGAACAACTTGTGGAAAAAAGGATGGCAGTGCTATCCAAGTTACAGCTTCTTAATTCAACGTTAACCTACAAAAATTGGTCCCCAGCTTTTTTTGGAATTTTCGGATGCATTACTATTGCCAAAATATATTCTTCGAGCTTCAGGTAATAGTATTTTGAAATTTGATATATCAGAAAAAAACATGATTTTTTCTGAGTATCTGAACGTTTCATTTCTGTAGTTTAGAAGTTTGAGAAAGTCGGTGACCTTCCATGAAATTCTTCGTCCTAGTTTTTCAAGTTTTTAGCTAAAAATGAGAAGTATGACGAGAAGAAGTATCGTAGCAGCTTCAAATCGTTCATTTCAAGCTGACAAGTTTTCACTTAACTCTTTCATAAACTAAAAATCGAGACGAGACTATCAGTGAGGTCTCTGATAATTCCTAAAGTATCAAACATCTTTCAAATACTTCCAGTTTAATAATAAGTCTGATGACATCTTAATGATTTCACATGATTTACGATTAAAAAACAATAAATACATTAATACTAAACTTACTCCTTTTCTATACTTTTCTATATTTATACTAATCTCATTTTTTTCTACAGAAATGAAGGAAAGGGACTTTCATTGTCGGAAACAGTTGGATCTGGAAATGCCAAAAAAGCAAAAGCTTCTCTCAATCCTGAATTCTTTGCAAAGTTGAAGAAACTTTTGAAAATTTTGATTCCGGGAGCATTTTCCACAGAAGTATTCTACATGATTGTCATCGGATTCGTTCTTCTTGCTCGTACCATTGCTGATGTTTACATGATCACAAATGCTACAAGTGTTGAAGCGTTAGTTTCTTCTTCTGAACATTCATCAACATTTTCTGGATTTCAGATCAATTATTGATAGAAGTCCGATGCTGTTCGCCATGTCAGTGTTCAAATATTTCTTGAATCTGCCAGCCATTTCTCTTATCAATGCTCTTCTTAAAGTTAGTTTTATTTTATCATCTACCTATTTTTTAAGAGAATTAAAAGTACAAACCAACGCCTTCTCATATAATTTTAATTCTATTTTCAGTTTTCATTATCAGAATTGAAACTGCGGTTCAGAGAGAATCTCACTAAACATCTTTATGGAAAATATCTGGGGTATGTGAACAATAAAATGAGACACATTTAAAATTGGACCAATTTACAGAGGATTCACATATTATCAAATCTCCAATCTTGACAACAGAATCCAAAATCCAGATCAACTTTTGACTCAAGACGTTGAGAAATTCTGTGATGGAATTGTTGAATTATATTCGAATCTTTCCAAACCAATTCTTGACGTCTTCTTGTACGTCTTCAAATTAGGACGTGCACTTGGATGGGAAGGACCAGGACTTCTTTTCGGTTATTTGATGGCTTCAATGGTTGTTTTGACAAAACTCAGAAGACCGGTAGGTTTAGCTTATACAAGTTTAGCTAATTCAGAAACATTTTTGTAGATTGCTAAACTGACAGTTCAAGAGCAAGTTTTGGAGGGAGAATATAGATATGTGAACTCTCGATTAATAATGAACAGTGAAGAAATTGCATTCTATCAAGGAAATAAACCAGAGAAACTTGCATTGATGGGTTCATTCAATAACTTAGTTTATCACTTGAGAAAGACTATCATGTTCAGGTAAATTCTATTAAAAATCGCTAAATATTCCATTTTTTTTCAGATTTACTCTTGGATTTGTTGATAATATCATTGGAAAATACATCACCAACATTGTTGGGTGGATGGCTTGTGCTAAGACTTTCTTCGATGTCAATAATCAAAAATTCAATGAAATGGATAGAAATGAATTAATGCAAGAACTGTATAACAATGGAAGAATGATGTTGAAATTGTCTGAAGCTCTTGGAAGACTGGCTCTTGCTGGAAGAGATATGACACGATTGAGTGGATTCACGACAAGAGTAGATACATTGATGAAGGTGTTAGATGATATGAAGGCTGGAAGATTTGAGAAGGCTCAAGTGGCTGATGAGAATGGAGAAGAACATCAGAAATTGACACTGAAGGCTGGAAATGGAAAGTTGGTAGCTCAAGATAACATTATCAAGTTTGAAGATGTCCCATTGGTCACTCCAAATGGAGATGTTCTCATTGAAAGTCTTAGTTTTGAAGTTCCATCTGGAAGAAATGTATTAGTTTGTGGACCAAATGGATGTGGAAAGAGTTCATTATTCCGAACACTTGGAGAGTTGTGGCCTGTATTTGGTGGAACTTTGACAAAGCCCGCAAAAGGAAAACTATTCTACGTGCCACAGAGACCATACATGACACTTGGAACTCTTAGAGATCAAGTAATATATCCTGACACTGCATTCGATATGAAAATGAAGGGATTGAATGATAAAGACTTGGAACAAATGCTTGAGAATGTTCAATTGACACATATTCTTGAAAGAGAAGGTGGTTGGTCAGCAGTTCAAGATTGGATGGATGTTTTATCTGGAGGAGAAAAACAGAGAATTGCGGTAACTAAATTTCAAGAAAAATCCATTTGAATTAACATTTTTCAGATGGCTCGTCTCTTCTATCATAAACCACAATTTGCAATTTTGGACGAGTGTACATCTGCAGTTAGTGTTGATGTGGAAGGTAATTTATGTTTTCGACACGAAATACTACAATGTATTATACTCTTGCATGGAAAAACAGAGTTGTATTACGGAAAATGTGTTTGTTAGAATCTGCCCTCTAATAGAAATTGTTACGATCAGACACAACTTTTTGAGTTCTTTTTTTTTCTTGGATTGATTATAATGACGGAAACTGATAAAACTGATAGGGGTTTACTGTAGTCTAACCGATTAAATTTGTCATTTTTCAGGTGCAATGTATCGTTTATGCCGTGAAATGAACATTACATTGTTCACAGTTTCTCATCGAAAAAGTCTATGGAAGTATCATGAATATTCTCTTTACATGGATGGACGTGGATCTTATCGTTTTGAACAAATTGATGATCAGTCTGATCAGTTTGGATCATAAAAATATTTCTTTGTTATTATAGTAATTAATTATACTGCAGAAGGATTGCATGTAAATAAAGGTTCTCTCTATCATTTCTTTTTTATTAACTCCTCGCAAAACAAACACTTTTTCTTGTTCGAGACATAGTTGATTTTCAAAGATCGAACAGCCAAGAAAATAATAGTGTGCTAAACGAAGAGACATGTCTCTCTTACCACTTTCTCCGCTCAAACATCATTCCCTACTTATTGATTCTTTCCGAATGAATCTTTCTTTTGGACATTTTTCATTCTTTTTTCAACTTTCTTCCGAGAAACTTCCAAATATGTATAGTTTGTTCCAATTATCTTTGTTAATTTCCACGCCTCGTAACATCGGAGTATCGTTGTTTCTTTCTTTTCCACGTTGAAATGTTTCAGTCCGTGCTCTCCTCCTCTTCCATCCGTTTGTCACCTCATTCCATGCAGCAAGTCATGACGTTTTTCTATTATTTCGCTTATGGAAGTAATCTTCTCGGTGATAGAATCAGATATAAGGTTTGTTTTAAATACAACTTTTAATGATAATCTTTACAAATTTCAGCAAAAAGGTGCAGTATACGATTGTAATGGAAAACTGGATAACTTTCGATTGGAGTTTGCCAATTATTCCCAGAGATGGCAGGGAGCATTAGCCACGGTGATGGAGGAAAACGGAAAAGAGGTTATTGAAGAGTTGGAGAGCATTGAAAGTGAATAAAAGTAATTTTTATAGGTGTGGGGATGTGTTTGGAAAATGCCAAATGAGTATTCGGAGTCATTGGATGAACAAGAGAAAGGATATCATCGATTGATGGGTAAGATTTTGATTTCATAAAGTAAACAAGTTTTAGTTTTGTGAAAAACTGGATATTCTCTATTCAATTAAACTACAAAAAAGAAATTCGATAATCTGAAATCTTTCGTATAACTCAATACAAATTCCAGTTCCTGTTCAAACTCCACACGGAATCATCATCTGCCGAACATATCAATATTCTGATCTTGAAGCTGATCCTATGCCTCCATCTCCACACTACAAACTTGTCATTGTGGAAGGTTTGTTCTCTTTTTCTATTTCCTTTAATCAACAAAATAAAAATCTTTTAGGAGCAAAGGAGCATAAACTTCCAGAGTACTACATTCAAAAACTTGATTCTATCAAAGATAATGGATTCAAAGGATCCGTTGATGTGGATATTCCACTTCTAGCCAAATTGAATGCCAAGTCAGACTTGTAAAATGATCTCAACCATGTTTTATTCATGTTTTTAGGTCGAATTTAATTTATTATTTCATATTGAAACCTGTGATAATTAGTATTTATTTTCTGTGAAAATCTAAGTCAAATGAATAATTTTTGCAAAAAAAACTTCCGTTTTCTTTTACAGACAATCAAATCAATTCACCTCAATTTGTCAAATTTAAGGCCCTTTGGTGATGTTATTTCAATTTCACACATTTCTTCAATTTATTGTCTATTCTCTCCAATGTTTTTCTTACAATTCATTGCCTAATTGGACCGAAGAACGTCAAAAAATAAGACAGAAAAAGGCGACGACAAACAAGTTTCTTAAAAATGTTTTAACTTTTTTCACTTTATCAAATAGTGGCTTTAATTCAATTGAAAATCTTTGCACTTTACTGCGTTTTATTCATGAAATCGGTTACATTTTGTGTAGTTTCAGAGGAGAGATTACTACAGTTTTTCTAAATATTCCAGATGACGTGCTCTTTTTTCATACGAAGAATTCAGACAGTTTTTATATTTCAATTTTTATTTCTCGTCTGTAGAGTCTTGTAAAAATCGTCTCAGATACTAAATCTCAGACAAAAAGTAGTAAAGTTTATGGCGTTTCCATGTGGATTTAGTTTCACTCTACTCCAAGAGTTTTCCGATTCATTTCAAACGTTTTCAGTCAACTTTTCCCTTCCATTTCCTCCTTTTTCACGTTATCAGAGTGTCAGAAGACCAAGATACAAGAACAATAAACGGAAATTTATGTGAATTGATTTTCAATTAATTGAATTTAGGTAGCAAACAGTTTTGCAGGCAAAAGAACCAATAAGTTAGAAGACCGTTTGAATGCCAAAATACTGTTTTATCAGTTTGTTTTTCTATTTCTTCTAATCTTTTGTTTTTCCTTTTTTGATAGAAATAGAACAGAAAAAGTATTGAAATGATAAGTTGTTGCATGCATTATGGTTTTTGCCTTGAATTTATTATAATAATAAGTCAATGATTGGGAGAATCTGGATTCCATAAGAACGAGAAGGTTTTGAGATTTAAAATTTGTAAATAAATTAAAATAGTCATTCAGAGACCCTCTCGTATGTTTAGGAAGGATTCAAGATTAAGAAGCCCTCTCAGGGATGCTCTTCTATTAGGGGTGTTTCAATTTTTCCTTCTCTATTGAAATTGTCCATACTTCTAGAACTTCAGATGTTCCTCTCAGAGTAAACTTTGACCCATAGATACAGATGATTCATAAAAAACAACAACAATCTTCCAATACAGTGGAATCCCTTCTAATCAGTGTCACGTTGAGAAGTTCATTACAATAAACAATACTCAAAGATCATCTCAAATGAATTCTTTCTATTTCTATCGGCCAAACCCTGGGTAATCATTTAATTTAAAATGTTCTCAGAACTGTCTTGTTTGTCGTTTTTTTTCTCAATTCGGAATGTCTATGTCCTTCTTCTCTAATCAAATCAGGAAGGTCCTCAATAAACTCCTCCTTTTAATCGTATCTTCATTAGACCACCGTCAGAGAACATTTTGAACATTCTTCCATCTTCAAATCTACTGTTTTTTTGATTTTCAGTCAAATGGAACATCATCGACGATATTCAATTTCTGAAGGGCTTCAGCATGGAGTTCGAAGAATTTCTGAAGGATTTCTACAGATGACAAATGCAGATGTAAGAAAATAGAGATTTTGGAAACTTAATTTGAACTGAAAACTGATAAGTCAAGTAGTTTAAAAGAAAATAAAGTTATGGTAACTACCGTAACCCGGATCTAAAAAGTGAAAAGTCCTGTCGATACTGTATTTAATCTTATAAAGAAACCTTATGAGAATTCTGTACCAAAAAGTTGCATTTCGAATTTTGATTTTTATGCTTGATTAAAAAAGGGTTGGCTCTCTCAATGTCAGCTGTCAATTACCTGAGATTGCAGGTGTCTCGACTGGCAATCAAAAAGAAAAGGGAATATGGACTGATTTCATTCCCATAAAAACTTACAAATTCATCGAAAAGCTATTTCAGCGGATGTTGGATCTCCATGACATTGGAATGCACAATGTGCAATCAGAATATCAATTAGTTTCAAAATGGGATGAAGCACAGGAAGCATTGGGACCACAAAGAAAGAAATCATTTGTTGAAAGAAAAGAAAAGATTTCGTGAGTTTGTTGTTCTTTATCTTTGCGTTATCATCCCGAGAAGCATATGAAAACAGGTTTTTGAATGAAAAGAAGTCAGAATAAACATTAGAAATTCTTTAAAATACATCATCTTTTTTCATCAACAATAGTTTTTGAATGCATCTGATTTGCATAGTGACATCATTAGGCCATCATGCAACTGAAATCTCTATTTTTCCAACTGAAACAGGATGAAATGTCCTTTGAAGAAGATCAAATTGGGTGAGAAGATCATTGAAAACCTGTTGAAATAAAAGAGAATTTATGTTTTTGAGGTCTTAAAAAAGTACAATATAATGATTTATTAATATGTACTTCTGAGTTCTTTTCCTATTCTGATCTACTCACATCACACTTTCTTTTGGAAGACTAAAGATACAAAATAAAATTAAACGACCTTCTAAGAGAAGACTAGACCTCCCACTTTAATAAACTATTATCTCTAATAAGAAAAGACTGGTCAACTAATCATTTAACGCTTCAATAGTTCCCTCCTTTTCACAAGCTTTTCGAATCTATTTCATTTTATATTTATCTTCTAAAAATGACTGTTTTATTCCCTCCTTCTGAAAGTTCAATTGATCTCGAACACTACAAAGAAGCTATTAGGTAAACTTTTGATTGCAAAAGTTATTTAGGTACTGTTTATATAAAAAAATATTTATGAGTGTTTCAGTTCCAAATTCGCATTAATAAATTTGATGAAAGGAATGCTTGGAGCAGGATGTTTCTCTGTTCCACTTGCATTTAAACAATCTGGTTATACGGTAAGTTTTCATTCCGATTCAATTTCATATCAGTTTTCAATTTCTAGGCTGGTCTCGTAATCATTTTAATTCTTGGATTTCTTTCTGCATTATGTATGATAAAGCTTGTGAAGTGTGCTGGATACTTATCAAAAATGTAAGTTTGAGACGATTCAAATTTCTCAAACCCAATCCTTTTTTTCAGAAATCAATCAGCTCCACTTGATTATGGAAATATGGCTTACAAAGCCACTCAAGCAAGTTATACACCTATCAGGAAGTTAGCTCCTATTTCGAGAGCATTAGTCAATTCATCTTTATGCGTATTACAACTTGGAATTTGTTGTTGTTTCTACATTTTTGTAGTTTATCATTTGCATGAGGTACTAAAAGTTCAAAACAAACTAAAACCTAACAACTTCATTTTCAGCTTCTTGAATTCTTCGTTCATGATGTTCCAAGTCGTGCAACGCTGTTTCCATTAGTCCTCCCAGCTTTTATTCTTCTTGTTTCCCTCTCTTCAATGCGTGCTTTATCATTCGTTTCTCTCGGTGGAAACTTCCTCATGTTGATCGCTTTAGCCGTTATCATGTTTGTAAGTAAAGAAATGCTTGCACACTTTTCAATATAAAAATTCCAGCAACTTCTGACGACAGAGCACAAAAAACTGTCTGAACTTCCTGCAGTCACTGATCTTAGTGGTGTTGTGAGTGCTGCTGGAGCAATTCTTTATGCCTTGGAAGGTCAAGCAATGGTACTTCCATTGGAGAATCGAATGAAAAAACCAGAAGATATGAAGGGTTAGTATAAATGAAAATTTTACAACACAAGGAAGTAACTGATAGGTTTATCAAAAACTGATATGATTGATAACGACAAACTGTTTGTTCTGAGGCTAGATAGTCATCTTAAAGCAAAAAAGAAATGAAGTGTCACTTCTGATCCAACCAACAAATGAAACCCCTTATTATTCGGGAGGTGTCAATCTTCAATTCGTTTTCTTTTTCCTTGAAAAATAGATGCTCCAATCCAATTCGAGTTCATTAAAAACCTCATTTAAATGGGTTGAAATAAGAAAATCGTACATGTCATTCGACCCCCCTTTTTCTTTTTTGTATTTAATGAGTAAACCACCCATCAATGACGTCTACAAAAAGATCCGGGAAAGAAAATGGAAGAATGACTTGTGGCACCTCATTCGTCAGACCATTCAAATGGGTAACAATCTCCCTTTTTCGCTTTGTATTAGGCTTCTTCTTTTTCGATCCTTTTTCTCGTCTTCTTCTGTCTTAGAAAATGGGTGATGGATTGAGCAGTTTCCGAAAAAGAGAACGAATGGAATTTATTTTATTAGAATCAAAGAGATTTATTCCGATAGAAAAAGACAAAGCAAAGCATAGCATTTTGAGAAGGAGAGATCAATTTTATGAAAATGTCAGAGATGGAAAAAAAAGAGACGGTGAAGAAATAAGTCCGTTTTGAGATTAAGATGTTGAGTATCTAAAAAAAGAGGCAAGCGATAGAAATTGCAATTGAAGTTAGGGAGACGTGGAAGTTTAGAAAGAAGGTGTATTCTCATCTCCTTCTGGCTCCTCGAGATCTGGTGGAGGCATGTCTTCATCGACAGTGACGACGTCTATCTCAATATCATCTTCTTCCTCATCACCTGCAAATCATAGGTCTTTCTTCCAATTCAATCTAGGAAAGTCAGACCTAGGACTTACCGTCATTATTATTTTCACCACCTCCTTCCAAATGTTGCTGAATACGTTGATCCAAAAGAGCCTCTTGTTGACCAATAGCAACTTGGTATTGATGAACAGTTTGAAGAAGACGTTGTTGCTCTCTGGCAGCTTCAGCAATTGAAAGAATTAGTTGAAGCTCGATTCCAGCATCATTGACCTCTACACGAATTGGTTCTTCTGGTTCGAGAACGGGCATCTCGTCTTCGTCGTCTTCGTGATTATCAGTACTCTCAACGACTTCAGCAACTGGAGGAGGGCTTGTTGAGCGACACATGTTCGTAGTCCAAAGCGTGAAAAAGAGGGAGAAAAAAGAAGATTTGTAGCTCTATGTGAGCTCTTGGAGCAAGAAATGACTGGGTGTCGTTCTTTTTTCGAATGAAAGCACCGCCCATTTTCTGAAGGCGTCGCTTGTTGAATTGGATGATGAGTAGTGAGAATAAATTGGAATAGTACAAAATAAAATGGGGGAAAAATACATTAAGAACTACACGAAATGACTATACGATATCTATTTCAGGACCGTTCGGAGTGCTTAGTGTGGGCGTTGGAATGGTTGTCGTCATTTATTCTTTCGCTGGATTTTTTGGATTTCTGGCATACGGTGATGATGTTCAAGACTCAATTACGCTGAATTTACCGAATGATCAGTGAGGGAGAAAAGTACAAAAGTATAAATATAAAAACCATGAGTTTCAGTTTGGGAATATTTGTGAAAGCAGTTCTTCTCTTCGTCGTCTATTCTGGATTCTTAATTCAAATATTTCCAATTGTTGCAATGATTTGGCCAGCAATCAAAAAAAGACTCAGAAATTCATGTGGAGTATCAACAACAACAAAAAGGATTGTGCATTTTGCATTCCGATATTCAATTGTTGTGGTCGTCTGTAAGTATTTCCTGCACTTCTAATAGAGGTAAACTAAAGTCAAATCTTATTTCAGTCTTACTCTCATATGCAATTCCACGTCTTTCTGATATGGTTCCGCTAGTTGGAGTAACAGCTGGAATGCTTCTTGCTCTTGTATTCCCATCACTTTTCCATCTTCTCATCTTTCTTCCACAATTTGAATGTCGTATTGGTTTCCTATTAGACATTTTCCTTGACATTGTCTGTATCGTCATTGGAATGTTCTTCGTCATCTATGGTTTCATCACCAACGTCCAGCATCTGATGCATTGAACTCTCTATCGGGTTGTTTCCTTCTCTCTTTAGACTTTCTTTTCTTTTTTAATAAAGTCCAGAACAATTCTTTTTTCTCTCTCTCTTCTGTTCATATTGAAAATATTTAATAAATGTATAAATGTAGGCGGTAGGCGTTGTGTTTAGATGGAACATCTGTCATATATAAAGAGGACAAAGGAGAAGTAAAAACCATCATTTCGAGATGCTTTTCAAATTTTCTCTTCTTTTTTCTCTTCTGGCGCTCGTCGCTTCGAGAACTCATCTTACTGATTGTCTCGATGAGAACAAGTACTGTGTTGGACTTCCAAGAGGATGCATCGGAACTGATTGTTATGTGGCCTTCAGCTCAATTGTAAGTTTTTTTTTTAACTGGTTCCTAGCTTTTATCTATCTAAAATTCCCATTATCCAAAGAGCATTTTATACTAGACATAGATAGGCTTTTCATTTTACTTTCCTGCATCTTGTACTATAGTTACTTTTAACCTTACATCACGAAAATAAACCTTAAATATTTGCAGTCCAACGGAACCCACACTGAAATCGAAATCTTCGGAAATGATATTCTCGACAAGACTTGGCTTGCCATCGCCTATTCAGCTGACAAGTTGATGAAGGATGACTTCGTTGTTTTCTGTATTCGTGATGACAACAGCCCCAATCAAAAAGACATGAAACAGATGGCTGGACTCGCCTACAACACTGATCATAACAATCAAATGATTGGAACAATCGCCAATATGACGAGACTGAGAAACGATAAGCACGGATTGAACTTGCAAATCTCCGAATATGACAAGGACGAAAAGACCCTCTACTGCAAGATGACGTAAGTTCAATTTCCGAATTCACTGGTATGAGGTAGAAATATAATATTTTCAGTCACGCCGTCACTCCAATCATCAGTCACTTCAACATGACGAAGGTCGAGATTCTGATGTCGAAGGGAGTTTGGATTCGTGACAGATTTTCTTACCACGGAAAGACTCGCAACAACGTCGGAATTGTCGATCTTTCTGGAGAGAAAAGTGAGTTTGGAACCTAGCCTAAAGTAAATTAACCCTCTCTAGAAACTAAATAGTTGAACTTATGATAAGAATCTAGACTTCAGAAAAATGGCACAAGATTTATTCTTTTCAATTTCAGAGAAGATGAAGAAATCCGCTGCTGGATCAATGGCTCTGCTCTCTTCTGCCGTCGCCTTCATCGTGGCCAAAGCCTTCTTCTAAACATCATTTCGAGTTTAGTTTGTTCCGTAAATAAATTGTTTTTTGAAGAAAGTTCTCGAATTCTGAATCTACACGACGTCTCCAATAGCAACACTTGTTCCCTTTTGTCTAGCTTCTCTTTGTCTCTTACTGAAAGGTCCACCGATAAAAGATTCATCTCTTTTCTCGGCTTCTCCTTCTCTTTTTATATTTCTCTCTCTTTGCAAAACGAAGAGTTTAGTGTAAAATAAAACATTTCACAACTGTTTTCTCCTTCTTCTTCTTCTGCCACGTCACTCCACCATTGAATTCTCGAAACGACTCGATTGATATTCAATTGAATGATTCATAATATCATTTATGATTGGTGGTATTGAACAGTCGATACACAGAAAAAATAGGGAACAGAAATGACGACAAGTATCAATTCTGTTGTAACCGTCTTTCAAAATGTATTCACTAATCATGGAAGTACTCTTCTTAATGGAATTCTTATTGCAACAACTGTTGGAGGCCAATCTGTGAGTTTTACATTTTTCCCTTTTGAGTGAATGGGTAAGGAAGCAAAGAAAAAAAGCGGGTAAGAATTAGGAAATTCAGTTGTGCCTTGTTGGTTATTGACTTTTCCCACAAAAGGAAAACACGACAAAAAACGGGTGGAATCGGAAATCGTTCGTTTTTTTCAAATGTCTTACTAGTATCCAGTAGTATCCAACTTCTCCACAAATCATTTCCATTTTTCACAGAATATCCAAACTATTAATTCTTTAGCTCGTTCGAAAACTCACATTCTCATGTCCATGTGCTTATCCATTGAATATGTACCATTCTCTCGTATTCATGTTTGGCCCAACTGCAGCACTTCTTCTTATTGGAATCACAGTAAACTCTACCACGTGGAAACTGGCTCATGGATTCTTTTTCAGGTTTGGGAATCATTTCCATATCTATAAACCATAATGAATACTACAGAGTTCGTGACACAAGACATAGTTGGAAGACGACGTGTGTCTCATGGATTGAAGTTATCCTTCAGTCTAGTATTGCTCCAATCGCATGGTTATTTGTAGTGTTTCTAGACGGAGGATACTATAGATGCTATCGTTCTCACGAGTTTTGTCTTATGGCTGATGCGATTTTATGCAAAAATGAAACTATTTGGAATAGTTATGCCACATCCCCTTCATTCAATCGAATAAGTGATAATGGCAAGGTATTAGACAAACATTGATTTGCCTGAAAACCAGATAAATTACAGTATTGTCCTCCATGTATTTGTGTTCCAAACCCAACTGATGCCTCTTATCTTGAAGCAGAATCTCAGATTTATGCATGGGCTCTTCTGATTGTGACCGGAGTTGGAGCTTTTTTGGGTATTCATGTATCCGGATTATAAATACTCAATTCAACACAATTTCAGTAATCACGTGTCATCGAATGTGCGACAAATACACTCTTGTGCAACGGCAATACGTGGAAACATACAAAAATGTAGAGACTCAAAAATTCGACGCAGTCGCCAAAGTAAATTTCTTTTCCTATTGCTTTATGTTTGTGTTGTGTTGATGCTTTTTCACTGTCCTATGTAGTCCAATGGGTGTTTGAAACATGAGTTAGCAACTAAATTGAGCATTTTATCACAGGAACACGCATCCCAACTGGCAGAACACAATGCAAGAGCATTCTTTGGACAAAAGGATTGGACGAAGAGGGATTGGGATTGGGTCTCAGGTAATTTATGCCGTTGTAATAGAGGTTTTATCATTAAGCTTTCCACCTACTTTCCCTTTATTACCAATATTTAAATATAGGAATTCCGGAAGTCAACAATCCATTATTCGCTCGTCTCCGGTTGATTGCTGCTGAAAAGACTCAACAGACAATGTACACTCCATTACAACTTTGGAATGACAATAAGGGATACCGTATCCCTCAACCAGACCTTCAACTGACACAGATTACTGTGGATGAAACGAAAGAAGATTGATAATTGCACGGGTATCTTGATTCTCTTTTCTCTCTTTTTTTTTGTGGATCTAACTTCATCACGGATTACTATTTCAAGGTTATATTCTCTTCATCTTGCCTCATTCTTTTACATAATAAATCGGAAGTCATAAATTATTTTTAAAAAGTGAAAAAAGTTCAAATCTGAACCTTTTCTTGACCGTTTTATTCATAAGTTTCACTTTAATTACCTTTAATTATAAACTGTCGATTTTGTTCCATTTCCTTTCGATTTTCTTGACTATTAACGGACGGGAAAAAAGAATATTAATGGAGCGTTCCAAATTGAATCTCTCTATTTGTTTTTTTTGGTTTTAATCATTTGCCGACAACTGGTAGTCATTTTTGGAAATCGAAAGCTATGATGAGCTTTTTTGGAGATTGGTTTATGTCTGGTTTTGTATGGAGGTTTTATATGTTTATTTGATGATCATAACTGGTTTATTTAATAGGTACCTGTGAAAAAATAAAAATAATAAATTGATGGTTGGAACAGTAATGTAAGATGATTTCAATGAACAACAAATAAAGCTTTATTGACAACATTTTCATTTTCAAAAAAAGAACACTTTTTGAAGCATCCTCTCATCAGAGAACTTGCAATTCAACTTATGAATTAGCTACCATCGTCATCGTGCCAATGGGATTAAACCTTTATTCGATCTACTCCACAATAACACGAGTTTCCGACAGGATGATCCGTTAGCTGACAGTGCATGACGAACCAAATGATAGATCATTACGTAGAGGAGACGCAGAGAAACGGAAGGCATGCTCTGATTACTGTCATTAGTTTTAGGGAAGGACGGATTGACATGTTGCGTGTTTCAACGGAAACGATGATTTCGGGATTATAATTCAATGAATAACGGGCTTTGAATGAAGTGCGGAACGGATCGGAAGAGAGGATGAACATGCGGATTCAAGAGATTTATGAAGTTTTTCAAGTTAGAAAGTTTCAAAACCTTTAAAGTTTGTAATGATTTATTCTATGATTCTGTCTCACGGTGGTCCCTGATTCTTATTCATCGAATGAGAAGCCCCTCTTGTATTTTCAAATGACTCACAGAGCATCTAAACTTCGGTAGCTATTTTTTAGGTCGGCTAACTTCAAAAACCACCGGCTTCTGTTCTATTCATTGATTACTCATTTCCGTCATTAAGCATCCCTTCACTTAATGAATTCATTTACTCTGCGTCTCACTCCAGTCAACACTATTTCGTCTCTTTTCAGCTCAAAAGGTCATGAGTTGAACAGAGGTGTCATAAGAATAACAATAGAAGTGCTTCCTCCTCCCTCTCATGCTTATTTCTACCGCATCTTCCGGTACTACTCATCTCCCTTTTTTCCGTTTTTCATGCATATTTTTTACAACTCTTGCAGGTGTTTTACTATCCCCCATTGTAATCATAAAATCTCACATATGGACGAAGTTTAGATTATAACCAGAGAGAGGGGAAAGGATGTACTCAATTAGTGAAATGAGGAACCATGAGAAATCGGAGACATTTGTCAATTTATATGCAAAACACTAAACTGTGAATTTGTTTATTGTCTTCTCTTCCGAGCTATTCCAATTTCCGGATCTTCTTTTAGTTTTCATTTTAATATTTACAAAATCTTCAAAATTCCCCTAAATCTACTTTTCTTCATTTAGTCGTTTTCTGAATTATATTTCTATTTCTTCTCCAGTTAGCACTGCCTGGTACCGTTAAATTTTTCTGAGAAAGAAAAAGAGTTTTTGAGTAAAAGGAGCCTGAATACACCTGTGGTCTCTATTCAAAGCCCGATTAGTCACGGTGTGACGATAAATTGGTTCGTCGAAGCGATGAATAGAGATGAGTGAACCGCCCCTTTTCAGGCTTCCCGCAAAACCGATTACCGTTCATTTCATAGCTGTTCAAACTGGTCAGTCTACTCATTCCTTCTATATCATTATTGTCAATTTGACAGTGCCAATTTTATTTGGGGTTTTAGAGTTTTTGAAGAGCAGAATCAGATTATTTTCAATCAGAAACTGCGCAAGATCAACTGTAGTTAAAACACAGTTTTTGAAACGATAACCTTGAATCATAGTTGGTGGCCATGCTCTTCTAAAAGAGAATCCCAAACTTCAGCACTACTATAACTTTCTTGCTTGCTTCCAAAGGTAATTCTGATTTATGCATCGAAGCCCACGATCAAAGTTTTTCATTCGTCCTAGAATCAAATGTATATTTCAATCCCCAAATACTCTTTAAGTTCGCTTCAGATCATTTTCTTGTGAACACGTTGGAGCTCTACCGTATTCATTTCTTCCCTGACTTTCTATGTTTATTTCGAAACTATATTGAACCTCAAGCCGTTTTCCTCCCACTGGAGGTTATTAGTCATATATAGATTGTGATCTGTCTCTCTTCTAATTTCTCCAAAAAAAAACATACGAAAACGCCGCTCAGAAGGGACTGTCAGGTACGGTTTCTCCCTTTTTAGGATTGCCCCTTTTCCTCCCACTCTTTCTTTCATAATAATCGAGAGGAACGCCCTCTTTTGGTCAACTCATTCAATTGTTCCCGAACCGAGTCAATGAAGTGTTTTCAATACTAAAAAAAAGTGAAATGTTTGCGGTTCCATTAGGTTGATTTGTACGAATCGAATTGGTTGGAAAAGGCAGAAATTTTTGGAGGCGGGGAATGGTTTTTTGGAAGAATAGGTGAACAAAAAAGGAATGAAACGGCATGTACATATGTAATGTATAGTACGACTGTCCACCCTCTTTTGTCTTGACTCAAGAATGCATAGTAATGAGACGACACGAAATCATTCATTGATACGAAAAATTTGAATATTGAAATACTCTTCAACTTGCCACGTCATCTGAAGGCGTTGTCCTACGAGTTTTTTTATTAATCTCAATATTTCAGAAGATGTAATCTTTCACCGTGTCTTCTGAATCCTCTTTTTTTGAGGTCTTAATTCCCGCATAGTACGCGGTACTTGTCGGCACCTTCTTTCCTTTTTTGATCAGATAACTCTTCATTTTTTTTCAGTTTTGAAAGAGGACACAAGTTCTCTTTCTCTTCATTTTTCTTTTTGTTTCTCTTTGATTCAACCGATAGATCATAAGTGTTTCTGGCGGTGAATGACCGCAAATTTCCGGGCTTTGGACATGCTAATGTTAACAAAACGCAAACAATTATGATGAGTCGGCTTTCTTCTTTTTTTTTTGAAATTTGTGATTTCTCTTTTTTTTTTTAAATCTTCCCGCTTTCTCCTTCAATATTTTTTTTAGAAAAGTAACAAGTTATGTAATAGTTATGATTTGGATAGTTCACTAGACAAACAAATCCATTCGAGGAAATGGAACTGGTTAGTAATGGTAGAGGATGGTCAGAGGTTATAATACCCATCATTATAGGTTTGATGTTCCAGTTCACTGTACATATGACTCGATGATAAAATGTATATTTAAGTTTACTTCTACATCCCCAGAACCATTTACCTACCTATACAGTACTTGACGGGTTCCCATTGTCATCTTATGGTCATGCGAAACACTTCGAATCCACTTCTTACTCTTCTACATCTAAATACCGATTTACATATTTCAATTCCTTCTTTTTGCTCTTTATGTCATTTGATACTTTTTGAAACATTCTTTTTATTTGAATACGGTAATTATGACACCTAGTGAAACCCTATGAAAATAGCGTAGAGATTGAAGAGAGTTTAGAGAAAAGTGCGTGATGGCACGATCTTAGGTAGATTTGTGGCGGCTCTCTTTCCGTGAGAATGCTACTTTTTTGTTCTTCTTTTTTCTTGCCGTCGTACGGAATCCTACGAAGATAATCTTCGAGAAAATATTGGTATCCGAGGCGTGAAACAGGATTATACTTTACTACTGTAGAATAAATGAGATAACTCTTCGTACGGTTTTATCATTTGTGTCTAGATGTTAGTTCATCATAACTTTTTGAGCTAGTAGAATAAGGTTTTCATGTAGAACATTGATGGTCTGCAAAGTCAAGATGTTCCTCAAATCGAATAGTATTCCAACTGACTTCTGTATTTATACAAAACGTTTGAAGTCTTCTACTTCACAATTCTAAACACATCTTCTACGGCGAGAAATACACAAGTGTTTACATCGAGCACTTCTTCGGAGAAACTCAGGCGACCTTGCATAAGGTTCCTTTTGTCTTCATCTTGTCTCTTTTCCATCGGCACCTCAACCGTTCTTTTCCGGTGAAATGCCACGTTCAAATCGTTTCTCTTCGCTTCATTTCCTCATTTAATGTTTCCCGAAATTCGGTTATTCGCTCGCTTTTCGAAGCGTGATAATAGTTGAAAAGGGAATTTTCCCGCAATCATCAATTAGCAGCTCAAGGTCGTAAATCCGAAAATCTAGGAAAGCTTTTATGACTACAATGACGATTTTATTAAAATTTATTATGAAAAACTTTTCAAACGTTCTTGTACGATTTCCTTTTTTTTCTATTTTTTAAGATGTGATTTCTTTTTTCAAATTTCCAATTTTTCAGATGAGACTATGGGAATGGCTAATCACAACTGTCATATTTCTTCTAATGTTATCAACAGAAGCTCGTCTCAGAAGACATCGAAAACGAAGATTCGTATCAAATCATTTTGATGAACTATATTGTGGAGAAAGTGCAAATGCTCAATCACATGTATCTTTTTTCCGCTTATTCCATTAGTTAACAATTAGATTTTCAGTTTGAGGAAGAGCGAGAATCAAATTCATCAAAAGTATCATCTGTGCACAGTACTCAATTTAACTGGGGTCTAGATAATACAATATGTATAAAACTACAAAATGTGGTTCATGTTTTGAAATACGAAAGACTTGAGCAACGATATCCAATTGAAAGTGAGTTTTATTAATGTTTTGACCTGAATCCTCATTCAAATATTTTAAAGGTTCATATACATTTTCTGTTCCTCTAATCGATACGAATTGCAAGTGTCATTGTTATGGATTCGGATCAAATGACGTCTGTAATGTTGAGAAATATGCAGATGATAGGAATTGCTCAACGAATTCTGAATTTCCAACATGTTATACAAAATATCATCCAGCTGTGGAACCACTTGATTGTCCAGTTACTAGCATCCCAGCTAAAGTGAGTCGTTTCCAGAAATAAACTGAAATAATAATTTGAATTCAGGCTTGTTGTGATATAAAATTAAAACCTCGAGATGGTCGAATGTTTCGAGCAGTTAAACTACAACAACCAATCAACGACATGATAATAACTCACTCAATATTTGCAAACAATAGTGGAAAAATGATGAAAGTAGGAGGTCCTGAGGAACATAGAGTAAGTTCAATTCTTAATTTTGTTAATAGAATTTGAATTTCAGATAAATCTTTTGAAAGGAAAAGAACAGCTCGAATTGGTTGAATATCATAAAATATCTGTTCAATTAGTGGCTTCCTCGCCTCAACAACAACTTCGCGAGGGAATGTATTATTTTCCAGAGGGTGAGTTATTCATGAAGAATACGAAAGGTTATGGAATGTTTTCAGAAAACCATAATGATCTCCGCGAAGGAAAAATAAACGAGATAACAGAAAGTGATTTGGATAAACTTGGATGGTATAGACGGGTTGGAAATGATTGGCAAGTGGCTACTAGTGGATTACTTCTAAGGAATGCTCATGTGAGTGATTTTGTATAAATTCAATGTTTCAATTAATCTCCTTCAGAAAGTTGTCATTAAAAATTGTAAAGGTCAAATTCATATGGATCAATTTTCTGGAACGAAGAACTTTGTTTTACGTGGTACTCAGTATAATGACACATACAGTTAGTTTGAACTTTTATTTTACGCTGTTATTTATTTTATATTTTAGATGAAAGAAGAGTAACTGAGAATAATTTTGTGAGAAGTGTGAAAGTTGATGAAATGGCTCGTGAAATTACAATTACACATGAACATGGAACTGCTGCGCAAGTCTCTTTGAAAACAGATACTCGTCCAAATCTGACAAAAAGTCAATCATTATTGGCAAATTTCACAGGAAGTATCACTTTGGATCATGATGGAAATCGAATGCTTAATGTTACTTTCTTTGGTGTTAAAGGAACTGTTCACATCAAAATGTATACAAACGATCGGAAGCTTATTGCAACATTTGCATGCACTGCTCAATGTAAGTATACTAATATTTCAATTTCAACTTTCATTTTGTAAATTCAGTCGGAACGTCAGTTAAAGACGACGGTAGCAGGATAAGTCTTCCTTCTTCTATCAATCAAGCTCAATGGGTTTGTATTCTACCGGATGAGCAACCAGTGAAATCTGAAATATGCAAATGGATTCCTTATGAAGAAAAAGCAATGAGAGCTCCAAGACAAGAACAGAGTTGGTCGAAAGGACATTCACCATGTTCCCAAGCAGAGTGAGTTGATTTATAATTTTATTTATCTAGATTTAGAAGTTTTTTCCACCGAGAATCTCTAAAAAAAAACGGCACGTAATTAAAATGTGTTGTTTCAGGTGTAATGGTCTGAAGAGTGGTGTAAGTGACTTGTTCCCTTGGATTATTAATTTTGATTATTTTATGGCTCACGGTGGAGATTTCACAGAGGTTTGTTAAATGTTTCTTGAAATTCATCTAAATTATAATTCAATTTCAGTGGCTCAAAATGGGAATACATATAGTAATAGCTGTTGGCTTACTCTTCCTTCTGATCATTCTTTTCACCAAATGTCTTGTTCCGTTGGCTTGTTGCTCCTTGGCAATACCATTCAAAAGTCGGAATAAGAAGAAGAAAAAGAAGAATTCATCTGATTTCTAGTCTTTGTTTTTTCACTTGTTTTGTATTTTGCTCATTTACACGGTGTTGTTCTCGCATTTCTCACTCCAAACCTTCAGCTTTTTGTCCATTTTCCCCATGTGATCTTTCCCGTTTCTTTCTAGAAAACGCTCGTTTTCTTGCCAACCATTTTGACATTTCATACTGGTACTCAATTATTATTCTATTCATTTTTGTTCTCTTTTCAATGACATATTAAATATGGTGCTCACACTTCGATCAAATAAATGACATGAAAATAAAAAGAATGAGTCAGTTACTGCCACACGCACTCTCATACAAAAAGCCATTACAGAGTATACGACCTCTCTAGGAGGAGCCACTAAAATTTATGCGTTTTCGGATTCTTCGTAGAGCAAAATCTCCCCTTCTTCTACTTGTACTCACTCTCTTTCTTCTTCCTCGCTGCTTTTGTCGTTTAAAAGTACACTTGACTTCATGAGTTCCCTCATAAATCAATTCGGTTTCACACAGTTTCCATGGACACAAAGCAAAGTTCGCTCTTTTCACACATTATTATTTAAATTGAACTTCAATTTTTACGTTCTTTATGAAACTTTAGATATGAAAATTATCTCCTTAAGATGCATATTAGCCCTTATGTTTCGGTATTTTATGAATGTAGTGATCCTCTATTAGAGGGAAGATGGTTCACCCATTCGACGTTCCTAAATACTACATAATATATGTATCTGGATTCTCGACAATTATCTCCCAGTATCGCAAACTCTATTGAAAACACAAACATCGCAATTAGCCTTTTCCTACCCTCCCAACTGTCAATCGACATCGTCATTTAACATGTTGAAATGGGAAGACAGGAACATTTTCTTTCTTCTCTATTGCTCATTTCTATGGCGGCAAATGAGTGTTTTAGTGTTACCAAATGAATCACCTCCTTTGTTCGTCGTCACTCTTTCGGTTGTACTTTCAAAATTTCGTATTTTTTTACGAGTAGCCTGCGAGGTCATTTAACTGCGCATTATATGCAAATGAGCCTTTGTTCCTGCTCAATCTAGATTCTACTTCATTTTAAAATTCAGCTATCTAATTCTGGTTCATTATCCATCCACAACTTTCATATACGCGATTCGAATCCAATTATCCACAAAATAGATATTAGTTCAGGAATGAAGTACAAAATCTGTATTACATCATTTCTTTCTCACACTTACGACTTCAATTTTCTCGGCACATTATTCTACGCCAGAATCTATTTCAATTGTTCTTGTGGCTCTAGAGCCCCGAACAAAACGTAAAATGGGTGAAAGAGGTTTTCGGAATTGTCAACTTTCTTTCTCCGCATTCTTTTCTCCACTTAGTTCAGATGTTGGAATGAAGGAAGCTTCCAGTTGTTTTCTATCTTCCACTCAACATTTCTCTTTTCTTTCTTTCTTTTTTCGCTTTTGTGTAAGAATGTATTGAGGTATCGGATGAGATCTGATTACAGTAATATACCTGTCATCAGCTCGATCATCAGGTCAGAAGAGATGTGCACTGATCATTGAGTCTTTTGTTTCTTCTCTCTTCTTCTCATTTCACTTTTTCTGTTTGTGCAGGTTTATCATCGATATATAAATCATCGCTGTTGTAAGAGCCATCTGTTCGGCTTTTTTCTGAAGAATGACTTCCACTGTGTGAAAATATCAGTTCTAACGTCACGAGGATGATTAATATTATTATGAGTTTTATCTTAAACCAAACAATTGTTCAGTTTTCTCATAGCACTATAACGTTTTGAGAGAAGGTTCAATAAAAAATACAGATATTGATTTAGTCTTTCAGTATCGATAGTGGCCATTTGTTAGAAGGTTTTCCTAAATAATTCTCAAAGGCGGGATATGGAAATTTTTTTTTAGGTTCTCGCCGCGATCGGCAACTACTGTAGATTTCGAAAGACTTTCAAATTTTGTTCCAGACTTTTTTTTTCTGTTTTGCTCTAATTTTTTTCTATTTCAAACGTTTCCACGTCATCCAACGACAAATGTTTGCGATAAAAAACATTTCCAGTACTCGCGACTCTATCTGCCTTCATATCATCTCAAAAAAGTTGCTGGCAGGTGCGTTTGTTGTTTTCTTCCTGCCAATCGGAACATTCTGCGGAGGCGGCTGGGCGCCATCTGGCATTATGACAGGAGGTCATTTGAAGGAAAATGTCCCTTTAGTTTCAAGGAGTTTTGATTCCTCATGGCTATAAACAGATTTTTGTCGGTAAAAGTCGAAGAATTTTTTATACCACGGTGAAATTCGATATTCTAGAAAAATATCTTGGATTCTTCGTCGTCTATTTTTTTCTATTCCCTTGGGTGCAACAAATTTTTAGTGCACGCCAACAAAGTATAGATTTAAGCAAAAACAGAGAAATCTGCAAATTCCATCTTGTAATAGGCGTCCGGACGTCCTGTTTCGATGATTCATCATCTTTTTTTACAGTTTCTCTTGTTTTCCTCGAATATTGGCACTATTTCCTTACATATTTTTCCTTACTTGTTTTCGCTGTTTCTCTCCATTCTCATGAGTTTTTCCTCTGTGGTATGTCTCGTGTGCCACATATTGACTGTGATTATAAGCAACAATAGTCTCAGATGTAACCCAATTTCTCTCACCTATCGCTTCAAACCTATTGCGCATTCAAGCTGAAACATCCGAGTTTGTTTGAAGAAAAAAGCATGTTTACCATCAAGCTTCCCTCCGCTTTCTGTGAAAAAGTAACTTGAAGCCACATGAAGACTCAACATAAAATAAGAAGAAACGAAGTTGCAGTGGCCAAGCGTATTTGTCACCCGCTCTTGAAAAACGTTCGGTTTTCTAAGAGAAATAGAAAGTTTGAACAGGCCAAGTTGTTTCGTTTACTTTTTGTCTCCGTCGTTCAATTTTTCGAGAATGCCGTAAGAGAAACAGTACCTTGGGGACTCTCATTTTTGTCGTGGATTGGTTCTTGGGAGGAAAAGAACAGAAGCGTTAGGATGGCTTCCTGGGCCCCATACATACAAAAGACAATGAAGAAGAGAGACACAGAGGGTTTGTGAGAGTAGTCGATGTGAGTGTGTCAGTGCGTGTGTGTGGTGTCTCTCAATGTGTGTGCTGTCATCGGCAAAATAGTATTGTACCTGTAGAGACGCAGTGAAATTCGGCCCGGGGTCGCTCTACGTCTGTGTCGACGATCTTTCGGCTCCTTCTACACTCGGGTTATTTCCTTCTTGTTACCCGGGCTCATTCTTAGGCTTCCGTATTACTATCATAGCCACTTAATCTGTAAGATAATTTTCGAAAGATCGGCTGAAGACATAATATTCCAATCAAACATCTATTAGCTATTTCTTCTAAATTAAGGAGCGTTTCACCTCCTAATCGTCCGCATCGAGATTCTTCTTCGAAACCCAAATCGTTAGAATCGTGTTTCAGTTAGTCCGATTCTGATAATAACAATCGCGCCCTATTGAAAATCAGAAGGGCGCGGGAACTAAATGCGTTCAAAGAGTCGCCCCAACCTTTTCCACTTTCCGATTGTCCTTCAAATTCCCTCCCGCATTATCCAAACGAATTTCAATTTAATGGTCAGAACTGAACCGATTAGGTCAACGATTCATGCCATCATTTCATCAGTCCTCTTTTCCGAAAGCCTTATCAGTTTAGTGGATGATTGATAAGAATATGCTAGGCTTTTGTCGCTATGATCCAAAAAAAGTTATTTTCTTTTTGTTGCACATATTTTGTGTATATGAAATCCTGGCAATAAGTGACAAGTCTGTGTTTTTTCATAGAAATTGTACTTTCATTCTTTCTTCACGTCGTTTCTTCTTTTTCTAGAAAAATACCCGTGCCGGAGTCGGTTATACACGTGACATCGCTTTACCGACCGTTTTCGGGCGTGATATCATCTGTTCTTTTTCGTTTTCCTCTCTTCTTCCGAACATCTGGCATTTCCTCGCCTTTTTCTTTGTTACTCGCTTCTCAAATCGATCATACGTTTGAAATTTTTCTTTTACAGATGAATCGATGAAGATATGTCAAGTGTAGACGATCCAGAAAAACATTTTTTGGGTAATCTTCTAGAAGACGATCCGGGATCGTCTTCATCGGCAACGTCACCTCTGTTAACAGGGCTTAATGGTAAATATTCTCACTTGAACTTTCGAAGTATAACTATTATTGCAGGTACCTCAACATCAGCTAACACAGCAACACAGGTGACAAATGTCGGACCGGTCATGTGTCCCGTTTCCGAGACTCCAATGTCCAATGCTTGGCCAGAACCTCCACCACCATATTCACCAAGGTTGGAATCTTGGGGACTACCATCAAATGCCAACACAACACTTATGAGTTCGACGGCATTGCCAAATCCAAGCTGGTTCCCTTTTTCTGTAAGAAAAAAAACTAACTGTAAGGTGGTTTGAATGTTCCTTTCAGAATCAGAAAGAGACCACAACGACAGATCTATTAAATTCCTTCAACATCAGCGGAAGTTCTTCTCCAGCAGCACCGTCCACTCCTACCCGAGTTCCACATCTTCCATCTTCACAAGTGCATCATTTTCATCACAATCTCCATCATCATACTCATACACACAATGTTGTGAGTTGAAATTTAAGTCAATATTATCAATAGTTTTCAATTCAGCAGGTTCAAAATCATTACTTCGGAACTCCACCGCCGGGTTTAGAAAGTTATGGAACGAGAACAGCTCCAGCGACTGCCTCCGTTAATCCGATGTTTGACTCACTGACAACGCCAGCTTGGAGTTACACTGGGCTCGCAAATCTTAACACAGTTAGTTATAGCTCAATACAGTGAATTCAAAAGTTTCAATTTCAGAATTCAAGTAGTGTTCTGTTCTCTGACTGGAAAAAAGAAAACATGAGTCAAGCATCTCCGGAGTCTACTGCTGTATCTGAATCGTCCGTTTCATCGAACTCAGTTAAAAGAGAAGATAACGAGCTCCACAGCCCACATCCACCTTTGTCACCATCAGAAGTGGTTGAGGTAGCAAAAGAGAAAAAGCAAATTTCGAAAAGCTATGCGGAGCATTTATCGAAGTCTAATACAGGTTGGAAATTTGAAAATAATTCACACACTTTTTTATTTGTGTTGCAGGAACACCAAAGAAAGGAACTCCGATTGGAGCCGAGAAAAAGCAAAAGCAGGAATTAGCGAAGAAAATGAGCAATCAAATACCACTTGAAACGCTGGCAACTCGAATTGTTGTGAAAGGACAACCTCATTCGGCTCCTGTTATATCTAGAATGCCATTCAGCTATCGTGATGTTGCTGCGCGTTTAGAGCAACATACTCCGACTGCAAATCAAGCTATTCAAAATCCAGATGAAAGTCAGCGAGAGGTAGGCTATTTTTCTCCGCCTTTCAATATCCGTTTTATCCTCACGTTCAGTGAAATTGCTTGAGAGAACAGGAAATTCGATATAATCTGCCAATGCTTAGTAGTGAGAAATCAACTTGTGTATATTTCAGAGAAAGGAAGCATCGTCGACGGATATAAGACCAACTGATAAAAAGACTTCACAGTCTAGAAACAATGAACTGCTTCGTGGATCTGGAAAAGAAAATAACTACGTAGAAAATGTTGAGAATAGTAAGAAGAGTCGTTCGGATGAGTTTCAAAAGATTAACAACCGTAAGAACAAAAAGGAAAAGAACTCAAATGTTGTCGCTGCTCCGTTGATTTACGAAGGAGTGCATCCTGTTGACGCCTCCTCTCGATACGACGTTCTCAAAAATCTTGAATCTCCTGGTCAGCTGCGTGCAGAGAAAAAAGCCACTAACGGAAGGCCTCCTCTCATCCAGAAGATATTCTCAAGATCCAGCTCCCCAGCTGAAGGTAATTTGTTCTCTGGCTGAGCTAGTTTCAATTTCGTGTTTCTTGTAGATATGATTGATACTGAAGAAGAAGAAGCACAAAGAACTCGATCCGCTTCCAATCATGCTCAACAAAATGGAAATGGTCAATTGAAAAAAGATCAAAGAAAGCGAACCGTTCAAGGTACTCAGCGTCGTAGAAAGGGAAGAAAGGACGAGCCTACATGGCCACAAAAAGCATGGGGAACTTTTGGTAAGATATTCTCCATTAAAAAAAAAACCCAACCGCTAATTTGTTTTTTTTTCAGTTGATTACTTTTGGATTGTTTGGAGTCATGTTTCATTTGCCCTTCAGTGGACTTTTATTCTCATTGTTGAAGTATGCCAAAAGATAGCTGACATTTTTATCACGTTCGGAAAGAACACATGGACTGGAACATGCAAAGGCTTCCACAGCATATTTATGGCTATTGCGTGCATCGGTAACTTGGTTCTTACTGCCGTCCAAGCAATATTCATTCGATCCCTTACTTTCATCAACATGATTGGAGCTGAAGAACCTGAAATTGTTGAAGAAATGGAATGGGGATGCAAAAGAGAGATTCCTATTGCTACAAACGCGACCGAGTATGTAGATCGGCTATCTCGTGAAACTATTCGGGATGCATACTCAGTATTCGGACTTAAGAGTGATTGCTCGGATGATGATATTAAGAGAAATTACAAAAGATTAGCTGCTCTTGTCTCACCAGATAAGGTATATTTGGAATTAGTATGTTCTTGTTTTTATATTGTTTTTCAGTGTGCCATTGATGCTGTAGATGATGTATTCGAATTGGTTAATCTAGCGTTCGCAGCTATTGGATTCAGAGAATCTAGAGTTTACTACACTGTAGAAAGCTCAAAGAACAACGAAGCGGTTTGTTTCATATACTGTTTATTTCTAATTGTTCCGATTTTCAGCATTTGAGAGTCGTCAACGCCTGGAATAAAATGACTAAAGCTGTGGAAGATGCTCGTAACACTATTTTCTGTGACTGTCAACAAACACACTACCGTGTTGCTACTAATGTTCAGCCGTCTCAGGCAAGAACATGCAAAAGATGTGGAATTAAACATCCAGCAAAACAGGTACGAGATTTTAGGAACGATTTCCGAGTACTGCATGTATTGATAAATTTCCAGAATGATATTTGGGTCGAGAAACGTTACCTTGGATTGTCTGCTACCTACTATACATGCACAGATAATGTAGTATATGATATCACTTCATGGGCAACTTGCGCGGTAAGAGCTTTTTTCACATTTAATTTCCGGAATGCCGCATGTCTGGCTGTCACACTAACTTTTGGGGTAATTCTCACAAAACCCGCTTTGCACTCTTACATGCTTTAGACTAACCACTAACTCTAACACATTCGCATTCAACATGAAGTCGAAAAAATTTTTTTTCCTACCCTCATTTAACCATTTCCTCCCTTTCCCTATCCAATTTTTATTCAATTGTAATTCATCAATTTGGAGAAGGGCAAGAACAAGAGCACTATGCACCTATCAGATGATGGTTGTCGCTGGACAAAGGAGCAGCTGAACAAGAGGTTGGCCTTGTTTTAATAATTTACATAGGTTTTCCTAAGTATCGTGGTAGTTTAATGGTGTTGGTAGTGATTGACGAATTGTTTTTTGTTTCTCAACAAGAATTTACACAAATTGGAAAGTTACTGATGTCTCACTGCAATGTTATAACAGGAAGAGGAAGAACAAGTAGCTCAAGCACACCACTTCTTCGTTCAACGACCGGCTGTTTTTTTCTCACCCGACATTCTAAACATTCACCGGTTTCATATAAGCTAATCCCGTTTATTATATTCTATCCCATTGTTTCTACCCTTAGTTCACCTCACCTTCTGTAACCTATTTTACCTTCAAAATGTTTCTGTTGTTTATCAATTCTGTGCCTTCCCTCAATTAATTATCGTATTGGTATTCTAATACCTTCGATCAACATTGTTTTTTCTCGTAGCTTTTTTACTGTACAGTTTATTTCCCTACAATTTTAATCTGCAACGTTCTCACACCTGTCAGTTACCTCAGCTTCATGGTCCCACCATAGCCGGTAAAGACTCACACCGTTTTTGTGCTAATCTCATTATTTCACAATACAATTCTTTGTTAATCGCTGCGTTTGTCACTTATGGTTGGTTGAGTGTTTGAGTTCGTGGTAGTGGTGGTGGTGGTTTTGCGTGTTTTATTCGAAGGTGTTCGCTTGTCGAGAATAGTGTTCCGGTATCATCTTTTCTGTATTTCAGAGCCAACGAGCAATGCTCAAGAACATGCGGGCACACACTCACCATGTGCAGTATCGGTTGTTATCGCCCTTGGTAAGAAGTGGTTTCAACAAGAAAGGGTTATATAAAATAATAATTACAGACCAACGAATATGATGGATCCTCACAATACTTCAATTCGCCCCTTAATTACTCATCCTCCACCACCGATGCTCGCTTTTTGAGTGATCTTCAAGAAGAATACTCCACACGTAAGTTTGAGAAGTTACTTGCTTTCAAATTATTTCAATTTTTCAGTTCTTCGTCAACGTAATCTTGCTCAAATTTCATTCAAAACCTGTGAGCCACGTGAAGAGGATCGTAGTCGACGTGCTGCTAATCGAAGACAGAAACGTTGGCGATGATTTACTCTGAATATCTAGGCAACTCGTTTAATTCATTACTCTCCTCTTCAAATTTCTGCATTTTTACAATAGCATAGGCCATATAGAAGCATGCGTGCCTATATACGATCTTGCTGTGTGCATAGTTAAAACTTGCTCGCAGAACATTTTTCTTTTACCAAAAGCAGTTGATATTTGCATTTTAAATGTACCTTCGGTTTTCTAGCTTTCTATTTTTTTTAATACTTGAATCTAACTCGTCTTCCTTCTGTAACCTTCAATGTTCAATGATTCACCTACATTTGTTTTCTTTTTCTTGTAATAGTGCTTACATAGCTCCTCTCATTGACCCTTAACGTGTTTCATTGTTTTTTTTAAACGAAGTCTGTTTCTATATGAAAAATTCATTGAATTTATTTCTATATCAGCCTTCTTCGCTAGAATCTAGCATGTCGTATCCTTGTTTATTACACTGATCGGTTACACACATGCACACCGTCTTTGGACCTTTCTGTCGACATCCTGGAGATGAATGTTGATCTGCACAACCACCCGATTCTTTGTGATTTTGACCATCTGAAAAACAAAATAGTTGATGAGAGTGGGATTCGAACCCACGCCCCCGGAGGGACTGGTGCCTAAAACCAGCGCCTTAGACCACTCGGCCATCTCACCGATGAGACCGCACTCTCTAGTATGCCTACATCACGGCCATGGAACACGAGGAGGAAAAGAGAAGAAAAGGGAATGAGGATGGATTGGTCATGTGTATTCTTGTAGGAATTATGATTCATTTATGAATAACGAAGGGTTACAAACCAATTAGTCGCAGAGAGAACGAGAAAAATTAAATTTGTTCGAATTTGAAAGGAGAATAGTTTTGGGAAACTTTACAACCGGGCTACAGCTCAGGATACATTTTCTGAATTAATACTCCAGGACAAGGTTTAACTGTCACGAATAGAAAGGAACTCACTTTTAACTTTATATTCATATTCACATCCATATGTGCATGATTTTATTGTTGCAAATTCATTATTTGAAAATTTGTAGCAATCGAAACATAAAATATAGTCAATTAGAATAGAAATGACACAGATAATTGTTAGAAACCGCATAGTGTAGTGTCCAGAAGGAAATGAAGTAGAATGAAATCACAAAAGACGATTTCTTGACTTAAAACGATCGAAAAAGGCCAGCGGACGACCGTGTCTTTCGTGTAACCGACACGTCAATGGCAAAGGTAAATAGAGGTCAAGTTGACAGAATATTTACGAAAGAGCTCTTGATTTGAAGTGTGATCAGACCATCTAGCATCTGATATATGAAGTGTAAAGTGGCTGTGAAGTAGAAGATGAAGAGGATAAGACAACAAAAGAAAAACGTGGAACTGTTTCAGGATGACGTGTTTTTTTCAAAGTGTGTCGTTTGATTATTTGACCTTCTTTATTTGGATTTGTTTACCGTACTCGTGTGAGGAAGTGAGAGAACACGAAAAAAGGAAAGTAAATAGAGTTTGGTTTATTTCTGAAAGTAAAACATCTAGGCCGGTTTATGAACATTTCCACATTTCTCAGCAACACCCGATGTTAGGTTTCAATGAAAATTGTTCTAGGTGTATACTGTTCTATGTTTTAGAGACTCCAGGAATTTTAAGTTTTGGAGACATTTATTCATGAAGTGCTAATACTGTTTCCAGGGGAATGTCGTATAAATGTTAAGTAGCGGTTTGTTGGCATTCAAGAAATGCCAGGAAACTCTTGTCAAATGCTTCAGAATTAGTATTATTATTATTCTGGAATCGCTTTTTCTGCTTCAATTCGAAGATATTCAATTGATTTGTTCGTGATCGGTAGAGCAGCACTTTTCTGAAATATTTAAGAGATGTTATATAAATTGGAAACTATTAGCTTACAAGAATGAGTTGATGGCAATAGAGAGCTGCTTTACTCGTACCAATATTTTGAACTTCTGTCATTAATTGATCGATAGTTTCACACGATGAAATAGCAATCATATTGGATCGGAACAAAGAGACAGCAACTTTAAATAGCCACTCATCCCCTTCATAAATCATACAATCCCATAGACGAAGGACTGTCTGAAAATATTACATCGTTCTGAATCAAATGATTCTGATTCACCTCCATGGGAAGACTCTCCACGAACCAACAGACAAACCATTTTCCTACTAGCATATCCAAACCAACATCAAGTTTCTCAAGAGTTACAACGACACGTGGACAATGTTCTCGTAAAAGAGAATGAAGAACATGCATATCTCTTCGAAGTCCAATCATATTTTGTCCATAGTATTCTTGACGTTGAGAGACCAGATGAACTAATAAATCGATAGCACGAGCTTCATCATTGACGACAAGAAGAATGATTCCAGCAACAAAATTGAGTCCTTGACAGTAACCAACACTTGGAATATGTTCAGCAACTGCGAAAAGTGCTCTTCCTAATGTTTTCCTAGTACTGGAGTAAAAGACTGATATAGAATAGATTTATAAAGGAAACAAATACCTTTCTGTTTTGAGAAACTTATTGTCAGGGAACGTTCTTGGAAGATCAAGCTTAATTTGTTTGATTACATCATCTGGAACTTCATGCCTCGGCCATACTCCATCTTTTCGCGATGGACAACTTCTCAACCATAGTTCTTTACGAAATGTGTGTGGAATTCCTTTTCGGACAAATCTTTGCACTGAAACAAAAGAACTATTCCAAGATCTATTTTCATCCGAACTATAAATAAGAGCTATTTACATACAGTACTTCTGGGAAATTGAACTACTATGAGTAGTTCTACGGTAACTCAACAAAATGCTCCTTACATAAATGGCTATTCCTTCTTGGATTCTCTTTCTCCCAGCGGCATCTTCTTCGGACAACAATCGGGAGATATGCTGCGTACCATGCTTCATATTGTTTCTTACATCCACTCTCTTCTTGTGGAGACCAGGGACGCAAGAATCCAAGATCATCAACATCGCTGCAAGGATAGACTAATCAGTTGGGGCTGCTACATTATGATAGATCTATTTCCCTTCTTCTATCATCGTGGGAAACAAAAGCCAAAATAAACCAGTTGTGACACATTTTGATAGATTAGCGAACAGAAAAAGAAAAAAAAGATGAAGAAGAGAAGATTGTCAATTTGACGAAACGCACGAAGTCTCTTCTGGTCACAGATACGCACACACGTGCTTTTTCATTTATGATGTTACTGTCTTTTGATCTTTCTTCATCAATCGGATAAAGTATGAACTCAGTGAATTGATTGCAATACATTCAAAATCTTTCAGTATGTTAATTGAAAAACATGAATCACTGAACTTCAATCTCCTCTCGGTCGCTTTTTATTTATCGCTGAGCTGTGAGCTTTCCTGATCTGTTGTGAGAGCTCAAAACGAAATTCACCTGCAGATGGTTGAGATTCAATTCTTGCTACATCAGGTTATGAGATCAAAGGAAGAGATCAACGAATGAGTTATTACATCTAGGATACGAGAATGCTGTATAAGTTCAGATACCTTGAGTCCAGATACGGCTCTGATAGTAGACGGGACTACGCTCAGATGCCCTGCTCAGTTATTCTAGCATGGACAGGAGTTAGAGTGACTTTACAGAAATTACAAGTTACACAGTAACGGTTTCCTTTTTTCATTCGAAAAAGAATTAGGTTCCTGTAAGCGCAACTCATCTATTAACATACCGCTTGAAGTCGATTGATTTATGATGATGATGATGAGTCGGATAGAAATTAAAAACGTACATAGTTCTTTTTCGTGCCTCTGATGGAAAGACTGAATCAACTGGGAGATAAGCGTCTCGTTTATATCTGTCTACTCTCTGCGTTTCTTCTTCCCCTTTCCCTTTTCATTTCATCATTTCATTCTATCAGTACGTTGACTTCCTCTCTATTACTATGTAGTAATTCTTGTGGTGAAGATCAAGACCAAACAAAGTTTGAAAACGATCAATCATTTAAGCCATTTTCATAAATGAGCTCCAACTATTTAAGAAAAATTTTCCAGCATCGAAAAATACAGTTTGCAGAACAGAAAGTGAGTTGAACATTTCCATTAACTTCCAAGAACACTTTGATGTGATTTGAGAAAAACCATTTCAGTTCATGATCGAGTACAACACGAACTACAGTAACCCACATACCTTCCGGGAGGACCAGTGAAATGCCACGCAGCCATTGATAAAGCGGGAAGTTGAAAAATGGAATATTGCGACTTTTTGTGTCTCGTCGCGAATAATGGTTTCTCTCGTTTCGCTTCAATATCTTCAGTTTGAATACTATTTCGTTTTTTGATTGCTGGCGCAGATGATCAAATAGGTGGGAACTATTGGAGACAGAGTAGACGCAGGCGGTTGGAACTGCTCTTCAAACTACTATTTTGGAATATACGAGTTAAAATGTCGAATTTCAAGAGCTGATAAATTACAAAAATGTTTATTTTGAATTGTTGTATTCAAATAACGTGCAAACAAAGAAGACGTCGAGAATTTTCTGTTGGCCGCAATGCTCAAACACAATTATACAGACTTGAAATCAATTAAACGTTTGCAACAAAACAAGAAAAACGGGGAATGAAAATCTCAAATCCAGAATGGAACGAGTTAAATTTTGAAAAAGTGACTGAATGAGATTCAAAAAATTATTTAAAAAGGCAATACTAAAAACGAGAATAACTAACGAAAAATGTGAAAATTTGTACCGGTGGCAGATCTGATCGAGGTTTGAGTGAGAAGAGATTTTGAAAGGATGGGCAAAAGCGAATAACAACGAAACTTTTCTAACATTCGGAAATTAACAGAAACGAACGAAATGCACGTAAGAAGAGATGATGATGATGAGTGATAAGAAAGTAATGAAGAGAGGTAATCTTACAAGTTAAGTTTAAATACCCAGAGGCTCAAACAGGAGATAAAAATTAGGTTTTCACAGTGGTTAATAGAATAACATGATAACCGGGACAACGTGTATCGGATGGGATGATGAAGAACTACATGGGAAATTACTGATGTTGAGGTCGCATTACACTCAGAGAATTTTTGGCATCCTTGCCGCCAGAAATTGGCAAGTTGCGTTGCAGAAAAAACTCCTTGCCGCTGACAATCGGCAAGCACTTTTTTTTGCATCGCAACTTGCCAATTTTGACGGCAACTTGCCGATTTGTAACGCAAGCTTGCTCATTCCCGCCTGGCAATTTGCCGTTTGCATGCTGTACACTTCATTAGTTCGAAATAAAACTTAGACATTTTTATTATATTTACTGTTAAAAAAAATAAGAACATGAGTTTAATTGATCCTCTTGAGTTGTATCAGCTTGGCATGGTTTCCTTGTTCGATGGCGAAAGTCCCGTCAATGATATCTCCACTTTTTGTGCCTTTGGTCCTGAAAAGCATAAAATTAAGAAATATTGAACAAAGTATAAGGTATGCTTTACCTGATCAACTACCCATCAAAGCCAATTTTGCGTCTTTTTCGAAGACACCGTGAACTTTTGACCTGAAAATGAAACGTTTACCATAGCCTGTGATGCAACCAGAAACTTACAGCATACTCTGCCTCATTAGCCTGAAACTTCATGAATCCATGTTGATATTAAAGAAACAAATAAACTTGAAAACAGAAAAAAAGAAAAAACAAGTAGTCTGAAAATGCGCCTTCACATTTGAGGGGTCAATAATGGGCGGCAAGTGAACGGCAACATGCTATTTGACAAGCAAGCAGACGGCAAGTAGTTATTAGAGTAGCAAGTCATTGGCAACTTGCCTACCAGACGGCAAGTTGCCGGTGACTGAAAGCCGAAAATCGTGGCGGCAAGCAGCGGCATCCTGCCGTATTGCCTAGCAACTTGCCTATTTCGCTAGCAAGTTGCCGAATTGCACGGCATCTTGCCAAAGACCCAGCAACTTGCTGTTCGCTTGCCGAAAATTCTCTGAGCAGACTCAGCATGGAGCCGCCGAAGCATCTCGGCATTTGCACCTTGCTGCATCATCTGAAGTGGATTCTGTCCTTGTGGCATCTGATGCTGTTGGGCTTGTGCTTGATGATACTGTTGCATCATCATGGCCGGATTCATAATCATTTGCTGCAGGAGCATTTGTTGAAGTTGTTGTTGTTGTATATCCAAAGGAACATTCTGAATTTAATTAGTTTAATATGCACTTGTCAACCGTCTCAAACTCACTTGCTGTGCTTGTGCGTGCTCTCGTGCTGCCTGTTCCCGAGCCGCCTGCTCGCGCGCCGCTTGCTCTCTAGCAGCAGCAAGCTCTCGTTCCCGTTGTTCTCTAGCTTCTCGTTCACGGGTTTCTCGTTCTCGACGTTCCCGCTCTTGCTGTTCTCGTTGAGCTTGAGCTTGTTGTGCTTGTTGCTGAGCTTGTTGAGCATTGTGAAATTCCACAAAACGTGTTAAATCTTGTTGTGACAGTGAGCCTCCATTGGTCATTTGCGCCATTAACTGTATCATTTGTTGCGGATTGAAATGGTTAGCAGTAGCTGCAGCAGCAGCAGCTGCTTGTTGCTGCTGTTGAAGAGCCTGTTGAGCCTGCCGTTCTCTTTCTCGTTGCTCACGTTCTCGTGCAGCTTGTTGCTGTTGCGCAGCAGCATTTCTATGTTGTTCGGCAAGCAATTTTTGATGATTTTGATGAGCCATCTCTTGTTGCATTCTGACAAGCTGTAAATAGAAATTTTTGTATTTTGTTCAGTCTAATGAAACGCTTACCGCTGCTTGTTCCATTTGCTGCTGCATTTGCTGAACGATATGTGGTTGTTGTTGCCCAGCCATAAGCTGCTGCATCATAATTGCAGTTGGATCCATGAATTGATGTGGTATCATTTGTCTGAGGATTTCTGGCGGAAGTTGTCCCATCATGGCAGCTTGTTGCAGTTGTTGTTGCATTTGCTGCATTTGATGATGCTGTTGAGCAACTTGGATTTGATGTTGTTGCTGTTGATTGAACTGCGCTTGCTGGGTATGCTGCTGCTGCTGTGATTGCTGATCCTTCTTAATCTGTACTTGTTGCATGCCAACTTTTCCGTTTTCTGATTCTTGATTCAACCTTTGATTCTGAGCTTGAACTCTCTTTTTCTCTTCTCTCTCTTTCTTTCCTTTATCCCATGCACCGCCAGTCTTGTATTTATACTGCATATCAGTTCTTGCACAACGTGGACCACAAGATCGGATAACAGAACGAACGAAGCAAGCATTAGGAGTTTCGAACTCAATTTCGGTTCCCTTCTCGCACGAATCAGTCGGGTCGTCTGGCACAGTGTCATCATCGTCATTAGCGTCAACGCTGCCCTCCTTACTGATATCCCCACTAATCTCGAACGAAGCACTGACAGAAACCTGTTCAGTTCCATTCAAAGAAACATCTGAACTACCAGATGTAGTAGGACCAAGCTCAACAACGTTTTCTTCTTTCACAACACCATTGATTTCCGGTTTGACTTCTTCGGATAGTTCTTCTTTCTTAACCCCATTCAGTATTGGCATTGGCTCATCATCGCCTTCACCATCGGCGACCTTGCGCTCTTCGTCATCCTCTTCAACGTCTTCAATCTTCTCCTGAAAAATAATAAATAATGTTGAACTTAAAAATTTATTCAGTTACCATCTTCATTCGTTTGGTTGCTGTCTCTCCATTAGGAGTAGATGGTCCGGGCGAATGACCATTGGTGAGGCCATTGGTAAGAGTTGGCGGTGGTGTAGATGGTGATGGCGGCTCAACACCGTTCGAAGTCTCCACCGTATTCATCACACCGTTAGTCAGTGGTCGCTTTGGCACTCGTTTGATATTTCCGTTCAGACGTTTGGTTGGAGTTTCTTCCGCCGTGAGAATTGGAGCACCGTTGGAAGCACTTGACGGCGACCTGCGGTCGGGAGTCTCACTCATTGATGAAGGTGTTCTGAAATTAAATATCTATTAGTTCGCATAGTAGGAAACATTAATTGATTGCTAGATATGAAATGAAGAGATAGGCAAAGCGTGATAATGATTTTGATAGGAAGCGACATCGCGTTATCATAACAAGATACAAATCGAGGACAAATCAAAGAGACGGGTAAAAAAGATATCGTTGCCGAATGCGTAGGAAACAAAATGAGAATACTTTTAAATGCAAAAATAGAAAAGGCAATGAAACTTGAAAAGAAAACAAACTTCAAATATAGAAAGAGTTCTCTCAAGATTTGCGAATAGTACATTTGTCTTATGAAATTTCGTGAAGATACGTTTTTGAAAGTTGCAAAAATGAAGAAAATAGCATATGTATGTCTTGGCGGAAATTCGGGTCAATAATGGGAATTGAAACATCTGTCATAGAAGCACAATCATAAAATGAGAGTTACCAGAGTAGCATGCAAGAGATGAACAGTGTCAACGAAATTACGAGCGAGAGACGAGTCAGTTTGTCATTCAAATAGTAAAAGTATGCAAATTTTGAGTGGATTAGCTGATGATGGAAGGAAAAAAGGATTAAGATTAACAAGGTTTTTATTTCCGCAAAGTGAAGAAATGAAACAACGTAACTGTTCAGTATAAGCTATAAACATAACCAGATTTGTAATACATATCGGCATAAGAAAAGAGAGCAACCGGGGTGGTCGAGTGCGCGTGTGTACCTTTCACTCGCGCACCGAATAAATCGATAATTGCGCACGCGCTCACGGTCAGTCTGTTCGTCTCCCCCTCTTCTGAAGATAACCAAGGGTATCATCATTTTATTGCGTAATCAACGGTACGCTCATTAGTAATGCATGAATTTCAAATGCATTGTAGTAGAAAATTTGAAAATCAAACTTGTGATATGATGATCACATGGAGCCGTTGCCAAAAGCATGGTCAATAGATCTTAAGGCTTATGTAAGGAAATAACGGAAATACTTGCGCATGTCAACTTCAAAAAAGAACATTAAAACGAGTTAGGTGTCACAAACCCACTGAAGCGATGAATAAAGGTGTCGGTCATACACACACAAAAAAGAGGGAGGCCATCGAATGGACGCCGGTAACAAAGACCAAGAAGAAGAAAAGAAATAGAGAGTGGACAACGAGTCACAAAGAAGCAGAAAGTAAAGAAACCGAAAAAAAAGAGGAAGACGTCGTGAAGATGGACACTTCTTTACTGCCGTAAAGGCTAACGCGACAAAAATAGGCGTGGTTCGGTTTCGTGCAGGCGGGTCCTATTCAAGCCGTTGTATCATTTTTCCTCCTTTACTCATGAACAAGAGCAACGAAGGCAATTTTAAAGAGGCTTGGATTATTAGAATGAGTTGAGTAGAATATAATGAGAATAGCTATTTCTACTTCGTTAGGAAACTAATTACAAGAGGAAAGCAAGCGAAAACTCCTAAATGTCAGCATACTGTTTTAGTAAATCCGAATTAGAATGAATAGCTATGACGACTGCCAGACAGAATCGCTATGAAAAGATTAAGATCTACATAAAGATGAGGTGTCATGATGGCATTGCGCCTTCTGCTGTCGGAAGGTGCGACGTTTTTTTTTGTCGACCGCCCGCAGTGTGTTCGTACGCGTGGGCATAAACCGAGGACAAAAACGGAATGTTGGCATGCTGCCAGCCGCGAGCGCGCGAAAAAGAAAGTGTCAAGTACGCAGAGAAGTGGAGAGAACAAGTAGAGAGCCTGTACTTGTCGGACACGCAAACTGATTGATGACAATATGCGGTGAAAGAATGAGCTGATAAAGAACTTTTAGTTTCTTCAGTTCAGTATCATTAGCAGGTAAACTAAGAATTGTATAAATGAAAAATGAGGAGTCGGGAATCGTTGAAATACAAAAGGATTCAATAGGAATGCCCAACGGATTCTAACTTGACTTTATTTCATTTCCGACTTTCGAAGAGAGCTAAAGAGGAAACGAAGGAAGGAAGAGGCCATCCTACAACGGATATTTGTGTCCGGAGAGAAAACGTAATCAACTTTGGTTTGGTGCGAGCACAACACCAAATTGCTTTTGTTTCACTGTCTTCGTTAACTGAATTCAATACCGAAACAAGGATAGAGTTTACACAGTAATAAAGGTCTCAGCATATATGCAAGAGATGGCCACAGTGGAAGGAACGACGAAGAAGAAAATGAGCCTAAGCCTTTTCACCTTTCTAATCGGCTTTTCTTCTCACAGGGCCACCAGGAATCACTAAAGCACCTGCCGATTGACAGCATATGGTTCTTCAAAGCACGATAGAAAATGAGGCATTTTTGCAATGATGAGATAACAGAGAGCTAGAGAATGAGACATAATAGTGTGAAAAAAGATAGCAGTTGTAACGATCGAGAGCCCTCCCTCCGTTTTCTTTCATTTCTTATTGAACGAAAAGCATGAAATCAGTATGATGAGAAGCTAAAGATAATAGGAATGATATCACGCTATGACCTAGCTTATTCTCAAAGATACAAAAAGGTCTAGTATGAAGCTTATTATGGAACACTAACGATGCAGAAGAGTATACTTAGAATCATGTGAATCGAGATATTTTGAAATAATGATGTTGTTCAGAAGAAAAGAAGAAGAGGCTCTCTACCCATTCATTAGCGAAGCACCTATGGTTTCCATCGCAACCGAGTATAAACATACACCTTTTGCATGATGCATTGCGTTCTAGACTATATGAAAACGGACGAGTAGAAAGTGGAAAAAGAACCGGCCCCAATATACTTGAGAGATAAAAATGAATTTGATGGAAGTGAAAAGACCGCGAGGTATATCTATCTACACCATCCATCTCTTCATTTTATCTACCGTGTCACAATTCATCGAGAAAAAAAAAACGAGCGAATGTTTAAACGACGCCCCGGAGAGATGATGATGAAAGAAAATCAAAATGATAAGATGGTAGGAAGGGGTTTATATAGATAACAAGAATTAGGGAGACATGAGGCGGCGTATCATAATCGATTAATTATCCTGATATCACTTTTCTCTTTTTGGCCGAAGGGTAGGGCGACCGCTGGCTGCCTGCCCGCTTGTTATCAAATGACGCCTCGGGACAAACAGCAGAAAGAACAAGAGAAATGAGAGAACGAGATGAATGAGAACATGAGGAAGTAGTTGAGATCTATAGAGAGAAGGAGAAAAAATAAGAAGGAGGCATCTTATATTTATATGGTAATGCAGAGAAAATTGATAAATAATATGAACATACCTTCTTCGCTGCTCTTTCTTTCCAGCTCTCGTCCTCACACCACTCTCTTCTTCGTCTGAATTGGAACGTTTGAATAAACAAGCTGGGACTTGAGTCGGACGGTTTGCTACGAGTCTTAATTGTCCGTACTTCTTATACGACAATCGACAGTCAGTGCATAACAGAAGCCCGTTTGCGTGATGCCAGTCTTTGCTTTCTGAAATGAAATGGATCTAATGTTTAGTTTATGAAATAATAAACAAACCTGCACCGTAGCAATGGTGACACGCCCTTCCAGATGGTCCGTTATTTTCTACGTCACTCTCACTAGCAGAATCAAAATCCAGATATTCTGTGGAAGTTGGCCTAGACGCTTTCACCTTCTCTTTTGTTGGTCGTTTGATGCTCGTGGGATTGACCCTTCTTGCAGCTTGTTTTGGTTTTGTTGCCTCCGGTGTCTTTTTCCAGAGGTAGTAATAAGAAACCAGCTGCTCCTGTAAACAGAAACACCTCGTTCAATTGCTTTTTTCACAATGTGTCTTCCATTTCCACAGTCATTAAGTGGCAGTTAGCCAACACTAATGCGAATAATCGAAGAGGGGAAAGCGTCGGCTGACTGATAACGAAACAGAAAAGAAGAAAAACGAATGAATGAGAAGTGATAGAAAAGAAGATTTCCCCTCCTCCCACCTTTCCTCTTTTCTTTTGTCGCCCAACAAAAAAAGTTCATGGTCGTAAATCTTGAGACAGGCAATTGGAAATAAGGGATAGATTGGAGGAAATGGGTTCGGTTGTTGGTTTTCGGCCGCACCCGCAGAAAGAAAACTGAGAAGTAAAAGAAGAAACATGAGGGGGGAAAAGAAGATGATAGTACTGGCTTTTTGCTCCATCTTCAACTTCATTCTCTTTTCCTACATTCTATGATCTCCCATAAAGAACAAGAGAATCCAAAAGAGAGAAAAAAAAAACGGTTGCATTCACGAACACTCAATCTATTTGTTCTTCTTTTCCCTCTTCATTTTTCTCCGGAACAAAAACGGACTAAATCGAAGAGGAAAAACGTGTCATGTTTACCCACTTGTTCCCTAGTTCAAAAAAACAAATGAAAGAGAAACAATACTTGGTTTTATTCTTTCTCCTTTTTCATCTTCTGAATATTTAAGAAGCCTTCTCCTATTTTGGTAAACGAAATGTGTCATGCCTCATTCAAATTGTATTTCAAATGCTTACCCGACTGTGATGTGGCAAAAGTTCCCGATGTATCCTCGAAAAGTTCTTTCCAAGTTGTTTGATTCCTTTTGCAAACTTCTTAGCATCGTCTTGAGTCATATAATCGACATCAGTTGTTAGAATAATATCGTTAGCATTCAGCTCACTAAGAGCATCGTCTATTTTATAACCACTTCTATGCAGTTGTATAATGGCCTCATCCATTAACAAATCGCTGACCTGAAGATACTGGAAATGTGAAAGACAGTGTTCTGCCGATTTGTTCCACAATACACGTACCCTGGCATTCTTTTGTGAATCAAGCATATGATTTCCACTGAGTGTGTAGGTACGGTAACATCTTGCTAATTTGATGTAATCCTCTTCCTCAACAGGCTCAATACTGTTCGGTCGATACAACAATTCATCACGATCTCTATCATCACCAACAGAGCATTGGGCCATTGGTGGTAGTGTCGCCTGAAAAGCATCAAATAGTAACGTCTAGGACATGGACACTCATTAAAGATTAATGAGATATTTGAGCAGACAATCATGATATCTGTTTTTGGAAAAAGAAAATAATCTCTGACCTGGAATGACGGTCCAACTCGTATGGCGTAATGTGTCGACGCCAGTTTCGTTGAATCCTGATTATAATGTAAACAGTAGAAGAACGTGTCGTTGTCTAGTGCAAAATCAGCGACGTTGCGCGCCTGCCTGACGTCTTTCACGTATTCTACGATGCACTTTCCTCTGCAAAAATTAATTCTAAATTCAGTCAGAGAATGGGATATTAAAAAGGCTAGGGTATAATTAACAATCATCATAATGCTTGCGTAATCACAGGGTTATGGATTCATAATTATATGTTTGTGAAACCTTTCAAATCATGATACTTCTAATTGCGTGGATGATTCCTAACAATATGAAGAATTCATGAAACACGAATACTCTTGTTTACTAGCATTGAAACGCAAGAAAAGGAAAAGAGGAAGAATAATAGGAGAAGAAATTAGCAAGAAGAAAAAGAAGAAGCGGTGGCGTGAGTGTGCAACATGAAGAGTAACAAGTGGGCATCTACTGGAGTGCGTAAAAGAAGAAAAGAATGAGCTGCTCGAAAATCGACTTCTTCTTTCTTTTCTAGAAGCTGTTGTATTTGAGTTTAGAAATCTGAACTCAAAATTCAGAACAAGTCAAAACAAAATGATCTGGTCGTAAACAAATGTGATTAAAACACAAAGTAAGTTCAGAATATTTGACCAATGAACTGATGTTGTGAGAGACCTAGACATGATACAAAATAGCGGAGACATGGAAAGAGATATAAACATGACTACACGATCAGAATACATAATTTCTCAAAATAGAAAAGAGAAAACCCAATGCTATCGACAATCGGATAAATAGAAACTTGGTTTTAAAAGTAGACGAGACAAAGAACCTAAACAAAATAAATGATGAGGAAAGAAAAGAGGAATGAGAAGAAATAGACACTTCGGGTTGTCCCTCGTCATATGACGGGGAGGCCAAGAAAAAAGAAGTCACTGAAGGCTACCGGACACAGATGGCCGTTGCGCGTGGCACTTGGAACATTGAAATGTGAGATGTTTTGCAAATGTTGAGAACCACGAGTAAGTAGAAACAACGTCAAGAAACAATCAATCAGAAGCAAGTCAAAGGTATCAACGGGCTAATCTGGATAAGCTGACAAGTTGTAAAAGATCAAAAAACGAATAAGAAAGTGGGCGGAGTGTGTTTCAGACGACAAGAGCATGCTTTTGAGCATGTTAGTAACTGAGAAGAAACGGATAGAGAGCAGAAGGAAAGAATACAAAGTTTGCAATAAAAATGTGATTTGTTGTGCTGTGGTCGTTTCCGACGTCCTTCTCTTCGGGTGGCCGAGCAGTGGGTGCCTTTTATTAAATTGTGTTTGCAACTAAAAAGAGTGCAGATAACTAAAAGAAGAAGAAGAAGGTATTAAAAGCTATTTTGAAAGTATTAGAACATGAGGACATAAAATAGAAGGTTTGATGGGAGAAGAGGGCGGTAAACAAGTGGAATAATTGATGCCTCAGTCGCTATTTCCACCATTTTCTGACACGTACAACACAACCATCTATCCGTCCTCGTCACATCAATTAATTCGGTCCCAAGGGAAATATGCTCATAGAACAAAAGAGATCGAAAGAGGAGGAGAAAGAAAAGATGATTGAGTAGCCACTGTTGATGGATTTCTCGAACGGAAAAGGAAAAGAGCTTGAACTTTGAAGTGGAGAAACGAGCATGGTTAACAGAAGAAAACAACTTCCGGGTGTTTGGATTATAAAAAAAGCGGCACAAGTCTATTAAGTTTATAAATGAGGTATTCTAATTACAGACCACTACGAACCGCCTGTCATCATTCTCTTCAACCAGTGGCTTCTCAAATTTCAAAACAAATATTTCTTTTGGAAGAGAGAAAGTGATGTGCAGCAAATATCATTTTGACATAAAAACTGTTGAAAAGGGGATTCAACTTAGAAATTAGTAATCTGAAATCCGAAACCAAAAACTGACCTTAAACATGAAACTGCTTGAGTAATTTGCAGTTCAGAGTTGAATAGTTCTCGTGTTAAAGATGTCTGCAAAAGGGGGAAAATAAGAACACTCTCGATTGATGAATTGGTAACTTACAGCACATAAATGTGGATTGATTTCGAGCTCTGCTCGTTCTTGTTTCATTAAATTCAATGATATTTCAGGTATATCATCTGCTCGAAAATACCTCGTAAGTTTCACTACCACGTGATCTCGTTTTGTCTGAAATATTGAATTTGAATTTTCAGAACAATTCATTTGTCATTCTCATGTCACATATTTTTTTAATTGTAATAAATATTGTATTCCATTTTATTCCTAAATGTTCAAATATAGGGTATCATGACATAATACCCCCAAACATTGAGACTCTCAGCTGGTCGCGTGAATATGCTGTGTAAACAAAAAGAGTATTGCAGTTTGTTCATAGTTCATAATATTGCTAGAGCGTAATTCCTCTCACATCAAAATTTTTTTCCAAAAATAAAAACATTATTCTTTTTTATGATACACTTTGAATTTCCCAGTTTGGCAGAGAACAACAAAAAGTTCTTTTCACTTTCGATTTTTATTCCGATTTTCCGCGCAATCCGATTATGACACGGCGTTGCGAGGGGGAGAATTGAAGGAAAAACGATCGGAAATGGCAAATGACTCAATGACACCTTTTGCACTATTATTAATATTAATTCCATTGTGTTATCAGTTTAGAAAGAAAAACATTGGTGCGGTATACAACGACTCACTAACACTCTGTCAATATTTGAAAAAGGTCGGCCATGTCGCCCCTCATAAAACAAGTAGCAGTTGGAAGAACTAAAGAGAAGGTTGAGAGATATAGAGTATACAAGTGGATATTTGAAATTTGAGAAGAGGTCAGCAGGTAAATCAGACACTAATAGTACGTAAGACTAATTGCTTGGGAAGTAAAGTTTTCAAAAAAAAACCACTTTTTTCCAGGAAAGATTATTTCAAATGTCGTTCAAAACCTCTAATAGAACATCGTCTCAATTTTGAAGATTTCATTTATTTGTTTTCAGATTGGGAACATTGTTCATTTTTTACTATTTTCACTACTAATTTCGAAACATTCAAATTTTTCAACGCTTTTCGCAACATTCCCATTTGATTACCCAAATTCTATTCGTTATCTTATCTTTTCAATTGCAATCACTGATTCCCACCGCTTGTTCACTACATAAATATTCACTCACATCATACATTCTTTTGAGGAGGAAGAACAAAATTGTACACTGAAACCAAAAAACAAACATAGATTTCCAGAAAGAAATAACATTTTCAGTGAAATCAAAGATTGCAATAATTTTTTTCAGGAAATTAGTTTTTAAAATCCCTAACAACTGGTTTCTTTGAATATAACCAGCCTCTTCCAAATATCTCATAAATCAGACCATCTGCCAACATTCAAGACTCTAAAAATCTCATAACTCACATATTTAAATCCACATATCGCCGCTATCACATACGGTTCGTTCTGTGACACTTCTACGAATACTGAATCTCGTAACCTGTACAATGTTCCATCGTGTGATTGAAACCCTTTTAGATCACTGTCTTTTCGAAACCGGTATACCTGAAAATAAGTTAAATTAAGTGATGAACTCAAAATGAATGTTTATAATTTCTGAATTTTCTGGGGAAACTAATAAAAGAAAGTGTTTCATTTGAAGTATTTCCAATTAGAAATGCACTAAATATCATCTGTTCTTTTTATCTGCGTCTATTACAAGCTAAGCTGTCAATTGTCATCTCCTCCTCCTCTTCCTCCCATCATAAAACATTCTATAGTAGGTCACTGCCAACTGCCATTAAACTGCTAGATAGATGTGATGATTCGTTTCAAAACAAACAAGCAAATCATATAATGCGGCAAAAAATGTTTTGTGTATCTATTGTCGCATAGTATCTATCTTTTTCACTCTCAGTTGTCTCTATTGTTTGTACTCTCTTGAGGGAAGAAGCAGCTCTCTCTGGGGTCTCCCGAAAACTTCTGTTGACTTTGCTTTTCTTGACAGCCACAAAAAAAGCAATTGTCTCGAATTTCAGATCAAAAAATTGGGCAGCTGTTTTTGCTTCTTTTTGCTGTTTTTGGAAAAAAGTCTGAGCGCAATTTGAGGAAGTGTACGCTGCCGACTGAGAACTAATCTAGAAAAAGTTCTGACTGAAAAGAGAGGTCATTTTGTCGCATTGGCTCTTTCTCTCTTGATCTTCTCTTATGTTTGACGATCTGGTTCTTCCCGATTGAAGCTCACAATGTGTGTGTCTGTGACTGTGTATGCGCAATGTTTGAGGTTTAGCCATCAAAACGTTTCGCAGAAAAACGATTGCAAAAAAATATTCGTATCCAGGTTTTTGCCTATTTGTAGCGATGTTCGTCTACCCGAGAAAGTTTGAATTATGACCAGGACAGGCGCTTCCTTCTTCTTCTTCATCTCTTCCTTCTGACCTCTCTTCAACTAAAATGTTTTCATGTCTGTGTCTCCATAACTCGACGGAACGACAATTAATTGGTTTTTCGAGTGTCAAGAGACTAAAGAAGAGGAAGAGACGCATACAAAAAGATGTCTATTCAGATTATAACTATGACAAAGTACACCCAAATTTGAAAAACTTGAAGCTTTCAGTTTCAGGAATCGAGAATTATAAAATGAAAAACTCACAATCCCTCGGCAATTCCTATCCGATTTACCAGTAAGGCTATAATAACATGGTTCCATATCATAATGTTTTTGTGAGAATTCCGGTTCATCATCATTTTCCATAGGTGATGAGACGCCGTCTGAAAAGTAAAGTGTTAATAATCATTTCGCAAGAAACATACAAATTGATTTTGTATCAAAAAAGGCGGAGTTAGTTACTACTGTATATGAGGAAATGGTGCAATTCGTACTTTCGTGACCTCGGGACACACGCTTTCAACTCTCTATAACTTTTGTTCCGGCACAAGAAAACTGATAAGAGAACGTTCTAGAACATAATGAGGTATATTAAGTGCCAAAAAAAAACTGCCAGCAGGTGTCTTCTTGTGTGTTCGTACATTTTCTCGACTAATCCGCTAAGCGCTAATCCGCCGCGAGAATCATAACATTTCACGCTGGACTGGGCGGGGGCATCTCAAAAAGAACGGCCGTTGTATTACCCGTATGACCGTATCTAGGTTGACAGGGGACATACGTACAAGAAGACATTGGAGACGGTTCAGTTACAATTTCATTACCTTGGCTATCCTCAGATGACGAAGGCATGCATTCGTCCTCTTTGTTGACGTCTTCACTACTGCACTGGCTGTCGAAGCGGCTCATCTTCTTACTTCGTGCCTTCTTAGTTTTTCCAGTTTGCTCCCCCAAAAGTGATGAACTATCCTGCAATGAGTATTTATAGGAACTCATTCAAAACATATGAAACGCGGAATGATAAAAAAGAGAAAGAGGGGAGGAGGAGGAAGATGATGAGGGGTGAGCCCAGAAGTTCTTTTTTTTCCGGAACCCTCTAGAGCCTAGTAAAAACACAAACTAGAACAGCACTGAGGGATAGAAGGAAGGAAGAAAGGAGAGAGGAAAGGGATGAAGACGGGGTGGGGTGTGGGAGTGGCGTGGGGCGGGCGAGGGTCGTCGTCGGTTAGTGGGGCACATACAACAGAGCACATACACGACTGGTCCGCTAGGAAAAGAGACATTGGCGGCATCGTCGTCGCACCGCATTCATCAAATATTTTGGTGTATTTAGCAGCAGGAGCAGGACCACCGAGTGTCTAGGAATCAGATTGACTCCATGAGTAACAAGTCTAGGCGCCATCGAAAAAGAACGAATTCAAACAGATGAGAATGAGATCAGAAAGTTCGGATCTATTTGGTAATTGGACTACATAGCTTCTCGGAATTAGGAAGAATGAGCAATCAATTACTCCTTATGCTTCACCATGAGATTATGAGTAATCGGCTTATTATGGACGTCTTCTATTTTCAAAAAAACCCCAGGTGTACAGTAATCTAGAAGTGGTTCACACCTGTTTTCGCGCATTTGACAGATGATACAATATGGCAACAACGTCCACCCAAAAACTCAATGGTCTTGTCCGGTGTCGCTCAAAAAAGTCAAGTGATGATAAGAAAGAGAAGAAACGACAATTGGCAAGAAGGGGGTAAGGTGTAGGGTTGGAGCTCAGTTTTCACACGTGACCTGATCACCTTTCAAAGAGGAGACTGGATCAAACTAATTGGAAGGACACTGTATTCATAATTCAAATGTTCCCAATAAGAAGTTAGGAAGGGGGCAGAAAAAAAGGGGAGAAGTGTGAGAGTAAAAGACCTGTAAAAAAGGAAATGAGACGCAGAGGCAAGTGCTAGTACATACCACAAAAAGGTGGAATAGTCGGTGGAAAGGGGAGGACGGTGTGGCGGGAAGAGAAGGGAGGAGAGGTAGTCATCGGGAAAGAAAAAGATGGCTGAGACTAGTGAGAGACGAGACAACCGATGTATGTTTGCGATCAAAAACAGTTCGACGGTGACAGTGACGACCTCAAAGCAGACCGCCACTGTGTCTTGGCTTCTTATATGACGTGGCAACTTTTAAAGAAAATTTGAAACTAGTCATTAGAGAGTTGTGATCAGCTCAAGCAGCTCAACAAGAACCACATAAGAAGGAAGAAGGAAGGAGGAGGAGGAGGGACGCGGATTAAGGAGAATTGGATGGGAGGAGAAGATGACCCGCTAATGACAATATGACAAACAAGATGAGACTCTTAGGAATATCATTTGAACATGGCAACATTTGAAATTATTTTAATGGGTATCAATTCATTTTTACCACCATCTCCTCCTCCTTTTTCTTCTCCTCCCGCATTACATTCACACCGTTCTCAATGCACAATAAAAACAGAAAACGTGGGAGAATTGAAGGGTGGTTTATGGATGGTCAGGTCAATAGGCAGGCTAGACAAACATAAAATAAGAGACTCATGAACAAGTGGGAGGAGACAACCAGATAGTTCAAGTGGAACACATAATGTGATAACACATGGAAACTACATTTTCAGACAAAAAATCAGAAGACGAACAAGATGAAATGAAGTAGAAAAAAGGATTATTTGCAGATATAAGGTACACATTTTTTGATCTCCGAAGCTAATCCGTTTTGTAGATTCAATTTCTCTTCCGGTATTAAGAAGTGAGAAATAGGGTGAGAAGGAAAACTTTTAGATTCTTTCTGATGAATAAGGTTTGATTGATAATGATAATATCAGATGTTCAGTGTCACATCAGTTAAGATTAGAGAACACAAAGAAAAGATAATGATATCAGTATAGTTGATCAAGGGTGTTTCGAAATAGTCTACATGATCTGTTCAAAGTGGGAAAAAAAAGGAAAGTTCAAAATCAAAAATAGTTTTCCAGAAGTTCTTTATCCGCATCTCTTCCGTGCGGTGGCAGAAGTAGCAGCCGCTTCTTCTTCTTCTTTTTCAACTTCTCTATTTCTCCAACTATCTGAACCTCTCGTCGGTCCGCCCGCCCGGGTGTCGTCGGCGCCTCCCCGCTCATATGTTTGCGAGTAAAATTGCCCTACGTCTCAAAAATAAACACCGATTGTGTCGACGTCTTCCTCTCGAGGAGCGGATGGATGAGGCCCCGGGAGCGGTGAAAGAAAGAGAGATAGAAGGTCTTGCCACGATTAATTGTCGTGTCTTTTACACACACTCCTCCCCCCATATCTTCAGTACGTTGAACGTTGATTCGTTTTGTGTTTTTTTTTTGTTGATTGCTACTTGGTCTCTTCTCATTTCTCTTCTGATGATTAAGTGATGACATGGGTGATGAATGTCTCAGGAAAGTGAGAAAAGATTGAGATACAAGGTTGAAAAGTGAAAAAAAAAGAAAAAGAAAGATATATTGGAGACAAGTTTCTCTCTTGGGAATTCATAAGGCTATTGAAATAGAGTGTTCCAGGATTATACAACCCAAACGGAAACGGTTTTTTGATTTCTAAGCAAAAAGGAAGAGAAGGAAGTCAATCAGGAGCCACTACATTACGCCTGGCAAGTGAAAAAATGAAAGGGAGAGAGGGAGAGAGAGTGTTGAATGATTCAGTAAGTGAATTCCAGAAGTAGAAGCAGAAGACGTTGAGAAAAAAAAAAGAAAAATAGATGAGCAAAACGGAAAGAAGAGACCAAGTGCAAGCAAATAACTTATAGAAGAATCTAGGAACGTCTGCTCTTTAGAGGAAGACATCTGGGAAGAGTCTCTCGAGTGCCAAATCCGACAAAACCACTTAATTGTCGCGATAGATACATGCCACAAATTAGATGTTTATGGAATTAAGGAAAAGGGATCTAGATAAAAGATGAAAAGGGATTGAACTCTGGAATACCACTTCTTCAACTACAGGAAAAAGTAGGAAGAAGGAGGAGAAAGAGTCAACAGCCATACGCACACACATATCTATCTGACACACAAACAATCATCTTCCTTTCCGAAAACCAACGCGAGCGCTCTCTCTCTCTGTCTGTGTTCAGAGGGAAAGGCCTCCCACCGAGAACTGACTGAATGAATGAGTGAATGGGTCGTTGGATGGTTGAATGAATAAGTGAGGAGCGCAAGCGTAAGAAGGAGAAGATTAAGACACTAGAGGAAGAAGATCATATCATAAAAGAATCCTAAAATTGACACCAAACAATCTCCAAAATCTGAGCAGATGTTTTGATATTTACCATCTTGGGAAGAGGTCAAAAAGTGACACCAAACGGGTGTTAATAGAGACAGAGATAGAGAGGGAGTGTTGGCATGCCACGTCACACCTCATTACCACCGATTACCTGCACAACATCCTGTTGTTTGAAGGGTCATTTGAAGGTAATAGGTACTAACCGAAGACAATAATGAGAATGAGGTAAGGTGTCAAAAGAATTGAAGTGGACATGTGGGACCTAAGAGAATGAAGAAGAGAAAAGAAAAAGAAGAAGGAGAAGTGAAATTTGATACGATTGCGGAATAGCTTACTAGCAGAAAAAGTATAGAAGATGAACATAAGGAACATGGTGTCAAGTGCAAAAACGGAAGAGATGATGAGATGAAAATGCGATGAAGATGATGAAAAGTTTCAAGTGAAAAGAAACGAAGACTTTGTCGGCGGGGTGGTGATGACGCGTAAACGCGCAGAGACTCATTCACTTTGGTATGCCTATGGTCTTGTAGACCAATTTCCAACAATCCGACACTACTTCAGAAAGGATTTCATTCTTTCAATAATTACCGTACTCATGACCTGGCACCTACAGTAATCCTTGATTCACCTTTTATGGATATATGAATCTACACTTTCGGCTCCCAAAGTTGGTGGTCTGCTCTCGCTAAGCGTTTTCTCAGTTCGCTCACCTGTGTGCTAACAAAGCACAATGCTTGAGATGACTAGCGGGATTGGGAAAAAAGGGAGGAAGAGGGTGGGTATCATTAGGTGAAGGGCGAGATAGAAGAGATCTGCCCTGTGAAGAGAAGGGCAACGGCTACCATCACAAAACATCACAGCAGATGGTGCGTATTATAGTAAGTACAAGCGATGATGACTGACACAACTGGGGGGCCGACGGCATGAAAAGGGAAGGAGTGGGGGGAAAAAGAAGAGAAAGCAGGCAAAAGGAACGGGAAATCGTAGTGGACGGACGATGACGAAGGAGGAGAAACAAAGTAGGAGGAAATTGGAAATTAGCAAACAATTGAATACATGGTTTGTGGTTTTGTTACTTCCAGATATAATCCGAAATTCACAAAGTTAGAACTGAAAAATGTAAGACATATGTACGTTTATTGTCAGTCATACTGGGTAATGGAGTCATAAAATATTTACGGTATTAGCCACATTAAGAGGAGGCGATTGGGAAATTCAATTAGGCGACTGTCAATTAGGTATTAATCTAGATTATACCCTAAGAATCAATTCAAAAACATTACGGGAAATAGAAATGATGACAGTGAAACATAGTTAGGTTGTGAAACTAGAACTGATATGAACTGTAAACATGTTTCAAAAAATGATTGATCTTTCCAAAAGAAAGTTTCTTGGTTTCTGATTAGTCACAGAGTCTTAGCTTTGAACTGATATGATATTTTGATATTCCATAAGTGTGAAAGATACTGTAGGTGTTCTGAAAAACAAGGCCATCTTATCTGGAATGTTCTTTTTTGAAAAACAAACATGACAGGTGATTCTGGGAAAGTCATAATGAGTCAATAAAAAGAAAGTGATGGAGGCTCAATTTCCCCTATCAGAAACCTTCGGAACCAGTCGATTTGCTAGTCTTCCAATACTACTTGTCAAGTCGTAAATCTCGAGAAGGTCTCCTTTGCTAGTTCTACTACCACTACTGCCTTCCATTCCCTTCTGATGTGACGAAGACTCCTAGAATACGCGTGACAAGGAATTAGAAGAAGTGGCGAAGAAGATGGAAAAGGAGATGGGAGAAGAAGAAAAAGATGAAGAAGTCGGGGTTAGAATGCGTGTAGAACAAACACATACGAGTGCTGATAACGAACTGAGGCATCAGTGATAAGCGTAGTCGCCGGGAGGAGGTAGTGATCACATGTGGAAGAGAACTGCTGGGTACTTGAGGACCCCTTCAAAAAAAAAACAACAAGAGTGAGAAAGGTGACGATTGAACAGAGAGATTGCTTGTAGGTCGCACGATTATGGCGATGCTGATGATGATGACGACGACGAAGAAGATGAAGTAGAAGACGTCGGTGAAAATGAGGAGAAGATTTTGGAGGGCGCTAGACGGAAAATGGAAGCGGCGACGAAGCGGAGGCGCGCGTAGCGCAAGCGCCAAAGCCACTATACCAAAAAGACAGTGCGTGCGGTGCAGAGTCGGCAAACACGATTACTTGTATAAATATATTCAATTGAGGGTAGAAAGGAGGAGAAGAAAAATGGGAGGAGAAGGGCGATTTGGTTGCGCTGATGTGTTCTTTTCGTGGGATCTTTCACACGGGAAGGTCATTAGGACAAGATTTATGAGATAGGCCTACCTGGTTAACTACTTCTTTAAGCATCTGTTAACGAGCTAGAAATGGGGATGAGACATTGAAATGAGGAATACTGTAATGATTGAGAGTTCATAGTACACACATTAGCTATACTTGTATTTTTGGGAACACCGAAAATGAAAACTGAAAAACCGCCTGACATACGCCTTCCAAACTGAAATGCAGGAGTCAAAACAAAACACATGGTGGCTAACGGGGCGGTCCAAAAAGAACAAGGCATAACAAATGTACACAGACACATTCGCTCGCACGCACACATATCTCTACTATAGAAGTTTGACAAGTGAAAATACGGTAGATAAGCACAGGCAACCAACGCGTTGAAGGAAACGCGCGACTGTCCATAATGTCAGTGATTTTGAAGAGACATAGACGAGTGAAGGTCGGGAGAAAAGAGGCGGCGAATGATGACAGACGGACGGACGAATGGCGACAATGGTTGCAAGATTTAGTTAGTGAAAATCCCCTAGAAGGAATTGTTGTAAAAGAAGAAAAAGAAGAAGAGCAGAAGCGTGTGAACGAACTCGTCCCTATAATTCTGAAGAGGTGCCAGGTCACAGGCTAATCGTTGACGCGTTGGGAGCCAGGCGCTACTGCTGCTGCACAAAATGTGCGGGAACTTCAAAGTGGGCAGGAAGTGGGACGTCCTTCTTCTCTTCTTTTTTTTTCTTCTGGACATAGCAAAGAGAGCGGGTTGGTTTGACCGACACATTGTGAATTATGAATCACTATTAGTTGAGGTAAATAGAAGAGTGAGAAGTGTGCAAGAATGTCATACTGTATCTGAAAAAGTATACACCTGGAATCGTCTTGTTTCTCTAGATTCTTCTAGATTCCTCTTATTATTCTTCATGCCTTTCTTGTTGTTGTTGTTTTCCATTTCTCTTCCAGCTCCCAAAAGTTTATTTTCATTACTTTGAGAAGCTCAAAAATTGCTCGATTCTCTTTTTTTTTTGTTAACAAGCTCAAGGAGAGACTCGCTGGAGCTCTCACCACCCGAGGGGAAATGGTGACTTCCGGTGGCACACGGCCGGCGGAAACAAATCATCGAGGGCGGAGTCGCCGGGCGCTGCTCTGTTAGAGAGTTTCGGAGCACAAAAAGTGTGGAAACGGGTAGTTTGAAGCAAAAAGGAAACAGAGAGCGCAAAGAAGCAATCGAACGAATGTTGTCTCGTCTACGTGTCGAGTGACAGGAGTGACAATGAGCGTATGTGCTCATATATGGACGACGCAAGTGGTCCCTTCTTCTTCTTCTTCTGCTTCTTTCTTCTACTGAACCATCACAGTTTGCCGGCTGGCAGAAGGAGAGTGTCTAATTGGTGTGACACGGCTAGTAGGAGATGGCAGGGGAGACTCTTTCCGCAATGTAACAAGATTTGGAGCGGGGTGGGAGAAGCTCTGACGCCGTGGCGCAAAAAGAAACCCCGAAGAAGTAAAGGAGGCGGGCAATGAGGGTCCTTTCCTTCCAAAAACACGAAAAAAAGATACATAACGAGAGGGAGAAGAAAACGAGGAGGGACGCCAAAGGGAATGGGAATTGAATAGGGGTCGCGCAGTGGGAGGAAAAAGAAGTGGAAGAGTATGCTGAATAACGAGACATTGAGACATATGAACGGCTTATCGAAAGAGCAAACAACTCGGAGAGCTCGACCGATGCCTGTTGATGGGATTCGGATGGATTTCTGTGAAAATGAAGTAGTCCGAAAGTGTTATGTTGAATCTCAAGTTCAATGATAGGACACTCGTCTTATCTGGAAAGTTCATCTTCCACAGGATTCAAAAACTGAAACTTTTTGGTCATTCTTTCTTCAAGTTCCTTTGAATGACCCATTTTGTGACAGAATGCATTGCTTTCGTAGTCGTTATGTCACATCATTCAAAGAACATAAATCGAGAATCGCAACATTCTTGTTTCTTTTCATCTATTTCTCATTTCTAATCTCTATTCCTCTTCGTCTCTTATGCTCACTCAACACTCAATTTCGTTTCCTTCAGCTGGCTCTACATGAAAAAAAAGAAGTGCAAAAAACAGAGAAAAACTGAGGGAAGTTGTGGTTTCCTGTCTATTTTTTGCACTACTGATATACTCTTTTCCTATCTCATCTTCTCAATTTTTGCAAATAGACATCAATGGTTTTTGAAGAGACGCAGGAATTGAAGTGTGAACAGCTGAGAGATGGAAAAAAAGAGAATGAGAGAAGAGGAGGGAAAGATGAGGGGCAGTCGGCTGGCGCTAATTGAGGTCGACCACCGAGAAAGAGATAATCTCTGTCATTCACACGCCCAGATGATTTGTGTGTTCTTTCTTGTGTATGTTTGACCATTATTCCACGTCATAAATTAATTTTGTGTACTTAGTACTAGTTGCTTGTTTTTTCTCGTTCTTTTTTCTGAAGATGAAGAGAAAGCTCTCGGGCATTTGTGTCAATTCGCAAATACGTTTTTCCTCTCTTTTCTATAACAGAAATTGAAAGAAGAAAAAGGAGAAGCAGAAGAATGCGCAGACCTCCATTTTTCTTGTTTCCTGATCAAAATGTTGAAGATGAGGAAGAGATTTTAGTCTCAATTTCAAAAGGAGACTACGGTAGTGACGTGGCAGAATTCAAATGGAAAAACATTCATCACATTGACTTTATAGACCAAAAATGACAAATAGTTCATATTGTTCAGACAACACGGCGACTATTATTTCTCTCTCGAACTGATAGCAAAAGAAACGGGAGAAGGAAGACGAGACAAGATGAATTATGAACTTTTGTCAAAAGAAGAGATAGGAAAGAAGGGGGGAGAAGATGAAAATGAAATTGTTGCAATTTGATAGGCGCGAAACAGAATAGAAGGAAAAGAGATGGGCGAGAGAAAGTTGGGCAAACATATGACCTCTCGGAAGAAAGAAGGAGGAGAAGATGAAGGCAAACCATGGTGTAACATACTGCAAGAAATTGGGAGTCAATATAAAAAGGGACCAGACACTTTTTTGATTTTTGAAAAGAAAAAAGTCCGGATAGTTCAAGAGAATGATAGTGCATAATTCAGTTTTGACTTGTTTTTCTGTTTTGTAGACTGAAAATGAAAAATGATCGAGAATGGAAAGAAGGCACTGGAAGGGGGTTTTCAGTTTTCAGTTTTAGTTTTCAGATGAGAAAAAAAAGAAAAAGAAGATGAGGAAAGAGTGACGACCACCTCACTGAATAATTGAGATGCTTTTGGGAAGTAAAAAATATAAGAAAGAGAATACAAACTCTCGAAAAAGACACGTGAAACTCTCTCCACCTGTCGGTATTTCGTTTCAAGATTTTTGACACCTTTTACCTGAATAGAGAGAAAAAGAAGATGATGATGACGGGTCATTCAAAAAAAGAGAAAAGAAGGGTGTTCGTTGCGCGATCAGGCGGATTAAAAGAAGAAGAGAAGAGGGTGGTCAACGGAAAGGAGGCAGCCGCCGAAAGAGACCACATACTGACGTGCTAATAAATCTTGTTAGTGATTGACTTCCGGAGACATTCTCACCTGCACTTAGATATGTTTTGAATATATAATCAGAAAATATTGTTTTCAGAACTCTGATTCAAAACTGCAAAGAAAATGAAAAAGAACGAGAAGAAGTTCTGGAATTACATTCATCAAATTGAGTTTGATCTCTGCCTTCTCCTTCGTCTTCTGTTTTCCACACGCCATGTTATAATGTTGTTTTTCAGTTTTTCCTTTTTTTCTTCTCCAAATGCTTTCTTCTTCTTCTTCCCCTTCTTTCGTTCCTTTTAGAGTTTTCAGACTGAGTGTATGCAGTCCTCAAAGTTCATATCCTTATATCCATCTATCTACATCTTCTCACTCGACTTCCGTCTTTTCCGGCAGCAGCCCAAGAATTCTAGATTACTCAAACATTGCAACATGAACATACATAAAATAATAAGGGGGTAGAGTGTGGTATAAAGGGAAAAGAAAGGTTACACGTGTTTGTGTAATAAAGCGTTCCTCCTTCTCCTCCTCTTCCACCTCCCCCCAGCCTTCTTCACTTCTTTTCTTCCACCGGTATCGGCCCGCATTAGAACAACCGCCCGTTCAAAACTCATAAAGATATAAATAATGAGAGTGAACGGGCAAGAAACCAAAAGAAAAAAGAACAGAAGACGGGCGGGACGAAGAAAAAAACGAAGACGAAATTGGTTTGTGAATTGTTGAACGAGACGCAGAAAGTGTTCACTTCTTCATCGTGGAAACCTGTAAACACCTAACAAGTTATATTCAAGAAATGAAGATGAAGGAGAAGAATAAGAAGCTGTGAGGGGAAAGTAAAAAAGATGAATCCGAGAAGGGCTATTCAAAAGTAGAAAAGAAGACATTTGACAGAAATAACTACTATATCACAACGATAAAGATCTAATCTTGAAGTCCAAATCGTCATTTAATTAGAAGTCAGAGGAGAGACTTCTTTTGAGAAGACGTATAATTAAATTGAAGAGGGGCCTACTTTGAAAGTAGTTTTTTTCTTTTTTTCGGTGTATTTCTAGGTATGAGTCAATAGAATATTTGACCTTGTTTCTCTTGAACAAACTACACTGCACTTTAAATATATTGTCACAATATTTGTGTACTTCAATCTCGAATTATAAGAATCTTCATCCAAACTGATTATCGTTCTTCTATTTCGAATCAGATCACTAATACTTTCAGGGAGATTTCAAATCCTTTATCTACACTAATCCTAAAAATCATTTCTTTCTTTTTCTTCTTGTTTTTTTTTGAATCTTCTACTCATAGTGTAATCTTGACAGCACAACACATGTTTCCATCTGTTGTGATGTACTTCTAAATGATAACATTATCAGTTTTTGTTCAATTGAAAGTTTGATGTTGGCATCGTGCATCATGTATAACACCCTTGAATTACCCGAGGGAGAGAGGGAGAGACATTAGTTCGAAACGCAAAGAACATTTAAAAGAAGAAGGATAAGAAGAAAGGGGGGGGGGGGGGCAATAAGAGATTTGACAGAGAAAATGAGGAGAAGGACCGGCTGATATTAATTATTCATGAACCTCTCGTTTGCCTCTTCATCTCCGCAGTCACAGAAAGAGAGTAAGTGTCAATGGATGAAAAAGTGGAAAAAGGTACAAGTCGAGGGGAGGTATTCATTGTGACACATACACACAAGTTATTCTAGGAACACAAGTTCTCTAAATGAGAGCATGAGAATACAAAAACAAAAATGAGTGTGTGGAGTTCGAAATGAAAATAACATGACTCTGATATTCTCTTGAGAAGGGGGGAGGAGAGGTTTTATGATTTGATGAAGCATCTTTTTGCTCCTCCTCCTCCTCCTTCTCTCTTTTTCCCCCACTTCTACTTTTTCTCACACCGAATGACCCATAAATATTATAAATAGTTTTGTGAACGAAAGAACGGAAGAAGGACACACGAGGGTAGAAAACGGATGAGCGCATTAGATAACCATAGGGGAAAACCGAGAGAAAATGGAGAAGAAGAAGGAAAGGAAAAAAAGGGGGGGGGGGGGCGATTTGAAGAAAAAGAAAAAGAAGAAGCAAAAAGATGTGGGAAGAATCAAATAGATGTTTGTACTTGTTTTTAAGGGAGTTAAGTATTCCGAAATGTCACAAAATAGGCCAAAAACAAGAAAAGTTATGCTCTTTTCAAAATGAGTTGCAAATATCTTGTTCCACAGCTTCTGAAGCTCCGAATTACTCACTTCAGAACTTTCGTCAAAAATGAGATACTTTCCGAAAGGACCGAATGTTTCTTGCCTAAAAACCACTCTCTCCTCTAATCAAACTATAGATAATTGGTTTTTCAGAATTCATATTACTTTCCTCCGCCTTCTCCTAGAATGAATTAGACTCCAAGATCATATTGTCGCCACGTGGGAAAACATGTATATTAGCAGAAAAAAACGAGTAACGGGCAAGTGGTAGACAAAGTGTCGGTTCGGGTTGACACTTGACAAATGACGATTGGCATCTGGCGGCTTCTTGGCCGATCGCCAGAGACACAGAAAAGAGAGTCATTTGCTGGCTGTTTGATGTGTCAAAACAGATGGGTTATTGGTCCGATGGGGATTTACAGAAAATTGGAATACTGAATGAGAATCAAAATAATAGACTTTCACAGGTTCCATATCACTTCTATTTCTGTTACATGATGCTCTTTTAATTCTTTTTGACTCAACAATGGATCATGGAAACAACAGAGTTTGTTTCAAAGTAATGACGACTTAGTCTTAGTCAATGGGAAATCTCTGAAGTTTTTCTTTGGATTTCAGCAGAAAACATACTTTGTGGAGATTAACAAATATGCACGTTTCAGGAGCTTTACGAAAGAATTCTAAATTATTCATTCAGAAATAATTATTTCAGAATGGCAGGTGATTATAACCCTTATCAACCTAAAAAAGAATGTGCATGACTACAAATAAATAATTACATTTTCAATTGAACAGATGATCTTGAACTTAGTTTCTTTCAAGAGAGAAAATCTCTGATTTTTGGTCTTCTTCTGCATCTTCTAGTTCTTTTTTCTCTTCTTTTTCCTTCATCATCTTCTACATTTTTTTCCTCCTCTTCCTTTTTTCTTCTTCTTCTTCGCCACCGCGTTTCGTTTCACGTCACATTGTTATCACCAGTCATCTATCAGATAGGCGCCCCGTATTATTGTTGAATTGGAAATGGAAATGGGAGGAGAAGAAGTGTGGCATGGGAGACATAGAGAGAAAGTGAAGGAAGAGAAGAAACCGATTGATGAAATGAATTGAATTGGACACGAGAGACATACAAAGATACATCCTAGAAGAAGCTGCAAAAAAGAAACACCATCTGCAGAGAAAAGAAAACGAAATGACATGTTATCATATATTCTGATTTTCAAAGAAAAGGGAAGAAAAACAGATTTTTGAACAAGAGTTTTGAAAACTTTCAAACGATTTTTCCATTTCCCCGAATTCTCACGCTCTGATAGAATCTAATTAATTTCCGAAAACCTTTTTTTTTGGACGAAGAAATCAGAATCTGATTCAGAACTTTTTTTTCTCCTTTACAATCTTTAATGAAGTCGATAAAATCTAATTTATGTCTCCAAATGCAATAACCAAATTCTATTTCAGTTTTATTTTTATTGTATTGCCCCGCCAAATGACAATATAATCTTATCAACATTCGTTTATCACTTCACCTTATCATTGTGTTAATGACGTTTAGAGACACTCTTTTTTTGATACTTTAATCTGATTTCAAAGATTTCAGAGATTTCATATAACTGAAGAATTCATTTTAAAAGTCTCTAGTAAGACAATTCATCATTTTGTCACTTTCTCTCACTTGCTTTTTCTCTTCTTCCTAATCCATCTACCGTATAACTAGGAAGAGAGAGAGATAGAAGACGTCATTCAGAAGTATCATCAAGGTCATAAATCAACACCTTGTAACTCTAGACACCGCCACCAGAGTATATGAGAAGAAAGAACAGCTGACCCGGTTTTTGAACGGAATTCAAACTAAATGAAATATGAGATAAAAGAAAGAAAATGAATTGAAAGTTCAGTGGCATTGGCATTAACCCAATTAATGTTTTTATTAACTACTTCCGAACAGATCATCTGTCATTCAAATAGTCGTCAATCGGTAGATCACTCGATGGCGGTGAAGGCGGCTAAATTGAAAGGAAAACGAGAAGAAAAAAAAGAGACATAAAAACGCTTGTCTATTCGTTTTCCCTCTTGAAACGCGTATCAGCTGGCGGACATTCTTCCGGATGACGAAGGGATTTTCAAGACTGCAAAAAAAGATTTTCTTCTGGAAAACCATCAAAACTTTTTCTCTTTCTTTTCATGTCTTCGACATTCTTTCCCTCTTTTTGTTGTTGTTTTTTGTGTTCTCTTGTTGATTTTTTTGTTGCTTCCTCTTTTTTATTTTTACTTTTTTTGTTTTTTGACTCTAAAGAGAAAAAATGAATGGAGGGACTGGAACCGGATCAGATCAGATTAAGAAGATTCTCTTGAATGACGAGCATAAAAAAAAAGAAATTATCAAAAGAAGAAGGCTTTAGTGAGCAACTACAAATCATGTTGAAACATGTCAATATCATAATTCTCTTGAGACATAAACTTTGAAATTCTATCCTCATAGATATCTTCTCTTTCATTTCAATTTTGTTCCGATTCTTATTCAGAGGAGGGGGTCCAGAGACTCCAGACTACAGTAATCCACAGGTTTCAAACGTTTCTCATCATCATCCTCATCATCATCATTGTCGTAATCGTCAGGCAATGTGCGTGCGCGACCAAAAAAAGAAAAACGAAAAGAAGAAGAAGAAGGAGAAGATAGGAGCGGCGACGAAGACGGGCGACTCATAAATCGAGGCAGACCGCCCCATCCGCGCCAAGCAGCGGATGGACGGAGACAACACCCGGGGCACGAAGAAAGAATAAGAATGAGGGAGCGGTTTTTTTTTTTTGAAAAATGAAGAGGACAACTACAATAGCCACATGGTGAAAGTTTTGTTAAAATTTTGAAGGAGCAGGGATTCTAGAGGAACGGTGAGCAGTTTTGAAAAATAGGAGGACTTAAAACCGGAGGGAAGTACAAGAAACTGAAAATCGAAATTTGAATAAGAGGATGCTTGAAGCAAAAAATTCAAAGAATCAAGTTAGAACTCGGGTTGCAAAGAACTCTGTAGACGAATGATGAATCCATGACTCAGGGAACAATCACAAACTTCTAGAAAACACATTTTTATAGTCTCGATACTCTTGGAAAATGTAACCAGACCTCAACTTTGAGCATCAGGGTCTAAAGTTTTACACTTTTCATTAGAAGTTCTTCATACACACTATTTTGATTTTTCCATTTTCAATTCTGAAGATTTTGAGTTGACTTTATTAGTGAGATTATTATGCCATGTTTTCGAAATACATATCACTATTTACTCTAGCATAGACTTGTTTTTTCAGTCTAAAAGATCTTTGGAAATTCTCTAAAAATAATATTCTGTGATCACTATAATATTAAACAAAAAAACATTTTATAGTTTCTGAGTACAACTTTCAGTATTTCTTCCTTTTTCCTTCGGCTGCTCTTCTATTTATTCCCTAATGATTAACAATGTGACGTGGATGTACTAACTTTCCATTTGTGTCAATGTTTTCCCTTTTCTTTCCTCCTTTCTTCTTCTTCTTCTTCTTTTCGAACTCTCCGCCCACAAATTGCATTTATTTGATGGGCAGGCGAGGCGCATCGCATCGTTTCCCGTCAGCTAAGCGAAAAAAAGAAAAACTGAGAAAAAGAAGAAAAAGAAGAACACTTTGAGGATATTAAATGGGTTTTTTTATGTAGTCAATCCACCGAGTTATCCTTAAGTTTCATTCTGTTGATCAAATTGAAAAAGGGATATACTTTTTGAGTTTTATCTGTGGATAAGCATGTGATTACAACGGTTTTATCAACCTCATTTGGACAAATAGGAAGGATTGGAATTATCGAAAATAGAACTTCGAAAGTGTTTCTTTTAAGTTGATTTCTAGCTTTTCAATGTTTCGGGGTTTACAAAAAAATTATTCAGAGCAATGGAGAAACGTTTTCATGTACACAGTTCTACTAAGACGTTGCTTTATCTCAAAAGTATAGTTAACAGAACGAAACGGTTCTTCCCATCTCCATAGAACATAATCAATCTTCATACTTTCATCTTTACGTCACTGAAAATGACCTGAAAAAATACGGGAAGATTCTAATCGACTGCGAGAATGTTTTGGCAACGATTCTTAATCTGTTACTCAATCTTTCGATTCTGATTTTTTACTGTTTATGATATGAAAAGTCAAGTTTGGAAAGTGGTTATCAGTTTCCAATAAATGTGCTGGGAAATTAAAATTAGATAAGATGAAAGAACATTTTGAAAAAAAACAAAGTATGTTATGGTCCGATAAACTTAAAAACGTTGATGTAGATTTCACAAAAATATACGTTAAAAAAGATAATTTGAGTTAGAAACATCTTGAGAAGCAAATATATGCTCTTTAGCTCAAAATGGAGCTCTTGAGCCAGTTTTTGTTTTGCAAAAACAGAACAACTTTTTGGTAAGAAGGAAGTTACAGTATGTATTACACTGGAATTTCATCAATATCTATTACTGCAATACTTTGATTCGATTCTTGTCAAAATATTGTTGTGTACATAAGAAACAAATCATTGTTAAAACAAATCCATAATCTTAGTTCAATCATTTTTGGAAGTATTTTCTGATTAGTTCGTTTCTAAGACTCTGATGAAATCTGTGAAAACCCATAAAATGCAAGCAGATCAGCAGGAATACAAAATGATTTATAACAGATTTATACTAGTCTTTATTCATGAAAAATTGAAGAATGTTAAAAACGATGCAATTTAATTTTTTCAGTAAAAATGACAGAATAAACACTATCATTAAAATAGACATCTAGTGAATAAATAAAAAAAGGAATTTCAAATAAATTATAAAATCTGTGAGAATGAAAAGTTAAATGAAACATGTTGGGAGAAAAAGGAAAAAGGTCAGATTAAATATACAGTTCACCGCCTTGGCACTGAAAATTTGACTACTAATTTCTACACATTAGTTTACTTTTTTTGTTTAAAATTATAAATAAAAAAAATGATGCATGGATTCTCACAGCGACTAGATCCTATATACATCGGGAAATGAATTGGTTTCAAATAATAAAAAAAGCGGTAAATGAAGAAAAGTGAAGTTTTTTGAGAAGAAATAAGGCAACAAATGGAATGAGGATAATATCAAGGGAGAAATAATTTATTTCTTATCATCTTTCTTATCGCCTTCTTCCTCAACTGGTCCAAGTGTATGCCATTGAGCAATCGGACGACGTGGCGAAGCCAACATATCCATCCAGTGCCTAAAATCATTTGAATCTCTTTAGATAAGATTTGAAAAAGAAACAAACCTAAGTTCAGCACCAGTTCCATTACATCCAAGAAGACACCGTCCAATGGCGTCATTTGATCCGAGTTTATCGTAATCCATCACAGTGATCATAAGGGAAACTTTCTGCAAGAATAAACCGATTAAAGAATTGAAATCTTCAAATGTTTTATAGAGAAAGTTAGATATAGACATGTTAGAAAAAGCCACCTGAATTTGTTCAAAAGGCACTTCGAAGCTGAACGATTCGTTATAATATGGGTTAAGTGTGCATTTCTTGATTGACGTCTTCTTCTTTTTCAGCCGTTTTCCACCTTGCATCAACACTATTTTGACATATGGATCTGAAAAACAACCCGGGAAATGTTAAGAATTTGTTAGATTCAAGTTAAAAAGGATAAAGGCATCGGGAAGTAGGTGATGATAGTTTTTGGTTAGAAAAGCCATTTGAACATTTACACCCAGTTCACCTTTATTTTATGCAATTGTAATTTGTCAAATACAAAACTTTCATTGTAATATGGATTCAATGTTTTTCTTTTGATACTTGTTTTCTTCTTTTTTAACCGCTTCCCATCATCTCCGAACATTTCCAACTTCACATATGGATCTTATAATTTTAAAAGGGGTTTATGTTGTTTTGAATTGTGAATTAGAAAAAGTTTTTGATTGTTGAGCTCAATTTAAAAATGTACCTGATAGACCACCAACGTCCATTTTCTTGAGATTCTTTGCCTCAAGAACGACAACAGTCAACTTTCCAGCAGTTGGAACGTATCGAAGTGAGAAGCAAATATCTCCGAGACTTTTCTCCTGAAATTGTTAAAATTCTCATAATTATTATTTTTCTTTTCAAGTTCTTACGGCTTCTTTATCATCTGGAGGTGGTGCAATATCTTTCCATTCTTCAATTACTTGACCCAAATCAATCTTTCCGAGTGGAATAAGCACTTGTCCAATTTGATCGTGCTTACTGAATCTATCGAAATCATATATAGCGAATACAAGTGTTTTGGCTGTGATTTCGTTGAATGCTACCTGAAATTGATTGCTTTATGATACACGTAAAAGTTCTAAAAACCCACTTTGAATATGAAAGTTTCATTAAATACTGGATTGAGCGTTTTTCGATGTACTTTCGTCTCAACTTTCTTCTTTTTCTCCGGCAATAAATACAATTTAACATATGGATCTGATGTTCCTGACATATCCATTCCAGGAAGATCTTCAGCTTGAATTACAGTTACAGTAAGCTGCCCTTGTTGAAAATCATAATCCAATTTGTACTGTATCCTTCCCAATTTCACTTCTTCTTTCTCTTCGGCTTGTGCTTTTTCATTCTGTTCCATTGCGTCGCCGAGTTCTTCCAAGTCTTGAGCCATCTGGAATTATGAGATGGGTTTTTGACTTTATATTCTTTGAGTTTGGAAGAGTTCTATAATAAAGAATTCATGGAAAGAGTATATAGAATTCAATTAGAAATTCTGACATTTCAAGAGATCTTTTTTCATCAGAACTTTTGAAGAACTTATTTGTTATTCTAGAAGTGTGTTCCCACTTGGTTTGTGTCTAAACTAGAGTGTTTGTTGTGATCGTTCCTAAACTTTTCTCTGCTTTTGAATATCAAAAATTAATTATTTCCGTTGAAATATCTCATAAACTCAATAGTCCTGATTCTGAATCTCGGCTAACATTTCTTCAATATCAATAATTTCTTATCAATTAATAATTCACCATAGTAAGAATCTCTTCTATTCCCTCCACATACCCCTTGAATATTTTTTCCATCAACAACATCTTGTCCTTTTCCAAAGAATCCCTTCAATCCACCCTTTTTGTTCTTTTCACCATGTCGTTTCTTTCCGAATAACTTGCGAATGATGAAGAAGGCACACGCGAGGACGAGCAAGATAAATACGAATCCAAGGAAGACGAACGCCCATTCAGGCACTGCAATTTCATGAAATTTTAGTAAAAAATAAATGAGAGAGAAAATGGAAAAATGGATAGATGGTTGGTCATTTATCTTATTTTTGTGCAGTATACTCGTGCTTCATTTTTCTTTTTCTTCTTCTATTTTCGTACCAATTCTCTGTTTTATAGTAATGATTAATGGAGAATCTTCATCACTATATATCCCTTCTTTTTAACTCAAAAAAAAAAGAAAAGACTCTCTTTTAATTATTTTCGTCACCAGTGTTTGTTGTCCAAAAAAGACGACTCATAAACGAGCTACTGTGTATATGTGTCCGGTGATAAATGTGTTATTGTTCTTGCCTTTTCTTCTTTTTCTCCCCCGTTTTTCCTACTAATTTTTCGGTTTCTCTCAAGGGACATTCACCAATTTTTTGGCACATGCTCTTCCTTTTTTTGGTCCCTTCTCTTCTTCTTTTCCTACCACATACACGTCAATGCTGAATACTACTTTCTCTTCTTTTTTTCTATACTCGAAAGTAAAAAAATCTAAAATATTCAATGCATTGAGAGAAATAGAAAGAAAAAGAGAAAAAAGCTGTGTGTCTCCTTTCGTTTTTTCCCTATCCGGTCGTTGCCACCAAATATCGAATTACAATCGACATCCTCCCCCTTTGGAAGCTGTGAAACGAGGAGGAGCTAACACCAAAAGACACAATTTCAAAAGAAGTTCAAAATGATGAAAAAGATGGGAAGAGATCAAAAATTGAAAAGGTGATCGAAAATAAAATTGGGAATTCCGGTAAACAGAACTAGAAATCGTAAAACTGATGGGATCAACTGGTAAAAGTAATGGTGATTCGAAATAGAATTATGGAATCATATGAGATGTGGGTGAACCGGATCACAGCAGGAAATTAAAAATATAACGAGAACTATTCTATTTTCAGAGTTTTCAGATCCGGAAGTACTCATAATAGTTTTCAGCTTTGGCAAGATCATGAAAAATTCCATATTCACAGGTGTTTCAGATAAAATTAAACTAAATGAAATTTATTGTCCTGATTCAATTGTTAGTGACAATCAATTGATTGGTCAATCGATCGATTTGGGATTTGAAAAGTTGCAAAATTTGGAATGATTCGAGATTCTGGCTTAGCGAATATCAAAGAGTGATCAGTTGGAGTATCAAACGACGAACGTTCATGGAATTCATGTTTTTATTCGAGTGAAAAGAGATTAATCTAAGCTGTTTATCGAGTAATTCTGAATTTTGGTTTTTAGTTTGATAATGGAAAAGTCAAAAAGAAATGAACACTTTCTGAACTTTGATGATGAAAAAATAAATAAGAAAAACTTACTTCCCGTTTGCTGCATAACTTTTTCTTTAACAACGTCTTTAACATCTATCACTTTGCTTACAACCACATCTTTGAATGTCTCTTTTGTCGTCGTTGCTCTAAAAAAAATCAAGTGAAAATCGAATGTTTTAGTTGACAGAAACATGCAATATATCAATCGAAAAAAGAACATTTTGCCTTCACTTGCTCTGACATCACATAGCATGTTTATGAGCGCCCCACAGATTTTTATATTTCATATGATTCTTTTTCTTTTTATGGGTTTTCCTTTTCTTCATTTTCTTTTGATTCTTTTTTCACATAAAAATGTGGAATTGTTTTTAGGATTATTGTTGGATGAAGTCAATTTAGAGAGGGAGAAATATATCCGTATAATACGGACAAAAATGAGCAAAAGATTAAAATTTGATGACTGTTTTTAATGTTCTCTGAAAGAATTACCTAGAATTCAAAATAAGTTTTTTAAAGGAACCAAATTTGAATGAAAATGATTGGGCAACAATTGGGAAAGCTAATCCCGAGAACCTATGATTCTGAATGAGAAAAGCAATTGCTTTGAGAATTCATTCAACTAAAATTTCCAATTATTCTATACAAAAATAATTGGTAGGTATAACAAAAAACCTTTGTGAGAAATAAAGATGATGTGATTGAAAATTTGATAATCTGATATTTCGATGAGAGAAATGAAACAGGAACTGAAACTTAGGGTTTCGAAATATATTGGTACTTATGCCGTACTATTAGAGGGACAGCTCTATAGAATATACAATTTTGTATTTGGAAATCTGGAAATTCCAGAACTTTTTTGTAATTTTCGTCTTATGTTTTTTCCAATGTTCTTGGTCATAACACTAACTAAAACGAACAGATTTATTGTCTGATCCTTTGAGTAATAGAGAAGATAAATGATGAAAGTAAGTCAACCTAAGTCCACTGTCTGATTCATATAATCTTTTTGTTTTTTGACTCAAAACTCATTCTTTTTCTTTTTCTCTTTATTCGTTACTTCTTTTCTTCCATCAAAACTCTTCAAAAGAAACAGATACCATCTTTTTCGAGATTAAGGACATTTCTCTTTCTTCCTATTTCTTTCATTTTTGTCTACTTACACTTGCTTCACTACTTGTGTCGTTGTTTCTTCCATTGGTGCTTCATCCATCACAAATTCCTTCGTCAAGTCTTCGTCCTTTTCTTCGTCGCCGCCCGACGAAAAGTCTAATTTCACCATGGTGACTGAAATTGGATATATGAAATTAAATGGAAGAAAATTTTCAAGGAACGACGAAAAAGGAAGAAGACGGAACAAGGTTCGAAAACAGAAAACGAAATAAGGTTTTGCTCGACTTGGTGAGGGCGGAGTCAAGTCTCCACAGAAAATGGGAAAAATGAATGAGAATGTGTTTACAGAAGCGAAATAATTAGAATTTTCAGATGAGAGAAAAGAGAAAAAAGGAAAGAGAAGATCCAGTGAAAGGAATGCTGTTTGTTTACTTTTCCAGAAAAAGAATATTCTGAAACGAGTAGGAGAGCTGATGGGAAAAAGAGACAAGATGAAGAAAAAAAAAAGTGAATATGGTGGGAGGTGATGTGATGAAAGATTATTATGTATGACATGCTCAAATTATGACATATCTGGATTATGTTTTCCGTTTTCTTTTTTTCATAATCCCATTATCTGAGGACGGCTACTGGTCACTGAAAGAAGAACAAGGAGTGGTAGAAGACGTCACCCAAAAACAAGAATAAAGGAAGATTTCTTTTTAAAAATCCAAAAAGTTGATATCCCAAGGGTCATTTCTGAATAGAGAGATAGAGAGCACAATGTGCATTTCTGTTACTTTTTTGTTTGAGTCATTCCTATGGAATCCTATAAAAAAAATGAATTCCTAATCACAAGATAAAAAATATTTTTGAGAATTTGAATTTAAATTGAAGATCTTCACTTTATAGGCTTCTTCTTCGTCTTCTCATTTTTTAGTTTTCTGTTTTTCTCTTTTTTATTCGTTGAATGATGACAAAAAAAAACAGCTAGACAATTCAAAAATCGACGAAAAAAGAAGAAAAAAAAGCATTGAATGATAATACGAATGGGACGGCAAGAAAAGGAAAGGGGCCGCTTGTGAAGCACAAAAAGTTGATTGATTTTTTGTCCACGTCGTCAGAAGAGGATGTAGAAGAAGAAGAGAAAAAACGAGGATGAAGGGCAGGTGAAAAACGAAAGAAGAAGTGCTGAATGCAAACATGCAAATGCTTCTCACTCTCGGGAGAGCACTTGCCAACGAATTGGTTGCATTGCTCAATTCCCATGGCTTTGAATAATGATTCCGAATCGGGAGGAAAAGAAGATGAAGAAGAAAATTGCAGAATAAGAAGGAAATGGAGAAAATATAATTCATTTTTAATTTCGTAAGAGGATTGGTAGGTGTGGGAGTGGGAGTGTTTGAAGGTGTGCCAAAATCAGAGAAATCAAGGCTCACTTGTTACAGAGAATGAGTTTGTATTTCTCATAGTCTGGAGGTTACATGGTCTATGGTATAGGAATTCGAAGTGATTTTTGAATCCCCTTTTGGAACATCACACCAAAAAGAATAAAAACTTTGAAATTAAAAATTATCAACGATATCGAAACATATCGAATCGTCATTGGAACGAAAAATATTCAAAAAAAAGTTGAAAGCATTCTTTTCAAAAAAAAATTGAAAACGGAAGTTCCAGTTTTTCAGCTGATTGAAATATCTGATTCTACTAGTTTTGATGGTTCATATACTATTTACTTTCATCCTCAAAATGATGTGAGATATGTACCTACTTCAACATTCTTCCCACGCTTTTTTCTATTCTCTCTCTTGTTTCTTTTTCTTGTCTTAACCCTCTCTTCTCATGTAATTTTCATTTGGGTGAAAGGTCAATTCTCTGTTTTGAAGGAGAAAAGAAGAGCATTTTCAAAGCCATTAGTTAAATTTCAATTCGTTCCCGTTTGGTCATAATTGACCATTAAAAGAGAGAGAGAAACGACACCAAAGTACCAATGTCCGGTGAGCAAAAAGGGATTTTTTAGAGAGAAGAAAACATGGGAAAATTAATGGAGGATAGGAGGTTTATTTTTATGAATAAGGTACGAAATAAACCAGTTCAAATGAAAAAGTGTATCAGAATTTCAAAAAAAAAAAAGGCTTTTCTTTTCTAAGTATTCTGAATTTCCGGTGGAAGAAATGATCATAAAACGAAAGAAAAAGAATTCAAAAGAGACTTTTGGACCAAAAACAAAAAAAAAGTGCCTGCACTACCACCTATTCAATATTTTATAGTCCTTAGCAGTTTTGTGGAGAGCACACGGAGCAGAAAAAGAAAACGTTTTAGTGAGAAGCTGAAGGAGGACTGGTTGGCGTCGTGCACAAGAGAAAAAGAGAAGAAGTGAGTGTGCTCCGCGCCTCCGAGCCCACCGCTTCTTCTTCTTTCTTCAACTGGCTTTTCTCGCATACACTCTTTCTCGCAAAAACCAGAAGAAAAAGGAAAAGAAAAGAAGTAGAAGAAGAAGACGGACGACGATGAAAACGAGTGGGAAGAAGGGGGTTGAAACGAGGAGGGACGCGGAGCCTTCCATACGGAGGGATCGATACGAAAAGCAAAAAAAAAGAAGAGAAGCAAGTCTTCTGAAGGAATGAAGCAAAAACGAGAAGACGATTTAACGGGGCCGCCTCGCCGCGATTAGCGACTCACTGACTCACTGACGTGATGCGATAAATGCATAGTATTTGAAGAAAAAGGAGAAAAAGAAGAAGTATAAGGAAACGAAAAAATATGTGAAAAAGTAGTAGAGATTTGGCACGGATTGGAATCCCCGATTGGGAAGAGGTTGATGGCATAACCCAGAATCGTATGACATAACCTCCTCTTCAAATTCACTTTCGATATCTCGAAAGAACAGTCCTTTAGAAAAATGAACCCAGAGCAAACATGCACGTAATACATGCTTTTATCCGTAAAAATCAATCAAGTGGTCTGAAAATCAACATAAAAAGTATTCACAAAACAAGGTAATCGGATAATCTGAACGATTGTTCTGACAGTTTCCATTCTTTCCGTAATCTCTGTGTTTTTCTCTTCAAAATACGTTTGAAAAGGATTTGTAGTAGTAATTTTTTATTTTAGGTGCAATTATTCTCCTAAGAGCATGCAATTCACACAGAACTTCTTGGCTTTATTATAACTTCATAGGTTCATTCCATCAATGCAAATCAGTGTCCATAATCATTCAACTACAATTGAACTTAACTCCATCGATGACGACAATAAAAGTGCATAACTTCCATTAAAAAAGGAAGTTGATCTAAAAGGAAATTGATTGAAAAGTTTGCAAAGAAACTTTGACATTGAGAGACTCCATTTACAGCTAATAAAACAAAAAAGATACGTCACAATGAAAAAAAATGGAACAGGAAATTTAATTGTTTGTGCAGTCTCGAATGAAGTGGTGTTGATTTAATTTTGGAGTTCAAGAAATAAAAGTTCCAAAGAATAGAAATAATGGGACTGGAATTGAGAAAAAAGGTTAAGAAAACTTCCAGGGTTAGTCTTGCTCTCCTATTTTTCTCTCCATCCCAATGAAGTTCATTTGGATACGAATACAGAATGAGCTCACGTTATAACCTGATAAGACATTTCAATAAAGGCGTGAACTCAAGTACAACGCTCACGTTCCTAATAGAAAAAGATTCTACGTGTGACCTTTCCACGAATTCCAAATACGCAGTATTGATCAGCTTGATAAAAGTCGAAACTGATCGATTAGTTCCACAAATTAAGATGAAAGCGAGTCTGATTTTCAATGTTTGTGTAAGTTTTCAATCTGTTTTCAGAATATCAGAACTGATAAAGTTCATTTCAGGGACTGTTTTCCGCAATCCTCGCACAGAATGGTCAACCTCCACCTACCAATGGCGCCGATTTGGCTCTGAGTGTAGATGAACCTCTTTCAATGCTTCATGGAGAGTATCAGGTTGACAAGGCAAGCATGTAAGGATTTTCAGATCAAGAATTTTATTTCCAAATGTGAAGTGAAGGTCAAATTGAATTAGGCACATTTTGGCTGTTCTAACCCGTTGTTTTTTTTTTCTGAAGCTGGCATGAACTGTTGGCCAATGAAGTGGTCGTATGAATTTGAAATAGATTTATACTAAATCTTTCTGTCTTCATAATACAAAACAATTATTTCATAAAGGTTGCAATATCGTCCGACTTGGGCTTCTCTTTGGAGTATTGAAAAGGACAAAGACGTCATTAATGGTCATTTTCACATTTCTTTATGGCCACCAAAATATTGTCATGCGTAAGTTTGGGTCGATCGAAAATGGTAATTTATCCACTGAATTTTGCAGAGTATATGTGTGCCCCTACAAAACACAAACGTTCAGCGCCCTCGTTAACTTCAAAACTGATGAAGCTGAAATTTGTGAGAAAGAATATGTAAAATTCTATCCACATGCTAAAAAACTGCTTGTGAAGGATGAGGGAAAAGCAGTAGAGAAGAAGTATTGGGTGAAGAATCGACTTCAATTTGATATTGATGAAAACTTTCAAGCGACAGTTCACGTAAGGATAAGAAATTGCACATACTCATCATTTTTCATCTACTTCAGGCATATAAAGACGAACCAGAAAAGTATGATCAGTTGATGGACGATTCTTTTAAGGATTCTGGTGTTCAGATTAATCTCGCCGGAAAAGATTTGTTGATTTTGACAAACAGGTTTGAATTGCTTTGAAGCATTTGTATTCTGTGAACGTTTTTCAGCCGTATGTGTCAAGTGAACAAAATTGGATCTGATTTCCAACCACTCTTCAAGTATGGAATCCAAAGCCAACAGTCAGGAGATATCTATCCGAAATGGATATACGAAAATCGGGAAGCGAAGAAAAGTGACTACCTTCCACCGGTTAAATCAACGAAAGCAGGAAAACAAGTCGATTTACTTTCGGTATGTTTCGGTAATAATTTTCATCAAAAACTTCAAAAATGTATTCTCACTTTCCCTTTGATGGCGTTTTTTAATTTTTTAGTATCTCAAAGAGAAACAATGGACAGGTGTCAAACTTGGGAATTCGCAAAAAGGTTGTCAACCTGTTGTAGGATGGAAAGCAGCTGGTAGAGCGAGAACTTCTGCTGGAACATTCAAATATCCGTCTGTAAATTCATACCATGTCAATGTTCATGTTAGTTCTCTGAACATTCTTTCGTCAAAGCTGATTTTTTTTTGCTTTAGAACGCCCAAGCTGCTGGTCATTCAATCAGAACATTTACTCTGAGAGTGGAGAGTTGTCATTGGTTCCGTTTGTGGTTTTCTGAAAGTGGTTTAATGAACGCGTACAATTCCGAAATGAAGCTTTCGGAAACTGTTGACTTTTTTCTCAACGAAGGATTTTATGTGAGCCCAGAATCAGGTGAACTCCATACCTCATTGAGAGAACTTTAGTCTTTTTTTAGATATTGCAATCGCCCTTCCTGGTGTCAATGAGCTAAATAGATTCACCTTCTCCTACCCCCATTATGACGATGCCGACAATTATGTTAGTTTCGTTTACTTGTATTTTTACCGTGTGAAAAATGAGTTTCCAGGTTGATATGACATTTGGAGAATATCAAGGACGTGTCATTTATCATGATCAGTTCAAAGTGAAACCGACTACTGCAACCAGCTTTAATCTTCACATTATAAAGGCACCTGGATGTGAAATTTTGATGGAGTCTGTGAGTTTTTGAAACTTGTTTAAGTATAGAAACACTTCATTCTTTTTAAGCGTTCTGCTCATTGGGTCGATTACGAAACTGGTGTTCCATTCAATCATTGGAAATTCGGAACTTGTGAGTTCTCTCACTTCAAATAAAATGTTCTTCTTCTCATGGATTATCGCTTGAATAAAGATATTGGTTAGACAAATAAAGGATGTATTCAAATGTTTATTTTAAAAAAATTGAAAGCAAAATATCAAATGTGACAGACAGTTAGTTTTTAGAGATACATTTTATCGGCGAGAGCTCAACTATCATTCGCTTTCATTATCATTTCCGTCATCAACACTATTATCATCTTTTCTGACCACTTTCTTGTGTTTCATTCTTCTGTTTTGAAACCATGTTTTTACTTGAGTCTCACTTAAATTCAATGCATTAGCCAATTCGATTCTTTCTGGAGTACTCAGATATCTAAAAAGAAAGAAATTTAAAAAATGAAAACAAAGGTGAGATAATTTACCTTTGTGATTCGAACCGTCGTTCTAATCCTTGAAGTTGTTGATCACTGAATACAGTTCGTGCTTTTCTCCGAGAGCTGAAAACATAAAATAATTGATATTTCGAATTTAATTAATTACCATTCCAACCTCAATCTTCTGTATGCTTTCGATGCATTTGATAGTCTGATTTGATCTGCAGTTGACCAAAAACCAGGAAATACTCCATTTCTTTGAGCCATAAGAAGACTATGTTCAATTGGAAATGTGGCCGCCGCGAGCCATAGTTGTTCAGAAAGAGCAGGAGCAATATTTGGAGAGATTTCACTGGACATTGGGAGAGAAAGAACCGAAATTGGTTTGTCCGAATTCTGGAACAGAAAAGTGAGCATTAATTTAGTTATACAAAACCTTCCACATGTTGAATTGCAAAGAAACATTAAGCATGCTCTCACTGTGAAACATTGAAATAAAGGTTCGTTTGCTAATCAAAAATTATGAACAGCGTAAAGCTTCACTTGAACTTATGCTCATTGATGATAATAGAAATAACATTTTTGTTACCACCGGAAATGAAAAAAAACGATGAGTAATATTTGATTATCACCAAACCGGTAGTCATCTAGCAACAATTATGGGTGGCCAATATTGTCCTAAAATGTTGACGGTCCATTTGTCTTTCACTGTTTACTCACTTCAAAAAAAGCTTCTTATTTTAAAAACATAACTTTGTCTTATATATTTAGTTTCTAATAATATAGACAGAATTCAGGAACTTACCTCATCTGAACTGGATTGTGATGCCGTTGAATTCTCTTCAAGCTTCAGAATGCGTTGAATTTCATTGGAATGACCACGTAACAGATCATCAATAGAGAAGCTTGACGTTGGATTCATCATTGTTACAAACTGTATTGAAAACTTTTATAAAGAGATGGACAGAGAGTGTGAAAATGAGGTAACTCGGTAATATGGTTCTCTCGTAGATATGATTGGGGTGGAGCTTCCGACGTCGTCAGAATGGGGGCGGAGTCGTCGAATAGAGAAAGAGGTCCGTAGAAGAGAAATGAGGAGAATAAGTGGGGAGGAATGAGTAAAAAAGAGTTGATGACAGAGATAATGATTATGAATGACAGTATTGCCTTAGGCCATGTTGTAGGCTGCTGAATTTGTACACTGCGTCCAATAAGGATAGGACCCCCCTCGAATTTTGGTCTCCAGCGAAAACTAAAAATTTTAGAGAAAATCTGTAAATGCCATTCGATTCCAAATGAAAAATAACCCCCGGGCACAATTTTCCATCATCCTATCACCTTCCATACTCAGCTAGCAGAAAAAACTCATTTTTTCAGCTGTCCAATAAGGATAGGACCCCCCGAAAAATGGGGTGAATCCATGATTTCTTCAAAGTTTTGATACCTCAAAATGATTCTTTTTTACATTTTTGGACATTTTATGAAGTTTCTGAATACTTCTGACCGTTTCTATCAAATATCACAACTCGATGAAATCCCACTTTTTAGCTGATTTACATGTTTTTTGCTCAAATTTCATAAAATGGAAGGTTTGATGAATGAAATTTTCAGAAAACCTCTGGAAACGCTCAGTCATTGTAAAAATTATAGCAGATACTGATTTCTGAACCATCTGGATCATCCCGTGCGAGGAATCTTCATATTTGTGAAATTAAAGCAAAAAACATGTAAATCAGCTAAAAAGTGGGATTTCATCGAGTTGTGATATTTGATAGAAACGGTCAGAAGTATTCAGAAACTTCATAAAATGTCCAAAAATGTAAAAAAGAATCATTTTGAGGTATCAAAACTTTGAAGAAATCATGGATTCACCCCATTTTTCGGGGGGTCCTATCCTTATTGGACAGCTGAAAAAATGAGTTTTTTCTGCTAGCTGAGTATGGAAGGTGATAGGATGATGAGAAATTGTGCCCGGGGGTTATTTTTCATTTGGAATCGAATGGCATTTACAGATTTTCTCTAAAATTTTTAGTTTTCGCTGGAGACCAAAATTCAAGGGGGGTCCTATCCTTATTGGACGCAGTGTAGAAGAGGGTAAACAACTACTTGAGTGATGATGAGGAGGATGTCAAAAAGAAATGAATTTCCTCATCTGAAAATTAGATTTGAAATGAATCGTATTTGTCAGAGAAGTCAGAAAAAATACATTGAAATAATGTTCTAATTTAATCTATTTTGATCTGCAATCAGAACTAATCTATTTCGAAGTCTCTAATGGTGTGTTCAAAGTACTGCAAAAAGATAAAAAAGACAGAAAAACGTGTTCAAAGTAACGCAAAATCTGCGTCTTTTTGCAAGCCATTTTCAACTGAAAATAAACTAAAATTGTAAAATTACGTGATCACAAAAATGTTGCTCTAAATTTTTGAACTTCCTGTAGAAAATGATCGCGAAAATTCGCAAAAAAGAAGCAAATTTTGCGTTACTTTGAACACGTTTTTCTGTCTTTTTTTGTCTTTTTGCGGTACTTTGAACACACCATAAATCTCTTTTCTGTTCTGAAAGTGGACAATTTGTATCCACAAAATATAGATTGAGATATCACGTAGCTCATGTGATTTGACCTGAAAGCAGACGAAATTAGAATCAAATTCTGGGAATTCTGAATAATTTTCAAGTGAATCGTTTTAAGTAACTGGAAGTTTAATGAAAACTGCAAGCATACAGTCATGGTATTGTGTATCCAAAAACCTTTGCAGAACTTTCTTACGTTTCAAAAGATGAATATTTTATTCGTCCAAAAAACGTGAAAATCCTCAAAGCCGTTTTCAACTGATTTCAGTGCAAATTGGTATTGAGGATTTTCACGTTTTTTTGGACAAATAAAATATTCATCTTTTGAAACGTAAGAAAGTTCTGCAAAGGTTTTTGGATACACAATAGCTGAAAATACAGCATTCATGAAAGGCATAACATCCGATCACAACTTATATGTGTTTATTTTTTCAGTTACATTTTCATAGTGATCTGTGAAAACTGTTTCAGTTTGTTCTTTCAAATTCACAAATTTAATTTTTACCAGAGCTGTTTACATATTACCATATTTCATTCAGAAGTTATCCCAGTGTATCCATGAACAAATTCTCGACACCTTCCGACCTCTTCCTCTCATTCACTCTAATTACGTGTTTGTGTTACAATACAATGCGATTGAGCTCCCTTCTCTAAAGATAATAAGTGTGAACATGTTGAGAACACACTTCTCTTAGGGTAATAGTCATTGTGCAACCGAGCAATTTGAACCTTTCCACAGATGTTCATCACTTATATCTAAAAACAACTTGTTATGTATTTTGGCTATCACTGTACCCATAACATTTTCAAAATATGAGAAGACGAAGAGAAGAGAGGTCTAAACGAAGAAATTGAGCATTCAGAAACGAAGAAAGACTATTATTGCATTATAGACGGCCAAAGCGCTAGAAGGCTTTTAACTTATTATGTTGAGTAGTCATACGCATCTCCAACTTATTAGCAATAGAGTGGAGACCTACTGTGCAAAATGAACAAATTGCCACGTCATCTTTGTAAGACAAAGAACACGTATGGAAAAGTTCCTTCCGTTTATAGGTTCACACTTAATTAGTACTGTTTTCCTCCAGGCACTTTGAACATTTGACACCTTCTGACTTATCCATTGTTTCTTTATTCACCGCAAAAGTCTCCAGCAGTGTTATGATGACACATCCAAATCATCATCATCATCATCTGAAGAATTACTTCATCATACAACTCACACCCACAATCTACCACCACCCTCACTCTATACAAAAATATATACACAACAGCAATTATTCCAATTAATTGACGGATTTCCCTACCGTAGAAGCTCATAGTAGTCGTATTGAAGCTTCTAATTGACTACAACTGGACGATGTTTTGTCGGCTCATCGACCCTAATTATTCGTACGAAAAGCTTGAGAAAGTTGATGGAAAACAAGATTTAATAATGAAAACATGTTATGAAAACAGAAAGTGGTTGTGAAAATATGATCAAATTGCTGTCGAAGAATGTGGAATCTTGAATAAAGTGCATTTCTGTTTGATTGAAGAATATGGGGTTTTCTGATCTCCAGATATAATTTAACCCATTTGTAACAGTTTTAGCATGAGAACTAAATACGTATACTGATTTATGCCAAAGGACAAGAACCTTAGGAGCCACTGGACTATATTTACGCGATATGTTTTATTGTGTTGATCTACTTTTGATATTTTTCAAATTAAAACTGCCTTTCTTATTTTTTTTTCTTATTACCAGATCGGTTAATGTATAAAAGAATATGCGGGAACATCTCGATGTCCTCTTCATATTCCGATCATCACGTTCATCATCAAATCAATTGAATCCCACTTGAACTCAACTGTGCAGGTGAGAGAGGCGGCAAAGCGATAAACGCTTTTTCAAAAACTGTATGTCGAGTTGGGGATTAGTGGATTGAGAATAAGTGCGTCTGGTGAATATGGCCATCCTTTCGTAATCTTTTGACAGACAGCTCTTCTTTTTTTTTTTGATTGGGATGTGTAGCAACAACTAATGAATTGAGCAAACATTGCACTAATGGTAAGTATAGAAGACATGTGCCGCCTTCACAGACACCTACAAAAACAATAAGCTCGGTAATGGCAACAGACTGTATTCGGTGGATTATCTTTTGCTTAATTGGACTACGCGGTCAATGAGGAAACTTATGAACAACTTGGAGACAAAAGAACATGAAAAAGGAGAATAGGGGGACTAGGGATTCTACCGTAACATTCAATTTGATAAAATTCAGTTTTTGTTGTCACAAACTGTTTTCCGGAATTTTCTGGATTTGAAAAACATAGAATGAATCATTCATCCTCCCACGGTTACACTCAAACTATTTTTCAATCGAAAACATTTTTATCGTCAGAAAAATTCCAGCGTCACTTCAATAGACCTTAGACTCGATAGACAACAATTCATTTTTCAAAATCTCTTTACATTTTCTTCTTCTCGTTTTCCTTTGATCCGGCCTCGTTGATTTTACTTCCGTTTGGTATCTGATTATTAGGTCTTGATCCTGTTCCATCTTGATTTTGCATTTGCATTTTCTTCTTTTGATTATTCCGAACTAAGAAATAGGCACCAACACAACTAGAAATACAAGAACCAATGACTGCAAGTAGAATACCAACTATGATAACCCAATGCCACCATTCAGATTCTGATTCTGGAGATTTCGTATTTGATGAACCGAAAGAGTTAAATGAAGAAGGAGTTGAACGATACGATCCAGAAGAACCAAATCCATTTGAAGAACCAATATCGGCTCCCTGGTAATATCTCGATGTTTTATAGAAGGGCGATGACAACTTCAATAACTCACATAGATACTTTTATGAGCAGCTCTCAAAAAACTGGAACCGCTCATGACCCGTGTTGTTTTAGTTGCAATTGATTTAAAACATGAGATAAATTCTTGAAATACCGAGAACTTTGGAAAGACTAGGAACGGATAATTGAGACCACTGTAGACAAGTTCACGTGTGTAACTGCATCTGTCGTGTCCTTTTGAAACACTTGGAATGTGTATCTCAATATAATCCAGACATGGTTATTGTCTTCTAATAATGACAGAACGCATAAATCGTTTACTTTCTAGGGTTTTTCTCCTGTCCTGTTCAGTCTCGCCTCTGATATTGCCAGGATTCATAGACGCATTCCCACAAGCTACACAGTCCATGGTCAAAGAGAAAAGAGAGTGCGTGGGTCTTTTCAGTGAAGCAGAGAGACGCAGACAACGAATGAGTCGTAGTCTCTCTCTCTCGTAAATCGACAAGATAAAATAATTCAAACACTTCTCTCCTCTCTAGTCAAACCTTTCATCTTTTTTTTTCCCGATTTTTCCTCTTTCATTCGTTTTTCGAACGTTCTTTTTTTCCTTCTGAACTTCATGTGACATGAGGCTCGTTAAATGTAAACAAACAAACGCTATCTAATCATCAAGCTGTCTAGTGTCTCCTTGCTCTTTTTCATTCTGTCTTCTCCTGAAAACATATATTGATTTGCAGCCAATGGACATGGATATGACTTTGCATTTCGGTGAAAGAGAGAAAATTCTCTTTTCTTGGTGGAAAACTGGATCATTTTCTGGTGAGTTTCAAAATTTCTCAATAAGGATTGTGAAGTGTTAAAAAAAACGACATGATTGAGTCATTATTTCTGCAGGAATGGCAGTTTCAATGCTCATCAGTTTCCTTTTGTGTATTCTCTACGAAGCCATCAAATCGTTCCGTTACTTTCTCGCCGTTTGGAACAATCAGAAGAGACAACAGAGACACGCCGAAGCATCGATCACAAATCCACAGAACAGCGGAGGAGACGGAATTTCCGAAGATTCGGTTCACATCGCACCGCTTGTTCAACTGTCTGGGTAAGTTCTGATAAGAAACCGGTCGTTTTGAAAGTAAATGTTGTTTTCTTTAGGTTCACCAAACGTCTCTTCACTTCATACCGGCTAGCTCAAGGAGCTCTCTACGGTTTTCAGGTAAAATTTTCAGTATGAGAATTGCGTTCTTTTGATAGTTATACTTTGATAGTTGTACCACTTTTGAAAGCTTTGAATAATTGATTTCCAGGCACTCTTGGCATATGCTCTCATGCTTATCGTCATGACATACAACATGAACTTGATTCTGTCGATTGTTGTCGGAGAAGCAGTCGGATATTTCCTTTTCACTGGAAATCCACTTGTCGATCAACAACTCACCGATTGCTGCTAACTATTTATTTGTTTTTTTTTAAATCATGTATTATTTCATTCCTGTTCTCGAAATTTGCCCCAATCATTCCATTCCTTATCGCGACACTTTGAAATCTTCTGTATTCTTATTACTGGTACCCATCCATGATTTGCTTTGTAATTTGTTTATTAAAATACTTTGAATTCTGATAAATTTATTTTGAAATCTGATAAGTTAATTTCGATATCAAAATCTCCTTTGCTCATTGACTAGATCGATTTTCACGTTTCGAAGTTGTCCGTTTGACATTCGTTCATTGTAAATTGGACGAATATGTTGTTGACTGAAATATTACAAAGTGAAAAATGCTTTAACTGAGTTCGAAAACAAACCGATACGATCCTGTTATCTCCTCGGGAGTTAGAATTCGTTCAACAACTTTTGGAATAATGGCAGTTGGTGCAGGAGCATAAGTACCGTAACCAGCAGATGGAGGCATTGTTGGCATTGCGCCAACTATTGAATCCACTTTTGCTGGTTGAATCGCAGTGTTCCCAGTGCTAGCAATTCCAACTGGCTGTAATCGCAGACTTGATAAATCTCCTTGAATATTGATTGGGTTGGATGGTCCATTTGTAGCAAATCGGTCAATATGTGTGTCATATTTATCTAGGGCTCCATCATTCTGACGACGGGTTGGAAGAAGTGAATCTAAATTTTAGCTTGTGAAAAAAGTAAGAGTTAATAAGAATATTAACCCTTACTTTGATAAGTTTTGATAGGAGGAGACTGTCGTATCTGGTTTCCACTTGGAATCAAAATTTGAGGAAGGTTTTGGGATCCATTTTCAATGAATTTTGATAACTGAAAATGTTTTTGTGAGATGTATTAACAGATTACAGTCTTACTGCAGTTGGAAGATCATTTGTGCTTCTCGAGAGCAATTTGGCAGCATCAGACCACATTGCTGGATTCAGAATACCTAATTCATGAGATGAAGTCTTTGTATGATCAACAGCTCCAACAGTTCGTGGTAATGGCCCTTCAGCAATCTTTGCCCCTTTTTGAACTATTGAACTGATTATACTATCAAAGTTTGGGTTCTCAAGAAGACTTCTTAGCCCAGCCGCTTGGCTACTGACTGTGGGTTCAATCTACAAATTTCACATCTTATATAAGATATAAACAAGAAAAAACCTACAGGTCTAGTTGGTGGGAGATCAGGAAAGAGTACGTTCTGTTGTGTTCCGCTGATAGCTGTCGGATGAACTTTAATTTGTTTTTCTTGTGGTTGGAACGGCATATTGACACGTGGGACCATAACAGGATCTATGAAAAATACAGTTAACAACAGAAATCACTGAAAAACAAACCTTCTGGGAATGATATTTTGGGCTCCAAATTGTGTACCTCTTCTTGAATTTCTTTCCTTTCAGGAACCATGAAAGTACGTTGATTTTCATGAGATTCTGTTTGTTTCGGAATAGCAAATGAAGGTGGAAGTGAAGTTACAGTGATCTGAAATGAAACAGTGATATTTTCATTCTGAAGTCACTCACAGGTATCTCGGGTTGCTCGAAAGTAGCTCCATCAAGTTTCGGTGGTGATTCTTGTAGTATTTCGAGAATCTGCCTCTGGTATGAAGAAGGAAGAGCTGAATAAAAACCTAGAAAGGATTGGTGAAGAAATTTTGAAATTTCCGTGTTCCAACTTCTCTTTGTATGCAAAGACTGAAAGACTGAAATAAAAACTCACCTCCCAGAGCCATCTCAATCTGTTGAACTCTTTCATTCCCGCTCAATCCTCCTGATGTGGTAATGGTTTTAATTTTTTGAGCAGTCTGAAAATTTACTCACATACATATGATTGATTATTGAGAAAGTCCACACTCTCTTTTTAATAAAAAAAATAATTCACTAAACTCACACTATATAACTCTGGTGGTAATTGACTCATCTTTTTGCTCAATTCTCCTTCTTTTCTTTTTTGAATCTTGTCAAAAGTATCTCTAATTTGATGCATTACTCTAGGAGTTATAGTTCCTTTTTCGAGCAAAAAGACGGAGGTTTCCGCCATTTTCTGAATTGGAGCCTTATTACATGATGACATAACTGCATGAATATATTGAACAATTGCTGGATCTGTTATATGTTCAGAAGCAAGTTTAGTGGCAGATTCAGCAAATTCAATGTCACAATCTGTAGATATCTGAAGCGTTACAATTATGTTTCAAGTATTTATGAATTCCTCCAACTAACCCTTGAAACAAGAGCATCTATTCGTACTGGTATTATTAGAAGTAGAAGAAACTTGAAGAAGTTAATAAAAAAAGCTTTGAGAATCATCATGACATGCTGAAAATGGTGAATGACGGCATCCAAATGGACTGCGAAGCGCTTCGCAACGGCACGGTCCGGTTTTACTCTTCAGAGATTTGTGTGGATGAAGACCGTAATAACCGGTTGAATGGAGGAAAAAAAGAGGAGGATGCTAGGTTGAGAGGAGTGAAAAGTAGCATATAGAGAAAGTATGTACAATTTCAATATATGAGGAACATACTTGGCAAGTTAGAGAAAGTTATGAAAGAGATCGAACGAAAAAGTTGGTTGAGAAGTAAAATGAGTGAAAGTGAAAAAGAAGGAAATCGCATAAATGAAAAAGGTGAAGCTGGCTCTAGACACTATACGGATGTGGAAACTATACCTGAGTGAAGGAATAGGAGAAGAAGAAGAAATGCGGGAATGAATTTCAACAATGTTTGTCTTTCTGTTCCTCCCTGTAATTTGATGCCAACTGGCCACATATGAAAAAGGAAGAAAAAGGAAAACGAACACTTGTTCTTATGACGTGGAAAACTGATCAAAAATATATTATTTATTCTGATAATTAAAAGACCTGTAACAAGAAAACGATTGAGCAAACAAGAAAAACGGGGAAGTATTGAAAGGGGGTTGAAGCAGAAACCGGATCACAAACTAATACTGGACGGGTTCGTGAACCTGATTTCGTTCGAACATAGGCAACACGACATCTGAAAATGGTTCAAATTAGTTTGAAATAATAATAGGAAAAGGTAAATAGAATAGTTTTACTCACTTTTTAGGTGTCTGTTTCCTCTTTTTCATTTGATCTATGGGTCTTGGTCTATAGATTTGTGGAGGTAATGGTGGATATTTTGATGGTTCGGGAGTTGTTGTAGTTGGAGCAAAAGTAGTTGTTGTTGTAGTTGTTGGCTCTTCTGTTGTAGTTGTCGTTGTGGTTGTAGTTGGAGCTGTTGTCGTCGTACTTGGAGGGATTGTCACAATTACACGTGGAGGGAGCGATTTTCCATCTGATGGTGGAGGTGGAACAATCAAATCCATTTCAGTTGGATCACAAGTTTCTTTGTCTGGAGCCACAAAGCAACAACAAATTGTGTGTCCTTGATGATGATAGCAACGATCACCATCTCTAGATTGATGAACAAGAAGACAGTAACGATAGAATTCGTTATTCAAATGACGATAGACACAATAAGTAGATTGTTGTGGTTCTTCTTCTTCCTCTTCTGCTAAATTTGAAAATTTTGATGACTATAAATCATAGCACTTACCATCATCATGCGAATGATTGGTGTTGAAAGTTTTACTTTTTGATAAAACTGTTGCAGCTTTTGGCTTTGGAGTTGTGGTAGTCATTGGTTTCGTAGTCGTGAGATCTTCTGAAAATTTGAAAAAAAAATTAGACTAAAATTTATAAGCTTACCCAAGGACATAGGTAATCTTAAGCTTGGCAATGTTGGTTTTAAAGTTGTAGATGTGGAAGTTTCGACTGGAGGCTCTCTGGTTATCAGTTCGAGATCTGTATCTTCGAAGTTAAGCTGAAAACATAAAAAATGATTTCATGATAACAAATTTAAAGACTCACCTCAACGGCGTTAACATAATCATCATCATCTTCTATATAATCATTAAGTGCAAGTCTTTTATACCGTTTTTTGGTTTCTTCTAAAACATTTAAATATTTTTTAATTCTCAGAAATCAATACCTTCATAATCATCATATTCTTCTTCATGAATAGCATGGAGAAGACATCCAACTGCTCCAGGAGCACACGTTTTCCCTTGACAACTAACTGGTGGAGCTGATACTTCTTCTGAAAACTTTTTTTTTCATAAAACACTGAACTAGGATGGAAAACTGACGCAACGAAAAAGATGAAGATGTAACCAGTCTCTGTAGAGTTGAATGGAACAGAGCACAACAAAATCGGATTTCAGTATTTTCCAGAAGTTCTAACTTGATGTCATACTGAAAGGAAACCTGTTTTCAGCTATTCTTATAAGACAATCACCTCTTGAACAACATATTTGATGAAGGATGGATTCAGTTTTTCAACTGGTAACGAAGTGCATTTTGGTATAGCTCCGCACATGTCAGAGAATCCTGGCTGAAGTTTTGAAGCTGAATGAAGTTTTATTTCTCTGAATAAGTATTACCACAATATGTCTATCGTCTTCATCTTCATCGACTTCTCCAGAATCTTCAAATAAAATTCCTCCATCAACACAATCATAAACACCCGTCGTTGGATTCCCGTTCTTTTGGTCACCACTTGAAAATTCGAAATATCCACATGAAGTTGAAGACGTCGGACATTGATTCGTTGCCTGCGCTTCTTTAGAAAATCGTCGACCTTGACGACACATTAACTGAAAACATATGTGATTTCATTTATTCATTTTCTATCCTCTCACTCACTTTCACATTATACGGAGCCAATGGAAGATCACTCCAAACTTCTGCAGAAATTAGATTCAAACAGAAGATAATAGAGAGAAGAAGACTAATTGTTTGGTAGAGCATCGATTTCCAATTTTCAGATCATTGGCAGTTTTGGGTCTGAAATTCATAGAAAAGATATTGATGACAGAAAGGGTCGAACAACAAAAAACAATGATTTTGAAAGTATTCTGAGAGGAAGATGCTCTCACTCTATATTACAATGTGATACGCAGTCTACTGGTCAGCACGGAAAGAGGAAATAGTGTGGAAGAGTAGGAGACTGAGAACACCTAGTCTGTTACAATATCTCTGAATTGATGTGTCTGTCCTATGTCAATTGTCACACGAAGAGGCTTACAAGTTACATTCTAACATAGTATAAACAATTTCGAAAAAATTGTTTTAGCTTTATGATTTTTTGTAGTGATTCATGAAAATAGTTGAGCAGTGTGTAAAGTTGAAGAATGAAGAAACAAGATATGACGCGATTTGACAAATTTTGAAATTTCAGATGAAGGATACTGTAGTTTCAGGATTAATTTTCGGAAAACAAGGTATGTAAAGTTCCGATTTCCATTACTGTTTGACTCCGGAGTCAGGTTTCGGGAGTTAGAACTTGATAGTGGTGTCCTAGTATTAGAGGGTTTATGGAATGAAAGAAAAGTACGAAATCAGCTCAGCTTTGATTTCTCATTAGTCCAAATTCAACCTTCTTTTCATCCCTAATTGCCATAATTAAGTTTTATCAATGATTATAATAAAATCTAAGTATTCTTAGTAAAAAATAAATATAATTTTCGCAATTGTTCAAAATTTAAAGAAAAGTCTTCATTTTGCTGCTCCTCCGAAATCTTCCGCATTTCTGAATTCTCGCCCTGCGAAAACTGGCTCACTCATTTCAACAGCTGTCGATTTTGACGGCAAAAAGATGACCAGGGAGTGGCGGAAAACAGACATTCCGCAGTGCACTTTGTAGTGCTATGAAGACAAATGTGCTTGGATTTCGAATTTTTGAATCGGATTTCAGATCACCAGAACTTTTTCAAATCATTTACTGAGCGAGACTGTGAACAGAGGAAGAAAGGGTCAAAGAGAATAGGGAATATAGGCATCAGTTCTCAGGGATAGACCATCAAGTCATTTCAAATTTTACCAGTTTCACAACGAGCATACATAGTGGAGACAAATCTCCATAAAAACTTTTGGGAGAAACAGAAAACCGGGTGGAGTGGAGCACACAGAAAATGATGATATAGTGAAAAGAGTAGAATGATACATGAAATCTAAACAGAATGAAAAAAGACTACCCAACCCTTTTTGGGGAGATAAACACGCAAATTTAGAGGACAATGAAAAGTTTCACAGAAGAGGGATTTACACGTTTTCACAATGATTTCTCAGGATTGAGACAATTGCACATGAAAAATCAAGGATGGGAAATGGGTGGTACAAAATATCAAATTATCAGAATAAAAAAATATAGGGGAAAAAAATTGAAGTAACATGAAATGAGAAGAAAATATGCAATCTGTACAAAAATGGGTGCAAATAAAATGGAATTCAAAAGATTGTTCAGAAACTCAACGCATCGGCCCGCGATTCGTTGTCAGCAGAAGCAAGAGTTGGCAAACCATCGTTTCGGCTTCTGTTGTTCGCTGGTTCGGCAAACGGATCACGGAAAGGATCCTCCATCTGATGGTCACCCTCCTCGGTTGTTCGGCGATAAATCGGATTGTCGAAGTTCAAAGCAGTGAACGTACGAGCTCCCATCTTGCGACGAACCATCACGAATCCAACGGAAATGATTCCACCGACACAAAGAAGCAAGAAGACAGTGAAGAGCGAAAATCCAGACTTTGTTTCAAGATCAGCTAAATGAGTTCAATATTATAAGTATAATTTGATTTAAAAACAGACCGAGACATTCTAAAGCATCAGAAGCGGTGCTACCTTCACAAGCACAGGAGAATGGTCTATCGTGCCATGTTCTCTCTTGACTGCGAGCAGCTTCCCTGTATACAGCACGTGGCAGACAGAGATCTTCACATGCGGAGTTGTCACACTTGTTATTTGCAGTCGGTTGTGCTAGTCGATGGTAAATTCGTACAGTCATTGGAGATTTCACGTGTTCCATTACAGTTTCAATATCAGCACCGGTGAACTGAATTAAATTTCATGATAAAATCTTCAGGAAAAGTTGCATTTACCTTATTGACAGTGATGACTCCATCATGCTCCCAGTCAGTGTAGAATAGTCGATTCTCGAAGACAGCAATAGAGAATGGGTGACGAAGGAATTGGTGCGAATGCAGAACGGTTTTCATGTCATTTCCCCAATAGTCACAACTGAAGATAGACTTGATCTTGGCATCAGCCCAGTAAACGCGTTTGTCAACATAATCCAACGCCAATCCGTTTGGCCATACAACACGATCTCCCGACATAATAACAACGCGATTTTGCCCATTCATTCCTGATCGTTCGATTCTAGCCTTTTTACCCCAGTCAGTCCAGAAGATGAGGCCAACCTCAGGATCAACTGCGATAGCTCTTGGTTCTTCCAAATCAGAAGAATAAAGCACACGTTGTTTTCGGGTTTTCATGTCCAAAACGTTAATTTGGTCGAGACCACCGTCTGTCCAGAAAAGCAAGTCGTGAATCCAATCAACAGCAAGGCCGTCTGGAGTGTGGATCTTGTCTTCACCGAGAAGAACCTCGTGCTTTTGATCACACATTTCAGTTCCCAAGAAGGATCCGGTCGCATTACCGATGGAGCAGCGAAGAATTTGTTTTGTGGAAACATCGGACCAGATCAAACTCTGAAATTGTAAACTGAGGTTCAATACCTCTATAGGATTCAACTCACCCCATTCTCGAAGTGAAAGTCCATGGCTACAGCTGAACCTGGTTTACTGGAAATAGGGAAATGCCTTTTGTTGACAAGGTCGAACTGTCTGATTGTGTGTCTGTTGGTGAGAAGGACCAGTGGATCTTGTCCATTGGCACGGCATCTATTTGGAACAGTGGGGCTTGAAGTTCCGCGTTCAGCAGCGCTAAGCTGGTATCCAGCGTGGCATGAGCATCGATAGGATCCGATTGTATTGAGACAAATTTGATCGCAAACTCCTGGGGTTTCGCATTCATTGATATCTGTAATAATCATATGTGTGAAAGAATACTTCCTTTTGTATATTGATTTGCTCTTGTACAGCTGTGCACACCGACAATCACAGTCCAGCAGCTATTACCAGTTGAAAAGAACCCTCTTTTATTTTTTCTCTGTTTGTTCTCGGTCTAAACCATCAATCTGGCTAACAATTACTCACCGACACACACTCCTTTCTTTCCCTTTTCTCCTTTCTCGAGTTTGTATCCAGCTTTGCAGTGACAAACAGTTTTTCCGGCAACATATGACGGACGGCATGCGCATCCTTCACTGTTTGTTTCACACATTTCTGAAATTATTTTATACTCATTCTCGCTGCTCGCAAAAACAGCTTTACCTGTGATAGCCGATTGACCACAGACGGAAAAGTTCCCATCTCCACAATCATACTTCGAACTGGAACAGAACTTCGTCATTTCTAAGCATTGGAGAGGAGTTGAGGGACATTCATACTCGATTCCACTTTTGCATGTAACTGAAATTTGTGGTTTGTCAGGGAAAGTTTATGGAGATATTAGCTCTCACCAGGAACAGTATAGTTGCAATCCTTCTCGTCGCTACCGTCTGGGCAGTCTTCCTCTCCATTGCACCAAGACTTCTCTGAGATACACAAAACATGGCCAGATTCAGCACCATAAGCTCCGTATGTTGCAGGGCATGCCCTTTCTCCGTCGACACAAGTTTTCCGAACTTCATTGCAGTCATCTTCATCTGATCCATCGGCACAATCGAACTCGCCATCGCATACAAACGATTTGTTGATGCACTTGTTTGATGATTTGCAAGCGAACTCCTGGAATAAGAGTCATCAGCAATGTTGATGTTTCATAACCCAAATATCTGTTTAAATATTGTTCTCAATAATTAATTATATAGTCTTATATAATTATGTGACGAATCTCTAATCCCTTAATTATCACATTGAACGGTGCAGGTGCCTGTTTGAAAACCTACCCCAGCCAGCTTGCAGGTGTGCTTCGTTTCAGTACAGTTTCTCTCGTCGGAATGGTCCTTACAGTCTACTTCTGAATCGCAGTGCCATCTTGAAGGGATACACTCGCCGGAGCCGCACTGAAAAATTGTTATCTCTAAATTTCCTCCTTTTGCTTATTATTGATTATGCCCTTTGGAGCATTGAGTGGGAGAAATGCTGATAGTAAAATAAGTATTTCTTTGTCTACTCATTATCAATGTATTGCCTATAGCAAGTTAGTTGGCTAACACGATACTCTGACCCTCTAAACATTTCTAAATAGACAAACAAACAATCCAAACCGCGCATAAACATTTTACAGGATTCGATAAACACATTCGAAATCCCATACCTTCCACATATCTCCGGGTGGGCATTGGTTGATAGTTCTGTTGCAGTTTGAAGGAGCAGTGAGCAACTCATCGGAACCATCTGAACAGTCTTCCTCGCCATCACACAACCAGTTCTTGAAGATGCAATTTCCATTGGAACATCTAAAGAAAGAGAAGTACTTTTTCGACGGAACTAAGTGGTATAATTGGGTCAACGGAGAAGATTTTGAAACGAGATTAGGTTTTCTTGAGTGACATACTGAAAATTGTTATCCGGGCACTTCGTATCCTTTAACTTTTTGTCACACTCCAACTCGTCTTTTCCGTTTGTGCAGTCCCTCTGCCCATCACAAACCCATGTTTGTGGGATACAAAGACTGTAATCACCAGAAAACTCTTCGCATTGGAACTGATTTGGTTGGCACGTGATATCTATAAAATGTCAACTTCGCAAGTTTCATTTTTTGGAAACATACTTTTGCATTGATATTCGTCCGACTTATCCTCGCAATCGAACTCTCCATCACATACCCACTTATTCGGAATACATTTGAATCTTTCGAGTGAAGAGATCGCTGATTTCACTTCTCCACACTTGTGTTCATCAGCACCACAAACTTCTGAAACATATTAAGAAATCAACTTTTTTTACTATAAAGTATTCATACTTGGACAGTTTCTTTCGTCTTCTTCGTCAGGGCAATCAATGTCTCCATCACATCGCCAAGCCATTGGAATGCATCGGTTATCCTGGCATTTAAATGAATGACTCGCATCGCATTCTGCAAGACTTAATGCATTAATGTTTTGAAAATTTACTGTAATGTAATTCCGTTGTTTACTTTCTGTGTGTCATCGTTTGATCCAGGAAAGATGTTGCGAAATTTGCAAAAAACAGTTCATATTCTAGATGCTTCTCGTAGTAAACAAAACCCTTACCTTTTTGAGTTCTCGCCGTGTTCAGACCGTCTAGTCTGACCACGAATGCAACCAGAAGAAAACCCGTGAGGGTGAGAGTGCTTCTCATTTTGGCTCCTCTGATTTACAGTGCGTTTCTTGTTTTGGAGATCTGAACCACAAGAAATAAAGTATCAACGATGAGAAACAAGTCAATACAGGCAAAAAAACGTAAAGATAGTTAACAAAAAGTGAGCGAAAACGGAGCAGACGAAGGGAAACAGAGAGTCGGTGGTCGCACAGTTTGTTTGATAAAGCAGTAAAGAAAAAGTGGGCGGAGCCGTCTCGAACAAGTGACGACGGTGAAAATTGAAATGAGAAAATGGTGAAAAACGGGGAAGAAGCAGGAAGCCCGCAGACTCGGCGCATAAGGCGTGGAAAAGGAAACTAGAGCGAGAGTGCGCGGTGGTCCAGTGGACTATCCGTTGCCCTGTAGAGATGGAAGAGGATAGAATAGATAGTGCGAGGGAGTGAGGTGGTCGTTGTTTACCCCGCAGAAAGAGTGTACATTAGAGCGCATTTTGGACGAACGCAGGATGGGAGGCCGAGTGCGAGCGGAGCGGGTGGGACGGAGACGAGAGAGAAAAGGGCTTTGAAAGAGACATCAGGCTGTTTTTTTTTAGTTTTCAGTCACTCTTTTCATACGAGTTTTGTATTGATTGGTCCAAGTACCACGTGATTGATTTCGTCATTCCTATGAGTGAAATTCTGAACCAATGATTATTGTTTGTTCCCCGTTACACCAGAACGAGGAGACCTCATCGATTTTCAGAAAACTCAGGCCAATGAAGCAGGTGCAATTTGACGCTTAACAACATAGCGCGTTTATTATATTGGTTCATTCAGTACTCATGAATAAAACAAATTGGAGTTTTATTTCTGAAAGCTTGCCTAAAGATGTCTTTTCGATACAAAAAATAAAGGAAAATCCCACGGAAAGACGTGAAAAAAATGGAAAAATGGGCTTCGAGGGTGTTGTTTTTCAGGGTCACGAGAAGATGTCGAAATTTGGAAAAGAGAGAGAGAGAGAAAGGACCGCTAACGCGCAAAACAATTTGTAACTGAATTTGCAGGGGAATTATATTTCGAGTAATATTGAAAACGAAATCGTTCGGAATAAAAATGAAACACTGATAACCGGCAGCAGGGCGGAACGGTCAAGATTTGTTTACAATAATTTCAGAATTTTCTAGGAAACCGTGTTCCCGAACAAAACAATCAAACGGACCCGCCCACTGATGATTCATAAATCATGTGATAAGCTTTTCAGAAAAAAAACACAAAAAGAAACAATTGAAAAAATCACGAGGTTCCTGAATAAAGTTTTGCGCGCCAATTGTGTAATGTGGTGCTTGCGGCCTTATTGCTAGCTACAGTAATCCCACAGAAGTCCTACCGTAGTATCGGACCGACATGAACATGACACAGGGGACATTTGGAGAAAGCAAAACAGTTGTGAACATCGTTTTCCTGATCTTTAAGACGAAACAGATACCGATAAATGTAACTTGACGGAAAAGTGTTTGGGCAACCCATTCATTGAAACCATCACAAAAATGTATAGAAAAGCAAGCCCGAAAACAATAGAGAAGAATGGCTGAAAAGTTGTGTGGAAATCGAGAAACATTCTAAATGTCATAAGGAGGTGAGTCATTGGGCGTGGCGGACCCGCTTTCAGGAAAATTGAATACGATTTCTTCGGAGAGCGATGGAGAAACACTGTGAGCACTGGACATTGATGATTTTCTGGAATATTCTTTTCTCATTTAGATGCTTTATCAGTCAATAGAACTATGGAACTTGCAGATTATCAGAAAAACTGATAAGAACTGACAAGGTCAAGTACCTTTACACGAAAAATTTCGGAGAAAATTAGAATTAAGTGTAAGTGATCAAAGTATTACCTTGATATGGTCAGTTGCTGGCATGAAACTGACTTGTGAATTGGAATGTTTGAGGTAGTGGTGACAGATTTTCTTCGACGAGTTGGAGGAGGAAGAAGGAGACAAAGCTTTGGACGTTCTTCAGTTACAACTATCTCTGGCAGAAAGCCAAGATGAGAATTGGATCGAACAGGAAGATTAACTTCAAGTAGATGTGGAGTTGGAGCACTGGAAATCCTGTTTCATTTCAAACTTTGGAATGATTATATTCCACAAAGGAAACGTCTTTCTGAATAAAATTTCCTTGTAATTACAACTCACCTACAAACACTTTGACGAGTGGAATTAGCTCCAGAATTAGTCTCATCTTCTACTTGAATCGCCTGTTGGCTCATTGAAAATGGCACATTCAGATTGTTCTCATTTTTATATGATCGAGTTGAATCTGAAAATAATGGTGCGTACTGACATATTCCGAAAGGTTTTATCACCAGAATGGAACGGAGGAGTCTCAACCATTGAACTTTTACTTCTTCTGGAATTTCTTGATAGACTTCTCATACTTCGATTCTTCAAATTATTTATCCAGTCTTGTGCTTTCTTTTTTGCCTCTCTTAAATATTAAAAAGTTATTTTTCTGTAAACGATAATCGAATTCACTTCATTTTGATTTTCCTCCGTTCGTATTCGTCCACTTCTACTCGCATTTTCATAGTCGACATCATGAGTGTTACCTGAAATCGATTGTATTTTCAAGAGAAATTGTCTTCAAACCACAAATAAATGTTATTCGGATTTACTCTCTGTGAGAATTCAGAGGGATATTCTCACCGACTACTATTATTGGAAAATAATGATTGAGAATTTTCAGTATTTCTTTGGAATTTTCAAATAAAGACGAACATAGAACTCAGTGGTTTCAAGAAAGACTGTGGGAACAACCAAATGTTACTACATAACCTGTAATAGAGAGGCAGGTTGATGCCTACATGTTCAAGGCGTAAAAAAGAGTCATGCCTGTAACTGTGATTATGTCCTAATACAAGTTTTCATCATCCTATTGCTCACCTGATCATCCAAACTCTGATGAGGTCGAATCGAACGGAACATCAGGAGAACGATGACGGAGGCAAATGCACCGATAATCGTCACCGCATACATATCGGCACCAAATTTATTGTCCTGAAATTTAAAAAAGGATTCGTCACTAGACTTTGTTTTTTATTGCAATGGCTTCATTTTGGTTTCTTAAACTTCTAAAAACTAGGTTTCTAATAGTTTAGAATAAAGAAGAAAGTAATAGGAAATTAAAGACCTTTCATCTGAAGGATTGGTGGAAAAGTACAAACCTGAGCAGCTTGAGCATGTAGTTGGTTTCGAAGGAATTTAGCGGTATGGATGACATTGAGTGTACAGTTTAAATCAAGTATTGTTTCTGATTCATTCAGTGATGGAATTCGTAACATGAAGAAAAGGGAAGCGAAGATTCCCCAAAGATGCTGGAATTCCAATTGAAGGAGAGCTCAACTCCGAATGAATGAGGGCTTAAAGCGGAGATAAAAAGATAACGAGAAAAAGAAGAGAGATTATAGAGAAACGAAAGGGAAGTAACCAAGGGAACCAACCTTCAGAGGCGGAACCGAAAAAAAAAAGAATGGAGAGCAAAGAGAAGGGAAAATGAGAAGAATTTGCAAAGATGAAGAAGAAGAAGAATGCAAGAAAATGAGATTAGAAAAAAAAGAACCTCGTGATATATTTTTTGTTGTCAATTCAAGATTTTCAATTTCATTTTCTGTTTCTTGTGTAGTTTATTGCGTGCGAAGATAGAAGAAGGAAGAATACTATCGTTATTGAAATGGAAACTTCCGATAGTCATGATGACGTTGTGTATGTTTTTTTTTTGAAAAAGAAAAAAAAAGAAGTCATGTCAAAAACCTCAAAACTGAAATCTAAAAAAAAAGAGGAAAGGATTAGAGCAGCGGGGGTGAAAGCGGATGTTTGTCATAGGAAATTTTATAATAAGAGATTATAAAATTGGAATATGGCAAGAGAAGAGGAAGAATGAGTTGACGTGATTTCAGTGTACTCGAAGGAGGAGTCGTTGTACCAGCAATCAAAAAGTACACGCCACCTCTGAAAGATCGAAATGGAACTGAACATCTTCATATGAATGAACTTTTTCGAGGAAGATTTCAAGTCAGAGTGAGTACTTGAACAGATAGGAAGGTTAGCTGATGACTCATTGCAGGGTCTTATTGGCCGTGGTGGATACGGACAGATATACTATGCTTCTGATCCAACTTTTCCCGAAGATGTTGTCATCAAAATAGAACCTGTAGTAAGACGTGGTAGTACTAGTAAACGAATGCTTCTGGAACAAAAGATTTTGTATCGTTTACAAGGTAGACCCCATGTTCCAATCATGTGTGCTTCTGGACATACTGATCAACTAAATTTTATTGGTGAGATATTCTATTTGGACCATTCTCGATTTTCATTTTTAGTAATGCAACTTCTCGGACCAAACATTGGAGATTTGAAGAAACGTAGTCCAGTGAAGCGTCTAAGTTCGACCACTGTAGCTAGAATCATTATTCAGGTGTGCACTTTGAAAAAACAAACCTGAAGTTCATGTATAATTTTGGGGTTTGCAGGGAATCGCTGCTTTACGTGACGTTCATTCGTTAGGATATATTCATCGAGATGTAAAACCAGCGAATATGTGCTTCGGAATAACACAGAACGTGAGAGAATTCTTGAGCAATGTCTCACTATTTATATATACCTGACAACGGAACTTTCAGACACGTCATGTATTGAAATTAGTCGATTATGGGCTTGTGAGAAGATTTGTTAATGAAGATGGGACACGCAGAAAACCACGTTCCCGACCGGGATTCAGGTAAGCTTCATCTCTGGATCTCTACTGAAATCGTTTTATAGAGGCACACTTCGTTATGTATCTGTCCGTGTTCATGATCGAAGAGAGCAAAGTCCAGCTGATGATTTCGTTTCCATGGCTTATTCTGGTGTCGAGCTACTTCTTGTTAACCTTCCATGGAAACTTGCACAGATCGAAGAGCTTCGTAATGCTAAAGAAGAGTTTGTAAGTAGAATTCTTGTGTACAATGTTCGCGGGAATTCCATTTTAGCAACGTCCGGATTCGCCATTTCTCCAGCTTACTGGACCTTCTTATACTATTTTCTGTGGAGCAGTTTTTAGTCTTCGATCCAGTGATAAGCCAGATTATTCCGCTTTGCAGGCACTTCTTTTTGTGAGAATATTGAATGAGTTGTACAAAAAATTTGCTATTATTTAAATTCAGGATATGATGGGAGACAAAACAATGAAAGATTCATATGATTGGGAAGAGAATTATCGAGGTGCATATGGAAGTGGTGAGTAAATTAGAAAGAAAAATAGTTTTCGTATTGAAATCTTCAGGCTCGAACTCTGATATCAATAAGGAATTCGGAGAACCTTGAGCAGCCTGAAAAAAAATTATCAGATGAAAGATTCATAATAAACTATTTTCTGGGAGAATGTGTTTGACAATGCATGCACAAGGAAGAGTTTTGCGCAAGAGCTATTGAATATGAATGTGTTTCTCTTACATGCGATTGTTAGAGACGTGTATAGCAGTTTTCAGAATTCAATGTACTTAGAATTTTCTATGCTGAAACTTTGAAATAATTTATGGTAAAAGAAAAAAATCAATAAAAACAGATCGTATGTAGAAGGTTTCTCTTTGGAGCGGAGTCTTCGAAGTTGGTGATGATTTCGTCAATGCTTTGTTCGAAATCTTCACACTTATCGAGTGCATCGCAAAGATTTGATACGAAGAAGGCGCCAACAGTTGCCTCTTCTGGGTTATCCTCGATATCGATATTGATGACGTGCACAGGATTACCAGATGTACCTATTCTTCGATTTAAATAATCGACGACCTGCAATTATTTTCATTGACTTATTCCAATAGTTCAGTATGTTCTAACCTGATCGAAGACTCGTTCTTCTAAGCAAAGGACAATATCGAATTCACGAGTTTCTGCTTGGAACCGCTGTGGACGCGTTTTGATACGTCGATTTCGGTCAACCATATTGAGAAGTCCACTCGTTTGGTAGCTGAAAACGATGGGTTGTTTTATTTTGTCGATTTAGAATAATCAAAAACTAACAAGGCAAAATCTTTCTTGACTAAATCGGCGTAAATATCCTCGTAGGTTGTCGGTCCAAATTCGTAACAATTAGGTTTGTCGATCGACGGACCAGGGATTTTTACTTGAGTTCCCGAGCCATATGACTCTATGTTGAAACCTCGTTTTCTGAAAAAAAAATTCAACTGGTAATTATAAAAGTGTTTAACTAACTTTAAAATACTGTGTGCTTCCATCGATCTGTTCATATTACTTGAGCAACTGACGGCAAACCGAATCTTCGATGAATATTCCATATTAGCACTGAAACATGAATGCATTACAAAAATTATTTGATCAATAAAAAGGTCAGAGAGCGAGCACTAGAATATATAATAGAAGAACAATTAATTAAGTGAGAAGAATTCTTCGAAGAACTATTTTCGAATAGACTTTTTGAGATACCTTTCCCCGAGAGGAGTACACGCTCCATTATTCCTAGGCCACAAATGCTAAATGCTAGTCCTCCACAATGGAGTTTCTAGCGCGAGGAAAAACGCTGGTAAAAAGACTCACTCTGAAGGAAAAACAGAAAAGTGTTTCAAAAAAAAAGAAAGGCATAATTTTTCACTACATTTTGATTGTAAAATGTTTAATAATGCATACAAAATAAACTATATGGACGAAGGGCTCACCGTAATAAACTTAAACGTTTATATAAGATCATCTAAATAATATATCTTCGATCAATTCTCGAAACTATAACAGGTATCTGATGTAGAAAGTGTTTCAATGTCAAAAAGGTCAAAAATAAGGATATGTAGTCGGCTGAGACATCAGTTTTCCGTCTAGCACGTCGTCAGAAATTGACGTCTCCTAATGCATTTTGCGACTGTATGAAGCTTCATATCTCAACGATAAATGATGATAGCAATCAATGTTCAACAAATGAACTGTTTAGCAAACTCTTTTGTACATATTATTTTTGCTTGACTTTTTTTATTATTCTGTTCTGAACGCCAGCAAGAATACAGCTTGATTTGTAGAAGAAGTGACGGAGTACTTAATAGAAGTAAGCATTCAGATCGACAAAAAACAAATAAGCATATCAGGAAGCATGTATAACATATATATATACATAAACATATATACGCTCTATTCTTTGTCATTTTGTGTCTTTAAAATGATCCACCTGGAAATAAATTGATCATGGGCATGTGGAATCGAAGCTTTCCGCGAATTGGAGTAAAGTGAAATATTCGGTTCCAATCAAACAAAACAGTTTGATTCCCATACTTTTGTGGCTCCGCCCCTTTTCTTGTTGCGGGAGAGTGCACAACAGGTGCTCCGTTGGGCAGCTTCTTTCAATACAAACACGCGCATTGGCACCTTTACTCTCTTCTTTTGGAGCCGACTCAAATTTGCTCAATTTACCCCAAAAACCATCTATTGTTGAGAAGTGAAATCAAAGGAAACGAAACATTTTTCACTTTCCAATGTCATCATGAGACCAGAGATTTTGTTTCTTTTTCTTCTTTTGGTTACTGTATTGAAATTGGATGGAAGTTGCTTGAAACCACGTCCAACACGTTCTTATATTCATAGTCTCTTCGAAAATTCTGATGTTATTGTTGCTGGAATTATAAATGGAATATCATACCGAGTGGACTCGTTGTATATTGAGGTTAGTTCTAGTTGCTAGACTCTTTACAGTTTACATAACATTCACAAGATTTGACGATTCAGAATATTACGGTAGTTCCTAGAAGAATATACAAAGGGCGCGAGTATGTGGAAGAAGATAAAAACATTGTTATCAGTAATATTCTGGAAACAGAGGTTTGTTTTTTTTTCTTGAAACTCTTCATCAATATATGTTTCTTTAGCCGTGTGCTCATCGTCTCCTTGCATCCGACGTTAGAATATTTGCACTGACGAACCAGCAGGGTTCATTTCTTCTCGACGCACCGATGATTCGTGTTAGCCTCCCTATATTTGATATGATGTTCACAATTTCGAATAAGCAGGCACACAGAAAAAGAAGAAGAACAAAGCAAGGTAACTTGAGAATTAAGAAGGAAATAATCTGTATAAAAATGGGATTCAGCCATCTGTGAATCGTCTTTGTGTCCATTTGGCTCGAAGTGTGGATTGAAAACTGGAGTTTGTGAATGCAAAGCAAAATGTCGAGTTGTGACAGATGTCGTTTGTGGTTCTGATCATGTATCATATTCCTCTTTCTGTCATTTATCAGTTCGAAGTTGTGTGTTGGCAAAAAAAGGAATTCGTTTACGAGTAGCGGCAAAAGGACCATGTAGTGAGTTACAATTAGTCGTGTTTCATTCCTTCATTTGACTTCCTCATAACAATCATATTGTATTCTTCCCCAATTATCCTTACTCATCTGTCATCTGTTGCATGCTGCTCCATCCATTGGTCCGTATAATTTGAAAGACAGAAGAACATGTTCTTTTATTCAACATGTTTCGCGCGTTTCCTCTCATTTTCGTCCGATGCATTGTTTGTGGTTTGGCTACTTCTGCACTGACCGAAACGACATCCAAACGGGGCAAAGTGCAGTAGGAAGCACGCACACCTGCCAATAGAGAACCCACCTCTTTTGTAGAAACAGTAATCCGAAAAATATACAGAGAAACACTTCTTTTGGAAGGAAATGGAATGAGATTATTATGCGGTTGTGAACAAAAGATAGAGTAAAGTGTTTGAAAGTGTGAGAAAATGAAATTCTCAAGTGTTTTGATTAGATAAGAGGTCATTGAGTTAAGGAGTCGAAGCGTGGGAAAGAATTGGTGGAACTCGACTTCGAAAAACTAAATAGAATGTTGAAAACTTCGAGAGTATTGAAAATATAGAAATGGTATCCCTTTCTAGCGTCATAAGCCTCCGAATTCTAAAGACAGGTTTGGTATCAAAAACATCTCATAATGCATTCCCAAAGATTCTTAAATGTTGGTCCCGTTCTGCAAAAAACTTAGTTCACAAAAACGTTGAAACTATTTTATATTGAATAATTTTTTTTGAATGAAATGTGAATAGTTTATAATGAGACAAACCAAGAAAGAAGTTTCAAAGATCCTTCACTCTACTCAAAATGTGCCATCTTCTGAGGACAACTCGTTATCCCATCGAAACTCTTTGAGTAGTTTTGAAGAGGTTCCCCTTTTCCATACCCGATAAGAAAGGAGGATGTGTCAGGAGACAAATTAGATTCAAGCAGTCTTCGCCTTCTCCCCAGAGTATTCACACTTTTCCCCTTTTCCGAAATCTTTCTTCCACTATTTCTCGTGACAAGAAATGTATACCCCGTTCTATCTTCTTTATCTTTTTGCAACTTTTCCTCTAGCGTTGAGTTGTTACAAGTATCCCAAAGGTGAACACTGATTGAAATAACTTTGAAGAGAACCAAATCAATTTCAGAAAAGAGGAATCCATGTGAAGATTTACGATGTGGACCTGGAGAAGATTGTGTTGTGAATCAGATAAATGGAATACTTCTTGCAAAATGCGTCTGTCCAACACAATGCCCAAACTACGGTGATTCTGTTGAATCGTCACCTGTCTGCTCATCTCATGGTGTCGATTACCAATCTTCGTGTCATTTGAGACATCATGCTTGTGAATCAAAAACAAACATCACAGTCAAGTTTTATGGTCGATGTGGTGGGTACAATTCACATTCAAATGCCAACTTTAATGCCTTTTTCAGATCCATGCCATGGTCATAAGTGTCCAAATGGGCAGACTTGTCAACTGGGAGTTGATAGAAGACCAGAGTGTAGATGCAGTGAGCAATGTTCTATGAATAGTGCACATGTCTGTGGAACTGATGGAAAAACGTAAATTTTATTTATGACTATTCACAGAAGAAAATTGCATTTCAGGTACATGAATGAGTGCTTCTTGAAGTTGGCTGCTTGTAAAGAGCAGAAAGATATAATTGTTTGGAAAAGAGGAAATTGTGACGAAGTAGGAAGTCCCTGCGAAAAAATGGAGTGTGGATTTTGGGGAAGCTGTGTTGTTAAACCAGATAGAACTGCTGACTGTGAATGTCCAACAAACTGTGAAGATGTGATGAGACCTGTTTGTGCAACGGTAAAAGTTGAAACACAAAAAGCAAAATGAAAATGTCATCTTTCAGAACGGTGAAACCTTCGATAATGAATGTGAAATGAAGAAAAGAAGCTGTGAGTCCAAGTCAATGATCAAAGTGAAACACCAAGGAACTTGTGGTATCTTTTTCCAGCAATGGCTATTTAAAAAAAGATAATTCTAGGCATCGGAGTATGTGCAACATTTAATTCCTGCAAAAAACCTCAAGTTTGTGTAGCAGTTGATGGAAAACCAAAATGTGTATGTCCTTCGTGTACTGATGAATTGAAAGAAGTATGTGGAAGTGATGGGAAAACATATGCAAACGAATGCAAACTTCGAAATTCGGCATGTTTAACACAGAAAGATATCTTTGTTAAATACAACTCAGTTTGTGGTAATCAAGAACTCTTAAGTATACCAAAGAACACTTTTCGAGAGTTTCAGAAGGATGCAAAGACAAGAAATGTGATTTTTATTCGTCTTGTGTAGTAGGAGAGAAGCACAAGCCAGAGTGTAAATGTCCGGATGACTGTCCACTTTTTGAAATGGGACAAGGAAAAGAAGTTTGTGGAACAGATGCGGTCACTTATTCATCAGAATGTCACTTGAGAAAATCTGCATGTCATCAGAAGAAATTCATTGTTATGGCTTTCGAAGGAAAATGTGGTTGGGTTTTAAACTTGAAATTCCTGAAGAACTATTTTTCTCAAAATTACATTTCAGATGAATGTCTTCATGTTCAATGTCGTTATGGAGAAGAATGTCGTGGCGGAGTATGCATTTGCTCTTACAATTGCCCTGCCGATCCACCACTTTCAGATAGAATTTGTGGAGAAAATGGGGTAATAATTACAGTTATCAGTTCCAACAATTATGATTTAATTAAGGTTTTATATCCATCTCTTTGCCATCTTCAACTTGCATCCTGCCAGAAAGGTGCTCCAATATCTGAAATGCCTCCTGCTCATTGCCATTCAGCACAAACTACATTCCCAGGTTTGAGCATGTCTAGAAATGAAAACTATCTTTCTGTTCGAACTTCAACGTGGATTTCTCTATTTCTCTCGAGTTCGCATGGTGTCTGGTTATCTTCTTCTTCTAGTACTCTTTTCTTCTTTTTTGTTGAACCATTCTATTAGAATATTTCAATAGTTCCACGACTATGCGCGTGCTCATACGGTTCCACTTGTTATAATGGAATTTGCAAATGTCCAACTTGCAATTTGTCATCGAAATATCCAATATGTGGGTCTGATGGAATAGTATATGAAAATCAGTGTCAACTAAACACCATTTCTTGTCGAGATCAAAGAGAAATTCACGTCCTCCCATTAATTTCCCAGTGCGATAAGAAAGATGGTTTGAAATTTCGAAATAAATGGTAAGGTATCTCGAGAAATAAAATTAAGATTCATGTGAATGTAATCGAGTTGGATCATTTGGTCATACATGTGATGAGACAGGACAATGTAAATGTCGACCTGGAGTATCTGGATTGAAATGTGATCATTGCCTTCCTTCTTTCTGGGGAATTCATCTGATTGCTCAGGGAGCGTTGTCTTGTAGACGTAAGCCTATTACATCAGAACCTTTTTGGAAATTAAAATTTTAGCATGTGGATGCAGCGCTTTTGGATCAGCCAGATCAGACTGTGAACAGACAACTGGAAAATGTGAATGCCGTAATGGTGCACTTGGAGATAAATGTAATCTTTGTCCAAATGGATACATGATGGCTGCCGAAGGATGTGTGCCAACTACAGATTATAAGACACCAAGGTAAAAACATTTTGAAACTTTGATTCTTTCTAACAACTCAATTTCAGAGATTGTCATGCTCTTCGATGCATTCACGGTGCAAAATGTGTTCCATCTCCAGCCAGTTTCCCAGATTGTGTATGCCCACAGTCATGTAATATGGATCATCTTGGAGTTGTAGCAAATATGACAGTTTGTGGATCAGATGGAACTACTTATTCAAACCTTTGTGAACTCAAAATGTTTGCTTGTAAGCATCAAATGGATGTTGTTCCTGTTTCGATGGGAATTTGTGATGATGGTGGGCATTGTTATCCAACGAAAAAGTATAAAGTACACTTTCAGAAAGTTTCGAAATTCTTGATAGACTTCAAAGAGAGCATAATACCGATGAGAAGCGATTGGGGTCACCATGTACTAAACATGAAGAGTGCGAAAGGGTAAGGGTATTTTGATGAAGAGTTACGACTTGCTTATTCTGATTCCAGCTCTCTGGACAATGTATTACTCGACCTGGTAGAAAATCAGTTTGTGATTGTGATGAAGGATGGAAAAGTCATCAAGGAATATGTGTTGAAATTTCAAAGAAAAGAAGTAAGTTTTTCATTCTATCTTCAGAAGTAAAAGTGGTTATACAGAATATGATCAGCTAGAGCTGACAACGGACCTGGATTCTGATTGGTATTTTGTGAGAAAAGATGTTACAAGATTCTCCAAACTTTCGATGCATGTAAGTTTGCACTTTTATCCTTGTTGATAACAAAGCATTAATTTAAGATTCATCTAAAAGAAAAACGAGAAGGAACGCTTGTTCGTATGGTAACAGATGACCGAAAAGATCTGGAAATCATTCACGAAAATCGAAGAATTGTAATCAAGTATGTACGCGTTTTATTTGCATCTAACCGAGTATAAAAACAAGAACTAAAATGAAAGTAACACAGAAGAACGTGGCAAAAGCAACTAGAGCAACCATGAATATTGATACATGATGTCCAAAAGATTCAGCATCTTCAGGGCTCATACAGCATGGAAGCCATCCACATTCTAACTTTTTTGGTGGTTTTGACAGCTGAAAACGTCATTCATTTCAGCTTCGTCAGTTCATTTTCAATGAGGTTTTTAGTTGAATTTCAAGCGACTTCACTGGAAGATTCTAATTTAAAATGACCTAAAAAATACCTAAATATAGAATTACTAGAATATTAAATTTGATAGTTTCTTGAACTCACCACTGAGTCATCTGAATCATGTCGAACTCTTGCAAACTCTACATTTGCTCCAGATTTTCTGGGAAAATCGATAATGATAGATGGTCTTCCACTCATTATAAAAAAAGAGAAGAATGACAAGACAGACGAAAAATAGTCGCAACAATTTATTTCTTATCAGTTGCAACACATTTTAAACTATTTTCAGAGTCGGTAAAGCACGCGTCGAATCATTGCAGACAATTGCATATAATGTTAGCTTGGAGGTATAATTAGAAGTGCAATTATTAACCTTTTGGAAATTTTTTGATTTTAGTTAAAATGGAAGAGAAACGAAGTTCATTTCAAATTGAATGGCGAGATTCAGAAACACGTATTTGAAGATGCTCTCGACTCATCTGTAAAGAAAATCTTCATTGCAACTGACGGAAAATGGACGAAAAGCCGACTGAATTCTATTATAGGATTCTTGGAGATTGATGACGTCCCAGTAAGAATCGATGATGTAAAACCATTTTGTGAGTATTGATTCGAATCTTTTGTACTATTTTTCAATTTAAGACATGCCGCCAGAAATCTCTAGAATAATAAAGTTCAAAGAAAATGGATACTTGAAGTTTGAAGATCTGAAAATGGACGTTAGAGAGAAAACTTTCGTTGAACTATCATTCAAATCTTCCAGGACGAATGGTAACCAAATAATCAATTGGTTAGTTTGAAAATCGTTTTGCAGGTCTTCTTTTCTACTGGTCTGTTCCATCTGATCCACATACAGATTTCATCGCATTTGCAATGATTGACGCAAAGCCGCATTTCGTTTATGAGCTCGGATCCGGATTATCCTATATTCGGTATTTTACAACAAGAGATCAGTCACGAGATATTTCTTAAACTTTCAGAGGAGAACCGATTTCATTGAACTCTTGGCATACTGTCAGAATCGAACGATTTGCGAAAGACGTTTCTTTGTTTGTAAATGATACACTTGTCAAAAAACATACATCACAGAGTAAAAATGCTCATTTGGATATTGTCAAGAAGGATGTTCTATTTGTTGGATTCGTTCCAGATGGAGAGATATCTCATAAAGTTCGAAAGTTGAATGTTCCATTTGAAGGAGAACTACAAGAATTGAGAATCAACGAGTTCCCAGTCAACTTGATCTCTGTAAGTTTTATGCTTTTGACGCCATTTTTCAAAATAAAAAACCAAACAGCAAGCAATTATAACTTTAGTAATCTTCATTAAATGACTATTACTATTTAGCGTTAGGAAATTCTCTCCACCCTCACTTTTCCCATTCCTTTTGTAGCATCACACTTCTATTCTTTTTTCAAAACCTTTTCCTGAATCAGAAGGCTTAAGATCAAAAAACAAACACGTCTGGAATAGAAATGGGACAGTCATATGATTTCATTATTTTGAGTGTAAATGTATAAATAATGAATGAGATAAGGAAGGAAAAGTGAGTTGCAGGGTAAATGAATGTTGCACAGCTGACAGAATAATCTTGACATAGAGAAGGGCATCAAGAGAGAATGTTCCACTTTGACTTGATTAAACGAAGGAGCAAAGACACAAAAACCAAAAAAAAGAGTTTAGAAGTTATTCTAGGATCACACATTGAAACATGATGCCATCCTTGATGGAAATGTAATTTGTCCAGAGTCTGCTTTTTGATAAATTACAAGGGAGAGTGGAGATAAATAATTGATATGATGATCATTTGAAAATGTGCTCACGCATCATCAGAAATTGATTTTCGAACTTGATAATACTGTGGGAACATCAGAAAACATTGATGTAGATTATTTCCTAGTAATCATATTCTTTTGTCTTTTTCGAAAAGTACATGCATCAAATCTTCTATGAAGAACAAACTGTTTTTCAATGTGTCTTTTCTTTTGATCTGAAAAGTCCAAATGTTCGAATATGAAACCGAGTAAGATCCGATTTCAGTAATTTGTTTTAATCTTATTTGTATTAGCAATATGCGAGGGCGGTCTTTAATGAGATTTTCTCTTCTTCTTTTCTCATTGAAATTCATAAGCTTCTTTTCTTAAACAGTATACATTTCCAATGTTTGACCTTTTCAATATGAGGATCATTTGTTCTGTATGAGCCCATTTCTAATGAGAAGAGTTAACCAACAAGCGTTTTATTATCAAGAACGGAAGAAGAGAGAAAAGAGAAAATCGAGAATTTATGAACAATTGAAATGAGAATGTTGTTATCAACCAAGTCTGTAATAAGCATTGGCACTTGCTCGGCTCAAGCTCTCTGTCCTTTTCTGTCCACCACGTCCAGATGGCATTTGTAAATGGATATTTCTCCAAAAGTTCTCCAAACTTCTTTTTGGAAGCTCTCCACCAACTGGGTACGAATCCTCCATATCTAAAACAAATTATAGTTGTTTATGAGAAAAGAAAACATTTGGGTTCCTCAGCGTCGACTATATAATTCCAAAAATCTAATTAAATCTGGAAATCTTGCAGTTTCTCTTATTTGTGTAGTCACTGAAGACCCTCTTTTTCTTGTATTCATGAGGAGTCTCCCTCTATCATCATTTTCTTAGTAATCATTCATTCAACTCAACTCTTCCAAATAACTGATGCATTAAGAGAAAAAAAGAAACGGAAGAAGGCAAAAAAATGAGGAAAGTTTCTTTGAATTGGTGCACTCGTCACCATCAATTTTCTCTCAAATTATCCTTGTTCCTTTCCTTTTCTTCTGGATGATTACCCAATTGTTAGAAACAAAATAAAGATCAGAGTTCTTCCAATTAAGTTCGACCAAACGAAGTTTGTTAGCCAATCGAAAATTCATATAACTTTGACATGTTCACCTCTTTTCTCATGAGCTTGTCAATCTTAACGTAAGTAAAGATTTACAACTCACCGTACAAAAATCCATAAGAGACAGCCAAAAGAGCAAATAGAGCAATGAGAACGGAGAAACGCATCGTTTATGAAGCCGTGAAGAATCGGATGAGAAGGACTGAAAACGGACGGAATGAGTGAGCAGTCTGATGGGCGGGGCGAGAAAAAGGAAACGAGCGAAGAAGTGGGCGGAGCTAAGAAAAAAGAAGAAGAAGAAGCAGAAGACCTCCTCGACTGGAACGTGTCGATGAGTAATTTACGGGTGGAAAACCGAGAATTGGTTAAGGTTTGAGCTGTGGAGTAGGATTAGCTGGTAAAAAAGAAATGAAAGAAACAAAAAAGAAAGTGCGGAAATGAGAAGAATACGGGGAAAGGTTTCCTGAGTGAAAGAATGAGAATAATCTGAAAGCTAATATGCTTTTTTCAAACAACTTTGTTTTGTCAAAAAAACTGGAAAAGGTCTCATGAGACGTCTAGCCACAACTGCTAATAACCCAGGTTGGGAGGGGATGGAGGACCCAACTAAAAAATAAGGAAGTTCTCGGAATTCGGAAATTTTGTGAAGCTAATGTCTTACTTTGGTGAAAGCTTGTTGAGAACCAGAAGAAATAGCAATAAAATATATAATAATTTGTTTTCTAAGACAATATGGATCCCTTTTATTTTAAGAGCTCCAACATGAAGAATTATCCAGAATTAAAAAATTTTGATAAGCTGGTCTGTTGATAGTTTTTATCCTATCATTCAATTGAGTTTCTCAAATGAAGAGCGTTCTATACTCGAGAAATAGTCTATGATTTCTGTTATTTTGATGACTGTTAACATGTCATTCCATAGAACATCCTGATGAATGAGACCCTCATGATTTTCATTTCCGATTCGATTTCCACCTTTCAACTTCTGTCTTGAGTGCAAATGACTAAAACACTCCTCAATGTGTTTTTTGAGTTTTACTCGGATCCTCGAGCATCAAACCATACATATTCGTAATCTATTTTGCCTGCAACGTCAACATTTCCTTCTCTTCTTTTTTCTTTGGTAGAGAACCGAATTAGTATTTCGTACAAGACGTATTTTTTGATCCCACTACCCCCGAATATAATTCTTCCGCTGTTCAAATGTTTATTTGTTTCTGCATTTTTTTAATCCGAAATGTTATCCTGAATGCCAAAAGAATAGGACTTTTTGGTTGAATTGATGACTTCCCACGCGTTCAGAAGAACCGTTTTGTTGTAGAAAATGAAGAAAAATAGATTATGTAGAAATGCAATCTATTTCAGTATAATTAAGAAATGAGATGAGATTCATTGTCCACGCATTCTATACCAAATTTATAGCTCCAACTGAATGCTCAATTTCAGTATTTTGTCGTAAAGATTCAGAATAAAAGAAAAATGGATTTTCAGAGAGTCTCAAAGGATGTAATCGAAAAGATTGATGTAAAAGAAACGGATGACAGAGATTGTTTAAGATGTGATGGAGCATGCTTCGAAAGGAAAGGATCAATTATTTGTAGACAAAGAGAACGTGAGTGATCACTTCAACGAATTTGTGATATTTAATGCATTGAAATTGACGAATTTGTTGGGGGTACCTTTTTGAAAAAGTCATTCATTAGACCTCCTTAAAATAAAGGTCAAACATTGCATAACTCAGTTGATTTTTATCTATAGTTTTACTCATGGGGGTAAGTCTGTCTAAATAGAATAGAAATGTGAAAAACAAAGGAAATTAGAAAGTGAGAAAAAGGTTTGAGTCATCAGGAAAGTCTAAAGGTTAAATAGAATTTAGGAACTCGGGGTCCACTGATGGGTGCAAATTGATAAAGTTCATCAACTAGACGTTTTTAATTTCAACAAGAATTGCTAGAAAATCATCGACCTATACTTGTTTTCTTCGTCTTCAGCTCAAAGAAGAAGATACAAAATGTCCCGGTAATTAGCTAAATTTTCGACCACAAGTGGCTCAATTCACAAGAATTTCTCTCCAACTTTTTCTTGATACTTATTCTGCCTCCCATGAATTTGATATGGGGAAAAAAAGACAACTTTTATATGAAATAATGAAGAGGAAGATAGTTCCAAAATAGAACTATAAATTGAGGTCGTGACGTCTTCTGAAACATTTTATGTTTCCTCGTTCTTCTTTCCAATGAGTTAAGTGGAAGTTAATGGAAATGGAAAAAACAACGAATAAGGAAGAAGAATTCAATCTTTTTTTTTTCAGATGATGTGCGTGGAATTCACATTAACGAGCAGGATGCTCTTATTTTCCCAAACAATGCCACCTATTCGTGAGTTACTTTGTTTTTTTCCATTCAAAGAAGAATAATGATTGAAATTCTTGCAGGGTTTCTTCCTCCAAATTCTCCAATTTTTCATTCGAATTCCGGACCTTGAAACAATTTGGTAAGCTAAAAGAAATCCTAAAATCGTCTACACTTCCTCGTGAAAAAGATTAAGAAACCAACAAGATGTCATTTTCTTGTTTAGTGCGATGGTCACGTCTTCAAATTCTCCAAATATAAATTCAGAATGATTCGAATCAAGACCAAACTCCCACGTCATTTAACACCTGCATCCTTTCCTCTCTTCTTTGACGAAGATGTTGAAAAAAAAAATAAGAAGATGTTCTATTTTGCAGGCGTTCTGTGGTTGGAAGGAGCTTGGAGTCAATCGGATGAGGGAGCAGATTTCATACTTGTGTTCATTGATGAGGGAAAATTATATGTGGGAGTGAATTTAGGAGCAGATATTCATCTGAAACCAATTTCTACAAATGTCACTGTAGCTGATAACCATTGGCATTCAGTTGCTTTCAGAAGGTAAGGTTTGATTTAATTAGAGCGTTCGAAATAAAGAACAACGAAGAGAACAATGACCCAATGATCTGGTCTTTGAATGACCGAATTTCGAAAGCCTGATTAATTGATTAACTAGATCAACCTTTTCATTTCAGTCTTTTTCAATTCAGCTGGATGTCTAGTCTTCTAAAACAACTGAATTTCAATTACTCATTCTTTTTTCCTCTCTTTAGATACTATCTCCTGATGTTTTCCTGATCGATGTTCTTTTGAAGATCATCTGCGAAAAAATGAAACCAGAGTTCCGGTAAATACATTATACGCCTCAACAATCCGTTTTCTGATTTCCTGTGAAGTGCTCATCCATACATGATACATAAGAAATAAATCTAGGATAGCATGTAGGAAATAGAACATTCATTCGAGGGATAGCATGCTTTTTGAACAATTGTAAGGTCAAAAATCACACATTTCTCATTTCAGAAAAGAGCGAAAATGTGAATTGTGGGTCGATTCGAAGAAGATTCTTCATGTGGTTGCATCTCCAGGAGACGTCAATTTGGATTCCAATGGTCTCGTTTATTTAGGAGGTGCTAATCCAAAGAAACATAAACTTCTCAAGTCTCTTGACCTCTCAAATAAGTTTGTTGGTTGTGTGAAAAGTTTAAAAATCTTCGGAAAGGACATCGATTTGCTTGTGGATTCTCTGAAATCCGTTGAGACGCCAAAGTATTGTCATGGATAATTGAATGATTTTTCAGACATATTTACACCATTTTACTTTATGTTTTTATTATTCTCATGTTCAGATTGTTCTCGTGAAAATACAGGTGATATTTGATTGATCATAGAATTTTATTATTATTATTATTATTACTTCACATATACAATAAATCTGAAATGAAACTACAAAAAAAGGGAGCATTATGGAAATATTGGCGTTTTCTGGAGAACCAGAAAATCGAATGTTTCCAATGTGAAAATAGTCGTTAAAAGATACTAGTTACAGTTTCAGAAAATCTTACAGTATTTCTATTAATACTCTTTTTAAATGATTCTTCTCTCTTTGAAATTGTTCTCCTTTTCTTCAAAAACCATCGCCTAGAGCCCAATTTTACGATGCGCGTCGTGTTGTTTTGCACCGTACATTGATTTTGGATTCTGATACTTGTCGTTGGATCTTTGCTGATAAGATGAAATTGGAATGTTGGAGGCTGGAAGTTGTAGGCCTGAATGAATTGCGACTGGCGATTTCGCTTCGAAAGACGCACTGAAAATCCTTGAACTTTTTATTTTAAAAAAAGTCATCTGAATTTGCTTACGTGGATTTCTGCCAACCGGCGTTCGTCGTCTCAGAAGCGGCTGGTGTCTGACGAAAAAATTCGGTGTTTCGAGATTGACGATAGCCTCCATCGTGTGCACGATGTTCTGTTAATTGAGGATGATATGATCCTTCTTTTCTGTGCTGAGCTCTTGGCATTGATCCATAGTTAGCATTTCCATAAGATCCACCAAGATGATATGGAGATGCATCTCCATTTATTGCAGTTTTCATATGATAAACATTATGAGATGAATGTGATCTTTCAATTGGAGATCTTATTGAATTGTCCAAATGATCATAAGATTGAGCACTTCTCATATTACTATTTGGACTTGTTTTCTTTGGACTCATTTGATAAGAACTTGGAAGTGGACTAGTTACAAGAGCCAATTCTGAACGACTTCTTTTCAATTCTTCTTCTCGATCACGCAGATTCTTTATTTCTTCCGCAATTCGAGGATCGATGATTTCAGTTGCAGAATTCTGAATAAGAGCATTCTAAAAGCGGCTACATTCAGAAATGAAAAAATACCGGATCTTCTGATTGCATTCCTTGTTTCTTTGCAATCAATGCAGCTGCTGATTTCTTCACAAATCGCCCACCGTTATTCGATCTTTCTCGATTCATTCCCATTGCGTTTTCCATATTCTTTGTGAATCTCATATCTTCGTTTGCAAATCCATTCGATTGTGGGGACAGTTCTTCATTCTGAAATATCTAATTTAGAACTTCTCTCTAAGTTCTGAAGCTCAAACGCGTAACTTGTTTCAATCAGTTTTCTATCTGTTTCGTGATTCAATGTTTGCTCCTGTGTGATGCTGTCTCTTTTCACTTTAGTTTTATATTTTATTTCCAATTTCGAAAACTAAACCAAACCCAAGAAGTATAAAGAGACAGCACAGCACACATTTACACACATGAATCTGAAATAGAAGAAGAAAAGAAAGATTGAAAAAAAAAACACAAAAAAAGATTTGAGGCAAATTTAAGAATAGTAACGAGCAGCAACCTGGGAAACACTTCGATTGTGGGAATGTCCAATTGGGCTCTGCAATCAAATTCATGTTAAAATTTTTTTCGAAATAATTGAGTAACCTTTCTGTCACGATCTGGTTGAGCAAACGATTGACTGATGGTTATTTTTGGAGCTGGCGGGACGTTTGATGTTTGAGAAGATGGAATTGCATTTTGGATAATTGGTGGAGCTTGTGGTGGTTTTGAAGATGCTAATTCCTCTTGTTTTTTGAAAACGCGAATTGATGTTTCAAAATTGGGAAGTTTTTGAACATGCTTCCAAAGACGATCGGTTAAGCCGATTCCCAAATAATTCAAAACTTCTTTGTGCGTTTTGAAATAAAATAATAGCTTTTCCGCTTCTTCTGCCAACTCTCCTGGTTTTTGTGAATCGAATGGAAGTTTATACGGTGATGGTCCACGAGTTTCCGAGCTTTCGGAGCATAATGCAGAGTCTGTAGAGACACTTGTATGCTCTTCTTCTTGACTTTTATCAGACATTTTATCATTTTCCTCTCGACTTTGTTGCTTCTGCATTTGTGGATGTTGCTGTTTTTGAGATATTTGAGAAGATGGTGGTTGTTGAGTTGGAAGAAGTGGAGCAGGTGGAGCAGGTGGAGCATTAATCAAATGAGGAGCATCTTCAAGAATACTTCTTTTCTCATCTTTCTTTCGATGAAGAGTTTCCCATTGACGAGCTTTATCAGCATGTTGTTGATACCCTCTGAAAAATGAAAAATTTCAACTCTCTTTTAAAATTATATTCATTTATGACGCACCTTTTTGCATCAGCACTTTGGGGAGAAGTATCTTCATCTTCAATCTGAATTGGCCAGTCTCCATTATTCATTTTTTCGACGACTTCTGCTACATTTTTAGATGGATTTTTATTCTCAAAACGATTTGAATTATGATTTTGTGAATTCAAATGCTGCAGTTGTTGTTGTTGTTGATTGGCTCTCATGAACGGATTTGTGGAAACACGACTGCGTGGAACTGTATCCTCTTCTGAAATAGAATAATTGTTTTCAGGCCAACCAAGGCTAGACATACGTTTTTCATTTCCTCCACTTTTCAAATTGTTGATAATTGAACGAATAGTATTAGTTGTTTGTCCTCCAGTTGCCCCTCCAGTTTCTTTCTTTTTTCCAGCTGCAACAGAAGAATCTCCATTCCGGAATCCATCGATAAAAGCGGTTTGCTTCGGTGGAAAATCTCTTTTTGCTCCAGGATCGAATCGAATATGAACTTCAGAAGTCTCTCTTCTGTGTTTCAAATCAGTTGTTGCCATATTTCCATACTTGGACACTGGTGTTTTTCTATCTAAAACTTTATGGATATACAAGATACTACAGATTGTTTTAATCACCATTGTTATTGTTATTATATCCTCCGGTTGGACCAAATCTTGGTGGAGGCGGGGCTTGGGGGATTACAGTATTTTCCGATTCCATTGTTGGAATCGAAGTGGAAATTTGAACGCGAGCAAGGTTTTTGGGAGGACCCATTGGTTTAACTGGTGGTAAATTAGTTGCAGGTACAGTATCATAGAAATCATGCTGATCATGTTGATTTGCCCAATGATCTTCTTCATGATCATATCCATGATCTTCCGGGTGATGAGGATGAGCATGAGGGTGAGAATGATGATGATGAGGAACTGAATTGAAATATGAACGATCAGGAGATTTTATACATTCAAAAAATTGGAAAAACTATCAGAATGAGGTTCCATCAAAGAGAAAAGTATGAATAGTTCCAAAATATCCGTGACATTTCAGGTCAGCATATTCAATCAAATGAAAGAAACTTACCAGTGTTAGCATACTGATTACCGTAATCCTCATCGTAATCATAGTTATCATAAGTTGAATTATATCTATCATCATAATGATGTGCTGGTTCTTGTTGTTTATATCGAGTATCTCTTCTTCTATCCATCGTCTGAAGATTTGATTGAAATGAAAAGTGAAACTGTGAAGAGCTATCTGAGAAATGCTCCTTCTGGTCAACGTATCGAACGAAGAAGACGGAACCAAACAAGGCCGCGCAAACCGATGACAGGCTGACAGCTGAAGACGAGAAGAGAGTACATAGGATGAAGAGATCCAGAAAGACTGTATTTGTTGATTCTGAACCGGAGAGCCACTGTTATTGTTCTGTTGAAATTATAAGAAGTGATATGGATATGTTGATATCATTTCCGCATGATGGATAGCTATGAATAGCAAATCAGTGAAATTTGAATAATTAAATTTCACATGATTCCTTAAGTTTGATCTCAACACTATAATGTAGTCAATTGATCTAGAAAAGAGTTTCGATATCTTTTTCTCTTATCCCAGGACCCGTTTGCAAATTCATCAATCTTGTCACTGACGTCTACTGCTAGGAATTCTGCGAAAAACAATTGAAAATCTAATCATTTTCAATTCTGATTCGTGACTCAACAAGGAAACGAGAACAGAGAAAAACAAGGTGATTATCACATAAATTCATTTACACGTAATTTATTGGTCTCCTAATATACAGACAAGAAAAGTGATGTTTGATTGAAGTATTCTGGTGCATAATACTTGTGAACACTGTTTAAATACATTTCGTTTTGTCGTTTACTTTCTGAGAGCAAATCCAGCGATGACGATTCCTCCGATCAAAGCGGCAGCTCCTCCGAGCAGTCCAAGTCCGAGAAGTCCCTCTCTTTTCATTTTATTTTCCACAACTCTTCGAAGTTCCGTCGCTTGCATATTCGATGGTTCAGTACGAAGCAATGCGTTGAGCAAGTTTACCGATTTATCATAGTTCTAAAATTGAAACATTAAATTTGAAGTTCTCATGCAGTTGAAATACCTGAAGACGAGCATGAGCCAAGGCTAAGTAGTGGACGCAAACTCTCGTATCTTCACTGTGAATTGTGTCTTTTACCAATTCTTAAAATTTTCAATAATTTTAAATACTCTTCAAAGTTTCAATTACCTTCTAAAATAGCAGCTCCTTCTTCAACCTCCTTTGTGTTTTCCGATCCAACAAGAGCGATAGCAAGACGAATTTGATTTTCTCGGCTCACGGACCGGGCACGTGCAGCCTTAATAAAGGGAAGTTTAAATCTGAATGCAGCTAAGACTTTTACCAAAATATCTTCATCTTCCGTACGAAAATCGAGAATTGATTCTGGTTCCATCGTTTCGAAACAAGCAAGAATGAAGAAGAAACCCCCAAGTTCTCTGGAAAGATGTTTCGTTCACGTGGAGTACACGGACGTATGGCCGTGCTTTTCCAGCCTGCTTCAATGCGCGGAAGCTCAAATTCTACATTTTTCCTTGCATGAATTTCGAGTCCTCCCCCTTCTTGGTCTCTCAAGACTTGTGCAGTGATCTAGTAAACAATTAGTATGTTCATATTCGATTTTCCGGAACAATGAGCTTTCGAGCAAAATATCAGATTATAAGAGAAAGATATATTAGTAACCACGCCTCCATATCACAAAGAATCATTTCATTTATCCTTCCGGTTCACTGCCAGTATCTATTTTTATGTTACTTGGATAAGTTAGGTTCTAGATCATTCCATTTTCAGATCTTCTATGTACTTTCAATTCAATTCTACCACTGAAATTCAGCCGGAGCAGAGAGCATGGACTGCTGTTTTACTTCTTTTGGTATTCTAATTTAGTTGTTTTGTTCGTCAATAGATGATGTTTTGTAGATAAGTTTCGTGGGTGGAGCAGTCAATGCTTATATTGCTTCTGGATTTATGTTTGGAATACGATTTCGAGGGGGGTTCTTCATTTTTTCCATTTCGAAAGCATTTTCAAATATATTAACTTGTTCGTTGGTTTTCTTTTGGCTAGTTCCAGCAGTATTTGTGTAAGACCTTTTCTTGCCTCTCAGAACTTTATTTATTTGTTTCAGAAAAGAGAATCTGGTTTCGAACTATGTTAACATGATATTGAGTCAGCTTTTGCTCTTTGGGCTCTACATACAAGGTTCGTTGCCTAATACCTGGAACAATGCTCATGAAAATTATTTCAGGAAACTTGACCCAATGTTTCCTATCTCTGAATCGATTTGCAACAATATGTTTTGTGGGAAGTGTGAAACGGAAAAACTCAGATTTGATTGCTTTGGGAGTTTTCACCTCCTGGTTTTCAGCAGTTATCTGGACACTTCTTGGTTATCCTGGTCAGCCAGTGAATGATAAAATAAAGGTTAAATTATAGTTTCCTTTCAGAATGTACTTGTTACTTTTCGTCCGAGTTTCTCATTTTTCAATACACTGACGATTGTCACGTATCTAATTATCAGCTTCAACTCTATTGTGCTTTTGTTCTCATGATGATCTCTAATATGTTGAATGTCATCTGCTTCCTCATAATTTGCTGTGGTGGAGCTGTGAGTTTGCATATTTGTTTTGCCAATTAAAAGAATTCAAACAATGAGAGTTTGAACAAAAACCGTATGTTTTCCAGAAATCTGTGAGTTTCGCATGCCGCAATGCAACCCGAAGGAAACAGAGAAATGCTCGAATGTTTATTCAGGTGAGCAAATTGAAAAAAAAGAGAGAAAGGGCAACGATCTAATTAACCTGATGATGTGGAATGATGAATCAGATGGAGTGATAATTTAAAAGGATAATGCTTCTTCAAATAAGGAGCTACTAAATGTTTTTAGATTGATATCAGAGAGTTCAAAGCTCATTCTGATTTATAATAAATTAAAGATAGAATATATGATTTCCAGTGCCTTCTCCAATCGATTCTTTTCATTCTTGATGTGTTCTTGATTTCGTCCCTGAATTCTGGATCTTTTGGAGATATTCTTGTGGCACTACCATCCATGTCTTTCTTCGCTTTGTTTGATGGGTATGACTCAGCAGAATACAAGTGATAACCTCATATCGTTCATTTAGACTTATCATGCTTATTTGCAACAACGATATTCAACCAGCTTGTGTCGCATCCAAGAATCTTCAGAAGAAAAGTTCTGTCATTTCAATTTCAGCCAGTGACTTCAAAATGTAATCAATGATCTCTTGCACTTTTTTGTTACCTGTTTGCATTAAAACAATAAATTAGTTGAACAAAATGTGCTGGAAGTTTGAAGGATAGTCTTCTTTGGAGACAAAAAGGACCTCCTGTTCAAATATTTGCGTCTAGTGTAAGTGTCAGTATATAAGGGAATTTGCAAAAGTAACAATCCAAATTGTTTCAATTTCTCTGAGTCATCAGTTGACTTTCAACATGCAATCCTTCACCGTAATCCTTCTTGCTGTCTTGTGCTCTATCTCATGGGCTTGCGTGGATTTGACGAATCCAGCTACTGGAACCAGTGACTGTACAGCTAGAGCTTATCTCTGCACTAACTCGATTTACATGCCTCTCATGAGAACTCAATGTCCAAGGACTTGTGGATACTGTAGGTTTTATTCCATTTCTTAAATGCAATCTAGTAGCAAAACAATTGAATGAACCCACTTCAATACTTATTTTTCCAGGTACTTCCTCAACAACCCGTACTACCGCCACCTCAACAACGACTGTCTCTTCCACTTGTGTTGACAGAACTAATCCATCAACTGGAACCAGTGATTGCACCAGATTGTCAGCTTACTGTACCAACTCAATCTACATACCATTAATGAGAACTCAATGCCCAAGAACCTGCGGATTCTGCACCGTCGGATAAATATCAAGAATACGGTTGAACAAATTCCGTTCTTATTAATTTAAACTCACTTTATGTCTTACTAACTCCGGAAGTAGTTGCTTTAAATTATAAAAACAGTTTATATTTTTATAGAATGTGTACTGAAAACATTGACCATATGATTGATTTCGAGTAGTTGAAAAAAGCTTTCGAATGAAAGTTTTGAGTTTTTTTCCAGGTGGAACCAGGTTCAAAATGGGAATTTCTAAAAATCAAATAGATCTTCTGTCAACGTCGTCTGCTAATGAGCCATCATGATTCATCTCCTTCTCCTTCTCCTTCTTCCTTTATGTTTTTCAGTTTTTTTCCTCAATTATTACCTTCCGGTTTCACGAAACATTCTAATGAAAATAAAAACTGTGAAAAGATGAATGGATGTTGAACGCGATTTTGATTGCCCATAGCAGAGAGTTTACTACGGGCATCACTGCTTTGAAGACCTACATCGTATTGTCTTCTCAAGTCAAAGTTCTAGAAGAGGATTCAGAATCGGCGGCTAGACATAACGGAACGGAACCTCTATAGTTGAATTTTAAGATTTCGAAAAATGTAATGATGCGTCCAGAACAAAATAATAAGAAAGAATGATAGAGTCAAGCAAATTTATTTTAGTGAAGCACAAAACCGGATATATTATCTAAACTTGTAAACAACATCATTAAATTGGAAAGTTGATAGAATATAAAAGTTACAAGTAAAACCCAGCAAGCAAGCGCGGACATTAGATGTTGTATACCTTCATTCTGAGGGGACATCAGAAAGCATCCAACAAGAGAATTTTACCTATTATTGTATCGAACAGCTCGTTAGTTGTATATTTTCTGTCACTGTTATGTTTGATTCCAACACCACCGTGGCTTTTTGATTATCTTTGGAAAAATACACGTTTTCTTCAACTTGAGGCCACTTGGCTTCACAGCCGTTTGGCTCAGTAAAAGTGAAGAGTTTCGAATACAGAAAACTTGAAAAATGAAAGTGTCAATTTCTGTTCGTTTCCAGGAATGATGCGGAACTTTGTTTTATAGTCACACTTCTGCTCAAATAAAAAATGCCGGATGAGGATAAAAAGTATGGTGTTATTTGTCAAACTTGCGTTTAAAAGGACCCTATCCAGGTCAGATTAACAAAAACGAATTTTGAGAAATGCTCTCGTTGGCTGTTCTGATTTGTCTTTCCACTTTAATTGGAGACTCATTCCAACAAACGTATGGTTGTACTTCAACTCTGCAACCTGACTTGAATGGAGCATGTCCAGATAATTTCACTTATATCACTGATAGTGGATGCTGTCCAGCTGCCGATACCTACAGTAGGGTGAAAATTTGTTTTGATAAGATTATATTCAAAAAAATTCCAGCCATCACAACGACAGGTGCCACTACAACTACAACTGTCTCCGCAACCACCACATCGACCTGTGTGGATCTAACGAATCCATCAACTGGAACCAGTGATTGTGTCAAAATGACATCATATTGTACCAACGCTGTCTTCCTGACTCTTATGAAGCAACAATGTCCGAAGACTTGTGGATACTGTTAGTCGTGGTTTGCTTTGGATAGGCTTAAAGCTAAAAAAAAAGCTAAAAAATAGCTATGTTTAAAAGAATTCAAGTTTCCTAACAAATAACTTTCTGAATATATTTGAATAAGATATGTTGACTACAGGTCAGATTACGGCAACACTTTCTCCTTTTCTTGTTTTAAGGTTCATCATCTTCGGCTACAACTACTGCATCATCTTCTTCTTCCTCATGTGTTGATTTGACGAATGCAGCCACTGGAGTCAGTGACTGTCCTGGGATGGCTTCTTATTGCACTAACTCCGCTTATCTCACTTTGATGAAACAACAATGCCCAAAGACTTGTGGATATTGTAATAATCAATCACTCTCAAATATCAAGACCTATCTTTTTCTCACAGGTACATCGTCTTCCTCTTCATCATCATCATCATCATCATCGTCTTCTTCATCAACTTGCGCCGACCTTGTCAACTCTTCGACAGGAGTGAGCAACTGCGCCAGCATGGCATCCTACTGTACCAACTCGATATATTTGTCTCTAATGAAAACGCAATGTCCAAAGACTTGTGGATATTGTTCCTGAAATTAATGGCTATAAATTGCAGCTCTAAAGACGGAAATAGTGAAACAATTCGAATAAATAAAGCTGTTCATAACGTGTCTTTCTCTTTTCTTTTATTCCATTGTTATTTTTCAACATTCCAAGCATCCAATGGCATCCAAACTTTGCTCAATTTTTCGAATAAACTCCCACGGAAGATAGTTAGAAGTGTTGATACAGATGGGCATGGTTTCGAAACTATCATTCGCTGCTCAAATAGGAAAACTAGCAAAGTGTGATGTTTGCATGAAATCGGTTTAAAAGGCCACTCGTTCACAGTTGTGTACATTCATAGAGTGTAGTAGTTTAATATCTCTTCTTCCACCTTTTTCTTCATTTTCTCATTTTTAGCCTAAATTATGATGCTCCAACTTTTGGCTATTGCTTCTGTTATTGGAATTTCCCTCCAACAACAACTCGGTTGCAACTCGGCTCCACTTCCAGATTTGAATGGAAGTTGTCCACCAGGAACTACCATAATTACAGGACAAGGTTGCTGTCCAGATGGAGATCTTTTCAGTAAGAACAACTTTTTTAATCCTTTTCCATTAGTGATGATATATCAGCTATTACCACAACGGCCGCAGCCACTACCACCACCACAAGAACTGCCGTTACATCGACGACTTGCGTTGATTTGACAAACCCATCAACTGGAACCAGTGATTGCACAAGAATGGCTTCTTATTGTTTCAATTCAGTCTACCTTGCATTGATGAGACAACAATGTCCAAGAACTTGTGGATATTGTCAGTTGATTTATCTCTCTTAAATATTATCTAGAACTTTGTTTATAGGTACCGGAGGAACTGTGACGACTACTCGCGCTTCCACTACTTGCGTTGATTTGACAAATCCTTCTACTGGAACTAGTGACTGTCCATCAAGAGCTTATCTCTGCACCAATCCTACTTACCTCACTTTGATGAGACAACAATGCGCAAGAACCTGTGGATACTGTATTATAATCAACGTTTTACCTAGATCAATGTATTGTTTCCAGGTACTGGAGGAACCGTGACGACTACTCGTGCCACTACAACTTGCGTCGATTTGACTAACCCATCCACCGGAACCAGTGACTGTCCAGCAAGAGCTAATCTATGTAACAACTCAGCTTATATTGCTCTCATGAGAACACAATGTCCAAGAACTTGTGGATACTGTACTTCAGGATGAGGTTCTTTAATTGGAAAACGTAGTCAGCTCCACTTATGGTGTGAGCTCCAAACTTGTAGTTGGAATAAATAATTTTAATTTACGAACTGTAGCACAGAGTCAATTCGGAAATTATATGACCAGAATGATTGAAACACGAATTCATTTTTTTTTCATAAATTCCACAGAGTGCAGTTCAGTTCATCCATCTTCTAGTTCCACTTCCTCTTTCGATCTCAAATATTCCGACTTTTTCCTCTCATTTTTCATTTCTTCTTCCCATTCGTATGCACAACCATGTGGACAGTTTTCAAGTGCATTGCTTAAAAGTCCTCGAATGAGAGCATAATCCGGAGCATCATAGAAGCGAAGGTTGTCAATGTAAATGAGAATATGAACCAATTGTTTAGGGCATCCAGACAGAAACTCGTGTAGACCTGAACTGATTGTTTATCCACGGTCAACAAACTCAGCAATTTCTTCTCACCGGTAGTTCTCGAAACCTGTTTCGCATGTTCCACGTGTAACGGATCTTCCATAACCATCCATGGAAGAGTTCCCACTAGCAATTCTACCTGTAAAATACATACGTATTTCTATCGGAATCCTCAGATGTACCATAACGTAAAAAACCGATTCCAAGTCTTCTTTTCGACTAGAATCTCTTCCATAATGAGCTGCCAATGGAGCATAACGAACTGTTCCTTTGAATCCATGAACAAACCATCTTGGATGTCTCAATTCGACTCCTCCCTCATTCACATACTTTCTACACATTCCGAAATCAACCATCACCAATTGACGTGGATTATCCAAACTCATACAGAAATTGGCTGGTTTCACATCGCGATGAATAAATCTATGTTTTTGATTTTTATGTCTTACGGGAAATCAAAGAAACTACCCGACAGAATGAAGTTGTTGTAAGGCATTGATCATTTGAATACCGATTTGAAGTCCAGAAGAACGTGAGAATCTTTGTTTGGGGAAATTTACACGAAGCTCATTCAGATTCTTTCCAACGAGTGTCATTATTATAAAATTGAACTTCTCAGCTCTACCGCAAAAGAAGAGACGACAAAAGTAAGGAGAACGAACTGATGAGAGAGTTCTAAACCATAGAATTTTCAAATTTTTGGCATTTCAACTGAAGGAATACCTTAAAACAACTGCTTCTATTTTCAAACTTCTAGTCTCCGCATGTCTACTTTCGAGCTTCAGAGCAAAGGGGAGAGTGTTTATATGATCCACCTGGAAACAAAAAAGACATAAACTTTCCCATTTTTTTGTCCTTTCTTAACTCCGACCTGACTCATCGACACTTCAAATATAAATTTGATTTGGCTCAAAACGCATATTAATTTTTTTATATTTTGATCGTTTTTTTTCAGCAAGCTACAAATTAGTCATCAAAAGATCTACATACTCGGCAAAAACGTAATACTTTCTGTAGCAAGTTGAAGGCTGTACGGACTTTCTGTAGCAGGTTGGAGGGTTTACAGACTTTCTAAAGCAAGTTTCAGGCTCTATAGACTGTCTACAGCAAGTTGAGATTGACATAGACTTCCTGAAGCAAATTGAATAAACTTTATCATTTGAGCGGCAGGAATATGGTCCTCTCGACTCTCTGCAGCAAGCTAATGAAGCCTTGCGACTTTCTATAGCAACTTAGGAGACAACGTTCGTTCTCTCTCGCAGTAGATACCACGTTTTCCAGACTTTCTGTAGCAACTTAAATGATAAATAATGCAAGTACGCTTCATCGTCACGCATCAGAGAGCAGAAACTTAGAGAACTACTCGCGCCTAAAAATTTTTTCAAAGTTTTTGAGCCTATTTCACTGTTTCTCCTGATATCCGTTCGTTGCCAACAAACTATAATTGAAAGTTTTCATGGATAATCGTTCGAAACCATTTCTTTTGTCAAAAACTGTTTTGAAAATTACCTATCCGTGAAACTCTGATGAATTTCAGAGGCGATTTCATGTTTTATCTGCGTTCTAAGTAATTTTCAAACATAATATTTCAGATGGAATGGTGAGTTCGGTAAGTGAAATCTTATTTAGAGCAGAGGTAAAAACATGAAATTGCCTGTGAATGAAAACGTTTGAATAGGTTATTCATTTTAATCCATTAACTCAGCTGAAAATAATAACGGATATCCGGAGAATCAGGGAGAAAGAACTTTAAAAGAATGTGAAGAGTTCACATGAATGTCGGGTATATTGAACAGTGTTTGAAGAGAAATTCGAGACAACATGATATTACATTTTTTTTTCATTCTTCCGACTCAATTCGAATTCTAGTTTTGCATTCACAACTATCTTCTTAAGTTAGTGAGATAGCTATGAATTGCAAAATGGACTTTGAATTTTGTCGGAAGAACGAAAAAGGCCGCCTAGGTTTTTATTTCCGAAACGCATCAAAGTAATATTGGGACTTTCTGTAGAACCTCTGCCGACTTTCTGCAGCATCTCTGGAAACTTTCTGGAGTAAGCCTGCATACATTCGGCAAAGGAGCTGCAGAAAGTCAGCAAACCTGCTGCAGAAAGTTCTACGGGGTTGCCGAGTAGGATACATATACTACTCGGGAAATGTTCTTATAATCCAAGCAAAGTACACCATAATAATCTACTTTGAAAATGTATTTCAATCATTTTCCAGGTACAGAAGGATCTGTGATCATACACTTTTAATTTGTTATTATCACGGAAACTTCTGTAACTTGAAAGTTGAAATTAGAAAACAGCAATAGTATATGTTGAATTCTAATATGAAGTGAACATAAAAAATGAGCATTTGTGTCGTTTCTTTCTCGGAGACTAGAGATTCTCTATGGAGACGTCTGCAGGGAAAAAGAGAACGAAAAGTTCATAATGTTTCTATTTTTAGAAAAGAGGAAAGTAGTCATGTTTCTCCCAGAACTACCTGATAAACAGCTCCAAAAGCTCCTTTGGCAATAAAACGGACAACTTTATAGTCCAGAATTCGATATCCGTTTCCCAGTCCAATCGTTTCAGTGATTCGATTCTCACTATTATCTGAAACAAGTTCAGATCAAATTGATGAATCATTTCTTATCTATTAATACCTTTACATACCGTTCCCATGTTCAAACGGTGATAAATACTCAAAATGAATACGAACGATTGATGAAACGTGAATGGAGCATTTGAAAAAATAGATTTTCATATTTCGAAATTGTTTACGTCGAAAAGTATCACGTATTCGGAAGATAATTTATGATTGACCGCTTCACTTTCTTTCTTTCTTACAGGCCTCACTCCTCATTGTGGGCTACCTTTTTTTTTTATAATTTGATACCTAATTCCACAGCAATATTATCCTGGTGCCCATTTTTCGTGATATTGCAAAAGCTCAAGGAATGAACAAGAAGTTGAAAACTAAAGGTAATTCATCTGACCTTTGATCTCTATATACTCTTTTTCAGTTTATCTCTGATTAAAATGATGACTAAGACGTATGCAGAATAAATTCATCATTTTGTAGGATTAGAAACTAAACAAAAGTAGATAATATCCTTTAATCTCTTAGATCTTCTCAATTCTAATCTGTTTTTTTTTTTGAAATTTCCGGTGACGTCCCTATTTCCGGGACTTCTTTCGATTTTCTGATTTTTGGAATCAGAAAGCTACGATTTCTTCATAACTCATCTGATTAGCGGTGAAGCAGAAAGCCCAAACAAGCTCCATTTCTCTTCATTAGTCTTTTTCTCATAATACACTGACGAGTCATGTTTTTCTTCTTGAAACTTCTGCTGATTTATTTTATTCTTATCGATTCTGTGGCACTGGAATCAATCGAATGTAACGCGAAATTCATCTCAAAAATATCGAAACTTTGCAAACATGGAATAACCGAAGAGAGTGAGTCATTGAAAATGGAAACTTTAGTTTATATAGCTGTTAACGTTATAATTTCCCAGAAGTTGTGCATCTTCTCTCAAAATGCTGCTCAACTCATTGCTCTAAAGCACATCTTAAACTGTTCTGCACTATGAAACCTCATCATTTTGATAAGGAGGAAGTAACGGCAAAGTAGATGGCTATGAATGAACTCGTTCCAACGGAAACAATCTGAACACTAATTTTCTTATCCCTTGTAAACAAAAAATAAATCTTTCTTCCCGTCGGCTGGGTTTTATTCTTGAGTACCAATCATTTGGGATCTGATATGTCAAATGTATCTGAATACAATAATCCCTTCTTGCCATTTTCTTCCTTCAGTAATTGAAAACCAAAAAAGTTAGTCTCTTTTCAGAACCCATTCACAGTTATATTTCATAAGTTATATATCGGGAAATGAACATGCTCTTATTCATTTGCTTAATTTTCCTAATCAATTTATCAGGAGAAATAGTTGGAAATCCCTTTCAAGCACACGAGATCTCGCGAGAGCAAACATCATCAATATCGTGTGAGTTGCTATTCTTATGTCTTCTCAAAGTAGTCAATTTTAAACTTGAGTGATTCCGTGAAATCTTTGTTCGTCGAGTGTAATGCTTGTTTCATGGCGGGTGGATTCAATCAGAAGTGTTGCAAGCTGTTCATTACTGCTCATAGTCTTGTAATGTGAACGATTAAGTTTTTCTTGTGGCAAGGAGGCTTTCAGCTTTGAAGAATATCCAAACTTAATTACAACATAATAAAAAGGATTCTCGATCACAATTCTTTCGAACGCTTGTTTAACTGCGTGGCTATTTCGTTCATCAGAAACATTTTTCAACACACCTTCTAAATCAGTTTCGATGTTTGTCATAGAAACTAGGGCATGGCATAATTTATTTCCGAAAATTTCATACATTTTAAAGAATGAAACTTATGGGGAACTTGGAAGGGGAAGGGGGGGGGGGGGGGGGTTTGAAGTTTGACACTTCTTATAGGTATCTAAAAAACTCACTAATAAGTGAAAGTGTATTCAGATCCTAAACTTTTTGATGTTATTAAATAACAAGGAAAACATTAACATTGAATGCTAACTTTCTCAAAACAATTGATGAGGGTGAAAGGATGATATTAGGAACAGTTAATAATTAACAGAGGCTGTGTGAGTCTATAAGCAATTAACTCGTGAATTGAGTAAGTAAACAAGAGGGGCAAATAAATTATATGGTCTTGTGAGACTTGAAAACATGCTCTATAATAATAATAAAATATTACAAGATGGATTGAACAAGAAGTTCGAGGTGAAAGAATTGTGCTCAGGCATTGACACGTCTGTCGACAAAAGCACCCGCAGCCCTATAGTTCAAACTTTGTGTGATGTCCTTGAGGCGATCCCCGGTTGTGCCTTTCTCCGAAAGCATCGGATCTTTCTTGCTGAAAATTATATTTATACTTATAACGCTTGTCTTCCACTAATCTTACATCGCTTCGTCCCACAAGTTCCGGCCTCTCTTGGCGTATTCGTTAGCGACGTACAACGGCGTTGGGAGAGAAGTTGGCAGGCCAACGATTTGGTGAAGGTGACACAGACTATAGGTTACTTCCTCCAAACCATTCATCTTGGTATTCGCATCATCTGCCAAGACTGTGTAGAGTGGCGTTTTGGCGGAACCCTGAGTGAAGATGTGGTAAAGTAATCAGAAGAAAATTGATAAATCAAACCTGTAGGGTGATGTGCGAGTTCAGGAAGAACTGCTTACATGACGGGTTAGTCACTTCCGTATCAATGGAGAAACCAGGACCGACATTCAAGTCGCACGGCTTCGGTGGAGCAGGTCGACTGTTAGACGTTTGGTTCCCTCCTTTGCCAGCAGCGATAGCATTCTGAATTAATTTATATTGCATAATCGTGTCTGATAATCTTACCAAGTTGTGTCTGAAGAAACGGTAGGTGTGATCCTTCGTAACACTGATGTAGACCAATTGAGTTCCAGGCGACATCTCTTGCATGGCGGCACGAGCTAGCGGAATTTCGAAGGCCATGATATGACCATGATTTCCCTCACTGGCGCCACTTCTGTACACAATAATCCGTCTGAGACTTTGATTTTTATGCCACTTCTGGTATCCCTTGATGGCTTCCCTGATGATTTCCTCAACCGACGACAGAGTCTGAAATATAAGACCACGATCAGAACAGTAATAAGCTGATACTTTTACTCACGTCTTCCCCAGACCGGTTCAAAACGAAATCTCCAGAAAACTCTTGACTGTGTTGTCCATTGTAGGCGAACCCAACAATCATGGGATTAAGAACTCCTTTGTTTTCAAGGAGGAACTTGGTTCCAGGTGGCGGGTTAGAAGTTCCGATTCCGATTATAAGATGCCCGTCTAGAAGGTTTCTGGCATCGGTGTATACGTAATTGGTCCCGCCAAGTTTGACATTTGTTTTGTTGATCACGTTTTCCAAAGTTAGTCTCTTTGATTGGCTGATAACGCTAATAGCCTTGCTCAACTTCATATCTTGAATGACCATATTGGTACTGCTCTCAATCAACTTGTAACGTTCTGCAAAACAATAAAAATCGATCATTCATTGCAAACAGGTGAACGAACGGTGGAGGCTGGTGATCGAGTCATCGGTGATGACAAAAACAAATTTGCAGTTGTTTTTAGCTGCGTTGTCCAGCGTTTCCTCAATCTTTGTTGCAGCAATGAGGCCGAATTCTGCAGGAGGAGGCATGTTGACACCTTTTGACTTGAACACATTGACGAACTCTTCTCCAAACTTTCTGCAAATTGTCAGTACAATATTAGTCACTCGGAACAGAAACTAACACTAGCTGCTCAGACGTATAACGAGTAGACTGAGTTCCGACGCAGTAGAGAGCCCAAATTTGCGGAGCAGTTGCTGGACGAGCATAGTTGTTGAAACGCCATTTGTTTTCCTTCATGGGAGCCGCTGCGATCTTAACAGCCGGAAGTTGTCGAGCTGTGACCATCAACGGCTCATCATGAACTTTGACACCTAGTCCTTGGAGACAGCTGTTGTCAGTTGAAATGTTGGCAGCTTTCTTTCCCAACCAGATCAAGTGTTGACGAACGTTTGGCAGAACCGCGCTTTCCTGAAAATTAGCAAAGAACATATGATAGAAGCAAAGTTAATAATACCTTGGTTGTCATCTGACTTTGAGCACTACTTTGTTGAGAGATAGTGACGCGCTGATTTGGACTGATGTGAACCAATTCCATCGGGTAAAAATTCTGCACTCCTTTTTCTTTGCAAACGATGAGATTCGCTTTTGGATATTGAAGACGAGTTTCGTAGCGAGTCTGGAAATAGTCCAAGACAGTTGTACTCCCTCCATCTTTGAGTTCAAAGCGAGACGTGGCCGGTCCCTCGTGATGAATTCCTTCGATTTTCAGATGGCGAACGCGGCCTGTATGATTGGTGTAGCAATCGAGCCCCCTTATAACTGGCAAGCATCGTTCACGCTCATAATCGGATATTCCGTTGAAGACAGCCTTATTCAGAATCTGACTAATTTTGTCTAGAACGAGTTGTTCTTTGTGGAATGCAACTTTCATGCCTGAAAAAAAAAACTAATGTCGATTGAAAACGGAAAAAATTTTCACCATCAATAACAACTGAAGGGTTGCATTTACCACGACCTTGAGGTCCTTCGATGAAATGGACGGTCTTCTTGATTCCCGGCATCATCTGCTTCCCGTCTCCAACATCAACACAGTCACTCTTATTGTATCCCTCCTCTTGCGGCTTGAAGAAGAATATTTTGCCATGTTCAAATACGACGCAGCGGGAGTATTCACGAATGCAGTGTTGGTTGAGAGCCAGTTCCATTAGTTGATGATAGGCTCGAGAGACGGCTTCTATGTTGGCATTACTCGCCCGTCTCGCCATATCCTCCTTTGTGAACCGAAGAACCGGGTTTTTGGTACTGTGTACCTCTAACTTGATGCATGGCAAATTGCTCAACTCATCAATTCCGAGGTCAGCACCGTTAACTTGGATGAGCCGGCTCCTGGCCACTCCTTCGAGGCCAGCGAAGATGTCGATGGTGCTGAACAGAACACTTTGACCATCGTAAATGAGAGTGTTCTCGTCACTTCTGAAGAAGTCTGTATGATCCTCCACCGCTTTGAAGAAGATGGCACAACATTTGTGATTGCGGTCCGTCACAACAAAGCTGAAAAACACAGTTGAAAGCGGAAAACTAGTTATAAACTTACTCTTCCTTGCCTTTCTTGGTGAAAACAACTTCTTTTTGAGGACTTAAATCCGCTTTGATGTTCACACTGTAGTGGTAGATTTCATGGGACCCAATGATGTCAATGCCAAACACATTTGTTTGGATGTTGACTGGGGCTCCACTGCTTCCAGGATCGGCCGGTGTTGGATAGATCTTTCTTCCTGGTTGCAACTGAAGTTCCTCTAGTCGCTTGATGCAAGTCTCGTTCGCTACTCTGCTCTCCTGAGTGATCGGGAGTGCAACAGCTGGGTCTACCGCTGGAGGTGGTAGATGACCAAGGAACGCCGGAGGTGCTGCCATATTGCTATTCGAGTACCTTTAAAGTAATTTATAAGACATCGAGAAAATGTTAACGGGACAAAACGACGCATAATGAACAGGTAGTAAAGGTGGCAAGTGTGTAAACACATTTATGCCGTACTGCTGCATCTTTTCATACCTAAAATCTAACAGAAAAAGGTTTTTTCTATAATATTCGCAGCAATTCACATAAGAGAAACAAAAAAAGTAAACAGCGTCAAAAAAATTAAAATTTAGGCCATTGGAAAAAAATAATGAGGATCTACAGTAGTAAAACCGCTTAAAGACCTATCTTCCAGCCTTCTTGTCCCTTTAAATTGCGCTCTTTTTCAAACTCTGGTATTATTGGTTTCAAATGAATTGTCACCTCGTGACGTCACACTGCCCGGGACCCAAGTTGGAAAACTTTCATGGTAGTTTTATTTTGATTTTTTTCAGGCCGGTTTCGCACGCAAAAAATATTTTTTTTGCTCAAAAATTTTATTTTGGGTAGAAGAATCGAATTATCGGGCGAAAACTGCCTGAAAAAAATCTTGAAAAAAAAATAAATAGCTACCATGAAAGTTTTCCAACTTGGGTCCCCATGAGAGTGACGTCACGAGGTGTCAGTTCATTTGAAACCAATAATACTAACTCATATTTGTTCATAAATGCACAACGGATACAAGAATTACACGGGAAGTTAGGCATATAAAAAAATATTTAAAAAATTAATCATCGATCTCAAGATATTGGGGGATCTCGAGTTGCAGCAGTCCTAACGATGGGACTGTGGCGCGTCTATTTTACTGTTTTTCGACGCCCTCAAATTAGGCAATTTTGTGAAGCTTCATGAAGTACAAAAAGTGAAATTTCTGTTTAGATTAAAACGATAAAAAGTTCAAAAACTAACATTCAATACAAAATTAGACTGCAATACAATGATTACATCGCAACCGAGTTACCAGAGTAAATTATAAAAAGAAAACAAAAAGTGGAATGTTGCGAAGAAAAATGCGCGTTTAAAAAGCTAAAAATTTCTTTAGCATACTTTTAAAAACATACTAATACTTAGTGATGAACTTGCAATTTATTCCTGGTACAATCGTTTATTTTCGAACTGGCAAAAGGCAAAATAAAGACAACTGGACATGCAGCATGAAACATAGTGGGAAAGATACCGTTCAGAAATAAAGCACACGAATGAAAGAAAGCCGGGTTATGAATAGTTACATAAATAGAGATGGTCACTTCTTCAGGTTGAAAACTTCATTGACAAGAGTGCTCAACTCGTGTTTTTGGTGAACTTCGGGAACTTGATCGTGAGCATCGGATGTCAAATCAAGAATAATCATTTTGACTTGCTTGCAATACATTTGATCTCCCATCTGTATATGATAAAGGAGTATAACCACTTATGATCATCTTATTCACCTTGAAATCTGGCAAAGTCGTGACGACTTCAGAACGCTGGCACAGACACATGAGAATTTCCACAGTCAATCTCATCACTAACGGTTCATCTTGTGTGATTTTCCACATAGTTCGAATTGCATCTGCCATCGTTGCAACATCGTCTGGAGCGAAAAAAAAAACAATATATGTAACAAACTTTCAAAAGACAACATACTAGAGAGCTGGAAAAAGTTAGCAGCAATGGCATCAATCATTTCAATACGATCTCCTGTTGTGTAGAGCTGACGGATGAAGCGATGGGCATGAGGAGAAACGGCGACATCATCGGAATCACTGAAGATGCGAAGGGCAGCTGAAAATATAGTTGCCTATACTTTCAATTGAAAACGTACGTTACCAAAAATAACATTCGCTCGTTCATCGGCAGACATTTTATTCAATACGCAACTCCCTAAGTATTGCATTAAAAAGCACGTCTGAGTGATGCCGATTTGGGTATTCCAGTCTCCCCCTCGAGGATCACTCGGAAGCGTCGGCCTGAACGAACACATGAGAAATCATGAAATATATTGAAAACTACCACTCACTTATCCGGGATGGTGAGCGCTTCTCCACGGGGAACGAGGTGGGCAGGATGACACCGAATAGCAGTACTGAGCCAAGATATGATTTCATCATGACTCACGTCAAGAGCAAGTTCTTCTGCCAAACGGTGCATCGTGGTGAACAGAGCTGAAAATTTCTCAACTCTAAATAGAGGATTCAACAATGCATACCGGTAGAAAGGTCGTTATCTGGATGGCAAAGAAGCCACATTCCAACGTGAGTATCTGTGTCTAATTCGAGGTTCGCGTCTCTCCGTCTCTGTTGTTCGTCTTCCTTTGCTTTTTGGTAAGCCATGATGTCCTTACTTTCTATGAACAATCCTTCTGCAGCAAACTGTTTTTTTCTTTCTGTCGATAAATGAAAACTCACTGTTTCTGTTGTAACTTCCAAAGTAACGCATTTTGATCTGTAAAATATATCAAACTTCTGAAAAAAATTACTATGAGAAAGATATGGATTGAATAAAAACGAACTTCAAGCAAATAATAGAACAAAAAATTGTTGATCTTATATTTAGGGAAAACACACAAGTATAACAAAGAAAAAAACGAAACAAAATAGCAGTATTTCATAAAACAAAGAACAGTATTTAAATCAAAAACGTTTGTTTTGGAGAGACTCCATAAACTTATGTCGACGTTCGGCAGTGATTTGACACATTTTCTGAAAAAAGTATCATAATTATTATTTGAACACTTCCCGAATAAAACCTTGAGAAGGGAAAAAGATGTGAGTCTCCCTCTCTCGCGGACCAAAACCATGTTATCTCCTTTTCCGACAATAACTGAACACGTGGCGCGGCATATCGCCATGGCTTCTACGTTTGGAGCCAACATAAGAACTTCACTCTTGTTTTGAGACTCGTTGTCGACGAATAATCCAAATGAGCAGCATATTAGCGGCTCTTCCAAGCACAGCTTGTGCATTGTGCGATAATCTGCTTGAATTTGCGACTTTTCAATAGCAGACTCGTCGGCGTCTGCGTGATTCAATGCAATCGATGGAAGCTTCGCATCGGCCAAAGCTGCACCGATGGCACACTTGAACCCAAATTTAAAGAACATAATTTTCAATAATACTTACGACAACTGCATCCAGCAAGCTTCCTTCAAGACTCAGAACTTTGACAGTTATGTGTAGCTGCCACTCAAGTGCTAGAGTTTTCTCGTCAATGTCCAAGCATCGTAGATTCTCTCTTCGAATGAAGAAACCGTTTGTGAACAACGAAAGCAGTAGACTATTGAAATCTTCTGCGTCTTTCTAGAAGGAGAAATCCAATGAAGTTATTTCGGGAGAACATACCTCGGTGAGTTGCTGTGTAGGTTCGATCTGAATGTCTATCAGTGGTGCATCACTGACGAGTGAAACAGAAGCCAGAATTGTACACGAAACCGTTACTCCTTGAGTGCTCACCACCGCAGATCCTACACCTCCACAATCTCCTTGCTAAAAACGCACAAAGCACTTAAAGAAGGTGTTGTAAAAAATCTACCGACCTTGAAAACAAGTTTTTGCTCATCGAGAAGGCCACGGCCGTCGGGGAAAACACCTTCTCTGATGAAAGTAGAGAAATATCCTCGGGGATCAATGCCTCGCAAGACTTCTGAAGACATTTTGAGCGGAAAAAGTTTAGCAAGAAAACTTCAGCGCGATGCGCCAAAAATTGTTTTTGAAGCGGTCCTTGACTTGGACAGCAGAGCGCGTTTGCCTCTCAAACATTGCTTTTTTTCTTTATCCTCCCATTTTTCGCAATTCGGCTGCAGAGCTCTTTAGGATGTCACGAATATTGAAATAAAATTTATTAGCTAGAAACACATGTATTCAAAACAAAACAAGAAAATGACTGAAAGTATATCATACCGTTAACAACAACAACAACAACAACAACAAAGAGTGATTGGTCTAACATTTTGAAAATCGGACTTGTTCAGCGAATTTAGCAATCATTAATGCCGCTGTAACATGAACATTAAGACTTCGCGTGTGCCCAACTTGCTTAATTTCAACTGTTTGATCAACTGCACGGAGCAAGTTCACCGGAACTCCTTCCTTTTCGTCTCCCATAACTATGACTGCCTGAAAGTAACAGCTTTTTTTTGAAATCACTAGTAATCACAAAAAAGTAATCACAAACTTTTTTTGGAAAAACAAAATCGTGCATCATCACGCTGTCGGTTGTCTGCTCCGCAGCGATTACAGTATATCCTTCGGCTCTTAGGCTCTGCAGGTACTCGAGCAGTTTAGAAGGTTTGACACCTTCAATTTTCTGCCAGTTCTCAGAGCTCATGCTCAAAGCTTTGAAGTTAGAATCTTGTGCGACAAGAACATCAGATACAACAAGAGTATCAACTCCGAAAATTTCTGAAGTCCTGCAGATGCCTCCTAGATTATTTGGTTTATCAACGAGGGAAGCCACGACAATAAGAGAAATTCCGTCATCTTCAGTTTTAGCTTCCTTCACAATTTTTCTTTGAAACGAGGAAAACATTGCTTCTTCAGATGTCTCTTCGGCTGAAGTTTTTATCCCATCTTCTACATCATCATCTCCATTTTCCATGCTAGGCGCGCAGCTTGTGTTCTTAGAAAGTGCTGAGTACACTTCTGAGTAAGCATTCAGAAAAGCAGTGTCTTGATTTGTAGACTGAATCTGGCGGGGCATGTAATTCAATTCTTCGATAATTTTTTTCGGGATAGTTTCTTCTGGAGGCATTCCGGTTCGATCTGCGACTATTGATAGAACAGTTTGAAAATCGAAATGATTATAAACATGAAGTTTAGAGAAGTAGAAATCAGAACAGAGATTCTCAATAACTCGTTTGGAGTTGCCAGAAGGTTCCGCATCGAAATTCACAATAGCTTTTACCAATCTCCATTTTTTACGACGATCCTTGTCGAATGTGGAAAACATAAGACGAGCTGCAGCCAACGCCGTACATCTTACTGGAAAGTTTTGAGCAGTGCACCAAACTACAACTTTATCGATACATGAATCGACTAGATTAGGAGAAGCACGCGAGATGAGCATAAGTACGTTGAGCCAAGAACACATCGAACCGATTCTTTGCGAAGCCATTTTTTTCTGAATTTTTCTTATTCTCAAAACAACTTGAATGTATATACCTCGAAGTCACTATTGATGAGTCTCTGAAAGAGTGAGTGAAATCGTATACACAGCTTCGCCAAAGTCCACTCGACAATCAACTTGATAGAAAACTGTTGACAAGGATCTACAACGCACTTGATACAGAAGTCGAATACCGTCGAAGCGAGGGCCTGCAATAAAAGCTCAACATTTATATTGAAGGATGTTATCTATACCTCATCTTCTATTTTGGGAGTGAGCAAATGCAATAACTCCACACCTCTAGTCTTTTGTCTATGAGCCATCGATAATCCAAAAGATCTGCTCGAGCTTTGATCCAATATTGCTGACGCTTTGAATATTTCCTCAACCAGAGCTTTCAACCAAATTGTTTTATCTTCAAAAGATATTTGAATTGCCAAAAGAACTGCTTTGAACCGAGCTTTCTGGACGACTTCGTCAAGTCTTTCTAATTGGTCTTTATCTAGTAGTTCTTGTTCTTTTTCGAAAATAGTAGAGTAGGCGTATGAAATAACTCTAGTCTCTTTTTTAGGGACAGGACCAAACAAAGCCAGCTTCACAATTAAAGGAGCCCAGGCAATGTCCAGATTAGTATGATATTTCGTAATTGCATCAATAAGAATTAATGCAACTGGTGTACTTTGAGAAGCAATTGACAGCTGGGCTTCCATATATTCGATAGATTGTCTTGAAATCTTGGGGTCACTCTGTGGTCCGCTGAGAGTTACATCTACAAAACATTCCAAAGCGGGAAGACTGTTCAATGACTTTTTCTCCTCATTAACAATATTAGAACAAGCCCGAATACAATTCATAACGAGTTCATGATCTCTGCACTGTCGGATGAATCTTGCTATGAGATGACAGATTTGTTGTTTAACTAAAAATGCCGAAGCTACGTCAAGTTGTTCAATACATTCGGTGAGGAAGGAGTTCACATCGACGTTTTTGATGAATCTGAAAGTCGTGCATAATTATAAAGGCCACATTGAAAAAATCGGACCTAGCCAGCAGTTTTATTCGCAGTGAATGAAGCGTGGCAACAATGTGGTTGAACTCTTTGTTGTCATACTCTCCAACTGATCTAAGGTTAACTCACATTATTATTGAAGGTATTCATAGAAGCTCACTTTTTCTGTCTGACCATTCCAATGGCGTTGTTTCCGCCGATATAATTCATGAAGTCGTTGTCTAAGACTTCTATTGTTTTATCAGGTAGTTTCTCAACAATACTGTTGAAAAAAGTTAGGATAATGGTGGAGGATTCACAACTCTTGATCTCGGGCAATACTTTGACTATTGCCACTGTGGTGGGAATGAAGGAATGAGAACAGTATTTGTGAAATAATGGCACGTAAAGAGAATGAAGAATATTGAAGTCGCGCTTTGACCCTTCATTCGAAATGATTCGTGTGAGAATGTATTCGCCGAGATCGTTCTTCATACATTCCAGTACATCTGAGAAGAATAAATTTATCGTTTCCAACTAAATGTCCGGTGTTTGAACTTACCTGTGCTACATCCTATATCAGCTGGTCGTTCTTTTAACAAGAAAAGTTGATTCGTAAGATCGTGTGGTGTTTTTTCTACCAGTAGATCCGAAACTTCTAACTGTATCTTTGACAGAAGCTTCTCTTGTAATGATTTATCCTTTTTCGTAGAAATCCACCACATTTTTGCATGCAATTCAATGTTCTTAGTGTCATTAGTGAACAAAAATTCAAATGTGTGTTCACTGGGATTTTCGCAAGTATGATAGCTTGTAGAAATGATACACTTTTGGATTTCAGAAAAACAATCGTCTAGCATTTGTGATGTGCCTTCACATGAAAGGTATCCAATTAGATGTGTAAATTCATCGATAACATTTTTGCTCTAAAAACGTTTATATTCAAGAAGAACGAAGGTTCACTCACCAAACAAGTCACTCTTGCATAAAACAACAAAAGATTCCGCAGTGTTGTAATCTTTATAGACTTGTGTGGAATATGTCTAGCTCTTAACAAAACTCTTCTCATTAACGCCACATCTTGTTCATTAAGAACTTCCGAACTTGTTAAATTACTGAGTGTTGACACAACGAAGAAAATCGCAGTGGGACAGGTTAACATCTCAATTGAGGATAATAGATTTTGCAAGAACATCGGGGCACTTTTGATTGAATTGAGCATTGTTCCAAAATGTAGGAGGAATTCCTCTATTTTATGCTTTTCCAATAGTCTCCAGAAAACGTCATTATTATTAAGATTTGGAACAACAATCGTCGTTATAAACTGCAAAAGATATTAAGCTTCACTAACAAAAAAAGCGCTTACTTCATTGTTCTCTCTTAACACCTCCTTATCGATAGAAATACTCTTCTCAATAGCCCAGACACGAATCCAACCGTTCGTGTGCAAAAAAGCTCTAAATAAGGCTACCTTCAACCAAATGAAATCGAGTTTTTCTTCCCGAACTGCGTTCAGAAGTGCATCAAAACGTGGAAGTACAGGACGAATGATATGAAACTAAACATACACATAGTGTTTGTATTAAACAAGAGAGCAAATGAAACCTGTGGTTCTTCGAGAGCTTCGATTAAAGTGTAGAAATCAGCCCATGTTGAGCCTAATCGGAATTCTTTGAGACAAGCAAGAACTGCACGACGTGATGGCCGAGTTGATTCCGTATCTGTAATTTTACTTTTAAGTTTAAAACGCTGATTTCTCTGAACCTAACAAAACATCCGAACATATATCTTCCAACTCTTTCTTTCTTATATCTGTCATCGCTTTCGCTGACACGATGCAAAGAGACGGGAGAGCAATCTCAAATGTGTTCTTATCAACAATTCGTAAGTTTCTAAAAAAATTTGAAATGTTTATAATAGTGAACTGATTTCTTACGTCAGGTAATCTGCCAACTGCGCATCAGTTTTGACATATTCAGCTTGTTGGTTCCATTCGGCCCGAATCTTGGGCTCGTTTTCAACGTCTTCCATTATTTTTTCAAACGTCAGGTCTACAATTTCTCAAACTGAAATGCGAGCAGGTCTTACTTTTTCTCTGCAGAATACGATAAACCAATGGTACAACAACAACATCAGGAATATATTTTTACACATTTAATTTCTAGAAACAAATTTATATTCTATTCGAAACAATAACAAAAATCTGAAAAAAAAAGTTAGGCGAATGAGTGTGGTCGGATAGGTTTCAGAGGATCAAATAGTTTAGGGTCTCTTGCGTATTTCGGATCCTTTACGAAGATTGGCATAAATCCGGCACGTCGAGATTTCTGAATGTAGAAACATTATTAAGAAACAAAGATTTGAAACTTCCTACTGCAATAGCTTCAATTAGCTTTTTCTGCTGTCCATCGCAAAGTCCAGTGATATGGCGATCATAAACACGGCCGGAGAATGTTGAGACGAATTGCTGGAATTTTGTTTAACTGGTCACGAAAATCCCTAGATTAGTCATACCTGAAGAAGCCTTGAATTTTTGTAATCCAGTTCAATTCCTGTTTGACACAAAAGACATTTCCGGGGTTCTTTTGTATATGGATTATTTTCCAACACTACTGGTTCATGTTCTGAGCTTACCGCCGGCGTGTTCGAAGAATTCGAACTGGAGCTACACAATCGAAACGACTGAGGTTTAAACAGAAAGCTCTTTGCCAGGGTTGATGCCGACTTCAACATCCTGGTCAACATGTGAAGTTTATTTGATATTTTATCTATAATTTCAAAGTAAGCATGGTTGAAACCTCGTTTAAAATCATTGTGAACTTAAAGCTGACTTGTTTATGAGATGGCCCAAAATGCAATAAAATACCGGAAAATTATTTTTGAAAGCTTATACACCGAATAAATTAAGAAAATACATTTTTACAGAGTTATCGTTTTATCAATCATAGCGCTAATCCTTCTTCTGCCGTCCAGTCGATAAACGGTACACAAGAGACTTTTTGCCCATATCGCTTTCTTCAATCATGAACCAGATCATTGCTACCACAGCCTGCAATAAGTTTATATTGTACCTGGGGGAATCATTGAACACCTACAAAAAGAAGGAAGGAGCTAACGAGCATCAGAATGGCAAACCTTGCCGGATAATCGTAATATCTTGGCCAGACAACATTGTACTTAGCACGAATACGTCCGAGAGCCTTCTTTTCGTCAACACTGCCTCCATGTGAATAGACTTCAATCATAACTTCTCTATTCTCCGTGCTGTTGATTGCCTGTTGCACGTTCTTGATTCCACGCTTGATGTTCTCTTCTAACTTTTTTCTCTCGGCCTCAGTCCGTGCATTCGACATATCAAGATGAATACGATAATAGTCGACGACATTAGTTACTCTTCGATCGTTTTCTTGAATAGCTTGCGCTAATTTTTCCATATTATCAATATCCACTCCATCTGAATACTCATCATTAGACATGACTGTGTTCCGCTTGAAATGTGGAGAGCCGAAAACGCCGGATGAGTTCACTACAGCATGCATCATTTCGTTTCCAAAGTGACGTTTTAAGCTGTCGAAAATCCCCTGCGACTCGAAAGTATCGTCGAAATTGAAATCATAACCGTCATAATCGAAGTCATTTGCACCATCGATACTGATTACAATCAACGCCTTCGGTCTGTTGAACAAGTTTCCACCAAACGTTTCATGCTCAACTGTAAATGGCAATGATATAAACCACATATCGCAGTTTTTTTTACCGTTCGCACTGTTCTCAATTCCCAGAACATGCTTGTTGAATTGGAGCAATGATTCAGAGTTGAACGATGCGTTGGGAGAAATGAGGTAATGCCCGCCTGGCAGAATAAGTTGTAAACGGCCGCCGTAGCAAACTGCAACTTCAGTATAGATATCTTCAACAAATTTGATAAAATTACCTTGCAAACATGTTGATATTAGTAAGATAAATAGCATTTCTGGCTGGAAATTCGCCAGGAAATTGACAAGTTACTCGCATGATCGTGAGAAATATTTTAGTGGCAGAGTTTGCCCCGCGAAAGTTCGGTCACGGCTTTACTGGCAAATTGCGGAGATTCAAAAAAGAATTAAATGATTAAACAGGTAGTTGAAATTCCCCAAAAAGTTATATTCTGTAGCAGTTCTATTTTTTAGCAGTTCTGTTTTGTGCAGTTCTGTTTTGTAGCAAGTTCTATTTTGTACAGTTCAAAAAGAGAGCACCTCCAACTAGAAGACAAGATTTGAATAAAAGAATATGCATCTTATATGAACAGGAAAATCCCGAACAAAATGATATGATTGTGAACTGTAGAAAATAAGAATTACAACTCAATTGAGAGAAGAAACGACCTCTATCCAATATGATTCTGTTTTCGCCACAATTTGTTCTGGTTAATCGTATCTCCGCCTGTCTGATATCTCTTCTGTTAATACATCCCGATAATTAACACATTCATGAAGCTCTTCTTAAGGTGAGATTTTGAATTATATTTCCGAATTTCTTTAAGGTTGGCAGTTTTTGTACCCTTGGTAATTATTTTAAAGCAATCATAGTCGTATTTCCAGTTCAAGGACGTCTCAAGTAGTTTACTCAACTATGATTAGTATTGATAAGGAAATACCGATTAGTTTTGGTTGTCGAAAAAACCAACTTCCGCAATTGAAACATTGTGGTGAAAGTTGGGAACCATTATTTTTCAAAAAATCTAGAAGGCTCACAGATTTAAATTTCTTTTAACATGATCTCGAATTTCTTACTTATTTATAAATTCTGAAATATCAAAATGTCAGGGAACTCTAAAAACTTGAGAGGAGACAAAGCGGATGTCTATGTTTTGAAATGAATGAAATGTTTGGATTCATTCTCTGCCTCGTTCTTCATTTCTTTCTCGTCCATCTCATTCTTTTCCATCTGCCATTCATTCTTTTCCCCACCATTTCCTTTTCTCCAAAATGTGCTCCAAATTCTCCAGAACCTTCTTTCTATTACTAACAATGCTGCTTTGTACAATGATGATATTCTCGATGGCACCTCGAATGACATTAAGTTTTTGGTCTTCAAAAGAAACACGCATATTATGGAGGAGAAAAGAAACAACACATTTAGACTGTGGGAGGGTTTTGAGCAATGATAAAGTCAGTCGATGATGATTTTCGTAAATAATTTCTAGTTTTTAGGAATATATAAACAATTTTGTTGGAGACAACAGAGTTCCGTTAGTTCCAAATCTCGAAAATATAGACATGTCTTGTGACTCGATTCAACACAGAGTCATTCCATTCAACTTTCATTTGAAACCGTTGAAAGTTGGCGTAGTATTTGCCCGTGTTGTTTATAAAGACTATGAATTTCTTGAGAAGCAAGTTCAAATGTCTTATCATCCACAAAACATTTTCTGTTTTTTTATCGATTCAAAAAGTGATTGGGACTTCAAATGGAGGATACGAAGACTTGGAAGATGTCTTCCAAATGTACATGTTTTAGATGGTTCGGATGAATATTCATTCACGGTTTCGTTCTAATTGTTTTCAGAAGAACTCCCAGTTGATTCTGCAGGTCATAATATGAATCTAGCCCATTATAAGTGCATGGAGCAAATGATAAAGTTGCCAAATTGGGGTTATTTCATACTAATGCAGGTAAGTTTCAGACTCGGTTGGAAATTTTGACATGCCATTTTTAGAATCATGACGTTATTGGGAAAACAGTTTACGAAATTTCGAGGATTTTTGAGATTCTCGGTGGAGCAAATGATATTGACATTGATAAAGAGTATGGAAGAATCGAAGAAAGATTTGAATGGGATTTGAAAACATTGAGATTAATAAAAGATGGTATACGTAGATTAATGAGAAATGAGGTGAAATCTTAGTATCGATTCAGAATACCTTCATCCACAATCTTATTTGAATAACAGTTTGAGAATTTCAAAAGGTTCAGTTCAAGGGTCATTATCACGTGAAGCAGTAGAGTGGATGGTGAAAGTTGTCGATCCAAGAGTATATATTGATCAATGGAATGAAGGAGTGAGTGAATGTAATACCTGGAAACTAGGACCTTCTCTTTTTCAGACATACGGCGTTGATGAGCAATGGATATCAACATTTCAAGCCAATGAGTTTTTGCACATGCCTGGCCATTTTACAGATCTCTGTTTGAAAAAGACGGGAAATAAAACAGACTTCATTACCAGGTTATCAACGTTTCCAGGGAAATTTTACTTTTGAGGATTCCAGATGGAGTAAATGGTCATGGTCCGACGAGATCGGGGAAAAATGTGGAAGCAAGTTTGTGAGACATGGGGTTTGTATAATGGGAATTGAGGAACTTCCAGTTGTTGCTCGAATGCCAAATATAATGTTTAATAAGGTGCTCTGACCGAATAGTTCAATATCACTTTTTCAATATTTCAGATGATGCCATCATTTGATTATTCGATTGTAGACTGCACAGCCGAGCTGCTTTATAATAGAACCTTTCTGGGCCAAGATGACCATCTATTAGAGGAAGATTACTATTCAAATATGATTAATGTAAGAAAGCGGTCACAGTTTTTACTTTTAAAACGGGAGCAAATTGTTTCAGGTACTGTATCATAAGCACCACATGGAATCAAATTACGAGTTGAACTGTACGCCGGGTTATGAAATATGGAGAAACAGAAAATACCCTTTGTGATGTTTTCATTTGAAATGATTTTTTTCTGGAGTTTGAAAGTTCTTTGAATGACTGTCTTGGTATGACCTTACTTTGTAAAGACAGCAAAGGCTTATGCAATGTTTCGAAAGTTTGAAAGTAGTAATAACAGTCTTGAATAATAGTATGACTTCAAGGTGGTCAACAAAAGAAATTTAGAATGTTCTCATTGAAGGAATCCTAATAAAGGAGCTTAGGGATGAATAGTTTCAATGAATCCCATGTGGCTTTGAAAGAAGGTTCATTTCGAATTCGTCTCGCAATTGCTCTCTTCCATTTTCTGCTTGCTCTGGTCATCCATCAAAAGGGATCCATGCAAAATGTTGTGACAACTGACTGATTAACTGATTCATTGGAATGCACACACATAAAGGAATTGAGACCTACTTCTTCTTCTCTCTTTTTACTACAACAACTACTACTACTCATACCCTCCTATTCTCCTTTTCGTCCTCCACAATGCTCCATTTTTCTGTGTCTCTTCTCCATTCAATACTTTCTCAGCTTCTTATTTTCTCATCACCCTCTCTCGTCTCTTTCTGATTTCTGGAGGTCCACCAAGGTCTCCGGGTTCCTCTTTTCTGTGTGCTTCTTTTTCGTCGTCGACGTCGTCGCCCCGACATTTTTATTCTCCCATCTCGTCATTTTTCACTTTTTGAGCAACTAACAGAGCAACACGATGCGTCAAGCAGCTAATAATCGACTCAGAAGTTTTGAACGGGAGATCCATCTACTAAGGTAAGTCGGTTTTCGACTTCATACCGTATGCCAAGATCTGAAGATTGCCATTTTTCAAGCATACTCCTAACTTGAACCTAGCTTATTCATTTACTCTTTCCATCTGTGTTCGTCATTGATAGAACGGAGAATTCGGTCTCAAAAATATGAAGCTGAACTTTCTTGCCCACCAGACAACAACTAAATCAAATGAAAATGCAATTTCAAAATACTGAGAAAAACAGAAAAGACAAAACAGCATTCTAAAATAATGTATTGTGTGTCTCCATATATGTCCAGATCTAAATTTAGAAATCTGAATAGCGATGTTGTAGTTGTGATGATTTGGGGAATAGGAAAAAAGATCTGAGCTCAAAAAGTTACAAAACACACTAGTTCATTTTCATATCTCTTCAACACGATCATCTTAGAAAACTTGACTTGTTTCTCTTGAATATTTTCCGTATTGGCATTTGAAAAAGTGTAATTTGATACATTTTATTGAAAATTAATATGAAGAACCCTTGATCCTTGGAAGTGTTTTTCTATGAGACTATAGTTGGATGTTAAATCGAAACAATGAATAAGAACACCATCATCCTACAAATTTTCATGCATCCACTCATTCGAAATCTGACACTTTTTCACTACTGAACCTCATCTTATGGTTTAGATTCTCAGTTTCTGCAGTTTTGAACAATTCTCGTTTTGCCCGTTCTGAATGCAAAAAAAAAACATTCTCTGTGCTTTCTTCAAAATCTCTTGATGCCAGATACTTTCCAACGTGGCAATTATTTGAAATTGGCTTCTTTTTTCTTGTTTTTATCGTTTGAAAACAAACAAATATTCAAGTCTTATTTGCTTTTCGCGCCTGTCATCTCATTTTTTTCCCAGTCAAGATCTTTCGAAAGCTCTCAAATTAAATAAAAAATATTTTCTTGAGAAACTCTTGTTTTTAGGACTCTTTTTGTTTACTACTTTTTCAGGATTCAGGAAAGAAACATAGTTTTTACTACAATTTTTATGATTCCTTCTCTTTTTTTCTTTTGGTTTCTATTTCCTTCCACATAAAGTTCATTCCATCCTATCGTTCTTTCCTTTCTCTTATCTTCTTTCTTTTTACATACTATTCGCATCGAAATCTCATGGGAATCAAAATTTCTGGGGTTTTTCTCGTCTCGAAATCCGTTTTTGATGAAAGAAAGTGTGAAGATGTCGACAATTTTTGTCAAAAAAGAATGATGACGGGTGCAAAAAAATTCCAGCTGTGGGATTCAAAGCGAAATGTTTCCGTAGTTTCACAAACGTCGGGAATAGCTCCAGATATAGAAAAAGAATGTGAAAGTAGGGAAACATGAAGAAATCATAAGAAATGGTCTGGTTTCAACCAGTCCAAAAGTTTAATATGATTAAGGGTTATACCTGATTGAACATGTTCCAGTAATGATAATTGCTTAATCGACATTAAAATAAGAGTGCATCAAAAAACTTTCATTTCGTCATTTTGAACTGCCCACAGGTATGTTCAGACGTGAACGTCAAGATCGCAGTAAAAATGTTCAATTTCAAAATCCTTTGGAAATTTTGTATCTACTCGGTAAACGTCTACAACTTCCGCCAGCCTCTGCCACAACTGAAACTACGTGGTTTTTTGCCGGTTGTGTGGCCTCCGCGCGAAAGTTGTGGGATCGGCGGGCAAAAGTTGTAGACGTTTACCGAGTAGTCGAGACTCTACACTGTTTCAGTTTCTGCCATGCGTTTATCAGAATGTTATTTGATCCCTATGTTCTTAAACGAATTATATAAAACAGCTGTGGGCAAGGACGGTTCTGGAACAACTGCTACAAAATGGAACACCATATATTTCGAGGGTTTTTTTTAGCAGGTTGCCTTTTTGTATGGACTGTCAACTCTTTTTTTTTCTTATCATTTTGCTTCATGTTTCATACAGACTGTGAGTTCAGATATGAGCCGAAAGTCACTTCATTAGTAGATCAGAACGTAACTAGTTGGCACACAATGTTCTCTAATTCCTCAACCTCATTTCATTCCACTTTTTTTCGGTTGCTCAGTGGACAGCTTGAACTTTAAAAACCATTCCGATTTCTTGAGAAATACTTCACATCAATTACTCTTTCATTCAAATCATTGTTTTCATTAGAAATGCAAATGTTTTCATTTCAACTAGTTGTTCATGTGTCTCTCAGTCAGTGTATCTCATATTCTTTTTCAACGTTCCGTTCTTTTTCAAAATATATCTTGACTTTTGATGTTCTTTCTCTATCCCTCTTCTAGATTTTTTGTGTGGCTCACGAACAACTTTAAAACAAAACGGACCACCAGCAAAAAGAATAAAAACCCGACAGGAAAGTGGGAGGGAAACGTTGTCAATCAGTTGGACGGGACTCCCTGTTTTCTCGTTATTTCATATCCAGATACATGTGTACGGACAACATGTGGTTTACACATTTCTTCCTTTTCCTTTCATAAGTTTTTAGTTATTACTTACTGATTTTCAATCACTGAAACTCTTTTATGACCGGAAGTGATTGAAACGAGAGTTTCTTGAACAGTCGAGTAGTGTGGCGACTTGTTTTCAATTCACAAAACTATGCTTTCTCAATATCTGGAATTAGACAAATCTAAAAAAAATGTAGTCTTCCGTGGGAAGCAATCATTATTTGTACACTGAATTCTCAGAATAAAATCGTAATGTTTTGGCTCTGTGAAAATTGATTATGTAAAAAAAAACATACACTCTGATAATTCTATAGTTTTCATTTTCCATGTTCATCAGTTCGGGGTCCAAAGAGCTTATAATTTTCGTTTTTTTCCCATCTCCAGTCAGACTCTTATATTTGCTCGTCAATTTGATCCGTCTTCTTCAGTTCGTAATTTACATATACCCATCACTTCTTGTCGTTTCCTATCTTGTTTCTCTTCACTTCCAGCCTTCTTCTCTGCTTATTTCCGTCTTTTTGGGTCTTCTTCTCTTGAGTAAAAGTCTCATAAATCACTCACTTTTTGTACGAACGCCGCCATTTTCGTTTCTTTGAGTATCTTGGTCTTCTCTCAAACCAATTCTTCCATATCCACAAACTGGAAAACTTCATATAATGGCCGGAAGCCCGCTCGGGTCTCTCTTGAATCCGTTTACCTGCTCCATTCTGAGCCAGTAGTTTCTGTTATTCATAATACCACCAAATCTTAGATTTTCTTCATTCCACGTCTGATTTTCCCGTTTCTCTTGCAATCATTTCAATATGTCATAGGCGTGTAAGAGTTGCTTGGCTAAGATACAAAAGAAGATTGAGAAAATGCACTTATATTAGAGGTGTAGTTTGAAATAAAAGCAAAATTAGAACATCCTTCTGTTCCATCTTTAAGAATGTGTTGATCTTCCATTCCCGGACCTATTATTCCATGCCAACATAGCTTTTCTTATTCTGGTGCACTTGTGAGAGCAAATTGAGCATGAGCACACGAACCAACCAACTCCCACTCACTCTGGTCCTTTTCTCGCTCCATTTGTCTCAATTCTTAAGACCTCTCTCCTAGATTTGACATTTGCTTACGTTTACTTTACGTTTTTTCTTGCAATGAGAAGATCATTACAGAGATATTACCAGTGGGCTCAATGTCTTTTTCCAAAAGAAAGTTCAACTTGAAAATATAATATTTGGCTTCCAAAAATCTTGTCTTTTTGTCTCGTGTTCAAAATGGAATTCCCATCGGAATTATCTTGGTTTCGGTGCGCCAATAATTGATTCGCCCCTGGTGAGGAGCTTCGAAAAAAAGGTTCTCGGGTTTTCCTTTTTTTTCCAGTTTCACTTCACTTCACTCATTCTTCTTCCACTTCAAAATAGTGTTTTCAGGCTATAAATCTTCGAATTTTCCTATATTTTTCCAATTTACTTAAAAGAATTGAGAACCAATGGAGATGTAGTCGTGAGATAAGAATAGTTTTTGTGGTGATTTGAAATAAGAAGGAGTTCTATCTCGAACATGATCATTTCTTTGAATTCTTCTTTCTATTTGCAACATTCTTCTTCTTGTTATATTGTGCAATGTTCGACCACAACTCATTAGGAATTCCCGGGAGGTTCCGATTGATTCTCTCACAATGAATGGGAGGTCCAAATAGAGTTCACTCATTGGTCACGCATTTGGACAAGGACTTCAGAAAAGGAACAAATTGAGAAAAGAGAGAGAATATTCACAGAGAATAGGAACACACATTGAGCTGTCTCGGAAATTTCATATCTCCGGAATAGTGATTTCAAAATCATTTCGCTCCCTTTCCAGAACTTTTCAATCAGAATCTCTAAATTATTGTCCAATTCATAAGCTATTTATTACCAGAATCACCCCTTTCTTTTTCTTGATTCTCTCACTAATTCCTTTTCGAAACAAACAAATTTTTGGGTGGTGTCTTCATTTTCTCAATTCGTAAAGTCTCTCATGTTTCTTTTATTTCATTGAAAGGAAACAGAAAATGTGGTTGCTCTTGAAAAAGTGAAATCTGATCTCGTTTGTTTGAGATTTTGTCTTAAGATTACCTACGTTTTCTTTTTTCCTCTTTCTCTCATTTGCACTCGTCAAAAAATGAAATATCATTAAAAATTAATGAGTGTTTAGAGATTTTTATGGCACGAAACTTGTGAAATCTGTCGGGTTTTTCGGGAATTTTAAAGTTATTTGCTCTCATTTTCATTTTCGTTTCTTTCAGGAAAATGGACGGCGAAACTGCACTTTTGGATGAATACAATTCAAATTTGGCCTCTTCTAGTTCAGCATCTGATGTTGGAGAAAGGACAAATATGGGAAGGAATCATCATATGACAACTGAATTCAATGAGTTAGTTATTCATTTTTATTTCATTATTCAATTTCGAAAAAACATGAAGGTTGTTTAGAGTTCTCTGTTGAACGTCATCTTTTTTTTTATCTTTCTAAAGTTATCTTCTGTCTTCGAAAAACATTAATGTTTCAATTTAAAACAAATAGTTAATAACAGTTTGTTTCTGAAAATGTATCAGCAATAAAGAAGTGGTTACTTTGAGAAGCTTCCTCCACGGAGAAAACGTAGGGAAAATCCCCACAGTTCTTTGAGTTTTCGAGTGCCAATATATTCTTAAAGAGACCACTTTCCATTTGTTCTCTTCTTCCTTCTATAAAATCAGAAAAACACTAGTCTACCAAATATTCTCGAAGTTCTCCTGGAATTTTTCTGATTTCTAACTATACAGACTTTTCGTTTTTTTCCGGAAGTTATTCATTTCCTAACTTTTGACCCAACAAAGAACTGCCTCCAAGTTTTTTTTTCATTCGATATACTTCTTCGAAACTCCGCCCAATTTCTTCATTCCATCGGAAGCATCGAATCATTTCCAGTTGGCTTCTTCTCCTTCTTTTTTCTTCGTTTTTTTGTATGCTTCTTCGTTTCCATTGCCTGTCATTTCTCTTCATTTTTCTTATTCGTAGGGTGCATGGACCACGAAACAGTCCTATCAATATTTTTTTAATTTATTTCTTTTTGCCCTTCTCGGAGATGAAGAAAAGGGCGGAGCAAACAAGAAGAAGGCTCATTTCGTATCCAAATATTTCATTTTCGGCACCCCTATACTTGCCATTTTCAAGACTTTTTGTATGTTTTGAATCATAGGGAAACACAAAAACGAGTCTCCTGTGTATTTCCAATAAATTTCGATATCCTAAACCTATATTGTTATTGGAAGAGACGACCCTCGTTTTGCTAACAAATATGTATGCATTCATAAGTTGTTTCTCGTTTTGTCGAATGAAGAGGTCCCTTATGTTGAATAGGAAAACGGAAGAAGAAGAGAAGAAGAAGAAGAAGGAGCACTAAACACTTTACACTTTCCGTTTTTTCTTCCACGCTCTCTTCCTTTTCTTCAGTTAAAACTTTACTGGTTTCACTTTTCAAATTTTTGAGTGAAAGTGAACACTTCACTTTCCCACCCTGAAACTCAAAAACTAAGTGAGCCCTCAACTTTCAACCAGAGGTTTAAAGTTCCAAAAAAGATATAGACGGTTCGTCACAATATTTTATTTTTTAACCTGCGGAACCAATATCCTTTCCTAAAATTCGGGAGCAAAAACCAGACAGAATACTAGGAATGTTCAAGTAGAATTCCACTGTTTTATGACCGGAATGTCGATCATTTCTACTTGGAAAAGTCTGAATTTGCAAGAAAACACTCCGAGTTTTCCCATAGATCTTTTATTGATTCATTAATATTTTATGACAGTAATCCGATATTTATATTATTTTTCTTGCTTTTTCTCACTTTTAACATTTCTATTTTCCTTCAAAAACATGAGTCTCATCATTCTATTTATCTTATATTCTCACATCATACTTAATCCAAGACTGCATAGTCATTACTCCTGGAGCCATCAGATCCTCTAGATCCCACAGAAAACAGACACAAATTTTGCTCTTTTTCCTCATTAGTGAGCAAATGACTATTTTCAAAGACTTTTGAAAATAGAAGTCGTCGTCCAAGAAGCGCTTTTATTTTAATTGGATTCCGGAGAAACACGGTGAAAACGAAGAAGAAGACGTTGTGGTTGATGCCAAAACAACAACAACAATGGTCTTGCTTCTTTTCATTGAAGACGTTTCTTTTGTACAAAATGCATTCTTTGACCAGTGTCCGATTTCATTACTGATTTTTGAGATTTTTTTACGAAATAATAACTTGCAGATCTACAAACGGATTCCCATCCTGCTCTCGATATCCATACGAAATGACTCAGGGCAATGGTCATGTTACAATTACTCAGGTACTATACAGACTGATTCAATTCAAAATCTTAAATTTTCAAACGTTCAGCCTGGATCTTCTCAACCGGATCGTCTCGAAACTGCAGTGGATATTAATGACGGAGATACGGATATTGAAGAAGAACTGTCTCATTCTTGTAAACAAGTTATTGTTCCCTCGAAATCACAGGTTTTATTCTACGTGTCAACTTCTACGAACTTACGTCTGAATCATCAAGGATCCGAATTACAGGTATAATAATCTTTCAAATATTCTCGTTAGGCTGTTTCTTTTTAGGTCACGGATCCTTCCGATTTCCCTCTACTTGATATATGGTCTGAAAATGTTTGTGATGAAGCACCATTCTGGATCATTGAATCTTATGGTGATTTTACATCATTTTTCGTTTCGAATGTTTCAATTTTTGGCATTTTCAGGTCGTCGAGTGGCAGTTGTAACAGATACAGCGCCTCGTTCACTTCTTTCATTTTTCATTCCATTTCTTCGACCCAGACGAACTGTTCCAACATTTTCCATTATTGATTGGAATGGAGAAGTTCTTGGATACTATGCTCTTGGTGAGAAATTTTAAAAGTAGAATGGAAAAACATGGCAAATGCTTTCAGGAAGTGACGGTATCGAAGTTCAAGATACTCGTCATGAGCCAATTGCAAAAGCATTTTGTGAACCAGATCCATCCGGAGGATCCACGTGGCGAGTGGTTTGTGAAAAGAATTCTCAACGGCAATTAGCAATTCTAACACCTGATGGACGTCTCAACTTTTCTTCTGAAATTGCACTTCCACTGAAACTTCTTCTTATCTGTACATTGAGTCGAGCTGTTGTTAATAGAACATCTTCATCTTGTTTTCCATTCTTTCGATAAGTCATGTCAATATTCTCTTTTTTGTAGTTTCAGAAATAGTAGTGGAAGTTTTCGAAATTTTCGAAACTCTCGCTTTTTCTCTTTTCCAACGTCATCTGATTCTATGGAACCTTTACTTTTAAGATCGCCGTATTTAACTGATAATCGGAATTATCATCAAGAGACTTTTGTGTAAATTTTTGTGAAGCAAAAACTTTGTGTTCTAAGTGCCAAAATATAAAAAATGTACAAAAAGAAAAAAAGCTATTTGAAAATTAATAAATTATTTGTCATCAAATTCTGGGTGAGCCAAAGTGTATGCACGATACCCAGCCAAGAAACTTGCAATAATCTGAAAGTAAACAAATTTTTAGTATTCTGTATTTTCTCAATTTTTTCTTATCGGGTGGTAAACTTTTATGAGGTGTCCCTTCTACACCATAAACTATCATTACAAAGATAATAACGATCTCGCGGTCTCTAAGAGTAAATGTGCTCAAGATCATGATTCTGATGTTTGGAATGAAAAGTATAGTTTGAAGCAAACTAGGAGACGAGCTTAAGTTCAGGAATTTTTATCACATGATTTCACTCACTTCAACAACTAAAACTCCCATTGAAGCTGCTCCAAGATACTGAGCATCTGACGAAATACGACTTCTAATGACTTTTTCGCAACCCTGTAACATAAACTTCAAACTGAGAACACTCTTTCTTTACTTTACATCATTATAATGTCTCTGATAACAATGCAGAGCTTCCAAATCGGCAGATGAACCCGCAACTCCCCAATACAATGACCAATCAGATGAATTGGTAACTCCACAGCATCCGAACTAAAAACTAGGTTATATGTAAAAATATATGTTTAGAGTGTATTTACCGAGTTTTGAGTGTTGGCCCAGAATTGAGTTTCAGCATCAGTGGATAGGGTTCCAATTGGTGGTCTCGTCCTGCAACGAATAATATGGAAACACATCTAGCATTCAAAACTTACTTCATAGCAGCGTTCCTCAAAGATTCGCGCATAATATCATCAGAAGCCAATTGATTGATCTGATCAGAATACGTAAATGCGAGAAGACCATCTACAAGTTGAACGACAATCATCAAAGCAATCATGGCGCAGTACTGAAAACGAAAGAGTTCTTATAAATAGAAAAAAAACTGGAAATCTCACAGCTTTCAATAGGAAAGTATTGTGTCTAACAACGGAAATAGTTGCTACAATAAACGAGAGAATTAGAACACCTGCAGCTGCCACGAATAATCCAAAGATCATATCTAATCTCTTTAATTCGAGAAAATCATTATCCTGAAATAAAACTTCGAAAATGTTTTCTGAATATAGATTACTGTACTTGTTGGGCATATGTGGCAAATGTTCCGAATCCACCGCCAAATCGGAAAACAAATCCTATCACAATGAGAGCAATACCAATAACCTGAATAACCTTTTGAATACTGTAACCTTTATAGAAAACTCACGGCAGTTGCAAACGAGGCACCTAAAAATACTTTATCCTGGTTATTAAGTTGCATACTTCCAACTTTTTCTTCTCTGGAAAATAAAAAAAAAGTTAATTACATACAGAATAAATGAAATGACAAGGAGCTGCAGAAGAGAGTGATAAGTGATACGTAAAACACGTCGAATTGAGGTAATTAAATCTCGACATTAAACATATTTTAATGGCCATCGGCCTGATAGTAACTGCCGGTGGAGTCAACATGCACTCCGGTCAACGATTGGAAGTCACGTTGCTTTCCCCGCAACCGGAATTTCAAACATTTTTCGAGTGTTGATTCTTAGGAAACTATTCAGAACAACATTTAAACAAAGAAGAGTTTATTGTGGAAAGATATTTTTAAAATCTGAGTTGAAGCTTGACCGAAGTTGCGTTGTGATCGGATGGAAGTTAAAGGAAATGGATACCTTTAAAAAACTGGAAACTGTACTGTTTCCGTGCCGTTCAAACTCTTCATGTTGGTCCCAACAGGGAATGAGGCGGTCATGACAACAGTGCAACGCCGGGACGACACTGAGAAAGTCGGAGCAAGCCCCGAACCGTTCCTAGGTTCCAAAAATCATATAACCTTTATTACACTCATTCAAGTGTAATTCCATACACTTTGTTCTTAGCTAATAAGCGATGAAGAAATGGAAAGAGGGATGGAGTTACCTATCTATTTGAACCGATATAAACCAGACTCGCGTTGACCAAAATTTTCACTATTGGAATATCTGGACCAAAAAGAGAGAATCGTGAGTTTTAGAGGTAGCTAGGAAGTTTCTATTATTCTACATTTTTCTATACTGTGGCGTTGTGTGGAATAAAAAAAACTTCTCAAAATTTATAAAGTTTATTATCAATACCCGAAACAATTATTACAACTTTGTACTTCTTCAATTCGTTTTCTTTTCAATTTCAACTTCATCTGCCTTTTTCTCCACTACCAACATGGTTGCTTTTGGTAGTTTTTCATCGAACCGAACAGTTAGAATGAATGAGATTATGAAGAATAAGAAGTAACAATAGAATCCTTCGTGAAGACTTGAGAAGAATCTTTGCTGCATCTGAAATTGGAAATTTTCAGGTTTCAAAAAACTAAAAACCCCCTGGGACATACCTGAACAGGCCTGACAAATCCACAGACTAGACCAACGACGCTGGATATTTTGAATAAATGCCAAGTGTTTCTTCCCGGTTTTTGAGTGAAACCTTGCGCTCTGTAGTTTTCAAATTATGAACAATATGTAAGGAAAGAAAAACTTACAATAGAAGTAAAACCACTGCGAGAACAATAAGAACAGATTGTACAGTTCTCTCAAAATTACCCATATTATCTAATTGATGCCTGACAAGAGCTCCAGCTGGTTTATCGGTCATATCCAAATCGATTGGAAGATTCAAAGTCCACACATATCCATGCATCCATATACTAAATGATACAATGTTGAGAAGTACATTTATCCAATGTACATTAACAAAAACCGAAATAATTTCCAAAATAAACAAAACTCACCTTGAAAACATAAAATCAAATAGATGTGATGCCATAAACACTGCCAATATGAATCGAAAAATTAGTGATAATAAATGTCTTATTCTGACTTCAAATGGAGTCAAAACACTTTCATCTTCTGGCTCCAGAATACGTGGAAACGCCATCTCGAAAACAAGAATTTCTGTGAGAATTTAGATTTCGATCCAAGTTCGGACAACATACAAAAGAGAAACTACGGGAGATAGAGAGAGGAAGTACTGTATGAAGTGAAGAGACACAGAGAATCGAACGGGCGGCCTTGACATGGAAAGACGGTCGAAGTGAGAGAATTAGGAATTGACGTTGAGAAGTGAGAAGTTGAAGAGAATTAGAATTTAATAGACAATTATGAAACTATTGCTTCAAAAGTGTGAAAAGAGAAAGAAATTCAAAGGAATTTGTCAGGCAATAAAATGATAAAACATTTGGAACTCAAATCTTCGAAAGCTCCTGTCTGGCAAAACTATTGCTAACTATTCATAATAATAATAATATGTTTGTTTCAGCATTGAAATGTGCGAATCCGTCAATCTTAAAAAGAAATCACGACGAACATCTTACTCAGAATTTCTTTTAGAAATCAAAAAGTCGAAAATCCCTTTCATTTGTGTTTTCATCACTATTCTAATCATTATCCTCAATTCGTTTTCGTTTTTCTGATAAGAAGGTCATGACCGATATCTCCGAGACAGTTACCGTCGTCTCTCTCACTGATTGATGAGTTCGCCTTTTTGACGGATTTTCTTTTAATTTGTTTGTACTTTTATCAAATTCCTGATTTATTTGAAAGATTTATTAATAATTACACTTATTAGGTGGTCAATGTCAACAAATAAAAAGACACTCTGGAATGTTTTGGCTGAAAAGAAAGTAAAATGAAAGAAAAGAAAGAAGAAACCCTTAGCAATTGCCGAAATCGGGGTAGATCATAATGAGGTACGGTACGGTCAAAAATAGAAATCAACTACTGAGTGAACTTGCGCAAATGATAGTAGCCTCCGTTATTCTTGTGGCCACTGAAAGAGTTTTCAGTACCGTATCCGTCGTTTTGACTGTGTGAAATAGAGGACGGTGATGCAGCATCTTGACCTCCTTGTGGTTCATATGATCCACCTGTGGCTCCAGGAGCAACCTACAAAAGTTTCATTTAAAATCGTCAAACTTCAGAATTGTTAGCTCAGAATAATTTCAATTCTACACAACACTTACATTATCACGTGGAGCTGGAATTCTTCCCTTTTCATCATTCATAACTACTTCAGTATCTTGACACACACAAGTACCAGGAGTACCAGAAGGCCCTTGTTCTCCAGATGGTCCCATTGGTCCAGGCATTCCTCCTGGTCCTGGAGCTCCTGGTGGTCCTGGCCATCCTTTCTCTCCTGGTGTTCCTGCGTAACCATCTTCACCTGGCATTCCAGCTGATCCTGGTGGTCCCCATGGCCCTGGTGGTCCAGAATCTCCAGGTGGTCCAGGGATAACATGAGCTTCTGGAGTTCTTCCCTTATCTCCAATTGGTCCAGACTCTCCTGGTGGTCCAGCTGGTCCTGGAAGTCCTGGCTCTCCTGGTTTTCCTGGCATTCCATCGGATCCCGGTCTTCCTCCAATTCCTGGCTCTCCAGAATCTCCAGGGAAACCTGGATGTCCTGGAACTCCACGTGGTCCTTGTGGACATGGAAGACATGGTGGTGGTTCGAATACTCTTTCTGGGATACATGAAGCATTTGGAGTTGTTCCTGGTCTTCCTGGGGCTCCATCTGGTCCTGGGGCTCCTGGAAGAGCTGGAAGCCCTGGATCTCCTGATGGTCCACGTTCTCCAGGAATACAACAAGCTGAAAATAGTTATCATTGGCTGAGCGAAGAACAAGACAAACGTTTTTCTCTATAAAAAAGTTATAAATACCTGGACATTCTTGGAATTGTGGTGAGTCAGCAGCCAACATGGATGGATTGTAATGACCGTAACCGGCAGCCCTTCTAGTAACATTTCTTCCTTTCAAAAGACCTTCTCTTACTGAAATCATTTCAGTTTCCAAATCATCTGCTGCTGTCTGAAAATTCAGTTTGAAATGGTGAAGTAAAAATGCTCAAAACTACCTGACAAAATTCAAAGTCTCTCCTGGAGAACCTTGAAATATTATCGACATAATTGTACATTGAAGGAACGAAAAGGATAAGAATGAGGAGGGAAGTTATTGAAAGAACTCCAGATACGGCAATCAGAATTTGGTAGCTTTTCTCTCTGTTCTGAAATTTATAGAGCCTTAGTCGCAGAAAAAAACTAAGTGGATGACTTGTAACAAAAAATGCATTAAAACAATTTCTTATCACGGATTTTTGTAAAAAAAAAATACTACTCTGTCGATATGGAGAAAAAATCTTACCTCATCAAGCTCTTCTGTATGTGGGTCCACATACCCACTTGTTTGCGATTTCATCGCTGAAAATCTGAAAATTTAATGAATTTGATAAATTTGGCAAAGGTGATATGGGAGAGGGACTCGTGGATATAAAAAAGGAGTGAAACTTTGGGAAAAAAGAAAGGAAAACAAGATGTAATGGTGTAGGAGGTGTATGCTTTGAGAACGAGAGATGAGTATCATCATCAGTTCTTCCTTCTAAAGAGAAAAGACAAGAGAGGGGTCAAACCTCTTTTCGCTCTCTACTCGCTCTCTATAATCGACAATTTCTCTTTCTGTCAAATGTATCCGATCCAGAAGAAATATGTGACGACGACTACTATTGGACGCCCAGGACGGCGGAGATAACAAAGAGAGAAGATTCTCCTGAAAAGGAAGAAATGGGGTCACGTAGTGATTACACTCAAACATTCATTATCACTTGAGAAAAATGAGAGAAAAAAACACGGATTTGTGGAGAGAAACTTCAAAAAAGAAATGAAAATGGGTGGAGAGTGATTGGTCGTGCATCGGCTTTTCGTTTCACTTTCATGGCGGAAATTCTTGGAAAATGAAAATAAAAAGTTGCAATGTCTCAAAGATCCAGAAATAGAAAGATTATCAAATATATAGTACTGATTATCAAGAATCCAAAACTGATAGTAGAAATTGTATTCAACAGTCAAGCACAATGTTTACATTTTCAATTACAGACAAGTAACTAATTTGTTAAATTCATACAAAGCTTTTCAGGTTCCCTCATGTTCATTCGTGTTATCTGAAACTGATTTCATGATTGCTCTCTTCTGAAATAAGCCTGACAACGCTTGTTAGTTCACTTTTACTCGAAATTAGCCAGAAAACAATGCGAAACATAGAACCTACCTCGCACCTAACCCTTAATTACAGTACCCAATGAACCCAACTAATTGTCTATTCCTAATCCGGGTTGTTATTGTTATTGACAACCGCCGACTAGTTCCGAGATAATGAAACTTTTCCCGACGATTGATGTTATCAAGGTCATGTGTTCCGTTCATTCTATATGTATCTTTCTCGTCATTCACGCGTCCGCATTTGCATATCATTCGCTCTTATTCCATCATTTTCGACATCTCTTTTCTCAAAATTATTAAATTTCAAATCTATCAAGAATTCTTTTTCAGATCGGTGCAAACTCTCAAAACTTGTTTTGGTTCTCCGGATGAATCCGGTAAGTTTTTTCAAAAATAGCAGATGAAAATCTAGCCAAAACTGATCTTGATTTTTCCACAATTTTCATTTTCTATTCATTCTTGTTCAATTTGTTAAAATATGTTTGGAACGTATAGCTGACCTAAATCCAGAAAAAATGTAAGGGCGGATGATGAAAAAGAGAAAACAAAAGAAAGTTTTTTGACCTATAAATCTTTTTCGCTTTGCACTACCCGTGTGTCCAATAGTGATAAGTTCTTTAGCGGATAAATGACCCCGATGATAATGAAGATATAGAGAAAGAAGAAGAAAGAGGAGGAGGACATGATAAAATGATAACGTAACCCAATTTTTTATCTTTCTCTTCTTCTCAGTATTGTTGCGCGGCGGGCGCCGGCCACCACATCCGCGCATTGAATTTCACTTTTCGATCCACAAAAGATACCGTACCTCTTCACATTTCTAACCTTTTCCTTTTTGTCTGCGTCTCCAGGTTTCTTATCGGTATCGGAATAGGGAGGATGTGATCCAATCATTCCCGCAAGATCTGTTTTGCCCCTCTTTCGGCCCCGTTTTCTACGTTTTCTCTGGATAAGGATAGAAGAAAGAGAAACTTCAGAAATACAGTTCTATTATACACAAATGAAACCTTTTTACGATTCATTTTTTTATGCACTTCCCTAAAAGTTACTTTTTTCTGATTAATTATTTCTTATTGTAGGTAATTGAGGTTGTGGAAGAGACCGTTGCCTCGACACCTGCTCCAGAAGAAAAGAAAAAGAAGAAATCAGTGAAAGAAGTCAAAAGAAGTAAAACTAAAAAAGACGAAAACCAAAAGTAAGTATTATTTTTTACTCTTCTTCGAAAACAAATTTCTTTATTTCAGCGATATTCCTGATACTCGACCTAAATTTCTCTGTATTCCATTAGGTCGTCCAAGTTTACTCAGAAAGGGCCGAAAGGCTTCTTATACGTTTTCAACTGAAGATTTGAGAAAAGATATTCAAGAATCAGAAGGAAAAAAGAGCAACATCTTTACATTTTTCTTCGATAGCAACGAAACTAGCAAAAATGAAAAGCAACGCCAGCGAAGAGTGAGTTTTTCAAAAATTTTTAGACAAGTGGATTATTAAATTTTTTGAAGCATTTCTAGTTTATGATTCAGTTTTTATGAAAATGAAGTCCTTTTTACTTCCAGCTATCGAACGTTCTCGCTGACAACGAACTATTCGCGTCAGATGATCTACCGGTGTGTCACCGGGCTTCAAATCGGATTTAGTTTATTTTCATTCATTATTGTTTGTGTTGCTCTTCCAATTATGTACAATCATGTCCAGAACACTATTACTTATGTTGACAGAGAAATGGCTTATTGTGAAGTAAGTTTTTCACAAATTTCTTATTGTTTCTTATTGTTTCTTATTGTTTTATTGCTTTAGAGATCAAATGATGAAGCAGCACTAGAACTTCAATACGGAAAAATGAGAATGACAGGAAATCGTACAGCTCGTGGTGCATATGGTAGTGGAGCTTCTCATGGATTCAGGCCAACTGCTTATGGAGACGAAATCACTGGATCACCACTTGAAACTGAATGCCCTGGATGTTGTATTCCAGGACCACCAGGACCACGTGGACCATCAGGAACTCCAGGAAAACCAGGTCTTCCAGGACTTGCTGGAAAACCAGGAATGCCAGGAACTACACCAAATCAAACATGCCCACTCAATCAAGTTCGTGAACCACCACCGTGCCGCCCATGTCCAAAAGGACCACCAGGAATCAAGGGATGGCCTGGATTCCCAGGAGATGTTGGACCACCAGGACCACCAGGGCTTAAGGGAATTGATGGAGAAGATGGAGCACCAGGAGAGACTGGACCAGTTGGACCACCAGGATACAGAGGAGGACCAGGAGCACCAGGAGATAAGGGACCAACTCCAGAAGGAGATTTGAAAGAAGGACCACCAGGAGATGAAGGACCACCAGGACCAATTGGAGCACCAGGAATGCCAGGATTACCAGGAAGAAATGGATTGACTGGATCACAAGGAGAACGTGGATGGCCAGGAGTTTCTGGAGAATCAGGAGAACCAGGTTATCCAGGACCAGAAGGACCAATGGGAGGACAAGGGCCACCAGGTATAAGCTGTTTTTTTTCTATTTGGTAACGTTACTGAGCTATTATGTTTTCAGGAGAGCCAGGTGTCTGTGTATGCCAGAACGTTGACAGTATTCTTCTGATTAATCCAGGACCACAGCCACGTATTCGTGCCGATGATTACAATAACGATGAAGGATACGGTGGAAGTCGTGGAGGAGGAGATCATGCCGGATATCAGGGTTACGGTAGAAAGTAAATAACTTCCAATTCTCTGGTTTTTTATCTCTCTCAATTAATAATAAGACCTCTGTGACTTCTCATTCAAAAAATGCGTGTACATTCCTTTTTGTTTTCCAAATACATTCCATTTTTTTTCCTTTTTTTCTTCGTTGCTCTTGACTGTTTGATTCTCCAGCTGCCTCATAGATATGTTAATTTCACTGTATTGTTACAGTTAATAATAATAATAACCCTAATAATAAATCTAATAAATTTGAACGACTTTTTCGACATAATGTTGCTTAAGAACGGTTTTGTTTGTTTTATTGTTCTCAAATTTATAAAAGTTCATCTCCTGTAGATTGAACATAAATTTTCATGAAGATCTGTTGAAACATTTAATTTCACTCTATTCTGATTTACATCTTCATCGTTCATCAGATGGATCATATATCAATTGAACGAGGGAGAAATCGGACACTTTTTCTCTTTTTACACACACAACGACACGACATATACTATACATTTGTGTGTGTATGTGAGGAGACCCTTTTCCACCCTCTTCTACACCATTCAAGAAACTGATCATCATCAAGAGGCGACGGACGAATTTTGTGAAGAAAAGAGCATTGTGCACAATTCTGCCTCGCTTCTCACTGAAGAAGAAACTTGCGCTCCCGACTCCAAAATTGAATTTCGGAAGAATCCACGAAGAATGGGATGCGGATGGAGCAAGGATAAGAAGACGATGGACTTGCTTCACTTGTCACTTTACATATTCTTCTCACTTCTTGTCTAATCAATTTAGGCTTCGACACTTTCGAAGACTGAATAAAGAGTAGTGATGACTGTTGTACAACTGAAAATATATTTTGTTAAGTCCGTGAGATAGTTGTTGAAGAAGAGATGATCGGTTTGGAATTGAAAATTTAGATTTAGAGAATATTTGATTGTGTAGACTGCGATAATAAAGATAAAGAAGGTATGATTCGATGAAAGCTGAAGTAATTGGGAAAAATACTGAAAAAAAGATCAAAAAAGTATGTCAAACTAAGAAATGGTATATCAAAACTAGAAAAGAACTGATCACTGAAGTGGTTCCTCCGTTTTATGCACTAGATTCACACTTTCTTTCCCATGAATCTCGTGCAATATAAAAGTTTATTGTGGTCTGAGAAGACAAAAAGTTTTGTGGGACCGATTCTGAGCAATGCTCAAACTGGCATTTCTTCATCTTTTTTTTGCCGCTTCATATCGATCTCTAACTTCTTTATTCCTCCTTACTCTCTTCCATTTTTCTTCGTTTTTCTTCTGTCATCCACACACATACACTCCTTTTTTCTTTTCTTCTTCTTTTTGTGCCGTAGCTCACGGAGCCAAAGAAAAGATAGGAGAGAATAAAGTGAGTGGAAGGAGGGTCCGAGTGTATGTGCTCTCTCCGGGAGCCCCCCGAAGAAGAAGAAGAAGAAGAAGAAGAAGATGAGCTAGACACGATTCTTCCCCCCACTACACCCTCTGTTTTCCCAACCACCCCCACCACCACCAACAATCTTTTCATGGACTCTTCCTCTTTTTTTTGTGTTTTTCTTTTCCGGTGACTTTTTGGTTGAACATTTTCAAAAGAATAACTATTTGAAGTTAGGATGTTCACTTTTTTAGTTTTTGGGTTTCCAATTACTACCACCCCAGTACCTTTCCTCTTTTTTCTTTGAGAATCCGGTCTTATGAATTAAAGAATATCAATTGATCAATCGGCCAGAATATTCAGTCTCATTGTTCTGAATTTAGAGTGAATGAGCTATTGTGAATTGTCTATGTTTTAATTCCAGTAGACTCAGTTCCTCATTTTGAATATTTTGAGTGGTCAAGGCCAACTTTTGAAAATTTATAGTCAGTTTTATAAGTTTTTGATTTATCTTTTCAGTTGTTTTCATTTGTTTAATTTAGAAAAAAATAAGTAAGATCATCTTATTTTGTGTGCCGTTCTAATAGGGTTTTCTGTTCTTCATTGTTCATTCGGGTTCTTTTATCCAAAAATTCAGCTGGTCAATTTTGGGACAATGTTGAAACCATCAAAATGATTTAAACTGATTAATTTCTGTTGGCAAAATTATGCCTTCTTGAATTCCCAGATAATTGCATGACTTTTCCTCTCAACACCCACTAAACCGTATTTTTTCTTATTGAAGTTCTCCACCTGTAAATGAAATTTGAAATTGGATGTGCTATATTTTTTTCAAAAGATAAACAAGTTATAGACAGTTTTTCTTGAAATCAAAAGAGAATAGTTTTCTGATCATGATTACAAAAAAAAGTTTCATTTCTAAAGTGCAAACTTTTGAAATTTGACCAATTTTTGCTCCGGAACCTCTGACCCTATCATGTCGTTCTACTATTACACCATTCTGGCTGCAACCCATCATCTTCTTGTTTCGAAAACCCCAAAAACCTTCGAAAATGTTGCCATCTTCTCCTTTTTCTTTTTCGTTTTGAACCGCCTGTCAATCATTTATTATCTCTATGTTTCACCATTTTACAATAATCTTTTCTTAATCTTAGGGTATTTCCTTTTTCTCTTTTTACTTTTTCCGAAATACTTTTGAATACTCTTAAAGTCTAAACTTCCTTTTTTCTGACAGCTTTCTTTGAGAGAAACTAGATATTTAAAGATTCAATGAGGCGGAGAATTAAAGAATGTGGGAAAATTCTGCAATAAAATAAGAAAAAGAGAGCAAATTCTTGCTCTCTTTTCTTCTTATTTTCCTCACCGTCGTCATTTCAAAGAGAATAAAGCGGAGAGAGAGAGAGAAGTTTTTGACGGATGACATTTGGCGCCCCGGGTTCTACTCCACTCCTCCTCTCTTCTCATCTCTACTCCGGTCTTCTCGGCTCCCGGAGCCCGCCAATTAATCACTGGAGCACCCGAGTTTTAGATAGTTTATAAGAGGAAGAGATGCAGAGACGGCGGGTGTGTTGATGAAACTCTTTTATTGTTCTTCTCTCTCCTTTTGCTTATGTGAATGTGTGGTGGAGGCCGTCAAGACTTTTTTTTGGTTTTGTAGTGAAGTAATCTGTATTCATTTTCAAAAACATTAGGAAAAAGTACATTCCACGAACTATAGCTCAATTAGTACAAACCAGAAATATTTCAAAGGGTTTCTGGACCAATCAAGAAAGTTGAAGTTCTCTGACTCACTCTAATTTTTCAAGGGACAAATTCTGGTTTTTTCAGATATCGTTTTTTCAGATTTCAGACAGTTTTTCTAAATTTGATTGGCAGGAATAACCTTTACGTACTCATTTTTACCGGTTTTCCTATTCTGCGTTATCAATTTTCTGAACCTCGATTTAAAAAATGACTTCCCTCAAAAAATGGAATTGTCCCCATGTTCTTGTATCAAACTCTTCAAATCTAATCCGTTCTTCTCATCGGCCTTTTCTAACAATTCAATGTCCCTTCCTTCTCTTCACAAAAATGTCAATTTGGGTTCAATTTCCCATGGGAACTTCAATTCTCTCTCCCAAAAACTTTGTGGGGCAACTCAAAAAAAAACATTTGGAATACGGATTCCGTAGAAGATGTACATCAAAGTACGACTTCTTCTTCTTTTTCTATTCTTTCCAAATACTTTTCTCCTTCGTATTCACTTCTTTTGTCCCAAATTCCTTTTTATTCGAAATTGGATTCTGTTCCCTTGAGAGAGATTTGCCATCGGGTCACATTAGAAGAATACACTACTCTTCTCTTTTTTTTTCCCGAAAATTTCAATTTGACAGAGTGATTTTGAAGAGTGGAATTACTAAAAGAACGAGTAAAGTTGGGCGGAGTTCGGGAGGAAGAAAGGGAAGTTTGAATCTATCCGATCACTGGCATCTTCCTGAAAATGAATGAACATACAAATGTTTTGGCAACATTTTGTTCACTTCAAAATCTAGGAATAATTTTTTTTATATTATTTGGCTGTTTCTACTATTGCACTTTCGAACATTCAGAAACTGTTCTGTTTAACTAACTTCCTATTGAAATGCCCTTTTTCCTCAACTTCTGGATCATTTTTTATTCTATTCATTGAATTCATTTCTCCCTCTTATCTAATTTTATGATCTTTCACAAATCTCTCCTTTTTTTTCCGCTTCCAATCCCATCATTTTTCGTTCATTTCCTCTCTTCATCTCATCTCATTTTGTGCTCAATCCAATCGTCTCATGACCTCAAATTGATGGATCACTTTCTCACCTCTTTCTTTTCGTCTCTTCGTCTATAATACTATCTCATCTTCATCTTGAATATCAATCAAAAGTCATTCGAGAATGCTCGTCTCATGAAATGCCAACACAAACAAAAATGCTGGAGCTAATTGGTTTCCGAAAGAATAGAAAAATGGAATAGAATCCCATAATTTTGAGCATATAAATCCTACTGTAATCTCTTTCTGGTTTGCATAATTGATCCCATTCGTCGTGCTCTCCATCATTTTGTGGAACGAAAAGCCAATGGATTCCAAAACAATTATTCATGAATTGTTCGCCATTTACTCTTTTCCTCTCAATTCTTTTTATTTTTATACGAATCTTTCAAAAAAAAAAATCAATGATTTTCAGATGAGATAAACGCGACATTATTTATCATAATTCAACGTAGAACAGAAGAGCCACTCACAACTACATGATTACTTGCCGCCGGTCTGTAGGTTAGAAAACAAAAACTCAGCCAAATTCTTAAAATGGAAAATCTTTCAAGGTCAATGGGTGTTTTTGTGTGTCGCGACAACATCAATCTCATCAGGAATCATCGACGATCAATGGGACAGCGGCAAGCGAAGCAACACATGCAGGTGAGCAATTTAAGACTGGAACATCGGAGCAATTAAATGAAGTTTCAGGCTGGCGTCAAACTTTATCATCAAAGACATTACGCACAGGCTATTAACAAATGGAGACAGTCACTAAACAGGCTGAAGTAGGCATTTATTTTCTTTAAATCATTACAACTCAATCATTTTCCAGCAATGCAGAAGATCGTTTCATCACTCTCGGATACCTGGCACAAGCACTTTGCGATCAAGGAGAATACGAAGGAATGCTTTCATATGCTCTCTCACAAATGCAATTAGCAACAGATCAAAACGATTCGGCGATGAAGTGCGAAGCTTTTTTGAATTTAGCAAAAGCATACGAACGACTAGCCGATTTCACAAAAGCACTTCAGTATGGAAAAGCATCGTTAGAACATCCGTCGATGGATCCAAGGACACCTGGTTATGCGCATTTAAGTGAGCTTAAAAAATAATCGGAAAACCAATAAAAATGTTTTTTTCAGCGATAGCACTTGCTCACTTAGGAATGTCACAATTTCAACAATGTCTCGAAAGTTTTGAATCTGCAATGAATGTTGCCAATGAGACATCCGATCGATTACTTGAATTGCAGATTTGTGTTGGATTAGGATCACTTTTCACATTATTGAGGTAATTTATTCTGATTACTGATAGAAAAATTCAAGTTAGTTTTAATTTCAGAGACATTACAAAAGCTTTAATATTTCTTCGAAATGCTCTTGCTATAGTACAATCTGTTACTGTTGATGACGTTCATGCCAAATATCGTTGTCTAATTCTCTATCATCTATCAGTAGCTCTTCGAATGAAAGGAAGTTTAGTTGACGCAAAAGAAGCTTGTGATGTAAGTCAATTTGAATCAGGTCTTCCACATAATTAGGGTAATTCAGGAAGCTTCCCAGCTAGCAGTTGAAATGGGAAATCGAGCGATTCATGCCAGATGTATGTGCAGTTTAGCGGATATATATCGAGAATTAGGGGAAAGTGAAGCGAAAGAAACGATTACGGTTAGTTTGAATTGGTTTATGAAATTATTTTCTAATTTACTTGTTTTAGAAATCATGGGCAAGATATGAGGATGCTTATAGAGTAATGAGAGGAGCTAACGACAAAATGGGAGAGGTTAGTATATTTTATTATTCAATGAAGCAATTACAAATCTTTTCTCAATTGCAAACCACAGGAAAAACCTCATAAAACCAATAGATCGTAGTCAGGTCTCCTCATTCTTTCTCATCAAATAACTTTAACGACTTTCCCATTTCCCATAAATCTTCTTGAGTCGAAGAACTGAGATTAAGAATTTTTGGGAGTTCAATGCGAAACAGAATCTAATTTTTGTCTTTCAGGTGTTAGTATTATCTTCTATGGCAAAAAGTGCATCTGAAAGTCGTTCACATTATACGGGACAATGTGAATGCCAGGCCATTCAACTGAATAAAAAGTGTATTGAAATCGCAAACCAGATTGGATGTAAAGTAAGTAACTCATTTATGAATCCATCCGCTAAACGTTTGGGATTTCAGCACGTCGTTTTAAAATGTCACCTTCGATTAGCAGAATTGTATTCACAACTAAATGATGATGATTCTGAAGAAACAGCAAGAAGAGCTGCATCTAGATTAACACAGGAAATGCAATTATTCTGTAACTTCTGTGGTCAAAGATATGGATTAAAAGATGAAAGTTTACAAGCTCTCAGATGTTCACATATTTTCCATGAAAAGTAATCAGCTAGAGTGTTATCATAAAAAAGTACATTTTTTCCAGATGTTTGCATACTTATCTACTTCAAAGGACGGACCAGAATTGTCCAAAATGTAGATGTCGAGCAGTGTTATCAGATAATATTTCAATACGAAGTTCAATCGCATCGACGGCAGATGTACAAAGCCCAAGCAGTGAGTTTCATTCACTTCATTTTCCAACAATTTCCTCTGAAATTCACACTTTTCAGCGTCATTTGCTCCTCCTGGAGGTGTTGCCACTCCTCTCGTGTCTGCAGCTGCTGAACTTGGAGATATCACACCACAAGCCACGTTGCAACGTCGACCTCAACAAGATAAAATTCTTCGAGGAGCTGAAAAAGATATAGACCGAGTAGATCGAAGTCTTGCAAGGCTGAAATCCCAACAAACACCCGGAAATTCATGTCCTGTTGTTGCTGTTCCATCTCCAGAAGTACCTTCAACGACGACGTCTGGAGCATCAGATTCAATCCCTTCAACATCAACGACGGTGCTACAAAATCAGACAACTTCTAATCATAAACCACCTCCACCACCGAGGAAACCGTGTTGTTCACAAGTAATTTATTCATCTCGAAACATTTCATGAACAAATAAATATTCAGGCAGCCCTTCCTCCATCATCAATAGTAGCTCTTCCTCCAGCAATGCCACTTGCAGAAGATGGTCCACTTGTGATAACACATACTCCTACAGTAACCGATGTTTGAGAAATTCTTCATTTCTCTCTGATTTTAATTCTAATCTTTCATTTGTGATATCATTATCTTTTTTTGATAGGAACCATCATTCTTCATGTTTCTAGTCTCCAAAACATTGTCACCCACCAGTTTCTTTCCTGCTCATTTTCACTTTTCAAATTCTTTCTTATTTTTTTCAAATTGTCTTATCATAACTCAAAAAATTCTCAATTAGTTTCAAGTTTTAATTTGAAAACTTAAAAATAATTTTCCAATTTTTATTCTAGAAGTTGTTCTAATTTTCATTTCAGATCTCAATTCAATTGTTTCAATTCTTTCATTCTCTAATAAAAACCTCAATTTTCTGTTTATTGTCAGAAATCGTTTATCAAATTCGGAGACGCTTATGATTCTATCATTTTCAGTATTTTGTAGGTGATAAGTTGTTTAGTGATCATATGATAAAACAATATGATACGAAAAATCAATGCAAAGTTAGTTACAAAGACATTGAAAAATGAGAAGAACATCGGAAAATAAATTTAAAAAGGGAATGTCCGGAAAGTTTTCTTCCAGACTTCAAATCGATTTAAAAATGGTTCGATATTCAAAAAAATTATTCTGATCATTGTAGTCATCATATTTGATCTCTTCAAACTCTCTTTATTTTTATCTTTTGTCATTCTTTTCCCTTTTCTCACCATCAAAATTCTAAACTTTGTCCGACAGTCTTTCAACTTTCCGTCTCTAACCAAAAAATCATTTCCTGACTGAAAAAAACTATAAAATGACCACGAGCACAGCCAGTTCTTCAATGATATAACTTCTTATTCTCTATTCAAAAACCACCGAAAGCCAACCAACAAAAAACGCGCGCAACTGTTTCAGATATTCTAATAAATTTCAGAGTAAACTAATCCATTATTATTTAGTAAATTTCCCACCATGCACAAAACCATTCCATGGAAGAATCGCTGTTGCATACGAAATGACAAAGCTTCCACAGACAACAGGAGTTCTTAACTTTATTCAAAAATATCTTTACAACTCGCCTAATTACAAATTCCAAGATGGAACTACACAGGCAATTAATGTTCCATATCCAGATTCTGGAGTCTATGAAGATTATATCCTTCATTATCCAGATGCTTCGTAAGTTTTTCTTCAGGAGTGAATTCCAAAGATTATCTCTTTTCAATTTCAGAAGTGCTGAAATGTTGAGCATCAATATTGATCAGCTCTACGGCGCAGTTATGGATCTCACTGACCCGAAAATTGAGAGGTTAGAAGACAAACTGTAATCTAAAGAATAGAATTTTTCAGAGCTTACGAATATATTCTTGAAGAAAGAGATCCAGGAAACTCTACGACTAATGTTCTGATTACAGTTGGTGTTGAGTAAGTTCCAAATAAATATCGTGTTATTCCGTAGCTTATTTCAGCGATGAAGCTGTTTTTGATGGAAGTGCCACTTCATATCTTCATCAACTTCAAAATGATTATGGTTTTCGAGCAATTGCAGTTTCAATTGGAACTAAAGGAAGTTATTTATCTCATTTGGCTGAAAGCGAAGATTGGTATTTTGCTGTAACTGACTCGAATTCACAATGGGTCGCTGATCAAATTTCAAGAATTATCTGTCATTTGTAATTGTTTTTTGATAACTCTGTTTTACAATAAAGTATTAGAAGCAATTCATATTTTGTGCTATTCGTAATCAGTTTTCAATAAAGTGTTTTATTTCCACTTTTTCGATTGATAACACTTTCACAACTCTCAGTCAACCCTTCTCGTCAGTACCCAACCCCTCCCCATCTCCCATCAACCTAATAATTGAAAAAGCAGTTACATGAGAATCGAATCAAATTAGCAGTAGTTAATATATTTAGAAATTTAGATTAATAAGAATAATACATCTCAGTTTACGAATGATATATTGGTTTACAGAATACGTAGCATCGTCCACATCAAGTGCTCCGCTTTGCTCTACTCCATACACAGGAAAAATTGCAACTCTAATAGAACTGAACGCAGTTCAAGCAGAAATTTCGGTATAAATATTAATTTATCACAATTCCATTTTTTAAATTATAGAACGTTGTTACGTTTACGAGCAGTAATTTGTATAACTCTGCTAACTACGATTTCACCGGTCCGACGCAAGCAATTAACGTTCCTTATGGAAGTACTGATAATTATTTGCCCGACATTTTTCAATATGGTGATGCTAAGTATGTCCCAAAAACTATTAAATTACTAACTTTGTCTTTGATTGAAACTAATTTCAGAAGTTTGGGCGACCTTCAGGCTAATATTGATATAATGTTCCAGAACTCCGTGCTGACTACTAACCCAGAAGTGGACGAGTATGTTTTGCCTTTTTTTTTAGAATGTTTTCATATTATATTTGCAGTGGACTACAATTTCTGATAGACTATACTGAACCTCTAACAACAGGTACCAATGAAGTTATCATTGTTGCTGGAAACCAGTAAGGTTCCTTGATTTTCCGTTGTAAATGTGAGACTGCTTTCAGTAACGATACCAATTATGGCCTCACATCTCAAGATCTTTTCGCTTTGAGACAACAAGGATACAAAGTGATATCAGTAGCAGTTGGAACAAATCATGGTGATTTGTCTTTGATAGCTGATAAACCCGAATGGTACGTCCAAGTTGATGCTACAAATGGACAGTCCGTTGCCAATCAGATCTCTTACATTCTTTGTAATTTGTAGAGCAATATTATGAATAATTCTCATTTCAAGGATTTAGTAACTTGCTCCCTTTGTAGCTTATAAAAGTATTCATTCAAAATTTAGATTAAAACTTAAAAAATTATAGAAAAGGCGGAATTGTAGACACCCTCATTGAGTTACACGTATTAAAAGATTGTGAAGTACATTGAAAATGTAAATGGGTAATTAAAACGATGTTGCACACGGTCCTGCATAATAATCACATTCATGTTCTGGATATCTTCGAAAGTTTTGTGGTGTTCTATGACTCGATCTTCCATTGTTTCCTCCAATTTCCATAAATTCAGATAAATCATATGGTGTACTGTAATCAAATAGGATTGAATACTTTGAATTATATCTATAAACTCACGGTCTAGCAATGGGGAACATTGGAATTCCCATATTATCTGGATGACCTCCTTGCCTTCCAGTGTGTTTGTTTCTATGCATCCCATGTCCATTTCCAATGTTCCCATTCCGATTGTTTTTCTCTCTGTTGTTTGGTTTTCGTTGCCCTTCGGGATATCCTATTAAGGTTGGGTGACTGAAAGAGTTTTTGATCACTTTTTTCAGTTAGAAAGGGCTTGAGATTAAGAACTTACACACTGCCCATCCCTTTTCTATTCCCGATTCCACTGTTGTTACTAATTTTTCCCTTTGGCTTTTTCGGATATTTTCGATAGGACTGAGAAGCTATTTCAGATTCTGGTAACGTCACACGTGGCAGCTGGAAACTATTTGATGATTTTGAACTTTAAATTATCCGACACTTACAGTAGGTACTTTATCCATGACATCTGGAAGAACTCCATTTTTGGCAAGTCTATCAACATAATCATCAACGAGTCTTTTGACATCATATTTTGAAGCTCCCATTTCAGATGCTCGAAGTACAGACTTCTGCAAAAAAGATAAAGAAAAGAAAAGTTATACAAACATACAAGTAGTTGTTGATAGAGAGCTTTTGGTAATAATTGAGCATAAACTGAGCATTCATGTTTCTTTGCTTGATATTCTGCTAATTCAGGAACAATTGAATGCCATTGTTCTTCTGTAACGTGACCGTATACATAACGATTCGATTCTTCCAGAACCTGAAAAAAGTTGAAAATATGTGCAAAAAATATTTTATTACCTGTTCTGAATTTGATCCATCAAATTTGTTATGGACTATTTTTCTCAATTCGGTTTTTTGTTTATCATTCAGAAATCTTTCTAAAACAGACTTGGGACCAATACATCCACCAACAATAAAAGAATACGAAGAAATAGGAAGTAAAGAAATAAATAAAATGAATAATCTCATTCTGAATCTGGATTTTATTGAAAGAGACAGTTTCAGGAATGACAAGAAAGAAATCGAATATTTCTGCGAACACCAACAACAAAAATGTGTCTTCTTCTTCTTCTTTGCCTATTGTCCATTTTTCTATTTCTCAACCGCAAAAAGCATCCGTCCACTTCTATTTGCTCTTTTTGTGCCTCGAACCTGACACCTGCTCTTTTCTCTCTTGGAGAATATCTATATGTGTTTGTGTTCTCATCAAATGCAAACTTTGATCCATATTTTCATTTATCTTATCACTTTTGATCAATCAGATCATTTTTTATAGGGTTCAGTGTCAAAAACAAAGAAAAAAAGTAGTCGGGATGAGCTGAAGGTTTGATCTTCTTTGAAGATGGATAAAGATCCAAAGATAAATCATGAGAAGACCGATGATTCTTGAAGCAGTAAAAATGTTAGTCTAAACAAAAAAAGCTGAAGTTCCTTTCAGAATTCTTTTCCGGTCCTTCTTCTCTAGTGAGTACTGTAGTTCACGGCGTTCTGATAAAACATTATTTTTCATTATTATGCCCGTGAAGTTTTGGATCTCACACGTGGCTTTTTGAGTTCATGGAACATGGCGATAATCGGTTTCTTCTGCTTTTCTACATTCCTCAATTTAACAACAAAAAGATGAATCAACAAAATCCAATAAAGGATCAAAATAAGAATCCGAATTTATTCGAATATAACGATGACGATTTGAACGGAGAATGGTATGAAACTCAGAAAATTGGGAAATAATTAAAGTAATAATTTCCAGGTCATTCAATCTCGGAAGTTCTTTCAATTCCACTGAACTTGAAAACAATGAAAGTGACGTGGCATCACCTGAAAAGAATACAATCGTCGTTGACCGTTGTGCCTATGAAGAGCTCGTTACAACGTGTAATTCCATCACTGTTGAGTTGAAGGGGTTGAAAGAAAATTTGGAGAAAAAAGAAAAGGAATGTGAGGAGAAAGATATGGAATATGGCAGACTTAAGAAATGTAAAGAAGAGTTTGAAAAACTTGAAGTAAAACATGAAGAAATAGTGGTGGAGTTAATGGAAACAAAAGGAAAGTTGAAGGATTTAGTGGATCAGTTGGAAAAGAAAGAAACGGAGAACAAAGAAATCAAAAAGAATGCCAACCGTTTTGAAGATGAATACAAGAAACTAGAAATTGATTATGGAAATTTGATGGAAAGAACATGGGAGTTGCAAAATGAAAATAAAACGAGAAGAACGGAAATTGAAACTTTTGAAAAGAAAAATAGCGAATTAATGGAGATGTTAAAAAGAAAAGAAGAAGAAACAATTGCCAAATCTGACTCTCTCCGCGAGAAATCAGATCAATTGGAACATGTTAACAAAAAGTACAATAATTTGAAGAAACAAGGACTTCAGATGTTGGAACAGAGAGACGTTGAGATTAAGACAATGCAAACGGAGATGTCAGAACAGAAAATGAAGTATCAGAAGATGTCAGAGCAATTGACTATGATGGAATTGGCAGCAAAGACGGAGAAGGAGAAGAGGAAAAAATTTGAAAATGAAATGAAAATCGCGGATCAAATGATCAGAGATGCTCTTCGAGAGGAGAAGATTTCAAGAAAACAAGTAGAGAAAAAGTGTTTGACGGAGAAAACAGAGAAGATTGCACTGCAAGAGCAGATGAATGAATTGGTAAGTGAATAAAAGAGAGATTCTAGACACATGAAAGTGATTTCAGAATACTCGTGGAGTTGTTCGAATTGCATGCCCTATATCTGAACATAACTTTCTTGAGCAACGCATTGATGTTCTTCAACGCCAGAGATCTCTTCTAGTAGATAGTGTGAGTTTTTTATATGCCTGCAACTTTTCCAAGTTTCAATTCTCAGATCAATCAACGTGATTCTCATGACGTCAGAAAATAAATTTCCGGAAGATGTTCTGAATTCCGCAATTCTTCTTTTCAATATTTCTGATTCCGGATAGTATTAACTTGATTCAATAAATATGCTTCTATGAACAATCCCAACTGACACTTACAGGGTGGCTTTTAAGTTCGGGCAACAACTGTTTCCCTTATATCTCCACGGGTTGGACTGGTTACTGGATGAAAATTAACAAAAATGTTGGATGAAAATAACAAATAGCTGTAGATAGTGGATCAAGACAAATATTCGGAATTATTAACTCCCGGGTGCGGAGGTAGAACGAAGAAGCCGAGGGTACGCATGCTTGTAGGCACGCACCTACTTTGCTCATAGCCGGCTTTGCTTAAAGATTATTTTTCATTTCTAGGTCTCTAATATTGTTGGGAGTATTGTGAGAACCATATTCTGAGAGATCTCAAAAAATGAAACCGATCGGATAACATTTCGAATCGAAACTGGGGACATTTATCATATCAAAAAAACTAAAAATGAGAGTTTTTCACTTTTTTTCGAACTTTTCCTTATGTGCGAGCCTATGATATTGTTTTTCGAGGTTGTTTTATGCCAAGAAAACTTTTCTTCACAACTGGGTTCAACTCCGTTTTGATTTTCTTCGCGTTGACCGTCTATTCCGCCAAATGTCATCAATTGATTATCTTATACTTTTGACAAAAGTACTGACCCAATACGAAGTCTGAATCATGTTAGTGTCACTCAAAAGTGTTAACAAGTACCCTATAAGATATTTTCACTTGGTTTTAGTTCATCATCTGCCTTAGAAAGAATCCTGTTTTTTTTGAAGAAAGGCTCGTCAAATTCTTGCCTATTCGCGTGTCATTTGAGAGCGTTTCAGTTTTAGCACGCCTAGCCTTTTTCCTTCTTGTTTCTCTCAAACTAATCCGATCACCCTAAAATTTTGCAAATATACTTATTTTGATATAAACTATATAAAAAATGAGTAACGGCACATTGAAAATGTTTAGGACGGCTGTACCAAAACGACAAACTTTGGAAGAGGTGTTGCCCGAACTTAAAAGCCACCCTGTATTCCTTAAATTTCATCGTTTAACTATCATTCAATCCAGTTTTCTTGCCGTCTATGAATCAATCTAAAAATTTGGAAACGTCTGTTATGAAACTCTTGTTTGTTCTAACATATATTTCAACTATACGCAAACACCCTCTCCACAGTCCCATATATGACGCGCACCACATTTTTCATACTATTTTTATTTATTTTATGAAATTACTTACTTTTCATAGTCCAAATCAATTGCAAAACGTCGAAAAAGTTGTGAATTTATGTTTCAAAATGTTCAATAAAGTGCTTTTTCTTGCCAAAATGAATTCATGCATTGTCTTTCCATTATTGATTCTTTTGTTCACTTTACAGAATGCACCCATAAAGCCTATATCACAATTATGACTCAGTTACCGGTCAGTCCAAAGAAATCAATTGGAAATACTTTTTTGAGAAATGGAATCAAGAAAATATTGGATGATAGAGATGTGAAAAGAAAAGAGAATCTTCAGTTGAAAAAAGCTTGTGAATATACAATCGGTGAGACTTTATATTGAGTAAATGTAAGAGAAAAATAGTAATGAAAGCCTTATTGAAAATTGGAAGTACATTTTCGATCCGAAGAGGGATGTGTTCATGCGTCAAGAAACCAGAATAAGAACAATATAAGAATATTTCAGAAGAGCTGAATTCATCAGAAGAGCACTTATCAGATGCTTCATCATCATTTGAAGCGGATCGTTATTTTCTTTCTTTGGAACTGGCATGCATATCAAGAAGCCCAGAAATTGTAACATATGCCTTAGATTGTCTCCAGAAACTGATTGCTTATGGATATTTAACTGGAAGAGGAGTGGATCCATCAAATCCTGAACAGAAATTGATTGATAGAATTGTTAGGACGATTTGTTCTCCATCAAATGACCATGGAAACAACGATAAAGTGCTTTTGCATTCAAGTAAAGCAGTTTTGGAAATTCTCGTTTCTGATAAGTGTGAGGTTCATGGAGAATCTCTTCTTTTAGCAGTTCGGACTTGTTTTAATGTTTTTCTAAAAACAAAAGATCCAATGCATCAGGCATCTGCTGAAGTTACATTGAGAAGAGTAAGTAATTGAATTCATTTTGTTTTTACTTAAAAGAAATCTTCAGGGAATTAATGCCATTTTCGAAAAAGCAAAACATCATGGAAATGATAAAAGTGATAAAATTATCATCAAAGAAATGATGGAGCAAATGTTAACATTGTTTGATCCAAAACAAGTTGAAATGAGAACTGACGATCGACTAACTTTTCCAAATGATTCCCAAGAAGACGCATTTCTACTATTTCAGGAACTGTGTAATCTTGCAGAAGAAGGAGAAAACACAAATACACATATGAATCTTCGTTTCAAGCTACTTGTACTTGAAATTCTAACTTCTTTACTCCAAACTCATTCTACAGTACTCCAATCTTCTGAACCTTGCATTATGATAATGAAACGACAACTTTGTATTGCACTGACCCAGAATGCGACACGAAATCAGAATATAAAAGTTTTCGAGAAGTCTTGTGATCTGTTTGTGGAACTTATTGACAAATTCAAAGCTCATTTGAAAGCATCAATTGAAGTGTTTTTCAAAGATATTATTCTCCCGATTCTTGATTTGGATGCTTATTCTTTTGAGCAAAAACGGATTGTTATGAAATCCATTGGTGAGTTACAAATATAGTTTGAGGATTTCAAAAATTCTCGTTTCAGAAAGAATTTTAACAAACCCACAGTCTGTTGTTGATATGTATGTCAACTACGATTTAGGGTTGACCACAGGAAATCTTTTCAAATCAATTGTAGAGGAAATATCGAAAACGACAAATATGAGTGCTCATGATTACACTCCGACGGCTCAAAGGATTAGGTGAATTTCAATTGAGAGATTGAATCTATCGATACTAATTGTAGAGAACATGAAATGAGATTAATGGGGCTTAGTTGTCTATCGAATATTCTTCAATGTTTAGTTGATTGGTGGAAAGTGTGTGAAATGCAAAAAATCAAAGATGGTATGTGATTTGTTATTCAAATAATCAACTGATTTTCTTATTATTCCAGATATTGATAGTACGGATGCAAAAAATCACAATCAAAGAAATAATAAAGAGCTTGAGAAATTTGAAACGCAAAAGCAACAAAAAAATCTACTGGAACAAGGGATTCAATTATTCTCGTCAAAACCGAACAAAGGATTAAAATTCTTACAAGACAATGGATTTGTTGGGTTTTCTGCAGAAGAAGTCGCCGATTTTATAATGAAAGAAGACCGTTTGAATAAAACCCAAGTAGGAGATTATCTCGGTGATCCAGATGAATTCAACAATTCTGTTATGCACGCCTACATCAATTTTCTGGATTTCACATCCATCGATATTTTGGAAGCGTTGAGATTATTTTTGGAGAAGTTTAGATTACCCGGAGAAGCCCAGAAAATTGATAGATTGATGTTGAAGTTTGCATCAAGATATTTAGATTGTAATCCAAATCAAGGAATCTTCGCATCAGCCGATGCTGCTTATGTTCTCGCCTTCTCAATTATTTTGTTGACAACCGATCTTCATAATAAAACAATCAAAAATAAAATCACGAGAGAAGGATACATCAGCATGAATCGTGGAATCAATGACGGAGGAAACATTCCGAGAGTACTTTTGGATCATATTTTCGATGATATTTCAAAAAATGAAATCAAAATGAAAGCGGGAGCGACGGCTCTATTGAGATCAAGAGTAACTCCAGGACAAGGTTTATTGGGAACTGAAGAAGAGAGACGGAAGATGGCCGAAATTGAAATGGAAGCAATGTCACAAACGGCCAGGTTATCACTTACTAAACAAGATGCTCAACTAAAATTTTAATTCAGATCACTCATGGAATCTGCTTCTTATACAGATTCGTTTTTCACACCTGCACAACATCAACATCATGTGAAGCCAATGTTTGAAATTTGTTGGGCTCCGTGTCTAGTAGCATTCTCAGTTGGTGTTCAATTATCAGAAGATCAAGATGAATGGTCTTTATGTTTGAAAGGACTGAGATTAGGTGTTAGAGCTTCATCTATTCTTCAAGAAAGGAGTTCCGAAACAGGAGGAGAAACAACAAAGAAAAAAGAAGCGTTTATCAAGGTAACTTTTTTGAGATTGGTCAGGAAGAACTTTAAAGACGATAATTGCAGGCTTTGTCGCGGTTCACCTTGTTGACAAGTAAGAATTCGCTTGGAGAGATGAAAATGAAGAATATAGAAGCTATCAAAACGTTGCTTCTTATCGGAAATGAAGATGGAGAGTATCTTGAAGAGAATTGGATTGACGTTATGAGATGCGTGAGTTCTCTGGAACTAGTTCAACTAATTGGAACAGGACTTAACTCTACAATGTCAGATAATGATGATAGCAGTCGACAATGTAGGACACTATTGGACTTTTCAATTCATCATTAAAAATGTTACAGATGTGATGAAAGCAACCGGCGGAATGGATGAAGAAACACTGGACACATTGAAAGATGCTCTCGGAGAATCCTTTTCTCAATCGGTTACGGTTGCAATCGACAGAATATTTAATGGATCATCTCGCCTTTCGGCTGAAGCAATTGTGCATTTTGTTGACGCTCTTTGTCAAGTTTCAAGAGAAGAACTATCGAATTCAGAAGCTCCTCGAATGTTTTTATTAGGAAAAGTAGTTGAAGTGGCATTTTATAATATGAACAGAATTCGTTTTGAATGGAGTAAAATATGGAATGTTATTGGAGAGCATTTCAATGCTGCTGGATGTAATTCAAATGAAGAAGTTGCATATTATTCGGTCGATGCTTTACGACAACTATCAATCAAGTTTTTAGAGAAAGGAGAACTTCCAAATTATCGATTTCAAAGAGAATTTCTGCGTCCATTCGAGGTAGGAAGGTTCTAAACATTCAAAGTTTCCATAACTGAATTTTAGGTGATAATAACAAAGAACGAAAACTCCAAAACTCGTGATTTAGTAGTTCAATGTTGTACGTATCTAGTTAAAGCACACTCTTCTCGCCTTCGATCTGGATGGCAGAATATATTTTCAATTCTTACAATTGGTTCTGGTGATAAATCAATGGAAATAGTGAAAAACTCATTTCAAACAACATCATTTGTGATTGAACATCGATTCAAAGAAGACTTGATTTCAATTCTAGACGCGTTCCCAGATCTTTTGAAATGTCTTCAAGAGTTTGCATGTAACCCAAATCTCCCTGGAAAGAATACGGAAGCAATCCGATTGATACGTATTTGTGCATCGTACGTTCTTGTTATTTAGTCTTATTCTAATCTATTTTTATAGTCACATTTCTGAAAACAGTCACAAAATCGATGGGACTATTCATCAAGACAATCATTTATACAACGGATTGGAAACGGATCAACACATTTGGTTACGTGGATGGCTTCCAATATTCTTGAAATTGAGCTGTATTATAAATGAATGCAAATCGGATATTCGTAAATATAGCTTACAAGTTTTGTTTGAAATAATCGAAATGCATGGTATGGATTTCCAACCAGAGTGGTGGAGAGATCTTTTTGATATTGTTCTCCGTATTTTTGACCCATCAAAAAATGATGAATTTGGAAGTGATGTAAGTTTTAGATTTCTATACTCAAGAATGAATTAAAACTTATTTAGAAACAGGAATGGATGTCAACTACATGTAGGTATGCGTTACCAAAAATAATCGAGATATTCAACAAATATTTCCTAAAACTGCATGCTTCCACGCTTTCAGTGGTCTATAAGCACTTCAAAACATTTATTAGAGAAGGTAAGATTATTGGCTGATAATAAAATTATAATCTTGCTGATTTCAGAAGATGAGACAATGGCAAAATGTGCAATTTGCTGCCTTGAGTCATTGATTGCTCAAAACGGTGATCGATTTGATGAAAGTGCATGGGACCAGACTATCAAACTATTTCAAGATCTTTTCTCTTATTTATCATCTGAATATACTACGGAATCTCCTAAGAAGACAAACGGGTTAGTATATTTTTCTTACGTGTTCCATGCTTCTTCATAATAAGTTGTTTAATTTCTTACAGATCAAACCTGCATACGTTAACCGAATTGGTCGATTCGATAACTCGAATTGTTCTAGGCGAGAAATTATCAGAAAATGAGAAATCGAGTGGACTTTTTAACAATATGACTCCAAAATTATTGTTAGGAACATGTGATATTCTTTCACAAAACCAGAAGTCAGCAAATCAGACAAAAGAAAATGAAGAACAAGTTGGGATAAAGCCAGTTGAATTCCTTGAACCGAAGTTCAAATCTGACAACTTCAAATGGGAAACGAGAGCATTGAGTACTGTCCTTTCAATTGTTTTACGTTTGTTGTATGATCCACGTGCTCAAGAGATGAAGGACGAGATTTCAGAACGGGTCTCTGAGTGAGTTTTATTCACTAAACGGATTCAATACGCATTGATCTATTACTTCCATTTCAGAGTTGTTTTCCTTGCTTTCAACGGTTACGGAGATGCTGATTCGGATACGAAAAGAAATGAATATGGAAACGTTATTTGTGACCTTCTAGAGGAATGTCTGAGCCTTCCAAATGAACTTTTGCCAGTACTAGGACCCGATTTTTCGTCAAAGTGAGTACTTCAACTTAAACTTTTGAACACATTACATGAAGACCTTTAAGACTCTGTGATCTCGTCAAAACTGTGGATGAACAAAGAATGCGACAACTTCTTTCGGATTTGCTCCGACGATTCACAACGTAGACGTCGAATTAAAAATAGTTTTGTTTTAGTCAATATTTCTTTGATTTAGACTGTGATATCCATGGGTTTCAAGTCATTGTGATACGTGTCAATATCAATTCGGAAAATAAACGGTTTCACTTTATTTCCGGTTTTATTGACCAAAAAATTCTCAGTTAAAAGGTGCACATGAACATAAGCAAAATTGACTTATGAAAGTGGATATACAACAAATTGCGGAATCCTTCCCGCACAGAAATCTAGAAATTTCGGGAGTTATACAATCAGCCACAAATTGGTGCATCTGTTTCGTTGTAAACATGTGGTTTAGAATAATGAAATTCTAATTCTATTGTAATACTATAAACTTTTCTGAACTTTGCACTGATAATCACAAGAAGATACTGGAAAACAATAGAAGAAGATATAATAAACTGTATGAATTGAATGGACAAACCCGATTATGGGAAATTTCTGCATATTCAAAACATTGAGAAGTGATTCATTGGTTTGAAAAGTATTCTTCGTGGTACTTGCAAAATCTAGTTCTGCTCAACTTATCACGATAAGAGTTTAAAGAGAAAATCAGTTTTCAAGTGGCTGTAGTTGCCAATAATATTCAACTAGGTACAAAATAGACCAAAATTTATTCTTTATTATCTCAAACCCGTTTCATAACTATCTTGCAATTCATTATTTCTGATATGTTTTTGTCTTTTCTACTCATTTTTTCAATGACCATAAAAAGATAAGTATTGAGAAAAACAGATGTTTGGAGTGTTTAAATCAAACACCAAAACATCCAAACGAAGAACTTCATTTACAGTATCCAACTTGGCATTGAATATTCTAGACCTTCCAAAAATAGCTGAAAATACAAATTTCAACTGATTTTTGAGGTATTATTACTCTGAACTACAGTAGTGTTCCATCTAAAAATAACTGAAAGTACTTTTGGATTATGCTTGTTTTTTAAAAAGTGTTCTTTTAAAAAAGTATAAAACAACTTCCGTTTCAACTTTGAATGTATATTTTTCCAATTGCCAATTTCTATTGAAGTTGAACACGCCCATAAAATGAATGCAGTTAGTCGAACACTTACTTGTTCTACCCATCTTCCTTATGTCAACAGTTAATCAATCAAAAATTGAATCTGAAACCTTCATTCTCGAAATGTTTAATCATGAAAAGATGTATTGCAAATTGTAACCAGTTAACACATCATTTGTTCTTTTAATTCAAAATCAGTGTCACACCTCCTCTTCAAAATCACTTGACACTTTTATCATTGTCTCATTCGGGTAACATCTAGTTCTCAGAACGCACCCAATAACTTTTCTTTTTTCTTTCTGTTATCATTCAAATATCACTTCCTTAGTGGTGATAAATTAGCGATTGACGGACGTCTTCTTATTGTTTTTTTTTGTGTTTTGATTACACATTTTGAATTTTACCCGAACTGTATTCAAACAAAGGAGATCTTATTCTCAATATCAAGAGAAGATTCCAGCATCAATCTCTGATCATCAGAGACATCGGTTACGATCCTTTTTCAAAGCTCATTCAACAAGTTTTTATTACCACAAAAACCATGAGTTTTGACTACAAACAAACCGATTTTGAGGTTAATTCATGAATTACCTTTCCTAACATAAACGAATTTTCAGATTTTCAGATCGATGCTGAAAACTTGGGGAAAACTTCAAAACGCTCATGGAAGTGTTGGGGAAAAACAAGATTTCTGATTTTGTTCATTGGGTTTGTCTTATTTTCTGGGAGTAGTTCTAGAACTAACGCTGAAAAGGTCATTTGAATCATTTGATTGTTTTCAGATTGATATGTATCACATGCACGAATGCCAACATGATTCTGATGAATTTCACTGTGATTTGCATGAATGACGTCATCATTGAGCAGAAAACAGATTCAAATCGAACACGTGACTAATGATTTTCAGAAGTTGTTTTTCAGTTTTGGAAATTCAGATTGGCTAGAAAAATCATCCGACATTTCACTGACATTCTCTGCAGCTGCAGTTGGAGCAATATTCGGAACAATTCCTGCTGTAACATTTATTGCAAAATATGGAATACGGTAAGATTTCCGAATAAAATTCAGAAGAGCATGATTTATCTTCAGAAAAGTTCTTACTGTATATGGATTGTTATCAGCGGCAGGAACTATTTTAATGCCAATTGCAGTGAATAATGGATTGATTACTGTACTTATTGCTAGATTATTCCAAGGAATCGGTGCTTCTATTTTGTATTCTTCAATTGGAACGATTTCTGAATCATGGAGTCCAATTACAGAGATTGGAACATTTGTTGCTTTTTTGTCTTCAGCTTTTCAGGTATCATATTTGGATAATTCCTATTCTTCAATTCATTCACAGATCAGTAATATTGTGACAATGCCAACTGCTGGCTCTCTTTGTGAATCCTCTCTTGGTTGGAGATCCATTTATTACATTTTCGGAGGCATTACTGTAGTTTTGTACCTTCTCTTCTTCTGGTATTACAACGATGCTCCGGATAAGCATAAGTATGCTTCCGAGTTTCTAGGTCGAACCAAATAAGAACTGTTTGTAGACACGTTAGTACGAAAGAACTGAAGTCGATTCGAGACGGGAAGATAATCACATCTTCGACAAATAAAACAATTCAAAATGTTAAATTCATTCAAGTATTCAAAAATTGGGAAGTTTTTGAAATAACTTTGGCGGTAAGGAATTCCTTGAGTTTTGTTCTATAACCGTATCTATTTCAGATAATTGGTGGAAGTACTTCAGTCATTTGTCTCAATAACTACGGACCAATCTATTTGAATAAAGTAAATTGCATCGGGAGATTATTTTCTAGAAACGATCCATTTACAGGTATTGGGGCTAAATATTCGTGAAACGGGGTACTCAAATGCAATTCCATATTTCTTCGCTGCCATTGTGAAATTTGCTGCAGGACCCATAACTGATAGACTCGCTCATTTGACTGAGAGAGTAAGTTTCTCAGAATTAATTTCGAATTATTCAATAAGTATTCAGAGTCGTTTGATTCTATTTGCACTGATTCCACAAATAACAATGGCCATTGGTTATTTAATAATGTCATTGGTAAGACTTTTCATTTATAAATCCTTTGAATTCTGCAACTATTTCAGACATCTCATGTGATAATTGCTCAAGTTGCATACACTATTTCTGTTGTGTTAGCAGGTTTAAATGTTATTGGAATGGTAAAATGTGCACAAATTGTGAGTTTTCGTTTAAAAACTGTTGCAATATTTTCACTTTTACAGGTTGCTGAAAAGCATATGGCTTTGATAATGGCAGTGATTTCAATGAGTTCATGGGTATCTGCATTTATTCTTCCCATCGTCATCGGAATTATTTGTCCAACGAATTCACATTCTGAATGGTCTCGATTCTATTTATATGTTGCTATTTTTGTAATTATGACGAATCTTCCATTTCCATTCTTTGCAAGAGTCAGTGGACGAAAAAGAGTTGCTCCAGAAACGAAATTTTGAAGATAAATATTTTGCTTGCTCAAATATAACTTCACAAGACAGGAAAAAGATATGTTTTGATCTTCTATTTCCTACTAGGAGTTCAATCCATTTTGCGAAACAATCAAGCAAAATTCTAAAAAATGAGTGACTTCCCGAAAGACAAAAACGACAACAATTCATATATCTATCTACCTCGCCAATTTGACATGAAAAACATGACTCAGAAAGTTCTTTCGCTATCTGGTCACCTAATCTTGATAATATTATGAAAATCAAAAAAATTTAGGATTTCCAGGGGAGGGCAAAAGCTGAGGCGAGAGATACCAAAGATGGAGGGAAACGGGGATTAAGTTAAAGACAGAAGAGACACAGGGAAAGATGCATCATTGATAACATGAAAATATATCCGGAAAATCCGGTCAGTTCGGGCGTTTAGGAACGAATAACATGGGAAAGTAACCAAGGGACAAGAAAAACAACGGTCAACTGTGCTCTGAGTTTGGTTACTGGCTTGAGAGTGTACACTGTACAAGAAAAAATTAAATTAAAACCAAATCTTCCCAAACTCAGAACACATGAAGATACCAAATATAGATGTGCGGTGATAAATATAGGAACTATATCGACTAAGGGTGACTCATGGGATACTAAAAAAAACTGAAATGGAGAAAAAAAAGATAGAAGGAAATCGGAATTGAACTACACGCATTGTGGAGATTGAGAAATTTGTGACCCAGAAGAAAAGAAAATTGGAAAGGAGAGTAACAAGGTATGATTGAAGAAATAGACAATTTTTCTGTTTGCTTTCTAAATTTCAGTAAGATTGTCTATATTAAAAAGAAATTATAAATAATTAAAGAGTTGAGATATGAAAAAAAGGAAAAAGGATTAAAGAACGGGTGTTGAGAAAGAAATTTTAACGACGGGATGGGTTGACTGGGGCCGTTGGAATTGCATCGATTTCTCCCTTGTTGAGACGATCCGAAGCAGCAGCTCCACGGAATCCAAGAATGTTTCCATCGAGGACTTGCTTTTGGCTCTTAAATGTACAATGTTAATGAAAAATAAAATAATAACACTCAATTACCTTCTTCTTTTTCTTTCCTTGTCCGTTTCCAGAGTTGGCATTAGACCCAGAGTTAGTGTCCGATGGAGCAGCGGCCGCAGTACGAGCAGATGTGAGATCCTGTAAAAAAAACTATTGGTCAGAGTGAATTAACACGGATAAAATACATCAGCTTCAGGACGTGCACCTCCGGCAGCGCGCATTGCGATACGCCGTTTTATAAACTCGCGAACGAACTCCTTGACAGTCTTCGATTCGTCCAAATATGACATGACGATGTCTTCCACCTGAATTAGTTACATTACAAATGTTTTAGTTTTGATAAAGAAATAAATAATGAGGCTCTTATGCATCTAATAAGGCTTTTATAGTATTCAATGAAAAATCAGGGAATCTAATAATATCGAATTGATAATAAATTTTTTGTGATAAGCTGATAGAATCCGTGTGATAAAATCTAAAATAGAACGCGTATCAACGAAACGTTTTGACTTCATGAGTGACCAAAAATAGATAAATTCAGAAAACATAAAGCAAGATAACCGATGACATTTTGAATAATGGTGGGAAGAAATAGGTATGATGTGATGGAAGAAATTATACGAAAATAGAAATGAGGAAATAGACAGATTGTGATGTTTGAATTACTTTCAATGACAATGCTTGATCTTTTCTCAAAAAAGAAGCATGCTCTTTTCTCCCTTAGAAACGTTCTCGTAATTTTTTGGTTTCCGATTCGAAAAGAATTGCAACTAATAAGCGCCTGAACCAGAAAAATTCCATTAAAGGGTAACTAAATTGCACTTTTTTTAATCGTTCAATTTTGCTATATTTCTTCAAATACATTCGGTGGAACACTGCAAAAACCAGACATCAGCAAAAGCCGTGTAGAAAAACAGAAGACAACCGTCGGATGAACTTGAATCGGAGTCGTTAAGTAGAAAAGTGTGAAGGCAGATTATCTCATTTAATCTCTAGATTTCAAGAATCAATATCTTCCACGAAGGTGAGGAAAGAAGATGAAATGAAAGCATTTCTATACTCTTGATTAGTTACAATTAAAATACCAATTTTTGAAACGAAACAACGAAAATGAGAATATGGTGTGAATGGCATTCCACTCCCAATTGCGGAAGGCTCTTGTTTGCAAAGAAGGAGTCCAAAAATAGACAAAAAGACGAAAGAGAGGGTGTGAGAGAAAGAGAGCCAATAAATGAAAAGGCATTGGCTATAGCAGCAACAAAAATGGAATTGAGCTGAAGTATTTGTAGATGAATTCTTGCAGAACGAGAGAAGAAGACGACAGCAAAAAACAGAAGAAACATAAAAATTGTATAAATACATTCCTTCTTCCATCGACGACTACTACACTACTAACGGCTGTTTGAAGTGTGTTTGTTGGCATCCATCGAAAACAAGCAGACGGCTCCCCTCCCTTATTTTTAGACACCCCGTTTGTCTCCGCCCATTTCTCCCGACTATTTTTTGTCGCGGGAGCATGAATCAGAGAATATTAGAGTAATTAAAATAGCAGAAATGCTTGAGAAGAATCTATACGATGAACATATAAACACATACGAGTATGATTGATCTAATTTTCTATAGAATAAGCATGATTATGCTATTATTCAGATAACAAATAACAGCAAGTCACTTTCATGAAAGCTAAAGAAGATGAATGCAGTCGTACTTCATATCAAAACTGCCAAAAAGGAATGCAGGAGCGAAGCTGAAACAATCGAAGAAGAACAGACTCCTTGCATAGTAAATCGAACGTTAAACCAAATAGAAACTATGGTTAATGATAATTTATCCGAATTTTTTTTGGAAGCGCATATGAAGTACTAAACTAGACATCTTTCGATTTTTTTCAGTTTTTCTACACCATTTAGCATGTCTAGACATTCAAAAGAGACTAGTAGACAGGGTAGACCTCAAGTATATTCACACCTTTGTGTTCCTTTTTTTTTCGATCTAATAACAACAATGACACATAATTCGTATAGTGAGCTTCTGAGCAGCGTGAGAAAAAAGAAAAATAGAGAGAAGGGGAACTCCATTTATAAATTCAGAGGACGTTTTTCATCTCGTGATCTTCTCATTCTGATTAGTCAGCATTCATCTATACATATTTAGACATACTTAGATGATGGAGAGCCCATGTGATTATTGTTATGAAAGAGCTGCATAACTTTTTTTCTGTGCGCTCTCAATTGAGGCTCTAAATTCGTGAAGAAAAAGGGAGGAAAGCTAAAAATAGAAAAAGTATATAGTCAGAAGGGAAACGAGGAGAAAGGTGAAAAAAGGAGACGACCGGCTAGTGGATGCTGACTGCCATAAAGTCTTCAAAAAGGTGAACTTTCTATGTATATTCAAGCTGCATTTCTTTTGCTTGAACTTTTCTGCGGAAAAAGACTTAATCTGAAGTGTTGAGAAATGCGCAAAGAGTACTTTAACAATGCTCCCACCAACTACAAGCTAAAATACCTCGTTAGGATTTTCCAATGTCAGAATGCAATCAAACAATGTCAACGAATCGACTGCGACCGAAAATTGCTGGAACCGTTTCACAAACCACTGCTGCAATTCGTCAGCAGCGGTTTCTTCTTTAGACTTTTTAACTTTCGGCGTTGGAACCACAGCTGGAGCAACTTTGGTTTTCGATGAAACGGTAGCTGCTGGTTTTGAGTTAACCACGATCTTGGCCTGCGAGTTCTTTTTCTGCAGCGCCATCTGCAAAATTGAAAATTTTAAGTGCATTTGTTTATAAAAAAAAATAAAAAACCTTATTTGCAGCTTCAAGGGATGGTCCATCAAGGAATGGAGAGACAAAACTTTTCGATGAACTATTACTTTCTGGAGCCGCCCACGTCTTCGAAGCACCCCAAAGTCCACCGCTCTTGTCAGCTACGGTAGCAGCTACAGATACAGGGACGGATTGCTCTTTAGCCTTCAATTTAGCTTTTTGGTCTTGCTCCGCCTTCAATTTACGCTCTTCCTCGAGTTGAATCTCCAAAAGAGTCTTCTCAGTTTTCTGAGGAGATTCCGATTTAGCAGCCCATGGGGCAGCTTTTGTATGCTTTACTTCTTTAGAAATGGAGGTCCAGCCTTCAGAATCATCGCTTCCACTAGGGGAGACTTGCTTAGGAGCTCCAGAGCTTACTGGTGCCGACGATGTGCTTACTACCGGTGCTTTCTTCGATGTCCAAACTGCTTCAAGTTCAGCCTGTTGTCGCGCAGCAGCAGCAGACGCAGCGGCTGCGGCAGCTGATTCTCGTGCAATTCTTTCTCGATCAGCAACGACTTGACGTTTCTCCTCTTCTTCTCGCTCACGTTGAATGCGTTCCGCCGCCAATCGATTGTTACGAAGAATCATCTCCGATTCACGAGAAGCTGCTTCCAACCGGATACGTTCTTTTTCAGCAGCTTCTTCGGCTCTTCGCAATTTTTCCACAGCTTCTTTCTTTTGCTGTTCTTCTTGCATAATCCGCTCTTCCATTTCCCTCTTCCGACGATCTTCGGCCTCAATAGCAGCTTTGCGATGTTCTAGCTCGCGTGCTTCCATCTCCATTTGGTGTTGCCGCGCCAAAGCTTCTCTCTTCAACTCAGCATCCCGTTTCTCCAACTCTTCTCGGTGCCGTTGCAAAGCGATTTCCTGTTCTCTGATTTGTTGTTGGGACACCTCTTGTTGAAGCGTCAACTGTCTGTACATCGCCTCCTGGAACTTCTGCAGCTTCTCTGTTTCCTCTTGCATTCGTCGATTATGTTCTTCAACAAGTCTTTGGCGTTCAGCAAGCATCTGTTGTTCGAAAGTCGATTGCATTAATGTCATCATCTCGTTGGTTTGACCCATGCTAGACCACAAACCCATGTTTCCGAACTGAGATCCGGCTGGGAATATTGGATTGGAAGAAGGTGGATAAGCTGGCATAGTTGGCATTGCTGGAGCGGGACGAGCTTTCTCGGTATCTTCCAAATAATCAAATGGAGTTGTGGCTCCGTTTAATATTTTCAATTCGCCTGAAATTTATGAAAGCATTAACAAGATAGAATATGAGACTGTTTCAATTTTTTTGGATAAACATTCACCGATTGTTTTGAATTCTCCATATTCTCCTCTTTGAATGCGGAGCGATTCGTCGTTGAAATATCCAGCTTTGAACCATACCATCATTTGCTCTTTTGGGAATCCTCCACGACGAACTTCTGACGGATCAAGATAGAAAAACTCGACCGGTGCTTCTTTTGGAGGTGAAGCTGCTTGTGATGGTTGGTAAAACACCCCCATACTACCATTCGTCCCACTATTCGACCATGTAGACGAGCTCGAATGATAATTTGTCACAGGTACGTCTGATGCATCAACTTCTTCTCGCGGGGAAACAGTTGAAGGTACGGACGGTGGCTGTTGCTGCTGTGGAGGCAGTTGTTGTGATGGTGGGTTCTCAGCGGATGTTTTCTTGGCTGCAGCGACCATCTGATGGCGATCTCTCCAAACAGCCGAATCGGAGCCTGATTCTCTGTTATTCCAGTTATTCGTTGGTTGCGATGGCTGCTGGTTTGTTTGCTGCTGCTGCTGTTGTTGTTGTTGTTGGGTCCGCTGAATCCAGGATTCCGAACGAGCCCATGCAGGTCGTTCCGAGGAAGTGGCGGTGTTTGTTGAAGTTCTCGTAGTTGAACCAACTTTCGACCAACCCTCTTCTTCTTCGTCGTCGCTTTCGCTACGAGTAGGAGCAGTGCTCGCTGGCTTTGGTCTATCTGAAAACTTTATTTGCAATCAAAAGTCTTTCTAAGCGAAATAAACTCGTGAGCAAAAAATTATCTTTGAAAACTGACCAGTTGGGTCGTTAGGGTTGTACAAGGCATCGGCTCTTGTGTTGAAAGAAGCGCCAGTCGTACTGCCACCACGACCGACGCTTCCAGCGCCTCCACCACGGCGAATAGCATTAAACTTTGATTGGTATGATCCTGGAGAATCTTCCGTTTGTCCAGCCGATGAGCCACCATTCGTTGCTCCACTGAATCCGTTTTCAGTACCGATTCGTCCACCGCCACGGCCAGCAAAAAAGGTTCCACCTGCACGTCCAACCGAACCACCACCACGAGTTGTTAATCCTACTGGTCGATCCGTTGACGGCTTATTCATGCCTGGTGAAATAAATTCTATAGATCAGGAACGCTCGAATGCATAAATGATAAGAAAAAGATATGTCCACTCACTCCATGATGACTTCGGAGTCCACCGATTTGGTGTTTGTGCAGTTTGAGTTGCAGGAGGAGAAGAGGTAGCAAGCCCTCCACCATATCCACTCCCATATGCAGCGCCAGCGGCAATAGAAGCACGGTCGGCATGAGACAAGAGTGACATAGCTTTCGAAGAATTGATGTTGTGTTGAAGTTTCTGAAAAATGATAAAAATTATTGTGCTGATATGCGATAGTGAGAAGACCAGACCCGTGAGCAAAAAATATTAGAAGAATAAGTGTAATTATCGCAAACTCAGTAGCCTACAATTCGTGAAAACCCAAAAATTAAATACAACTCATTTTTTCCTGAAATAAAACAGTAGAGTGCAAACAGCAAAAGAGTGAAAAGTCTCGGATGCGTCCTTCCCCTCCAAGAACACTACTTTTTGCAGTTCAAGAACTAGAAAACTTTTCTACTCTCGAAATTACTAAAATTTAGAGTCCTACCTGTTCAAGATCACTGAGCGGCGTATTCGAGACGAGCGGCAAATTCTTCTCGTTGAAAAACAGCTGATCGCGCAACGCCTCGGGCATCTTCGCTCCGGTTGAAACCAGCTCGAGAAGACGTTCGCGCGTGTACGAGTATTCCGAAGCCACCGGCGTGGAGAGGACCGCAGCGGCTGCAGCGGCGATCACCGAGGAAGAGGAGACATCCTAATTGAACAGAGAATCACTTTACTTTTTTTGAAATTTATTTGGAAGTGTCGGTTATATGCTAGAAGAAATGAAGGGGATGGAGCTTCAGCGAGAACATAATGCAATAGAATTCAATTTCCACCGAGTATAAAAATGCTGACTCGAAGTTTAAAGAAAAACGCAAGCCAATAATAGCTCATCGCACCAGCATAAATGATTAATCGGTAAAAAGTGAACAGGAATGTGCCAAACATATCTGTGTGATAAGTGCCATTAAATTCTAAATTCCTCAAGAATAGAGAATATCTAGGTCATTGGAGGAGCAGATATCAGTTTTTTTCTACTTACGTCGCCGACATCATCGAAGCCGCCCCCGCCGATGCCCGAAAGGCGATGACCTCCAGAAGAGATTGGTCCACCACGATTAGCGGCATTCGGACGCATCCTGAAAAAGCTTGAAGGCGTTCAAATGAATAGTAAACTGTTTGATGAGAACTGCTAGACCGGATGAAACTCTTAGTGCATCTTTACGAAGAAAAACAGTCACCCCGAGTAATGTATGTCGAGACATGTTCTTCATATCAAATTCAGATTCGATACTCACCAGCTAGGATTGAAATTTTGTTGAGCAGTTGGCTCGGCGGAAGAAACTGACGACATTTTGAGGAAGTTCTGGAAAATATTTTTGGTTTGAGAAAGGATGAAAATTTTGATAAAAAACGAGTATGAAACGTTTCGAGAATGTTCTATTAAGTTTAGGTCAGAAATGTTTAGGATTCGATGGATATCGATGGACGAGTTTCCGCCCTGTTGCGAAAAACACGGCCATGTAACAGAAAATGCGGTCGGTGAAGAAACGCAGAGCAAAATGACGTGGCAGTTACACACAACTTCCTTATCAGTTGCAGAAGAAACTTTGAATCGATGTCAAATTTATTTGTACATTGGAATATGACAAAGCCAAATATAAAAATAAAAGGATAAAGAGTTTCGTGAGGGGCGTTGGTGGGCATACTCAACTGCCGGGCGGTGATGGCGGACAGGCAATGTTCTCGCGACTGTCTGCGTCTCTCTACTTCTCGAGAAGCACGCCAGAACGAGACATCAGTCAAAGTAGAGAGGAGATGGATAGGGAGGCTTGCGTCGCGGTCGGCCGCAACGCGACTGATTTTTCCCGCATTTAGCTTCTGTGCAATGTTACTCGAACACAATAATTAAGTTCGATAAAACGGAAGTATCCAAAAAATTATGTTTGTTGAGAAACAGTTGTGTTGCGAAGATTCAAAGAAGACGATACATCGCCCAGTTATAAGTGTAAGGCGGTGTGTATTTTTACAACTTGTTGTGATTAATGCATAGTCTCAGCAGCCAAAACCGAGAAAAAGTTAATCAAAGAGATATCATTGCGATTACCTTTTTTCAATAAAAATGTAAAAGTAAAGAAACGATTGTATTTAGATAGACTTATAGAGGTCTCCTTCATGACTCAAATATTAATCAAAAAAATCGTGAAACGAGAAGACATACACCCGAGCGATAAAACGACCAAGAGTTTTAAGTGAATAATCCATATGGCTGAAGATAATTTCAGTGTCTTTAATGAAACATAGAAGCAAAACTAAACCTTGCTGATTGATGTTAGCCAAATTAGGGGTTACCGAATCAGAACCAAAATAACTTTTTCTTTAGGAAGCGAAGAAGGTATACAGAAGATTTGTTTCAAATGGAAAGTGATTGTTGTGGATTTTTTCCAGAGAGTAACTTTGTTTCTTATACGTAAAAAATGAACAGAAAGAATCGATGTATTTCCGGTACGATTTCCGCGGTGAAACCTTTTGAACAAGGTACAATATATGCCTCAAAACATACCGTAACAAACCAGTTATTCATATTTATTCAGCATCAATTTGATATCAAAATATCAGTTTTATCAAGAATTGGGACGAAATAAAAAAGGAAAGCTAATTGAAGCGTTGTGAAGGATTGTTCAAAAGCAATGTGTTGTATTCCTCTTGCATTTGAAGAACCTGAAAGTTTCTTAACGTCATATACGACAAAACAATGCAACAACACAAACCTCTGTTTTGACGTTCTCGTAGTTGATCTCAGTTCTCCTCAAACTCATGTCAAGACTTTTCGCTGCAATACGTTTCTCTACAGTGTTCAGCTTATCACGAAGAACTTTATGCTGCAAATTCAAATTATGTCTGTAGGAAGGACCCAAATATGTTACCTGAGCATATCCTGGAAAAGAGTTTAACTCATTTCTGAGGCTTGTCACATTTGCTTGAAGCTGGTGCATTTCATCAGAAAGTGTTGGAGCTTCAGCTTCTAGAGCTGTTTTGCGCTCTTCTAGTTCCTAAACCAATTTGTTTTTCTAGTTCTACTTTAAAGAAAAACGTACCTGCCGAAAGTCAACTGAATCCACGTTCTTTCCGAATCCGGATAATTCTTGCTCAACTCGCTTTGCCTCAGTTTCCAAATTATCAATCTCTTCGTTCAATGCCATTTCCATATCCTCAGTTGATATAAGCTCTTCTTGAAGACGAACATGCACTAAAAGTTAGAATTGGAAAATATGAAAACACACCATAAACTCACTTTCTTTGAGTTCTTCCACATTCCCACTTTTCAAATTAAGCCCTCGTTCATCTAAGTCAGTTATCTGATCACCCAAATTCACTTTCTTCAGATTCGCAGATATTTTTCTCAAATTTAAAACGATTGCATTCGAATACTCTTCAATATCTTGCTGAAGGAGTAACAATTGTTGTGGATGATTCTCAGGATTCTCCTCGAGTAATGTACTTTTTGAAAGAAGTTCTAGATATTTGGTATGATGTGCCACTGAAAAAAAATGTGACAAACTTTTTTTTTCACTTTCACTTACTCATTTGAGCTTCTCCCTGTGAATCATATTCATGAAGTTCTTCTGAAGCCAACGATATTTGGTCCTTTACAGTTTTATGTTGTTTTTCAATAACCGAAAGATCAGCGTTTAACTGTTTCATATTCTCCACTATTTTCTCTTTCCAAGCTTCTGGAGTCAAGGCGTTTTGCATATCATCCTTGAGTTTTTCTTCTTGTTTCTTGAGCAAATCCAATGTTTCTTGGAGGCCAACTGCCCTCTTTTTTAATGGATTGCTTCGAATTTCAATTTCGTATTTGGATATTTTATCCTCTAATTCTTCATTTTTAGCCTCCATCTGGGCTACTTTTTCTCTCAAAATCTTTGCTTCTGACTTCAAGTCTTCATATTTTTCTTTCATTTGTGGATCCATTGCATGAGTCACTGCATCGTTTAGCTTTTTTTGTTCTTCAACTTCGATTTCCAATTTCTGAAGTTCTTCTTCTTTCTCCCGACGCTCATTCGAAACTTCTTCCATTAGAGCTCTCATCTGAAAAAAAAACGATTGAGATCTATAAAACTACAGTATGCTATACCTCATCAGCTTGTTCTTTCATTTTACTTGCTTCTAATTCAATATCTGACATATCTCCATTCAAATGAATCTTTTCCATAATCTTATTCAAATCCAATAATTTCCCTTGTAAATCAGTTATTTCAATAGCTTGAGATGAAGCTCTTGATTCATATGCATGCAATTCATTTCGATCTCTAATTCCTTTATCTCTTCTCTCTTTCATTCGAGAAATCTCAACTTTCAAAGCATTTTGCTTTGCTCGAAGTACTCCAATAAAATATGACTTATCGAATACTTGACGAACATCTGAAAATAAATCCCTGTGAATGTAGCGAGGAGTTCACACTAACTTCCAGTTCCTAATCTAGAAGGTGGTGCTCTGAGTCCTTGTTGTGTTACAGGTCTTAATCCAGTGGTGGGAGGTCTTGCCATCCCAGTCATTGGTCGTCCACCCATCTTGAATTATTATTCATATGTAAAACGTTCTATACAAACTCACCGAAGTTGGCGCTCTTGGAGCTCCTCCTGCCCTTGACATTGGCATTGAAATAGGTGGACCACCTGATCTAGATGGTGGTACTGGAATCATTCCACTTCTTGATGGAGGAACTGGGATTGGAACAGATGGTCCACCGTTTCTCATTGACATCCCAGTCATCGGACGACTTTCATTAGTTGAGTTAGGGGGTGGAGCTAAATGATGGCAGTATAAGTTTTTTACATAATCAAAAAAACATACCTCGTGTTGCAGATGGCGGTCGAGCCCTCGCCGAAGGAGCTCTTCCAGTGGAGGTACGTGGACGAGAAGATGCAGTTGATGGGCGTTCCATTCTTATTTTTGAGATTACCTCTTCTTCTTTTTTGTGAATACAACTGACCAGAATAACAAGTATTCTGCTGGCCGTCGCGCTTCTCTGTTGCTATGGTAACTCATGCCCGCATGTATGAAAAGAGGGATATGTGCTCCATTGTAAAGGGGTCTTGTTGCCATGGAAATTCTCTTTTAAAAAATTTCGCAAAAACAAAGAATCAAAGATTTATAATTGAAAGAAAGTGGTGAAATTGCACAATATATTGATATCATATGAATTGGAGGGGGAGTTGAATATATTACAAATTACAAAGAATGTAAGAGATCTGATTGGCAACGGACTGTCCATTTGTATCACCAACTTGGAAGTACCATTCGGGTTTATCAGCTATCATAGACAAATCACCATGATTTGTTCCAACTGCTACTGATATCACTTTGTATCCTTGTTGTTTCAAAGTGAAAAGATCTTGAGATGTGAGTCCAAAGTTACTGTCGGCACTGTAAACAGTCCCAGAGTTGAACAGTATTGATTGTAGGAACTTACTGGTTTCCAACAACAATGATAACTCCATTGGTTCCTGTTGTTAGAGGTTCAGTATAGTCTATTAGAAATTGTAATCCACTGCAAATAAAATATGACAAAATTCTAAAGAAAAGGCAGAACATACTCGTCTACTTCTGGGTTAGTAGTCAGCACGGAGTTCTGGAACATTGTATCAATATTAGCCTGAAGGTCGCCCAAACTTCTGAAATTAGTTTCAATCAAAGACAAAGTTAGTAGTTTAATAGTTTTTGGGACATACTTAGCAGCACCATATTGCAAAATGTAGGTCAAATAATTATCAGTACTTCCATAAGGAACGTTAATTGCTTGCGTCGGACCAGTGAAATCGTAGTTAGCAGAGTTATACAAGTTACTGCTTGCAAACGTAACAACATCCTATAATTTGAAAAATGAGAATCTGATAAATTACTATTCATACCGAAATTTCTGCTTGAATTGTGTTCAGTTCTATTAGAGTCGCAATTTTTCCCGTGTATGGAGTGGCGCACAATGGTGGAGCAGATGTTGAAGGTAGACTCTGTGTCATTGTGGAACCGGCCGTGCTACTTTGAACTGGAGCTGTCGTAGATCCTGTGTTTGTCGCAGTAGATGATCCTTGAGTTACAGTGCTTCCTACGGTAGTCGATCCAGTGTTTGCAACTGTACTTACTTGAGTTACAGTGCTTCCTACGGTAGTCGATCCAGTGTTTGCAGGCGACGCAGATGAGCTTGGTAGTAATGTGGAACCAGTTGGTGTACTTCCGGCAGGAACTGTGCTAGAAGAAGCTGATGTTTGTGTTGTGGTTGATCCAGTGTTTGCTGCTGCGCTTGAACTGCTTGGAGTAGCCACTGTAGAGCTAATTGTAGTTGAACCGAAAGTTACTGTTGATCCCATAGTTGTAGAGCCAGTGTTCGCTGCAGTTGACGATGGAACAGTCTGCGATGAAGTCAATGCTCCAGAAATGGTTGAACCCTGAGTGCTGGTGCTCCCGATAGCCATAGTTGTTGTTGATTCTGTATTAATTGATGTGCTCGAAGATCCGGATGATGTAGAGCCTTGTGACGTAAGAATATTGACAGTAGACTGCGTGGTAACTATGGTTGAGGTTCCTGGTGATGCTGTTGAACCAACTGAACTAGAACTAGCAACCGATGCGGATGACGTAGGTGTTCCAGTGACACTTGGCTGCGTTGTTCCTTGAGTTCCAGGACATCTAGTGATTGGAGATGGCGTGCTTGATCCATTATCAAAGCAAACAAAACTGAGGTCAAGAAGAAGGTTTGCAATTTGTGTTGCAATATCATTATCATTTCCATCTCCAATGTGCAGAGCATATTGATTTCCGGAAGCCAATGGTTTGAATACATCAGCTGAAACTGTTTGGGCAACAGTTATCACCGTGTATCCTCCATTCTTCAATGTATTGGCAGAATCTGCCGCTAAGCCAACATCACTTCCATCAGAACCAACTAGAAGAACAACTTTTGTAGATGCGTCTGCAGTCAGGTTAGAATTGATATAATCAAAAGCTGATGAAATAGAAGGGTCCTTATTGTCTGTCTGAATTTCTGAATAAGCATCAATAAATGATCCAATATCCTTCGGATAACTGAAAACGTAATACTATGTGAAATAAAATATGTATTCATACTGGATAGATCCGTATGGAAACATTTGATAATTGTCAGGATCTGGATATGGAACGATAGTTAACTTGGAAGCTTGATTTCCATTAACATCTGTGCTGAGTCCATAAGAATCTGGATTGCTCAAAAGAGTATTTCTGATGAAGTCAGTGACTTTCTGAAAATAAAGAGTTAAAGTATATCGTTCTGGTAATTGAAACCTGGGATCCATTGGAATTCTTTACATATTCAAATGCAATGGCCAAGTCTCCATTGTAAACCCATCTTCCGGTACATTGACATGGTCCGACTGTGGGTCGAGCAGTTGACATACGAGTCGTTGGAAGAACCGTAGTTGTTACGGGGATTGTTGGCGAGAAGGTTACTGTAGAAGTAATTGGTGCCGCAGTGGAAGGTGTTGGAGGTGGGCAGTAAATAGCTGGATTAGATGTTGCCATCTTCAATCCAATTTGGTCAGCAACTTGTTGACTGTTCCCGGTAAAACTAAATCCAGAACCTGAAAACTCAATAATCCGCAAATCGATTAGTAAAAAAATAACTAACCTGAGGACAGTGCTGATAAATCGACTGCATCATTTCCAACAGAAACTGTATAGATATCAAAGGTTTTTTGGAGTTCATTAGTTAGGATAGGTGCAGTGGCATCTATCATTTTAGCACTATTTCCAACAATAACTAAAGTCGATTTTACACCATTTGCAGGCAAGTTAGTTGTTATATATAGAAGAGCACTGAAATGAACAAATTCTTATCTACTTTAAAAAACTAATCTCACTCAGAAATGTCACTTGTAGCAGTTACAGGTTGAATAACTCCATTAAAGGCAATCACTTGATTCTTGAAATCAGATTGACTTCTGGCACTTCCATATCCTTGAACATTATATTTTGATGTTGATGGATAAGGAATTGCAGTAACAAGTGTTCGGTTTTGTAGTGATAGATTATCAACAGCCAACCCATAATAATTGGAATTCAATAGAATGTTCTCAACAAAATCGTTAATTGTATTCTGTTGATTTGAGTTTGGTAGCATTTCATAGACAATTCCAACTTGTCCATTAAACACTGTCTGTTGATTGGGGCAGATTTGTGAAGTAGTTGGTCCAGGAGTTCCACTTGAAGTAGGCATGGTAGATGGAATGGTCACTGTGGAAGAGAATGACGGAGTATTCGTTTGTTGTGATGATGATCCTCCTGGAGTAGTAGCCGTGGTACTTACTGGTGAAGAGGAGGCAATACTTGCAGTACTAATACTTTGTGTTGAACTCTGTTGGGATGGAGAAGAAGATCCTCCTGGAGTAGTGGCAGTGTTAGTACTTCCCGAAGCAGTGGAATAACTCGAAGTGCTGATACCTTGAGTAGTACTTTGTGAGGGAAGAGAAGTAACAGTACTACCAGTCGGAGTACTTGGTTGGGTAGGAGATGGGGTACTGCTTCCCATCGAAGTACTTTGTTGTGTTGCTGAAGAAGTATTCGGTTGTGTCGGTCCTGTTGTGCCTCCTGAAGTGGTTGCTGTACTATACTGACTGGTTCCCATCGTGGTTGCATATGCAGAAGTACTGTACCCTGGAGTTGTAGTTCCAGCTTCAACTGTTGTGCAGACACATGTTGTTGGTGTTGGACCAGATGTTGTTGTATAGCTAACAGTTGAACTAGATTGGAACATTGAAGTTGAACCTGTCATCGTTGAGGTTTGTACTGGCACAGTGGAAGTTGGGACAGGGGAAGAGCTTGGTCTTTGTGGAACAGTTAATGTGGAAGTTGGCACTCCAGGAGATGCAGTAGATCCAACAGAAGGACATCCCATAGTGCACCAAGTTGTGTCTGGAAATTGAGTTTGAAAAAATGTTCAATGGTAATGAAAGCCTTACTCAAAATGTTTCCAATTGCCATCGCAACAGAAGCTTGGTCTACATCTTGATGAATTTGGAAATTATAAGATGGTTGAGATGCCAAAGCATTAAAAGATCCTGCTGACTTGAACGCTACTGTTATAATTTGGAAACCAAGTGACTTCAAATGAGTTGCCGAATTTACCGCATTTTGTACAGATACATCCCTGAAGTACAAGATAATGAATCTGCTTTTAAAATGAAAATCTTACGAATTTGCAACGAGAATTACAAAGCCAGGACATCCAATTCTTGTGTTATTTGGAATAATATTGAAAGCATCCGAAATTTGAGAAGGTTCTTTAGCCATTAATTGGAATACATCCATTGCTTCTTGAATGGCCGATTGTGTGCTTGCTGTACCATAAGCCATCAACGGAGCAAGTGTGTCATCATTCGGATATGGTACGAGAGAAAGCTTCAAAAAGGCATTTGTTTAAGACATATGAAAGATCAGACAAACCTCTGTTTTTCCGTCTGTTGGTGCTCCTAGCTCATACGGAGCTCCTCCATAGAAGAACAAGTTATTCGTAATGAAACTTTGAATTTGAAGATCCATATCAGAAGTTGAACTGGTGAGCTCGAATGCAACTGCAACATTTGTTTGATAGTAACATTGACCAGGAGCAATTGTTGGTCTGATTGTAGTGGATGCAGCTGAAGGAGCACTTGACGAGGATGTCAATTGGATAGGAGACGTTGATTGAACTGGAACTTTAGTTGAGGAAGTTGCAGATGTTGATGGATTTGAGGGAACAGTTGATGTCACTTGAACGGAAGAACTAGACTGTGGAATGGTTGAACTAATCTTCAGTGATGTGGCAGTTGATGCGGTCTGTACACCAGCAGTAGTTGATGTTAAAACTCTGGGAGCAGTGGATGATGATTGAGGAGCAACAGGTGTTGACGTGCAGAAGGTGTTATCTGAAATGTTTTTGAAACATTAACGTCTATGTGTTTTTTCACTAACTGAGAATGTTCCCTATCTTTTGAGCAATATCTAACTCATCAGATGCCTGATTAATCTGGAATGCGTAATCTGATCTTGAAGCTAATGGACTGAAATTAGCAGTTGAGTTGTAAGCAATGGTCATCACTCCATATCCAAGATCCTGCAGTTTTTTAGAAGACGCTATTGAGGTGGTAATAGATGTTCCACTATAAAATTGAACTTTTATTTTGTTCTTTAACGTTATGACTCACTTGTTTCCAATGATGATAACGAATTTTGTTGGTCTAGCATTCGTTAAGTTGGCAATAACATCAAGAGATCTTGAAAATGATAAAAGATCCTTTGAATTAAAATAATTGTGACAAAGAACAACTTACTGATTAATTTCGGCATCAGGGCCTGCAAATATACCGAAGGTAGATAAAAGACCTCTGATTCTGTTCTGATCTCTGTAAACCCAAAAATTCAGAAATGAGCAATTAGCCATTTGAACTTACACTGCCTCTCCGTATATCATCAATTCTTTTGAATCTGCGAAGACCGGGTATGGGGCGATTGCTAATCTGGTCACGGTGCTATTTTGGTCTCCTAGTATATATGGATTTCCAGGATAGAACATCAAAGTATTAATTATGAAATCTTGCATCTGAATGTCGACTTGAGCTGTTGGATCGGTGAGCTCCAATGCCAAAGCAATATCAGATTGATAATAGCATTGATTTGGACCAATAGTTGGCGGTGCAGTCGATGAAGCTGGAGTTGTTGGTGATGTCACTGGGATTGTAGAAGTTGATTGAAGTGGTTGAATAGATGTTGATGGACTAGGGGACTGTGTTGGTGTAGTGTATGTGAGAGACGGGCTGGGAGATCCGGAAGAAGATGCGACTGATTGAGTGGTTGATGGATATGAAGAGGGACTAGGCGTACTAGATGAAACCCTTTGTGTGCTGGTAGTCAAAATAGTTGAAGTACCTGAAGGTGTTGATGATGTCAGGGGAGTAGTGGATGTTGGGAGATTAGAAGATTGACTTTGAGTCGTAACTACGGGTGGGGAACTTGAAGTTCTTGAAGATGTGGGGGTTATCGTAGATGTTGGGGGATTGGATGGGGCAGTTCGGGTACTGGTAACTGAATTAGTTGAGGAAGGTGGAACGGTTCGGGTGGAGGATGAGGAAAGTGGTGGGGTTTGGGAGTTTGTTGTTGGATTCAAGGTTGAGGTGACAACTATTTGAGTTGTGGGAGTTGTTGGAGAAGTACTAGGAGCTACAGATGTCATTGTGGAGGTAATTGGGACTGTCTTCGTTGTACCTGGACTAGGGGATCCTTGTGTTGTTCGTGTAGTGATTGGGAGTGCAGAACTTGTGGATGGTACAAATTGTGTACTTGTTATTGGAATACCTTTTGTACTGGTTGAAGGTCCCATGGTTGAAGAGACTAGAGTGGTAGTGCTTTGAACTCCTTTCGTCGTGATCGTAGATGGATAAGATTGAGCGACGGAAGATGATTGAGATTTAGTTGTTGTTTCAGGGACGACTGGTTTAGTTGTTGTTTCAGGAACGACTGGTTTAGTTGTTGTTTGAGGAATAGTTCCAGTAGCACTTGTTGCTTTTTGTGTAGTAGTTGTTGTTATAACAGGGATAGTTGTTGTAACAACTTGTGCAGCTGAAGATGTTGCTGGGTTGGTTGGAATTGGAGTTGTTGTTTGAATCGAGGCTGTTGAACATTCCACTGGTGCAACAGTTGTCGGACAATCCTGTGGGACAATTATAGGGTTGCATACTTGTTGTGAAGCTGAAAATTCTCACAAATATTTCATATGTCTTTGGTAAACTTTAATACTTTGTGCATCGGAATAAGTAGCATTGTCTCCATTAATCACGTTTTGTACATTGACGGAATTTGGCATATTTTTGAGATCAGCAGCTGCCGAAATAGCTCCATTACCAATTGCTACAACTTTACCATCAGTGCCTTTACTGAAATTTGTTTAACTGCGTTTCAAAGTTCATTTTGTGTTGAAAAAAACTTACACCAGTTGCGTAATTACCACTTTAGCATTGTTCGAAGTTGGTCCAGTTGCAGCAAGGATTCTGAGAAATGACGATGACGTGGGACTATTTAATCCTGTGTTCAGGGAATCAGTCAGTGTCGTTGTTATATTTGCAACAGTGCTATTGTATAATTGAGAAGTTGGATCTGAATATGCATTATCCCATGGAATGTTGTTCACTGTTGTTTTTATAGAAAATAGATTAGTGTTGCATGGCAATGAAGTAACTTGAGGAGGACATGTGGGAGTAGCTGGAGTTGTACATGTAGCTTGAGCTGAAAGCTTACGTTGGTCATAAGTTGATCACAAGGAAATAATAATTATTTTTATCCATTATTTTTGCTGTCAGTTGAAAGTTATTAAAAATCTTACAAGTTCCAAAAACAATAGCCAAGACAATTCCAATAATTCCAATAACTAATCCAACAATTCCAACGGCAAATGAAACGATGTGGACCCTGCCAAGGTCTCGAAACATCGTCTTCAGCTGCTAGAGCCTGAAAGTTAAAACAAGTAATGAATGCCAATGAAAGTAATGAATCATGTGAAGTTTGAGGCTATTCTATATTTTACGGAATGAAAGGTGTGGTTTTCTTCTGGAGAGCCCTTATCAGTATACAAATACCAACGGGCAAATGTCATTTTTCTGTGTCATTGTATTCTTTTTTAACTTTTAATCGCAAGAAGAGGTGCAAATAATCTTCGGATTACTTTTTTTCAGAATAAAAACTTAAGGTTGCCACGTCACTGTATAATAAAATGTTATGAAAGGTCGGGAGACATTTCAGAATGGAACACTCTCAATTATGAAACTGTTTTGGATGACGTAATGACATGTGGAAATTTCTGCAGAGAAAAAAAATAGTGGGGAAAAGCAATCTGTGGCAGGAAAAGAGTAATATACTATCAGTGCCAACGGCCATTTTCTGTTCAAAATCACTTATCAGTTTTACAATCATTTTAAATGTTTGAAGAGTCGGTGGGCACTTTCCCGAGAAGAACAAAAGGGAAAATTGAATGAAAGAAAGTGTACTTCTTTCAAGCATAAAGTTAACAAAGTAGTGATAATAATGATTTTTATTTGAATCGTTATTTTTGATTTAAACCATTTTACTTTAGGGTTTCAATCTCAAATCATATTGTGTCACTGTACTCCGTGATCTATGAAAAAGAAAAGAACATAAATGTTTTCTCCGGACTGTAATAATGGAAATCAGGCATCCTTATTCTATAGATGAATGTCCCTGGAGCAATAATACAACACAGGTGTTCTAGAGAAGATAGAATATTATCAACTGTTGATGACAGCGTCTTAAAACCACATGAACTTTTAAACCGATTCAATTGTGTGTGCTGATGTCTTTGCAGAAACTATGTGGAAAAACTGAAATAAAATGAAAACCTCTATCACAAATGCATATCCAAATTTTGTTCACAGACATATTAAGTTCTCAACTACCACAAGTTTTGTATTCACCGAATCCAGTTATTCAAAAAAGCTATTCTCCCAGGTCATTTCAAATATTTTTCTGATGACTCTTAACTGAGCTGCTCAATGATTCGATTGCATTCTTACGCTGTCTATTTTTGTCCTTTCCTGCTTCTTCAGCTTCCAAAAGTCTGGAATTCGACCTCGCTATCTGAATTCTTACTCCTCTTCACCACATTTTATTACACATTTCCGCCGAGCAAACCACACAGCTCCACCCAAAAAAGGAAAGACCAAAAATGGTTTTGATCTGAATTTTACCGAATCACTTGGAATTATCAACAACGATGACGTCACAATGAAGTGATCAAAAATCAAAAAGTTTCCATTTTAGAAAATGGAGAGAAGTTTGTTTCTTATTTTAGGAGATGAATATTCTGTGGTGTTACTCTTAAACTACTTTCTCATTTGACATTTAGTACAAAAAATGTTGAAATTCGACTCAATACTTTCAGAATGACACATGCAAAATTGTGTAACATCAATCATGAAAACAGGCTAACACCCAAATTTCCTTTTTGTTGTATTTTTGTTTGTTTTATCAATTAATTTCAATCGTGGTTTTATCGGCACATTATCCAAACAGTAGAAACTACTGATACAAACACTGTATATGTATGAATTCGTTATCAGTTTTGGAAGCAATATTCAAGTTAAAATACCTTTGAAATGTCTTCGGAATGCTTGAATTCGATCCATTATCAAATCAAACAAAACTGATGTCAAGAAGGAAGTTTGCAATTTGTGTTGCAATATCATTGCGATCTCCAATGTGCAGAGCACATTGCGTTGTCCGCATCTGGATATGGAACAATAGTTAACTTCGAAGCTTGATTTCCATTAACATCCGTGCTGAGGCCATAAGAATCTGGATTGCTCAAAATAGTATTTCTGATGAAATCAGTCATTTTCTGAATGGAAAAAGTTCAAGTTTTTCGTTCTGGTAATTGAAACCTGGGATCCATAGGAACTCTTTACATATTCAAATGCAACGGCCAAGTCTGCATTGTAAACCCATCTTCCAGAACATGTGCATTTTCGGGGAGGACAGTGAGCAGCCATCTTCCATCCAATTTGATCAGAAATTTGTTGGATGTTTTTGGTGAAATTGAATCTAGATCCTGAAAAATCGCAATTTTCGAAACAGGGTTGGAAAAGTATAATCAACCTGACGATAGTAGTGTTTGGTTTTCAAGATATTCCTGATTCAAATAATTAGTATTCGGCAGTAATATGCTTTGTGAGGAGGATGTCGTATCTTCAAAGTTTATGCCTGTTTCACTTTAAATCCTAAATAACTATGCTAGACTTTAAACACATCCAAGAAGTGCTTACCCGTTCCAAAAATAATAGCTAAAATAATTCCGATCATATCTACGTTCAATCCAACGATTCCAACGACAAACGAAACCAAATGAACCTGATCAAGATATTTGAACATGACTTACGAATTCTACTCAAATGAAAACGAATTTCTTTCAGGTATCTCTTATCAGTTCAAAACTGGAAGAAGAGTCATTTTATGTGAAATTGCATCCTCTCTTAAATTTTGATCGCAGGCAAATTTGTTTGGAAATCACATTCATTTTTTCACACTTTCTTAACAGTCTTTAGAAGGAATAATCTAAATTTTTGTTCATAAACACATTTTTAAATTTTGAATTCAACGAGGAATAGGTAGACAGTATAATCCCAGAATTATTATTTGAAATATCGCCTTAATTTCCAGTTCGATTATCATTTTACTGAGAAATGAACTTTCTGGATTTGTAAAAATGAACTCAAGTTCGTTAAAGTCCATGTTTGCGCCAATGTTCAAATGAATAAGTGAGACCACAATGAAGTGTAACGACGTCAAACACTGTCGACAACTACAGATTATGTAAATGAGTGTCAAAGAGTCAAAAGATCTCGAAAAATTGGGAATTCGATTCAGTTTTCCTCTTCTTGTTTTTTTTTCTGAAATTCGAACATGGAGAAATCTGAAGACAGTCGGAGAACGTTTGCCAATAAGACTCGATTTGTCGTTCTGTTTCTAGGGTAATTTTTATTTTTATTTTTATGATTTCTAAAGCATATCCTAATTGTTTCAGAATATGCTCCATAATTTGTAATCAGGGGGCCTATACAACTATCAGTTTCACAGTAATCTGTATGCAAGATGTAGTTGAAGAGCATATTGCTATGAATCAGACTCGTGAGTCCCTTCTAAACTGACCGTAAAAACTGTATTAGAGAAGCATGCTCTTACATTGTTCCAAACTGATGATTTTCATATTAAATGGGCTATTCTTTGAATAAATACAATTTTGCGGAAGTTACTTTCTTTATTAAAAAACCCAAACAGTGCTCTTCTATTGAAGGGTCTTCTTATAGAGGGACTGTTCTCATAGAATTCTCTCGGTATTCGGAAAACATCCATATTTTCAGATTGGCTCCAAAACACGGCTGATGTCTCTTTCGTTTTCTCAGCAGGAGCAATTGGAGCAATTATTGGCCTTGTCCCATCCGTTCCTCTTACAACAAGATTTGGAATACGGTACAGCCTCCTCTAAGTTTCGAAGTTGTTATCATTATTTTTACAGAAACGTTTTGGCATTCTATAGTTTCTCATCTTCGATTGCGACGTTATTGGTCCCTCTTGCCGTTTCTATAGGATACTATCCAGTTGTAGCTGCTAGATTGGTTCAGGTATTGAACTTTCAATGTGTATTTTATTATATATTTTTCAAACTGAAGGGATTTGGAGCATCAATTCTGTTTTCATCAATCGGAAGCATTTCAGAGGGATGGTCTCCCATATCAGAAATCAGTACTTACATTGCATTTTTATCAGCTGGCTTTCAGGTTTATCAAAAACTTTAACTATAATATTTTCTATTTTTAAGTTGAGTAACATTATCACAATGCCCGTATCTGGAATTCTTTGCGATTCTTCATTGGGATGGAGATCAATTTATTACATTTTTGGAGGTGTTGCCTGCCTTGTGACTGCCGTCTTTTATTGGTTCTTCCGAGACACTGCTGAGGCACATAGGTATGTTTTTAATATGATGAACATTGTCTGAAAACGTTTATTTCAGAAATGTAAGTGCAGTTGAAATTCAGAAAATTAATGCTGGAAAGTCGGAAACTTCTGGAAGAAAGTCAGTTCCTTACGTGGCAGTGTGCAAAAATAAAGTGGTTCTGGCTATTTGGGCTTCGGTAAGAGAAATTTTGATACATAAAAACTTTCAATTTATGATTTCAGGCATTGGGTGGTAACATGTCATTGATGACATTGATGATCTACGGACCCACTTATCTAAATAAAGTATTGGGACTTGATGTCAAGGATACTGGATTTGCCAATGCCATTCCATACATTCTTGCAACTGCTGTCAAATTTACAGCAGGACCATTGTCTGATAAACTGACAAGTGTACCTGACACGTGGAAAATGATATTCTTTGCTGCAGTTGCTCAAGGTGGAATGGCTTGTGGATTTTTTGTGATGGCATGGGTAAGTCTTGGTTAATATGATGATAAAAGTAACAATAGTATTTGCAGACTCGTGTAAAATTAATTGCACAAATTGCCTACACTGCAGCAATTGTTCTTGCTGGAGTCAATATGATTGGAGTTGTAAAATGTGCTCAAATGGTAAGTACAGTAAGCACTTTCAATATCAGATTCATTTCCTAATTATTTCAGGTATCTCGTCAATATATTCATTTCGTGATGGCTGTGAATTCTCTTATTTCCTGGGTTGCCATTTTCATTCTTCCTATTATCATTGGATATTTATGCCCGAATCATACACCGGAAGAATGGGCCGTTTTCTATATTGCTGGTGGAATATGGGTCATTATAATGAACATTCCATTCCCTTTCCTTGCTACAACAGAAGCTGCAGATTTCACAAAACCAGGATTTGGAGAGAAGAAAGTTGGAGATGTGGAGAAGAATTGAATGTTTTGAGAATAACAAATAAAGAAAGTATATTGTGCCATATTTTATAAAACAAAAATGAATAAAGTTGATTTTCAAGAACCATTTTGCTGTTTTTTTGCAGTTTATTTTTGCTAAAATTTTGACAGGAAATAATCAAAAAAAGGATTTCAGTTTCAACTTGATTCTGATAAAAACAACAGAACTTTTTCCTCGATTCTAAACCAGTACCAAACGATCAAAAACACATGAAAAACATAAGCCTAAGCACTGTTATTGGCTGAAAAGGCAGAACTGGAAGAGTTCAATATTTTTCGATATTTTCCAAATCCAAGACTAGTTTTTGTTTTCTATCATAGTATCTGATCAGAAGAGCACTCCAGATGGAAGCTTTTAAAATGTATTGCCTCGGAAATTAGTATCCTTCTCCCCACCATTTAAAGGTCAATGTTTAAATTGTTGATTTTGAAAATCTAAGACCTGAGATTACATTCATTCCCCTAGCTCATTGCTTTTCACCAATATCAAAAAAAACTTCAAAAAAAAAACTTCATGACTTTACCTACAATCATTATTCAGACCACCTCCAAATAGAATGCAATCATAGTTCACGTGCGTTCAAAAAAGGCAGAGAAAACCAACGTTTTACTCAACATTTCAACGAAATGCCCGTCTAAAAGTTTATGCAAATCCTCTTCTCCAATCATCGTGATGTCAGGTATCATCAAAAACTATAGAAAAGAGAAGGGCGGAGTGCATTTTTAGGTCTCGAAAGTCATTGGGTTTTATACTCGATGTGAATATGTCGATGGAGAAAATTGAGGAGCAGCTGGAACAGAAAAATATCACATTCGGAAACAAGACACGGTATATTGTTTTGGTTATTGGGTAAGTAAGAAAGATAAATTTTCTCCATTGTTAAGAATTATATTATTTTCATTCAATGTCGAATTGCCGACGTTTTTTTCCAGGTTATGCTGCATATGCTTCACAAATGGCAACTACAACGTCATTAACTTCTCAGTCATTTGTATGCAAGATGTGATAGAAGAGCAATCAATTGCCAATCAAACACGTATGTTTTGAAGCAGTTTGTATCAGAAAATCAACGCTGCAAAGATTTTCAGATTGGTTAGAAAGCTCAGCAGATGTCTCATTTATCTTTTCGGCTGGTGCTGTTGGTGCCATTATTGGACTATTCCCATCTGTTCCTCTTACTACAAAATACGGTGTCAGGTATCTAAATACCAAAAAGCCTTCTATTTGAATCTATTAAATTTTAGAAATATTCTATCATTTTACGGATTATTAACAGCCGTTTCTACATTATTATTTCCTATTGCAGTCTCCATCGGGTATTATCCAGTTATATTTGTACGAATGACTCAGGTAACTTCGAAATGAATCGTTGCATTTATTTTAGAAATAACTTTTCAGGGGTTCGGAGCATCTATTTTGTTCTCAGCAATTGGTAGCATTTCGGAGGGATGGTCTCCAATTTCAGAAATCAGTACTTATATTGCATTCTTGTCAGCTGGATTCCAAGTGAATAATCTATTCTCATAGAGCAATGATACTCAGAATTTTAATATTTTAGATCAGTAATATCATTTTGATGCCAGTTTCCGGAGTTCTCTGTGAATCTCAATGGGGTTGGAGAGCCATTTTCTATTTATTTGGTGGTGTTTCCGTCGTATTCCATCTTATTTTCTTCAGTTTCTTCCGTGATTCTGCAAAAGTTCACAGGTACAATCAGCTCATTTTCCAATTTCTTAAACTAAAAACTTTAGAAATGTGAGCCACAAAGAGCTTCGGAAAATTTCAACAGGACGTCTTCCAACTTCCTCTGGAAGACAACCAGTTCCATATTTGGCTATTTGCAAAGATAAGGTTGTACTTTCAATATGGGCAGCTGCGATAGGAGGAAATATGTCTTTGATGGCTTTGATGACTTATGGACCAACATATTTGAACAAAGTTTTGGGCCTTGATGTTCGTGAGACTGGATTCTCGAATGCAATTCCTTATATTCTTGCAACAGCAGTCAAATTTGTGGCTGGACCTCTTTCTGATAATTTAACATTTATTTCCGAAGTTTCGAGAATGATATTCTTTGCAGCCATTTCTCAGTTGGGATTGGCTATCGGATTTTTTGTAATGGCGCTTGTAAGGACACACAGTTTCAGAAAAAAACTGTAAAATAGTTTTGATTTTCAGACAAGTTCAAGAATAATTGCACAAATCGCCTACACAACAGCAATTGTCCTCGCAGGGATCAATATAGTAGGAGTAGTTAAATGTGCTCAAATGGTATGAAATCTTTTTTTATTTATTTTCAGAATAAACAAAAGTCTTTCAGGTGGCACGACAACATGTTCATTTTGTGATGGCAGTAATCTCATTGAGTGCATGGGGAGCCATTTTCATTCTTCCCATTATAATCGGAATTGTTTGTCCAAATCACACAGCTTCTGAATGGGCAGTATTCTATATCGTTGTTGGAATATTCGTGATTGCAATGAATGTTCCATTCCCATTCTTTGCAACGATGGAACCAGCAGAATATACGAAACCAGAATGGGAACAGAAGAAAAATACAGTGGCTCCAGAACAACGACTTTAGTATTATTTGAATTTTCTATTCAAATTCTTTGTACCTCGATTACAAAGATAACGACGGGACTTGCCTTTTTTTGAATAAGGTTGAATAAAGTGAAAATATGAATAAATGAAGTGATTGATGAATCTATTAAGTGTATTATTTTAAGGGGTTTTCATTATTTAGCTGCACATCGCTGTATTTTGTTTTGTGTTAAGCTACTGTGCATTATGATCTCATGATTTGGCGTTACCTTGATAAAAAATGTGAATGGGAAATTTGATAATTCAAATTTCCTTTGAAAATTTTTGGAACTTTGGTGACTTGATAAGTCAATGGACTCTTTTTGTACCTTTTTTTCCTGTCGTAATACACTCAATAAATTCCTTCGTTTTCATTTTTCCAATTCAAACCCAATGAATTCTTTATTCCTGCTCAAATGCACTTCTATATCTGATCCTTTGCTCCGAATAAAAATCCAATCTTCAGTACTCTTTTCTTCTTCTTTTTCAAATTTCTCCATTTTTTTTTCTCTTATTTCTCTGATCCAAGAAAATAACATAAAATTGGAGATTTTTAGAGAAAGTGAATAGAATTGAATACCTTTTGACTGGACGGATTACCCTCGCCATCTTTGTCGTCGGTTTCACTTTTCTTATCACTTTATATCTTTCTCATTCTCTTATATTGGACTCCGTTTGAATGTTATTTTGAATTTATAAGAAATTGGATATAAAACCAAAAGACCCATTTGCTTTCTGATTCTGAATTCTTGACTTTCTGGATTCCTCTGGATTGTATACTGACTGTTCACGCTCATAGACCTTCTTTTTGTTATAAAGATGATGTTCAACTCAAGCATTCTTGTGCATAAAATGTTTCAAAAGTAACTGTGTAACTGCTTCAAAACTTGAGAGAACTTTTAGAACTTTAGGATGTACTACTACTACTACTACTACTACTACTGATGTCGTGACTTGTTTCATTACCAATAAATCTATTGGTCCTCTCATTTCCAGAAGAGGTACTCCTTCGTTTCCATGTCCTCTTTCCTTTCATCTTATCCGGATTATGGCTCCTAATATCTACTCTTTCTTCTTCTTCTTCTTCTTCTTCCTCTCTTCTCTTATTTTTACCTTCTTCCACTTTCATAATATCCATCCAACGTCTTCTGTTCTGTGAGCTCTCTTAGTCATTCGCCATTCGTATTGTATTCTAACTCGAATTGTTTTTGATAAGCTCTTCTAATGTAGTGTAATAGAGAGTCTTCTACAAAAACAATCCCTCTGCTGTACTATTGCTCCGCCCATTATCCACGGAGCCATTTCTTCTTTCTCTACTTATTCATTCCTTCATAAGAATTCAGGTGAAACCATGGGTTTCCATCTTCTTCTTCTGGCCTTTGGATTAGTATCCCCAGCTATCGGAACTATTGTTCAGCCAGAGCAAATCGCCAAGACTGTCTTTCTGAATGATACAACTTTCCGTAAGTTATCAGAAGAATGTCGTGTGATCACTTTTGCTTCCAGTGGCCTACAACTCTTCTGCTGTGAAGTGCCGTATTGACTGTGCTGATGCAGAGACAATGCTTCAACAAGATTTCCGTACATTCCAAAAAGTTTGGATGTTCAATAACACTGAAATGTTCTCCGCCGATGATAAAACTTTTATTGACAGCAACCGCAGTCTTGAGTACTTATTTCATTTTTCATGAATTCATATTGCAATGCTCATTTTTAGATTTCAAGTGCTGACGACAGATGATACAGGAGCTTATCAATGCTGCATCCGTTCAACAGATCTTGCATATCAGTCATTCGTCTGTTACAGTACTCAATTGATTGTGGTTGAAGAGTTGCCAGATGAAGGAACCAATATGACAGAGGCAACAACTGGTATAGAAACCTGGATTTTCAGGTTACTGTGGTTAATTTCAGAAGCTCCACCATCTCCATCATGGAATGTAGTGATTGGAGAGGGAGACGTATTGAATGCTCAACCAGAGAACAACTATTTCTTGAAAATTTTCGAAGATAATGTCACATCGATTCACTGTTTGGTCAATGAGGTCGAGGTTAAAGTGAAAGCGGTGAGTGAGAAACTAAAGCTCTATTTGTAGGAAGTAACAAGACGTGCTTAGAATAGAACACTGAAATTGTTAGACAGAAAATTTGACATTTGTACACCGCCTACAATTTCCTTCATTGTGCCCGTCTAGAAAATTAATCTATCAATGATCCCTTGATTCGATTGCGAAATTTCTGACTCAACTTCAAATTTTAATTCAGAGCAACTCATTCCCATCTCCTCTTTACAACGATCTTTTAATCCAATCGTTCAATTTAACTGATCACAGTGGTCTTTATATTTGCAATGGAACTCTCAAAATTGGAAATGAAACCACAATTGAAACTGTCTCCTTCACTGTTTCTCAATCATGGAATGACAATAAAAACGCAGATTTGTTGGATGCAAAAGTTGTTGCAGAAGCTCTTAAATCCGCATTCACCTTCTTCTCTTTCTTCTTTATTTCTCTTGTCATTCTTCTTCCCGTTTTTGGATTTTGATGCACCTTTTCTATGCAAATCTCTATCTCCCTCTCTCTCTATCCTACATTTTTTCTTTTTTTGAATTCTTTTCTGAGCCAATATGTTCTTTTTCAAATGTGCATAAAACCAATACAATCTTTCAAATGTCTTTTCTCATTTCCAGAAAATTTTGTGATTGACTGAATGAATTTAAAGAATTTCCCTTTTCTCTTTTATCTTAAATGTTCCAACATCCGCTTCCTTTCTCTTTTTTTAAATCTTCTAATCCCAAACGCTTTGCTCTTCTCAAAACCAGTTTCGCTAATAAAAAATCTTTGGAACGACTTTCTGTCGTTTCGACTCGAAACGAAATGAAATGTGCAGTTCAATCCTCTCCCGTTTCCACACAAAAAAGTACACGGCGGAAAAAGTAAAATGAGAAATAGTATACAAAATGATAGAGACACAGATCCCGGGAACCCAACTGACATATGCTTCTCAGTTGAGATTCCCAAAAACCAAACTTTACTCGTTCTTTTTTTTAAATCGAAAGTGGCAGGCAGTTGGTATTTGAGGCAGATGTGGAAACTATAAACCGGTTGAGAATTCCATTCAATTTCTTTTTTTTTCGATCTTGAAAAACGAAATCGTTTTTGATTTAAATCGGTTGGAGGTCATTATGAATCTTTATGATTCTTAACCTGCCCAATTTCTTGAAACCATCAAAAGTTCGTGGAAGTTGATTGATGATCTTTAGATAAATATTAATTCTTATTTTATCCCAATCCATCGAAATGCAGCGTTATGATGATTTGTTTCAGTCATGTTCAACTTTAGGGATCTCAAAACTTGTGCAAATTCATTGATTCCAAGATTTACTTCAATGATCACAAAACTGTGGTTTGAAATGTCAACCTTCTTGTGCAAGCTAACAAAAAAAAAGCAAGTCCGAAGTGAACCTGACACCTGATCTTGAGAATACTGCAGAATGTTGCGAACGGATAGACAGAACTCACTTCACTTTTTCTTTTAGTTTTTTTCTCTTTTCGAAAGTTAAGTTTTCGTTAGAAATGAGCAACATTCAAACGTTTAGTTCTTAAAAGAATTTCTTGAAATTGAAATCTTTGAGCGTATGATTGTTTTAATGGAGAAGCTTTTGAATCATCATTAACAGCTAACAACTTGTTAGGAATATAGCTAGAGTACGTCCTAATAAAGGGAGAACAAACGAATTTTGCAAGTTTACACCAGAGAACAAGCTAAAAGATAATTCTATATTCTCTAGGTCTCTCCACATTCATCTGTGCCTTTTTATGAGAAATCTTATTTTGAAGAGCCAAAAGAGGTAGACTTCATAAACTTTAGCTATGACTTTTCAGTAACTGCCCACCTACAGTAACCTTCCCAGACTCTTCCTTTCTTTCAAATCGTACATTTCACCTAACATTTTGGACGGATCAAATCCAGTCAATAAGTCTCGGATCGGAGACCAAGACTAGCATTATATTTCATTCCAACTCTCTCCTCTTCCACCATCTTTTCCTCTTCATTCTTTCCCCTTTCTTTCCTCATCCCGCCCTTTTTCTTTCATTCTTCCCGTGGTCATGTTCACGCCATTGCACTCTCAACAACACAGAGCCTTCGACATCCGGAGCTTTTCCGTTTTCGTCCTATTCCTCCCCTTACTTTCCATCTGTCTAATAAACATGGATATGCATGTGAAACGAATATCCTTCTTCCATATTCACCATGGCGTCCGTTGCCACGCCTTCACCACTTTTCACCTCTCTCTCTCCCTCTTTCTATTTCTCTCTCTCTCTCTTTTTCACTTTTCCTTTTTTCACTTGGGCGGCACATCTGTCAGCTTCTGCTCTTTTTGTCTTCACCTGTTGCCATCTAATGACCCATTCGTTGTCATTAGTTACCAAAACTTGACATTTGGCTGTTCACTTTTTGAGTAAAATTCTTGCAAGTTGAACTTTGCAATTGCTTCAAATGTTCAGTTTGATTTGGTTTTCGTCATTCTGACACCTTGGTCAGCGACACATTTCATAAATTCTATAGTAGGTTCTCTTTGGGGAATCGTTACAAAACCTTAAGATGAATTGATATTGTTTGCATACGATTGGCAGCATTCTCGGCAGAATTTATGGTCACTTTTATTAGCTGCAATCGCAAAAATTACTTGATGCGTCACGGTTTAAAGAGAGAATATGTTAGATCTAGATGTACTCGGAGAAATATAATCTTGGTTTCGGTTTTTGGTTTGACTTCCTTAGATGTTTCAGTTTTAGGTCTTTTGATCACCCAGAATACCAATACTGATCTTCTCAAATACGTTAACTATTCTGTTTTTTTTTTAAACTTTTTCCCTCTCTTCTATCCATGAATCTCTCTGTTTCATTGAATGCAAATAATTTAATCCGCTTCAGTGATTCTGTTCATTCAACCTTCAAAACACATTGGCTCGTCTGTCCATTCGAATGCTCCATCATTTACCTCAGTCATTTGCCTCCCGAAATACTCTCCTCTTACATTTCTTTCCTTTCCACGCCTTCCTCTTCTCTTTTCTTCAACTTCATCAACACAAAAACGTTTAGTTAGTCGACGTCTCCATCCTTTTCTCCTTTTTTTTTCAACTTGTTGTTCTTCTCTCATCTGATTTCCCCTCTCCTTTTTTTCCCGTTTGTGTTTTAATTGCTTGGACCCTATCTACTTTGTCCCAGCCGTTTATGGAGTCTCGGTTCGATTGAAAAAAAAGAACAAATTCTATGTATTTTACCTCTTTCCCTACTTCTTCTTTTTCTATTTCTTCTTTCCCTCTAACCGATTTATTTCCACTTTTAACGGCCGGGCATCCAGAGGGCTTAGCGACCATTAAAAACGAGAGGCTTTTTTCAAAAGAACCTTTTCTTCCAACTTTTTCCCATTCCACAATTTTTTTTTCAATTTATCTCTCCCACTCTTTTTTTTTCTTTTCTTGCCACTTCAAACAAATAGAGCAAAGATGCATTATAGATGAGAGCATTCCATGCAGAAGAAAAAAAAACCGAAATGAATTTAAAAAGTTTGTCATTTTATTGCCCATTCTAACCAGCTGACTCAGTTTATCCTCGAACAAAGTTTCGAAATATGTCCTACTTTTATATTTGTCTTCTAAGATGTCTACTGTAAACATTGTAGACTTTGCTTAACTTTTTTTGGATGATGCTATCTAGAGCATACAATTCCACTATTTTGGGAACAACGCATTGAAACTTCTTCTGTGAGAATGAGCTAAAGTAAAACTACAACTTTTTATTTACCCCTTTGGCATTTCCTCTTTATCGGTTTTAGTTCAAATTCCGAAAGGCCCACCCATATTCTTTAAAGAATCTCAAATCTTCTCGTAAAGTCCTATAAATCTTTTCTCTCTCCCTCTTGTTCTTGCTCGTCCGCATCAATTTCCGGTGCAAAATACTATAATTATTGTCCGGAAGTGTCTCTTTGCCTTCTCCCACCAAATCCCTCTTTCCCTCTTTCTCTCTCTTTTTCTGATGATGATGATGTGTTCGTCTCTCAACCGTGTCACTTGAATCATCATCACGCTTCCATTCATTCTGCTATTTTCCAGGTGTACTTCATGACCTGAAATGCGGCCGTTACAAGCCGTTTTTTCATTATGTCTGCTGACTGTAGCAGAGAGCACACGCGTCTTTCAAGGTATGTTTTATCAAAAGTTATCCAATTATTTCCGAAATGCGTCTAATTCGGTTTGCATTCGATAAATTTGCCTCGTTATTCTTGTTCCCATGTTGTTCTCTTTCTCTTCCTCTTCAATTATCCATCATTCCAAACTTGTGATTCAATTAATTTGTTTATTTATTCCTCCTCAATCACTGTGCTATTTTGGTTGTCTCGTTGGATGATTGAGTACGGTAACGAAGCAGAACGAAGTATTTTCCATCACTTTTTCTCTTTTTCTTTCCCAAATTATAGTTGTGACATTTGGCGCCCGCACATAAAATTGATGAGTGTCAAGGGGTTTCCAGAAGATTTACTTTCTTCTTTACTCGCTACTTTTTGAATACTATTTACGCAACTCAAAAAGGGGATTATCGGAGAAACGGAATTGTTGCGAAGAGAAAGAAGAAAGCTACTTTTTCGTCCGAGGGGAGCAGTACAAAAGAAATTACTTTCAAAGGATAATTTTCGCCTTGTGTTGACAAGTGCAAAAAACGAAAAAACTGAGAAGAATGATCTCTTTTGTTGCAAAGAAAAGAGCACATTCTGCAGCGGGAGGTCTTCTTACTTCACAGTTGAAGAGAAAGGGAAAGGGTTGGTGTGGTCAACACTCGAATCTAATTAATTTCCGTAGTAAGGGGGGTTACACACCAAACAAATTATTGAGCATGTCATCTGGTGAGACAATGGAAACTCTCCCTAATTTATTTCTGACTGGGGAATTATTATGGTCAAGTGTAGAAGTCATTGAGTTTGTATAGTTCTAGGTAGAGTGAAAACTTCTTAGAAGTGCAAAGTTTGCGACTTTTTGTTCCAATTCAATTTCAAAAATTATAGTTTCTCGAATCAATCGAAAAAAAAACTAAAAAAAGAAAACAAGTTTCTCATCCGTGCAAATCTTTAATTCGTTTTTTAAAATGTAGTTGATGAGAGTTCAGAGAACTTTGCAAACACATAAAAGTAGAGAACCCATTCAATCTATCTAATGTATACTCAAAAGTTCACCACGATCTACACCAAAACATGTTTATGACGTGAAGCCTCCAGTAAAAAATCAGTGAATTTAACAGCATCTCATAAACTTTTTATTGTTTGACAGTGAACAACTGACACACAGCATTCCGTTAGTCATCAATCCCATTCTTTTTTTTTCAGGGTCATGCGCAGCGGAACATGTGCTCTGTGAGCAACTGTGTGAAACACTTTCACCAGTAACATATGAATGCTCTTGTTGGGAGGGACATGTGTTACAGGACGATGGATTATCTTGTAAATTGGATACAGATGTTCAATATTCAGAAGAAAAGAAGGAATATCCAAAAAAAAGAACACGAAAGTTAGAGACAAGCACGTATCCATACAGAAGAACGACAGAGAGAAGAATATCAGAAAAAAGAAGACTTTGGAATAGGCCATTGTCATTCAGAGGATCAAATTATGCAGAATTCCCTATTAAAGACGATACTTATTTGGAAACAAATATCACAATTCAGTTCAAGTAAAACTACCAGATAACAAAACAGAAATATATAAAGGGGATGATTTTAGACTTGATGAGCACAAAGATGGTATCATTTTCTTTGCTGGAGAACTGATGGGAGACGACTTCATTTCGATTACTCTTGATGGCCCAAATGTGATCATGAGGTAAGAATAAAAATAATTTTTCTATTTGGAACCATTCTAACTGTAAACTTTTAAGACATGACTGTGGAGAAGGTACCATTGAAGATATGTATCACGGAAAGTTTGGAATTGGAGAGTGGCACGAGATTAATGTTTGGAGAAAGAACTGTGATTTGACTGAAATGACTGTAGATGGTGGACACAAATTGGTTGATCATGCCGATGAATTCAAGGTTTACCTCAATCATTCCAGACTTTTCAAATCATATGAATTTTCAGAACTACAAAGGAATAACGATGGATGAAGGTGTATTCTTAGGAGCTGCACCCCATAACATTGAATTCCTTCAACAAAAAACAGGAGCATACGAAGGATTCAGAGGATGCGTTCGATTGGTGAGTAAAGATGAAAAACAAGTAAAACTCGTTTATCTAAACGGAATGTTTTCGCTTTGAACTGAGAAATCTAATAGAAATTCCCTTTTATTTATCCTATTTTATTTTCATTTTTAAAGCTTATTGTCAATGGAGAAGTACTTCTGAACACTAATGAAACCATCAATAAGGCGTATGATTCTACCACTAACTGTAAGAAAAGTTCAGTAATCTGAACTTGAATAAATAGTTGGTTTTCAGATTTCTGTGGAGATGAAGAATTGGAAACAACAAGAAAACCGAAAAAAATTGTTATTGTAAAAGATGGAATCGAGAAAGAGCACGATGATGACGTTATTCAAATTGAAATGTTTGATTTGACACAAAGAGGAATTCCGAAAATTATGGAGACTCCTGGACGTAAGTTTCAGTTTCAAATTGAACTTATTTTTAAACTAAAAAAACATTACTTTCCAAGAGAACTTTTTTCCAATAGACAAATGCTCTTTCCATCTAAATCGAGGCAATCAGAACTCTCTCTAATCTAATTTTTCGTTTCGATCACCCATGTTTTTTTGGAACGATGCCTCGCGCAGTAAATAGGCTGTTCATCCGTACGAAAATACTCGAAAGTGCATTTCTCTATTCCTTTTTTTTGCATTCTCCGTTGCTCAAATCCAAAGTGGGCGGCGCTGAGAAGACGTCGTCGTCATTTTGGTGAGAGCTGTGTGAGAGTCAACAGCGACAGAAGAAAGAAGAAGCACACTAAACTTGGCGCCGCTCGCGCATTTTTCATTTTGTTATGCTTCTTCTACCGTCTGTTCTCCTTCTATTTTACGGGGTAACCGTAGGCATGGCAATGCCATTCGACTACTATGGAATGTTTATTGAACAAATGTTGGCTGATCAGTTGTCTGAACTTGTGAAGAATAACACGTCAACTGTTACAGTACACCCATTGGCTTACAAACTAACAACGACGACAATGAGCCCACCATTGGGATATCCAGTGCTCAAAGAAATCAAAGCTCCAGGTCAGTTGACTTTTAGAATCGTCTGATGACGTTTACAATTATCTAAAACGTATAGTTTGAGGTTTTTTGGGGTATAGTTATGTGAATTTTTTTGAAACGAATAGTTCAAACTTACAAGAAATTTCCGAATTTTCTTTTCATTGTTTTCCTTTCTTGAAACTTACAATTATTTTGTCCCATTCCCATTCTATTTTCATAACTAATCACAGTAGAATATTCTATCATTTGGCTGAAAAACTCTTCACTTCTTCTGTTTTTTCTCTCATTTCCTTTAGACGTCGTTCATCATTATTAGCCCTAGTCATTCCGCTCACTTTTCAACGCCTCTGTAAATTGCCTTCTTCTTTTTTCTTCCGTTTATTGTTTTTTTCTTTTTCTCGAACGATCATTTTCTTTTTTGTTCTATTCGCTTTCAAACGACTACTTTGGAAATAGGGAAAAGAACACTGAAATGACTTTTTCTCTCCGAAACCGCCTAATCTTTTTTTCCATTTTTCTCTTTTGGTTGATAGAAAAAAGACCTTCTTGAAATATGCATAACAAATATGAAATGTCACGCATCACCGCAATATGAGTGACACATTTTCTAGAAAGAATAGAAAAAAATGAAGAAAAGAATGGAAGAAATTTGAGAGCATTGTTTTATGAATACTTCAATATGAGGATGTTAATTATAGGGACAGATTTAAGGAAACTTTAAAAAAAGAGGATTACCGAAACTCTCAAAAACTTGAGAAATATTCAGAATCAACAAAAACGATAACAACTACAGCACCAACTGTAGAAAAAACATCATGGAAAGTGGCTCATTTCAATGGAGATTCTCATATTGTTGTTTCTGCTCCAAACAGCATTTTGAGCTATTTGGAACTATCAATTCAATTCAAAACTGAGAAACAGAATGGAGTTTTATTCTTCTGGAAAGAAGATTCAAAATTCTTGATTGTCACAATTGAGAATTCGTTTGTGAAAGTCTATGCAAGTCTTGGAGTTGATGCCACCATTCTGAGGTTATTGGAGTAAATTCAGAGCAATTCATAAGATTATTCTCATTTTAGATCAGAGAATGCTGTCAGCATGTATCATTGGCACAAATTGGAAGTGTGGAGAAGTGGAAAAGGAGTGCTTCTAAAAGTCAATAAACAAGGATGGGTTGAATCTGAACTTCATTCCTCAAGATCAGAAATTTTCGAAGAAACTGGGCAAATCTACATAGGATCATTTGATATTTTGAATATTCCATCCGTTTTAAAAAATATGGAAGGTTTCTCAGGATGTATGAAGAGAGTACGTTTGAATAAAAAAGCAATCAAATATAAGAGATCTCATATTTCAGATTCGTCTTAATGGCAGAACAATTGCAATGCAGTCAATGTATGCAACAAATGTAACTGAATGCTTCACAGATCCATGTTCTTCATTCGGATGTCCAAATAAATGTCTTGCTCATAATTCAATGCCTATTTGCCAATGTGATTGGCCAACAAGCGGAAGAAAGTGCACAGTTGCGACAGAATCTGAAATCTCTGCAATGAAATTCACAGGATTCTCTTATATGGAAGTAGATAATGAATCTGTTATGAGCCAGTAAGTATTAAACTAACACTATCTTCAAAATTTCGTTTTTTAAGTATAACTGGAGACAGTTTGGATATGGCAGTGAACTTCAAGATTCATAACACAACTCAAAATGTTCGTCAAATCATTGTTTCTGCTGGAGACGTTACCCATGAAGATGATTTCTTTGAACTATCAATTGATACTAACCGATTTGTCAGATTTTCGTTGAATTTGGGATCAGGAACAGTTTTATTGACTCATCCAAAAAGAATAGAAGAAGAGAAATGGGTTACTGTAGAAGTTATTCGAAATAAGAACGTGGTTAAATTGTCAGTGAATGGGGAGGATCCAATTACAGGATTCGCTCCAGAAGGGGCTGAACAACTGAATGTGTACCGGAATGTTTTCATAGGTGAGTAACATGTTTAGTATTTTGAAATCTAAACAGAATAGATCTCCAATGACAGGGTTTTGAAAAAATCATTACTTTCAGGAAGTAATCACATTTCTGATGGAACACTAGACGGCAGGGATTATACGGGACTCGAAGGATGTATAATCTCGTTAAGATTCGACCAAACAATAATTTCACATCCTAAACAAGCAAGAACAGCTATCAATATTCAAGACTGTGCAATCTAATCAATCACCGGTCACTCTTTTTTATAAACCGTTTTCTCCTCTTTCTCTTCAAAACTTTAAAAGTGAAAATGATTATAACAGTGCTATCGCGTAAGCATCAACCGTGCTGACAAGTTAAAAAATTTATTTCCTGTACTCATGAAAACTTGCTTGTGTTTAAAAACAAAACTCGTGAAAACATATTTTTTCTAAATTTCATACATTGAAGTGTCTTTACCAATCTCATCATTCTTATACACGAGGAAATTAAAAAAAGGCTCTACACCACCAAAATTGCACCAAAATCGCACCAAAATTGCACTAAATTGCACCAAAATTGAAAAAAAAAAACCATTTTGGTTATGGTTATTGACTTTCGACTAGAGAATGTTGAGGGGAAAATTATAGTAGAGTGATGCATTTGCACCAAAATTGCACCAAAATTGCACCAAAATTGCACCTAAATTGCACCAAAATTGCACCTGAAATGCACTTAAATTGCACCTAAATTGCACCAAGCTTGTTATCAACAAGAAAGAAGAATTTCGGAATCGGAGGCGGAGCTTAATTACAACAATCAAAAGATAATTTAAAAAAACAGTCATCAAAGAAGAGAGAGGGGGGGGGGGGGGGGGGACAAGAAAAAACATGGGGGAAAAGTGGGCGGGGCTGAACGAAAATCTATTTAGAGAAGATAAAAAAGGGGCGAAACATATTTTAAAAAGGGGGCGGGCCCTATTAAGTAGGCGGAGCTAAACAGAAACAATATAGAAGAAGTTTAAGAAAAAGGGCGGAGTTTAACAGAAGCAATGAAGAGAAAAAGTAAAAAGGAGCGGAGCCTAGAAAAAGTGGGCGGAGCTCCATAAAAATTTGAATTTACCGCCACCCTAACACATATATATTCCCAACTGTACCAAGTCTTTCTTTCATGAACCGCTTGTTGCATGACAACGAGCGTCCGCACAGCCTCCTTTGTCGGTTTCTTTTTATATGGACTCATTTCAAATCTTCTTCTCATTCAGAATACACCAAATCTTTTATGGTACCCTTCCCGTGAGACGACGCTAACCTTCTAGCCCCGCCCACCAGAACGCCGCGTTTTTTCTCCAGGTTCATTCCAGTTGTATTCTGTTCATTATTCACTCATTGATTCGACCAGTGCGGTCGGTTCATTTCTCTCTCCTTCTTCTACAGTAATCCCTACAGTAGTCCCTAAAATATTCCCTACAGTATTCCCTACAGTATTCCCTACAGTATTCCCTACCAGTGATCGGAGACGGGGCAACAATGGATGATGAGAAACGAAAAATAATCAGGTATGTCATGTGGTGGGGACACTGTTAAAATTAGGGTCAGAAATAGGGGTTCCATATCAATTATCAAATAGATAGAAGGTATCAATCAATAGACAGTAATTCTTCGCGGGGGGGGGGGGGGGGGTGAGACTGAAAATAGAGGTGTTTTTAGAAAGGTCTTCTCGAGAATTGACTGAAAAATGGCAGAAATACTATTTCTGACACGGGGAATCCAAAAATCGAAACAAATTCTGCTGAAAACTTTCGGAAATTTTCTCGAGTTTTTGTTATTAGTTCTCAAATTGATTTGGAGAGATTCTTGACCACACAACCCGTGGTCCGGAGCCACTCCGTTTTGATATAGGTCCGGACCACACAACCCGTGGTCCGGACCACACAGCCTGTGGTCCGGACCACATAACCCGTGGTCCGGAACCTGTGGTCCGGACCACACAACCCGTGGTCCGGACCACAGGACCGGTGGTCCGGACCACACAACCGGTGGTCCGGACCACACAACCGGTGGTCCGGAACACAGGACCGGTGGTCCGGACCACACAACCGGTGGTCCGGACCACACAACCTGTGGTCCGGACCACACAACCCGTGGTCCGGACCACACAACCTGTGGTCCGGACCACACAACCCGTGGTCCGGACCACACAACCCGTGGTCCGGACCACACAGCCTGTGGTCCGGACCACATAACCCGTGGTCCGGAACCTGTGGTCCGGACCACACAACCCGTGGTCCGGACCACACAACACGTGGTCCGGACCACAGGACCGGTGGTCCGGACCACACAACCCGTGGTCCGGACCACACAACCTGTAGTCCGGACCACAGGACCGGTGGTCCGGACCACACAACCTGTGATCCGGACCACAGGACCGGTGGTCCGGACCACACAACCTGTGATCCGGACCACAGGACCGGTGGTCCGGAACACACAACCGGTGGTCCGGACCACAGGACCGGTGGTCCGGACCACAGGACCGGTGGTCCGGACCACACAACCGGTGGTCCGGACCACACAACCTGTGGTCCGGACCACACAACCCGTGGTCCGGACCACACAACCTGTGGTCCGGACCACACAACCTGTGGTCCGGACCACACAACCCGTGGTCCGGACCACACAATCTGTAGTCCGGACCACAGGACCGGTGGTCCGGACCACACAACCCGTGGTCCGGAACACACAATCGGTGGTCCGGACCACAGGTTGTGTGGTCCGGACCACGGGTTGTGTGGTCCGGACCACCGGTCCTGTGGTCCGGACCACCGGTTGTGTGGTCCGGACCACCGGTCCTGTGGTCCGGACCACAGGTTGTGTGGTCCGGACCACGGGTTGTGTGGTCCGGACCACCGGTCCTGTGGTCCGGACCACCGGTATTGCAAAACGGAGCGGCTCCGTTTCAAAATTTCAAAACGGAGCGGCTCCGTTTAGGTGTGTCAAAACGGAGCCGCTCCGTTTTGACATAAAATAACGGAGCCGCTCCGTTTTGACATAAAATAACGGAGCCGCTCCGTTTTGACATAAAATAACGGAGCCGCTCCGTTTTGACACACCTAAACGGAGCCGCTCCGTTTTGAAATGGAGCCGCTCCGTTTTGAAATGGAGCCGCTCCGTTTTGAAATGGAGCCGCTCCGTTTTGAAATGGAGCCGCTCCGTTTTGACATACCTAAACGGAGCCGCTCCGTTTTGAAATGGAGCCGCTCCGTTTTGAAATGGAGCCGCTCCGTTTTGAAATGGAGCCGCTCCGTTTTGAAATGGAGCCGCTCCGTTTTGACATACCTAAACGGAGCCGCTCCGTTTTGAAACGGAGCCGCTCCGTTTTGACATACCAAAACGGAGCCGCTCCGTTTTGACATACCAAAACGGAGCCGCTCCGTTTTGAAATGGAGTCGCTCCGTTTGAAATGGAGCCGCTCCGTTTTAAAACGGAGCCGCTCCGTTTTGACATTCCAAAACGGAGCCGCTCCGTTTTGAAATGGAGCCGCTCCGTTTTGAAATGGAGCCGCTCCGTTTTGAAATGGAGCCGCTCCGTTTTGACAGACCTAAACGAAGCCGCTCCGTTTTGAAATGGAGCCGCTCCGTTTTGAAATGGAGCCGCTCCGTTTTGAAATGGAGCCGCTCCGTTTTGACATACCAAAACGGAGCCGCTCCGTTTTGACATACCAAAACGGAGCCGCTCCGTTTTGAAATGGAGCCGCTCCGTTTGAAATGGAGCCGCTCCGTTTTAAAACGGAGCCGCTCCGTTTTGACATTCCAAAACGGAGCCGCTCCGTTTTGAAATGGAGCCGCTCCGTTTTGAAATGGAGCCGCTCCGTTTTAAAACGGAGCCGCTCCGTTTTGACATTCCAAAACGGAGCCGCTCCGTTTTGACATTCCAAAACGGAGCCGCTCCGTTTTGAAATGGAGCCGCTCCGTTTTGAAATGGAGCCGCTCCGTTTTGAAATGGAGCCGCTCCGTTTTGAAATGGAGCCGCTCCGTTTTGACAGACCTAAACGGAGCCGCTCCGTTTTGAAATGGAGCCGCTCCGTTTTGAAATGGAGCCGCTCCGTTTGAAATGGAGCCGCTCCGTTTTAAAACGGAGCCGCTCCGTTTTGAAATGGAGCCGCTCCGTTTTGACATACCAAAACGGAGCCGCTCCGTTTTGACATACCAAAACGGAGCCGCTCCGTTTTGAAATGGAGCCGCTCCGTTTTGACACACCTAAACGGAGCCGCTTTGTTTTGAAACGGAGCCGCTCCGTTTTGATATACCAAAACGGAGCCGCTCCGTTTTGAAATGGAGCCGCTCCGTTTGAAAAGGAGCCGCTCCGTTTTGAAACGGAGCCGCTCCGTTTTGACATACCAAAACGGAGCCGCTCCGTTTTGACATACCAAAACGGAGCCGCTCCGTTTTGAAATGGAGCCGCTCCGTTTGAAATGGAGCCGCTCCGTTTTAAAACGGAGCCGCTCCGTTTTGAAATGGAGCCGCTCCGTTTTGAAATGGAGCCGCTCCGTTTTGAAATGGAGCCGCTCCGTTTTGAAATGGAGCGAGCCGCTCCGTTTTGACATACCAAAACGGAGCCGCTCCGTTTTGAAATGGAGCCGCTTCGTTTTGAAATGGAGCCGCTCCGTTTGAAATGGAGCCGCTCCGTTTTAAAACGGAGCCGCTCCGTTTTGACATTCTAAAACGGAGCCGCTCCGTTTTGAAATGGAGCCGCTCCGTTTTGAAATGGAGCCGCTCCGTTTTGAAATGGAGCCGCTCCGTTTGAAAAGGAGCCGCTCCGTTTTGAAACGGAGCCGCTCCGTTTTGACATACCAAAACGGAGCCGCTCCGTTTTGACATACCAAAACGGAGCCGCTCCGTTTTGAAATGGAGCCGCTCCGTTTGAAATGAAGCCGCTCCGTTTTAAAACGGAGCGGCTCCATTTCAAAACGGAGCGGCTCCATTTCAAAACGGAGCGGCTCCGTTTTAAAACGGAGCGGCTCCATTTCAAACGGAGCGGCTCCATTTCAAAACGGAGCGGCTCCGTTTTGGTATGTCAAAACGGAGCGGCTCCGTTTTGGTATGTCAAAACGGAGCGGCTCCGTTTCAAAACGGAGCGGCTCCTTTTCAAACGGAGCGGCTCCATTTCAAAACGGAGCGGCTCCATTTCAAAACGGAGCGGCTCCATTTCAAAACGGAGCGGCTCCATTTCAAAACGGAGCGGCTCCGTTTTGGAATGTCAAAACGGAGCGGCTCCGTTTCAAAACGGAGCGGCTCCATTTCAAACGGTGCGGCTCCGTTTTGGTATATCAAAACGGAGCGGCTCCGTTTTGGAATGTCAAAACGGAGCGGCTCCGTTTAGGTGTGTCAAAACGGAGCGGCTCCGTTTAGGTGTGTCAAAACGGAGCGGCTCCATTTCAAAACGGAGCGGCTCCATTTCAAAACGGAGCGGCTCCGTTTTGGTATGTCAAAACGGAGCGGCTCCATTGCAAAACGGAGCCGCTCCGTTTTGAAATGGAGCCGCTCCGTTTTGACATACCAAAACGGAGCCGCTCCGTTTTGAAATGGAGCCGCTCCGTTTGAAATGGAGCCGCTCCGTTTTGAAACGGAGCCGCTCCGTTTTGATATACCAAAACGGAGCCGCTCCGTTTTGAAATGGAGCCGCTCCGTTTGAAATGGAGCCGCTCCGTTTTGAAACGGAGCCGCTCCGTTTTGACATACCAAAACGGAGCCGCTTCGTTTTGAAATGGAGCCGCTCCGTTTTGAAATGGAGCCGCTCCGTTTTGACATACCAAAACGGAGCCGCTCCGTTTTGAAATGGAGCCGCTCCGTTTGAAATGGAGCCGCTCCGTTTTGAAACGGAGCCGCTCCGTTTTGATATACCAAAACGGAGCCGCTCCGTTTGAAACGGAGCCGCTCCGTTTTGAAATGGAGCCGCTCCGTTTTGATATACCAAAACGGAGCCGCTCCGTTTTGAAATGGAGCCGCTCCGTTTTGATATACCAAAACGGAGCCGCTCCGTTTTGAAATGGAGCCGCTCCGTTTTGACATACCAAAACGGAGCCGCTCCGTTTTGAAATGGAGCCGCTCCGTTTGAAATGGAGCCGCTCCGTTTTGAAACGGAGCCGCTCCGTTTTGACATACCAAAACGGAGCCGCTCCGTTTTGACATAAAAAAACGGAGCCGCTCCGTTTTGACATAAAAAAACGGAGCGGCTCCGTTTCAAAACGGAGCGGCTCCGTTTTGGTATGTCAAAACGGAGCGGCTCCATTTCAAAACGGAGCGGCTCCGTTTTGGTATGTCAAAACGGAGCCGCTCCGTTTTGAAATGGAGCCGCTCCGTTTTGAAATGAAGCCGCTCCGTTTTGACATACCAAAACGGAGCCGCTCCGTTTTGACATAAAAAAACGGAGCCGCTCCGTTTTGACATACCGTTTTGACATATTTTAGACATAAAAGTTTTCTGAAACGTACCAAAAGTTTTCTGGTACGTACCAAAAGTTTTCTGGTACGTACCAAAAGTTGTGGTACGTACCAAAAGTTTTCTGGTACGTACCAAAAGTTGTGGTACGTACCAAAAGTTTTCTGGTACGTACCAAAAGTTTTCTGGTACGTACCAAAAGTTGTGGTACGTACCAAAAGTTTTCTGGTACGTACCAAAAGTTTTCTGGCACGTACCAAAAGTTGTGGTACGTACCAAAAGTTTTCTGGTACGTACCAGAAAACTTTTGGTACGTACCAGAAAACTTTTGGTACGTACCAGAAAACTTTTGGTACGTACCACAACTTTTGGTACGTACCAGAAAACTTTTGGTACGTACCAGAAAACTTTTGGTACGTACCAGAAAACTTTTGGTACGTACCACAACTTTTGGTACGTACCAGAAAACTTTTGGTACGTACCACAACTTTTGGTACGTACCAGAAAACTTTTGGTACGTACCAGAAAACTTTTGGTACGTACCACAACTTTTGGTACGTACCACAACTTTTGGTACGTACCAGAAAACTTTTGGTACGTACCACAACTTTTGGTACGTACCAGAAAACTTTTGGTACGTACCACAACTTTTGGTACGTACCAGAAAACTTTCGGTACGTACCACAACTTTTGGTACGTACCAGAAAACTTTTGGTACGTACCACAACTTTTGGTACGTACCACAACTTTTGGTACGTACCAGAAAACTTTTGGTACGTACCAGAAAACTTTTGGTACGTACCAGAAAACTTTTGGTACGTACCAGAAAACTTTTGGTACGTACCAGAAAACTTTCGGTACGTACCACAACTTTTGGTACGTACCAGAAAACTTTCGGTACGTACCACAACTTTTGGTACGTACCAGAAAACTTTTGGTACGTACCACAACTTTTGGTACGTACCAGAAAACTTTTGGTACGTACCAGAAAACTTTTGGTACGTACCACAACTTTTGGTACGTACCAGAAAACTTTTGGTACGTACCAGAAAACTTTTGGTACGTACCAGAAAACTTTCGGTACGTACCACAACTTTTGGTACGTACCAGAAAACTTTTGGTACGTACCAGAAAACTTTCGGTACGTACCACAACTTTTGGTACGTACCAGAAAACTTTCGGTACGTACCACAACTTTTGGTACGTACCAGAAAACTTTTGGTACGTACCAGAAAACTTTTGGTACGTACCAGAAAACTTTCGGTACGTACCACAACTTTTGGTACGTACCAGAAAACTTTTGGTACGTACCAGAAAACTTTTGGTACGTACCACAACTTTTGGTACGTACCAGAAAACTTTTGGTACGTACCAGAAAACTTTTGGTACGTACCACAACTTTTGGTACGTACCAGATCAAAACGGAGCGGCTCCGTTTTAAAACGGAGCGGCTCCATTTCAAACGGAGCGGCTCCATTTCAAAACGGAGCGGCTCCATTTCAAAACGGAGCGGCTCCATTTCAAAACGGACATACCAAAACAAAACGGACATACCAAAACGGACATACCAAAACAAAACGGACATACCAAATTTGACATACCAAAACGGAGCCGCTCCGTTTTGACATACCAAAACGGAGCCGCTCCGTTTTGAAATGGAGCCGCTCCGTTTGAAATGGAGCCGCTCCGTTTTAAAACGGAGCCGCTCCGTTTTGACATTCCAAAACGGAGCCGCTCCGTTTTGAAATGGAGCCGCTCCGTTTTGAAATGGAGCCGCTCCGTTTTGACAGACCTAAACGGAGCCGCTCCGTTTTGAAATGGAGCCGCTCCGTTTTGACATACCAAAACGGAGCCGCTCCGTTTTGAAATGGAGCCGCTCCGTTTTGATATACCAAAACGGAGCCGCTCCGTTTCGAAATGGAGCCGCTCCGTTTTGACATACCAAAACGGAGCCGCTCCGTTTTGAAATGGAGCCGCTCCGTTTTGGTATGTCAAAACGGAGCGGCTCCGTTTTGGTATGTCAAAACGGAGCGGCTCCGTTTCAAAACAAAGCGGCTCCATTTCAAAACGGAGCGGCTCCATTTCAAAACGGAGCGGCTCCATTTCAAATTGGAGCGGCTCCGTTTTGGAATGTCAAAACGGAGCGGCTCCGTTTTAAAACGGAGCGGCTCCATTTCAAAACGGAGCGGCTCCGTTTTGGTATGTCAAAACGGAGCGGCTCCGTTTTGGAATGTCAAAACGGAGCGGCTCCGTTTCAAAACGGAGCGGCTCCATTTCAAACGGTGCGGCTCCGTTTTGGTATATCAAAACGGAGCGGCTCCATTTCAAAACGGAGCGGCTCCGTTTTGGAATGTCAAAACGGAGCGGCTCCGTTTAGGTGTGTCAAAACGGAGCGGCTCCGTTTAGGTGTGTCAAAACGGAGCGGCTCCATTTCAAAACGGAGCGGCTCCGTTTTGGTATGTCAAAACGGAGCGGCTCCATTTCAAAACGGAGCGGCTCCATTTCAAAACGGAGCGGCTCCACTTCAAAACGGAGCGGCTCCGTTTTGGAATGTCAAAACGGAGCGGCTCCGTTTTGGAATGTCAAAACGGAGCGGCTCCGTTTTAAAACAAAGCGGCTCCATTTCAAAACGGAGCGGCTCCGTTTCAAAACAAAGCGGCTCCATTTCAAACCGGAGCGGCTCCGTTTTGGTATGTCAAAACGGAGCGGCTCCGTTTTAAAACGGAGCGGCTCCGTTTAGGTGTGTCAAAACGGAGCGGCTCCATTTCAAAACGGAGCGGCTCCGTTTTGGTATGTCAAAACGGAGCGGCTCCATTTCAAAACGGAGCGGCTCCGTTTTGGTATGTCAAAACGGAGCGGCTCCATTTCAAAACGGAGCGGCTCCATTTCAAAACGGAGCGGCTCCATTTCAAAACGGAGCGGCTCCATTTCAAAACGGAGCGGCTCCGTTTTGACATACCAAAACGGAGCCGCTCCGTTTTGAAATGGAGCCGCTCCGTTTTGACATACCAAAACGGAGCCGCTCCGTTTTGGTATGTCAAAACGGAGCGGCTCAGTTTTGGTATGTCAAAACGGAGCGGCTCGCTCCATTTCAAAACGGAGCGGCTCCATTTCAAAACGGAGCGGCTCCGTTTTGGAATGTCAAAACGGAGCGGCTCCGTTTTAAAACGGAGCGGCTCCATTTCAAAACGGAGCGGCTCCGTTTTGGTATGTCAAAACGGAGCGGCTCCGTTTTGGTATGTCAAAACGGAGCGGCTCCATTTCAAAACGGAGCGGCTCCGTTTCAAAACAAAGCGGCTCCGTTTTGGTATGTCAAAACGGAGCGGCTCCATTTCAAAACGGAGCGGCTCCATTTCAAAACGGAGCGGCTCCGTTTAGGTCTGTCAAAACGGAGCGGCTCCATTTCAAAACGGAGCGGCTCCATTTCAAAACGGAGCGGCTCCATTTCAAAACGGAGCGGCTCCATTTCAAAACGGAGCGGCTCCATTTCAAAACGGAGCGGCTCCATTTCAAAACGGAGCGGCTCCGTTTTGGAATGTCAAAACGGAGCGGCTCCGTTTTAAAACGGAGCGGCTCCATTTCAAAACGGAGCGGCTCCGTTTTGGTATGTCAAAACGGAGCGGCTCCGTTTTGGTATGTCAAAACGGAGCGGCTCCGTTTTGGAATGTCAAAACGGAGCGGCTCCGTTTCAAAACGGAGCGGCTCCATTTCAAACGGTGCGGCTCCGTTTTGGTATATCAAAACGGAGCGGCTCCGTTTTGGAATGTCAAAACGGAGCGGCTCCGTTTAGGTGTGTCAAAACGGAGCGGCTCCGTTTAGGTGTGTCAAAACGGAGCGGCTCCATTTCAAAACGGAGCGGCTCCGTTTTAAAACGGAGCGGCTCCATTTCAAAACGGAGCGGCTCCGTTTTGGTATGTCAAAACGGAGCGGCTCCGTTTTGGTATGTCAAAACGGAGCGGCTCCATTTCAAAACGGAGCGGCTCCATTTCAAAACGGAGCGGCTCCGTTTAGGTCTGTCAAAACGGAGCGGCTCCATTTCAAAACGGAGCGGCTCCATTTCAAAACGGAGCGGCTCCATTTCAAAACGGAGCGGCTCCATTTCAAAACGGAGCGGCTCCGTTTTGGAATGTCAAAACGGAGCGGCTCCGTTTTAAAACGGAGCGGCTCCATTTCAAAACGGAGCGGCTCCGTTTTGGTATGTCAAAACGGAGCGGCTCCGTTTTGGTATGTCAAAACGGAGCGGCTCCGTTTTGGAATGTCAAAACGGAGCGGCTCCGTTTCAAAACGGAGCGGCTCCATTTCAAACGGTGCGGCTCCGTTTTGGTATATCAAAACGGAGCGGCTCCGTTTTGGAATGTCAAAACGGAGCGGCTCCGTTTAGGTGTGTCAAAACGGAGCGGCTCCGTTTAGGTGTGTCAAAACGGAGCGGCTCCATTTCAAAACGGAGCGGCTCCATTTCAAAACGGAGCGGCTCCGTTTTGGTATGTCAAAACGGAGCGGCTCCATTGCAAAACGGAGCCGCTCCGTTTTGACATTCCAAAACGGAGCCGCTCCGTTTTGAAATGGAGCCGCTCCGTTTTGAAATGGAGCCGCTCCGTTTTGAAATGGAGCCGCTCCGTTTTGAAATGGAGCCGCTCCGTTTTGACAGACCTAAACGGAGCCGCTCCGTTTTGAAATGGAGCCGCTCCGTTTTGAAATGGAGCCGCTCCGTTTTGACATACCAAAACGGAGCCGCTTTGTTTTGAAACGGAGCCGCTCCGTTTTGACATACCAAAACGGAGCCGCTCCGGTTTGAAATGGAGCCGCTTTGTTTTGAAACGGAGTCGCTCCGTTTTGACATACCAAAACGGAGCCGCTCCGTTTTGACATACCAAAACGGAGCCGCTCCGTTTTGAAATGGAGCCGCTCCGTTTTGACATACCAAAACGGAGCCGCTCCGTTTTGAAATGGAGCCGCTCCGTTTTGATATACCAAAACGGAGCCGCTCCGTTTTGAAATGGAGCCGCTCCGTTTTGACATACCAAAACGGAGCCGCTCCGTTTTGAAATGGAGCCGCTCCGTTTTGACATACCAAAACGGAGCCGCTCCGTTTTGAAATGGAGCCGCTCCGTTTTGACATTCCAAAACGGAGCCGCTCCGTTTTGAAATGGAGCGGCTCCGTTTAGGTGTGTCAAAACGGAGCGGCTCCGTTTTGACATTCCAAAACGGAGCCGCTCCGTTTTGAAATGGAGCCGCTCCGTTTTGACACACCTAAACGGAGCCGCTCCGTCTTGAAATGGAGCCGCTCCGTTTTGAAATGGAGCCGCTCCGTTTTGACATACCAAAACGGAGCCGCTCCGTTTTGAAATGGAGCCGCTCCGTTTTGACACACCTAAACGGAGCCGCTCCGTCTTGAAATGGAGCCGCTCCGTTTTGAAATGGAGCCGCTCCGTTTGAAATGGAGCCGCTCCGTTTTGACATACCAAAACGGAGCCGCTCCGTTTTGACATACCAAAACGGAGCCGCTCCGGTTTGAAATGGAGCCGCTTTGTTTTGATACGGAGCCGCTCCGTTTTGACATACCAAAACGGAGCCGCTCCGTTTTGACATACCAAAACGGAGCCGCTCCGGTTTGAAATGGAGCCGCTCCGTTTGAAATGGAGCCGCTCCGTTTTAAAACGGAGCCGCTCCGTTTTGACATTCCAAAACGGAGCCGCTCCAATTTGAAATGGAGCCGCTCCGTTTTGAAATGGAGCCGCTCCGTTTGAAATGGAGCCGCTCCGTTTTAAAACGGAGCCGCTCCGTTTTGACATTCCAAAACGGAGCCGCTCCAATTTGAAATGGAGCCGCTCCGTTTTGAAATGGAGCCGCTCCGTTTTGAAATGGAGCCGCTCCGTTTTGACATACCAAAACGGAGCCGCTCCGTTTTGAAATGGAGCCGCTCCGTTTTGACACACCTAAACGGAGCCGCTTTGTTTTGAAACGGAGCCGCTCCGTTTTGACATACCAAAACGGAGCCGCTCCGGTTTGAAATGGAGCCGCTTTGTTTTGAAACGGAGCCGCTCCGTTTTGACATACCAAAACGGAGCCGCTCCGTTTTGACATACCAAAACGGAGCCGCTCCGGTTTGAAATGGAGCCGCTTTGTTTTGAAACGGAGCCGCTCCGTTTTGACATACCAAAACGGAGCCGCTCCGTTTTGACATTCCAAAACGGAGCCGCTCCGTTTTGAAATGGAGCCGCTCCGTTTTGAAATGGAGCCGCTCCGTTTTGAAATGGAGCCGCTCCGTTTTGAAATGGAGCCGCTCCGTTTGAAAACGGAGCCGCTCCGTTTTGACATTCCAAAACGGAGCCGCTCCAATTTGAAATGGAGCCGCTCCGTTTTGAAATGGAGCCGCTCCGTTTGAAATGGAGCCGCTCCGTTTTAAAACGGAGCCGCTCCGTTTTGACATTCCAAAACGGAGCCGCTCCAATTTGAAATGGAGCCGCTCCGTTTTGAAATGGAGCCGCTCCGTTTTGACATACCAAAACGGAGCCGCTCCGTTTTGAAATGGAGCCGCTCCGTTTTGAAATGGAGCCGCTCCGTTTTGACATACCAAAACGGAGCCGCTCCGTTTTGAAATGGAGCCGCTCCGTTTTGACACACCTAAACGGAGCCGCTTTGTTTTGAAACGGAGCCGCTCCGTTTTGACATACCAAAACGGAGCCGCTCCGGTTTGAAATGGAGCCGCTTTGTTTTGAAACGGAGCCGCTCCGTTTTGACATACCAAAACGGAGCCGCTCCGTTTTGACATACCAAAACGGAGCCGCTCCGGTTTGAAATGGAGCCGCTTTGTTTTGAAACGGAGCCGCTCCGTTTTGACATACCAAAACGGAGCCGCTCCGTTTTGACATACCAAAACGGAGCCGCTCCGTTTTGACATACCAAAACGGAGCCGCTCCGTTTTGAAATGGAGCCGCTCCGTTTTGAAATGGAGCCGCTCCGTTTTGAAATGGAGCCGCTCCGTTTGAAAAGGAGCCGCTCCGTTTTGAAACGGAGCCGCTCCGTTTTGACATACCAAAACGGAGCCGCTCCGTTTTGACATACCAAAACGGAGCCGCTCCGTTTTGAAATGGAGCCGCTCCGTTTGAAATGGAGCCGCTCCGTTTTAAAACGGAGCCGCTCCGTTTTGAAATGGAGCCGCTCCGTTTGAAATGGAGCCGCTCCGTTTTAAAACGGAGCCGCTCCGTTTTGACATTCCAAAACGGAGCCGCTCCGTTTTGAAATGGAGCCGCTCCGTTTTGAAATGGAGCCGCTCCGTTTTGAAATGGAGCCGCTCCGTTTTGAAATGGAGCGAGCCGCTCCGTTTTGACATACCAAAACGGAGCCGCTCCGTTTTGAAATGGAGCCGCTTCGTTTTGAAATGGAGCCGCTCCGTTTGAAATGGAGCCGCTTTGTTTTGAAACGGAGCCGCTCCGTTTTGACATACCAAAACGGAGCCGCTCCGGTTTGAAATGGAGCCGCTTTGTTTTGAAACGGAGCCGCTCCGTTTTGACATACCAAAACGGAGCCGCTCCGTTTTGACATACCAAAACGGAGCCGCTCCGGTTTGAAATGGAGCCGCTTTGTTTTGAAACGGAGCCGCTCCGTTTTGACATACCAAAACGGAGCCGCTCCGTTTTGACATACCAAAACGGAGCCGCTCCGTTTTGACATACCAAAACGGAGCCGCTCCGTTTTGAAATGGAGCCGCTCCGTTTTGAAATGGAGCCGCTCCGTTTTGAAATGGAGCCGCTCCGTTTGAAAAGGAGCCGCTCCGTTTTGAAACGGAGCCGCTCCGTTTTGACATACCAAAACGGAGCCGCTCCGTTTTGACATACCAAAACGGAGCCGCTCCGTTTTGAAATGGAGCCGCTCCGTTTGAAATGGAGCCGCTCCGTTTTAAAACGGAGCCGCTCCGTTTTGACATTCCAAAACGGAGCCGCTCCGTTTTGAAATGGAGCCGCTCCGTTTTGAAATGGAGCCGCTCCGTTTTGAAATGGAGCCGCTCCGTTTTGAAATGGAGCGAGCCGCTCCGTTTTGACATACCAAAACGGAGCCGCTCCGTTTTGAAATGGAGCCGCTTCGTTTTGAAATGGAGCCGCTCCGTTTGAAATGGAGCCGCTCCGTTTTAAAACGGAGCCGCTCCGTTTTGACATTCCAAAACGGAGCCGCTCCGTTTTGAAATGGAGCCGCTCCGTTTTGAAATGGAGCCGCTCCGTTTTGAAATGGAGCCGCTCCGTTTTGAAATGGAGCCGCTCCGTTTGAAAAGGAGCCGCTCCGTTTTGAAACGGAGCCGCTCCGTTTTGACATACCAAAACGGAGCCGCTCCGTTTTGACATACCAAAACGGAGCCGCTCCGTTTTGAAATGGAGCCGCTCCGTTTGAAATGGAGCCGCTCCGTTTTAAAACGGAGCCGCTCCGTTTTGAAATGGAGCCGCTCCGTTTTGAAATGGAGCCGCTCCGTTTTGAAATGGAGCCGCTCCGTTTTGAAATGGAGCGAGCCGCTCCGTTTTGACATACCAAAACGGAGCCGCTCCGTTTTGAAATGGAGCCGCTTCGTTTTGAAATGGAGCCGCTCCGTTTGAAATGGAGCCGCTCCGTTTTAAAACGGAGCCGCTCCGTTTTGACATTCTAAAACGGAGCCGCTCCGTTTTGAAATGGAGCCGCTCCGTTTTGAAATGGAGCCGCTCCGTTTGAAAAGGAGCCGCTCCGTTTTGAAACGGAGCCGCTCCGTTTTGACATACCAAAACGGAGCCGCTCCGTTTTGACATACCAAAACGGAGCCGCTCCGTTTTGAAATGGAGCCGCTCCGTTTGAAATGAAGCCGCTCCGTTTTAAAACGGAGCGAGCCGCTCCGTTTTGACATACCAAAACTGAGCCGCTCCGTTTTAAAACGGAGCCGCTCCGTTTTGAAATGGAGCCGCTCCGTTTGAAATGGAGCCGCTCCGTTTTAAAACGGAGCCGCTCCGTTTTGACATTCCAAAACGGAGCCGCTCCGTTTTGAAATGGAGCCGCTCCGTTTTGAAATGGAGCCGCTCCGTTTTGAAATGGAGCCGCTCCGTTTTGAAATGGAGCGAGCCGCTCCGTTTTGACATACCAAAACGGAGCCGCTCCGTTTTGAAATGGAGCCGCTTCGTTTTGAAATGGAGCCGCTCCGTTTGAAATGGAGCCGCTTTGTTTTGAAACGGAGCCGCTCCGTTTTGACATACCAAAACGGAGCCGCTCCGGTTTGAAATGGAGCCGCTTTGTTTTGAAACGGAGCCGCTCCGTTTTGACATACCAAAACGGAGCCGCTCCGTTTTGACATACCAAAACGGAGCCGCTCCGTTTTGACATACCAAAACGGAGCCGCTCCGTTTTGAAATGGAGCCGCTCCGTTTTGAAATGGAGCCGCTCCGTTTTGAAATGGAGCCGCTCCGTTTGAAAAGGAGCCGCTCCGTTTTGAAACGGAGCCGCTCCGTTTTGACATACCAAAACGGAGCCGCTCCGTTTTGACATACCAAAACGGAGCCGCTCCGTTTTGAAATGGAGCCGCTCCGTTTGAAATGGAGCCGCTCCGTTTTAAAACGGAGCCGCTCCGTTTTGACATTCCAAAACGGAGCCGCTCCGTTTTGAAATGGAGCCGCTCCGTTTTGAAATGGAGCCGCTCCGTTTTGAAATGGAGCGAGCCGCTCCGTTTTGACATACCAAAACGGAGCCGCTCCGTTTTGAAATGGAGCCGCTTCGTTTTGAAATGGAGCCGCTCCGTTTGAAATGGAGCCGCTCCGTTTTAAAACGGAGCCGCTCCGTTTTGACATTCCAAAACGGAGCCGCTCCGTTTTGAAATGGAGCCGCTCCGTTTTGAAATGGAGCCGCTCCGTTTTGAAATGGAGCCGCTCCGTTTTGAAATGGAGCCGCTCCGTTTGAAAAGGAGCCGCTCCGTTTTGAAACGGAGCCGCTCCGTTTTGACATACCAAAACGGAGCCGCTCCGTTTTGACATACCAAAACGGAGCCGCTCCGTTTTGAAATGGAGCCGCTCCGTTTGAAATGGAGCCGCTCCGTTTTAAAACGGAGCCGCTCCGTTTTGAAATGGAGCCGCTCCGTTTTGAAATGGAGCCGCTCCGTTTTGAAATGGAGCCGCTCCGTTTTGAAATGGAGCGAGCCGCTCCGTTTTGACATACCAAAACGGAGCCGCTCCGTTTTGAAATGGAGCCGCTTCGTTTTGAAATGGAGCCGCTCCGTTTGAAATGGAGCCGCTCCGTTTTAAAACGGAGCCGCTCCGTTTTGACATTCTAAAACGGAGCCGCTCCGTTTTGAAATGGAGCCGCTCCGTTTTGAAATGGAGCCGCTCCGTTTGAAAAGGAGCCGCTCCGTTTTGAAACGGAGCCGCTCCGTTTTGACATACCAAAACGGAGCCGCTCCGTTTTGACATACCAAAACGGAGCCGCTCCGTTTTGAAATGGAGCCGCTCCGTTTGAAATGAAGCCGCTCCGTTTTAAAACGGAGCGAGCCGCTCCGTTTTGACATACCAAAACTGAGCCGCTCCGTTTTGAAATGGAGCCGCTCCGTTTTGATATACCAAAACGGAGCCGCTCCGTTTTGAAATGGAGCCGCTCCGTTTTGAAATGGAGCCGCTCCGTTTTGACACACCTAAACGGAGCCGCTCCGTTTTGACATTCCAAAACGGAGCCGCTCCGTTTTGAAATGGAGCCGCTCCGTTTTGATATACCAAAACGGAGCCGCACCGTTTGAAATGGAGCCGCTCCGTTTTGAAACGGAGCCGCTCCGTTTTGACATTCCAAAACGGAGCCGCTCCGTTTTGACATACCAAAACGGAGCCGCTCCGTTTTGACATACCAAAACGGAGCCGCTCCGTTTTGAAATGGAGCCGCTCCGTTTTGATATACCAAAACGGAGCCGCACCGTTTGAAATGGAGCCGCTCCGTTTTGAAACGGAGCCGCTCCGTTTTGACATTCCAAAACGGAGCCGCTCCGTTTTGACATACCAAAACGGAGCCGCTCCGTTTTGACATACCAAAACGGAGCCGCTCCGTTTTGAAATGGAGCCGCTCCGTTTTAAAACGGAGCCGCTCCGTTTTGACATTCCAAAACGGAGCCGCTCCGTTTTGAAATGGAGCCGCTCCGTTTTGAAATGGAGCCGCTCCGTTTTGAAATGGAGCCGCTCCGTTTTGAAATGGAGCGAGCCGCTCCGTTTTGACATACCAAAACTGAGCCGCTCCGTTTTGACATACCAAAACGGAGCCGCTCCGTTTTGAAACGGAGCCGCTCCGTTTTGACATTCCAAAACGGAGCCGCTCCGTTTTGACATACCAAAACGGAGCCGCTCCGTTTTGACATACCAAAACGGAGCCGCTCCGTTTTGAAATGGAGCCGCTCCGTTTTAAAACGGAGCCGCTCCGTTTTGACATTCCAAAACGGAGCCGCTCCGTTTTGAAATGGAGCCGCTCCGTTTTGAAATGGAGCCGCTCCGTTTTGAAATGGAGCCGCTCCGTTTTGAAATGGAGCGAGCCGCTCCGTTTTGACATACCAAAACTGAGCCGCTCCGTTTTGACATACCAAAACGGAGCCGCTCCGTTTTGAAATGGAGCCGCTCCGTTTTGATATACCAAAACGGAGCCGCTCCGTTTTGAAATGGAGCCGCTCCGTTTTGAAATGGAGCCGCTCCGTTTTGACACACCTAAACGGAGCCGCTCCGTTTTGACACACCTAAACGGAGCCGCTCCGTTTTGACATTCCAAAACGGAGCCGCTCCGTTTTGAAATGGAGCCGCTCCGTTTTGATATACCAAAACGGAGCCGCACCGTTTGAAATGGAGCCGCTCCGTTTTGAAACGGAGCCGCTCCGTTTTGAAACGGAGCCGCTCCGTTTTGACATTCCAAAACGGAGCCGCTCCGTTTTGACATACCAAAACGGAGCCGCTCCGTTTTGACATACCAAAACGGAGCCGCTCCGTTTTGAAATGGAGCCGCTCCGTTTTAAAACGGAGCCGCTCCGTTTTGACATTCCAAAACGGAGCCGCTCCAATTTGAAATGGAGCCGCTCCGTTTTGAAATGGAGCCGCTCCGTTTTGAAATGGAGCCGCTCCGTTTTGAAATGGAGCCGCTCCGTTTTGACATACCAAAACGGAGCCGCTCCGTTTTGAAATGGAGCCGCTCCGTTTTGACACACCTAAACGGAGCCGCTCCGTTTTGAAATGGAGCCGCTCCGTTTTGAAATGGAGCCGCTCCGTTTTGAAATGGAGCCGCTCCGTTTTGAAATGGAGCCGCTCCGTTTGAAAAGGAGCCGCTCCGTTTTGAAACGGAGCCGCTCCGTTTTGACATACCAAAACGGAGCCGCTCCGTTTTGACATACCAAAACGGAGCCGCTCCGTTTTGAAATGGAGCCGCTCCGTTTGAAATGGAGCCGCTCCGTTTTAAAACGGAGCCGCTCCGTTTTGACATTCCAAAACGGAGCCGCTCCGTTTTGAAATGGAGCCGCTCCGTTTTGAAATGGAGCCGCTCCGTTTTGAAATGGAGCCGCTCCGTTTTGAAATGGAGCGAGCCGCTCCGTTTTGACATACCAAAACGGAGCCGCTCCGTTTTGACATTCCAAAACGGAGCCGCTCCAATTTGAAATGGAGCCGCTCCGTTTTGAAATGGAGCCGCTCCGTTTTGAAATGGAGCCGCTCCGTTTTGAAATGGAGCCGCTCCGTTTTGACATACCAAAACGGAGCCGCTCCGTTTTGAAATGGAGCCGCTCCGTTTTGACACACCTAAACGGAGCCGCTCCGTTTTGAAATGGAGCCGCTCCGTTTTGAAATGGAGCCGCTCCGTTTTGAAATGGAGCCGCTCCGTTTGAAAAGGAGCCGCTCCGTTTTGAAACGGAGCCGCTCCGTTTTGACATACCAAAACGGAGCCGCTCCGTTTTGACATACCAAAACGGAGCCGCTCCGTTTTGAAATGGAGCCGCTCCGTTTGAAATGGAGCCGCTCCGTTTTAAAACGGAGCCGCTCCGTTTTGACATTCCAAAACGGAGCCGCTCCGTTTTGAAATGGAGCCGCTCCGTTTTGAAATGGAGCCGCTCCGTTTTGAAATGGAGCCGCTCCGTTTTGAAATGGAGCGAGCCGCTCCGTTTTGACATACCAAAACGGAGCCGCTCCGTTTTGAAATGGAGCCGCTTCGTTTTGAAATGGAGCCGCTCCGTTTGAAATGGAGCCGCTCCGTTTTAAAACGGAGCCGCTCCGTTTTGACATTCCAAAACGGAGCCGCTCCGTTTTGAAATGGAGCCGCTCCGTTTTGAAATGGAGCCGCTCCGTTTTGAAATGGAGCCGCTCCGTTTGAAAAGGAGCCGCTCCGTTTTGACATACCAAAACGGAGCCGCTCCGTTTTGAAATGGAGCCGCTCCGTTTTGAAATGGAGCCGCTCCGTTTTGAAATGGAGCCGCTCCGTTTTGACATACCAAAACGGAGCCGCTCCGTTTTGAAATGGAGCCGCTCCGTTTTGAAATGGAGCCGCTCCGTTTTGATATACCAAAACGGAGCCGCTCCGTTTTGACATACCAAAACGGAGCCGCTCCGTTTTGAAATGGAGCCGCTCCGTTTTGAAATGGAGCCGCTCCGTTTTGAAATGGAGCCGCTCCGTTTTGACATACCAAAACGGAGCCGCTCCGTTTTGACATACCAAAACGGAGCCGCTCCGTTTTGACATACCAAAACGGAGCCGCTCCGTTTTGAAATGGAGCCGCTCCGTTTTGAAATGGAGCCGCTCCGTTTTGAAATGGAGCCGCTCCGTTTTGACAGACCTAAACGGAGCGGCTCCGTTTTGGTATGTCAAAACGGAGCGGCTCCATTTCAAAACGGAGCGGCTCCATTTCAAAACGGAGCGGCTCCATTTCAAAACGGAGCGGCTCCGTTTTGGAATGTCAAAACGGAGCGGCTCCGTTTTGACATACCAAAACGGAGCCGCTCCGTTTTGACATACCAAAACGGAGCCGCTCCGGTTTGAAATGGAGCCGCTCCGTTTGAAATGGAGCCGCTCCGTTTTAAAACGGAGCCGCTCCGTTTTGACATTCCAAAACGGAGCCGCTCCGTTTTGAAATGGAGCCGCTCCGTTTTGAAATGGAGCCGCTCCGTTTGAAATGGAGCCGCTCCGTTTTGAAACGGAGCCGCTCCGTTTTGACAGACCTAAACGGAGCCGCTCCGTTTTGAAATGGAGCCGCTCCGTTTTGACATACCAAAACGGAGCCGCTCCGGTTTGAAATGGAGCCGCTTTGTTTTGAAACGGAGCCGCTCCGTTTTGACATACCAAAACGGAGCCGCTCCGTTTTGAAATGGAGCCGCTCCGTTTTGACATACCAAAACGGAGCCGCTCCGTTTTGAAATGGAGCCGCTCCGTTTGAAATGGAGCCGCTCCGTTTTGAAACGGAGCGGCTCCATTTCAAACCGGAGCGGCTCCGTTTTGGTATGTCAAAACGGAGCGGCTCCGTTTTGGTATGTCAAAACGGAGCGGCTCCGTTTTGGTATGTCAAAACGGAGCGGCTCCGTTTTGGTATGTCAAAACGGAGCGGCTCCGTTTTGGAATGTCAAAACGGAGCGGTTCCGTTTCAAAACGGAGCGGCTCCATTTCAAACGGTGCGGCTCCGTTTTGGTATATCAAAACGGAGCGGCTCCATTTCAAAACGGAGCGGCTCCGTTTTGGAATGTCAAAACGGAGCGGCTCCGTTTAGGTGTGTCAAAACGGAGCGGCTCCGTTTAGGTGTGTCAAAACGGAGCGGCTCCATTTCAAAACGGAGCGGCTCCATTTCAAAACGGAGCGGCTCCGTTTTGGTATGTCAAAACGGAGCGGCTCCATTTCAAAACGGAGCGGCTCCGTTTTGGTATGTCAAAACGGAGCGGCTCCGTTTTGGTATGTCAAAGCGGAGCGGCTCCATTTCAAGACGGAGCGGCTCCGTTTAGGTGTGTCAAAACGGAGCGGCTCGCTCCATTTCAAAACGGAGCGGCTCCATTTCAAAACGGAGCGGCTCCATTTCAAAACGGAGCGGCTCCGTTTTGGAATGTCAAAACGGAGCGGCTCCGTTTCAAAACGGAGCGGCTCCTTTTCAAACGGAGCGGCTCCATTTCAAACCGGAGCGGCTCCGTTTTGGTATGTCAAAACGGAGCGGCTCCGTTTTAAAACGGAGCGGCTCCGTTTAGGTGTGTCAAAACGGAGCGGCTCCATTTCAAAACGGAGCGGCTCCGTTTTGGTATGTCAAAACGGAGCGGCTCCATTTCAAAACGGAGCGGCTCCATTTCAAAACGGAGCGGCTCCACTTCAAAACGGAGCGGCTCCGTTTTGGAATGTCAAAACGGAGCGGCTCCGTTTTGGAATGTCAAAACGGAGCGGCTCCGTTTTAAAACAAAGCGGCTCCATTTCAAAACGGAGCGGCTCCGTTTCAAAACAAAGCGGCTCCATTTCAAACCGGAGCGGCTCCGTTTTGGTATGTCAAAACGGAGCGGCTCCGTTTTAAAACGGAGCGGCTCCGTTTAGGTGTGTCAAAACGGAGCGGCTCCATTTCAAAACGGAGCGGCTCCGTTTTGGTATGTCAAAACGGAGCGGCTCCATTTCAAAACGGAGCGGCTCCGTTTTGGTATGTCAAAACGGAGCGGCTCCATTTCAAAACGGAGCGGCTCCGTTTTAAAACGGAGCGGCTCCGTTTAGGTGTGTCAAAACGGAGCGGCTCCATTTCAAAACGGAGCGGCTCCGTTTTGGTATGTCAAAACGGAGCGGCTCCATTTCAAAACGGAGCGGCTCCATTTCAAAACGGAGCGGCTCCACTTCAAAACGGAGCGGCTCCGTTTTGGAATGTCAAAACGGAGCGGCTCCGTTTTGGAATGTCAAAACGGAGCGGCTCCGTTTTAAAACAAAGCGGCTCCATTTCAAAACGGAGCGGCTCCGTTTCAAAACAAAGCGGCTCCATTTCAAACCGGAGCGGCTCCGTTTTGGTATGTCAAAACGGAGCGGCTCCGTTTTAAAACGGAGCGGCTCCGTTTAGGTGTGTCAAAACGGAGCGGCTCCATTTCAAAACGGAGCGGCTCCGTTTTGGTATGTCAAAACGGGGCGGCTCCATTTCAAAACGGAGCGGCTCCGTTTTGGTATGTCAAAACGGAGCGGCTCCATTTCAAAACGGAGCGGCTCCATTTCAAAACGGAGCGGCTCCATTTCAAAACGGAGCGGCTCCATTTCAAAACGGAGCGGCTCCGTTTTGGAATGTCAAAACGGAGCGGCTCCGTTTTGGAATGTCAAAACGGAGCGGCTCCGTTTTAAAACGGAGCGGCTCCATTTCAAACGGAGCGGCTCCATTTCAAAACGGAGCGGCTCCGTTTAGGTCTGTCAAAACGGAGCGGCTCCATTTCAAAACGGAGCGGCTCCGTTTAGGTCTGTCAAAACGGAGCGGCTCCATTTCAAAACGGAGCGGCTCCATTTCAAAACGGAGCGGCTCCGTTTTGGAATGTCAAAACGGAGCGGCTCCGTTTTAAAACGGAGCGGCTCCATTTCAAACGGAGCGGCTCCATTTCAAAACGGAGCGGCTCCATTTCAAAACGGAGCGGCTCCATTTCAAAACGGACATACCAAAACAAAACGGACATACCAAAACGGACATACCAAAACAAAACGGACATACCAAATTTGACATACCAAAACGGAGCCGCTCCGTTTTGACATACCAAAACGGAGCCGCTCCGTTTTGAAATGGAGCCGCTCCGTTTGAAATGGAGCCGCTCCGTTTTAAAACGGAGCCGCTCCGTTTTGACATTCCAAAACGGAGCCGCTCCGTTTTGAAATGGAGCCGCTCCGTTTTGAAATGGAGCCGCTCCGTTTTGACAGACCTAAACGGAGCCGCTCCGTTTTGAAATGGAGCCGCTCCGTTTTGACATACCAAAACGGAGCCGCTCCGTTTTGAAATGGAGCCGCTCCGTTTTGATATACCAAAACGGAGCCGCTCCGTTTCGAAATGGAGCCGCTCCGTTTTGACATACCAAAACGGAGCCGCTCCGTTTTGAAATGGAGCCGCTCCGTTTTGGTATGTCAAAACGGAGCGGCTCCGTTTTGGTATGTCAAAACGGAGCGGCTCCGTTTCAAAACAAAGCGGCTCCATTTCAAAACGGAGCGGCTCCATTTCAAAACGGAGCGGCTCCATTTCAAATTGGAGCGGCTCCGTTTTGGAATGTCAAAACGGAGCGGCTCCGTTTTAAAACGGAGCGGCTCCATTTCAAAACGGAGCGGCTCCGTTTTGGTATGTCAAAACGGAGCGGCTCCGTTTTGGTATGTCAAAACGGAGCGGCTCCGTTTTGGAATGTCAAAACGGAGCGGCTCCGTTTCAAAACGGAGCGGCTCCATTTCAAACGGTGCGGCTCCGTTTTGGTATATCAAAACGGAGCGGCTCCATTTCAAAACGGAGCGGCTCCATTTCAAAACGGAGCGGCTCCATTTCAAAACGGAGCGGCTCCATTTCAAAACGGAGCGGCTCCGTTTTGGAATGTCAAAACGGAGCGGCTCCATTTCAAAACGGAGCGGCTCCATTTCAAATTGGAGCGGCTCCGTTTTGGAATGTCAAAACGGAGCGGCTCCGTTTTAAAACGGAGCGGCTCCATTTCAAAACGGAGCGGCTCCGTTTTGGTATGTCAAAACGGAGCGGCTCCGTTTTGGTATGTCAAAACGGAGCGGCTCCGTTTTGGAATGTCAAAACGGAGCGGCTCCGTTTCAAAACGGAGCGGCTCCATTTCAAACGGTGCGGCTCCGTTTTGGTATATCAAAACGGAGCGGCTCCATTTCAAAACGGAGCGGCTCCGTTTTGGAATGTCAAAACGGAGCGGCTCCGTTTAGGTGTGTCAAAACGGAGCGGCTCCGTTTAGGTGTGTCAAAACGGAGCGGCTCCATTTCAAAACGGAGCGGCTCCGTTTTGGTATATCAAAACGGAGCGGCTCCATTTCAAAACGGAGCGGCTCCGTTTTGGTATGTCAAAACGGAGCGGCTCAGTTTTGGTATGTCAAAACGGAGCGGCTCGCTCCATTTCAAAACGGAGCGGCTCCATTTCAAAACGGAGCGGCTCCATTTCAAAACGGAGCGGCTCCATTTCAAAACGGAGCGGCTCCATTTCAAAACGGAGCGGCTCCGTTTTGGAATGTCAAAACGGAGCGGCTCCGTTTTAAAACGGAGCGGCTCCATTTCAAAACGGAGCGGCTCCGTTTTGGTATGTCAAAACGGAGCGGCTCCGTTTTGGTATGTCAAAACGGAGCGGCTCCGTTTTGGAATGTCAAAACGGAGCGGCTCCGTTTCAAAACGGAGCGGCTCCATTTCAAACGGTGCGGCTCCGTTTTGGTATATCAAAACGGAGCGGCTCCATTTCAAAACGGAGCGGCTCCGTTTTGGAATGTCAAAACGGAGCGGCTCCGTTTAGGTGTGTCAAAACGGAGCGGCTCCGTTTTGGTATGTCAAAACGGAGCGGCTCCGTTTCAAAACGGAGCGGCTCCATTTCAAACGGAGCGGCTCCATTTCAAAACGGAGCGGCTCCATTTCAAAACGGAGCGGCTCCATTTCAAAACGGAGCGGCTCCGTTTTGGAATGTCAAAACGGAGCGGCTCCGTTTTAAAACGGAGCGGCTCCATTTCAAACGGAGCGGCTCCATTTCAAACCGGAGCGGCTCCGTTTTGGTATGTCAAAACGGAGCGGCTCCGTTTTGGTATGTCAAAACGGAGCGGCTCCATTTCAAAACGGAGCGGCTCCGTTTTGGTATGTCAAAACGGAGCGGCTCCATTTCAAAACGGAGCGGCTCCGTTTTGGTATATCAAAACGGAGCGGCTCCATTTCAAAACGGAGCGGCTCCATTTCAAAACGGAGCGGCTCCGTTTTGGTATGTCAAAACGGAGCGGCTCCATTTCAAAACGGAGCGGCTCCATTTCAAAACGGAGCGGCTCCATTTCAAAACGGAGCGGCTCCATTTCAAAACGGAGCGGCTCCGTTTTGGTATGTCAAAACGGAGCGGCTCCTTTTCAAACGGAGCGGCTCCATTTCAAAACGGAGCGGCTCCATTTCAAAACGGAGCGGCTCCATTTCAAAACGGAGCGGCTCCGTTTTGGAATGTCAAAACGGAGCGGCTCCGTTTTAAAACGGAGCGGCTCCATTTCAAACGGAGCGGCTCCATTTCAAAACGAAGCGGCTCCATTTCAAAACGGAGCGGCTCCATTTCAAAACGGAGCGGCTCCGTTTTGGTATGTCAAAACGGAGCGGCTCCATTTCAAAACGGAGCGGCTCCATTTCAAAACGGAGCGGCTCCATTTCAAAACGGAGCGGCTCCGTTTTGGTATGTCAAAACGGAGCGGCTCCGTTTTGGTATATCAAAACGGAGCGGCTCCATTTCAAAACGGAGCGGCTCCATTTCAAAACGGAGCGGCTCCGTTTTGGTATGTCAAAACGGAGCGGCTCCATTTCAAAACGGAGCGGCTCCATTTCAAAACGGAGCGGCTCCATTTCAAAACGGAGCGGCTCCGTTTTGGTATGTCAAAACGGAGCGGCTCCTTTTCAAACGGAGCGGCTCCATTTCAAAACGGAGCGGCTCCATTTCAAAACGGAGCGGCTCCATTTCAAAACGGAGCGGCTCCGTTTTGGAATGTCAAAACGGAGCGGCTCCGTTTTAAAACGGAGCGGCTCCATTTCAAACGGAGCGGCTCCATTTCAAAACGAAGCGGCTCCATTTCAAAACGGAGCGGCTCCGTTTTGGTATGTCAAAACGGAGCGGCTCGCTCCATTTCAAAACGGAGCGGCTCCATTTCAAAACGGAGCGGCTCCATTTCAAAACGGAGCGGCTCCATTTCAAAACGGAGCGGCTCCGTTTTGGAATGTCAAACGGAGCGGCTCCGTTTCGACATTTTTCGACATTCCCGTTTTGAAACGGAGCCGCTCCGTTTTTTTATGTCAAAACGGAGCGGCTCCGTTTTTTTATGTCAAAACGGAGCGGCTCCGTTTTGGTATGTCAAAACGGAGCGGCTCCGTTTCAAAACGGAGCGGCTCCATTTCAAACGGAGCGGCTCCATTTCAAAACGGAGCGGCTCCGTTTTGGTATGTCAAAACGGAGCGGCTCCATTTCAAAACGGAGCGGCTCCGTTTTGGTATATCAAAACGGAGCGGCTCCATTTCAAAACGGAGCGGCTCCGTTTTGGTATATCAAAACGGAGCGGCTCCATTTCAAAACGGAGCGGCTCCGTTTCAAACGGAGCGGCTCCGTTTTGGTATATCAAAACGGAGCGGCTCCGTTTCAAAACGGAGCGGCTCCATTTCAAACGGAGCGGCTCCATTTCAAAACGGAGCGGCTCCGTTTTGGTATGTCAAAACGGAGCGGCTCCATTTCAAAACGGAGCGGCTCCATTTCAAAACGGAGCGGCTCCGTTTTAAAACGGAGCGGCTCCATTTCAAAACGGAGCGGCTCCGTTTTGGTATGTCAAAACGGAGCGGCTCCGTTTTGGTATGTCAAAACGGAGCGGCTCCGTTTTGGAATGTCAAAACGGAGCGGCTCCGTTTCAAAACGGAGCGGCTCCATTTCAAACGGTGCGGCTCCGTTTTGGTATATCAAAACGGAGCGGCTCCATTTCAAAACGGAGCGGCTCCGTTTTGGAATGTCAAAACGGAGCGGCTCCGTTTAGGTGTGTCAAAACGGAGCGGCTCCGTTTTGGTATGTCAAAACGGAGCGGCTCCGTTTCAAAACGGAGCGGCTCCATTTCAAACGGAGCGGCTCCATTTCAAAACGGAGCGGCTCCATTTCAAAACGGAGCGGCTCCATTTCAAAACGGAGCGGCTCCGTTTTGGAATGTCAAAACGGAGCGGCTCCGTTTTAAAACGGAGCGGCTCCGTTTTAAAACGGAGCGGCTCCATTTCAAACGGAGCGGCTCCATTTCAAACCGGAGCGGCTCCGTTTTGGTATGTCAAAACGGAGCGGCTCCGTTTTGGTATGTCAAAACGGAGCGGCTCCATTTCAAAACGGAGCGGCTCCGTTTTGGTATGTCAAAACGGAGCGGCTCCATTTCAAAACGGAGCGGCTCCGTTTTGGTATATCAAAACGGAGCGGCTCCATTTCAAAACGGAGCGGCTCCATTTCAAAACGGAGCGGCTCCGTTTTGGTATGTCAAAACGGAGCGGCTCCATTTCAAAACGGAGCGGCTCCATTTCAAAACGGAGCGGCTCCATTTCAAAACGGAGCGGCTCCATTTCAAAACGGAGCGGCTCCATTTCAAAACGGAGCGGCTCCGTTTTGGTATGTCAAAACGGAGCGGCTCCTTTTCAAACGGAGCGGCTCCATTTCAAAACGGAGCGGCTCCATTTCAAAACGGAGCGGCTCCATTTCAAAACGGAGCGGCTCCGTTTTGGAATGTCAAAACGGAGCGGCTCCGTTTTAAAACGGAGCGGCTCCATTTCAAACGGAGCGGCTCCATTTCAAAACGAAGCGGCTCCATTTCAAAACGGAGCGGCTCCATTTCAAAACGGAGCGGCTCCGTTTTGGTATGTCAAAACGGAGCGGCTCCATTTCAAAACGGAGCGGCTCCATTTCAAAACGGAGCGGCTCCATTTCAAAACGGAGCGGCTCCATTTCAAAACGGAGCGGCTCCATTTCAAAACGGAGCGGCTCCATTTCAAAACGGAGCGGCTCCGTTTTGGTATGTCAAAACGGAGCGGCTCCATTTCAAAACGGAGCGGCTCCGTTTTGGTATGTCAAAACGGAGCGGCTCCATTTCAAAACGGAGCGGCTCCATTTCAAAACGGAGCGGCTCCATTTCAAAACGGAGCGGCTCCATTTCAAAACGGAGCGGCTCCGTTTTGGTATGTCAAAACGGAGCGGCTCCTTTTCAAACGGAGCGGCTCCATTTCAAAACGGAGCGGCTCCATTTCAAAACGGAGCGGCTCCATTTCAAAACGGAGCGGCTCCGTTTTGGAATGTCAAAACGGAGCGGCTCCGTTTTAAAACGGAGCGGCTCCATTTCAAACGGAGCGGCTCCATTTCAAAACGAAGCGGCTCCATTTCAAAACGGAGCGGCTCCGTTTTGGTATGTCAAAACGGAGCGGCTCGCTCCATTTCAAAACGGAGCGGCTCCATTTCAAAACGGAGCGGCTCCATTTCAAAACGGAGCGGCTCCATTTCAAAACGGAGCGGCTCCGTTTTGGAATGTCAAAACGGAGCGGCTCCGTTTTAAAACGGAGCGGCTCCATTTCAAACGGAGCGGCTCCATTTCAAAACGGAGCGGCTCCGTTTTGGTATGTCAAAACGGAGCGGCTCCGTTTTGGTATGTCAAAACGGAGCGGCTCCGTTTCAAAACGGAGCGGCTCCTTTTCAAACGGAGCGGCTCCATTTCAAAACGGAGCGGCTCCATTTCAAAACGGAGCGGCTCCATTTCAAAACGGAGCGGCTCCATTTCAAAACGGAGCGGCTCCGTTTAGGTGTGTCAAAACGGAGCGGCTCCATTTCAAAACGGAGCGGCTCCGTTTTGGTATGTCAAAACGGAGCGGCTCCATTTCAAAACGGAGCGGCTCCATTTCAAAACGGAGCGGCTCCATTTCAAAACGGAGCGGCTCCATTTCAAATTGGAGCGGCTCCGTTTTGGAATGTCAAAACGGAGCGGCTCCGTTTTAAAACGGAGCGGCTCCATTTCAAAACGGAGCGGCTCCGTTTTGGTATGTCAAAACGGAGCGGCTCCGTTTTGGTATGTCAAAACGGAGCGGCTCCGTTTTGGAATGTCAAAACGGAGCGGCTCCGTTTCAAAACGGAGCGGCTCCATTTCAAACGGTGCGGCTCCGTTTTGGTATATCAAAACGGAGCGGCTCCATTTCAAAACGGAGCGGCTCCGTTTTGGAATGTCAAAACGGAGCGGCTCCGTTTAGGTGTGTCAAAACGGAGCGGCTCCGTTTAGGTGTGTCAAAACGGAGCGGCTCCATTTCAAAACGGAGCGGCTCCATTTCAAAACGGAGCGGCTCCGTTTTGGTATATCAAAACGGAGCGGCTCCATTTCAAAACGGAGCGGCTCCGTTTTGGTATGTCAAAACGGAGCGGCTCAGTTTTGGTATGTCAAAACGGAGCGGCTCGCTCCATTTCAAAACGGAGCGGCTCCATTTCAAAACGGAGCGGCTCCATTTCAAAACGGAGCGGCTCCATTTCAAAACGGAGCGGCTCCGTTTTGGAATGTCAAAACGGAGCGGCTCCGTTTTAAAACGGAGCGGCTCCATTTCAAAACGGAGCGGCTCCGTTTTGGTATGTCAAAACGGAGCGGCTCCGTTTTGGTATGTCAAAACGGAGCGGCTCCGTTTTGGAATGTCAAAACGGAGCGGCTCCGTTTCAAAACGGAGCGGCTCCATTTCAAACGGTGCGGCTCCGTTTTGGTATATCAAAACGGAGCGGCTCCATTTCAAAACGGAGCGGCTCCGTTTTGGTATGTCAAAACGGAGCGGCTCCGTTTTGGTATGTCAAAACGGAGCGGCTCCGTTTTGGAATGTCAAAACGGAGCGGCTCCGTTTCAAAACGGAGCGGCTCCATTTCAAACGGTGCGGCTCCGTTTTGGTATATCAAAACGGAGCGGCTCCATTTCAAAACGGAGCGGCTCCGTTTTGGAATGTCAAAACGGAGCGGCTCCGTTTAGGTGTGTCAAAACGGAGCGGCTCCATTTCAAAACGGAGCGGCTCCATTTCAAAACGGAGCGGCTCCGTTTTGGTATATCAAAACGGAGCGGCTCCATTTCAAAACGGAGCGGCTCAGTTTTGGTATGTCAAAACGGAGCGGCTCGCTCCGTTTTAAAACGGAGCGGCTTCATTTCAAACGGAGCGGCTCCATTTCAAAACGGAGCGGCTCCGTTTTGGTATGTCAAAACGGAGCGGCTCCGTTTTGGTATGTCAAAACGGAGCGGCTCCGTTTCAAAACGGAGCGGCTCCTTTTCAAACGGAGCGGCTCCATTTCAAAACGGAGCGGCTCCATTTCAAAACGGAGCGGCTCCATTTCAAAACGGAGCGGCTCCGTTTTAGAATGTCAAAACGGAGCGGCTCCGTTTTAAAACGGAGCGGCTCCATTTCAAACGGAGCGGCTCCATTTCAAAACGAAGCGGCTCCATTTCAAAACGGAGCGGCTCCGTTTTGGTATGTCAAAACGGAGCGGCTCGCTCCATTTCAAAACGGAGCGGCTCCATTTCAAAACGGAGCGGCTCCATTTCAAAACGGAGCGGCTCCATTTCAAAACGGAGCGGCTCCGTTTTAAAACGGAGCGGCTCCATTTCAAACCGGAGCGGCTCCGTTTTGGTATGTCAAAACGGAGCGGCTCCGTTTCAAAACAAAGCGGCTCCGTTTTGGTATGTCAAAACGGAGCGGCTCCATTTCAAAACGGAGCGGCTCCATTTCAAAACGGAGCGGCTCCGTTTAGGTCTGTCAAAACGGAGCGGCTCCATTTCAAAACGGAGCGGCTCCATTTCAAAACGGAGCGGCTCCATTTCAAAACGGAGCGGCTCCATTTCAAAACGGAGCGGCTCCGTTTTGGAATGTCAAAACGGAGCGGCTCCGTTTTGCAATGGAGCCGCTCCGTTTTGACATACCAAAACGGAGCCGCTCCGTTTTGAAATGGAGCCGCTCCGTTTTGAAATGGAGCCGCTCCGTTTTGACACACCTAAACGGAGCCGCTCCGTTTTGACACACCTAAACGGAGCCGCTCCGTTTTGACATTCCAAAACGGAGCCGCTCCGTTTTGATATACCAAAACGGAGCCGCACCGTTTGAAATGGAGCCGCTCCGTTTTGAAACGGAGCCGCTCCGTTTTGACATTCCAAAACGGAGCCGCTCCGTTTTGACATACCAAAACGGAGCCGCTCCGTTTTGACATACCAAAACGGAGCCGCTCCGTTTTGAAATGGAGCCGCTCCGTTTTAAAACGGAGCCGCTCCGTTTTGACATTCCAAAACGGAGCCGCTCCGTTTTGAAATGGAGCCGCTCCGTTTTGAAATGGAGCCGCTCCGTTTTGAAATGGAGCCGCTCCGTTTTGAAATGGAGCCGCTCCGTTTTGACAGACCTAAACGGAGCCGCTCCGTTTTGAAATGGAGCCGCTCCGTTTTGAAATGGAGCCGCTCCGTTTTGACATACCAAAACGGAGCCGCTTTGTTTTGAAACGGAGCCGCTCCGTTTTGAAATGGAGCCGCTCCGTTTTGACATACCAAAACGGAGCCGCTCCGTTTTGACATACCAAAACGGAGCCGCTCCGTTTTGAAATGGAGCCGCTCCGTTTTAAAACGGAGCCGCTCCGTTTTGACATTCCAAAACGGAGCCGCTCCGTTTTGAAATGGAGCCGCTCCGTTTTGAAATGGAGCCGCTCCGTTTTGAAATGGAGCGAGCCGCTCCGTTTTGACATACCAAAACTGAGCCGCTCCGTTTTGACATACCAAAACGGAGCCGCTCCGTTTTGAAATGGAGCCGCTCCGTTTTGATATACCAAAACGGAGCCGCTCCGTTTTGAAATGGAGCCGCTCCGTTTTGAAATGGAGCCGCTCCGTTTTGACACACCTAAACGGAGCCGCTCCGTTTTGACACACCTAAACGGAGCCGCTCCGTTTTGACATTCCAAAACGGAGCCGCTCCGTTTTGACATTCCAAAACGGAGCCGCTCCGTTTTGAAATGGAGCCGCTCCGTTTTGATATACCAAAACGGAGCCGCACCGTTTGAAATGGAGCCGCTCCGTTTTGAAACGGAGCCGCTCCGTTTTGACATTCCAAAACGGAGCCGCTCCGTTTTGACATACCAAAACGGAGCCGCTCCGTTTTGACATACCAAAACGGAGCCGCTCCGTTTTGAAATGGAGCCGCTCCGTTTTAAAACGGAGCCGCTCCGTTTTGACATTCCAGAACGGAGCCGCTCCAATTTGAAATGGAGCCGCTCCGTTTTGAAATGGAGCCGCTCCGTTTTGAAATGGAGCCGCTCCGTTTTGAAATGGAGCCGCTCCGTTTTGACATACCAAAACGGAGCCGCTCCGTTTTGAAATGGAGCCGCTCCGTTTTGACACACCTAAACGGAGCCGCTTTGTTTTGAAACGGAGCCGCTCCGTTTTGACATACCAAAACGGAGCCGCTCCGTTTTGACATACCAAAACGGAGCCGCTCCGTTTTGACATACCAAAACGGAGCCGCTCCGTTTTGACATTCCAAAACGGAGCCGCTCCAATTTGAAATGGAGCCGCTCCGTTTTGAAATGGAGCCGCTCCGTTTTGAAATGGAGCCGCTCCGTTTTGAAATGGAGCCGCTCCGTTTTGACATACCAAAACGGAGCCGCTCCGTTTTGAAATGGAGCCGCTCCGTTTTGACACACCTAAACGGAGCCGCTTTGTTTTGAAACGGAGCCGCTCCGTTTTGACATACCAAAACGGAGCCGCTCCGTTTTGACATACCAAAACGGAGCCGCTCCGTTTTGACATACCAAAACGGAGCCGCTCCGTTTTGAAATGGAGCCGCTCCGTTTTGAAATGGAGCCGCTCCGTTTTGAAATGGAGCCGCTCCGTTTTGACAGACCTAAACGGAGCGGCTCCGTTTTGGTATGTCAAAACGGAGCGGCTCCATTTCAAAACGGAGCGGCTCCATTTCAAAACGGAGCGGCTCCATTTCAAAACGGAGCGGCTCCGTTTTGGAATGTCAAAACGGAGCGGCTCCGTTTTGACATACCAAAACGGAGCCGCTCCGTTTTGACATACCAAAACGGAGCCGCTCCGGTTTGAAATGGAGCCGCTCCGTTTGAAATGGAGCCGCTCCGTTTTAAAACGGAGCCGCTCCGTTTTGACATTCCAAAACGGAGCCGCTCCGTTTTGAAATGGAGCCGCTCCGTTTTGAAATGGAGCCGCTCCGTTTGAAATGGAGCCGCTCCGTTTTGAAACGGAGCCGCTCCGTTTTGACAGACCTAAACGGAGCCGCTCCGTTTTGAAATGGAGCCGCTCCGTTTTGACATACCAAAACGGAGCCGCTCCGGTTTGAAATGGAGCCGCTCCGTTTTGAAATGGAGCCGCTCCGTTTGAAATGGAGCCGCTCCGTTTTGAAACGGAGCCGCTCCGTTTTGACATTCCAAAAGGGAGCCGCTCCGTTTTGAAATGGAGCCGCTCCGTTTTGAAATGGAGCCGCTCCGTTTTGAAATGGAGCCGTTCCGCTTTGACATACCAAAACGGAGCCGCTCCGTTTTGATATACCAAAACAAAGCCGCACCGTTTGAAATGGAGCCGCTCCGTTTTGAAATGGAGCCGCTCCGTTTTGACATACAAAAACGGAGCCGCTCCGTTTTGAAATGGAGCCGCTCCGTTTGAAATGGAGCCGCTCCGTTTTGAAATGGAGCCGCTCCGTTTTGACATACAAAAACGGAGCCGCTCCGTTTTGAAACGGAGCCGCTCCGTTTTGATATACCAAAACGGAGCCGCACCGTTTGAAATGGAGCCGCTCCGTTTTGAAACGGAGCCGCTCCGTTTTGACATACCAAAACGGAGCCGCTCCGTTTTGACATACCAAAACGGAGCCGCTCCGTTTTGAAATGGAGCCGCTCCGTTTGAAATGGAGCCGCTCCGTTTTGAAACGGAGCCGCTCCGTTTTGACATTCCAAAAGGGAGCCGCTCCGTTTTGAAATGGAGCCGCTCCGTTTTGAAATGGAGCCGCTCCGTTTTGAAATGGAGCCGCTCCGTTTTGAAATGGAGCCGCTCCGTTTTGAAATGGAGCCGCTCCGTTTTGAAATGGAGCCGCTCCGTTTTGACATACCAAAACGGAGCCGCTCCGTTTTGAAATGGAGCCGCTCCGTTTTGACATACCAAAACGGAGCCGCTCCGTTTTGACATACCAAAACGGAGCCGCTCCGTTTTGAAATGGAGCCGCTCCGTTTGAAATGGAGCCGCTCCGTTTTGAAACGGAGCCGCTCCGTTTTGACATTCCAAAACGGAGCCGCTCCGTTTTGAAATGGAGCCGCTCCGTTTTGACACACCTAAACGGAGCCGCTCCGTTTTGAAATGGAGCCGCTCCGTTTTGAAATGGAGCCGCTCCGTTTTGATATACCAAAACAAAGCCGCACCGTTTGAAATGAAGCCGCTCCGTTTTGAAATGGAGCCGCTCCGTTTTGAAATGGAGCGGCTCCGTTTTGATATACCAAAACGGAGCCGCTCCGTTTGAAACGGAGCCGCTCCGTTTTGAAATGGAGCCGCTCCGTTTTGATATACCAAAACGGAGCCGCTCCGTTTGAAACGGAGCCGCTCCGTTTTGATATACCAAAACGGAGCCGCTCCGTTTTGAAATGGAGCCGCTCCGTTTTGACATACCAAAACGGAGCCGCTCCGTTTTGAAATGGAGCCGCTCCGTTTGAAATGGAGCCGCTCCGTTTTGAAACGGAGCCGCTCCGTTTTGATATACCAAAACGGAGCCGCTCCGTTTTGAAATGGAGCCGCTCCGTTTGAAATGGAGCCGCTCCGTTTTGAAACGGAGCCGCTCCGTTTTGACATACCAAAACGGAGCCGCTTCGTTTTGAAATGGAGCCGCTCCGTTTTGAAATGGAGCCGCTCCGTTTTGACATACCAAAACGGAGCCGCTCCGTTTTGAAATGGAGCCGCTCCGTTTGAAATGGAGCCGCTCCGTTTTGAAACGGAGCCGCTCCGTTTTGATATACCAAAACGGAGCCGCTCCGTTTGAAACGGAGCCGCTCCGTTTTGAAATGGAGCCGCTCCGTTTTGATATACCAAAACGGAGCCGCTCCGTTTTGAAATGGAGCCGCTCCGTTTTGATATACCAAAACGGAGCCGCTCCGTTTTGAAATGGAGCCGCTCCGTTTTGACATACCAAAACGGAGCCGCTCCGTTTTGAAATGGAGCCGCTCCGTTTTGAAATGGAGCCGCTCCGTTTTGATATACCAAAACGGAGCCGCTCCGTTTTGAAACGGAGCCGCTCCGTTTTGACATACCAAAACGGAGCCGCTCCGTTTTGACATAAAAAAACGGAGCCGCTCCGTTTTGACATAAAAAAACGGAGCGGCTCCGTTTCAAAACGGAGCGGCTCCGTTTTGGTATGTCAAAACGGAGCGGCTCCATTTCAAAACGGAGCGGCTCCGTTTTGGTATGTCAAAACGGAGCCGCTCCGTTTTGAAATGGAGCCGCTCCGTTTTGAAATGAAGCCGCTCCGTTTTGACATACCAAAACGGAGCCGCTCCGTTTTGACATAAAAAAACGGAGCCGCTCCGTTTTGACATACCGTTTTGACATATTTTAGACATAAAAGTTTTCTGAAACGTACCAAAAGTTTTCTGGTACGTACCAAAAGTTTTCTGGTACGTACCAAAAGTTGTGGTACGTACCAAAAGTTTTCTGGTACGTACCAAAAGTTGTGGTACGTACCAAAAGTTTTCTGGTACGTACCAAAAGTTTTCTGGTACGTACCAAAAGTTGTGGTACGTACCAAAAGTTTTCTGGTACGTACCAAAAGTTTTCTGGCACGTACCAAAAGTTGTGGTACGTACCAAAAGTTTTCTGGTACGTACCAGAAAACTTTTGGTACGTACCAGAAAACTTTTGGTACGTACCAGAAAACTTTTGGTACGTACCACAACTTTTGGTACGTACCAGAAAACTTTTGGTACGTACCAGAAAACTTTTGGTACGTACCAGAAAACTTTTGGTACGTACCACAACTTTTGGTACGTACCAGAAAACTTTTGGTACGTACCACAACTTTTGGTACGTACCAGAAAACTTTTGGTACGTACCAGAAAACTTTTGGTACGTACCACAACTTTTGGTACGTACCACAACTTTTGGTACGTACCAGAAAACTTTTGGTACGTACCACAACTTTTGGTACGTACCAGAAAACTTTTGGTACGTACCACAACTTTTGGTACGTACCACAACTTTTGGTACGTACCAGAAAACTTTTGGTACGTACCAGAAAACTTTTGGTACGTACCAGAAAACTTTTGGTACGTACCACAACTTTTGGTACGTACCACAACTTTTGGTACGTACCAGAAAACTTTCGGTACGTACCACAACTTTTGGTACGTACCAGAAAACTTTTGGTACGTACCACAACTTTTGGTACGTACCACAACTTTTGGTACGTACCAGAAAACTTTTGGTACGTACCAGAAAACTTTTGGTACGTACCAGAAAACTTTTGGTACGTACCAGAAAACTTTTGGTACGTACCAGAAAACTTTCGGTACGTACCACAACTTTTGGTACGTACCAGAAAACTTTCGGTACGTACCACAACTTTTGGTACGTACCAGAAAACTTTTGGTACGTACCACAACTTTTGGTACGTACCAGAAAACTTTTGGTACGTACCAGAAAACTTTTGGTACGTACCACAACTTTTGGTACGTACCAGAAAACTTTTGGTACGTACCAGAAAACTTTTGGTACGTACCAGAAAACTTTCGGTACGTACCACAACTTTTGGTACGTACCAGAAAACTTTTGGTACGTACCAGAAAACTTTCGGTACGTACCACAACTTTTGGTACGTACCAGAAAACTTTCGGTACGTACCACAACTTTTGGTACGTACCAGAAAACTTTTGGTACGTACCAGAAAACTTTTGGTACGTACCAGAAAACTTTCGGTACGTACCACAACTTTTGGTACGTACCAGAAAACTTTTGGTACGTACCAGAAAACTTTTGGTACGTACCACAACTTTTGGTACGTACCAGAAAACTTTTGGTACGTACCAGAAAACTTTTGGTACGTACCACAACTTTTGGTACGTACCAGAAAACTTTTGGTACGTACCAGAAAACTTTTGGTACGTACCAGAAAACTTTCGGTACGTACCACAACTTTTGGTACGTACCAGAAAACTTTTGGTACGTACCAGAAAACTTTTGGTACGTACCACAACTTTTGGTACGTACCAGAAAACTTTCGGTACGTACCACAACTTTTGGTACGTACCAGAAAACTTTTGGTACGTACCACAACTTTTGGTACGTACCACAACTTTTGGTACGTACCAGAAAACTTTTGGTACGTACCAGAAAACTTTTGGTACGTACCAGAAAACTTTTGGTACGTACCAGAAAACTTTTGGTACGTACCAGAAAACTTTCGGTACGTACCACAACTTTTGGTACGTACCAGAAAACTTTCGGTACGTACCACAACTTTTGGTACGTACCAGAAAACTTTTGGTACGTACCACAACTTTTGGTACGTACCAGAAAACTTTTGGTACGTACCAGAAAACTTTTGGTACGTACCACAACTTTTGGTACGTACCAGAAAACTTTTGGTACGTACCAGAAAACTTTTGGTACGTACCAGAAAACTTTCGGTACGTACCACAACTTTTGGTACGTACCAGAAAACTTTCGGTACGTACCACAACTTTTGGTACGTACCAGAAAACTTTTGGTACGTACCACAACTTTTGGTACGTACCAGAAAACTTTTGGTACGTACCAGAAAACTTTTGGTACGTACCACAACTTTTGGTACGTACCACAACTTTTGGTACGTACCACAACTTTTGGTACGTACCAGAAAACTTTTGGTACGTACCAGAAAACTTTTGGTACGTACCACAACTTTTGGTACGTACCAGAAAACTTTTGGTACGTACCAGAAAACTTTTGGTACGTACCAGAAAACTTTTGGTACGTACCAGAAAACTTTTGGTACGTACCAGAAAACTTTTGGTACGTACCACAACTTTTGGTACGTACCACAACTTTTGGTACGTACCACAACTTTTGGTACGTACCAGAAAACTTTTGGTACGTACCAGAAAACTTTTGGTACGTACCACAACTTTTGGTACGTACCAGAAAACTTTTGGTACGTACCAGAAAACTTTTGGTACGTACCAGAAAACTTTTGGTACGTACCACAACTTTTGGTACGTACCAGAAAACTTTTGGTACGTACCAGAAAACTTTTGGTACGTACCAGAAAACTTTTGGTACGTACCACAACTTTTGGTACGTACCAGGAAACTTTTGGTACGTACCACAACTTTTGGTACGTACCAGAAAACTTTTGGTACGTACCAGAAAACTTTTGGTACGTACCACAACTTTTGGTACGTACCACAACTTTTGGTACGTACCAGAAAACTTTTGGTACGTACCAGAAAACTTTTGGTACGTACCAGAAAACTTTTGGTACGTACCACAACTTTTGGTACGTACCAGAAAACTTTTGGTACGTACCACAACTTTTGGTACGTACCACAACTTTTGGTACGTACCACAACTTTTGGTACGTACCAGAAAACTTTTGGTACGTACCACAACTTTTGGTACGTACCACAACTTTTGGTACGTACCACAACTTTTGGTACGTACCAGAAAACTTTTGGTACGTACCAGAAAACTTTTGGTACGTACCACAACTTTTGGTACGTACCACAACTTTTGGTACGTACCACAACTTTTGGTACGTACCACAACTTTTGGTACGTACCAGAAAACTTTTGGTACGTACCAGAAAACTTTTGGTACGTACCACAACTTTTGGTACGTACCACAACTTTTGGTACGTACCACAACTTTTGGTACGTACCACAACTTTTGGTACGTACCAGAAAACTTTTGGTACGTACCACAACTTTTGGTACGTACCAGAAAACTTTTGGTACGTACCAGAAAACTTTTGGTACGTACCACAACTTTTGGTACGTACCAGAAAACTTTTGGTACGTACCAGAAAACTTTTGGTACGTACCAGAAAACTTTTGGTACGTACCAGAAAACTTTTGGTACGTACCACAACTTTTGGTACGTACCAGAAAACTTTTGGTACGTACCACAACTTTTGGTACGTACCAGAAAACTTTTGGTACGTACCAGAAAACTTTTGGTACGTACCACAACTTTTGGTACGTACCACAACTTTTGGTACGTACCACAACTTTTGGTACGTACCAGAAAACTTTTGGTACGTACCACAACTTTTGGTACGTACCAGAAAACTTTTGGTACGTACCAGAAAACTTTTGGTACGTACCAGAAAACTTTTGGTACGTACCACAACTTTTGGTACGTACCAGAAAACTTTCGGTACGTACCAGAAAACTTTTGGTACGTACCACAACTTTTGGTACGTACCAGAAAACTTTTGGTACGTACCAGAAAACTTTTGGTACGTACCACAACTTTTGGTACGTACCACAACTTTTGGTACGTACCACAACTTTTGGTACGTACCAGAAAACTTTTGGTACGTACCAGAAAACTTTTGGTACGTACCACAACTTTTGGTACGTACCAGAAAACTTTTGGTACGTACCACAACTTTTGGTACGTACCAGAAAACTTTTGGTACGTACCAGAAAACTTTTGGTACGTACCAGAAAACTTTTGGTACGTACCACAACTTTTGGTACGTACCAGAAAACTTTTGGTACGTACCAGAAAACTTTTGGTACGTACCAGAAAACTTTTGGTACGTACCACAACTTTTGGTACGTACCAGGAAACTTTTGGTACGTACCACAACTTTTGGTACGTACCAGAAAACTTTTGGTACGTACCAGAAAACTTTTGGTACGTACCACAACTTTTGGTACGTACCACAACTTTTGGTACGTACCACAACTTTTGGTACGTACCAGGAAACTTTTGGTACGTACCACAACTTTTGGTACGTACCACAACTTTTGGTACGTACCAGAAAACTTTTGGTACGTACCACAACTTTTGGTACGTACCACAACTTTTGGTACGTACCACAACTTTTGGTACGTACCAGAAAACTTTTGGTACGTACCACAACTTTTGGTACGTACCAGAAAACTTTTGGTACGTACCAGAAAACTTTTGGTACGTACCACAACTTTTGGTACGTACCAGGAAACTTTTGGTACGTACCACAACTTTTGGTACGTACCAGAATACTTTTGGTACGTACCACAACTTTTGGTACGTACCAGAAAACTTTTGGTACGTACCAGAAAACTTTTGGTACGTACCACAACTTTTGGTACGTACCACAACTTTTGGTACGTACCACAACTTTTGGTACGTACCAGAAAACTTTTGGTACGTACCAGAAAACTTTTGGTACGTACCACAACTTTTGGTACGTACCAGAAAACTTTTGGTACGTACCACAACTTTTGGTACGTACCAGAAAACTTTTGGTACGTACCACAACTTTTGGTACGTACCAGAAAACTTTTGGTACGTACCAGAAAACTTTTGGTACGTACCAGAAAACTTTTGGTACGTACCACAACTTTTGGTACGTACCAGAAAACTTTCGGTACGTACCAGAAAACTTTTGGTACGTACCACAACTTTTGGTACGTACCAGAAAACTTTTGGTACGTACCAGAAAACTTTTGGTACGTACCACAACTTTTGGTACGTACCACAACTTTTGGTACGTACCACAACTTTTGGTACGTACCAGAAAACTTTTGGTACGTACCAGAAAACTTTTGGTACGTACCACAACTTTTGGTACGTACCAGAAAACTTTTGGTACGTACCACAACTTTTGGTACGTACCAGAAAACTTTTGGTACGTACCAGAAAACTTTTGGTACGTACCAGAAAACTTTTGGTACGTACCACAACTTTTGGTACGTACCAGAAAACTTTTGGTACGTACCAGAAAACTTTTGGTACGTACCAGAAAACTTTTGGTACGTACCACAACTTTTGGTACGTACCAGGAAACTTTTGGTACGTACCACAACTTTTGGTACGTACCAGAAAACTTTTGGTACGTACCAGAAAACTTTTGGTACGTACCACAACTTTTGGTACGTACCACAACTTTTGGTACGTACCACAACTTTTGGTACGTACCAGGAAACTTTTGGTACGTACCACAACTTTTGGTACGTACCACAACTTTTGGTACGTACCAGAAAACTTTTGGTACGTACCACAACTTTTGGTACGTACCACAACTTTTGGTACGTACCACAACTTTTGGTACGTACCAGAAAACTTTTGGTACGTACCACAACTTTTGGTACGTACCAGAAAACTTTTGGTACGTACCAGAAAACTTTTGGTACGTACCACAACTTTTGGTACGTACCAGGAAACTTTTGGTACGTACCACAACTTTTGGTACGTACCAGAATACTTTTGGTACGTACCACAACTTTTGGTACGTACCAGAAAACTTTTGGTACGTACCAGAAAACTTTTGGTACGTACCACAACTTTTGGTACGTACCACAACTTTTGGTACGTACCACAACTTTTGGTACGTACCAGAAAACTTTTGGTACGTACCAGAAAACTTTTGGTACGTACCACAACTTTTGGTACGTACCACAACTTTTGGTACGTACCAGAAAACTTTTGGTACGTACCAGAAAACTTTTGGTACGTACCACAACTTTTGGTACGTACCAGGAAACTTTTGGTACGTACCACAACTTTTGGTACGTACCAGAATACTTTTGGTACGTACCACAACTTTTGGTACGTACCAGAAAACTTTTGGTACGTACCAGAAAACTTTTGGTACGTACCACAACTTTTGGTACGTACCACAACTTTTGGTACGTACCACAACTTTTGGTACGTACCAGAAAACTTTTGGTACGTACCAGAAAACTTTTGGTACGTACCACAACTTTTGGTACGTACCAGAAAACTTTTGGTACGTACCACAACTTTTGGTACGTACCAGAAAACTTTTGGTACGTACCACAACTTTTGGTACGTACCAGAAAACTTTTGGTACGTACCAGAAAACTTTTGGTACGTACCAGAAAACTTTTGGTACGTACCACAACTTTTGGTACGTACCAGAAAACTTTCGGTACGTACCAGAAAACTTTTGGTACGTACCACAACTTTTGGTACGTACCAGAAAACTTTTGGTACGTACCAGAAAACTTTTGGTACGTACCACAACTTTTGGTACGTACCACAACTTTTGGTACGTACCACAACTTTTGGTACGTACCAGAAAACTTTTGGTACGTACCAGAAAACTTTTGGTACGTACCACAACTTTTGGTACGTACCAGAAAACTTTTGGTACGTACCACAACTTTTGGTACGTACCAGAAAACTTTTGGTACGTACCAGAAAACTTTTGGTACGTACCAGAAAACTTTTGGTACGTACCACAACTTTTGGTACGTACCAGAAAACTTTTGGTACGTACCAGAAAACTTTTGGTACGTACCAGAAAACTTTTGGTACGTACCACAACTTTTGGTACGTACCAGGAAACTTTTGGTACGTACCACAACTTTTGGTACGTACCAGAAAACTTTTGGTACGTACCAGAAAACTTTTGGTACGTACCACAACTTTTGGTACGTACCACAACTTTTGGTACGTACCACAACTTTTGGTACGTACCAGGAAACTTTTGGTACGTACCACAACTTTTGGTACGTACCACAACTTTTGGTACGTACCAGAAAACTTTTGGTACGTACCACAACTTTTGGTACGTACCACAACTTTTGGTACGTACCACAACTTTTGGTACGTACCAGAAAACTTTTGGTACGTACCACAACTTTTGGTACGTACCAGAAAACTTTTGGTACGTACCAGAAAACTTTTGGTACGTACCACAACTTTTGGTACGTACCAGGAAACTTTTGGTACGTACCACAACTTTTGGTACGTACCAGAATACTTTTGGTACGTACCACAACTTTTGGTACGTACCAGAAAACTTTTGGTACGTACCAGAAAACTTTTGGTACGTACCACAACTTTTGGTACGTACCACAACTTTTGGTACGTACCACAACTTTTGGTACGTACCAGAAAACTTTTGGTACGTACCAGAAAACTTTTGGTACGTACCACAACTTTTGGTACGTACCAGAAAACTTTTGGTACGTACCACAACTTTTGGTACGTACCAGAAAACTTTTGGTACGTACCACAACTTTTGGTACGTACCAGAAAACTTTTGGTACGTACCACAACTTTTGGTACGTACCAGAAAACTTTTGGTACGTACCACAACTTTTGGTACGTACCAGAAAACTTTTGGTACGTACCACAACTTTTGGTACGTACCAGAAAACTTTTGGTACGTACCACAACTTTTGGTACGTACCAGAAAACTTTTGGTACGTACCACAACTTTTGGTACGTACCAGAAAACTTTTGGTACGTACCAGAAAACTTTTGGTACGTACCAGAAAACTTTTGGTACGTACCACAACTTTTGGTACGTACCAGAAAACTTTTGGTACGTACCACAACTTTTGGTACGTACCAGAAAACTTTTGGTACGTACCACAACTTTTGGTACGTACCAGAAAACTTTTGGTACGTACCAGAAAACTTTTGGTACGTACCAGAAAACTTTTGGTACGTACCAGAAAACTTTTGGTACGTACCACAACTTTTGGTACGTACCACAACTTTTGGTACGTACCAGAAAACTTTTGGTACGTACCAGAAAACTTTCGGTACGTACCACAACTTTTGGTACGTACCAGAAAACTTTTGGTACGTACCAGAAAACTTTTGGTACGTACCACAACTTTTGGTACGTACCACAACTTTTGGTACGTACCACAACTTTTGGTACGTACCAGAAAACTTTTGGTACGTACCAGAAAACTTTTGGTACGTACCAGAAAACTTTTGGTACGTACCACAACTTTTGGTACGTACCAGAAAACTTTTGGTACGTACCAGAAAACTTTTGGTACGTACCACAACTTTTGGTACGTACCACAACTTTTGGTACGTACCACAACTTTTGGTACGTACCAGAAAACTTTTGGTACGTACCAGAAAACTTTTGGTACGTACCAGAAAACTTTTGGTACGTACCACAACTTTTGGTACGTACCAGAAAACTTTTGGTACGTACCAGAAAACTTTTGGTACGTACCAGAAAACTTTTGGTACGTACCACAACTTTTGGTACGTACCACAACTTTTGGTACGTACCAGAAAACTTTTGGTACGTACCAGAAAACTTTTGGTACGTACCAGAAAACTTTTGGTACGTACCAGAAAACTTTTGGTACGTACCACAACTTTTGGTACGTACCACAACTTTTGGTACGTACCAGAAAACTTTTGGTACGTACCAGAAAACTTTTGGTACGTACCAGAAAACTTTTGGTACGTACCAGAAAACTTTCGGTACGTACCACAACTTTTGGTACGTACCACAACTTTTGGTACGTACCAGAAAACTTTCGGTACGTACCACAACTTTTGGTACGTACCAGAAAACTTTTGGTACGTACCAGAAAACTTTTGGTACGTACCAGAAAACTTTTGGTACGTACCACAACTTTTGGTACGTACCAGAAAACTTTTGGTACGTACCAGAAAACTTTTGGTACGTACCAGAAAACTTTTGGTACGTACCACAACTTTTGGTACGTACCACAACTTTTGGTATGTACCAGAAAACTTTTGGTACGTACCAGAAAACTTTTGGTACGTACCACAACTTTTGGTACGTACCACAACTTTTGGTACGTACCAGAAAACTTTTGGTACGTACCAGAAAACTTTTGGTACGTACCACAACTTTTGGTACGTACCAGAAAACTTTTGGTACGTACCACAACTTTTGGTACGTACCACAACTTTTGGTACGTACCAGAAAACTTTTGGTACGTACCAGAAAACTTTCGGTACGTACCACAACTTTTGGTACGTACCAGAAAACTTTTGGTACGTACCAGAAAACTTTTGGTACGTACCACAACTTTTGGTACGTACCACAACTTTTGGTACGTACCACAACTTTTGGTACGTACCAGAAAACTTTTGGTACGTACCACAACTTTTGGTACGTACCAGAAAACTTTTGGTACGTACCAGAAAACTTTTGGTACGTACCACAACTTTTGGTACGTACCACAACTTTTGGTACGTACCACAACTTTTGGTACGTACCAGAAAACTTTTGGTACGTACCAGAAAACTTTTGGTACGTACCAGAAAACTTTCGGTACGTACCACAACTTTTGGTACGTACCAGAAAACTTTTGGTACGTACCACAACTTTTGGTACGTACCACAACTTTTGGTACGTACCAGAAAACTTTTGGTACGTACCAGAAAACTTTTGGTACGTACCAGAAAACTTTTGGTACGTACCACAACTTTTGGTACGTACCACAACTTTTGGTACGTACCACAACTTTTGGTACGTACCACAACTTTTGGTACGTACCAGAAAACTTTTGGTACGTACCAGAAAACTTTTGGTACGTACCACAACTTTTGGTACGTACCAGAAAACTTTTGGTACGTACCACAACTTTTGGTACGTACCAGAAAACTTTCGGTACGTACCACAACTTTTGGTACGTACCAGAAAACTTTTGGTACGTACCAGAAAACTTTTGGTACGTACCACAACTTTTGGTACGTACCAGAAAACTTTTGGTACGTACCAGAAAACTTTCGGTACGTACCACAACTTTTGGTACGTACCACAACTTTTGGTACGTACCACAACTTTTGGTACGTACCACAACTTTTGGTACGTACCAGAAAACTTTTGGTACGTACCAGAAAACTTTCGGTACGTACCACAACTTTTGGTACGTACCAGAAAACTTTCGGTACGTACCACAACTTTTGGTACGTACCACAACTTTTGGTACGTACCACAACTTTTGGTACGTACCAGAAAACTTTTGGTACGTACCAGAAAACTTTTGGTACGTACCACAACTTTTGGTACGTACCAGAAAACTTTTGGTACGTACCACAACTTTTGGTACGTACCAGAAAACTTTTGGTACGTACCAGAAAACTTTTGGTACGTACCAGAAAACTTTTGGTACGTACCACAACTTTTGGTACGTACCAGAAAACTTTTGGTACGTACCAGAAAACTTTTGGTACGTACCAGAAAACTTTTGGTACGTACCAGAAAACTTTTGGTACGTACCAGAAAACTTTTGGTACGTACCACAACTTTTGGTACGTACCAGAAAACTTTTGGTACGTACCAGAAAACTTTTGGTACGTACCACAACTTTTGGTACGTACCACAACTTTTGGTACGTACCAGAAAACTTTTGGTACGTACCAGAAAACTTTTGGTACGTACCAGAAAACTTTTGGTACGTACCAGAAAACTTTTGGTACGTACCACAACTTTTGGTACGTACCAGAAAACTTTTGGTACGTACCACAACTTTTGGTACGTACCACAACTTTTGGTACGTACCACAACTTTTGGTACGTACCAGAAAACTTTTGGTACGTACCAGAAAACTTTTGGTACGTACCACAACTTTTGGTACGTACCACAACTTTTGGTACGTACCAGAAAACTTTTGGTACGTACCAGAAAACTTTCGGTACGTACCACAACTTTTGGTACGTACCAGAAAACTTTCGGTACGTACCACAACTTTTGGTACGTACCACAACTTTTGGTACGTACCACAACTTTTGGTACGTACCAGAAAACTTTTGGTACGTACCAGAAAACTTTTGGTACGTACCACAACTTTTGGTACGTACCAGAAAACTTTTGGTACGTACCACAACTTTTGGTACGTACCAGAAAACTTTTGGTACGTACCAGAAAACTTTTGGTACGTACCAGAAAACTTTTGGTACGTACCACAACTTTTGGTACGTACCACAACTTTTGGTACGTACCAGAAAACTTTTGGTACGTACCAGAAAACTTTTGGTACGTACCAGAAAACTTTTGGTACGTACCAGAAAACTTTTGGTACGTACCACAACTTTTGGTACGTACCAGAAAACTTTTGGTACGTACCACAACTTTTGGTACGTACCAGAAAACTTTTGGTACGTACCACAACTTTTGGTACGTACCAGAAAACTTTTGGTACGTACCACAACTTTTGGTACGTACCAGAAAACTTTTGGTACGTACCAGAAAACTTTTGGTACGTACCAGAAAACTTTTGGTACGTACCACAACTTTTGGTACGTACCAGAAAACTTTTGGTACGTACCACAACTTTTGGTACGTACCAGAAAACTTTTGGTACGTACCACAACTTTTGGTACGTACCAGAAAACTTTTGGTACGTACCAGAAAACTTTTGGTACGTACCAGAAAACTTTTGGTACGTACCAGAAAACTTTTGGTACGTACCACAACTTTTGGTACGTACCACAACTTTTGGTACGTACCAGAAAACTTTTGGTACGTACCAGAAAACTTTCGGTACGTACCACAACTTTTGGTACGTACCAGAAAACTTTTGGTACGTACCAGAAAACTTTTGGTACGTACCACAACTTTTGGTACGTACCACAACTTTTGGTACGTACCACAACTTTTGGTACGTACCAGAAAACTTTTGGTACGTACCAGAAAACTTTTGGTACGTACCAGAAAACTTTTGGTACGTACCACAACTTTTGGTACGTACCAGAAAACTTTTGGTACGTACCAGAAAACTTTTGGTACGTACCACAACTTTTGGTACGTACCACAACTTTTGGTACGTACCACAACTTTTGGTACGTACCAGAAAACTTTTGGTACGTACCAGAAAACTTTTGGTACGTACCAGAAAACTTTTGGTACGTACCACAACTTTTGGTACGTACCAGAAAACTTTTGGTACGTACCAGAAAACTTTTGGTACGTACCAGAAAACTTTTGGTACGTACCACAACTTTTGGTACGTACCACAACTTTTGGTACGTACCAGAAAACTTTTGGTACGTACCAGAAAACTTTTGGTACGTACCAGAAAACTTTTGGTACGTACCAGAAAACTTTTGGTACGTACCACAACTTTTGGTACGTACCACAACTTTTGGTACGTACCAGAAAACTTTTGGTACGTACCAGAAAACTTTTGGTACGTACCAGAAAACTTTTGGTACGTACCAGAAAACTTTCGGTACGTACCACAACTTTTGGTACGTACCACAACTTTTGGTACGTACCAGAAAACTTTCGGTACGTACCACAACTTTTGGTACGTACCAGAAAACTTTTGGTACGTACCAGAAAACTTTTGGTACGTACCAGAAAACTTTTGGTACGTACCACAACTTTTGGTACGTACCAGAAAACTTTTGGTACGTACCAGAAAACTTTTGGTACGTACCAGAAAACTTTTGGTACGTACCACAACTTTTGGTACGTACCACAACTTTTGGTATGTACCAGAAAACTTTTGGTACGTACCAGAAAACTTTTGGTACGTACCACAACTTTTGGTACGTACCACAACTTTTGGTACGTACCAGAAAACTTTTGGTACGTACCAGAAAACTTTTGGTACGTACCACAACTTTTGGTACGTACCAGAAAACTTTTGGTACGTACCACAACTTTTGGTACGTACCACAACTTTTGGTACGTACCAGAAAACTTTTGGTACGTACCAGAAAACTTTCGGTACGTACCACAACTTTTGGTACGTACCAGAAAACTTTTGGTACGTACCAGAAAACTTTTGGTACGTACCACAACTTTTGGTACGTACCACAACTTTTGGTACGTACCACAACTTTTGGTACGTACCAGAAAACTTTTGGTACGTACCACAACTTTTGGTACGTACCAGAAAACTTTTGGTACGTACCAGAAAACTTTTGGTACGTACCACAACTTTTGGTACGTACCACAACTTTTGGTACGTACCACAACTTTTGGTACGTACCAGAAAACTTTTGGTACGTACCAGAAAACTTTTGGTACGTACCAGAAAACTTTCGGTACGTACCACAACTTTTGGTACGTACCAGAAAACTTTTGGTACGTACCACAACTTTTGGTACGTACCACAACTTTTGGTACGTACCAGAAAACTTTTGGTACGTACCAGAAAACTTTTGGTACGTACCAGAAAACTTTTGGTACGTACCACAACTTTTGGTACGTACCACAACTTTTGGTACGTACCACAACTTTTGGTACGTACCACAACTTTTGGTACGTACCAGAAAACTTTTGGTACGTACCAGAAAACTTTTGGTACGTACCACAACTTTTGGTACGTACCAGAAAACTTTTGGTACGTACCACAACTTTTGGTACGTACCAGAAAACTTTCGGTACGTACCACAACTTTTGGTACGTACCAGAAAACTTTTGGTACGTACCAGAAAACTTTTGGTACGTACCACAACTTTTGGTACGTACCAGAAAACTTTTGGTACGTACCAGAAAACTTTCGGTACGTACCACAACTTTTGGTACGTACCACAACTTTTGGTACGTACCACAACTTTTGGTACGTACCACAACTTTTGGTACGTACCAGAAAACTTTTGGTACGTACCAGAAAACTTTCGGTACGTACCACAACTTTTGGTACGTACCAGAAAACTTTCGGTACGTACCACAACTTTTGGTACGTACCACAACTTTTGGTACGTACCACAACTTTTGGTACGTACCAGAAAACTTTTGGTACGTACCAGAAAACTTTTGGTACGTACCACAACTTTTGGTACGTACCAGAAAACTTTTGGTACGTACCACAACTTTTGGTACGTACCAGAAAACTTTTGGTACGTACCAGAAAACTTTTGGTACGTACCAGAAAACTTTTGGTACGTACCACAACTTTTGGTACGTACCAGAAAACTTTTGGTACGTACCAGAAAACTTTTGGTACGTACCAGAAAACTTTTGGTACGTACCAGAAAACTTTTGGTACGTACCAGAAAACTTTTGGTACGTACCACAACTTTTGGTACGTACCAGAAAACTTTTGGTACGTACCAGAAAACTTTTGGTACGTACCACAACTTTTGGTACGTACCACAACTTTTGGTACGTACCAGAAAACTTTTGGTACGTACCAGAAAACTTTTGGTACGTACCAGAAAACTTTTGGTACGTACCAGAAAACTTTTGGTACGTACCACAACTTTTGGTACGTACCAGAAAACTTTTGGTACGTACCACAACTTTTGGTACGTACCACAACTTTTGGTACGTACCACAACTTTTGGTACGTACCAGAAAACTTTTGGTACGTACCAGAAAACTTTTGGTACGTACCACAACTTTTGGTACGTACCACAACTTTTGGTACGTACCAGAAAACTTTTGGTACGTACCAGAAAACTTTCGGTACGTACCACAACTTTTGGTACGTACCAGAAAACTTTCGGTACGTACCACAACTTTTGGTACGTACCACAACTTTTGGTACGTACCACAACTTTTGGTACGTACCAGAAAACTTTTGGTACGTACCAGAAAACTTTTGGTACGTACCACAACTTTTGGTACGTACCAGAAAACTTTTGGTACGTACCACAACTTTTGGTACGTACCAGAAAACTTTTGGTACGTACCAGAAAACTTTTGGTACGTACCAGAAAACTTTTGGTACGTACCACAACTTTTGGTACGTACCAGAAAACTTTTGGTACGTACCAGAAAACTTTTGGTACGTACCAGAAAACTTTTGGTACGTACCAGAAAACTTTTGGTACGTACCAGAAAACTTTTGGTACGTACCACAACTTTTGGTACGTACCAGAAAACTTTTGGTACGTACCACAACTTTTGGTACGTACCAGAAAACTTTTGGTACGTACCAGAAAACTTTTGGTACGTACCACAACTTTTGGTACGTACCAGAAAACTTTTGGTACGTACCAGAAAACTTTTGGTACGTACCACAACTTTTGGTACGTACCACAACTTTTGGTACGTACCAGAAAACTTTTGGTACGTACCAGAAAACTTTTGGTACGTACCAGAAAACTTTTGGTACGTACCAGAAAACTTTTGGTACGTACCACAACTTTTGGTACGTACCAGAAAACTTTTGGTACGTACCACAACTTTTGGTACGTACCACAACTTTTGGTACGTACCACAACTTTTGGTACGTACCACAACTTTTGGTACGTACCACAACTTTTGGTACGTACCAGAAAACTTTTGGTACGTACCAGAAAACTTTCGGTACGTACCACAACTTTTGGTACGTACCACAACTTTTGGTACGTACCAGAAAACTTTCGGTACGTACCACAACTTTTGGTACGTACCAGAAAACTTTTGGTACGTACCAGAAAACTTTTGGTACGTACCAGAAAACTTTTGGTACGTACCACAACTTTTGGTACGTACCAGAAAACTTTTGGTACGTACCAGAAAACTTTTGGTACGTACCAGAAAACTTTTGGTACGTACCACAACTTTTGGTACGTACCACAACTTTTGGTATGTACCAGAAAACTTTTGGTACGTACCAGAAAACTTTTGGTACGTACCAGAAAACTTTTGGTACGTACCACAACTTTTGGTACGTACCACAACTTTTGGTACGTACCAGAAAACTTTTGGTACGTACCAGAAAACTTTTGGTACGTACCACAACTTTTGGTACGTACCAGAAAACTTTTGGTACGTACCACAACTTTTGGTACGTACCACAACTTTTGGTACGTACCAGAAAACTTTTGGTACGTACCAGAAAACTTTCGGTACGTACCACAACTTTTGGTACGTACCAGAAAACTTTTGGTACGTACCAGAAAACTTTTGGTACGTACCACAACTTTTGGTACGTACCACAACTTTTGGTACGTACCACAACTTTTGGTACGTACCAGAAAACTTTTGGTACGTACCAGAAAACTTTTGGTACGTACCAGAAAACTTTTGGTACGTACCACAACTTTTGGTACGTACCAGAAAACTTTTGGTACGTACCAGAAAACTTTTGGTACGTACCAGAAAACTTTCGGTACGTACCACAACTTTTGGTACGTACCAGAAAACTTTTGGTACGTACCACAACTTTTGGTACGTACCACAACTTTTGGTACGTACCAGAAAACTTTTGGTACGTACCAGAAAACTTTTGGTACGTACCAGAAAACTTTTGGTACGTACCACAACTTTTGGTACGTACCACAACTTTTGGTACGTACCACAACTTTTGGTACGTACCACAACTTTTGGTACGTACCAGAAAACTTTTGGTACGTACCAGAAAACTTTTGGTACGTACCACAACTTTTGGTACGTACCAGAAAACTTTTGGTACGTACCACAACTTTTGGTACGTACCAGAAAACTTTCGGTACGTACCACAACTTTTGGTACGTACCAGAAAACTTTTGGTACGTACCAGAAAACTTTTGGTACGTACCACAACTTTTGGTACGTACCAGAAAACTTTTGGTACGTACCACAACTTTTGGTACGTACCAGAAAACTTTCGGTACGTACCACAACTTTTGGTACGTACCACAACTTTTGGTACGTACCACAACTTTTGGTACGTACCACAACTTTTGGTACGTACCAGAAAACTTTTGGTACGTACCAGAAAACTTTCGGTACGTACCACAACTTTTGGTACGTACCAGAAAACTTTCGGTACGTACCACAACTTTTGGTACGTACCACAACTTTTGGTACGTACCACAACTTTTGGTACGTACCAGAAAACTTTTGGTACGTACCAGAAAACTTTTGGTACGTACCACAACTTTTGGTACGTACCAGAAAACTTTTGGTACGTACCACAACTTTTGGTACGTACCAGAAAACTTTTGGTACGTACCAGAAAACTTTTGGTACGTACCAGAAAACTTTTGGTACGTACCACAACTTTTGGTACGTACCAGAAAACTTTTGGTACGTACCAGAAAACTTTTGGTACGTACCAGAAAACTTTTGGTACGTACCACAACTTTTGGTACGTACCAGAAAACTTTTGGTACGTACCACAACTTTTGGTACGTACCAGAAAACTTTTGGTACGTACCAGAAAACTTTTGGTACGTACCACAACTTTTGGTACGTACCAGAAAACTTTTGGTACGTACCAGAAAACTTTTGGTACGTACCACAACTTTTGGTACGTACCAGAAAACTTTTGGTACGTACCAGAAAACTTTTGGTACGTACCAGAAAACTTTTGGTACGTACCACAACTTTTGGTACGTACCAGAAAACTTTTGGTACGTACCACAACTTTTGGTACGTACCAGAAAACTTTTGGTACGTACCACAACTTTTGGTACGTACCAGAAAACTTTTGGTACGTACCACAACTTTTGGTACGTACCAGAAAACTTTTGGTACGTACCAGAAAACTTTTGGTACGTATCAGAAAACTTTTGGTACGTACCAGAAAACTTTTGGTACGTACCACAACTTTTGGTACGTACCAGAAAACTTTTGGTACGTACCACAACTTTTGGTACGTACCACAACTTTTGGTACGTACCACAACTTTTGGTACGTACCAGAAAACTTTTGGTACGTACCACAACTTTTGGTACGTACCAGAAAACTTTTGGTACGTACCACAACTTTTGGTACGTACCAGAAAACTTTTGGTACGTACCAGAAAACTTTTGGTACGTACCAGAAAACTTTTGGTACGTACCACAACTTTTGGTACGTACCAGAAAACCTTTGGTACGTACCAGAAAACTTTTGGTACGTACCACAACTTTTGGTACGTACCACAACTTTTGGTACGTACCAGAAAACTTTTGGTACGTACCAGAAAACTTTTGGTACGTACCAGAAAACTTTTGGTACGTACCAGAAAACTTTTGGTACGTACCACAACTTTTGGTACGTACCAGAAAACTTTTGGTACGTACCAGAAAACTTTTGGTACGTACCAGAAAACTTTTGGTACGTACCACAACTTTTGGTACGTACCAGAAAACTTTTGGTACGTACCACAACTTTTGGTACGTACCAGAAAACTTTTGGTACGTACCAGAAAACTTTTGGTACGTACCAGAAAACTTTTGGTACGTACCACAACTTTTGGTACGTACCAGAAAACTTTTGGTACGTACCACAACTTTTGGTACGTACCAGAAAACTTTTGGTACGTACCAGAAAACTTTTGGTACGTACCAGAAAACTTTTGGTACGTACCAGAAAACTTTTGGTACGTACCAGAAAACTTTTGGTACGTACCAGAAAACTTTTGGTACGTACCACAACTTTTGGTACGTACCAGAAAACTTTTGGTACGTACCAGAAAACTTTTGGTACGTACCAGAAAACTTTTGGTACGTACCACAACTTTTGGTACGTACCAGAAAACTTTTGGTACGTACCACAACTTTTGGTACGTACCAGAAAACTTTTGGTACGTACCACAACTTTTGGTACGTACCAGAAAACTTTTGGTACGTACAAGAAAACTTTTGGTACGTACCAGAAAACTTTTGGTACGTACCACAACTTTTGGTACGTACCAGAAAACTTTTGGTACGTACCACAACTTTTGGTACGTACCAGAAAACTTTTGGTACGTACCAGAAAACTTTTGGTACGTACCACAACTTTTGGTACGTACCACAACTTTTGGTACGTACCAGAAAACTTTTGGTACGTACCAGAAAACTTTTGGTACGTACCAGAAAACTTTTGGTACGTACCACAACTTTTGGTACGTGCCAGAAAACTTTTGGTACGTACCACAACTTTTGGTACGTACCACAACTTTTGGTACGTACCACAACTTTTGGTACGTACCAGAAAACTTTTGGTACGTACCACAACTTTTGGTACGTACCAGAAAACTTTTGGTACGTACCACAACTTTTGGTACGTACCAGAAAACTTTTGGTACGTACCAGAAAACTTTTGGTACGTACCACAACTTTTGGTACGTACCACAACTTTTGGTACGTACCAGAAAACTTTTGGTACGTACCAGAAAACTTTTGGTACGTACCACAACTTTTGGTACGTACCAGAAAACTTTTGGTACGTACCAGAAAACTTTTGGTACGTACCAGAAAACTTTTGGTACGTACCACAACTTTTGGTACGTACCAGAAAACTTTTGGTACGTACCACAACTTTTGGTACGTACCACAACTTTTGGTACGTACCACAACTTTTGGTACGTACCAGAAAACTTTTGGTACGTACCACAACTTTTGGTACGTACCAGAAAACTTTTGGTACGTACCAGAAAACTTTTGGTACGTACCACAACTTTTGGTACGTACCACAACTTTTGGTACGTACCAGAAAACTTTTGGTACGTACCAGAAAACTTTTGGTACGTACCACAACTTTTGGTACGTACCACAACTTTTGGTACGTACCAGAAAACTTTTGGTACGTACCAGAAAACTTTTGGTACGTACCAGAAAACTTTTGGTACGTACCAGAAAACTTTTGGTACGTACCACAACTTTTGGTACGTACCAGAAAACTTTTGGTACGTACCAGAAAACTTTTGGTACGTACCAGAAAACTTTTGGTACGTACCACAACTTTTGGTACGTACCAGAAAACTTTTGGTACGTACCACAACTTTTGGTACGTACCAGAAAACTTTTGGTACGTACCAGAAAACTTTTGGTACGTACCAGAAAACTTTTGGTACGTACCACAACTTTTGGTACGTACCAGAAAACTTTTGGTACGTACCAGAAAACTTTTGGTACGTACCAGAAAACTTTTGGTACGTACCACAACTTTTGGTACGTACCAGAAAACTTTTGGTACGTACCAGAAAACTTTTGGTACGTACCACAACTTTTGGTACGTACCACAACTTTTGGTACGTACCAGAAAACTTTTGGTACGTACCAGAAAACTTTTGGTACGTACCAGAAAACTTTTGGTACGTACCACAACTTTTGGTACGTACCAGAAAACTTTTGGTACGTACCACAACTTTTGGTACGTACCACAACTTTTGGTACGTACCACAACTTTTGGTACGTACCAGAAAACTTTTGGTACGTACCACAACTTTTGGTACGTACCAGAAAACTTTTGGTACGTACCACAACTTTTGGTACGTACCAGAAAACTTTTGGTACGTACCAGAAAACTTTTGGTACGTACCACAACTTTTGGTACGTACCACAACTTTTGGTACGTACCAGAAAACTTTTGGTACGTACCAGAAAACTTTTGGTACGTACCAGAAAACTTTTGGTACGTACCACAACTTTTGGTACGTACCAGAAAACTTTTGGTACGTACCACAACTTTTGGTACGTACCAGAAAACTTTTGGTACGTACCACAACTTTTGGTACGTACCAGAAAACTTTTGGTACGTACCACAACTTTTGGTACGTACCACAACTTTTGGTACGTACCAGAAAACTTTTGGTACGTACCACAACTTTTGGTACGTACCAGAAAACTTTTGGTACGTACCACAACTTTTGGTACGTACCAGAAAACTTTTGGTACGTACCAGAAAACTTTTGGTACGTACCACAACTTTTGGTACGTACCACAACTTTTGGTACGTACCAGAAAACTTTTGGTACGTACCAGAAAACTTTTGGTACGTACCACAACTTTTGGTACGTACCACAACTTTTGGTACGTACCAGAAAACTTTTGGTACGTACCAGAAAACTTTTGGTACGTACCACAACTTTTGGTACGTACCAGAAAACTTTTGGTACGTACCACAACTTTTGGTACGTACCAGAAAACTTTTGGTACGTACCACAACTTTTGGTACGTACCAGAAAACTTTTGGTACGTACCACAACTTTTGGTACGTACCAGAAAACTTTTGGTACGTACCAGAAAACTTTTGGTACGTACCAGAAAACTTTTGGTACGTACCACAACTTTTGGTACGTACCAGAAAACTTTTGGTACGTACCACAACTTTTGGTACGTACCAGAAAACTTTTGGTACGTACCACAACTTTTGGTACGTACCAGAAAACTTTTGGTACGTACCAGAAAACTTTTGGTACGTACCAGAAAACTTTTGGTACGTACCACAACTTTTGGTACGTACCACAACTTTTGGTACGTACCAGAAAACTTTTGGTACGTACCAGAAAACTTTTGGTACGTACCAGAAAACTTTTGGTACGTACCAGAAAACTTTTGGTACGTACCACAACTTTTGGTACGTACCAGAAAACTTTTGGTACGTACCACAACTTTTGGTACGTACCACAACTTTTGGTACGTACCAGAAAACTTTTGGTACGTACCAGAAAACTTTTGGTACGTACCAGAAAACTTTTGGTACGTACCACAACTTTTGGTACGTACCAGAAAACTTTTGGTACGTACCACAACTTTTGGTACGTACCACAACTTTTGGTACGTACCACAACTTTTGGTACGTACCACAACTTTTGGTACGTACCACAACTTTTGGTACGTACCAGAAAACTTTTGGTACGTACCAGAAAACTTTTGGTACGTACCACAACTTTTGGTACGTACCACAACTTTTGGTACGTACCACAACTTTTGGTACGTACCAGAAAACTTTTGGTACGTACCAGAAAACTTTTGGTACGTACCAGAAAACTTTTGGTACGTACCACAACTTTTGGTACGTACCACAACTTTTGGTACGTACCACAACTTTTGGTACGTACCAGAAAACTTTTGGTACGTACCAGAAAACTTTTGGTACGTACCACAACTTTTGGTACGTACCAGAAAACTTTTGGTACGTACCACAACTTTTGGTACGTACCAGAAAACTTTTGGTACGTACCAGAAAACTTTTGGTACGTACCACAACTTTTGGTACGTACCAGAAAACTTTTGGTACGTACCAGAAAACTTTTGGTACGTACCAGAAAACTTTTGGTACGTACCAGAAAACTTTTGGTACGTACCACAACTTTTGGTACGTACCAGAAAACTTTTGGTACGTACCACAACTTTTGGTACGTACCAGAAAACTTTTGGTACGTACCACAACTTTTGGTACGTACCAGAAAACTTTTGGTACGTACCAGAAAACTTTTGGTACGTACCAGAAAACTTTTGGTACGTACCAGAAAACTTTTGGTACGTACCACAACTTTTGGTACGTACCAGAAAACTTTTGGTACGTACCACAACTTTTGGTACGTACCAGAAAACTTTTGGTACGTACCACAACTTTTGGTACGTACCAGAAAACTTTTGGTACGTACCAGAAAACTTTTGGTACGTACCAGAAAACTTTTGGTACGTACCAGAAAACTTTTAGTACGTACCACAACTTTTGGTACGTACCAGAAAACTTTTAGTACGTACCACAACTTTTGGTACGTACCAGAAAACTTTTGGTACGTACCACAACTTTTGGTACGTACCAGAAAACTTTTGGTACGTACCACAACTTTTGGTACGTACCAGAAAACTTTTGGTACGTACCACAACTTTTGGTACGTACCAGAAAACTTTTGGTACGTACCAGAAAACTTTTGGTACGTACCACAACTTTTGGTACGTACCACAACTTTTGGTACGTACCAGAAAACTTTTGGTACGTACCAGAAAACTTTTGGTACGTACCAGAAAACTTTTGGTACGTACCAGAAAACTTTTGGTACGTACCACAACTTTTGGTACGTACCAGAAAACTTTTGGTACGTACCACAACTTTTGGTACGTACCAGAAAACTTTTGGTACGTGCCACAACTTTTGGTACGTACCAGAAAACTTTTGGTACGTACCAGAAAACTTTCGGTACGTACCACAACTTTTGGTACGTACCAGAAAACTTTTGGTACGTACCAGAAAACTTTTGGTACGTACCAGAAAACTTTTGGTACGTACCACAACTTTTGGTACGTACCAGAAAACTTTCGGTACGTACCACAACTTTTGGTACGTACCAGAAAACTTTTGGTACGTACCACAACTTTTGGTACGTACCAGAAAACTTTTGGTACGTACCAGAAAACTTTTGGTACGTACCACAACTTTTGGTACGTACCAGAAAACATTTGGTACGTACCAGAAAACTTTTGGTACGTACCAGAAAACTTTTGGTACGTACCAGAAAACTTTTGGTACGTACCACAACTTTTGGTACGTACCAGAAAACTTTTGGTACGTACCAGAAAACTTTTGGTACGTACCACAACTTTTGGTACGTACCAGAAAACTTTTGGTACGTACCAGAAAACTTTTGGTACGTACCACAACTTTTGGTACGTACCACAACTTTTGGTACGTACCAGAAAACTTTTGGTACGTACCAGAAAACTTTTGGTACGTACCAGAAAACTTTCGGTACGTACCACAACTTTTGGTACGTACCAGAAAACTTTTGGTACGTACCACAACTTTTGGTACGTACCAGAAAACTTTTGGTACGTACCAGAAAACTTTTGGTACGTACCAGAAAACTTTCGGTACGTACCACAACTTTTGGTACGTACCAGAAAACTTTTGGTACGTACCACAACTTTTGGTACGTACCAGAAAACTTTTGGTACGTACCAGAAAACTTTTGGTACGTACCAGAAAACTTTCGGTACGTACCACAACTTTTGGTACGTACCAGAAAACTTTTGGTACGTACCACAACTTTTGGTACGTACCACAACTTTTGGTACGTACCACAACTTTTGGTACGTACCAGAAAACTTTTGGTACGTACCAGAAAACTTTTGGTACGTACCAGAAAACTTTCGGTACGTACCACAACTTTTGGTACGTACCAGAAAACTTTTGGTACGTACCAGAAAACTTTTGGTACGTACCAGAAAACTTTTGGTACTTACCACAACTTTTGGTACGTACCAGAAAACTTTTGGTACGTACCAGAAAACTTTTGGTACGTACCAGAAAACTTTCGGTACGTACCACAACTTTTGGTACGTACCAGAAAACTTTTGGTACGTACCACAACTTTTGGTACGTACCACAACTTTTGGTACGTACCACAACTTTTGGTACGTACCAGAAAACTTTTGGTACGTACCAGAAAACTTTTGGTACGTACCAGAAAACTTTTGGTACGTACCACAACTTTTGGTACGTACCAGAAAACTTTTGGTACGTACCAGAAAACTTTTGGTACGTACCAGAAAACTTTCGGTACGTACCACAATTTTTGGTACGTACCAGAAAACTTTTGGTACGTACCACAACTTTTGGTACGTACCACAACTTTTGGTACGTACCAGAAAACTTTTGGTACGTACCAGAAAACTTTCGGTACGTACCACAACTTTTGGTACGTACCAGAAAACTTTTGGTACGTACCAGAAAACTTTTGGTACGTACCAGAAAACTTTTGGTACGTACCAGAAAACTTTCGGTACGTACCACAACTTTTGGTACGTACCAGAAAACTTTTGGTACGTACCACAACTTTTGGTACGTACCAGAAAACTTTTGGTACGTACCAGAAAACTTTTGGTACGTACCAGAAAACTTTCGGTACGTACCACAACTTTTGGTACGTACCAGAAAACTTTTGGTACGTACCACAACTTTTGGTACGTACCAGAAAACTTTTGGTACGTACCAGAAAACTTTTGGTACGTACCAGAAAACTTTCGGTACGTACCACAACTTTTGGTACGTACCAGAAAACTTTTGGTACGTACCACAACTTTTGGTACGTACCACAACTTTTGGTACGTACCACAACTTTTGGTACGTACCAGAAAACTTTTGGTACGTACCAGAAAACTTTTGGTACGTACCAGAAAACTTTCGGTACGTACCACAACTTTTGGTACGTACCAGAAAACTTTTGGTACGTACCAGAAAACTTTTGGTACGTACCAGAAAACTTTTGGTACTTACCACAACTTTTGGTACGTACCAGAAAACTTTTGGTACGTACCAGAAAACTTTTGGTACGTACCAGAAAACTTTCGGTACGTACCACAACTTTTGGTACGTACCAGAAAACTTTTGGTACGTACCACAACTTTTGGTACGTACCACAACTTTTGGTACGTACCACAACTTTTGGTACGTACCAGAAAACTTTTGGTACGTACCAGAAAACTTTTGGTACGTACCAGAAAACTTTTGGTACGTACCACAACTTTTGGTACGTACCAGAAAACTTTTGGTACGTACCAGAAAACTTTTGGTACGTACCAGAAAACTTTCGGTACGTACCACAATTTTTGGTACGTACCAGAAAACTTTTGGTACGTACCACAACTTTTGGTACGTACCACAACTTTTGGTACGTACCAGAAAACTTTTGGTACGTACCAGAAAACTTTCGGTACGTACCACAACTTTTGGTACGTACCAGAAAACTTTTGGTACGTACCAGAAAACTTTCGGTACGTACCACAACTTTTGGTACGTACCAGAAAACTTTTGGTACGTACCACAACTTTTGGTACGTACCACAACTTTTGGTACGTACCACAACTTTTGGTACGTACCAGAAAACTTTTGGTACGTACCAGAAAACTTTTGGTACGTACCAGAAAACTTTCGGTACGTACCACAACTTTTGGTACGTACCAGAAAACTTTTGGTACGTACCAGAAAACTTTTGGTACGTACCAGAAAACTTTTGGTACTTACCACAACTTTTGGTACGTACCAGAAAACTTTTGGTACGTACCAGAAAACTTTTGGTACGTACCAGAAAACTTTCGGTACGTACCACAACTTTTGGTACGTACCAGAAAACTTTTGGTACGTACCACAACTTTTGGTACGTACCACAACTTTTGGTACGTACCACAACTTTTGGTACGTACCAGAAAACTTTTGGTACGTACCAGAAAACTTTTGGTACGTACCAGAAAACTTTTGGTACGTACCACAACTTTTGGTACGTACCAGAAAACTTTTGGTACGTACCAGAAAACTTTTGGTACGTACCAGAAAACTTTTGGTACGTACCACAACTTTTGGTACGTACCAGAAAACTTTTGGTACGTACCAGAAAACTTTTGGTACGTACCACAACTTTTGGTACGTACCAGAAAACTTTTGGTACGTACCAGAAAACTTTTGGTACGTACCACAACTTTTGGTACGTACCAGAAAACTTTTGGTACGTACCAGAAAACTTTTGGTACGTACCAGAAAACTTTCGGTACGTACCACAACTTTTGGTACGTACCAGAAAACTTTTGGTACGTACCACAACTTTTGGTACGTACCACAACTTTTGGTACGTACCAGAAAACTTTTGGTACGTACCAGAAAACTTTCGGTACGTACCACAACTTTTGGTACGTACCAGAAAACTTTTGGTACGTACCAGAAAACTTTTGGTACGTACCACAACTTTTGGTACGTACCACAACTTTTGGTACGTACCACAACTTTTGGTACGTACCACAACTTTTGGTACGTACCAGAAAACTTTTGGTACGTACCAGAAAAGGCACGGTGCCAAAAGTTTGGGCACGTGCCAAAAGTTTAGGCACGGTGCCAAAAGTTTAGGCACGGTGCCAAAAGTTTAGGCACGGTGCCAAAAGTTTAGGCACGGTGCCAGAAGTTTGGGCACGTGCCAAAAGTTTGGGCACGGTGCCAAAAGTTTAGGCACGGTGCCAAAAGTTTGGGCACGTGCCAAAAGATTGGGCACGTGCCAAAAGTTTGTGCACGGTGCCAAAAAATTAGGCACGGTGCCAAAAGTTTGGGCACGTGCCAAAAGTTTGGGCACGTGCCAAAAGTTTGGGCACGGTGCCAAAAGTTTGGGCACGTGCCAAAAGTTTGGGCACGGTGCCAAAAGTTTGGGCACGTGCCAAAAGTTTAGGCACGATGCCAAAAGTTTGGGCACGTGCCAAAAGTTTGGGCACGTGTCAAAAGTTTGGGCACGTGCCAAAAGTTTAGGCACGGTGCCAAAAGTTTGGGCACGTGCCAAAAGATTGGGCACGTGCCAAAAGTTTGTGCACGGTGCCAAAAAATTAGGCACGGTGCCAAAAGTTTGGGCACGTGCCAAAAGTTTGGGCACGGTGCCAAAAGTTTGGGCACGTGCCAAAAGTTTGGGCACGGTGCCAAAAGTTTGGGCACGTGCCAAAAGTTTAGGCACGATGCCAAAAGTTTGGACACGTGCCAAAAGTTTGGGCACGTGTCCAAAAGTTTAGGCACGGTGCCAAAAGTTTGTTCACGTGCCAAAAGTTTGGGCACGTGCCAAAAGTTTGTGCACGGTGCCAAAAAATTAGGCACGGTGCCAAAAATTTGGGCACGTGCCAAAAGTTTGGGCACGGTGCCAAAAGTTTGGGCACGTGCCAAAAGTTTAGGCACGGTGCCAAAAGTTTGGGCACGTGCCAAAAGTTTAGGCACGGTGCCAAAAGTTTAGGCACGGTGCCAAAAGTTTAGGCACGGTGCCAAAAGTTTGGGCACGTGCCAAAAGTTTGGGCACGTGCCAAAAGTTTGTGCACGGTGCCAAAAAATTAGGCACGGTGCCAAAAATTTGGGCACGTGCCAAAAGTTTAGGCACGGTGCCAAAAGTTTGGGCACGTGCCAAAAGTTTAGGCACGGTGCCAAAAGTTTGGGCACGTGCCAAAAGTTTAGGCACGGTGCCAAAAGTTTGGGCACGTGCCAAAAGTTTAGGCACGGTGCCAAAAGTTTAGGCACGGTGCCAAAAGTTTGGGCACGGTGCGAAAAGTTTGGGCACGGTGCGAAAAGTTTAGGCACGGTGCCAAAAGTTTGGGCACGTGCCAAAAGTTTAGGCACGGTGCCAAAAGTTTAGGCACGGTGCCAAAAGTTTAGGCACAGTGCCAAAAGTTTAGGCAGGGTGCCAAAAGTTTGGGCACGGTGCGAAAAGTTTGGGCACGGTGCCAAAAGTTTGGGCACGTGCCCAAAAGTTTGTGCACGTGCCAAAAGTTTGGGCACGTGCCAAAAGTTTAGGCACGGTGCCAAAAGTTTAGGCACGGTGCCAAAAGTATAGGCACAGTGCCAAAAGTTTAGGCACGGTGCCAAAAGTTTGGGCACGTGCCAAAAGTTTGGGCACGTGCCAAAAGTTTGGGCACGTGCCAAAAGTTTAGGCACGGTGCCAAAAGTTTGGGCACGTGCCAAAAGATTGGGCACGTGCCAAAAGTTTGGGCACGTGCCAAAAGATTGGGCACGTGCCAAAAGTTTGTGCACGGTGCCAAAAAATTAGGCACGGTGCCAAAAGTTTGGGCACGTGCCAAAAGTTTGGGCACGTGCCAAAAGTTTGGGCACGGTGCCAAAAGTTTGGGCACGTGCCAAAAGTTTGGGCACGGTGCCAAAAGTTTGGGCACGTGCCAAAAGTTTAGGCACGATGCCAAAAGTTTGGGCACGTGCCAAAAGTTTGGGCACGTGCCAAAAGTTTGGGCACGTGCCAAAAGTTTGTGCACGGTGCCAAAAAATTAGGCACGGTGCCAAAAATTTGGGCACGTGCCAAAAGTTTGGGCACGGTGCCAAAAGTTTGGGCACGTGCCAAAAGATTGGGCACGTGCCAAAAGTTTGTGCACGGTGCCAAAAAATTAGGCACGGTGCCAAAAGTTTGGGCACGTGCCAAAAGTTTGGGCACGTGCCAAAAGTTTGGGCACGGTGCCAAAAGTTTGGGCACGTGCCAAAAGTTTAGGCACGATGCCAAAAGTTTAGGCACGGTGCCAAAAGTTTGGGCACGTGCCAAAAGTTTAGGCACGGTGCCAAAAGTTTAGGCACGGTGCCAAAAGTTTGGGCACGGTGCGAAAAGTTTGGGCACGGTGCGAAAAGTTTAGGCACGGTGCCAAAAGTTTGGGCACGTGCCAAAAGTTTAGGCACGGTGCCAAAAGTTTAGGCACGGTGCCAAAAGTTTAGGCACAGTGCCAAAAGTTTAGGCAGGGTGCCAAAAGTTTGGGCACGGTGCGAAAAGTTTGGGCACGGTGCCAAAAGTTTGGGCACGTGCCCAAAAGTTTGTGCACGTGCCAAAAGTTTGGGCACGTGCCAAAAGTTTAGGCACGGTGCCAAAAGTTTAGGCACGGTGCCAAAAGTATAGGCACAGTGCCAAAAGTTTAGGCACGGTGCCAAAAGTTTGGGCACGTGCCAAAAGTTTGGGCACGTGCCAAAAGTTTGGGCACGTGCCAAAAGTTTAGGCACGGTGCCAAAAGTTTGGGCACGTGCCAAAAGATTGGGCACGTGCCAAAAGTTTGGGCACGTGCCAAAAGATTGGGCACGTGCCAAAAGTTTGTGCACGGTGCCAAAAAATTAGGCACGGTGCCAAAAGTTTGGGCACGTGCCAAAAGTTTGGGCACGTGCCAAAAGTTTGGGCACGGTGCCAAAAGTTTGGGCACGTGCCAAAAGTTTGGGCACGGTGCCAAAAGTTTGGGCACGTGCCAAAAGTTTAGGCACGATGCCAAAAGTTTGGGCACGTGCCAAAAGTTTGGGCACGTGCCAAAAGTTTGGGCACGTGCCAAAAGTTTGTGCACGGTGCCAAAAAATTAGGCACGGTGCCAAAAATTTGGGCACGTGCCAAAAGTTTGGGCACGGTGCCAAAAGTTTGGGCACGTGCCAAAAGATTGGGCACGTGCCAAAAGTTTGTGCACGGTGCCAAAAAATTAGGCACGGTGCCAAAAGTTTGGGCACGTGCCAAAAGTTTGGGCACGTGCCAAAAGTTTGGGCACGGTGCCAAAAGTTTGGGCACGTGCCAAAAGTTTGGGCACGGTGCCAAAAGTTTGGGCACGTGCCAAAAGTTTAGGCACGATGCCAAAAGTTTGGGCACGTGCCAAAAGTTTGGGCACGTGCCAAAAGTTTGGGCACGTGCCAAAAGTTTAGGCACGGTGCCAAAAGTTTGGGCACGTGCCAAAAGATTGGGCACGTGCCAAAAGTTTGTGCACGGTGCCAAAAAATTAGGCACGGTGCCAAAAGTTTGGGCACGTGCCAAAAGTTTGGGCACGGTGCCAAAAGTTTGGGCACGTGCCAAAAGTTTGGGCACGGTGCCAAAAGTTTGGGCACGTGCCAAAAGTTTAGGCACGATGCCAAAAGTTTGGACACGTGCCAAAAGTTTGGGCACGTGTCCAAAAGTTTAGGCACGGTGCCAAAAGTTTGTTCACGTGCCAAAAGTTTGGGCACGTGCCAAAAGTTTGTGCACGGTGCCAAAAAATTAGGCACGGTGCCAAAAATTTGGGCACGTGCCAAAAGTTTGGGCACGGTGCCAAAAGTTTGGGCACGTGCCAAAAGTTTAGGCACGGTGCCAAAAGTTTGGGCACGTGCCAAAAGTTTAGGCACGGTGCCAAAAGTTTAGGCACGGTGCCAAAAGTTTAGGCACGGTGCCAAAAGTTTGGGCACGTGCCAAAAGTTTGGGCACGTGCCAAAAGTTTGTGCACGGTGCCAAAAAATTAGGCACGGTGCCAAAAATTTGGGCACGTGCCAAAAGTTTGGGCACGGTGCCAAAAGTTTGGGCACGTGCCAAAAGTTTAGGCACGGTGCCAAAAGTTTGGGCACGTGCCAAAAGTTTAGGCACGGTGCCAAAAGTTTAGGCACGGTGCCAAAAGTTTGGGCACGGTGCGAAAAGTTTGGGCACGGTGCGAAAAGTTTAGGCACGGTGCCAAAAGTTTGGGCACGTGCCAAAAGTTTAGGCACGGTGCCAAAAGTTTAGGCACGGTGCCAAAAGTTTAGGCACAGTGCCAAAAGTTTAGGCAGGGTGCCAAAAGTTTGGGCACGGTGCGAAAAGTTTGGGCACGGTGCCAAAAGTTTGGGCACGTGCCCAAAAGTTTGTGCACGTGCCAAAAGTTTGGGCACGTGCCAAAAGTTTAGGCACGGTGCCAAAAGTTTAGGCACGGTGCCAAAAGTATAGGCACAGTGCCAAAAGTTTAGGCACGGTGCCAAAAGTTTGGGCACGTGCCAAAAGTTTGGGCACGTGCCAAAAGTTTGGGCACGTGCCAAAAGTTTAGGCACGGTGCCAAAAGTTTGGGCACGTGCCAAAAGATTGGGCACGTGCCAAAAGTTTGTGCACGGTGCCAAAAAATTAGGCACGGTGCCAAAAATTTGGGCACGTGCCAAAAGTTTGGGCACGGTGCCAAAAGTTTGGGCACGTGCCAAAAGATTGGGCACGTGCCAAAAGTTTGTGCACGGTGCCAAAAAATTAGGCACGGTGCCAAAAGTTTGGGCACGTGCCAAAAGTTTGGGCACGTGCCAAAAGTTTGGGCACGGTGCCAAAAGTTTGGGCACGTGCCAAAAGTTTAGGCACGATGCCAAAAGTTTAGGCACGGTGCCAAAAGTTTGAGCACGTGCCAAAAGTTTAGGCACGGTGCCAAAAGTTTAGGCACGGTGCCAAAAGTTTGGGCACGGTGCGAAAAGTTTGGGCACGGTGCGAAAAGTTTAGGCACGGTGCCAAAAGTTTGGGCACGTGCCAAAAGTTTAGGCACGGTGCCAAAAGTTTAGGCACGGTGCCAAAAGTTTAGGCACAGTGCCAAAAGTTTAGGCAGGGTGCCAAAAGTTTGGGCACGGTGCGAAAAGTTTGGGCACGGTGCCAAAAGTTTGGGCACGTGCCCAAAAGTTTGTGCACGTGCCAAAAGTTTGGGCACGTGCCAAAAGTTTAGGCACGGTGCCAAAAGTTTAGGCACGGTGCCAAAAGTATAGGCACAGTGCCAAAAGTTTAGGCACGGTGCCAAAAGTTTGGGCACGTGCCAAAAGTTTGGGCACGTGCCAAAAGTTTGGGCACGTGCCAAAAGTTTAGGCACGGTGCCAAAAGTTTGGGCACGTGCCAAAAGATTGGGCACGTGCCAAAAGTTTGGGCACGTGCCAAAAGATTGGGCACGTGCCAAAAGTTTGTGCACGGTGCCAAAAAATTAGGCACGGTGCCAAAAGTTTGGGCACGTGCCAAAAGTTTGGGCACGTGCCAAAAGTTTGGGCACGGTGCCAAAAGTTTGGGCACGTGCCAAAAGTTTGGGCACGGTGCCAAAAGTTTGGGCACGTGCCAAAAGTTTAGGCACGATGCCAAAAGTTTGGGCACGTGCCAAAAGTTTGGGCACGTGCCAAAAGTTTGGGCACGTGCCAAAAGTTTGTGCACGGTGCCAAAAAATTAGGCACGGTGCCAAAAATTTGGGCACGTGCCAAAAGTTTGGGCACGGTGCCAAAAGTTTGGGCACGTGCCAAAAGATTGGGCACGTGCCAAAAGTTTGTGCACGGTGCCAAAAAATTAGGCACGGTGCCAAAAGTTTGGGCACGTGCCAAAAGTTTGGGCACGTGCCAAAAGTTTGGGCACGGTGCCAAAAGTTTGGGCACGTGCCAAAAGTTTGGGCACGGTGCCAAAAGTTTAGGCACGGTGCCAAAAGTTTAGGCACGGTGCCAAAAGTTTAGGCACAGTGCCAAAAGTTTAGGCAGGGTGCCAAAAGTTTGGGCACGGTGCGAAAAGTTTGGGCACGGTGCCAAAAGTTTGGGCACGTGCCCAAAAGTTTGTGCACGTGCCAAAAGTTTGGGCACGTGCCAAAAGTTTAGGCACGGTGCCAAAAGTTTAGGCACGGTGCCAAAAGTATAGGCACAGTGCCAAAAGTTTAGGCACGGTGCCAAAAGTTTGGGCACGTGCCAAAAGTTTGGGCACGTGCCAAAAGTTTGGGCACGTGCCAAAAGTTTAGGCACGGTGCCAAAAGTTTGGGCACGTGCCAAAAGATTGGGCACGTGCCAAAAGTTTGGGCACGTGCCAAAAGATTGGGCACGTGCCAAAAGTTTGTGCACGGTGCCAAAAAATTAGGCACGGTGCCAAAAGTTTGGGCACGTGCCAAAAGTTTGGGCACGTGCCAAAAGTTTGGGCACGGTGCCAAAAGTTTGGGCACGTGCCAAAAGTTTGGGCACGGTGCCAAAAGTTTGGGCACGTGCCAAAAGTTTAGGCACGATGCCAAAAGTTTGGGCACGTGCCAAAAGTTTGGGCACGTGCCAAAAGTTTGGGCACGTGCCAAAAGTTTGTGCACGGTGCCAAAAAATTAGGCACGGTGCCAAAAATTTGGGCACGTGCCAAAAGTTTGGGCACGGTGCCAAAAGTTTGGGCACGTGCCAAAAGATTGGGCACGTGCCAAAAGTTTGTGCACGGTGCCAAAAAATTAGGCACGGTGCCAAAAGTTTGGGCACGTGCCAAAAGTTTGGGCACGTGCCAAAAGTTTGGGCACGGTGCCAAAAGTTTGGGCACGTGCCAAAAGTTTGGGCACGGTGCCAAAAGTTTGGGCACGTGCCAAAAGTTTAGGCACGATGCCAAAAGTTTGGGCACGTGCCAAAAGTTTGGGCACGTGCCAAAAGTTTGGGCACGTGCCAAAAGTTTAGGCACGGTGCCAAAAGTTTGGGCACGTGCCAAAAGATTGGGCACGTGCCAAAAGTTTGTGCACGGTGCCAAAAAATTAGGCACGGTGCCAAAAGTTTGGGCACGTGCCAAAAGTTTGGGCACGGTGCCAAAAGTTTGGGCACGTGCCAAAAGTTTGGGCACGGTGCCAAAAGTTTGGGCACGTGCCAAAAGTTTAGGCACGATGCCAAAAGTTTGGACACGTGCCAAAAGTTTGGGCACGTGTCCAAAAGTTTAGGCACGGTGCCAAAAGTTTGTTCACGTGCCAAAAGTTTGGGCACGTGCCAAAAGTTTGTGCACGGTGCCAAAAAATTAGGCACGGTGCCAAAAATTTGGGCACGTGCCAAAAGTTTGGGCACGGTGCCAAAAGTTTGGGCACGTGCCAAAAGTTTAGGCACGGTGCCAAAAGTTTGGGCACGTGCCAAAAGTTTAGGCACGGTGCCAAAAGTTTAGGCACGGTGCCAAAAGTTTAGGCACGGTGCCAAAAGTTTGGGCACGTGCCAAAAGTTTGGGCACGTGCCAAAAGTTTGTGCACGGTGCCAAAAAATTAGGCACGGTGCCAAAAATTTGGGCACGTGCCAAAAGTTTGGGCACGGTGCCAAAAGTTTGGGCACGTGCCAAAAGTTTAGGCACGGTGCCAAAAGTTTGGGCACGTGCCAAAAGTTTAGGCACGGTGCCAAAAGTTTAGGCACGGTGCCAAAAGTTTGGGCACGGTGCGAAAAGTTTGGGCACGGTGCGAAAAGTTTAGGCACGGTGCCAAAAGTTTGGGCACGTGCCAAAAGTTTAGGCACGGTGCCAAAAGTTTAGGCACGGTGCCAAAAGTTTAGGCACAGTGCCAAAAGTTTAGGCAGGGTGCCAAAAGTTTGGGCACGGTGCGAAAAGTTTGGGCACGGTGCCAAAAGTTTGGGCACGTGCCCAAAAGTTTGTGCACGTGCCAAAAGTTTGGGCACGTGCCAAAAGTTTAGGCACGGTGCCAAAAGTTTAGGCACGGTGCCAAAAGTATAGGCACAGTGCCAAAAGTTTAGGCACGGTGCCAAAAGTTTGGGCACGTGCCAAAAGTTTGGGCACGTGCCAAAAGTTTGGGCACGTGCCAAAAGTTTAGGCACGGTGCCAAAAGTTTGGGCACGTGCCAAAAGATTGGGCACGTGCCAAAAGTTTGTGCACGGTGCCAAAAAATTAGGCACGGTGCCAAAAATTTGGGCACGTGCCAAAAGTTTGGGCACGGTGCCAAAAGTTTGGGCACGTGCCAAAAGATTGGGCACGTGCCAAAAGTTTGTGCACGGTGCCAAAAAATTAGGCACGGTGCCAAAAGTTTGGGCACGTGCCAAAAGTTTGGGCACGTGCCAAAAGTTTGGGCACGGTGCCAAAAGTTTGGGCACGTGCCAAAAGTTTAGGCACGATGCCAAAAGTTTAGGCACGGTGCCAAAAGTTTGGGCACGTGCCAAAAGTTTAGGCACGGTGCCAAAAGTTTAGGCACGGTGCCAAAAGTTTGGGCACGGTGCGAAAAGTTTGGGCACGGTGCGAAAAGTTTAGGCACGGTGCCAAAAGTTTGGGCACGTGCCAAAAGTTTAGGCACGGTGCCAAAAGTTTAGGCACGGTGCCAAAAGTTTAGGCACAGTGCCAAAAGTTTAGGCAGGGTGCCAAAAGTTTGGGCACGGTGCGAAAAGTTTGGGCACGGTGCCAAAAGTTTGGGCACGTGCCCAAAAGTTTGTGCACGTGCCAAAAGTTTGGGCACGTGCCAAAAGTTTAGGCACGGTGCCAAAAGTTTAGGCACGGTGCCAAAAGTATAGGCACAGTGCCAAAAGTTTAGGCACGGTGCCAAAAGTTTGGGCACGTGCCAAAAGTTTGGGCACGTGCCAAAAGTTTGGGCACGTGCCAAAAGTTTAGGCACGGTGCCAAAAGTTTGGGCACGTGCCAAAAGATTGGGCACGTGCCAAAAGTTTGGGCACGTGCCAAAAGATTGGGCACGTGCCAAAAGTTTGTGCACGGTGCCAAAAAATTAGGCACGGTGCCAAAAGTTTGGGCACGTGCCAAAAGTTTGGGCACGTGCCAAAAGTTTGGGCACGGTGCCAAAAGTTTGGGCACGTGCCAAAAGTTTGGGCACGGTGCCAAAAGTTTGGGCACGTGCCAAAAGTTTAGGCACGATGCCAAAAGTTTGGGCACGTGCCAAAAGTTTGGGCACGTGCCAAAAGTTTGGGCACGTGCCAAAAGTTTGTGCACGGTGCCAAAAAATTAGGCACGGTGCCAAAAATTTGGGCACGTGCCAAAAGTTTGGGCACGGTGCCAAAAGTTTGGGCACGTGCCAAAAGATTGGGCACGTGCCAAAAGTTTGTGCACGGTGCCAAAAAATTAGGCACGGTGCCAAAAGTTTGGGCACGTGCCAAAAGTTTGGGCACGTGCCAAAAGTTTGGGCACGGTGCCAAAAGTTTGGGCACGTGCCAAAAGTTTGGGCACGGTGCCAAAAGTTTGGGCACGTGCCAAAAGTTTAGGCACGATGCCAAAAGTTTGGGCACGTGCCAAAAGTTTGGGCACGTGCCAAAAGTTTGGGCACGTGCCAAAAGTTTAGGCACGGTGCCAAAAGTTTGGGCACGTGCCAAAAGATTGGGCACGTGCCAAAAGTTTGTGCACGGTGCCAAAAAATTAGGCACGGTGCCAAAAGTTTGGGCACGTGCCAAAAGTTTAGGCACGGTGCCAAAAGTTTGGGCACGTGCCAAAAGTTTGGGCACGTGCCAAAAGTTTGGGCACGTGCCAAAAGTTTAGGCACGGTGCCAAAAGTTTGGGCACGTGCCAAAAGATTGGGCACGTGCCAAAAGTTTGGGCACGTGCCAAAAGATTGGGCACGTGCCAAAAGTTTGTGCACGGTGCCAAAAAATTAGGCACGGTGCCAAAAGTTTGGGCACGTGCCAAAAGTTTGGGCACGTGCCAAAAGTTTGGGCACGGTGCCAAAAGTTTGGGCACGTGCCAAAAGTTTGGGCACGGTGCCAAAAGTTTGGGCACGTGCCAAAAGTTTAGGCACGATGCCAAAAGTTTGGGCACGTGCCAAAAGTTTGGGCACGTGCCAAAAGTTTGGGCACGTGCCAAAAGTTTGTGCACGGTGCCAAAAAATTAGGCACGGTGCCAAAAATTTGGGCACGTGCCAAAAGTTTGGGCACGGTGCCAAAAGTTTGGGCACGTGCCAAAAGATTGGGCACGTGCCAAAAGTTTGTGCACGGTGCCAAAAAATTAGGCACGGTGCCAAAAGTTTGGGCACGTGCCAAAAGTTTGGGCACGTGCCAAAAGTTTGGGCACGGTGCCAAAAGTTTGGGCACGTGCCAAAAGTTTGGGCACGGTGCCAAAAGTTTGGGCACGTGCCAAAAGTTTAGGCACGATGCCAAAAGTTTGGGCACGTGCCAAAAGTTTGGGCACGTGCCAAAAGTTTGGGCACGTGCCAAAAGTTTAGGCACGGTGCCAAAAGTTTGGGCACGTGCCAAAAGATTGGGCACGTGCCAAAAGTTTGTGCACGGTGCCAAAAAATTAGGCACGGTGCCAAAAGTTTGGGCACGTGCCAAAAGTTTGGGCACGGTGCCAAAAGTTTGGGCACGTGCCAAAAGTTTGGGCACGGTGCCAAAAGTTTGGGCACGTGCCAAAAGTTTAGGCACGATGCCAAAAGTTTGGACACGTGCCAAAAGTTTGGGCACGTGTCCAAAAGTTTAGGCACGGTGCCAAAAGTTTGTTCACGTGCCAAAAGTTTGGGCACGTGCCAAAAGTTTGTGCACGGTGCCAAAAAATTAGGCACGGTGCCAAAAATTTGGGCACGTGCCAAAAGTTTGGGCACGGTGCCAAAAGTTTGGGCACGTGCCAAAAGTTTAGGCACGGTGCCAAAAGTTTGGGCACGTGCCAAAAGTTTAGGCACGGTGCCAAAAGTTTAGGCACGGTGCCAAAAGTTTAGGCACGGTGCCAAAAGTTTGGGCACGTGCCAAAAGTTTGGGCACGTGCCAAAAGTTTGTGCACGGTGCCAAAAAATTAGGCACGGTGCCAAAAATTTGGGCACGTGCCAAAAGTTTGGGCACGGTGCCAAAAGTTTGGGCACGTGCCAAAAGTTTAGGCACGGTGCCAAAAGTTTGGGCACGTGCCAAAAGTTTAGGCACGGTGCCAAAAGTTTAGGCACGGTGCCAAAAGTTTGGGCACGGTGCGAAAAGTTTGGGCACGGTGCGAAAAGTTTAGGCACGGTGCCAAAAGTTTGGGCACGTGCCAAAAGTTTAGGCACGGTGCCAAAAGTTTAGGCACGGTGCCAAAAGTTTAGGCACAGTGCCAAAAGTTTAGGCAGGGTGCCAAAAGTTTGGGCACGGTGCGAAAAGTTTGGGCACGGTGCCAAAAGTTTGGGCACGTGCCCAAAAGTTTGTGCACGTGCCAAAAGTTTGGGCACGTGCCAAAAGTTTAGGCACGGTGCCAAAAGTTTAGGCACGGTGCCAAAAGTATAGGCACAGTGCCAAAAGTTTAGGCACGGTGCCAAAAGTTTGGGCACGTGCCAAAAGTTTGGGCACGTGCCAAAAGTTTGGGCACGTGCCAAAAGTTTAGGCACGGTGCCAAAAGTTTGGGCACGTGCCAAAAGATTGGGCACGTGCCAAAAGTTTGTGCACGGTGCCAAAAAATTAGGCACGGTGCCAAAAATTTGGGCACGTGCCAAAAGTTTGGGCACGGTGCCAAAAGTTTGGGCACGTGCCAAAAGATTGGGCACGTGCCAAAAGTTTGTGCACGGTGCCAAAAAATTAGGCACGGTGCCAAAAGTTTGGGCACGTGCCAAAAGTTTGGGCACGTGCCAAAAGTTTGGGCACGGTGCCAAAAGTTTGGGCACGTGCCAAAAGTTTAGGCACGATGCCAAAAGTTTAGGCACGGTGCCAAAAGTTTGAGCACGTGCCAAAAGTTTAGGCACGGTGCCAAAAGTTTAGGCACGGTGCCAAAAGTTTGGGCACGGTGCGAAAAGTTTGGGCACGGTGCGAAAAGTTTAGGCACGGTGCCAAAAGTTTGGGCACGTGCCAAAAGTTTAGGCACGGTGCCAAAAGTTTAGGCACGGTGCCAAAAGTTTAGGCACAGTGCCAAAAGTTTAGGCAGGGTGCCAAAAGTTTGGGCACGGTGCGAAAAGTTTGGGCACGGTGCCAAAAGTTTGGGCACGTGCCCAAAAGTTTGTGCACGTGCCAAAAGTTTGGGCACGTGCCAAAAGTTTAGGCACGGTGCCAAAAGTTTAGGCACGGTGCCAAAAGTATAGGCACAGTGCCAAAAGTTTAGGCACGGTGCCAAAAGTTTGGGCACGTGCCAAAAGTTTGGGCACGTGCCAAAAGTTTGGGCACGTGCCAAAAGTTTAGGCACGGTGCCAAAAGTTTGGGCACGTGCCAAAAGATTGGGCACGTGCCAAAAGTTTGGGCACGTGCCAAAAGATTGGGCACGTGCCAAAAGTTTGTGCACGGTGCCAAAAAATTAGGCACGGTGCCAAAAGTTTGGGCACGTGCCAAAAGTTTGGGCACGTGCCAAAAGTTTGGGCACGGTGCCAAAAGTTTGGGCACGTGCCAAAAGTTTGGGCACGGTGCCAAAAGTTTGGGCACGTGCCAAAAGTTTAGGCACGATGCCAAAAGTTTGGGCACGTGCCAAAAGTTTGGGCACGTGCCAAAAGTTTGGGCACGTGCCAAAAGTTTGTGCACGGTGCCAAAAAATTAGGCACGGTGCCAAAAATTTGGGCACGTGCCAAAAGTTTGGGCACGGTGCCAAAAGTTTGGGCACGTGCCAAAAGATTGGGCACGTGCCAAAAGTTTGTGCACGGTGCCAAAAAATTAGGCACGGTGCCAAAAGTTTGGGCACGTGCCAAAAGTTTGGGCACGTGCCAAAAGTTTGGGCACGGTGCCAAAAGTTTGGGCACGTGCCAAAAGTTTGGGCACGTGCCAAAAGTTTAGGCACGGTGCCAAAAGTTTAGGCACGGTGCCAAAAGTTTAGGCACAGTGCCAAAAGTTTAGGCAGGGTGCCAAAAGTTTGGGCACGGTGCGAAAAGTTTGGGCACGGTGCCAAAAGTTTGGGCACGTGCCCAAAAGTTTGTGCACGTGCCAAAAGTTTGGGCACGTGCCAAAAGTTTAGGCACGGTGCCAAAAGTTTAGGCACGGTGCCAAAAGTATAGGCACAGTGCCAAAAGTTTAGGCACGGTGCCAAAAGTTTGGGCACGTGCCAAAAGTTTGGGCACGTGCCAAAAGTTTGGGCACGTGCCAAAAGTTTAGGCACGGTGCCAAAAGTTTGGGCACGTGCCAAAAGATTGGGCACGTGCCAAAAGTTTGGGCACGTGCCAAAAGATTGGGCACGTGCCAAAAGTTTGTGCACGGTGCCAAAAAATTAGGCACGGTGCCAAAAGTTTGGGCACGTGCCAAAAGTTTGGGCACGTGCCAAAAGTTTGGGCACGGTGCCAAAAGTTTGGGCACGTGCCAAAAGTTTGGGCACGGTGCCAAAAGTTTGGGCACGTGCCAAAAGTTTAGGCACGATGCCAAAAGTTTGGGCACGTGCCAAAAGTTTGGGCACGTGCCAAAAGTTTGGGCACGTGCCAAAAGTTTGTGCACGGTGCCAAAAAATTAGGCACGGTGCCAAAAATTTGGGCACGTGCCAAAAGTTTGGGCACGGTGCCAAAAGTTTGGGCACGTGCCAAAAGATTGGGCACGTGCCAAAAGTTTGTGCACGGTGCCAAAAAATTAGGCACGGTGCCAAAAGTTTGGGCACGTGCCAAAAGTTTGGGCACGTGCCAAAAGTTTGGGCACGGTGCCAAAAGTTTGGGCACGTGCCAAAAGTTTGGGCACGGTGCCAAAAGTTTGGGCACGTGCCAAAAGTTTAGGCACGATGCCAAAAGTTTGGGCACGTGCCAAAAGTTTAGGCACGGTGCCAAAAGTTTGGGCACGTGCCAAAAGTTTAGGCACGGTGCCAAAAGTTTAGGCACGGTGCCAAAAGTTTAGGCACGGTGCCAAAAGTTGGGGCACGTGCCAAAAGTTTGGGCACGTGCCAAAAGTTTGTGCACGGTGCCAAAAAATTAGGCACGGTGCCAAAAATTTGGGCACGTGCCAAAAGTTTGGGCACGGTGCCAAAAGTTTGGGCACGTGCCAAAAGTTTAGGCACGGTGCCAAAAGTTTGGGCACGTGCCAAAAGTTTAGGCACGGTGCCAAAAGTTTAGGCACGGTGCCAAAAGTTTGGGCACGGTGCGAAAAGTTTGGGCACGGTGCGAAAAGTTTAGGCACGGTGCCAAAAGTTTGGGCACGTGCCAAAAGTTTAGGCACGGTGCCAAAAGTTTAGGCACGGTGCCAAAAGTTTAGGCACAGTGCCAAAAGTTTAGGCAGGGTGCCAAAAGTTTGGGCACGGTGCGAAAAGTTTGGGCACGGTGCCAAAAGTTTGGGCACGTGCCCAAAAGTTTGTGCACGTGCCAAAAGTTTGGGCACGTGCCAAAAGTTTAGGCACGGTGCCAAAAGTTTAGGCACGGTGCCAAAAGTATAGGCACAGTGCCAAAAGTTTAGGCACGGTGCCAAAAGTTTGGGCACGTGCCAAAAGTTTGGGCACGTGCCAAAAGTTTGGGCACGTGCCAAAAGTTTAGGCACGGTGCCAAAAGTTTGGGCACGTGCCAAAAGATTGGGCACGTGCCAAAAGTTTGTGCACGGTGCCAAAAAATTAGGCACGGTGCCAAAAATTTGGGCACGTGCCAAAAGTTTGGGCACGGTGCCAAAAGTTTGGGCACGTGCCAAAAGATTGGGCACGTGCCAAAAGTTTGTGCACGGTGCCAAAAAATTAGGCACGGTGCCAAAAGTTTGGGCACGTGCCAAAAGTTTGGGCACGTGCCAAAAGTTTGGGCACGGTGCCAAAAGTTTGGGCACGTGCCAAAAGTTTAGGCACGATGCCAAAAGTTTAGGCACGGTGCCAAAAGTTTGGGCACGTGCCAAAAGTTTAGGCACGGTGCCAAAAGTTTAGGCACGGTGCCAAAAGTTTGGGCACGGTGCGAAAAGTTTGGGCACGGTGCGAAAAGTTTAGGCACGGTGCCAAAAGTTTGGGCACGTGCCAAAAGTTTAGGCACGGTGCCAAAAGTTTAGGCACGGTGCCAAAAGTTTAGGCACAGTGCCAAAAGTTTAGGCAGGGTGCCAAAAGTTTGGGCACGGTGCGAAAAGTTTGGGCACGGTGCCAAAAGTTTGGGCACGTGCCCAAAAGTTTGTGCACGTGCCAAAAGTTTGGGCACGTGCCAAAAGTTTAGGCACGGTGCCAAAAGTTTAGGCACGGTGCCAAAAGTATAGGCACAGTGCCAAAAGTTTAGGCACGGTGCCAAAAGTTTGGGCACGTGCCAAAAGTTTGGGCACGTGCCAAAAGTTTGGGCACGTGCCAAAAGTTTAGGCACGGTGCCAAAAGTTTGGGCACGTGCCAAAAGATTGGGCACGTGCCAAAAGTTTGGGCACGTGCCAAAAGATTGGGCACGTGCCAAAAGTTTGTGCACGGTGCCAAAAAATTAGGCACGGTGCCAAAAGTTTGGGCACGTGCCAAAAGTTTGGGCACGTGCCAAAAGTTTGGGCACGGTGCCAAAAGTTTGGGCACGTGCCAAAAGTTTGGGCACGGTGCCAAAAGTTTGGGCACGTGCCAAAAGTTTAGGCACGATGCCAAAAGTTTGGGCACGTGCCAAAAGTTTGGGCACGTGCCAAAAGTTTGGGCACGTGCCAAAAGTTTGTGCACGGTACCAAAAAATTAGGCACGGTGCCAAAAATTTGGGCACGTGCCAAAAGTTTGGGCACGGTGCCAAAAGTTTGGGCACGTGCCAAAAGATTGGGCACGTGCCAAAAGTTTGTGCACGGTGCCAAAAAATTAGGCACGGTGCCAAAAGTTTGGGCACGTGCCAAAAGTTTGGGCACGTGCCAAAAGTTTGGGCACGGTGCCAAAAGTTTGGGCACGTGCCAAAAGTTTGGGCACGGTGCCAAAAGTTTGGGCACGTGCCAAAAGTTTAGGCACGATGCCAAAAGTTTGGGCACGTGCCAAAAGTTTGGGCACGTGCCAAAAGTTTGGGCACGTGCCAAAAGTTTAGGCACGGTGCCAAAAGTTTGGGCACGTGCCAAAAGATTGGGCACGTGCCAAAAGTTTGTGCACGGTGCCAAAAAATTAGGCACGGTGCCAAAAGTTTGGGCACGTGCCAAAAGTTTGGGCACGGTGCCAAAAGTTTGGGCACGTGCCAAAAGTTTGGGCACGGTGCCAAAAGTTTGGGCACGTGCCAAAAGTTTAGGCACGATGCCAAAAGTTTGGACACGTGCCAAAAGTTTGGGCACGTGTCCAAAAGTTTAGGCACGGTGCCAAAAGTTTGTTCACGTGCCAAAAGTTTGGGCACGTGCCAAAAGTTTGTGCACGGTGCCAAAAAATTAGGCACGGTGCCAAAAATTTGGGCACGTGCCAAAAGTTTGGGCACGGTGCCAAAAGTTTGGGCACGTGCCAAAAGTTTAGGCACGGTGCCAAAAGTTTGGGCACGTGCCAAAAGTTTAGGCACGGTGCCAAAAGTTTAGGCACGGTGCCAAAAGTTTAGGCACGGTGCCAAAAGTTTGGGCACGTGCCAAAAGTTTGGGCACGTGCCAAAAGTTTGTGCACGGTGCCAAAAAATTAGGCACGGTGCCAAAAATTTGGGCACGTGCCAAAAGTTTGGGCACGGTGCCAAAAGTTTGGGCACGTGCCAAAAGTTTAGGCACGGTGCCAAAAGTTTGGGCACGTGCCAAAAGTTTAGGCACGGTGCCAAAAGTTTAGGCACGGTGCCAAAAGTTTGGGCACGGTGCGAAAAGTTTGGGCACGGTGCGAAAAGTTTAGGCACGGTGCCAAAAGTTTGGGCACGTGCCAAAAGTTTAGGCACGGTGCCAAAAGTTTAGGCACGGTGCCAAAAGTTTAGGCACAGTGCCAAAAGTTTAGGCAGGGTGCCAAAAGTTTGGGCACGGTGCGAAAAGTTTGGGCACGGTGCCAAAAGTTTGGGCACGTGCCCAAAAGTTTGTGCACGTGCCAAAAGTTTGGGCACGTGCCAAAAGTTTAGGCACGGTGCCAAAAGTTTAGGCACGGTGCCAAAAGTATAGGCACGGTGCCAAAAGTTTGGGCACGTGCCAAAAGTTTGGGCACGTGCCAAAAGTTTGGGCACGGTGCCAAAAGTTTGGGCACGTGCCAAAAGTTTGGGCACGGTGCCAAAAGTTTGGGCACGTGCCAAAAGTTTAGGCACGATGCCAAAAGTTTGGGCACGTGCCAAAAGTTTGGGCACGTGCCAAAAGTTTGGGCACGTGCCAAAAGTTTGTGCACGGTACCAAAAAATTAGGCACGGTGCCAAAAATTTGGGCACGTGCCAAAAGTTTGGGCACGGTGCCAAAAGTTTGGGCACGTGCCAAAAGATTGGGCACGTGCCAAAAGTTTGTGCACGGTGCCAAAAAATTAGGCACGGTGCCAAAAGTTTGGGCACGTGCCAAAAGTTTGGGCACGTGCCAAAAGTTTGGGCACGTGCCAAAAGTTTGTGCACGGTACCAAAAAATTAGGCACGGTGCCAAAAATTTGGGCACGTGCCAAAAGTTTGGGCACGGTGCCAAAAGTTTGGGCACGTGCCAAAAGATTGGGCACGTGCCAAAAGTTTGTGCACGGTGCCAAAAAATTAGGCACGGTGCCAAAAGTTTGGGCACGTGCCAAAAGTTTGGGCACGTGCCAAAAGTTTGGGCACGGTGCCAAAAGTTTGGGCACGTGCCAAAAGTTTGGGCACGGTGCCAAAAGTTTGGGCACGTGCCAAAAGTTTAGGCACGATGCCAAAAGTTTGGGCACGTGCCAAAAGTTTGGGCACGTGCCAAAAGTTTGGGCACGTGCCAAAAGTTTAGGCACGGTGCCAAAAGTTTGGGCACGTGCCAAAAGATTGGGCACGTGCCAAAAGTTTGTGCACGGTGCCAAAAAATTAGGCACGGTGCCAAAAGTTTGGGCACGTGCCAAAAGTTTGGGCACGGTGCCAAAAGTTTGGGCACGTGCCAAAAGTTTGGGCACGGTGCCAAAAGTTTGGGCACGTGCCAAAAGTTTAGGCACGATGCCAAAAGTTTGGACACGTGCCAAAAGTTTGGGCACGTGTCCAAAAGTTTAGGCACGGTGCCAAAAGTTTGTTCACGTGCCAAAAGTTTGGGCACGTGCCAAAAGTTTGTGCACGGTGCCAAAAAATTAGGCACGGTGCCAAAAATTTGGGCACGTGCCAAAAGTTTGGGCACGGTGCCAAAAGTTTGGGCACGTGCCAAAAGTTTAGGCACGGTGCCAAAAGTTTGGGCACGTGCCAAAAGTTTAGGCACGGTGCCAAAAGTTTAGGCACGGTGCCAAAAGTTTAGGCACGGTGCCAAAAGTTTGGGCACGTGCCAAAAGTTTGGGCACGTGCCAAAAGTTTGTGCACGGTGCCAAAAAATTAGGCACGGTGCCAAAAATTTGGGCACGTGCCAAAAGTTTGGGCACGGTGCCAAAAGTTTGGGCACGTGCCAAAAGTTTAGGCACGGTGCCAAAAGTTTGGGCACGTGCCAAAAGTTTAGGCACGGTGCCAAAAGTTTAGGCACGGTGCCAAAAGTTTGGGCACGGTGCGAAAAGTTTGGGCACGGTGCGAAAAGTTTAGGCACGGTGCCAAAAGTTTGGGCACGTGCCAAAAGTTTAGGCACGGTGCCAAAAGTTTAGGCACGGTGCCAAAAGTTTAGGCACAGTGCCAAAAGTTTAGGCAGGGTGCCAAAAGTTTGGGCACGGTGCGAAAAGTTTGGGCACGGTGCCAAAAGTTTGGGCACGTGCCCAAAAGTTTGTGCACGTGCCAAAAGTTTGGGCACGTGCCAAAAGTTTAGGCACGGTGCCAAAAGTTTAGGCACGGTGCCAAAAGTATAGGCACGGTGCCAAAAGTTTGGGCACGTGCCAAAAGTTTGGGCACGTGCCAAAAGTTTGGGCACGGTGCCAAAAGTTTGGGCACGTGCCAAAAGTTTGGGCACGGTGCCAAAAGTTTGGGCACGTGCCAAAAGTTTAGGCACGATGCCAAAAGTTTGGGCACGTGCCAAAAGTTTGGGCACGTGCCAAAAGTTTGGGCACGTGCCAAAAGTTTGTGCACGGTACCAAAAAATTAGGCACGGTGCCAAAAATTTGGGCACGTGCCAAAAGTTTGGGCACGGTGCCAAAAGTTTGGGCACGTGCCAAAAGATTGGGCACGTGCCAAAAGTTTGTGCACGGTGCCAAAAAATTAGGCACGGTGCCAAAAGTTTGGGCACGTGCCAAAAGTTTGGGCACGTGCCAAAAGTTTGGGCACGGTGCCAAAAGTTTGGGCACGTGCCAAAAGTTTGGGCACGGTGCCAAAAGTTTGGGCACGTGCCAAAAGTTTAGGCACGATGCCAAAAGTTTGGGCACGTGCCAAAAGTTTGGGCACGTGCCAAAAGTTTGGGCACGTGCCAAAAGTTTAGGCACGGTGCCAAAAGTTTGGGCACGTGCCAAAAGATTGGGCACGTGCCAAAAGTTTGTGCACGGTGCCAAAAAATTAGGCACGGTGCCAAAAGTTTGGGCACGTGCCAAAAGTTTGGGCACGGTGCCAAAAGTTTGGGCACGTGCCAAAAGTTTGGGCACGGTGCCAAAAGTTTGGGCACGTGCCAAAAGTTTAGGCACGATGCCAAAAGTTTGGACACGTGCCAAAAGTTTGGGCACGTGTCCAAAAGTTTAGGCACGGTGCCAAAAGTTTGTTCACGTGCCAAAAGTTTGGGCACGTGCCAAAAGTTTGTGCACGGTGCCAAAAAATTAGGCACGGTGCCAAAAATTTGGGCACGTGCCAAAAGTTTGGGCACGGTGCCAAAAGTTTGGGCACGTGCCAAAAGTTTAGGCACGGTGCCAAAAGTTTGGGCACGTGCCAAAAGTTTAGGCACGGTGCCAAAAGTTTAGGCACGGTGCCAAAAGTTTAGGCACGGTGCCAAAAGTTTGGGCACGTGCCAAAAGTTTGGGCACGTGCCAAAAGTTTGTGCACGGTGCCAAAAAATTAGGCACGGTGCCAAAAATTTGGGCACGTGCCAAAAGTTTGGGCACGGTGCCAAAAGTTTGGGCACGTGCCAAAAGTTTAGGCACGGTGCCAAAAGTTTGGGCACGTGCCAAAAGTTTAGGCACGGTGCCAAAAGTTTAGGCACGGTGCCAAAAGTTTGGGCACGGTGCGAAAAGTTTGGGCACGGTGCGAAAAGTTTAGGCACGGTGCCAAAAGTTTGGGCACGTGCCAAAAGTTTAGGCACGGTGCCAAAAGTTTAGGCACGGTGCCAAAAGTTTAGGCACAGTGCCAAAAGTTTAGGCAGGGTGCCAAAAGTTTGGGCACGGTGCGAAAAGTTTGGGCACGGTGCCAAAAGTTTGGGCACGTGCCCAAAAGTTTGTGCACGTGCCAAAAGTTTGGGCACGTGCCAAAAGTTTAGGCACGGTGCCAAAAGTTTAGGCACGGTGCCAAAAGTATAGGCACAGTGCCAAAAGTTTAGGCACGGTGCCAAAAGTTTGGGCACGTGCCAAAAGTTTGTTCACGTGCCAAAAGTTTGGGCACGTGCCAAAAGTTTGTGCACGGTGCCAAAAAATTAGGCACGGTGCCAAAAATTTGGGCACGTGCCAAAAGTTTGGGCACGGTGCCAAAAGTTTGGGCACGTGCCAAAAGTTTAGGCACGGTGCCAAAAGTTTGGGCACGTGCCAAAAGTTTAGGCACGGTGCCAAAAGTTTAGGCACGGTGCCAAAAGTTTAGGCACGGTGCCAAAAGTTTGGGCACGTGCCAAAAGTTTGGGCACGTGCCAAAAGTTTGTGCACGGTGCCAAAAAATTAGGCACGGTGCCAAAAATTTGGGCACGTGCCAAAAGTTTGGGCACGGTGCCAAAAGTTTGGGCACGTGCCAAAAGTTTAGGCACGGTGCCAAAAGTTTGGGCACGTGCCAAAAGTTTAGGCACGGTGCCAAAAGTTTAGGCACGGTGCCAAAAGTTTGGGCACGGTGCGAAAAGTTTGGGCACGGTGCGAAAAGTTTAGGCACGGTGCCAAAAGTTTGGGCACGTGCCAAAAGTTTAGGCACGGTGCCAAAAGTTTAGGCACGGTGCCAAAAGTTTAGGCACAGTGCCAAAAGTTTAGGCAGGGTGCCAAAAGTTTGGGCACGGTGCGAAAAGTTTGGGCACGGTGCCAAAAGTTTGGGCACGTGCCCAAAAGTTTGTGCACGTGCCAAAAGTTTGGGCACGTGCCAAAAGTTTAGGCACGGTGCCAAAAGTTTAGGCACGGTGCCAAAAGTATAGGCACAGTGCCAAAAGTTTAGGCACGGTGCCAAAAGTTTGGGCACGTGCCAAAAGTTTGGGCACGTGCCAAAAGTTTGGGCACGTGCCAAAAGTTTAGGCACGGTGCCAAAAGTTTGGGCACGTGCCAAAAGATTGGGCACGTGCCAAAAGTTTGGGCACGTGCCAAAAGATTGGGCACGTGCCAAAAGTTTGTGCACGGTGCCAAAAAATTAGGCACGGTGCCAAAAGTTTGGGCACGTGCCAAAAGTTTGGGCACGTGCCAAAAGTTTGGGCACGGTGCCAAAAGTTTGGGCACGTGCCAAAAGTTTGGGCACGGTGCCAAAAGTTTGGGCACGTGCCAAAAGTTTAGGCACGATGCCAAAAGTTTGGGCACGTGCCAAAAGTTTGGGCACGTGCCAAAAGTTTGGGCACGTGCCAAAAGTTTGTGCACGGTGCCAAAAAATTAGGCACGGTGCCAAAAATTTGGGCACGTGCCAAAAGTTTGGGCACGGTGCCAAAAGTTTGGGCACGTGCCAAAAGTTTAGGCACGGTGCCAAAAGTTTAGGCACGGTGCCAAAAGTTTAGGCACGGTGCCAAAAGTTTGGGCACGGTGCGAAAAGTTTGGGCACGGTGCCAAAAGTTTAGGCACGGTGCCAAAAGTTTGGGCACGTGCCAAAAGTTTAGGCACGGTGCCAAAAGTTTAGGCACAGTGCCAAAAGTTTAGGCACGGTGCCAAAAGTTTGGGCACGGTGCGAAAAGTTTGGGCACGGTGCCAAAAGTTTAGGCACGGTGCCAAAAGTTTAGGCACGGTGCCAAAAAATTAGGCACGGTGCCAAAAATTTGGGCACGTGCCAAAAGTTTGGGCACGGTGCCAAAAGTTTGGGCACGTGCCAAAAGTTTAGGCACGGTGCCAAAAATTTGGGCACGTGCCAAAAGTTTAGGCACGGTGCCAAAAGTTTGGGCACGTGCCAAAAGTTTAGGCACGGTGCCAAAAGTTTAGGCACGGTGCCAAAAGTTTGGGCACGGTGCGAAAAGTTTGGGCACGGTGCCAAAAGTTTAGGCACGGTGCCAAAAGTTTGGGCACGTGCCAAAAGTTTAGGCACGGTGCCAAAAGTTTAGGCACAGTGCCAAAAGTTTAGGCACGGTGCCAAAAGTTTGGGCACGGTGCGAAAAGTTTGGGCACGGTGCCAAAAGTTTAGGCACGGTGCCAAAAGTTTGTGCACGGTGCCAAAAAATTAGGCACGGTGCCAAAAATTTGGGCACGTGCCAAAAGTTTGGGCACGGTGCCAAAAGTTTGGGCACGTGCCAAAAGTTTAGGCACGGTGCCAAAAATTTGGGCACGTGCCAAAAGTTTGGGCACGTGCCAAAAGTTTGGGCACGTGCCCAAAAGTTTAGGCACGGTGCCAAAAGTTTGGGCACGTGCCAAAAGTTTGGGCACGTGCCAAAAGTTTGGGCACGTGCCAAAAGTTTAGGCACGGTGCTAAAAGTTTAGGCACGGTGCCAAAAGTTTGGGCACGTGCCAAAAGTTTGGGCATGTGCCGAAAGTATAGGCACAGTGCCAAAAGTTTAGGCACGGTGCCAAAAGTTTAGGCACGGTGCTAAAAGTTGGATAAATGAAGAGTTTGTCATACATCCGCATCCAGTGCCAAAAGTTTAGGCACGTGCCAAAAGTTTAGGCATGTGCCAAAAGTTTGGGCACGTGCCAAAAGTTTGGGCACGTGCCAAAAGTTTGGGCACGTGCCAAAAGTTTGGGCACGTGCCAAAAGTTTAGGCACGGTGCCAAAAGTTTAGGCACGGTGCCAAAAGTTTGGGCACGTGCCAAAAGTTTAGGCACGGTGCCAAAAGTTTAGGCACGCTGCCAAAAGTTTAGGCACGGTGCGAAAAGTTTGGGCACGGTGCCAAAAGTTTAGGCACGGTGCCAAAAGTTTGTGCACGGTGCCAAAAAATTAGGCACGGTGCCAAAAATTTGGGCACGTGCCAAAAGTTTGGGCACGGTGCCAAAAGTTTGGGCACGTGCCAAAAGTTTAGGCACGGTGCCAAAAATTTGGGCACGTGCCAAAAGTTTGGGCACGTGCCAAAAGTTTGGGCACGTGCCAAAAGTTTGTGCACGGTGCCAAAAAATTAGGCACGGTGCCAAAAGTTTAGGCACGGTGCCAAAAGTTTGGGCACGTGCCAAAAGATTGGGCACGTGCCAAAAGTTTGTGCACGGTGCCAAAAAATTAGGCACGGTGCCAAAAGTTTGGGCACGTGCCAAAAGTTTGGGCACGTGCCAAAAGTTTGGGCACGGTGCCAAAAGTTTGGGCACGTGCCAAAAGTTTGGGCACGGTGCCAAAAGTTTGGGCACGTGCCAAAAGTTTAGGCACGATGCCAAAAGTTTGGGCACGTGCCAAAAGTTTGGGCACGTGCCAAAAGTTTAGGCACGGTGCCAAAAGTTTGGGCACGTGCCAAAAGTTTGGGCACGTGCCAAAAGTTTGGGCACGGTGCCAAAAGTTTAGGCACGGTGCCAAAAGTTTGGGCACGTGCCAAAAGATTGGGCACGTGCCAAAAGTTTGTGCACGGTGCCAAAAAATTAGGCACGGTGCCAAAAGTTTGGGCACGTGCCAAAAGTTTGGGCACGTGCCAAAAGTTTGGGCACGGTGCCAAAAGTTTGGGCACGTGCCAAAAGTTTGGGCACGGTGCCAAAAGTTTGGGCACGTGCCAAAAGTTTAGGCACGATGCCAAAAGTTTGGGCACGTGCCAAAAGTTTGGGCACGTGCCAAAAGTTTAGGCACGGTGCCAAAAGTTTGGGCACGTGCCAAAAGTTTGGGCACGTGCCAAAAGTTTGGGCACGTGCCAAAAGTTTGTGCACGGTGCCAAAAAATTAGGCACGGTGCCAAAAATTTGGGCACGTGCCAAAAGTTTGGGCACGGTGCCAAAAGTTTGGGCACGTGCCAAAAGGCTTTGGGCACGGTGCCAAAAGTTTGGGCACGTGCCAAAAGTTTAGGCACGGTGCCAAAAGTTTAGGCACGGTGCCAAAAGTTTGGGCACGGTGCGAAAAGTTTGGGCACGGTGCGAAAAGTTTGGGCACGGTGCCAAAAGTTTGGGCACGTGCCAAAAGTTTGGGCACGTGCCAAAAGTTTGGGCACGTGCCAAAAGTTTAGGCACGGTGCCAAAAGTTTGGGCACGTGCCAAAAGATTGGGCACGTGCCAAAAGTTTGTGCACGGTGCCAAAAAATTAGGCACGGTGCCAAAAGTTTGGGCACGTGCCAAAAGTTTGGGCACGGTGCCAAAAGTTTGGGCACGTGCCAAAAGTTTGGGCACGGTGCCAAAAGTTTGGGCACGTGCCAAAAGTTTAGGCACGATGCCAAAAGTTTGGGCACGTGCCAAAAGTTTGGGCACGTGCCAAAAGTTTAGGCACGGTGCCAAAAGTTTGGGCACGTGCCAAAAGTTTAGGCACGGTGCCAAAAATTTGGGCACGTGCCAAAAGTTTGGGCACGGTGCCAAAAGTTTGGGCACGTGCCCAAACTTTAGGCACGGTGCCAAAAGTTTGGGCACGTGCCAAAAGTTTAGGCACGGTGCCAAAAGTTTGTGCACGGTGCCAAAAAATTAGGCACGGTGCCAAAAATTTGGGCACGTGCCAAAAGTTTGGGCACGGTGCCAAAAGTTTGGGCACGTGCCCAAACTTTAGGCACGGTGCCAAAAGTTTGGGCACGTGCCAAAAGTTTAGGCACGGTGCCAAAAGTTTAGGCACGGTGCCAAAAGTTTGGGCACGGTGCGAAAAGTTTGGGCACGGTGCCAAAAGTTTAGGCACGGTGCCAAAAGTTTGGGCACGTGCCAAAAGTTTAGGCACGGTGCCAAAAGTTTAGGCACGGTGCCAAAAGTTTGGGCACGTGCCAAAAGTTTGGGCACGGTGCCAAAAGTTTGGGCACGTGCCAAAAGTTTGGGCACGTGCCAAAAGTTTAGGCACGGTGCCAAAAATTTGGGCACGTGCCAAAAGTTTGGGCACGGTGCCAAAAGTTTGGGCACGTGCCCAAACTTTAGGCACGATGCCAAAAGTTTGGGCACGTGCCAAAAGTTTAGGCACGGTGCCAAAAGTTTGTGCACGGTGCCAAAAGTTTGGGCACGTGCCAAAAGTTTAGGCACGGTGCCAAAAGTTTGGGCACGGTGCCAAAAGTTTGGGCACGGTGCGAAAAGTTTGGGCACGTGCCAAAAGTTTAGGCACGGTGCCAAAAGTTTAGGCACGGTGCCAAAAGTTTAGGCACGGTGCCAAAAGTTTGGGCACGTGCCAAAAGTTTAGGCACGGTGCCAAAAGTTTGGGCACGTGCCAAAAGTTTAGGCACGGTGCCAAAAGTTTAGGCACGCTGCCAAAAGTTTAGGCACGGTGCGAAAAGTTTGGGCACGGTGCCAAAAGTTTAGGCACGGTGCCAAAAGTTTGTGCACGGTGCCAAAAAATTAGGCACGGTGCCAAAAATTTGGGCACGTGCCAAAAGTTTGGGCACGGTGCCAAAAGTTTGGGCACGTGCCAAAAGTTTAGGCACGGTGCCAAAAATTTGGGCACGTGCCAAAAGTTTGGGCACGTGCCAAAAGTTTGGGCACGTGCCCAAAAGTTTAGGCACGGTGCCAAAAGTTTGGGCACGTGCCAAAAGTTTGGGCACGTGCCAAAAGTTTGGGCACGTGCCAAAAGTTTAGGCACGGTGCTAAAAGTTTAGGCACGGTGCCAAAAGTTTGGGCACGTGCCAAAAGTTTGGGCATGTGCCGAAAGTATAGGCACAGTGCCAAAAGTTTAGGCACGGTGCCAAAAGTTTAGGCACGGTGCTAAAAGTTGGATAAATGAAGAGTTTGTCATACATCCGCATCCAGTGCCAAAAGTTTAGGCACGTGCCAAAAGTTTAGGCATGTGCCAAAAGTTTGGGCACGTGCCAAAAGTTTGGGCACGTGCCAAAAGTTTGGGCACGTGCCAAAAGTTTGGGCACGTGCCAAAAGTTTAGGCACGGTGCCAAAAGTTTAGGCACGGTGCCAAAAGTTTGGGCACGTGCCAAAAGTTTAGGCACGGTGCCAAAAGTTTAGGCACGCTGCCAAAAGTTTAGGCACGGTGCCAAAAGTTTAGGCACGGTGCCAAAAGTTTAGGCACGGTGCCAGAAGTTTGGGCACGTGCCAAAAGTTTGGGCACGGTGCCAAAAGTTTAGGCACGGTGCCAAAAGTTTGGGCACGTGCCAAAAGATTGGGCACGTGCCAAAAGTTTGTGCACGGTGCCAAAAAATTAGGCACGGTGCCAAAAGTTTGGGCACGTGCCAAAAGTTTGGGCACGTGCCAAAAGTTTGGGCACGGTGCCAAAAGTTTGGGCACGTGCCAAAAGTTTGGGCACGGTGCCAAAAGTTTGGGCACGTGCCAAAAGTTTAGGCACGATGCCAAAAGTTTGGGCACGTGCCAAAAGTTTGGGCACGTGCCAAAAGTTTAGGCACGGTGCCAAAAGTTTGGGCACGTGCCAAAAGTTTGGGCACGTGCCAAAAGTTTGGGCACGGTGCCAAAAGTTTAGGCACGGTGCCAAAAGTTTGGGCACGTGCCAAAAGATTGGGCACGTGCCAAAAGTTTGTGCACGGTGCCAAAAAATTAGGCACGGTGCCAAAAGTTTGGGCACGTGCCAAAAGTTTGGGCACGTGCCAAAAGTTTGGGCACGGTGCCAAAAGTTTGGGCACGTGCCAAAAGTTTGGGCACGGTGCCAAAAGTTTGGGCACGTGCCAAAAGTTTAGGCACGATGCCAAAAGTTTGGGCACGTGCCAAAAGTTTGGGCACGTGCCAAAAGTTTAGGCACGGTGCCAAAAGTTTGGGCACGTGCCAAAAGTTTGGGCACGTGCCAAAAGTTTGGGCACGTGCCAAAAGTTTGTGCACGGTGCCAAAAAATTAGGCACGGTGCCAAAAATTTGGGCACGTGCCAAAAGTTTGGGCACGGTGCCAAAAGTTTGGGCACGTGCCAAAAGGCTTTGGGCACGGTGCCAAAAGTTTGGGCACGTGCCAAAAGTTTAGGCACGGTGCCAAAAGTTTAGGCACGGTGCCAAAAGTTTGGGCACGGTGCGAAAAGTTTGGGCACGGTGCGAAAAGTTTGGGCACGGTGCCAAAAGTTTGGGCACGTGCCAAAAGTTTGGGCACGTGCCAAAAGTTTGGGCACGTGCCAAAAGTTTAGGCACGGTGCCAAAAGTTTGGGCACGTGCCAAAAGATTGGGCACGTGCCAAAAGTTTGTGCACGGTGCCAAAAAATTAGGCACGGTGCCAAAAGTTTGGGCACGTGCCAAAAGTTTGGGCACGGTGCCAAAAGTTTGGGCACGTGCCAAAAGTTTGGGCACGGTGCCAAAAGTTTGGGCACGTGCCAAAAGTTTAGGCACGATGCCAAAAGTTTGGGCACGTGCCAAAAGTTTGGGCACGTGCCAAAAGTTTAGGCACGGTGCCAAAAGTTTGGGCACGTGCCAAAAGTTTAGGCACGGTGCCAAAAATTTGGGCACGTGCCAAAAGTTTGGGCACGGTGCCAAAAGTTTGGGCACGTGCCCAAACTTTAGGCACGGTGCCAAAAGTTTGGGCACGTGCCAAAAGTTTAGGCACGGTGCCAAAAGTTTGTGCACGGTGCCAAAAAATTAGGCACGGTGCCAAAAATTTGGGCACGTGCCAAAAGTTTGGGCACGGTGCCAAAAGTTTGGGCACGTGCCCAAACTTTAGGCACGGTGCCAAAAGTTTGGGCACGTGCCAAAAGTTTAGGCACGGTGCCAAAAGTTTAGGCACGGTGCCAAAAGTTTGGGCACGGTGCGAAAAGTTTGGGCACGGTGCCAAAAGTTTAGGCACGGTGCCAAAAGTTTGGGCACGTGCCAAAAGTTTAGGCACGGTGCCAAAAGTTTAGGCACGGTGCCAAAAGTTTGGGCACGTGCCAAAAGTTTGGGCACGGTGCCAAAAGTTTGGGCACGTGCCAAAAGTTTGGGCACGTGCCAAAAGTTTAGGCACGGTGCCAAAAATTTGGGCACGTGCCAAAAGTTTGGGCACGGTGCCAAAAGTTTGGGCACGTGCCCAAACTTTAGGCACGATGCCAAAAGTTTGGGCACGTGCCAAAAGTTTAGGCACGGTGCCAAAAGTTTGTGCACGGTGCCAAAAGTTTGGGCACGTGCCAAAAGTTTAGGCACGGTGCCAAAAGTTTGGGCACGGTGCCAAAAGTTTGGGCACGGTGCGAAAAGTTTGGGCACGGTGCGAAAAGTTTGGGCACGGTGCGAAAAGTTTGGGCACGGTGCCAAAAGTTTAGGCACGGTGCCAAAAGTTTGGGCACGTGCCAAAAGTTTAGGCACGGTGCCAAAAGTTTAGGCACGGTGCCAAAAGTTTGGGCACGGTGCGAAAAGTTTGGGCACGGTGCCAAAAGTTTAGGCACGGTGCCAAAAGTTTGGGCACGTGCCAAAAGTTTAGGCACGGTGCCAAAAGTTTAGGCACGGTGCCAAAAGTTTGGGCACGGTGCGAAAAGTTTGGGCACGGTGCCAAAAGTTTAGGCACGGTGCCAAAAGTTTGGGCACGTGCCAAAAGTTTAGGCACGGTGCCAAAAGTTTAGGCACGGTGCCAAAAGTTTGGGCACGTGCCAAAAGTTTAGGCATGTGCCGAAAGTATAGGCACAGTGCCAAAAGTTTAGGCACGGTGCCAAAAGTTTAGGCACGGTGCTAAAAGTTGGATAAATGAAGAGTTTGTCATACATCCGCATCCAGTGCCAAAAGTTTGGGCACGTGCCAAAAGTTTGGGCACGTGCCAAAAGTTTGGGCACGTGCCCAAAAGTTTGTGCACGTGCCAAAAGTTTGGGCACGGTGCCAAAAGTTTAGGCACGGTGCCAAAAGTTTGGGCACGTGCCAAAAGTTTAGGCACGGTGCCAAAAGTTTAGGCACGGTGCCAAAAGTTAAGGCACGGTGCCAAAAGTTAAGGCACGGTGCCAAAAGTTTAGGCACGGTGCCAAAAGTTTGGGCACGTGCCAAAAGTTTGGGCACGGTGCGAAAAGTTTGGGCACGGTGCCAAAAGTTTGGGCACGTGCCCAAAAGTTTGTGCACGTGCCAAAAGTTTGGGCACGGTGCCAAAAGTTTAGGCACGGTGCCAAAAGTTTGGGCACGTGCCAAAAGTTTGGGCACGTGCCAAAAGTTCGGGCACGTGCCAAAAGTTTAGGCATGTGCCGAAAGTATAGGCACAGTGCTAAAAGTTGGATAAATGAAGAGTTTGTCATACATCCGCATCCAGTGCCAAAAGTTTAGGCATGTGCCGAAAGTATAGGCACGGTGCCAAAAGTTTGGGCACGTGCCAAAAGTTTAGGCATGTGCCGAAAGTATAGGCACAGTGCTAAAAGTTGGATAAATGAAGAGTTTGTCATACATCCGCATCCAGTGCCAAAAGTTTAGGCATGTGCCGAAAGTATAGGCACGGTGCCAAAAGTTTGGGCACGTGCCAAAAGTTTAGGCACGGTGCCAAAAGTTTAGGCACGTGCCAAAAGTTAAGGCACGGTGCCAAAAGTTTAGGCACGGTGCCAAAAGTTTGGGCACGTGCCAAAAGTTTGGGCACGGTGCGAAAAGTTTGGGCACGGTGCCAAAAGTTTGGGCACGTGCCTAAAAGTTTGTGCACGTGCCAAAAGTTTGGGCACGTGCCAAAAGTTTGGGCACGGTGCCAAAAGTTTAGGCACGGTGCCAAAAGTTTGGGCACGTGCCAAAAGTTTGGGCACGTGCCAAAAGTTTGGGCATGTGCCGAAAGTATAGGCACAGTGCTAAAAGTTGGATAAATGAAGAGTTTGTCATACATCCGCATCCAGTGCCAAAAGTTTAGGCATGTGCCGAAAGTATAGGCACGGTGCCAAAAGTTTGGGCACGTGCCAAAAGTTTAGGCATGTGCCGAAAGTATAGGCACAGTGCTAAAAGTTGGATAAATGAAGAGTTTGTCATACATCCGCATCCAGTGCCAAAAGTTTAGGCATGTGCCGAAAGTATAGGCACGGTGCCAAAAGTTTGGGCACGTGCCAAAAGTTTAGGCATGTGCCGAAAGTATAGGCACGGTGCCAAAAGTTTGGGCACGTGCCAAAAGTTTGGGCACGTGCCAAAAGTTTGGGCATGGTTCCAAAAGTTTGGGCACGGTTTCAAAAGTTTAGGCACGGTGCCAAAAGTTAAGGCACGGTGCCAAAAGTTAAGGCACGGTGCCAAAAGTTTAGGCACGGTGCCAAAAGTTTGGGCACGTGCCAAAAGTTTGGGCACGGTGCGAAAAGTTTGGGCACGGTGCCAAAAGTTTGGGCACGTGCCTAAAAGTTTGTGCACGTGCCAAAAGTTTGGGCACGTGCCAAAAGTTTGGGCACGGTGCCAAAAGTTTAGGCACGGTGCCAAAAGTTTGGGCACGTGCCAAAAGTTTGGGCACGTGCCAAAAGTTTGGGCATGTGCCGAAAGTATAGGCACAGTGCTAAAAGTTGGATAAATGAAGAGTTTGTCATACATCCGCATCCAGTGCCAAAAGTTTAGGCATGTGCCGAAAGTATAGGCACGGTGCCAAAAGTTTGGGCACGTGCCAAAAGTTTAGGCATGTGCCGAAAGTATAGGCACAGTGCTAAAAGTTGGATAAATGAAGAGTTTGTCATACATCCGCATCCAGTGCCAAAAGTTTAGGCATGTGCCGAAAGTATAGGCACGGTGCCAAAAGTTTGGGCACGTGCCAAAAGTTTGGGCACGTGCCAAAAGTTTAGGCACAGTGCCAAAAGTTTGGGCACGTGCCGAAAGTTTGGGCACGTGCCAAAAGTTTGGGCACGTGCCAAAAGTTTAGGCACGTGCCAAAAGTTTAGGCATGTGCCGAAAGTATAGGCACGGTGCCAAAAGTTTGGGCACGTGCCAAAAGTTTGGGCACGTGCCAAAAGTTTAGGCACAGTGCCAAAAGTTTGGGCACGTGCCGAAAGTTTGGGCACGTGCCAAAAGTTTGGGCACGTGCCAAAAGTTTAGGCACGTGCCAAAAGTTTGGGCACGTGCCAAAAGTTTGTGCACGGTGCCAAAAAATTAGGCACGGTGCCAAAAGTTTGGGCACGTGCCAAAAGTTTGGGCACGTGATAAAAGTTTGGGCACGGTGCCAAAAGTTTGGGCACGTGCCAAAAGTTTAGGCACGGTGCCAAAAGTTTGGGCACGTGCCAAAAGTTTAGGCACGGTGCGAAAAGTTTGGGCACGTGCCAAAAGTTTGGGCACGTGCCAAAAGTTTAGGCACGGTGCCAAAAGTTTAGGCACGGTGCCAAAAGTTTGGGCACGGTGCGAAAAGTTTGGGCACGGTGCCAAAAGTTTAGGCACGGTGCCAAAAGTTTGGGCACGTGCCAAAAGTTTAGGCACGGTGCCAAAAGTTTAGGCACAGTGCCAAAAGTTTAGGCAGGGTGCCAAAAGTTTAGGCACGGTGCCAAAAGTTTGGGCACGGTGCGAAAAGTTTGGGCACGTGCCAAAAGTTTGGGCACGTGCCCAAAAGTTTAGGCACGGTGCCAAAAGTTTGGGCACGTGCCAAAAGTTTGGGCACGTGCCAAAAGTTTGGGCACGTGCCAAAAGTTTGGGCACGTGCCAAAAGTTTAGGCACGGTGCCAAAAGTTTGGGCACGTGCCAAAAGTTTGGGCACGTGCCAAAAAGTTTAGGCACGGTGCCAAAAGTTTGGGCACGTGCCAAAAGTTTAGGCATGTGCCGAAAGTATAGGCACAGTGCCAAAAGTTTAGGCACGGTGCCAAAAGTTTAGGCACGGTGCTAAAAGTTTAGGCACGGTGCCAAAAGTTTGGGCACGTGCCAAAAGTTTGGGCACGGTGCGAAAAGTTTAGGCACGGTGCCAAAAGTTTAGGCACGGTGCCAAAAGTTAAGGCACGGTGCCAAAAGTTAAGGCACGGTGCCAAAAGTTAAGGCACGGTGCCAAAAGTTTAGGCACGGTGCCAAAAGTTAAGGCACGGTGCCAAAAGTTAAGGCACGGTGCCAAAAGTTTAGGCACGGTGCCAAAAGTTTGGGCACGTGCCAAAAGTTTGGGCACGGTGCGAAAAGTTTGGGCACGGTGCCAAAAGTTTGGGCACGTGCCCAAAAGTTTGTGCACGTGCCAAAAGTTTGGGCACGTGCCAAAAGTTTAGGCACGGTGCCAAAAGTTTAGGCACGGTGCCAAAAGTTTGGGCACGTGCCAAAAGTTTGGGCACGTGCCAAAAGTTTAGGCATGTGCCGAAAGTATAGGCACAGTGCTAAAAGTTGGATAAATGAAGAGTTTGTCATACATCCGCATCCAGTGCCAAAAGTTTAGGCACGTGCCAAAAGTTTAGGCATGTGCCGAAAGTATAGGCACGGTGCCAAAGGTTTGGGCACGTGCCAAAAGTTTGGGCACGTGCCAAAAGTTTGGGCATGGTTCCAAAAGTTTGGGCACGGTTTCAAAAGTTTAGGCACGGTGCCAAAAGTTTAGGCACGTGCCAAAAGTTAAGGCACGGTGCCAAAAGTTTAGGCACGTGCCAAAAGTTTAGGCATGTGCCGAAAGTATAGGCACGTGCCCAAAAGTTTGTGCACGTGCCAAAAGTTTGGGCACGTGCCAAAAGTTTAGGCATGTGCCGAAAGTATAGGCACAGTGCCAAAAGTTTAGGCACGGTGCCAAAAGTTTAGGCACGGTGCTAAAAGTTGGATAAATGAAGAGTTTGTCATACATCCGCATCCAGTGCCAAAAGTTTGGGCACGTGCCAAAAGTTTGGGCACGTGCCAAAAGTTTGGGCACGTGCCAAAAGTTTAGGCACGGTGCCAAAAGTTTAGGCACGGTGCCAAAAGTTTAGGCACGGTGCCAAAAGTTTAGGCACGGTGCCAAAAGTTAAGGCACGGTGCCAAAAGTTAAGGCACGGTGCCAAAAGTTTAGGCACGGTGCCAAAAGTTTGGGCACGTGCCAAAAGTTTGGGCACGGTGCGAAAAGTTTGGGCACGGTGCCAAAAGTTTGGGCACGTGCCCAAAAGTTTGTGCACGTGCCAAAAGTTTGGGCACGGTGCCAAAAGTTTAGGCACGGTGCCAAAAGTTTGGGCACGTGCCAAAAGTTTGGGCACGTGCCAAAAGTTTGGGCACGTGCCAAAAGTTTAGGCATGTGCCGAAAGTATAGGCACAGTGCTAAAAGTTGGATAAATGAAGAGTTTGTCATACATCCGCATCCAGTGCCAAAAGTTTAGGCACGTGCCAAAAGTTTAGGCATGTGCCGAAAGTATAGGCACGGTGCCAAAAGTTTGGGCACGTGCCAAAAGTTTGGGCACGTGCCAAAAGTTTGGGCATGGTTCCAAAAGTTTGGGCACGGTTTCAAAAGTTTAGGCACGGTGCCAAAAGTTTAGGCACGTGCCAAAAGTTAAGGCACGGTGCCAAAAGTTTAGGCACGTGCCAAAAGTTTAGGCATGTGCCGAAAGTATAGGCACGTGCCCAAAAGTTTGTGCACGTGCCAAAAGTTTGGGCACGTGCCAAAAGTTTAGGCATGTGCCGAAAGTATAGGCACAGTGCCAAAAGTTTAGGCACGGTGCCAAAAGTTTAGGCACGGTGCTAAAAGTTGGATAAATGAAGAGTTTGTCATACATCCGCATCCAGTGCCAAAAGTTTGGGCACGTGCCAAAAGTTTGGGCACGTGCCAAAAGTTTGGGCACGTGCCAAAAGTTTAGGCATGTGCCGAAAGTATAGGCACGGTGCCAAAAGTTTGGGCACGTGCCAAAAGTTTGGGCACGTGCCAAAAGTTTGGGCATGGTTCCAAAAGTTTGGGCACGGTTTCAAAAGTTTAGGCACGGTGCCAAAAGTTTAGGCATGTGCCGAAAGTATAGGCACGGTGCCAAAAGTTTGGGCACGTGCCAAAAGTTTGGGCACGTGCCAAAAGTTTGGGCATGGTTCCAAAAGTTTGGGCACGGTTTCAAAAGTTTAGGCACGGTGCCAAAAGTTTAGGCACGTGCCAAAAGTTAAGGCACGGTGCCAAAAGTTTAGGCACGTGCCAAAAGTTTAGGCATGTGCCGAAAGTATAGGCACGTGCCCAAAAGTTTGTGCACGTGCCAAAAGTTTGGGCACGTGCCAAAAGTTTAGGCATGTGCCGAAAGTATAGGCACAGTGCCAAAAGTTTAGGCACGGTGCCAAAAGTTTAGGCACGGTGCTAAAAGTTGGATAAATGAAGAGTTTGTCATACATCCGCATCCAGTGCCAAAAGTTTGGGCACGTGCCAAAAGTTTGGGCACGTGCCAAAAGTTTGGGCACGTGCCAAAAGTTTAGGCACGGTGCCAAAAGTTTAGGCACGGTGCCAAAAGTTTAGGCACGGTGCCAAAAGTTTAGGCACGGTGCCAAAAGTTAAGGCACGGTGCCAAAAGTTAAGGCACGGTGCCAAAAGTTTAGGCACGGTGCCAAAAGTTTGGGCACGTGCCAAAAGTTTGGGCACGGTGCGAAAAGTTTGGGCACGGTGCCAAAAGTTTGGGCACGTGCCCAAAAGTTTGTGCACGTGCCAAAAGTTTGGGCACGTGCCAAAAGTTTAGGCACGGTGCCAAAAGTTTAGGCACGGTGCCAAAAGTTTGGGCACGTGCCAAAAGTTTGGGCACGTGCCAAAAGTTTGGGCACGTGCCAAAAGTTTAGGCATGTGCCGAAAGTATAGGCACAGTGCTAAAAGTTGGATAAATGAAGAGTTTGTCATACATCCGCATCCAGTGCCAAAAGTTTAGGCATGTGCCGAAAGTATAGGCACGGTGCCAAAAGTTTGGGCACGTGCCAAAAGTTTAGGCATGTGCCGAAAGTATAGGCACAGTGCTAAAAGTTGGATAAATGAAGAGTTTGTCATACATCCGCATCCAGTGCCAAAAGTTTAGGCATGTGCCGAAAGTATAGGCACGGTGCCAAAAGTTTGGGCACGTGCCAAAAGTTTAGGCACGGTGCCAAAAGTTTAGGCACGTGCCAAAAGTTAAGGCACGGTGCCAAAAGTTTAGGCACGGTGCCAAAAGTTTGGGCACGTGCCAAAAGTTTGGGCACGGTGCGAAAAGTTTGGGCACGGTGCCAAAAGTTTGGGCACGTGCCTAAAAGTTTGTGCACGTGCCAAAAGTTTGGGCACGTGCCAAAAGTTTGGGCACGGTGCCAAAAGTTTAGGCACGGTGCCAAAAGTTTGGGCACGTGCCAAAAGTTTGGGCACGTGCCAAAAGTTTGGGCATGTGCCGAAAGTATAGGCACAGTGCTAAAAGTTGGATAAATGAAGAGTTTGTCATACATCCGCATCCAGTGCCAAAAGTTTAGGCATGTGCCGAAAGTATAGGCACGGTGCCAAAAGTTTGGGCACGTGCCAAAAGTTTAGGCATGTGCCGAAAGTATAGGCACAGTGCTAAAAGTTGGATAAATGAAGAGTTTGTCATACATCCGCATCCAGTGCCAAAAGTTTAGGCATGTGCCGAAAGTATAGGCACGGTGCCAAAAGTTTGGGCACGTGCCAAAAGTTTGGGCACGTGCCAAAAGTTTAGGCACAGTGCCAAAAGTTTGGGCACGTGCCGAAAGTTTGGGCACGTGCCAAAAGTTTGGGCACGTGCCAAAAGTTTAGGCACGTGCCAAAAGTTTAGGCATGTGCCGAAAGTATAGGCACGGTGCCAAAAGTTTGGGCACGTGCCAAAAGTTTGGGCACGTGCCAAAAGTTTAGGCACAGTGCCAAAAGTTTGGGCACGTGCCGAAAGTTTGGGCACGTGCCAAAAGTTTGGGCACGTGCCAAAAGTTTAGGCACGTGCCAAAAGTTTGGGCACGTGCCAAAAGATTGGGCACGTGCCAAAAGTTTGTGCACGGTGCCAAAAAATTAGGCACGGTGCCAAAAGTTTGGGCACGTGCCAAAAGTTTGGGCACGTGATAAAAGTTTGGGCACGGTGCCAAAAGTTTGGGCACGTGCCAAAAGTTTAGGCACGGTGCCAAAAGTTTGGGCACGTGCCAAAAGTTTAGGCACGGTGCGAAAAGTTTGGGCACGTGCCAAAAGTTTGGGCACGTGCCAAAAGTTTAGGCACGGTGCCAAAAGTTTAGGCACGGTGCCAAAAGTTTGGGCACGGTGCGAAAAGTTTGGGCACGGTGCCAAAAGTTTAGGCACGGTGCCAAAAGTTTGGGCACGTGCCAAAAGTTTAGGCACGGTGCCAAAAGTTTAGGCACAGTGCCAAAAGTTTAGGCAGGGTGCCAAAAGTTTAGGCACGGTGCCAAAAGTTTGGGCACGGTGCGAAAAGTTTGGGCACGTGCCAAAAGTTTGGGCACGTGCCCAAAAGTTTAGGCACGGTGCCAAAAGTTTGGGCACGTGCCAAAAGTTTGGGCACGTGCCAAAAGTTTGGGCACGTGCCAAAAGTTTGGGCACGTGCCAAAAGTTTAGGCACGGTGCCAAAAGTTTGGGCACGTGCCAAAAGTTTGGGCACGTGCCCAAAAGTTTAGGCACGGTGCCAAAAGTTTGGGCACGTGCCAAAAGTTTAGGCATGTGCCGAAAGTATAGGCACAGTGCCAAAAGTTTAGGCACGGTGCCAAAAGTTTAGGCACGGTGCTAAAAGTTTAGGCACGGTGCCAAAAGTTTGGGCACGTGCCAAAAGTTTGGGCACGGTGCGAAAAGTTTAGGCACGGTGCCAAAAGTTTAGGCACGGTGCCAAAAGTTAAGGCACGGTGCCAAAAGTTAAGGCACGGTGCCAAAAGTTAAGGCACGGTGCCAAAAGTTTAGGCACGGTGCCAAAAGTTAAGGCACGGTGCCAAAAGTTAAGGCACGGTGCCAAAAGTTTAGGCACGGTGCCAAAAGTTTGGGCACGTGCCAAAAGTTTGGGCACGGTGCGAAAAGTTTGGGCACGGTGCCAAAAGTTTGGGCACGTGCCCAAAAGTTTGTGCACGTGCCAAAAGTTTGGGCACGTGCCAAAAGTTTAGGCACGGTGCCAAAAGTTTAGGCACGGTGCCAAAAGTTTGGGCACGTGCCAAAAGTTTGGGCACGTGCCAAAAGTTTAGGCATGTGCCGAAAGTATAGGCACAGTGCTAAAAGTTGGATAAATGAAGAGTTTGTCATACATCCGCATCCAGTGCCAAAAGTTTAGGCACGTGCCAAAAGTTTAGGCATGTGCCGAAAGTATAGGCACGGTGCCAAAAGTTTGGGCACGTGCCAAAAGTTTGGGCATGGTTCCAAAAGTTTGGGCACGGTTTCAAAAGTTTAGGCACGGTGCCAAAAGTTTAGGCACGTGCCAAAAGTTAAGGCACGGTGCCAAAAGTTTAGGCACGGTGCCAAAAGTTTAGGCACGGTGCCAAAAGTTAAGGCACGGTGCCAAAAGTTAAGGCACGGTGCCAAAAGTTAAGGCACGGTGCCAAAAGTTTAGGCACGGTGCCAAAAGTTTGGGCACGTGCCAAAAGTTTGGGCACGGTGCGAAAAGTTTGGGCACGGTGCCAAAAGTTTGGGCACGTGCCCAAAAGTTTGTGCACGTGCCAAAAGTTTGGGCACGTGCCAAAAGTTTAGGCACGGTGCCAAAAGTTTAGGCACGGTGCCAAAAGTTTGGGCACGTGCCAAAAGTTTGGGCACGTGCCAAAAGTTTAGGCATGTGCCGAAAGTATAGGCACAGTGCCAAAAGTTTGGGCACGGTGCCAAAAGTTGGATAAATGAAGAGTTTGTCATACATCCGCATCCAGTGCCAAAAGTTTAGGCATGTGCCGAAAGTATAGGCACGGTGCCAAAAGTTTGGGCACGTGCCAAAAGTTTGGGCACGTGCCAAAAGTTTAGGCACGGTGCCAAAAGTTTAGGCACGGTGCCAAAAGTTTGGGCACGTGCCAAAAGTTTAGGCACGGTGCCAGAAGTTTAGGCACGGTGCCAAAAGTTTAGGCACGGTGCCAAAAGTTTGGGCACGTGCCAAAAGTTTGGGCACGTGCCAAAAGTTTGGGCACGTGCCAAAAGTTTAGGCATGTGCCGAAAGTATAGGCACAGTGCTAAAAGTTGGATAAATGAAGAGTTTGTCATACATCCGCATCCAGTGCCAAAAGTTTAGGCACGTGCCAAAAGTTTAGGCATGTGCCGAAAGTATAGGCACGGTGCCAAAAGTTTGGGCACGTGCCAAAAGTTTGGGCACGGTTTCAAAAGTTTAGGCACGGTGCCAAAAGTTTAGGCACGGTGCCAAAAGTTTAGGCACGGTGCCAAAAGTTTAGGCACGGTGCCAAAAGTTTAGGCACGGTGCCAAAAGTTTAGGCACGGTGCCAAAAGTTTGGGCACGTGCCAAAAGTTTGGGCACGGTGCCAAAAGTTTGGGCACGTGCCAAAAGTTTAGGCACGGTGCCAAAAGTTTGGGCACGGTGCCAAAAGTTTAGGCACGGTGCCAAAAGTTTAGGCACGGTGCCAAAAGTTTAGGCACGGTGCCAAAAGTTTGGGCACGTGCCAAAAGTTTGGGCACGGTGCCAAAAGTTTGGGCACGTGCCAAAAGTTTGGGCACGTGCCAAAAGTTTAGGCACGGTGCCAAAAGTTTGGGCACGTGCCAAAAGATTGGGCACGTGCCAAAAGTTTGGGCACGGTGCCAAAAGTTTAGGCACGGTGCCAAAAGTTTGGGCACGTGCCAAAAGTTTGGGCACGTGCCAAAAGTTTGGGCACGTGCCAAAAGTTTGGGCACGTGCCAAAAGTTTGGGCACGTGCCAAAAGTTGAATAAATGAAGATTTGTCATACATCCGCATCCAGTGCCAAAAGTTTGGGCACGGTGCCAAAAGTTTGGGCACGTGCCAAAAGTTTGGGCACGTGCCAAAAGTTTGGGCACGTGCCAAAAGTTGAATAAATGAAGATTTGTCATACATCCGCATCCAGTGCCAAAAGTTTGGGCACGGTGCCAAAAGTTTGGGCACGTGCCAAAAGTTTGGGCACGTGCCAAAAGTTTGGGCACGGTGCGAAAAGTTTGGGCACGTGCCAAAAGTTTGGGCACGTGCCAAAAGTTTGGGCACGGTGCCAAAAGTTAAGGCACGGTGCCAAAAGTTTAGGCACGGTGCCAAAAGTTAAGGCACGGTGCCAAAAGTTTAGGCACGGTGCCAAAAGTTTGGGCACGTGCCAAAAGTTTGGGCACGGTGCGAAAAGTTTGGGCACGGTGCCAAAAGTTTGGGCACGTGCCCAAAAGTTTGTGCACGTGCCAAAAGTTTGGGCACGTGCCAAAAGTTTAGGCACGGTGCCAAAAGTTTAGGCACGGTGCCAAAAGTTTGGGCACGTGCCAAAAGTTTGGGCACGTGCCCAAAAGTTTGGGCACGGTTTCAAAAGTTTAGGCACGGTGCCAAAAGTTTGGGCACGTGCCAAAAGTTAAGGCACGGTGCCAAAAGTTAAGGCACGGTGCCAAAAGTTTAGGCACGGTGCCAAAAGTTAAGGCACGGTGCCAAAAGTTTAGGCACGGTGCCAAAAGTTTGGGCACGTGCCCAAAAGTTTGTGCACGTGCCAAAAGTTTGGGCACGTGCCAAAAGTTTAGGCACGGTGCCAAAAGTTTAGGCACGGTGCCAAAAGTTTGGGCACGTGCCAAAAGTTTGGGCACGTGCGAAAAGTTTAGGCACGTGCCAAAAGTTTGGGCACGTGCGAAAAGTTTAGGCACGTGCCAAAAGTTTGGGCACGTGCCAAAAGTTTAGGCACGGTGCCAAAAGTTTAGGCACGGTGCCAAATGTTTGGGCACGGTGCCAAAAGTTTAGGCACGTGCATTTCACTCATTGTAAAAAAAATAATGGATAAAAAAGTGGGCGGAGTGTGACAAACAGATCAGAGAATAAGGGATAAATGAAGAGTTTGTCATACATCCGCATCCAGTGCCAAAAGTTTAGGCACGGTGCCAAAAGTTTAGGCACAGTGCCAAAAGTTTGGGCACGGTGCCGAAAGTTGGATAAATGAAGAGTTTGTCACACATCCGCATCCAGTGCCAAAAGTTTGGGCACGGTGCCAAAAGTTTAGGCACAGTGCCAAAAGTTTGGGCACGTGCCAAAAGTTTGGGCACGTGCCAAAAGTTTAGGCACATGCCAAAAGTTAAGGCACGTGCCAAAAGTTAAGGCACGGTGCCAAAAGTTTAGGCACGGTGCCAAAAGTTTGGGCACGGTGCGAAAAGTTTGGGCACGGTGCCAAAAGTTTGGGCACGTGCCAAAAGTTTGGGCACGTGCCAAAAGTTTGGGGACGTGCCAAAAGTTTGGGCACGTGCCAAAAGTCTGGGCACGTGCCAAAAGTTTAGGCACGGTGCCAAAAGTTTGGGCACGTGCCAAAAGTTTGGGCACGTGCCAAAAGTTTGTGCACGTGCCAAAAGTTTAGGCACGGTGCCAAAAGTTTAGGCACGGTGCCAAAAGTTTGGGCACGTGCCAAAAGTTTAGGCATGGTGCCAAAAGTTTGGGCACGTGCCAAAAGTTTGGGCACGGTACCAAAAGTTTAGGCACAGTGCCAAAAGTTTGGGCACGTGCCAAAAGTTTGGGCACGTGCCAAAAGTTTAGGCACGTGCCAAAAGTTAAGGCACGTGCCAAAAGTTAAGGCACGGTGCGAAAAGTTTAGGCACGGTGCCAAAAGTTTAGGCACGGTGCCAAAAGTTTGGGCATGGTTCCAAAAGTTTGGGCACGGTTTCAAAAGTTTAGGCACGGTGCCAAAAGTTTAGGCACGTGCCAAAAGTTAAGGCACGGTGCCAAAAGTTTAGGCACGGTGCCAAAAGTTTGGGCACGGTGCGAAAAGTTTGGGCACGGTGCCAAAAGTTTGGGCACGTGCCCAAAAGTTTGTGCACGTGCCAAAAGTTTGGGCACGTGCCAAAAGTTTAGGCACGGTGCCAAAAGTTTAGGCACGGTGCCAAAAGTTTGGGCACGTGCCAAAAGTTGAGGCACGGTGCCAAAAGTTTAGGCACGGTGCCAAAAGTTTGGGCACGGTGCCAAAAGTTTAGGCACGGTGCCAAAAGTTTGGGCACGTGCCAAAAGTTTGGGCACGTGCCAAAAGTTTGGGGACGTGCCAAAAGTTTGGGCACGTGCCAAAAGTTTAGGCACAGTGCCAAAAGTTTGGGCACGGTGCCAAAAGTTTAGGCACGGTGCCAAAAGTTTGGGCACGTGCCAAAAGTTTGGGCACGTGCCAAAAGTTTGGGCACGTGCCAAAAGTTTAGGCACGGTGCCAAAAGTTTGGGCACGTGCCAAAAGTTTGGGCACGTGCCAAAAGTTTGTGCACGTGCCAAAAGTTTAGGCACGGTGCCAAAAGTTTAGGCACGGTGCCAAAAGTTTGGGCACGGTGCCAAAAGTTTGGGCACGGTGCCAAAAGTTTGGGCACGTGCCAAAAGTTTGGGCACGTGCCAAAAGTTTGGGCACGTGCCAAAAGTTTAGGCACGGTGCCAAAAGTTTGGGCACGTGCCAAAAGTTTGGGCACGTGCCAAAAGTTTGTGCACGTGCCAAAAGTTTAGGCACGGTGCCAAAAGTTTAGGCACGGTGCCAAAAGTTTAGGCACGGTGCCAAAAGTTTGGGCACGGTGCGAAAAGTTTGGGCACGGTGCCAAAAGTTTGGGCACGTGCCCAAAAGTTTGTGCACGTGCCAAAAGTTTGGGCACGTGCCAAAAGTTTAGGCACGGTGCCAAAAGTTTAGGCACGGTGCCAAAAGTTTGGGCACGTGCCAAAAGTTGAGGCACGGTGCCAAAAGTTTAGGCACGGTGCCAAAAGTTTGGGCACGTGCCAAAAGTTTGGGCACGGTGCCAAAAGTTTAGGCACGGTGCCAAAAGTTTGGGCACGTGCCAAAAGTTTGGGCACGTGCCAAAAGTTTGGGCACGTGCCAAAAGTTTAGGCACGGTGCCAAAAGTTTGGGCACGTGCCAAAAGTTTGGGGACGTGCCAAAAGTTTGGGCACGTGCCAAAAGTTTAGGCACAGTGCCAAAAGTTTGGGCACGGTGCCAAAAGTTTAGGCACGGTGCCAAAAGTTTGGGCACGTGCCAAAAGTTTGGGCACGTGCCAAAAGTTTAGGCACGGTGCCAAAAGTTTGGGCACGGGCCAAAAGTTTGGGCACGTGCCAAAAGTTTGTGCACGTGCCAAAAGTTTAGGCACGGTGCCAAAAGTTTAGGCACGGTGCCAAAAATTTGGGCACGGTGCCAAAAGTTTGGGCACGGTGCCAAAAGTTTGGGCACGTGCCAAAAGTTTGGGCACGTGCCAAAAGTTTGGGCACGGTGCCAAAAGTTTAGGCACGGTGCCAAAAGTTTGGGCACGTGCCAAAAGTTTGGCCACGTGCCAAAAGTTTGGGCACGGTGCCAAAAGTTTAGGCACGGTGCCAAAAGTTTGGGCACGTGCCAAAAGTTTGGGCACGTGCCAAAAGTTTGGGCACGTGCCAAAAGTTTAGGCACGGTGCCAAAAGTTTGGGCACGTGCCAAAAGTTTGGGCACGTGCCAAAAGTTTGTGCACGTGCCAAAAGTTTAGGCACGGTGCCAAAAGTTTAGGCACGGTGCCAAAAGTTTAGGCACGGTGCCAAAAGTTTGGGCACGGTGCCAAAAGTTTGGGCACGTGCCAAAAGTTTGGGCACGTGCCAAAAGTTTGGGCACGGTGCCAAAAGTTTAGGCACGGTGCCAAAAGTTTGGGCACGTGCCAAAAGTTTGGGCACGTGCCAAAAGTTTAGGCACGGTGCCAAAAGTTTGGGCACGGGCCAAAAGTTTGGGCACGTGCCAAAAGTTTGTGCACGTGCCAAAAGTTTAGGCACGGTGCCAAAAGTTTAGGCACGGTGCCAAAAGTTTGGGCACGGTGCCAAAAGTTTGGGCACGGTGCCAAAAGTTTGGGCACGTGCCAAAAGTTTGGGCACGTGCCAAAAGTTTGGGCACGGTGCCAAAAGTTTAGGCACGGTGCCAAAAGTTTGGGCACGTGCCAAAAGTTTGGGCACGTGCCAAAAGTTTGGGCACGGTGCCAAAAGTTTAGGCACGGTGCCAAAAGTTTGGGCACGTGCCAAAAGTTTGGGCACGTGCCAAAAGTTTGGGCACGTGCCAAAAGTTTAGGCACGGTGCCAAAAGTTTGGGCACGTGCCAAAAGTTTGGGCACGTGCCAAAAGTTTGGGCACGTGCCAAAAGTTTAGGCACAGTGCCAAAAGTTTGGGCACGTGCCAAAAGTTTGGGCACGTGCCAAAAGTTTAGGCACGTGCCAAAAGTTAAGGCACGTGCCAAAAGTTAAGGCACGGTGCGAAAAGTTTAGGCACGGTGCCAAAAGTTTAGGCACGGTGCCAAAAGTTTAGGCACGGTGCCAAAAGTTTGGGCACGTGCCAAAAGTTTGTGCACGTGCCAAAAGTTTGGGCACGTGCCAAAAGTTTGGGCACGTGCCAAAAGTTTGGGCACGGTGCCAAAAGTTTAGGCACGGTGCCAAAAGTTTGGCGTGCCAAAAGTTTGGGCACGTGCCAAAAGTTTGGGCACGGTGCCAAAAGTTTGGGCACGTGCCAAAAGTTTGGGCACGTGCCAAAAGTTTGTGCACGGTGCCAAAAAATTAGGCACGGTGCCAAAAGTTTGGGCACGTGCCAAAAGTTTGGGCACGTGCCAAAAGTTTGGGCACGTGCCAAAAGTTTAGGCACGGTGCCAAAAGTTGAATAAATGAAGATTTGTCATACATCCGCATCCAGTGCCAAAAGTTTAGGCATGTGCCGAAAGTTTAGGCACAGTGCCAAAAGTTTGGGCACGTGCCAAAAGTTTGGGCACGTGCCAAAAGTTTGGGCATGGTTCCAAATGTTTGGGCACGTGCCAAAAGTTTGGGCACGTGCCAAAAGTTTAGGCACGGTGCCAAAAGTTTAGGCACAGTGCCAAAAGTTTGGGCACGTGCCAAAAGTTTGGGCACGTGCCAAAAGTTTGGGCATGGTTCCAAAAGTTTGGGCACGGTGCGAAAAGTTTGGGCACGGTGCCAAAAGTTCAGGCACGTGCCAAAAGTTAAGGCACGGTGCCAAAAGTTTAGGCACGGTGCCAAAAGTTTGGGCACGGTGCGAAAAGTTTGGGCACGGTGCCAAAAGTTTAGGCACGTGCCAAAAGTTAAGGCACGGTGCCAAAAGTTTAGGCACGGTGCCAAAAGTTTGGGCACGGTGCGAAAAGTTTGGGCACGGTGCCAAAAGTTTGGGCACGTGCCCAAAAGTTTGGGCACGTGCCAAAAGTTTAGGCACGGTGCCAAAAGTTTGGGCACGTGCCAAAAGTTTGGGCACGTGCCAAAAGTTTAGGCACGGTGCCAAAAGTTCAGGCACGGTGCCAAAAGTTTGGGCGCGTGCCAAAAGTTTGGGCACGGTGCCAAAAGTTTAGGCACAGTGCCAAAAGTTTGGGCACGTGCCAAAAGTTTGGGCACGTGCCAAAAGTTTGGGCACGTGCCAAAAGTTAAGGCACGTGCCAAAAGTTAAGGCACGGTGCCAAAAGTTTAGGCACGGTGCCAAAAGTTTGGGCACGGTGCGAAAAGTTTGGGCACAGTGCCAAAAGTTTGTGCACGTGCCAAAAGTTTGGGCACGTGCCAAAAGTTTGGGCACGTGCCAAAAGTTTAGGCACGGTGCCAAAAGTTTGGGCACGTGCCAAAAGTTTGGGCACGGTGCGAAAAGTTTGGGCACGGTGCCAAAAGTTTAGGCACGGTGCCAAAAGTTTGGGCACGGTGCCAAAAGTTTAGGCACGTGCCCAAAAGTTTGTGCACGTGCCAAAAGTTTGGGCACGTGCCAAAAGTTTAGGCACGGTGCCAAAAGTTTAGGCACGGTGCCAAAAGTTTAGGCACGGTGCCAAAAGTTTGGGCACGTGCCAAAAGTTTGGGCACGGTGCCAAAAGTTTAGGCACGGTGCCAAAAGTTTGGGCACGTGCCAAAAGTTTGGGCACGTGCCAAAAGTTGAATAAATGAAGATTTGTCATACATCCGCATCCAGTGCCAAAAGTTTGGGCACGGTGCCAAAAGTTTGGGCACGTGCCAAAAGTTTGGGCACGTGCCAAAAGTTTGGGCACGGTGCGAAAAGTTTGGGCACGTGCCAAAAGTTTGGGCACGTGCCAAAAGTTTGGGCACGGTGCCAAAAGTTTGGGCACGTGCCCAAAAGTTTGTGCACGTGCCAAAAGTTTGGGCACGGTTTCAAAAGTTTAGGCACGGTGCCAAAAGTTTAGGCACGTGCCAAAAGTTAAGGCACGGTGCCAAAAGTTAAGGCACGGTGCCAAAAGTTTAGGCACGGTGCCAAAAGTTAAGGCACGGTGCCAAAAGTTTAGGCACGGTGCCAAAAGTTTGGGCACGTGCCAAAAGTTTGGGCACGGTGCGAAAAGTTTGGGCACGGTGCCAAAAGTTTGGGCACGTGCCCAAAAGTTTGTGCACGTGCCAAAAGTTTGGGCACGTGCCAAAAGTTTAGGCACGGTGCCAAAAGTTTAGGCACGGTGCCAAAAGTTTGGGCACGTGCCAAAAGTTTGGGCACGTGCCCAAAAGTTTGGGCACGGTTTCAAAAGTTTAGGCACGGTGCCAAAAGTTTGGGCACGTGCCAAAAGTTAAGGCACGGTGCCAAAAGTTAAGGCACGGTGCCAAAAGTTTAGGCACGGTGCCAAAAGTTAAGGCACGGTGCCAAAAGTTTAGGCACGGTGCCAAAAGTTTGGGCACGTGCCCAAAAGTTTGTGCACGTGCCAAAAGTTTGGGCACGTGCCAAAAGTTTAGGCACGGTGCCAAAAGTTTAGGCACGGTGCCAAAAGTTTGGGCACGTGCCAAAAGTTTGGGCACGTGCGAAAAGTTTAGGCACGTGCCAAAAGTTTAGGCATGTGCCGAAAGTATAGGCACGGTGCCAAAAGTTTGGGCACGTGCCAAAAGTTTGGGCACGTGCCAAAAGTTTAGGCACAGTGCCAAAAGTTTGGTCACGGTGCGAAAAGTTAAGGCACGGTGCCAAAAGTTTAGGCACGGTGCCAAAAGTTAAGGCACGGTGCCAAAAGTTTAGGCACGGTGCCAAAAGTTTGGGCACGTGCCAAAAGTTTGGGCACGGTGCGAAAAGTTTGGGCACGGTGCCAAAAGTTTGGGCACGGTGCCAAAAGTTAAGGCACGGTGCCAAAAGTTTAGGCACGGTGCCAAAAGTTAAGGCACGGTGCCAAAAGTTTAGGCACGGTGCCAAAAGTTTGGGCACGTGCCAAAAGTTTGGGCACGGTGCGAAAAGTTTGGGCACGGTGCCAAAAGTTTGGGCACGTGCCCAAAAGTTTGTGCACGTGCCAAAAGTTTGGGCACGTGCCAAAAGTTTAGGCACGGTGCCAAAAGTTTAGGCACGGTGCCAAAAGTTTAGGCACGGTGCCAAAAGTTTGGGCACGTGCCAAAAGTTTGGGCACGTGCGAATAGTTTAGGCACGTGCCAAAAGTTTAGGCATGTGCCGAAAGTATAGGCACGGTGCCAAAAGTTTGGGCACGTGCCGAAAGTTTAGGCACAGTGCCAAAAGTTTGGGCACGTGCCAAAAGTTTAGGCACAGTGCCAAAAGTTTGGTCACGGTGCGAAAAGTTTGGGCACGGTGCCAAAAGTTTGGGCACGTGCCCAAAAGTTTGGGCACGGTGCGAAAAGTTTGGGCACGGTGCCAAAAGTTTGGGCACGTGCCCAAAAGTTTGGGCACGTGCCAAAAGTTTAGGCACGGTGCCAAAAGTTTGGGCACGTGCCAAAAGTTTGGGCACGTGCCAAAAGTTTAGGCACGGTGCCAAAAGTTCAGGCACGGTGCCAAAAGTTTGGGCGCGTGCCAAAAGTTTGGGCACGGTGCCAAAAGTTTAGGCACAGTGCCAAAAGTTTGGGCACGTGCCAAAAGTTTGGGCACGTGCCAAAAGTTTGGGCACGTGCCAAAAGTTAAGGCACGTGCCAAAAGTTAAGGCACGGTGCCAAAAGTTTAGGCACGGTGCCAAAAGTTTGGGCACGGTGCGAAAAGTTTGGGCACGTGCCAAAAGTTGAATAAATGAAGATTTGTCATACATCCGCATCCAGTGCCAAAAGTTTGGGCACGGTGCCAAAAGTTTGGGCACGTGCCAAAAGTTTGGGCACGTGCCAAAAGTTTGGGCACGGTGCGAAAAGTTTGGGCACGGGCCAAAAGTTTGGGCACGTGCCAAAAGTTTGGGCACGTGCCAAAAGTTTGGGCACGTGCCAAAAGTTTGGGCACGTGCCAAAAGTTTGGGCACGTGCCAAAAATTTGGGCACGTGCCAAAAGTTTGTGCACGGTGCCAAAAAATTAGGCACGGTGCCAAAAGTTTGGGCACGTGCCAAAAGTTTGGGCACGTGCCAAAAGTTTGGGCACGGTGCCAAAAGTTTGGGCACGTGCCAAAAGTTTGGGCACGTGCCAAAAGTTTGTGCACGGTGCCAAAAAATTAGGCACGGTGCCAAAAGTTTGGGCACGTGCCAAAAGTTTGGGCACGTGCCAAAAGTTTGGGCACGTGCCAAAAGTTTAGGCACGGTGCCAAAAGTTGAATAAATGAAGATTTGTCATACATCCGCATCCAGTGCCAAAAGTTTAGGCAAGTGCCGAAAGTTTAGGCACAGTGCCAAAAGTTTGGGCACGTGCCAAAAGTTTGGGCACGTGCCAAAAGTTTGGGCATGGTTCCAAATGTTTGGGCACGTGCCAAAAGTTTGGGCACGTGCCAAAAGTTTAGGCACGGTGCCAAAAGTTTAGGCACAGTGCCAAAAGTTTGGGCACGTGCCAAAAGTTTGGGCACGTGCCAAAAGTTTGGGCATGGTTCCAAAAGTTTGGGCACGGTGCGAAAAGTTTGGGCACGGTGCCAAAAGTTTAGGCACGTGCCAAAAGTTAAGGCACGGTGCCAAAAGTTTAGGCACGGTGCCAAAAGTTTGGGCACGGTGCGAAAAGTTTGGGCACGGTGCCAAAAGTTTAGGCACGTGCCAAAAGTTAAGGCACGGTGCCAAAAGTTTAGGCACGGTGCCAAAAGTTTGGGCACGGTGCGAAAAGTTTGGGCACGGTGCCAAAAGTTTGGGCACGTGCCAAAAGTTTGGGCACGTGCCAAAAGTTTGGGCACGTGCCAAAAGTTTAGGCACGGTGCCAAAAGTTTGGGCACGTGCCAAAAGTTTGGGCACGGTGCGAAAAGTTTGGGCACGGTGCCAAAAGTTTAGGCACGGTGCCAAAAGTTTGGGCACGGTGCGAAAAGTTTGGGCACGGTGCCAAAAGTTAAGGCACGTGCCAAAAGTTAAGGCACGGTGCCAAAAGTTTAGGCACGGTGCCAAAAGTTTGGGCACGGTGCGAAAAGTTTGGGCACAGTGCCAAAAGTTTGTGCACGTGCCAAAAGTTTGGGCACGTGCCAAAAGTTTAGGCACAGTGCCAAAAGTTTGGTCACGGTGCGAAAAGTTAAGGCACGGTGCCAAAAGTTTAGGCACGGTGCCAAAAGTTAAGGCACGGTGCCAAAAGTTTAGGCACGGTGCCAAAAGTTTGGGCACGTGCCAAAAGTTTGGGCACGGTGCGAAAAGTTTGGGCACGGTGCCAAAAGTTTGGGCACGGTGCCAAAAGTTAAGGCACGGTGCCAAAAGTTTAGGCACGGTGCCAAAAGTTAAGGCACGGTGCCAAAAGTTTAGGCACGGTGCCAAAAGTTTGGGCACGTGCCAAAAGTTTGGGCACGGTGCGAAAAGTTTGGGCACGGTGCCAAAAGTTTGGGCACGTGCCCAAAAGTTTGTGCACGTGCCAAAAGTTTGGGCACGTGCCAAAAGTTTAGGCACGGTGCCAAAAGTTTAGGCACGGTGCCAAAAGTTTGGGCACGTGCCAAAAGTTTGGGCACGTGCCCAAAAGTTTGGGCACGGTTTCAAAAGTTTAGGCACGGTGCCAAAAGTTTGGGCACGTGCCAAAAGTTTGGGCACGGTGCCAAAAGTTTGGGCACGTGCCAAAAGTTTGGGCACGTGCCAAAAGTTTGTGCACGGTGCCAAAAAATTAGGCACGGTGCCAAAAGTTTGGGCACGTGCCAAAAGTTTGGGCACGTGCCAAAAGTTTGGGCACGTGCCAAAAGTTTGGGCACGGTGCGAAAAGTTTGGGCACGGTGCCAAAAGTTTGGGCACGGTGCCAAAAGTTAAGGCACGGTGCCAAAAGTTTAGGCACGGTGCCAAAAGTTAAGGCACGGTGCCAAAAGTTTGGGCACGTGCCAAAAGTTTGGGCACGGTGCCAAAAGTTTGGGCACGTGCCAAAAGTTTGGGCACGTGCCAAAAGTTTGTGCACGGTGCCAAAAAATTAGGCACGGTGCCAAAAGTTTGGGCACGTGCCAAAAGTTTGGGCACGTGCCAAAAGTTTGGGCACGTGCCAAAAGTTTGGGCACGTGCCAAAAGTTTAGGCACGGTGCCAAAAGTTGAATAAATGAAGATTTGTCATACATCCGCATCCAGTGCCAAAAGTTTAGGCAAGTGCCGAAAGTTTAGGCACAGTGCCAAAAGTTTGGGCACGTGCCAAAAGTTTGGGCACGTGCCAAAAGTTTGGGCATGGTTCCAAATGTTTGGGCACGTGCCAAAAGTTTGGGCACGTGCCAAAAGTTTAGGCACGGTGCCAAAAGTTTAGGCACAGTGCCAAAAGTTTGGGCACGTGCCAAAAGTTTGGGCACGTGCCAAAAGTTTGGGCATGGTTCCAAAAGTTTGGGCACGGTGCGAAAAGTTTGGGCACGGTGCCAAAAGTTTAGGCACGTGCCAAAAGTTAAGGCACGGTGCCAAAAGTTTAGGCACGGTGCCAAAAGTTTGGGCACGGTGCGAAAAGTTTGGGCACGGTGCCAAAAGTTTAGGCACGTGCCAAAAGTTAAGGCACGGTGCCAAAAGTTTAGGCACGGTGCCAAAAGTTTGGGCACGGTGCGAAAAGTTTGGGCACGGTGCCAAAAGTTTGGGCACGTGCCAAAAGTTTGGGCACGTGCCAAAAGTTTGGGCACGTGCCAAAAGTTTAGGCACGGTGCCAAAAGTTTGGGCACGTGCCAAAAGTTTGGGCACGGTGCGAAAAGTTTGGGCACGGTGCCAAAAGTTTAGGCACGGTGCCAAAAGTTTGGGCACGGTGCGAAAAGTTTGGGCACGGTGCCAAAAGTTAAGGCACGTGCCAAAAGTTAAGGCACGGTGCCAAAAGTTTAGGCACGGTGCCAAAAGTTTGGGCACGGTGCGAAAAGTTTGGGCACAGTGCCAAAAGTTTGTGCACGTGCCAAAAGTTTGGGCACGTGCCAAAAGTTTGGGCACGTGCCAAAAGTTTAGGCACGGTGCCAAAAGTTTGGGCACGTGCCAAAAGTTTGGGCACGGTGCGAAAAGTTTGGGCACGGTGCCAAAAGTTTAGGCACGGTGCCAAAAGTTTGGGCACGGTGCCAAAAGTTTAGGCACGTGCCCAAAAGTTTGTGCACGTGCCAAAAGTTTGGGCACGTGCCAAAAGTTTAGGCACGGTGCCAAAAGTTTAGGCACGGTGCCAAAAGTTTAGGCACGGTGCCAAAAGTTTGGGCACGTGCCAAAAGTTTGGGCACGGTGCCAAAAGTTTAGGCACGGTGCCAAAAGTTTGGGCACGTGCCAAAAGTTTGGGCACGTGCCAAAAGTTTGGGCACGTGCCAAAAGTTTGGGCACGTGCCAAAAGTTTGGGCACGTGCCAAAAGTTGAATAAATGAAGATTTGTCATACATCCGCATCCAGTGCCAAAAGTTTGGGCACGGTGCCAAAAGTTTGGGCACGTGCCAAAAGTTTGGGCACGTGCCAAAAGTTTGGGCACGGTGCGAAAAGTTTGGGCACGTGCCAAAAGTTTGGGCACGTGCCAAAAGTTTGGGCACGGTGCCAAAAGTTTGGGCACGTGCCCAAAAGTTTGTGCACGTGCCAAAAGTTTGGGCACGGTTTCAAAAGTTTAGGCACGGTGCCAAAAGTTTAGGCACGTGCCAAAAGTTAAGGCACGGTGCCAAAAGTTAAGGCACGGTGCCAAAAGTTTAGGCACGGTGCCAAAAGTTAAGGCACGGTGCCAAAAGTTTAGGCACGGTGCCAAAAGTTTGGGCACGTGCCAAAAGTTTGGGCACGGTGCGAAAAGTTTGGGCACGGTGCCAAAAGTTTGGGCACGTGCCCAAAAGTTTGTGCACGTGCCAAAAGTTTGGGCACGTGCCAAAAGTTTAGGCACGGTGCCAAAAGTTTAGGCACGGTGCCAAAAGTTTGGGCACGTGCCAAAAGTTTGGGCACGTGCCCAAAAGTTTGGGCACGGTTTCAAAAGTTTAGGCACGGTGCCAAAAGTTTGGGCACGTGCCAAAAGTTTGGGCACGTGCCAAAAGTTTAGGCACAGTGCCAAAAGTTTGGTCACGGTGCGAAAAGTTAAGGCACGGTGCCAAAAGTTTAGGCACGGTGCCAAAAGTTAAGGCACGGTGCCAAAAGTTTAGGCACGGTGCCAAAAGTTTGGGCACGTGCCAAAAGTTTGGGCACGGTGCGAAAAGTTTGGGCACGGTGCCAAAAGTTTGGGCACGGTGCCAAAAGTTAAGGCACGGTGCCAAAAGTTTAGGCACGGTGCCAAAAGTTAAGGCACGGTGCCAAAAGTTTAGGCACGGTGCCAAAAGTTTGGGCACGTGCCAAAAGTTTGGGCACGGTGCGAAAAGTTTGGGCACGGTGCCAAAAGTTTGGGCACGTGCCCAAAAGTTTGTGCACGTGCCAAAAGTTTGGGCACGTGCCAAAAGTTTAGGCACGGTGCCAAAAGTTTAGGCACGGTGCCAAAAGTTTGGGCACGTGCCAAAAGTTTGGGCACGTGCCCAAAAGTTTGGGCACGGTTTCAAAAGTTTAGGCACGGTGCCAAAAGTTTAGGCACGTGCCAAAAGTTAAGGCACGGTGTCAAAAGTTAAGGCACGGTGCCAAAAGTTTAGGCACGGTGCCAAAAGTTAAGGCACGGTGCCAAAAGTTTAGGCACGGTGCCAAAAGTTTGGGCACGTGCCCAAAAGTTTGTGCACGTGCCAAAAGTTTGGGCACGTGCCAAAAGTTTAGGCACGGTGCCAAAAGTTTAGGCACGGTGCCAAAAGTTTGGGCACGTGCCAAAAGTTTGGGCACGTGCGAAAAGTTTAGGCACGTGCCAAAAGTTTAGGCATGTGCCGAAAGTATAGGCACGTGCCAAAAGTTTAGGCATGTGCCAAAAGTTTGGGCACGTGCCAAAAGTTTGGGCACGTGCCAAAAGTTTAGGCACGGTGCCAAAAGTTTAGGCACGGTGCCAAAAGTTTGGGCACGTGCCAAAAGTTTAGGCACGGTGCCAAAAGTTTAGGCACGGTGCCAAAAGTTTAGGCACGGTGCCAAAAGTTTAGGCACGGTGCCAAAAGTTTAGGCACGGTGCCAAAAGTTTGGGCACGGTGCCAAAAGTTTAGGCACGGTGCCAAAAGTTTGGGCACGTGCCAAAAGTTTAGGCATGTGCCGAAAGTATAGGCACAGTGAAAAGAGTTTGGGCACGTGCCAAAAGTTTGGGCACGTGCCAAAAGTTTAGGCATGTGCCGAAAGTATAGGCACAGTGCCAAAAGTTTGGGCACGGTGCCAAAAGTTAAGGCACGGTGTCAAAAGTTAAGGCACGGTGCCAAAAGTTTAGGCACGGTGCCAAAAGTTAAGGCACGGTGCCAAAAGTTTAGGCACGGTGCCAAAAGTTTGGGCACGTGCCCAAAAGTTTGTGCACGTGCCAAAAGTTTGGGCACGGTGCGAAAAGTTAAGGCACGGTGCCAAAAGTTTAGGCACGGTGCCAAAAGTTTGGGCACGTGCCAAAAGTTTGGGCACGGTGCCAAAAGTTTAGGCACGTGCCAAAAGTTAAGGCACGGTGCCAAAAGTTAAGGCACGGTGCCAAAAGTTTAGGCACGGTGCCAAAAGTTAAGGCACGGTGCCAAAAGTTTAGGCACGGTGCCAAAAGTTTGGGCACGTGCCCAAAAGTTTGTGCACGTGCCAAAAGTTTGGGCACGTGCCAAAAGTTTAGGCACGGTGCCAAAAGTTTAGGCACGGTGCCAAAAGTTTAGGCACGGTGCCAAAAGTTTGGGCACGTGCCAAAAGTTTGGGCACGTGCGAAAAGTTTAGGCACGTGCCAAAAGTTTAGGCATGTGCCGAAAGTATAGGCACGGTGCCAAAAGTTTGGGCACGTGCCAAAAGTTTGGGCACGTGCCAAAAGTTTAGGCACAGTGCCAAAAGTTTGGTCACGGTGCGAAAAGTTTGGGCACGGTGCCAAAAGTTTGGGCACGTGCCCAAAAGTTTGTGCACGTGCCAAAAGTTTGGGCACGTGCCAAAAGTTTAGGCACGTGCCAAAAGTTTGGGCACGTGCCAAAAGTTTAGGCATGTGCCGAAAGTATAGGCACGTGCCAAAAGTTTAGGCATGTGCCAAAAGTTTGGGCACGTGCCAAAAGTTTGGGCACGTGCCAAAAGTTTAGGCACGGTGCCAAAAGTTTAGGCACGGTGCCAAAAGTTTGGGCACGTGCCAAAAGTTTAGGCACGGTGCCAAAAGTTTAGGCACGGTGCCAAAAGTTTAGGCACGGTGCCAAAAGTTTAGGCACGGTGCCAAAAGTTTAGGCACGGTGCCAAAAGTTTGGGCACGGTGCCAAAAGTTTAGGCACGGTGCCAAAAGTTTGGGCACGTGCCAAAAGTTTAGGCATGTGCCGAAAGTATAGGCACAGTGAAAAGAGTTTGGGCACGTGCCAAAAGTTTGGGCACGTGCCAAAAGTTTAGGCATGTGCCGAAAGTATAGGCACAGTGCCAAAAGTTTGGGCACGGTGCCAAAAGTTAAGGCACGGTGCCAAAAGTTTAGGCACGGTGCCAAAAGTTAAGGCACGGTGCCAAAAGTTTAGGCACGGTGCCAAAAGTTTGGGCACGTGCCAAAAGTTTGGGCACGGTGCGAAAAGTTTGGGCACGGTGCCAAAAGTTTGGGCACGTGCCCAAAAGTTTGTGCACGTGCCAAAAGTTTGGGCACGTGCCAAAAGTTTAGGCACGGTGCCAAAAGTTTAGGCACGGTGCCAAAAGTTTGGGCACGTGCCAAAAGTTTGGGCACGTGCCCAAAAGTTTGGGCACGGTTTCAAAAGTTTAGGCACGGTGCCAAAAGTTTAGGCACGTGCCAAAAGTTAAGGCACGGTGCCAAAAGTTAAGGCACGGTGCCAAAAGTTTAGGCACGGTGCCAAAAGTTAAGGCACGGTGCCAAAAGTTTAGGCACGGTGCCAAAAGTTTGGGCACGTGCCCAAAAGTTTGTGCACGTGCCAAAAGTTTGGGCACGTGCCAAAAGTTTAGGCACGGTGCCAAAAGTTTAGGCACGGTGCCAAAAGTTTAGGCACGGTGCCAAAAGTTTGGGCACGTGCCAAAAGTTTGGGCACGTGCGAAAAGTTTAGGCACGTGCCAAAAGTTTAGGCATGTGCCGAAAGTATAGGCACGGTGCCAAAAGTTTGGGCACGTGCCAAAAGTTTGGGCACGTGCCAAAAGTTTAGGCACAGTGCCAAAAGTTTGGTCACGGTGCGAAAAGTTTGGGCACGGTGCCAAAAGTTTGGGCACGTGCCCAAAAGTTTGTGCACGTGCCAAAAGTTTGGGCACGTGCCAAAAGTTTAGGCACGGTGCCAAAAGTTTAGGCACGGTGCCAAAAGTTCGGGCACGTGCCAAAAGTTTGGGCACGGTGCCAAAAGTTTAGGCACGGTGCCAAAAGTTTGGGCACGTGCCAAAAGTTTGGGCACGTGCCAAAAGTTTAGGCATGTGCCGAAAGTATAGGCACGGTGCCAAAAGTTTGGGCACGGTACTAAAAGTTGGATAAATGAAGAGTTTGTCATACATCCGCATCCAGTGCCAAAAGTTTAGGCACGTGCCAAAAGTTTAGGCATGTGCCAAAAGTTTGGGCACGTGCCAAAAGTTTGGGCACGTGCCAAAAGTTTAGGCACGGTGCCAAAAGTTTAGGCACGGTGCCAAAAGTTTGGGCACGTGCCAAAAGTTTAGGCACGGTGCCAAAAGTTTAGGCACGGTGCCAAAAGTTTAGGCACGGTGCCAAAAGTTTAGGCACGGTGCCAAAAGTTTAGGCACGGTGCCAAAAGTTTGGGCACGGTGCCAAAAGTTTAGGCACGGTGCCAAAAGTTTGGGCACGTGCCAAAAGTTTAGGCATGTGCCGAAAGTATAGGCACAGTGAAAAGAGTTTGGGCACGTGCCAAAAGTTTGGGCACGTGCCAAAAGTTTAGGCATGTGCCGAAAGTATAGGCACAGTGCCAAAAGTTTGGGCACGTGCCAAAAGTTTAGGCACGGTGCCAAAAGTTGGATAAATGAAGAGTTTGTCATACATCCGAATCCAGTGCCAAAAGTTTAGGCAGGTGCCGAAAGTATAGGCACGGTGCCAAAAGTTTGGGCACGTGCCAAAAGTTTGGGCACGTGCCAAAAGTTTAGGCACGGTGCCAAAAGTTGAATAAATGAAGATTTGTCATACATCCGCATCCAGTGCCAAAAGTTTGGGCACGGTGCCAAAAGTTTGGGCACGTGCCAAAAGTTTGGGCACGTGCCAAAAGTTTGGGCACGTGCCAAAAGTTTGGGCACGGTGCGAAAAGTTTGGGCACGGTGCCAAAAGTTTGGGCACGTGCCAAAAGTTTGGGCACGTGCCAAAAGTTTGGGCATGGTTCCAAAAGTTTGGGCACGGTTTCAAAAGTTTAGGCACGGTGCCAAAAGTTTAGGCACGTGCCAAAAGTTAAGGCACGGTGCCAAAAGTTTAGGCACGTGCCAAAAGTTAAGGCACGGTGCCAAAAGTTTAGGCACGGTGCCAAAAGTTTGGGCACGGTGCGAAAAGTTTGGGCACGGTGCCAAAAGTTTGGGCACGTGCCCAAAAGTTTGTGCACGTGCCCAAAAGTTTGGGCACGTGCCAAAAGTTTGGGCTTGTGCCAAAAGTTTAGGCACGGTGCCAAAAGTTCAGGCACGGTGCCAAAAGTTTGGGCACGTGCCCAAAAGTTTGGGCACGTGCCAAAAGTTTGGGCACGTGCCAAAAGTTTAGGCACGGTGCCAAAAGTTCAGGCACGGTGCCAAAAGTTTGGGCACGTGCCAAAAGTTTGGGCACGGTGCCAAAAGTTTAGGCACAGTGCCAAAAGTTTGGGCACGTGCCAAAAGTTTGGGCACGGTGCCAAAAGTTTAGGCACGGTGCCAAAAGTTTGGGCACGGTGCGAAAAGTTTGGGCACAGTGCCAAAAGTTTGGGCACGTGCCAAAAGTTTGGGCACGTGCCAAAAGTTTGGGCACGTGCCAAAAGTTTAGGCACGGTGCCAAAAGTTCAGGCACGGTGCCAAAAGTTTGGGCACGTGCCAAAAGTTTGGGCACGGTGCCAAAAGTTTAGGCACAGTGCCAAAAGTTAAGGCACGGTGCCAAAAGTTTAGGCACGGTGCCAAAAGTTTGGGCACGGTGCCAAAAGTTTAGGCACAGTGCCAAAAGTTAAGGCACGGTGCCAAAAGTTTAGGCACGGTGCCAAAAGTTTGGGCACGTGCCAAAAGTTTGGGCACGGTGCCAAAAGTTTAGGCACAGTGCCAAAAGTTAAGGCACGGTGCCAAAAGTTTAGGCACGGTGCCAAAAGTTTGGGCACGGTGCGAAAAGTTTGGGCACGGTGCGAAAAGTTTGGGCACAGTGCCAAAAGTTTGGGCACAGTGCCAAAAGTTTGGGCACGGTGCGAAAAGTTTGGGCACAGTGCCAAAAGTTTGGGCACAGTGCCAAAAGTTTGGGCACAGTGCCAAAAGTTTGGGCACAGTGCCAAAAGTTTGAGCACGTGCCAAAAGTTTGGGCACGTGCCAAAAGTTTGGGCACGGTGCCAAAAGTTTAGGCACAGTGCCAAAAGTTAAGGCACGGTGCCAAAAGTTTAGGCACGGTGCCAAAAGTTTGGGCACGTGCCAAAAGTTTGGGCACGGTGCCAAAAGTTTAGGCACAGTGCCAAAAGTTAAGGCACGGTGCCAAAAGTTTAGGCACGGTGCCAAAAGTTTGGGCACGGTGCGAAAAGTTTGGGCACGGTGCGAAAAGTTTGGGCACAGTGCCAAAAGTTTGGGCACAGTGCCAAAAGTTTGGGCACGTGCCAAAAGTTTGGGCACGTGCCAAAAGTTTGGGCACGGTGCCAAAAGTTTAGGCACAGTGCCAAAAGTTAAGGCACGGTGCCAAAAGTTCAGGCACGGTGCCAAAAGTTTGGGCACGTGCCAAAAGTTTGGGCACGGTGCCAAAAGTTTAGGCACAGTGCCAAAAGTTAAGGCACGGTGCCAAAAGTTTAGGCACGGTGCCAAAAGTTTGGGCACGGTGCGAAAAGTTTGGGCACAGTGCCAAAAGTTTGGGCACGTGCCAAAAGTTTGGGCACGTGCCAAAAGTTTGGGCACGTGCCAAAAGTTTGGGCACGGTGCCAAAAGTTTAGGCACAGTGCCAAAAGTTAAGGCACGGTGCCAAAAGTTTAGGCACGGTGCCAAAAGTTTAGGCACGGTGCCAAAAGTTTGGGCACGGTGCGAAAAGTTTGGGCACAGTGCCAAAAGTTTGGGCACAGTGCCAAAAGTTTGGGCACGTGCCAAAAGTTTGGGCACGTGCCAAAAGTTTGGGCACGGTGCCAAAAGTTTAGGCACAGTGCCAAAAGTTAAGGCACGGTGCCAAAAGTTTAGGCACGGTGCCAAAAGTTTGGGCACGGTGCGAAAAGTTTGGGCACAGTGCCAAAAGTTTGGGCACGTGCCAAAAGTTTGGGCACGTGCCAAAAGTTAAGGCACGGTGCCAAAAGTTTAGGCACGTGCCAAAAGTTAAGGCACGGTGCCAAAAGTTTAGGCACGGTGCCAAAAGTTTGGGCACGGTGCGAAAAGTTTGGGCACGGTGCCAAAAGTTTGGGCACGTGCCCAAAAGTTTGTGCACGTGCCCAAAAGTTTGGGCACGTGCCAAAAGTTTGGGCTTGTGCCAAAAGTTTAGGCACGGTGCCAAAAGTTCAGGCACGGTGCCAAAAGTTTGGGCACGTGCCCAAAAGTTTGGGCACGTGCCAAAAGTTTGGGCACGTGCCAAAAGTTTAGGCACGGTGCCAAAAGTTCAGGCACGGTGCCAAAAGTTTGGGCACGTGCCAAAAGTTTGGGCACGGTGCCAAAAGTTAAGGCACGTGCCAAAAGTTAAGGCACGGTGCCAAAAGTTTAGGCACGGTGCCAAAAGTTTGGGCACGGTGCGAAAAGTTTGGGCACAGTGCCAAAAGTTTGGGCACGTGCCAAAAGTTTGGGCACGTGCCAAAAGTTTGGGCACGTGCCAAAAGTTTAGGCACGGTGCCAAAAGTTCAGGCACGGTGCCAAAAGTTTGGGCACGTGCCAAAAGTTTGGGCACGGTGCCAAAAGTTTAGGCACAGTGCCAAAAGTTTGGGCACGTGCCAAAAGTTTGGGCACGTGCCAAAAGTTTGGGCACGTGCCAAAAGTTAAGGCACGTGCCAAAAGTTAAGGCACGGTGCCAAAAGTTTAGGCACGGTGCCAAAAGTTTGGGCACGGTGCGAAAAGTTTGGGCACAGTGCCAAAAGTTTGGGCACGTGCCAGAAGTTTAGGCACGGTGCCAAAAGTTTGGGCACGTGCCAAAAGTTTGGGCACGGTGCCAAAAGTTTAGGCACGGTGCCAAAAGTTTGGGCACGTGCCAAAAGTTAAGGCACGTGCCAAAAGTTTAGGCACGGTGCCAAAAGTTTGTGCACGTGCCAAAAGTTTGGGCACGTGCCAAAAGTTTAGGCACGGTGCCAAAAGTTTAGGCACGGTGCCAAAAGTTTAGGCACGGTGCCAAAAGTTTGGGCACGTGCCAAAAGTTTGGGCACGGTGCCAAAAGTTTAGGCACGGTGCCAAAAGTTTGGGCACGGTGCCAAAAGTTTGGGCACGTGCCAAAAGTTTACCAATAGTTTTGGAGCGGCACCAAAAGTTTTGGAGCGGCACCAAAAGTTTTGGAGCGGTGCCAAAAGTTTGTGCACGTGCCAAAAGTTTGGGCACGTGCCAAAAGTTTAGGCACGGTGCCAAAAGTTTGGGCACGTGCCAAAAGTTTGGGCACGGTGCCAAAAGTTTAGGCACGGTGCCAAAAGTTTGGGCACGGTGCCAAAAGTTTGGGCACGTGCCAAAAGTTTACCAATAGTTTTGGAGCGGCACCAAAAGTTTTGGAGCGGCACCAAAAGTTTTGGAGCGGCACCAAAAGTTTTGGAGCGGCACCAAAAGTTTTGGAGCGGCACCAAAAGTTAATGTTCTTGCACCAAAAGTTTTGGAGCGGCTCCAAAAGTTTTGGAGCGGCTCCAAAAGTTAATGTTCTTGCACCAAAAGTTTTGGAGCGGCACCAAAAGTTTTGGAGCGGCACCAAAAGTTTTGGAGCGGCACCAAAAGTTTTGGAGCGGCTCCAAAAGTTAATGTTCTTGCACCAAAAAATTTGGAGCGGCTCCAAAAGTTTTGGAGCGGCTCCAAAAGTTTTGGAGCGGCACCAAAAGTTTTGGAGCGGCACCAAAAGTTTGGGAGCGGCTCCAAAAGTTTTGGAGCGGCACCAAAAGTTTTGGAGCGGCTCCAAAAGTTAATGTTCTTGCACCAAAAGTTTTGGAGCGGCTCCAAAAGTTCATGTTCTTGCACCAAAAGTTTTGAAGCGGCACCAAAAGTTTTGGAGCGGCACCAAAAGTTTTGGAGCGGCACCAAAAGTTTTGGAGCGACAACAAAAGTTTTGGAGCGGCACCAAAAGTTTTGGAGCGGCTCCAAAAGTTCATGTTCTTGCACCAAAAGTTTTGGAGCGGCACCAAAAGTTCATGTTCTTGCACCAAAAGTTTTGGAGCGGCTCCAAAAGTTTTGGAGCGGCTCCAAAAGTTAATGTTCTTGCACCAAAAGTTTTGGAGCGGCTCCAAAAATTTTGGAGCGGCACCAAAAGTTTTGGAGCGGCTCCAAAAGTTAATGTTCTTGCACCAATAGTTTTGGAGCGGCACCAAAAGTTTTGGAGCGGCACCAAAAGTTTTGGAGCGGCACCAAAAGTTAATGTTCTTGCACCAAAAGTTTTGGAGCGGCGGCACCAAAAGTTTTGGAGCGGCTCCAAAAGTTAATGTTCTTGCACCAAAAGTTTTGGAGCGGCACCAAAAGTTTTGGAGCGGCACCAAAAGTTTTGGAGCGGCTCCAAAAGTTAATGTTCTTGCACCAAAAGTTTTGGAGCGGCTCCAAACGTTTTGGAGCGGCTCCAAAAGTTTTGGAGCGGCACCAAAAGTTTTGGAGCGGCTCCAAAAGTTCATGTTCTTGCACCAAAAGTTTTGGAGCGGCTCCAAAAGTTTTGGAGCGGCACCAAAAGTTTTGGAGCGACAACAAAAGTTTTGGAGCGACAACAAAAGTTTTGGAGCGGCACCAAAAGTTTTGGAGCGGCTCCAAAAGTTCATGTTCTTGCACCAAAAGTTTTGGAGCGGCACCAAAAGTTTTGGAGCGGCTCCAAAAGTTTTGGAGCGGCACCAAAAGTTTTGAAGCGGCACCAAAAGTTTTGGAGCGGCTCCAAAAATTTTGGAGCGGCACCAAAAGTTTTGGAGCGACAACAAAAGTTTTGGAGCGGCACCAAAAGTTTTGGAGCGGCTCCAAAAGTTCATGTTCTTGCACCAAAAGTTTTGGAGCGGCACCAAAAGTTTTGGAGCGGCTCCAAAAGTTTTGGAGCGGCTCCAAAAGTTTTGGAGCGGCACCAAAAGTTTTGGAGCGGCTCCAAAAGTTAATGTTTATGCACCAATAGTTTTGGAGCGGCACCAAAAGTTTTGGAGCGGCACCAAAAGTTAATGTTCTTGCACCAAAAGTTTTGGAGCGGCTCCAAAAGTTTTGGAGCGGCGGCACCAAAAGTTTTGGAGCGGCTCCAAAAGTTAATGTTCTTGCACCAAAAGTTTTGGAGCGGCACCAAAAGTTTTGGAGCGGCTCCAAAAGTTAATGTTCTTGCACCAAAAGTTTTGGAGCGGCGGCACCAAAAGTTTTGGAGCGGCTCCAAAAGTTAATGTTCTTGCACCAAAAGTTTTGGAGCGGCACCAAAAGTTTTGGAGCGGCACCAAAAGTTTTGGAGCGGCACCAAAAGTTTTGGAGCGGCACCAAAAGTTTTGGAGCGGCTCCAAAAGTTTTGGAGCGGCACCAAAAGTTTTGGAGCGGCTCCAAAAGTTTTGGAGCGGCACCAAAAGTTTTGGAGCGACAACAAAAGTTTTGGAGCGGCTCCAAAAGTTCATGTTCTTGCACCAAAAGTTTTGGAGCGGCGGCACCAAAAGTTTTGGAGCGGCTCCAAAAGTTAATGTTCTTGCACCAAAAGTTTTGGAGCGGCGGCACCAAAAGTTTTGGAGCGGCTCCAAAAGTTAATGTTCTTGCACCAAAAGTTTTGGAGCGGCTCCAAAAGTTTTGGAGCGGCACCAAAAGTTTTGGAGCGGCTCCAAAAGTTTTGGAGCGGCACCAAAAGTTTTGGAGCGGCTCCAAAAGTTTTGGAGCGGCACCAAAAGTTTTGGAGCGGCTCCAAAAGTTTTGGAGCGGCACCAAAAGTTTTGGAGCGACAACAAAAGTTTTGGAGCGGCTCCAAAAGTTGCGGAGCGGCTCCAAAGGTTTTGGAGCGGCACCAAAAGTTTTGGAGCGGCACCAAAAGTTTTGGAGCGGCTCCAAAAGTTTTGGAGCGGCTCCAAAAGTTTTGGAGCGGCACCAAAAGTTTTGGAGCGGCTCCAAAAGTTAATGTTTATGCACCAATAGTTTTGGAGCGGCACCAAAAGTTAATGTTCTTGCACCAAAAGTTTTGGAGCGGCTCCAAAAGTTTTGGAGCGGCGGCACCAAAAGTTTTGGAGCGGCTCCAAAAGTTAATGTTCTTGCACCAAAAGTTTTGGAGCGGCACCAAAAGTTTTGGAGCGGCACCAAAAGTTAATGTTCTTGCACCAAAAGTTTTGGAGCGGCTCCAAAAGTTAATGTTCTTGCACCAAAAGTTTTGGAGCGGCACCAAAAGTTTTGGAGCGGCACCAAAAGTTTTGGAGCGGCACCAAAAGTTTTGGAGCGGCACCAAAAGTTTTGGAGCGGCACCAAAAGTTTTGGAGCGGCACCAAAAGTTTTGGAGCGGCTCCAAAAGTTAATGTTCTTGCACCAAAACTTTTGGAGCCGCTCCAAAACTTTTGGTGCCGCTCCAAAAGTTAATGTTTATGCACCAATAGTTTTGGAGCGGCACCAAAAGTTTTGGAGCGGCACCAAAAGTTAATGTTCTTGCACCAAAAGTTTTGGAGCGGCTCCAAAAGTTTTGGAGCGGCGGCACCAAAAGTTTTGGAGCGGCTCCAAAAGTTAATGTTCTTGCACCAAAAGTTTTGGAGCGGCACCAAAAGTTTTGGAGCGGCTCCAAAAGTTAATGTTCTTGCACCAAAAGTTTTGGAGCGGCGGCACCAAAAGTTTTGGAGCGGCTCCAAAAGTTAATGTTCTTGCACCAAAAGTTTTGGAGCGGCACCAAAAGTTTTGGAGCGGCACCAAAAGTTTTGGAGCGGCACCAAAAGTTTTGGAGCGGCACCAAAAGTTTTGGAGCGGCACCAAAAGTTTTGGAGCGGCACCAAAAGTTTTGGAGCGGCTCCAAAAGTTAATGTTCTTGCACCAAAAGTTTTGGAGCGGCTCCAAAAGTTTTGGAGCGGCACCAAAAGTTTTGGAGCGGCTCCAAAAGTTTTGGAGCGGCACCAAAAGTTTTGGAGCGGCTCCAAAAGTTTTGGAGCGGCACCAAAAGTTTTGGAGCGGCTCCAAAAGTTTTGGAGCGGCACCAAAAGTTTTGGAGCGACAACAAAAGTTTTGGAGCGGCTCCAAAAGTTCATGTTCTTGCACCAAAAGTTTTGGAGCGGCGGCACCAAAAGTTTTGGAGCGGCTCCAAAAGTTAATGTTCTTGCACCAAAAGTTTTGGAGCGGCGGCACCAAAAGTTTTGGAGCGGCTCCAAAAGTTAATGTTCTTGCACCAAAAGTTTTGGAGCGGCTCCAAAAGTTTTGGAGCGGCACCAAAAGTTTTGGAGCGGCTCCAAAAGTTTTGGAGCGGCACCAAAAGTTTTGGAGCGGCTCCAAAAGTTTTGGAGCGGCACCAAAAGTTTTGGAGCGGCTCCAAAAGTTTTGGAGCGGCACCAAAAGTTTTGGAGCGACAACAAAAGTTTTGGAGCGGCTCCAAAAGTTGCGGAGCGGCTCCAAAGGTTTTGGAGCGGCACCAAAAGTTTTGGAGCGGCACCAAAAGTTTTGGAGCGGCTCCAAAAGTTTTGGAGCGGCTCCAAAAGTTTTGGAGCGGCACCAAAAGTTTTGGAGCGGCTCCAAAAGTTAATGTTTATGCACCAATAGTTTTGGAGCGGCACCAAAAGTTAATGTTCTTGCACCAAAAGTTTTGGAGCGGCTCCAAAAGTTTTGGAGCGGCGGCACCAAAAGTTTTGGAGCGGCTCCAAAAGTTAATGTTCTTGCACCAAAAGTTTTGGAGCGGCACCAAAAGTTTTGGAGCGGCACCAAAAGTTAATGTTCTTGCACCAAAAGTTTTGGAGCGGCTCCAAAAGTTAATGTTCTTGCACCAAAAGTTTTGGAGCGGCACCAAAAGTTTTGGAGCGGCACCAAAAGTTTTGGAGCGGCACCAAAAGTTTTGGAGCGGCACCAAAAGTTTTGGAGCGGCACCAAAAGTTTTGGAGCGGCACCAAAAGTTTTGGAGCGGCTCCAAAAGTTAATGTTCTTGCACCAAAAGTTTTGGAGCGGCACCAAAAGTTTTGGAGCGGCTCCAAAAGTTTTGGAGCGGCACCAAAAGTTTTGGAGCGGCTCCAAAAGTTTTGGAGCGGCACCAAAAGTTTTGGAGCGGCTCCAAAAGTTTTGGAGCGGCACCAAAAGTTTTGGAGCGACAACAAAAGTTTTGGAGCGGCACCAAAAGTTTTGGAGCGGCTCCAAAAGTTCATGTTCTTGCACCAAAAGTTTTGGAGCGGCTCCAAAAGTTGCGGAGCGGCTCCAAAGGTTTTGGAGCGGCACCAAAAGTTTTGGAGCGGCTCCAAAAGTTAATGTTCTTGCACCAAAAGTTTTGGAGCGGCTCCAAAAGTTTTGGAGCGGCTCCAAAAGTCTTGGAGCGGCACCAAAAGTTTTGGAGCGTCTCCAAAAGTTTTGGAGCGGCACCAAAAGTTTTGGAGCGGCTCCAAAAGTTAATGTTCTTGCACCAAAAGTTTTGGAGCGGCACCATTTTTGGAGCGGCACCAAAAGTTTTGGAGCGGCTCCAAAAGTTTTGGAGCGGCACCAAAAGTTAATGTTCTTGCACCAAAAGTTTTGGAGCGGCTCTAAAAGTTAATGTTATTGCACCAAAAGTTTTGGAGCGGCTCCAAAAGTTAATGTTCTTGCACCAAAAGTTTTGGCGCGGCTCCAAAAGTTTTGGAGCGGCTCCAAAAGTTAATGTTCTTGCACCAAAAGTTTTGGCGCGGCTCCAAAAGTTTTGGAGCGGCACCAAAAGTTTTGGAGCGGCTCCAAAAGTTTTGGAGCGGACCAATTTTGGAATGCACCAAAAGTTTTGGCGCGGCTCCAAAAGTTTTGGAGCGGCACCAAAAGGTTTGGAGCGGCACCAAAAGTTTTGGAGCGGACCAATTTTGGAATGCACCAAAAGTTTTGGCGCGGCACCAAAAGTTTTAATACGATTTTATTATGGAGCGGCTCCGTTTTATAATGGAGCGGCACCATTTTTGGAGCGGCTCCAAAAGTTAATGTTCTTGCACCAATAGTTTTGGAGCGGCACCAAAAGTTTTGGAGCGGCTCCAAAACTTTTGGTGGAAGAACATTAACTTTTGGAGCCGCTCCAAAAATGGTGCCGCTCCATTAACAAATGGTGCCGCTTTATTATAAAACGGAGCCGCTCCATAATAAAATCGTATTAAAACTTTTGGTGCCGCGCCAAAACTTTTGGTGCGTACCTAAAGTACGGTTCTGGTACAATTTGAACCTAAAAATTGTTGTTTCATCCAAGAAATAATGCTAAAGGTAGTAAGGCAGACTCTGATATTTTGTTTCGAAGTGTTCAAGCTGAAACATGTTATAGAAAGTTGAGTTTTTTTTAGTGGAATAGCATTTTACATTGATAATGGAAATTTAAAAAAATAATTAAAGCTCATTCGGTTAATAAATCGGAGATGGTGTGGACTTAGACGTACGGTGTGCATGTTGTGTATGACGAACAGGCTGAAACAGTTTGAATGAGTTTTTTCAGAAATGAAGAAATACGAGACTTACTTGCAAGTGGAGCAACACAAATAGAGTTCACAATATTATTGAATTTATTGATATTAGCTTGCGTTGATGTGTCATCTGACTCATCAATGTCCAAATCTGTGTCAGAAAGTAAAAATGTGACTCCAATATTAGCTGGCGCAATAGCATCATTCCTTGAAAGGAATAAGAATGTAGGCGTGGCAGCACAATCCCAGCAACCATATCTATTATGAACTTCAGTCTGAAAATCCTTCCAAACAGCATCTGTGTATGTCGCAAAGTTATCAGAAGCAAAAATGAAGAGATTTGGAGCAAAGACTCTATCACCGTCATCACTGTAATGTCCACATCCGAATTGAGTTCCCAAAGAATTGAAGACTCTGAAATAAACCCGTGAAAACATTTCTAGCCTTTCTTTTCTCTTTTTCAAAGCATTTGTTTTTAATTCTCCATTTCTCTCTCAAATCAGAATTATTCAAGATATAGTTTAAAATAGTGAAATATTAATCAAAAGATCAATTAATGACGGAGAAAACAAAACAAAATGAACTTATCTTATCTCCAACGACTACTGAGTATTAAACGACTGAAGAGAAAAAGTTTATCAATAAGGAGATTCTGCCGAAAATAAACAAAATTGGAATTGGAGAGTCAAGTCATTTGCAGTTGAATGCATAGTTCCAAAAACATTGGTCAATTGAAGGATTAAAGTTGCAGTTAAACCCAAAAAAAAGAACAGAAAAGTTCATAAAAGGTATGATTTTGGAGCAACTTGTCTTGTTCAAAATGCAAAGAGATGCTGATCTATGGAAATAGATACACCGATAAAATAAACTTAACAATTAAGTAAGTTTTAGGCTGAACCCTTCAAAAACGCTGATGAATCTTTTTGACTGGGAAAAAAAAGAGAAGGGAACTCACTAGTATTCAGAATAGAACAGTAAATGATAAAGAGTTTGTTTTTGTTTGAAATTACTCACCCTGTCATTGTATTTTGATCAACTTGGTATAGATTGTCGGACCAGAAGTTCTTTGGCTCTGAAGTTATTTTCTCATTTATTATTATAAAGTATTTGAAATCTCACTTTCTGATGTTGTTGAGGGTTGAGTCGTAGTTGTTATGAAGTATGATCCATTTCTCCAGTCTTCATAAACAACAGCAAAGTCTTGAACATCTTGAGGGCTGTGAACAGCCAAATTTGACAAAACAGTAGTTTGACGAGATCCATAAGCAAGCATCGATAAATGAGTGTCATCTTGAGAGGAGAACTTGGAGAGTAGAGTGGTAATGTAATTCATGAAATTGTAATCCTTATTCTGAAGATCAATAAGAACAGCAACATCCAATGGAGTATCATAACAAGTCGTCAATGCTGGAAGAGAACAAGAAAGTAGTTTCCAAGTATTAAAGTAATCCGTTTTTTGGAGAATATCCAAAATGTTGTCATTCTTTTGAATGATACGATTGGCAGTAGTAACACTTGTCCAAAGATCATCTCCAAAGTTTCCAACATCTCTTGAATCATCAACCACATAAATGAGTCCAGCAGTTTGAGATCTCAGATTAGCAGCTGATGCTTTCAAAAGAGCAATTTTCTGATTCTCAGAAACGTCTGGATTCAAAACAGCGTCGTTCGCCTGTCCCATGAAAATAATGTTTCCAGAGAAACGAGAATTCTTGGCTGCTTGATTCTTTAATTCAGCAGTGACGTCATCAATTGCAGTGTCCAATCTTGTATATCCCTTACGGATTGCTGCGATTTTGTTTGGATCGTCAATGAGACCTTTAACGTAATTAGTGAAAGAAGCCAAGGAAGCGTCTCCTTTTGGATTGATGAGAGTATTTCCGTCATTGTAAGTAATCAATTGATATGATTCTGTTCCTGTTTGCATGGTTGCTGCTGCTGTTGCAATTGTGATAACATCTTGAAGGTTTTGGATAACATAATCATCAGTTGCTTCACTAACTTCAACAGCGTAGTAAGCAGTTACACATTCTAAAATATTTTTCAATTATCACCTTCTCTTGTTTATTGGAAACCTACTTGGTTGAGGACATGGATAAGTTTTGAGAATCTGGTTAGTAACTCCATCAAATGATGCTTGAGACATGTCTCCAAAAACGTAGTTTGGATTTGTCACTTGTCCCAATTCCTTTGTGACATCTGGACTGTAATTAGAATATCCAACAAAGAACACGGCAACTCCGATGTTTGCGAGATTTTGTCCAGCTTGAATTTCACTTGCAACAGTGTCAACTGTTGGAACAGCGTCAGAAAGGACAATAAGAACTCTTGAACGAGTATTATCAGATTCTTTTGTGAAGAGGTCTTTGGCTGTTTTGAGAGCCAGTGTAACGTCAGTCAATCCTCCTTCATAAACAACTGAATCAATTGCAGTGTTGACAGCAGCCAAATTATTTCCAAGAGTCAAAGTCAATCTTTCAGTAACTTGATCATTAAAACTCAAAACTCCAACACGAGTGAAATCATTGTCCTTGTATTTGTATTGGGCAACCAATTTCTTTGCAAATTCCACATATTTCTGAAAAAGAAATCAAGTTAAAATTTAAATTCCATCAATATTTCAAACCGGAAGAATGATTCTCGACAAAGATTCAGAGATATCAAAAGCAATGATAATATCAAGAACTTCACATTTTGGATTATTGACTGGTCCATCGGCTTCAGAAAGTGGATATTCAAAGAACGTTTTCATCTGAGCATTTGTTGGCAACTCATAAACTGAAATGAAGAAGTCAAAAAACGAATAACAGTTCAGATAACTCACAAGAACAGACAAATGTTGCAAATGGGTCTTTATCAGCAAGATCTGTCCAAGTGTCGTATGCGAGTAAATTGTCGGAATACTTCTTATATTGCTCAATGTAGGTCGAACGAACTCCAGTAACTCCAACATAAATTCCTAATTGTTTTGGATCAGTGTTAATTGCAGCTGAAGAAGCTTGTTTGTCAGTGACAACAAAGAGAGCTCCAGACACGTATTGTCTTCCAGTTTTGAATGTTGGAACAGATTTTGAGAAGATGTCAGAAATAATAAGATAAGTCTGATTGTTGAAATCGTTGACTGCGAGAAGTTTGATGAAATCGGCATTGAGTTGATTGGAGCTTGTGATCCAATTAGCTGAAATGTCTCTGACTTCGTTTCCAACAACAGCTTTCAAGAAGACGTTGACTTGTGGGAATGTAATTCCATTGATAAGTTTGTTTCGAATCGTAGTCAAACTGGCAATCTTCTCAGTATGATTATTCTTTTGAAGATCATTCATATCCACAACGATGATGATATCACGGCTAATTGGATTACTCTTACAGTCTGAATATTGATAATGTAAACATTTGTATTTTACGAAATAAGGCCTACATCGGGTGGCAATTGGAGGTGTTTGTGTAGTAACTGTCGATTGGACTGGAGCAGGGGAAGCCGTAGAGCCAAAGACTTGTTGTTGACGACATACTGCAGTAGCTTTGTCTCCATCTGGAATTGATTGATCATTTATACGTATATATATTTCATCATTCCACACTTGTTTCTTACTCCACTGCCAACCATAAATCACAGTATACAATGTTTGTTCGTTTCTCCCTTATCATTCACTTATCATTTTGTAAATTTTCACACCTCTCCATGTCACTCTAATCCTACACACTTTATGAATAAAAACTCACAGGTTGTTTCCATCTGAGTCACCAATTTCGATCCTGACAACACATTTTGAACGGCATCTGTTGATACAGAATCACGGAGAGAAAAAACAGCGCTCACTGCTTTGTTTCTAAACGTTTTCAGATTAACGACCAAAATAATTTTCAGGCCTTGAACTTACTCTAGGTCCAGAGCAAAGGAGTTCACAGTGTATTTCTTATTCAGAAGACCTCTCAACTCATTTGCCACGTCATCAGATTTGCTGTCTGAGAATCCAGTTGCTAAGAAACCAGTTGAACTGTCTGAAAAGATTCTGGTCATTCCATTTCATGAGCATTCATGAATAGAAAAAATGTCTATCTAGGGTCTCGGGTCGCATAGTGTGATCTAAACATATTGGCATAGTCGAAGAGTTTCGAAACAGTTTCGAAATAAAAGTGTAGATTTTTTTAGAATTCATTCTATATTTTTGCTTAGTTAATTCTGAGCACTACAGAATCCGAAACAACATAGAATAACCACAATGGAAACATTTTCAATGTGAATTCTTCACCTTCGACAAGATTCTAGAAAATACCTTTTCAAAACTTACCGTGTTTTGTGGCAAAAAGAATAATGAAGACAATAGATAGAATCAAAAATATGATGGCAGCAACAGCAAGACCAATATGAATTGGATCGAATCTTCCAAAGATTTTACCATTATTTTGATTGGATGGAGCCATCCTTTGATTCTGGAAATTGTAGCTTTCAGATTGAGTCATTTAAAGGTAGATAATTAAAATGAAAAATGAAATGTTTTATAGAGACAAAAAAAAGAATCCTCCCATTTCTTCGCCTCCAATCCGCTTTATGGTCTCTTCTTATCAGAAATTTTGAAACCTTTAAGTAAACTGACAAGAGACATGAATCATTGTGGTTTTGCGGACAGACTGAAAATGTAGGCGACATTTTAAGAATTATATTCATTATCATCATGCTCAAAAATCGAGGGTGATGATGATTCAGAAAGAAAAAATGAATGAAGCAAGGTTAGAGGACAGATGAGAATGTAGGTAAATATGAGAATACAATAACTTTTCCCTCTGGAAAGGAAATGCAACTTTTACGACGACGTGTCTAAGAATAGAGTTTTCAGACTAAAGAAAGGAAAGAAACGGTAATACGGCCGGCAAGATTATAACAGATTATGAGGGTTTTAGTTGCAACGCTGACAAAATTAACTGAAACTAACGCGTCATTCTTTTTAATAAGAAGTTGTAAAAATTCTGATTCCGGAACAGATCAGAAAGTGTCTAGTTTCAGTTATGCGGCATATCATTGTTGAATGGGAAAAAGATATCAAAGAATTCCAGAATATTATTTAACTGTAGGGATAGTAATTATTTTGAAAACTCTTTGTTTAAAATCTATCAAGTTGTTCTAGCTGGGAATAAAATACAAAACCAACTTCATTGAAAACCATACAATTTCTCCCGATTCGTTCTTGTTTTTGAAATTACAGTGTTCTGGTTTCCATTGACTATTTCTGAAATATTTTACGGCACGTTTCATCGCGTTTTTCATAAAACCGGAACTTCAAAGAGCCATCGAATAATTAGAAATCGAATATTCATGAGTGTCTGAAATCCTTTCGTCATGAATCACTCTCTTCATTTTAATAATATTTCGTCATTATCCTTGAAATTTTCATAGTTTAATATTCTCTTCCTTTTGTCAGTTTTCCAAAAAAAAATCAGTTCAAGTTCTAGTTACTCCTGAAATCTTGTGGTAGCTTATCATTTTTTTGGATTTCCATGACTCATTTTCTTTTCAAAATAATTATTTTTCAAATAACTTTTGAATCAATCCATCTGACACATTCCAATGAATCATATCATTCTTGCAAAATACCCAGTTCCAGTCATAAAACTATTTTCAGACTTTTTCAATTTTCCGTGTAATATTGTGAAAGAGTGAACATCTATTACATTTCTGTCCTTATCAGTTAAGTTCTTGACGTTGTTTCCCACAAATTCCACTGAATCGCTTTGCAGTATTAAGTTTCAAAACTTTTTACAAGTTATCAATTTTTGATAATATTTGAAGTGAAGGGCAATCATTTGATTGCTGCTCCGTAGAATAAAAAATTAATGGCGCCACTGGAGGTCTATTATAACGTCACCGGAAGGTCAATATCATCACTCGAATTACAATTTGTACTCATTTCGTGAGTGAACTAAATGTCATTTTTTAGCAGAGAAAGTGACGATTCTTCGAAATTTGATCACGGAAGAAAATTAGAGAAACACCTAAGAAAATCAAACTAAACATTCAATTTACGTTTGGTAATTTCAGACTTATCATTTTTCCAAACCATGAAAAAAAGATTCAAGCCATGAAAGTGAGAATCATTCCGTGCACGCTTCGATCTTCTTTGCCACCTGCTCTACCAGGAAACCATTAAACAACGAAAAGGTTTTGGACGAACAAGCATTTATTTAAATATACTGGAATTACAAGCAAAACATAGTTAGGTTTGTTTTTTTCTCAATCTTCTGGGAAAATTCTTGCAAGTGATGTTGAGGTAAACAGCAACAGAGATCAAACGAGAGAGTTTATCACTACTGAGTTTCTCGAAGAGTTCCTTGTTGAACTTCGAAATGACTATATTTCTTGGAGTTAGCATTGTCTTCTAAAATCGTATCTACCTTGTGTTGCTCACACTGTTTGAAAACCAATTTCAATGTTTCATCATCAATATCTTGGTTAATCGGGGTTTCATCGTTTGCTCCTTTTGCATTTCCACCGTATCCCTAGAACATAATTGAAGAAAAGAGTGTCTGGGACTTCTTGAGAGCTTCTTTGGACAGAGGAGATATAGTTCTTTCATTCTATATCAATTCGAAAAAAAATTTCGGGATCGTCATCAACGAATGGTGCAATTTTTCTGAAAAGAGTTTTGATAGAATTCCAATGGCAATTAAAAGTATCGATAAATGCCGGCGTAAAGTTTCTGAATTGGAACAATAAACTAAAAAACAAAGAAGAACAATGTTCACTTTCATTTGTTGGTTTCCGGGAATATATCAAATGTGGCTCTCGATTCCGTCTCATTTCTGAAAAAAATTGAATAGCTGTAGTCTCAATTTCTCTGGCATAAAAAAGAATGACCATCCCTATCACTCTTTTCTCGAAAACGCAGGAAGTCGGGTTTCTGGCAATACGAAAATAAATACCTTCTTAGAGACCTCGTTGAATGAGAAATTCAGTTTGATCGGGTAACACAAAGAATTTGGTAACAACAGAAAACGTTGATTCGAGACTACTTCTCATTTTTCCGATTTAAAAGCTAAAGTGACTAAAGGTTATGTATTCAGAAAAGTCTAGAACAATCTTTTGAAAGAGACAATAATGACGAGAGAAAATTTTTGTTGAATACCGTAAAATCTGTAATAGAAGGACACCTTCAATAGAAGAACCCCTCTAATAGAAGATCACTCACAGGGTATGTTTGAAAAATAGAAGGACACCCTTCAATTGAAGGACACCCTCCACCTCTTTTCATTGAAAATTTCAAAAAAGATTTTTAGAATAAAAATTGCAATAAAAAATTGTTATTTTGTTTTCCCTACTTTTCCTAGCTTTTTTCGTGGTTTTCGGTGAAAAAATCGATGTAAAACAAACAATTTTGTTGAAAAACTGTGGTAATTTTTAGCCTACCAGATCTTCGAACAATATAAGGACAGCTTCTAATAGAAGCACACCTGTAATAGAAGGACATCAAAATAAAGGGGTTGAAAAATAGAAGGACATGTCCCTCTATGACAGATTTTACGGTATATTGGAATAAAACAAGCTGGAAATTCGTCTCAAAAAGAAATACCACTGATTAAAAACTTCAGTATCGACAGAAACGAACATCTGAATTTTCAAAAATATCGAATGCCAATGAATTGAAATACGAAATGAACTGATAACACTTGCAAACATATTAAATCGATACTCTCAATACAAATATTATGATTCCTTGTTCATGTCTTTTTCACCTTTTCTCGTCTTGTATAGTCGTGTGTCTCTCGTTCCATAAAAAGAGTTTTCTCTCACCTTTATTGCACAATTTATATGTTTTCACGATGAATCATCAATAAACATTCTTCTTTACATAAAAGTGATCGCTGTTTCAAGTACTGCTCAGTTTTAAATAATAAAAGAATAAATACATAAGAGTTGATTTTTTTGAAAGTTTTTCTTGATTATGTATGTAAACTATTATGACTTGATGTTATTTAAAATCTCTGAAACTTTGCAAATCTAACATTTCTTCCAGCTAACAAATGCTCAAACTTCTTCTACCTCTTCTTATCTATCCGATTCCAACACAAGCACAGAACCTTATTATAGATGTGAACTGAGCATTTCGGTTAATCAGTTTAAAATTAAAAATTTAGGTTTCTCGCAATGCCATCCAAGAATATGTATCTTCAATGTCTCAACATTTTCAAAATGAAATGTTAAGTTCCAATCTTCCGCCAATGGAAGCTTCTCGTTTCATATGTGGAGTTGTTCTCGAAAATACTAAAGTGACGAAAGTTAATTTTTCTAACTTTCGATCAGAATTAGCAGGTCTGTACAAAGATTATTATCTCAATGTTGGTAATTTTGAATCTCATTCTAATCTCCAACTATTCATCTATTTTCAGATAACTGATTTTTCAATTACTATATCAGGACAGTATATTCGCAATTTTCTTTTCCTCAAATTTCATGATTCATACTCTGTTAAAATCAAATTTAAAAGAGCTTCCCTTGGTGCTTTAGTCCCAAATTTTTCAAATGGATTGCCTTTCTTACATGGAGTCATCAATTGGTAAAATTAAAACTTCTGAGCTTATAATTTTTGAAATTATTAGTTTTCAGTGACTATTCTGATCCAGTAGTTGACGATCCTGTTACTAATGGTTGGTTTGTAACTTCATTGATTCGTGATGCAATTGAGTAGGATTCAGTTCTGTTAAAATTCTTCATTTTCCATGTTTCATTTTCAGAGAAAACATGAAAGAAAACCTTTGTAATAAAATGGTTGAGTCTCTTGACAAGAAGATTAGAGGGGATATTCAAGAACTTCAGTTTGATTTTCCTCTGTTTTCAAGTGGGTTTTTATGTTTCATCTTGATTTACTAAATGTTTCTTTCAAGACACATCGGAGATGTCGTACAGAATGTTCAAAAAAGCGCCATATACATCCCCATCCAAGCAGATTCGTTACTTTCTGGAAGGAGAAATAGAGTATCCCACTAATGAGCCAGCAGTTTTCTTGCCAAATGAAGTAACAGACAACAATACTCAACGCCACGTGGCGTACCATATTCACGAGAAACTGCTTGCAGAGATGTTAGATGCAATATGCGAAAAAGGGTTATTTGATAGGTTAGTCTTCTTCCATCTATAAAGCTTTATGAGTGTCACACCCAGTATTAACTCAAACATTTTAGCAACTTCACTTCTTTACCCTCAATGAAACCAATCAGTTACCTCTGTTTGGGTACAAGTGTCAAAATCCAAGGATTATCCAGTGAGTTACATTTACTTGACACCTGCTTTAGTAATTTGTTTTAGACATAATAACAATCATAATACACATAACGAGCCTCGAGACTTACTCAGAAGATTTAGAAAAGACTCAGCTTCGCAGTTTTATGGTGACTCCATTACATAAGTAAGCGTATTAAGAAAATTTCGATTAATTTTCCAATTTTCGGATTACAGTAGTGAACATGAGCTCTTCATCCGACTAAAGTCGCAACTGGCAAATCGATGGTTGGATAATACATTCACAGAACAGGTAAACAATTATAATAAGGGCAAAGATGAGGGTAATGAGGAGACAGCTAGCTAAGATGAGACAGCTGCCTTAAGTATATTGATGTGGCTATTCAAAATAATTGTAGAATAAAACAACTGAAAAAGTAACAAAACTGACAAAATAAAAATAAAGTTTGAACAAGTTTCAAAGCAACACTTTTACAGCTCTTCAATCATCTATCAAAAGTTCTAGCTGAAAATTTTCGACTGCCTCTTCCATTCATTCACAATTCTTCAATTTCGGACGTCGTTTTCCTTGCAAATGCAGATTACTTCACAATTCTTTCAAACTTTGACTTTCATCAAAAAGATACTCAATTTTAATTGAAAATTCTATACAAAAATGAACGTTTCGGGTAATCAATCATTTATATCAAATACAATAAACTAAGGTCCCGATGGCTCAAAATCGTTGTTCTTATAACGTTCCATTTCAGCACGCAGATTCCGTTCATGCATGACAAGATTCTGAATTAAATGAATCGATTAGATTCATATTTTATCTCAGCATACCGAATATTGAACTTCTCCTTTCTTGACTCTTTCACTTAATTCATTTACCATTTGTGCTTGTCTGTCCAATTCGACCTCAATCGACTTAATTTGATTGACAACTGCAACCATTTCACTTGTTTTCATGTTCTTTTCAGCAATCGCTTTCTTCATTTTAGATGACAAATCATTGATATTATCAGCAAACTTTCCATGATCAATTGAAGTAGCTGTTTTTGTCCAGCTTGGAGCTGAAGGAGTAACCAGAGATTCAGTAGAGTTCTTTGAAGCAGGCGAATTCATTCCATTAGAATCTGTTGGTGTATTTAAAGAAGCCGGACTTTTTGAACGATTCGTTGTAAGAGATTGTCCTGGTCTCCTGAAATTTTCTATTTCAACTCATTTCGTTCCTAATTCAAACCAACATAGTTTTCACTCGAGTATTTGTCAGAATTCCAAGGAAATTGGGTTGCTTCCAAATGAGTTTTCGATCAGAAAAATCTCCAGGAGCAGGCATTGCTTGTACGATGAATTGATGATTTGATTGATACTTACTCCCTTCGATCATTGTGATTTGAATCATTGACTTCTCGCCAATACTCAAAAATCCTTTATTAGGACTGACAGTGTATCTCGTTGGACCATTGGTTCGGATTCGAAACGCAATACGACATGGATAAATGTTTCTGGAAATAATAATCAGTTTTTTTCCGAAAAACTTCGAATCATGCTCAACTCACTTCAACTCGAGAGTTTTATCAATCTGTCCGGCACTGGGCTCGATTATAATGTTCAATGGATTAACCTACAAATATCTTCAATTCACCAATTTTTTTTCAAAAATAAAATCTTACAGTGATCAATCTTGGAACAATTGGTTTTGCTTGTGGATTTGGATCCTTTAGAATACAATCCATTGACTGTTTTGTTTCCATTTTGCTTCGTTTCGTTTTGTGAAATGAACAAAAGTTGAAATATCAAAATGATTGGACAAATTCATTTTTTCGAAAAATGAAAATTTTGAATTTTAGGGCAGTAGAACATTTAAAGTTTAGGAAGATATTCAAAACGTGTAAATTAAAAGAATGTTGGACCAGTATGTTTTGAAGTGAGAAAGGGAGAACAGAGCAAGGAGATAACACAGTTGGGTTGGTGACGTGGGCAATCAGAGGATGGGAATTCAAAAAAAGAAAAAGTGTATAAATAGAAAATTAAAGCTATTTTGGAATTATTTTTGATTAAAAGGAGGGTCAATGCTATGACGTTTCATATGAAGGCTTAAATGGTCAGATCGAGCAAAAGTACGATCACAAATGCTGCAACGGAATGGTTTATCTCCAGTATGTTTTCGCATATGTCTGAAAATGATAAAAGTTCAAATATATTCACAACGTTTCAATGTATTACCTTGTGAGCTCATCACTTCTAGCAAACTTCCATGAGCAGTTTTGCCATTTACAAACGAACGGTTTCTCTCCAGAATGAGTTCTTTCGTGAGCTTTCAAATGAGATGATTTAGAGTATCTAAAAACGAAAACTATATATTGACCGTATCTACAGTAATCCTCACTTTTTGAAGCATCCGGGATAATTGCATGCGTGCACTACGAACTTTTTGTCATTTGGATTTTTCGCACGTAGTTTTTTCGGTGGCGGTGATCGCTCGCTTGATGTCGTGTCATCGGAAGAAGGCGATGAGCGAGTTGAATCGAGTTCATCGTAGTGCGGTAGTCTGTAATCGAATTCATTGATGATCAGAGATGATAAAAAGTCGTGATGACAAGAAGCAAAAATGCTGTTGTTTGTTGCGCGGCGATAAATAATGCAACATGAAGTGACCCTGAGATAATGGTAGGTGTACAAATTCTTCTTCTTCTTTTTTTGATAACATTCTGGACTGAGAATGTGTTTTAGTACTATTGTTTTTTGTGATTGGAAGTTCTTTTTTCCAAAAAGAAAAAGCGAGAGAAACGCGCTCTCTACGCTTCGCACCAAAAAATGTCGTCGACTTGATTGATTATCTGTGATTGTATTCTTTTGCGGAACGCAACAAGCGGCCCCCGCTAAGCTGATCGTTGACCGTTTTGAAGACGCGAAACTTTGATCGAAAAGTGGTATTATGTCAACAAACATGGAAACTGTTAGCAGGCGCCAGCGGAGGTGGCAGAAATAGGCTCTTAGAGTGTTGAGTGACTAATTTAGGGTGTATAACTGGATTTCAATTACTCCAGTGGAAAATTTTATGTTTGAGCAATTTGCTCAACAAATGACGTAGCAACAACCCCTTTTTTCTCTCGTACAGTTCTTTCAGAGAATGTCTAATTTCAATTGAAATTCCTTCTTGTTGCTTGTTAAACTAGATGCGGTAATTTGGAGGAAAGTTAAAGAAAGTGGCATTAGACCACCCACTGTGAGCTTGTTACGCACGCGCATCCATTCTCCTGAATGCACTTATTTGCATGACAAGGTAAACTTCTAAGAAGTTTTGCCATCGCTACTCTTTTCATATTGCCGCCAGATCGCAAGATTCAATAAAATGAATCACATTTGATTTATATGGTTGTAAACAGCTAATCGATTTGTAATGTCGCATGCATATTCACTATCGTTTCTTTTCCCGGTTTTTTGCGTTTCTTCGCGCATTTTATCAAAACGGATATATCGTCGTCCGGCGGGGGGACAATTTATGAAGGAAAACACACTTCTTTTCAATTATCACAACAGTTTTCTTAATGGAAAAATGAAAACCGGAATACTACAGAGAGAGTTCAAGTTTCAACTCTATTTTTTTAAGAAGAAATTAAAGATGCAAGAAAACTGGTATAAACTTACAATGGTACTTCAGTTTTGATAGCTGACAACTGTGAAGCAATTGATCCAAGAGTTTCTGGACTTGATGGAGGAGTTTCTGGTTTATGAGTTGGAGGGCTCATTTGATGAAAAGTTACTGTTGGATGAGTGGTTGGAACTTCCGTATAATACGGTGGATTCCCATAAGAAGTTGTTGCAACATCATAACAAGAAGTCATTGGTGAAGGATAATAGATATCTTGATATTGATAACTTGGTGGTGGATGAGGTGGACTATAGTTTGGAACTTGTTGAACAGGAGTTGGTTGTGGAGAGTATGGAGCTTGAAAATGCGGAGCTGGTGGAAGTTGCATACTTGGTGGCTCTCTAGTTGGAACATGTACATGAGGAAAACGAGATTTGATTGTACCCGCAGAACTGAGGTTTGGAGTTACCAGAGGAGAAAAAGCAAATCGTCGTTCTTGAACTTCGATGGCAGGAGTTTGACTGCTCGAATCTCGTTTGATGAATTCGTAGACATCTGCCCATGCCTGGAAATTACTCTTACTGTTTTCAAAATACGATTAAAATATTCCATGAAATCAAAATTTCAATGCACTCAGAGGTTCCTTTATCATTCTCCATCTTCTCTCCATTTATTTATTTTTTCTAGCATTTGAAAAAACCAGTGTCATTAATTAATACACAATCTTTCCGCTCTCTTTCGGTATCCATTCTTTTTCGTCAAGACCATATGAAAGTCTAACACTCTCTGGATCTTGCGCACTATTTCAACATGATTATCACCATTGATTAGCCGTCTTTTCATCGGAGGCCACGGTTGAAAAACCCCCTTCCCTCTTCAAAATGGAAGCAGACAACACGCAACATACAAAGTGATTTCTCGATGATGGTGATGAGGAAAAAGGCTTCAGAAGGATGGAGGCAAAAAAAGAGACAGAGATGAAAAAGAAGAAGAAGAAGAAGAAGGACTGTTCTGAATAGGACCTCAGAGAGTGACTCAGACTTCTATTATACGTAATTTTTATGCGTGTAAGGGTATACCTATGGGGCCAAAAAAGGAAAACAATATTTTTGTATTTTCCTATACTTTCGTAATAAATTGTTGTACGTCAATAGCGGAAATGATGATTATGATGATGGTGATGATGATGCATTCTATTGATTTTTTGAATTCCAAAATCAACAACAAATTTACAAAAAAGCCATTTCATCTTAATTGATTAGGAAATATATTGCAACAAAGTGATTTCGAAAAGAGAGGAATTCAAAATTTTGCAAGCTGAATGTGAGTTATAGGTTCGAAAAGTTTTGGAACTAACTTCAAATTTTGAAAACTTATGAAATAGAAAGAAAAATATATATTTGAATGATAATGCAAAACAGATGAAAAATAGAAAACAACTAGAGAAAACAAAAAAATAACTCACTTCTTCATCAGGAGATGTTCTCTGAGGTTCCATTGTTTTCATCATTATTTCCGAATGAACCTCGAGTTGAAAGTATTCAAATTACAGACGTTTTTAAAATCCAGACTGTTAGCTGCAAAAATTTGAACAGTACATTGACAAAACGAAATAGTGTTGAGAAAGAAAAAAGAAAAAGAAAGAAAAACCGTGTTTGTGTATGTTTACTCTATTGAAAATAAAAGAAAAGAACAGCAAAGAGAAGCAAACGAGGAGAGAATAAGAAAGAAAAATAGTATTTCAATAGTGCAACCTTTAAAAATCATTATCCCAAAGGGCCAGATTTTCTTCCAAATACTTTGGAGGCGTGAGGAAGAAGTGGGACGGCTGCAGTCTCTTCAAAGACCGACTGCAACCCAATCGCTGATCAAACTCCGCCCACTTTTTCTGGGGGCAGTCGTTGAGGGAATTGAAGAAGAACGAGGAGAGAAAATGGTTTATGATCGTCTGTTTTGGGTCTTTACTAATTTTTAAGAAGTTGGTAGGAACAATGGAATGGGAAACTGATAAGAGATCGATAGTCAATGTATCCTTTTTAGCATTTTTTATCCCAAGAGCCACGAGGGTTTTAAACTTCGCAGTTTAGACATTTTTACTTTTACTGTTTAGACACATGATTATCTCAAATCACCATCAGAAACCGCCAAAAAACTGAAAGAAGTAGGTGAAGAAGTAGTGGAGAACAATGCCAAAACAATAAATCTTGCACTTGGTGATAGATTATCACAACCAATCGGGAAAGACCTTACGTGCTAAAAAACTCGGTGAAGATATTTTCGAATCTTGATGGAAACAATACCTAATTGGAAATAAAAGTAATTGATATCTCATTTTTGAAGAATGGCTAATTTGGAGGACTTCTGTTCCTGGACTCTTACTTATTATCCCATCTTTGCTCACTCCTTGAAAACAGGTTGCACAGTTTTCAAACATTCTAATCTGAAAACTATGCTCTTCTATTCGAGTAACTCCAAAAAGTCTAAACCTTCCCATTTGAACAAATACAACTTCTCCTACTACCTACTATCAACACGTGTAATTTTTTCATCCGAAACGGTTTTTGACCATTATCTTAGCGCTAAAATCACTTTGAATCAGTCAAGTGATTACCTTAGAAAGAGATTTCGCTTTCCTCGATGCCGACATCAGTTGTGATGCCCATGAATTAGTGGCAGAATCGGTTCAAAATGGAAACGAAGCGAGCGAGACCACCATCTTTTTTCTCTGAATGAAAACGACAAAAAAGAGTGATTGGAAGAGGGGAGAGGAAGAAGTCATGTTCAATTATATCATATAATCAATTACGACTTCTTCTGCTTCTTCTTCTCTATTGCTTCTTTTCTTTCATACGTCCACTCGACCTGCGAATCATTGCTGAATTTTTGGACACATACAAAAAACAAGAATCCATCGGCATTGGCATGAGGGTATTCGAAGAATGACAACCTTTTTTTGAAGTCAATATTTTCTCAGAATCAAGGGCCGCTCAATCGCTGATTATGCCATTACAACAGAAAAAAACGAGGCAACAACAATGAGTGCTTCAGTGATCATAAGTCAACTTTTACAACATTTCAGACCTACAGTAACCCATTTGATTTTTTGAATCTACGAACAAAAAAATAGGGGGGAAAAGTTTTAATTCTAAAACATCATTCAGAAACTGGAGAAGAAACTCGTGCGTAACTGGAATCAGATTATAAGTCAGAACTGATAAGTGAAATGTTCGGAAGTAGCATCATTGCTCTCTCTTGATATTTTATATGATCTAATGGCAACGCCTATTATTCTCGTCTCTGATAAGACATTTTATTACCAATGGCTATTTCTTGGAAATTATTTTCTTAATTTCAAATATTGTACTAAAAAATATACCTAAATGTTTATATTGAAAGTAAAAAACAAACAAAATGATGGACAAGGATAAAGTGTCACTGTTCAATAGAGAAAGTGCAAGAATCACGCGCGACCGCACCCAAAAACAGTTGAGTGAATCATGAAAACGGATAGGGATAAGAGAAGAAACACAGGTGATGTAGACGATCTCTGGGAGGTACGTTTACCCAAAAATAGAAGGAGAGAGAGAAAGAGAGTGACGAACTGAATGAGAAAAAACTGGTAGATAATTAAATTGGAATTCACAAGATTCCGGGTTGATTTGCAGAATAAAGACTCATCGCTTTGGAATGACCGTTTGTTGAAATATATACAAAAAGCAACTCAAAATGGCTCGTCGTTTGCTTCACGCAAGCCCTTCGCTGCCTTATCACTTGTTATCTGTTTAGTTAAACAGCGCTTTCAATATGCCTGCACGACGATGCGCTTTTCCAAAATGGTCACTTTCTTGGTTGCTTTTATCAGCATCCAATGTCTAGTTTTTCTCTTTTTGACATACTATCTCACTTGAATCGTTTACGTATAAAGGACAATCAGAGGGTGATGATGTCAATTTGAGCTGAAATCGAGATGATGGCGTGGGAGGATTCATGATGACAGGAATGCGGAAAGAAGAAACGAATAAAGCCTGTCTTGATTTTCTTTGGAAAATTGAGGGATCCTACTATAATTAACGGAATAAAAGATGCTCCTTTTTTACACAAAATTATAAAACTCAAGTTGAAGTTCAAAGAATACGGAAAGTTGAATCGAATCATAAACTCATCCATGTCAGAGAATCGAAGAAACTATTCTATAACGTCATTAAAAGAAGTGTGAACACTGAATTTCCATATACCTTCTTCACAAATTGACTTACAATTTTGAACTCATTTCCAGATGAACACCCTCTAATACCTTATGCTAACAGAATCAGACCTGGCTAATCTGTCAATGACCTAATTAGCAAGAACTTGAAGAAAGAATGGAATTAAAAGAAGTTTTGTTTCCGGTGTGTTCTAGCAGAAAATTAGATTTGTGTGTAAATCTTTGTACAAAGTTTTCAAGACACATAAAGTGGTAGACTGTAAGAAAACAGAAAAATGGAATTACTCTCGAGAAATTGTTCGAGAAGGTTACGGTAACTTATACTAAACAAACATTGGCATCTAAAAAAATGAACGGTTTTCTTTTTTTTTCTGATTTCTCGACGATTGAAACTTTCAATTTCTTCTGCGCATTTAGTTTTTTTAATCAATTCGCTCCGATTCAGTTTACATGCACATCGTCTCCGACACACATACACACTTCTACCTCATTTCACACGTTTACATTTATTTACATTCAAATGTACATATGTTTCGATTTCTTTCCCTTTTCACCAATCAGAAAAAAACACGGAAATTTCTGTGGACAACAATGAAAAGTGAACAGAAAAAAAAAGAACGGAGAAAGGAAAAGAGCGAATGAAATGCAATCAGTGAAACGTGTTCTAATCCCTACAATTACCTGTAGATTGTTATACGTGAGTGTATCTATCAATAGGTTTTAGAAGAAAACGAGGGACGCCGCGCCGCCCGCCGTCGAGATGTTGTAGGTCTAACCAAACAATTAGTCAGATGAGTGACAAACATTAGCCGCCTTCGCAGTAGTTTAAGGGTGCCCACGCGAACGGATAAGTCATCGATCAGCCTTGAAAAAGGAATGAAGACGTCGGGATGGAAGCAAAAAAATGGAGAATTGAATAAGTTCAAATAAAGAACTAAAGATTTTGAGAGAAAATGAAAGTAGAATGTTGATTTAGAGATGGAATGTAACAATGAGAGAGTGGCTCTTGAGTTATCAGTCTGCCAACGGAAGAGAATGTGTTTTTATGAAGATTTTTTGAAGATAGAATCGGTATTTAGCAAAAGTTGAAAACTATCAATTGATAACACGTTTACATAATATTTGTTTGCAATAAAATGACGAAACAGTATCAAAAATTAAGAATATTAAAAGAAAGGGTGAGAGAAACTAGAAGAGCTGTAAAACTGAATAATCAGGAAAAGATGACTGATAGTGAGAGGTGTGAAGAGAAACATAGTTATTGCTCACGAACTTTGCTTTTCCAGAAACAGCCACTTTGCAGATCGAAACCTGTAATAGTGTTTAATTTTGGAGAAGAAGACTCTGAACTTTGGCTTAGACTCTTATAGTACACTTCCCATTGGTCTAATGGTAAAGTATACAATCCCACATGATTTTCAAAATTGAACTTTTTATCGGTACAGGTCGTCTTCAAGTCCTTTTCAGATACCGACTCTAAACTCGACCAAGAGTGTTATATTCGTGCATGATCATCACACACGGAAGATAGACATACAAATTTTGTACGCATATACAATGCCAGACTGATAAAAGACAAACTAAAAACGACGTAGCGATCGATTAAACTGAAACAGAGTCGGCGAGAAAAAAGAAAATAAAGGTTTTAATTGAAGAAAATATTATCAAGCAAAGTGAAGTGAATGAGAAAGAGAGTTTGTATGTGCGATGAATATCTAGATTTAATTTGGAAATCAATACGGAGTTAAGGAGTTTCAGTACTAAAGATAACGTAAATACTGACATTGAAGCCCACCTGTAATAGAAGCCCAGGGCCTCTTCGAAAAATAAAAGCCCACTCTTTATTAGACGCCCACTCTCGAATAAAAGCACAGCCTGTGAATTTTTTTTCAAGAATGGTTATGGTGCATTCCAAATAATCTCTTTAATTTTAGCTAAAAACCGCAAAACAAGAAATTCAATGGTAAAAATAATTTAAAAGGCGGAGTTTAAGTTATTCTACTAAATTCGATTGCTTTTCATCAAAAATTATGAAGAATTACTCTGAATTTTCTAAATGAATCACTCTGAAAAAGGGGTGTAACTGGGAAAACTCGTCCTGAAAAAATGGATTGAATCTGTCATAGAAGAAACTTGCTAGGTTACTGTATCATCATTTCAGACCACTTGGGATACGTTTTTTGCAGTAAACCAGATACGCAACGCGGAAAAACATCTAACAGTGTGAGGAGTACGGTATGCCAACGGTCGCTCTCAATTTCTGGACAGCAACATTCAGTTGATTGTTGCGAGGCGAACCGCTCACCTCGGAATGTGGCGAGTAATGTGATTCAATGACTGAAATAGTGAAGCAAGACGAGGTGACACAGAGTATGTGTTCGTGTTTAGACTATCGAATGGAATATATGCTGGAATGGAGAGGCGACGAGATTCTGATTGAATATTACACCACCAAAAACGATTCTTTCCGTTTTGTCCAAGAAAAAACGAGCCAATTAGGGCAAATCTATTACCATTTATCATTATTGAATGGCACTGATTAATTACAACAGTGTCATGAGATCACAACATTTCGAAGAAAGACATCGTTATGAGGTAATTAGAAAGAAACTGAATAAAACGACACCTTTTGGAATAAAACATTGGAATGCATAAAAATAATGTTATTCTGCTGGTTATATCACATTATCTTTAGAATGCCTAGATAATAAGTTCTGAAGATCATTGCTCTATTACGAAATAAGTGATTATCATCTACAGTAATCCCTTGAAAAGATCATTTCATCTCAATCTGATCGTTCTTCTTTCCATTTCAAAACTTTTTGTCAAAGCGCATGCCGTCTCGAACAGAAACAACGCAACACTCAAAGTGCCGCTTCTTTTCGAAAAAATGCGCAAATGTATTTGACGATTAATCATTGCTGTATAAACTTTGTCGTTCAGACACACTTTCGGTGGCGGTAGATCATATCCCAAAGAGAAGAAGGAACAGAATTTTGATTAGGAACACGAGTTCCTTATTGGGGGAACTTGAAAGAAGTTGAGAAAATAAGGAAACAATGTCCTTAACTTTACAGTTGTTTCTATCCTTGCTCTCTCAATAAAGGTATTTCGACATTCTTATCTTTTATTGAAATTTCTCGACAAGAACCTGGAAAACAAAGCGTTTTACCGTATCTAACGCATTTTACGCGAAAACACTCCGAATCCTTACTAAACCAGTTATCTACATTGGGCAATTCGACCTTTCTTCAATTCCAACAATTACAATCAATTTGCTCACTGATCTTTTCCATTTGAATTGATATCCTGTTCAATTCAGATTCAAAATCTCATTAATCTCATGTCCAGAAGATGTGGCAGATAAGCGAGAAAATGTTTCAATTGCGCAAGGACAAATCAACAATAAACTCGTGTGTGAGTGTGAGAATTGAAGGAAGAATTGGTTTGACAATCGCAGAAATTCACACTAACTGGCTATTAATTACCTGTCAAAAGTGTCTACTGTCTCTAACCTTTTTAGTAGTTTCTCGTAAATAAACCGTTTGTGATTCGAAACATTTATTCACACTCCTAAAACTATCAATGTGACATTCAATGAAATGTTTTAATTACAACGGAGGTATACTAAGGGAACTGAGGGAACACTGAAGCAAGCCGTAACTGCTTTAGAGTTACAGCAGAACATATGGTGCACATTAATAGAACATCACAGGATGATAACACAACCATATACGAGCCATGCAGCTTATTCATCATTAAAGAACTCCCTTAAGCTGAGCCCTGTTATGATTTCATAAGTTTCTTCAGAGCATCTCAAAGAAGAATGAAGTTTTTTCGTCTCTAATTTAGTGTCATCGAAGACTGTATTGTGAATCTCTACATGTGAATACCTATGTTTCATTGTGAGCGTAAAAATTGCGCCGATTGCGCCCCACGGATAATTTATTGATATGGCCGAGAAAAGAAGCTGGAAGAGTCGGAGCCTCGGCCTGTGATTGCTGTTTCGACTGACCGAGGCACCGACTCTTGCAGCTTTCCTTTCTCGGTCGTATCGATGAGTTGTCCATGGGGCGCACTTGAGGCAATTTTTACGCCCACAATAACTGTCCTCACTACACTCGAGAACGCACACTATAGTGCACTGCACTATTGATTTCTTGTGAATCAAGTCGCTGTCTTCTTCTCTTTTCCTCCTTTCCAATTTCCAAATCCGAACTCTCCGATTTCCAAATCCGATCAGCATTCCACAAAGAAAGTCTGTCCCGCAAAGTTTTCTCATGATCTAAAAACTGGGACGGATAATCATGTAAGTGAAATTGTTTCATTTCATCGAATTCTTCATAGCCAGTGCTATATATTGGATACAGCCGAGTCGGCAGTGACATCAATAAAATCAAATCTATGTTCAGCATTTTCTTATCACCAGTTTCTTACCTGCTCTTTTTCTAGAATGTTCTTTATTTACGTGAGAAATGGGCAATAAAGAATCGGAAATATTTTCTCTTTTGTCTTATTTTTTCAATATGTTAATTTTGTCAATCTATGTCAATGTCAATACATATTATCTTTATTTCAGTTCAGTCGATAGTTGTCGGTTGCATTCCAAATCTTCATCACCAGAGTTGTACGGAATGAATTGTTTCGATTCCGGATCTCGGAATTCGGAATTACCTTCGAAACTACGGAATCCGGAACTCAGAATCATAAGCTTTGCGAGATTCGAAACTGATAGATGCGATTCAGTGAATACCGAAGTATCGCTCAAATATTCTCTATAATTCTGCTATTTTTCTTGAATTGAAAGTTCTGAGTTTACAACGGAATGGAATCCGTTCCCGTGGAATACGGAATCCGGAATTCCGTACAACCCGGCTCAAAATTGTTCAAATCCAGTGTGTCTGCTGACACTATGACGCCACATTGCGTATTTTTCGTTTATTTATTTGCACGTGCTTTGTTCCCTCAATTCAGGTTTTTATTAGTCACCTAGCATCTATTTTCTTGAGTCATACTGAAAAAAGTTGGGAATAGACTCTTTGTTCTTTTGAAAATACACAGAGCAACATGTAAACCACAAATCTCCATTATTGGTGTAGTTTAGAAACGAAAACGCTCTTGACCGTTTTTCCGAATCATACAGTAATACTCTTATTTCTGAAACTTCAATTTTTTCGTTCCAAAACTTTTTGAATGAGTCTAGAAGAACACATATATTTTCATTTCAGATAAAAGATGGCGGAGTTGGTTCGCCCTAGGAAACCAAAACATCGAGAAAGGCCGCAAAACGATCAGGCACCGACAGTACCAGATCGTCCTTCTATAATTAATGGGATGAGATTTCCAGCGGTTAGAAATGAAACTAGAATCGATATATACGTTATTTCATTCAGGCACCATCACATTCCATCGAGCATCAACGAGAGCGTTCAGCATCTCCGGAACCAGAAGAGCAGTTAGTTGAATGAACTGAGTATTTTCTATCGAAAGCTTTTTTTCAGAGTTCTCAGTGAAGCAGACGAATCATTGAAACAAATCGAGCCAGAACCGGATATAGTGAGTGTTAGAGGGAGTCCTGTTCGCCCAGCTCCGCCACCACCAGTGAGTATATAAGATTTAAATAGAAACTTCTCAAAAAAGCAGTAATATATACATTACATAGATTGTTGTTCTTATCCAAAAATAATTCTTATAAAAATCAAAGTAGAGGTAATTCCAGAGAATATCACAAGAACGAGATGCACCTACAATACCTCCTCGAAATTTGGTTTTCCCTCGGAGTAATAGCATGGTGGCTGAATTGACAAAAGAACCTCTTCCAGTAGTCGCACCGAAGAGAAGTGTTGCAGTGGCAGCATATCCTACAGTTCCAGAACTTTGCGAACTCCCCTCTTATACTGATGCTCTTCAACATGCCTCTGTGTATCCTGCAGTGAATGGTGGACAGTTACAACATTCGCGTTCTGCAACTAAACTCCCAGTAAGTTTTTTTTAATGATCGCCTTTAATGGTAGCATGACTCTATGTTGTTTTAGGAAAAAACCCGATTTTCTGCACCTGTGGAACGAGATCACATTCGAGGAAGTGAAGCCCCTCCTCTGTATCCATTAATTAACACATACGAAAGAAATAAGCATGGGTTAATGACAGAAGAAGACTTGGTTACATTCTATCATAATTCGTTGTACGAACAAGCCGACATGTTCGTTGATCAGTTCATCAAAGCAGAGGAAGTTCCAACGCATTCTGGATCATTGTTCTCATTGTTAGCACGCTTGAAAACTGTTTGTGATTGGATGACTGTCAGCGAAATAAAAGGAAAGGAGAATACTGAAGAGCTACAGAAATGTCTCCGTGATTGTTGGGCTCAGCAAGCAATGTCTGTTGAAGCTAAAGGGAAATGTGGGGATAACAACGATGGCACAGGAAAAGCTTCTTATTTCTCTTTCGAACTACAAAAATCTGTGTTAGAGCAGATGAAAAAGCTGCTCTCAACGAATAGAACTAATCTTATGGATCATACACTTTGTGAAGAAACATCGTTTCGATCTTTGGCTCTACAAATTCAATGGAAAATCATAATTATTAATAGTAATTTCATGGCTGAAAACAATTTATCGACAAACTGTGCACCCAGCTGTGGGTTTTTTTATAATTTTTAACACCTAATCTTATAACCTTTCAAATTTGCAGTGGTAGCAACTGGACCTATGACACCGGGTAGGACCTCTCTTCGGAGTGCACTTTCAGATATATTCTACCACTTGCGTTATCCACGACTTTCTAAGCGTTTCATAGATACTCTCGTTGGGTGGATTAAAGAGTTGGTAAGTTTTTTGAAAATTACAGTCATTCAACCGTTGAATTGCAGACGTGTGTTCTGAATATGAGGCAATCATGCGACGATGGAATCTTTATTCTCTGTCATTTGCTACGTCTTCCTTCCCCAATCGATCAGTGGGCAGCTCCTTTAGTCCAAACTTTCATTCAAGCACAATCCCCACCTCGATTAAAGCTCGATTATTGCGTTGCACTACTTACCCATCTTCTCAATCCTATAAAGGCACGTGAGTCGTTCTTGAGACATGTGAAACAATCGGAAAAGGAAGAGTCTGCCTGGGAAATTCTCGCAGATGATGATGACGGTGAAGCAAATGAGTTCTCGTTTGTCACTATTAATGAATCTGATTTGACGGCTTTTCTCGATCAAATACCAATATCAGAAATCTATTCGATTGCTTATCTCGCTTTCACTTCCTATTCTGACAAAGGATCTCAATTCACCGCTATGATTGCATTCCAGCTTTTGCTTATGAAGGTACATATCACATTTTGTTCTGATTGAATATATGCAGTTTTCAGGTTCTTGACAATGGGTTAACAAGCTACGCTCAACCGGGATACAAAATGTTTTGTAAGCAAATCGGAATTAGTCTCAAGTGAGTTCGCCACTTTTAATATTTAAAAAAAACCCTGTTTTCAGACACAGCGTCCGGGAACTCTGTTCGAATTGGCGTCTAGTTAAAGACCAGATCAGGCCTGAGGAAGAATCGCACCTTCAAAAAGAAGTCGACCGAATCGTTCTTCTTGCTCTCATATATCTTATTCACCGAGACAGTGTGGGACTCTTCCAATTTGTAGTCGCATTACCATATGGAGTAGTGTCCGAAGAGTGCAGAAGTCGATGTGAATACGCTCTCAGGTCTGAAAAAAAGATGTTGATCCATGAAATTTATGAAACCCCAATTTGTGAAGTTCGAGCAAGAATTAGTAGCCGTAAGTCAGAATTCTACTTCCAGCGCATCTAGCAACGATAGTTTTTTTTTACAGTAGCGATTTCAAAAAGAGTTGCGAGCCTTGGAGCACAAGATTCAGAGTTTCTCATAAACTCGTTAGCTTCAATTGGATCACACTCGAATTCAGATGTTGCGCAGCTTTTAAAAGAACTTGTAGATGTAAGACATCGTCGTTAGTTTTTATTGTCAATAATAGTGCCTTCAGGTATGTTTCTGTGAAGAAGCTAGTCGAGATAATTTCTACAAATGTGGAGGTGAAGCGATCGGGCAAATACTTACTAAGCGTCCAGAAACATTACATCAGCTACTTACAATTGTTGACCGCAATCTCCAACATATGGATTCATATGCAATCAATGTTTTATCTTCATCACGTCTTTTTGAATGTCGTCTCACAGAGCCAATGATCAGCATTATCGGGAAATGGCTGATCAATAATCCACCAGAACATGGAGCTAATCGACTTGCACGAAGAGTTTTGTCTGGTTTACATTGGGGATTAGCAGCTGATGGGCAGAACTTTTGGATTGATGTCGAGGTTCATGCGATTACTGCAGATACTATAGTTAAGGCACATTCTGTGCATTGCTCAAGGTCTAATAGCATGATATCAAAATCTATCAACAAAATATCAAAGCTTGCTTCGAAAGTAGGTGATGCTGAATCCCTATTCCAACAATTCTGTTGGGATCTACTGGTCAAATTGAAGCTCCGCACGGTACCAGTTACGTTGGTTCAGAATGATTTGACAGCCCATTACGTAAAAATCATTCAAAATTATGAAGATGATGTGGTTGTTTATCTGGAAAAAGCAGTTCCCTTGCTTTCGGATCTCGTTTCATCAGGAAGTTCTGTGGCTTCTGTAGTTCTTCTATCTCGTTTGATTGCCCAACACTATCAACATGTTAATTTAATGGCTGCTGACAAAAAGTAAGTGGCTCCTCTAAAAACTAATTTTTTAAAAACTATTCTCGTTTTCAGTTTCATGGCCACATTTGAACGTCTTCTGCACATTGATCAACTTCCATATGCAGTTCAGTGGTTGAGTGGTCCATCATCAACGCCGACTCCCATTGTCAGGCTCATTTGTTCAGCCATATCATATTACTCTGCGAATTTGCCTCCTCGAGACTTCCTTTGCGCCTGGATTACATTACTTTGTCTTGCAAGAACTGGATGGAACGAAGATGCTGTCACCTATCAAATTGTTGGTACAATTGCAAGGATTGCATTTGTTAATGACACGCAGAAGCTCTATGAAATTACTTCGATCATTTTTCAGGCTTACCAGGTATGAACTCAATTGTTATTCCTTTGAAGCCGATGTATTATTTGCTACAGAAGCAGCTTGCTGCAGAGAAAAACCAGTCAAAAGGATTACTGTCAGTGTTCTCCTCGGATAACACAGTGTCCCCTCTCATACCAGATTCAATGCTTGCAATTTCCCCCTTTGCTTCATACGTCATGCTGAGAGTCGAACAAAAGTCTTTCAATACATTTTATGGCCATTTTTTTGAAAGTCTTGCCAAAAGAGATAAGTATAATTTGGATCATGCCGTGAAAAAGGCTTCTTCAAAGTGTTCGATGACTATTCCTGTAGAGAGAATAGCTGTTTTCCGATGGGCGAAGCTAGTTACAGTGTGCAAAGATAATGCTCTTCTTCCTATTCTTTTACAACAGTTGTCAGGATCTGCATATCGTTTGAGGAAGGCTAACAACCTGAATCTATGTTATGCAAGACGACTAATTGATGAACCACAAATGCAAAACGTCATGGCGGAATGCCGAAAAGCGATTGAAGAAACTACTGTGGAAACAAAAGGTCTTGCAAAAGCAGTTATCGGATGGTTGTTCACTAAACACGAGGTTACTCGAACTGGATTCGATTTCTCAGTATTCGATCTTGATTACCTTTTACAACTAATCTTGGCAGGGGATAAAAATATGTGGTTGGACTTTGTGAATATGCCACATTTTTCATCTGAAGAATATTCTGAGAGAAAGTTGTACTCTGTTACATGTCAGCTAACGTCAAAAAGTCGGGAATCTCCATCGCCTCCGGAGATTGGTTCTCCTAGATCTCGAGGAGCAGCGAAACCATTCCCAGTTCTTCCTGTTCATTCTGGATTACCTCAAGCACCGGTTATCGATCCTTCAACACTGTTCCAACAACATACAACTTTGCAACTCACCGCGCCATTCATAGCAAGTATTAAAAAGCTCGCAAAGTAAGTTCGAGAAGATACGTTCTTCATTTATTAAGAATTTTCAGAGAGTACACCGAATGCGGAGATAGAATGACAATTGATGATGAAGCTTACTGCCAACTTATCAAAATTCTATACCAGCCAACACAACAAACAGTTCCTGTGGAAATTCGGTGTTCCTACTGTTCAAAGCCGAAAGCCTGCACAATGAGCGTTAAGCCAAATGTCCTGAATCCTGAGACAGATGTGAAAATTACGCAGAATCGGAACAAGCGGATCGAGTTTTGGAATGAGTTGAATGCCTCATTTATAGACAAAGCAGCGGTTGCTACAGCAAGTATAGAACATCTCTCAAGAATAGTTGCTCAAATGGCAGGAGCTTTAAATCAAGCAGCTAGAGACAATGTACAGCTCACCGGACATGCGCTTTTCTATCTCATCACATCTTCCGTCGGAGAAAACGAGTTGTTATTCAGTGTTGCTTCGGAATCGTACAATCAGTCTTTACGTTCTTTAGGAGAGGTGAAAAATAAACGCCGGTATTCCTCCTGGATTTTTTTGTTTCCAGGAATTCGTTAAATTTCGCGCTGAAGAGCAGATGGACGTCATGCAGCTGGCATTACATGGTTTCGTGCTTCCTGAGCCGCTAGTTGAGGTACTCGCTCGTCTTCAATTAACCCCTTTCAATTAATGGCGCTTTCGAAGCGGGATTAATGGGAACGGAACAAAACGACCTTTTTCATTCATTATTTTCTTTCAGGTCTTCACTCCAGAAGTTCTCAATTCAGACGATTTGTGTAGAGCATACAAAAAGCTGTCGGACGCAGTTAGAATGCCGGAAAGGAGCAAAATGGCTTTGCAGTTGTTAGGTGAGCGAAACTTTTTATAACTATGTACACAGAAATGATAACCCATAAGAAAAATAACCGTTACTATTCGAAAATCGAAGAAGAATCTTGAGCTCTAACTTCCAAGTAGTCTCTTTTTTTAATTATATGTGTAGTACAGATAAGGATGCGGAAGTTTTTTTGAATAGCCAACAACCTGTAAATTGAGCTTTAGTAAAAAAATTGTTCGTTGGAACTGACCGTAAAGCTGCCACTTCCCAATAGGTTATCCCCCCATTGATAAACACCATAATAGCCTTTCTGGTTCGATTATCTGGACGACGATCAGCAGCAATATAGGTGTTCTCTTCGACTAAAACTTTCTCTTTTCCTGCAATTCGAAAAAAAAATTGTTATCGAAATTGTTGCTCAGAAAATCACCTATAATTCTTTCATACTCTGATTGATTCCATCCGTGATCAATAGTGTCTTCTACAATTTTGCAAAGAAGTGGAGAGATTCGTGCCCCAAACACGTAGCTCATGTCCGTTGGGTTGGACATGTCCATCGGCTCATTCCCTTTCACAATTTTGAATTTTCGAGCTAACGTATCCCAAGTTCGAGCACGCTCTGAAACTTTCCGGTCTTGAGAGGTATGTCGACGTGCATAAATGACACGAGAGTTCCGAAGGTTTTGTAGCTCAAACATGTGCTCGTATCCATATTTTTGTAGGTACATCTCAACGAATTCATTGTAGGTATCATCAGGAACTCCGTCTAGTTTTAAAGTTGCCAAAGACATCAAAGAAAGAACGATATCTCTACATGATCGCATAGGCACTCTTTCGAAAACAAAATCAAAATAATCTTCTTGAGTTACTGTTCCCAGAAGCATTTCGTGTTCCAGTTTAAACATTGTTCGATAGTCTTCCATCTTCACTTTGTTCATCATCATTTCGCACGCATTGATATGAAGTTCGCAATGTTTGTGATCTTTCTTGAGAGCTCTAAGATCTTTCTCTACAAAATTTCGATAGTCTGCAACATCGTCAATCATAGAAGACTTTTCTATACTCTTTTGAATAGATTTAGCTTTTGCATGTAAAAATTCAAGTGCAGCAGTGACATGTTTGTTTCGAATCGATGCAAAAATATCTTCGCAATTATCAAGCTTCACTGTGTCTCCTCTATTTTGCTGGTGCGCTTCCTTCTCTTCTTCCGGGTTGATTTCAATCCAATCGAAATCTAGAGGGCCATTCGGCACTTGCTTTCTCAAATCTACTGGGAATGCAATTTTCCCGCAGTCGATTGTGAAAAACTCGTGAAGCAGTCCTTCGTATGATGCACCAGTCAGTAATACGGGAACTGGATCCAATTGACGATCAAACAGAAAAAGATGACTAATTGGTTGATCAGGGCGTGCACGCAGTTCATTGCTAGAGCACAATGTATGAACTAGGTTCCACAGCTTTCTAGGTTCTGATCCTAATCCATAAACGGTTGGAATTACTCCGTATAGATTCTGAAGTGCTACGAACATATTCGCAACAGAATATAAATCTGGTTGAGCAGCTTCCACATGTTGTAACGAAAATAAATCACTTTCAATTGGCAAAAGGCACATATTCAAACTGAGTTGTGTTAAACTCCCAATAACTCCAGATGTTTCAAAAACCAGATCACATTCTTCAACTTGTCGATTACACCAAATCACACAAATTGATCTATTATCGTTTGAGTCTTCCACATATTCAATAATTTTCTGAGCATTTTCTACGTTTGGACGAAGAAAGAACACTCGTTGATCGATTTCTAAACTCCAAACCTAAATTATTCAGACATCAAGTTTATTAGTTTGCATTCCACTCACTTGAGGAGACTTTCGCAAATCAAAGTGCATTATACGTTTGACACCGTGGCGTTTCATATCGGATGAAGTAGCAATCATATCAAGGGGTCTTAAAAGACATTTGTCGATGAAAAGCTCTTTCGTACCTGAATAGTAAACCATTTTTTAGAACTCATTTCTTCATCAACGTACCTGGTAGAGTTTCTAAATAATGTATGAACTCTCTCTGCATTAACATACGGAGAAGATGTAATGTTTCATCAATTTCTAGCTCCGACGAGCCTGGTGCCATTTTGCTATTTTAAATGTTTTTCATTCTAACTAATGATCATAAAATAATTTGACTTCGTGAAAAAAAATGCGTGGAAAGGTCCATGTTCTGCAGTGGAGTGTCAAATGTCGTACATGCAGACGCTGCGCCATATTTGACGAGCATTAGGAAATAGCGTAAGAGACGAAGAAACGCAGACTTTTTAAGGCCGTCTTGGTATGCAACAAGCTGCTGCTGGACTTCCTCCTCATCAGTTTGCTGCTCTTCTCCCAATTGCATTCGCAAATTTGGCAAGCCAGCCAGATCCATCATCACCACTTCATGCACTGTGTCTACAGGTAAGCAAGTCTTATCATTTCGTTTCTTCTTTCAATTGAAGGTTTCAGCATGTCATATTCTTCGTGTTCCACCATTTCCCCGATAACATTGTCAATGGCCTTGATCTGGCACTTGAAGGGTGCAACACTAATTCAACTCCGGCCTCCCTGCTGGATACAATTGTGGATAAATTGGAAGCAACTGATTACTTGAAGAAAAAGAACTCGTACGATTTAGGAGCTGCCAAAGCTGACGAATGTGCCAGAGTCTTGTCTAAAAGATTGGACGAAGCGAGAACGAAACTTCCCAACTTCTTCGGGTCAGTTCCTATTAATAATAAACTGCATATATAATAGATGTGTTAAATTTGCAGAATTTGGTCTCGCTATTTGGATTCTGTGACTCGTCTGGCTCAGTTGTTCCTTTTCGTTCCAATCAGAGATGGGTACGAACCGAACAAAGCAGTTTCCGTTTTGCAAAGAGAATGCTATGAGTACTTTGCTCGAATAGCAGCTGTATTTTCACCTCTTATTGCACCGTATTCGCCTACTCATCCTCCATTTTCACCATCTCACGAAGATTCAGCAATTTTGGTGCTGGAGCGCTTTGTAGAATTCCTTTCTGCGCTTCATTTCAATTCGAGTATACCTCCTGGAATGCAGAACGTTCAGTCTTTGGTATGGCAGTATTATTGCGAGAAATTGTCCATTCTTACTTATGGTACAAAACACTACTACGACGTCTTAGAACGACAACTTATACGACTCAATTGGCAGGCTCTTTGGCCATCGAGACTTGCAGTAACAGCAATGGAGAGTTGCTTGGATACAAGATCACCAGACTGTGCATCATTCGTTTCACAAATAGTAGCACGTGTTCCATGGAGTACTATTTTGCAATCGATACATGAAGACAGTCGTCCAAGTTATCTAGCATCTCTCTTTGCAGTTCTAGTTCGCCTTGCTGCTGTACCAAGGAACTACGACAAAGTTCGTGCATCATTACTGGAGTTGATTAAATCGTTGTCTCTACGTTCCGACTGGAATAGGATTAGTTCAGAAGATGCTGCAACAATTGCTTCCGCAGTCGCCAGATGTCTACCTTCTGACTCGCTATCTCATCCAGTCGAAATGGTATCCGTGATTCAAGTGATATGGAGAAAAATCTCTTGTTTTGTGGTACGGGAACCTTATTCGGAAACATCACTACAGAAACAAAAGCTCTGGATACAAACGGAATGTGGTCTATTGTTGAAAGCGGAAACTACTCAGATTCCTGCTGCCTACAACTCTCTTATATCAGATGTGAATGCATTGGCATTGAATCATAGTCAGTAATTTACGATTTAACATTTGAAAAAAACTGCATTTTCAGCAAATCTACGGGAATTCCGAGTAGTAACGAGAGAATTGACAGCAATGTGGAAAAACATCACAGATACAAAACTAGGAGGTGAAATTGTGTGTTTAACATGTTTGTAAAATTCTGGTTTCAGAATCTCTTGTTTCGGTATGGACAGAATATCTTTCCACAAATCCGACCTCGCCACTGGTTCTTACCTCAGTGAACACTATTATCGATTCGTTGAATGTTGATCAGTTAACAACTGCACTGAAGGTTATTGAGAAAATTATCGCCGCCTATTTCTTAAGTGAGTATGAATCGAAAAACATTGTGTTACTTATGAACTGTAACTTTACAGGAACTGATAGTAATTGGGCGGAGCTTTTTCACTGGATTCAATTCCCGAATGGAAGTTTGAATGCTATCAAAAGCTACTTGATGACTGTACCATCGTCTGAGAACAAAGTGCAGATGCTTCCACTCACTTTGAGGGTGTTCATAGATTACGGTGGCTCCGATGACAATAAGTTTTTCGATTTGCACTACTATGTAGTCAGTATCCGTCCAAAGCATGTTACATCCGAATCTGCCTTCGTTTGTCTTCTAGCGCGCTTAATTCAGTGGATTGCAAATCGAAGTCCAACTCTTCCTGCTACTTTTGCCCCGACCGACGATTTGCTTCCACCAGTTATTCGATATCTTGGAAAGTCTTCGAAAGATGAATCGAGTTTTTTGACTGCTTTGATAAGCAACAAGAAATCATCGCATTCTCAAAAGTAAGTCAAAACTGAACGAAATCATTCTATAATCTGTCACTTTTCCAGAATGCGAGTAGTTCTCCAGATTGAAGAACTTTACCTCACTCAACAAACTTTAGGAGATGGAAAACGACCAAGATGTGATGCCAACTCGCCTGTATTGAATTCAAGAATATCAACGCTGAAAGAATTGGCCCAACAGAAATCAAATCAAAATATGAGCCATGCATTCAACAGAGCAACTGCCTATTTTGTGCAGATTGAAACACATCACATTCAATCCTCGTCTAAATTACTTCTCGATATAGGTCGCTCCGCTTTCGGAGATCGTTTCCTCAGTGATGTATAATTGTACACTAAGGCCTTCAATTTCCTCTCATTCTTAACCATTTTCTGGGTTCGCTATTTATGTGACAGCTAATCACGGGTTTTGATGCTCCCCGTTTCCTTTCTCCAGTCTCGTCTCAGTTTCCCCATCTTTGTCTTTTTATGCACCTTGTTCTTGTATAAATTCATGTGATATAGATTTCGACAACTGCATCCTATTCAAAATAAATAAATAATCTTTATTTTCCAAAAAAAATGTGAAAGTTAGTGAATTCAATGGCAAGCGTGCTCCATTCTTATTTCTTGAGGAGCCGACGACAGATCGATAGGCTTGGGAGCAGAAGGATTGAGCACTTGGGGAAAATAGAAATTGGTTGAAGAGACGGAGACGCGTGTGTGGCAATAAGCGCACCCACTAGCTTTATTACTTTTTGTTTCTCAGTATTTGCGTTCTTAAATCTCCTTCTTTCCTTCATATACTGATTGGTTTGCAGAAAATATCAAAAGCAAAAACGTTGCTGGGTTTAAACCATGTTATTACTGCGGATTGGAGCATTATTATTACTGGCCGCAGATGTTTGTAGTGAAAAAGGAGATCCATATGAGGTACTCGGAGTAAGTAGGAGAGCTACTGCAAAGGAGATTAAGAGTGCTTATAAAACACTAGCAAGAGAGTGGTGAGTTGTTTTCCTATAACTTATTCTAAGTTAACCATTTCGTCTATTAAAACTGTGGCATTTCTGTGTCTTTAGGCATCCTGACAAAAGAAAAAATGACGATACATCAACACGTTTCATGGAGATTGCAGAAGCTTATGAAGTTCTCTCGGATCCAGTGAGAAAAGAACGATACGATAAATTTGGAACTTTTGATGATGTAAAACAGTTCGAAGACAATGCCGAGAGGGCCAGGTCATTCGTGAGTTTTCAAAAAAGTGAACTATTTTAAAATGAAATCTATTTCCAGTATGGATTTGGTGGTGGTTTCGGTGGATTCGGAGGCTTTGGTTTTGACGAAAGTGTGTTTGAGTATAAATATAGAATGTCTTATCAACAATATCAGTTCAAAATACTGGAGCAGTCTAACACGAAACCATACATTGTATATATTTATTCCAATTATTGCCAAATGTGTTACCGGTTCCATCCACAATGGAAACGTGTAATTGATGATCTCGAACCACTTGGATATGGAGTAGCAACTGTAAATGGTAACAGAGAGCAGAATTTGATGGAAAAGATGAGAATATCTCATGTGCCTGCGTTGGTTGCAATCGTAGAGGGTCGAATTATTCAAATGCGAGTTGACATAAACTTCAGTGATAGGCGAGTCTATTTTAATATGATTTGTTAACTAATTGAGTTCATGTTTTAGGTCTATTGTTACATTCGCTCAAAAAGTGATTCCCAGCTACTTCATGAATAAAATCAACTCAGGAGTTATGTTGTCTCGTTTTGTGGACCAATGGAAAAACAGTAATAAAATATCTGTTGTCATTTTCGGAGCAGCAGCGAACCCTAGAATTCGCTATCTTCTCGCGGCTATGAAATATTCGCACTTTGCTCGATTTGCATATGTTTCATTAGCTGACGAGTCTGATGAAGTTAGAATTCTACGCGAATCTGTGGATATAAAGTGTGTTCAATGCGAAAACATCCTGATATATGGAGATATGGAGAACGTTAGTCTTCCGAACGATTGAGCTTACAATTTTTAATGCAATTACAGGAAGATGCTGTTGATCGACTATCTATTAGCGAAGCAAAGAAATTGACTATGCAAGCTATTGATGAGTTTATCGAGAAGAACAAAGTTCTCACTCTTCCAAGAATTTCATCTCAAGTGATGCTTGATGAAATATGTCCAGTGTCGTCTCGCTCGCCACGCCATCTATGTGTCATTCTTCCAGTCACATCTCACAGTTCAGAATCAGAGCATGTTGATGCATTCCGAAGATATGTAAGAGACACCCGGACAACGTGGAAAGGAAAGAAGGTCAATTTCGCCTATATGTATGTAGATAAACAGAAAGATTGGATGAGACCATTCGCGGAGAAACGAAAAGGAGAGCTGAAAAATGAAGGAAGAGATTTATTGATATTCTGGAGATTAGAGTACAAAAAAGCCAGATTCTCTTGGCTCGAAGGGGCATGGACTGGTCACAAGGAAACTGATGATCTTATAATGAATGTAGTCGAACAAAGGAAACGTTTAGACGATACATGTACAGTTGGCGACATAAAAGATGAATATGGACTCTCAATATTCACAAGATGTAGTCGTGCATTCTGGAGAATGTGGGAAGTTGTATGGTTCCATGTTTCAAACGAAGAGACTTACATGTTTCTATCTGCTATTGGAACACTTTTCATGATAATGTCAATTGGATGGCTCTTCAGCTACTTTAGTGAAAAACCATCCGATTTCAAAAAACGAAAGCCAAAAGCCAATGATGTGGCAGATTTGACAGGTGACCCGACTACGACGAGCGAATGGCATCCAGATGATCCAAATACAAAGAAGAAAGAAAGTGAACACTCGAAGCAACTTTCATCTGGGAAGTCAAAATATGCAGTGGTCATGAAGCCATTGATCCATGAGCTGAGAGCTGAAACATACTTCGGAATGATAAGACTCTTAAAGCCTGGGTGTCGATCATTGATTCTATTAGTGGATGAAGAAAACAAAGACGCGCTTATAAACAAGTTTTCTCAATATGTGTACCTTCTAAAAAAGTAAGTTGTTGTTATAGAAGCATAACAAATCTAAGTTTCTTTTTTTCAGCAACAAAAGCTTTTCATTTGGATTTTTGATTGTTCCGAAGAATTTGGATTGGTTCAGAAAACTCCTAGAGCATACACTACCAACAGATGGAGCGCCTACACCAGAACCAGATGCAAGTCAGTCAATGTACAGGCGCTTGAAACTGATAAATTATCGTCACACAATTGGTACCGTATTGACCCTTTGCGGCTGGAAACTCTACTTTTCAATCTACCATCCGAAGCATGTAGAGATGAGTAGGCATGACAGTGACGAAGAATCTAGCAGTGATGATGAAGCATCGTACAGAAGCGATGAGTTCGCATCAATGGGAGAAAAGAAGCAGCTTCACAGAAGCTCATCACAACGTGGTGTTAATGTCGAGAATGTTCTAGATGGATTCACTAATTGGATGGATCGCTTACATACGGGTTCTATCAGAAGGTATGATCTACTCCACGCAAAAGAATAATCGAAATAAACTACAATATATTCCAGATACTACATTCCTGAGTGGCCGGATAATTTGAAGTAAATCCGCCCATTCACTCCCTCTTTCTCCCGTCTTCTTCACTTTTCATGCCGTTTGGCATGTTATATAATCCCACCACGCCTTCTCTTTCCTCTCTTTTAGCTCTCTTTCTTTACTACGCTATCACTCTCATTCATGGTGCTCCAAACTCCTCAACTAGTTCACAATGTTTTATACGATTTAAACTTTATTCATGTTTTCTTTCTAATGCTTCAGTTGTTGTTTTTTGTACCTAAAAGTTTCAATCACTTGTCATTTGCAACCTCGAAGAAATATATGCGAATAATGTAATAAGACTACATAATAAATTAAATGCAGAGTATAATGAATGTTTTTTTTTCTATTAATCAAACAAAGAAGTTTTCTGACGCCGTTGAAGTTGAATCTTTAGTATACTCTGGAATCTTGCTCTGTTTGTAAAAATCATATTCTCTTGCAGAATGTCGGGAGTCAGAGCTGGAATAGTGAAAAAGACGCTTAGTGGTGGAAGAGGAAAAATACCAGAATATTCTGATGGTACAAAAGCTATATTCAATTATCGAACGCTTTTCCCACTTGAAAAGCCTGAAAAGGGCCAACCACTTCCTTCTGAAAAGTATGTTTATAATCACGTATTTGATATACTTCAACAACTTTTTTCAGAGATAGTTACAAATGTATCGATGACACTCGTAAGGCATGGCCTGATGGTTATGGAAAACCTCTAGAGATTGTATTTGGAAAGAAGTTCCAACTTCCGGTCTTTGAACAATGCCTGAAGACAATGCTAGTAGAAGAGATCTCACAGTTCGATGTGGAATGCATTGACCTGGTACAGTATCCATTTGTTTCAAAAAAGTTAAGAGATATCGTAAAACCATGTGATGGAAAACATGATCATGGTCACACAACACATATGTGTGCAGCGAGTGTTGCTCAAGGGTTTGTAAATATTGGAAGATGTCGTCTTTACTATGATCTATTTCTAGAACTGGTTATGATGAGTTGGACGAGCTTATGAAGAATCCACGTCCACTTCGATTTGTGTTTCACCTACTAAAAGTATTGGAACCAGAGGAGTATGAACATGATTCGTGGCAACTGGGAGAGGAAGATAAATTGAAATCGATTGAAGCTCTTAGGAACAAAGGAAATGATTTATTTGTTAAAGTATAACTCATACAGAAGAACTATAACAACTATCTTGTTTTTCCAGAAAGATTTTAAGGAAGCAATCGATGTCTATCGTGACGCTCTTACTCGTCTTGATACCCTAATTCTTAGAGAAAAGCCTGGAGAACCAGAATGGGTAGAACTCGATAAAAAGGTAGATGACTTCATCATAATGGCTGATTTCGAAAACATGATTTCTCAGAACATTCCATTATACTCAAATATGTCACAGTGCTATCTTAACATTGGAGATTTGCGCGAGGCCGAAGAGACATCAAGTGAAGTCCTAAAACGTGAAGAGACAAATGAGAAAGCATTATTTCGTAGAGCGAAAGCACGTATTGCAGCGTGGAAGTTGGACGAGGTTCGTTTGGATTGGGCAACAGCTACTCTGTTGCACTTCAGTTCTCATTTTCACAACTAATCAATTATAGGCAGAGGAAGACCTCAAACTGCTTCTGCGCAACCATCCAGGCGCAGCCACTTTTGTTGCCCGTGAAATGAAAATTGTGAATGAACGACGTGCCGAAAAGAAAGCGGATTCAATTGCCACATATTCCAAAATGTTCAAACAATAGCATTTCCATGATTACATTATTCAAAGTCTATGTGCTTTCCCACTAATGCATCACTCAATCATTGTATGATCGTAACTTTCTTATACCATAAAATGTAGCATAAACCGGATTCTCAATCTTGCGAAGTTATCCAAGACACCGTGCGAAACTTAATAAATCTTATATGAATCAACGTTTAAATCTATTCGGTTCTTAGATTGCAGTTAGGTTCAAGCAGCGTTTTGGGAGATGTGTAGGCAGAACGGCTCTCACAGGACGACGTTAGACTTATGCCAATAGTTATAGATACATCTTTCTTCTTAAGGAAATCTTAAGGAAATTTTTCTCAAGAAATGATTTTTTTTCATAACCTAACCACTTCAGATAAATAGCAAAAAATTGTCTGGCAGTATCAGAGATGTTCAAGATATATGAGAAAAATGTTTTGATATTTGATTTCGGCTCACTTACAGAACAGATTCAAATTCAGGTGCTTTTTTGACTGAAAATTAAATAAAAAACTAAGACAGCTGGCATATCATTGTTTACTTGCCGAAACCGGTTTTCTTCATAAGCTTTGGTTTAATAAATCTTTTTTTCAACGTGAGAACTATAATACATACACAATTTTGATAAGGATTCAGGAAGGGAAAAGAGAGAAAAGAAATTTCGAGCCAGCGATAAATATTTTACAAAGTTGGATCGAAGCTTAAAAAATTTTGCTACAAATGAAATGACTAATGAATTGATGAACACGGTTTCCCAGCAACACTAAACTGTCAGGATTAGAAAACTGGGAAATATAAAGTGGCGGAAATGGGAGAGATTAAACGAGCAAAACGTAAGACGGGAATGGAACATGCATTTATTTTAAAGTCATTTACTAAGCGTTGGCCCAGCTCTCAAGGTCTTCGAGGTCCTTGTCAGCCGCCACGGCGGCTCGAGGTTTTGAAGCTGGAACAGATGGCAAGGCAACACTCGGAGTGTCTGGAAGGACAACTGGTGGAACTCTGGCGTCCAATAACTCTTTGTCGAGTTCCTCCTGCAATAAACTCTAATTAATATAAACTTTGAAAACAATTGGATACCTGCTCGAGCTCTTCTAACTCGCGCATGAGATCATCTTCATCGAGACCAGAACTGAAGCCGACTGGATTGGAAATGGCTTCGGCGATCTCGTTAGCCACTTCTTGTTGCTCCGCAATATCCTCCATCAAATCGTGAACTTGGTCGATATCCATATTGTTGTGAGCTGTTTTCAACGCTTTGCTTGCATGGCTCATCACATTCAGAACCTCGGCATTGGTAGAGGCATTTTCGAGAGCTTCTCTCTAAACATGTAATATTAACTTTCAATTCAAACGGGAAATCAAACCTGGAACCCAATAGTGGCTAGAACTCCATCGATGTGAGCCAGTTGTTTTTCGAAGTTGCGTTTTCTGTTCAAACATTGGAGAGCCATTCGCTTGTTTTTCGTTCCATATTTGACCGCGTTCGCTTTCTCCTGGAAAAAATGACGATAAAAATGAAACGTCACGTAAAACGTTAGTGTAGAACTTACGTCAAGAACTTTCTTCTCTAAGAAATCTTGCTTCTTCTCAAGCATCTCCTCGGTTTCCCGCAATTTTTGAATCGATTCTTGTGGAGTGGCTGGAGCCTCCTGTTTCTTTCCTCCGAAAATTTTTCCGAAAAGGCTCATTTTCTGCAAATTTTAAGGACTGCAAGCAATAGGAACGAGAAAAAACGGAAAGTATGAAAAGTGGAAAGGAAAGATGAGTCATCTTTTTTCAGCCAAACATAGAAGACGCAAACACGTCATGATGACTTGATAGCGTAACAAAGAGAAGAAAAAAAAAGTCGCGTGATTGAAATAGTTGAGTTAAAAAAGCAACGATATGTTTAACTGAGGACCGAAATCGGGCTGTTTTGGCCGAGATCGGCATCGCCATGAAGACGTAGCAAGCAATTGAAAAATAATGCTCAGAGGCTGTTGGCCGGGAAGCAAGGCTGAAAGGATCGTATGAAAATACGAATAAGATAAAGGTCGATTAGTATTAGTTCAGCTCATACTTGATGCGTACGTAGGAAGAGGCAGGAAAAGAACTGAATAACGCTTGAAAACCGGAATTTCATAACTTAAATAAAGCTGAGAAACCCTTGTGATTCATTGAATAAAACGCGAGACAGCAAGAAAATTGCGAAATAGTTTGACGTTCCATTGGTCAAGGGAGAACGAGAGAAAATGTGGAAAAGAGTTCTACAAAAACGGAGACACGCAGACGACAGGAGGAAAACTGGCTGGCTGCAGGCCAGCCGCTGCGTAGGTGCCCCTACCCTATAGCAAGACTTTCTGAAAGGAGGGGCACATACGCACGGAATGTTCGGGTCTCGTGAAATTTTTCTACCGTTTCTTCGATTTTTTGACTAGATATCGCTGTTGTTTTTTTTTTCAAGTTTTCCTTAAAAAGGTTTTTTTGTTAAACTTTTTTAAATTATTGAGCCGCGCTGCTATTCCGGGACAGATCCTGCTTGATCAACGCCTTTTAGGATTTGAATTGAAGAAAATCTTACTTGTGAATTTTTTGTGTTCCGTTTCATTCTGTTTTAGAAATGAATGTTCTTTGCAATTCGTCTTAATTTTCTCACGTTTCCCAACACGTTCAATGATGTAATTGCAGGTAATATCCTTTCAAAAATGGATAGCAAGGCTATTGCGGAGAGAATCAAGAAGCTTCAAGCTCAACAAGAGCATGTCAGAATCGGAGGAAAGGTGAATCATAATACACGTCAGTTTTTTGTACAACCCTTCGTTTTTCAGGGAACTCCACGCAGAAAGAAGAAGGTCATCCACAAGACTGCTGCTGCTGATGACAAGAAGCTTCAAAGCAACTTGAAGAAACTCTCAGTCACCAACATTCCAGGAATCGAGGAGGTAGATTTTTCCGAGCTGTGCTGCTTTGCATATATCGTTTTAGGTCAACATGATCAAGGACGATGGAACCGTTATCCACTTCAATAACCCAAAAGTCCAAACCTCAGTTCCAGCCAACACATTCTCCGTCACTGGGTCTGCTGACAACAAACGTAAGCAAATCATCGGTTTTCCTAATGAAGCTGTTCATTTTCAGAAATTACCGAGATGCTCCCAGGAATCCTCAACCAACTCGGCCCAGAGTCCCTTACCCACCTCAAGAAACTTGCCAACAACGTCACTAAGCTCGGACCAGACGGAAAGGGAGATGACGAAGACGTGCCAGGTAAAAAGGAAAAAAAATTATCTTCTGTATGAAATAATTTCAGAGCTTGTTGGAGACTTCGACGCCGCCTCAAAGAACGAGACGAAGGCCGATGAGCAATAAAACACTACCCTTTCATCGATCAATTCGCGAGTCTTGTGAGATGAACAGTACGGATTTCTTCCGCATTAGTGTATCCCATTTTTCTTGTTACTGTTGATCGATTTCAATGAATCTCTTTAAAAAAAATACTTGCTCTGTCACCTATCTTCCATCCCCATTAGTGTTCGTTGTTACTTGTTTTGTATACAAATTTATTCCCGATCCTCAATGGCTAATAAATTTTAGCTATGTAAAGCAAGCTTTCCGCGTTCCGATGACTGATCTTTTTGGTGTTTCGGGGAGCCGTTTAGTAATATTTGTTCCTCGGTGTTCGTTTTCGCTGAACTTGGGTAGTTTTCACCTGACTTTGATTTTGTTATAATCAATAAACATTGCACGAAAACCGCTGCCTGGAATATCTTCGATGGTTAGACTGTCCCACTTTTTACTGCCGAATCCAAGCATTGAAGATAAATTTGATAAAATCTAGGCAATGGCGGATAACGCTTCGAACACATCGGCACAGCAACTTCTTGCATTACGGGGTATCAAAATTCAAAAATCAGAATCGTTCTAAATGAGCGTCTTTCAGTTATGAGACTCGCTCGGCCCAAGTTCGCTCCAGTTGATGGTTTCTCGCACGATCCGGTTGATCCAACGGGTTTCGGAGAATTATTGTCAGGAAAAGTATCTGAGATTTCTAAAGAGTCGAGGCACGATCTACCAATAGGAGAATATCTGATTGCTCCACAAATGTTCGAGTTAGTTCTAATTTACATATGAGATTCTGGAAAAATTTCATTCAGGAATATTTATCTTGGAGAAACGTTTACATTCTATGTCAACGTTGTTAATGAAAGCGAATCAAACGTAGTTAACGTTAGTCTGAAGGTGAGTTTCGATGTTTATGATGGTTGAAGCGTTAAAACAGACTGTATCAAATGGCTATAAAATGGAATTTCATATCTTTTGTCAATCGCTTTTTGTATCTTCAGTGTGAGCTACAAACATCTACCCAACGAGTGGTTCTTCCATGTTCCGTTCAAGATACCACTATAGAGTCATCGAAATGTGATGGACAAGTCATTAGCCATGAAGTTAAAGAGATCGGACAACATATGTGAGTTCTGAAATCAACTTTCCATTTCCATAAAATCGATGCCCAATAAGAACGAGAAGCCTTCTCTGCTTCTTTTCCTAATCTGTTCCGTTGCCATGACTCCTCGCCTATAACGTTTTTTTTTTTAATTTTCAGTCTGATATGCTCTGTCAACTACAGGACTCTTTCCGGAGAGAACATGTACTTCCGAAAGTTTTTCAAGTTTCCAGTATCAAAACCAATTGATGTGAAAACTAAGTTTTATAGTGCTGAGGTGAGTCAATCTAGAAAAAGTTTATCTTAATAGTGTTTTTCTGCATGAATCGTCCACTCGAGTGCTGTGCATATATGTCGTTTTCTTGTAGGATAATGCGGTGAGAAGCCGATCCTCCTTAGATAAAAATTGGAAAGTTTTTATTTCAGAATCAAGACGTCTATCTGGAGGCACAAATCGAGAACACATCCAACTCGAATATGTTTCTGGAAAGAGTCGATTTGGATCCCAGTCAACACTACAAAGTAACAAGTATATCTCACCAGTAAGATCTGATAGCTCATTTTCGAGGAAAATTCGAACTTCAGAGATGAGTTCGCCGAAGTTGGGAGGCTTTTGAAGCCAAAGGATATTCGTCAATTTCTCTTCTGTCTCTCTCCCATAGATGTGAATAATACGCTGGGATACAAAGATCTCACCAGCATCGGAAAATTAGACATGTCCTGGAGAACAAGTATGGGAGAGAAAGGTAGACTGCAGACAAGTGCATTACAAAGGATCGTTAGTTCACCTTCACTAAAAATTCACTGATTTATTTATGGTTTCAGGCCCCTGGATACGGGGATGTTCGACTGTCAGTTGAAAAGACACCTGCTTGTGTTGACGTTCAAAAACCATTCGAAGTTGCGTGTAGATTGTACAACTGCTCGTAAGTTCTTTTTTCTAATTCTTAATTAAGTTTCCTTATTCTAGTGAACGAGCATTGGATCTTCAGCTTCGTCTCGAACAACCTTCCAATCGTCATCTGGTTTTCTGTTCACCATCAGGAGTATCATTGGGTCAACTACCACCATCACAATTCGTTGATTTTTCTCTGAACGTCTTCCCTGTCGCCGTTGGAATTCAAAGTATTTCAGGAATCCGAATCACGGATACTTTCACGAAGAGAATTTATGAACACGATGATATTGCACAGATCTTTGTTAGCTAACTTTCCTAGCACATGCCTGTATTTTTTCTTTGTAAATAGTAGTAACTTATTTCATTATTTATTTATTTATTTGTTCAACTGATTGTGAGAACATATTAACTGTTTACGATAAAGAAGACGTGGTCACCACGTCGATAAATATGTTTTATACAGACAGTATTGAAAGACTTGGAACGAGGGGTGGGACATAAACTCTAATACTTTTTCGATCGTTCAGCAGCATCGTGCCAGAAGCACGACTTCATGTTCTCGAAACGATCGTAGCAGGATACATAGGAATAGTCGAGAAGTGTTACATTTCCAGGTCTTTGATCACAGAAAGTCAAACATTTGTCACCGGCAAGAGTAGTTGTGACTCCATTTCTAATACAGCAAGCACGGTGATCTCTTCCTTGAGCAGCACAGAACTGAATTTCAGCAGATGCTGCCAATGGGCAAGAATCTTGACGGAAGTACATTCGGGTCAACTGAAACCGATTTCAGATAATTCTGGCTTTTTGTTGACAACTCACAGATTCTTTCGAATAAGTATTAAAGGTACACTTTTGAAGGCAAGCATCTGGAAGTCCTCTTTGCTCACAACACTGCATGAACAAGGCATTTGGGTCCTACAAAAATGAAACAGGTTCAGAGGAAACAATCATAGTAAGAAAGAAAAAAAAGAAGAAACTGTCCTATTAGCCGTGTCCCCCGTGCATCATCGGATTATACGGTTTGATAGTCACGACAGGGTAGTCAGCCAGCCGGCTATACAAGCCAACCGGATACTACTCACCGTTGCCAGTTGAGGTGTTGGAGGCTGTTGACGACGGAATTGAGAGAAACGATCAGCACCAAAAAGAATTGGTCCCTGGTGAGTTCCTGCTGCGTGTACACGTGCTTTTGTACGATAACAACCATACGATCCGCATGAGAATCCTGGACCACAACCAGAAGATGCACAAGGAGATGGAAGAGCAGGAAGAGGATTGAAACAAGGACCTAGACCACATGTTCCAGATGCCACACACTGGAAATTTGAAATGGATCAAAGAATTGAAAACACTATAACAACTTCATGAAACGTTAGATTTCAGAGCTGAATTTGAAAACTTATTGTTCGATAGCTATTATACAATAACTAAGATTTTGTTATCAATGATATATGACGTTGTATAATAGAATCGACAGAAAACAAAACAAAGTTTAACTATTGGAAAACAATTACATTTTTCAAAAGATTTAATAAATTAAAATAAAACAAAATAAAACGTACCGCTTCAGCTGTAGTCCAATAATTAGCAATAAAAAGAGCAATAGAAAAAAGAGAAGAAGAAGTCATTTGAAAAGCAAGTGAATTGATGAGTTTATAATAGCGTTTGGCAGCAAATCCTCATTTTATAGTCGGAAATGGGCGGGTACAGGGACAGTCAGAGGATGCTACTCTGTATGCATATATGCCAACTTCGCTCATCAGAACCGGTTACGAGATACACGGTTTTGTAATCGAGAGGGAATAGAAGAAAGTTTGATGCCAAACGGTGCCAATGAAAGTGAAGAGTAGCGAAGGTTATTGAGAGCGAAAGGATAAGAGCACAAAGCATGGATTTCGAAAATGCGGTTCTGGTTCTGTTGGGTCCACATTGATTCTTGAATCCACTTTTGGGTCCACATAATTCTTCATGAGTCCACATTCAGAACCTTGAATTCTGTATCATAATCGTGTCCGAGCGTTAAGCTCACCACCGCAATATATAACCTGCAATAGAAGGGCTAACATTTTGATTCCATTCCACAGAAGAGAGACACACTTTCCAAATTTCCTTCTAGAACTCTTTTAGAACTTGTATGAATATTTGCTCCATTTTTAACATGTTCATCTACAACGTTAACATACTAATTCAACACTTGAATTCCCATCTTCCAACAGTTTAGGAAGATTTCATATGAAGGTTCTCAATTTTTTTTTTTTCAAAATGGTTTTCACTATTTCTGAATCACTCATATAAAAGCTCCGCAAAACCAATAAGTTTTTTTTAGGAAGCCGAATTCAACACAATTTGTTGAAAAGGGGGTTTTAAGATGATATTAATCGTTTTCTGTTCTGTTCTGAAGAATACGATACTCCTATTAGTCGTGATATGTACCACGTTCTATAAAAATATATTTTGAGGTCCTGTCCAATACATTCCAAGTTGCTTTTGAGCTATGACAACCAGCGCCGCAGAGCCTATTTAGTTTCCACACCTTTTGTATGCTGAATGGGGGAACGAAAGTTTAAACTGAGAATATATCATTAAAAAACCTAATTGACAGAGCATTTTTCACTAATTAGTCAAGTTTTCCCTGTACCTTTAGTACATTTTCCCACAAAATATATCAAAATCAAAATGTCCTATGCTTTTAGGCCACCCTTTATTTGTACTTTTCCCTTCCTTTCCGATCTGTTTCTTTCTGTTTACTTTCGAAACGATATCCAATCCAGTACGACCTAAATGAAAGTTTACTGTATACAAAACATTTTTTGTTTGTTTGGGAAACTGTTTTTTGCATTTAGCTATCTTTTCCTTTTTTCTGTCTTCCGTTCACTTTTATTATTCTCATGAAAATGTAGCAAAAGTATTGCGAACAATTGACTACTCGTTGGCAAGCGGATTACGGTAGTCCTAATCCACTTTATCCGGCCAAACGTACTAGTACAACCTGTCCTTGTTCAACAAGCAAAATGAAGAAAAAAGAAGGAAAGTGTCCTTGGATGGAATATGATGAGCAACATGACCTTCGGAAAAGACATCTGAAAGCAATGTAGAAGGAAGTGGAACGATGGAAATAGCTCAAAAAATTCAAATTGTATGAATAGATTCATTGTCAAAATCACATTCTCAACTTTACGAAATCTGGCAAAATTATGTAGTAATTTTGAAAAATTATTTCAATTCAAAATGAACATAATAGATGAAACAAAAGGAAACAAGAAACAAAATATAACTTCAAAGTGTCAAATATCACAAGGTACGCCATTTCTCTCATTAAACCTCACAACTTGGAATACCTCAAGAAACTTCACTTGTACCCTGAAGAAATATCAGAAGTTTGAAGAATTCTATGCGAGTCGAAGATCTAAATCTAATCCGAATAAAAGTTCCTGGACACATTCTTTGAAGAGCTCATGTTAGTAATAAATCATTCTCCTGAAGCAAACAACTTTTGTTGATACCAGAAATTCACCAAATAATCTTCATTCTTTTTTCGGTTTTTTCCAGGAAATCAAGTTAATTTTAGAACAGAACTGAGGGGAAATTGTTTAGAGATTACCTCGAATTCGCCCACTGAGTTAGTTTTTTTTTCGGCGGAGAGAATTCATTGATTTTATCATACACACTTTTGTTATCAGAGATCCCATGTGTCATTTAGTGTTAGACAAATTCAATCTTGCGATAAAGAACTCCGTAAGTAATGCTGACCTAGACGTTAAATTTTCACAGATAATGACGAGTTCCGTATTTCAGATGATTACACGTTTTAGAATATCTCGTGAGACTACATTTGTTATCTAACCAAAAGAATCATCAAATGTCGATACGTTGTAATTGGAAAAGCTTTAGAAGAAGAAACAAAGTTTTTCTTATTTTTCTTCTCTGGATTAACTATGGCAACGAAAGAAAAGTCTCGTTTAATTGGAAAACAAACACGACACAGAGAGGTGATAACAAAAGATAATCTTTTCATATTCTTCTCATTAACAATTAATTGCCTTTCCAAGTTTATTCTTGACATAAATCATTTTTATAAGAGTGAATCTTTTTTGATAATATTATTTCAGCATTGATATACTCATTCCTCCAATTATAGTAAATCTAAAAACAAATGTATCCATTATAAGTCAGAAACGTTAAGTCAAAGAAAAAAGTTATGAATGTTTCAAGTCTATTTAAGGACTCCTATCAAAACCCTTGAGAGATACGCCACGCCAAAACGATCTTACATAATTTCATTATATTTAATTCAAGCTTATTTCTATTTCTAGTCTATTACTTTTTATTACCTCACCAAGTTTAGATTCTAAATTAAGATATTCAATATTATCCCAGACGAGTTCAAATCTATAGTTCAGACCCAAGAAATATCATCGTCAAATTTTTTTGTTATTGACGTTAAAAAACCTCGTTATCATTCCTTAGGGATTACTTCTGATTATCAAAGCTCCGCCTTTTCTTTTCAAACGAAAACAGCATTTAGTTAAAACTCTTCATTTATTCTTACTCATTTTCCTTTTCAGATCTTGGGAAATATGTCGAATCTCACTGAGATTCAGCAGTTATACGTTTCTCCGTGTGCTTCTAAAGATATTCAGAATGCATTCATATCCAATTGGATGGCTATTAATCATTCCTTCCTTTTCACAGTTATCACTATCAGCTTCTTTTTATCTGGTATGGCAGCAAAGAAGTTGAAATTTCAAAATGTATTCCCGACTTGCACGCGGATCCTATTGTTCGCCGCTATGTTTAACGGAGTTGTTCATCAAAGTACATTGGCAGTGATTCGCGTGAGTCCGATAGAATAGAGACATGTCTTTCATGATTATCACTCTGCACTTTAAGTTCATTATGCGTATAACTTATAGAATAGCTTCGCAGGAAGTGATAGAGTAATAGATCAAAATCGATAAAAAGTTAATGTATTGCCTCAGTATTTCCTTTTTAGATCAAGGCAGTGACTCATGCAATTCAATACAAGAACGAGCCATGCTCTCTTCAATTTCAATCTTCTGATTGTTATTATGATATCTGGTTTTATTATCATACTAACCTATTCTCAAGTGTCTGTTGTTTCACTTTATTCTTGGACAGACTCTTATCTGGATATCCAAAATCAATGTATAATTACTATCAAAAAATCGCCGCTTTCATTTATATCCTTTTTCAATTCATCGTTGCTTACGTTCTTCTCATTTGGATCTTCGGGAATTCCGATTATAGTGGATATGTTCCAATGTGTAACTATCCACCGGCTAATGCATCTGACAGATTCTTCACAGTCAGTATCATTCGTCTCGTGTTTCTTTGTTTTGTTTCTGTTGCATCATTATATCTCTACAGAGAGAGTAAAAACAAAGAGAAAAAGTAAGTGTGGAAGATTCTTTATTAACTCATATTAACTAAACAAACATCAGAACCATGAACAAGGAGTACAAAATGACATCTCGATATCAAAATTTTGAAAACTGTCTCGCCACAAAAGCCATCTTCATTATCATTATTTCTCAAATAATATGTCTTGTTTTCACTTCCGCAATACGTGAGTCATCTCTCTACTGACATCATTCTACTAATTCCAACCATTTTAGCGTACATTCTCAAAATGAATCGGGAAACATTTCCAGGCGTGTGGTACCATTGGATTATTGCATACATGACGGTACACAATAATACGCCTTTTACATTTTCACTTTTTAATTCTTTTCAGGGGTTAACTTATTCAAACTTCTTGGTTCCAATAATAATTTGGTATCAAACTAATCAAATCACTTCAAGACGTCGCTGTAAAATTGCACAATTGACAAGACAAAAAGAGACTTCAGCTGAACATTTTATTGCATTACAAGCATCTTGGAAATAAAAAAAGGATTCTTTCTTTCGTAAAAAATCAGAATAAATTATACTTTCTCCCAAGAGGCTCTTAATGATGCTATATAATAATCCCCTTCATTTGAATGATTCGTCATTTTATCGATTGATTTCCTTCTTCTCTTAATACATCGATTCGTTTCGAATAAAATTAAAATTGGAATTGATACATTCGCATAGACAAGACCCTGTAGAAAATTCAATTCAAAGATCAGAAATATTGACATTTTCGATGAAATCACTTTTTTAGTTTGAAAATGCCATGATGGTAATTGTTGGTTTACTTTTTGATAGAAGCTCAAGGACATAGCAACTAAAATTATAGTAGTTTGACTACACGAAGTAAAACCTTACGTTAATTTCCATAAAAAGGTAAACTTACTGTAAATGATTGTGCAATAATATGAAACGATTCTTCTGACATTCCAGCTTCAATTGTACTTATAACATCAACTAAAAATATACTTCTTTAATCTTTTAGTTCTTTATAAAATCAGAATATTCAGACCTGCAGCCGTTGAAAAGCTCAAAAAAGCAAACTGAGTGGACGTAATATTGCAAATTGCTTTTGTCGTTAATAAGTTTTCGAATGAATTGTAACGGATTTTGGTGTCATAGACCGATTTTTTGATCCTGAAATTTTGAGTATAACCATTTTAAGATACGATGACTTACTTTTTGTTACCATGAATGTTTAGAAAAAGAATGATTATGTTCACAAAACAATTCGCCATAATAAACCAGAAGGTTGCTCTGTTAACAAGTTCGAAAGTATCAAGTGATAACTGTGGAGGATATTGACAAGAAGGAACATATCCAGCACGAGAGACTCCTCCGTAAGTATAAATATGAACTATTAGAGATGAAGATATCTAAAATTTGAAGTATTGAACGAGGAATAATAGTTGACTTACACAGAGACACAGAAGAACATTCGCAATAAGTTTTGAATTTTTCTGATAGAAACTAGAAGCCATGAAGGCAATGAATCTGAAATTGAGCATAAGATCTTTTAATAGAGGGAGAACTTCCACCTGTCACAAGTTAATGCAGAAACGAGCTCCGTGGCGAATACATTCGAAAATGAATAAATACTCTGATCAATTGCACATTGAGGGCTGTGAAACTCAATTTTACAAGGATTATCCGAATGAATTAAAATGTGAACCAATTGACGAATCTTAATTATTTGATCAAATTCCTAATGAATGATATAGTAAATCACCTTAATTTCGAAATAAACAGCTTGGTTCACATTTGCATTTAAAAGTGTCCAAGCCAATAGAATTTGTGATCCATGAGAATATACATTATGATTCTTCAAAAGTTTTCCAGCCTTGAAACTCAGGACGGATGTAATCAAAAAAAGAAAATAAACGATAATGCAATGAAATTTCAGCCAATTTGAGTTTTGTGCTCTGTATATTCCTTCTGATGTACATCTCATTAATTCCAACTCTTCGGCTGTCTGATTCGTATACATCTTCGTTCGAAATAAATATTGACTTGAAACTAAAGGAACTGAACTGAATATGAGACTGAGTTAAAAAGAATAAAAGAAGGCGTATAACATGGAAAAAGAATTCCAAACAATCAGGAATAGTTTTTGTCTTTATTGCTTATTCAATTATTTTCCGAGTATCAAGACACAAAAATAGGTTTCAAAAGGAGAAAATGGAGTTCTTGGAGACTCGAAAATTGGAAGTTGGAGAGTTTGAATGAAAATTGGTGGTTTCAGCTATTTTGAAGAAAACTTGAATTATTATAATTATTATGGAAAAGTTGTTTCAAAGTTGGCATATTGGAATGCAGGTTTCCTCAGAGATACAAAAGTTGAATGATTTTCAGAAGATTCCGTATTGAAGGAAATGATACGTGAACTTTTATGACATTGGAACGATACGACATCGTTAACTTTAAATACTTTTTCAAACCTCAATAATATCACTTTCTGAAGAAAACCTAATTGAATTCCAAGTTGAACTTATGGACAAAAAAGTGAATAGTTTGTAACTTTATTAGCGCGACAAGTCAGAGCAAGCCAACAAGAAAAAGATAAAATCATGATCAATATAGTTCGAAAAGAAAAGGAAAAGTTAATAATTAGTTATCTCCGAAAATATTGGGTCTCTTCTCAAGATGTGAACGGAAACAATCTCGAATATTATTGAAGTTTTGCATGCAGAAAACATGAGTAACATGTTCATTTGGTACAGTTCCTTGAGCAGCGCAGTATGGTAGACAAGCGGGAAGAACATTGCTAGAAAATGAATCATTTTGAGTGAAAACAATAAAAGTTAGTATACTTTTTCTTGCAACACTCCGTATGATCTGCTCTCGAAGATGCACAATCCCACATCAATTGAACTGTTTTGTTTTTTGGTCCACAAGTGTTGAGATAATGGAGCATCTGTAGAATAATAATGTTTGAGACCAATCGAAAAACAGAAAAACTTACGTTTCCTTGATGAATTGCTTCAAAGTCACAGAACCTCTTTTTGCACATTTTGTCTGCTGTTTTCTGTCTGGCACAACATGCTTTCAACTTCTGATTAGCGTCTCTTCTAGCTTCACATCTGAAAATAAATTAAAGTCACACGAATAACAGTTTGAAATTTACATGAAAATCAGAAGACATATTAATAGGAGACAGGAACGCATCGTGTATGACTGTTTGATACTGCCAATAAAAGTATGAGTTCCCTATTTATTCCCCATCTCCAAACGAGGCTCTTACATTTGCATATGGTTGTCATAAAGTTCAAGAGGTATTATACATTACAAAAGCAATATGATTCCATATTTATTCATCTCATCGTTTTCTATTCTGAACTTTCATCCCATTTGGAAAAGTGATTTAATGAAATATCCGTCTATTGTTTTGCTTTTTCCATCGAGAATTCCACAAAACGATGGCTAATTGATAAGGGCAAAACGGGAATTCAAACAAGAATAAGTGATAAGAAACGACGCCTTCCGCTTATACGATTTGCCGTTTTCTTCTCATTTTCAAAGAAATCACAAGCAACAATGAAGCAGCATCTTCTGTTAGCCGTTTGTGTCATCGGTTAGTTTTGATTATCATTGTTTTTGAAAATAAAATGAGTTGTCAACATTTATTGAAATTCTAATGAAAATTGTTTAAAATCAACGTTTCTTCAGGGGCTGTCATTAGTTACGAAATAGTACCTAGAGCCAGTGGATTAAAGTTAAAAGGAGATGTTCGAAGGTAGGTTAACTTCTTATTTTGAGAAAGCTTCAAAATTCAAAATATCAATCACAGAGCCCCACTCCCATCAATTTCCTCTTTTGCTCCACTTGCTAAATCTCTTCGACCTTCTTCAACGGGAGTTCGTCGTGCTCCAGAAGTTGTCACAATTCCAACTCGTAAAGCATATCGACCAGTTAAAAAAATTCAAAGGGCTCCAATGACACTTCCACTTCTTCCACCACTTCAACCTCTTCCACTTCCACAATTCATTTCAGTTCCAATTCCAGTAATATCTCCACAGGATCTTCCAACTCTTCCAACATTGGCTCCTCATACTTTCCCTACTTTTACCCCAATTCCTGGAATGCCGACAATGCCTGGATTGACAATGCCACCAAGTTTCCAACGTCTTCTTGGAATTACAACTACTACAATGAAACCAGCTGAAAGATTGATGGAAAACGAGGAAACCGAAGCTAGATCAGAATCAAGATCCGAGTCAAAAGCATACAGGTAAAAACTATTTAAAGAATTTGAAAAATAAAATTGCATTAATTTAGTGCCCCAACCTACAATAAAGATCTCAACACTGTTAGATCAAGACTCTCAAAGTTCGTAAGAGGAAGTGAAAAGAAGGCAACAAAAGCTGAAGATAATGCCGATTGGATTGTCCCATTTCATTGATTTCCCTCGTCCAAACTTAATAATTTTATAATATTTTAATAATAATAATAACACGTGACCTGTTGCATTACTGATAACAATCAGCTTTCTGGAAAAAAAAGGAAAAAAAGAACGAAAATAAACAGTTCTCAATTTATTCTTGATAATAGTTTCCACCATTTCCACACAATTACATTCGGAAAGGCGTAAGTTTGGGGATTCCATGAATTCAATCCGTCTAGGGGGCTCGAAGCTCCGACCTTAAGATTACCAACTGAGCTAAGAAGGCCCTTGTGCACAAAATGTCGAAAGGCGTAAACATTCCGCATCAAGAAAAAGGCGAGAGTAATGAGATAAGGAAAGTTTCCAGATGACAACCAACAACACAAATTTTCATGTGAAGGGAAAGGAAGAAGTACAATTCGATCGAAAAAATGTGGTTGTGGCATGTGATGTGGTTAATGGGAAGGTAATTTCAATCCCTATTCTGATGCCAGAACTACAGTAACCAGTACTTATTTTGTATCTTTATAGATCACATATGTGGATGTAAGCAGCCAACTTATGGGAGTTTTATTTGCTGGTGACGAAATTCTGAGTGTTAATGGGGAAGGAGTAAGAAGCATAATTTGGAAAGGAATTAACAGGAACCGAATTTTCAGAATATCAAGACGACGGCTGATTTCATTCGTGCAATCAGTGCGAAGCTTCCAGGAAAAGTGACAATTGAATTTATGAGAGATGATCATTGTCTTGCCAGTGAAAAGATGTTACCACCACGTCGTCCGAATACTCAAATGACGGAATTGACATTGACTTATCGTGGTGGAGCTGCAACTGGAATCATCATTCATAGAGTAAAACTCGAGATTCTTGAAATTCCCATGACAAAATTTGAAACTTCAGATGGCATTTGATCCAAAAACCGTCACAATTGCCATGGTTCAATCTGCATCGAATGCATGTCATTATGTGAAAGATGGAGATATTCTTGTAAAAGTCAATGACATTTACGTTTTGGATCGTGATGCTGCCAGAAAACTTTTCTATGCAAGTGTCAATAACACTAAAACAGTTCGTTTGACATTGGAAAGGTCTACAACCACTGATCCTTTGGGACCTGCTCCTCCTCCACCGGATGGTGTTCAAACGACTGGAATTCCTGGTGGAGCTAAGAAAACGGGTGGTTCTGTGATGCTTCCACCACCAAAACCACCACAAGGAAAAGCAAATAAACAATTCGATGTGGTCAGTTTGAATCTCTTATCACTTTCTCCTAAAATATAAGCATGTTTTTGTTGTTGCAGCTTCTCCCTCCTGATGTATTGGAGATTATGAAAGCAAACAAGGATTTCTACAAGAAGATGTGCAAGAATCCACCATGTGTCATCAAGACCAATAATCCGGCACAACCCATTCCAGCAACACTGCCTACTGATCCTGCTCCAGAAGTTCGTATCCCATACACTCAATCTCCGAAACCACTGAAGATGACTCCAAAACGTGTTGGATCTTGATTTTTGTCTGAGAAAAGTGTTCGCAATAAACAAAAAACGTTCTGATGTTTGTTTTGTTGTGCACAATTCAATTCTATTCCTAACCTAAACCCCAATCAACAAATATTTACGATCACCCGAAAATTTTTAGTTGGCATAGATTGCAGGCAAAGGGTTGCGATATAATTACTAGATTCAAAGGAACTCTGAAATCTCTTTTTTCACACGAACTCTTCTAGTCGCACATCATCGTCTGTTTCTTTTTTCTGCTCCTAACCCCTCACAGAAGAGTTGCAAATGTTCGGTTAGGGCTGAATGTCTGCACATCTATTTCTCATACACTATTTCCATGTCTTCTATCTTTTCGTCTCTTTCAAAACACTGAGTGAAACGACCAACGGCCGGTGCTGCTTGGTACCAACTCTGTGTGTCTGGTTGTCCGCCTCTGTGTCCGTCCGTCGCTCGCACTCACCAAAATATGACTGACGAAGAAAAAGGCAATGGAGGATGATTGCATGGACGCAGCTCCCCTCTCTCTTTCACTTTTTATTTCATGGGATTTAGGTCAAATGAAATGAACTCCCTCATTAGTTCCACATCAACAATACTTATTACTCAAAGCATCATTGGAAAAAAACAAGAATTGTAGAATTCTAGAACTTAGAAGTAAACATATGAAATCCTGGTCACTAATCTATGGACTTTCAAAATTCGTACATGTTTCTAGAACAGTTGCCGTTCATGTAGAGTAACACATTCTCTCCTATTCTTATTTTCTTTCTTTGCACCCTCTTCTTCAAACTGTATTCGATTGACCCATTGTCTATTTCTTTATACATCTACATCTCTCTAATACCTTACATATCTAACTTGTACAAATCGACACCAAAAAATATTTGTCCGAAACCTGACTCGTCGAACAAAACACACACAAAGTTGCCCAGCTAGTGTTTGCAAAAAGAGACTGTCTGGTTATCAATTTTATCACTTTTCGAATAGATTCTACTTTTCCTCTAATTTATATTCTTGTCCTTGGCCTTTTTACTGAAATACAAAGCGAACATCTGGTGTTCTATCTCTCATTTTCTTTGATTTCTTTTCATCTATCTCTATCAAGTCCACTATAGAACACTGTTAAGTGTAACTGGTAAACTGTCAATTTGAATCAATAATGTTTCGTGTCTTGATAGTAATCTCGTGACCTATTGATTTATTGTTGAATGTCACGAGAGTCGGACACTTGCTCTCTATAATTGTTTTCTGAACTTTTATCATTAGCAAATCATTTTGAACCCTAAAGATAAGAGAATACAGTTTGTCATTCTAAAAGTTCAGTTAGGCACTAGATCTCATTTCTTCAAAACACCAAGTGTCTCTTTAAATCTCAACTTTGCACCCTAAAAGATCTATAATGTCTATTGTATCTTGTGATTCTGATAGCTCGTGTCATTCGTTGTTCGAAAAAAAACAAAAGTGTGATCCTCTGAAATCAGCTGACCGTCACAATTGTTTATTTGTCACTCACTTTCCCTCTCCTCTCGATATTTTTGTTCAGTCATTCTCCGCCCTATTTCCGCTTTTCACTCTCTTTTTTCTACCAACATTCCCAACCTTCTTATTCTATTCATCTTCAGAATTATTCTATTCAAATTATTCTATTCATCTTCAGAATGCCAGCTTTCACGCCGCTTGCGGCAACGAACGAGAAACATCAACCCCTCAACGTCATCTGGGCGAACGAAGAAGACGAAGAAGATCAACAAACTGTCGTCAAGAATCATGGATTTGTTGCTAAAATCTTCAATGTAAGTTTTATAGAATAAGAAACTATCTCGTAATATTGTTCGAAACAGTTTGAACTAGAATATTTCGATACTTATTAGCTCTATTTTCCAGAGTCGCAACGCTCAACACGCCAAACTATTGGTTTTAGCAGTATTGGCTCTTGTCCATTTCTATTATCTCAATGACTTTCTTGTGAAGTTCGCTGCTGTTGATCAGATGGCACAAGATGTCAGATATATCAGATCATCTGGAACAAGCTATCGAATGGATATTGCTTCTATTCAGTACACTTTCCAAGGATTCGTTGATGTAAGTTGTAATTCCCCTCTCCTTATTCATTTCATTCAATGTTTTTGTTTTAGTACAAAAAGAATCTTTGGATGACTGTTGGAGCAATGTGTGCCTCTCTTGCCACAACAGCTTCTCTTCTCACCATCTATAATGGACCCCGCGACGCCTTCAATCTTGCTGCAATGCTCGTCATCCGTGTCTTTGATTTATGTGCTTTCATCTTCATTTCTTTTCTTCTTTTTGCACGAATCTCTTCTGCCGTCATCATCAATCATAATACTCAACACACTCTTCGTGCAGCTTCTCGTATTTCTGCAAATCTTATCAATGATCTTGGAAACGTTCTCAATTGCACTGTGGAACCAAGAGATGAACTTCCGATTTGCAGTCATGAGATCATTGACTCCATTTTCCCAGTGAAACTCATCGAATACCTCATCATTTTGTGTCTTCTAACTGGCGCTTACATCGGATTGGGTATGCTTTAAACTCAATTTCAAATTCTATTTCTATTTATTGACCAGTATAATTCTTCAACTTTCAGCCTATTTGATCGAGTGGTGCATCCGTCATTTCTTCCCTCCAACCCATGAGAAATTGTCTCCAATCAGTGCAATCTCTCGTAATTTGGTCGCTTCTTCTCGTTGCTCTTCAGACAATTCAGTTCTTATTGCTGCCTAATCATTTTCTTTCCCAGTCAATCGTTTCAATTCAAACTTATTCTTTTTCATTTATTCTCTGTTTTTCTTTGTTCTTTCCTTTCCTATTTCTATTCAATTTGTAGATTCTTCTCTCCTATTTCTATCATTCTTTATTTTCAAAAAAGCGCCTCTTCCGTAAGGTAACATAAGTTCCAAACTACCTCCTCACTTCATTTTTTTTGGCAAGTACCTTACGGAATTGGACTTGTGTCTCCCAGAGATCATCTCATTTTTCTCCTCTTTTACCTCTCTTTTACCTGATTCTTCTCATTTTCTTTTGGCTTATGAAGCCGTTTTCGTTCTCCCTGTCATCTACCTTTTCTACATGTCGATTTACGAGTTTTACACTCTAATTTCGCTCTCAATCAACCAACAAAAACACTATTGTCAAATTAATAATAGTTGTGCAAGGAATTCAAATTTTTATTTTCGCGGGCGGTCCGCCTTTTTTGCTCTCCAAGCTACTTTTGAATTTACGCAGTTGGAAATGAAAGTGGGCGGACCACCCGCGAAAAGAAACATTTGAATTTCTTGCACAACTATTATTAATTTGACAGTACTACGTTCTCTTTATCTCTCTCCTGAAACCGCTGAAAACATTTTATTTATGATCCTGACTTCCCTTTGATTTTCTTCGCAATAAACTGACTTGTTGAAACGCTTGGCAAAATTTACAAAGCTTCATTCACTTAAAATGGTTTGAAAAATTTGGAGATCAGATATGGGGTGAGATAAAACAACATTAGAGATAAAAGTTTATAATTTGAACTTTTTGAATGGAGGTCCACGAGAAGCAGGAGCAGTGGCAGTTCGAGTCGTATTAGCTGAAGTCTTCGGCACAACTGAAGGTACTTTCGGGGAAGAATTCTCTTCGCTTCCTTCTACTCCAAATTCATAAATAAGAATTGCTCTGATAACTTTCAATTGGTTGTAGTCAATATCATCTCCCAGAGCTTCCTTCCAAGGGGCGAGTCGGATCACATCTGAAATAATTTTCACTCTCTGACAAGTTTGTGCAATTGATTTCTCACTGGAATCCAATTGAACTCTTGCTGCATTAAGAGCCATTGCAATATATTTCTTGCTGACGTTCAATTTATCTAAATAAACCGGAAGGCCTTTTTCGATTGCAATCACAAGATAGTTGTAGACGGTGCTTTCACTAATTGCTCTTGATGTGGCAGTGTCTTTCTGTAAGTGATTATTGAATGTAACGGCGTCTATTGAAACAACATACAGCGTTGGTTTTGGAAATGAGATGGTGCATGTAGACTCTTTTAATCGAATCCGATAGCTCTTTCTCCATAATTGTTGCAATTTCCGTCGGTATCTAAACAAATTAATGAATCCAATTCTTAAAACCAATCCTACCGTATCAGTTGACTTGACATTCATAGAAATTCCAGTTTCATTTGCAAACTGAACAACACAATCAACGAATCGTTTGCCGTACATTGATTTTTGGTTAGCTGACATTCCATCGATCATGTGAAGATTATTAGCTCTGAGATTAAATTAAACAAACTTCAAAAAAATCCGAAGAGAAATTACGAGCTGGGTCTAAAATTGGCAAATGCTTCGAGAACTGAGTTGGATACAATTTGGAATGGTGCCACCTCATGCATGCTGGCCATATCGACGCGAAGATCATCTAGACGAGTACGTAGCTGACGAATCTGAAAGAATCAATTAAAGTAATTGAAAAAGTCAAATTTTATCACTTTTTCAGGAAAACCTTCCTCCACTTGTTGCTTTATATTTTTCAGTTGGGAAACTTCTTCAGCCGATTTGTATTCTCTTTTCTTCTTTTCTCCGAGAATCCTAAAAATATTTTTTCCTAACAGCATACTTGCAGTTTTCCGGGTCGGGCCGGAGGTCAATCCTCAAACCGGCCCGGCCAGACCAATTGCAAGTATGCCTAGCAGGAATACATTCAATAGTTGAACTCACTTCTTCTCATCAGCAAGTGCTACATTAGATGAATTCACTTTAGATGTTCCGTTAGCTGATTTTGGTACGTTTTTCTCCTTCTTTCCTTGTAATAAAGTCGGTGTGGCGTCGATTTTTAACTCTTTACCAGTAAACAGCCACCTCTCAGCAAGATCAGTAAGAGTTACGCAACTTCCGAATTTCATTTGAATTTGTCTAACTTCTCCAAGATATCCAGCCAGTTTGAGAGCTGTTGCAAGTGCTTTCCACCATTTGTCAGTGAAATTCTTTCCAATTCCAAATAGCTTTCTTTGTTCCAACGTTTTCATTCTCCACTCTTCCTTCGACTTTAAAATGTTCTTATATACTTTCAACTTGACTAGTAAACAAACCGATCCTCTCAGAAATTCCACTGGTTTTGCTACACCTGTTTTTCCATTATACATTTCCTTAATAACTTCGAATAACCATCTGGATTCAGTTGCTACATCAATTGTGCTAAAGGATACGCTCTGGTTTCCATTGATCATCTCAGTACATCTGTCGCAGCAATCAGCTTGTGGAACGGTTGGCATTGGAAACGAAGGATCAAAGTGTTTTAAAAGTTGACTGAAAGTAACAAAACCGTTTTTCAAATGTAAGTATTCTGCTTACTATCTTCTACATCCAACTGTAGTGAGAACCAACTCAAGTTGCCTCAACATCAGTGTCAAGTTTTCAAGAACTTCTTCTCGCATATTTGACATTCGAAGCTTGTATCTGAAAGTGACATACTTAATCGAAGAACTGTCACCTACTACAAACTTGATACTTGCTAAATCTTTCGGAGCCCAGAAAACACGGCAAACACTTGATTCCCCATCTCTGCCAGCTCTTCCGATCTCTTGATAATAAGACTCAATGTCTTTTGGACATCCATAATGAATTACATTGCGAACATCGGGCTTATCAATACCCATTCCGAATGCTACAGTTGCAACAATAGTTGTGAGCTGAAAATATTATGTTTCTAATATAACATCAACTTGACAATTTGAATCAACCTTATCTCGCATGAACTCAGTGTGTGCCTTCTCTCTTTGAGTCTTTGTAAGTCCTGCATGATAATGAGCAGAACGGACACCGATTTCTGTAACAATATAACTCATTTTTTAATGGAAGGTATTGATAACTTCTTAAGCAACTATTCACATCATCAACCATTTGTTTTGTTTGACAGTAAATAATCGTTGGGCCACCAAAATGTCTTCCTTTCACATCATCTTCTTCCAAAAACTCTCCCAGATCGGTGGCCAAGTCTTTTGAAGAATGAACAGAGATGTAAAGATTCTTTCTGTCAAATGAAGTGGTGGTAATATGAGGATTTCTCAGCATTAGATTCTCAATGACATCCTTTCGTACACGGACTGTGGCTGTGGCTGTCAAAGCGATCATCGGGATGTTGCACAAATCCGATCGGTTTCTAATAGCTGCCAAATGACGATACGAGTTACGGAAGTCATGTCCCCATTGTGACACACAGTGAGCCTCATCAATTGCCAACAGAGAAATATCTGAAAACAAAAATTTCTCCCCAGATAAACATTTTGTACGTCCACTAACGTTCTCGACAATCCGACAGAAGTTGTAAGCCTTTCATGCTCGTCACCATTTCAGGAGACATATAGATGAACCTGATAAAAAATTGAGTGATTATGAGCTTTTTTATGTTACCTGATTCGATGCATGTTGTTAGTTACACGATCCCACTCCTTTTGCATCGAGTCTCCATCAAGTTTCACTGCATCGATTCCTTTTGCAACAAGAGTTGTGACTTGATCATTCATTAATGAAATCAAAGGAGAAACAACGATAGTCAACGAATTAAGAAGTAGAGATGGTAACTGATAGCACACACTTTTACCGTATCCAGTTGACATGAGAACGAATTGATCTTTTTCACCCAGAACATTTCGAACCACGTCCCATTGTTTCTCTCTGAATCCCTTGTGCCCATAAAACTCATTCAGAGCATCTAATGCTTCTTTGGGTGGTGACGTCATTCGAGCCCATTTCTTTTTAGTCTCTTCTTCCACTCGATCAATTTTACGGTCAGTGAAGAACTCTCCCTCGGCGAGAAAATTTTTTTTCTGCTTGATTGCTGTTTTTTCATTAAGGACGGAATCCACAAATTTGACATCGTCTAGTGAATCATCCATCTTTCCAGAGGACTTCGAAGTGTTCATTGCTAAACCATCGTCCCACGAATTTTGCTCTTCGTTTACGAATGGTTCCTCTTCCACTTTTGAACGAGTTCTCAACTGATAACTTCGTTTTTGTTTCCGACTCTGTTGAGTCTCTTCTAACGGAAAAAATTCACTATCATTAGCAATATCTGAATCATCGGAAGAAGATTCAGATTCAATAACTTTAGTTTCTGCATCTTTCTTGGTAGACTTCCCGACAACTGGAGGCTGACTTGGAACGAACTCGTCGAATGAATCATACTCTGATATTATAAAATATTGAGACTGGTGTTTATTCTTTCGATACCTTCATCAGCGACATGCTTGTTCGGTTTCTTACCATCGAAAGAGTAATCAGAATCTGCAATACAGTTGTTTTTATCGTAGGTATTACTGCGATTAATCTAAAATAGTTATCAATTCTTTTACCATTGCCCGGTTCAGTTTTAGGGAATTCATCAATTTCTTCCGGATCTGTCTCTGGTAAATCATCTCCTTCGGCATCAGAATTTGGACGAGTGTCCGGCAGTTTTTCACTGTCACTCATCTGAATTATTATTCAAAAAGAACTTGAACCAAATGTTTGAAAATAGGTGACGATCATAAAGGACGTCAGAATTACAGAAAAACAATTTGAAATCGTTTTGAGTGTATTTGAAAAAAAAAAACGCTAACATTAAATCATAACATTCAAATCAAAACATGGGAAAACAACGTAACAAATAACAGACAACAAGGAAAGTATACCCAATTAAAAAAACAATTGAACTTCAGTTAACAAAAAATGCAAAACAACATTCGTGAACTAGGAAGATTATCTCTAATCTTCTTCATTTTCTTGAGCTTTTCTCTTTTCAGTAGCTCTTCGTTTCATTGCTCGATATGGTTTCATCTCATCAATCTTTCTCTTCCGCACCTCTGCCTTCTTCTTGTTCTTCTTTCTCTTCAATTCTGCAGCATCTTCTGGAGCTGTTACAGCCAACTCGCGAATCTTTCTTTTTCGATCGATGATTTTCTCGGCAGCGTTCTTCTGACAAGCAGCGACTCGGCTACCGTAGTCATCGTCTCCGACCTTCTTTTTAATGAGTCCACATACTTCTCGGGTCAGTTTTGACAGTTCTTCGTCAACTGAAAAATTAAAAGTAGACGAAGAAAAAATTGAAATCTTACTGGAAGTCTTTAGTTCTCGGGCAAGAAGTGGCATGAACATGTCAAGGATTACTGTACTTCGTTCAGTATCTCCTGTCACAAACAATGCAGCGATTAGTTTGAAGCAAATGGTTCTCTGTAAAATCAAACTACGAACTCACTAATCTCCGTCTCATTACCTTCAAACTCTGTTTAACATGATGCTTGATTTCATATCGGCAGGCAGCGGCTATGAATCCAATCAAGACGCGATAATCTTCCAAACTCAAAAGCTTTGAAAGAAATACGATGTTCTTGGATGCTTGCTCTCCCATAGCCGTATTCATTTTTTCGTGTCGAAGATGTCTGGTCATCCAGAAACACACATCTCTAGCCAATTCCTTTGGAACTTCAGCACATTCAAAATGAGAAAGAAGCTGCCCGATCAGCGTGGAAGCAGCTAGCATTACTTCGGTGGATTCCTCACATTTACACAATTCTTCTAACGACTTAATGAAAACATTCGCATCGAACTTGGTCAATGCGGGTTTTCCAATATTGCAAATGATTCGAGTCGTTCCATTTAAAATAGTCATTATAGTTGTCTCGCTGTTATTTTCGAAGACATGCTCATCGAATAAAACGTCCTTCACGAGGCTGACGATAGTTTCAACTTTCGGGGTCATTCCATCCTTTTCGACATAGCTTAATTGAACGGCAGTTTGGATTCCAACAGCTCTTGCATTCTCCTGAAATTCATTCAAATTAATATGTCTGCTACTTGAAATTATTAAGCATACATCTTCCGATCTGAGCCATTGGCATATAACTTCAAAAGTCTCCTTTCTTTGAGAAACTCCAGCTGTTTCCAATAAATTTCTCAATGCCAATCCAATGTGATGTGATACCTTAGTAGACTCTTCATTCATTAATGCAGCGCCCATCTTTACAACACATATCATGTGAATCGGCGCAAGTGACTTCTGAAACAAACAAAATTTAATGAACATCGTCTATTAAAAGCCTCACCGCGACCAGGTTCTTGAAAAATGCTTCCAACATTTCAGCTGCACTCTGCCGTCCAGTTTCATACTCATAATCCAACTGATCGAGGAAGAATTCCACATGCTTCTCTACACTTTTTTCTGTATCTGATGCTCCTCCAATGTACTCAAGTAATGTTTCTCGGCATTGCTCTCTAATATTCACTAATGGAGATCTGACTGCTGTTTCTGATAGATGATCCATAATTTCTCCCAGTCTCTCGTGCCGAACGCCTCTTTTCACTAGTGCTTTGATCAGTGAAAACATAGTCGCCTGTTTGTGTTGATCCATAACATCCGCTTCGGCGTAAGCTAGCAGAAGTGTTAGCTTGTCATTATCCAGGAAGTCTTTCCCAGTAGTAACAATGAGATTGGTGAATCCTTTATAGATCAGTTGGTTTAGTAACACAATTGCTGGTTTATTTCCAGCTTGTCCGATCGATGAATAATCACTCAATAGAACGAAAAGAGTATCTGAGACTCTCTGGGAGTTAGCAGCGATGGCTGGAAGCTTCATCTTGATCAAAGAAGAGAGAGCCCGCATGGAGCAAGAGATCAGTTTCTCATACTTGAAGTCGAAACAATCCAAAATCAACTTGACGAATGGGTTTAGACGGGAAACAATCGAATCGTCTGACAAATCAAACTTCTTCTCCTTCAAAAGTGACGAGAAAAGCAGAACAAAAAACTCTGCGAAGACGTGATCACGACTCCTGATAACAACTTTTGTCATTGCACCAATTCTTTGAGGAGCAGCTGGGAGAATGAGACAACTTTCTGGGCGCCGACTTTTATTCTTCTCTTCCTTTTGGCCGTTCTTAGTTTCGACTTCCATCAGCTTTTGGACATCCGAAGAAAGTGATTTAAAAATGTAGCTCAGCAACTGTGAGTGGTCCAGAACTTCGTTATCTTTGAGGCCTCCAGCAAACTTGGAAAGAAGGTCCGAAACCCGTTGCATTGCTTTGGCTGATGGATGTTCATTGACCACATCTCGGAATGGTGTGAGTACCATCTGAATACCAGAAGGAGACACGATTCTTCCAAGGTGAAGCATCATTTCTGGAGCTCGATTTCCTTTTGCCTCTGGGCATTCTGCCTTGACAGCCCCGTTTTCTTTGTCTTCCGCTGCAAACTGATCCCTGATACACATTTTGACGATAATGTTGATTGCTGAATCTAGTTCTCCTCCTTTCGTAACATCCTTCAGGGCCACAATTAGAGTATAAGCCGAAAAGATTGCGACGTGAACCTAGAAAATGGTTTGTGCGATTTGTTCGATACTTTTTCTATTTTATACCTGGAATCCTTTAGTCATTGTAAGAGAGATTTCAGTGATGACGGACGCAAGATATTTTGGTCCCAAGCACTTCACGATTTGGACTAGAGTTTTTCTGGCTGTTTCTCTGACATCGAATGAGTGTGTCATCATGAGATTGCACAGTTTCAGTACCACTCTGGAAGCAATTCAGTATTAGGCAATGAAATTGTCATATTAGAAACTACCCATGAAGATGTTGGCCAGTTACTGCACCAGGCAATTTTTGTAGAAGCTTAACGATAGCAAGAGCGATAGGAGCACGTTGGATATCAAGATGAAGAGCTGTTGCCTGTGTTTCTGCACTTCTTGCGTTCTTTTCTACAGCTTTCGCCTACAAATATTAGATTTGGATAGATTCAAGTCAAGGCAATTACTACCTGAGAATCCAAACTTTTTGAGAGACGTGGAAGAATCACTCGGCTAATTCTTTGTAAAATAGTCTGCTTTTCACTCTTAACAATCTCCTTTCCATCTTCTTGTATTTCAGGTACGTCGTAAGTATTTTCTTCTTCTAATGAAACATCGAAATGGAACGCTTCAATTACAGCAACAACAATACGAACGAGAGCTTTATCGGTGAACTCATTGTCTTTTGTAGCCGTTGCTTTCTCGACACGTGACAACCAATTTTCCAAATACGAGCAATACTTTCCCCATGGAGCTTTGGACATAATTAACTTCAAAAGTGAGAGAGATTCATCAGATATCGCATTGAATTTAGCCGAATAATTGATGAGGTAGGGATGAATCATTGGAACAAGATACTTGTTCATGGCATTGAACGAGATTGTTTTCTCTCCACTAGAAACTGAATCCACTAACTTTCGGATCGCTCGTTGTCTTCTGTACAGCTGAATATGATTCATGTTCTTCAAAAAATCAAGCTCTTCATCATCATTCGAAAACTCATCTAATTCAGCCAAGTGCTGACTTTCTTTGAATACTTTTGTCATAACGCCCAACGTGCTTAGTGCTTCTTCACGAACCGCCTGGAAAATAATAAAAATATTCTGTCACCGATCTCAATGTACTCACATCCACATCGTGTTTCAAGAATACAATGACAGTAGGATTCAAATAGGTGTCAAGGAACAGTCGTTTTTCGGCAATAGGCAAAGTTTTTCCAGCGTACTGAACCATTGCTCTAACATTGTTTCCAGCTGTCATACGAAGTGATAAATCGACCGTCTGAAAAAAAAGCATATTAGTTGAACTAGGGATGACCCTGACGTACTGTGGAAATGAGATGGAAATGAGAGTTCAAAATCATTGCGAGAACAGCTTGATTTGTGATTTCTTTTCCGTTCCAGATTTTCATCAAATCCGAATAAGCAGAGTATCGTCGTTCAAAGTGTGGCTCATCGACTTTCGTTTTATCCCATGCATCAAGTTCACATAGAAGGTGAAGAATATGCCGAGTGTATTCATCCAAGCTTTCATCCTTTGACTTTACAAATCCTTCCACCATCGTTATTAAAGCATCTCTAAGCGTACGCCCTTCCATTCTCGCGAAAAGTCTCGGAAATTTGCTGAAAGTTCAGTTTTTAGAGTAGGTTTGTGGCATCTCTAGTTACCAGAAGTAGGATTGTGGATTCTTGAGTAATGGTGCAATTCTACCCAACGACTTCATCATATTTACCAGTGTCTCCTCGTTACATTTCATTCTCTCCACACAAAGAAGTAATGGAGTTGCAAGACGATTTGCGACCTCATCTGATTCTGATACAAAATCTGAGAATCGTTCTAACAAAATGATGCTCTCAGCTGCAGGTTTCTTCGTCTCGGCAACTTCTCTCTCAATTTGATTTGTGAGAAACTCGAGAACAGTTCTGGCTTTATGACTGAGAAGAACAGTTCCGAAATTAACTTCTGAATAAATTTAAGACAGATTACATTTTCATCGAACAAGCCTCACTCTTGTTTGTTTCCAATTTGTTACAATCTACCAACTTTGATAATTCAATCATAGGTTCGTCCGCAAGCTCAGTAAGCTTCAAAATTCCATTTCTGATAGTTTTGAACATCAAATCAAAACAACCAGGCCACAGAAGAGGAGCAAGAAGAAGCTGTAAACTTTTTTCAAATTTTGCTAAAAAGCATTCGAACCTACATCTAAGGTATCACATTTGTAGAAGTTATCTTTTTGTTCCTGGATCTTCCATTTGATGCTGATAGTGAGCATCTGATAAAGTGGAGGAATTCGGCAAATGGAAGCTAAAAGCTTAACAACAGCGAATGGTGCAACAGGAATGTTTCCTTCTGATCTGTAAAAAACAATATTGATGCTGTTTTTTTTTTCTGTTTGAAAAATTACCTCTGAATCACACTGATGAGTGGCATCTCTTCTACATAGTAGTTGAAGATTGTCTCCTTGATAACAATCATTTCGTCTTTAGAAATTTCCCGTTCTGGGAATGCATTGAAAAACTGTAAGTATAGGTCTCAATTGAAATTATTCAGCGAAATACTCTACCTCAGCAAGTATTTCACAAACAGTCATCCTGAGTGCTTTCACCAATTCAGGGTTGATTTCAGCCTTTTTCGCATACTTGCAAACAATTGCACCGGTGAGAATGACGTGCATGATCATCTTCTGTTCATTAACCGTCATTGATCTTGCAATTTTTTTCAACATTTCGGAAACTCCATTAAGTACACTGCAAAAATTGAGATGATCAGGGTCATTTTCAAATCGTTTTGTGTGTATTGTGCCCATAATACATGTTGCTTTTCGTGTATTTATTTTCTTCTTCAAAATTTCATTTATAAAAGATGCGTTGCCAATTCTAGCCATTTCTTTCAACAAGCGTCTAGAGACGAGAGAAATAGATATATTGGTAGACACTTCCAAACAAACAATCGCTTTCAAGACTCTACTATTCTGAGAATTTAGAATACATCAAAGCTTCTAGAGATTTTCTCTGAATTTAGAGGTAAAAACAAAAGATAATCTGTTTTAATCCGCGCGATAGTTATTTATTTATCTTGGAATATTCTGAGCGCACTCTCAATGTTTACAATATTCCATAATTGGATGTCTTAATAATTATAAGGAATATGAATGAATTTTCCATGTTCCGAAATCATCGTGAGAAAAGGGCTAAATCGTTGCTTGCACTCTTCTTCAATATTCAATTCGAGCAGTCACTTGATATGAGCAAGTGCACCTCTTGACATCTCATTCACCATTTTTTATTCACTATTCTTCTTTTTTCTCAATCAGAATAGAATTCATTCAGATACTTTGGATATAGAGTACGCCATTCGCACCCTTTTCTGCCGGCTGGTAATAGTTATCCGTTCGTTCTTACCCTTCCCAAACATATAATTATATGAACATCTTTATTCTAGCTGAATGATCTACAGTGTCCATTTACATGAGATTTCGCGGACTTTTAATTACTGGTGTTTCCCATTTAGAAACAATATCCGCCAACTTGATTTCACTTCTTCTTGGTCACCAATCTATCACTCTTGCTCGTTTTCTTACATCAAAACCTATGTAATGCCACCTTCACGTAACATACATCCTGCCCGCTTGACTGACAAAAACTCTTGACGAGAAGACGAGACCACGAGATAGGAGGAAAAGTAGATGAATGACAAACAACATATTTCATGTTGCTACCACCTTTGCCAGTGCGATTCTTGAGATTTAACGTTTTTTTCTGTTTTTAACACTTCCGTTGACTCCTGACCTAGATTTCCCTGACCGCTAGAGCATCATATCCAATTTCATCGGATGAAGTCTTAGAAGATATGCGAGAAGAGAGAAAAACGAGAGCAGAGAGGAATAGTAGTAGTACCGAAAGTGAGACAAGGTTGGTCCCGTTGCGACAAAAAAAAAGAGATTTCATTGCTTTTCACATCATAAAATAACCATGATCGCATGTCTCGGTATCTGAAGCTTTGTATCCTCATCTTGCTTGAGGATGTAAAAAAACATATGTACTTCCAAGATTTTTCAGTACAGCACGGGATAAAGTTCTCCTTAGGAAATATCAAAAAGTGAGTGAAGATTTTTATCAAACATGCAAGAAACCAACTCGGTCATCCCAATTTTCACTTTAAAATTTTTTAGCCTGAATCGAGAATTTTATATGTTCGGTTGTAACTGCACTGAACTCTTGCTCTTCTTCTTAATGTGAGACGTGTTACATTCTTTCTCTCTCTCTAGCTTCTCTAAAGTGATAGCTGTTGTGTTTTTCCTGCTTTCGCCGATTCTCCCTCCACCTGAGTATCACAACTGTTCCCTCCATTCAATTGTTTCATTTGATTCACTGTCACCGCCCTTTTCTCAGGGAATCACTGAATATCTGCTTCTGTCTCACTAACCACTTTGCATGGAAAATCGTGTCCATTATCTCGGGCGAATGAAATAGTTATTGATTGAATGACAACTCATATCAGTAATGTTTCAATTCACTACACAAGCCGAGCTGTGAAAGTTCTCACCTTCATTCTTTCTTGGGTTTTTTGACAAAAAAAAATCCGTTCATTATCGGATCGACCTATTGTCAACGACTTTTGAATTGCAGCATTTTTCACTTGGGATGCTATCTGATGTATTTTAAACAATCAATTGTCTATTCCATTCTACTAATCTTCTTAATAGGAACAAATTCGATATTATCCAGTAAAAGTCACAGAAGAACTACAACTGATAGATGCAGGTAACCAGAATTTTATTAATTAGACCAAAACTCAAATTTCATAGCTTTCCTGGTGACGTTTATGACATCTGGTCCCACTGTCAATGTATTCCAGTTCCTAGTGTTACTGCTCCAGGAGTATTCACTCATGAATCACCCATTCATATTATTTGCCATCACACTTCTTCTGCTACAGTACCGCTGTTACCAAATGCTGAGTCCATTAAAGGTCCCCCTCTTCACGTGGTTGCGCTATCTATGACGGATGGGTCAATGGCTTTCGTACAACAAGATGCTTTCAAGCACCATGATATGCAAACCCTTGACTTTTCCAATAACCAAATACAAACTGTAAATGTGAATGCATTCCGTGGTCTTGAGGTTTGGCATGTACTTAAATCTCAGATCATTCAAAAACTTTCAGATGAAACTGACCCAACTTGATCTCTCACATAACAATCTATCTGTGATTCCAACATGGGCATTGACTTATCTTCATAATCTTCAGATTTTACATCTCGAAAACAATAGAATAGATGTTCTCAGATCAAATACTTTCGATGAGACTCAACTGAACAACTTGCAGTTTCTATATCTGGATAACAATCAGGTGAGACTGGGAAAAAACGAAAAAAAAACGTGGCTCAAGAACATATTTCAGCTCCGAGTAATACCGAATCTAGCATTTAATCATCTCCGACTCGTGGTTCTGATGCTTGCTAACAATAGGATAACCGAAATTCAAAAGATGTCTCTTCCACACACTCTAAATTTTTTGGTTCTTCGAAATAACTTATTGGCACAGGTTCGGAATCCTGAAATTGGAGCATCCATAAATGAATAACTTCCAGATTCCATACGTTGCCCTCAACGATTTGAAAATGTTGCAATCAATTGACTTGGAAGGAAACAATATAACACACTTGTTGGATGCAAACGAAGTAACTTTCGAGTCAGAGATGAAGGTTATTTTGAGAAACAATAAGATTCGGAGACTTGACAAAAATTCATTCCGGAGTTTTCGGAAGATTCGTGAACTCGATATAAGCTACAACCAAATCCAAACAGTTGAGGATTCTTCATTTGAAACCGTTGGACATATGCAATCATTAGACTTGAGCTACAATAGAATTGCCTATCTTCCACGTGGAATGCTAAAGAACTTTGCAAAAACACTCAGAACGCTCAAACTAGCAGAAAACATGATTCATGCTACCCCTGAAGCATTACGAGATTTGAGAAATTTGACTCATTTAAATCTCAATGGAAATAAGTTAAATAGGATAGACGGAGATGTCCTGAGAGATTGCAAGGATACATTAGTAGAACTTTCGATTGCTAACAACTATCTAGAGCAGATTCCCTACAGTGTTCTAAGTGGAATGAAACAACTTGAACATTTGGATATATCGAAGAACAAGATACTTTCTTTAACAAAACCCTCCTCATTACTGCCTATACCAACAGAAGAAGCTTCTAGTGTTCGTAGACTGAATTTGGCTGGCAACCGAATCAACAATATGAGTGATGTTCATATCTTCGAACATATGCCATTACTCATTTATGTTGATGTGTCCTTTAATCGAATACGATTCATATCTCCACGTGTGTTTGAGAAACACAAGAACTTGGAGAGCCTTTTTCTACAGGTAAATCGAAAACATGGGACTTTTGCAACCATGAAGTTTCAGAACAATCAACTGAGTCACTTCCCATCTTTGTTCCGATTGGAGAAACTACGTCATTTGATGTTAGACAATAACCAAATCCAGAAGATTGACAACCTTTCTTTGGCTGAATTACCGAAACTGCAACACCTTTCGTTAGCTGGGAATCAAATAGATATAATAACAGAGAATGTAATGACGAGGTGAACGGTACGAATTATATTGATCGTTCATTTCAGATGTTCGATTCGAGTAGCTCATCAGAACTGAAGACTCTAAATTTGGCACATAACAAAATTCATACAATTTCGAGCCGTTCTTTCTCTGATCTACACAACATACAGCAAATCCGTCTCTGTCACAACAACATCCGAACAATACCATCAATGGTAGCGATATAGAAGATGAAAGAAAAACGTTAAGTAAAGGCTTTCAGGCATTCGCAAACCTTCGAAATTTGCGTTATCTTGATCTGTCGAACAACAGAATAATCAAAATCCTACCTAGTGCCCTCTTTCAACTGCCAGCTCTTGATGTTCTCTACTTGGATCAGAACAATTTGAACGAAATTGACCGAGATGCGTTTCGGTCTTTCAACGATTTGCAGTCATTGAAGTTATCACACAATGCTTTCAGAAGGTTTAGCTGTGAATTTCTTGGGAGCATTTCACAGATACACCAGTTGGACTTGAGCTCTAATCAAATAAATGAGTAAGAATGATAGTATTTAAGAGAGCAAATTTTTAAATATAGAATTGACATAACATGCATTGCACGAGGACTTCGAAAACTATCATTAGCTTCAAATAGTGTTGAGAAAATTAATAGGAAATTGCTTCAAGATGCAACTGAGTTGACTTCGATTGATATATCGCATAACGGAATCATTGACGTGGATAATGACGCATTCGCAGAATGCAGAAAGCTTTCTCATGTTAAACTGTCGCACAACTATATCAGGAACTTGTGGAAAGGAACATTCCAATATCAGGTATCATTGGAAAAAGTATCATTTCAGTATAAATAATTTCAGGAGAAGCTGAACTTTCTTGATATTTCGTTCAATGATATTCTTTTCTTGCATCAAGGAACATTTGGGAAGAATAATATTTTTCAATTGCACGTTAACCACAACAAGCTATCAAGGATACCATTAGAAGCGTTAAAGTCCACCATGACATCCATTCATTTGCTGGATTTAGCGTTTAACAACATAAAGTTCGAGAGGTTCTAAAAAAATGTTTAACTGTGGTTTCTTATAGAACTGTAGAATCCTCTCAATTGACATCGTTCGGAAACTTGTCCATACTTTCATTTGCCAATAACAAAGTGGACTCAATAGAAGACGGAGCATTCGAAAACTTGTTGAGTTTGAAGACTTTGGATCTATCTAACAACCCGGTTACATCCTGGAGCCCTACCGCTTTTCGTGATTTGAGCCATTCGATAAGTTCGATAAACATGGCTAACACTGGTTTGTTCTCAATGCCAAAATTCAGCCATATATCCATCCAATCTTTGAATATCAGTTGGTATGCGGGCCTCCAATTTTGACTGTTGAGATTTCCATATTTCAGCAACAAGATTTATGAGCTTTCGGAAAGGGACCTTGCTCCACTTAGCAAACTTGTAGCTCTCGATATCTCCCACAACAACTTGAAACAGATTAGCCCAATGGCATTTGAACCTTTAATACATTTGAAACAATTGAATATCTCTGCCAATCCAATAACTCATCTAACTAATGAACATATTCAGCAGCTGTATCAGGTAATTACATGTATCAACTCCAAGATTATCACCAGATTACAGCTAGAAACAATTCATATTTCTGATATGCCGTTCTTGCACCGGTTACCAGATTCACACGCATTCAACCAAATGAAAAATTTGAAGCAGTTCTATGTGAGTTCAAGCCTCTTTTAAAATCTCAATTCAATATTTAGCTGTACAACATCCCCGACATGGCTCGTCCCTACCAAGTCAGTTCGATTTTTTCCAATCTTCCTCCGTTACATACAATTCATGTTGATATCAAGGAGACGGTACTTGATCGGCAGTTTTATACTGCGGATACGAGATTACTACGTCATTTAATTGTAGTTGGCAAAAATATGTCAACGGTGAGTGTTTTCTTCTCATATCAAACAATAGATATGTTTTTAGATAGATGTGGGCGCATTCGCAACAGTGAGAGGTTTCAAAGTTAAAATTGAAGTTCACAACACTTCAATACAAGAGTTCCCGAACAGAATTTTCGACACACTGACAGGAATTTCAATCCTATCTTTAAGGTATGTCCTGGCATTTAAAATAATCAAGTGTGGATTTTTTTCAGTCTCACTGACAACGAGTTGAAAACTTTAAATCCTTTTCAAACTACCGTGGCACCAGTCGTCAATCAACACGGAACGATTCTTCATTCAATTGAATTAAGAGTATTTGATTACAAATGTTATCTCCTTATACTCTTTTTTCCTTCAGAACAATCCCATCAGTTGCGACTGCCAATTCAATTGGATGAGTGAATTTATCCGTGCCACAAGTATTTTGTCCGATCACCACAATGCTCATGACTTTGACAGAGTGGATTGCACTGACCAGCAATCTTCCAACTTAGAAAGCTTCGCTTTGGCCGCGAATGAATTATTTTCATATAGAGCCAAAATGACTTTGCTTTCTAAATCAGATGACTTTGATCTCGAATGTGCAATTAAAACCAGTAATAATCTTGAATTTTTTGTTCCTATAATTCTCTTAACATGCGCGTTAATATTGTAAGACTTATTCACTTTCAATGACGGGTTCAAATCCTATTTTAGACTCCCCCGATATTTTTGAACATTTACAATATGTTGAAAATCACCTTCCTTTACAATTCAATGATATTATAATGAACTTACTTCTGAAATACTTTCATATTGAGACTGAACAGGAACGACTCATTGGCACATTTTTTCTCGACTTCTTCGAATGTAGAATTTGAATCTGAATTCATTAATATTTCTATTTGATTTCAGGAACAGCACATACCGAAACTACTGTAAATTTGTTCAAAGAACAGACGAAGAAAAAACGTTAATTCAGCGCTTCGGCATCCACCGATAATATAAATGATTCCGTTTCGCCGAGAAATCATTCCTTTCTGTTTTTTGTTGACAAGAAGTTTACCCTTAAGAAGCCGGAGTAATATTGGAACAACAATAGCTCTATGCTCGTCGGCAATTTGAACATCTCCTTCATCATCAGACAATTTGAAATATGGGAGCGTTTGTCTTAATGTCTTTTCATCAATCAAAGCTTCCAAATTCTCACGATAATTTGCAAGAATTGTGTTTCTGTATGAGAATATACAAGCCAATGCTGACTTTTGAACACTTTCGTAACGTGACCCGAGGAGTTGTTCGTACATCGCAAGAAGCTTTGGCTCCATGTACACTGACTTTGCGGCATTGAACTTTGAAAATACATTGAGAAGTGCTGTCAAAGCTTTCAAAGTGAATGCAATTTCCTGACGGTGACTAGAGTTTTCAGTTGAATTTCGATCGTCATCTTCAGGTTCTTCCGTAACTTCTTCATCGTTTTTCTCTGCTTCTTCCCTGTCCTCGTCTGTTACGGGTGGAGAGTGAAATGTAGGAGACGTCAAAACACAATATCTCCTGAAGGAAATAAATTTCAGGACATGTTTTATTTCTTAAGAATCTACTCACTCGAAAAGGCTCAGAAGAAGAGGACTAATAACTCTAGTTCTTCTTTCTGCAACATCGGGGACTGTTTCGAGAAAAGAAAACAACTGGATTCTAGCGTTCAAAAAATCAGATCGATTAGTTTCATCAATACCAATCAGTCTTCCATTGTCAGGAGAATCATCCGTGCTATTGATGTCTTGAATAGCCAAACATAATTCACAATAACTTTCCACTTTCGCTCACCTTTGTTCACATTGTTGATCCAAGCACTTAGCACATTCCAGAATGTATCGACATTCATTCCATTTGCGAACGTTGTCAAAACTTCATGTACTCCTTTCCAAAGCGGTGAGAAACCGACAAAGAATTGTGATACAATATCTGCCACAATCATCATTTCAACTTTTTCACTCGAGCCAATTGGAATAAACGTTTTATGGTCGCCATGTCTAAGTTTTCGTAGATGAAGAAGACGTGCTCGGAAGTTGGTCAGATCAGTGTCTTCAGTTTCATACAAAACTTCGAAGACTGTTTTGTGCTGTTGTCGAACGTTTTCTTCATCGTCAACAATTCTCGGAAGAGGTATCTCGAAGTTGCTGAGAATTTTGAAAACGGTTTTGCGAATTTGTCCATTTGAACTGAGAACATAGGGGAACAGAAGATTAACAACTCGGTTCATATACTCAACATCTTTCGATACTCCATCAACAGTCACAAAAAATTCGAATGCCAAAAGAGCTGACTCAGAACAGTTTTGAAGGCTGAAAAAAATCCGTTAAGGCTAGCCGGTCGGATCGGTATTGAAATTACTTTAGGAAGTTCTCAAGAACACCACGGTCTACTTTGTTCAGCAATTCTTTGTTGGTTAAAAACAAACCAGAGGTGCATGCAAGAACCAGTTGGCAGGTTATAACACTTTTTTGCGTAGTTCTGATTGCTCCCTGAAGAATTTCTAAAACATCCTCCCCTCCTTTTATGACATCAGCTGACGAATACAGCCACGGCCAAGTGACTGTCATATCCACAAGAGTTTCAGTTTCAAGCTGCAGGCAATTTGAGGCTGAAATGCGATTAAATTGAATATAATTTAGACTAGAACAGTTTCACCTTTCAAATTAGAAATGAGCCATTCTCGAAAAACATAATGATTTGAAAGATCGAAGAAATTGTTACGAGATTCCCGAGTGACAGTGTCTCGAATCGGCCGTCGTCGAGAGCAAAGAATTGAATAGAAACTGATAATTTGTTTCAACAAGTTCTTATTTGGAGACTGCTTTTTGACAATTTCCGTAGCTATCTTTCCAAGAGCCGGCATCATATACAGATCGAAGGATTCCAGATTAATAGTTTTCAGGAGTAGCTCAATCGTATTTTGATAGTTCCCGGATTTCTCCACAATTTTCAAAGCAAAATCTCTGGAGAACAGACGATTCTTGTCGTTATTGAAAATTGTCAAGAGCGTCATGCTGATAAAGTCAAGAGAATGTTGATCTAGTTCAAAATCTTCGATCTTCACGACATTATCGAGACTCTTCTTTAATTCTGGTATGCAAGCGAATTCCACCCTCTCGGCGTTCTTTAACTCGCTTTTGCCTTTGCTCTTCTTGTTTTCCTTCTCTTTTCTTTTTTTTTTCTTCGTAACTTCGTTCATCAAACATCCGTTTTCGAGCACGAGACAAGGTTGTAATAGTCGCATTATACTGACTGCTTCTTTCATACTTTTCGACTCTCCGAGCATTTCCTAAAATTAACCTTTGTAGCCAGCTCTTAAATGTTTATTTTACCGTCAAAACTTTTTGATAGAAAAAACGCTCCTCAAATTTGGAACTTTTTGCGTACTCAATAGTGTATCCAACAACTTGTACCAGAATCTTAACGCAAAACTCGTGAAAATCTTCAGAATCCGAAACATCATCAGCCTTTGCATGTATCAAAGCGAATACGATATCTTTAAAGATTTGCTCACAGTTGCTGTGAAAGCTTCCTGCGATTCCAATAAATGTATTGTAAAAAAGTAAAGCACAACCATCAGAAAGATAGTTGTGTGATGTTTTGTAAGCCTGCTTTGTTACGAAGCTACTAATAGCACGAAGGTCTGTTGTTTTACGAAGAAGATAGGCGAAGGCTTCCGCAGCAAACCTGCGGACGAAGTCTCTACTGCTGGCAAACAGTGGAAGGAGATTTCTGAAATATCATAGTTTTATTGGATTGAACATTTACATGACTAAACTGAAAACTTACGTGAATGACTTCTTCAATTGCTTTGAGAGGAAGCTAGCTTGAACTTTGATAAGAATTGAAAAGCACAAATAAGCTGCTTCCATATTTTCAGCAACTCGCTCTCCAAGATCTGAAAAGAATAGTCTACCTATGAGGAGCAAGTATTATTTCTCACCTAGAATATTGACAAGAATACCAATAGACTTCCAGCAATGCTTGTTAAACTTCTCACGCAAATCACGCGCTAGAGCCGATAAGATTCCGCAAAAGGCGGGAATGGACGTAGATTGTGGTTTGTTTACGTGTTTACAAAGAACTTCGAAAATATCTTCAGATCTATTCAACAACTGCGCGTATGTTTTGATCTCATTTGCTTGAATCGCCATAACAAAAGCCTCTGAAATTTTGAAATACTATTTTAAACAAAGTAAACATTCATACCTAGATCTGGACCCTGATCTTCTCCTCGCCAGTTATCTATGGCATTCTCAAAATACGTTTCAAACATAGTTTCTGACGTCAAATTCCTCGAAAACCTGCCATTGTCACCACCTATCTGCGCGATTCTTTCATTGAATGTGAGAAACTGAACGGTAACGAGGGTGATTGGACGTTTCATTTTCTCGACTCACCTTTTTGACTTTTTTAAACTGTTTTTTTGCTGCATAGTACTTAGCAAACAGCTCATCTTCGTCTGACTTCTCCATAGCTGCAAAACATCGATGTTAAATTTTGGGAAATGGCTCTTTAGGTTTTGTAGGAGAATTCAAGAGAAAATGAAGAGAATATTATTTAATCTGAGGCACTTTTGTAGGTAATAAAATTATTATCAGGCAAAACAAACTTATGATTAGAATTGAATAAGATTAAGCAAAATCTCTTCGGATATTTTTACAGCGCGCGCACGGTGAGTTTCTCACTACCAGTTGGCAAGCTAGTTCTTCCACGGCCAGCGACCCGCGGACTAGTTTAATCATTCCTCGCTTTGAGGTTTCGTTCAACACGCCTCTTTCAGAATCAATTTGAGTTCTTTCTGTATCGTTAATAGACTATTTTAGTGCTCAGTAAGACTTTTGTGGCCTAATTTTAGATCTGTCTAGATCTGATTCCTGAAATTTCTAGAAGCATAACTTCTTATTTTTAATCCTGTTTTTTGCATTTTCCACCTTCGATACTGTTCAAACATGGTTTCGTTGGAATGGTTGCTCTAGAGAAACAGGAATAAATCAGTTGTACTTCACTTCGCAATGAATGTTTATCTAGATGTTGAACGCATTGTTTAAGGAAAAAAAATTTCAACAGAAGTTTAAGAAATTTTCTTAGCAACCTGATACTTTGTTCAGTACGCTAAAGAACTAGCGGTTCAATTTACAATTTATTTCAATTCGCACTTCCAGAACCTCTTATTAATAACTGCAACATTTTGGTTCAATTCTTGAAAAACGACGTGGCAGTGTTGTGTGAAAAACAAGGAGAATCCATTCATTTTCGGGAGTATTTTTTGACTAATTTGTTTCTATTCACTTTAAGAAAAACAAAAGAGACGCATATCAAAACAACGATGAAAATGATATATCCTAGGAAGATGTTGGGAATAGATAGGCCTTCACTAATAAAATTTGAAGTCTTTGAATCCCCATAAAATGCAAGTAGATCCACAGAGTAAACTTTTTGGCAAGGACCTTTTGTAACTTGAATAGTCTGTAAATGATAATTATGAAAACTTCAGAATCAAGAAAAACTAACCACATTTAATAAGGTCCGACCACAAGAATAAAGTTGAATCGGAGACGATAAATTGCTAGAAGCTTTTGGAGCTAGATAAGGAGAATCTGAAAGAGATCCTATTACTTATCTTCAGGGATCACGCAATTCAGAAACCTTCATACAGAAACCGAAACACAGAGACAGTCGGCAACAATAGTGGACTGAAAAATTTGAGCGATGAAATAGTTGGGAGTGGATATCCTGTTGTAATAAAGAACGAGAACCAGGAAACAACTGTAAACTGAGTTGCTCTTTCAGGTTATTATTGAAGACCTTACCAAAAAAGAAGAAAGAAAGTGTCTCACATGAAAAATAGCACATTGAGTTCACAACAAGTTGAGTAACAGTAATATTTAAGAACATTGTTGATATAAGAGATAACAGTGATATCAAATATTCTGGATATTTTCGGTGGTAATCTGAACATAATATGTCATTTTCAGGTTCTGAATAGGTTTGAAAACCTATGAAAATAGATAATGGAATGGAAAAAACGATAGAGGAAGTGAATGAAAACGGTAGTTCGACTATCACCGACAGAACAATGAATAGCACAGAAGAGCAATTGTTTCGAAACAAAGTAAGCTTAAGAAATTCTTTAAGACGATACCGATCTGAAATAAAGAAGTGAACTTTATGAATTCTTGTAAAGATCTTACTCTTCTTCAGATTCAGCAGACCAATCAAAAGTGGAAAGTAGAGAACAATCATTTCCATAAAAACATTTCGATCTAAAAAGGCGTCAGGAAGCGTCAGTGACAAATCAGAAAGGAATAAAGACAACGAAGTAGAGAGGGAGAAGATGAACAATAGAAAAAAAACTCGGGATGCTCGATCATTACTGAAATTGAACCAAAAGAGACTGAAAAAAACAACTCTAAATAAATCAAACTTTTCCAACAGTATACCTCAAAACGATGAATGGTTTCATTAGAATCCCAGCAGAAGGAAGATCAAGAAGAAACTTTCCGCTGGCTGTTCTCCTCATTGATGGGGCGGTTTGATTCCATTTATTCACAAGTCGAGCGATTCGAACTGATGATTCTCGAGATGCATCCGAGGTTAGGTTATCATGAGTGACAAGATCCACTTAAACTTTGAAAGTTTATAGGAATTGCGAAGTGATCTGCTCACCATAATAGTCACAAACATTTTTATACGGTGGGCAAGGGCAGTTAATCGATTCGAAGTATTGTTGCATTGTTTTTGGAGATCCAAAGTAAACTGTTCTACCTGATGCCAGTATCAATGCTGGAATAATAAGTTTGGAAATGTCATAAATTTATCGGTTACTTTTTGAGAACATTCTCAAGACTTGTAGGCTTGTTGGAGAAATTGCTATTATGACTATTCGATTGGTTTTAACCGCCCATTCTCTAAGATAATCAATCAAAAAGCATTGATCATAAATATCGACGTCTTTGAAAACATCCGTACAAACTAAAATTGTTGGATCTCGGATCAACTGAGCTGCCACTTTCACTCTTTGCCATTGTGAACGGTTCAACCTACTACAGATTATATCACTAACTGGTACAAGTCCAAGATCTGTCATCAATTTGTTGACCTGAAACTTGCCTACGAGAATAAAAAAACCTGACTAAAAGTAATACCAGATGACATACACCTCCATATCTCTCTGTCATTGGAGGATGAAATTTGGAGTGGACATGAAGATACTGGCTAACAGTAAGAGTGGAAATTGGAGATTCCAATGAGACAAAAGCTAAAACATAGCTTTTAATTGAGTTCATTATTTCCAAAAGACCCACCGACTGTTTTTTCCAATCGATCACGCGACATTCTATGTCCATTTATAAGTATGTCGCCCGATAATTTTCCTCTGAAATCTCGAATTCCACAAATAACTCGAAGGAGGCTTAACATTTCAGATTCTTTTGTATACAATAATGCCATGATATCAGCACTTGTCAATTCGAAGGAAACATTATGAAATTCTTGTTTCAGAACCGGTAATCGCAGAAGAGCTTTGTCCGATGAAGACCGAAGATCTTTCGAGAACGAAAGTTTGTTTAAAAGCAAGTTTGGATACGGTCGCATCGATGGTAATTGAATTTGATCGTATTCCAGATAACGTGTTACTCCTTTTTTCTCATTTTGTGTGTTATGATTATGCATATCAGCAAAGAAATGATCGGCGTGACGACTTCTAATTGTTGAGAAATAGATTGAATCCCTGAAACGGAAATGATTGATAAAAATAACTGGTTAAAAAAAGAAACCTTTCGCTACTTTCATTTTCATCAGGAGTCTCAATACGAACGTCTTCAGAGGACATTTTCAAAGAATAACACCCGCAAAAGGAAGTTCTGAAAAGAAGAAAAAAAGTCAAGTGTGGTGTGAAACCGGTCAAATTGTGTCACAGTTGGAAACTTGTCATTCGCGTTTACTTAAGATTCTGAGATACTTTAGGAGAATAGGGTTAGAAACGAATTGCAATTTTTCGGGATTGGGTTCACGCAGGGAAAAATTGAACAAAGTGGAATGAATAATGGGTTGAAACGGAGAGCGATTAGCCTTGATCCGGGAACAATAAGGGAAATTTCAGTTATAGGTTTTTCAAAGAGAAACTTTAGATCAATAAAGTAGAAAAGTTAAAAAAAAACAGGTAACGTGACACCTCTCTCAAAACCAGTAACTACGCTTTCAAAGTTGACTGCTTCTTCCTTAAGATGGCGTGTATAAAGGGATTCTCGTGCCGACAAAATAATTGCCTTCTTCTCCGTCATCGTAGTACCGTCATAGAAAAGACGAGAAGATCGAAGAAGACGAAGAGACGCAGCTTATTCAGGATAATTGAGGACAACGGTGGGAGGATTCCGGTGAAAAGTTCGATGAAGTAAAGAGAAGTGTTCACCGGATCGTAAGCCCAACAAGAAGAAGTTTTTCGTATCGCTCAGAAATGAATGAAAAACATGTGCTCGAATGTAAAAATATATCATTTATGACGGCTATTTCTAATGGAACTTGGTAAGCAATATCTCTCACTTCCAGTCATTTACAGTAATCTTTTTATGCAGGTTTTCGAAAATCTACAAGCCTCCTTCTGTGTTCCAAATACTAAAAAATGTAAGCTTTACCGCATTCTCTGGCGAGGTACATGGAATTGTCGGTGTTGCTGATTCCGGGAAGACAACACTACTGGAAGCATTGACAAGTGGAGCCGGTGGAGATATTGGAGGAATTGCGATGCTGGATAAATTCATGCTTACCCGTAAATTCTTGAATTAGCAATTCAATTTCAGTCGTTTGAATTCAGGTCGACGTTTTAACAAATTCTGTGCCCATGTGAACTACCGTAATCAATATCCTTCATCTCTATCAGTTCGATCTTTACTCTATTATCACGCTCGCCTGTGTTTATCTTCAACACATACAACTCTTGAAATAGATCATCGAGTCAGTGACCCGTTTCTTTGTTTATTTTATTTCTCTCGAATTGATAATTATTCCATTTTCCAGATCAGTGAACTTAGTGCAATGTTTGATGTGATTGGGTATGCGCATGACAAACTTGAAGATTTGTCAATCAGTGCCAAGAGAAGGGTTATGACTGTATTGGAACTATTGAAGGATCCAAGTGGGTGAAAAAGTTTCGGAATCAATATGTGAATTATTTCAGTACTTACGATTATCGACGATCCAACAACTGATTTATCCCCTCTCTCAGCATATCAACTTGTGTATGCTCTTCATTTTTATGCAGTAAAATTTAATCGGATCATAATAATAACTCTTCGAAATGTTCGATCTGACCTATCTCATCTACTTGGTTCAGTCACTTTTCTTTTTTATGGAGAAGTTGCTTACAGTGGGGCAATGCGTCTTCTACCAACTCATTTCAAGAAGGCTGGCTATGAATGTCCAGAAAATGAAAATCCGGCTGCATATTATTGTAAGTCAAAAACTTTTGTTACTAAATGAAAGAAAAGTTCAGTGACCTTACTGACAATTGACAAAGAAACTATGGAAAAAGTCATGGAAACTCAAGAGAAGGCAACTAAACTTGTAGCGTTTAGGGCAGTAAGTAGAAATATATTTAAAAAGACACATACTTCATATTTGCAGGAAATTGAAACTTCGTCCGATGTATCTGGTTCAACAGCAATTGGAACAGGAGTTCTCCTTGATTCTGGAAGAAAAAGTCCTTCAACTTCAACTGTATTTGCTATTTTGTTTCGTAGAATGATATCAATAATTGCCTCAACACCTTCAACTAGCCTGGCTGGTCTTATAGCTCTGCCAGTTTTAGCTGCACTTTCTTCGTTTCTGAGGTGCTGATATAATGATAAAGAGTTCAAAAATAAGATGTTACAGGTCAACACATTTACCATTCTCATTAACATTCTGGAAAATGTTCACATTTCTGTTTCTGATTCTTCAAACAACAGTGATATTTCCAAATTGTGAGAATATATTCTCAGCACAAGAAAACTGAAACACTTCTATATTTCAGACTCTATAACACGTCTTCTGAGTTTTCGCGAAAATAGTATCTACTGTCAAACGACAAGTTTAGCAATGTACTCCCTTCTGTTTTTCATCTACTCTTCGTTTCAGTCGACATTATTTGTTGGTATCATTTCGTGGTGAACCAGATCGTCGCTATTTTTCATAATTTTCAAAAGTTATTACAGGTCATTCAATTTCAGTGAAATGTTTCAAATAAGCCTCACAATTCTTTTACTTTCCATATTCTCATTCTCTATATTCACGATCTGCTCGAGATATTTGAAAGACTATTCAAGTATTATAATTTTGCAGTCGATTATTCTACTGTTTTTCTTTGTTACTGGAAACGGAGTCACAAGGTTTTTTTTTTCAAAAAGAGACCCAACAAACTGATAGAATAATATTCAGAGTGTCAACGTCTTCAACAATTATGTACTATGGGGGAGTTGGTAATCCATTCAGTTACTCCAATTTCATTCTTTCGAAACTTTTATCGAATTCAACGGATAATAAGGAATGTACATTTCCATCTTACATGTGCAAGTAAGTTTTCAGTGTAAATTCTTGAAATTTTTAATGGTTTCAGATTGGCAATGAATCTACATTCGGATTTATATCCTCCGTGGTACACTCCGAGTGATATACTCACTAATTTCGCAATTCTTTCTTGTTTGAGTATTACATTTCTTTTCGTTTCCTTGTTGGTTCATTTCACAGAACCTGCAGTACAACTTCAAAAACACATGAGATCATTTTGATTTAAAAAAAATAATAAATGAAGTCTGCAAGGTTTGCTCTTTTCTCTTAAAAGTGACACTTTTGATCTATGCAACCATTAACCATGAAACGGAGATGCGTACATTACATCTTCTCTTTTTTTTTCTCCGAATCCAAAATTAAAGCCAGGTCGCCGAGCAACGCGTTAGGACCTTTCTTTTGTCTCTAGGGTCGCCTACTACTCTTCTCACGAGCTCACCCATTTACAATTGTTCGTTTGTTGTTCATATGGCATGTAAGTTCTCTTTGTCCTTCCGTTTTTCCGAGAATAAATCGAGAACATTGTAGTTCATGATGACCTATTCAATGAAATATCGTATGTTGAATTGAACAAGAGACGACGCGGCGACGCTGCTCGACATGAAGGCGACAAGTTGGTGAATAGAATGAATCGACCCAAGGTCAAGAAGATTTACGTCAAAAGAAACGGAGAAGATATTTACGAAAAGTAAGCCGTGAAAACCAAATCGGGGTCAACAAGTGTTCATCGTTTCGTTCTTTTTTTGTGAATTATATGTTTCGATAGAAGTTTTTAGACCGAAACTATTCGTCTGGAGACAATGGCAATCGCCAAGACTAGAGCAACTTCTCGAAGATATTGGACCTTATGTGGGAATGGATGATGGTGCATCTGCAATTTATACACTGTAAACCAAAAATTTAGGGAACTTCTCATATGTTATGTTTTCAGAGAAGGAGAAGAGATCACTGATCCAGATGAAATTAACGATCTTGGAACGTATTATGTTGCAGGAGACGAATCTCTTATGCTGTAACATTATTTTGACAGTTTTGTAATTTGAATGCTGGTTTTCAGACCTGAATCGGAAGCTCGCCGTCGATCCAGTGATCCTGATGTCGGAATGACACGTGGAGAAAACAATCAATCTAGATACACTTCACTTTCTGCTCCTGAATATTATACTTCGAACTCAGTAAGGTCTACGTATCCAGCAAACTGTAAGTTCTCAAAAAAAAAATCATGATTGTCAGAGAAACTTCAGTGGCCGTTCCTCCAACCCCTCCGCCACGGCCATATACATCTGTTCAAAATTCATCGAAAACCACCAGAAAACCAACAACAAAGGCCCGAGAAGTTGACATGTCAAAATATGATTCATATTATGATGATGCTCTTCAAGACGTCAGAAGTAAATCAAATTGAATTTTTGTTTGAAACACTTTTCATTCTTCAGATCGAAGAATGGTCAACGAACCAAAGAATTTTGATACGACCATGGATTTCTTTGAGGGAAATCCACATTCGAGTGAATTTGATAATGAAGAAACGATTAGAAGAGATAAGCAAGCACTTGAAAAGCATCGACAGTACATTTTTTAAAAGCATATATGGAATCTCAAATTTATGTTGTTTCAGAAAAATGGCAACACATTCTCGAAGAATGAGCACGATGATATTCAACAGAAAAGATCAAACACATCCCGACGTCTACTTAATTTAGTAAGTCCCTCTTTATTCTCATTTTCTGTTTGCATATTATCTTCTTTTTCTCGTTTGATCCGTGTTCCCAAATTACATCATCTGTTGTAAGAGTACGCCATATGTCGATTACAGTGTATTCCTAAATGGACAAGGAATGGAGTGCCAATTTATGAATTTCCAAAGAAAACAGTTAGAGAAAGGAATGAATTATGTACTTGAATTGATTGCTCGACGATATAATGTGAATCCGGGGAAGCTGGTTGACATGGACGGTCGAAAGGTTTCTGAAGTGACACAGCTAATGTCAAGAGGTGCATATGTACTCATTCCAGTTGGACAATCATTCAGAGATACCTGGTATTTTTTGCCTGATAATGCTATTGATACAAGGTACTTTAGAAAACATCATATTACTGTAAGATTACGGTAGAAAAAGTCATTAAAAACTTTTCAGTTCAAATAAGGCGATGATAGAAGAAAGAAGTGCTCAACGTGATCGACTCCTTCAGAGACGTTTAAAACAAGAACAAAAAGCGAAAAAGGCAAAATCATCTGTTAGGAGTAAATCAGTCGGAGCGGCGTCGTCTAACCCGAAAATAACATTCAATGGTCGAAACAATCAGCGTTGATAAGACCACTTTAAAGCGGAATCTGTTTTGAAATAAAAAGTTGAAAAGTGTTTTATTCGGCAGGAATTGAATAACACAAGTAACAAGAATGTATTCAGAAAAACAATTGATAAACGTGATTTTGATATTTGAATGAATCGGATAACAATATAACAATACAATGGGATACCTTTTTTTGTTTTTGTTTTTAGACCAGTACAAGTTGGGGAAATACACGGGAGAAGATACGGAGTGAATGTGAGAGCAATAAGAAATAAATTAACCAAGAAAATAAAAAATTGAAAGACTAGAAAAGGGAGTGAAATCATTTCAAGAGCACCTAGAGCATTGAGCAACATTTTGACTTCCGAGATTTCAATTGAATATTTGGGTTTTCCTCAAACTTTTCATCACCGAGAGCGACTTTCTCTTTTCGAATAGAATTGAATTCTTGTTTTGATTCAGATGTTTGTTGGCGGCTTAGAATAACATCTTCAGCAAGCTCGGATAGAATTGCAGCAAATACTGAAATAAATCAATTTGAATGATGAAATTACAAGAATACATTTGTTATTGCTTCTCTCAAAACCAACCAGTGTCATACTAACAGTGCAAAGTTGCAAATAGAATATTATATTTCTGTAAACTCACAATTTGGTTGGTCGTTCGACAATTCAAAATATTTCGCATTGATCTTCGCTGCCATTGCTTTTCCTTCAGCTTCAGAAACTTCTCGTTTATCAACTAGATCCGTTTTGTTTCCAATCAAAAAGACATGAGCTTCCTCTGTTCCACTTGATCGATCAAGATCCTTCAACCATCTTTCCACGTCTTCAAACGTGTTTCTGTCTGTTACATCAAAAACAATGAGAGCTGCATCAGCATTTCTCATGTACATTGGAACCATACATCGAAATCTTTCCTGACCAGCAGTATCCCAAACTTGTAGCCGAACCATTTCATCTCGATCAGCTCCACTGAAAATGTTAAATTATTGTTGTTAGAAATGAATGTTTATAACTTACACATCGAAAGAAACAAAAGATGCTCCAATAGTTGCATTTACAGGACGATAATGAGCTCCATATCTATGACGATAGATAATAGAGGTCTTTCCAACTCCAGAATCTCCCAAGACAACTACTTTTGCTTTGTTCTTTGGAGCAGTTGATGATGCAATTGTCTGTTCATGATCCCGAATTGCTTCACGCACTTTTTCCGATGCATAAATAGATTTTATATCACAAGAGGAAGACGGAGATGATGCTAGTTGATGTTGATGTGGAAGTTGACGAAGTACTTGCATTATCTTGTCTGCAAATGAACGGTTAGTATTCATGACAAGGTCGACGGTAGAACGGAAAACATCAGGTGTGTTGTTCAGAAAAAATTGAGACGGAGAGTGAAAAATGGGCGGAGTCATCGGTAGGGCTCGTCACTGATAAGTGCGAAAACGTGCTGGGCAATGAATGTTGGTTAATAGGGGGATGCCTCGCTCCGCCTTCTTTCGTCGCTCGATTTCTTATCGGACACCTCCCCTAGAAAGACAGAGAAACGTGGGGAAAGCACCGATCCATATAGGACGGACAGTAAGCTTCGCTCATTGATCATTGACAAAGAACATATGGTGAATTAGATTGAATCATAAAATAAGAGAATAGATTGGAAATGTAAGAAGTTTTATCAAAACAACTAAGATGTTGAGAATAGAAACAGACGGTTTGGAAAAATGATTGGTTGTTGATAGGGAAAATATTAGAAGTATAGTGAGGGAAGTTGGTAAATTTGTTCTATTACAAGTTTTTAGTAATATAGTCTAGATATAACTAAGTCTCAAATATACTGAAAGGCATCCCAGCCTCTTCTATTTTTAAAATTCAAAATGTTTTTATCCGTCTTGACGTACGCACACGGGTCAAGAGTTAGAAATGAATAACTAGGCTGATTGTTGGGTATAAATACATAGGCAATGACATGACAGTAGGAATGTGCAACCAGTTGCAAAATTTTTGATGATCAAGCACTGGCACACATGGTTTCTCCGTTTCCCTGTTTATTCAAGTTATCAGTATCAGATTAGACTGTGATAGCCTTCTGGGGCACCGGCAGAATAAATCGAATCAACAACATAAACATGTATAACCCGCCTTTTACACGTTGGAAACGATGTTGGTTCCAATAATAACAATATCGAAAATCAGTGTCTTCTTCTTCTCGAAAGACCTGAATATTAATTGGTCTTCGATCATATGACGATATGAATAGAAGATCTAATCTCGAAGAATCTCCACGTGGGAAGATATATGAATAATGTCTTCACCGCTGAAGCTACAGTAGGTCTCACGAAGAGCAAACTAAATACAATCTATCTGTTTTGATGAACTCTACAAGTGTAATGTCATGAGTAAAATCTATTCACGTTTGCAAAAGAGATAAAACTTAGATAGTTCTCTAGTGATGTTCTATGTTGACCATATAGGCCTGCCTAACCTTGGAAAGGAACATAGAGGGGGATTAAACATATCACTGTTATCAGGAGTGTGAGTGGGTGGTAATAAATCGTTTGGGAAATGTTTTGATATCAAATAACAACAAAATAGGCCGGGGACTGTCAGTCTCATTGATGGACGGGGTATTAGATAGAAGTGACCGAAGATCAGAAGAGCAGAACAGAGGGAAATAAAGAGAACGGTCATCGAACCAAAGAGTAATTGTAAATCGAGTGGACATGAGAGAGGCTGTCCTCGCACGCAGGCTGCTAGGGGGTTCCCCCATCGGATAGGCCATCATTCATTATGCAGTGAAGAAAAGGAGGTAAAGAAGAGAGAGAGAGGAAAGAGAGGCCGTTGTCGTCGTCGACGGAACCGATATTTCGTTGACAAAATACGAGTGCTGCGTGCGAACGAAAGGGCCAAGACAAGATCCAGTGTGTCGGCATTTGAGGGCTCTATGACGTGATAAACTCCTGGGAAGAAACGGTTTTTGGCACACACACACAGCAGGGGATGAAATGACAAATTACAATGTCCAAACTTGGTAGTTCCTTTCTGATGGTAGGCCTACTGTTTTTCAAAACTAATTGTTACTGATAACACGTTGTAAATACCTTTTCTGATAGTTCCGTCTTGATAAACACCTAGCCTTTAGCAATTATTTGAATTAATTAAACAACAGTGCTCGTTTATGCTGTCCGTGCCACTTCCTACCTGCCCACCGTAATCTTTTCAGCGTCATTTGCCGCAATCTCTCTATCTTTAGACTTTCTCCCAACTATTCCATTTTATGTTGTTTGTATCGTTGACAAAGAATATTGACTTTTGGAAAAGAAAAACTGAAAAGTTGAGTGTGTCAGCAAAAAAGGCCATGCTTCGTCAGTTTGCTTCGCTTGGTGTTTATTGTTACGGTAGCATCTAACGTCGAAGCTTTTTATTTAGAATAAGAAATCATGCAAATTTCTTCGACACCTCGACCAGTTTGTGAAAATCAGAGTAAACTTGGACACGTCATTTATAGGGTTTATTCTGTTAGCTGTCAATCAAAGTAAGTTATGGTTAAGAATCTTTAAAATATCCAGAAAGTTGATTTACGTCGTTCTAAGAGACCATTCGGTTTCAGATGATTATGATGACAATTGTGCTTCAGAAAAAATTTGTTCAGAGTATGAAAATGTGAATATATTCTTGAAACTAGATTAGGAGTCTAACAAGTGCACTTTGGCGGGATTTATGCTTTTCTTCTGTATAGCTTTTCATCAAGATAATATACAAGGAACTAACAAAATAAAGTTTCTATGAATCGTACTGAACACTTCCAGTAATGATGAACTATATGCCGAGATCGGTTCAAAGTGATTTGAGGACATTCTTTCGATCAGAAAAAAGTAAATGACGGAGAAATCGTAATACAATTAAAATTGAAAAAATGAGGTGAGAAGTGTAGGAGAGTCGAACGGCTGGCGGAAACTTTGCTGGGGGAGTCTTATCAGTGATCGATTTCAACGAAATGGAAAAGCGCTTCACTCTCTTCTGCTGATAACCAGAACATGGACATTGCTTGTTGAAACTTTGAGCGTGAGAATCTTCTAGACATAACAAAGTTGGTTGTGAATACAATAAGGAAAAGAAATGAAAAGAAATGTTGAAAAGGAACATCAATCTATCCTGCAACGTTCTTGATACTTTCGTTTGTTTGTGTGGGTTACTGTAGGAAAAACGTGAACGAAAACAATTCTCAGTGTTTATAACACACTTTCTACCTCTTTCATTTTTTTTTCATTCTTTCAGTTGCTGTTCACTAGTTTTTCACAGTTGCTGAGCATTTTTTTCTCCTATTTTAGACCTGTTCATGTTAACATCTTAACGCAGAAAATGCGCTCCGTTGTACACATATCTGCGCGGCACTTTCCCAAATTTAAATAAAGCCCACTCTTTTTTGCTTATTTTGGAACTTTGTTTAATGAAAACAAAAAGTGAATGGGATTTTTTGTTACGTCGAGTTTCGTTAAGAGTGAGAGTGAAATACTTTCAATAAACCTTTGTATAATATCCCCGTGTGCTTTGCATGTGTTTCACCCCGCTTTTCACCCTCTAAACGTCCGTTCTGTTCACAGATCGAAAATGAGCATTTCTTCACACCACTTGTCCAATTATAACTACGACGAAGACGTTGTTCATTCAGTTATTCTTGAAAAGACTCCTTCACCTCCACCGAAACCGCCGAGAGGAATACTACGAAAAGGGCCACCGATGAAACCGCAGCGGAGTGCTCTGAAAATCGATCCGAGTCAAAATGGTATTTATAATCTTATAAAAACAATTCTATACGAAAATTATTATAGACGATAAAGAGAATTGCAACCAACCACAAGCACGTTCTCAATTCAAAGCTAAAGATATAATGGAGCAAATGCAAAGTTATTTCAAAAGAAGCATCGCCGTACTTCGAAGAAACGAAGAATTCACAGGAACTGAAGCGGCTGATATTTTGACGGCGTATCTTGAATCACATCGTAGTGAATTTCCTGTGGAAAATATTGGAAGAGCCAATGCAGTAAAACTTCTCGGTGTTTGGTTGGAATCAAAAACTATTCAGTGTATCGACGGAAGCCAGAAGAAATTTGCCGATTCCGAGCGTACATTTTACAGGCTAGGTGGCGAATCGGAAAAGTGAGTAGAAGTTATAATGTAGCTTTGAAGTTGCAGTTCTTTTATAGTCTATATATCGTGAGTACACCCGTTCCATCCAGTCATGACGATACGACGACAGTGTGCAGGTCATCAAGCACTCGCCGTAGTAACAGTTTCAAAAAACTGTTCTCTCCACTTGTGCGTCGTAATCGTTCGAATTCTCGAGGAAGAGATAAAGAAACTGGTAAAGAGGGTAGCTCTACTCTTCTAAAATCAACTTGGAGCCTCTTCTCATCGTCGGAAAAACAAGAGAAGAAAGCGAGAAAAGCTGAACAACAGTTGATAAAAGAAGAAGAAGCTGAAATCTATGAACTAGCTCTTTTTCATTTACTCAGTTTGATCGATGTTGAGTTTCTAGAAGATGTTGCCCTTCCTGTTCAAGATTCGAAGGTAAGCATTTTCTTATTTCTTCTTTAAATATTCACAGATTTCAGAAAAATGCATCATTCTTGTCATCGATATTAGAAAAAGTTGGGCTTGGTGCCGGAGAAGATCGGTTAGATCAAGAACAAGAAGATGAAATGGATTTGCTTACCGAAACACATCCACTTCTTCGAGATGCGAGCCAGTGGTTCCAGATGGCAAGGTGTTGTGCTCCACTTCTTTATCTGCAGCAATCCTCTGACAAAAGTACAAAAATGCAACTCTATCTCTGGTGCAGAGCAGCGTTGACTGCAGTAAAACAACGGCTCGAGAAAATGACTCAACATGGGAATTCTCCACTGTTTCCAACAGAATTCGCACCACTTCTCAACAAGATTGCCCAACAACTTATCAATGACATGGATTCAGGAGACAAGTTATCAACTGCTGTATTGTACATCTTTTTGATGGTTCCTCATCCTCTCCGTAAAATGATAGATCAAATCGTACAATGGCTTCAACTCACAATGCGAACAGATGCTGTTGAAGACCTAAGAAGTCCATATTACTTGGGCAAGAAGGACCCAAGACGATACAAAGAGAATGTGAGAGTGATAGTAGAAGAGCTTTGTCCGTATATTTTCCCGAAAGGCTGCATGACAAACGCGCAACAGGATATTTTCATAGAGGTATCATTTCTTTATCCTCATAGTTCATTCAGATCGTAACATTTTAGACTCTCGTTGAACTGCGACAAGATGGAAGGCTAGGACAACGTCCACCACAACTCGAAAATTCATTACGAGCAAAGTTTGTAAATGTCGAAATAAAATGGCAGAGGAAACAGAGAAAGTATAGTGAAAATTAATTTTTCATGTTTCGATCTGAATGCTTCTCTCTGTTTGCATGCCTTCCCATTTATTCAAGTCTGAAGCTGTAAACTTGATTTCCAGACATACGTCCACAGAATGCGACTTGACACCAATACGATTCACTGTAGCACGCGAGTCTATTCGCTCTAAATCGCAGATTGGAAAGAACGAATTAAGCGATACAGATGCAGCACTGGTTCAAATGATGAATGTAGGTTACATTTCGAATGTTTAACTATTTTCTGAAACTTTCTCTTACAGAGTGTGATTGATAACAAAAAAGTGTCTCTGTCGGATAAAAAGAAACAGCTGACGAATTTCCGGAAGATTTATCCAGATCTCTACAAAGAGTATTTCGATGGGATGATATGAGATAGTCAAAGCTTAATTTCTGTAATTTAGTTTTCTTATAATAGACTTACAGCATCGTCTAGAGTTCAATATGGCTTTTCTCTTTTGAAGGTTTTCTTGCATAACTCCTCTACTGTATCATGATATGTCACTTGCATTCCTCTTTTGTCTCTTTTCCTTTTCTGTTATCCCAAGCCGGGTTCGTATTCAGGAGTTGAAAACTATATTCTCTCATTTTCTCCATCTTTAGCTAAATGAAACTTTTCTTCTTTAAAAGCTGTTGCTATCCGGTCGAAACGGAAACAAACGATATCTACAGTTGGGATCTGATTTATGAGAGGAACGTGTGCGCGCTTTCGCTCTTCGTACAACTAAATATGAAATCGGTTTTTTTAAATATAGAAACAAGGCTAGAAAAGTAGACGGCAACTTCTTTCAAATATAAGAAAAAGCGAAAACTTCTTATTGTTACTCTTTGCATATTAAATCAGACAATCGAAATTTTCGCATGGCTACTCGAAGGAATCTTCCGTATAGTTTTCCGTATTCACATTTGAGTTGCCATTGTGAATTTACGTCATCGTCTTCTACTTCTCACATCACAAAAGCATCTTATTCGTTTCCGTCCTTCAGACCGTTTTTTGCTAAACCGCCATTACGAAGTAGTAAATCGGATAATCGAGTTGCATTCGTCAGTTTCTCGAAAAGACGAAAAACTAAGAAAAAGAAGAAGAAGCTGTGGCCGGAGATGTCTGACGGACTGACAGACGGACGGATGGCGCCGAAGACAACGACGACGATGGACACCTATTATTCAGCCGCACTTTAATAGGACTTGCAACAGCACGAAGCGGTTTGCCACTGTCTTCATCCGATCCGCCCTTCTTTCCCTCTCGTCCAAGCTATTATTGCCGCAGAGTTTTGACCATACAATACGCAACTTCTTACGATTTTTTGAATGAACTTCAGAAATCTGATCAAAATGTTTCGCTTATGGTTCTTATGTTCAAGATGGTCATATTTTCAGTTATAAGAGTGAGATACCGTAATCCCACAGACTAAAGTATGCCTCGACTGATGTTTTTATTGGAATTTCAAACCTAAGATATTCACAGTCTAATCAAGTTTTGTAGATGAGTGATATGGTATCATTTAACCGATAGAATAACTTTAGTCTACCAGATGTTGATCTACTCCTTCCTTTCAGAACTCAGCACCATCTGAATTTCAAAAAGCAAAATTAGTATCATTTCGTCAAAACTTTACCTATAAAGAGTGATCCAAATTGGGTTCGAATGATCTATGAAAAAAAAAAACATGCTGCACAAACAGATTTTAATCTAAATAAAATTCTTCGCCTTCTTTTAATTATTCTCTCATAAACGTGTCTAGTGGATCGGGTCGAAAGTCGTGAAAATCTCGAAAAAGCATCTCATTGTCGCCCATTTTGGAAAGCCTTTTTGATCGAAATCTGCATAATATCTCTTTCTGTGTGTTCCGGTGAAATTGTGAAAGTCGTCGACAGACACCGTGTTTCTCTCTATTGTTTTTCTTTTTCCCAAAACGTTTTCGTTTACCAACTTCTAAGTTTTAATTTAATGACGTGGCGATCCGCATTACTGTACATATAGTTATTGTTACATCTTCTTGTGATTCGAGAATGTCTCGCCTCATCCTCCCTCTACTTTCATTTCATTTCATATGATAATGAGATCTTGAATCGAATGTATAATAGTATAAAAGAATCTCGACTTGTATCATTTAAAATAGTCTTATCGCTTTATCTTCTATCAATTTAGTTTATCCCAAGGTTTCATTGATAATAATGATTTGTAATGTTGCAGTATTGAACTTTCCTGAATATACCAAATATTAGACTTTTGAATGCGTTATAAAAGTTAGGGAGCTACTGACGCCGTATAATATTTAATCTGGTTTTGGATTAAAGAAATCAATTATTATTTCATATTTCATTTTTTGGATACAATTTGAGAGCTACTATGTTGTTTAAAGATCCACGTAAAACTACAGTATTCCATGTTCTCTGTAAGCCAACCTAGTCCATCATCAATCACCAAAGCACGACGTACACACTCATAGTTTTTTGTCTCTTTACAAATTTGTCTAATTTGTTCGTTTCCGAATAAAGCCCTTTCGTCTCCGTCTTCCTTCTACTCCGTTACTATGCGGAACAACATCCGAAGGCACGTAGACCATAAAACCTTCACCTGTTTTTTAAACCAATGCGACCTGCACTTTCAGTCAGTCAATTAGATTTATGCGTCAACATTTCGTTACGTTCAAACTAGCTGCATAAGGGGAAGAGCGGAAAATGGGAGGAGACAGAGGAAGGGCATATCCGAAAGTTATTGGCATTTCAAAAACCGATTGCCACCCAATTCGGTGAAAGTTTAGAAAGAGAGAGATGAAAGCATCCAGGTATGCCGAGTCAATCAAAAAGATTCTAGAACTGCTTATTTCTCGTCGTTTTGTGTCTTTTCATCATCTTTTCACCAAAAAGTCTTGTCCATTTCATTGCCAATCAAAATGCAATCTCAGCTTCCCAATGACGATTTTCCTGTAATATACACCAGACGGTTTTCGGCGCTTCGCGCCTTAACCGTCTGGCTTCTCCCGAATTATCAAAATTAACCACATTTGTAGACCCACTTTATTACGCAAAAAGAGAGAAGACCACCTCTCTCTTGCCTCCCGGGAAAACACAGGGGGACGCGATTTCGACTATGTGCATAGATAGCACAGAGCTTCTCAGAACTCCAATCAGAAAGCGGAAAAGACGGGCATCATCTCCGACACGGGCTCTATCGATCCATGTAAAATTCATAAAAATCGGTTCATTAGGGACTACGCTAGGATCGGCGACAGACAAACACACACACACACACAGAATCTGTGTGGTAATAATAGTAAAGATACCGCTTCCCCTTCCTCAAAAGATTGTCACTTCATTCGAAAAAGACCATTCAACATGGTTTCTTAGCTATCACAAGATTCAGTTTCTTTTATTTATTATTTTCTGATACTAATACAAACTTTAGAATGTTTCTCTTGCTCTCGGTGGGATTCCGATCTGCTTTTTTTGAACAAAATGTTTTTTTTTTAAGTCAATTGATCCAACCTTTAGGACTTGCTACTCTTTCTTCCAACATTCGTTTCAGTTTCATATGAAGACCCTATTCAACTCTGTCATACATCTTGTCAGAAATCTATTCACATTCAAATAATTCCAGAACCTTCTTCCCGATCTCCTCCTGATGGTCGATCGGAGTCGGCATCTCGGCATTCTGCCATTTTCTTGCCGCATTATTTTAATTCTGGTGATCTCAGTGAATCAGGTAAGAAGATCCTCTTCAATTGAGCCATTTACTACTAGAATGCCGTCGAGATGACCACCCACATAGACACTTCTCCTTCTTCTTCGATCACTTCATTTTCTTCCTCTTTTTTTGCAACATCATTTCCATTCTCCGTTAGCCAACTTCTTCCTTGTTCGTTCACGAAATATAATGAAAAGTAGTGGAGACGTGGATGATTGACGGCGGGGAATGTGTACAGAAGCTAAATGAAGACCGTTCGGACATGAATAATTGAAGCAATTATGACCGAAGAGGCGAAAGTTACACGGGGTGAAATAGAGAAGAAGCTGGTAACAAGGAGGGGGAAAAAGGAAAAAAGATAGTTAAACTGACAAAGTTATATTTCAGGTATTAGGAAACGGATGTGATAGATATGTAAAGTGTCGAAATGAACTTCTAGAAGTACATTGGAAATGTGCTGAGCCATCCAGAAGGTTTACACAACATGCATGCAAGATCAATGATTTATATGGGTAGTGTTTCTTGAATTGTTCGTTTTCCATTAATAACGGTACTTGCAGAAATCATAAAGCTACATCCTATAATATAGAATCTCTGTTCAGTGATTGCACTGCTAAATACTCTGCAATCAGTGAGATAGATTTCCTTTTGATGACAGTAAGACAGCTACAGTAACCTGATTTTAATTAACTTTGTTTTAGGATCCTACTTGTCATTCCGACATTGAAATGAACACGAGGCCAGTTCGTTTTTCATCTGCCACGTGTTGGAGTGATTTGATGAGATTGACTCAGAAATGTTTTGCATTGAGTAGATGCTGTCCAGCAGCGCAGAGGTGTGAGACAGAAGTTGAAAGAGATGTGATAAATGAGCAATATGAGCTGGAGAAAAGTCAAATGAAATCAAGGTTGGAAGGATGTGCAATTGATATGAATACAGTATTAAGACAACCCGTCTCAAGGTAAATTGATAAGATTTATTTTGAATTCTTTTAATTACAAAGTTTTAGAGAAGATGCAATGATTGCTAGAAAAGTTAGTGAAGCAACAAAAGTTATGTTGAGATCAGTTGTTCCATTCCGAGTTTATCCAGATCCTCAGGTAGTCTTTGATACAATAGTCCATCTAGTTTTCGTATTCTAGAAGAAAATGCAATTGAAAACAAGACACGGTAAAAAACCAAGAGAGTTTGCTGCTCCATTATCTGCACGACCGAAAGGAATAAAAAGAATCAATAGTTTGTTTTCATTCACTGCTAGGGAAATTATTTTTGTTTCAGAAAACCGATATGGAATATCCAAACCGAAATATACCTCAACAGTCCGTACAGGTAGAGCAGAACTTCTTCATGCACCCATTGATCCTCCAACAACATCACTCCGTCCATTTACTGTTCTTCATCAAGGTGGAACTGCCATTCAGACAACATCACAACCACCAGCTTTCTCCCCGTTCACTTTCCAGTCTATTGACTTTGACGCCAGAAGAAATAACAAAAAATTGCGGAAGAATAAGAAAAGAAGACTACGAAAGAAGAAACACGACTTTGAAGATGAACCTCCATTTGCACAAGCTTCGAAAATAACAGAGTCAAGATTTGATCCACAGCATGTGAGTATGACAGTGTTGTTTATAAACATGATTAATTTTCAGGCTGCTGAAAAGCTAGATAAGCTTAATGGCAATTTGAAGCAAAAAGGAGAATACGGTAGATCGATTCTTCCGAAAATGTTGATGATAAAGCAGAACAAGGGCAGTTTTCTGGGATATGCGCAGCCAGTTATAAAACCACTTTACCCTTCAAATATGCAAAAGGTTGAACCGAATCATGCCGTCGATCAGATCTATGATGACATTCTGGAGGCACAGATAAATGAGAATGAATTGACAAATACTATAGAAGAAGTACAAACAGAACCACCACTTCATTTTTTGCCAATTGAACAAGATAATACCCCAGATATGAGAGAAGCGTTTATTAACAATAATGGGGCATGGACAATGGGACCAACAACTGAGCAAACCACAGAAACCCCGCCTCCATCGAGTACTCTTCCACCTCCAACTATCACTTTCCCAACTACTCTTCTATCAACATACACTCCTCGCGCTCCTTCTTCAAGAATTACATTTGCACCAATTCGTAGAATCACAACAACAACGATGGACCCAACCACTGTTGAAGAAACCACGACAACAGAAGCTACAACGACTACAACAGAACAAACGACGACAACCACTGTCAGGCCAATAAATGAGGAAGTGGTCACAAGCAAATCTCCACCAACACCTTCGTTCTCTATAGATCCTTTGATTGATTATGTCACCCATGAACTCTTGGATAAGCACATGGAGAAACCAAAATCTGATGAGGATGAATTCGATTTCTCAAGTGCAGATTATATTGATATCAGTGCAATGGATATTGAAGTGGGTTTTATAAAATATGGTTTTATCCTAAACTCTGTCGAAATTATCCCCATCAATTTTATTCGAACTTTATTTACAGCCAAGTACATCAACCACTGCTGTTTTCCCAATTCCAATTGCGAGATATGAACAAGCGAACAACTCATCATCTATGTGGCCAATGGATGGTCCACATCGTCCACATAATCAATCGCCAACCGATCATACAACTACTCCACAATTGCGAACAACTGCAGCTCCTTTGAGTCCTGGAATGTTAAGTGAGCAACAAAATGAAGACTTGATACCATTACCAACAGCTGCTCATACTTTTGGATCTATTGACGTAAGTATCAAGAACAAAAACAATGGGCACAATTAGTTCATTGCTTAGGTGACACCATCACCCTCAATCAGCACTACCCCATTAGAAGACCAATTATGGCCGCTACCGATTCGAAAGAGACATCGATTGAAAGTTATGGGTGCCAAAATGATGGAAAAGTGAGTTATTGGGCTTAGCTTACATATAGCTCTGATAATTTCCAGGACTAAACCAATTGTGATTCTTCCAATGAGCAAGAAAAGTGCGAAGAAGATGGAAGAGTACAAAAGAACGCTGCAGACTGGATGCCAAAGATATGATAAATGTCTTCGTAAAGAAGTTGAGATGCGGTTAAGATGTGCACAACCGTATCCTACCCCTTATGACAAATGTTCTGCCCAGTTACTTCCACTTTATAGGGTAGTTGTTCACTTAATAAGATATGTCGATTCATATGATTTCCAGCTAATTGATGAAGCTTCAAATAACAAACTGCAATTCTTCATTAAGTGTGTTGGAGACTCACAAGAACAGGTACTTCTGAAAGGAGTAACTTCTGAAACTTTTCTGATTTCTAGAATGCAAAGTGCTACGCTCCAAAGAAGTTATACGAACAAGAGGTGACATGTGAAAACTTAGATTCTTGGTCTTCTTACTGCCGTCAATTGGAACATTGCTGTCCTGCAAAAGATCGCTGTGATTCAGAAGCAGAAGTAGACCACGTCGGCACTCGTCTACGTCTCCTCGAGAAGTCGTTCTCTCTTCGGGCAGCCGCCTGCCAATTTAAACACGCATTTCATCGGACGTTGGCAAGAAAAATGTGATGATGACACATGTTTGTAGGCTGGTTAGAGCTAAAATATTTTGATGACGATTACGGGGTTTTTTGTTATTGTTTTCCTATTCAACTTTCTGTATATTTTTGAGAGTGCTCATGTCCTTCTTTAAAACAAGCTCAACAATTATTGAATTATGCACTGTAATGACTTGCTATCTCATTGTGTGAAAAAATGACAGGGTTCAATAAATGTTTCATACAATATGATGAGTTATCCATGCAATCAATGTTACAAATTTAGTGAGTTAGGTCTATTTACAGAAATACAAATGCTTTTAGATTGTAAAAAGTGTTCCGAGAGTTGGGTCTGAGTCATCGTCAAAGCGTGCAAGTTCTTTTTTAGGTTTCTCTTTGAAAGACGAATCAAGTTTCACTGTATCCATACTGCTCTCGACAACATTCTTCATAACTAGGGTCAGCTTTCTTTTTCCGGCTTGCTCTTTGCACAACTTGTGGAAACTGAATAGAGTAATGTATGTAAATCAGTTAAGACCGCAACTCACTTATACATGACAAACAGAATGAACGAAATACTGGCAAGAAGAGTCAATAAATTGGTCCAGTCAGTTCCATTTTCAGTCATTTCGAGTGGTTCAGGAAACTCGCATCTGAACTGTGCCAAGACAGATGTGTCAGTCTCTTCGTTTTTCGTCATCACAGTTATTGTTCTCCCAGGGGATTCGTAACACCATATCTGCATATTTTCAGTTCCGCATGCTTTTTCCTCCCAAATCGTTTGGTACGACTCGACAGAGATGTTCGGCGCGTTGTTATGATTGTCACAAGCGGATGTAGTCAAGGTAACAGAAATCAACAAATAGTGAAGAGCAGCATCGTGCGAAAAGACGATAGCTCGGTAGAGTCTGAAGAACGAAGTTCAAAAACGAATAGAGAACAGAAATAACCTTTCTCTGGCAAAATCCAAAATTTCGTCGTGAAGATGATTTTCGATTCTCGGCTCTTGATAGCGGCTGGGAGCTCCAGAAACTACCGAAGTGAGTATTAGTATCGTGAGAGTAATCGAGATCATTGATTGATTTAAATTTCTTGAAACGTTAGTTAAGGTTGTGGGAAAGAAGCTTTCGCGCCAAGACATTCGAAATTCGTAAGCCGGAAGAGTATTATCATTTGGTTTTTTCTTCCAAATTTGAAAATTTGCGGCAAGCTTTCAGCTCGCGGAAAAGTTTAGCATTGTTTTTGGAACGTTTTTTTTTCTGCCTAACGCTTTCTTCTCCATCAATTTCATCATCACGTTATGCTCTGCGGAATTAATTCCTACAAGCATGATTAACTTTAAATGTTTTTTTTTTGCAGGAATGAGTTTGGGTGATTACATTTGGCGAGGTTTTCTTGCTTTGACATGTCTCTTCACCGTACTTGCCGTCACAAATATCCTTTCTATGTTTCCTCTTAATTTATTCGAGTTCGACTCGCTTCCAGTGAAAGCGCGAGACGATATCACAGCTAATGCGCGATACAGGTTGATCAGTTTTTGTTCACGATGAACCTGTGTTCTTTTTTTCAGGTTAGCCGAATACGAAGAGCGACTGGCTGCGCATAATATGAAACTGCCTGACCACGACTTGATGTTGCATTTCAACCCTCAAGTATGTTATAACGGAGAGAAAGCACCACTGGGAACAGGACCATGGCCCGAAGAAATGACTCATTATTTTTGTGCATCGAAAGATCTAGTCGACTGGTGTCTGCAATATGGCAATATATACCAGACTACCGAACACATTTACACATTAACTAATGAGAGGAAATTGCACCTTAGTCTCACATGTTACAGAGTAAGAAGTGAGTTTGGATGTAAAGTTATTCAGATCTTATTGCATTTTTTGCAGGTTACTATCGCTATCTGGATGATGCCAACATTTTTGTTTGTATCGTGGCATGCCTCATGGTTTCTTTTGTAGCTCATTCGTGGTGAGTTAACTAAATATATGTAGAATACACACGAAATAATTGTTAGGTGGGTGTCTTATCAAAGATCACGTGGAGCTTATAGCGAAGAGCCAGAAGCTGTGGAGCCATCTCCACCCTCATCGCCACCAAGTCAACCGCCAAAGAAAAGTGGCGTTCGTCGCGACCCAACTGCTCCTCTTCCATTTCTTCGTAGCCGGCAAGAGAACTACAAAAAGAGAAGATAATGTATACTTGTAAAAAGTTTTCCCCACCCGCTCACCTTTCAATAATTATCACGAGACGTGTATTTTGTATCAACTTGACCTTAATATGAAATGTATCTCTCTATATATTATAGTTAATTATATCTTAACTATTCTTTGCCATAAATGCAATAAAATTAATAAAGTTTTGTTTTCTTCCTCATTCCATAGTATTCAATTAGAAACTATTCCATTCCAATTGCCGCACGCTCTCATTTTTCCTGCCTCACTCTAACATTCATCTCGTTTTCATGCTCATTTGCAATACCACTGTTTTGGGGTTCCCTTGGGAAATTGGGTCGCAATTGAGACAAGACAAAAACGCTTTTGTCGCATGCATTGCTCGACGACTTCATTCATTCATTTCATCTGCTTCAGAATGCTACACAGCCTAGTTTTATTTCTTTCCTTTCTATATCCAACTTCGAACTCACTACAACCCGAAAATATTTCTGAAATTACTGAAGTTATACGGTACGACGGAAGAAAAGTTCCATTTGAAAATAAGCCTCAAATATTTTATTATGTAAGACGCTGATATAATCGAAATGAATTTAATGTAACGTTATTAGGTAAACATTTCAAATCCAGATGTTGAGATTAAAGTGAAATGTGCTCACTGTAATGCTGAAAGATGTCGTCCTCTTCCTTTTTGTTATTCAATACAGTACTCCGAAGAAGGTGAAGTTCTGAAACCAAAAATGAAGTCTAATGATCTATTTTCGTGTGTTTCTAGTTCTATTTCGTAGCACTGGGGATTACTGTGCTGACGAAGCAGAAATGTTCTCTCTAGTGGGTGCTCAACTGGATGCGACGACTTCTTCCCAAAGAAAACGTCGTCGGCTTCATGAATCATGTCTTCCATCAATCAATGATCCCACTATACACTATTGTGTCTGTCAAACTTTTGACGATGATGCTTCTTCGTGAGTATTTAGAACGGGAACTAAAACAGTGTACTGTGGGTTGATATTCAGAAGAGAGTATGATGCATTACGGCGGATCAGAATCTGGAGATATCAAAGTTTAATTTTTAACGACGAGGTGCAGAAGAAAGCCAGTTTTCAAGAGTCGGCAGTTTTGATATTACTTTTATCACTGACAAGGTAAGTACGCGTTAATAATGTCCATATTTCCTATTAACATATTCTCATCTATTCATAATTCTTTAGTGATTAATTCATCTTCACTAAAACGTTCGACATTTGTTATTTCGAATAAACTCCCTCTTCAAACCGCAAGAGACATCATAAATTGTCATGAAATTGAACTGATGTGCTTTGATTGATGTCTTCACACCTTCCGAACAGTTGGCTTATCTCAAGCAGAACACTCTATCAATGTTGACCTTGAAATTAGCAGTCATTTGTTTACTCTTTCTCCTTGAAGAATACTCTTATCTCCGACTAGATACCTAATATCTTCATATCTGGATTTCAATTTTCGATATCTTGCCTACAGTATTTATGAATCCAGACTACAAATAAACTGAAACTGAGAACATTTTCTGTATTCTATTAGAAAAAATGAAAAATACAATCATTCTTAAAACTGGCTTATTACATATCCTAAATAGCTCCTCCTCCTTTTCATGCTAATTGACGTCTTCTTTTCTCTACACAAATCCAATTTTCCCCTTCTTTCTTCCTATTGTTTCACTCGATTCGCAATCAGTGACCCCTTAGGCTCTGCCAAATGTCAACCACATATCAGATTTGTGGTCCCTATTCTGACATCTTCTTGCTCTAAGCTCCGCCCAATTTGCGAAAGAAGAAGACGAAGCACAAGAAGCACAAGAAGAAGAAAAGAAGAAGAAATAAAAGAAACTCCGAAAGTTATACTGGGGTGTTGATTTGCTCTTCTTGTTAGTCAGTTTGAGCCGGTTTCCCGTTTCCTTTTTCTCCTCCTTGTTTCTTTTTTTTCCTTTTTGGTGTAAACTTTCTTCAATCAGTATTCCTTCCTGTGGTGCCTTGTGCTTCCATCCTACAACTCTATCTCTTCTTTCATGCCGACTAGTCTTCTGTTCCCATTTCACTTCATTTCAAACCGTCTCGATACATTCAATCAGGTTCTTTTTTTATTTTTTGTGCTTCCATTAGAATGTGCTTGATGTGTACTTATCTTTCGAATTCTATTGAGTATCTGGCATCTTTCTCTAGGAATACAAATAACCTTCTCATTTCAAATGCAACAAAAAGTGAACATTTTCAAATTTCTCAATATGTTATACTCGTTTGTCTCTAGTTGCCACGAATGAAAATTCCTCTGACGATTTATCGCGGTGAAGCAGCTTTTGAGACTTTCTCATAGAAAAATTTAATATCAGAATAAACACACTAAAAACGGATCTGGAAAAAAAAAAACTGTCTTCAGTTGAAACTTCTCTATTGGGTCTAGTGAACATGTTCCTAAACATTCAGTATGTTCTTCCTGCTTCAAAAAAAGTTCGTTGCTGTATATATTCCTAGTTAGAAAATGAATTTGAAGCAAGTTGCCTCCAAAGTTTCACCTCATTCCTGCATGAGTTAATCTTGAGTAACTTCATTAAAGTCTCCCAACCATTTTCGTGATTTCAGGACATGTTGGAACGTGTGAAAGCTTCCACCTCTCGACTAACATCTGCAACTCGTTCACCAGTTTTCCATCGTTTATCTCCGGTTCTCCTCATTCTACTCACGACTACATTCATCCTATTCGGTGCAACATGCTTCTGGCTCTTCGAAAGTGATCCACATGAGATGACTGTTCGCAAATGGTACATGAATTTGGCTGTTGAGAGGTTTGTTTTTGAGTTTTAACTTGACCAATTTTTCAACTTATTTCTTTTGTTTTCTTCAGTCCACTCACTATTTCTCCTTCTTTTTTTTTCTTTCTCGTTCATTCAGCACGTTTTGATCGACGACTCCCCGGGGGCAATCCAATCCGATTTGCTCCTACACACATCTCAGTTTTCAACTCGATTTTGAGTTTTTCGATTTCTAGGCGATCTGTGTTTCTTTTTTCTGCGAAAGTATGATGAGAAAGAAAGATCCAGAAAGGGAAATCCAACAAACAGAAAGGACATTCAAAGCGTTTTCAGAAGACAATTCGCCAGAACAATCAGCTCTAGAATTTTCAATGATACTCGCAATCTTCTCATCATCATTGACAGAGAACAAACCGAAAGAGTTCAGGTATGATGTTTCATGAAGATTTTTCTGCTGAAGTTTATTGATGAAATATAAAGGTGTCCTTATGATATTGGTAAAAAGTTCAGTTGTAACTAAATATCTAAACTAGAAATTAATTACTATACTAGAGACGGTTAAAGTTCACCTCTAAAAACCGCTAGAATAAGTTTCAACTCTAGCTTAGGTTCTTTTGTTTGAAAATCCCCTCCTAAATTTTCATATAAATACGAGACGAATTCTCTCTCATATCACCTATATCTACGATTCCACATGACTTTCAAGAATTGTATTTCTCATCCAAAAAAAATGTATGATTACTTCGACTGCTAATACATTTTTGGTTTCGAAATCTTCTCTTTTTCGTCTCCGAAATGGATTGTGCATCTATCCAAATTCCCTTGCTCTCTGATGAGCTCAGATACTTCCAAACAGAAAGAAACTTGCGAGAAACACAATACGAACTAGCAACTTCCTTGCTAATTCCGGTTTTAGAACAACACTAAAAGAGGAGAAAAAGACAAGAATGAAAAAAGATGGAAGGAACGAATTGAGAAGAGCTTCTTATAAGGGCAACTTCAAAAGTATACAAAATAAAGTAATCTGTTGTAGCTTCAGGAAGCTGTGTGCAAATTATGACTACTTCTCAAACAAATTCATTTAATATGATCCATAATTTGATGGCCAAAATCGATTACATATTATGTTCTTTTTATTGACAGAAACATGATGATAACCATGTAAAGGTGTTTTTCTAATAAAGGTTCTTCGGACAATCAAGTAAATGGCCAATAGGATTGATCCACTTGAACCTACAATTTCTGCTTCTTATCCTTTTAAACGAGATCCTAGTAAACACAGATCTTAAACATTTTGATTACAATAACGTGATTTCATTTCAATATTGTGGGTTTCCCATCTTTGATTCCTCGCTTTCGATCCTCATCTTAAATTGACTCCTAAACTGCACCAAAGTTACTATTGCTCTTATTTTTGGTCAGATTTCCCTAAGGACAATATTGTCACCCTTTCCACTCCCATATCTTTGTGACCCCATCTCCTTTTTTCGTATTTTCAATACCCCGCCACTTCTTCATTTTCGAATAATATCAAGGAAGTGGGAGATTTGTTGAGAAAAGGGAAGAAAAGAGAGGAAAGAAGTATTTCGAGGGGGATTATTTGGTTACCAATGGAAACGAAAACATTAGATAACAGAGATATGAATGAAGTAAGAAACGGATAAGAGAAGTGAAAACGAAAAATAAAAGATTAAAAGATTATGCCCTTTGCTCCGTGTTGGAAAGATTGTGGAGCACTTTATAAATTTAAAAAAAACGGAGAACCGTTTGAACTAGAACCTAAGTAAACTGAATGAGTCGAATAGTCTCAATTCAAATAGTGAACATTAGACGGGCCAGGGGGATACCACATTCGTAAGTAATAATAGAAGCATGAAGCAAGTTTGAATAATATTCTCATCCTATTTTTTAGCAACTACTCGTTGAATCTTTGAAAAGATACGAAGACAAACTCTCGATAATTCCTCCATCACGTCGTGAATGGACATGGGTCAGCAGTTTCAATTTTGCGTATTCTCTTCTTTTGACTGTTGGAAATGGGTTCAAAGTACCAGTTACCATTGGATCTCAGGTAATAAAACAACTCAACACATACTTGTAATCGAATGGTTTATGTTCAGATATTTTCTATATTTTACTGCCTCATTGGTATTCCATTGTTCTACAGTACCCTTGCTCTCATAGTTTATCGCCTGGTCTCTCCAGTTCTCAAGGTTTGTCAATAAGAAAGCGATGATATTTTCTGATAAACAGGGAATGAGCTTGACATCATAGATAACATTTAAAAATAGATTAAAACTTGAAAAATGTTATATAGGAGACCTCTAAAATAAGAAGAATCGAACTTCAACATCTGGAATATAGATCATTACTGTTCTTGTTTGTTTGAGAGATTATTATTAGTTTTCTATAAATAATGTTTTCTTAACCTTATAAACTGAAGACTTCATTCTAGATAACTAGAATATATTAATCATAGAACTAAAATACATGAATGGTTACTATCGAATTCTGAAATTCTGATTCTTACCAAAGGTTCAACTCAATTCAATCTCGTTTTCAGTGGCAATCTCTAACACGCTCTCGTCGTTTTCTGCTCATCCTTTTCATCTTTGGTTGCTTCGTTCTCTGGACTCTCCTCATCGGAATTTGTCTCTACTATCAGGTATGCATCTGGTTGATTCTTTTCGTCTCACCTAAACCTATACTATTTCAGGTTCTCAATGACTTCTGGCTCAGTATTTTCAGTGCTTTCACTGGATCTCTGACTATCCAAGTTCCAAGCCCAGCACAACTTACCACATGTGGAATATTGTTCTTGAACTTTGCCTCCACCATTTCTGTCTCGTTCCTTCTCCTTATCCTTCTCGTCTCCTCGTCTATTTTCTTCCCGCATGAGTGTAAGTTACACATGTAATTTTAAGTCTGACTTTATAATTTTTGCAGTGATTCTTCAAGAGTCAGAGAAAGCTGTTGAGGAGAAACTGGAAAGACTCACTCCTCCGCCAAAGTTCCAGGTTATCGTGGATGAAGCTGGAGAAAGCAAGCTTACAGCCGCATAACTATTCACTATCATTAGCTATGTCATGCTTACCGCTTATAGACGTTTCTTTCTAATTGATGTTTAACCATAAGCTTATGCAACGATTATGCCACTTTAACTTTATTACAGTTAGAGAATGGATAAAACAATGTTAAAACTAACAAAAACCTGGCGATGCACGTTCTCAGATAGTTTGAACGGGGAGAAATAGAGAAGGCGCTACACCAGGCAAATGATGAGATTCTTTTCGTGATGGGGGGAATTATCCAAAGTTAGGGGGAGAAACGATCATGATGGGTTTCAGCTTAGAGACAAATTAAGTTTGTCATTAAAAATAAAAGATAATAGTAGGATAGATTTGGTCAATATTAAACAGATTGATGATAGAAGTTGTTTGGGATTGAGAAGGGGTTGAAGTGGCAATGTTGGTGGATAGCAGCTTATTCGGCAGCGACGGCTGGAGCGTCTCCAGAAGCAGCGACATCAACCTGCAAGTATAATTTGATTGTTCACAATGTAATCAAGTAGCAGTCTTCCACACAAGATGAAGCGTTTCATAAAGAATTCATCACATCTGTTCAGAACGTTGAGCGCATAGTCTATTTGAACACTATGATTATAATTAATAAGTAGACGGAAATTTACCTCGTCTTCGACCTTGCTCTTCTTGGTAGATGGAGCCTCATCTTCGGCCTCGGCGGCAGCTGTCTCTTCATGAGCGCTCGACACACGCTTACGATCCTAAAAAAGTAATTTGTCACAACGAATTATTCACTAGTTCTTACGTTTCCATTGGTGTCCTTGGCTTCTCCGTTCTCAGCCTTGTTCTCTTCTTCGGCAGCATCACCCTCCGACTCGTTATTTTCATCGTTGGATTCAGCAGCCTCAGCTGGAGTCTCCTCGACCTTGTCATCGTTCCTGAAAGAAATTTTCCCTTATGAATGAGAGGATTTGTACAATATGTTGCTCTTTTATGACTATCATCCACTGTTTGCTATCAATATCGCCGTCTGTCTTTATGACACCAAGCCTTCTGCACACTGAATCATAACACAAGGCGTTAGCAAACACTATAATATGGAATAACTTAATCCCACAAGTTTTCATTCAAACAGTGTTTTGGCCTCTATCTATGACCGTCTTCACATTATTCACGTTCAACGTGTGACCTCGAAGGAAATCGCACTTAACGCCCGCGCGCAGGTGGATCCAAAAAAAGCGGCTCGTGCTTTCAATTGTTTTGACCTAGATAACAGTCAGAGGAAACCAATAGAGAAATGGGAGACTAATGAACGCTAAAACTCACTGCTCCTCAGTTTTCTCATCGATAACGACGACGTCCTCAGATCCAGCTTCAGTTGTCTCCACTGGCTTATCCTCGGTTGGCTCAACAACCTCTGGCTGAGCGGCAACAGTCTCGGCGATGTCGGACATACTTCTGCAAGAAAAAGGTTAGAAAAGAGGATCAGAAAATAGAATCAACAATAAACAAACGGAAACTAATGAGGTACGGTAGAAATATATTGAAGCTCTAATAGTAAGTGATAACTGAATAGAGGTTTAACTACAAAGCAGAAAAGAACAGTACATGAGTTTAAGAGGTGCGAATAACTGTCGCCGAGCACTCATACTATTTGGGTTCGGCTCTCGCGCCTCACACAGGGCGCAGCGCTGCGCGTCCATCCACCGTCGGCCTAGTCTGTGCCTGACACTCACGCAGCGCTCACTGGACAGCTAGAGACGGCCGGCTGTCCGAAGGAGGCGGTGACCCGCTCACACTCCTCTGCGGAGAACGAAGCGAAGAATGAGGGAGCCTCATCGCAACGGCCGCGAGTTTCGAATTGCCTCGCCTCTTGCTAGAGAAAGAGAGGACGACGACAAAGTCCCGCCTCCTAAATAGAATGCGAATCTCTAGCCGTCTGCCTTGTTATTTGGCATGATGCCAATTTTTTGAACGTTGCGCAGAAAAAAAAAACTGCATCTTTAAGAGTAATTCTGAACACTGGATAATGAATGAAATACAGCACTTTTAATAAAGAAACAGTTGACAGCAAAACAATCTCAGCAGTTTGTTCAGGTTAAACGGCGGAGAAGCGTTTTTCGTTGAAACGCGAGCGAAGCTGTACCACTAGTGGAAAACTTCACCCGGACTACAAAAACCTTTTAAATATATCGGTCTTGGCACGATAAGCTCCGTTGAGAGTTCTCTAAAAACTCGGGTTCGCCGCCGTTTCACCAGAACAAACTGCTGAGATATTTGGTCCGAATGTCGGAATGCTAAAGCTGTAAAACGATTAAAACGATTCGTGGAAGTGGTCTAGTACTCTTTTTCGAATGAGAACATCTAGATTGAAAATAACATAACCACGGTGGTACGTCATCACCTTGGCATTTAGTTAAATTTAGTTGAATCATCAGGAATACGTGGAGCATTTTTGGACAATTATAAGCTTATTACAGTAATTAAAAACGAGCTTTTCAAAAACGAAATTGACTTTTTAAATATGTATTTCAACTTTTCTCAACTCATGGTCACAATTCAAAGGTTCTATTGGGCTATATCACCATCTGTTACTTTTTCTGATGTTTTAATTTTTTGAGTAATTGAATAAGGAATTCGTTTCAGAAAAGTTTCTGAGGTTTCAAGAAAACTTTGAGAAAATATCATCAACTCCAGCTGTCTATAAATTAGAACTGTCAGGATGGTGACGTCACTGTGAGTTGTGCGTAGATTTTTGGTATCACTTGATATCTTTTTATGTACCACCATAAAGTAATTTGGACCGGAACTTTTCTTTTCTTATCAAATTACAAAAACATCTACCTAACAAAGAGCCAACTCATTTTAGTGCTTTGCAGCTTCGAGTCTCATAATATATTGTGCAATAAGCTTCTTCGATGAATACAAACAAATTACTGTTCCGTAAACCTTTATACCGGAAAAGTTAAAAATGATGAACAAGATTTAAAAAAAATTCAAAGATGGTAAATAAAACAGGGACAGCATAGTCAGATGCATTTTATTCAGTCTTTCGGAGATCTTTTTGGAGAAGGAGAACGGGAGACACTACGCTCACGACTGCGTTCGCGACTTGCACTGCGATTCCTGTCACCACCGCCATTCTGGAAAATTATCACTTAACACCCAAAAATAAAAGGAGCCACAATACCTTGTGTGGCGAAATGCTGCGGCTTCTGCTACGATCCTTGGACTGAAGCGGCGAACGGGATCTTGATTTGGAAGCTTCGCGTTTTCTGAAATGAAAGTAGTTTTAATGCCATCTCTTTCTCTCTGAATTCAAGGGGAGCTTCTCGAAATTCCAAGCGGCGCAAAATAGCAAACTGTCTGCCTCGAATGTACATAGCCTCACTCTTTCGTATCGAAACGGCGGCTTTTGGAAGCTGCGAGGCTGTGTGAGAAGAGGATCGTAATGAGCTGATGATTGACCCAAACTGTGCTTGATTTGTCTCAGCTATGTGACCATTGTCATGTGGGCTTGTAGGTGAAATTGGTTCTCATCGAACTTTAGCTAAAACGGTTCGTGATGTGGCTACCGTTTCTCAATATTTGAAGAAAAGAAATGCTTACGGGTCACTTCTCGGACTGGGAGAGCGAGATGCACTTCGGCGACGACTATCACGGACTGGGGATCGAGATCGGGATTTGGACGAGCTGCGCGAGCGTGATCTGCGGACCCGTTTACGATCACGAGAGCGGCTACGCGAACGTCTTCTTGGTGGAGTTCTTGATCGACGCCTTGGAGAGCGGGAACGTCTTCTAGGAGATCTGGAGCCACCTCCACGAGCATCGCTTCCTCTCGGTCTTCCACGAGCCATTTCAACGACAACACGCATAGAACTGAAGAGCAATCGATTTAACTGTTATATCATGCTTAGATAGCATTTGTTACCTTCCATCCATCGTTTTTCCATCCAAATCATGACACGCATCTTCGGCATCGCGATGGTCTTCAAAGTCGACAAATGCGAAGCCGTATTTCATAGAGATATTTGTGATTCTACCATATCCTTTCAAAAAGCGTTCGACATCGCGTTCTCGCGCATTGTATGGAATTTTGCCGAGGTAGAGACGAGGCATACCTGAAAAAAAATTCTGAGAGCTCTTTGGAGAGTAACGAGATACTTTTTACAGTATAAGTTTCCGTGTCAGTCAAAACCGAGGTTTTTGGAGTTGAAAAAAATCTAAATTTAAAAAAATTACGGCACACATGAAACGAGTGTTACCGTAGGCTGCCGTCGCGCCGAGATACCTTGGCAAGCCGCCAAGGCGTTCTTCTTTTCGAATACCTTCTGTTTCCTCTATAGATTTTTCAGAGGGATTCGGTCGTTTTCTATTGTTCACTTTTAAAATTTGTTTTGTTTTTTTTTCATCAACCTGAACGTTTTGAAATAACCGAAATTGTCTAACACGTGTTTCAAATTCGTTTCGTCTTCTTCCATAACCTTTATTCAAATTTTTGCAGGTTGCAAAAATGAAGCTGGTCAGATTCCTTATGAAGCTTTCTCATGAAACTGTTAATATTGAGCTGAAAAACGGAACACAAGTATCTGGTGGGTTTATGGTTTTGAAGAAACATTTTTGAGTCAATGTATTTAAAATTTCAGTTAAAATCAAGTGATTGACTTTTAGAGCTACTCTATTTAAAGCTATGAAAATGAAAACATTCATTCGCAAACTTCATTGTTTTCATATTTTTTTCAGGAACCATCATGGGAGTCGACGTTGCCATGAACACTCATCTTCGTGCCGTTTCCATGACTGTCAAAAACAAAGAACCAGTCAAGCTTGATACTCTTTCTATTAGAGGTTTTGTTCTCAGCGAATTCGCTTGTATAAATGAAACATTTTCAGGTAACAACATAAGATATATCATCTTACCGGATCCACTCGCTCTCGATACTCTTCTCATTGACGACGAACCCAGAAAGAAGGCTCGTGCCGCTCGTGCAGGAGGTGAGTAGTTTCTCGAAATGATAATTTGAATTAACCCTCAAATTTTCAGCTTCTCGTGGACGTGGAGGACGCGGTGGAATGCGCGGAGGAAGAGGTGGTCGTGGTCGTGGGCGTGGAGGACCACGCGGGGGCGGCCCACGCCGTTAAGTCTTCGCCGGGTTAAAGAGCTTGTGGTCGTTAGAACTACAATATATTTCTCTAGCGTTCCCTTTTCGTTGATAATGTTGCTGAAACTTGATCATTCTTTCGATATAATTTATTGCGGCTTGATCAGCCTCCATCAAAAAAACTTCAAAACTCGCTCGTGGAATCCTGTATTTTTTGTTGTTAAGTTCTGATCTCTATAAATTTTATTACTTTGAAATTCAAACATTTTCTTTCCTATCAGAATCGTAATATTCGTCATCGCTGAGATCAGCTCCCACATCAGTAACATCAAACAGCTTCCCCCAACACACGGCCTGAAGATAACATGAAATCAATCTGTTTAGGCTGCATTTATTACAGAAATAAAAGCCAATGTTGTTCCAACGGCTATTCCTGCTAAAACATCACTACAGTGATGTTTATTGTCGGAGATTCTCGAGATACAAATGAAAAGGCCACCAGATGTGATCAGAGATTGAACAATTGAAACAATCACATTGTTCTGGAGCAATGGTTTGAGTCGAGCTTGTAAATACAGTACTGTCCAAAAAGTGCAGTACATAGTTACTGCAGAGTGTCCACTGTAAAAGCTTCTCCGTGCTTCTTCAATTTCATCAGGGTTCCCCCGACATTGATAATCAACAATATAAATGTTTGGGTTTAATATTTCACATTCCTTAATCGGCAGAGGGTTGCAAACAGCAATGAAATATGGCCGGAGGCGACCGACAGAACTCTTTACGAATTTCACTAGCAGCTCGTTGATGATGTAACCTATTTGACTGTAACCTAAATAGGGGTTATTTTTGATTCATTCATAATGATATATTACCAGTGAAAGTCAAGACATTCACAACATATTTAGGCACACGACTGTTACCAATACAATAGGCCATCACTATAGCACGATTACTTTGTCGAGCTTGACAGAAAGCTTCCACCATTAAAATCGAGATCACCATCAAAGAGATGTTGTACACCCTGTGTTGTACACTTGTTACAGTACTTGGTTTTTGTGTGTACTGGATTGATGGATCTACACAGAAGAATCCTCGAACTGCATTTCCGCGAAGTTTGATAATGTGATCAGTTACGAAGACTAAAACAAACTAATGGTTGAACTTCAAGTAGAACCTACAGAATCCATAAAGAACGACGACATTGGTGATAAACACTGGTAGCCTAATACGAACAATAGATCCAGTACGATCAAAAACGTTCATTCTCCAAGAAACTGAAAAAGCAGGTGTTTATAACGAAGGATTTCTGCTGAATGAAACTTTTTTTCAATTCTTTTATTTATTTTCAATCAAAAGAAAAATGTTATACATTGAACAGGAAGAATGGCTACAAACTGGTATTGATGTATATGTTATATAGAAACAAAGCACGATGATACCACACTCTGGAATCGAAATTATGTGGAAGTTGGAACAGACAACAAAACATCAGAATCGTGTCCTCCGCCTATAGCAGACACAACCGAACTACCGGAGGACGGAACCACCAGATCGACTCGACGTTGCTCCTCCTCTCCTGCAAAGTGTCTCTTACTTTTTTGATCGGTCTGAAGTCAACTAACCGTCTGAGCTCCATTGAACACGAGCCAAAGGTGTTGTGGGAGAAAGAAGTAGAGGCTGAGTCTCTGATTCCGTGGAATTATTTGAGAAGATATCCGTCCAGAAAACACACTGATATAATAATTTGAATGCTTAGAAACGATTATTGCAGTGAAGCTTACTGTATATGTAGCGATGAAAACTCCAATGAAGATTCCGACAAACACATCACTCCAATGATGCTTATTGTCAGTTATTCTTGAAAAACTGATTCCAAGGCCAACCATTATCAAAACTGTTTGAGAGACGGGAACGACGATTCGATTGTTAAGAACAGAACCAAGACGAGCTTGAATGTATAGCTGAAATTGCATAATATTTTTTCATTCGAAAAACAAATAAACTTACAGCTGACCACACAGCGCAATAAAGTGAGACAGCAGAGTGACCGGAATAGAAACTTTTCCGAGCTTCCAGTACCAACTCCGGTGGACCTGTACACGTGTAATCTGTTATGTATCTAAACAAAAGGAAACTTTAAGCTAAATTTTGTTTTGACTGCTCACCTGTGTGAATCTCCAGTGATACACGTATCATTTTCCAATTTACAAACATCTAGAAAATGAGGGCGTAATCTTCCAACTACATGTTTCGTTGCGATATTGAGTGCTACATTCATGACGAATCCTATCTGTGAATATCCTGAAAATCAAAACAATAAACTCATGAGTTTCTTAGGGAGGAAATTCTACCAAAATAAGTTAGAAGACGTACGAACAGAGCATGCAAGTGACTGTTTCTCCATCGATATCTTGGATTATTGATAGTCAATTCAATCTTCTGCATTCGGTAGTATTCGACGAATAGTACTGTAGCCGCGTTCAGCACCAAGTTATAAAGCATGAGTTGAATTGTCGTTATTGTATCCTTCCGGTATTCATATCGAATCGAATCGTCATCACAGAAAAATCCACGTTGCGAAACACCGAGTAACGTTGGAACGATAACCGAAATCGCAGCTGTCACAAAAAGAAAAAATAGAAGATTTGTTCCGAACCGATGGCTTTTTTTATGAATATTCTCTAATGAATAGACTAGCACGTAGTAGCAAAAGGTAACATGCTCACGCATTTTAGTGAATAATAAAGCTAAAAATGAAAAAAAAAAATTCCCGTAGGAAAACTAATCCAAAAAAACAAAGGCACCTTCAACGAATAGATTACTGTACTAAAGCTTTGGAATACTGTATCAGTTCGATGCGCTTTTGGGAAGGATAGGAAATAACATAAAGCTTACCAAATCCATACAAAAGTACTAAGTTGAGACCGACTGCCACTTCGTTTACATTGAACACTTTCGGGTCCAATGATGGTTCCATGACCTGAAAATTGACCTTTCAAATCCCTCTTATTTCTATATTCTTTTCATGTTTACCCTAGCTCCATATCGACTCACAACAGACATTGCTCTTCGATTCGTCAGTAAGACTCAAAAAATCGACACTATCGAAAACAGAGAAAACACTTATTTTCTGCACAAACCCGTTCTAGTTTCTAGTGCAGATGACTCTTTTAAAAACGAAAACACAGAGAATTGTTTATTGGCGCAGAATGAGCATAGATAGGGAGGAACTATTATACGGGTGACGAAGACTACAAGGGAAATCACAAGTCAGAGACAAGCGAGAGGGCAGACGCAGAGACATAATTAATAGTCTTCTAACACAAACAGACAGTTGCAAGTGGTCCGGAAGAGCAAAGTGCAAATCAAGAAAATGAGAGACAAAATGTCAGTTGTTGTTTGAAACTATTGGAACCTAAAGTATGTGTATTGCAGAGTGTTACAGGGATAGTAGAGGGAACAACTACTTCCGAAAAATGTTTTCAATTCCTTAAAATTTCTAGAGAATTCTTGAACTTAAAAGGAAAGCAAACCTGGAGAAACGACATTGTAGATATTTTCCGGAATACAGGTGCCACACGGCTGGACAGCTTCCTAGTCAACGTCATCTCCAGAAACTTCTCTTCGTTCTTTGCTTCGTTTCTTCATATTTCTTTGCTCTGACTTGCATTTTATACTCCTCTCAAACCAATCACCAATAAACAACTGTTTGTGATTTGATACTTCACTTTTTCTTGAGGCTCTTATCACTTTCAGGTCTAACCTTACAGATGGTTTGGAACAATTTAAGAGAATGTTCGAAACGATCACACTTTTCAATGAAATATGAGATGTGATGTTTATGCGATATCATGTGCGATACAAATTATAGTAGAAATGGAAAAAAAAGTACAGAAGATGTTTTGATACATACTACAGTATATTTATTTTGATTCACCATAGAACGCTTCATTCATGTTTGGTACCAAAGCTCTTAGGAAATATTTTCTTTCAGATTTTCAGATCATTAAGCATTTTGACTATAGGAGATTGTGTTCAAGTTAACAGAAAAGACATGAGTGACCTCGAGCATCCACGTCATACGTCCAACACAGTGCCGACCTCGAATCGCCCTACTTTTCAAATCCACGTTGCAAATCGTTGGGGCCAAGTGATGTGGCATTATCTGTTCTTTTTTCGATTTCACGTTGAACAATACAGGTAACTTGCAGATATCGATATCCCCATTGATATTAAAATGTCATCGATCTTCAACTTTTCTCAGCGACCGAAGAATATCATCAAGCAAGAAGGTATTGATGAAACAAGAAACCGTACTTCATTCATTCTTCCTGAACCAAATCCAAAATACGCAGTTTCTCTGAAAAGTTTCACCAGTCTGGAGTTGGCTCAAACAACAGTCAAAGCTCCGCATTCTTTTGAAATAAGAAAGGTGATTCTCGGACTGCTGAAAGAATGTCCTGATTTGTGGAAAAACATAAGGAAAATCAACAAAGAGGAATGGCGGAAACTAGGGTTGGATGTGTACCGAAGAACAGGAGAGATTTTAAACGGTTCGTTTTGAATATTTCCAAGCTCACCTTTTCAAGCTAAACTTCATAATGAAAATTTTCAGTGACACAACTCGTGGACACTTTTCGAAAAACCAAAAACAATCTTTCTCAGAGAATGAGCAAATGTGTGAAGGATGGTTTGAGTGTCGAAGAAATGGAAGAAGTATTGTTGCAATGGGATTTCTTCGAGCATATCAAGTTCTATTACGACCACAAGTTGGAGAATCGACATTTTAAAGATGAAGATGACGATGAAATTGATTTTCTCGGATGTTTCCCACCGACATATCACGATAAGTAAGTACTGACTTCTTAAATTGATAGAGATAGAACCTTTTTACTTTTCAGTGATTCAACTTTGAACGTTGATTATGTGAATGAATTCTCACAGGAACTCCACCGTAATCAAAAGTATCAACACCTGGACGTCGAAACTCGTGACGACTATGCCTTTCCTTCAGACAGTGTATCGAGACATGACGATTCAGGAGAACCCGTGAGCAATTCGAAATAAGACATCATATTTTTATGTTTCTTTCCAGATCAATCGCAAGAGACATTGTGATATTTCTACGGAACACGACGTGGACCAAATTAGTTACCAGCTCCACCGGGTATTCACACAATATCCCGAGAAAGAGAATCTCATCAGAAAGGCATTGTTTGCCACGATTCTCGAGTTTGATGATGGAAATTTCCAAGATCTCGGTCAGATGTTCTCCAGTTTGGCAACCAAACATGCAGTCACCGAACAAAAATTCCGAGTCTAAATGTTCCAATTCGAATATCTATTTTTAATTAAAACCGTTTTATCTGCTTCTTTCAGTTTTCATTGCATTCACGATGACTATGACACATTTTGTTAAAACTTCTTGCAAGAATTGACCTGCAGACCGAAAAAAATTGGCAAATGAGAAGAATATGAAAAAAAGATAAATGAGAGATAATTTGATCGTTGAACAGCTCATAGCTCTCCCAGCTAATGCGGTTCACACATTTCTCGTCAGTTCCCTTCCAACACATGTTCATTTTGATTCTTGACCTATTCATGGGATTTCATTTTTTTTCTTAGGAAAGAAAAGCACATAATCCTGTTTGATCCAACTGCATACAAAATAAAACAGATTTTGATATTCATGCACTAGCTCCTAGCACAGGTGATAGAGAATTTCTACTACAAAGTGATAGAAAAGTTATAGAAGTTGGTTTGAAATCTCAACAAGAAACTTACCTCATTTCTGTTTTTCTTGTTTTGAAAGCACATTCACACCTGTTAGATGCAAATGTCTTCTAATTCGTCACTTTTCTAATCAATCGTCATCAGATTAAAATCTTTTTGGACTCAACAATTTTTATCTCATTCTTCTGTGGATACGCTTGTCCCTTTCTGCTAATCAATCTGTCTCCTCCTTCCGTTTTTCCTCCCCCGTCCTTCTGTGTGAGTGTGTGTAATCCGTGAGTGTGTTTCGTTTGCACTTCGCCGCCACGACGACACATTCCGTCAGATTCTCTTTGGTTTTTTTTTGAATCTTTGTCACAAATTGGTTGGTGACAGGAGCGGCTGGTAATGATAGAGATATTGGAAAAAAGAGTCAGAGGTCACCTGGTTCGAATTTTGCTCTTTTTGTATGAGATCATTCAATGATAGAATGTTAATAAGAGCACGTAACGAAACCTCGATGATATCGTAACACTGAACTGAATGAATATGCCAAAATCTCAGACTCAAAGCCTAATTCTTTCTGGATCCAGCAGTATTCTTACATTTCAACATGATACCAGATAGTTGATACAGAAGAGTTGTCTACAGCTTATACTAAAAAGTCAAAATGACAAAGTCATGTCGTCTAAAGTTCTAGAGCTTAACGTTATAAATCCCATTCATCATATTCTTGTTCTAAACGTTATCATTAAAGATGATAGGTGGCAAGTTCTCACAACAAAGTGATAAAAAGTGCTAGTTGCATTCTTTTCTTCTGTCTTTTATCCTACTCAAAATCACTTCTTTCGGCCACACACTGCAGCAAAAATTGGCTCCTCAGACTCTCATCAACCTCTTCTTCTCAGTCGCATCTCTTCTGATTTATGTCATGACTCAGAACTGCCTGCGTCTCTTATCTCTTAACACTTGAGATCCATCTGATATGATTCGTCCTGCCGATTGGTACTTTTTTGCAGTGAAAACGAAATAACGAGCGACGGGCTCCCCCCGAGCGGCGACCTCGATCAAGATGGTCCGCATGGCTGAGCGGTTGGCCGAAAACTTTATTCCAGAAGCAAATCAAAGGAATGAAAGTGAGCCGGCCTACAGTAGGTACAGGTAATAATTGAAAACTAGCCAAAGGATTACTGTAAAGTTCAATGTTTCAGATCACGAGGTGCACTAAACAGATCCAGACTGAATTCTAGAGCATCACTGGGATCATTGGGACAAGGAAGACGGATAACATTAGGTTAGACAAAAATGAGGTTTAATGAAAACATTATTATTGTTCCAGTGGAAACCGATAGTGGCTTAATAGAAGTAGAAAGCGATAAACAATTTCTCGATGCATTCAAAGATGCGAATATGGATGCAGTTCATCATTTGAATGCAACTAATCCTGTAACACGGTAAAACTCCCTTAAATTTCAATAGATAATTTTTGGTTTTTCAGCGGGTTATGGTGTTTAATTATAGTTGCATTCGTTATTTTGGTATTAGTCCAATGTTATTCTCAAATCAAGCTGTATATAAGTGAGCCAGTTGCCACAAATATTGAAGCCGAGTATCCTAGTAAAATATCATTCCCAACAGTGGCTATATGCAATAACAATCAGTTCAGGTAACAAATTTACTTCCAGCGCGTCTATAAATTTCAAATTCTAGATTAACATATTTGACTGGTGGTCGAATAATGAACAGAAGGTCAAAATCAATAAGCGGGTCTCTACTATCTACGGGTCATGATATTGAATCGGTTTTTGATACTGTGAGTATTTATACTTTTAAATGATTTTTAAATTCGAAGATTCAGGTTTTGAGAAAATCATGGGATATGGATGCTGTCAAATTTTTGAGGAGTGCAGCCCATTGGAAGTCAAGAATGATACTGGGGTATGTAGATTATCTTAACTCACAAAAATTCACTTTTTTAGATGTACCTGGCCGAATGGAACATCTTGCAAGTTATCAGACTTCAAGGCAGTTTGGACAACAACTGGTCTTTGCTGGGCTATCAACACAGATCCTCAAAATCCATTTGAAGTAACTGGTTCTGGAGAAGGGCATGGACTCCGATTACTTTTGAATGTCGAAAGTTATGAAAGAGTGGATGCTTGCACAAAACACTTTCGAACGAAAAGTCTTCCTGGACTTAAAATATTGATATACAATCAAACCGATATTCCAGACAGTAGTCTGAATGGAGTTAATGTTCCATCTGGTTATTCAATGGATATTCCATTCAAAATGCAACACGTGAGTTTTCCAAATAAAATATTGGAGGTTTCAATAAGTAATTTAAGAGATCGAAGCTTCCTGGTGTTCATTGTGTAGAAGAAAACGATGAACAGATTGAAGCTAGTACCGATTTCAATAATCCAGAAAATATTCGAACTTGTACTTTGAGACGGTACATGACAGAAGTAGAGAATTCGTGCCATTGTACATTGAGAAGAGCCTATACAAGCAATTCTACAGGTAACCAAAAGCACATTTCCATCTTCCAAAAATATATTTCAGATTTGAAAATGGGTGCTTGCAATGTTGATCAATATTTTGGTTGTGCTCAAAAAGCGATGAAAAGAGTGAGAGAAGAAGGAACTGCAAGTGCTTGTCTACCTCCATGCAAGTCAATAGATTATACTGCTTGGCAGGTAAGAAATTGTCGGTATTCTAAACTTTAAAATCATCTTTAGGACATGAACCGCCTCCCTCAAAACTTGATGCCTGCACTGATTGAAGAACAAGAAGAAGATGATGAAGACGATGTAGAACAAGAAGAACTAGATGAAAATGTTGCATTTTCAACAGTTTCCGGTGGAGAAACTTTCTCATGCGAAGACAGTGCTTATCTGGATGAAAAACAAGTGATGAGAATAAAACGAGATGCTCACAGAGCTTATGAAATGCAAGCAAGACATCAAGAAGATATATTTCTGAGATCAAGAAGACTGATTGCACGGCTTAGAAACGCTATCACCTCGTAAGTTTTTATTAAATTCCATTTTGTAATCTGAGCTTGAAATTTAAGAATCGAGCGACAGAAATGGGGATGGCATTATGACACATTCAGTGGAGTTGTTGAACGTTTGTCCAATTTGACATGTTTCTCAAACTTCAGTGAGAGACATGGAGACATTATCAGTATTCTGGAATCGCGGCCTATCACCAGTGAAGAGAAGAAAGCAAATCAAATGTTCTTTGTAAGAAAACTATCTCAATCAGTTCCATAAATTATGTTTCTTCAGCTTCTTGATGAGAATGGTTTCAAAAGAAATTCGACAAGATATATGTCGATTGGAGATTTGAAATCTAGATATGGTGACAAAGTGGATGACGTGGCAGAAGAGATTGCAATCATTTTAAGAATTGTGAGTCAGAAATACCATAGTCTTCACACAATTGATTGCTTCCAGATGGAAAAGCTCTGGCATGTGTTTATGCCAAACTCTTATCAGAAAATGATAACGGGCGATTTTACAAGAATGGATAGAATTATTGAATTGATGGATCAGTATGAACTGAATAAACTACAAAGAAGAGCTTGGGCCGAGAAAATGCAGTCTAGACAAATGAAACATTTCTTCGAAGATGACTTCTATGAGGTAGGTACATCACCTGAATAGAAGATTTTTTTCATAAAACATTTTTCAGTCTTACTATCAACCTCTTATCAAAGATCTAGATATTACTCTGGTGAAACAAATTGACGAAGTTGAGGCAGATTGGCCAAAAGTTGAATACTATCTTCAACGTGGAAGTGCGGGAAAAACCGGAGCAATTATGTTTTTTGGTGATGGTTCTAAAGAGAACACTCAGAAGTTTGAAAAATTGATAGTTGAAATGCATGAATGTGCATCTGGAAAGTTGAGAAAAGAAGCTGGAAAAATGCTGCACAGTTTCAAGAAAAGTTATCGAGAGCTCCAAGCAGCGTATGGAAAACTATTCAAAGAAGAGCTTCCTGATTATTTGGAAAACTTTCAATTTGGAAACAAATTTGTTGGTGACAATTTCGCAATGGTTAATATATTCTTACACCGAATGAATCTTGAAGTTTGGAGTCAAGATAGGACTTATGGATTCTGGAGTTTGGCTTGTGACATTGGAGGAGCCCTCGGACTGTTTCTTGGTGCATCTTTACTAACAATCATTGAAATTGTATATCTTTGTATCCAATATGGATTGTGCGGGAAAAGAGCGCGAAATATGAAATGTATCCCCATGTGAGTCTATTATTATTTAATCTTATCGCTCAGACCAATCATTCTCAGGGATGCGTTGACTAGACAAGTCAAAAAAGTTGCTACCTGCAGTTGTTGCAAGAAACAAGAGAAGCCGAGGGAGCCAATTTACAAGAAGAAAAGCCAGAGCTATCAGAGAAGGTATATAGCCTACAATTTTGAAGGCCTGAAAGGAAAAATGCTTCCAGATATACTGCTGAGGATGAAGAGCAGGCAGAAAAGTTTAGATCGCGAACATCCAGCGAAGATTCTAAAATGAGGAAGAACATCTGGGCCCATATGAATGACCCTTCCGGAAACTCAACGTTGACACCATCTGAAATTAAAAACTTCCTCGAACAAGTGCAGAGGCACTCTCAACCTCCAAGCTATCACGATGATAATCTGCAAGGTCAGTTCAAATTCTTGAAATTTATTAGAAAAGACAAAGGTTCAACAAAAAGAAAACAATATAGAACAAAAAGGTAAACAAGAGTAACGTAGATAAGTGCTTACGACTGCGTAAGAGACTTTTCAAGAAGGTTAGCATGGTTATTGTTATAAACCGTCTGAGGATAGTAAGGGTTTGTTGGATCGAGCTCTTGTGGGGCCATAACAGATGAAAAAGTGACCGGGGTGTTGGTTGGTTTAAGAAAAACGGTTGTCGACAAGGAAAAATGAGGGTTTTTGAACGTGAGCACTTTCTGGAGAATTAGCATGTAGACCAGTCTGATGAAAGTGATGGCGACGAAAAGGATCGAAAAAACACAGTCGCTCACGATTGTTCCTTCGTTGGAACTGATAAAGTTCGAAGCGATGCAGAAAACAACTGATCCCAAGATGAATAGCTCAGCTCCCACTGTAACTGCCAATGAAATGAAGTTGCGAAAGCGGACTGTTGCCAGCTGCATCCACATGGCGGCTGCATAGAGAACGAAGAGAAAATCTGGCGTTTTTTGCGAGCTTTTGTCGTAGACATAAAGCATCAGTGCGACAAACAAGGCCGTGGTGGCGAACACATTGAGACAGCAATGTCCGACTTTGTTCAAAAATCTTCCAGCTTCCTGAGTGGTCGAATCTAGAATGAAATGTAATTGGAAGAAGAAATCAAATGATTACTCACTTTGGAACGATGCGGTGCCATTACGGAGAACGTCGTAGGACAGTGAGAACGGATTATTACTCACTGGTGTTGTCATTATCTGGAAAGGTCATCTGATTGCTTTTTGCAAAAACATAATCTAATAGTTGAAAAATAAGATAAATGAGAAAACTCTGGCGAATTTGTTTGGAGTATTATCAAAATAATTGAATCTAACAAGAAATTTTGCGAATTTGGTTGAACACTTCGAACTCTAAAAATTTTATTTTGGATCTTGTAAGAAACGCGGAGTGCAACGAAAAAATGACGCGGATAGATAACTTTGGAAACATTCAAATCGTATGAAGAGAAATTGTGAGAGGAGTTGAGAATCTCATAGAGGGATTCGCGATTTTTGCAACTCCACGATTTTTCCTCGAATCACTTTGAAAAACTCCGATAAGATTGGAAACGAATCTGCCAGAGAACTCGTTAGACGTTTGTTTCTCATAGGAAGTGTCGAAAACACTGGCGCGACGCGTGCCGCAACGCGCGTACGCATTCACTGTTACGTGATATTGCACGATGATAGTACTACAGTATCTAGATAGTAAATCTTTTATTCGAGCTTCGAAGTTAGAAGACTGAAGAGAAAACACAGTTTATTGAGAAAAAGAAAAATGAATGCTTCGAAAAAAAGTTAATTTATACAATCACGGATCTGGTGAAGTATCACTGTATCGTCTTATTGAACCGTTTCGAATGTATCGTTCTCTTATCTGTTTACGCATGAGACGTTCAGACTTATAAACATGACTATGATTCATACATGTAAAAAATTTGAGTATTGCGAAAAATAATGGAATCATGAGAAATTCTAGTCGCGTTTGCTTGAAGATAAAATGATGAGAACCCTTGGATCCTCTTCGTAGATAGTCAGCTATATCTAGTACAACTTCTAAAGTGAGTCCACCTAGAATGTCTGCAGGGCGGAAGAATCTACTATAGTTTTCAGAATAGACGTGATTACAACGAATTATGTAATAGAGACTGATTTGAGCAAGTGGATACATATAAAACCGGTCTACAGTGAGAAGCAGGAAGGAGTACAAAAGTGTGACGACTTCGACAATGATATTTACCAATGTACTCCAAGAAAGATGATAGTTACACGTTTTTAGGAATATTCTCTGGCCTGTAAGAAAAATTAGTTTTGAATAGAAATTATTGTGGAAAATGATTCCGAGAAACCCACTTCTGTAGTTCGTACGATCATCGAGAATTGTAGTCATTGGAGGATTAAGTAGACCAGCCGAACTCTTTGCTTCTTCCAGTTTTTTATAGTTTTCGTTTCTAAAAAAGAATGCACTTCGAAGGCAGAACGTAATAAATTCCTCACTTTGTAAAAACGGAGTTTTCGATCAAACATCCGAATCCCAGTATTAAAGGCGAATAGAGAATACAAACCAAAACGAGTGGGACATAGGCCAGTCTGAAATTGTAAAATAATTTGGCATTAAAATCAATCTATTTTAATCCCAACGAAATTTCCTCGTAATCTCTGACCTCCAAACCTTTCTCATATCCCAATTTAGCTTGGATGACTTTCTGATAAACTTTCTCACGATTCGATCTATTTACTATACACACTGATGTAAAAATAAATGCTCTTAAGTATGACTAATACACCTTGAACTTCCGCTGGATCATAAGTTGAGAAAGAATAGATTATCCACTAAAGTCTACCGTAATCCATATTTTCAAAGTATACCTAATCAAAGGATCTCTGTAGTTGTCTTCATGTTCTCCATCAGGTACTAGTCCTGGGTTAGTTACTTCTTCATCTGGATCATCATCATTCTCACTTGATATATCTGAATCCTCATTTTGATCATCGTATTCGTTTTGACTTCTTCTACAAATCATTCGTCTAGATTTCTTCCATCTCACCATATCGATTCAACTGAATTCGAATAAATTATGACGTGTATGTGAGTGTGATGAACGAGAAAAAGTAAACGAAAAGTAGTAGGTTAAAAAATAGAATGGGTCAGAACGTGCCAAGAGAAAAAGAAATCATCAGACTCAGAACAAATACATAAAAGGACGAAAAGGAGAGAGCCAGAAGAGGGCGCTCGGGCACTGCTTTTTTCTTCTTCTGTCATACGAATCTGCCAGTAAATTCATTCATTCATCTGCAAAATAACCCGAAATATACGAGAGACGCAGTATGACAGTGCAGGCACTTTTGTGAGTGAGTAGAATAAATGAGACTATCAATGTGGAGAGGTTTGTACAAGGACAATGAACGGATGTGAAGCCAAAAAAGAAATAGAATGAAAAAGGAGCCAATAAGGCGGAGATTGGAAAAGAGAAGAAAAATGGGAAGCATGATGTAGAAAAAAGGAAGAATCCCATAAAACGAGTGGGGCGAAGACGGGCGGCTCTCGATTCAGGATATTGGTGAGAATCGGTTGTGACACGAAGATGATTACTTGAAGTGGCGGGCACTAACAAAAAATGGAGTCACTCTTTCTTTTCTAATTTCTAAATTTGGAGTCAGCCTGACGCACACAAAAAGATCAACAAGATGAGAAAAATGAAAATAGAATTAGAGGAGGAGTGTTGAAATATTGGGTGACAAACTAATTATTTAACTCATTACATATTCATATCAATAACATGAAGATCTAGAAGAATGGGTTTCAAGGCCATGTCCATTGCAAAACGTAGCATGTACCCAAGTTTGAAATTGTGTAGTTTTCGGAAAATAAAAAAAAATTATTTTCAGATGATCAATACTACTACCATGATCCAAACTACTTGGGCGTCTCTCCACCTCCAGATAGAATGTAGGTTGTTTGACTTTTTCATCAAAAATGAAATCATTTCCGTTATCAGAGAGGACAATCGTGAAAGCTCAACATCAGGATACCATTCAAGTCCTCGTGCACCACCACGAACAGTAAATCAACGTGATGAATCACCTATTCCAGATACTGAACCTATGTCAGTTTCTGAATTCTCTGATGCTCATGCTCCGCCCCTTTTTAGAACACCACCGCCGAAACGAAAAACTCAAAAAGAACAAAAAGCCGATGATGACGATGATAAACAGTCTTACGTGTAGAAATTCAGTGTCTTTCTCTCTATAAATTTCATTCAGTTGATTATGAATGAAGGTGTCAATTTCTCATAAACAATAATCTGTGACTTTATTTCGTCAAAATGACAACACAACACATTTCATTTGGTGACGTGGCTTTTAGGGCAGAACAAACAGAAGGACGAATTCTTCCAAAATTAAACCGATGTATTGCAGACGACGTCCTCGTGATTCGGAAGAAAAAAGGGCGGGAAATTGAGATTCTGAGTTGAGGAGAGACGAAAAAAGAGTTCTGGAAAGAAATGAAAGATTGCAGTCCTTGAAACTTTTTTTTGTTAATTCTCACGCTTTGTGTGCTACCTCCGATTCTTTTTTTTTGGCTATCAGTTGAATTGAGCTCTAACAAGCTCAAATGAGAAATGAAGAAGAAAATGAAGCTGTTTATAACTGAATCTGGAAAATAGTTCAATCCAAAAACGAGCCCCAATCATTAATTCATAACTGCTCACATGTCTACTGGTTACACATTTCACTCTCCCAATTTATTTCTTTTTCTTCTTATTTTGATTGAATGTTTGTTTGTTTGAAGTAAAAAGAAAGAGACAGGTGAATAGGAAGTTACTTTTATTTCTATTTTTGATCTTCAGAATAGCAGAAGTTGGAGCCAACAATGTATTTTAAATCTGTAAGCAAGTTATACTTCGATGTAAATGTATTCTTATTCGTTGGATGTTCTGTGTACTTTCATGTTACAAAACACTTACAAATTTTTCAGATTTTTTGTTCAGGAAAAGTCAGAAAAGATCCATAGCCTCTATGAACCCCTCCTAGAACAAAAATAATTGTATATTCTCTCATTACTTTTTGTTTTAAAACAAAAAACATTCAGATTGTCTCCCAAAACAAACACTTCAAAACAAAAAAGAAGCAATAGAATAGAAAGCATATGTTCTCTTATTGAAGTTTTGTAACGATATTATTCCCAGTGCTTCTCTTAAATTTTTCCTCCAGTCGGAATAATTGGACAAAAAATGATATTTCACTGAGAACTAGATGTAGATGTGGATACAATAAATCCTGTATTCGATACTTCAAATTTTGCTGGCGGGCTCTTTTTGTTTTTTCTCATATCCCAGATCTACTCCCATTTTTCAGATTTATCGTTTCCAAATTTAGGCTGACATTTCTTTTTAAATAACCTTTCCAAAATCTGATTTGACATGCTCTTGACCTAAGACTTTCAGTTAATTTTTCTTGTCATTTCATGTGTTCCGTTCTTTTTATTCTTCTTGTCTTCTTCATTTCTCTGCTCTCTAATTATCATTCTACTCGTTTTATTCCATCGTCTTCCCTTCTTTTAGATAATGCAAATAGGTGATCTCTTTTCGTACTTTTGCTCCTATTTTCGAACTTTTTCTCCATTCTCATTTGTCTCTTTTTCCGCCCTCCGCGAGCCCCATCGTTCTTAATTAAAACATGAAGCACCGAAGCAGAAAATATGAATTTGAGACCAGTAGTTGAGCATGTAAAAAAGAAAAGAAAGAAGGAAAAAAAGGAGGAAGAATTCGTCATTACCAGTTGTGGAGCTCCGCGGAGTGTTGGACATCTGCGGTGAGGAATTATAATCTTCACTTAATATAAAAATTACCCTTCGATGGAAATTGAGAGAGTGTACTTACTGAAACCAGTCATCTTCCTTTTCGTTTCAAAGAACTAAAATAATCGAGAGAAACTCACTTTCTCATAAATTCTTACAGTATCTGTTTTCACTCAGTTTTCCAAATCAATTTCATCACCTTCAAATAACTTCAAATTCTAGTCTTTACTCTAGAAATTAATCAAATGTTTATTAACACCGCCTACTGCTTGATATTGAGACAGGGAATAAATCAATTTATCCATTATTTTTTTCCTTTTCCAACTTATTTAATCAGGAACCCCCGTTGACGATTTTCTTCGAATCCAAAGTCATCTTGTTTCAAAATACCCTAATATACACTATAATTGAGTTCTTACCCTTTTCTCTATTTGCAAAAAAAGTTGTGATTCATCATTTATTCATCCATTTTCATCGTTTTTTGATTCTTTCAAAATGGGTGGAGGTGTTTGTGGAAATGCCATTTCATTTCTACATTGCCGTTTCTTTTTCACCTGGATTTCAAATATTTTCTTATCGAACTTCAGCTGCCCGGAAAACTGATATTTTAAATTTGTGTTTCTTTTTGTTTAGATTTCATTTTTCGCAGAACATTCTTTGTTTTTTTTTATACTTATATCAAGATCAACCATGACTGACTCATTACAAAAAATCTCATAAAAATGAAATTGAATATGATTCTATCAATTCTTTTTTTGGCACTGCACGTTTCAAATGTTGTTCCCCAGACAATCTACTTCAATTTTCATAGAATCTTTGATGTCTTTTCGTTTCCATTTTTGCCTCCCACATCGCCCAACTTCCATTTATATTTGCAGATATTTTCCCCTGAACTACATCATATGAATGAGAGCCACAGTTTCCCTTTTGTGAGTTCTCAGAACATTTTCTAATAATTTTTCAAAATGAAATAAATATCAGAAATTGTTGCGATGTTCCACCGTCGCATCATCCTTCAATGAATGGTCAAATGCTATTCGAATCATGTCACTTCCTTCCTCTTCCACCTGCTCCAACGGTAACTGATTTATATGTGTTTTGGAAAGAATCTATGCTATATATTCAAATGTTAAAAGTCTTATGATGTGATCTACGAAATTTCTTTGACTTCCAATTCTAAAAGATCAATCTTTTGAACAATTTTAATAAAAAAATACATCAGCTTCTTATTATATTCAAAAACTTTCAGTATCGTGACGCTTTGACGTCATCATGTTCGGATCTCATCGAGACTGTTTTGGCTCTACATTCAAACACATTAGTGAGTTTTTATTCAAATTCTCCCTGTGCTCTAAATATAGAAATTCCGGGTTATTCTAGAACTGATAAAAATGAAGAAAAGGTAGTTTGAGATAAAGAAATATCATTAAAATTAGTAATTGATAAGCTGAAAAATGGAAAGTAAAATTAATGTAATGACGTTTGGAGTTGAGTTGAAGACCTTTTCTTGAGAATCGTTACAAGGGCTATCTTGTTCTTTTTCGTGACAAAAAATAATAAAAAGTGGAAAAAGCGAGAAATGGAGAAGTGATAAAACGGTGCCCTCCCAGTGTTCTATATATTTTCATACCCCCTTCTACACATGACACAGTACATGAAGCACGCAATAAAGGGACGACCTAGAGAAATAGAAATATGAAATCGTAATCGAAGAAAGAGAAAAAGTGAGAAAGAGAGAAAGTGACTGTCATTTTTCTATTCTTTTTCATTTCATTCATTCGTCCTCTTGCTCTTTCTGATAATGCCTGGTTGGACAAGTTGTTGGTGTCAAAGACGCAGACAGCAAGACGAAGAACCGGTAAGTAAACGGATCTGATTGAAATGAGGAGAAGTAACACTAAAAAGTTCCCTTTCCGATGGTAATCGATCCCTCTTTCAAGTGGGAGGGATCATCGTCTTGTTCCGCGCTCTCATATGCTTTCCGATCACTTGTTTTTCAAACTTTTTCTGTTTTCACTAGAAAATTACATCACTTTCTTCTCTTAAAACCTTGATCAATTAAGAAAACTCATGAATATCTTAATACCTCTACAGTAGCAAACCACGGTTGAGTTAGAATATGTGCAAAGTATTGGTTATCAGGATTAGTATAGTGAAAAGATCGGTGGCAGTTCAACTGGTAACCTTGGGGACTCTTGTTTTTCCCAAATGGCTCTCCTCAAAATATCAGTCATTTTCAACTCGCTAGTAACCATGGAAAAAGTATCATCAGTTTCTGATAATCCAACCAGGAAGTTCCAGTCTTTCGGACCCCACAGATTAACATCAATATTTCGATTTTGTTGCATGCAAGAAATTGGAACTTTGCACACAGTTTTCCAATTACCAAATTGATTATGGGCTGTTTCCATGCTGAAATAGCGTGTTGCATATCACTCGCGTCATAACTGAATGTACATTCGTGACTTTTTAATTGGGATATTGGGTATACTCAAGAATGAAAAGCACTGATTCGTTCATTCATACCTTTGGAAGTTGAAAAATTCAATCGACTGCTACGGACTTGTGGTGAAAACTATTGTCTTCGAAGTTCGAAATGGTGAACTTCAAGAATTTTATAATGATTCGACATGTTATTGCTCTTATCGAGCATTTTCGCAACTGGAGACATGAGGTACGGTAGGAAAAACTTACAAATTTTGAAATCTCGAAAAATTAAAGCAGATAATTTTTGAAAATCAATTCTCATCTGCCTCAGTTCAATTAAACTGCTCAAATAATTGAAAAGAACTTTACTATATTCTAGTGTATGTTCTCAGTTATTTTTTTTGGGGGTCCTTATCTCCATGGCGTCACCAACATTCTTCCATTCCATCCTCATTCCTTCGATTACCTTCTGAGCCATTAACTCGAAAGAATGGAAAACTTTTTCACATTGAACACTCTGCTGCTGCTTCGATGCTCTTCTCTTACTTCTTCCAACATCTTCTCTTTCTACTTCTTCATCGTCTTCTTTTCCAACCATCTCCTGTTTTTACTCTTCTGATTCTGCTTCCTTTTCCATCACAAATGATTGGAACTGATTAGTCCTTCTTCTTTTTGGGCCATTAATCAATTAAGAGAGCGGAGAAGAGCGGCTGCACGTAGACCAACCCCAACTATTCCCAGAATAAACTTGAGATTGTTTCTGGAAGATTCTTCTTTATTTTTTACTCTATTCTGCAAAATGTTATCTCGAAAGCAAAGAAGGCAGAGCAGTGTTAAAATGAGTACTGTGGTAAGTTCTCATAGACAACGTTGTGGACTGGAAGTCAGTTCATTCTGAAAAAGAGGAGTTCAGTGTGGGTTCATGACATCAAAATAATAGTTCAAACCATCATTTCTCGAATTCTGAAACAGACATCTGTCACATAGAAAAAAAACAAAACTCGGAAACCCAAAATTTGAAAAATACTGATTGAGAATCCAGTTTGTTCAGCTACCTGTCACCTATTTTGCATATGTTTCCCCTTTTCGTTTCGCTCTTTTCATTTTCAATCGGCGAACAACTTTTGTACATATTCCAATTCTTATTTTTCTTTGATTCCAAAAGAACACGTTCATAAATGTTATGATATTCCCAATTGGTATTCCCATGCTTTGCAAAAAGCGAGAGGTAAAATTACTTTCAAAAGCAAGTTTAGAAATTCGAATGGTTTTATTAGATGACAATTTTCAGAGTGCTCAAGAAGCTGTTTCTCTTCGTGAAGCAGCCGAAAGACGATCACAATTTGCACGTGTTCCAGCTCGTTCCGTTTCAGCTCCGCCACGAAAAAAGTGGTTTCGATCAAAGCAGCAACTATCAGGTAATTCCATAAACCAGTAATTTACCGGCAGGTTTAAGACTCTGTTTTTTTTCTCTTATCAATTTATTTAGAGGTGTGTTCACTCCATAACGAGTGAGTGAAACTGTTATCAATGACATTACTAAACTGAAAGCTGAGGTTCACTTCCTTTTTTTATTCATTATTACTTTTTCAAATCAAGTAATTTTTGATAACACAATATGAATAGTTTTATTACTGTAGATGCCGTTTTCAATAAAAATCCAACGCTTTCCCAGTTGTCACATCTTTTGTAGAAACAATTCTTGATTCTTGCAAAAACGAACAGTTTTGATCACAAGATCAATCAAAAACATTTCCGATGTTTTGAGACGATCTCCTTTCCTCCTCTTCTAACTTTTCCTAAAAAAAAACGAACTTTTTTTTCTTCTCTGAATGTAAATCTTTATTTCAGGAGCCACAGATGGAATGGACGCTTCTTCGCGTGCAGGATCTCAGGAAATTGTTTGTGATGAATTCACGAAAAAACTTGTTGCAGCAATCACAACGTGGCACGATATTCATTCATCTCTCTTGCAGTTATCTATTGGTGAGGTTTTTTTTGATTGAATGCTAAGGAATTTATGGAGAGGCTTTTTAAATCGTAGATTTATTTATTTCTTGTTTGTTTTGGGAACGTACTTTAGTGACTGAAAGCTTCTCCCTTTCAGATCTGACCACGTGTCTCTTTTACATTTAAAGTAATTTCTTCAATTAATGTTGTTTCCTTTTTTCCTTCATATACTTATTCATTCTTCGCTCATCCACTGTCATCAGAATCCATATTGACGTCAAAAGTCAGAATGTCCTATTCTTTTCTTTTTGTTTTCCCTTCAGTTTGACCTACTTCTATCCTCTTCAGAAAGCTCTTCCTTTTTCTCATTGTGGATGCGCATTTTTATGCGTACATCATCGTCAAAAGATTTTCATTAGTTAATGAGAAAAGAGCAAGACGTCTTGAAAGGATCTTCTTCTCAACGGGCAATTTACGACATTTGTTTCGTTAAAACAATGATTTTGCAACAATAAACAATATTGAATCACATCTCCTCAAATCATTTATTTTTTTTGCAGAGCGCTCTTCGAATGATTCAAATGAAGATGACAATGTATCGGTTTCATCTGAATCTTCTTGGTCTTCTGCTTCTGGATCTGAATCCGAAGACGATGGTAATGGAGGAAAAGAAAGTTCAAGTAATCACCTTTCCGCTTCGGCAGCACGATTTTCCATTTCAAATCCAGATTTGACAAACTGTCAAATAAAACAAATGTTTCCAGAGATGGCGGATCATTGGAGGTATTTTGAATTTATTATGAAACAATTAAAACTGAAAGGACGTAAGACAGGTGCTTCTCTTTTTGAATTCATTGTGTTGCCTCTTTCAAAAGGGCACTCATTAAATAGGGAAAACTTTGATAATTGTTTAAGCATAGCAGTTGGCACATTTCATTCAATTCGAAAGATTTTGAATTCTAATTTAACTGCTATCTTTTACACATCTTGCAAACATCTTAGTGTTTTTTCGAGATTTGGGAAGCACCCTTCATGCGTCCTTTTCCTTATGATATCATAAAACCGAATCGATGTTGGAAGGGAAAAATGGCTTCTTCTTTTTCTCTTTTTTATTCAAAAATAATCGTTTTAAACCCCCAAGGAATGCTATGAAGATACACTTTTGAAATCACACAGATTCACGTGTACAGTTCTTTTGAAAGAACTACAATTGACCTTCTTTCATTCAATTTTCATATGAGCTCTCAAACCGGATATAAACGGGAAATGTGGTGTAAATCCCTGTGAAAAGAGTCACTTTGGCGGACGGAAATTGCACATCACCGGGAGCACACACACAAGGTGCTCTTCTTTTTCTTCTTCTTCTTCATAACGCTGCTCATCGTCACATGAGAAGTGCATCACCGACTTGTTCCGGATTAGAGAAAGAGCTTGGATATATATTGCAACACAATTCTAGAAGCTCCATGGAGCACCACCACCAACCACACAAAAATCTAATATCCAACTGAAAAAAAGAGCCGCTGCTGTGCTCATTCCTTTGCTCTGACACCTGGTCGGAAAGGGCGATTGGATTTAGCTCCAGTGATTTTTTCCGTTTTTTTCTCTCGTTTATTTTCCTTTTGCAGATAGATAGATGTTGAAGAGATAAGAATGCTTCAAAAAACATATAAAAAGCGGAAAAAAAAACTAAAAAAGCGAGACGAATTTTGAAATGCATGAGTTGTGTTGGCCATGAGACTAATGGGCTTTGAGAATGGATTTCCTCTTTTCTCCTTTTTTCGTCGTTCGGTGTAAGTATACTTGTTATTTTGCAACTTTTTGGAATATTTCTCTCTTCTACGTCATCTTATTGCCACATCATAACATATTCATAACGACCGTCTGACCGTTGGGTCGAATAGGGAATAAGTATTGGAATAGAGAAAAAAGGAAAGTTCATCGGCTGAAATGCCCTTTTCTTCAGTTTAGAGCCCATCTTTACCCATTCAAATGTTCCATAAAATGAAATTTAATTTAAGGAAAATGGTTCGAAAAGCTATTTCGGTGTACGCTAAATTGATTGCCAAAGGGTAGAACTGATATCGAATTCGACCTATGCGGTTTTTATAAAGACAGAAGAACTATTTGGATAATTTCAATGTGAGAAATAATATAAAAATGAAAAGACAGATGAATGTTGACACAAAAAATATCTTTCGCTTCTAAACTTTTACGAAGTAATATCTCAAAATCAGAGCTTCTTTCGCTTTGAATTACAACTTTATACGATTGAAATCAGCATAAGGAAGGAATAATTAGGATCTTACATAGTTTCTGAGGTGCCCTTTATAAGAGGGACACGGCTCCATCAGAACTGTAAAGATTCAACTAATTTGATTCTTTTACTTTTTGAAACATTTTCTATTAGTCATCTACCGAAAGTCACTAAAAAAAGGGCAAAGAAGAAACGAGTTACCCTTTTCATTTTCGTCTTGCTCATTTCCTTCTCATCTTCTTCATCTTTTTTCTTCTTGGCTTAAAACAAGCCGCATCCTTCCTTTCCTTCCTTTCGCTTTTTGCCACCACCAGCTCTCACCACAAAAATGGGCGGAGTCCTGGTAGCTTGGAGGACGACGGATTAACGTGTAATGGGGGCGCGACGACACTACGTGAAGGAGCCAGAGGAAGAGAGAAGAAGCTTCCCTCGTGTCGTGGCACATCGACCGAATTAGATGTCCTAATATCATTTTCTCCTCGTTCCGCTTATCTCTTTTACTTCTTCTGATATTTCTTCTACCCTCCATACTTTTCGTCTTCGTATTTATATTCTCTTAATAGTCTTTGGTGTCGTCAGAAGTAGACGATGATGACGGCGTTGCGGAAAAACAGCTCGACGGAAGACACGTTCCTTCCGTCGAGCAGTACATCAGGTCTAAAGAAGCACCGCAAGAAAAAGAAATCAATCGCTGAAGCACAATCGAATCCAGTGTTTGTCATATCAGCAGATCCATCAGGAGCATCACCATCAACTTCACCAAAACCAACACATAAAAGGAAGAAGAGAAGCTGGAGAGGTGAAAGTGCAGCAAGAAAATTAAGTGAAGCACTTCCAGCTGCATTACGTAGTCCAACACAAATACTGAAAAGGGCAAAAAAACCATTGGGTCCGAGTCTCAGTTGGGATCCAGAACATCGGAGTAGGTCACCATCTATGACAAGAAGTAGAGTACATTCTGATGGAAGTTCGGAGACAGGAGGAATTATTGATGGAAAGAATCAAGAAGAAGATGGAGGAATTGTTGAAGAACCGAGATTCGAATTAGAAGTTACATGTGTTCATTGTGCAATGGCAGCAGATCACAGGAGAAGAATGTTAAAGGTTTGTGAGTGAGGAATAGTTGAAAATAAAAAAGAAAGTGGATAATGTGAGCAGAAGTTGGAATACTGAAAAAAAAGATCCGTTCTCAGAATTTATCTGATAACAGAAGATACTTTCCAAAATAGGCAAACACTTTTTTTGTGGTCGCGAGAGTTTCAGTTTTGACTTCTAGACAAAAATTTTTGATAACTATTGGTTTTCAACATTGACATTAACAAAATATTAGCCTTTTTCTCAGTCTGTTACTTTTCTTAATCCCTTGAAATCTGTAGTTAGACTGCAGCTTTTTTCTTCGAACAACTATGATGTTCTGTTGTGCAAAGCACGTGATTCAGAGCAATTTTAGATCGGCAGTGTATAATTTAGGTAACTTTAATAATACGTTGAAAAAAAACCATAACAAGAAATTAGCTAACAGCTTGGAGATGAAATTTCTAAGATTTCTAAGCTTCACATTAATTTGAGATATAATCAGAATAAACTCGAACTCTTTTATAAGTTCTTGTCAAATAGAAAATCCAGGGGATTATGGATGATACTCCACAATCTTGTGTCCACTTGTACACCCGTCCCTTTCCCTTCGTTTACTTCAAATATATTGAGTTTCTCCCCACAAAAAATGTTTTAAATTTCAGACGGAAATCGAAAGTGCTGTTATGAGATTGGCACGTCGTCTCGGTAACGGAAGAAGTGGATGGAGAGATGATAGTCCATCTTCTTCAAATATTTCGAATCAATCAGGAACAACAACAACTGTTCATAGACATACAATATCATCACATCATAGAGGAACAACTCCTGATATTGTTGTTTCATCAATTAGTTCAGATGAAGAAGATCATAGTGTTGATAGGTATACAAGTTCCGAGCTTGGAAATTCATTGCAAACTTCTGAAGCAAGGTGAGCATTTCTTTTTTTAAATATGAAAGTTTTGAAATTTTTATTCTGACTAGTTTCAAACTTTTAATTCTGAAAAAAAGCAAAGACCAGGCTATCAATGAACACATCTAAAATTAGAATACAAGAACAGAAACATGTATTTTTGTCTGTTTATTTTCCAAAAATGACTTTTAGTTGTTGCGTGTTATTTCCTAATCATTTAGAATCGAATCAAATAAACTGCAACATGATAGATTTGCTTTTTTTCTTTGTGTATCCACTAGATCCAATACTATCATATTTATGTTACCTCTCTCTCTCTTTTTATTATTTTTTGGTTTTGTGCCGCAGCTCTCGTTCTCACCGCAAAAACGGCAGTCGGTGGCCACCGGATTAATACTTTTTGAAGGGACAAATCCCTGAAAGAATTAATCTTAAACAGAGAGAAAAGAAAAGAGAGAGAAAGAAGATGCATCGGACGATGAAAAAAAAAGAAGAAGTCATCGCGTAATCCGAATCGACTGAGCAAACAGAGCTGAAAGTAAGACTGGAATTAGCTTTATGTACTGAAACCTATACTGATTCAAGCATGATAAAAGCAATAAAAATTGAGAAGCTTGTTATAAAATGTATTACAGTTCACCTGGATCATCGGCATGCACAAGTCCAAACCTTCCTCGAAATGGAAATGAAATGACATTTGACAGTCCTGGATCTGATCAATTAACTCCTCCATCGCCTCTACGTCTTCAACCTCCATCACTTCTTTCCCCTTATCCAGATTCAGCATCCCCTCCTCGATCAAATTCAGTTGATTTATCAACACTTCGTAGAGATATTGAGCTACTTTCTGTCTCTTCAGGAGATTCTGATATAGCATCAGATACTGATTTTGAACCCCCAACACCTGCAGAATCAGTGCGAACATTTCGTTCAAAAAGTCATGATCCCACAACAAGCGATTCGGTTTTACGACGTCCCAGTCGAATAATACATCTTTCTGAACTATTCAGGCTCATAACGAAGTTTACCAAGACGATGTGTTAACTCAATATTAATTTCAGAAAAGCGTTGGCAAAATCTCCAGTTGTACGTAGGACGGCAGCAGATCAAGAAACAAGCAATCCAGTGAATAAGCATCGAAGTAGTCGGTATTGGATTGAAGATGAAGTATGTGATTTGTGATTTGGTTTATGAAAAAAACGTTTCTCGGATTAGGCGGAAATCCTACTGACATATCCGATTATTCTTAAACGTTAAACAGCTAAAACAAACATTTATTTGTTTTTAGGGAGACTATCATATTCTTCCATCGGAACACGTTTGGCTTCCATCATCAACTGGATCATCTGCATCTGCTGATTCCGAATGTTATGTTGGAGAAAAAGATTGTAGACGTTCTGGAGAAAAAAGAAGATGTGCTGCATGTCACGTTGTGGCTCATACCAATTGTTTCTCACTTTTGGCTAAACTAAACCTGAACTGCAAAACGACATTCCGGGATTATGCAACAAAGAAGACGCCTTCAAAAGAAAGTACTGATGGATTAACAGCTCATCATTGGGTTCATAAGGTATTCTTTATATTTTTTCTCGTTCAAAATAAGATGAAAAACTTTCAGTGGCGACATGAAGGACGATGCAATACTTGTGGAAAATCTTTCCAACAAAAGATGTTTTTCCAAGGAAAAGAAAAGAAGGAGACAATAGCAGTTGCATGTTCTTGGTGCAAAGAATCTTATCATTTGAAAAACTGTTTTGCTCGTGATAAATTGGAAGAACGGTGTAACCGAGGAGCACTTAAAGAGATGATAGTACCTCCCACGTGGATTCTTCGATTAGCAAATCGTAAAAGAAGTAGTCGAACACCAACTCATCCAAGAAAACATAAAAAGTCACATCGTCAATTTGTTGTGAAACCAACAGATCTTTGGTCAAGTGGACCTTCTCAACCACTTTTAGTTTTTGTAAATCCGAAATCAGGTGGTAACAAAGGATCAAAAGCATTACATACACTCTGTTGGCTTCTAAATCCACGTCAAGTATTCGACATCACTTCTTTAAAAGGGCCAAAATTCGGGTTGGAAATGTTTCGAAAAGTTGTAACACAGCTAAGAATTCTTGTTTGTGGAGGTGATGGAACCGTTGGATGGGTTCTATCAACATTAGATAATGTAGGTGGTTATAAAATATTTGAAAGATATATGTGTTTCCAGCTCAATTGGCCAGCATATCCACCAATGGCAATTATGCCTCTTGGAACTGGAAATGATTTGGCAAGATGTATGGGATGGGGCGGAGTCTTTTCAGATGAACCAATTAGTCAATTGATGCATGCGATTCTTCATGAAACAATTGTCACTCATTTAGATAGGTAAGAGATTAATTCTGTTCAAATAATTGAAGAGTAGAATTTCAGATGGCGAATAGATGTTGAACCAAATACTTTATGCAACTTAGAAGATGAAGATGATGGAATGCAATCAGCACTTCCATTAACTGTTATGAACAATTATTTTTCAATTGGAGCAGATGCTCATGTAGCTTTACAGTTTCATCATTCTAGAAGTGAGTTTTTAGCTTGGAATGCTTTTCTAGACAAACAATATTTTCAGGTGCAAATCCTCAAATGTTAAACTCTCGACTGAAAAACCGAATAGCTTATGGTGGTCTTGGAACAATTGATTTGTTCAAAAGATCATGGAAAGATTTATCAGAATATATCAGTTTAGAATGTGATGGAGTTGATGTGACATCAAGAATTAAAGAATTAAAACTTCATTGTATTCTATTCCATAATATCACTTATTATGCCGGTGGAACTATCCCGTGGGGAGAATCATCCGAATCAAAACCAAGTTGTTGTGATGGAAAAGTTGAGGTTCTTGGTTTCACTACTGCTACACTTGTGAGTTGTTTGACATGTGAAACTTATTGAAAAATATGTAATTTCTATAGGCAGCGTTACAAATGGGTGGAAAAGGTGAACGTATTGCACAGTGTTCAAGAGTAAGAGTTATCACAAATAAAGCGATTCCAATGCAAGTTGATGGAGAGCCTTGTCTTCTGGCACCTTCTGTGATTACTCTGGGATTCCATAGTAAAGTACCAATGCTGAAAAGAGAAAAGAAAACTCCATGTACTCCAAATCTAATGAGACGAGGAACAAGATATGGACAAAAAGATTCACAAGTTCAATCGACATCACTTATCATTCAATTACCGGTCATTGTGGTTGGAAGGGCAGATTATGATACCTATAAAGACTGTTTTGAGAGATTGAAAGATACTGGTCTGTTTTTTTTAACGAATGAGGAAAAAAATCAACTTTCTTCAGCTTATGAAATTGGAATTGTAAACGTGGAATCAGAAGCAGAACTCGATTCAGCCCGAGTATTGATTCAACGACTTCTGGTAGAACACAACTCACTTCCATACGAACCGGATAAGAATTGGAGATTTTTAGATTGTAAACTACCTTTTTAAAAATAATATAATTTCTGATTCCCTATTTCAGATGTTTCGAATGCCGAAGAAGGAACATTCCGAGTCTCTCGTCAACAGGAACATGTTCAAAGTGTCAGTGATGTCTGCAATACAGATGAATGTCTTCTGATTCTCGATCATGCTTTCCCTTCAATTACTGATAGAGAAGCCGTTGAATTATTCCAACCTCAGCAACCTGTTTCGTAAGTTTTCTTAAAGTTCCAATTCAAAAGTTTAATTTTTCATTTTAGGTCATCAACAACATCTTCTAGTACACCACGATATCACAATTCACGTCGAATATCCGAAACTCTTCGAATTGTTTTAAGTTCAGACGCTCAAGAAACTCATTTATAGGGTGAAAAAAAAAACTATATTTTGCTTCTTCATGTGCTAAATATTTCTATTTGATTCAAACTTTAAACTTTTTGTATTTATCAATTTCTTCCATAGTTCAACATATTTTTTTCTCATTTTCTAGGTAAAATGATTTATAATTATTTTGCATTGAGATCTCGTAGCGGTTTTTATCTGGTCTAAAACATTCAATATTCCTTTTGATTCTTATTTTCAATTCTCTTCATTTTAACTTCTTCTAAAATTGCTTATTTTTTATTGAATTTTTATTTTCCAGAGTGATTGGAAAAGCAACGTATTTTGTATATTACAATTGAAAGATTTTGTGATAAATTGACTTTTTTATTTGCAAGAAATATTAATTCGGGTTGGGATTTTTCTGTTGGTTGAATGAAAAGAAGAAAAAGGATGAATTATCGCCAAACATTTTGAGAACAACATCTATCAATATACTTAATACTTTCGTCAATCATAAGTTTAACTGATTCCAAAACAGCACTCATTGCCACGTTTCCAAATCCATGAGTCATCTGAAAAAGAGAAGAAATTTCTAGTTTCAAAGATTTTGAACAAACCAAAGTAAAATGAGAGAGATGTTGTTGAACAGAAGGATCAATTGGAAGCATGTTTCTTGGAAAGTAAGGAGTCAATGGAGTACGATCACAAGACAATAATTCAGCAAGTTCTCCAATAACTTTTCTACTCATTTCGAGAGCTGCTCTTCTCTTCACAACATCTGGATCAATTGCTAATGAAGTTTTTGTCAAATAAACTCCAATTTCTCGAGAATGAAATTCTTTCTCACAAACAAGAGCAAAGTCCTTTGCCATATGGATGGCCTCTTCTGAAAGATAAAATGAGAACTTGATAGCTAACGAACGTATCTACAGTAATCAGATTTTCAAATAACATACCTTCAACAAGAGCTGTCCATGCGGTAACATTTGCTTGCTTTCTCCTTCCAGCCGGTAGTGTCAATCCAAGCTTCTTCAATGAATCTCTTAATGTTTTCCCGCCATCTTTTGACTTTGCCCTTCAAAACAAACATATTTTCATGCTCTCATAATTAACATACTTTCTTAAAATTCCCCCAAGAAGTGAAGCATTCAAACATTCTGGAGGACTGATTCTTCTTTGAATCTCTGCTACCGTAACCCGATATTTCGTAGTAGAACTCAAAAGACTTGTACGGCCAGGCACTGTACAATAAACTTCACCAACAATTTCGAGAGGTGAATTACATTCTGATGCGAAGAATACAAACGGGCGGTCTGGTTTTGTGGCAACTTGACCTGAAACCTGTGGTACGATTACTGTAGAATCAGCAATCTTACTGTAGTTTGCAGAATGATGATCTCTATCTTCTGCTTTTGGAATACAGTAATCATCTTCTCCATTTCCACCGTTTCCTTGCTGTTGCTGTTGTGGAGGCGGAGCATTAAAGAACTGTTGAGAATTACTACTTCCCGGGAAATCTCTAGCATAAGTGAAAGTACTGACTCCACAAACTGGAGGTTGAATCAAATGTGGAGGATACGGTATATCATAATGGCAAGATATATGCATATGCGATGGAGCGAAAGTACGCATATTTTCATACTGAAAACAAAAAAAAAACAGATACAGATGAAGATGGAAGGGGCGGAGCTTACGAATGGAGGCCTTTGAGAAGATTGTTGCTGTTGCTCTTCGTCGTCTTCTTCGTCACATTGAGAACCACGGACAAACTCATCATCAGAACATTCCATCAGTTTTCGGTTGAACATCCTGAATAGTGTATAATGCTAAAAAGGGCAGGATGGAAAAGAGAAACGGAGAGTAAATGAGACTATCATTATGTTTGACTGGATATAAACCAAAACATACAGGAGAAAAAATTGTATACAAATCCTTGAAACAGATACAAGCTCAAGGTGAAATTATGTTAAATTTGTTTTGGAACTCAACTTCATTCCTCTTCGAAAACTGAAAACTTGCTAACGGCTAAGAAAAATCACATGAGTTGCTTTTTAAGTCAGAAAAATTGCGGATCCACATTAATTTTTCTTTGTTTGGAGATTTTGGTGGCTTATAGAGAATTTGAATTTTTTAAAGATAGGGGAAATTTCCAACAGTGTATTCTGAAGATGTAACCTAAAAATTGGAACATATCGACTGTGGAAAGAGGAAACCGAACCAAATGAAATATCTGTGAGCTTTCTTCCTTTTAAGAAGAAGAGTAAAAGGAATGATGCGTAGAAAATCAAATGAAGAGGAGGTTTGGCCAGGGCGGCAATATGAATTTTATTAAACGTGAGAGCTTCTGATGAGAAGAGAGAGAGGGATGCATACATAGGATTTGCTCGCTCACTTGCCACTCAGGATTACTGTAACTCTGAGAAATAAGCTTATTGAAAAATTGAGGAAGAGTAGATAGAATAACCTATTTTCGTATGGAAAAATAGCGTCAATATTTGCTGAGAAGAAGTTCCGGAAAGAGTTTGAAAATATATTAAAAACGAGATTGAAAATGATCGGAAAAGTACCGTAGTTTTGAGATTTTGAACTGATTATTTTTGTATTGTTTATCAGTGAGCATTATTTCATAATCAATTAAAACGAGAAACAATCATTTTGATCGTATAAGGAATGACATTGATAGCTCGTATTCGTTATTTAATGAGTGCGAGATTGAATCCTAACCTATTTTCACCTTGTTTCTTCTCGATAATTACTATTCATATTTCTCCCAAAAAATTTACAGTACAAAGCTGCCGTTCTAATGGAGGTACATGTCTGTGAGCAACAGAGTTTTCCACAAGTCTTTTACATTCTTCGATTTATTATTGCCTGAGCCAATTTCTCCATATGTCACACTCTTTATTTTCATCTTCAGCTAATTATTCAAATCTTCGAATTCGGCTTAATTTGCTCGGATTATCCTCACTTTCAACCTTATGAAGTGGTCTCCCTTCTTCTTCTTCTTCTTCTTGACGTGTTTCTCGTGTTCTGCACGCACCAGAAAAGCGCCAATGTCACGTTGGGTTGGTTAGGTGATACGGCACATCGCAATTCTATTAGCAAGGAATGTACACCATGTTTCTACTTGAAAACATCTTCTTTTTCTTTATTTTCATGCTCTTGCAAAATTAAAAAAGAAATAGATTTAGGAATTTGACCCAAATTTTAGAAGTGCATTTTCTTATGTTGCAAAGTGTAGATCAAAAGTGAATTGAATAAGTTCTTTTTTTCCTGTTTTTGATCTACTTCATATAATTTATTATTATGTTTTTTGATTTGGCGATACTCATTCTTCTCAATTTGATTTTCAAAATGAATTTTACTCAATTTTTCGAAACTTCCTTGTTACAGATAATGGCAGAAGCCTATGGAACACCGCAGGCTATTCGGCTGGAAATCCTCAAACGATTGAATATTCGAGAACAACAGCAGAAAAATATTAAATCAATGTTGAAACATTATTTGCAATTAGACGAACAATTGCAACAATCAAGAAGGTCTCGATCGATATCAGTCAACGGTGAGCAATTGAATGGATCTGTAAACGAACAATTGGCAATTATGAAGGAGGAAATGGCGAATGTATATAGACTGAAAAGTACAAATGATCAAGCTCTTATTGATGCTAACAGGAAATTACAAGATAGTGAAGCTCGATATCAATTAGTGAAATCACAGAAAGAGAAATTGGGTAAAGAAGTGGATGTTATGACAGAAAAGATGAAAGTGTTAGAGGTTTGTATTTTTGGTATATGGAAAGTTCAAACTGTTTTATCTTTCAGGAAGAATTAACAGATATGAAGGAGAAGCACAATGCCATAGTAACGGAAAGAGTGGCTCTTGTTGCAACTTGCACATTCTTGACTGAAAAGAAGACACAATTGGATGCTGAACGGTTTCAACTTCTAAACAAGATTCGAGAATTACAAGAAAAGTCTGCCGAGCTTATGAACGCTGAAATTACATTACAAGAAGAACGAGCTCAGCTGAAAATCAGAGAACAAATTGCAAGAGCAACAGCAGATTTGAATCTTGGAGATGAAAGAACAACAGCGACATTTGGAGGTTCTCCAGAAGCCGATGAATTCATGATGACTGATGTATTACCATCAGAAGTGAAGTTCAAATTAACAGCTCATGAAGGAGAAGTTCATGATGTTGAATGGATGTCTGATGATACATTTGCAACAGCTGGAAGTGATATGAAAATTCGCATTTGGAGAGTTTCACCAAATAAGACTGATGCATCAAAAGTATCAACATTAACTGGTTGTATGGGTCCTGTTAGTCGATTGGATTATGACGCTCAACGCCACGTGATTCTTGGTTCAAGTAACGATAAGACATGCAGGTTATGGAATGTCGATTCACAAAGACTACTTAGCACATTTTCCGGACATACTGATAAGGTTTCATCTGCAAGGTAACCTTTAAACTTCATTTATAAATATAATAATTAACTAATTTTAGACTATTCCAATCTCACAATGTAATTTCTGGTTCAACAGATCGTACTATCAAACAATGGGATATCAGTAGTATTCGTTGTATCAAATCATATCTTGTTGGATCTACAGTATTTGATATTGTTGCAAGATGTGGAACTTCTCAATCCAGCTTCATTTCTTCTCATTTTGATAAAAAGGTATTTTGTGTGACTTATTTGGATACCTATCTGGATTAAATATTCCAGGTTCGATTCTGGGATGCTCGCTCTTCGGATCCAACACATATTATGGAATTAGGACAAAAAGTCAGTTCTCTTGATATGTCTCTTGATGGACTACAAGTACTTGCTTTATCACGAGATGACACTTTATCATTGATAGATGTTCGTAATTATGGAATTCTTCATTTATATTCTGCTGAACAATATAAAACGAGTTGTGATGGTACGAAAGCAATCTTCTCATCAACTGGAGAATACGTGTTAGCTGGATCTTCAAGCTCTTCTGTTTACATCTGGAATACAAAGACAACTAGATTGGAAAAAGTTGTAAAAACTGCCAGAGAAGAGTGGGTTTATTTTTTACTTTAAAGGAACATTTCGGAAATTCAAAACTTTTCAGTTCTCACCAAATCATGTCATTATCTTGGAATCCATCTGGAAGAGGTCTTTTGGCTTGTGATCGTCAGAAGACGTGCACTCTTTGGCGATGAATATTATTAGGTTAAATGTTGAATATAATTGTAAAAATGTCAATTCTTCCCTGTGTCCATACATTTACATATCCATTTTTTGTACCATGTATTCTTTCCCTGGAGTACCATTCAATCTCATTTTCATATTTAACCATTTTCAGTCATTTCCACTTCATTCTGATTCTGTTTGTTTTATTTTTTCATCAATGAACTTTTTTAAATATGAAATGTTTATTCCATTTTTGAACAATAAAACAGTGGATGAAATCCTTTATAAAATTGCCTATTTCAACCATCTTCTGTTATCATCATCTATCCTTTTCGTGTTTTATGAACACAAAACTCAAAATTTGTTTCTTATCATTTCACTCGGTTGGCTGAGTGACAGACTTCTTCAAACAACTCCGTTTCCCCTCGTCTTTTTTCTAGTTTCTGGTTTTAATTCAGAATAAAAAACACATTTCGAAAATGATGACATGCACTCTTTTATTTTTTGTTCCCGTTCTCGTCGAATGACTTTTTGGCTGCAAAAAAATGTATAAAAGCCCATGGAATCCGGCTAGAATGAAACTAAACCATACGCGATCTTTGATAATTTCCATTAAACGCCTTTGTCCGAAAAAGTTTCTATTTGTAAACTTTTTTATTTATCTTGGCATCACTTCCTGTTGACTCAGCTATGTTACGGGGGATGATACCTCTAACTTTTTACTCCATGATTTACCAAATAATTAAACTAGAGATTTTCATTTGCATTGATCAAATTTCCATGTGACACATGAGGGCTTAATGCCACCTGGCTAAATTCATCAACACATTCAAAGTGTCCAGACAGCTCCATGTTCTTTTATCTCTAATTCTCTCATATCCAAATAGTGCGCAATCTCTGATACCTCCTATATTCTCTCATCTTTCTCATGTGTGTACTCAATGGTTTTTCTCTATTTCTCTTACTAACTTTTAACTCTAATTTCCTTTATATTTCTTCATCATTACCTTCTGGGAGATCCAATAGTTGAAATCAAACTACGTTCTTCAAGTTTTTTTTGTTTGAAATATTTGAATCATTGAAGTTTCTCAAACGCCTTCAAGGAGAACCTCAATTTTGAGTGTTGGCTTTTTTTCAATTTTCCATTTTTTTTTCTCATCACGTTTTCGATTAGTTGTGTTTCCATTCCACTGACTTTCTGTAAACGCAAATTGATTGAGAACAGATTTAAATTCCTTTTTATTTCTGTGAACAGCTTTTTTTTCATACTATTGAACTTTTTCTGAGAAAAAGAAAACTTTTAATGTGCGCTGAAACTTACCAGAACCTATATTCCTCCGGACTTTTTGCCGAACTTCAAAAAGGTTGGAATCCATAATACCGAAGAGACGAGACAATTTATTTTGTTTTAAGTGTTCTATGACCTTCCAAGACACATCTCAATATCTTATATATTGTGTTTTTATATCTCATCTCTTTTCATTCCGTTCTCCGATATTGTCTCTTTATTTCTCCTCCAATTAGCCTTTTCCCGCCTTTTCTCCTTATCAGCCAGTAACCTTTTTTCTGTCGTTTTCGTCTCTAATCCCTCTTCTCTCTTCTCTTTCTCTCTTCATCATACCATTGCCATATACTCCATTCCTCTTGACAATCATTGAATATGTCTTCGGACCTTCTATATGAATATTTCTATCAACCAACTGATTATTTCAAAAGTTCTTTTGAAGAAGAAGAAGAAGTTCCATCACCGGAATCCATTTCCCTCGACGTCTCTAATTCATCTTCACCGTACGAATCCAATTTTCAACCATCTTTTGATATCGACTTTTGCATTTGGACCGAAAATTCTCTCTCACCGCCTCCATCAAGTTTTGAGCAACAAAACCCAGAAATATCAGAAAAACCGGAGAGATCTGAAACTACAGTAATCACACATGTAATGCCGTCACCTACATCTGGCAGTCTATCTTGCCACGTGTGCGCATCTCCGACTGCTAACACTTTGCACTTTGGAGGTCGTTCTTGTAAGGTGAGTAGGTTATGATTGTAATCTAAAAATGATATTCCATTGACACAAAAATTGAAAAAAATAAGTGCAAAACTTTATGTAAAACAAAAACTGTTTCTTTAAAGGTTGTTTTTCACATTGATACTGCTCTTCAAAATGCACTTAAAACCAAATAGTACTCATTCAAATCGCTGAAAACAACTGCTTCTTTTTGTTTAGTAGTAGTTTATAGTGTATTGTAGTCACTACGTTTTTTCTCTTTTTTCTACTGGTCAGTTGTTCCGGTGAGACACAAATCTTTTTTTTTGTGACTATCTGTGTCTAACTTTGTAACATGTAGTTTTAAGTGTAGATATCAACGTAAAAAATAATAAATCTTTTCATCCAAATCGAATGATTGAGCATGCCAGAGTACAGCTTTTTCTTATAAAACGTACCACTTTTCGATTCAAGTTTTGTATGATAAAATAGCTAAAAGAGACGAATAAACAAACGAAAGTTACTGATAAACATTGTTGTGTATTATACTTTTGAATGATATCTGTACGTTAAGAGAGCAGCGAAAATGAAAAGTGCAGATTACGTCACAAACTTAAGACCTCCGGAAAGATAGTGTTTTCATAATAATTCGAAGCACTTTTAGAACAAACTCATACTATTTATTGACCTTATTGTTATATTTCAGGCATGCGCAGCATTCTTCCGTCGAAGTGTGGCAATGTCAATGACCTACGAATGTATTGGTACCGGAGATGATGAAACTCCGTGCAAAATTCATTACGAGTTACGAATGCTCTGTCGTCATTGTCGTTTCATAAAATGTTTGGAAGCTGGAATGCGCAGAGAACGTAAGTGATCATTGACAAGGACGTTTGTCAGATGTTCTGATTGATAAGACCGAGGTACAGAAAACAATAGTAATTTGTTGATTTGCAGTAGTGCAAGCGAAAAAAGAGGAAACGAAAGTGGCAAAACGGCGATCAAAAGGATTGGTAGTACAGAAAAATGAAAATGGAAATGTGGATACTTCATACGATGATTATGTCAATGCATACACAAATTTGAATGGTTCGTGGCTGGAAAGTAAAAATTGAAATCTTACTGAAAACGTTTTCCAGATTCAAGTCCAAAAAGAGAGACAGAAGTCATGGAGATTCCTGAATCATATCTTTCTCCAGAAGTATCATCTTGCTCCCAACCAATTGATATGACAACAAATGTATCATTATCACCACCTCCTCCTCAGAATCCAAGTACTCCATCAATTCTTCTCACTCCAGCTACAAATATGGCTTCCCATCGTGCAGTATCTCATTCCCCACCTTTCGATCCACAACAAGCAAGCACAAGTCAGGCAGGAATGATTCCTGTTCATTACTATCGAATCGTTGATTACGATCACAAAGTATTCGATCTTGTGGATCATTATGTCAGAACGGAAGCATCTTTGAATGATCGAAGGAAAATTATGTACACTGACACTCAAATTAGAGATGTTTTCGATACGATTTGTGAATGCGTGAGTTTTCTAAAATTGTAGTTTCAATGCAATACAAATTGCTTTACAGCCGTACGAACTCCACCAACTGAAACCATTCAATTATAAAACGTTTTGTGGATTTGTGAAGCATGATTTTGTGATGATATTAGACTATGTAAATCAATTTACGGAGTTCCAAGGACTTGCGAAAAACGATAAGAATGTTGTATATCGAATGGCATGTGCTGTTGATTCAATGCTTGCTTCTGCTTATTATACGTATCGAGTTGGTATTGAACATGAACGTCTTGTTCTTTTTAACGGAGATTTTATTGAAATGAATCCACCTCCAATAAGCGGAGAAGACGTTGGAGATGAAAAACATTTTGAGACACATCAAGATCATGAAAAATACAAGTGAGTTTTTTGTTTGGATTATCATTTTTCAATTCATGTTTCAGAACTCTAATGCCACTGAAGTTGAAACAATATTTCGATCTGGCACTTCCATTTGCTCGATTGGAGGTTTCTTTCGAAGAATATGTCCTTTTAAAAGCTCTCATCATTTGGCAAATAAGTGAGAATATCATGTTTCTGTGCAATGACATCATTCTTTTTTTGAATTCTCCAGGCAATTATCGTCTGGACGAATTCGGCCGAGATATTTCTGCACGGCAACGTGATGCAATTCTTCAAGCTCTTCATCGAGTTGTTGAAGAACGAGGAGACGAAGATCCAGCTATTCGAGTGGGTCAATTGCTTTTAAGTATGAGTTATATCACGGTTCGTTTCCGTTGTTTTCTTTTCAATTAACTCAGGTTTTAATTTCAGGAACAAGTTCAAGCAATGACCAGTTCATATCTCGTAATGACATTCTTTGATGTTGTCTCGTGTGACAGTATTATGTATGATCTACTTTCTTTCAAGTAATTATTTGTATAAATTATGAATCTACATTATTGATTTTCAGAGATGATTAGCAGCTCATCAGGATAGCCGAGAGTTTATAGTTATTTAGTTGTATTTTAGTTTTCTGATCTGTCTCCATCTAGGAAGTTTTAGTGTAAACTACCATTGTTCCTATTTTTATTGTGATTGTTTTCCATTTGCCATGCTTACCTCATTCTCTTTTCAGGTGTCTTTCTTGTGATGTGTATAATTGTATTTAAATAAGTAATGTACAGTGAAAAAAGTTTAATCAGAATTAGATAAACGGGTATAACTATGAGAAGATATCACATCATCATCCACATAAACAGGAAGAACAAAATATTGCCAATGACTCTGTGGAACCAAATATGGTTTACTCCAAAGACGTTGTAAATCCGTTGATGGAGGATTCGGTCCAAGTGAAAACCATTCGATAAGAATATTATGATTTAGAGTTGGAATATTTGCTCTTGTACACTGTTCCACTTCGATCTATAACATTATGTTGACCTCTCAGAGACCTTATTCGATTACCGAAATCTCTTTTCCTGGAGGTATCACAAACTTCGAAGGATACAATCTATAAAATCCAGTTGTTGATAACAAAGCTCTGAAAATTTAAATGGAAAATTAGCATAAAAAGTCGTATAACCTTAATGATAGCCATTCATTATTACGATTATTCTTCACATTGAGAACATTCATTCCAAGACGTGGCACATTGAATGGCTGAAAACAACATAATGATAAATACTTGAGGTTTTGTTTTCTTCTTACTCTTGGATGAATATAAACCATTTCACTATATTCACTTTCTATTCTTGTCTCTGCTGTCTGGGTACTCAATACAGTTGCCACGTGGGTTTGAGATTCATCAGTGTTTCCTTGAGTAAAATCAACGTTACTTCTCATTTTAGTCAGAAAAACTGTTTGGATGATGAGAAGAATATGGTAGACGAGTATAAAGAAATGGGAAAGCTGAAAAAAAAAATCATTCAGAAAATAGTTTCAATACAGTACCATAAACTGCCAAATAGCTCCATTGAATCTACAGTAACCCGGTTCGTGATCTTTTTTCCATAGATCCAAAGTAGACAGAAAGCATTCATAGACAAATAGAGGAACTGTGATTAACTTGAATACTGATAATGCAAGTGCGCCCGATTTATTGATAAACTTCACAGATTTCTGAAAGTGAAGAGTTTCCGTTGTAGGCAGATTAAAAGCCTGTAAACTTACAATGTGAATATACAGGGAAAAATCAAAAAGAAAGAAAATCAATGGAAATGAGAAGTACAAAGATGGACCTAAACCAGCTTCGAAAATCTGTAAATTTCAAAGTTTCAAAGGCCAAAATTCAATTTAAAAAACGTACTTGGTATAAGAAATAACGTGGAGATGTGAAAGTTCCTTTCTCATGATTCATACAAACTTTTCGGAATGGGAAATAAATGATCAAAAGTGAAATAAGCAGAAGAATAGGCTGCAGTATGAATAAAATCATTTCAGAATATACTTCAAAGTATTACCTTTCCCAATAAAATTGTTGTCATTCTACTCTCTTCCGGTATCAAAATATTATCAGCCGGCCACATTTCAACAGTTTTCAAATAGAAGAATACAAGTAGTAATACAACTCCAGCTAGTCCAACATGACCAAAAATGAGGAACCATACTTGAGAAACTGTCCATAATTGTGTCAATTCTGCAGTATTCCTTTTTTCTGGAGCACAGATTTTTGCTGGTTTCGATGAATGACAACAGCAATGAGTCTCATCGGCTAGAAATAAAAACAAATAACGAAATTTTCAGACAATTTTATACATACCATCTCCCAGGCAAACTGAAGATCTATCGGTTTTTTGAAGAAGATTCAAACACGATGACTTGTTCAGTTTAGAAGCTTCTTCCATGCAATCAAATCTTTCTACATCTCCTTCAGAAGTTTTATGAAAACGAGAGAAGCAGATATCAGATGAACATCGATCTTTGCCAACTTTATTGATGATACATTCATTTGAAGATTCAGTTGATAAGGTTCTGAAAATTATTTGAACAACTCCAATAGAAGGGCATGGCTTATTCGGAAAGAATTGCAGAGATGATCTAAAAAACAGAAAACTTACAGAATGCATAAAACATAAACGATTGCTTTCAACATTTTGAGAACATAAAAACTTTGAATTGATTTATTTTCCACCTACGTGGTTATAAAGTCCAAAAAGCGTGGAACTTTGAGAAGAATTCACGTGAATATATTTAAAGTTCGAACAAAAATTGAACAATTAAACTTTTATTATTTCAGTTAAAGGCAGACAATCATAACTGAAACTGGCACGGAAACAATAATTAAAAATTAGAAATCACAAAATTAGAAAACGGACACAAAAAAGAAGATTGGAGATGGAGAAGTTATTAGGATTATTAAGAAGAACCCATTTTGGAAAGAAAAATATGTAAGGCTGAAAAAGAAGAAGAGAGAAAGAACATAAAGCATTTCAAAGGATTTTTGAAAGTAAAAGAGATGTGCACGCAACGGAAAGGTCTTCTGAGGAATAGAAAATAGGAATGATAAGAAACTATGAAAATAAAAAGAAGAAATTATGGAAGAACATGAAACCGTGGACTCTTTCTTGCCGTATAACAAAGAGCTCCAAAAGTGATTGCAACTGCAAAAAGAACAACTCCAAGAAGAATCCAAAGAACTGTATAAGGGAAGCAAACTGCTTTCATTGGAACTTCTTCATGTGATGATGATGATTGTTGTTCTTGAGGTGATGGAAGATCAGATGCTATAAAATAAAAAAATTAGATTATTTGAAAGCTGTGAAAACTGTTACCGAAAGCGCTATCCAAAATGGTGATATCTGAAGAAACATCAACATCCAATGCGTCTCTTCTCTTTATTTCTCGTTTCGTCGTTCTTGGCTCTTCCGAAGATGTCATATGTTGAGCTTCAGCGCGTGGAGATGAAGCTTCAGCGATTTCGATTCCAGATCCTTCTTCATTTTCGATCACACTATTATTCTTTCTTGGAGATTTCAGTAATCGGAAGATTGAATCCGGAGTTGGGAAGTCGGTTGGGAGGGTTACTGTAGTTGTTGGATCAAGAACTTGTGTGATTGTGGTAGTGGGAACTTCGGTGGTTGTTGTAGTTGTTGTAGTGGTGGTTGTTGTTGGGGCAGCAGTTGTCGTGGTAGATGTAGTCGTGGAAGAAGTAGTCGTCGGGGCTTCAGATGATTTTGGCATTGGAGTGGTGATGAGTTCATCTCTAGCCAATTCTCCTCCAATCAATCCAGAGGTCTCGTCAATTGAGGAAGCGGAGGCATCACATTTTGGCTGGAATTCGAATAAGTAAAGATAATAACGAAAGATTATAATTACCTGGTGACATGTTCCACTGAGTGTTGCACAAACACTTATCTTGCAACTGATTCGAACATTATTCTGATCAGGAAAATTGAATGCATTCGAGTTCACAAAAGCTTTCGTTCTGTTTGCGTTATAAATTAAGTTTGGCATAATGTAGATATCTTCAGAGCATCCATTTTCTCCAATTACTTTCTTACTATACTCTTCTCCTCCAATAACATCACAATTATAAACTTCCATTTGATATGTTTCTGAATCACACTCCCAAACATGATACAGAACATCACCGAGTTGGGCAAATTTTGCGATTGGACCGTTTGGGGATTCTTTATGAATTGTATAAGAGCATGTTGGTTGTGGGGATTCATCTTCCAATTGAATTGGTGTCGGATCACTGGAATATGTTTATTGATATCGTATTTATTATGATTGTCCTTGAGTCGGACAAATTCTTTTAAAGAGGTAAAATCGTTAAATGTTTTACGATTGGAACCATAAAACCATACCTAACGGAAACCTCAGCACCGACTGATTTCTCGGCTTCTTTGTAGAAACAACGGAGTTTATAAGCTCTATCGACTTTTGTTGTGAAAAGGGGATGAAGTTGAACAACTACTGTAGCTGAATATGCCATTCCTTTTGGATTTGCCTGAAAATATTTCATGTTGTAGACTGGTAGAAGATAAAAAAGCTGTAGAGTTTGAAGGATTTCCGTAACTGACTTTCTATAAAAGATTTTGGAATTAGTTAGTAACGTTTTCAAACTAAGACAAAAGTCTTTGATGATTAGAAATCTGATCAATGCCATTTGTTTCAATTCGAAATCAAAATAACTAACCTCTCTCTGCCTCATGACGTCACACTTTGAGAATTCGAATGTGGCATTGGCGGTATTTGAAAACGAGCAGCCGTCCTGCAAAAAAGGTCTCATTTGAAACGATGTTGTCGCAAAGGACATTTTGTAATTACGCGTTTTGAGAGGGAAAGAAAATCACGCTGTAGAAGAAAATATGTACCTTTCGGAAGTGACCTTTGACGAATACATGTGATGGTGGACTCTTTTCTGTATTCACTTTCAGTGACATGAAGCCACTATGGCACGATACTTCTGGTTCATCTGAAAATGAAATTGTAAGGATTTTGGAAAGAAATATGGAATCACCTGATATGTGATTATCAAATTCTACTATTGATTGAGCACTGTGGATAAGAGCAAGAATGAGCAATAATAAATCCATTGATGTCATTCTGGAAATGTTGTTATTTATTAAGAAGGTGTTAGAAGGTAAGATGTCTCGAGAAAGTGCGTTGAAGAAATGCAAATTGGCGACACAAACAATACAGGAAAAGAGGCGGGAGAGGATGCTCCCGACAAGGTCAGAACCCCATTGAAATGAATAAGAAAGGAAGCGAGGCGTGTCGAAGAAGAAGAAGAAGACGTATTCGGAAGATGAAGAAGGGATTCTGGGGCATTCACACACCACTTAATTGGTTCGTGTCTTTCTCAAAAAGAGTCTTTACTTGTACATACCGTATAATTGACTCGAACTTTTCGGGAACACCCGTTCGAGAAAGTGGCGTAGTGCCAGGTCAAGATGAGTGTTATGAAGAAATGGACATGGGAATTAGGTAACTGTAAGAATTAGAAAATAGTAGAGGATGAAGATTATGGGTTGAAGGAAGAAACAGAGCATCCATGGGAATGAGAAGTGGAGCGGAAAGTAGAAGAAGAGGTGAGAGAAAAGAAACAATAGAATGACGGAATGTGAATTAGAGGGTCCGTATAGAATACTTTTGTATTGTTTTATAAATAAGAGCCACTTTTTAACCTTCTGAAGGTTATATTATGATAATGATGATGACGTCATTCTGAGTGAGTCTAGCATATTTGAATGTGGGATAGAGGTTTCGGAACGACTCTTTAGTAATGTCGTGAATAGTTGAAAAACGCATTTTCAAGTTTGCCTAGATGTTCCTGTTTGGAGGAAACATCAAATGAATGGAAATCAAAACTGATATAAAGATGATCTTGAGTCTGTCTAACTTCTGGATAAAGATACTAGTCCAATATCATGCTAGGAACAATCTCACATAACACTTTTAGCTATTCAAGAACTCCTGTTTCTGATACAACATACACTATGAATTTGGTACTTTGGTAATTTGGTACATGAAAGGTATAACTATTATGTTATCAATGAAATGTGATTCTATCGAAAGAACATGCAATCGTTGGATAGTTTCTGGTTGCATAATTAGAATGTCCTTGCTTTTTAGATATCTAAAAAGTTAGAAATGTGGGTCATTAGGAACATGAAAATTGAACATGAGAAGACTGATTAACAAAGAATGCTCAGAGAAATGATAATATTTGTTTTATCAGAAACAATTCACCCTTTTGAAACGGGAAAGGTTTACAAGTAGAATCTTACAAGGGATTACTGTAACAATATGTCGTAATTCTCGGTTCTCGATTATTACAATGAGATGGTAACACCTTTCCTGTGAATGGTACAGAATGGAACGTCTCAAATATTTGAAGAATTCTATTTGACTAAAATCAAAAAGTGGGAAAATGTGAGGAAGTGTATTTCTAAAGGGAAAACAGGGAAAATGACAAAATGATCATGACAAGAGGCACGAAGGTGAAACAGAAACAGACACATACCTTGACACCAACAATTAGAATGTCACAATCGGGAGAGAACGAAAAGGAAGGAAGGAAGGAAGGTTGTCTAATTACGGTACACGGCTGGCAAGCTCTCTTTCCCCTTTTCCTGAGGCCAAAACCCGGGAAAAAAAGACGTTTGAATTCCGATTCTCAATGATGGCGATTGCCAGAAAAAATCAGTGACCGAACACGGGTAATTCATTCCTTTTTTTGAGAAGAGGAACAGTCAGTTATTGTAATGAATGAGAAACGAAGTTTACGGTGTGTGGTGAGATTGGAGTCAAGGTTGTTAAGTTGGTTTCGCCATGGATTCCAGGGTTTTTTTTGCAAAGTTTTTATTTTCTCGGAAAGGGTCAGAAACATATTATGATGGGAACTTGGTTTGTTGAGGTTTCGGTGTAGGAATGTAGAATTTTTTGAAAAATAATTGAAATTAGATTATATAATTTCCTCTCGATTTTATAAAGGAGCACCGGCAAAATTAGGTGAAAAAAGGAATTCGAGTGTGCACTATTTGAATAGAATATATTCTGACATGCGTTTTTTAATCGTTATCGTGTCGAAGTGAAAATGATGCGCATTGAGACAAATACAGTTAATTTCTGAAGATAAAAAACATAGAATTCGTACAATCAGAAGTAATCTTCTTCAGAATGCAGAGCAATTACTTCGAACTTAAATAAAACGATTTGGAAAGAAAATGCCAAAACGAATAAATCGTGGTCCATATGCTCATCATCATCAGCAGTCAACCAATAGAAACATGCTTCGTGACGACAGATAGTCTGCCTCCTACATCCACCTGACAGTCTCCTTCTTTCTTTCCCTCTCTATCCTTTTCCCTTTACACCTTGTCGCACCCTTGAAATGCTCATTAGAATATGGTACGAAAGGGTCAAAAAGGGGGAATGACCCCCGTTTGGGAGCATAATAATGAATGTTGCGGAATGATCGTCGTCTCTCTTCTAAAGGCTATCTCGTATTGCCTTCTTTTCAGGTAGGCCGCATTACCAAATGAGCACTTGTGAAGAGGACAAAAAGGTGTCATTCGAGAGGTGTCAAGGATTAGGAACGTTCAATTTATTAATATATTTTGGAGATTGGATTTGAAATTAGACAAGAAAAGAGAGAAACAATTCAATCGGTTGTTGGGCAAGAGTTAGGAAATCGGTTTTGTTTATTGAAAAGTTGGGAAAAGATCATTTTCTCATTTTGTCTTGAATCAAAAATGGGAAACATTTCTTTATATAGTGACAGTTCTCAAATCTTTTCAAACTTTAATTAAACTTTTTCTGATAGCTAAGCCTTACCGGTAAGAAGAGAGAAAGTTAATGAAATTCCCAGGGTTTCATTTGCTGAAGTCGGTTGAACTGTTCAACTTTTTATCAAGTTTCAAAAAGTGAGACACATTCTGTATGTAAGAAGATTGACAAAGATGATACTATAAGCCCTAGTTAGGAGTGGAAGCAAATTATGTTACTTCTTAATGATATCACAGAACAAGAGTAACGAAGATTCCAACACTGAGTTAAAAGCTAGCTCAACTTAGGTGCTCTTCTATTACAAGGATTGGGAACTCTAAGCGTATATGCTCTAAATCCAAAGGCAAGGTAGAGAAAGTTGTCAGCTTGGAACGGAATGAAGATCCTTTTTGGAAAAGAACACAAAAGAGAAAATACCTACCTTTTATTTTCTTGAGTTGAGGAACAAAAGAGTGAAAGAATTATAATGACAGGAAACGGTAACTCTCTCTTCTTTCTCCCGAAGTAAACCGTTCAAACAAAACAGCGAAAAGAGAAATCAGACTGACGATTCTCGAAACGGAATGATGGATTCTCTTGTGTGCTTCTTCCGAATAAGAGAGAGAGAGAGAGTGTGACCTAGTAATAAGTACAGTTCAGTGCAGGTCAAACGTAAGGAAATGAATAGGGGAACGGACGAAGCGAAAAGATGAAAAAAAGAAAAGGATAGAACTGTTTTTTGAGCGATGAGCGCAACGCTTCTCTTATTCGACGACGTCTTCAATCCGGAGAGAGAATCTCTTTTTGAAAACTAGAGAGACTGTTTCTTAAGGAATCGTGCGCATTGAATAAAAGAGCATCATTTGCTTACCCTACTTTCTGCAGAAATGAATAATAGACACAGAAACGATGAAGAATATTCACTAGAAAACTGGATTTGTGTAGGTGGAAAATTCACGAACTGACTAGATTTTTTCAAAAACCTCCAAAACAGATTTTTATGAATAGTTCAAGCGGAGTGAAATTATGAATCAACTGAGAAACCAATCGTTTAAAGAGATTCATGAAATACAAATTTTTTGAAAATGTAAGATCCTTTCGTAAGATCATACCTAATTTGAACCTTCGAAGACGGACATGATGAACCACAGCTTCAGTTTAGGATGCTGCTCTGAGATGTTTTAATTTTGAACAGACATCTTGAACGACGTCTTCTATTGAATCCCTTTGAAGCTGTAAGAATATGAGTGCTGTAGAATAAATCAAAGCTAACTTCATTATTTTTTTGGCTCTTTCCATTTTCCTTTTTTCATTCTACCATTGCTATCTCAGACTATTCAGACATCATGTTACAAACTACAAAAGTTCGTATTCAGACATAAAACAGAGAACTAATATTCGGAAAATCGGATGAAATTCCATCCCAATTCGCAATCTTACTTCCGGAAACAAACACTTTATTTCGGTCGCTCATCAAAGATGGAAATGTTCAATTTATTTAAAGAGAAAAGCACTTCACAATCCTCTCTTTGTTTGCCCTTTTCAATTCTAATTTCACTGATAAATAACCTTGAAAAGTGTGAAATGAAATGGACAAACAAGGATTCTTAGAAATTGAAATGGATTTAAGTTAAACAAGAAAAAGTGCAAGAAGGGATATATTATACCTCATTGTAAACGTTTATCAATAAAATTAGCTCAATCGAAAGTCGAAGAATTTTTTCTACTGCTTCTTTGATTTCTCTCTCAGAATTGACAAAAACATTTTTCTCGACGGACATGGACAATAATGAGAATCAAGTCCAGGACCTCCACGTCTTCCCATTGGTCCTTGAGGGCCTGCAATATTTCTCTCTTTCATTATTTTTGACTTTTAGAACAGCTTACCCGGCTCTCCCCGTTCTCCATAAGGTCCTTCGTAACCCATTGGTCCAACTGGTCCATCGGATCCTGGTTGTCCTGGTCGACCCGGAATTCCTTCTTCACCAGGTATTCCAGGTGCTCCTGGTTCTCCAACTTCTCCCATTACTCCTTTTATTCCAGTTATTCCAATATCTCCAGGTAGACCAGGTAATCCAGGATTACCCGGAATTCCAGGCTGTCCAGGTAATCCATCTTCTCCAATTGCTCCTTTTGCTCCATTCATTCCTCGAACTCCAGTCTCGCCTGGCCACCCAGGAACACCCTTGAAATAAAAGGAATAAGATGTTTCTTATACAAAATAACACACAGGAATTCCATCGATTCCTCTGAAACCTGGTTTTCCCTTTGGACCATATGGACATAAACGGCAACCATATACTTGTTGATACAAAACATTTGGAAGTTCTCCAGGAATACCTGGTCTTCCAGGCATTCCTGGAAGACCATCTTCTCCGGGTTGTCCAGCTTCGCCTTTGAATTTAAAATCAGTTTGAAACCCACATTTGGAAAAACTTACCTGTATTTCCTTTTCTTCCAGGCTCACAAGTATTGATATATTCACATTCACAAAAATTGTACCAGTTTCGTTTTTGTCGTCTTTCATAATGTTTTGGATATCGATCAAATTCTCTTCTCAATTCATTTTCAATGCTCAAAAATTCATTCAACTCCGCTTCCAGTTGTAATTCAATTTTTGAAATCTGACCAAAGAATGAAGGAAGATAAGAAAATAAGGAAAATATAGAAACAAACGTGATAAATATAGATAAAGACAAAAGAGAAGAAGCTTTCATGATGAAGGAAATATGAAGAAATGAAGGTATTTTCAACTGAGATTTTGGGGATTAGGCGGTACGGTTCCGCGGATTAGGACGATCGAAAAGTATGTGGTGGCTTCAGAAACTCTGAACATGTTCGTCAAAGAAACGGATATCTAAATCACAATTTTCAGATGATGAAAAGGTTAGAAAGGTGGATTTAGTTGAGTAATTTTCAGATATTGAAGTGGAAAAAGAAGTATGATGTTAGAGTAATTTTCACAAAAGGAATGTTGACAAGAAATACTAAGTGTTCAACTGAATAAGTCTTTGAACTTTCCTGATTCACAATTCAATAATTCAGAAAATCGCAGTTATCTGGATTGGATTTCCTAACTGAATTCTCCCATGAATCAATCTATTCCGATTCTTTCTCAGGATCCATTAAAACTGACCTTAACTATTTCAATAAAATCAAATACTTTAAAAGCGTTTTGTTTTTCGAATTCTCGCCCATTCATCCTCCTAATTAGAATGAATTCACGTTGATTCTCACCTAGTTTTTCACCATATTTCATTCATTTGACTGTCGACCTTCGTTCGTCCATCTCAAGTTTTCTAAAAACCGTTGTCAATTTTACATCAAAATCAGTTTTTTTCCGCTTCTAAAAACTTTCGAAAATCGTTGTTATCTGACGTGAAAATCTTTGAGTAATCAATCAATTCGACGTTAAAGAGACCTTGAAAGCACTGAACTTTTACAATTGGAATGTTGCTTTTCGCGCCTACAGAAACAAAAACGTTCTTCATCGGAAAACTGGTCTATTACTTCTTCTTCTTCCTCTTTCTATTTTCTTCATCTCAATAGCCAAACATAAGAAAAAAAGAAGTTGTCTCTCAAAGTATGATTAGGGTGGACTGCATTCCGATCCCGCCACTTTCAAGATCCATTGTGTCACCAATAAGACGATTAGTTGTTTTTTTCACCATAAATCTTCTATATTTTTCTCGAGAGATTTTCAGCCAAAGTTTTAGTTGTTCTTATCTTCCTCTTCTTTTGAATCTCACGGGCTTCATGCACTGCTGTTGATTTTATAGTGAAACCAAAGGGACATATACCGTAGTAAGAGAGGTTCAATAAATCATTGGATTCAAAATCCACATCCTATTCGAAGAGAATTCAATAAATAAGGCTGATAAATGTTAAACTTGCATCCCAATACTGTGCTTATTCGTTATTTGATTGACGTTTTTCTGATTCATCTGATTGATTTCTATCAATCCACTCTGCTCACTCAACTGTAACTCTTTTCTCATTTTCCACTCACTTGATTATTTTCTTTTGAGTAAAAAGTGTTATGTCCACCACACGAGTCATCGAATTACAAAGAGACATCCGCATCTGGCGGTGTTTCTTTTGATTGCTCCGACAGGCGGGCTCCGATTCGTTTTACCGCCGAAGAAGTGATATACGAAGGCGGTATTCTTCTGAAAAGACAGAGGAAGAGATTGATTTACTGGATGGGAGAATTTTTGGGAACTTTTTGATGATAGAATGGAATTTTTGAGCTCCTCTAAGCTTTTTATTATCTTGTAGTGTTACCAGAAAGGAATCAGTTTTCAGGAAGATTCCGCATTCCCCTGATTCTTAATCAATGTAAATTAATGTCTTTCTTCAGTTGAAATAATACATTTGTTGCTCTTCATGCTCCCGTATATTTTACTCGCATGCTTCCTGTTACATAAGCCCCTTTAAAACACGCGAACAGACACACACATGTTGGTACATCTGCTCTCTCTTTCGTTGTAAACTGCTGCTCGCACACCAGTCGGTCGATTGCGCAATGTTCCGCCTCACGAAACGAACGGACACCGCCAATTTCACATCTTCTGGTGTACCAGATGACGTAATTGCCACGTCATTTGGCGTTCGTAGAGTAATATATTGGGATAGAAATCGAGCAGGTGATACTGATTACGTAATAGTATTACGGTTGATTTGCAGGTGAACAGTTCAGTAAGAGAAGGAGCGAGGTTAGAAGAATGAGATCTCTTCTAATATTTGAAGAGTCATTCTAAACCTGTGTAGGATAACATTTTTGGTCGAAGAGCTCATTTACTAATGGTCACCTGTGGTGTCTAATTACTCTGAGAAATGGGAAATGTATTTGTTAATACGAAGTAGATATGAATAATAGTGGTCACTTCGAGCAATTGATTAAATCAAAGAAAGAAATACAAAAAACTGTCATTTACTACTAAGAGTTCAGAGGTAGCTGCTAACGATAAGAACCGTTTTGCGTTTTTCGTGATGGAGGTTTTAAATTTGAATAAGTTACTCATTTCCTCCAATCTCTAGATCAGTTTGAACCAATTTTTGTGGGGACTATAGCTTCCGACTTTTCTTGTACTCTCTGTTCCATTATTTAACGAACCTGGATGTTAGAAATCAGATTACCCATCCTTTTTGGTACACTTTGAACACTCAAGAACCCTACATGAAATCCAGAAACAGTTGTTTTCTTGATTCTCTCTGTCAATGCCACCTGACAGTCTCATTATTTCTTGTTCCGTTCCCGAGAAACACCGTAAACCACTAAACCAGTGCTCTCTCTTTTTTCTCTCCAAATGACTCATATTCAGTTCATTTTCCTTCTGTATTCAATATGTTTCTATTGTCATGCCACGTCATCAGTCGGCAATCAACGTCCTCGACAATAATCGAAATCACAATAATATTAATATGCGAGTCAATAAGCGGCGCCAAATTCAAAAGTTGTTTCTCAGGCTCTACATTTTTCATAGTCTTATTTGCTCAGCCTGTGCCTCAGCTGGTCATCAATTCAAAAGCTCCATGAGCACGGAAGAGAGATAGAGAGACGCAGAGAAGATAGCGGCTTCTGTACGTGTTTGCGCACCGTTCAACCAGCATTCTTCTCACCGCTTTTGGTCATTCTTTTCTCTTGCTCTCTCTCTCTCTTTGGCTTCTACTAAAGGTTCATTGTTCTTTTTGTGACATTTTGGATGCTTTTTCTTTTTGTTCATTATTTAACCAGACACCTCGTATGTCCTTTGACCCTAACGGTTCTTTAGAAGAAGCTTGCTCACGGAGGAATTGAAACTGTTTTTGTTTTGTTTCCCATGTCTACAATTTCCAATCGGAGATGCTTGTGTTTTGATCAAAACCCGTGAGAAATGCAACATTTTGCTTCTTTTGCTCCTAAATTTCTTTATTTGGATATCACACCTCACTTCAAGAATATCTACCCGATTGCTACTCTGTGTGTCACACTCAAGTAGAACTTATGGATCAGTTGATCTGAAATAGTTGACTTGAAATTACCCTAAATTAAAGCTTTTACTTCTGAGCTTCTCTCAATTGGATTCGGTCTGGACGACCTCTACTCTTTATCTTCTCCAACTTCTGTTGGAAAAAACGATTAACGAGTAATGTCCTGTCCAATTCATTTTCCCAGAAGCGTTGTATGATAAGCATGCGATTAGTGTGAATGGCAGTTGGTTCTTCCTTCCGATTGTCTTATGTCTACTCCTGATGCTTCTTTTTTTTCCAAAAAAACCGGGACATTTGTATATTTGCTCTCTATCTTTCCCAGGCGGTGGCCTCACTGTCTATCCTTCTCCGCATCATTTTCCGTCCGGAAGTCCTTCATTTGACACTCGCCCTCTTATTCTCTTGTTTGATCATATCACTTTGATATCACCCACTCAAATATCTCTTATTTATTAGCACTTTTTATATGTCTTTATCTCTGTTAGCTTTTTCTCTATATTTAGTATCAAATCTTTTCGATGTATACAACTTGAGACTTTGTGTTCCCTTTTCGTCATTTGAGATTATGTCATGGCAACGAAAGAATACGAATAAGGAGAGAAATCTCAATTCGGATTACAAATGGGAAAGGGAGAGAGAGAAATGAATTGAAATTGAGCACGCGAAAAGACTCTTTTCGCAGCTGTACGTTTCCATATGTACCTTCCTATTCATTTCATTTTGAATAGAATACGCTTCACCAAATTTCAATACTAGTTTGATGATCCAACTTTTAGAGCATGAGGAGCACGAATTTCATTTTTGTGAGTCTTGACACTTGTGATTCAATTATTAACTGCAATAGAAATGCACTCCTAACAAATAATGTTTGAAAAATAAAAGTTTTGTTGAGATTCTCAGCCTTTTCTTCCAAACTACTGTAATTTATGAGGCATGAAACCTCTAACTTGAAATGGAAAGTCACATCACCTAATCATTATGAGCTAATATTTGAATGTGCAAATTTCCTTTTAGCCAGCTTGTCTCTAAATAAGCTAGTTTTTCTCACTTATATTTTTTGTTTGAAATTCAACATCTTGATTATTGATCATTCTAAATCTTGTATCTACAAGATAATCACTTTTATCTTTTTTCATTTCTTCCTTCTTTTTTTTCATTGTCTTCCCTCCTTTTTTCCACCTGAATGTCACAAGTTCTATTTGTTAATCTTCGGCTTTTTGTCTTTACCTTCACTACCGTTTACTAACATCTCAAGTGTCATCCAAATCACACCCTTAAAGCTGTTGATCAAGCAGCTCTTTTTATTTGCATGTTCTCACTCTTATTTTAGACTTCTTCTTCTTCTTCTTCTTATCCTTCTCTTTCTCTTTACATGGTCTATTTGTGTTTCTTCTAACATGATATTCAAATGACACTGATCCGTGAGAAGTCATGCCGAGAGACTAAAGGGAACAGTTCACCCACGGGACACTTATTTGCATCGTCAAGTACACTAAAAGAGCATTGGGGGATAGAGGGCAAAACAACATGAAAACAGAATAAAACAGGCAGATGTTCAAGGTTGAATATGTCCGTCAAATCCTTGTTTAGGCGACATATATGTGCAAATTTCGATGGATTTCCCAGAGTGTTTCGGATTTAGAATGATTGAAGACCTGTTGGCGTGATGACATGATCCTAGTTCTCTATGTGTTCTAAGTCTCCGTAAACTTCCATTATAAGGGCATTCGACGAGCGCGTTAGGCCTATTCCAATTACCTGCTTGTCACCTTTTCTCTACATCTTTCTCTTTTTTGACTTTTTTTTATTCCTCCGACTGACACTTAAATTAACACATTTTCCTCATGCCGACTTGCGAACTCCTTATGAACAAAGGTAATAAATTAGTTCACACTTATTAAAGAGAACTAATCTGAAACAAATTGAAATAATATACATATAAAGATTCCAACCCATACATCAATGCGATTATAATCAGTATGTTAGCTGATAAGAGAGTTTGTATGTGTTATGAAATGGTCAGTTGACTTTAAAACCGGCTGAAAATAACATGAATAGTCGAAATGAAGATGATTGTAAATTACTAAATAATTTAGCAATTATCAAACTATGAACCGTTCCCTGGCAGACAGTAATTGTTTTTTACTGTGAGATTTCTCTAATTTTCTTTCGATCAGCATTCTCTTCTTCCTCATCTGTTTTGATACACAAATGTCTATTACAATCTTTATTCTTTTTTTCGTATTTTCTTCTCTCCTAAACATTCCATTTTCCTCCTTTCGTTCCTCCGTTCCAGCTGCCAATTGTCAGTCAACAGTCACATGTTGACCTTATCAATCCGAAGAAAAAGTAGACGATGACATGAAAAAGATGAAAAATACGAACATAAAAATGGAAAAATTGTGGAATTTCGAAAGAGTTTTTGATAAAGGTTTTGAAGTTAAAAAGGCCTCGCCCAACCCTTTATTCCCTTAAAAACACATTTATTGTACTAAAATTAAACACAAAAGAATTCGCTCTTTTTTTTTGATAAGATTGTGAAAGAGAGAAATGAAGAGAGATAGATAAGATTGTACAACTAACAATAGATGGAGTTCCATCTTCATAGCTCATTCGTATTCAATTCAATAACAATTGTTTTTGACTTAAAAGTGATAGACGGTTTGTTATCTACATTACACATACATCTTCTTCACATACATCTAGGTTTTTTCTTCACCTCAATCAAAAATTAAGAATATCTTCACATGGAGCAATCCTCCTCTTTTGTTCTACCGCTTGTAACACGTTCTCTTCATTTCACACTTTCGATCCATACACATTTCATAATCTATCACTTTCATGTGAACACCAGTCCCACACTAACTTTCCTCCCTCTCTCTGTTGCTCAAGCTCCGCCCACCCTTCATTCATACCACGCCTCCCATGTCCATTCTACGTCCATTTCTCCTCTTTAATCTGATGCATAACAGGCGGAACAACGATGAACCGCCCCATCCGTGTCGATCGTCTCACGCATATCTCGCTCTACGATCTTCCACTTCTTTTCTTAATATTTGGCTTTCATTCTCATCCTCTTTTCCCCTATTTTCATTATTCCTTTTTTTTCCAGACTTTTGTCTTCATACATCCTTTTCATTCGAACATTTATTCAGATGTGTGGGCAGACTGACAGAAAGAGAAACGAATGGTGAAAAACACTTGTGATCTACTTGCATTATTATCCCCTCTTATCCTCTTTTTTCTCTTTTCCTTTCCCTCATTTTCTTCACACCATTATCATTCTGAGTGACTTTATTCTTGTGGAAATAACGTGGTCGACTGAACAGGGTAGATGGTGCCAAAATGTCTAATTCTGGTATACTTACTATTGACCATTACAGGCAACCAGGTGGTCTTATTGGGTCACTAGGCTTTCACTCCCTAATTAGACTAAATTGCTGAGTCAAAGTGTTTTTAAATTGTTCAAAAACAAAATTATAATCTAATTTTGTTTTTAATGGAGACAAAAATATCGAATTTGTACACATAGAACTAGACGGTTTCCGCGTGAAATGACTGGCCTTAGACTGACTCGACTTGACTTTCAAAAACCATGCTGCAAAAGCCACTGAACCAAAGTATACGTGGGAGAACTGTATAAAGTCCAGGGATTCACACTTCAGTATTATTCAATCTCTTCAAACTTCTAATCTACTTGGTAAGTTCTTCTGTGGGAATTTATTCTTCTTTGAGCTCCATCAATCAATCGACACCTCCTTTTCTGACGGTTAGATGAAATCTTTAAGAAGCGCGACGCGTCATAAAAGACTAATTAGGTGCAAACACCCGTAGCGGCTCTCTCTTTTTAACGTGTTCTAATCTAGAAGTGGTATCTTCTTCCCATATGTTTCTTCACTAATTATCTACCTCTCATTGACATTTTTTCTCGAGTAAGTGCGGTAAATCAAGTTGTATTCGTTACCCAACTAACCCATTTCTTCATCTTTCGTAAGGGTGTCAGAATCCAAGTACTCTTCCGTCACTGGATCGGTTCGAGGGCATAATTGCTAATTGTTCCTTCCTTTTGGCCCCCCTCGTGCCCGGATAATAACCGTCCTGCCCGCTTTCCCGGGGGGTTGGGACGATTGAAGGCTGGTCATTCGATCGTGTTTACTCGACGACTAGCCCCTTCTTTTCTCTTTTCTGCTACTGCTGTTGGTGGACAACAGCAGCCTATTCAACCCGCACAGTCACCTCATTTTCATCATCATCCTCATCATCTTTTTCTTCCTGCCCTTCTGTCGTTTTGACAGATGTTGCAGTGTTCATCTCTTTATTCTTTTATATTCTTATCCCCTTCATCACATACGTTATGTTGATTCTTAGCTCGTATGGCTTTTCCCTCATCATCTTCATCATTAATAGTCGTTGGAATGGGTTATCACACCCTGATTGGTATGGGCGTAATCCATCTAGTTCCTATCAACTTTCAAGATTCTTTGATTTGAATTAGTAGTCCAATTCATTAGTTTTCTCTTGGAAGATTCTCAGCTTCAGAAGTATAATAGAGTGAAGTCTTACTGTAGGTCTCAATGTTTCTGTTCCAATCCACAAATGAAGAAAACGTCAACTTTATATAGAAGAACAGTCTATTTTATAGCTGTTATTCTTGTTTCAGTTTTGATCTCATCTCTCCAAATATCTTATTGCCACACACCGCTAAAACCGCTTCTTTTTTGCAATTCTCTTCCTCTCTTCGCCTTCTAGTCATACTCTTTCTTCAAATCAGCTCACTCAAACGGAAACATCTTTTTTTTTATTCAAATGATTTATTTTGAAGATCTAATATTTTCACTAATTTTTATCTGATTCGTTCTTTTATTTTCTTCCCGCATACATTTTTTTCTCGAATTATCGTCCGACAAACAAACAAACCAAAAAGGAGAGGCACCCTTCGATTCTCTGTGATTCCAGTTTCGTTTCTCTTCATCATCATCATCAGCTAATCACTAGAAGAAATATAATAGAGAATGAAGAGATTCAGACACACGTCAGCTAATCACATCCTTTTTCCTCTCTTTTCTCTATTATGCTTTTGCCATTTCGAATAGTGTGGAGGTTGTAAAACAAAATACAGTAAAACACAGAAAAGAGATTGATTGTTACATCCGTTTTCTTCTTCTTCATCATGTCTTTTTTGTGTTTGTATACTCAATACTCCTCGGGGGCGAAATCGAAAAAAAGACATGCTGTAAAATAATCTCCTATTATCTCAACTACTTCACTTTCATCTCTCTCCCCCCTTTACTGTCTTTCTCTCACTTTTTCTTAGTGTAATATGTAACCACTAAACCGCATTCCATCAAAATGTACTTGTTCTCTCTTACTTTCCCTCCCTCTACTTTCCTGGATTCCTTGAAGATTACTGTAGGTCATCCTGATAAAATTAATCCGACTTTTGATCTTTCTTATTGACTTTTCTGCTAGCGCTTTTTCAAAATTTGTCATCATACCGTACCCTATGTCATCTTCGCTAACTTTTTCATAATTCCAGAACCATAATGGAAGACCTTGATGCATATCGTGCTGCCTGTGCCAACAGAATTCGTCGCCTTGAACGTTATAAGAAAGCACGAAGCTTTTGTAGTCTGGAAACAGATGAGCCGACGTCTTCATCTCCTTCATTGAGCCCAAACTCTGATTCTCCACAGGCTGATGGATCTTCCACATTTGACATGATTCGCGAGAAGATGGTGAGTTAATAGAACATTTTACACTACGAAAGAGGATCATTTATGTCTTGGTGTGAATATAAGAATTGTTTTGATTCGTAGTGCAAACAAACACGATCCGTTCTCGTTCGTTTCCAATGGGCTCCAGTCCCAAATTACGCGGTCTTTATCCCCTTTCTGCATGTTTTCTCCAATTCCTTCCCACATTTCTTGACAAACATACGGTGTGAATAGAGGAAAAGAGCGGTAAGAGGGGGAAACTGAGAAGACTTGGCGCTGAGGAGAAGTAAACATGAAATACAAATGTACAGGCGGCGGGGATCAAGAAAGCATCTACTCAATGAGAAGAAATTTCAAAATTACTTTGACCTACATCTTAACTTTTTCGTAAAAGCTTCAGAGATGGGGATGTGCATTTTGTGATCTAAAAATCCAAGATATTTTAAAGATTTCCATTAAAAATTGTTGAATCTGAGAGAAGATCTTTCGATCAAATTCTTCAAATTTTTTTCTTAAATTACTTTCCGCTATTCAAATTTACGCGACAACACCTTTTGAGAATTTCCGTTAATTCATCCCAAAATTACGCCATCTCCTGAATAAAAACACACGGACTTTTGCTTATAATCCGGTTTTGCAAAAGCCTTGGCATTCCATCGTTTCTTCATTTTCTTCTCGGATTCCTGTTGTTCGAATGCTTTGCCCCCCCCCCTTTTTGGCTTCCTCTCCGGGGTAATTAGGAGAGCGGCAAAAAAGATCCGTCGGCGAGATAAATGACGCAACCGGGTGGTGCTGTTGACTGCTGTGTTGCTGGGCAATAATCGTGGGGACAATAGCCATCACTTCTGGGGCACTTTCCCGCTTTTTACGGGAAAGAAAAATGTGAAATTGTTTGAAGAAATGGCAGATGTGAAACGGGAGCCGCGAAGGTCATTCTGTAGAGCAGATGGACACAAAAACCATAGTTGCCGCATAAATCATTGGGTTGATTGGAATTGCAAAAGTTATAATCCTCGTCACATCTCTCTCGAAGCCAATGACCCGTTGCCTGGGAAAAGAAGTTCACCTCAGTTCACTCTCAAGGTTAATTGTCTAACGTTTTTGAGTAAACAGCCAATGACACCAAAACACTCGAAAAAGAAGTTTCGGCGGTCCCCTCATCTATAGATCCTCCACTTCAGAAAACGAGTAAATATACGGGGGGATTTAGAAGGTATTGGGTGCAGGAGTTCTTCCTAATTTATGAATATTACCTTCCAAAGAGAATGGGAACCATGTAAATTCGGAAGAACAAAAAAAAGAGCCTTGTACTAGTAAGAAAAAAGAAACCGAAAAATGAAATCACAAAGACTTGCATAATGTTTAGATAGGGTCCTAGCTACTGACTTCATCCTCTTTCGGCTTTTTTCATAACTTTGTTGCATCATAATGAATTCTTGTATTTGCAGTTCTCTTTGATGGAGAACGACATGACGCTGCTGAAGCAACTCCTTCAACTCGGCGATCAAATAAGCGAGATAAAAAAGGAAAGATTGAGAAGGACAATGTCGCAAAATAGTTTGGAATATGATGAAGAAGATGAGAAAGAGGTTTGTTTAAATTTATTTGAGTATAAAACAAAAACTGCTCTTATTTCAGGATAAATTTGATTCTGATCAACATGGATTCTCAGCTTCAATGAGTGCCGTCACCAATTTGTACGTTGATGACGAACGTCCACAGTTTTTCTCCCGTCAAAACTCAGTTCTTCGTATTCCAATTCCCCCAAGAAGCAGTAATCGATTTGGACCAAGACGAGTTATCAGAAGACCTTCGGATATTTTGCCACGTCAACAATCAACTAATATTCGAACTCTTCATGTGAATAGTGATGACTCGGATTGCAGTTCTTCTGGAAGTAAGACACAGTAAGTTTCATGGTCTGAAAATATGACAATTCTAATCTTATTTTCAGCTCTCCAAGTAGTTCAGTTTCAAATGCATCTACGCTCATTCTTCCATCCAAAACTACAAAGAATCGGTATGACTTCACTTCTTAATGTTTATAAAGAAATCTCTCAATTTCAGATCTTCCAATTCTTCAATAGATTCTGGAATCCGTGACGAGCAAATGACACCATCTCCAACTTTTGAAAGTGTTGTCATCTGATGAGACCTAAACGTCATCGGAAATATATCGCAGGTTTATTTGATTCTAGTCGTTTCCTTCTTTCATACCTCATCTTTTCCACTGGTTTTCATTCCAAATTAGTCAGATTTCTCCCAATTTTCTTCCCATTATTTTTCCTTTATTTCTGACATTGTGCCGGTCTTTGATTCGTTCCATTCTTTTTTCAATTTCTTCTCCATTTCCCCCCGTTTTCCGTGTTTTTGATAGTATTTGAAACTTTTGAATAAACTATTTGTTCATAACAACTCTTCCTTGTTTTTGTCGGTCAATGATAACGGGATTATATTATAGATTACTGTTGAATAAGAGGCAGAAGAGCAAAGAATGTCAAAGGTAGAGCTTAAAAACAGTGTTTATAAGCAGCTGACGTAAAAACTTGAGAGAGATTTGAATTCGAATTGTCAAATTATGTTCTTCTTTCGCTTCGTTATTTTCTCATTTCTTTTCATTAATTGCAACGGATTAGTCGAACAGAAGTACAACGAATCGGTGAGATTTATCAGTTTCGGCAGTTTCGAACCATTGGAATTTGGAATCATTGTATTATTGAAATACAGTATCCCGCACCGCAAAGCCTCCACATTTCAAATTCTTTACTCCATCCCTAAAACAATTCACCTCACCAGCCAACATCAACAGTTGAAACCACATGGGTCACTAGAAGACCCAACGTTTGGCTTTACTAGGCAAAGAAAAAATACATGAAGATATTTGACGTTATAAAAAAGAAACCTAAATCACAATGACTTGTTTAAAGAAGGTTCTAGTTACTGTATTGATCCTTCTTTGACTTTTGTCATAACTTTTTTTCAGGATTATGAGGCAGTTCAAAAACGATTGGGTATCCCGCTGCCTACATTTAAAATCCCAGATTTATTGAATCCGGATAAGTCCGATACCGACGATTCTCCATCGGTAAGCAATTTATGAGAGAAAGTATTTTTTGTCGTGTCAATGTCACCGTTAATTTTCTCCCACTTTCGCTTTTCCGTGTGTTTTTTTCATAATATTTTGTAGATTCGAAAACAGATTCCACGAGAAAATTTGATCAAAATCGGACTACCAACAGTAAGAAATGAATGGAATTGAAATAATTAATGATACTTCCAATTTCAGCTTCCGCATTTACTTCCAACAGCTCTTCCCAATATTAAAATACCTACAGTAAGAATCAGGAGGGATCATTGATCCTAATATGGAGAGTTTTAGATAAAAATACCAGATATCATTCCGAAAACTCTTCCGACATTATCTCCAATAAAAATACCAACGCTGGCTCCGATAAAGCTTCCAACCATCAAGATGCCTACAGTAAGCTTTAATTGAATTTCTCCGTCAATATATTGTTTTCAGTTACCCCACTTATTGCCAACTGCTATTCCAACCTTCAAAATTCCAACAATAAAACTTCCGACAGTAAGTATTCTAGTGTTTATCAGATAATTCAGATAACTTTCAGTTTCCACACATTCTCCCAACTGCATTTCCAACATTTTTTCCTAAACCAACAGTACCAACTGAGGTGAAATGTGTTGTTTTTTCAACGCTATCTTACCTTTTCCACGTGTCGCTATATGAGTGACTTTTAATCTTTGAAATGTATTGTTATGAATTTCTAGGGTATCACTCCTAAAACACCATATACTCTACCGTATCCTCTTCCAGTGAGTTAAAATTCATTAGAAACATATTTTTAGACTTCCAAACTTTCAGAGTGACATTGCTCCCATTCCGTTTCTAGTGAGTATAGAATTAGAGTAAATCCATATTTAACAGAAATCAAGTTTTCAGAGTAATGATACAAGTCCGGGAGTGAGTTCAATAGACTAGAACTGCTATTTCCCTTCTGATCCTTTTTTGTTTAAACACGCTGCGATTGTTATTTATTTCAAAGATCAGTTTTCAGAGCAATCTCATCTGTGACATCTGTGAAAACGCCGTGACTGTCGTTAAAGCCAGGTTTTTCAAGTTCGAGAAGGCTGTCCGCACGAAAATTTCGGATGTTCTAGGGGTTCGTATTCATCATGAAACTGGAATAATATTTATCTTTTTCAGAAAGTGTGCGATATGTTGAATAACAATCCAGCAACTATGATATTCGCGACTCCTTGCAATATGTTCAAATTGAATATCATTGACAAAGCGTTCAAAGAACTTGATAAATTTGAGGATTCGATTCAACCAAAGACATTCTGCAAGCATGTTCCTTTCTGTAAATAATTTTGAAAATGAATAAAATGTTCTTTCTCCGAGCTATAAAGATTATAATTGAACAATATCCCGTTTTCTCTCCTTCTCTCAGGAGTCTGATCAACTTTCGAAAAGGAAAATATTCAAACCCTTTACATGAAATCACATGTAATGGTACTCTGTACACTGTGAATTAAATCAAACAGTCATAATGCTCGATTATCAGCTCTGAAAATTCAACAACGTACAGTGTTTTGATGAAAGCACTTCATATTTATGAGTCAAATATTAATGCACTTTTTCGCCTGATAACTCTTCAATATCAAGTTTACAATTCACCTCATAAAACATTGAAAACATCTTGTTTTGTGGTTATCGTTGATGGATTGGCGATACTTTATTATTATTCTGTGTTTAATTCACATTATTCAGTGCTCAGAACTAATAAGAAAGGTTTGATTCCTAAAGTTATCTCAGAAAATAATACATTCATTAGACTGATTCTACTGATCCACCGTTTTCTCCTGTTTGTACAAATTGTCTGGATGGAGTTATTTCATTCAAAAACACGATTTCTAAGATTGCGAACTTTGCGAAAATAACAATTGGAACAACGATAGATGTAAGGGTAATGCATTGATGACACTCGAAAAACTTCAAAAATTCAGAAAGTTTGTAATCACATTGTCCCAGAGTTTGACTTTCTGGAAGCAATTTGCCATGTTATCGATCAAAACGTTGAAGAGAAAGTTTATAAATTCATAATGGCAATTCATGACAAGATCAATGAGAAGTTCATTTGTCACATGTTAACTTTTTGTCCGAAATAAATTTCAATTTTTAATTTTTAAACATTTTTATTGGACGTTCAAAAGAGAGATCATTTTCCTTTTTGGGACAGTTTCTTCCATTGCGGCGGGAAAAAGTCATTTGGACTGATTTTCTTGTATTCTGGAAAGACTTCTGGATCAAAATAAAAGACAGGACTATCCTCATTCTTCGCCAAATAACCCATCCACCAACCAAATGTCGAATAAGGAGAAGTAACAAAGACAACATCACAATAAATTCTCGAGAATGTAAATTGAAGTTCTGGAGCAGAAGTAATCAATGAGAACTGAAAGTTGGTTTGATTGAATAGTTTGACTAATAAATAAGGATTACCTTTTCGATATCAAAACTCTTGATTCTTGAATCTGCAAACATTCGGCGACTGAATCCAGGATTGGTGGTCGAGACAACTAACATCACTCGATCTTCTTCTTTTACATCTGGAATTTTTCAAGAAAAGTTTTCATATTGCTTTCCTTTTCTCAACTAACAATGGTCTAAAAGTTGTGCAGTTGCCTTAATAGTAAAATTCTTCTCAGTTTCAGAAGTTGTATGTACACAAATTCTGCAAAATCTTGACAGTTGTTTGAATACGTTGACTCGTTCTTACTTGAAATTGTCTCGGAGTGATTCACTCAACAAACTTTTCGCTTCTTGAACATTCTCAGCGTTTCCAAGCATCCAACTACGAATTTCTTTGCGAATGTGATCAAAGTATTTGTAACTTTTGAATCCGTCTCCTTCCACCATTATACTCAGAGTAGTATATTCTGAAAACACTTGGAGCGGAGCTTCATAAGAATGACCAGCTTTTCCGAGTTTTCCGTTACCAGTAGTTGGCTGAAATTATAAGATTCTTATTTCCATGTGAATCTTATGAAAACTAACTGGTTGTATAACAATGGAAAATTGTTGAAGAATCGATGGAAATCTAAGCACAATTACTTTTGATAACTGATCAATCAATAACGAATTGTTCACTGTATTAATAACTGGAATCCTATCAATTGTCCGCGCCACTCCAATATGGGAAAATAATGAAAATAGTTGATCCCCTGTAAATTAACTAATCTTCACTAAAATTTCAGTTTTTCACTTACCAATTTCTCCATTAGTGTGCATGAATTGAATAGTTTTCAGATCAGAATCATGAGAAAATAATCTCAGAAAAATTAAAAGCACAATAGCAACAAAGATAAATGATATGATAGTCGAAACCCTTGAATTTCTTCTGGAAAACATTGTTCAAATATTCAATGAATTTCCTTCAGTAACAACAGTCTTAAGTTACACGTGACAACTGTTCGACCTTTGGAGAACGTGTCAGATTGTCACGGATATAATTTTTGACTTTTTAGGGAAATATTCAAGTTTATTACACGTGAAAGTTCCATTTGGAGAAGACTGAACAAACTGAATTCGAGATAAGGAAATGTTAGCACTGTCCAGAGGGAGTGTTGATAAAAAGGGCGTATACCTGACTATGAGAATGCAAGCAAATGTGCTTTGTTGGCCTGAAATGGAAGTATCGGAAAAATAAAGCTTCATGTTTTTTCCCACAATTCAATAGCTTGTATTTGGTAGAAGTTGTAACCAGCTTCACAATTTTTTCCCTTAATTTGCAGTTGGTTTTCAAACGTTTTATAGAACAATTACGAAACTACCAACTCGGGTTCTGTTCATGTATATCTTTGGACTTCTCATAAATACAGTCTTACATTTGTTATATATTCTTGCTCACAAAATTCAGAAAGACGCAATTCGCTTCCGAACTTACAATTCAATAGCTTGTATTTGGTGATTTTTCTCTCAATTAGCACTGGTTTTCAAACGTATTTTAGAATAATCACGAATGCCAGCTCACGCTCTTTTCATGTATATCATTGAACGTCTCATAAATTCAGTTTTACATTTGTTACTAATTTTTGTTCACACGGTTCAAAAAAAAGCAATTCGCTTCGTTTTACTCATTTACAGTGTGCTTGTAGAAACAGAGTAATAAATTTGAATCTGAGGAACATCAATTGAAAAATTTATTATTAAGATGAAATTGAAAATACAAGTGAATGAACCCGTTAATTCGATAATTTTTGAACAATTGAATCCCTGAAGTAGTTTTTTTCCTTATTTGGCAACACTGGATGTACAAATAGATTATTCTAAATCTACCGGAATACGAGATCTCTAATTGATCCTAGGCATTTGTAGGCATTTCTGTTTGAGGAGGTAACATTCTTGCATTGACAAAACAATCAGGAAGTGGTACCACCGCTTTTCTGAATCCTGGAGCAAGGCGTGGGTCAGTTCTTGACCAAAAAGTTGGTCGAAGAACTCTTCGAGGTCGTCCTGGTTTGAGTAGACAAACTGCACAAATGAGATAGATGAGAACAGCTCCAGAAGTAACTAAACATCCCAAAAGAAACATGAATATTGAGCTTCGAAGAGCTGCAGAGCACCCATGAACAAATGTTGGCTTTAGAGATTCTGAAAATTCCTTTTTAGAACACTCAAATAGTAATTATTTCAGGTACCGAATGTAGCAACCAGATCTCTTGAATCAATGAAAGTATTAACAGCGGCATGACCAGCAAAGTTGTTGATATTGCACTCAAAATATCCAAAATGGTGGTAAGAAAAATGAGAAATCGTCAAAGTTCCGTTTGGAAATGCATAATAATCTGATGAAATATGAGAAATGGGAAGTGAATTCTGTAATTGGAGAAATTACTTGAAAAGTTTTCTGTATTTTCTTACCACAGTCCAGGTAATCTTTGGAGGTGGATAGGCTTTTGGAACAGGACATTTGAGTGTTAATGGTCTTCCAAGAATAGGAATAACTGGTTCAACTCTAATCTTTTCTTGATCTGAGACTTCATCCACAAATGCCACTTTCAATTGAAATACTTCACCCCATTTTGTATCATTTGCTCTTTGGCAATAATAAATTCCTTCATCTTCTTTTTGTACATCATAAATAACCAAGAATCCAATTTCGGGAATTCTTTCTTCTCCTCCTCGTGGGCTTCTACCATTCAATATTGCATTCTCATGTCCTCTGACTACACCAATTACTTGTTTGTCACGATACCACGTGGCATTTGATGATGTATATGGTTCACACTCGAGTGCAGTCGTCGAACCAATGGGTACTAATCTCTCTGTCGGTGCCTTTTTCGGTGCCAAAGTGTGAATGGATTCTAAAATAAAAGAGGAGAAAGTTATGAGATGAACACTTAAATGAAAGGTGTGTGGCGCCTCTTAGGTCACAAATACAAGCATTTTATGTTTTATGGACGGGTGCCGACTGGCGTTATGTGGAGGGAAGATTGTCGCCTTTTTATGGGTTTTCTAGGATCATATCCGTCATAAGCTTTTCCGGTATTTTGAAGGTCAAAAAGAAACCTATCTGATTGTGAGATTATTTGAACAAACAATAAAGTTTGGTTCGAAAATATCTCTGTGAAAATAAATATCTGATAGCTTGATATGTGCATCACTGTTTTCAACTTTTTTCTCATGTTAAGAAACAATTTCTGAGCAATTAGGGATTCCATTTTCTCTCTTCAGTCTGTCAAAGCAATATGTTTTTGAGCGTCCATTAGGGCATGCGCGAGAATCCGAAAATTATAGGGTGTCAAAGCAATCCGTCTCTCTCTCTCGTCAATTAAGCCTTTTGAAAGGGGAGAAAAAGAAGAGAAAGCCGGTTGACGGCAAAAATCACAACCAACCTGACGATGAAAATAGAAGTATTAGTAGAAAGAAATGCACATTTTGACGATGGTTCATTTCCTGTAAAAAAGTTGAATTAATGTGAAAACAATGAGAAGAAAAGTTGAAAGAATGAAGAAGGAAAAGACGGATACGGTATATGTCAAGATCGCCGTTCGAAATCTGAGAACGGAGGTGGTTCGTCTTTTTCGGTCATCTGTCATCGAATGAAAAGAAAGATGCTAATCAGAATGAGATGGAAAGAAGATTTACTCTTGTAACATTCATTCGGAATTTGATACTTTTCGGGTCGAATCAAAAGAAAAGTCAAATTTGGTTTGCATATTAATTTCTTGAATGAATGTCAAGTGATAATTGCTGCGACTTTTTCTGTGCAGGCAGTTATATTAGAGGTGCGAGAATTCAAGATTTTCTAATAAAAACTTGAAAAAAGGTTAGAGTGTTTGAAATTTCAAGGGAGCCACACAAGAAAAAAGAATATGCACATGAAATTGAAATATGTATCTTTTTACATTGGAATTTCTTCCCAATTTTTTTTCTAGAAATGAAGTATTTAAATATTTTGTGAGATTAAAAGGATGGATGTTACTATGATGGAGGCACAAAAAAAAAGAAGTATTTATAGAGAAAAAACGGAAATCGGATGTAATAGAGATTTAGGATGTTTTCAATCAGACGACGTGACACGTAACAGATATCAAAAATTAAAGAACGTAAGGATGATTCAACAGATTCTCAAGTTTTTATGTATCTAATGCAATACACACGTTTTTCCCACATAATTTTCCATTTTCTGTTTACTCAACGGGAAAAGTAAGAAGTCGGTGGATATCTAATAGAATTTGAATAGTTGAGAAAACAAACAATTGTTGCGACTTTCCACTTTTCCACTAGCTGAAGTTTTTTTTTGAAATGAAACTAGAAAATTATGAGTTTTACATAATTATCAAAACCTTCGAATTATTACGATATAGAGAAATGAGTAGTAAGGAGCGTGTTCGTTCGATACTAAGCATACAGTAATAAACCATTGCATTAGTAGATCATAAAACGGAAGAAGGCAGAAGTCGAATTGTAAGTATCAGAAATAGTATAAAAGATGAAGAAACATAGAGAAAGCATGTTCCACACTTTTCGTACTTGATGCGCCGGATATGTTAATAGGATTTTTGGCAGAATGAAGAGGAAGATGAAGGAAGAGTGAGGAAAAAAAGAGGAAAAAGTGATAGATGGGTCGAGAAAATGGGTAGATGAGGTTGAGAATCAATTTTAATTTGAGAGTCGTGCTATTGGAAAATATCTGAGCTCATTGTCGTTCGTTCGTGGTCTAAGAGCAGTTATTTCACAAAATTGATATCATTTCTTTCCGAAATTGGCTTTATTCTCAGTTTTCACACTACCAAAACAGCTGAACAATCATTTTTGTTTATAGCGGTTTTTCGTATATTGAAGCACAAAAACTGAAAACGAACAAAAATGAAAACAATCCTAAACCACTCCATTAGAGAAATACTTCTGTTCACCATGGGAATACGATAATCCAATATTCGTTTTTACTTAACGGCACATATGAAGTATAAAACAAAATTCAATAAATGAAATCAGGAGGAGTTCAACTGATTAATTGATAGATCAGAGAATCTTGTAAGCAGAAGAGAAAAACAAAAACAAGGAAAAAGAGAAATCTGGAGCTGTCACGGAAAGCCAAAAAAGTGAGCATCGATGAGTGGCGTGCATGAAAATGAAATGTTCTTTCTTCTTCTTTCCGTCTTTTTTTCTGAAGAAAAGAGTCTTTTCCGCCAAACAACACGAGCATCCGAGTAGAAGCTAATTAGAAAAATGTGTGTAGAAAAAGAGGAAAAGAGAAGGAGTCGAATACTAACACAGATCCACGTTGCCAACATAAAAGGAGATCTACTTTTGGAAACGAAAAGAGGCACTTCTTTTTTTTTCGAAATACAAAAAAAGAACATATAACCTGATGCAGAATAATCGTATAATTGTCGGAAACTAGATGAATGAGAGACTGGCGAAGAGAAACGAGAGGGAATGATGGCTCCGCCCACTTCAGAAGAGGAGAAGTAACCGAAGGTGGTGATTAGAGGGCATTTTAGGAGATGGAATGAAAAAGTAGGTCACCAAAGAGAAAAGTTCTAAACTTTTCCAAAGTATTTCTGATAATTTAGAATGAAGATTGTGTAGCAAACATTTGAAATTTCCTCCAATAGTTTCGGGTTGCAACAGTTAATACAATCTGCTAATAGTACTGAAAAGAATAGAAGAAGTCAAATAGTTAGTTGAAGAAACAATTTTCATGGCGAATGAATTAAGCAATGAAAGCTCATCTTCTTCTGGACGATGGATGCGGAAAAGTTCATCTTGAATTCAGTGAAAATTTGTGTGCATACAAAATTTGCCTTTCCCTTTTCCATACGTTCTCTCTTACCCTTTTGCTCACTCTGCCGGATGGATTCATTCATTTATATGGATGAGCGGATGAAGAAGACACGACTCAAAAATGGAGTATGTAGTACTATGTATTAGGGAAAAAAGTTACTCGAATCATACAAATGGAAGAAAAAGAAATAAGAAAAGACCTCCTTGTTTAGTAAAAGAGAGGAGCTCATTGCTCCTCTTTTCTCACATTTTTAATTGGATGTATACATTGCTCGGGTACATGCCAAGAGGTCGGGGAAAAAAGAGAAAACTAATGAACACAAAGGTAAAAACATTTTTAGAATAGAGAAAATCTGAAGAAATTTTAAGATGCGGTCATCTGTGAACAGTAAATTGACTTGAAAAATAGAGAAGAAGAAACGGAAAGAGAAAGTTCAAGTAAACCTGAAATTCAATTTTATTTCAAGTAACAAAACGAGAAGGTTTCAAATAAGAACCACACAAAGTTTTGATGTTTTTTGTTTGGACGTTTTTGACAAAATGTTCGTTTTGAAAGCAAGTGTCACTCAATCATGTGTCAAGGAAAAGAACGAAAAAGGAAACAATAAAGAAATTGGAACGGAGTTTAACCTAGAACTCATAAAAAACATGAAACTAATAGACGCATAAGATTCTAAAAGTTTTGAGAAACTACAGATGTCATAAATGCGTACATCATCTGGGAGCAAAAATTTTGTTGTCTAGCGCGCGGAGCCATCCTTCAGACCAGTTGTGTGTTGTAATCTGAGCGAGAAGCATCTCTTTTCTTTCCATTCGAAACAATATCAATTGGACCTTCGGGACCATCTTTTGGTGGGTGGGAAGAAGTAGAAGAAGAAGATCTTAGTTTGAAAGGAGCAAGGAAAAAGAAACAAGTAGAAAAGTACTAATTTATATCCCTCGGGGGAACTGTGAAATGGTTTTTTTTGATGGTGGGACACTGAAGAGAAATGACCAGATGGTAGTAGTTCGGATTTCATTGTCAGTTGGGATCAGCTAAATGTTTGTTTATTAGTTAGAAGAAGACAAAGGCGGAGAAGGGATTAGGAGTAAGAAATAGTGTAAACCAGTTGAGAATGAGAAAATGATTTATGAAATTGGAAGCTCCCAGTTTTTAAAAGTTCATTTGCAAAGTAGTGTAAAATAGTTATGAAAGCGCTCTGGAGTGAACAGTAAGATCTGCTCAGAAGTTGGTTGCGCAAAATCGTCCATCAAAAAAACAATCTAGATACCATAACCCTATAATAAGTGTCGGGTGTCAATTAGAAATAGGTTCCGACAGTACAAAAGAGGTCAAACAGAACAAAACGTAGCTCTCTTTTCTTATGGTCCATATCGCTCTTTTTTTTCTTTTCCGGTTCTTCCTCCGGTATACCAATTACTTGAACCAATCCTATTTCTATTGTCTCTTCCTTTGATCGCATCCTTCATTTTCTATCCTTTTCCTACCTTTTCATGCTCAATTCTCCAATGCCGACTGTGTCCGGTTTCAATGAGAAGGGGATTATGAGCTGATGAAGAACCGAACCGCCTGGTAATTATAAGGAACAGTTGGAATAAGATGAAGAGCACCAAGTGGTCAAGTGGTGGATTGAAGAAAAAAAATTAAGAGAAGAAAGAATGGGTGTAAAGTGCGCAAGTACATCATTTGAGGCGGTGGAAACTGATTGATAGGTCGGGTCAACAGAGGTTGGCATTTCTGTGGGTTCTTGTGCCACGTTGAAGGAAAGAGTTTTGAGATGACAAAAAGCTCTGAACATCCAGATGGACATTTCCAAATTGGAATTTAAAATTATAATTTGATTACTGTAAAACTGTCAACTGAACGCCCATCTCTTCATCTTTTCCTAAGAAGTAACCAATTTAATCCTATAATACGTTTTATAACAATTTATGTAACTGAGAGTGCAGCTGGTTGTCTTGTTCAATTTGTCAAATCTTTACTTTTGTTGCTGTTGGCTCCTCGATTAAGTCAGGTGCATTGAGTGGAACCATAATTCATATGGATACAAAGGTAGTGGAAAATTGAATGGATTACAACGCAATGATATTTTTGATTTTTCTGGTCCTCAGTTTCAAATTAAACTAAATTCTTTATCGCCAGAAAAATACATAAATTTCTTCAGAAGTGGGTTTGAAGACAAAGATTTATGAACTGAGCAATTGGAATGTTTGAGTGAAAGAGAGAGAGAGGGTTTGGAAGAAGGAAAGTAATGGGATAAAAACGAGGAGCCTTTGAAGAGAAGCAATTGAGGTGCGATTTATGGGGTGTCATTGCAAAAGTCAAATTGAAAGAAGTGGTGACGAAATGGGTGGGAAGAGAGTTATAAGGGAAGGATTAACACTGATTGGAAATAGAAATGGCGGATAAGAAGAAGTGAGATTTTGAACTGCAAATAATCTAGAGATAATGTCGTGAATATATAATGGCAAATATCATCTTAAGATTATTATCATCCAACTTTTTTTGTATTCTACCTAATAATTTGAATCGACCTTCATGAATGTTAATGAACGAATGGCAAAACGGTGCGCGAAAGTGAGAGCATACAAAAGTGGATTGTGGGAGTGTATTGTCATTCACTATTCAGGCAGTTGTGTTTCTCCTACCGAATGGAAAGAAAGAAGGACCATTGTCAATTGAAAAAGAGAGAATGAATAAGTGTCGAGGACAAATAAATCATACTTGGAGATGAAGGTGTTTCGATTTAGAGTTGAAAACAACATAAAAATGTTATTGATGTGGAGCAAGCTTATAAGGTGGGAACATAAATGAATACTAATGATGGGTTCTCCTCCATCGTGAGAAAGATTTTAGTGTGTGACTCATTAGCTTCGTATACATGGAAACGAAGAGATGAAATGACTAGATGTTGAGTAAATAGATGAAAAAGAAGGAGTGTGGAACAAATCATCTCGACTGAGGGAGATGATTAATTTTGTGCTCATGTAAATGGGTAGGCAACCTACTTTCGAACAAAATCCAAGGAACTGGAAGCAAACATAGATAAAAGTTCTCCTTAACAATCTCAAAATGTTGAAAATCGCTTCCATCAGCTTTTCCGGTTATTGTAGACGCTGAGTTCGTGAGGCAAGTATGTGGAAAATTTCTCAGTATGCAACATTTTTACATTCTCTTAGACTCCAAACTTTTCGTCATCCAAAATTACGCAATCTAATAAGATGATGAAAGAACATGGGTGGTCGCAAGGGAATCTCTCCATCTCTCTCTCAATCTTCGAAATTCAAAGACGAGCTCATTAAGAATCTTGAACTCTATTCCCTTCTTCTCCCTCCTCACGGGAAATTGTGCAGTTTGTCGCGCGGCGGAAATTGTGAAAGAAGAAGAAGAAGGAGTTGCTCATCGAAACGGACTGATTGCCCATCGGATTGAAACGAGAGTTGACACCTCATTAGCATAGAAAGATGTGCGCGAATTGACGAGTTTTGCAAAGAATGAGCCACTTCCCAAAATTTTGATGAAAGAATATCATGAAGTTATGAGGAAGACCATTTAATTGGGTTTGTTAAATAGAAGCCAAAACAGAGTTTATTATTAGGTGCACAACAAAAATAGATTGAGGGAATTGAAAATTCGATTCTAGGTATCAGAAGTCAAACTATTTAGTTAGTGAAGCACAAAACTGATGATTCAAAAAAGAAAAAACGCACTGTTTTGAGAACAATGCTTTTGTAATAGGGGTTTACGTTGAAAGCGTCTATCTTTCAAATTAATCGTGACATTGTGGCCGTTATCAAAACGCACAGGAATGAAAAAATGAACCACGTTTTTTTTTGGTTTTTTTTATATAATCTATCACTTTTTATGAAATGCGAATTCATTATCGTATTACTCATTCTTAACTACAACCTCGGACTTTTTCAAGATGAAAGCTGAAAACAAGACGTAAGTTCCGACATTGTGAGCTATTATTAAAGGCGCTTTTGAATTGAAGGAGACGACTCAAGCAACTAATCAAAGTGGTTCGTTCTAGAATTTTCAGAACTTCTGAACATTTTTTTGTTCTAGGATGTGAATCGAACGATTCCGTTGGATAAAATTCGAGTCTGGACCAAGTATCTTGCAGATGAAGTGTTCCGTTCAATTCCTGATGGTAATGAAGACGTTAGTTATTTTTGAACTTGAACATGCACATGACGAAACCATACATTTTCAGATGGATATTGTCATCACTCTCGATTTCTCCGGAAACTCGTGAGAATAAATGTTTCTATGTTCTTATCAAAGAACATAATTTCAGAGGAATGCGGAAACACATGAAAAAAATTATAATGGATTCATTGGAGGAAGAACTTCTCAGATAATTGATTGATTCGAAAAACTGTGCCATGGAAATCAGAAAATGAAATTTTAAATTAAAATGTTTTTTTTCTGCCAACATCTCATTTGTCATCGAAACTGTAGCTTTGCTGAGTTTTCCTCTCTGAAAAAGGATGAAATTGTATTACTATAGGATGGGTTACGGTAAATTCAGTTACTGTAACTGCAGCAGCATCGAACACAGCATCCAATTAAAACGATTGAAAGAAAAACCACGATAACGCCTAGCGTGGTGAGCAACCAGTTTTGAATGTGCTCACAGCAATACATGTTGGCTCCACCGCAGCATGTGTAGTAGACCCAATTGCTGTCTGAAAACAGAATGATTAGAACTGGAATCATCTCAAAACGTGGGTGTACTTTTTGGACATGTGCTGACTGCATTCTCAATACTTGGACAATGCAAATCCATTCCTAGCATCGACCTGGGTCTAGATGAGGGATTTATAGTAGTTGGGGTATGAATAGAAGAATCCACAGAAGATGACGTCATATCTCCAATAGTCTCATTTGAGAAATCTGGCAAATCGGAAGTGTCGGCAATCGCCTTTGAGAGGCTAGGATGAATTTTCAATGAGAGAATAGTGCAGAAAGTGAGAAGAGATAGAACCATCTGAAATACATGAGATTACAAAAGTAAAAGAAAGGAATTTTAGAAAAGAAACTCAGAGAACAGGTGTAATTTAACGAACGTTCCAAGTTGAGTGTTTGGTTTCTAAGATCGTAAAAAATACGGAAGATCAATTTTTCACCGTTACTGTACTTAAATCATTACGCTCCTTTCTTTGAGAGTACTTGACACTTGTTGTTAATTTCGAAGAAAAAAAGGTTTTGAGGTTTGAAAAGAGAAAAAAACAAGAGAACCTAGTAGTATGAAACCAGAGGTAACAACATAAACATAGCGTTGGCAAGCAATGAAAACGAAGGGAAAAGCGGCAGAAAGTGGTTTCCAACAATTTAGTCATCCCTTTCCCGGTGCCTTGTTCTCGAATGACAGCATCGAAATATAATACAAGATGAAGATATTTAGAGACATATTACCTTGTCAAAAAGTGTTGGAAATACGAGAGTAGGTAAAAGAGGATGAATGAAAAACAGGGAGAAGAAACATAAAAGTTCTGATTGAGAGAGAAAGGAAAGGTCCTCCGGAAATCTCTTTTTGACGGTGTGTTGACCACTGAAGAACAAACGATGCCAATCAGTCCGAAGACATCTTTCTTTCTTTTTCCCTCTCTTTTTCCTGGATTCTTTTTCTCAATTAACGGAAACCGACATAATTGTACATATACACAGATATGGAATCGAATCCATTCTCACTTTTACGAACACTTTCTAACGAGGAATTTTATTGAGTGTGGCGACGGATCCAAAGATTATAAGCAACTTTTGACATAATGGGGTCTGGAGTTCATTCTGAAAGCAGGGGAATTTGTGAATTTTCATATGCTGGAGAAAAAGATCTTCTGTCAGATCAAGTGTACTAAGAAGTGGGGGCTTAGGTAGTGAATCTTTATATTATTTAGTTGTTCTTTCAATCTTCCCGCAATCCTATATTCTAGAAAAAAGTTAGAAATTTAATCAATGATCACGAAACAAACAACTGAAAATAGTATGTATTCGAACATGTAAAACGTTCTGGCGTATTCTATACAAGCATTTGTGAAAAAGATCTAAGTGGGTTGGACTGTTAAAAGGCAATTCCAATTTGCGTCTCCATACTTTCTTCCTTGTGAAAGCCAAACGTCGTGTCCTCTACATATGTTGCAGATTTTCACCGATGGCATCATCACTTGTCATCGCTTTCTTTTTTTACATTTCATTTCACTTTTTGAACCGACGATTTCGATTAGCAAGTGCGTTGAATCGAATCCAGTAGATTCCGTTCAGAAGCAGAGTAAGCAAACATTAGTGTCACAGTGGAAATTTCATCTAGTTGAAACTAGTTGTTGCTGCTCCCGCCAGCAAATCTCTGACTATTGCTTCTGATTTTATTATTGGTCTCAATTTTCGAAGAAAGGAGTGAAAATTCATTTTCTTCAGATACCGCATAAAAACTATGAAAAACTAAACATTGTAAAAGACTCGAAATTTATTTAAAAAGACGGAACGGTGGGAACAGAATAAATTGGGGCCATACATAAAACCTAAGTGCAGAATCAAGAGCAACTTGATGATGAACACAGGCTCAAATTTAACAGTAAGTTACCAAAGTTATGAGGTCTACCTTCAAAAACTTCTTATTGTTGGTTCGTGGCGGCCTTGATAAGGGCTTCGGCGACCTGAAAGAGAACAAATATAGGTCAATTACATTGTGATTATTGAAGAAAGTTGATGAATTTGCAAACAACACATGCTAGCAAGCAATATAATAGATTAACTATGACCGGCGCAAGAGTCTGAAAATGCTCTCAAGTTATAGTTTTGATAAATGTGCAGACAAGAACGTCTCCGCGTCTATCGATTTCACACACTTTCTGTGAACTTTCAATTAAAACGGATCCTAAGGCCATTGTCACGTCTATACTCAGGAAATGGTAGCATTGTTCAAACACAGAATATTACATACCTCGGCACGAATTTGAGCTTCCGCGCGGGCAACCTCGCTTCCTTCTCCCGAGGCTCTTTGGGCTGATTCGAGCTCAGCGCGGGCAGCAGACTCATCAATTTCCTCAACCTTCAAAACTTCCTCAGCAAGAACTTGGCAAGATCCATCAATGTTCACAGAGAGTGTTCCCGAAGAAACAAAAAGACGTTGGACAGATCCTGCATAAAGAAATTTTCAAAATTGAAATTAATTCATTCATTACCTTCGTTGGTGGTGACAGTGACAACTCCTGGCTTGAGAACTCCGATGGTTGGAACGTGGTTAGCGAGAACACCAACCATACCGGCCAAAGTTGGAACATCAACTTGCTTGACAACAGCGTTGCTGAAGACAGCCTGAAATAAAAAAAAACCATCCTTTGTTATGAAAGATGTTCTAAATACCACGTCTGGAGAGGCAAAAGTGAGACGAAGCTCATCTGGGTTGGCATTCTTGACTGGGGCAGCAGCAGCGGCGGCGTATCCGCGCTGAGCGACAGCGGAGAATCTTTGAATAGTACGAGCCAACATTCTACCCTCTGAAATATAAGACTGTTTTTAGAATAACAGGAATCGTAATTATAGAGACTGAACATAAAAACTAAAATTTGCGGGATTTTATGAATAAAAGCAAAGAGTTTAGGTTTTTTGTTGTTCAAAGAAGAACAAGAGTAGCTTTATTTATTTTCAAGAATTTACAAACTTAAAATTTTAGTGAAATACGGAAAAAATGGCTTTGATTATAAAAATTTAGTGAGAAAATGAGATCGCCCGTTGTCCAATGTAGCGCGATTGCCTCATTTGAGGTTAGCGTTAGGCCGCGGCCGTGCATTCATGTTCGGTCAGCGCCACAGCAGACCTTATACCTTTTTCAAACTCAAGTCGTCCTTCACATGTTAAAACTCTGCAAGAGACGTTTTCAATATTAGGAAATTTATTCTTATCTGTCAACTGATCACTCTGAACAATAACTTCCATTAAAAAATGTGATGCATTTTTTTTGGTTTTTTCCACTCATCCAACAATAAAACTTGGGCTACCAACATTGTGGCTTATATACCATATTCAGGCCAGTTCGCACTCTGAATAGTTACTTTCAAACAAATAAAAGCAATGCAGAGACTTGAATCTCTAACTGTAAAGACACCGTCCTATTTCCCGGATGAAAATGGCTACAGTGTTCAAAACGTATCCTGAACTAAGAATTCCTAAAACACAGTTTCATCCTTGACCTGTAACGTTAGCTAAACTTTCAAAACATTCTGCATCGAGATTCTTCAATTACATACTCCTGAAACAGCACATGTGTGTTAGTGCCGTCATTGCTGATTCGGCAGAAAGTTATCACGAATTGAAGTGTGTTTCATGAAAGTGTAAAACTTGTAGTAGTAAACTTAATTTTTCATAATCCGGTTATCAGTGCGAAACATTTGATAGGATATAATGCGACGAGATGTTAGTCTTTGGCCTTTATTTGTTTTGATAACCGACATTAAAATAGTGGGATATGTATGGATGAAACATGAAGAATTGCTAAACGGTATCATTATATGAGTTAACTCGAAGAATTTAAGCATAATCAGGGTTCATTTGAAGTTTCAGAGGCTGGAAATGTTTACTCAAAATCGTGCAACCATGACAGAGATTACTGGACTTCTTGAGCTGTCCCCTTGCAGTTTTTACTAAAACGTTGCAACAGTATTCGTTGCCATCGCCACAATCTGTTCAGAAGCACACCCTGGTCAAGTTGTTCGATCGCTACTATCAGACAATGTATACGAAAAAGTCTGTGGTTAAGGCTAATACCCCCAGAAGGGTTATCATGTGAATTATACTGTAGGTTGACATAAAGAGGCTTCATTTAGATGAAAACATTTGATACCTTTGATCTGAACGAGACTGGAACCTGTATTCGATTCTGCAATGAAACTCTTTTCAACTTTTGTTAATAGAACATGACAAATATTCAAAATAAATACTTTATGTTTCATCAAAATAAAAATATACTCGAAACTCAAGATCACAATAATCAGAATATGTACAATTGAACATGAACAAAATATGAGATCGGATAAAATATTGCAAATCTTTGTAGAAGAGATAACCAACCAGTGGTAAAGAGAACAAATATCATAGAATGTACAGACAAAATATATACAGGGGAAGGACTCCTTTCGGAGGAAAAATAAAACATGTTTAAAACCAAATAAATAATTATTCTAGAGTAAATCCTAACCTTGTTTCAAAATACCATATTTACACGTTGCAAATGTACAGGAGAAGCAGTCAGAATATTTGATTGTTTGACTGTCGAAGATGTTGTAGTCATGTAGCCATTAGAAGAGACACACGTGACTATGTGATAAGTAGATATCATTTGGTGATCCTTTTCTTGAATTGGCCATACCGATTGTGTTCTGGTGATGATACTTTGAATGAGTGAAGTCGCTCATTTCGTTGTAGTGAGAATAGTGTGGCACTTTTGTGAAGATCCATTGTGGTTGTCTCACCATAGAAATATACTGGATGATGAATCATGTTTATAATGAGAAAATAGGTCACTTTCAGAAAATATGTCAAGTTTCAGAGAGAAGAGCACTGAAAGGTCGGCAGTTGACTGACCGGAGAGGACACGAAACACCGTCGACTCTTCGTTCCGTTGCTCCGCCCATTTTCGGAACGAAGCCACGCCTCTCTTCACTTTGCAAAGGATAAGAAAACGAGACGGAGAGAATATAAAAAATGAGTTTATGCATAAATTTGAGATGGTTGAGAGATCGAGAAACCTGAAGTTTAAACCACACAAAAAGGAAATGAATTTATGATAAAAGAAGATGAGAGTGTAAAAGAATGCGGTTTTGAAGAAATGAATGAAGAGAATGAAGGACAACAACAAACAAAAATAAACACTACATCAGTTCTAGAATATTACTGTAAATTCAGAAAGTGATGACATTTTAAAGGTCGGAAAGTACCCGATAAAATCGTTTTGTTGAAGCATGCGATAGGAAACCTGAAGTTGATTAGGACATGGTTTCTCATCTGTAGCCAATAATAATAGTAATAATGTGTTTTGATCTAGGCATCATCACCGGAACTTTTCAAAAAATGAAGAAGAGAAAATTCGATTACGGTAGCCAAGAACGAGTCAACACGCTCACGCAAATTAGGAGGAGGTAACATTGATAGCTTATCACTTGTTTCTGATGTATCTAGCTGTTCAAGATTATTCATTTTTCACAAACTATTCAATTATTTGAACTTTTCAATCTGCGATATTTTAAATTCTCATCGACAGCGACTCAGTTTAGTAGAACACTTCCTTCATAAGTCACGTTGCCATTTCCATCTCCAAATAATAGTCCAAACCGTTCAATCCTCATACCAACCCATATCTTCATGTTCTCTTTCTCTTCTTTATCTTTTATTTTTTCCTTTCCTGTCAATCAATCATCCCTGCTTTTTTTTTTTGAAAAGGATGATTTTATATGGTCAATCTCCTCATCTCATGAGTAATAATCAAAAATCTTTCTTCTCAATTCGCGAAACTTATCTGAAGAAGATAAGGATAGTTTACTCGAAAATATGAAGATATTTCCGTTTTTAAATCTCGCACATGACGCCCGCGAAAAAACTGTCGAGAAAAAGTGCATACTATCAGTGATTGATATGTGTATCTCTGCGCTTATTTTAACGATACACTATTTTTTGATGTTGCAACCCTTATAGAACTCGCCTCATTTTTCAAGGTAATCCTCAAAAAATGGAGTGAGATTTATAGCATTTTATAGCATATAATCTGTGGTCACATTAAGAAATTAACTTGTGCTCAATTTCTAATAAAACTTATCGGTCAAAGTTGGAATGGCATTTTATTCAGAAATGGATTAATCCGGAAAGAAGACAGGATATACACTTGGTGACACATCTAGCCTTACGTTCTAAAGTTGCAGAGAAAAAGGTCAACGTAATTCGATCATCGGATTACTGTGACTGAAAAAGCCGTGGCACTTTTTTTCTTCTCTGATTCATTCTTGTTCGAAAAGTAGCTTGCAGAGTGGGGGTCTTAAAAAGTTTCTTCTTATTTTTCCCTTATTAAAAATTCAATAGACTTCTTCATTCACAGCAAGCGTTCTCACGACATATTCCACTAAAAAATACCTTTGAACTTTGAATAAAATCATTAAAGCCTTTGAAAAACAACTCAATTTTAACTAAATCTGTGGGAAACCTTGAAAACGACAGTGACGTTGAATGGGATCATACGGTATACTTTGTTATAGAGAGGTGTTCAGGGTTACTGTATAACTACCTTATCAGTAGCATAGGAAGCACTACCGTACCCAAAAAAATCTAAACACAAAAGTTTCTGAATCAAGTGTTACCTGAGAAGTGTTTCATAATGGATTGTGCCACTATGTGCCAGTTACGTTCCTCGAAGACTTTCCCTTTTTCTCGCTGATCACTCCCGTTTACTCCTTCACTCACTTTCATTTTTCTCTTATCACTTCCAAAAATAATGCGGAGTCTGCATCATTCATCACAACTCCTTACTCTCTCTTTCATTTATCTATTTTTTTCCGCATTTTTTTCGGAAACAAATAGAAGTTTTCACAAGCATAGGTCAGCAGTTACCGTTGCCATTTTTGCGAAATAAAGAACTGTGTTGTCTTTTCTTTTCTTCAGGCAAGTAGCAAGCAGCTGAGAAGGACGACTGAATGGGTCAGATGACAGAAGGAGTGTGAGGGAAAAAAAAGAGAAAATGAAGAAGAGCATCAAAATGATATGATAGAGAAAAAGAAAAAGTGAACTGGGAGGGCTGGTACAAAGAATAGTCGGAAGTTGTTGTGAGAAAGAGAAAGTTACAAAATTTTCTAAAAGGAAACGACTGAGCTTTTGAAAAATAGCAAGAGAAATCTCAACCCAATCTAGGGAGCAAAAGCTCCGGAAATTGCATCATAGCTGCATCTGGTTCTGGACGATCGAAACAGAAACATCTCTTGCTATTACTATCTGAAAATTTATCTTCCAAACGTTCCCTGTATCATGTAACCTTCACTTTCTTCAATTTAAATCAGGTTTCAATTTCAATACTTTTCATGAGAATTGGGAGCTATGAATTATGCTCTAAACACATCGGTTAATACACCGTGGTCACAGACTAATCACAGAGTTCATAAACATCCTGGCTGGCATCTCAATGAGGAACTAGAATCATGAGAAATCTGAGCAAATAAAATTAAATTATTTTCTTCTATTAATGTTTTTTTTTCCTAATGTGTCAATTCTTATCTTCCCTGATTAAGTCTTCACACGTTTCTCCCTATTAATGATCTTCACTCTTTTTTTTTCTTTCCGCTGCTGTTTTTCTTCGCCTGACACATTAATCACTAGTCCTTTTTACCGATTATCATTGATGCTTCTTGTTGTGACGTCCCTGAAATCATCTTTATGTTTCAAGAGATTGAGAAAAGCGAAGAAGAAAAAGGAAGAAGTCAGATGTTTGTTGCGAATGAGTTGGATAGTGCATTATGATTATAATGCATCACTCAATGATTCCAAGGTTGAAAAAAACAGTGTAAGTTTTGAAAGTAGACTCTTTCTACCGTATGCCATTATGAATGATCTTCAACTCTGCTAGACCTTATCATTAATTCCGGAATCTGGACTCAGTGAAGTAGAAAACTTCCTAATTCCTTTCATCAATTCTTGAACTTCTTTTTTCGGTACACTGATTATATGCTTCTGATTTTCAAGTCGCGCTATAAAATTCAAAAACAAGGTTCTCTTTCAACTATAAAATTCAGCATCGAGAAAATAGAAAATTCAATGTTTTCAAAAAATAAACCTGCAATGGATTGAAAATTCATGAGATATTCTATAGATCAGTCTGGAAGTTCTGGATAGGGTGGAGAGGGTGGAATTTTGGGTCTGGGTGGTGTTTGATATCTACAAATATTTATGTTTACTTATCTAGGCTACATAAATAATTGATACTGATCACAGTCTTAAGGAAGTCATTGTTACATTTGTCACCTTCGATTTCCTGTTTGAGGGTGCATGTGGTAAATTCGAGAGTGTTGCTAGTTTGAGCTGCTTCTTCAATACAATTAGTCTACGAGAAAACTGGGGAAAATTTTAGGTCGACAGGCTAATGTGCGAAGAAAATAGATGAATGTTAACGGAAATACCCATGGTGATATCTGTAAGAATGGCATTTTTTTTATTATGCTTTCGAGCAGAGAATGAAGATACTTGCAATCTTTTGTTGCTATCGCAGGGCTTTGTTTCAAGTTGTACCATTTTCCAACAAAGTATCTTATTTCTGACTACTGTAACTTGTATAGCTACGTCAAGGTTGTACACCTATTTGATGTAATCAGATGATTTCGGAATACTAACACATATGACATGTCTCTACAGTAACCTGCAGAAGTCGAGAAGTGTAAAATTTTACAAGTCTTACTGTAGAAAAGCGAAAGGAGTTAAGTATACACTTTCTTTTCGTTCTCTGATTTTAACACCATAAATCAAGAACCTTATTGAATATAAAATCATCCTACATAATGTTTCTTCGAGTGCTCAAATTCCTTTCTCCACCAAATTCGTCAATTTTCGTGCGTTTACTATTATCACATCCGACTCATTCTGTTCAAACTGATAAGAAATAAACCGAATGAAATCGAACTTTTTCTAGATTCAGTTCATTTTCCTGTCATGAATCAGCTAAACTCACGCTTTCTTCACTGAGGGGTTCTTGCAGAAAATGCATTCATCTGTTGCAATAAAATGTGACCAATGCAGCGCCCTAGCGCCCGCCCTTTTGGTCGGAGTTGTGAATAAATTCAAAAGTTTGGTTTGTAAGAAATGTCTAATCAATATGATGTCTTTTTCCCTCGTGATGTGAACTTTTCAATGTCAATCGATCACAATTTGGCAATTCCTCACTAAGAAAATGAGCTTCACTGAAAGTTTAGCACATATTTTCTTTTAATCATTTTACCACATGACTAAAGAGTGCGATAACGATGTAGATTCTAATGAGTTAAAAAGTTGCAGAAATGCTCAAAGCGATTCTGCAAAGTTGTCAGTGACAATGACGTAGGAACGACAGGAAGTGAGTGGTGACAGAAAAATGCTTGTGATAAAATGGAAACTGAGAGTAATTGGAATCGGTATATGCGTTTAATTAAAGAAGAACCCAAAACTGTTTATGCCATTTTGAACTATACAGAACGCAAATTTTGGAACAAATGGAGAAAAGCTTGGAATCAAAAACAGTACAAAGGAATACGGTTAATGGAAAACATATTTGTGTGAAGCGATTGAAAATGTGAGGATGAGGAAAGCGGTAGAAAAATCAAGAGTGTCGCCGTAAAAGGGAAACCGTTGAAAAAAGAGGAAAATTGGAATATAACTTGGAAAGAAAATGATGATTGGATGAGAGAACACCCGCGAAAAAAGCGACTCTGAAACATAATCAATGAAGAACAGGATTTTTGGTAGGAATATTCTCGGGTGCAAGATGGGTCAATGAACGGAATATCAAGTTTATCAGTGCGTGTTTTGATTTTCAGTTTTCTAACTGAAATGAACTTAAAAATCGAAATAAATATGCACACACACACAGACTACCGAATCACAGTAAATCAGATCAGTGTAAGGAAGAAACAAAAACGGGGAAGGAAGATAATGTACAAATAAACTTCAGCATGAGCTGGATAATGACAAAGATGTCAACGATGTTTACATGGATTGGTTGATTTCTGCACCGGAATAAGATCAAAATGTATTAAAAATCAAAGGATGAACTAGAATACGTTCTACGGCCCTCCATCAGGCATTTCTTCATCAACATCACCGCCACCTAAATGATCCAGTAGGTTTTGTTGCTGATGTCGTCGCATGTTGTCGATTGCCGCCATTTCTTGCTGAAACTACACTCGTTTAAGAAAACTCAGCTTGTATTTTATGGATTTGAAACGTGCTTAACGAGAAAAACTAACCATCAGTCGGACAGGTAGCTCTGGTCTCGGTTGTCTCCTTCGATGGTTTTGATTATGTGCAGGTGGTGGAGCTGCTCCAGCAGCATTGTGTTCTATTCGTTCTAGCTCTTCATCAGAAGAAGATCCATCTTGGTCCCCAGCTCCCCGAATTACTCCAAGGCCAACAGGTTGTACATGGTTAGCTTCAGCATTATTCGCTCGACGAGGGCGTGGCATCATTACTCTCAACGCCGCATCCTCAACACCTTCCCGATCCCGACGTTCGATTTCACGTCGTGCAGCCATTTCAAACAACATTTGAGCACGTGCAACAGCGGCTTGATTAGGAAGTTCGGGCAAAGTGGCCTGAAAAATAAAGCAAAGTGTTTTCACAGAACACGATATGTTATAGATATTTCGATCTTATTTTTGAGAATGTCATGTTGAAGCGCTACACAAAAAAAACTAGCAGCTCTTTCATTCCTCATTCCCAGATGTTTTCCAGGTGTTATACTCACTCTAGTCGGGGCGTTTTGCACTCCAGTGGGTGGTGCATCCAAAAAGTCCCAGATCAGAATAGTATCATCATGTGAGGATGAAACTATTTGAAAATCATCGAATTGCAAACGGAAAACTCTGCCGGTGTGTTGAACCAGAGAACAGAGACATATTTCGGAAGACAATGCACGAGGATCAAGTGCAGCTTGAAGATCCCAAACTTTGATTTTACCATCGTACGCTCCGGATACGATTCGCTTTTCATCAAATCGTATGCAACGGACAAGTTCTTCATGACCTTCAAGAACACGCAGGCATACACCGGAATGAATGTCCCAAAGACGAATTGTATTGTCACTGGAACCAGAAACTACGAGACGACCGCGGTATTGCAAGCATGCAATTCCACGTCTATGACCGGCAAGTGTTCTGACGAACTCCAGAGTATCCATTGACCAGACCTGAAGAAACATCACTCTCCAATTCACTTTATTCAAAGTAACATTTTCCCCACCTTAATAGTCCTGTCTCCACTGGCACTAACGATATATCTATCATCAAAATCAACCACATTAACTGCTGCTCTATGGCCAACCAGGACTCTTCTTATAGTAATATCCCGTGGTGATACCATATCCCATACAGCAATGGATCTATCTTTTGAGCAAGTCACCATGATTCCATTTGCAAACCGAAGATGAAGAACAGCTTCACAATGATGAATGAGCGTTTTAATGCACTCGCCAGTTTCCACATCCCAAACACGGACCGTCGCATCAGAAGAACCAGAAATAATTACTCGGTTGTCATATTGAAGACAAAGAACAGAGCCAGTGTGTCCAGAAAGAGTTCGACTGCAGGTGTAGTCTTTCCTATTCCAGATCTAAAAAACGAGTCAGCCTAACTTCATGAAGTACTTTATACCTTTATAGTATTATCTCTTAATCCGGAAACAATTTTGTCATCATCATATTGCAGACAATAAACTCCTTTACTGTTTTCAGATTGACAATTGATGCGAGTCATTTTGTAGTTTCCGCGCTTCCAGTTATTATCAATGTTGTGAATATCTCGAATGATTTTTGGATAGAGTTTACTGTAGAAAACATGCATCAAGATAAGTTGCTCAAGTTTTTCTCGTTTGAGATTAGAGTCATAACCAAACTTTTCACAGATCCGATGAACTGCCATTTCTCTTCCAATACTGAGGAACTTATCCCTAAAAGTATATTAGTAAGAACAAGATGCCTTGTGAAAAACGAACCAGTGTCTCTTTTCTGATAGACCTGCCCAAAGGGTATCGCTTCTAACATTTTTCTCGATAAGTTTCTTCCAGTGTTGTCCACGTGCCAAAGCGCAACGCCAACTGGTACTTACTTCTTCGCAAGATTTTAATGAGTCCGAATTAACATTGAATAGTATCAATTCAACAAGATGTGCTGAAAAACAATTGCTATAGATAACAAAACTAAAGAAACAAAAAACTGATTGAACAAAGCTTGCCTGGTAAATTACTGATGAAATCTCTTTGAAGCATTGGTCTTATAAATGTGTCGACTTTTCCCAACTGATAATGTGATAATCGATGAACTATTTTATCCATAAAATCGAGCTGCTCGTGTTCGCTCCATTTCAATACTTCCTGTAACGAAGTAACTTAATTGTATGCAGTTTTTCAACACTAAAATTGTTAGGCGTTCACTCAGTGGATTTCGAAATTAATAAAAATATATTTAAAACACTTTCTTCAGTTTGAGATTCTAGGGTTATTCCTTATCGGTGAGAACAATTTTTACTTCTGAAGAAAATCATTCTAATTTGAAACGTTCATCGTAGCGCTACTTCCATCATCAGTTGAACTGTTGATGCGATGAAGACATGGTTCTTACAGAAGATGACAGTTTCAGGAAAGATTAGCCATTTTCAAAAATTGATAAGGTTGCGTTATTCTTATGACCAAATCGAAATAAATGAACTACTATTGATTTGAAACGATGAAACAGAGAAAAGACTGTCATACAATAATGCAAAACGCATGCAGTTGTATGAAAAATCTTGTTCGCAGTACCTCGATCAGGCCCCCATGCCCTTGAAGGTAGTCGTCGGAAAGCGGTTTGCCCTCATCATGTTCGCCTTCCGTCAACGACAATTCGGCCAGCTGCTGAGTTGTTGAAGCCGGGTGAGACGAAGACATTTGACGTCCTTAAATTTTATGGAAATTATTTATTGTAACAGGTGGAATACCGGACGATAATGGCTAAGAAATATTCGTTTTTAAACAGGGAATATTTGAGCGGGAATGGGCGTTGAACATGCTGTTGAAGCTCATATGCATAACAATTACTTGATAGGGAGAGAAAGAAAAGAATTAGCAGTTTCTGATTGGTTCATAAGTCTTGCAAAAATCGAAACGGACTTGTGAAGGACATCGACTCAAATTGAAACGGAATTATTGAATGAGCTTATTTATGAAAAACGGGAAGATGAAATAACTTTTCTTTTAGCAAATCTTCCTATAATAGAATAACAAAATATCATGTGCAACATATAAACAAGTTAACCACCCGATAAGAACGTGATTTTTCTAATCAACTTATCGAAGAAGTTGTTCGCTTGAAAACGTCGAATGATATTACGTCTTTGTGAGTTTTTTATTGTCAGGTTATAGGTTCCGTGTTTATTTTCAGGAAAAACACGAATAACGAAAAGCAACGAGAAAGAACGACTATACGAAAGGAAGATTTGAGTGTTACGAGAAGGAAACAGAAAGAAAAGATAGAAAGAAGGTAGAAAAAGAGAAGGAAAACCGGCGGAGATACTGCAGGGAAATGTGCTTCATAACGAGAGACACAGAGAATCAGAGCTCAAATCGACCCGCCGTCGCGTGCACGCCCTCCTTGCTTTAGGGCGCGCTTGCTCCCCCTCGTTCTCTTCATTTTCCATTGTCTATCATATTCTTGAGACACAACTGGATTCTGTTCGTCTATAAAACAGACGCAAAAGCGGGGGAAAGCGAGAGAAAACAGTGAGTGAAAGGGCGATTCTCGTACTTTTTTCGCACTCAATGCACTCTGGAATTCGCTTGTCTGCTGACCAAAAATTTCAGTCGCAGTCAAACTTTCAGTGAAAGCTCGTAAGATCATCGCACACCTCAACTGACGTATTTCTCTTATTCTATCCCTTCTCTTGTTTTCAGGTTTTTTATTTGACGTTCGCTCACAAAACATGTTTTCCGTAGCGGAGTCTCCTAATCTTCAAGAAACGGCCAAGAAAAAAGGAATTTAGACTTATTCAATTTTTAATTCGTTGAAATAATAAACCAAACAAGATAAAAAGTTTATTTATGAATTATCAAAAGGTGTGGAGTAATCCAAGTCATTCAGAAAGTTGTAAATCATCTGCTGAGACTCTCGCGGTTTGTCTTCTGGAACGAAATGTCCGCTCCCACGAACTGTTAAGAAATCAACATCTGTAAACAATAGGATGTGTGAACTCGTGTAACAAAAACTTCAGGTCATACTTCCAGCGAATCTAGTTTGAAAACCAGCTACAGCAGTACCAGTCTGGCCAGAATAGTGCCAAGCTTCGTTCACTTTTTTTTGTTCACCCTTAAAACAGTACAGGACTAAAGAATCTAAAATGGAGAGGCTTACGAGAACTGTCAAGTTAAGAGATGTCAAGAACTGTTGATTCATGATTGAATTGCATGCTGTGTCGACGTCTCCGTTGTAAACGAGAATCTGAACAGTTCAATCTAGTTAAATCGAGTAGAAATTGTCAAAGTGGTATCGTACAACCGTCAATTGAAGGCAATCTTCAACTTTACTTTCTCGTACCTTGATTCCAGCCGCAATCATCTTTTGAAACTCAGGGATTACATCGAAATGTGTCACGACATATTTTTTTCCGACTTCATCACTGTAAGGATGACAAAGGAATTAGGTTGGCGAACAGGTTCACTGTTAAATCGGCATTCTTTCACACAAACTGTTTCCTGGATATAGTTTTTCAAATGCTTGCTTTACGAACGGGATGGGAACGAATGAATGAATAGAAAACTAACGAGTTAGGAATTCATGAGACAAACCTGTTTTGAATTTGAAATTATAGACGATCTGAGATATGAAATAGAAGACAGTGCCCAACAGTGACAGAAAACGTAAAATAAGTTCTCACCTACACTCTTGCCAAGCTGGGAGGGAGCTAGGGATATGTAAACTTTTACGGACATCAGCTCGGTTTAGATAGGCATTCGTGTTATTGGTTTGAGCGCACAATGGAGCTGTCTCAAATTCGGGAAATAGAGAAAAAGTTCGACTTTTTAAGCTTACCGTAGCCTCATTATGTTTTCTTGGTGGTAGCCCTACCGCTCTTCTCATTTGTCTTTCAATAAAAGCCTTTTTGAGATTAGTAGTTGGATTGTAGTAGCAAGCATCATACAAGTTGTACATATTCAGTTCATTTGTTCCATCTAGAGCCTACAACTTAATTAGTTATGTTTGTATCATATATCATTTCTTACTGTTATAACTTTATCTCTACAGTTAGGATCGAAGAACTTGCTATATATATCACATGTGCCAATGTTATTATTGCAACAGTTTCTTGCAATATCGTTGTACAAACTGTAAATAAATTTTTGGACTACTGTAGTTCAATTCGGGGACTGACTCGTCACGAACTAGAGCGTGATAATAATAGAACGGCACCATTGTGTTGTAGTTATTTGGAAAATTCAATGCTCCGTTTCCAATCGCAATTCCTTTGAAGTTTGGGAAATTACCCTTGTCTTTCAGGATTCTGACCGCCAATGTTGGAATATAAACACCAGCGTAAGATTCTCCAGTGATCCAGAAGTCTCGTCCTTTATATTCAGGGAATTTAGTTAGAAAGTCAACAAGAGCCAAATAGTTCTGAAGAGAAACTTCATCGTCAGACACAGTAAGATTGAAGTTAGTCGAATAAGAGAAGCCAACACCAGCCGGAGATTCGAGAAACAAAACATTTGCAAACTGAAACTATGGTTTAGAATCGTTTCCCAATAAATCTGACTCTTCTTTACTTTGTTCCATGCGTATTCGTTATAGTAGATTGAATTACCGTAATCTTTAACATGAAAAGGGCCTAACTCCTCAATAAGACCATCCAAGCTAGAGCATCCTGGTCCACCGTTAAGCCATAATACGAGAGGATCTTTTGTAGAGTCTCGAGAAGATTCAGTGAACCAGTAGTGGAAATGTCTATCAGTCCATGCCCGTAAGAACCCAGAATAATGGTCAAAGTTTGGAGTGAATGTTAATCCAGGTAAATCAGTAACTTTGTCAGCGGTAGGAGCTGCCGAACATAGAACCAAGTACCCTGGCAGGAATAGTAATTTCAAGCTTAGCATGTTTTAGAAAATGACTAAAATGAAGTGCAGTGATAAGTATCATGTATGAAAGATGACAAGACAAAAGAGGATTACTTAGTTTTCATCTGATGAAATTTAATGGTATTGATACGAAAAATATTTTTGAGTCAATTGTAGTGATAACAATTCGAATAAGGCAAACACTAATCAAATTGTGGAGACTAGCTTTTCCGGATCTCCGGTCTGTTGAAGCTAGATGACGCATGCGTAGGAACATGTGAAAAGCTCAGCTGTGAGCCAATAAACGTTTTGGGGCCCATACGCTTAACGATTTTGGACATTTTCACGGGTTACGATATTATTGGCCAAACTCAAGCCAGGTCATACCTTCTGATTTTCGAGAGAGAAAAAGAGAGGAGGAGGGCTGATTTATTTCGAAACGTTCAGAGCTTTTTTTTTCATGTTATTTACGCGCAAAGTGATTTCTCATGAATTTTTTTTTCTTCCGTTATTATTCAAAGGAACATACATACCCTCAACGAATGGGTTTCGCCACGACCACAGTAACCCACGTTGAATGGAAGCCGGGAATGTGAATCGCAGCTCACGTTAAATTTTTTTTTGAAATTCGTATTCATCGATCGTAAATTAATCATTCCTTCCAAGATGTATAAACGAGAGGCTACTTCATATTCCCATCCACCGCTGCTGAAATCTCCACCGCCGCTCCCTTCGCCAATGGATTCGAACCGGGTGATTTACTTTGAAAAAAAAATGTCATGTTAAATTTTTTCAGTCTTATCGCTGGACATCAATGACTGCCGCTAACAGTTCCAAGTTCACTGAATCCCCAATTAAAGGAACGCCGAAAAAACCTGACACTAGTTGGTGGTCACCGTCACGCGGTGACACTTGGCGCCTCAATGCCCCACGCGGACGCACTTTGGACTTGGTTGCCGCATTCGATCAGTGTGCTCGTCAGGAACATCTTGAATCACCAAAATATGCAAGTCTGGGAAGATTGAGAAGAAATAGCGAACCGATGCAAGAGAACGAGGACAAAGAAGTTGTGAACATGAACTTCATAGGTAACGAATAATTTCATGTATATGTGGAAAATATACTTGGCTTTAGATGACTCTATGATAGATGACCACGAAGAGTATGAGGAGCACGATATTGAGATCGATAACGAGTTTTATGATCCACCAACTGTTAAACATCATCGTTCGCTTGAAAAATATAAAGAAAGCTTCGGAAAAGAAAAACAACATGATCCGATGTTAGTTTAGTGAGCGTAATTGGAAAATATGTTATTCGAGTTAAGGTTATTTTCCCCTGGACAAGACAGCCGTCTCCAAAGCGTTTCGTCGTCATACACTCATCGAAGTTCTGTCGAGCACGTCATTGGTGAAGGCTATGGAGATTCGAAACCTCAGACTTCGATTTGTGCTGGGTTCATCACATCTACTCCTCAAGTGGTTAAAGGTCATACAGGTAATTTTACTGTACCTGGAAGTCGCAACAAAAGCTGCTCAGATGATGCTTCCAAATACTTCGGTCAAGAGGATTCGATTCGTGGTTCTCCGAGATTTCCTCGAGATCGTAGACAAACTCAAACCATTGTTCCTCCATCATTCGACTCACCAGCATTGGAAAGAAAGCAGAAACCACCAGTGACACCTTCCCCTCCTGTTCCTAAAGCCCATTCTCGTCAACCATCATCACTTGTGAAGTAAAAAACAGCTCATCGTGGTTTTGATTAGTTTTTTCTTTTAAGATCAATTGCAACGGAGTTTGAAAAAGCTGATTTTGGTTTTCATCGCAAAATTGACCCTGCTCAAGAAATATCCCAACTGAGGAAGGAAGCTGAAATAAAAAATTTTGATGAAAATCAAAACGTGATGATGAGCAGCTCAGAGGACGATTCCAGTCATGGTTCGGTTCCCAGAATCAGTCATCTGTTAGCTTACTCTGCTTCAGTTCGATGATTTTAATTTTATTTTCAGTGAAATGCGTCCAAGTATCCAGATGGGGGTTAGTGGATTCAAATTGAAAAATCGGGATACCGCTAAAGTGTCTGAAGAAAAAGAGGAGGAAGTTCTATACTCACTTCCAACGAAGAAACTTCAAAAGATTGCTGAAAAGATCGGGTTGGATCAGACTGATGAAAAGAAATCCTTGACCGCACGTGGAAAAGGAGTTCGCCAAAGTCTACCATTTTCCGACATACCAGAAGAGCGCACATGTGATAAGATTGACGAGATGTTTGATTTTGTTGAAGTTCCCACGGGAGATTACGACGACAAAACTACTCTCGAGCGTACTATCGATGGCTACGCGGAAGTCAAATCTCAAGCCAGCCCTTCGAAAAAAAAGGCCAACCCTTCGAACATGTCGGCAAACACCTACCAAGAGATAGAATTTGACAAAGATGTCAGTTTCCTCCCGTAGTAACTTGACGGAATTGCATTTTTTTAATTACAGACTACCCCATATGTTCAACAGTTCGAAGAAGATGCTACCGCCTTCAGTGGATCGTCTTCTGGGCCACAGTTTACACGCTCTCCGACTCTTGTTACTCCACACGCAGGCCAATCGGTCACGGAATATCGAGTTTCTGAACGAGAGGGATGCGCGAGAACAGAGAAAGTCGTCGTTCAGAAGATGATGCAGCCAGCAGCTCTCGCTACTTCAACTCCGAAAGGTACATTCGCATGGAGAAACAGAAATCAGTCGAATGTTCCTGAGGACTCATTTGTCAGTTCAATCAGCAACTTCTCTGCAGCGGATAAGATGAATGACTCACGACGCCAAATCTCAAAACTGATCGAAACCATAGAGAAGACTAGGAAGCATATTCAGCTTGCCGAAATTTCCCTACTTGATGCGAAAAAATCTCGAATGGTTGTTCAGGAGCTGGCTTCCCAGCGAGTTTTACTCATATGTCGCGAACGCCTGAAGTTGCAGCTAGATGAAGTACGACGTCTTCAGGCTTTATCAGTTGTTCGACATCCACCACCACCTATCAACAGACATTTTAAGTCTGCTATGGTTATTTCAAACATTGCGATCAATCTCAATAAAAACTTCAATTGTCGTGAGTTGAATTGTGCCAATAAAAACAAGTAGTTTTATCAGCAGGCGGGTCGTTCGCATTCATTGTTGCCTTGAAGTGTCGTACTGAAATCGAAGCAACTGGTGTTGTGACTCTGCTTGCTCATTATCAAACACGTATGCACGTCATTCATTTCGGAGAACACATGCATTTTTCAAATCTTCCAGTCGATTTTGTAATTTCCATGGAAGTCTATATGATGGTTCGTAACAAACTTTTTTTACTCTACAGGAACATTTGTTTTACAGCGTGTTCCAGAATACAAGCCGCCTGAAAAGACTTGCGCGTCCGTGTTGGCTGCTAAATTTCGAAACCTTCTAGTTCCGAGCTCTGCTCACCGGCGCATGAAGAACAGTAGCATCTCAGCTAATAGAACTGTTCTCTCATTGCCAGGGTATCAACCTCCCGAATGCGAGTTCAAGTTCTGTGGAAAGTTGACGCTCGATCGTGATTCAGCTGGAGATCGACAATTTTATTTGGATGACGTAACGTATCCGCTTGAAGGAACAGTGAAACTCCAATCCCACTGTTCATCACTTCCAGAAGCGATAGACGTCGAATATCGCGGATTTCTGTATCTTTTCGATGAACGATCACCAAACGGAGACACTGTTTGGGAGAGATATTGGGCGATGCTGCATCGTGGGGTCATTTTCTTCTGGAAGAATCCCGTCGACGAGAAAAATGAGAAAGTTCCTCTGTCACAAATCGATCTAACAAAATGTACAAACCAGTCAATTGAAGAAATAAGAAATGAACGTGCTCACGAATTCCACATTGAGCTTCTCATTGACCAAACGCCTACTTTACTCGAAAAAAGAAGGTTTTGTATAATTCATATATCAATCCTAAAAAGTGCTTTCAGAGTGGTTTTGGCTGCCGAATCAGGCGATCATCTTTCTTCATGGCTCAATGCTATCAACGATACTCTCTACGTCTTGAGATCATGAGCAATATTCTACTTTCCAACATCTCATCGTACACCCATATTTTTGTTCTCTTCCTCAATATTAGCATAATCTCACCTTCTGACTCATGTTCCTTCTCTTCTTTAGCAATGCAGAATCGTTTTTATAATGTTCTCTATTCTACTACTGATTTCGCCCCTCCATTTTCATTTTCCCTAGGTGAAGGTGATGTTCTCAATTAGTTTTATAAGATACGAGCTCTCTTCTTAAACATGCACTGTTGTACGAGAACCCATTACTGTTTATCATGCTTCCTCTTAAATTTCTCGTTTTTATCGCTTCCGAATAGCCCTTTCAGTATTAGACAAACAGCAGATGTTATTCTGGACATCCTCAAAATGCATAATAATGTAGTAATTATTGTAATGAATATTTGGAAGATATTTTCTTTCAATAATACGATTTAATATTGTTGTTATCGTGCATAGTATCGAAAGTAATTCAATCGAGTAGTCAGGTTCTCAATAGCAAGCGTACTTGTGTGCAGTTCGACGCGCGTCAACACTAAAAACGCGCCATCGATTTTGTTCTCTGCACTACTCGAGGCCACATAACTAACGGCAAAATAATAAAATCAACTTTTTTTAGTTTCAGTGTTCCCTCTGAAACAAAAAATGCAGCAAAACGGTGATCCTCGTCGTCCCAATCGAATTGTCCGGTAAGCATATACAAAACGTTTAACCGATTTCACACTTAATTTTTAGTTACAAACCACTCGATCCGACTACCAATCAGCAAAACGCGGTCAGTGAAGATCCACTTCCCGAATACATGAATGTTCTTGGAATGATTTTCAGTATGTGTGGACTAATGATCAGGGTGAGTATAAAAAATCACAGCGAAAAGCACGGTAAAAAGTTAGAAAGCACTTTATATATTGTAAAAATATTACAGATGAAATGGTGCTCATGGCTCGCGCTGGTTTGCTCGTGCATTTCGTTCGCAAACACTCGTACTTCTGACGATGCCAAGCAAATCGTGAGCAGCTTTATGTGAGTTATTTTATCAAACTGAAAAGCGGTTAGAATTAGCTGATATCTTGTGATGCCTTAAATGAGTACGAATTCTGAATTTTAATACCGCTTGAAATCTCAAAATCATGTTACATAGGTTTGAATATCTTCTTTACAGGCTCTCTGTCTCTGCCGTCGTGATGAGCTACCTCCAAAACCCGTCTCCAATCATTCCGCCATGGGTTACACTGCTTCAATCCTGAGATTGTTGTGATACTTATGCGAACCTAATTATCGAATAAATTATGTAATACTTCCAATTTTTATCAAAACCAAATTAGCATGCCCCTGCGTGAGGACAAACAAAATCAGAAAGTAGAACGAACACGTCCTACTTCTTCCCGATATCGGTTAGTGGTTCACGACATATCCATTTGCGCGGAGACATGTAAGACGCAGAAGTGTTGAATGATCTGGATCCATCCCGCCTCTAGTTCTGGACAAAAGGAAGAAGACAGCGCTGTCGTACTTTTCTGCGACACTACGTAGCCTACGTTCATTTTTTTTTGTTGAAACTTGTTGTTTTGGCTATTCCTCACAGAATTCTACTCAAAAAAAATAGGGCGGAATTAAAAGGCAACTCAACTATCTTGATAGTTTATTGGAAGTTATTGGCTACAGTAAGTTTATTTGAACTTAAATATGGTTTAGAGACACATTTTTTCTGTATACGACAGTCTTGGAATTAATGATCTCGAGAGATCGATCTCCTCACTGAAAACCATCCTAGACAGATTCTTCCTATTCGCCTATGCCTAATGAAAATAATAAATTGATTCCAAGAATTCGATGTTCAGAGAAAATATTGCAATCTTCTCTCCTAAACCTTTGATCTCTTAGTCATGTTTTCGATCAATTGGAAAACCTATCACATACGTAAAATTAGTTGTCTTCGAGAAATGCGTTTCGAACGAAAAACAAGGTTGTATCTCGTATTCGGACATCAAACTAAATCCACTCAACACCGAACTTGTGTATTGACTGATACAACTTGTCGAAGATTGTCATAGAACTGAATCCCTTTGGGGATTCTCACATTATCTTTTTTCTTCTCTCTGTTCTGCACTTTTTTCTCGAATCATACACCTAATCACCTGAGAATTTTCATCCTCTTTTTATTTTACTCTAAATGTCTACACGCGCCTTCTCTGAATTCGTGAGAATCGGTAAACGACGCATCGGAATGGATGAATGAGGCCAATTCTTATCTCAAACTGAAATCTGAATCTCCGAATGAAGGAACCTCTTTATCCTGTTTTGCACCTCTCATCCTCCTTTCCATTTTCCATTTTCTTTTTTTCCACCTCACTCGATTCCAGTTGCACTTGTCCTAAAACCTGTCCAATTTACCTTTTTTTTATCACTTCGGGAGGCGACTTGGGAACTGATTTTTTACTTTTTTTTAAATTTAGAGTATGTATACGGTAGCAGTGACTGGTGGTGCTGGTCTTATTGGACGCTACGTTGTTCAGAGACTTTTGGAAAATGAGCAAATAGCTGAAGTCCGTGTAATTGATAGGCAGAGTACTTCTAGAGGTAGGACATCTACAGTAATCCATAACTGTCTGTAATCGTTTCCAGAAGAAACTAGAAAGGTAAAGATCTATTCAATTGATCTGAATGATAGAAAGCCACTGGAGAATGCTCTTCGAGGATGTGATGGAGTTATTCATTGTGCTCATGCACCTTTTCCCATTCTTTATACGAAATCAAAGAAACAAGATGACCAGATGTGGAAGGACAATTTGGACGGTAAGTTTTCTAAAAAAAATTGTGAGCATCCTTTGAGAAGATAGATGTTAGAAATCACTGTTTTGTACTCCGAATTTTGTGATCAAATTGAATGTAAAAAACAGTTTACATGTATATTTATTTTCAGCATGTGAATCCGTAGTAGACACAATGATTGGACTAAACATCAAGAGTCTTGTTAACATTGGCTGTGCGTACAGTCCGATTCCAAATGAAGACAACTATGGATTGGCTCAAGACGTCTTCCTGTAGGATGTTCTAGATTGTTACCCGAAACATTAACTTATTCTTATTCAGTGACTACCCGAGGAACTACATGCTAGACCAATACGGAGAGTCACGCACTAGAGGAGAAATGTATGCTAGGAATGCCGCAAAGAGAGGAACCATCAATGGTATCTTCTTGAGACCTACTTTTGTCTATGGTCAAGGAAAAAGTGTGAAAATTGAGGCGATCAAAGAGTTGGTACAGAACTCGGCGTTACCATTTGTTACAGGAGAAAGACGCGGAATGCATCAATTTGTAACGCACCAATCCACAATAGCTTTCCAAGAATTCATTTCAGATTTACGCTGGAAACTTGGCTGCGATTGCTGAAAAGTCATTCTTTTGCATTCTTCATGATTGTAAGAAGTACTGTGGAGAAATAGTTTTCTGTATGGATGAGAACTGTGCACATTCCATAAGAGATGTGAGTTATGCAATAAGCTTCCAGCCACAATAGACAAAATTCAGTTTTTCGAAAAGCGTTTCGTTAATCCAAACTATTCTCAAGATGTAGCTGTGAATTATTGGCCATCCTTTGCTTCTTCCTATGTGAACTATTGGAAATATAAATTGGGATTGACGGTAACTATCATAAGACTAATTATCTAAATCATACTGTTCAGGTTCCTGAAAGCATTCTTAATCATGTCTCGTTTCGTCTGTTTTTCGAGAAAACTGTTGGATTTCCGGATAAGAAGCTTCGTCTCCTTCTGGACTCAAAACCAGAAGTTTCACAAGAAGATGCATTCGCAAAGTACGTCAATCCGAAAGCGTCGTACACTGTGGAAGCCTCGAAAAGGTCAACTATTCAAGGTTAATCTGGATCGGACTCAATTTTTTTCTTACAATTACTCGCTTCGTTTGTTTTTGATTAGAAAATATGCTTTACATGGAAATAAAAACGACTTCAGAGCAAATACGCATTTTCAATGTTTTTTTTTCTTTCAAAGTGAAGTTATAAAGTTAATCTCTATCGCATTCGAAGGGTTCGTGACGGTTGGAGTCACCCGATACAAGATACCACTTCTTACTGTATTATGAAAGAAACATGCGACGTTTATTCGGTCGGTCTCATCCCGATAGCTCTTATACGGTACCTACTCTTACTGACGCTATTTTTTCGCACTTACACTATTTTTCGCTTCGTTTCAAACGGTGTTATTCTTTGGTTGTCAAACAATTTTACTTACATATGACAATCAAAAAAGGCTTTATTTCACTTTTCTTCTCAAAGATATTGTTTTTTTTAAATATAATGAACAGCCCTACTAAAATTTTGGCTCGAAATCAATAATATTGCTTCGTTTTGCCTCTTTATAACTGGTGCTAAATTCCCCAGCGCCAAAGACGACTGCTGACGTCCTATCCGTCTGCCTGCTACTCTTCACACACATGCTTTCTCGTGTTGTTTCTTGTTGCCAGGCCTTCCGCTTCAGCTGATAGCTTTCTATTGACCACTTTCCTCCGCTCTGCTGGAATATTTTTCATTTTCATTATGCTTCGGAGGCGTAATCAGTTCAAGACTTGAACTTTCTAAGGCACATTTGTTTAATACACCACGATGCATCCTAAGAGTTACGAAAGCTACGGAAAAATTACTATTCTTTTGGAAAAACCTTCTGCTTTGAATACCAATTTTTAATTGAAAAAACTCTTTGATTTTTCGAACAAATAATATTTTTCTTTTAACAGGTATCATAATTAAGAGGATAGAACGTTGTTAGTTGCTTTCTCAGTTGTTCGATAGTAATCAAACTTGCCGCTTTGGTTTTTAATGTTTTTTTTCTGCTGATCCATATAGTAAAAGTTCAGAATTTTCAGAAAACTATGGGTGACCGTGGGGTTGAACCGATACCGTCATCGTCGTCGAGTTTAAATTATTCAGAAGGAGATCTGAAATGCACGATTTGTCTCTCCGCACAGTGAGTAAATCAATAACTTTTATGTTGCTTACAATATTTGCTCATATTCAGATTTTCACAAGAGTCTCGTGTGAACGGATGCAATCATTCTTTCTGTTTCACTTGCATAACTGAATGGTTGTGTCAATCTGTTCGTCCATCGTGTCCAATGTGCCGTTTCGCAGTTGATAAAATTTTATACAATCTCGTGGAGAGAAATGGACAGAAAGAGTAACTGAACCATCTATATATCCGTTCAATTGTTTAGATTTTAGAATTGGTATAGTTGAGGTTCGAAGTGGACATTTGTCACTTACTCCCACCGATCGACAACAACTTCTCAGTGAAAGGAGAGTAGTGGTCAGAAATCTAGTTCATTCCTATAAAGTCGCCAGACTACTGTCCTCCGATATGTGAGTTATCTATAACCATAGTTTCATCTCATTCGTCTTTTCCAGAGCCGATATAGAAGGGTCGGAAGAGCCAGACGACGCTTTGAAAGTGAGGAAAGCATAAATAAAAATTCTAATACTTTTTCTTCAGGCTAAGCTTACTGAACTGACTGGTATAGTCTCCAGTCATATTCAAAGTGCAGAGAGTTGCTTAATCGATCTGAGAACAGAAAATGTCCGAAACGACAAGTGAGCCTAGGAATTTCAGAAACCTAGATTTATCTTCACTTTCAGATCACTGGTCTTCGATACGCCAACGTTTCGTCGAATGATTTATACCGACAAAATTAAAGTTAAGTGGATGGATACAAAAAAACCAAAGCTCACCCCATCGGATATTTCGAAAGATCCCGAACGTTTTAGACGTATTGTGATTAATTTTCTAGTAAACGAGTTTGACGCCGTCCCCTACGGAACAGTAAGTAACTTACTTACTTACTAAAGTTTTGAATAATTATTTCAATTCAGCAAGAGAAGATAGCCGATTGTCAATGGCGGACTAAATTTCTAGGCGGAAGTATAGGTTCAGATGAGAAACATAAGTTTGCTTCTGAAATATATGATCTAATGCTAACCTTCCCTACTGGTAATGAAGATTTCCAGGTTAGTTAATTTCTGCGAACTTTAAATAGAACCTTTCATTTTAGAAAAAGCTCAATGATATACTAGTACCAATCAATGCAAGTTATATCAGAGTTCTGGATGACCATTTGTCAGCTATAGTGGCGCTTGAAAAAACAGATATTCGAGATTTTTATAACCTTGTGTATTATGATTCGATATACAACAACATCTCGCAAACCTATTTGCACTACCAAGCTATGCTGCACCCGCTCGAAGATTCGCAACGTCGTTTCGAAGTGATAATAGCTCAACTTCATCGTGAAATGGATCCAAGGGAGCCAATAGATTGGCGGAATCCTTTCTCTCACCTTCAACGATTCGCAGCTAACAGGAATGAAGCCGATCGCCCCGCAAACAACGATGGCAATAATGATAGGTCCAGCTCTCCGGAAGAACGAGTTCCTACTCCGATGCCAGAAGAAGATCCACGAGAACATAATTTTGCTCGTGCTTATTTTGAATCCTTTCTTGACGTTCCGAGAACTGAACGCCCTCGTCATATTTTAAGAACTGAAATCCCAAGTGAAGAACGGGATCAAGAAATGCCAATGAGATTATCGGGTAATCGCGCCTTTTTGGAAGAGCGACCTGCTGTTCGAACTCGTTGGTCGCTGAGATCATCTGCTCGACGTGGTGACCTATCTCGCGAAAATGCAGACGAAATCGTCACACCAGTTGAAGCACGACCACATTCACGCCGCGAAACCAACAGAAGTCGTGTGTCGCAACGAATCAGAGACCTGGATAGTAGGTCGACTATCATTTCTGTGAGTTCTTATAGGGCTTGAATATGATGAATAGCGTGAGAAAATAAATTTGAGGAGTAAATCACTCACTTATTCAGTCTAATTATTCTTTTTTTTTATTCAGTCTAATTATTATATATAATTTATTAATCTTTCTCATTCTTCAGCGTGATATGCAATCATCTGGACGTGATCTAAATGCGATGGTCAATACGCGTTTTGCTGGAATTCAGTTACCTGGAGAGGTTAGTCCTAACTTTACCAAATAGCCTACCGTTTGAGAAAAAAAACTGAACTTCTTTTTCATCAGAGCGTTTTTCAGGTCCAAATAACAATTCGCACTTCTGATGACACCACGCCGGTGGTTCCTATTTATCGTCCAGGTTCACCCCCTTCAGCATCATCAATAAGAAACTCGGTTGGTGGTTACACTGCATCAAGAAGGCGAAATTACAATGCATCTCGTTCTGAAAACAGTTCAAGGAATCAAACTGATGAGCAAATTATTGCACCATCCACACGCTCTTCGACTCATCGTCAAAACGAAAGAACTGTGGCGGAAATATCAGAGGAAATAAACCAGGAAGATGCTGATAACGGGCTTGATTATATATCAGTTGCTCATCGCACCAGAGCGGCAAGACGAGGTTTGTTGATGAATCAAGAAACATTGCCAAGTATTTATCTTTTCAGCCGCCAACAACGGACAATTGCCAGGAGCTCCACCACAAAAAAGATCTAACGTTTCTCGCAGAAATAGACATTGAAACGCATCAACAACACGGATATCCAAGAAGAAGAACACTTCCGGAGGAATTTTACCTTTTACTAAATAATTAAAAATTGCATATTTAATAACACACCCTCGTAAAAGGAGGGAGCCAGCAATCGCCTCTTTTTGAGACCTACTATTCTCTCGCCTGCACTGTTTCTCATTCTTGGTTTGCAGTACTAATAAAACTAGCCGTTTCTAATAGTTATTTTTATGGTAAACTGTTTTGGTGCAGTCGGTTGTTATTTTTTCATGATACTTTGCCTATAAATTAGAAGAAATCTATCAGTTGAAAAAAAAAACACGTTGTGGAATTACTATCGTCAGTTGATAGTAATTGTACAACCTATGCAGCGAAAATGTTGCACGATTTTTTTACGCCTTCGAACAAATTTCACAAATTCTCGTAAACAACAATTGCTGTTTATGTAGCTATTCACCTAAAAAGATTTTTAAGGTTTCGAAAATGGATAATTCTACAAACTCTCCTCGTGAAAACAGCTCTCCAAGTACAAGCGAGTCTCAAGAAAGAAATGATATCTTAACAGATGCCATTGCTGAAGGTTTGACGGAAAGTCCTCCGTCAAGAGAAGAAGAAAATGAGCCTTTGGAAGAGTGTTCGGTATGCAGAAACGAGTGAGTTTGACACAAGTTACCAAAAATAATGGAAAACTGAAGTTTATATTTAAGAATGATGGACACGACTTGTCTGAGCGATTGTGTCCACGAGTTTTGTTATGATTGCATTGTTACCTGGCTGACGAAAGGAGCTGGTCAGTTTTGCCCGATGTGTAAGACACCGGTGAAATACATCAAGAAAAAAGGAACAGACGACGAGATTACTTTGCAACAAATTCAAACAGACATTGAGCCGGCAGCAACCGCTTCAGCAGATCTCATCACTGAAAAAAGAATCGTGTCAAGAAAAATTCGAAGTTGTCGAAGGCTCATGAATCGAATTGATGAGATTATGTAAGTGAAGGTAATTGAACGGTTCGCATCACATTGCTTCAGTGGTGCCACTTCGGATAGATCAGACGTCCCAAGAAGACAGCGTCGTGTTGAAGAGTTGAACAAAATGAAAAGACAATGCGTTGCCCAGTTAAACTCTCTTCAAATGCTCAGAGATGATATTGATCACGGGGCTGCGAAAGCTTTAATTGTGTCCAGACCAGAATTTCGTAGACTTATTTACGAGCGTCAAGTGGTCTCCGAGTCGACGATCAGGGAATTCAATTTGGTATCGAGAAGAGAATTAGTTGCTAACTTCGAGCGCTATCGAGCAGTCCTGAATAGCTTTCTAACTGTAGAACTGAAATCGATACCTGCAGGAAAGGTTTGTAGTCTTATGTGCGCTTTCCACAAATGTTAGTTTCCAGCAGCCCCGAGTAGACAACGAGAATAATTGGCATTTCAACACTTTTGCCGATATAGCCGAGGAACCAGTTGAAGTATATGTTAACCGACTTCTCAGTTGGTTTTCAAATCTTGGTGTTCGCGACTTTACTGAAGTATTAAATCAATGCTTTTTTCTATCGGTAAAGAATACTAAATATTTGCAGGACGACCTCATGCAAGTCCTCAATAACCATGTTTCACGGCGAATCGCAGCGACGTTCATGTCTGAACTGAGATCGTTGCTGCATAGTGAGAAAACCTATCTAGAATGGTGTGCATCGGTTACCTATCGTATCAGAACAGATATTGGAGGAGAAAGTGTTAACGTAAATGGTAATACAGTAACAACCAATTTCATGGCATTCACCGGACAATTTTTTACAGATGTCGTTGTAGTAGATGATAGTATTGAAGAGGAGACGCCACGAGATAGAATAGATAGCTCTAGATCTCATCGCCATCCGGTGTTTCTCCCATTCGATCGCGTTTTCTCCGGTGAGTCTATTTGGAACTATCATAAGCATTTACACTTTGAACAAAATTTTCAGGGCAATCTTCGAGTCAGGCTTATACTAATGTGAGTTAATCATTTCAGTGATAACGAGTGTAAGTCGACGTTATAGCACCGTCGCGGTTCTTCTTCTGACACCGACCAGGATGAAGACATCTACTTTCAGAATCCTCTCTGTATAGGACGAACTGCTGTGAATACATTCCGGCCAGCTTCTCATCCAGCGTTCCCACGTAATTTTCGGACTTGAGTTAGTTTTTATGAGTACATAATTTTAGCTATTCCGCCGGCTGGTATTTCCTGGAACGACTTGACAAGAACGTCGGAAAGTAGTAGACGGAATGGAGCGGACTCTATTCCACTTGTGAATTTGACTGACGATGACAATAGAAGGGAGCAAAAAAATTCTGGTGGTCGAAACAGCGCTGAAGGTGAAATTCAAGTTTTGGACAACGACGAAACTATAGTTCTTGATGACACAATAGAACCTCCTCAACGAAACAACGAAAGCTCCAGTCGGAAACGGAAAACTGAATCTTCTCTTGACGACCATTGGAAAATGCCGAAAATCGATTTGGTACCCAAAGGACTTGTGGAAGATATGCAGCAATTGATTCATAAGTACAACTTGCCACTGGTTAACGCGCTCGATATTTTAAATACAGCATCTAAAGATGCGATCTTGAAAAATGCCAACCCGAAGCCAAGGACTTTGACAGCAGCGTTACAAAACCTTGGGTATGATAGATAACTTTTCGATTCAGTTGTGATTTGTATATCATTTCAGCCAACCGTCTACGTCATCCAACATTCCATCTGCAATTGCAAGCTGTATGTCAAAAAAATTTAAATTTTAGACGGCTCTATTGTAGTTGAGCGGTCTATGGGAAATTTAGTGGTCCCGAGGAAGTCTAACGGTACCCTTAAACATTTAATGGTCATTTTAGATAATGAATGGTTCCTTAAAAAACTGAACCACCCCTTTGGATCTCGGATGGTCCATTAAAAATTGAATGATCCCTTGAGAAATATAATGGTCCCTTTGGAACTTGGATGGTCCCTGGACGTGTAACAAAATTCGATCAGAAATCTAATAGTCCGTTTACAATTGAATGGGAACATGAGAAGTTCAGTTCTCAAAACAGGCTTAAAACCATTTAGTTTCTAGAAGGACTTTTATATTTACTAGACGACCAATAGATTTCTCATTGAACCAATTAATTGTTAAAGGACCATTCAATTTCTGAGCGGACTTTGTTACATCTTCAGGGACCATCCAACTTCCACGCGGACCGTTCAATTTTTTAAGGAACCATTCAGTTTCCTGGGGACCGCTCAACTACAACAGAGCCTTTTAGACTTTTTTCAAAGCTTCAGATATGGCTCGGAATAACTTGCTGCCAAAGTTTTCTCGTAACGGCTCTTAGCTTCTTCAATCTACCCACTTCGTCAATCATAAAAGGACGTGTCCTTCTTGATCTTCTTGATCTTCTTCCTATTTGAGAAGACGATTTGCGAGGTGTTCAGTGTCCCCGGTTTAATTATAACTTTCAATACAAAAGTTTCATGGCTTATCATTTTTCTGATCCTGTTATCCTTTTCATTTTCATAGAACTTATTTTTTTATTGTAATGGAGACGCACATCCCCTACTAGCCATACAAATCTATCTTCTCTTTCTCGCTCGTGTCTTCTAATGCATTTGTTATCTTTTTTCACCGAATTCACCGAGTTATATGCTCGACTTTATTCTTATTTATGTGTGAAATAAAATTGCTTTTTACTTCTGTTGATTGTTCACTTGTTGGAGTTTATCCAGTATATACTATTTTTGATGATTACTCTTTAATCTTGTCGGTCTCTGTCATAGATTATGACGATAAAATCTTGATTTGTATGTGACAACCTTTTTTTGTGAGCTGTGCAAATCCATCTATTACTTATTTGCGATAGCCTGACACCTGGGTTTAAAGGCGCAGCGACAAATGTCTTTTGGGTCCCGCCACGGTTACAGTAATTATTAGTTAAAAATATTGGGAAAATGGGAATTCCGCCAAGTTCGCCCCAATGCAAATTCTCTCGAGAGGGCTCGTTCAGCTGAGAAAGCTCGGCCGCGGCCATGTCTCATAACTCAGCAAATTGTCGTGAGGGGACAGTGAGGAATAAACTTGCGAGAACCTATATGTTACACAGAACTCTCAACCACTGCTCAGTGTACCCTCAACGAACACGCAAGTGGAGTGTCGTTGCGTGCGATGTTTAGCAGGCTTAGAATATTTCTAGCTCCACCCCTAAAACCGTTGGTATAGAAAACAACCGAATAAAATTTGCAATTTATATAGAAAAAAAATGAAACAATTAATGAATAAAAAACAAATAGAAAAAAATGAAACAATTAATAAATAACAACACTAACAGAGTACGAGGAACGACCAAGAAATAAAAAACGAAAAACAAAACAAACACTTGTACAAATTATGACGTTGAGCCTTCTTCGAATGCTTCTGGAGTTGATGAGTTGCGAATGTAGCGGCTTTCAAGGTGCTCATCACCAACGTCGAAATCCTCTGCTTCTTCCGGATGAAATTGCTGCTGAAATAAGTTATCAATTGAGAGTTTTCCTCATAAAGCCATATGCTCACAAGCGGTTGTTGAGTCATTCTAACAAACTCATTGACGACGATTTCGACTCCACTAATTGTACGGACGGACTGCTTCACGATGCTGTTACGAAGATCGGAGCTGAAAGTAAAGCCGTTAGAAACATACTGTTTTGCTAAAATACAGTAGCCGTTTTTCCCTTTCTCTACATTCGAAAACTTACAAAGCTCTTTGAAGCTGGGCGAAGATGACAGAATGGAGATGATGTGCATCGGCAACAAGGATGGGGAACTTTTTCAGACATTCTTCTCGAGTCGCTCCGAGTTTAGCCGTCAATCTTAAAGTACTCTTGTGTTCAAATATATGGAGTATGACTTACGCTGGATAGTCCGAAGCAAGTGAATCGAAAGAAAAAGCTGGCAATCTGATCTCAGCCGGGTATCCGAAAGATCGCATACAGTAATCTAATAACAGTTGTATGTTAAATAAAAGAATTAGTAAAGGAGAAACCTTCAATGAATTGGGAAACGGGCAACGGCAAATCCTTCCTATTTGTCTTAGCGTTTTTCGCGTAAACCGATCTTACTGCAAACTGTTGATGGGAATCCGGCGTTGACAAAATCTAAAGTTAGAAAGCGTAGGTTTTTATTAATACTCATAGGCGTACCTGAGCAAGAACATTTTTGATAATCCAAGAGATGGCTCTTTGTGTGTCTTGTGGTACAATACCAAGAAGTTTCATCGACACCACATGTTCTGTCTGGAAAGTACAAAAACTACAAGAAGAAACACTGATAATATAAACTTTAAATGGATATGATCCTTGAAATTTGGCATCCACATATCCGAATGATGGCTTCCACGTAAAAACAGCACTTTTTGAAGCATTTTTTGGCGGTTTCGGCTTCTCATAAGTCTTCACATTCATCTGAAAACGAAATACGCTTTACACATGCGACCTCATCGTAATCCCACCACAAATGCCTGACTTATTTGAAGAACTGCTGGACTTATGACTCCAAAATCGCTGACTGACGGAGAAATGGTGAAACTGTAGGAGTTATACCATTGCACAGACTCCTGAAAATGAGTTTTAATAAGAATTAATGTAAGAGTGACTCACATCATATGACACATCGTCGAGTCGACCGCTATTTTTGTACTTCAACAGCGTACAACCACATCGTCCCAAATCTAATCTGTGTTCCTTGAAGCACAAATGGAGGTTTTCTGGAATTGTCTAGCTTCGGTCAGTATTTGCCTCTGTTTTAAATACCAGTCAATGACAAAGTGGAATCAACAGACTCGTAGAATTCGAGTTCTTCTTCGGATAGACTAAGTTGATCTGACAAAAGCATTATTGAAAACTTGTTGTTCGGTGAATCTCTTACTTCTTCCAACACGGATTCCATTTCTTGTCGTGACCATTGGAATATGATGGGAGTTGGCCATTACTGGTGTCGCAAGTGGATTGATTCTGTGTGGCGGCAGAGCAACACGCCGATTGATATACGGAGCATGTCGAATCGGAAGACATGGTGTCGATGGAGCGACTGTAAAACTAGAAGTATTTAGGACCGAGACTGTGTTTCAAACCTGTTTGCTTGATAATGTGCTTTTCCATTTAGATCGATGAAATATCCTGTCTATGCAATTTCTGAACATTTAGTATAGCTGGTTCATCCAACAGAAAGATAAAAACTGATTATCATACAGTGAAATGGGATCAAAAGTAATGAAATGGAAAGATATGGAGTATCGTGTTTTATTATTTTGGAGGATTTTTATCAATTACAGCAATCGTAAACAATAGAATGGCCGTGGAAACTGATGATGATACTTTTGTTATGTATCTTATCCACATCGATCAAAATTGGCGGAAGACGGCCGTTCACGAAATGAAACCAAACATTTTCAGCTTTCAATTTCCAAACAACATCTAGCGTGTTGTCATCAATGTTGTTTCTACGCCCTTCTTCATAAAGAGCGTCAAACGGGTTTTGGATGACAAAGGGAGCAAAAAGCATGAAGAGTTGGTCTTCTAATCGAACATATGTTACGACTTCACCGACGGAAAAGTTGTTCCCGTCTAAAACCGAAACTACTGCTGATTCTCCTCTTCTTTTTTTTCGATTCCAACTTGCCGATGAAAACAGAACGTCTCCGCGAATCATTCTTTTCCTAAAAGGAAGCCTTGGTTCAAAATTTTCTAAGCAATGGAATTCACCAGTAAGTGCATCTATCGAAGTTCTGCGGCATTTGGGCGTTCAACGTAGAGATTGTAGACGGGTCAGTAACTTGAAAACTCGGCCTTAACTGAACTTGATTGTTCAATTGAATCAAATTATCCTCCTTCCTGAATTATATTGATTGGAATATGTTGTTACTTGGGCTCACGAACTTACGGTTTGCCTTCATTTTTAACTATCTGATTCAACAGAAACGTTCTACCCATAGCTTCAGGACTTGTACAATACTGATTAAAAGAAACAGAAAGAAGTCTGTGACATTTCTCAAAGAATGATGTAGACGTTTCTGCCAAATTTCCCCATTCATCAATAAGTTCGCACATATGGTCCACGAAAACCTGAAAAAGTTTACGGCATATACAAAATTGGTATGAATAGATTACGTGTGTTTTGTACGTCATAGAGTTTGGATGCCGAGTGTGCATATATGAGCGCATGTATGAACATAGCTGAGATAAAAATGGCAATTCCGATCTTTTTTTAATACTCATTCCTGTATCAATAGACACGATTATACAGAACAGGAAGACTCTCGAGTGAATATCTCCATAGATCCTTGTAAGAGAACTACAGAGCAGGACCACTTTGGCAGTCTGAAATAATTACCAATGAGTTCATGTCAATTCACTTGTGTGTGCAATCGTACGTTTTTCAACTGGGAACCCGTTAAACGTCCAAGCTTCGACAGAGACACAAATAAAGAATTTGATCCAGGAGGACACATAATTGTCGAAATAGCTTCATCCAAAAGTTTAATTGTTCTAGCACTGATTCGAAACTCTGTCAGATGAGAAGTTTTGCCGATAACATCATTCAGCAACCGTTTCAGCACACCTTCACCCAATACATGAAGCTCGTCCATCGGCTGAGCAAGAGGGCTGCACAACTTGGAAAGAGCATCTGAAATTAGAAATTGAGATTTTATTATGCCTCAGTTTATCTTACTCCACTTTCTGTTGCTCTTAATGATGAATTCTACTTCGGACTGACTCCTCGACTGATCACCTTCGTTCTTCAAGAAAGACACAGCAGAAGTTCCACATTTCTCTCCAACGATAGTGCAGTAAGTGCAGCCTTCTCGACAGTTCCAATTAGGAAGACTACTCACTTGCCTGCTGGCCTCAAAATTTCGGTTTAAAACACGCATATATCATTCGTACTCACTTTCATATCTATGTGGGAGCAAATTACGAAAAACTCCACGAACCAAACTTCATCTTCGAACACAATTTCCAAATTTTTCATCCGCATCTCGTGCAGCTCATTTGTTAACCTTAAAACTAAGAAATTTCGAAACATTTTCACCTTTCTTCATACCTATTAACAAAAATGTCTGCATTTTCATGGGTAACACCACCAGGCCCAATGTGCAGCGAACACAAAACGACGGATTCTTCTTTCTCCTTCATTCTTCTTGGTACACCTTCGATGCGAAGGTAAAGTGGTGTCAGCTCGTCTCTTGAAGCGTTGCGTGGAACGAAACCATCAAACGCAATCGACACAGGAATTTTCAGCTTTTTCGATCGGAATTCTGCTTCTTTTTCGATAGATGCTGCATATCTTTTTGAAAGGCAAAATGATGATAAATCATTGTTTTCTTCAATTCCAGCCTGAAATAGTGGGTTTTCAAGTCGGATTATTTTCCTGAAACTGACTTCTACCGCATGATGATAGTGGTGTGTGTTTATAATCTCGCGTATTTGGTTTCTCATGATACGTCTTAGTTGATCCTTAACGGAATACGTCGTGACCACGGTTTGCTGCCATTTTGTACCTTTCGAGCATTGCTTACTGAATAGTTTATTTATCAAAAAGTCAATTTTCTTGATTTACCTGTAAAAATCACATTCCACGTTTGGACAACGATGCGTTACAGATCTTAAACTGGCAAAACACATGGAACAGTAACGATTCGTTACAGGTGAACATGAATCTACGAATCTTTCATTAGAATATTCTTTTAGATCAGTCATCTGAATGAAGTTGGTGTCATTCTGAATTGAACACTTGATCGAAACTCACAGTTATGTTGAATCGGCTAATTGAAGAGGCGACAGAAAAAACAGACTCCATTTGTTTCTGTGACAAATTCAGTGGCACGAGAATTTTGGTAACATGTTCCAATGCTTCTTTATAGCTCTGTGGTTCATCACAAAAAGAATCCTTTGCATTATCAGCAATATCTGAACGAACGTTTATTAATTAAGTATTATTTCGTCTTTCTTATCACCATAACAATCATCAAACGTTTGCAAATCCTCCGAATCAATCAAATTCATATCATCAATCGTTTCATTAGAAATTCTTGACATTTGTGTTGCTGGTTCGTGCTCATGTGATTCTTCAATTCCATTTGAATCCAACGGAATTCGAATTTTGCTGAGGATCTCATCTGAAAACATTTTCAGTGTCTTTCACAACTACTAAACAAACCATAGTGATTTCTATCTCGTCTTCTATTCGGCATTTTTTTTCTGTTTCTGTTTTCTAAATTTGACTTTTTAAAAATTTTTTTAATGTTGTTTTTTGAATTTTCAATTTTTTTTTAATTTTCAAATATCTCAACGACCATCCGGAATTCCACTGTTGCGCATGTTTTAGTGGTTTTATCGCGGAATACTCAGTGTACCCTCAAACGCCCTTTCTCCTCACTGTCCCCTCACGACAATTTGCTGAGAACGGAGTGATGGTGGCCGCGGCCGAGCTTTCTCAGCTAAACGAGCCCTCTCGAGAGAATTTGCATTGGGGCGAACTTGGCGGAATTCCCATTTTCCCAATAACTGAAAACGTGACAGGACCCGGTGAACATTTGTCGACAATTGTCGACCGGGTCCTGTCACGTTGTGTTCACAGGGTCCTGTCACGTTTTCAGTTATTTTCAACTAAAAATTACTGTAACCGTGGCGGGACCCAAAAGACATTTGTCGCTGCGCCTTTAAACCCAGGTGTCAGGCTATCGCAAATAAGTAATAGAGAATTCAAATTCTGCACTGCCTCTTGCGCGACCTTCCACCTAGTTAAAGTGGGAACCAAAGTGTTTTGAGTATTATTCAAAAAATAGAAAAGCATTGTATTTAGAGATTCGATCATAATTCAAAGTCAATTCATCAATCAGTAGATACTAAGAACAAACAATCAATGGTAGATACCCGAATCCTTGATCATTTCACACCACGCTGCTCTCACCGTCTTTTACTCTTATGATGCATGTAGTTTCTCTTCTACTGCCGTTGTCTCGTTTCGTCGCCGTATGACACAGTCACATGATGTTGGGTCGTGCTGTCTCGCCATCTCCGCCCCTCTTCTCTCCTCTTCTCCCTCACACTAGCTAGTACAGCCTCTGCCATTCGTCTTGGTGTGTTCAGTTGGGTCTCTCGCTTTCTTCTTTGCCAATTTTTTCACATTCTTGTGTCTTCCTCATCGTTGGCCCTACTTTGTTTTAAAGTTAGTTACTGTAGCAAGGTCGATTTGAAAGCAACCGGTTTTTGAGCTATGTCGTGAAAGCCTAGGTTCTGCTAACTAACAGGACGACAGATTTCGCAATGCTATTGGCTGCTCGTTGTAATCTATTAATGAAGGAGGTTAATTTCCAAACAATCTTATTCCTGCTTTCTATTCCGTTTCAAATAATAACATCGCATATGTACAACTTGAAGATTGAGATGACAAACTCCTATATTATAGAATCAAGGCCTGTCATAGAGTCAAGATTCTATATTCTCAAGACTCTTGTCGTTATTTGTAAATTTTCACGTTTTCAGTTTCCTTGACAACCTCGCTGAGCAAGGACGCTAGAACCCCTCTTTTTCTCTGTGTCTCTGGAAACAAGGGCAGACAAACAGAGGGAATCAATACGCTGCCTACTGCGAGGACGCTCTCATATGACCAATGTGCGCTCACGCACACTCGCTCACTCTCTCGCACACACTCCTCCTGGGCCACGGCACCCTGGAGCTCGATTAGGTTTAGAGCGCGCTTGCTAAACTGGGTTTCCTGCGTCTCTTCGCTCTGTACACTCTCTCACCCAAATTTCAGGTTTTTGCACATTTTCAGACTGAAAACTAATTTTTTCAAAAAACCAAAACATACCAATTTTAGAAGACATTTTTAGCTATCTTTTCGTTTTTAGATCGTCTGATTTCATTCAGTCTAACCTATCAAACTAATTGGTTGCCGGTTTTCCACTGCAAAATTGCTTTTCATAACTAACTTTCAGCTGGAAACGTTTTGGTTTATTTTTCATAACGCAAAATGCACTAATAAACATTAAATAAAGTCTGATTTAACAAGAACATACATTGAAAAGCAATTTTGCAGTGGAAAACCGGCAACCAATTAGTTTGTTAGGTTAGACTGAATAAAATCAGACGATCTAAAAACGAAAAAATAGCTAAGAATGTCTTCTAAAATTGGTATGTTTTGGTTTTTTGAAAAAATTAGTTTTCAGTCTGAAAATGTGCAAAAACCTGAAATTTGGGTGAGAGAGTGTACAGAGCGAAGAGACGCAGGAAACCCAAATTTAAACTTCCGCGCATTTTTTTGAAAGTTTAGCAAGCGCGCTCTAAACCTAATCGAGCTCCAGGGTGCCGTGTGGGCCATTCGAGCTCATTGACTTCATTCCTTACTTGTACTGGTTGGCGTTTCGATTGGTTTCGCAATCTCTTATCGTAGCAATCTATCTATTCATAGCCACGTGATATCACATTCATTCACTTTCGATTGTTGAATTCCGTGTCTCGCATTCTCCATCTTCTTTGAAACCTTTACCTCTCAACAATCACTCAATTTCTATTCCAGAAACCTCTTCTCTACACTAACTTTCGATCCAGAATGAAGTGGGCATACAAGGAGGAAAACAACTTCGAGAAGCGTCGTGCTGAAGGAGACAAGATCCGCAGAAAGTACCCAGACCGTATTCCAGTCATCGTTGAGAAGGCTCCAAAGTCAAGACTCCGTGATTTGGACAAGAAGAAGTACCTAGTTCCATCTGACTTAACTGTCGGACAGTTCTACTTCCTCATCCGCAAGCGCATCCAACTTCGTCCAGAAGATGCTCTCTTCTTCTTCGTCAACAACGTCATTCCACAAACCATGACTACAATGGGACAACTCTATCAGGTAAGAAACTAAAATTAATACGTGCGAGCAGTCGATTCTTAATTGTGTTACAGGATCATCACGAGGAGGACCTGTTCCTTTACATCGCCTACAGTGACGAGAGCGTGTATGGAGGAGATGTCGAGAAGAAGGACTAGAATTCATGTATTTGGACGATTGTGTATACTTGTACAATGGAAACAACTCATACTTTTAATCGAATCTGTCACCCAGCCTCTTTAAAATCTCTTTCCTTTCTTTGAATAACCTGTAAAATGTATTTCCTCTTCATTTTCTCTCTTTTCTCGTATGACGGTTCCGATCAGTAACATTAATCTCTCCTGGGATTGTATGCTGCTTTTCTCCCCTTCCAGAAAATCAATGTTTTCTCTCGGATTTTTATATTTTGTCGCTATTACTTTACTATGTTTGGTGTGTGAATAAAGCCGAAGAAGACACAAATAACTTTTTTTTTCTTGCTAAGCGTCGTTTCAGACTAACGAAAAGAATATTTTGGAGACTTAGCAATATTGCGAAATACCCTCATTTTTCTTCATTTCAAATGGCGTCACTTTCTGCTTCACGTAAACATCAAGTTTCACAGTTATAGCTAGAAGAGGGACCAGGACATGGTAATCTGTATGAAAATGTCAAGCGATTCCAGACTTTGAATGTATGATGGCGTGCGCTTACTGTGTGACTTCATCAATTATTAGTATTATTTCGAAATCTGAATCTGAATAAGTGACCTATGAAACAATTTCATAATTTTTAATATTACTCAGTTGTGTGCAGAGTTACAGTTCTGAACCTTCTTAACTGAATTACTATCATCACTTGAATTGATATTTGCTCAGTTATACTTTTCCCATTGTTAAACTTCAATTTCTCGGTCTCCTCAGGTTTCCATAGTTAATAGCTTAAATACATCAACCCTATACGCCTTCAGCTTCTTCACCATAATCTGCCTTTTGATGTTGTTTTCCTTCTGTTGCCATGAGAAACACGAGACTCCCGATTCTGAGTTTGCGCTTTTTTTTTCATATTCTCTATCTCACTTTCTCCACTTTCATCTTCTCTTTTACTCTTTCCGCTGTTGTGGCTTCTTGAAAGTTGCCGTCAAATCATTATATTTTTGATCTCAACAAAACGCCCAAAAACGTGACCAGCGCCAGGGAAAAAGTGTTTCTTTTCTCTGTTCGTTTTCGTATTACTGATTGCGATGGGGAACAAGTCGACTAATTTAGTAGCGCCAACGGTGAAACAAGAGTTCACTAACCAGAAGTCAGGTATATATGGTTTGAAATTAGAGGGACGTAGAAAGGGACGTGCTGAAAAATACAAAACTTTGTGGGGGACCGTTTTTGAAAGATAGTGAAGTTTCCTGAATAGTTTCTTACGTTTCATAATCTCGATCTATGGCATACACAATTTTTACCGCAGAAAGCGCCAAATGTCGAACTTTCAACTATTTATTTGTAATCAAAAATGCATCAACTCCTACTCTCTTAGCTGGCAGACAGCAAAGGAAAGCAAACAAGAATGACTCCTCTTTGCGTTATGATTGCCATTCGATAGTTACATGCTCTAATTTCTCTCGAAACGCCTAGCATCGATACTTTGTTCCAAAATCTGTTTAGCCCAGAAGTCGTTTGTTAACTGAAAAGAGATTTATCTGTAGTATCTCTGCGTTTCTATTCATAAATGAATCTCTTCAGTGTTCCGTTTCGTCCAGTTGTTTGTTTTCACAGCCACTCTGGTAACTCGATTGCAATGTAATTAGGTATTGCAATCAAATATCAGCGCAATTACAATCGAATTACAGTGTAATTATACAGTGATGAATTACAATCTAATTACAATGTAATTAGAAAGAAGCGTAGTTATTGATTTTTTTTCACAAACTTTTATTTTGAAGAGAAGTATTGTATTTTTTTTATTTTATTGCACTTTTTTCCAGTTTTTTTTTTCTTTAGAAATAATTACAGGTTCCCAAAGTTTAACTCGATGAAAAGACTGAGATTAACGACTAAACTGGCTCTTTCACATGTAAAAAGAAAGTTCCCATCAAGCTCTCTCTCATCATCAGATGATGATTGTTCTGAAGAAGTTAATGGTCGTCCTGCAGGACGTCATGACGAAGAAGAGAAAGGTATATTGACTTTGATATGACACATAAGGACCTGATTTCAAAAAACTGTCCTTTAGAACAATGCAGCTGTGATCTTGAAACCTTGCCCCTCCAGATAAGTAATGAATGGAATGTTTTTACGGATCGAGACTTACTTCGGATTTACTTCCTCCTAACTACGACACAGTCTAAAGAAGGTATACTGTTATTAGCTGTGTGTTATTCAAAAGAAGTATTGCAGCAGTAGATCGTTATTTTCTTATTGAGGATATCAAGACGGAAAAACAGATGCGTGACATTATATTCGCGAAAAACAAAGTTCAAAGAGTACTTCTTTGCTCTGAATGTGCTCAGGACGTTAAAGTGGACGTTAACAAAAAAATACAGTATAGTTGTTCATGTGAAGTAGAAAAGAGATACCCATGCGAGTTAGTCTTTTCGGATATCGAAAAGCGGTTGAAGAGCTTAATGGATGTTTTCGGTGATGAAATTATGAGAACACAGGAAGTAATTCGAAACGGGAAAATCTCCTCATCACCCATGTTCCATGGGCATCTGAAGAAACTCCTGTTGAGTGAAAATTGTTCGGGGCGGCTAAATGTTCATTTTCTCTCTGGATTTGATGGAATCGCCTTGAAAGGGAACTCTAAGTAAGGATTTTCAGATTTTGATGCAGTTCAATATTTTCTTCAGAAAGAAAGTATGGCCGTTCACATTGTTACCGTTGGACTTGGAAGACAGAAACAGAGCTTCAATCAGAGCCGTGATGGTTGCAGCCCTTTACTTGGGAAAAAAAGACCCCACGTCAGCAGTACACGATAGAATTGTTCGATGGGCGTGTGCTGGTTTGATGACACATTGGAAGGATCTATTAGTTGATGGAAAATTGACACTAGGAGTTCATGACGATCCGGCACGGCGGAAAGTCTATGGATTGAAAGGTCACTCTTCCAAGGGAAGCTGCCCATTTTGCATAAACCAAGGTACAAGATGTAAATTGTTTAATGGTCCTTTCGAACGTAAGGTGTCGTAGATATTCTCTAACAATTCTTCTTTTTTTAGTCAGAGAAAACCATAAGAACGGACACTTTGGAAACTTCGAAGATGGTTTGCAAAATAGTAATACCTACACACACTATCATTCTATTGTACCAATGTGGGACTCGCCGATTGACTTATTCCATTCATTTAGTGAAGGAGTTTTTGATCGGCTGATTGATGGTAATCTGGTGAAGAACATTCGTAGTAACTTGGTCTCATTTTTCAGCTTTTCTTGGAGACAGACTCATTCCTAGTTTTGCTTCCGAAACTGTTGATAGAGAAACAGAGATCAAGATTCCTAGCAAGTTCAAAGTGATATCTGGAAAGACGAAGAATATCACCGGATCAGAAAAAGTTTCCTTGTTTGAAACACTTATAGTTGGACATGCCATGGCAGGAGCGTTTCATCCGATCGTGACTGTTATTGTCTTGGCGTTTCATGGACTCTTCCGGCTTATGGTAAGCCCAGAAAGTGTAGGAGCTATCAATATGCACTTGGATGTAAGAATTTTCGATAATTTCCTTTGTACATATAACCTCAGAAATTTAGATTGATAAGATTTGCGTTTCTATCGTTCCAATCATCACACAACACTCTTCTATTCTTCTCAATGGTCCCAAAGCGCATGTAAGCCTAAGAATGAAAAACAGCATCGACATATTTAGTTTTAGCAAATATTGTTTCATCTAGCAAGCTGCGTTGAAAAGTACGGTAGTCTTCTCCCAATGACTTCTCAAAGCCACGAGCATGCTTACCACACTCTTCAGCGTCACCTATGCCCAGAGATTACTAACGGAATCGGTAGTTGTCTACTCCGCAAGTATGTTTTATCATTCCGAGACTCTTACTACGAATATCCTTTGTAGCACAATGTCTCTTCAAGAAGTGCATGCCGAAGTCTATAGAAGGAATCAAACCGATGGGTTTTCATCCCAGTCAGTATTTGCTTCAAAACTAGTGATGCTCCTTCAGATTGAGAAACAAGAAACAAAACAAAAAGAAAACGACGTCCCTTCTATCTTTAAAGATGTCAGCGAAGTAAACGACAAGTTCAAGAAGGTTCAGTATGTTAACGGTTTGCGATTTGCGGCAGAAAGCAGTTCAAAATGCGACGATTCTCGCGTCATGTTCTACTATAGAGAAACAGTTCAATATGGTACTGTTCTAGGATTTCTCGTTTCTGATAAATCAGAAATCAGAGCCATCATTTCACCGTATATTCTCAGCGATAGTAACATCGAAAACCTTGCGAAACGACTCATCGATGAAAACGTGTCCAAAGCAGGTACACAAGATTTGTTGACAGCTTTGACCAGAACTTCGTTCGGTTCGTTGTTAAGAGGAGTTGGAAAGAGAATCGTACTGCCTGTGTCTTCAATTATAGGACACGCTGTTGTTATTTCGTGCAATAAGTGCCAGATAGTTTTACCATTCAGCTTCCGTCCGATGTTATCATAAATTCTGTTTATATTCTTGACTACTGTAATATTCTTGTGATGTCTATATTCATATCACAATATTTTATCTTCCAAACTACTCCAACTATTCAGATTATATTCTCAGATGTCATTCCTAGCAAGGATCAGAGAGTACAATGCTCGAAAGAAGGATATCGTTGAGCCAGAACGCAAAGTTCCTAAATTGGAGTCTCAGCTCCGTGCCAAATCCTCTAATTACACTTTTAGACGAGATGAAATCAAAAAGGTTCGTAAACTTTAAAGATTCTAGTATAGTAAGAATTTCCATTTTCAGTTTTCAATGGACGGTGAGGAATTGACAGAAAATCTTCTTGCTGATGAGGTAATGATTCCCCAAGCGAGTCAATATGAAGTTTTTGCCGATCAAGATGACGTTTTTGATAAAGATGACAACATTGAAATGCCTCCAAAACAGAAGAACGTGAGCTTGGCATCAAATCTATGTATCTTTGAGCTCGGAGAGACGTTCCTCAATACCCCTTCAGAATCTCAAAGTATTGTGAAGGTAGTTTCACCTCAATTCAATATATATATATGATGTCATATTTTCAGAAAGCGCTTTCTGACGCCACTCGTTCTTCACTGAGATTTGATTACAGTAAGATGTCTGAGTTAATGAGAATCGGATCTCCAGAAACACAAATGATGTGTGCCGGGATGGCAGGACTTATGCTTGTGGTAAGAATTTGTTCGTCTTACAAATCCAACACTTATTCCAGTTGGAATCTGAGCGTGAGAAGTTGGGAAACGTCAAAAAAGTCACCACGGAAACGGTACGAGCTTTAAATTTCACTCTGTTAAAATGAAAACATATTCAGGAGTTGATTACTGTGACTTGGGATCCTTCAAAAGTGTTGAGTTCTGAAGAACAATTCATTGATTCTTTGGACCCTAAGTTCGTGTTCAACGTGAAAGATGTTTTTTCTTCGTTTCCTCCAATGAAGCAAACACTTCGTTCAGTAGTTCAGTCACTTTGTAACCACTGGATCTCAAAGGTTTCTCAGTTACGACTATGCCAGTCACTTATTCGTTTCAGGTTCTCCTACCAGAAGATCTTTCTCGTTTCACTACGTCGACTAAGCCTTCAAAGTATTCTGTGATTCCAATTCAATTCCTAAATCCGCCAATTCGTATGTATCCCTAACCATTACTAGAAAACAAAAAAAAAATTCCAGATTTTATCAATCGCGTTTTGGTCTTTGAAGCTAGTGATCAAGAATCTGCTAAAGAAGCTGTCTCACTGATATTCCGCACTCATATGACTTATAAATTGTGAGCGTTATTCAAAAAAGACTATGAATTTTTTAAATTTTTCCAGTACTCATGCGAGAAACGTCGAAAAAGCTGCTGCCATGGGACAATCTTCTAGCTCTAATTAATTATTCGACACCGATTGTTTTTCCTGCTGATTTATGGGTATTTTTTGTTGACTCAGCCATTGTTTTTTGTTAATTTTAATAGAATAAATAGATTTGAAAAAATATATTTAAAAAATGAAATGCTGATCTCTAATGATAAACAACGCGCGCTACGACACTCCGCTATAACGGAATTACAGTCTAAGTTCAGTGCCATTTCAGTCGAATCGCAGTGCGAGTTTAATCTAATACTGGCACGTTTGCCCGAACTGGCGCTATAATTAGATTACAAAAACAGTAAGATTACATCGCAATCGAGTTACCAGAGCAAACACTTTCACCATTTTATTTTTGATTATTCAATTCCACCTCCAACTATTGATTCCATCTCCAACACTTCATGCTGTGACCTAGGACAGTTTGATGTAAACAACTTCTATTTCTCTCTAAACATTTAAAGTTCTGAATGAAAGCTTTTTGATAAATAAGCAATTCAGTATTACTGAAAACTAAAGCATGCCCATCGCCCATAATGTCTCCATTCGGAGTTATAGACAATGTGGATGCTTAATGGGATAAGTGAAACATGATAAAAGGCAGTAGAAATTATTGAAGTTCAGAAACCTTATAAAACTCGAGAGAAATGCCCAAAATTTGAGACGCAGATTTTAAAAGCAACGAGAAAAATACTCGTTTCCTGCGGTCTTCTGTCAAAAGTCTCCGACCATTATACGCTCTTTTCGTCATTCCTCAACATCTCTCAGTCTGCTGGTATTGTGTTGACAACACCAACAACCACTGTTTTCATTTCGTTTTCTTCTTCTCATGATGTATTCAATTTACAGTAGGACTTTCATAAACTGAATTTCGGTGTGGAAATACAGAACTAGTTGAACGGAGAGTCAAAATCAGTAATACGTTTCCTCAGTTTCTCAATGAGGAGAAGACTCGAAATAGAATCGGGTCAATAACAACATATGTTTCTAAGTCTTATTGCGAAAGAGGTATTGACTCATCTTCCTTTTGTTTTCTTTCCACTTTCAAAAACTTCACAGTATAAAACCCTTTGATTTTGATTCTCATTATCACATCTCGCCTTTTTCTTTTCTTTTTTTTACATCTTAATATTCTTCAGGACGTTTTCACTAAGATTTCGAATTTCAGGAAAAAATATGACTTTGCTCGCTGGAGTTCAACTTGAGAAGTTCGACAAGTCGAAAGTCGATGCCTCCGAGGCTCTTTCTGGAAAGCTCGTCGGATTCTACTTCTCGGCTCACTGGTGCCCACCATGTCGTGCGTTCACTCCAATTCTCAAGGTAGTTTCTCAACCGAAATTTACTTGGCATTTCATATCTTTTTTTCAGGACTTCTACGGAGAGGTTGAAGATGATCTCGAAATCGTCTTCGTTTCTCTTGATCGCAGTGAATCTGATCTCAAGGCATACATGAAGGAGTGCCATGGAGACTGGTACCACATTCCATTCGGATCGGACGTTGTCAAGGACTTGTCCACCAAGTACGGAGTCTCCGGAATCCCAGCTCTCATCATTGTCAAATCAGATGGTACTGAAGTTACCAAAGATGGACGCACTGATGTTCAAGGCGGAAAGGGTCCAAAGGCCGTCATTGCCAAATGGAAGGCTTAAATGAATTGCTGTCTCAGCATCCTAACTCTGCGTATTTGAAGCCATTCCCATCTATATCCCTTTCAACCATCACCCACTCTATTTTTGCTCTCGTACTTCAAACTTTCTTTTAATTGGAAACTGGCAGTAAACAATAATAAATTTATTTATTTTTCATACGATCGGTTGTTTTTTGGAATGTCAATGATGATAGCCTTTCACAATTACGTCGATACGAAAAATGATGCGAAAACACCAATGTGGTCAATTGATGATCGACGATTATCCTTCATCGAGCTTCTTATCAAAATGACGGAATCAATGATATGTGTTTCCCATAGTTTTAGATTATTAGTATAAAACATACTAACTTCATTAACTTCTGAACTTTAGAGTTCTTCTATGAATAACTGAATGACCATATTTCATAATACATGTGTACTTTACATTAACCAAAACTATTCAAGTGTCTATAACACATTCTTATCCGGTCTTTGTCACCTTGACAACCCCTTCACGCTCTTCACGTTACATACTATTTCCTCTTTCGGATCGGCTGCTCCATTCTTCTCCATTTGCGTCACCACCTGCTTCATGTTTCCGCTAAATGTTTCTTTTCCTACTTTCTTTTCTTACTTTTGACTTCGTTTTTAGTCGAAACGTGATTAATTTTGAAAACTAATAACATGACCACAGCTGCGCATACAATCATCTTCCAATCATTTTTCGCTTCTTCTTCTGCTTCAGCTTTTGTGCGTTGAGTCGAAGAGATTCAGACTCCGCCCCACGTTTCAGCCCGTCTCGTCGTTCTCAACCTCTTTTCTCGTCTTCTTCTTATTCTCAATACCTCAGTTCTTTCTCAAATCACACGAGTATACAATATTCTGACTGATATTAGCTCTAGAAATAGATTGAAGAAAGAGAAGACGCGGAAAAAAAAGATGAACAATTCGGAAGAAATCGAAATGAGTAGTATGGTAGGTTGAGAGGAAAATGATTCGAACACTATAATAGAGCTAAATGATTATTATACTTCTTATCATAACTTATAACTTCAAAACGAGTTGTTTTCTTCAGTTATTATTAGTTCTGAACAGTCTACATCTTACGTCAATGCTCCGGATATTCTTGTTTTTTCGTTGATTAATAAGAGATAAACTTACGAAAGAGCTATAGATAAATGTGGTATCGTCACGCTCCAAAAAAAACACTCTGTTCGAAGAAATTTGGAGAACAACAAAACTTGTTTAATCCAGAAGAAAGTACCTGAAGCACTTGACTTTGTTACCAAATTGGAAAAAAGTCTTACCTTCAAATTGACCAGACAGAAACAAAAAGAAGTTTTTTGTTCAAGCAGGATTACTGTACATTCCAGAAATACTTCAAGACACATATACATTCTTTATAACCAATGATTTTGATTCCGTATAGATGACTCACAGCGTTATTCTGGAATGGTTTGTTGTTTCTCTTATCTATAAGAAATGAAATCTAAAAATTACTCATAAAAGGACATTTCCCTCGTTCCCTCACTGTGCCATTTTGTGTTCCTCTGACCCCAATCACGCCGTCAAGGATGTCTTAGTTTTCTCCATCTGCGTCTCTTTTCTTTTCCTTTTTGATCGTAGTTTTTCCTTGAAGAAGGCCCTCCCGGACAGTTCATGCAAACATAAAACTGCGGGTCGCAGTCATGCATAAGTGTATAGACACTATAGAAATCAGAGAGACTTTGACTATTCCAACTGAAAAGAATTAAGCTCCGCCCTTTTATTTTTGCTCTTTTTTCCAACGACTTGTTTTCGATGTTTTGTGCCCAGTACTGTTTAACTTTTCTTCACTCATGCTATGTGTTCTCTTTTCACTTCTTTCATCTTGGCTGTATTTGAGTTTCCATTTCTTTTCTTCTTTTCTCCTTTTCTTCTTTTATTCAAAGCGTTTGTTGTCATTCAAATGTATAGAAAGTACTACTGTAGCTCAATAATCTTTTACGAAAATTCACTTATCAATGACGCATAGCTCAATCAGCTGGCATGGCTAATGAAACATTTCTTATCTTGGAAAAGAGAGCTCTCTGAACTTCTATTTAAGTCTATTCGAAAGTTTGTTTATTGAAATAATGAGTCAGCTGCGCCCCAATAACTTTTTGTTTTCTCTGCTGCTCTGGTTTTGATGTTGATCATAGTTATTAAACTTTCGAAATCGGGATACCGTAAAACCTGTATTAGAAGGACACCTCCAATAGAAGCACACCTGCAATAGAAGGACACTCTCGGGGCATGATTGAAGAATAGAAAGACACCCTCTAATAGAGAGACACCTTTATTATTTTCTTCGGAAATTTCAACAAAAATTTTTGAATTTACAAAATATTGCTATTATAGGAACTTTCCTTTCCGTTTTTCTTATTTTTCTTCCGCTTTTTAATGGTTTTCGGTGTAAAAATCGAAGAAAAACAACAGTTTTTGTTCAAAATTGGGGGCGATTTTTAGCCTGAGAGAGCTTCGAAAAATAGAAGGACAGCCTCTAATAGAAGCACACCTGTAATAGAAGGACACCAAAATGGAGGGATTGAGAATAGAAGGACATGTCCCTCTATTCCAGGTTTTACGGTAGTTGCATGAAAGTTTTCATTCTATATTACTTTGACTTACCTCCTTGGTATGAATTCAGTTTTTTAGTTTCTGCGAACTTGAAGTTGATAAGATGATTGTTTTCAGCATAGTTCTTCTCGAGGAAAGTACAAACTTCAGTTTTTCAACAGATCCACTAAAATTCTTACCCCTGAAACGTTTCATATGTTAGTTGAACATCCTTTTTTTTATAGAATTACAAAAACTAGATTTTTGTTTCCGTCATCTATCTATGACGTTTTGCATAGATGAACTTTCTGTTTTTTTGTGACCGTTGTTCTTTTTTCATTTTTGAAGTCATGAACAATCAACTTTATTTGAACGTGTGGGTGAAGTTGAAGTTGAAGATAACACATCGATAACAAACTTTCCTAGTTCTACGAAAATTTAAAAGAAGAATCTCTTTCGAAAAGTGAAAGAGACTTTCTGAAATTTCATTTCGTTTTAGAAACGTTCACTTTTTTAATCCTACCATAATCTCCCAAGGAGGTCCAAGTATTTTCTTATCACTTGTCTACCGAATCATTCTTGTTTCTATCTGAAGAGTTTCAATTCATTCCGCCCTAAATAAACATTATTTCTGAATGTCTTCGTCTCTTGTTACTATTCATATTTTCTTCCTTTTGTACATGCACCTTCCTTCTTTGTAATAAACCGACTCTCTTCCAATTTATTCCTACTTTCTCCTTCTTCTTCAAAATGCGATATTATGACCAGTATTCGAGTCGACAGGTATTGGTTGAAAATAGCTCAAAAGGGGAAAAAAATGGTAAAGTGGAAGGAACGACCTTTTTGTTGTTATAATCGGTGATGGTCGGCGATTTTTCATCGTTTCCTCCCCTCCGCGAAAATTTATAATCCGATCAACTTTTTATTGGCATTCACTGACTCTCAGTATTTCTTCGGTGTTGATTTTATGCAACCGTCCCTCTTTCAGTTGTTTCCTTCTTTGACTTTAGACTTCCGATTCTAGTTCCCATGACAATCTTTACTAGAATGTTGGATTCAAAAAACAAAACTCCAAAATCATATGATTCTGAATAACGGCATCTGATTCTAACATGTCTAACGTCTTCCTTTTATTCCTTTTGTTTTCAGAGAATGCTACCAGACACAACAGACAATTATGACGACGTAACTGATCACCCCCAGTTTGCTTCAACGCGGAGTGGCACATCTAGGTGAGAGCTCATTTTCAATTTTTTCTCTTTTCAAAACAGGAATTTTTCTTCAGTCTACAATCTTCGCTTTCAAGAAAAGCAAACTCAACAAGAAGAAGCTTGAAAGAGCTGAGCGAAGGAGTACAACAAAGATTTCAACCAATTGCACACGGAAGATCATTACAGAGAATTAGTGAAGATGAATCGGTAAGTTATTCAAATGAAACAATTCTGAAAAAGGTTCAGAATCATAATTTTCCATGATTCTCGAGTCTAATAGTTCATATTATTTTCTTTTCTTAGGATTAAAAAATGTGTGAGGAAGTAGTGTGAATTAACTCGTGCTAAAGGTAAATGACCGCTTAGCAGGTGTAACTTGTCATTTCATACATCAGATCCTTAATTTCAAAACATGACCCAAACGAGAATTATTTTCATCAAAATAAGTACACAACTCCAGAGAAATATGATATTAGTTTATGTATTTTGCCATATTTCTTGAAAAGAGAGAAAACAACGATCAAACCGTGCGAATTTGCATCTGCGTAGTCATTTCTCTAGTGAATTGAGCCCTCTAAACACATATCACATGTCAGCAGAGTGGTTTGTTTTTGGCCGCCTGTTAGAATTCTCAATTAGCTCTGATCGGATAAAGAAAATGAATTTTATTTCTCAGGCACTTGATTAGAATATCGAATACTCTCAGCAAACCAATCCACTTTTCAGCCAACCACTCCTAAAGCACCACCACGTCCCAATAGGCAACTTTATCGAAACTCAATAGATCAATCAAGTATGAGTGAGACAGCATTCAAATCACAAACATCTGATGAAGATAAATCAGTTGTATCAGAAGGACAAAGATCCAATTGGAGTCAGTCTGTTGAGAGGATAGAGAATGCTCTTCATCGAAACTACTACACTATTGCTTATTCTATTGTTATTGTGGCTGTAAGTTTGTTGTTTTTGAAATAGATCAATAAGCATGTGGGTTTTTTTCCCACAACTGACTTTTTTATTTCAGTACCTGGCCGGATTTACTGAGTACTTATACTTCCGCCTAACATCACTTATTGTACCTGAACATCTTGTATTCCATCCACCTTGTGAAGGGAAAGCAGCAAGGAAAATAGGAAAAGACGGTTTTCATTATGGAGTTTCAATCTGTGCATTCATCGGTGTGGCTATATTCCAACTCATGTGTTTCTTTGGATTGACTATTTCCGAGAAATGGACTCAATCAAAAGAGAATCCACGTGAAAGTAGACAAGCTGCTCAAAGAGAAGAGTTTGCTCTTTTTGTCAGGACAATGATTTCATCAACAATGTATCGTGTGTTTTGTAAGTTTCTTACTCAATCCCCAAATTCCAACAATCTGAACATTGCATTTCAGTGTGCTATGGAATCTGCTCTTTGATCAACTGCGCCATTATTTTCTACATGGTTGGCATTCAAGATTCTCTTGGTGACGTCGTCAGCACAATTTTTCTATACGTCTTCGACGCCGTCGTCATTTTATACTTCATTGCATTCCCATTAACTACAGTGATATATCACCCATATGTGAATTGCTTCAGGCAGAGGTATAGTGATTTGGAGACTCTTTCTCAATAAGAAAATTGTTTTCCAGGAGAGGTGTCCCTGCAAGATTCACACTTCCAGATGTTGGACCTAGAACCCAGACGTCTACATTGGAGAGCAATATAAGTGGATTAGAAGAAGCAATGACAAAACAGTCAGGTGGAACACCTCCAGTTCATAGAAATACCACGCCTCCTTCAATACCATCTTTAAATTTTTCCCGTCAAGATCCACTAAGACAAGGGCATCGTTCAACTGGATCAATTTCAGCGGACATTCCAGTTCTAGAAGAATATCTTCATTCCCCACGTCGTCAACTTCCATATCCAAAACCTCAGCTTGCTGTTGAAGAAAACTTTGAAGATGAACGTATAACAACTTTTGTTTAGTTTCATTAGCATGTGCAATTCTGAGTTAAGCTTGATCTCAATATAGATCCTTCCGGTCAAAAACATAAAATCATCATATTTTTCGGGTTTTGTTTCAGTTATTTTTTAAAATCAGATTTGCTTATTCCATTCGGTATTCGTAATAAACACATTTCTATTTGGAATCAGTACTATTTACGAGAAACAGCAACGCACATCATTTAGGAAAAAGTTAGTTTCCTAAAAAAGTTAAAAACTGATTGAACTGAATAGTTATCTACAGTGTTCAGTCGAGAAGTAAACTGTGACATCCCTCTTCCGCAAAAGAAGAAATGAATGAATTTTTTATAGAATAACTTCACTCTATGTTATCAGTTCTTCTCTCAGAAACTTGTAAGGACTGTAGGTAAAATTATAATCTAGAAATAGGATGTTCAGTATTTATCTGTTGATTTCTGTAACGTTTTTACTACATACAGGTAGTATATCTCTCATTGATAATGTTTTGAAACACTAGTGATGAAAAAAAATTTCATAAAGTACCAAACTAGTTTTATTCATGTTTGATTATCAGAAAATATATTTAACACCCCTTCATACTTTCGATTTCACTCGAAAGAGCACGCCGTCCGCTGTCGTTTCCCATGTCTCATTTACTCTTCCTTTTTGATACTCTTTTCTCATATCAACCTGCCAATTTGATAAGCTTTGTGAGTCGACACGTGCTCAAGGGGCTCACATCAGCTCACGGAGCGCTTAACATCTTCTTTCAAAGAAAAATCACTATGACAACTGAGTTGCTTTGCGAAAACACTGAAAATGAGTAAAAATGTGAGAAATGAAAAACAAAAGCGATTACTTCTTGCCAGTACCGTTGCTTTTTTTGGTATTACTCTGTCGGAAGAGAAGTTTATTTCTGCATAGTGCTGACCTCTTTCTGAGTCTTCTTCTAACTGCGTCTCTTCATCCTATACAGTCTCTTAATTCCCACTTTTGAAATAGTTTGAATAGAAATGACGAGGATGTAGTTGATTGAGAAGAAGGTGAAAGTGTGTCCTGTATTCCTGTCAAGAATCTTACGAAAGTGTGCTCTACGTATCACTTGCTCTCCTATAAATTCTTCGAGTTTGGGTTCCCCTGATAACGTCTCAACTTCAGGGCGTCATTTTCATTTTTTTTCCTGTCGGCAGCACACAGGTGGAATGGCTGATTGAACTCGTGATGATTAAATATTTTTCAGCAGCTCCGTTATGTTTTTCCAAAATCTTGTTATGGTTAATCAAGATACGAAAGCAATTACCTTTGAACTTCTTAGAAACATTTCTTTTAACGATTAATTCAGTAGGCTGAACAAAAAAGATGAAGAGAAAGTATTCCAATTTCCATTTCCTTGTTTTTAACGAAAATTCAATTTTTCACCGAGTTCAACTTTGTGAACCACACATCACTCTAATTATAGTTTTCCAAGAGAACTTCTTTCTCTATTTTCCAACTTTTCTTTCTATTTCCCTCTCTATTCTTCCTCACCCGCATAACCAAAGAATTTAGAGAACTCATCTCATCAAAAAGCCTTCATTGTATATTCAATAGGTTAAGAGTGTTTCTGCTCGATGAACTTTTTTTTTACTTTTCATATGGTCTTTCTTTTTTTATGTATATGATTTATAAAATTATTTCCAGAAATGGGAGAAGTCGAACGACCTAGATCCTTATCAAGGATTACGGTCGATAGTGATGCAGAGTATCTGGATGCTTATGATCATGTTACTTAGTATGTTTCATTTTACGGAAACCGAAATTTATCCCACAATTTTACTATGCTTTCAGTAGCAATTCCCTAGAGCTTCTGGATACAATTGCTGAAACACAAATCACATTGAATTTGTTTATGAATAACAAATTCGAATTAGCGGAAGAGAGAATGGCAGAATTGTGAGTTTGCATACATTTTTAACGAATCAAGCACCAAATAATTGTAACTCAGATACGACAAAAGTATGTACCATTCAATGGGATACACGTGTATTTTGTTCATCAAAGCAGTGATGACTGTCAACAAACAAGATATGGAGAAAGCAGCAGAAGCATGTAAAATGTCTGTTGAAGTGATAGAAAGGTTTCGAGAGCGGAGAAGTATAAAAGAGACAATATTTGGGGCAACTGCAAAAGGAAAGAAGATGACAGATGAAGAATTACATGCAGAGCTTTGTTATGCACAAATGCTTCTGATCAGAGCAATGCTCACTTTCTTTCATGATGATAATTTTGCCAGTTTTATCAAAGGAGCATTAAACATCCGGACATGTTATCAGACATATAGATACTGTGAGAAACTGATGAATGAGCCAAGTGTTTGGGTTGGAAGAAACAAAAAAGTTCAAGAACAATTCGAGAGTGGGACTAGAATGGGCCTCGGAACATTTTCGTTAATGCTTTCGGTTCTTCCCTCAAAAGTTTTGAGACTGTTGGAAGTTGTTGGATTTTCTGGAGATAAAGTTGCTGGGATGAGAGATCTTCAACACGTGGCATCTATGACTGGAACTCTATGTTCTCCACTAGCTAAGATGGTATTACTTACATGGCACTTGATTGGTAAGGAAATGAAAGATGTGTTATGACAAGATAATGAATGTTTTCAGCTAGTTTTGTGTTGGGAACTGGTCAGCCTGATTTAGAAGTCTGTAAGAGAATAATGCCCGGACTGACACATCTATGGCCACGCGGAGCTATTATGCTTTTCATGAAAGCACGACTTTTGCTTATTTCTGGAGATATTGAAACTGCAATTCATTATTTCAATATGTCAATTGAATCTCAAGATGTTTACAAACAATTTCATCACGGATGTTATTGGGAACTTTTGTGAGTTTTATAAGTATACTTTTGATCTATTTTTAATGTTATTCAGATTTGCTCATGGGTACCAACGACGATGGTCTCATTCGGCAAACTATGCAAGACTTTTAATGAAAGAATCGAAATGGAGTCGATGTGTTTACACATATCTCTTGTGCATTTTCTTTGCTGCTGATGAAACTGTTGACGAAACAAGAAGAAATGAAACTATAAATGCTTTAGCTGGAAAAGTAGATGGTCTTCGTTTGAGAATTGCTGGAAAGTCAATCCCAGTTGAAAAGTATTGTGGAAGAAAAGCTAAAAGATTCGTTGCAACACATTCCCTTCTATTTGCTCATTATGAATTCATCTACTTTTGGAATGGATTTGATATTTTCGGGCAGAATCCAAAATTGGTTCGAGGGGTATTGGAAGATATGGATCGAGTATGGGAAATGAGAAAGTCTACTTGTGATATTGACGACTTTTGTTTATATTACTTTTTGAAAGGAGTTTCCCTTCGTCATTTACATCTCAACGCTCAAGCCGAAGAGTGCTTCAAAGCTGTGCTAGAGAGGTGAGAGAATTATATAGAAGAGAGGATTAGCCAGATTATTCTTGGATCCGAAATTGTCCGTTCTTTGGTTTTATGACTATCAGTACGAAAACATATAACGATTTTCAGAGAGTCAAGCCTAAAGAGCTTCACATATCTTCCACCAAACGCCACTTATGAACTTGCCATGTTGCGTATCTCAGAGCAACAGTTTATTGAAGCTCAAACGTTGCTCGACAAGGCGCGTTCATATAAATCTTATTCACTGGAGAACAAGTTGCATTTCCGAATACACAGCGCAATGGGAACAATGGGCTGTCGGACACCGATGATGTAGATCATATAATGCATTTTTTTTTCATAAAATATTTTTCTGATCGAAGTCATAATACATAGATAGTGAGAAACAGTGCGGCCGGCCAACTAAAAAAAGTCAAGTTCCCTTCTTTCAAATCACATTCCCCCGTCATGATCGAACTTCAAAGAGAAAATCTGGAGCAGGAAAGCAGGAAAGAGAACTCTTCCGTGTACAAACAGATATCCAGCTCACCCAGAACCGAATTGCTTCAAAATACTGATGCACAACATATTGCTTACTAATCTAAAATTCTTCTAAAATTGATCCTTACGCTTGCAATTCACAACGTGTACGTTGACTTCAGAAAAGCTTTTGTTACGGTACCTATAAACGAAATTTAAACTTTTGACTTATGGTCTATATGGTATACTTCTTAATTGGCTTTGTGTTTCTTACTGATCGAACTCAAAACATTTTCATTGATCGTGTTCTGACTACAGAAGAATAGGTTCTATGCTGATGACTTGAAGCTTTTTTCATCCGTCACTTACGTCAGATCTTTATTAGAATACGGTTATAGTGTTATTTCTCCCATTATCCTAGATCAAATCTGAGTCTGTACAAAAATCTTTTATGTCTTGTATTCTTAAGTAATTTAATATTAATTATGCTATTGTAGATTAGAAACTTTAGAACTTTTTAGATTGTCAGAAGATCTCAATTTTTTGAAGCTTTTTATAGTTCCCTTTAGCAACATTCAGTAACAGTATCTTGACGAGAAATTCAATTTTTGAACAATTTCTTTCTGAAAAGTGAGAAGACAGTGACGTGACGTCACGCGTGACGGGACATATATGCAGAGTTGTTTTGATTGAAAAACTGGTCATATCTCGGGTGTTGCTGCCAACTTCTGGGCAAAAGTTGAGCGATTTCGCTTAGGATTTTGTCAGATGCCGCTCAAAGTCCGCTCAAAAGCTGTCCAACCTTTGCCGGACAGACACTTGTGTGAAGTCAAAATCCGCCAAAGTTCGCTCAAAGTTCGCAAAGAAGCCGACAATTTTCAACTTCCGCTCAAAAGACGGCAAAGGTTCGCTCCAAAGCCGCGAGAGCCCTATTTTCGCCCAGAAGCCGTCAAGCTTTCGCTCAGAAGTTGGGAGCAATACCTGAGATCTTATTTTTATTTGCAAGAATATTTTCGTTGTCAAATACCAGTCGGTCCTCGGCGCTACGCGCCTCCTACCGCCTGCCTTCACTTTTTTTAGAAATGAAAAACACTGTGAAAAGCTCTACGGGGTTTACTTTATTCACGTGACCCCCTGTGTGTCTCTCTCCCCCATGGAAGTTTTAAAAAAGGCTTGAAAACGTGGTTTTTTGAACCTGATGACCTTATTTTCCATACTTTCGAGAATTGAAATAGACGGGAATCATCTCGAAAGAATTCCACTTCCAGCTGTCTCAGTTTCAAAAAAATCGGTTCACTACAAATCTCACTAGGGCCGGCGACACACACACACACACACACACACACACAGACGGACAGACAGACACACAGAAGTTCTTGATTGTTATTACTTTATAAAGATGACAAGACTATCAGAAGAAGCTATTACGAAGCCCTCAAAGAAAGGTTTATCAAAGACTGGAACAACGGAAAAAGAGACATCGTTTTGACCAAGGACATTTATGTTCCGATTCTACGTCTTCGCTTTCCGGGATTCAATTACGAACTACACAAGACCCCAACCAAATCATTAGCTAACACGTGAGATTTTATTCGTTAGCTTCAATTCAATTGCTATTTCAGATATCAAACCTACCTGAAGCCGTCAGTTGTTGTCGATGGAAAGATCGATACAAAATCTAGAATAATAATTATCATACTTGGGAAAATATCGTTGAAGAAAGATGAGCAAAGCACGTTAGTTTTCATAACTTAGGCATCTCATTCCTATTTGTGATTCAGTTTGCCAAGGACTGCCTCCTTCTGCTCTGATGGCCGGATCAAATCAGTTGTATATGATGGAATCGTATTCAACGAACCGAGAAAACCTTCAAAGAATAATAGCATAGAAAAAGATATGATGAACATTACGAATCGGGTCAAACGAATGCAGTTAAAACTGAATTTTGAAGAAATGAGAAAACCACAGCAACAACAATTACAGCAAGATTCAATGTCGGAAGCTACTATTCCAAAATCAATCATCATTGATGTTTTCATTGCTTTGTTTAGAACTTTAAACATATCCGAATCTTATTCGAATACAGTTGCCATGTTGGAAAAACAAAGCAAGGGAATCACTGATAGCGACGTAAGATTAGCGATGTTTTTATGACTTCCAAGACCAAGAAGACGAATAAGCAGTGAAATGACACATTCTCATTGTTTGGCTTCCTTCTTCTCAATTAATTTTATTTTCCGGACATCGACGATCTTGATCATGCAATGCATTATTTCCTTTTTATTTCATATAATATCTTTTCTGATCGAGTTCATAATATGAGTATAAAGATTACGTTTCAACAGCTAACTGATCTTATTAATATGAGAAGTTTTTGAGTTTTGGAACAAGCTGTTGTTCGTTCAAGCTCATAACACTCATATATATTTCTCCGTACAGATATTTTTTCACAAGTTTCCATTTATAATTGGCGACGATTATCTATTGCGCATCTCATTCCCTCACATTTTGACTCTCCTCCTGCATCTCATTTTTTCTCATGCACCACGAAGGCCGTCTCATTTTTTTCATGACCAACAGCGACACTCTCCGTCGCGCTGTGCACACGGTGAATTTTCGAGTACCGGTTAGTTGAACGCATTTTGAGGAGTTAGTCCATCGAAAAAGGCGGGTTCAGCCAATAATCAGCGGAGAGGGGCGAGCGCTGATTAGTAACCTAGCAAAAAAAATAAAGTTAGTCCGCCACGGCCACGGCCCCGCCGCCTTTTTCAGTTCAAAAATAAGGCGGCCCCCGGTCGAGCTCCATGGAAACTTAGGCCGCCGTTTTTATGTACCAAATTTAGGTATGATGGTACCATTTTTACGTTATGATTTTTTTACCACATATTCTTGAATGAATTATCTAAAAAATGCTGCAGGCGATAAGAAATCGTTGGCGCCGTTTTTGAGAAAAACCTCTTTGAAGTTGAAAAAAATTTTTTTCAGTGTTAAAAACTAGACCGCGGGTCGCTGGCCTTGGAAGAGCTAGCGCGCCTACCGGTACTGAGAAAATCACCGTGTGTGCACAAGCCTCACAATAATCGCGCCAGTCAATGTAAGTAGGCGCATTCCTCCAACCGCCCCCTCGCGGTTGCAACAAACAATGCAGGGAACCATGAGACCCGCTTTTTTTGCCTTCTCTTTCTCGTTTTCCCTTAACAACGATAACGATCGTTAAAGAGTGATTTTCGTTGATGGTTTAAGGTACATTTTGAGACATATTACAAGGTGTTTCGGGACGATTGGCGACTGTAATTCTGTGTACTTCTCTCGGTTTTTTCTCCTCCTTAACTTCCATGTTTTCGTGAGATTCTATAGCAATATTCCAGCGTTATCATCATGAACAAAGCAGAGGTGAAAGATATTCTAAAAGAAATACAACTAAATGAGCAGGTAGTAAACACGTATCTTGGAAAACATACCGAGACTTTATGTTCAGGTTGAAGACTTGTCGTTGAAGTTCAAGCCGATTCCTCGGCAGGATCACTCTCTCACACCAGTAGAGTTGTGCTGGTTTGATGATTTTGCTACAACTCTTATCGTCGATCCAGTGCTCAATTTCAAATCACACAAGATGAATAAAAAGTATTGAAACTAGTTGGACGCTTAGAGTCAATCAATAAAATGTTTTCAGACGTCGCTATGCATATGAAGATGAGCATAGAGTAGCTCGTGGAATAATGCAGAAGTTCAAAGAAAGTCAAGACTTTACAAGCACAATCTATTCCATTTTAAACATGAGAAGCGTTCGACTTTTCATCGATAAATTGTCGTTGCACAAGAAAACAGAATTTCGGGATCATGTGAGTTTCAATCAACGTTATTCCCAATGTATTGTTTATTTTCAGGTCGTCCGGTTCCTCAATATGTTTCATAACGATTCTGGGTATACTATTCAAGAATGCAGGCGGTATTCAGGAGAACAACACCAAGGGGCAAAGCTTGTTGCAACGCGCGCGTGGTACCGTGGAGACAAGATCGAACGACTCAGTGGCGTCGTTTGTCTTCTCAATGACGAGGAAGAAAAAATCCTACTTCAACCTGAAGGCAGCGACTTTTCAGTAATGTATAGCACGCGAAAACGGTGTTCTACACTCTGGCTTGGACCAGGTGCTTATATAAATCACGATTGTAAACCAACTTGCGAATTCGTATCACATGGGAGCACTGCGCACATACGAGTTAGTTTGAACAACGTGTCGCAGTTTTGAACTCTATTAGTTTTCAGGTCCTCCGCGACATGGCGGCTGGTGATGAAATCACCTGCTACTACGGTGGCGAGTTCTTCGGTACAAACAACTGTGAATGTGAATGTTTAACCTGCGAAAGAAAGAAACGAGGCCGATTTCATGACACAGAAAACAGTGAACCGACCATGTCGGAGAAAAATGTAAAATACGAACTTCGCTCAAGATCGTGAACTGGATATCATAATGCTCAATCGCTCTCCTTGTTCTATCAGTTCTTCCTTGTTCCATGTCCAGTGTACATACGATATCGTTTGTGAGAAATCTCTCAATGCTGCCCACCCATCCATTTTTATAGCTATAATTATCTGTAGCACACCCAGCTGTTTTCAGAAAAATAGATACCGAAACTTCTAGCGGATCCCAAAGATACTTTCTTCCACGTTTCCACTTGGTTCTTGTGTGTATACAACGATCTCAACCTGTGCTCCAAACTTTGTCTACCATTTCCTTCTTTGTCTTCTTTCCTTCTTCACAAAATTCAAAGTATTATTGCTATTCAATAAATTATTATTACTTTCACGCAAACGTTGTAAATTACTTGACATTAGTTCGGCGAAAAAATAGATTTCATTAATCGATTAATCAGTTTTCAAATCTGAATTCCGCGAAGCTGATCGTTCTCACTGCTCTTCTGAGATTAGAAAGGTGTGTTAAAATGAGCAAGTGAAGTACAAAGCAAACGTTTTCAGCAAAGTTCTCGTCGAATTTATTAAGAGTTCAATTCAGACATGCCTCCTAATAGAGAGAGGTTAGTTCAGGAAAACTGACTCCAAACGGAAATTGATGTAATTAGATACAACATTGAGCCATCGTATGTTTCAGAATCGCAGAGGATGATCTGAATCTAGCATACTTCCATGGAGCATTGATGAATATTGACGCTGACCAACTCCTTGTAAATGACGGAGATTTCATGGTAACGAGTCGAATGGTCGCTGAGCTAAATAAGCTCCAATTTCATCTGGCTGTTCGGCTCAAAAAAGGAATTCGTAGATATGAAATCAAGAGAAATCAAAATTCTGCTAAACTGGGAAATCGTTCTGGAGCCAATATTGGGAAACTAATTGAATCATTGAAAGCCGAAACTATTGAAATAAAAGGAGAAAAAGTGACATTGAAAAGAGCAATTGCAAAGGGGAAATTTCAATTGATGCATAGAGATGTCAACTTCAAGAAACAGATTGGAAGTGGAGCTTATGGTACAGTGTATCGTGGACGTCTAGTCAAAACGAATGCGGTGATTGCTGTGAAGAAATTGGATACAGAAGGAACAGATGAAGAAGGATTAGCTGATATGATGAAAGAGGCAAGAGTTATGCAACTTTATGATCATCCAAATATTGTCAAGTTCTATGGATTTATTCTTGATGATTTTCCATATTTATTGGTTCTTGAGTTCTGTAATGGAGGGGCACTTGAAGACTTGCTTAGAGAGAAACCTGTAAGAGATTTATCCGAATCAAACCTCCAGTTATTTTTTCCAGGACCTGAAAGTTAATCGTAGAGTACAATACACTCACATGGCTTCCTGTGGAATCGATTATCTTCATAAGAAGAAGTGATATTTACATCTTTTCACTCGTTAGTTATCCCCCTATTACAGCTGCATTCATCGTGACATCGCGGCTCGTAACTGTCTCATTCACAGTGGAGTTGTCAAAATAGCAGACTTTGGAATGTGTCGTGCAACCACTGTCTACAAAGTTGACCTTTCAAAGCCATTGAACGTCCGTTGGCTTGCTCCAGAAGTTTGGAATAACGGAGAGACACGTTTCAATACTGATATCTATGCATTTGGAGTTATGATTTGGGAGTTCTTCATAACTCCGTACCAGTCTCCGTACCATGAGTGGAAGGGGTACACCGTGAAGGTGAACTGATAAAAATTGATAAGAAATTGTGCAGGTTAACTGATCAATTTCAGCAGAAAGTGCGTGCTGGATACCGAATGCCACCGCCCGACGGAATGCCGAGAGAAATGATTAGTGTGTTGAATGATTGTTGGAATCATGATCCAAACAAAAGACCAACTGCAGAGAAATTGAAAGACAGATTGGAGGAGTTGAATCAGAAGTTTGAAGCAGGAGATGCAAGTGTAGTTCAAGCACCAGAGAAAAGCTCAGATCCACCAACCAATAACTGACCATGAAATGAATGTACTGAGCAAAATAAACTGATTTCAATATTTGCATTTTTCTGTCTTTGTTGTGGCGTCAAACTATGTGTATGAGACTGAACTTGTTTGTTACAAATCTGATAGACACTTCAATCAGAAAGCAGGACAAATTCAGAATCTTGGTCTACCTTTGTAAATTTCGTTTTTTTCCCTGTCATTCCCCTTTTATACTCTCCCCATACACGCATTGAATTGGGATTTGATGCTCATTCCGTTTGTTCTCTCTCACCACCCGGAAAGTTCACATCGTTAATATTTATTATACTACTATGAGCCTTTGTTCATTCTCACCTATCCTTTTTAGTTCGTCCCTTCTATTAGCCCATTAAATTATATTGATCTGCCCTGGGGGACTGCTCTGACGATGAGTCGTTATCGATGGCACCGCCCACTTCTTGATAGGTAACATTGTCTGCGTCTCTTCTATCTATATTTCTATAAGCCCACCTACTTTTGTGACACTATAAAAGGGTGGTAGATGGTGCATTAGAAAACAGTATTCCTATTCTTCTATTCTCTTGGTACTACTCCAATCTACTAATATTCCTCCGTGTAAACCGCTTGCTCTTGAGCTAGAAAAGTGCCATAAAATCATGTCTAAGAACGCGATATTATGCACATTTTCTAGTCCAAGACTTGATTTATCGGTTCATTTTTTTGCCTTGTGTCTTTTTGTTGACGACCGAGTTTGCTATCACGGGTTCCGGGTATATGACATTAGAAATGAAACAAGCAGAATGAAAATGAGAGTTTATTGGTGTGTTTCGAAAACGAGTAGTGAAGGGAGCAGAAGTGAGAAGAGTAGAGGTGAATCAGAATAAAACAGGATAGAACATATATTCAAAACTTCCCACATGAAGTTGGATCATTCTTCACTAATTTTAAATCCATACGAGCTTGTTTTATAGAAACACAATTTGTTTTCCTGGTTGTGATCAATATCCTGATGGTATTCTGAAAACTCTTGAGCTCTGAGCTCATCCCAAATTCAATCTGTTGGTTATCATCTGAGAGCCTTTACCATTACTTTGTCCACGAAAACTAAAGTTTCCAACAACTTATTATGGCTTCGAAAGTTTTCAGATCTTTGAGAAAGCCTCATTCACAGTTGTCTGTGTGAGTACATTATGTTCTGCACTCCGTGATGCAATTCGCAATTGTCTCATTCTGTTTCTATAATTTGAAGAGACATTGGACGGAGCTGTACAATCTTATCAACTCGATGTATAAAGATAGTCATATTTGCTTATAGAAGTAGTGCGAGTCAATCCAGATAGATTCAAAATGGATGATGGAATGGAGAGAATGAGAGATAGTAAACGTACAATACTGGAGCTGATAAGTTTGTTTGTTCTGTCTTTTGTCTTCTTTTTCTTCTTCTTTCCACAGTGAGCTCAAGGAAAGAATTCTTATCAAAAAAAGAAGATGACTGTGTCAAGGAAAGTGATGTTGAACAACAATGTCATCCAATTAGTGTGGGAAAATGTATGTTCTTTAGAAAAACAGATACGATAATTTACGATCGTTTGTTTAAAAAAATTGTTAAAGGTTGAGAACAAAATAACGGGATCAAAAAGCACATCAAGATGAAATTCAAAGTGTTCAGAGAGATTCGTTGAGATCTGTACAGGAAAAATATACTCGAAAAATAATGATTTAGCATGCATATTGGGTCATTGCAGATTCAGCAAGTCCGCTGTCTTGTTGATGGAATTGATCTCTTCCTTGGGTTTGTTTCTGAAAGTTGACAAATGAAATAATACAAACAACTCTGTTGTAATATAAAACATTTGAGTTAGAAAAGAAAAGCTACCTGTCTTTCTGTCATTTCTATCAGTTTTATTGCTTCCTTCTTTAACTTCAGAGCTGTATGCCTGACTTTTGGATGCTCATGCCAACTGTCTTCCATCAACTTGCTTAGTTCACAGAGAGCGGGAACATTCTTCCACGCTGGATCAGGTGGTGGGCGAACTTTCCGTTCACAAACCACTTCTCTCATTTCATCAAAACTTGGATCATTGTGAACTGTACCATCAAATGGAGGAACATATGGTCTTGCTTTCAATGATCCCGGTCCTTCCACATTTCTGTTCTGGCGATGCTGCATTCTAGATATGTTATCTGATGAACTGAGAGATTCTCCAAGACCACTTGAAGCACTATGATCAGGTGATGTCTCATCAACAGTTGAAACTTCTTCACATGTGTTCACCTTTAAATTTATGATAAATTGAAATAATTATTCCGAACCAATTACCTCAACTCTTATTACAACTTCCCACATAACAAGTGCCATTGAATAAATATCCGCCATTTTAAATTGTGAGAAATCTTGTGGATTCAATGTATTTGAGAGTAATTCGGGAGCCATGTAACGCTTTGTTCCAACTTGAACATTGAATTTATTTGGGAGTATAGTATCATTCTGACTGAAATTTATGCTTTTTAGGGTTAATCAAACTAAAGATATACTCACTATCTGAGTGCAAGCCCTAAATCTGCAATACAGCAAACGTTTGGTCTCTTCACAATGATATTCTTTGATTTGATGTCACGATGAGCAATTTCAGGTTTTCGGAAGCTTCCAGTTCCTTGTACTGATGCATGTAAATGTTCAATTCCACATATACAACTATGAATAAGACGGAGTGCTTCATCTGTTGTCAATGTCTCTTCACGGCACAAATAATCAGAAAGGGATCCCAACTCATGATAATCTGTGATCAACAACATTTTCGTCATTGAATCTTCTTCACTCCAAATGTCAGCAGCTACGAATTCTAAAAAAATATACTTTTATGAGTTGTATGATTTTTTCGAATACTCACGTAGAATGTTTTCGTGATTGATCATGTTTGTTTGATATACATCTCTTTCATTTTTCCATGAATCCTCATCTGTTGTGTAGAAGGTTTTTACTGCTACGTAGCTTCCCCGATACAATGCTTTTCTTACTTCTCCATATCTAAAAATTTCGTTTTTCAATGTTTCGAATCCGATGAAATCAAGAGTCTCACCTTCCTTGTCCAATTGTTTTGATTATTGTCAAATCTTGTCGAACAGTTCTTTGAAGCAATGCTGCTTGCCCCGAACCACTTCTGAAACAAAAATGTTTTTCACCTTTGAAAAGTTAACTGCAGAGATACACTTTCGGAAGGAATAACTTACCCCGAATCTTCAAGAATTGTCATTTTTTCATCCAAATAAGTTGATTCCGTTGCAAGTGATATTGGTTTTTTCTTATCTGGAAACAAAAGAGTTTTTAATAATTCATGTTTTTTTTTTCTAACCGGATTTTGAACAGTATCGGTATGCACACCAAACAACTCCAAATGAAATCATTCCAATTGCAATCAGGATAAAATACATTTCAACTCCACTCACAACATTTCTAAATTGTGGAGGGTTTTCAGAGAATTCTCCTGGAACTTGGAATTCTTTTTCTGAAATTGAAGAAGTTGATGAAGAACTGAAATTTAAATTGGGCAAACCTTTTTTGTGATGTGCATATGGTGGAGGTATTAAATCCTTGTTACAATAGTTTCCTTCGTAACAACATCCAATACTTTTTGGAGAGTGATGAGCTGCTCTCCAAGAGTTACACTAAATTTTAGAAATGTTTTTCAGAAGTTATCAACATTTCATACTGTAAGATGAGATGCTCCACTTCCCCTTTCCAATGTTGCACAACCCCATTTATGATGAGTTTCCATTCGTTTTTCAATTCTATTAAACTTCTAAAATTGGAAGATTGCATTTGATTTTCGAAAATAAATAGTTACCTCTTCAATTGCATGATAACAAGCTGCTCCGTCTTTCTTTATGCAGGTCATATTATTTCCACATATTGATTCGTCATAATTGCAATAACATCGATTTTTTGGAATATCATTTGGTCTGCCTCGAATTTCCATTTCTTTCAAAACAAGTTGTCTGTTAATACACTATTCGCTATTAGCCATCAAATTAATCATCAATTACCTGAATTCCTTCGGGGCTCCAATTGCATCTTTTGGAATACTCAATGCTAAATCTTCATCATCATAGTGATCATAATCCTTTGCGCTGTGATGTACTTTTACAAGTCCAAACACAAGAAGAAATAAGAAGGTTGAATTCATTCAAACTTCTGAAAATAGTTAATTGATTAAGAAATAGCTTATAAACAAAATAAGAAAAGATAAAGAGTAAAAAGTAGAAGTAGAGATGAAAAGACTGTTTGCCAAGTAATTTCTCCGGTCTCTCGTTATATTTTCTGTCTGTTACCTTCTCTATCAGTCTATCACCTCTCTTAACTGTCTCATCATTCGTTTCCTTTGTTCCTGTTCTATTAACAACTCAATCGCCTAACACCTTTTTTTAATAGACGGAAGAAGTTGCGCCAAAATGGATTTCTGCCCGAATTTTGAGAAGGGCGGCGCCTTTCTGTCGCGCCACCCCATAAAATGAGGGGCCATTAAATGGCGTGGCGCCATTTTTCTGAGAAATAGATGAATTGGATTGATGTATAGGGGGCATACATACACCAGGTGTTTCATTTTTGATATCTCATTGTTACTCTCTTTTGAAGTTATGCGGCACATGAACAACCGGAAAGCAAGGAAATGAAGATGGCACTGAGGAGTTATAAAAGGAAATGAAGATATGTTGAGCAGATCATGAGGAAGCATACATTTTTTGTATGTGCCCAAAAAACAAAGGCATGTGACATGGGATTTCATTGAAAAATAGAAAGTATGGAGAGTGAGTTCGTAACTGGAAATGTTCGCTTCAATTTTCAGTTTCCGGAACCAAAAATCCATATGTGAACAAAACATAAAATCTCATGAATCCTATAAAGTACTTATTCTGAGTTACTGTAACTACTGTTCGGTTCTAGTTGGAAGTTGTAGACTTTCAAAACTGGCTAACTACTTTGAAACATTTGTATTCGAAATGAAAATGTTAAAGCCGTTAGACGGATTCAATTGTCAACTAGACTGAATTCAATCATAATGTTCAACAACAAAATGCTGCTTTTGAAAGAGATAGAGAGCATAAAAAGAAAGAGGACTGCTGTCGTCAACTCAAAAATGATGATCTTCGAAATCATGACTATATCAAACGAAGCTCATTAGCAATTGCTGAGAGAAGAAACATGTGATACAAGTATACTGGAACAAGAATAGAATTAGTAAAATGTGTTCTTTGAGTGGAAAAAGACAACAGCCTCAAATAGGATCACCGAGGCAACACGAATTCGGGCAGAACGAACAAATTTTCGCGAAAGTACATTCTGAGAGAAAACGTGGAAGTCAATTATGCGAGTTCACGTTGCTCCTTCAAGCTTGAATCGTAGAATGAAAAAAAAAGGAGTTCGTCGGATTCATTTTCATTTCTGAATCTTCAATTTAACTTGTTATCGAGCGCAAAGTCCTGACTGAAATGATAGAAAACAACGAAATTGAAGTGACGACGACGCCACCTGAGGACGTTGAAGACATCCGAAATGAATTGGACCGTTTCCTGGCGCACACGTCCACCAACAATAAATCATTCGTTGTGCGCGACCGGACGGGCCTACGTCTCTCGTTTGCCGGTCTATTGCCCATCACAACGGGAGAAAACGGGGAGCAACGCACCTGGGGAGCCAGTATCATTCTGAATAGTGCTGAACTGGGTGAGTAGAAAAAGAACCAATATTGGTGTGTTAGATACAAATGAAACTCAAAAACTACTTCAAAAACTCAACAATAAACGATAGTAATAAAATGTCTAGACTTCTAAACCTTCCGAGAACAACCTGATTTGACAATCAATAAAAAAAAACATATTAGAAAACCTTTGACCATGGCAATATTCTTATTCAGAGTACCCCCAAGTGGATTTCAAACTTCGCGTGAGCACCAAAAGGCGTTTCAATCCAAATATAACATGTAATAGAAGTAAGGGAATCATCAAGCAGAACGATGTTTTAGTTTTGACAGTGAGTTACGATGAACACAAAAGGAAAACTACTTTTTTTCAGTATCAACTCCCAGAATCCTCGATTGAAGCCGTCAATATGACTCTTTTAATTGATAGTAGTCCACACGAAGTTCCTCTCTGCAAGTATCCAAAATCGGATTATTATTGGATTGGAAAAGATACCAAAGGTTTGAATATATCAAGTATCATATTTGAAAAACTTTTTTAGTACCCGGACCAGCTCAGTTGATCAAAGCAAGAAAGCAAAATTCAATTCAAATGATTGATTCAACGTTGAAGAATGTATCTCCAGGTCGAATTGAGAACATTCCAGAAGGTCTTCACGATTTTCTTTTTGAAGGAGATGGTTTTCAGTCCATGTTCAAACTACTGTATCCTCACTGTATTTCTCTGTTCCGTGATTTGTCAGTCATGAAAATCGACAAACTTGGAATTCAAAAACAAGTTGAGAATGGAGCAACAGTCGATGGTACTTTTTCTCCACATTCCAAAATGAACATTCTGCTTTTTCAGTGATTGCCGGTGAAGTTGTCCGACGTTTTCACGATGCAAACCGACAAAAGTTCATAACGACACCTGCTTTGCTACAGTGACAAGTATTCTCGTAACTAACTTGAAAGCCTATGACAGCAATACACTATTATGAGCTCTTCTTCTGTGTTTGTTTTAATCCAGCATCAAACCAAAATTTCTAATTTTTAAAAATGTTAAAATTTTTCTGAAGTAAAAACGCATTTTAAGCTCCCGCTCAAATTTGTTCAATGCAGCACGTTTGCTACGCTCGTTTTTTCTTGTGAGACCCCACCGATTCCGAGGAAAAAACTTTCGGAGGAAACTTTTTCGGAGGAAAATGGGCGGAGCCTAAATTGCAATACCTCCGCACAGTTTTTACTTTTAGCTTTTCGGGTGAAAATGAATTAATCAAAACACTATTATTGTCTGCCGAGTACTGTCTTAGGTTAAGCTTAGCGCTTGCACAGAAACTAAGTTTCATTGGTCTGAAACACACATATAAAAGAGCGGAAAAACTGTGCCAGCCTAATGCAAATTAAGCTCCGCCTATTATGCTCCGCCCATTTCCTCCGAAAAAGATTCCTCCGAAAAGTTTTTCCTCGGAATCGGTGGGGTCTCTTTCTTGTTTTTTTTTCAGGAATTTATTGATTCTGACAAGTGTGAGAAAAAGTCGTGAAATAAATTGTGGCTTATAAGGGTTTCTCGAATATTTTTTTTTAAGTTTCTGTTTTTAGAAAAAGTCAATAATAATGCTCTTTTTTTACAGTAATTAGAACCAGAATCAGCGACATGAATGGGCTGTGCTGCTGTACCCCGTGCAAGCCACGGTGAGTGAGAATTAGGGATGGTTCTCGGCAAATATGTAGATTCCAGATATCGGCGATTAGTCGATTCAATCTATCCGAGAGCAGTTACTGATGGACTTCTTCATTCGAACATGCAGAAACTGACATTTTACGCGATTTCTCACCCAGAAAAGCTGGAAAGAATTGGAGAGTATTTAGTTATGCGAATGGTTAGAGACCTCAGTCGACAACGTCCTGTGCAAGTTAAGGTAAATATTTTTATTTTCCAGCCATTAGAAAATGGGAACTATCTTTACAGATTGCTGTTGAAGCGATGGATCAACTTCTGCAGGCATGCCACAGTTCCCCAAGCCTTCCACAGTTCAGTGAAAATCATTTACGGATGGTTCAACGGCTGTTGGAAAGTAATAATGCAAAAATGGAGGTGGGAATCGACAAAAACGAGTGGGAAGAATAACTGATTTTTTGACTATTTCAGCAACTGGCCACTGACTCATTCGTCACATTCTCTAACATTGAAGAGAGCTCGCCTTCCTATCATCGCCAATACGATTTTTTCATCGATAAATTTTCTCAAATGTGCCACGCAAATCCACAAGCTGCATACGGAGAAGATTACCGATTGGCTCGTTGTGCTGGGTTGAGAGGTCTTCGAGGAGTTGTCTGGAAGTCTGTGACTGATGATCTTCATCCAAACATTTGGGAGCAGCAGCATATGGATAAGATTGTTCCGTCTATATTGTTCAATTTACAAGAGCCAGATGATAGTGGGAAAGGATTCTCATCATCTCAAATCCCGAAATTTGATAACACATTCACTGATACTAATCAATCTCATCGAGGAGACGATGAAGCGACACCGAAAGTGCTTTCTGATCGTTGCTTGAGAGAGCTTATGGGGAAAGCATCGTTCGGTTCATTGAGAGCAGTCATTGAGCCTGTTTTGAAGCATATGGATCTTCATAAACGTTGGTCTCCTCCTCCTTCATTTGCTATCCACGTCTTCCGCGCTATTATCTACAGTATTCAGAGTCAGAACAGTTATTTCGTAATACAAGAATTGATAAACCATTTGGATAGTATGTGCTCTGCCGATGCATCGACTCGAATCGGTATTGCCACTGTTCTTTCAAGCATTGTGTCAATTGCTGGAACATCAATCGGACCACTTCTACTTTCTATTTTTAACTCGCTGCTCAAACATCTGCGAACTTCGGTAGATTTCGAAAGAAGTGGAAAGTGTAGTGATCAGCCAGCAGAGAAGATGTATCAAGAAGCATTGATCAATGCAATGGGAGACTTTGCCAATGCACTTCCTGATTATCAAAAAGTTGAAATGATGATGTTCACAGTTGGAAACATTCCGAATCTTGACGAAAGAAAGGCGAAGCAAGGGGATGAATTCCTACAACATGTTCTCGTTAAAACACTTCTCAAAGTAGCGACCAAGTATCGTACTGCCTATCTCGCAACTGTATTTACTGATTCTTTCCTTGATACTCTCTTGCTTCTTGCTTTGGTCCGTGATCCTCAAGTCAGATTAGCTACACAACAAATTTTCCATACTCTTCTTGATAGGTGAGTTGTTTCTCAAAAAATAACAACATTCAATCATCGTTGTTTTCAGACATGATAATGCTGCAAACCTTGTTCATCTTGGTTTTGAGCGTGATGTATCAGATGTGCAACTTACAGTTGAAAAGTGTTCGCGTGCTGATCAGATGTTCATGAGGAAACACATTGGAGAGATCACTTATATGTTATGGAAGGCTGCGGCAGTTGCCGATGAGAAAGATCTTAACACTCACATCGACGCTATTCTTTGCACGATGAGCTTATTGTGTATTGAAGTTGGGTTCGATGAGGTAACAACAGAAAATTATGAATGCTAAACTTGAAGTATAACTTTCAGTCATTGGTTGAGTTATTCCGTCTCTCATTGGCTCTTCAACAATTAGCTCTGGATCCTAAACAAAATTTCAGTGATGCTAAGCGAAATTGTATTCACAACTTGGTAGCAAAATACATAAATCTATCAGCTCAACTTATTGCTAATCCATCACTCTGTCAACACGTTCAACATGTAGTCAATTGTCGTGCACAGCGTGGAATTCCTGGTCTCAATTTGCTACTAAACGCTGAAGATTCACCAATGAATGATGACCCGTTATCTTCCACTTCTATAAATGGATCTGCTCCGAACGGAGCACAAAAAACAATAACTGAAGAAGATCATAGTTTGTTGTTCAGTCCTGAAGATGTGGCGGAGTCTCTGAAAGCTTCTGGAAAAGATGCGTCTCGCCTATTCGTACCGTTCAATATAAGTATGAACGGACGAAAGAATGCTGGCAGTGGAGACCAGTGGCAGAACGATGAACAAAATATGGATTTGACTGATGGAAGAGAATCGCCTGATGGATACAAAACCGTTGGAATCGATGATGTCTCTGTTGATATGTCTGTTGATTGGACACCTCCAATTAGCAGAAAACAAAGTCGAAGAAATACTATATTTTCGATTGTTAATCCCCCGAGTAAGTTATATCAATATGTTCATTAAAATAGCTTCTAATAGTTTCAGAACCGAATGCATCCACTGTCGATGATCTCAAAGCCTACGCAAATGCCACGTTTGATCCCATCGAAGAAGATCGAAAAGAAAAAGAGCTCACTGGATCGATCCTCTCTGAAATTCGCAATACTGACTTCGAAGAGCGTGTTAACATCATTGAAAAACGCTATGAGAAAAGTGATTTATCGAAATCAATTGCTAAGCTTCTTGCGAGAAATGGGGAAAAAACTCAAGTTCGTGATATCGGAAGACCCACGAAACCGAAGAATGTTTTTGAGATCGAACTTCCCTCATTCGCATACTGATTTAGTTTTTAAAATGTTCTAACTTATTAAACCTAATATATTGATGATGTACTATATTTATTTATTTTTTACCCTTCTAGGAGAAAAATGTAGCAGCATAAATATTGTAATCCGCTTTCTCAATCGTACTCTCCACTATTCAGGTCCAATCAACTTTGGCTCTTCATTTTTCATTCCATCAGCAGGTATTCGATAATGGTTTTCGGGCAATTGAAAAAGTTACGTGCACTGACCAAACTTCCTGCTCAACGTCCAATTTCCTTGAGCCAATTTGAGAAGAAAAAAGAATAGATCACAACACGACGAATTTAGTTTTCTCGTCAAGTTGTCCCTCTCTTCTTCCCTTCCTATCTTTCTCCCTTTTTTTCGGTCGATGAAAGTTTCCGGTTTCGTTGATGTCACGTCTTCTGAGATGACTGGAGGATCACCTCTACATGATCTACTATTGTCAAATGCTCTGTGGGTGGTCGTTTACTCTCTAATGAGTTTGAATATATCACCTGACGTTGAAAGTAAATCGACACTTTTCTTCTCGCGTGTCAACTGAAATTGGATGATGACCGAGATGGTGAAAAGGACTTAGAGATACGCTTTCTGAAGAAAAAAAAAGAGTCTAGACACTTTTAAAGTTCTTCTATCAAAGAAAACGATTCTGCAATTTCTATCCCCTTCTTTCAGTCAGTTTCCAGATAAACCTTCAAATCTTTTGTGAGAATTAAGCTATAGAAGTAGAAGTTCTACAAATAAAAACAGAAAGGTTTTTTAGGAACTTATTGAAACAATTTGAAATTTAAAGACTCCTCTATTACAAGGGCACACCATTACAAGTTCTCTGGACTAAATGTTAGATGTCTTTCAGTTTTTTCTCTTGTAAAATGCCGTTCTATTAGGGGTATTCCGGACTTTCGTTGTGTCTTTTTTGGAAGATGACCGATCGTATCGTTTATGAAATATTTTAATGACTATGATTTTTTATATATCTGATTATCTTTTCATCCATAAACTGCCACTGATCTTTGTAGAATCCTTCACCAAATCACAGTTCAATATTGAAATTGAACTTCATGAAATGTGCTACCACTCGACTTTTCTTTCTTTTTTCATACAATTCGCTTCCGATTTTCTTTTTATTCGTTTCAATGTCAACAATTTGTTTCTTATTTTCGTTCGTTTGTTCCTCCTTTTTCCTCTTTCATCCAGACTTCTTCTATTGTTGTCTCTAAGTTTGGTTTTCATTCTTTTCCTTTTCAGCTCCGACTTCTTGTCGTCTGTAATCTTGAATTCAGTCACAGGATGTCTCGTTTTCCTTCCATCTATTTTCTTATTTTTTTTCCTTACAGATTCTATATATTCTCTTCCAATTACAGATGACTCGGAAAGATATATGCCTTTCATCTGTTCTATTTTTCTTTTTTTTTTTCTATTTTATTTCTTTCTCAAGCCGTTCTTCACTATCATTTACGCTAGAGCAACCGTTAGTTTAATCGTTTTGTCTTGCCAATTTCATTGTTTTTGTCAAGGGAAGAAAGTCGTAATTTCATTCAAGTTTGTGGTGGAATTTTTCAGTGTCATTCTGTAATTTTACATTCCAAAAATATGTGCACCTGTGGTAGAAATTCTCAAAATAATTATTATATAATGTGAATGTTGTCAGACTAGACAATATTCAATTTGAGAAGACCAGGAAATAGCAGGCTATAAACAATGTTTTGTTGACGGATTACGGTAAGTATAGGTTGTTCGAGAGTATGAAAATATCAGATAAACAGCTATTATCATACGCTTTTATATTCTATTTTAAGTTTGGACTCCCTTTGAATTCGCCAAAAAGTGTTTAGCATTCTTAGGGCGTCTCATGTAAATTAAAAGTTTCAGTGATGTTTCCAGGAACGATCACATTTTTTCAAAAGAGTGGATCATTTAACCAAACATCTTGAGCAGCTGCTTCTTTTTTCTTGACTTCTCTTCTAATATTCGGTGGTATTTAAGTCTTAATTGAGAATTTTGTCTTTTCGTTCTAATTTTTCTTTTCTTCTCCTTCTTCTTCTTCTTTTTTCCGTCTTTCGTCCTTAAAACGTGAAGTCCACATTTGAATCCCAAATTGTCTTAAGACGAATATAACAAAAAGAGTCTTTGTTCTTTTTCTGACGATGAATGCGTGAGATATTCGAGACTTAAACAGAAAAAGAACGAAGGATGAAAGTGTTGAATTCGAGACCGTTTTTTTCAGGAGACGTCTCATATTCTAAACTTTAGCAGGGAAGAGGACAACGATGTGCATGTTCCTAATAAGTTTCTGATCAGAGAAACAACTACTATTCTGAAACTTTATTTCGAATTCACTAAATGATAATTTCGGATCACAATATAGAAAAGATTCAGTTAAACTTTTGATTCTCAGAAATCAACATCTACTTTTTTGGAAGGTTTGACCCCTTTTCATATAATTTACCATGATTGAGTCGCATGATTTTAAAAGAATAGAATCTCACTTCTTCAATGCCCTTTGATGTTTTCTTGTGTTTTGTTTCCGGTGGAAAACTTTCCGACACATGTGCTCAATTTCCTTATTTACTTTCGCGGAGGGTCCCCTCTTTTCTTCTGCTATGAAATCATACTTTTTTAACTTATTAGAGCAAAGATTATGCAGCTGGACTTATTAGAAACCCACAGAACAGGAAGTTTCTTTTTTGAGAAGTGAAAAACGGAAAACCTACGTCCGAATTCTCTGACATTTACTAATTCTCAATTATGCGGGTGGAAGAAATCACGAATAGACTCCATATTATGAGTTTCTGAAAACCACCAGGTTAAGTTTCTGACGTAAAACTTTGTGAATCAGATTTAAGCATCTGAAAACGAACATTTTGAAAAAAAAAAGAGTTCTCAAGTATTCGTTCCCTTTCAGAATAGAATGATGGACGGTGAATGGGTGTTCCGCATCAATTGCACCCGCCCCATATCCCATCTATCTCTTTCAGTCTTTTTTCTATTTACGTTTATTTAGCTCTCAATGGACTTTTGGATCTGATAGTCTAAAAGAACAGCTGAAAGTATTAATTTGAACTTTTGAGCATAAAATACTCATACCGGAAAAGATAACGTGAGAAAATCATTGAGTTTTTTATCCGGAAAAAAAGAACAGATTGTTACACACTGTCTCTTCTCTTTTTCATCTCACTTTCTCTACGAAAGATTCGGAAAGTGAATTTTGCTCTTTCTTTTACCCACTTCCTCCATTATTTTTCTACCTGCTAGAAAAATGTTTTGTTTGGAAGTATCTCAGTCATCTCAGTCATTTCTACAATTACTAGTTCTGAATACTATCTGAGGTTATTGAGGGAACACTGAAAACATCCATTTTTTCATTGTGATGACATTTCTAATCTTGTTGTGATAGAGCATCTTATTAAGCCAAGCTATTTATAAAAAGAACAAGCTTGTTTTCAGGGAAGAGGTCGATAAAAGTATGTATTCTTTTCGGTTTTTTTTCGAGGTCTCTAGTTTATCTTGCTTTCCTTTTTTTCCAATTATCAGAAAGAATATCTATTATTGCCTTTTTTATGAGTCTGATCCTTTTACCACATTCTTAGTGAACTATCCTCGAACATCTATTTGTCTGGTCAATTGTATATTCGGTCACAGAAGTGTCGAATTCTCAGTTTCACATTGAATGAATAACTTATTTCTCATCATATTGAAGCAGATGTTTTCGGTTTGTTCTCTGACTCCGCCCACTATCCTGAACCGACCTGTCATTCGTATAATTCACCTGTCAATGACATGCAACGACATCAAGAAACGATGTCTTTTTGCTTCATGAGAACCCAGATGTTAACATCTTGGTTCACGTGTCCCCCTGTGATTCTCAAATTAATAATTTCTCGAATCGAGAACTTTTCTAATGTCAGTTCCAGACCAAGAAAAAAAACTTTTGAAACGTGATATTCGAAACTCTACGGACCACAATGAAACCCACAATTACCAGTTCTTTTCTAGACATTTTTGAACAAACAGAAAGACAAATGAAAATGGCAGATGAAAACAGTGAAAGCAAGGAAGGAGATTTCAGTTGTTTTAGCTTGACAAGATTGAACTCTTGAATTCTTTTAATTTATCTCTTCTTTATCTTCAAAAGTCGCTTCTCAGTTTATTGAGAATTTATTTTGAGAATTCACTGAAACGTGTCGGATGACGTTAAAAGGATCCCAATCTTTCAATGTACCAATTATAGAATGATAGGGAGAAAGAGAGGAAACAAAGTTACGTGACAAGTAGCACTTATCTGAATGCTAGCTCTATTTCTAAATGTAATATTCGAGATGATCATTTGTAGTTTCAAAAAGTTCAGTGGTTTGTTTCAAAAAGCACACTTTTTGATCCCGGAACCGAGTCGAAAAATTTCGTGGGCGGAGCCTATCCCAGACGTGGTGGGTATAAAACGAAATGGGTACACTCGTTTCGGACTTCCTTCCGCTCGTTTTCTTCTTCTTCACAGCCCAATTTCCTGTTGATTGGAGACGGAAAGATGGGGTGGGAGGGGACTACTCAGGGTTTCCCAAATTTCTTCTCTTTTTGAACGTTTGTCTTCTTGTTTCAAACATACATCCTTCTATTGGTCTTCGTGCTTTGACATATTCAAAGTATTTATTTTAGCTTTATTGGTTCGAAAAAGAAACCTACTCATACAGGCCTACTTTCATAATTCTAGGGTTTTTCAATATACTGTACCCTCTTTGTCATTGTGGAGTGAAACTTTAAACAGCTTCTCGAACAAATAGATGGCACGAAAAATTGCTGATTACCCTTCGAAAATTGTTCCCGAGAATGACTATTTTTTGGTTCTTGTTCCAAAAAAGTTCAATGACCTCAGAAAGTTTCGAAAACCAAGAACCGGAGCAAACTACTGATGAGCTGGTGACATCTTCTTTTTTCCATCTTCTATATCCTTTCCGTTCTGTGTTGGTTCCATCCCAATTAGGCTTCTCTGTTGCGTGCCCTATTCTCTACTGATTATCACTTTGTTCCAATTCGTTCTGAATATAGAAGTGAGCACATCTAACCAAAAAATTGATAAAGTCTGTTTTTTTTTTGAAATATTTCACAGAAAACAATCTCTTATTGCCTCTTTCCTGTCGACGCTTTTCCTCATTTTCTGTCTGACATTATGAACTTTTGATATTCAAAGGAAAGAAGATGCCGCCAAATTAGATTCTTCGCGTATTTCTTCTTATACTTCTATATTTCTTTGCCAGATGACAACAACTTTACTCGTTAAAGGGCGACTAAGAAAGAGTTTTTACCCATGAGAATTGAAATTTCATAGTATTTGTGATTTAGATTATAATTTTATAGAACAAATTGGTGATGAATTGTTAAATGTTTCGAATTGGTTGTAAAATTGAATTTCAAAGTATGTTATTTCCTTGTTCAAATGTTGATATTTCAAATAATGTTTCCAAGAAATTGATGTGTGTCTGAAAGGGCAATCAGCTACTCTCCCCTAATGGAAATGAAGAAAAAAGTTGTCCAATTCACTCTAACATAAGTGCACCGCAGTAAAAAAAAATACAGGAGTCTATGCTCTTGTTCCACTTAACTGGATTAGATTAGAACTCTCCAAGTGATCATTTTTTCTTTTAAAAGTATTGCTCTCTAATTTTTCAATTCCAGTAGTTCGTCTTTCTTTTTATCCAAAAAAGCGACGTATCACATTTCGAGAGACAGAAGGGTGTAAACTTGATTCCTTTCCTCTTTTTTTTATCCTTCTAATTCTTTTTTCTCGTTCGTTTTTTTTACAATAGCATCACTTTTCTGGAGTTTTCTTTCCCTTCAAAAATCCGATTTTGGAAAGTGCTTTGTCTATTTTTAATGGCACATCAGGAACAGGAAAACCCCGCCTACTCGAGATGACACAACGAAGGAAAAAAGAAGAAAAAAGTTTAATTTCGAAAGAAATCTTCAACGTTTTTCCTCAAAAGACAAAGTAGTAGTGCGTGAGAATCGGTGGTCCGAAGGGCAAAAGAAGCATGAAAATAGAGGAAGGGAATAGATTGCGGAAGTTCTTTTTGGTCCTCATTCAAAAAGAGAAAGAGACTGGGATTATATTTGACAGACTTCCTGGGGCATTCCGAATGTCAGTGATGGAAGCTGTTTTGTTAGATTCAAAGGACAAAAAAGAGCAAAGTATATACGTGAGAGATGAGGATTGCTAACCCCCGGTAGAAATGTGTTTATTCCCAACATATTGCATTCACGCATCACTTTTTTAGCTGGGAATTCGTAGTTTTAAATTTCAAATATTCGAAGAACTATATCGCCGCATTTTTGAAGAGTTTCACATATAACTTATTCTTCAGTATGAACTAATTTGTAATGAATCGCAACTATAGAAGATGTTGATACCAGTGTGGATATTTCTCACATCGCTGCTCTTTTTATTACATTTGATCTAGATTATTTGAATTTAGAAACAGTTTGATTTAAATTCCATAACGTCTACCCTATCCAAAAACTGTTCCTTTTCAAATCAACCTAACTTTCAATAGACTTTATGCCTTTTTCTAATAATATGGCATTTGAGCAAAAGAGCATATCAATTTCAAAAAGAGAACATTTGGATGAAGTTCTCACGGTCTGACGACATAATTTGTCTTCGTTTTGTTGGTTCGTGAGTCACATGATCCCGAAGTCTGACCTCCCTTAGTTGAGCCAATTTCCATATTCTTTTGTCATTTTGACGGTTTCTCTTTTGTGATGAATACATATACACTTACATATGTCTCTACTCTCCTATTTCACTCCTGTCTGGCAAAAAAGAAGTGTTCTTCTTCTTCTAAAATCCCATGGCTTACCATAATGGCAACTTCCCGATTCACTTTTTTCTTTTCCTATTTACCCGTGTTTCCTATACGTAATCCATCATAAGGAAAAGTACATTACGGGTCAAAACACAACCGATCTTTTCATTCTTCTTTTTTTTCTCGTTTTTGTATGCTGTTTCTGGAAATTTACATGTCTGAAAATGACAACTCTTCTAGTTTTTTCTAGTCTCTCGAACCTCCAATAATTTGTTTTGAGATCCTTCCCCACTTTTCAGAACAAATACGCTATGATGGGGTTGTTGTCAACAATTCGTGGAAAAAAGGAAACAGTGATTGGCAATGGAATTGGTTCAGCCCAAGTTGGACCATTGAATGCCAAGACAAAGAAACTTGTGATTCAGGAATGGCCAAGGTTTATCTCTCAAAAATTATGAACTTCTAGATAAATGAACTCTTTCAGAGTGCTTGCTCAATGTCCAGAGCTCTTCACAGAAATCTGGCATAAATCGGCGACTCGTTCCACTTCAATCAAGTTGGCATTTGGAATTGCAGAGAACGAGAGTCCAATGCAAAATGCTGCATTCTTGGGACTATCCTCCACAATTCAGGCATTCTTTTATAAACTGGTAAGACATCTGAAAATGTTTTCAGTGTTCAAGGCTTATACAATTATCTCGCATCTTTGACTCCATCAACCATCATTTTCAGATCATCACATACGAATTAAACGACGATCAAGTCAGAGAAGCATGTGAACAGCTCGGAGCCCGCCACGTGGACTTCATTTCTCGTGGATTCAATTCTCACTTTTGGGATATTTTTTTGGTTTGTATGGCAGAGAAAATTGATGAGACATTGTCGTCATATATGGCTGAAGAAGATAAGAAGAATGAAATGATTTTGGCTTGGCAAAGGTTTGGATAAAACAATGTGAGGCCAATAGACTATAATAAACTTTCAGAGTCGTCAATTCAATTGTTCATCAAATGAGAAATGGATATTCGGATCGTCGAAAACAACAACTCGGAGGATCTAAAGGAGGTGTCAATAATGGATTCTAAGCTGATTATAATCATTTCAAACCAATGAACAAATTTTTTTTTTCAAATATTCATTACTTTTTCCGTTCCTTTTTCTGTCAAATTATGCCTGAATTTTACAATGTTTCGAAACTGTACACAACGATCTTTTCCAATCAAATCACTAATAAATGAATATATTCGGCGTCTGAACAGGTGTAAAGTGTTTGCGGACTTGCCGCGTAGTTTCAAATGTTATTTCGGAAGAAGTACACAAAGTTTCATAATTTAGGACTTTATCTTCATATCTTTTCAATATGATCTATATCAACATACCTTCTCAACATTCTCCAAAAGATTAAATTGTTTACTTTTTTATTCTATAAACCTAGCCTGACTCGTAACTATTTTACTACTATGAGAACTATTCTCTTCTAAACTGCTTTTTCTTTCAGATTTATCTCAAATTTGGCGTTTGTCATGCCTGTGGAAGCTGGTCCAAGCGATGCTGCTCAATCTGTCAATTCCAATCCAGAACGATACTACGAAGTGAAATCGAAAGATGATAAGATTCTGAAAGTATCAGAGAAAGCAATTCAACTGTCCACAACTCTTTGTCGTTTGATCGAAGATTTGGGATGCTCTGTTGAGAGCAATGCTCCTCTCCCTGTTCAACATTCAGATGGGAAAACACTCGAACTTGTTTTCAAATGGTGTGAACATCATAAAAACGAAGTATTTCCAGTCGAAGATAAAGACTCTCCAAAAAAGGAAGTTGTTATTCCTGAGTTCGACGAAAACCTCCTGAAAATTGGTAGTAAAGAACTCTTTGATTTGATTTGTGCAGCGGACTATTTGGATGTCAAAAGACTTATGGATGTATCTTGCAAAACGGTTGCTCTCATGGCCAAAGGGAAGTCACCAGAAGAACTTCGTGCTATCTTTCAAATTCCAACCGATGAAGAAGATGAAGCCGCGGAGAAAGCTGAGAGAGAAGCGGCAAGGAAGGCTTCCGAGAAACAATCAACTGATAAAGATTCTGGAGAAGGAACCAGCACTTCTTGAAATTGTTTATAATAACTTATGACTAACAACCTGAACTTTTTCTTTTCCTGTTGTTTTCAATCTCCGGTAGGCGAATGAACTGTTACTGTTTGAAACTGTTAATTATCCCAAAGATAAGGTACTGACCCAATTATCGTGTTGTAAGAGTTTGAAAGCAAATATTTCAAGCGCAAAGATTTATTGATATGGAACCAGCTTGTTTTCAGCTATTGCTTTTTAAACTCATCGGTCGTAACAGAATCCACATTTGCAAATGAGCTTGAACATCTCTGACAGAATCTAACTTGCTCTTGAGATTTCCATGGAGCTTCTTTTCCAACCATTCCATGCATTCTCTTTTCACCGTTTTCCATTTTTCCGTAGGCAAAGAATAAATTGTATCGACCAGAAGAAATTACATGCATCTGTAATAGGGTAACAACCAATTGATAAAAATAAGAAAGTTCTCACCAAAGTTCTTTCTTGATTGTCCAAATGAATGTTATCAAGGATCCATTCTCCACCACACATAGCCTTTCCATCGGTGAATTCTGTGAAGCCATCTCGAATCAGAAGCTCGGATGCCTTAAATTTGATGATGGAAATTTACTATTATCTCAGTGCATACAGTTTTTAGAACGATATTTCTTTTAGCAGTATTATGAGAAAGAAGAACACTTCCAGAACCCGTAGCTGGAAATTGACACTCGAATACTGTATCATTTCCCTGTAAAAAATTAATTATTGATGTTAAAACTTTCGACTTCATACCATAAGCTCATCTTTAGAGAATCCGATTCCAAGCCACATATCTGGTTTGACGAGTTTGCTTTCGATTTCAATAATCAGATGACGTCGTTCATGTTTCCACGTCATCATTGTCTGACAATCACTAGCATCTTTACATCCATTTGGTAATTTCCAGCATCCTCTAGCAGTTCCACAATCACTGATATGGGTTACATGAAGAGCATTGATGTGGAAAATGAATAGAGAAAAGAAAATGATTCGAATCATGATTAGACATGACATTTCACAATTTAATTTCCATTTATAGGTGTGTTTTAAGCTGAAAAGTCTTGAATTAACAACGGACATTGTTCTCTTTCGCTGAAGATGATAAACTGGTTCTGTTTGATGGTTCTCGTTTTCAAGACACATTATTTATTTGTTTAGAACACATTATACAAAAAAGAAATTGAAAAGTTTCAAGAATTCATTTATTTTTGCTCTTCTGGCTCATCGTCTTTGCATTGTGTTGCCAAGAAATCACGGACTCCCTTACTGATTCCACCAGTTGCTTCTTCATGTTTCGCAAAGATTTCAAGATGAGCTTTTCCTTTCCACACAAGACCACATCGGAAATTATCATCGTTCTTTGTCAGGAATTTATAGACTTTGTCAAGGCAGTCGTGAACTTTGCTCAATGAGACTAATGGAAGAGGTTTCATCATTTTGGATACATCTTGAAGAGTGTAAATTGCTGGCTTTCCGAAATCTCCATTACCCTTGAACCATCCAAGAAGCTCCTGAAAACAAAATTATTATGAGAAACTTGGGAAAAGTACATACATGATTAGCATTAGTGAAGAAAAGTTGTGCCCAAGTGAAGAAAGGGAATCCTGCTCCTTGTGGATAAGTAGTCAAAACTTGAAGTGGAACATCATGTGGAACCTCTCCATAGCACACAGTTTCAATATCCGGATTGATATCACTTTTCGTTTTCTCCGGAAGTACTTCAGATTTATCAACTGGCACTCTAAAAATATAATTTGTTTCGTTGATCATTTTGTTGAAAAGACTAACGGATTGCATTTAACAGCTGCGTAATCAGCACAATCAACTTCGTATCTAACAAGAATTCGGAATTGCCCATATTGATAAGCGACCAGTTGAAAGAATGGACCCGTGGAATGAGCGCCACGTGGACGAGTCATTCGAGATTTCAGATTTTGATCGAAAGTGACGTGACCGATTTCCATCAAATCAGAAGCTTCCATTCTGAAATTGGAACGTTTTCAAAAAGAGAAAAAATTTTGAAATACCTTGTAAGAAGAACAGTCTTTCCAACTCTTTCACAATCAATACGGAATAATCCTTCTCCGGCTTCATTACAGAAAGCAAAGATCTTTTGAAGATTGATAGCATCAGTGATAAAATGGAATTGAGAAAAATCGATTGGTTTCTTTTTCTTCTCGCTTAATAAACGAGCAGCGATAATGATAGCGTCCAAACTTCCTTCCCGTACCTGAAAAGGATTAATTAGTAAAATGCTTCCATGATCTATTTTCTAACTGCCATACGTGAGAGTCTGAAAATGAAGTTTAATCTGCGGAAAAATCTTCTGTTCAGACTTTTGCTACTTTTGTTCGTTCCCACAATTAATTGCTTAGAAATGGACTATTCCGACACAGTGCCAGTCATTACTTTGCACGTTTTCCGTGATTTCTCTCGTGTTTCAGTCAACAACTCGTGAACTCACTTTCATATGATTGACGTCATAAATAACCACTCCGTGATCTTGCATCAACTTGCCACCTGGCCAATAGAAGGATTCAACTGGAGCTCCTGGAACCAGAATTGTTGCGGTTTCATCATTGAGATACCATTGATACGATCCAATACGATCAACATATTTTGTACTTGTTGGGCCACCCTGGAAAATCATTGGGAGAATTGCTTATACTCTATATTTTTTACGCAATAATAGACTCTGGAAAATGAACTTCGCGAATCTGAAGGCTATCAAAAAGTTAGTGGATTGGGTTACGGTATCTGGATTTTTTCAGAAAAAAACCTACTTTTCCAGAGAGATTAACTAGGGGAAGAAGACCGTATGGTTCTTCTTCAAGTCCTTCGAATAACCAAAATCCGTCTGCAGACATTTCGAACAGCAGCTATACGGCAGTCTGTCCAGCGACGTGTTGTGTTGGGATGAGAGGCCATTCTCTAGCATAACGGATCCCTTTGAGAGAAGGAGAGAGCAGATGAGGGGGTGTTCGGGAATAAGAATAGCATAAGAAATCAGAGGATCAGACAAGATTACAATGCGGGGGAGCTCCCGTTGTGCTCTTCCTCCCTCTCATATCCACAAAGTTTCGAAACACCGATGATGATGACGGGATCCCAACACTAGAAGATGAAGAAGAATGAAAGGAAATGACAATGAATAGATTTTGTATAGATTGGAAGGACCACAACGAGAAATGACCACCTGTGAGATTTTTGGAAAAGTATAACAAGATTTGATTTGATTTTTAAAAATGTGAGACATTGAAAGTCGATTTTTGGGCGGCTTGAAGGACGTTTATCTTCATGGAAACTCTGGCAAATTAGGATATGAACTGTTGTTTAAAAGTAGAAAGATTGATCTAATGGACACTCATCTAATTAAGACCAGTTTTGTTCATAGAAGCACATGGAACAACAAAGACCTTCTATTGCAGGTTCTCTAGAAACCTTTTCCTGTTTTGACATCCGTTTTACGAAGTCTTCCTCTGTGATTCTAATAAGTATGTTTTTTTCTGATTTTTGGAACATATTTTCTTCTGTCCAGCAAACAAAAAAGGAAGGGATACGTAGTTTTCCAATTCATAATATATTCCGATTCATTCCACCCCCACCTTCCCTTTTCTGTCTAATCACCTTCTATTCAACGACTTCTTTCTGTTATCGTTGATAATAAAAAACAAATGTGTGATGATGTCTGCGTCTCCGTTAGAATCTGCGCACACAAGTATGTGCTGCTATGGAAATGCATGAAAATCAAGAGAAAGCAGTCTTCAAGAGCAGCGGCGCCACGGCTCGTGGAGCACCACGTCTCCTCGTGTTTTTTCATCTGCGCCATCGATTAGTGTGCGAGAGACTCACATTTTGTCAGATCTTCTGAAGGTCAGAAGGCTCCATTTTCACATTCTGTCTGAAATATTGAATACTCTTAACTTAGATTCAAGTTTTTTTTCTATTCAAATGTTTAACGAAATCAGTCCAACTTGTCAAGAAGGAATAAGAGAAGCGTGTGTAACTCTGAGAAATGCTTGTGAACCACAGTAAGTTTCCAATTCTTTTTGAATGTTTCGTTGGTTATTTTAATTGTAACTACAGAATTCTTGATGAAGTGTCAGTCCGAATGAAAGAATATGAGAGTGAATTTGGTCGAATGTTGTACACAATATCCATTTTAATCATGTTTTCCTTTGTTATTATACTTCTCATGGTCAGATCAATCAAAAGAACACATTCTACAGTTGAGGTGAATTTGATTAACAGAAATTTGATTGCCAATAGAGAATTGTCAGTTCAAAAGATTAAGCTGCCAATGCAAATTTGAATCTGATTTTTCTGAAAGCTCTCTATTTCCTGTTCAATGACTCAATTTTTAGATGGACGCTCTTCTCGATGCAATGCGATTTCGTGAAGAATTAGACATTCGAGATCGACAACGAAGACGTTTAATGAAAGCAAAAACAAAGGTGTGACGGCTTATCTAAAAGGATTTCCAAAGATTATCGTATTTAGGTGAGCGCTTGGCTTAATCGTGCTCAAAATGCAACGTCAAATGGAAATGGACAAGGAAAACGAAAGGATAGTGAATGGAAACCACCTCCAAAAGGAACTGGAACAAGACCTAGAGGACATTATAGGTTTGAATTGTATTTTGGACTCAATGAACTTTATTTGACCTTTTTAGTATATCAACGGTCACTTCTGACATTCCAGAGATTGTAGTAAGTGCTGACGATTCAGGACAACCTGGTCTTATGATGAGACCTCATACTCCTGCCATTTCTCTGATTTACGATTTCGGAGTAGCGTCACCGGATTTAGAGGAACCAGATAGGTGAGAAAAGGATGAGCAGATTGAAAAAGGGGGAAGAGTGGCTTGTGAATATTAGAGAAGTGACATTAAAACTTTGGGCTTTCAAAGATATGTGTTGCAGTGTATCTTGCTCTTAGCTTTGTGTTTTCTTTTAGTTGATCCGAGAATTTTTTTAAATTTATCTTTTTTTGAAGTTCAAAATATAGATAGCCTGAATGCTCAAAACTTTGAAGACACAAACTGAAAAGACATTAGATAGATTCATTCTTCAACATTTTCCTATTTCAAATCAAATTTTCAGTCGAAAACCATCAATTGCATCTTCAACTGCTCTTCCAATGTCATCTTCTTCATCATCTTCATTGGCTTCATCTATCGATCATAAATTGAATTCCATATCAAAGAATCCACGAACCTTTTCTCTTGATACGAACGCTTCCACGTCATCACGAACTCATCGTGTTGACATTGATGACAAATCATTTAGTTTAGACGTGTAAATATCTCCTTCGTTGACCTTCGCCGTTTTTAATTATTTATTGTACGTTTCCAACAAATCTTCATTATTTTGCCTGCTCATCATCAATTCAATCACCAGTTCTCCTTCATTTTCTGTGTTATTCTTCTCTGGATTCTCTTTTTCACTGCTCATGTTCAACTACAGTAATATTATAATCTGTTCGGATAGAAAAGAAGAAAATAAACAATATTCTAGAAAACGATAAAGAGAATATTTGTTTCAAACCACCATCTCAAGAGGCAATCTCACGACCGCTTGTCATTGATGGGTGCAACATTGGGAGAAGTGCTTCAGGATATGCAAGAACGTGTGTTTTGACACTCTATAAGGATAGATGGGAATGGTTAAAAACATCTGAATCAATTCGATTCAAGGGCCATAAATGAATTCGAGCGTGTTAACCCTTTCTTTTCAGACACGTGGATTGTGCTGGCCTTGTTTCCGTCGTCCGATGGCTTCTGATTCGTAGATTTGATGTAGCTTCTTTCCTTCGTCACCGCCAAAACCAATATTTTTTTTTACAGGTCACAGTATTTCTTCCGGTTGTTTACAACAATATTAATAATTACAACTCGAAAAATGCGGAACTTCTAACGGTATATTCATCAAGTCAAACTTTTTTCTAATTTCCGATTCTTCAGAAATTGGAACAACTTGGAATCGTGACGTTTACTCCGGCCAGAAGTGGAAGGGGACTACGAAAGTGAGTCATAAGAGTTAGGGAAGACGAAATAGGGAAGAGGAAGTGAGTAAACCTAGACTAATCTTTTCAGGGCATTCATTAACTACGATGATTTGTATGTGGTTTCGTATGCAGCCAGACACGGAGGCACAATTCTTAGTGGTGATAAGTTCAAAGATATTCTCAATCAACAGTGCTATAGCGACTTCCATCACGTCATTAGAAATAGGACAGTCGACGTCAGATTTCGACCACTTACTCTTGATTTTGTTGAATACAATTCGGATAAATTCTATCGTCATGCACCAGAATTATTCACATGTGAGCATCAGATACTATTTTTGAAACTAAATTTATTATATTTTCTTTCCAGATGATAACACATGCCAACGAACCGATTCATTACGTCAACGTCTTTTTGCATTACCTCATGAAGCCGACTATAATCTTGTGAAGAATTTGAAAAAACAAATTAATGAAGAGAAAAGAGCATATTTATGTGAAGAACTTGAAGCAATTCTTCTTTCAATGAGTTATGCAGCTGGGAAAATGTTTCGGGAAGTAACTGAATTGCCGTGTATGGATAATGTATGTGTAACAATATTCCTAGTGATTCATTCAAAATTTCTATTTTCAGGGATTTCACGGTCTTCGAGTTGAAGATGTTGCTCCAAAGGATTTTGTGGATGCATTCAACAAAAAATATCAATCAAGGGAAATAAAGCAAGATTTGCTTCAGGAATGGGTAATGGAACCCGTTGTGGAAGTTGTTTCAAAGCCGAAAAAAACCGAAAATGTACTCGATGATACAGTATTGATTCCAATTCCATTACCAACTGCATCTGAATCAAATAAATCTGAAAATACTATTCCGAAGAAAGTGGAACTACCAAAGGATCAATCACTTGGATCACTTCTTCAATGGTTCACAATGGCTGAAGAAGCGAATAAGAATAAAAAGTAATAAATTATAATCGAAATTATTTGTATGTGATAGTTATCTGTTTCAAATTTTCTCAAATGGTTCGATAAACTTTCGATTTTTCTCATGTTTTTATATATATTTTCTCAACATATCTTCTCTCAATTGATACATTTCAAAATGAAATGACCTGATGGGTGCACGTGTTATTGTGAGAAGACAGCTGTCGTTCTTCAGAGGACGGACATCAGGAGACTTTAAACTATCAGGTTATTTCTTCTTTCTCTTTGAAAACCTTTCGAGCAACAGCTCTTTTGCTTTTTTTTGCTCTTTTTCAAGTGTTTCTCGAAAAATTCTTTTCGATTTCTTATCATCAAATCACTTTCGATTTCTGTCGTTTCATTTCAAATTGATAAAGATGAAATCGAAATTAAATTGGTGTTCCAAGAGATTCGAATTTCTCTTTTTTTTTCTTCTTAATTGAATTTTCGTTCCGATTGATGATAATCATTTATCACTTTCTCTCCAAACTGCCTTCAAACATTTTCTTATTTAAAGACAAATAACAGTCAGTTTGTATTCGTCTTGTTCAAGAATTTCAATCTAATCGAACGTATTTTCTTATCTTGTCTTATCTTTTTTCCATTTCTTTCTTTTTTCTTTTCTGCTCCATTTTCCTCTTTTTCAGGTCAAAATGGCAGCTCAGATTGACGGCGTCGAAACTGCTTTGGCTGAGAAATTGGAAGGAGTTTCATTGGATGAAGTCAAGAGAATTCTCTATGGAAGACCATACAAGTAGGAAATCTAAACAGTTTTCAGTTCAGTTTTTCGGAATTTCAGAACATTGGAGATATCATCTGCTGCCGAGAAACTTGCTCAAGACGGTGATTTTCAATTGACTGGATACGTTGTTGATGCTCAAAAAGAACAGACCAGAGCTCCAAGATTGGTATGTTGTTGCGTTTTTGAATCAGAGTTTCACTACTCCGATCTGTCAGAGAACAGAAACCAACTAGATGGAAATGTTTGGGAGTGGCGAGAGAGAGAGAGAGGGAAATGGCATTCATAAAAGATTTGATTGATTGTTCCTTCCCCGATAAAATTGAAGGAACGCCATAATCAATGATCAAGTTTATTATTTCAGGTTCGAGTCGCCGCTATCCAGAATAAAATTCATCGTCCAACAACTGATAGTGTTGTCGAACAACGTGATGCTATTCATCAACGTGTTGGAGCTATGATTGAAGCTGCCGCAGCTGCCGGAGCCAATTTAATTGGACTTCAGGAAGCATGGACAATGCCATTTGCCTTTTGTACACGTGAACGTCTTCCATGGACTGAATTTGCTGAATCTGTTTATACTGGACCAACTACTCAGTTTCTTTCCAAGTTGGCCGTCAAGCATGATATTGTTATCATTTCCCCAATTTTGGAAAGAGATGAAGAGAAAGATGACGTCATCTGGAATACTGCTGTTGTAATCTCTCATACTGGACGGGTTATGGGAAGATCTAGAAAGAATCATATTCCAAGAGTTGGAGATTTCAATGAATCTACCTATTACATGGAGTCAACTCTTGGTCATCCAGTTTTTGAAACTAAATATGGACGTATCGGAATCAACATTTGTTACGGACGTCATCACCCACAGAATTGGATGATGTATGCTTTGAACGGGGCAGAGATCATTTTCAATCCATCGGCTACAGTTGGAGCTCTTAGGTTCGTTCATCCGAATCCATTTTTCAAAAAGATTATATATTTTTTTAGTGAGCCACTCTGGGGCATTGAAGCAAGGAATGCAGCTATTGCAAATCACGTTTTCACTGTCGGAATCAATCGTGTAGGAACTGAAGTCTTTCCAAATGAGTTCACTAGTGGAAATGGTCAACCAGCTCATAAAGACTTTGGTCATTTCTACGGATCCAGTTATATTGCTGCTCCAGATGGTAGCCGTACTCCAGTGAGTATTTGACTCATCATCAAACAGTCAGAATGAAACATGAATTCTAATGAAGCTCATTTCAGTCTTTGTCCCGTGTTCGTGAAGGAGTTCTCATTGCGGAACTTGATTTGAACTTGTGTCGTCAATGCAAAGATGCCTGGGGATTCAGAATGACTAACCGTCTCGATATGTATGCTCAGAAATTGACGGAAGTCTCCAATCCGGACTATCGCCCAGACATCAGAAGGGAGCAGTGATTCACTCATTTCCGTTTTTGTTGACATTTTCAAATAACTTTTTCGTTCCATTTCAATGACTTTTCTCTTCATTGTCATGTGCTTAATCAGTTCGTAAATAAATGTAATTCTGTTTTCAACATTTCAATTTGAATCACAGTATATTCTCAAGGGGAAATCCACTAGATCATAACATAAAAACGTGATTCAAAAGTATTAATTAATGTACTTTTGATGTATAAAAGGTGAATGAAGCGGAATATATCACATCCCTCAGTTGTTATGCACTTCAAATTTCACTTCATTTCTATTTTCTTCTTTTTGATTTTCATAGAGATATTATTTTGCTGAAAATGTCAAAATTTCAATTTTTGTTTTTCATAAAAGAACGTCATATTGTTTAACTGAAACATCAAGAAACAAAATGCATTGGTAATACACAAAAACATGGTTACCAACATCTATTAACTGCTCGTCCAACCCACACTTCATTTCTTCTTTATTTGTGTTTTTCGCCTTTCTTCACTTTTTTTTCATAACATGTGATTATGAATCTCTGAAGGTATCTAAACAATAAATTCACTCTCATTTTGAAGCTTAGAAGCAAATTATAGGGTTCCCATTTGGTTTTTCGGAATGCTCATTTATGCTTTCTGAACAATAATTGATCGTTGTTGAACATATTCTTGAATTGGAAAGTGTCAGAAAAGTCCAAATCCAAGCCAATAAAAACATCTCGTTTGTATCTATTTCATAAAATGTTGAAAAAGATAGGGATTGTCTGTGGCTAACAAGTCTGGACCAAGTACATATTTTTACAATAATAAAAAAAGGGAACTTTCAAATGTATTGTGTCATTTAAAAAAGTTGGTTTTGATGTACGGTAACTGCCCAGTTAGCATCGGAATAATTCAATAATTGGGATCAAACTCGGCTCATTTGACAATATCTATCAAAACTAACATTATTCTTGGTTTGAACTACTGTGTCCCTGGTTTTTTGATCTTTAATAATTCTAGTTGGAAAATCACAAACAGGAAGCGCTTCTTATTTTGAAAAAAACCGTCTAAACATTCGTGAATCTTTTTTGGTTTTTTTCTGATTAGAAACATGAAAGAAAATGGGTACATAAAGTGTTTTCACAACACAACTGACTTGTTTGGAATATCAAAAAAACTATTCGTTTTTGCTAAAACCAAATCTCAAGTGTGACAATCTATACTACTTCTAATTATTTATTGTTTTCATGGAGGTTTTCATTGTTCTCAAATTTTATATCGTCCCGTTTTTGAGGGAATTAATATCTACTAACTTTACCGCCTGAGGCTAACTTGGCTCCTCCTTCTTCTCATTCTGTGTCATACTCTTCTTTTTTTCGAATCCGTTTTCAAATTACCCGATCGCTTGCTTCCTTTTTCTCTGTGCTCTGTCAACGCGCAGAGGCAGAGAGCTCTTTTCCTCTTTTCGTCGTTTCTTCTTCTCATTCAACTCGTTAAACAATCCTAAATATAATGGACAGCTTATCTCGTCGTGCTAAATTTCGATTTGGAAAGATGCTCAACTCTGCCGTAGCAGTCATCAACAGTTCAACACTTCGTCGTCGTTCTCATTTTGCACGATCTGCAACAACTAACAGTTATGGTCCAATTCCAATTGATGGAGACAGTTCTGTTCCACTTATGTATTCTTCTCAGAGGTAATTACTGTATCTGTACTTCCATTTAGAACTATGTCATAATGGCTCCGAAGTTGCTACACTTTAGTTTATTTCACTTGACATGAGCAGATTCCAACAAAAAAAGTCTTTAAGGTAGTCAAAATCCCTTTTTATGAACGCTACGAAACTCAAGTAGTTGAAATTTTCAAACAACTTTATCATGAGATTCATCTGTTCATTGCAACAGATCCTGGTTTCTCAAAACAAAAGCAAATTTCGATTTCTCACAACACAAAAATAATGCAACAAAATCTGCATTTTTCATGAGAATTGTTCCCATGGAAAGTATGTTAGCAATATGAATTTCCATAAAACATGTCTCTCATTTTTTCTTTTAAAGCACGTTCTTCACTTCCTTTTCCATTACAAAATCTTTATTTTCTCTTAGTTCCACTGTATGATTTCCGATTTCCCTGCTTATAAGCCAACAATTTTTTGGGAAAGTGGTGTTTTCGTTTTTCTTGGTTCTACAAAACAAGGAAAAATGAAAAAAAAAACTGAGATCATCTATAATTATAAGATTCTCAAAAATAAATTACTCATTCAAGATCAAACTCCACCAGCTCAACCAACTCAATTGTTTCGATTCCAGGATTGGGAAACGTCACAAATGTTGGTTTTGAATGAGAGGTTCTAATTTCCAATCAAAATGTTTTTAGCTTATTCAAGTGAGATCTCTTGAGCAATCAATGGAAAACGAGTTGAACTCAATCACTCTCAGTGAAATCAATGAGAAAGGAGAGATCATTTCGAATGGAAAACCAGAAAAAGAAGATCTTGGTCTCAAAAACTTCATCAAAATTGCCGAGTACATGTACATCACTGATAATCGGAAGCTCTTGGAGCCAAGTCAATTGGAGTCTGCAGGAATCTCTCATGTAGTTGTTAGTTGCTCTTAGATAAAATCATCTTCTACGTTCTCTTTACTCAGAGTCTTGGAGCCGAGTGTCCATTCACTGTGAATGTCAGCAGATCTGCATCAGGAATGGATTTGTTCATATTTCCGCTCACTTTGTTCCACGAAACGGATGTTGATCCAGCACAGCCATTCAAAGTAATTATATCAGAAGCGAAAGCGTGACTAATTTTATGTTATTCAGAATTTGGCCTCCATCTTTGACAATGTCAACATCTTCATCGAGAATGCTCGTAAACTCTCTCAAAAAGTGGCCATCTACTGCAAGAATCGTCAATCTGCTTTCTTCGTCGCTGCTCAGTACAACATTGAGTAACCTTCAATTCTCATTTTCCAAGAAATATCTGTTTTTTTCAGCTATTACGACTTGGAGCCAGGAAAAGCAATGCATCATTTGATGAAATTGGCTGGAGAAGATTGGGTTGAACTCCCAGAGAAATGTGTAAAGAGACTCAATGAGTGGAAGAAATACGGAGAGCATCGACGGGCTCAGTCTCCAACCGACTTGAAGTTGAGCTTGTCAGTCAACAGTGGATCTAAATAATCATTCCCTCTTTTTCTCTGTGATATTTTGGAACTTATTTATTTTGGAAATTTTCTATCGAATAATCTGTAACGATAAAGCTACTAGCTGTTCGGTCAATGTTCAAAACTGAAAAACAGAGAATGTAGAACTAATGCACTTTGCAATTGGTGTAAAAGAAAAGCATTATGTTTCTTTCAAGACAATTTTGGTCCTGACGTATATTGATAATTGAAATTTTGTCTTGCAAAGCTTGATATTTAGATTATAAACCTTCAATTTTAAAGTAAAATGTAAAGCTAAAAATGGAATTTGAACTTTATCATCGGAAAAAAAAGGCTGAGATATTGGAAATTATTAATTAAACTTTCGATGTTTTTTATTCTTTCAAACTTCAGTCGTCTTTCTTGATCCTCTCAATTGAACACTCGATGATCTTTTAATTTGTGGTTTTGTAGACAACTTTTGTTTTATTCTTTCAAATTCCAACCATGCATCATGTTCAATTCTTCGAATCGTTTCTTTCGATTTCTTGTCAGCCAGTAGATTCCTTTTCCATGCTGGTATACCTTCTTTTTCAAACTGTTCCCTGAAAAATTGTGGAGAATAATGTTGTTTTGCTGATTCGATTTTTTCCAATGTCTGAAAAGTTATAGAAGGTTTAATTTTGGAGTTATGAAATATCTTACCTTTTTGTGGGTTTTCTCAATTTCAAGGCGATTTTTCTCTTCTTGAATTGTCTCCCTTGACGGTTTAGCGTCAAGTTTCGGAATTCGTTTTATATCTGAAAACACTTCGCTCAAACTGAAAAATGCATCTGTTGATTACCTGTACTGTAAGGTATTTCCGGAAGATCATCAACTGTTATTTCAGGAGCATATGGCTTAAATGTCAAATTAAATCGCTCCACTTTTTTCTTCAACTCATCAAATGGAATTGATGCTTCAAAAAGTACAGTATCCAATTCATCCAGAACTTCTTCTACTGTATCTCGACGTCCTCCTAATCTAGGAGTTCCTTTTGATGATGAGCTGAAATATGATACGTTTTGTCATTAAAAGAAAGAAAACTGCTTACGTCAGATGAGCTTCTTCTTTCGAATAATCAACTGATGAGGGACGTTGGAAGACGTCACCAATGACTTTGTAATCTTTTTCTGAAATATTATTTAGAGTATAAATATTTATACGTTCTTGTAGAGGTAGTAAAGAAATATGATGCTTGCATATTTAGAAGTGTTTTCTTGAGATGTTTGCTCTCATATTGTTCTAGAGCACATAATGAACTAAGCGAGATTATGTTCTTTATGAATATATTCTCACCTTGTGGAACTCGAATCGTATAATCCACTGGCGGTTCCGGTGGTGGTTCATAATGAAGAAACTGTTGTGATCTTCGAATTTGATCTGATTGTTGATTTGGGAAAACTCTTCGTCCAAGGCGTATCGGTTGTGAAGAACCCGACGACGACATTTCTCTGGAGGTGATTGCTGATAGGAAAGGAATTTCGAAGGAAGGGAGAGAGATGGTTTATCAGTTAAAGTAAGAAATAAGTGAAGAAAGAACTGATTAGAGTACTCAAACAAGTTGTAGACTGTTGAAGATGCAGGCGGAATAGTGTTGAAAAGAGCACGAAGACAGTCATGAGGGGTGGTCGAGTGCGTGACCTACTGTTTTATGGAAGGAATGAAAAGAAAAAGTAGCTAATTTTCAGTTTTTGATTTTTCAGAATTTTAAGACCAATTTTTATTGCTTTAGACTAACGGGAGGAAAATAGAAAAGTTGCGAAGCTTTCCCCGATATGACAACAAATGCTGGACTTGCAAAAATTATGTTTACATAAAAAAAAGCAATTAAAATTGAAGAAATTGCAACTATTCACTTTCCGGTTCATAGGTTTTAGGAGCATTATGAAGCAACAAAATCGTAAACTATGAATTTGTATTGGTCATGAATAAATATGAGCATCGTTACTTTGAACTTTTGGTTAGGAGTTCATGTTGAATTTTTTCATCTTCTTGAACTCTAACTGAAATAAATCTACTGCTAAATGTTTTGAAAATTCGCTAAAACCAAATAAAAGAAGCGGATCAATGTTGTCTACAAAAACACAATCTTCTTTCAAAAAATTATAGTTTGAAGATGAAATCAGAATGGTTGTTTTATCAGTTTACCCTTTTCAAAAGGCGTTAAAATACATCGGCTTATCGTTTGAACGACCCTCCCTTTTTTGCTTTTCCTCTACCCTCAAAAAAAAGATTACGGTAAAAGAAGAAACCACAAGAATTTGAATGAAACATAGATCACATTAGATCAAAAACCATCTGATATCCATACATAAAGACATGAATCTAGAGCAACAAACAAGAGTGGAGCTCCAAAATTCGGTAGTGTTATCAATTCGGGCGGTGCAAACGATAGAGATTGTTGAGAAGAAAATTGGAAGGAGGAGGAGGGAAAAGTGTCGAAAATGGGTAAACATATTCCTTGGCACGGCGATTCGCTTTTATGGCATGTTTGTACCTGCAAGTGGGTAATAAGAAAGAGGGAAAGAGCTGAATATAAGAGACATATTTTATGAGAAACTACTACTGCAAGTGGATTCAGAAGGATCCACGAAGGATTCAGTTACATTTTAGTCATCGTAGAACAGAGTATACAAATGGATGGATCGAAGATTGAAGTTTAGGTTGATTGCACAGTGGCTTGTTTATCATATCAATTGTAGCTGCTCGTTTCTGCAGTATGGTAGGAATTTCACATCTAAAGGAAACTTTTCCCAAGAATAAAATCGAACTGCTTGGAAGGGAATGTTTTGTGGTTTTTTCTTGCTTTGAACCGATAAACGTTCCTAGGAACATCTATGACATATTCGAAGTTTCAACTTTATTCGTCTATATTTCAACTAAGTTCTTTTCTCATATACACCAATATTAACGTCAGAAAAACCTTACCCTTTTTCAATTACCCGTTGTGTTGTTTCTTTTTGCAACATCCCTCTCTCTGACTCATATTTCGTTCTCCAAGTGCAGTTCTTTTTTTCTCTATTCCTCTTGAATCATTTCTTCCGCATCATCAGAGCATAAACACAATCCATGTTTCCTTTTGACACCCTTTCAACTAAATACCTTCATTTAGATCAATCAATTCTCTTCTTTCTGCACATCATAATCTCACCTTATTAGTCCTCTATTTATAACGTTTTTTTCTCATTTTGTAATACCGTATTCTTTCAGTTTTTTTCTCTCTGAAATGACTGGTCCTAATTCAAAATTTTATTTGGATAATAACGCAACAACACCATTGGATGATAGGGTGAAGAGTGCAATTTCTGAAGCATTGGATCTATGGGCAAATCCTTCTTCGAATAATGAAAATGCAATTGAATCTGCAAAATCGATTCTGGAAGCAAGAGGTCATTTGGCAGAGATGTTCAATGTTAAAACTGATGATGTAATATTCACTTCTGGAGGTACTGAATCAAATAATTGGGTCATAGATGGAGCAATCAGACTATTCAAAATGAACAATAAGAATACAATTCCACACGTCGTCACTACTAATATTGAACATCCATCTATTCTAGAACCACTGAAAAGAAGGGAGAATGATGGAAAAATTAGTGAGTTTGAAAATGACCTTTTAGTATCAAACTGATGATTTTTTAGCTGTTACTTATGTATCTGTTGACCCATTGACCGGCTTTGTGAATCCTCAGTCTGTTCTAGATGCTCTGACTTCTGCTACGTGCCTTGTTACGGTTATGTTGGCTAACAATGAAACTGGAGTAATGCAACCTGTCTCTGAAATATGTCAATTGATTCGCCAAAACAAAAAAGAAAATTGCCCATTCCTACACTCTGACGTGGCACAAGCGGCTGGAAAGATCCCGATAGATGTTAAATCTCTAGGTGTTTCTGCGGTTACTGTAGTTGGTCATAAGTTCTATGGACCACGAAATGGAGCATTAATATTAAGTTCAAATATAACTAGAATTCCTCCGATGTTGCTAGGTGGGAATCAAGAAAGTGGATGGAGAAGTGGGCGAGTTAATCTAATTTTCTTATTTCATATGATAACTTACATACTGTTTCAGAACAGAGAACACGCCAATGATTGTTGGGTTGGGAGAGGCGGCACGAATTTTCAACGAAGGATCCATGAATATTGAAAATGTACTTCGTCAAAATCGGGATTATTTCGAGGAACTTTTAGCGGTACATTTCACTTCCCAAAAAGATAATTATTTAAATTCCTTTCAGAAACGTCTCCGTAACTCTCATCTAATTCATTTCCTTGGATCACCTCGTCTCCCAAACACCTCTAGCGTGGCATTTCTAAACTATCCATCCCATGGTTGTGATCTTCTTGACAGGTTAGGAATCATCATAATATTGCTATAAATCGTTTTTTTCTTATTTCAGATGTCAAACTTTCAATGCGTCTACAGGAGCAGCTTGTCATAAAAATGAATGCAGTCCTATTCTGAAAGCGTGTGGAATACCATTCGCAGTCGCTTCGAAAACAATCCGTATTAGTTTCGGAAGATCTACAAAATTGGTAGAAATCGAGACTGTTGTAGAAGAGCTTGTTCAATTGTGTTCTCCAATTACTGACAGTGAGCAATAACGATGTGATGCAATATATTTATGAATATTAATAATAAATTAAATTTTCTATTTAGCTATGCATATGAAAGATATAATTCTAGTACTTATGACGAATCAAGCCTTTCATCATATCGAAAGTGTTTCCGTCATCACCGATTGAAAAGATCTTATCCGGGTTCGATTTGCTTCGTACTTGCAGGTATCCATCATCATCAATTCCACGAATCGTAACTCGTTCATTGAAGTCTGATAAAAGAACTTCTTGCTGTCTGAAACGAAATTCTTCTTATTTTGATACAAATACGACAAAACTTACGAATGCAACCAATACTCGTGATACTTTCTTCTGAAGTTTTCGGGACCATTACTCTCGTAGTCTCTCATGTAATCTATAAAAAATTTATTTTCAGAAAAGAACTTTTTGAAACTGTACATACAAGTAAACCTGTTAAGTGTTTCCGCAATCAATTGTTCCCTTGAAATTTTCGTTTCTGCTTCTTTTGGAAGCATATCATTCAAACAGAGCGTTGGTTTTTCATTTGAAACATTCATTCCGCATCCAATACTCAGTTGGAATTTGTCGTCTCTCGTTTTGCACTGAAGAAGCATTCCACCGATCTTATGTGATCGTTCACAATATAAATCATTCGGCCATTTAATGCGAAGTGGGAAATCGGGATATCCCGAAAGAGTGCGTGATGCTTCTACAACAGCTACACAGAAAATGTGTTGAACGATCGGAAGATGCTTAGCAAGGCGGCTGTTTTTTGATACTGTGAATGAGAAATTGAACATTGCCATCCCGCGTGGACATAAAAATTCGTTTTCTCCTCGACCTCTTCCTTGAATTTGTCGATTGGCAACAACGACAACACTCTCCAGAGATGGAATTGCGGCGTTCACACTGAAAGAATTCGCTTATTCAAGAAGTGCTTCGATTAATCAAAACGAACCTTTCAATGATATCCATTGTTGTGGTGGCTACATCTACTACTAATATAACCTGCCCGATCTTAGCAGTCAATTGATTGAAGTAAAGATCAAGATCGAATTCCGTACTGGTTCCAGCATCCGAGTCTCTTTTCACAACTTCGATTGGTAGAAGGTTTGAAGAAGCGTCTGGTAAACCTAATTCCTTTACAGCATCTGTTTTTCGTAGCAGAACTCTTGGTTGTAATCCGATTTCTTCACCCAAGCGTAATCCAGCAATTTCATCAATCATTGAATCATATTCAGCGAGCAAAACTCCTTTCGTTAATGATGGTATTGATGTTTCACAAACATTAACTCCAACACTCCGAAGGGAATCTCGTAGAAGGTTACTGTCTGAAAAACAAAAAAATCACGGAAGTGATTAGAAGCAGATAGAACTTACTCGGTGCTATCAACTCTTGAGTCGTTGCATCTGAAAACAGTGCTGAGGCGTGAAGACTTCCGTTGTTCTGCATGTAAAGAAATAGCGGAGCATCTGAAAATCAGAGAAAATATTTGAACTTTTTTATTATAATTTACCTGCATCTTTTTTGAGCACAACTGTAAAATTGGCACCAACACTCACATCTTTCGAACGAAATGTTTCGTTGATTACTGATGATTTAGGTAGCTTCTTCATATTCTTTTCGAGAAACTTCACAAACTCTTTGTTCGTTTCTTTCAATTTGTTGCTCTGATTGCCGAATGCGAATCGTAGAATAGAAGCATTCGCTTTACTTGAATCACAACCAGTGATGCTTGCAAGAAGTTTGTTCTGACACACAAAAATTATTTTTCCATTTTGATTGAAATAAGCTTGAATCTTTTCCCAGGCGTCATCGTCCAGATCTTTAGTAGAAGCAAGTATTACACAGACCTGAAAATAATAATTAGCTTGAAAGCATTTTAAATGGACGTTTCTTACCGTTGATTTTTCTGCCCATGGCTGTTTTCTCAATGCTTCCACAGAAACATTGAAAACAGTTATCTCATCTGGAGGCAGCAAGGAGGTTAGTCGACTTCGAATATCCGAATAAAGTGTGTTATCTCCTCCAGTGTAAACGAGAACAGAGTTCGGTTTACACATTGCCTTATGAGAAGAAGTTCTCGATGAAAGAAATTGGTAGAGTTGTACGTGGCGAGCAGTGGAGTTTCTTGTAGATCCTCGATTGGCTGAAAAAAAACGTATTATTTATAAACTTAACCATTGCAGAAATGGTACTGATCTCGGGGAAAATAGAAATTATACGCTGGGATTGCATGTGACCTTGTAGGTTTGCGAAGCGACGGTCATTTACGGCAGAATGTTACTCTCTCGGCGGTCTTTTGTGATGTTTATCAAACAATCGTTGTTTGCAAGCAAACCAAAAATTTGAAATAACTTACGATTAGCTGCAGAAGTGAATCCACGGAGTGATCTGTTCTGATAATATTCGAAGGAAGGGCTGACAGATCTTCCTCGATCGCCTGTAAACACGGCAATGCTCTTAACATGGCGAAGAAGTTTGTGCAGGTTCATTGAAACAAACCGACAACCGTGTTGCGGGGCCGTGGCCGCGAAGTACGGTAATTTAGGTTATACTAAAAAATACTCACTTTCTGTTGAAAATGCAGAGAACCGACGTTGTGCTGATTGTCGAAGATTGGTAGCAACAACGGAAGTCTGAAAATAACAGTGAATTGAAAAGTTTTGAAAAGAAGGAAGAGATGCAGAGAAAAATACAAACACTGCGTTTGGACCGTGAGGCTTGATGTGCAAGAGGAGGTAGTCGACCAAGTTCGATAGCGGGAACTGGTACTTGAGAGGAAGCTGGTGGGGTTTTGGAGTACGATTCTTGTGGAGAAGTTTCAGATTGACAAGATGAAGCTTCACTTATAGGTCTTTCTGAATCGTTTGGAGGATATGGTGTGGCTGAAATACACTACTAAGAGACGACAGAAAATGAGATAATTTACATACGAGTTCTATCAGAATTCGTAATCTTCTCATCTAGGTAATCACTACTTTCCAGTTTTATTGTCACACTTCCATTTGGAAATTTATGATTGTGCCCATTCCGTTTCTCCATGTTCTCCTTGGGATTCTGATGAGCGAGAACAGCTGAAATCACTCCAAAATTAACTTTCAGGTTGAATATTATAGGAAAAGTACCATAGGAAACCTTCTCAGCATCTTCTTCAACAACTCCTCTAGCCGTATCAACCGTTTCTGTATCTGTCTCATCAATCATTCGTAGTTCATCCATTGTGAAATGGGTTCTGAAATATAAATAAGATTGAAGATATTTTCCTGATGGGTACTAGAACTTAGTTAAAAGATACTCACTTCAATCCCGATGTTGTTGGATGACAATCTGAAGTGTTCCGGCTACCAGAAGATCCGTTTGAGACTGTTCTTTCAGCAGATGATCGGTTAAAGGAAACGGATCCGTTAGGGGTGGAGGATCTAGTTGCTTCTTCAGCTAAACTACTTGTACAAGATTCTGAAGTAGTAGGTGGATGACTACAAGATGGTGAAGATGTAAGAGCTCTATCAGATCGGAAAGAAGTGACGTCTTCCGTTGAATCGCAAACTGCTTTGTCCATTTTACTGATGTATCGAGGAAGGCTGTTGAAGTTGACACTATCAGGAATGTATCTGAGAAGTTAATTTACGAAACTACAGTTGGTTAAAACACACATACCCGTTTGCAATACTGTTCCGTGGACTTCCAAAGTCACGTTGGTTAAGTTGGCGGATGTATCTTGGAAGACTTGCGAACTCTCCGTTTCCTGTTTCCAAAGTCAAGCGGCTTCCGTCGGAATCAATGTTTTCAGGAGAATTACACGAACGATATCGACGTCTTCTTGCTGAGTTTGAAATAGTTGCAGAAGATGATGGGCGGCCTCTGCAAAAGGAAAATTGAGGTTGGAGCGGAAGAGCGTAGGCAGCGGTTTCCGTACAATCGAGAAATGAAAAATATCATAGAACTGAGCTCTTTGTGACTAGAAGGGTATTTGGATTATCCTTCGATTGAAATATTGAATACCCTTTTTGTTTCTTCATTTAATCTAGTTTCAATTGAAGGATTATCCTTGAGACCTTTAATCTTCTCAAATCTTGATAAGATATTCTAAAAGTCTAACTTACGTATGCCTTCGACTCGGGGACGCTTCTAGATTCCCTTCGCTGCCATATCGGTCATTTGTTGAGAAAAAGGTTGAACCTGATCGATCACCCCAGAATAGATGTTGAAGAATTGGAAGTGGACGAGGGAGTTGAGAATTTGAAGCTAGTGAAAGAGTTGAAGTATGTAAATCAGCCCGTAGAGACGATGTAGAAGGACGATCAATTTCTTGTGGAGGTGCAAACATGCCTGAAAAAATGGTTTCTGTTTATATAAAAGTCAAAAAGAGTATATATCTTACTGCATATCCTTGTAACTCGAAACTGTTCATCAATCAACAATTTTTCCGAGAATGCATCTACGACGTCTACGAACATTTCGAATGAGCATGCATATAAACATCTGGTCATTGTTTTATGGACTGCGAGACGATCACATTTTTCATTTAACTTCAAAGAATAAATTGAAAACTTCATTAGGCTTTTAGCGCTCACTTTAAAATAGTTCGGTTCCAACGCCTCTTCTCCTCCCGGTTCTCTTTGACGTTTTTCCATGAATTCATCATGAACTACAAAGTAGATTGAATCCTCTTCACACGGCCATAAAGAAGGGCAAAACCTCCATTCACTTGCTCTCAGTGTCTAGATAATATTGAAAGGTAATCGAATTCATTTGAATTTCCACTCACATCAAACTTTTCCGTGTATACTTGGATTAGGTCAGTTTGCAACACTAAAGTTGAGTCTAGTTTCGGTTCGCTAGTTGGACGGTATAACCTTGATGAGCTGGGTCTTTGAGCAGACAAATATTGAGAAGATCTGTGGAAGAAAATATAGAAGATTTTGTGTAGAAAATATGTTTACTTGATAATTGTTTTCCATATTAGCATTTCATAGTTTCTAGTTACCCGTTGTTGAGCAAGTAAGGCACGAAGGAAGTTGGCAATGTGGCGTTTTCGAGCAGCCTTAATTAGAACTAATCATTTCGAACTTTAGCTCATCATAGCTCTGGTCTTCGCGTTCTGTGGGAACACTTCATATGCTTTGAATTCAGAACAGAAGGGTGATTTTTCTTAACTTGAAGAAACTATGTTACTGTGGCTACAGTAGTTACAGTATCTGAGATTTGATTAGATAAAGTTTCAGAAATTCAATTTATTTTGAAATACGGATTGTATTTTTTCTTGTATATTGAAAAAATTAACCTCGATAGCCGATGATACCAGTGACCAGACGAATAATATCATGTAAATAGTTTTGAAGATCTAAAATCGAAGCGTTAAACCAAACTAAAATGTTTGAAAAATGCGACAATTGACCGAGGACCAGCTCCCTCCTAGAAGCCAACGATGTCGTAGAAACGAGAGTAAGGAAGCGCAGCATGGTAGAATAAGAAGGGAGCGTCGAAAAAAGAAAAAGAGAGCACAGCTTCTTCTTTTTCGTTTTTCTCCGGCTTTAAAGCCAGGAGAGAGGGAGGAGTGAACTCTTCTTGGTTTTTTTATTGAACGAACAAATCGAATGCGAAAAAAAGACAACAAAAACGGATAACAACAAATTGAGGTGGGAACAGGATAACGAAAATAACAGAAACAAAGCCATACTTTGTCAATAACAAGGGAAAATGGGTGAGAGTGAAAAGGGTACAAGTCTAACTAAGGAAACAAAAAAGAGAAGGAAAGATATAGATTTGAAGGCGTTGGAGTTGTGGAGAGTAGAAATTGCGTTTGGTGGCCCCGCGTAGTAGAGGAAGTGGAGGATTATGCTGAAAAAGAACCAACGTTTGTTTGTTTAGGAAGCAAATGTGGATGACAGACAAGCTTTTCAAATTAACGACACGCTCTCGACTTTCACAGGTGTCCGGTTTAAAATAGCGTCTGTTTGAATAACGATGAAGCAGGTTTTGAAGATGATTAAAGAAAAAAAAATGATTCAACTGTACATCATTCATGCACAAGTTGTCATTTGGACTAGAATGGCTAAACCAGAAAAAAACTAGAATCAGACAACAAATCTTTTAGTGCAAGATAAATGCTCACCAAGAGTTTTGAGTACTGCCTTTCTTCCCTTCCTCTTCTTTTTTGGATCGCCAGAACCGAGTTCGATCTGTGCGAACATTTTGATTTGTTCACGATCTTCCATCTCAGCTGCAAGTAGGCGAAGAGCAGCCAAATTCGTTCCCGTGATATCTCTTAACGTCTCTACGCCTTCTGACATTTTTGATTTCATTTGTTCGTAGATTGGAACGTAGTCGGCCGACGCGATAATATGACTGAGATGCACTCTAGAAAAATTGTATAATACATGTAGAAAATTGAAGAAACAGTGACAAACCTGGTCAAATAAACTGCAACATGAGTGCATAGTTCTGCTTTGTATTGTTTTTGTGTGCATGAAGCGATTGCAAGAAGGATTTCAGCCACGTATGAGAGAGGAACAAGAAGAAGAGTTCGATCAAGATCACTAGATCGGCACTTGGCAATTACGTCAACAATAAAATGATCCAGTGATTTGCTGTTATAGGCTCCAATTAGTGGATGTGGTTCGTGATTAGGATCTTCTGCTCTCTGTACTTTTTCATTTCTTACAATATCGATTGCTTGAATGATATTTTCAGCAGAAACAACGCTAGAACTCGTTTTGCTGCTAGCCACGCCAGCTTCATTATCAGCGTTCTCTCCAGCAACGACATCTTCTTCATCGATGAGCTTCTTCTCGTATTCTTCTTCTCTTTCCATTTCTTCCCTTTCTTCAACAATCACCATCTCATCAGTTTTCTCCCAACAGCGGATTGATTTATCATGGGAAGCGGAGAACTGTAACAAACTGATGGGTTAAGCCCTCGAAATCTAATAGAAACTTACCATCACAGATCCGTTTGTGAATTGAGCTAAGCAACGAATATCAGAAGTGTGTCTGTCGAGTGATTGAACCATGATGAATTTGACTGCATCCCATTGTTTAATCTTTCCATCTTTTCCCGCACTCCAGAAGAGTTGCTCCTCCCCGGGACAAAACAAAACAGAGGTGACAGCATCATCGTGCGCATGGAATGATTTGTGACAATCACCGAAATCCAATCCCCAAATTTTGACTGATTTGTCAACGGAGCCAGTAACGCATAATTTGCTTGTTGGAGCGATATCGACGCAAGTAACTGGCAAAGAATGCCCATAAAGGGATACGAAGAACTTGAGAGTATCAACAAAATAAACTGAGCAAGTATTGTTCAAAAGAGCCACAACAAGGAATTTTCCATCTGGGGAAAACGAAGCAGCTAAAGCTTCATCAGGAAGTTCCAAAACCTTCTGTTCTCTGATTGATATTCTCTTTTTTGATCCTTCAGTAACAAGTACGAAAGACCAGAATTTGACTGTTTTATCAGCAGAAGCTGTCATGAATCCTTCATTATCTGGAGTATTTTGGATTGTCCAAATAGCTGCTGTATGAGCTTTCCTTGTTTCAACAAGTTCTGCGCTGCTTAATTCAAAGACTCCGATTTCACCATTCTGAAAACAGGAATTTGTTCAGTTATCATATTATCAGTTGATATACCTTTCCTCCAGTCAGAATATAGTTGTCTCCCGGAACAAAATTTACAGCTACAATATCTTTAACATCATTATCTGTCAAAGTTAGAGAAGATCGAAGAGAATGAGTAGACCACACGATGACTTCATTTCCTCCTCCTGATGCTAGAAGACTTGAAGATGACGAAACGCATAATGCACGAACATCTTCGCGATGGCCTAATTTGTCCAAATTTCCGATACTATCACATTCGACACTATTCGAAGAGGTTTCAATACTCATTTTAACCCAGTGAACTGTATTATCCGTCAGAAGTGCGTACCACTTATACACGAGAGTCTGCTCTTCGGTTTTTACTGATCTAACAACGTCAATCCATTTAATCTTGTGTGGGAGAACCATTTCTCCAATTCGAGTCACAAGAATTGCCACATCCTTTGCTACTTCCTCCTCAGTAACTGTTGCGCTATCAGATCTATAAACTGACAAAATTGCAAATGGCGTTTTACAGTCACTTACGTGGCCTTCCGTTTTGCACTTTTCAATTTCTTGGTTAAGCGCTTAGCTGATTCATCTTCTGAGAAAACTCTGTATACATCAGCAACCTTATCAGCACCGACGCAAACCAAAAAACGATCATCGTGTGTAGGAACTAATTGAAGAGCTCTTCCTTTGCTTTGACGGATAACTCTTCCTCTCAATTTGGTTGTAATATATCTCTAGAAATAAATTCGTGGATTTTGTTCGTTGCTTATTGATGTATGTCTTACGTTGGCCATGTTCGAAAGAGAATCTTCGTCTTCTAGATTTTCGTTTGTTCCTTTCTTAGCACTCGGTTCTTCGCTTTTCACTTCTTGCTCGAAAATCGCGCCGTTTTTCCAATTTAGTTCAAAAACGAGTAATTCTAACTCAGCGGTGGCAGCCACAAGAATTGATTCGTCACGATGCAAACTCATCGAATAAATTTCATTTCGACTGTCCATCACTGTATAAAAACAGGACTGACTAGCGATACTCCAGAACTTGATAAGACTGTCTTTCGATCTGAGTATTTTTTAGTTTTGAAAAGTGAAACTCTGATTTACTCACGTAGAAATAATGAAACGATCACCACGCACAAACTTCATCTGGGTAACAGACTCTTTGTGCCCATGCAAACGAAACATTCCGCGCTCAGCTAGAATATCCCAAAGAACGATGACTCCATCTTTTCCTCCAGTGGCGAACAGTAACCCGTCACTGCTGAATTCGATGCAGTTTACTGCTTTTTTATGGCCAGAAAACATTATTGGTTCAGAATCTGAACATTTTCTATTACATTTCTATATTTAGCGCTAGTTTACTCACCTTCAACTTCTTGATTGAAGATTTTCACAGAACCATCAGCGTAACCGATAGCAAGAAGCGGTTTGTTCTCGCATCGTCTGACGCATGTGATTGGCTTTGTAGATTCGATAATTTCATTGACCTGAAAAGAATAAATGTTCATCTAAAATAGTGTAATTCATAAATAACCTTCTCTGTAGTTCTCATATTATAAAAATTAAGATATTCATTGGCTGAAACTGCGACTGTTTGTCCATCAATAGCTACAAGTTGGCCGTTGGTGGATCCAACGCATCCACAAGAGCCAGCATGCTCATATTTCAAATAATCCTTGGTTAGTCCCATAACAAAACTGAAATCAGTAAAATAAAAACCAATAACGTTTAGAAGAGAGAATGACGAATATCGAAATGTGCGTAATTATTCGGGGAATTCGCATGGTATTGAAAGAAACAGGCATATTATTTCATTGGCAAACCAACGTGAGATTAAAGTTTTGCAAAAATTAAAAAATTGCGATTGCATTGGGCTAGGAATAGAACCGGCGAAAGTTAGTCCGCGGCCAGGATTCGGAGGAACTTTTGGCGGCAGTTCAAATCGTAGGGTACTCTCCTGTGAAATTTCGCGAAAAATGTTGTGAAAAAATCTCAAAAGAAGAGAACGTTTCATGGGTTTTTGCAGATGTTTTACGACTTTATAGTTTGAAAAAATCAAACCTGAACTGTGGTAGTGGTTGAAAAAAGTATCACTAGTTGATATCAGTCCAGATCCATTGCCGGTACATACTTTCGAGATCTTATCCTACTACGTCATTGAAAAAACAACCTGGATAGTCTTCAAGGAGTAAAATAATACATTTTTCTAATTCAACTTAATCTGTATAAATGAACACACACTCATCAACCTTTTCTTTGGTTGTCTAGCCGTTATTGTGAATAATATGAAACCAATTCTGTTGGATTCATGGGAAACTGTAGTTGGTTTCAAGATATTGTGAGAAACGAAAACCAAATAGAAACAAAATTCCTTCAGAAAAGTAAGACTTTTTATTGTCTCAGCACTTCCTTTATTCGTTTTTCCACCACTCAACATATATAAGTGAATTATTTTTTCCAATTAGGTTTCCCACTTCATATCGCCCCTGGTTGCCATGATAACACACGAAAAAAAATTGTCTGAAGAAAACGAGAATTGTATTATTTGTGTGAAGAGAAAAAATTGAGCAAATATTGAAAAATTCAAAAGAACACTTCCCCCAATCACTATTAAACCGTCTCTCAAATACTTGTTTAAATACAATCGTTTTCTGAACTGACTACTCAAACTTCTCGTTAGATAGTATTGTTTATTCCTTATTCTAGTAAATTCCGTTTCAGATGTTCAAATGTGTTATTTATGTATTCTTCCTAATATTGAATGTCTACCCAATGTCCCGACCAACAGTGAAGTTGATTATAGGTGAGTTACTTTCAACCACTAGAATGCAGGTAATTTTGTTTTCTTTCTAGATACTGATGGTGTTTATGACGATATCCGTGGCTTAACTATTGCCTTGACTCGCCCTAATGTTGAAGTATTGGCAATAACGACTGTGCACGGCGGAGTCACTGCTAACCAATCCGCTGCGAATGTTGCACGTCTTCTCAGAGCTCTTGGAAAAGAATCAATTCCTGTTTATATTGGAGCACAAGACTCATTGATCCCAAAAGGACCGATTCAAGTATGGGAAGAACTGTTTGGAAGTGACGGAATCGGAGGAGTTCCAGATGCACATCCAAAGTCATTGCCATCTGATTTCACGTCAGCACAGAAGTTACATGCTGTTGATGCTATTATCCAGTTAACGAAGAATACGAGCGAAATTGTTCTTGTTGGTTTGGGACCATTGACCAATATTGCACTGGCTCTTCGAAAAGATCCTGAGGTTTCAAAAAGAATAAAGAAGATTGTGATTATGGGTGGGAATTATTTGGGAGTAGGAAACACTCAGTTCAATTCAACAGCCGAATTCAATTTCTTGATGGATCCAGAGGCAGCTCATATTGTTCTTTCTTCTACTCACACAACTATTATACCATGGGATACATGTTTTCTCAAAGGTCCAGAGGTAATTTATAGATTTTGTGAATAATTTGTTTGAAACCTGGTTTATTGCAGTACAACGAAGAAGTTGATTATGAGGAGTCACTACATCAGAGGACTAATCTCTCATACTTCTTAAGTAACATCACCGCTAAAGCACGAGAATTCAATAGACTGGCTCAACAAGTATACGCGTTCGTGGATGATATTGCAGTATCTGTTGCTATAGATCCGAAGATTGCATTGAAATGTGTGAAGTTGTGTGCAAGTGTAGAATTAGAGAAAGAAGCAAAGACAAGAGGGCAAGTGACGGTTGATTGGTTGAGTACCAAGTATGATCCTGTTGACCGTGCATTCAAAGCATCTTCAGACAAAAATGTGGGTGAATTATAGATCTTAAACAGTTATCGGATTTCTTTTTCAGGATGCTAATTGGCTTATGCAAACTTTTGTGGCCGAATATGATGTGATAAGAATTAATCAGATGCTTGTAGATGCAGTGAAACATTCGGAAAAGAAGGACAACAATCAACTTGAAAACAATTTTTTATTCATAATTTCTTAGCAGTTCTCAAACTCCATCACACTTTTTGGTTGAACGTGAACTGCGAATATAATCGGAATTTGGAACGTTGTATTCTGAAGTTATAAAGTTTTCATCGTGGATAAAGCTTCAGTTTCTCACTCCTAATCCACGTTTTCTAGTTTCTGCCGGTGCCCACCACATTTTAACAGAATGATCTGAATCCATAATATCGGTATCTGATAGCTGACCTCCTCGAAACTGAACTTCGAAAGATTTCTGAAGAAGTATCTGAATAATGTTTGAAAACAAATTCCAAATTACAGCCTCTCCTGGTTCCATCACTCCATTTGATGGACTAACAACCAATAAATTTTTAAAAGAAGTTTCCCATCCAAATTTCATTCTGTTCGGAAATCGATTTGTAACTTCCAGAACCAGAATCTGATTACGTGTATCATCTTCGAATATTATCTGGAGTTAATGAAATCAATTGTCTTCTATTTTTTTATGAATTCACCATTTGCTGATCACCTTGCGCAAATGTTGTCATTTTGTTGCTTAGGAATGTTGAAAATGGTCTTAATAAAATATTTAAACGTGTATTATTCAAAATTAAAAATTCTATGAACGTGAGATTGATTTTCAAATTAGTAGACCGGTTTTGGTAGTTTATCCCTGCGATAATCAAACTGACTAACTGAGTCAGACATATGCTCGGCCTGTCGGCTTGTTGAAGTTCTGAAAGTGAAAGTTTCTAGTATAACTTCATAAAGTGACTTACCTCATTGAGTAGTTTGCTCTCGAATCACTCCATTGTGTTGATTGAATTTCATATTTATCTGGAAGTCGGACACCTCTACTGCCAGTTCCTCCTTTTCTTCCTCGACTATCTCCTGTCTCTCGATGATCAACTATTCGAAGATTTCCAAGTTCTACGTATCTGCATGGATTCCGATAGGAAATTTTATGATCTTCTAGAAAATACTTACCTATTGGCGTTCCCAATATGGGCGTAATTAGAAGCGTGAATTCCAAAAAACAAAACAATTCCGAGAATGATGAGAACACATCCAACCCATCCAATAACATACCAAGAGAAAGCAGTCGACGTTAGTGCACAGAATTGTTGAACATCTCCACCACACATTCGAAGATTCTGAAGAGTATTCATCATGTCTCAAAACCCACAACTTTCAAAAATCTAATAACAAACCGAATTTGCAAAGTTAGAAACCAATGGCCAGAAAACATGAAGATCGATACAATCTCCATCAGTATAGCCGTGAAGATTTATGCAAAGTTCGTTGAAGAAATAGTAGAATATGCACATCCAAGAAACTATGGAAATGATGAACAGCCATGCAATTATCTGAATTTTATAAAGGTGATTCCAATGATGATGACGACATTTGAAGTCTTACCAAAAGAATATCGAAAATCATTGCAACAACACATGCAACTTTTCCTCCACATCGAGCATTATCATCTACAATCAATGATTGATCAGAAGTCATTTCAAAACTAAAACAAACCTTTATACATGGATTCTCGTGTTCCTCCAGTTGCAGTGAATCCTATGCATAAGAAAAACAAAGAAAATAAACCCATTAACACTGCTATCACAATGAAAAATACTTGAACTTTATCAAGCCATGGCCAATCATTTATCCTTAAAGATCTTCTCGTCTGTTCAGCAGTTGCATTGAATGCCCATGACATCATAATTGCAAAAAGTATAACTCCGAGAATACACAACAAAGAGCCAATAAGTGAAGCATACGGTATTCTATGAGAACAGTCATCCTCTTCGGCGTCCGCATTCAGATGAACGACGGCGGCGTTCTGCGAACGTCTTTCCGCCGCCTGTTTTGTTGATCTTGACACTATCTTGACAGTTGTCTTGTTATCGTATCATAAAGAAAAAACTGAAACAAGTCTAGCCAGTTGAAATAGAATAATTGTAATAAGCAAGTGCAAGCGGGCACCGGGGCAACGAGAAGGTATGTATGAGTGTGTTTGTTTGTATTGCGATCGAAATTGGAAACGGGAGAGAAAAGTTAGACAGTATGGGAACGTGTGATGAAGAGCAGGAGACGGAGACTACTAGCCACGGATGGTCAGTTTTAGCGGAGGAAAGAAGAAGAAGAAGGTGACTCATGTTTGCATGAGCTTCAAATACGAAAGTCGGAAAGTGCCAAAAGAAATTCATGTGAGGGAGTATTACGTCATAACAATGTTTATTTGTTGTGCATAGCCAGACACAGTAGAAAGTTTTCTGAAGTTGTAATCTACTATTGCGTTCATTAAACTGTTGTATATTTAACGAGAACAACCTGCAATGAAAAAAATCAAGCCAAAATCTTTGGAACTATTCTATTGCGATAAAAAATAAAGATTCTGAAAAAAAAGTCATGCTCTACTAATAAAAAGGGACTTTACCCAGCATAACTGAGTTGTTATCCTGTTACATTCACAAGTCACAAACTACATCATTTGTTTATCTGCCATTCCCCTCAATTGCTCTCTCCTATCTATGTTTTATGGTGTAAATTGCAAAACAGACTATCTTATCGTATGAAGAAAAACGAAACATGTTAAACACACAAACCATTTTCGGTAACGTTCTTTTCCTTTTTTGAAAAAAAAATGGCGCGGTTTTTGACTTTGTTGACCACATGTTTAATAGTTCTAGACAAAGCTAATTCTATTATTTCTCCTCCGAATGGACTTCTGGAGATTTCTGTCCAAATATTTGATGAATGGAAGGATGTCAGGAAAGAATTCATGGATTCTATGAGTTAGCTTTTTCTTATTTTTCTTATTTAAAATTATTGCATTTAGAACACCCAATGGGTCTTCCACACTTCAATTGTTCTCGTTCTTTTTTTGGAACACCTGAATCTGTTCATCAACTCCATCCTTCTCAAATTGACGTTGTCGCAGCTCTTGGAGATTCGGTCTCTGTTGCACAATCTGCAAAATCGACTTCAGTTCTTGACATTCTCGACCAATATCCCGGTGTTTCTTTTGTGACGGGAGACGACGTTGACCTAAGTGAGCAATCAACCTTATTTAGTAAGAAAAAACAAGATGTAAACAATTGAAATTGTTATATTCCAGACATGTTCCGCAAATTTTCTCCACGAGTGAAAGGAGGTTCTTCTGACTATATTCGAAAATTCTATGATTTCAATTTGGCTGTTGCTGGCTCTTTTAGTTATGAACTACCAGAACAAGCCCAGAATCTTGCTAGAATATTGAAAAGAAAACTAAGACGAGACAACTCAAACAGTTGGAAATTTGTGAATATTTTCATCGGACACAATGACTTGTGTAATATTTGTACCAATCAGGTAACGGATCAAAACATTTCAAGAAACAGGAAAACCATTTCCAGACTCAATATGGACCAGAAAAGTTTGGAGAATCAATTCAAGAAACTCTATCGATTCTCCAATCAAGTGTTCCAAATGTTTTTGTTAACATTATGCCTCCCATTAATGTTCAAATTCATTCACAAGCACATGAAGTTAGTCCTTTCTGCGAGTTATCTCATAAGTATGTTTTTACTTCATTCTACTTTATTTTTGTTCGTATTTTTTCAGAAAGACCTGTCCCTGTATTTTCGAGTACGATAAAAGCAAATACTTGAAAATAAAGAAGCTATTTGATATTCAATTGAAAGAAGTGGTCAATGAGTTGAACAGAAAGAACAGAGATTCTAATAATTTCACAGTTGTGATTGCTCCAGCAATGGATCTGAAATCGATTCCACTCTTAGGAAATAAACCAAATGTTGGATTATTGGCTCTCGATTGTTTCCATTTATCACCGATTGCTCATGATGTAGCAGCGAAACAGATATGGAAAGGACTATTCGAACCTGTATCAGAGAAAAAAGTCACGAATCAGTTGTCGGTCGGGTTTGATCGATTTGTGTGTCCTCCAATAGAATGCCCATATCTGAGAACTGATCGAAATTCAATAGAATGTGAACCATCGAAGAACTTGCGAGCTCTCCAGATTATTCCAGGAAACTCATCAGTTGGATTAGGATTACCCCCTTTTTTGATTCCAGGCTTCTTCATAATTGGTGAGCTATTAGAAACTTTTTCTAACGAATACAAAGTTTTCAGCAACTGCTGCTATTCTTCTTTTTGTTCGTGCTTCTTTCCGTCCTCCATCTTCCGAGTTTTCCGATGAACGACGTTATTTACTTCTTCCGATACGTGCCGACCTCAACGACAACATCTTCTGAACATGTTCACAATGTACTCATGCCACTTGATGAAAGAACCTAACGTCTTCATTTCCAACTATACCAGTACTTTTTCTCTTCCTAATGATGTCACACCGATGCGGGTATATTCAGTTTCGAATGTCGTAATGCATTCAGTTTCACTCCGCCTTCTTTATTCTAATACTTCCTACTAAATTCATTGTTTTGTGTTTCTGACTATATCAGTCCCAAATGTATCATAATGAAAAAGTGGAAATACATGGAAGTGTGTGTGTATGTGTATGTACATATATCTCTAAACCGATTCATTCAGAAAAGAGACAGAATCGAAGTTGAGATGAGTGGAAAGAGGAGAAAACCCGATTCGGATTACGTAACCGAGTTTCTTTCGGAAATCAATCAAAGTGGACAGAGGTGATAAGAGGTAAAAAGAGATAAAGAATGGACATGGGAATCAGAGAACTACGTTAAGGTTCAAAACGGAAGAAGAGGAAGAAATGGACAATGGTTAGTTGATTCTCATCGTTATTCAAAAATGACAGAACTAAAGAGTTTCCCGAGGCATTCGTTCTCTGCCCGGAAAAGCTGAAGAATTCTGAGAATAAGAGGTTTCGTTATATCTCAGTACAAACAAATTAATGGCTACAAAGCTAAATCCTCTTAGAATGAGAATCCGAAGCAACCTTGAGAACTTTATAGCTCATCAAGTCAACGTAAAGCTGAATATCATTAAAAGAAAACGAAAATATGTGTTTGAGACAGTTGGGTGCAGCAGGTTGATGCATTTGCTTTCAGACTGTACCTGATGCTTCCAGAACAATTTGTTTTACATAAGCCCAAGTAGCTGCTCTCTATCTCTCTAAAATTCTCGATTGTAAGTTTAACGATTCGTTTACAACACCATTTAGTGATCTCCTATTGTTTTGGTTTTATACCTCATCTGAAAAGACAAAGTCAACTACAGTCAGTCCATTCTTTATATCCAATTTATCTTCTGCGGAAAAAGGAACTCGTTTTTTATTTATCTTTTGCTTTTCTTTTTTCCTTTTTGCTTCTTCCTTTTTCAAAAGGCTTTCCTTTCTACTGTCGGCGGCCGGCCAAAACATCTGTGGCGTCGTGCCCTCGACGATTGCGCAATGCTTCTTCTCCTTCCCTTCTCATTTTCTTCTGGAGACGGGTTTGGTGGTGTCGCGCCGCGCTTCGTCACGTTGCATCGTCAGGGTGTCATGACTCGAGAGGAGACATGTAATTGTTTGTGATGGGGACACGCAATTGCCAATCAAAAAGGTTAGCACCTTGAAAGTGAAACGATGTCTCACTGGAATAACCGCTTCATCCATTCCGTTTTTTGTATTCAAACAAGAGATTTAAAAGTACATCGACCAGGGACACATTCCACGGAGACAAATACTTGAAATTGAGGTTCTAAATCAAAACCGCAACCAACTAGTTAATCTTGGAAAGACGTGTAAAGTGTGACCATAAAGATGTATAACACCTAGTCGTCCTAATTAACAATTGGCTTCCTTCTGGCTTCTTTTTCTCTAAAGCAGCTTCACACCAGTCTGTGTCGCCTAGATTATACTAGAAATTACACATCTTGCCCACGCACCGTTACAGTCGGAGGGCTGTCGACCTTTTCCAGTGTTCCTCCTCCAACCAACGCCTTCTTTCTTATTCTCTTCCAACGTCTTCATCGTCTTCTTCTTCTACAGCTTCATCGTTTTCTTCGCTCCGTGTCTTGGCCACGCCCCCATTGCCATTCAGCTTTAGTTAGCAGTGCTGGGCTGCCCACTAAGATCCGGTCCTCCTAGTCTATACCTCCTTACCTTTCCATTTTCTCTCTTTTTGCCACTATTATGATCAACCGATTTGTGGCTACTGTCGCTATACTGGCGGTGCAAGGTGAGTAAAACTTTGAGCTGAAATCCTGATTTTTGAAATGGTAATAGGTTTGTAAAATTTTAGTCCTAGATTTCCTCTCTATTGAAAAGCTCTGAATTTCTTTTTAACTGTTGCAGTCGTCTCCCTCGAGCTCTAGTGAACAAGGATTCAAATTTAAGATTAAAAAGTCTCTATTTTCAGCTCACTGCCAATACTACGAATGGCCTCAACAACAGCACCAATATAACAATTACAATAGCTTCCAACAATTCCAACAGCCACAGCAGTTTCAACAGCCCCAACAATTCCAACAACCTCAGCAATATCAACAATTCGCAGCTCAACAGCCACAGCAGTTCCAAGCACAATATCAACAACAGCAACCACAATATTTCCCACCACAACAACCACAACAACAGCAGCAGCAGCCTGTACAATACCAACAGCAACAACAACAATCTGCACAACCACTTCAATATCAGCAACAACCACCTCCTGCTCCACCACCAATTTATTCTCAAACTGTGATTATTCCACAAGCTCCTCCACCACCACCAGAGGCTTATCAAGCACAGCAATATGTTCCCTCTCAGCAAACTCCAGTTATGGTACAACCAGCTGATATTCCAAGATATCATCAGAAGCCACCACCACCACCACCTCAGCAACCAAGAGTTCCAGATGTTGCATTCCAACATGTGAACACTGCCAGAAGTGTTCAACAAGTCGATTTTGACAACAAATTGTTCCGAGAGCAACCGAACTCGTTTGCTCAGAATCAGGAAAAAGTAAGTCGCACGATAAACAGTTTGAGAGTTGAAAGTATCAGAATACAAAAAGTTATAATGAAATTAATTAGGGATTCGGTTTTATTATATTAACAAAGTCTAAAAAATTCTTAAAGAACTGATATACGAATGATTGATTGAGTTTATTTCACAGTTATGTTGGTGATTATCTATTGTTATTATTTGATTGGTTGCAGATCACTCTGCTCGCTCAACCACCACCACCTCCGGCACCTCCAGCACAGACTCAGGCACCACTTGTACGTGCATTTTGCACGTTTATTTCTTTTTCATTTTCCACAAATATTCTTTTCACTCACTATTTAAGGTCCATGTCCATCCTCATCCATTTCAGATCCGTGTTCCACCACCTCCAGCTCGATTCATCCCAACTCTGAAGTCTTTATACAATGTTGATCCTCCGCGTCCAAAGGTCCTTATTTCCGTTCTGTCAGTTCCTTTGTAACAATTTTAACCGTTCTCCAGAATCCGTCATACAGGCCAGACGAGATTATTGTAGATGGCCACCGATCGTATTTTGAGGATACGCAACGAACCAGACCACAGGTATCCTTTTTGTGATTCTCCTCTTATCGTCCATGTTTCTTATGTGTATACCGTTAGTTATAATAGTATTCTAATTAATTTCTGTTAATTCAGGGTTCAAAAGTTCGAGTTCAATCTGTTGGTGGAAACGTTCATTCCAGCTCTGCTTCTATTCCACGTACATCCCAACCAGCTGTTGCTGCTGTTGTTTCTCCCCCACAACAACATTCATTCGTGAAACCAGCAGAAGTAATAATTTTAAAAATGAAATGGATCAATTTTTCGATTCCAGCAACATCAACAACCACGTACTGTTCGCCCACAACAGCCACATCAACAATTGACCCGTCCAGCTCCAGTTAGACCACAAACTCGTCGGCCAGTTCCACAACCACAACCAGGTAAATTATAATGCAAGAACGTGAATCATATGCCACTATCTAGGGATACGGCATTAACCCACCCTTCCAAACTCTTCCTGAAATCAGAAATTTTAGCTACCCGCCCAGCTCCGCGTCCAATTGCTCCAAAGAGTCACTTGGCTCCACAGCCAGCTCCAGTTATTGCTGTTTCTAAACCAAGAGTAAGTTGTTATTGTAGTGCAAACAGCCCTACTGAAAATTTCCAGACAGCTAGCGAGAAGTTCCTTCAATGCTGCAAGGGACGCAAAGTTCATAATTCATGCGAGCGTATATGCAGTTTTGACGTGCTTTCAAAAAAGACATTGACGGGAATGTTCCTTGGAACTGATCCATGCCCTCAACATCATGGCCTTGACCTCATGCAATGTGCTGCCGATAACGATGATCACACTGAATGCTGTATTGACCGAGAGGTTGATAGAACATCTGCAGGGAAGAAGTGCCTCGGATTCTGTAACATGAAACCAGGAATCACCTTCCAGGTATATTACGATAGTGTTATTGGAAGTTATGATTTTTTTTCAGGCTGATGTTTCCATGCTTCCATGCTGGTCTGTACTCAACGATATCAAGCAATGCTTCAGAGAGAACTTGGAACGACAACTAGCTGTGAATTAGAAGCGATTAAAAGTTTTTCTTTCCAAATGCCAACCCAACTCAAATCTAGTCCTTGCCATGTTAAGTTATTTTTATCATCTTTTACCGTCTAGCCTTTTTTGTTGAACCGGTGTCGTATGTATTATATCTAGCGGAGACAGTGCACTAAATAAACTAGCGAATGAAAATGTTCATCTTGATTTTAATAACTTGAATTAATTATTGGAAGGAAAACAGTAACAAAATGATGGGGGATGGGAAGCTACACTACTACAAAACAAAGAAAACAACGCTAAATGAAAAGGAAGAAAACAGCCTGTTTCCGGTGTTCGGTTACTCATCAATTCGGTCAGATCATATTTAGGAATGACTTGCTTAACGTCTCTTGTCAGTAACGTTCAGGTAGTCGGTGTCAGCAATGTTCAGCATCAAGCCACCAGTTGGAAGATATGTTTTGTTTCCTGATTCGGAAACAATTCGAGCGATTTTTTGAGCGGCGCGGATCTTTCTAAGCTTCAAGAATCCAGGATCGTTTTTCATTGCCTCTCCAAGAAGTTTAGCTGACTCAGCTTCTCCTTCAGCTTGTACGATCTTCTCTTGCTTCTGTTGCTTAGCACGCTCAACATAGAATGAGGCTCTCTGAGCTTCTTGAGCAGCGACTTGTTTGGCTTCCACGGCTGCCGAGTACTGTGGAGAGAAAGCTAACTCAGTGAGTGAAACGTCATCGAGAATGATATTGAAGTCAAGAGCACGTTCCATCAATGCTTTGCGAATCAGCATTGATACCTTGAAAAATACTGTTTCAACGTTCAACAACCGGACGCTATTACCTGCTGACGTTGAGTGATGAGCTGAGAAGCATTAAACTTAGCGACAACTCCTTTGAGGACTTCATTACAAATCGATGGAAGAACACGCTCTTCCCAGTTTTGTCCAAGAGTTCTATAGATCTGTACGAGTTGATCTGAGTTTGGTCTGGAGAGAACACGAAGTCCGATGTTGACCATTTGCAAATCTTTCGATCCAGTTGGTGAGCGAATCTTTAACGGTAATGTTTACAAAAGTATTGAAGAACTCTTTCACCTGGTTTGGTCGTGCTCGGATATCATAGATGATTGGATATTGGAACCATGGGATTCTGAAATGAAGACCTTCTTTGTAAAGGTCCGTTGATAGTCCTCCGATTCTGTTGAACATGATAGCTCTGTGTCCAGCCTCGACTGAAAAATAATAATAATTTTGTGGTTGAATGAAGGTGAATACCGGTGAACATTGATTGCGAGATTCCGTAAACTGCAGCTCCAGCGGCAGCAACAAGTCCCAAGCCAACTCCAGCTCCTCGGGCATTTTGAATTGCCTTCTTCATAGCTTCTTGCCCTTGTTTCGCCATTCCGCTTCAAAAATTTTTTTCTATTGGGAAAGTGATGATGCAAACAAGATTGAGCGAATGATATTCAATTGTAACAAACCTATTACTACTTTCACTTTGAACTTATTAAAAACAATTTGCATAGAAGTATTTATGTTCTTCGAGTTGAAAGATGAAGAACACAAGTAGTTTTATGAAATATCGCAAACAAAAAAATTATTGATTGCGCAGATTTGAATAATGAGCTGAAAACAGCTATCGTTTCTAATTTAAGAGAATTCGCATATTTCATGCGAATAAAATCCGTTCGAGGTTCGCACTTCGAGCTTTACTGATGCAACCACCAATGCAAGTCCAAGAAAAAAAGCAAGAGAAAGGTAGAAATGGAAATACGCAGTGCAATTTTCGCTGCGAGACCCGACAAGATTTTTTCTTTGCGCCTTTAAACGATACTGCGAGAGAACACATGAATACGAGAGACAGTGGGAATTGAGAAAGGTTGAATATCTTTACGATGTCATAATTTTCTTTGAGCAACTTCTCTTAATGTAAAACATGCTCGAATCGTTACGAGTAGTGAGAAAAGTTTATTAAGAAACCTCGACAAGAAAAAATGACAACCATGGAGAAAATCACTAAAATAATATTTATCACAATCGGATTTTTATAAATTAAGTTTTGAAAGCATTGGCAAACAACAGAAAAAAAAAACAAGTAATAAGCAATAAAACAAAATATCCGCTAGGATCCCGTTGGTAAAGAATGCTTAAAGAATATTATTAAATAAAACTAAAGCTCCGTTTTCTTCAAAGGCTCGTTGTTCGATTCCGATGTTTCTGTCTTGTCATTGTTCTTAGCTTCTTTTTCATTTGAAGATGCTTTCTTCTCCGCTTCAGAGACAATCTCGTCGATATCGATCTTTCGGTCTTTGGCGAAATCATCAAGAGTTGTTATCTTCTTCATTTTTTTCATAAACCGGTCTACTTCACGGTTCAAATTCTTGATCTGAAAAAATTTAGGTTGTATTGTATTATATATATCCGAACGCTCACTTTTGTTTCAATGTCTTTGCTTGTGAAATTGAAGTCGTCATTTTTCTTTTTAGTGTCTAAATGCTTCCGGACGTCTTCAACCCAGCTTTTCAACTTGTCCAGTTTCGTTCTCAGAGCTTCACGATCTTCCTAAATTTAAATGAAGATTATTCAAACGATTTTAAGAGCAACTCACCTTTTTGAAAAGTGCCTTCTCCTCATCAACATTGTTGCCCAATGTAGTTAAAGATAACGTAGTTTCCAATAGGGTTTCAAGACTTTTCATTTTTTCTGGCACAATTTTATCAAGTTCTTGCCTTCTCTTTACTGTTCTGACAATGTTCTTGAGTTCTAGCAAGTTATTCGTAAAGTCTTTGGTTGGGGTTTCCTTTGTCACATCATCTTCTAACCAGGTGCGTATACGTTTTACAGACTCCTCAAGTTTTTGTTTCTCTTCTTCTGTAGTGAAATCAGTGAACTCGCTTTCTTCCAAGTACTGCGAACACTCAAAGTTGAAGGATTCAAGCTCATTTTCCGCAGCTGCTCTTTCGGAGGCTAATCTTTCTTTTTCTGCAAACAGCTCCATACGCCTCCTCTCTTCTTGGACATCGTATCTGTTAGGAACATATGCAGAAGGATATTTGTTGGTAATGCGAAGACGGACAATTGAAGGCAATTCTTTTTTCTTTTCTTTAACTTCAGTCTTATTTCCGGAAGCTGACCCTTCTTCAGTCTCATTTGTTTTTGCAGCTTCTTCAGAGGTAGCGTTAACAGGTGGTTCTGGTTTTGGAGTGGAACTTTCTGGCTTCGCCGTTTCTTTTTCTTCAGTTTTTTCATCATTTGATACAGTTCCAGCAGTGTCCTCTGTTGTTGGTTCTCCTTCTTCTGTCTTCGAAGAAAACAGACCACTGAGTGTGCTGGCGATTGCTGAAAATTCCTACGATCGAAGAGAAGAGATACGATAACTTACATCCAACGATTCCAGACTTCAGTTCGAATAGAGCCTCTGCTCTTCTGACTTTAACTATTCCAGATGCATCGACCGAAAAGCTAACTTTAACCCCTTTGAACTCAGAATCTTCACTCGAACGATTTTTTAAAACATCGCTCAAGCCACTGATCTCAACGTCAATGAAGTTATCGAGCAGACTTCCAATTTCCTGCACTTGTTTTTTTGTCAAATGCTCGATTGCTCCATATTTTAAGGCGATGGAGAAATCCTCCGAGTACGAAGTCAGCGATATTGTTTTTGGGTTGGTTGGGTAAAGGGAATTGGCGGCGAAAAGTGTTTTGATTACATTTTTTTCTCCGACAATTTCTTCTGTTTTCTCGTCTTTGACTTTGCTAACGAAATGAACTTCCACGGGAAACAACAGCTTCTCCTCTACATTGAATGGCTTAACTTTGAATCCTTTACTGAGATGAGCAGCTTGGAAAAGCGCACCCATGGCGGTAGCTTCATCAGTGTTCAAGAATTTTCCAATTTCTTTCCTGAAAATAAAAACTATTGTTCAGCGGCCTACTATCAAACTCCGGTCATGGGACGCGGTGTTAGCGAAATCGCCAATTTTCTCATCTAGCGTCTCTAACAGTCGAACTGACCATGGCAACGAGTTGCGATTTGTTCGGGTTGGAGAGACGCAGATAGTGGGTGGCGAACTCAGCGGCAATCGAGTGAACGACGCGCGCTCAACCACTACACTACTACGGGTCGAGAAGAAAATTGAGACAAGCGGTCTAGATAATAATAGAAGGCGCGCTGAATGCGGCAGTTTACTCACGTTCCAATAGTTTTCTGCACAATTTCTTGCACCTTCGGCACTCTTGTTCCAGCTCCCATAAGGACAAATTGATCGATATCTTCGATTGGAACTTGAGCCATGCGAAGAGCCTGCTCAATTGGCTCCCCGAAGCGTGGTTCCAGATCTGTGATCAGACGATTAAAATCTTCACGCGTGACTTTTAACTTGGCATCAATGTCTTCATGTGCACTTTCGATTTGTGCGAAATGCTCTGCATTGGCAGATAAGACTTGCTTTAATCGTTCAGCTTCTTTTGTGAATTTTGCCAGAGCTCGTCGGTTGGTATTTACTTTAGTCTTTGGTTTATAGGTTTTTTCGAACAACTCGACAAGGTAATCTCTCAGTCTGTTCGTCATTTCGATTCCTCCAAGTGTTCTATCGTACCCCACGCCCAGAACTGTCATTTTTGGTTGTTTCTCATACTTCTCTTTAGCCAGCTTAAACTCGACAATAGTAGCAGTTGTTTTGGCGGCTCCCATATCGTATATCATGAGTCTTTGTGGTTTCTCAGTTATTTCTTTTCTACGAAAGATTCCGTGACTCAGAGCAGCCGCTGTTCCGTCATTCATAAGCTGAAGCACAGTCAACCCGGCCATCTGAGCCGCACGCTCAACAGCTAGCCTTTCAGTTGGAGTAAAGTATACTGGGACAGTAATTACAACGTCTTTGATTTCGATGACTTGAGCATATTCCTCGGTGAACTTCTTCGAATTTGCTAGAATCATAGCAGTAAGGGCTTCGACTGAGTAGCTTTCGCCTCTGAAAAACATATTCAAATCAAAAGATTCAGTTGGAATATTTCTTACCCTAGCTTGAAGTTGATAGATGAAGCGTTTCTTGGTGTGTCTTCAGTCTCGAAAAATGTATTACGTTTTTTGAAAAGTTCGAAGGAAGGATGACTGTAAGACTTGGCTACCAGATCGTTGAATTGGCCAATAACGAGATGAGGATATCGAACTTGCATACCAATTGCGGCATCAGCAAACGTTCTATGTCCATCCTGAATCATTACAACGTTTGGTGTTTTTCTTCTTGACTCGGTGTTAAGAGCAATGTCCATTGGAATCCCCGGCTTCACTATGCCGATTTTGAGAAACTGAGTTCCTAGATCGATTGTCATGGCAGCCAATTGTCCATCTGAAACCAAAAAATATGATGGAATTTTCAAATCAGTGGGCCTTACCAGTGGTGAAGAAAAATGAGCTAAGGAGAAGTGCAGCGAGCACGTTGAACCAGCGTAACCTCATCTGGGAACATGAAATAGAATTGTCGTTAGCGAATTTTTTTAAAAGTAGCAGGAAATAAGAAAACCTCATTCAACAAGAACAACCAAGGTAAGGAAGTATAAAGTATTTATGCACAAAGAAAGTCTGAAAGAAAAGTGTAATATGAACTTGTTATTGGCAATGGGCAATATGATGCTGGCAAGGCGACACGAACTGCCACGTATCTAGGCCGAGCGAATTCGAAAGGAAAGCGCGCAAAAACTTTGAGCAACATATGTAGAGAAAAATTCAAATAAATGTTTAAAAGACTGAGAAAAAGACACTTTAATAGCTGCAGTGACAACGTTTTTAATTTGCGAAATATTTCTATTCGTTTTGTTCTTTTTGTAAAACGGTCAACTTTGAAATCAGCTGACCTCCGAACTTCTTGCTGAAAAACAGTTCTGAAAACATTAGTTAAAGATGAGCTCTTACCGAAACTGTGGAGAAATTTCTTGGAGAAGTGAGTGGAGGGTCTCAAAGTATTTGGTATGAATCTGTAGTTGACGGAAATCTCCATTCATGCAATCGTTTCGATTCGACGCAACCCTCCATCCTTTTACTGAAACGAATTGACAATGCCCAAACTGTTTCTTATGCACAAACCAGTCAATTCAATGCAATGTGTGTGATTCTCCGAAGTAGTGACGTTGATGAAGAGCAATTGTGGAGTTCTTGGAAGCATCTCGCTTACGCCGATTAGATTGACAGCATACGCATGCTCTCGAACAGCAGCCATTGCTTCTTCTTCAAGAGTAGATTTTTCTACTTCGCAATCGCAACTTCTACATTAATATTAGATTTTGATTGGAAAGAAAGCCCTCCGAATAACTTACCCACAAAGAGCTGGCTTCTTAACAGTAACCGGTGTGGTTGGAGGTGTCGTTGTTTCCGTTAGTGATGTATCTTTGTTTGTTTGCTGTGTCATTTTTACACCTAAATATGTAACTCATCATTTGAATCTAGGCAATTGTGAGTTGTTCTGGTACAGATAAAGCGAACTGTTGCGAACAGATAGGTGAATTAAACATGAGTGGAATAGGAATAAGAAGTCGATATATTTATGTTTATACACATTTAAGAAGAGTGAGGAACATATAAAACCCGGTCCGTCGTCATTTGATGGCACATTGAGGATCAAAATTATGAGTTTATTGTCGTTCTACAACGTTGTAAAATGTTTCGAGTTTGTCAAGCTCCGATTTGGTCTGTAAAAAACGTTCAGTCATCGGTTAGGAGCAGTTTGACAAACTTTTTGCACGAAATCATTAAGCTTGTCAATCTTTTCGAACAAGTTCTCAATTTCCACAATGCTTTTCTCTGTTTGCATTAGTTGGACGCTGAGTCCTTCTGAATGTGTTTCGCTCAAGATCTGGATAGTTCGTAGCTCTTCAAGTACGATGGTACACTTTTCCAGCACTAAATTCATTGATCCATTAGTATTCTGAAAAAATTAATAGTGACTTATTATGAAACAGAACCAAACTCACCATTCCAGCTGTAACATCTACTAGATTTTGAATATTAGCAGAAATATGTTCTACTCCTGTCATTTAGTTTTGCTTAGCTGCAAATAAATAAGTTAGTCGATAAGTTATATTAAACAAACTACACAATGCACATGTAAGTGAACGTGGACTACTGAAAGCTGAGATTAACATGACGTAGACTAGCAAGAACATTGAATGAACATAAATATCGATGAATTGTTGAGAATAGAGCATAGAAAACTAATAAAGCAAATGTTTGTTACTAAAAAACAAGCTTGAGAAAGAAGGAAAAGCGCACACAAATTAATAATCCCGATTTGTGTATCTTGGTAGTAAACGCGCTCTACGTATACGCCCGAGAGAGTACCTCAGCGAATCGTCTCGGCGAAACGGCGGCCAAAGAGTTTTAACGGCGTCGTCCCGTTTACACTGCGTTTCACGAAACCCGATCGCTTCGGGACCACTGTAACTTTCAGCTTTTGTACTCCGAGTGGAGTTTCTTAATAATAGACGCAGAGACACAGCGTTCCACCAAAACTCTTTCGCCGCCGTTTGGCCGAGACGATTCCCTGAGACTCTAAAGTGAGAGAGGGTAGGTTTTTCTGGCAGATTTTTTTGCCAGGTAGCTCACCACATCACCAAAAGTGTAATTTAAAAAAAATGAAAAGGCAAAAAATACGGAAAAAATTTTATTATTGCTTACACATTGGCTGTTTTTGACAGTATCTATTCTTCAGCAATCGCAAAGTCAGTAAACTCATTATGTATTTTGAGTGGATCCAATCATTTTTCCCGTGACATGTAATTTTTTCTGTTTATCTTTCTGGGGATCTGGAGCAAAGATTGAAAGTGCTGATAAGACATGCGTATATAAGGAAGAGAATTCTGTAGCAACCTTCATAGAGTTACCAAAACTCCTTCAACAAGTCGCCATGGCTCAATCCGTCCCACCAGGAGACATCCAAACCCAACCCAACGCCAAGATCGTCTTCAACGCCCCATACGACGACAAGCACACCTACCACATCAAGGTGATCAACTCATCTGCTCGTCGTATCGGGTATGGAATCAAGACCACCAACATGAAACGTCTTGGAGTTGATCCACCATGCGGAGTGCTCGACCCAAAGGAGGCTGTTCTCCTTGCCGTCTCGTGCGATGCTTTCGCCTTCGGACAAGAAGTGAGTTTCAACTTTTCAAAAAAAAAAACCGTTCAGTTCATAAATTGATGTGTTTCAGGACACCAACAATGATCGCATCACCGTTGAATGGACCAACACCCCAGACGGAGCCGCCAAGCAGTTCCGCCGCGAATGGTTCCAAGGAGACGGCATGGTTCGCCGCAAGAATCTTCCTATTGAGTATAACCCATAGAGGTTGAAATAAAAGTTTTTCGCCTCCATCTTGTTGTTTTCTGATACCGACACTATGCTTCTTTTTAAATATTGAAAAAAACCTTTCTAGAACAATAATTATCTAAAACTTTGCTCTCAATCACAGAACCACGAGGATCACTTCCATTTATAGAAGTTTCGGGAAAAGATGAACGAAAAAAACAATTGAATAACTTATAAAATGAATCATCACTGAGCGCGTCCATTATTATGATATCATCTGTTTTCTCTTTGTCATAGGGAGCAGACTGCAGCTATCGATTCTCTTAATGTTACAAGAAAAGTTAAATGAAAAATATAATTTTTTGAACGAAACCTTTTTTGCCCCACCCTAGAAAGACGATCCTGGTTCACAGAGATACTGTAGGTACAGTAACCCTTCTTGTAACTTTGTAGTAAGTTAGAATGCGAACACTACTTTTCAAACGTCTGTAGACTAAATCCACGATTTTGCCATTTCCCATGAGAATCACAAATGTGAATTGCCTCATATCGAAAAAAGTTTGGCATCGCTAACACAAATATTTGTCAGTGAATCACTTGTATTTTCATCATGCGAGAAGAACGAAAGTCGGAAAGTTTCCGAAATAGGTTAATCAGTTCGAATATTTTTGCACAATTCTAAATACGCTTTTCAAATGTGACTGTCTATATTCCTTTTCATTTTGCAATGCTTTCCACATTTTTATCGATCTGTGTCTCCGTATCAGTAGTATAGTGGGAGGGCGGCAAAGTATGACTCAGTTCGCACTAACCGCTTTTAAGTATCATTGCCTGTTCTTTCTTTATTTAGAGACTAAATTTAGCTTGATGGAATGAGAATATGACAACTCCTCGGCCCACACATTTACACAGAAGGTCTTCTTCGAAATGGGTTCCTCCATCTGCTCCTCTTCATAATCCTATCTCTATTTTTCGGGGAAGAAATAATCGAGAAACTGGGTATGTATTTTGTTTTTGGAGTCAAAACTACTAAATAAGCAAATATTTAGCTCTCGAGTAATCCGCCCGAATCACTTATTCGAGTCTCCACGTTATGAGCTGAACAACTATCGAGACTTCACAGATAACCGAATTTCTACAACCAAATACACAATTTGGAACTTTGTACCACTTAATATTTGGCATCAAGTCTCAACAAAATATGCTAATCTATATTTCATATTCATTGCAATTCTCAACTGGGTTCCATTCTTCGATGCTTACACTCGATATGTTGGATTGATTCCGATTTGTTTTGTATTAGGAACAACTCTGATAAAAGATGGAATCGAAGACTATAGACGATGGAAGTTTGATAATCAGATCAATGAGAAGACATGTCATGTCTGGGATCGAGATAGATGCGCTTTTCGAAAAACTGAATGGAGGTATATTCTGGTTGGAGACTTTGTTCATGTTTCAAATGATCAAGATGTTCCTGCGGATGTGATCATGTTGAGATCATCGAATGACAGTGGTACTTGTTATATTGAAACCTGTAATTTGGATGGAGAAACCTCTCTCAAACAGAGAATGGTGCCTGCGAAAGTTATAGAGTATTCAAAGGTTTGAGCTTTTCGATGCTACTGTAGCATAATATGTTTGAGCGTTCAGAAAGATTCAACATTCAAACCATCAGATTTCACTGGAGTTGTAACTTGTGAGAAACCAGATAAAAGTATTTATACTATTCGAGCCAAAATAGAATACGAACCTGGTAAGCTAAACCTTTTCAGGTACGAAAATGCAATCTTTAAAATATTCCAGGTCAAACAGACGTTATTATCAAAGAAAACATGTTACTTCGTGGGTCGCGAATCAAGAACACAACGTTTGTAGAGGGAATTGTGGTTTATGCAGGACACGATACAAAAGTGATGCTGAACAATGGAAGAGCTCCTCACAAAACATCTGGAATTGAGAAATTGACAAATAAGTTAGAGAGTTGTGGAAGAATGTTCAATTGAACTTTTATTTCAGGTTTATAATTGCTTGCTTTATAATGCTTTTGATAATGGTGATCTATGGAGCTTCAGCATCTGCTGTTTGGGTAAAAGATCATCCAGTGGAAAAGTCATCGAATAAGAGTCAGGTATATTTATTATGAATATGAGAAAAGTATTCGTGATGAAAATTAACATTTCGTTTGGGTGACTTCCATAGATTGAAAAGACTCGGCGCATTTTTCCAGTAGGGACCTTGCAGATATTGATACCTGAAAATTCAAAAATGTCTCTCTATCATTCTACTATGAGAATAACTTACATCATTCCTCCGTTGTTTTTCTCTTTTCTCCGCCCTCTTCTTTTGACGTCGTTCTCTCAGGACAGCGCTATTTTTCAAATCATCCAAAGGCATCGATGGTTTCTTCTTTTGATTTTTCAAGAAATCTCGAGCGCATGCTTTCTCTTTTTTCAAGCGTGGAATATAGAATGTTTCCTTTACTGTTTTCTGTTTTCGACCCATCTCAGAATATAAGAATTCACCAATTGAAAAGAAAGGTGTGTTTGTTCATAGTGTGTACATTAGAGCGCGTTTCGAAACATTCGAAGACTACGTAAGAAGAAGAGAGGCAGACAAAAATAGTTTCAGATTCCATTCATTGTATCGAATACACCACAGCCATACATAGAAGGTCTCATTGGCATAGGAGCATTCTTCATAAATTATCAGCTACTGGTTCCTATTTCACTGTACATTACGGTCGAGATTATTAAGGCTCTTCAAATATACTTCATCAGTAATGATATTCAGTTGTATGATTCTAAATCAGTGAGTCTTCTTCAATGCCGATAATTTTTGTAACTGATGATTTATAGGATCGAGCAATTGATTGCCGTTCTTTGAGTATCCCAGAGGAACTTGGTACAGTTACTCATGTATTATCAGACAAGACGGGAACCTTAACAGAGAATATGATGATATTCCGTAATTGTGCTTTCGATGAAACGGATTACGGTAGCGAAGGCTCGAGAGCAAATCCAGATAAACCAGTGAGATGTGAAAAACTGTATCAACGAATCAACAGTACGATGCATAACCCTGTGCAGAAACACTTCTTCGCTAATATCTTGCTAAACAACTCAGTTGTTGTAAATACTATCCCCCACACCGATTTACTGGAACTGGGAAATTTTGATGGGGGAGTCTACAATATTGGAAACTCATGTTTCTATGATGTCACCGAAGAGAAATATAGGCAGAAGCTAGCTGCAGTAGGGAAAGAGCCAGTCGATGACGATGTATCAAGACCCGAAATGTAAGTGTATTTTTTCCATTTTATGTTAGTAAGTTCAAAACAGAAAACTACAAAGTTTATTGGTATTCTCTATGGATTATACTCAATAGGAAGATTCTTGCGGCGAACCATGCCGTCTCCTTGGAACCATTCACGGCGGAACTGCTTGGCGGCTCCGTCTGGAGTGTTGGTCCATTCAACGGTGATGCGATCATTGTTGGTGTCCTGAAACACATCAATTTATGAACTGAACGATTTTTTTTTGAAAAGTTGAAACTCACTTCTTGTCCGAAGGCGAAAGCATCGCACGAGACGGCAAGGAGAACAGCCTCCTTTGGGTCGAGCACTCCGCATGGTGGATCAACTCCAAGACGTTTCATGTTGGTGGTCTTGATTCCATACCCGATACGACGAGCAGATGAGTTGATCACCTTGATGTGATAGGTGTGCTTGTCGTCGTATGGGGCGTTGAAGACGATCTTGGCGTTGGGTTGGGTTTGGATGTCTCCTGGTGGGACGGATTGAGCCATGGCGACTTGTTGAAGGAGTTTTGATAACTCTATGAAGGTTTCTACAGAATTATCTTGCTTAAATACGCATTTCTTATCAGTACCTTTGATCTTTGCTCCAGATCCTTAGAAAGATAAACAGAAAACGTGACATGTCACGGGAAAATGAATGTTTTTCTTTTGAACAAACGGTTTTTACAGATTGGGACTTCCATCAACTATTCAGTTCGATGATCGACTCACTGTGATTGCTGAAGAAGATACACCTTCAGAATCACCTATTCCTGAACTCTCCCCATCTCCAAGAGATTCTCCAGAGACACCGACTCCAACTTCTCCCATTTATAGACCCCTTTCTTCACTTTCTTCTTTTTCTAGAAAACTGTCTACAGTAGTTAGAAGAAGTATTTTGAGACCTATTTCAGACATGTAAGTATGTTTCATAATTGAAATGTATCGTACTTCATCATTCAGAATACCAGTTAGAAAACGATTGATCTCTTTCAAGCAACAAGAAAAGAATCCATATGAAGCTGAAAGCCCTGATGAACTGGCACTTATTGAAGGTGCAGCTCTGTATAATTATGTTCTTTTGGAAAGAGCAGCAACTAGCATAACAATTTCAACTCCTGAAAAATCAGAGAAACGATACGAGTTATTATTAACACTGCCATTCGATGCAACTAGAAAACGTATGTCTGTTATTGTTAACTCACCGAAAGGACCCTTAATGTACTGTAAAGGAGCTGATTCCGCTATTTTGCCAAGGTATTTAGAAAAAAATTTGTGAATTGGGACAACTAATAGTTGATTCAGGTTATCACCTCAACATGCCGAGGATAATAGAGTAAAAACAATTCAAACTCATCTAGATGGTTATGCGAAAAAAGGATTAAGAACACTCTGTTTCGCAATGAAATACATTCCACAAGAGGAGTTCGATGATTTTTTGCATTCCTATAGATTTGTACGTTCTGAATCAGCTTTTCGTTCTAAAAAATATCTATGTTTCAGCTTATGGAAGATGCCTCTACAGAAAGAGAGAAGATGCTATCTGAAAAGGCTGACGAATTAGAGAAGAATCTGAAATTATCTGGAGTGACAGGAATAGAAGATAGGCTGCAAGATGGTGTTCCAGATACTCTCTGTGCTTTAAGAAACGCTGGAATTCAAGTTTGGGTGTTGACTGGTGATAAGCTGGAAACAGCACAGAATATTGCCACGTCGAGTGGACTTTTTCATCCACAAAGACCTCTGAAGTAGTTTCCATTATCTGGTTCATTGAAATAACCACCCATTTTCCAGAGTCATCGAAAATGAAAATGACGCAGAAGTAGCAAGTGAATCAGCAGGATTGAATATCATCATGTCACCAGCAGCGATTCGATTGGCTCAAGAGGGAAATACTCATTTGATGGAAACATTGAAAAAGTACAATACCCTCTCCTAGAAGAAGATTGACACTAACAGACATTTTTCAGAGCAAAGACCGTGTTATGCTATCGAATGACGCCTGCTGAAAAAGCCACCATTGTGAACACAGTAAAGAAAAAAATAAAGGGAAACGTTCTTGCAATTGGAGATGGTGCAAACGATGTTCCTATGATCCAGGCCGCCCACGTAGGGATTGGAATAGCTGGAAAAGAAGGATTGCAAGCGGCAATGGCATGTGATTTTGCTATTGCTCGCTTCAAATTTCTATGCAGATTATTGTTGGTTCATGGTCACTGGAGTTATTACCGGCTTGCCAATACTTTCTTATATTTTCTGTATAAGAACGCCGTGAGTGATTCAGCTATAGATTGGTAGATGAGATTCAGAATTATTTCAGAATGTAGTCTTCATAATCTTCTATTATCAATTCTACAATGGAGCGTCTGGCACGAATATAGTGGATCCCATTTGGGGTGTCACTTACCCAATAATCTTTACAAGTGTACAACCAGTAGTGGTTGGGGTTTTGGATCAAGATTATGGTGATGAGATATTAATGAACAAGCCAGAGCGTTATGTGATTGGAAGAGAAAATCAGTTATACAGATGGAAACACTTCTTCCGAGATGTTGCTGATGGGATATATCAAGCTGCCGTTATTTACTATGTTGCACACCTGGTACGCTGTTTTTGTATTAAAGGTCTTTGAACAAAGAATTTCAGACTTTATTTGATTCGAATGCAAGTCTCTGGGAAATGGGATTCTATATTGCAACTAGTTCAATTCTTGTTAATTCTGGTCACTTGGCTCTTCAAGTTCGCTACTGGCACTGGCGTCTTGTTGTATTGTTCTGTTTTTTCATTTTCTTCAACTTTGCTTTCTTTTTTGTCGAATGTTTAACAAGTGGGGCTCTATTGGTTCCTGATCCTCCTGTTTGGATGCCAATAAATGCCATTGGAGATTCGAAGTTTTGGTATGCTCAAGTGATCACAGTCATAGTGGCACTGTGCCCCAGGTGCGTTGTATTCCTTTACCAATTCATATGAAACTAATTTCTAGATTCACATCCATGTGCCTTTTATCCTCTTTGAACACGGGAACAGTGAAAAGTTAAGCATCACTTTTCTATTTGTATGAGTTTTTTCTGTATAATTGGACTATTTCAACTGATCTGATACCCACATACGAGTACACTCTTCAATAAATCAAACATTCTCTGGTAACGCAAAAGATTTCACAGCTCGATAACGTCGGTGAGTTGTCTTTAGTAGCAGACTAACTAGATTTCAATATAAAAAGTTGCAGTACTTCTTCAAACAATCTCTATCTGTTGACACAACCGTACCACTTTACTATTAATCGTCTGCGTCTCTTCATCTATTCAATTCTTTAGGGCGCGCGCCCCTTCCGTCAGCTGATCACCGTCTTGTGCCACAGGTTCGTTTATCTTCAGTTCTTTCCGCATCCCCCGCTTTTCCGCTTCCCATATGTCTGTTTCATGTTATTTTTGCAAATCACTCCGTCATTTTGACGAAATTTCAATGTCTGCTTCTCTGTGTGAGAGAAGACGAAAATCAAAACGGCGATATTGTAAACATCAATGTTTGTGTCGACGGCCAACCAATGCCTCTCGCTGTTTTTGGTTTTTTCTAGTTCTGCCTCTCGCGACCCCATTTTTTCATTTATCGCAGTTTTCTCATTACTGGTATGGTCTTTGCCTCAACAAGTGACACGTTCACCTTCTTGTCAGCGCTATGTTTCCTATAAATCTCTTCTCAGCTTCGGAATGGATTAAATTGGTTCTATAATTCGAAGCTAGACAATGGCACCATTTTTTATTCGAACCAATTTTTCAGAGGTTGCGAAATTTATTCATCAATGAATAGTTTTGAGATAATTATGCAATTAACATATTTTCAAAGTTTCGAAATGCCAACATTCTTCACTGCTTTCTCATTATTCTCCCTTCTTCTGGTGTTGTTTTAATTTGAAACATCGAAAAAGATTATCATCGCACACTCTTTCTATGTGACCTTTCTTTTCATTTCACATTGAAATCTGACCTCCCTGACGCTAAAAGTAGTCTTGAATCGCAGACCGGCTTTCTAAAAATGTACGTTTGTCCTTGGTGGTCGTTGCTGTTACTGTCTTCGCCGCCGTCCGTCGTACTTTTCTCTTTCTATTGTCTTTTGCTGCTTCGTTCCGATAACTGCTATTTAAAAAATAACACTGCGGAACACAGATTATTTACTTCCGATCAACGGGCATCTGACCAGACCCGCCTTTTTTGTCATCTTTCTCCTCCAATCTATTCCTCCTCCGTCACACGCTAACTTTTGAGCTCTCAATCAGCAATGAATCATATCTTATTTCAGGCAAAAACAATGTTCGAACTCGCATTCATTGCTGTGCTTGTCGCCGCAGCTGTCTACATCTTCCTCACTCTTCGCAAAAACGGTTTCTTCGTCACCATCGAGCCATCGGTAACCACAGCCCCCAAGCATCTCGAAAAACCGCTGACAGTGTACTACAAGTACCATCTCGGACCATATCAAAATGTGATGGAAGTAATTGGCCAGGCCAAAAAATTGTTGGCTTCCAGTCCAGCGCCTTCCACTTACTTCGGAATTTATTATGATAACCCGGAAACAACCGATTCTCACTTCCTCCAGTCTGCTGTTGGAGTCGTTTTCGGATCGGACGGAAAGGATCTTCACGACGAAAAGTATGCGAAAGACCTCGTTGAGAACGGATTTGAAAAGCTTGTTCTGCCAAAGGTCGAAAGAGCTGTTCAAGTTGTTCAACCATCTACTGGAGGATTCGCATCATTCCTCGCACTCATCTGGTTCACTTACTCAACCATCAGAAAATACATTTCGGTGAGTTAATCTTACGAAAGTAAATAAGGAATTGAGCAATGACTCGAAGAAAGGTTCTCAAAAATTGTAAAGTGTGCCATTAAAAAAAAATAACTATAATACAGGACAATAAACTCGAAACTACCTACGCCGTCGAGTTCTATTCTGACAATGACATCCACGTTATTTTCCCGTTGGATAACGCTAACGAGTTCCTCGTTAAGGATGTAAGTTTATTTGTAGCTCAATAATTACTGACCTTGCTGTTTCAGTATCAGACAATCGATAAACTCGAGAGTGAAGCCGCCAAGAAAAGATTCGATTCTTCTGAAGAGGACAGCGAGAGCGAACCAGAAGGAGCCGAAGAACAAGAGCAAGAAGAAGAAGAGAAATAAGAGTCACATTCACACGAACATTCTAAAAACTGCCTTTCTTTTTTGGTTATGTGTACTATACCATTACTGTTTGCAAAACTTTTTTGTTGATAAATTTAACACTTTTTCGAATAACCGTTTTGGAGTATTTGTTCGTAGATGAGTTTCAGAGTTTTCAGACAATTGCCGTCAAGCTAATTGAAACATTGAAAGTTTCGCGTTTAAGGTAGAAAGCAAAGATCAGAAAAATAAAGTCTACCGTTCCTGCTCGATGTACCCATAACACATTTCGTTAAACTGATACTTTTGTAAACTCAAAAGTAAATGTTGAACCTTTTCTCGGCACTCCCTTTCGAGTGCATTTGCTCCGTTGATAGCCACTCAAGTCTACTCTTATCACCTTGCCGCCCCCGATCCTTCTTGAATGTTTCCATATTTTCTACCTTTCCCTCCCGTCATATGCTTTTTTGATGGAAAGTTCAGAGTTGAGCGAGTGATGATGAGTAAGCCGATTTGCATAGTAATAAGCGGACTCCCGACTGGTTTTTGATGTCTTCCAGGAGGGATTTTCATCTTTTCGTGGTCCTTCTCTTTTTCCAACGAGATGATAATTATTGGACTAGTCGTCGCCGTCTTGCTTGACGATGGTGGGCATCGTGCCAGGCGTATCCTTTCACTTAATTCCAATGAAGAGCTCATAAACCGAAATTGTGGCGCTTATTTGAATCGTTTCGAGTTTGCTTTACTTGTTTTTCATAATGTAACTTGCATCTCTATTTGCGTTTCATCACATCGTAGATCACTCGAGATCTAGTTTTTAGTGTTCTAGATTCAGTTCCACAAGGATTGCATAAACATTTTTCTGGAAAATGAGAAACTTCAATTCTTGTTTATTTCTGGTTTTTGAGACTACAAATCCTACTGTAGCAGTTTGTATCCTTTGAAAATCCAAATGAAGAAATGCAATTTCTTGATCACTTCGACTACATTCGAAGATTCCTTTCTCATTTCGAAAATATCATAAAGGATTATTCATATAAAAACTACATTCCCGTTGATATTCTGATTCAATATATAACTCAAATTCGAATTCATCGAGCCACAAAATCTCATTTCGCTGCAGTCCAATTCAACTGGGGGTTCTCTTTTTTCATTGAAAGTACACTACACCAAACATCGATGAATTTCAATCCTCAGAAATGATTCAGTGGCTAGACAACGGATAGAATTCTCATTACTCTTTTTCATTCTGAAATCTATATTCTCTATTCTTTCGAACTCTTCTGACATTCGTATCATAATCCAACACGACCGGATATTGACTGTTTCCGTCTCGGGAAAGTTCTTTTCTTTTTCATTCGTAATTCCTTTCCTCAATAACAGAAATAATAATTGGACCTCGGTCTATCGGCAAAAAAAAAACTAAACGGCTCGACGGAAATGTATGCGGGAACTCGGGGGCACGAGTCACTCAAAATGCTCCCAACTTTCTTCATTTATATTTTTGACACTCCGTCAGTTCTTCTGTTTTCCCTGAACTTTATTCATTTCTACTATAGACATTATGTGTAGATCTTCTTTAGTAGTCAGAAATAGATGAGAAAAAAGAGGCGGAGCAATCTTGCAGAATATGATTTGATGTACTCTGACATGTGTTGTCTGCGATTAGTGAAGAATTGAGATGTTTGAAATGGAAGCTCTACAACAACTTTTTATTTTTATCACAACTTCTCATCAATATATGTACCTGAATTTTGCAAAAATGTTATCTTATCTATTTCTTCTGCCATAGCCGATGATGTTCGGAAAATAATCCTTCCTACAGTAATCCGAAGCGGTCTAGAATACTAAATTCAATTTAGAGTTCTTGTTTAACTGAGCTCCATATAATTCATCGAAAGGTGATGTGCTCGTAAACTCGTGATCTCGAAAACTTTTTACCGCCTCATCAAATTGTTTTTTTTCTGCTCTATTTTCCCGTCACCATCATCATCATCATCATCATCACAAGTGCAGTCCCGTTCTTTCTTCTTTTCCTATTTTGCCGAATCCATCATAATCATTCCGTCCGTCAGTTTTTGTCATTTTATAGCCTGCGGCCATCAAAGCCAAGAAAGCACGTTCGCATTCTCTGATGATTCGATGAGAATTTCAAGTTATGTTGTGTTGCTTTTTTCCATTCTCACACAACTTTTCTCTTCCTTGTTTTTGGTTTTAATCAAACTAATGTACTCTACACGAATGGCTTCTTTACGTGATTTGAAGCATTTTTACTACAATGAGCAGAGCATCCTCCTTTAGAAGAATCTCCATTTTCATCGTTGCTCATTCCGTGGGATCCGCACTTCTTTCTTCGTGTTTCTTGCTTCCCTTGTGACATCTCTGGAACACTTTTTGTCATGTTTTGTGCTTAAGACATCTCTGTCCGACGTGGAAATTAAATTCTTTCTTACCAAACAGAAGATATTTTTCAAAAAAAAAAGAATGTTTTTAGAAAACCGAATAAGAGAAGAAAAAAAAAAGAAAAGAAAAGATAGCAATATTCGTCGCTTCTAGCTCCGTTGTTTTTATTACACTTAATCGTGGTAATTATGGTCAGAAGCCGAAAGAGATGGACATCAGATGAGAAGGAGAATCTATTTTCTCATTGCTCACTGGTTTGTAAACAAAAACACGACTCAAGTTTTCCTTTTGAACCAGTATATTCTAAGCAAGAGTCTGAAGAATGACCTCATTTTACCTTTTATATCTTAGGCCCAGGAAGTTTTCATGGAATGGCGAAGGGCACAAAAAGAAGCAATAAAGAAACATAATGCGCTTTTTTGCAATACATTTTGTTCTTAGAATCAGATTTGTTTATAAATTGAACATGATGTATTAGAAAAAGTCAAGGTTCAAGTTTCTTGAGAATGAACTGAAAAAATATAGTATCCACTTAGTTTCTTATTTTACCTGTTTCCTTTGGATGTTCATTCAGTGAAACATTCTAGAAATACAACTTCTCTCTCATTTGTTTTTTTTCAGGAAAACTTAATTATATCATTTCATGGCGTAGAAGAGCTTTAGAAGACGTGTCATTTCTCCAATTGAAGTACTGTAACTTTCTGTTTACTCGACTCATCTCATGATTTTGAGCACGCCGATGTTTGTGATGTCCTAATTAAGAATCTTCTTTTTCTTCTTGTGACCAACCGATTGATTACCCTCTTGGGAAGTCCTTTCAATTTTTCTGTCCACACCAGATAGGCGGTCCCAAGTGGTGAAAAGAGAGTTTGTCACAAAAAAGCTGCTGCCAATTTTATTTGCGGTTCGAATTAGATTCTCGTCAATTTTCAATTTCCTCTCAATCCTCCCCCTTTATTCCATGGTTTTCCTAAAAAACAACTGGAAACTTTGTCTTTCTAAAACCAGAAAAAAAAATCTACGTCGCCCACAGAAATGAAAAAGTTTTTATATAGATCAAACACCTTTCTTTTTCCCGATTTGCAATCTCTTCCAATTAATTCTTTGGCTCCTTTTGTCAAACATGCCTGAGAGATACAGAGAAGAAAAAAAGTAAAAAAAAAAAGAATCTGGGAGGCCGGTGTCTCGATGATCTCTTAGTTCTTTCTTTCCTCTTACAGCCGTCCTCTCGTTCATTAAAGCTGGCTCCAGAATACATACATAAACACATTCTCAGGTTTCGATGCTCTTCAGAAGAGAAAGGGAGGAAAAAGGATTTCCTAGGATTCCCAAGATGTATTTTCTCTTGCCTTCTAGCACCTCATATATCCATCGTCATTTTGCAGCAGCACTTTGATTCATCACTGGGATTATTTGGAAATATGAGAAACGTGAATATGAGGGGATAAAGGGGTGATGTTAAGGCTACGGTGATCAGTGATTTGTTAAGACTGATGACTTAATTAACAGAAAATGACGAGCGTCTGACCTACGCCTAGCTCAAAATCTCCAGTGATTTATTCCAAATAACTAGATCAACCTAGTTGTAAACTTTTCATTTTCCTTCAATTCTCGTTGCTCAAAGATCACATCTATGAATATTATATGAAGATAGTAACTTCGTTTGCTGGTTCAGACTCTTTTGGCGGCAGATGTTCTGCTGAAATGTCTCCTCCCGATCTTATAGAGAGGTCACGAGGGCAACCCCACTAGATGGAAAGGTCTCATAACCAAGCAAATCACAAACATTGCAGTTGGTTTATGCATCTTCTAGAATAGTTTCTTAATTTTATGAAGTTTGAAATCATCATAACCTCCATCTTCTCTAATCGGGTCTACTGAGACTTTTTGATCTCATGGACAGAGAATCAATGATAGTCTACTTGTTGGAAAACACCTGCGTCACAACGAAGCATCCGACAAAAAAAACGAGAGAAAAACCAGAATTTTCGTGTGGGTGAGGTGCCTCATTTTGTATGCACATTCGGACGGAAGTTCAATCGTTTCGCGTTTCAGTTCAGCTCTTCTTTTTTCTACGTTTCAGACTTTTTGAGCTGTTCTCATAACTTTATTTTTAAAGAGCGTTTTTAAGTGAATCTGTCCATTTTGAATGGAGTATGAAGTCTTTTGAAAAGCTTGAAACGTCGGTCTCTGAAGTCTTTTAAAATTCGAAAGTTTTGAAATGTTTCCATTGAATGACGTTTTTCTATCCATATTTACCTCCACGTTGAAATCCTCCTTCACTGATTATCTTTTCATCAAACACGCAATCTACGAATGAAATAAACCTACTATGAAACCAAAAAAGGCAGTTTTGGTGCGAAGAGAGAATATCATCTTACTCTTGCCTTTTCCGTTATTTTCCATGTTGAGATTCAAATGGAGAAAAAAACGAAAAGAAATAGCGTTTCTTTCTTTGTCTTTCATTTTGTTTTTTGCCTGAATTTTCAGTTTTTGAATTCATTTTTCCTTTTTTTTCTGGGAACTCATTCAGATTTGCAAGTTGTTGTGGCAGACACTATTGAACATTATTATTATTAGTATTGCTTTTTTACTAGGAAAAAAAAAGAATTCTGAACTCATTTTCCTATTGGAGGATAGGTCATACCCCCAGTCATACTTTATTTAATTTCCATTAAAATTTAATGGCTCAAAGACCATTCCAATGAATATAAATAGAAGATACATGGGCATACTAGGCAACATACTCCAAACAAGAATAGTTTTTCAAAATATGAATTATGAAGATATTGAGGACCAGTCAACAACACATGGCCCGTCTTTGCCCTCTATTATAAGGGTTGTTTTGAAACGCTTTTTTGTCGAAAATCTTAAGCTCGAATAGTTCTTGTTCCATTCTTCATCTGAATACTGTACTTTTCATAACCCACTGCACGTTTTCTTATTTTCATAAGAAAAAAGATCTCAAAAATGTGTTGCCTGGAACGCTTTCAGCTTTTCCTCCTCGCTCATCATAATTTTTATTAGATACAAATAAATACACCTCAGAAGACACCAAATAGCTGACACCTCTTCTTCATTTTTTTTCTTCTTCTACGTTGTTTTCTGGTCGCTGGAACTGGTCGATGTAATAGCTAATTGCCGCTGCCAACCAATTTTTTGCTGTCCCTTCGAACCTTCCACTTCATCCAAAAATAGATATGATGCGTTGGATAAGATTGATGGATACTAACATGAAAACAACAATCATTACCTCCAAATCAGGGAAGTGTTCCGATGCTTAGAAAAGGACAAAGATGGGTTAGACGAATCTAGAAGTAATTGTATCAATGATGATTTGAACTCTTTTGGAATCTTGTATCCGGACGCCAGTTGATAGCGGAAAAACTTCTTTCTAAAAAACAAAAACTTCGATGAGTATTACAAGGTTCTAAAAACGTTAAGATAATCCTGTTGATAAGAATATTCCCCAGATATAATACATAAGTACTTCCCATCGGGACGTTTATCAAAAGTTAAAATGTTTAGGGTCTCGAATCTGGAAATAACTGAGCTCATAAGGATATACTCCTGGATAAAAGTCTTTCTTTTCATGCATCCTTTCCTATGTCAACTCGTGCTCATTCTCACACAAAAACCTTTTCTTCCTCCTTCTTTTTTTTTTCTTTCTTCAACTTCTCATGTAGCTCTCAGCTCCCACAACAATGACTTGCGACAAGGGAGCCAAGAAGTTGACGACCGACGGACGTCCCAAAGAAAAAGTCCATATTTGTATAATCTATTCCTTTTTCTTCTTCTTCCTTTCTCTTTTTTCTTCTTGTCATGAATCATTCCAGAGTCGTTTTTCGTTTCCTTTCATGTCTTCTTTTTTCTGATTCCATACCATTATTAACCTCATTTATCTATTCAGATCGACTTTTTCACTCTGTCATGTTCACCCGTAACGAGACGGTGAACACGTCGGTGACACATGGATTCGAAGAGCTTATCACTTATCATATTGTCAATACATCACTTGGAGCAATTTCCACTTTGGTCAATGCTCTTCTTATGATTATTTTTCTCAGTTATCGACCTTTTAGAACACGATACGTGGTAAGAATTATTGAGAACTTTGCTGTTCTCAGAGTAGTTCATTCCTATCTGTCATAGCCAGACATGGAGAAATCAAACACCTAGAGATGTTTGCAATCTCCATAATGTTCTGAATTAGCTCCAATCACGACTGTGTTTTGCACCAAAGAGAAAATGGAGTATGATCTAAAAGATCTTTGTTTTTCAGCTACTGATTCTACTCAACGTTGGAGATCTCATCAACAGTATGGCAATTGTATTGACTGGCCTAAATAGAATTGAGCTCTATTCAACAGCAATTCGAACAATGACTCTTCCAGTTCGTACTTCCTTAGAATGTGCAATTGAACCATGGCTTATCTTGAAACTCATTGGTAAGTAAATCTTTCGGAATTTCATGTGTAGTATCATATGCTTTGATCATGAGACGATTTCTCTTTTTGTTTGCGGCGTGAAGACGTCGATCCGTGGGTGTACTCTTTATTGCAACATGACACCCAAAAAAGGAAGATGAAGAGAAAAAAAAGAAGGGGGTCTTACTTCCGATCAAAGTGACGTGGTACTTATAGAATCTGCAAATACGGAGAAATATGAAATTTAAAAAATTCATTCATTTTTCAGGTGATATACTGATTCCTGTATCTACATTCTGGATGGGTGTGGAACGACTTGTGGCGATTCTGTTTCCTATCTTCTACAGATTTTCCGTCGATGGAAAAGCAGTGAAGTGAGTTTGAAAAATGTTCATTTTCTTTTTAAAAAACTTCATTTTTAGATATCTCGTTGTTCCTGGAATCAGTCTTCTTTTTGTTTTTGTTTCAATTTGCGTTGCCTTATATCTTGCATTCACTGAAAACCATCTCACAAGTTTCTACTGTGGAAGGAAAGCAGCATTCGGTGAAGGTTTTGGAACATTCATCTACTGCTGTAATATAACTTGCAATGTGGCAAGTACAATATTTGCTACAGCTGCCTATTTCAAAGCATTGAATCTTTCCAAAACACAGTGAGATAGCCTTCATACAATTCTTAAATTATAATTCTAAACTTTCAGGCCAAGGATGCAAAGACAAGTGAATGTAATTCGGTATTATCTCCTCATTTCTGTCCTCTCAACTCTCCTGGTTTCTCTTCCAAATACCATTGCTTTATTCCAATTATATGTAGAGAAAGTGAGTTCAAGAATCTTGAATTTTCCTTCAAAATTGACATTTTGTAGGTGAGTGACAGTTTGTCAAAACCGGCGTATTGGATGCAAACGATTAACAGTGGCATTCATTTCTTTGTGTATTTGGCATTGAACAAAGAATTTCGAGCGAGAACTTTTCGAATGTTCAAAATGGTTCATTCCGAAGAAATGTCGTTGTCGAGTAAGTTTGTGGAATTGAATAAAATAGAGTGGAATACGAGAAGAGGAAAAACACGCCTAGTCCTCGGTACTTTCACAAAAAACATAAAAGTACAAAAGGAAGTAATTTCGGGCAAAAAAGAAAATCTAATCTTACAAGGTTCAGGAGAAAGCTTTTAAATTGATTATACAATTTTCTAAACTTCTTTCAAAGTATGAAAATTTCAGAAAAGCAATCTCCAGATGGATGTGATACCCCTCTCAGAGGATCCGCGAAAACGTTAACTGCCAGAACTGCCTAATTTATTTTCTGTTAGTTTCCCTCATGTAGCTTTTAATTTATTTCCCTTTTTCACAAAATCACGATCTCTTCTCACCTGTATTTTAGTTGAAAGTGTAAATTACACTGGTCTCATTACTTGTGATTCATCTCATTTTGTATTTAAAAAATGCCGATTGTTTTTGTCAGGCCAGATAGCGAATGAATCTTTTTTTCAGAAAAAAAGGAAAACGTTTAATTCTTTTATACAAACAAAACCATTTTCTCCTAGTTTTCGGAAGAACATGATGAATAGCCATTGTGATTCGAACTCTCGAACAGTCGTCATTTGTCGGGTGGCGCCCTCAGTCAGCATGAGGATAATTATGTACATGAAGCGCAACTGGTAGTTACATTTGTTCATTTTTTTGTCGCCACCGTCTGTTTTCTTCTTTTTGCATCTTCTTGTTGAGGAAGCATCTATCTCCATCCCTTCAGAGTGTTTATGGATATTAAAGAATAGGGATTACAATACACGAGATAGGAGGAAGAAGGAGACAAACTGTTTGTCACATTTTGACCATTTGTTGGCATGATGCCAAAGGAGATGACCATCGGAAAGAAGTTCTTCAAACCAGTAATCCCATCACGGATCATTTGAGGGGACACTCTCGGCGGTCACTTCTTATTCACTTTTCACTTTTTTTTCTCGTTTTTTATTGTTTCTCCAGAAGAGAGAAGGTTAGGATATTCTCCCTTTGTTTCACCTCCAAATGTTTTTTTTTCTTGTGCTATTGAATGAACATCTAGAGAAAAGAGAGGGAATATCCACTTCTTTTGTCGTTTTCTACAATGTTTGAAGTTTGCATGCTTCCTACCACGTAACACTTGTATGTTCATTTAATCTAGTAAACTATTCCCTTTGTTTATGTGTGATTATGTTGAATTAATAATAAGTGTGAATGGTTTTCATGGGGGTATTCATCTTTCAATTTACTCAGTTCAGTTTTAACTTGTTCATAGACCGAGAACAGATAGTACTCGTTAAAAGTTTTGCAACAAACATAATACTTCTGATACGTATTCTTCCTGTTTGTAGATGCCATGCTTTTCAAAACTAGCTGTCCTCCAAATTTTTAGTTCTTTTTTATGTTTCTTTTTAATCTTTTTTGAAGACTATTCCACCGCGTTCCGCCTGTGAAAATCTGATAAAACGCATTCTCGAAAGTCCTCAAATCGTCTATTTTTTGTGCAACTTTTCATATATTTTCTCTTTCATTATCTCTCTTATTCCATCTACCATCCCCTTTCACCCTTTTTCATATTCTATTGTTCCAGAATTAGCGGAAAACAGCTTAACCAAAAAAGGGAAATCCAGTTTTTATATATGTGAGAGACCTCTAGAACACCGACGGCTAACATTTCTATTCGATGCCTTTTTGGCTACCACACGTGTCTGATTTGTCACTTTTGTCTTTTCTTTACCATCTGAATAAGTGACTCATCCTCATTCTCTTGTTTACAACAAGTGTTTCTCGATACATATACGATACCTCGCCCATTATCAGAAGCTTAATAAAAGCATTCAACGAATTCTGAATCATTCTCAAACATATCGAAACTCAATTTGCTTCTTTCCTTTTTCTATTTACTTTCGATACAATTTTTTCAGATGAGCGTTTCAACAGCTTTTCTCATACTTTTATGGTTTTCAATTGCCGGATCACTGCCTCTAGCACCGGCGCCACCCGATGTAAGATTAGCTAAATGTTTATTATTACTTTCATAAAACAGAATTAACTTTTTTTTTAGTTCAATGCTGACTTTTCAAAACGAGATGTTGAACCAGATCTAATGCCGGTGGTTGAAGAAGATGAGCTTCAAAGTTTACGGCATAACGGATTCAAAGTAAGTGAAAAACATTCATTATGAAGTCGTATTAAACAATCCATAATTGCTCAATTACAAGCCCTGTGAAAGGAAAATTTCTGACTTTAGGGATGGTTCTTCAAAAATGGTTTAGGTTAAGCTTAGATGTACTTTTGATCAGATATAATAATGTCGACAGACTCATATCCAAAATAAAAGAGAAAGTTGCTAGCTTCCCGAATAAATAAATCTTTACTCTTTTAATCTAATAATTCAAAATTGTTCATTCATCCGAAGGTCAATCAAATCCTTTCTTTTTTCGCACCTTATTTACAACTGCCAACCAATGCAATAAGATACTTGTATTCCGATAGCCAAAAAAGCATGAATAATGAAGAAGATGTTACTTGTCGTCGCGGTGGCCAGTGGGCAATAGGAACTGGTTACGTCATCAATAACGTCATAACATGAAGGCAAAAGTGATCAAACAGTCGGTTTTTGTCATTTGCAGGAACAGTTACATCATCTACGACAAAAGAATATTGGAAGGAATTCTGCAACTGTGACAGAGGAAATGGCAAGAATAAGGAATTCGATTGAAGACATTTCAGAGTTTTCATTGGATTCGAATGAGATTGATGAAGCGATTAATGATATTACTGTACCAAGTATGATCATATTTCTAGCTGATGCAGGAGTTTCTTCGAATGCGATAAGGGAAAATAACGCTTTGTAATTTTAGCTGACATCAACTTGAAAAAGAGCAGTAAATTCGCAGAGCTTGCTCAAATTCATAACGCTGATTCATCCAACAAGGAACTACCACCATTTGCATTCTCAGAAGATCAGGAAGAATCAGAAACCCAACCAGAGAGAGTTGAAGTGAGCAAGATGATACATATAATTTATCTAGAGTTCTAACATTTTTCAGACTGTTCCTCCTACTACCACTATCGTTTTGACAACTCTGCCTACTACAACTCCAATAACCTCTACGAGAACAACAACACAACCATCTACAATTTCTACTTCAACATTAAAATATGTTCATATTGACAGTGATGTTTCTGTACCACAAAAAACTCAAGTCCCCATTTCCTCGACTCCTATGGTAGATCGAACTGGTACAACATCTCAAACTCCAATTGAAATCACTACAACTACATTACTTCCTCCAACTGTTACGACTATACCATCAACTACTAGATATAGGTATGAACTCTTTCTATATTTCAAACTCAATATTTTTTTTACAGTCCACCTCCTACCACACGTTCATATTTATCCCTGAATACACAGTCTCCACATATATTCTCTTCTTCAACTGTCCGTTTACCATCCGCTATTCCATTGTCAACATCTACAACTTTTTCTTCTCACCTTCCGGAAATAATCAAAACAACCCCAAGACCGTATCATGGAATTTATACAACGGAGTTCACGATTAATCCAATTCAAAAAAGGAGTGAAGGACGTACTTCTTTGAGAGAAAGAATAAAATCAACAAGCCAATTATTGAATCTTTTGGGAGACAAAATTGCAGGAATCGATCAGAATGCAGTGGCAAATGGAGCTGAGCCTAAAACTGGAGTTCTTACAAATATCTATGATCGTGGAGAAATCAAAAAAAGAAATTATCGAACAAAGCAATGGGGTGTAAGTGGAGAGGGTCGTCAAGGAGTTCAAACTTATGATGGACAATTCAGTGGAGTTGCTTATGGAGCAACGAAACAGAAAGGAGGTGGATACTCGATGAGAAAGAAGATGGGAAGAAGACCATGGTCATCAAGAGGATACAAAACAAGAAGGCTTGGAGAGAAGAGACCAGTATATATGAGACCATCGACATTTGTAGAAAAAAAGTCAACTGATGTGGAAGTAGAACCATATGGTAGTAAGAGAAGAGGTGAATGGATAAGAGGAGTGAAAGTATCAGAAAGAAGAAATGCAGTTCGAAGAGTCGGGGAGAGCCAGAAAAGTTTTGCGCAGGCACTTCTTGAATCAGAAGAAGCATCTATGAAACAGTTGAAAAAGACATTGAGACAGATACGGGAGGTTGTAAAAATCAAGACATCTTCTACATCTGTTGTGACAACAACAGTTAGGCCGACTAAATTGAGGGTGAGATAACTAACTTTCCAGTCAGCTTTGTTCCTCCTTCATACAATTTGTTTTCAGAAAAATCGTGTCGACTCGGAATATTTTAATGGTGCTTTTGATCTTAGACGTTTATAAGAATCTCAGAACTTTTTCATTTTTTAACTAATAAACTAATTTATTATTTTATTTCCATATCTGTATCCGCTTCAATATTGAAGTCGAGGATCGAACTCTTTCCACTCGGGTGCTAGATCGTCATCCAATTCATGGAAATATTGTTTGAAGTGATTAGGTTACCAAAACGCTTGCAGATTTCTTACGCAATTTGAACTTGAAAAAAATGAAAGAGAAACTTTGAGAGAAACATTATCAACGCGGATCTGTAGTTGAAGAGTACAAGGAGACGATACGAAACATGAACTAATTTATTATCAAGTGAATTCGATCAGAAATATTAAAATAGGAAACAAAATGCTGATAAAGTTAAAATAAGGTTAAAAACTGCAATGGGGTTGCTGTACTTCGTGTTCCCCACAGTCCTGAGCATCGCATTCGAAGTGTTGGACACGGTTTTGATTAGAAGCATTTCAGTTGGAACACCACGCCTGAAAGGGAAACGTAAAAGAGAAGATTTGTCAAAACTCAAGAGAACTTACACATAGACTTTCGCCCGTCTACAATTGCTTTCTTCACTCCCTCTTCCTTTGGCAACTTTTGGCGATTCTTCCAAATTCATCCAGTTTTGTGTCGGGTGGCAAGCTGGAAAAAAGTAAAACTATGAAAACCCAATTACGAAAACTTACTGTTTCTTCAGTTCCACTGGGACAACAATCGATGCCAGGGCACATATGAAAATATTTTCTTCAGCTGTCAACATAACATCCATCAAATACTTCGATATGTTTCTCTTGAAGCTGTAATTTTTAAAAGATTGAACGGAATAGACAAATTAAATAAAACTTACTTCCGTGAAATTCTCTCGATCAGTTTGTCCCGAGGTTTATCCTCTATCCATTTAGAATCCCTCATTTTGAGTATCGGACGATAGACTGCGTCGGTCATGTTCAATGGTGCAGGGAAACCATCCTTCGCAAACTCCAGAATTGTCTTAACACAATCCTCACAATCTTTTCTTGCTTCACTGTTCACTTCGATTTTGGTTCTTCGGGTGTTCTTCTTATGAATGGCACATCTTATGAGTGTTCCATTCACACGGGAACAGTTTCCACATAAAATGTTGGTTATGACCAAATATTCCTGTTCTTTGAATATCACTTGATAAACTCCGTATCCTTTATCCAATATCAATCCTTTGTCCAAATCTCCTGCTTTTTTCCTTTGTTCGACTTCTTCTTCAGAGAGCAACACTCCTTTTCCAGAGTCAATAAGATTCGCTTAGCTCTTTTTGTGTCTTTGCATTGGCCATTTCGTTGGCAAAAGGAAAATTTGAAATGATATTTTGTTCGATAGGAAATAACTCGACTATTTTCTATGTGACACAGGTTGAAACGTCACGTAAATGAATAAAAACTTTCGAGTTCGAAATTTTTTCTGAATATCATAATTTGTTAACGTAATAAAAGCCACGTATTAAAAATAAGTAGCATTTTTAGGCCGAACATTTAGGAGTAACATTTTGAGACGGAACTTTTAGTAGTGACATTTTTAGGCGGAACTGCGAATAATTGATTGTGTGAACCGAAAAATCCTCAAAAATTTCAGCTAAAACAGAATTCAGATTTGTGATCAGCAGGCTTTCAGCGTTCGACCGTAATATGTCCCAAAAGCTATATGTAGAACATTCCCTAGTAAGAAAGAGTTAATAAAAAAAAGAGAGTTATACGAAAATGAAATTTTATTTGATCGTTTGATTTTAAAGAACCGTACTATGAAGAAAGATCAATTCCTATCACATTCTGTCCATTTATTCATTCGGTTCCTCCTGGTTTCCAACCATATCTTCGAACTGGTTCTCAATCGACTCCTCTTTCTTTTTCTCACTTGACTCAATCTTTTTGTACTTGTTCCATTCCTGGTTGTCTACTTCCCAGACGTGAAGGAAGTTGTGGATTGGAGTTGACAAGAGGGAAGGGTTAACAAACTGTAAAGTAGTGAGATTTAGAAACTACATTCTCAAATAAACATACGAGAGTGTTTTGCTCTGATCCGATGATGACTAGTCATCATTGTTGTAGTCTCTTCGCTGTTCAATTTTATCTCCAGCCTCCCAAACATACTATGAAGATATACCAACGACAAATGTCCGTCCACCTTTGATCCAGGCCAATGGATTCCAAACTCCAGGGTTTTAATTATATTTTTCTGGATCATCAGTAGCATATTTTTCACTGATTCCTTTGAACAAGTCTAAAAATTTTCCGCATTCAAATACAAAAATGAAAATTTACCATGTCAATTCCAGATTTTCCTGCAGTTTTCCCTAGAGATTCAATTGCATCTTTGTACAGATTCATATTTCCACACGTCTTCAGCATGGCAATGAAAGATCTCGAGACGGTTTTGAATATGAGTTCATCCTCTGCAACACCACTGCTGAAAGGGAAACGTAAAGGAAAAGTCAAAACTCAAGAGAACTTACACATATTCTTTCGACCCGTCTACAACTACTTTCTTCACAGCCTCTTCCTTTGGCAACTTTTTCAATGACAACAAAACTTTCTTCTTATCCAACACCATTTCGGCGATTCTTCCGGATTCATCCAGTTTTATCTCGGGTGGCAAGCTGGAAAAAAGTAAAACTATGAAAACCCAATTACGAAAACTTACTTTTGTTTCATTTCCACTGGAACAACAATCGATGCCAGAGCACATAAGAAAACATTTTCTTCAGCTGTCAACATGCCCCTGACATGCCTGATCTGGGTTTAGATGAGAAGAGTGTTTGAAATAATTTTTGTTTTTCGATAGGAGATAAATGTTCTATTTTCAGTGTGACACAGGTTGAAACGTCATGCAAAAAAAGTAGGCTTGCCAAATTGGCGTTTCACGGCGACAAATGCAAATAATCATTTTCGCGTTCGCAGCAAATGCAAATGTCCAAAATTTCATTTTCATGAAATACAAATGTTTTTTTTAACGTTTTTAACGTTTTTCAATAGAAATGAAAAATTTTGGGCCTATGATTAATGGCTTCAGGATTTTTGGCTTCATGAGGATTAATGGCTTCATTTTGCCTAGTTGGATTTTTGGCTTCACAGGATGTTTGGCTTCATGAAGATTTTTGACTTCATATAGTTTTTTTTCACGGTTTTTTTTCGAATTTCAGATTACAAATGGTTATTTTCACAAGTTTTTCCTGTTCTCTGTGAATTTACACTGCATTAGATGCGTTTAAGACGTCTTGAAGTTTCGAGTGTCTAGCCAAAACTGAGGACTATATCAACATCCTGTGTTCAAAATTTGGATTGCAAGCCGTAGTAACTTCCATTCGGTGAAAATGTATCCAATTCCCGTAAAGAATGATACAGAAGGTCTGAAAAAATTGAAAAGACTTTGTTCAAAATTTCGAAAACTATCCAAGCCAATTTCCAACTTCTGTAGTCAGACAATTGGCTTTTTGGTGCAGATGTAGTACGGGAATTGAATAAATTTTCACCAAATGGAAGTTACTACGGCTTGCAATCCAAATTTTTCACACAGGATGTTGATATAGTCCTCAGTTTTGGCTAGACACTCGAAACTTCAAGACGTCTTAAACGCATCTAATGCAGTGTAAATTCAACAGAGAACAGGAAAAATTTGTGAAAATAACCATTTGTAATCTGAAATTCGAAAAAAAAACCGTGAAAAAAACTATATGAAGCCAAAAATCTTCATGAAGCCAAACATCCTGTGAAGCCAAAAATCCAACTAGGCAAAATGAAGCCATTAATCCTCATGAAGCCAAAAATCCTGAAGCCATTAATCATTGGCCCAAAATTTTGTACAGAAACATTCGCATTGTCCGAAAAAAATAAATTTGCATCCGATGCAAATTTGAAGTTTGCATTTCGTGCAAATCCCGTGAAAAACATTGGCCCAAGAAATTTGCATTTGTTGCAAACAAGAGCTCTAAAATAAGAAAAAACCTTTTGAATTCGACTTTTTCGAATATTATTATAATGAAGCAACGTAAAAAAGTGTTTGTGACAATTTAGACAATTAAGAACAATATAGGAGAAAAATTCGACGTAAGAATTGACCCTATTTTGTTACGGAAGCTGTTATTTGTGTGTTTGTTAGAAATAAACTGACGAAGAAAGTCACTTTCGGTTAGTTTATTCGATATGTTTGTCCCGTTTCATTTCATTCTCTCCATTTTAAAAGTCGTGGTCACCGAGGTCACTCTCATAGAGAACCAAAAACTTTCATAATAGTTCTTTTATTTTTAATCCTGGTTTTTTCAGGTAGTCTTCGAGCGCAAATAGGACTTATCTTGTCCGGTTTTTCGTTTCCCACTGCCTCAAAGACATTCTAATCTCCACGCCAAGAGAAGAAGAGATTTTCTAGCTAACACTGTAGTATACACTTTTCGTCATAAGGGGCAAAAAATAAGAAGCTTCCCTGTGGATAGTGTGGGCTGTGCCCTCTCATCTTTTTAATAACCTTTTTCCGGAAATTCTGTTGTATTTCAGCAACCGATTGCTCGTATGTTCCTTATGTGTTCCTTTTTTTCTCTCGGCCTTATTTGTCTATAGGAGGATCATCTCCTGCTTCTCAGAACAGAAAAGAAGAAAAATGAAAGACGCAAACGTCTATCGAACTTCATTTTTGTGGTATCACAAATAAAACGAATGCATTAGTATCATTAAAATTGAACTCGAGCTTAGCGCAAATCGGAAATGCGTTGAGTATCATCACATTTAATTGGGTCCATTCTTTCCGTTTATCGCCGAAGTTGCTAACATTTCAAAATGATTCCAATTATCGATAGTAAACACTTATCGTCAAAAGGCAAAAAAAGTTAGGAGCCCCTCGTGTGGATAGGATGAGTTATGTCCTCTCATCTTTTCATAATTGATGTCTGAAATTTCGTGGTATTTCCAACATTCAGTTGCTCAAATGTTACCCAGAACTTCCCCTCAGTATTGTTCCTATTGTACTCGAAACTTCCATAGGAGGATCATCTTCTATTTTTCAAAACAGTAAAGAACAATAGTGAAAAATGCAAAAGTCGACCAAAGTTTATTGAAGAAAATGAAAAGAACAAAAGAATATTATTAATCTCACTGGTCGTCTTCTTCATGCTCATTTCTCTTCTCCGTTGTTTCCCACACATAGGTAAAGTTGCGCACTGGTGTTTCCACTATACGAGGATTTACTCTCTGTAAAATAGTACTATTTGTGTGCCATTTTTGTGATTAAACTTACCAAATTAACCATTTCAGTGTACTTGATTTGCTTGTCGATGAACTGCCGTCTTTCTGGACTCATTTCAATTTCAAACGTAGAGATGATATGTTTGTAGTAAACTAAAAACATGTGACCATCAACTCCTTTTGCTCCATAATCAGACTTGTTTGTGAACGTAGATACTAGGACGGAGCCCATTTTTCCAATATGTTCTTCAAGGAGCCTTCTGGAACATGTCTGAAAATTATTCGCTTTTTGGATGCATTAAGGAAACTCATTTACCATCTCAATTTGACTCGCATGGTATACTCTATCGATGTCCTGAATGGTATCCTGAAACGTTTTCCCATTTTCCAACGATCGCAAAAGTCCGAGAAACATTTGGAGCACCCTTTTGACCAAAATCTGATCGTCTGCTATATCTCTTCTGAAATTTAACATTTGTGAGGCAACTCTTCATTTTCTGACTGCATACATGAAGATTTGATTCCCGGCACTTTTGATCATTGGCTCCTTTGCTGATGATCCTTCTTCATTTATTCCAGGAGTCGCTCTCTTAACCTTCACAGTAACCAGGCTCTTTCGATGTTTGAACTTTAGAATCGTTCCGTTCCATTCGGCAGTGATTATGCGATTTTCTTGATCATATGTTGTGCTTGAAGGTAAACTGTAAAACAAATTTCATTGTGAGAACTCAGATATAAAGGCTTACATTTTCTGAAAAGGGACCGGCACAGAAGCGGATACACAGATTGCAATATACTCATTTGGTTTTAAATCATATGACAGCAGCAATGAAGAAAAGTGTTTGCGAAAACTGTAATTTTCGTGTGTTCGAACGAAACTGATAGCAAAGAAAAACTCACTTTCGTTGAATACCTTCTAGTTTTTTGTCTTTTTTCAATTCGATCCAGTTCGGGTCTCTTCTCATCAGAACTGGTCTCGTAAAGTCACGGACGTGAATTACTTTTGGACTGTCATTTTGACTTGTGAGCTTCTGGATTTCCGCCAAGCAATCCGCGCAGTCAATCAAGGCTTCTCTTCTGACTTCTTCTTTGCTTCTCTTTTTCTTCCCATTGTCTTTGCATTCCTTTAGTTTATCATTCTGATCCTGGCAGACTTCTTTAGAAATTTCGTCATTTCTGAAAAGCTCAAAAATATACGTCGAGTCGATAAAATAGGAAATGCTTTTTCTGAAGGAAGAGGCTTATCAATTTAAATGTGGCACACGGTTACGTATTCAAACATTTCATTTTTTTTAGAAAAAAGTTTTCACATATGAAACGGTTTCTTTTCTCTACTTTTCTACTACACACGTTCTGTTTGTCCGTGAATGTTTGTGTTTCGCGGACTCTGGATCCTTTCCTAGAAATTCCATTTTGATGTGATCTTAACAGGTCGCTACAGACACACGGGGACACGTGAATATGATAAACCCCGTGAAACTTCCCACGTTTTATTAAAATTTCTAACAAAAGGTTTGTGAAGCCAAATGGTTTGAGAGCGTCAATAATCGTCTGATTCGAAATCTACTTTCAAAAAAATAAAAAATGATACAAAGCATGTAGAAAAGTGATAATTTGAATGAAGCAGTTTAGTGTTTTTTACTAGAGCTAAAAATGACAATGGTACATATTGATTAGCATAAACGTTAGCATAAACTAGAACTCTTTGCGTTCATTTATTCTCATTTTTCATTTCCTATGCATCCATGTTTCCTCTTTCCTTTTCTAATAAAGTGCTCTCATTCTTTTCTCTTTTTCTCTTTTTCTCTCTTGTTTCCATAGAAACCAAATGGACACGCGGAAAGGGGCTTTCCGCGCACTCAATGCTCATGTCTATTTAAGAAATGGTGTAAGAAACTAATACAACTATGATCTCAAATGTGGTAAGTAGCTTAGAACTATTTTAATCAAGTGCAATTTTACTTTCGAGAGTTAAAAATATGTTCATGTTTTACAATAAAATATTGACTAAATTTCAGCGCTCCTCTCTTGTTTACCAAATATTTTTGAGCCTTCAAAAGACACTTTCTTTGATATATTTCATCGTTGTTCTAATACTTTTCTTTTATAAAGGTGAGCTTATTTTACTATTCATAATGACCAGGTAGGGATCTGTTCGATTATAATGGTCCAATGGAGAATGAATGGTCCGAACGAGATTGAGCGGTCCAAAAGCAGAACGAATGGTCCAAACGAAATTGTATGGTCCACGATGAGATTGAGTGGTCCAAACGCAAAATTTATTTCAGCACGAATATTCAACCTGAGTACACAGATTGAGTGGTCCAAACGCAATCAGTAAAAAACCTATGAATTTCGCACTGTAATACAGTTCAAAAGGTCTGGTGAGACTCGAAAATACACAGTAGAAGACAGTTTCACCAGTTTTTTGTTTGATGTCCTTATGAAAAATTGAACTGTCGGCTACATCTGAGGCTTAGGTTAGATTTTATTACTTTCATACTGAAATAGACATTTTCAGGCTGAGCTCGAGCAAAAAAGGGTTATTGAGCTTAAGGTCAGACCGCTGCGCCCCGCAAACCTAAGCTTATATTTTAAAATGGGATTCATAGGCTTTTTACTGTTTGCGTTCGGACCACTCATTCCGTGTTTGGACCACTCAATCTCATCGTGGACCACACATTCTGCGTTTGGACTACTCAATCTCGTTTGGACCATTCGTTCTGTCATTGGACCACTCATTCTGTCATTGGACCATTCGTTCTCCATTGGACCATTATAATCGAACAGAACCGATTTTTCAGGTACAATCCTTCCTTATCCGAGATATGTTCGTGTTATGGAGTTTTTTATAATTGTTCCATTTGCACCAATCGAATATTTGAGGATCACTTGGGGTGAGGAATATTCATTCTGATGTCAGTGTTTTGAATTTATAGTAATTTCAGGCAGTAGAGGAAACCTTCTTGAAAGTACTGCGTTCCTTTCATTATCAACTATTCTCTCAATTCCAATTTCATTGATTCTGGTGTATGTAGAGTTTTTTCAAAACTATGGTAAATCGACAAAAAGTTCATGATCTCGAAGAATGTATTTGAACAATTACAGTACTCTTCATCGAGGAAATATTCACCTATGTTATAGGATTTTTCGTTATTTTTGAAACTCTACTCTCCTTGGTACTTTCAATAACATTTTCTTCATCAGGGTGAGATTCTGAAAATCAAATAAGCACTTCCGAAATCTCTTTTTTTCCAGACAACCAGCTAGTGGCCAACGAACATCATAACCATCTAACCTTGGTAAAATACAATTAGTGAATAAAACATAAATAAATGAAAACCATTTCGTTTTTTGATTCGTTGATTACATTTTTCAAACTACAGAATATATACATTTCCGATTCTGGAATAACCTCTGGAATTGAATAAGAATGTGTTCTTTTTTGTTTTTCGGTTTTCCATACTTGTTTCATGTTTCCCCATTTTGCAGTCTTCTACCAAGGAACATTCCTTTGAGAGAACTTTCGGACTCAGATTCAGTGTCTCAAAAGAAGTACTTTCCTTCAATCGAATTCGTTTTGATGATTTTTGATTTTGATGAGTTATCAATTCACTTTCAATCTACCAGCAGTTCTTTTTTTTCCTAAACAGGTGTTCCAAATTTGCAATTGATTTCAACACGTGGAATATTGAATAGAGCGAGAATTGTTTGAACACGTGGACTTTAGCAAATTTCATAAATTTTTTCGAAAAGAAATTTCACTTTTTGCACGATCCGGTTACTTGTTACTATTTCCAGCAATCAGTTACCCCTATCTTCATTCTTTCCTGCTCTTTTCTTTTTTCTGTTGTACTCGCATCTTCCATCATTTTCTATTTTTGAAGAGGAAAAAACAAAATTTAAAACAAGAGAATACTTTCGAAAGCTTCATCACGGAAAACTTTACAATAATTAGAGGCCCTTCATTTAATCTTCAGACTCCATTCCTTTTCCGGGTCTTTCCCATTTTCCAATAAAGTTGCACATTGGCGTTGAAATGAGCGCTGGATTCAACTTCTGAATAGTAGTACTATTTGTGTGCCATGTTTACACCTAAACATACCAACGATTTCTCTTCGGTGTTCTCAATGTAGAACTGCGCCAAGTCTTTCTGTTCCTCTTTCAAAGTCACACCTAATCGATTGGTTGCATGAAGGAGATAGACCAGCGTAGCATGAGCATCAACCCAAGGACCACCGAAATCGACATCGTAAGCCATTGTATTCACAATGACGGAACTCATACTGTTCATTGTCTCTTCGACCAAACACTTTGAACATGTCTGAAGATTCTTCTTGTTCGAATGCAATAAAGATAATTGTTTACCTTCTCAATAGTGATTCCGTCGAACGTTTTCTGTAGCTCCGTTTGTGTGCTTTTGAAGATCTTTCCATTGTCCAATGTGCGAAGAAACGACATGAATACGAGAAGTACCTTCTTGAGAAGAGATTTGCCTTTGGCTACATCACAACTGAAATAAAAAAAATGTTTTAGGCAAATTTTCAGACGGCATACACAACGATTTTCTTCTCTCCAACTGTCGGCTCCAACTGCTCCACTGACATGTCCACTCCAACAGCACTCGGGACAGGGTGTTGTGTGTTCTGTTTCGACACTTTTTTTGTCTTGACATGTCTGTCATAGCTATAAAATTTTGGAATTGAACGGAAACTGGCGTTTTGAGCTCACCTGTTTCTCAATGCAGGCAGACGTTTCTGTAGCTGGCGGTGATTCTCATCTGGGTGTCGTTTTCGAAGTATCGGAAGGAAGATTTGGTTCGTGTAGTCGGTCACTTTTAGTTCCTTTTCAGTGACAAGTTGAATTTGTACCAGTATATCTTCACGATCTTTGCTCATTTCCACCTCACTTCGATTTGCACGTCTTTTCTGGTTCTTTGAATGCCCTTTTTCTTCATCCTCGTCGGTCTTATGAACCTCACATCGTCTGATTGTTCCGTGGCTTCCGACGCTCGCATCACATTGGTTTTTGATAACTTTCAAATATTCCTTTCCATCGATTGTGCATTGATACACTTGTGATCCTTCCAGCGGCTCAAAATTCTTCGGAATTTTTTTTGCCTTCTTCAACTTTTCCAAATCTGGTCGAGTAAGGAGGGTTCCCAAACCCTTTTCGATCATCTCCTCAAGTTCTTTCTTAAGCGGCGTGTGTCGCATTTTTCGATCGGGATAAGTGTTCTGTTTTTGATTGAAAATGAAAGATGATTTTAAAATTATTAACATTATCAATTTTACCACGTGACTAACCAGTTTTTTCTGCCTTTCTTTCTCTCACTCTCTCTCTTGAAAAACAAAACAAAAAGTATGCCTTACGGGCCAACGTTACCGTAACACGTAAAAATGTCATAAATCTAATAAAATTGTGTCTCAAAGCGTTTCACGGCTCAAAGTTGAGCTTTTGACATTTCCTTTTTTATTGTACAGGGGGTCTAATTGAGCAGATGCGACAAAACTTTTAAGTAAACACCTCTCACAGCTAAATTGAGGGAGAGACAACTAACTTTCCAGTAAGCTTTGTTCCCCTTCTCTTCTCTTGTTTTGTCAGAAGTCGAGTTACAGACGATAGAGTCCGCACTGAGTGATTCCATCACACATTAAATTATGAAGTTTCCGTACTGTTTGACTCCACCACACATTATCGATCGTGAAGGAACCCGCCTAGCCTGGTTCCCACTTTACCTCATGAAATTTTACAAATAAACCGACAGCACCTTCACTGCGGGCATCGTCACTGCTTCATGCCTCCGCTAGCAACATTCATATCAGTTTTTGTTAATTCTCTTCTTTTTTGCACAGGCGGTTGTAACAGGAAAAGCATTAATGAAGCAGTTGAAAAAGACACTGAGACAGATACGGGAGGTTGTAAGAATCAAGACACCTTCTAAATCTGTTGTGACAGCAACAGTTAGGCCAACTAAATTGAGGGTGAGCCAACTAACTTTCCAGTACTTTTTTTGCGGCTCTTTTTTCAATTTTTTTTAAATTTTGCAGCCTATTCCAAAGTAACATTTCTTTGAAAAAAAATTCGGATTCAGGTGCAGGGTTTTGGAAGAAGTACATACCTTCCGTTGACGTCGTTGTCAACAGGTCCCATGTTGTCTCGTGACCCTTTTTGTTCTTTTGCAATCCGTGTTTTTTCCCACGGAGCAAAGTTCCGTGTTTTTTGTGTGCTTGCAAAATATAAAATAGAGTGCTTGTCTCAGTGAGTGAGAGCATTTATTTTTATATTCGTTTGGCAAAAAATCTTTTGCGACCACTCGAAAGCCAATTGTCAGAAAGGACCACGACCACAAAGCACAGCACGGATCTCCTCAAACAAATCTACACTGTTTCAAATGCGAAAAGAGAAAAAACCCTCAAAAAAAGAAGTATTGTTTCAGTTTACTTGAATACTTGAGAACTTTCGCGTTTGGCGAATGAAAAGTGAACCGGAATAAGAAAGTTTTTTTGACTGAAAATTGTAAAGAAATATGGTGGAGTCGAGAACAGAATGCCACGAAAACCTCTATTATAAGAGAACCCAAAACCGTTCTGATTGTGAGTATTTGAATATATTCTACGCACCCCTGGACAGCCTGTGAGTAAATAAAATGCAGCAAATGGACTGAATTTCGATCATCAGTTTCAGAATATTATAGGTATAAGTTGTCTTCTTTTTCTTTGCACTTTAAAGCCGTCACACCCACGGGCTATCTGCATAAATTAGGAGGATCTCTTTTCCGTAGCTTATTCCAATCCACAATATTACCATATTCCAATTGCTCTTTGCTCTCCTTTTTTCGTCTCCAACATCTTCTTTTCTTCATTCTCAGGTGTATCTGATGACGTCTCATGATTCCTTTTGCAATTTTTTTTCTTGAAACGAATCATTTCTCACTATTTGTGGATTTTTAACAGGTGAAAATGTTTCCTTCTTCCAGAAAATTTAAAGAATGATTTCATAGGTGAAACCCTCGTGCAGCCCGTGAGAGACCCTCGGAAGTTACCACGAAATTACTCTTCCTTCCTATTTTTTGTTTTCAATTGACAACTCTTTTTTCTCGCTGTGACCACACACATACACAAACAAAACCCAATCATCAGCTGAGACAAGCTTTCGTCAATCAAACTCATCAAAAACATCCGAACTTTTTAGTTTTTTTTTTCTTGGTTTGTGTTGTTCCTCCGTTCTAACAAACGTTCGTTTGATTCTTTCCATTCCAGAAGAATAACATATGGGTTGTTTTGGATGTTCCCTGGAGACCATTTAGAAATAATATCAATGGGAAATGAATTTGTTAGTTTTTAGGGTTTTGGGACCTACATACATGTGATCAAATTCATGAAACCTGGAGAACTCATCAGAATGTTTATATCATCAATCGATCACTATTGTTACTTGTGTTCAAATAATGTTTGAGTCCCTTTTCCCCAAAGTAGTTTTGTTCATAGATTCAAAGTTCCGTTGGTTTTGAACAAATTTTGCACAAAACCATGCAAAGAACTTCCTCTTCTCACCTCAAAATCCTTACAATTGCTCTTTCGGTTTTTGTGACGCAACTCTTCCTCTTTCCAAAGGTCTTCTTCAACCTTTCAAGTACCTGACAATATCGAGAATTCTGACACAAAAGAAACAAAAAGAAATGAGTAAGAAGTGCTCCCACGTTATTTATGCTCTTCATAGCTCTGCAACTTTTTTTCCCATGTTCCTTGAAAACTTCCTGTGCAAATTCAAAGTTATGAATACACAAGTTTCTGTATATATTATCGTTTTATTTGTGTCAGCTGAGAACTGAATAATCAATTAGGTTTTGGTCGGCTGTATACATCTTCATACACATACATACTCACACAATGCCGTCAGACCGCCCAATATCCGATTTCTTTCGGCTTTTCTCTTCTTCCAACAAGGAGTTTTAATTGGGTAACCGTGATCTGGATTCAAATCGAGTATGTACTTTTTACTTCTATTTCCGCTTTTACAAGTCAAGTGAGCAGTTTGGAGAAAAAAAAGCTTGAGATATTTTCCCACGAGTCGTTGAATTGCGATTGAGGTTTACTGTTTTAGAAGAGCACATCAAATTTGAAAGTTGGCTTCCGAGAATATCTCGCCTGAAAAATCTATTTTTGTTTTTAATCAAGTTTTGTCATTTTCCGTTTACTTTCAGCAACAACTTTGCTTTAAGTTTCTTTTCTCCTTGCAGTTTGCTCTCATCATCATCCGTTCTCCATAAAACTTATGTCATCCCTCTCTCTATTCATCTTCATTTGCATTTCTAACAAATCCTGAGCAAGATGAATGCCATGAAAAAAATCTTGTTCCTGATTGGTCCCTATTGCCACCGGGGTTCTGTCTTTTTATTTTCATTATAGAAAATAAAAAAAGAAAAAAGAAAACGCAGAGATTGAAATTATTATTTGAGATTTTATGAACCATAACACTCTCTCAGTTTTCTGTTTTTTATTTTAAAGTTTGGCGGTCTTCTTGAAGGCTGTCTTTAATAAATAATGATAGATAATTGGTGCATTTAAAAGAGAAAAACGTGTAGGAGCATACGAGTTTTTATGACTTAAATCAAAGACCGATTGTTACAGTACGACGAGAATAATGTAATAAAATTTACAAAGCAATTGATATTTTTATCGGCAATAGATGGAAGTATAGAGAAAAAATTATATCTGGTACTAATTCTAATGTAGACTGTGCAGGTTCTAGAAAGCAAGTTTAAAAGAAAAGAAAAATGAAAATTCGAACTGAATATTGGATTTATATGCAAATATAAACACATTTTTTCTACTGGAAAGACGTTAATCATTTCAGATCTATCTCTTTTTTCTCACTCTTTTCAACCTTCTTGTCACCCAATGCTCTCCGAACGGCCATTTCAAAACAACGTCTTCTTTTTTTTTCTTCTCCTTATTCTTCTACTCCTAATGCTGTTGCTTCCGTGTTTCTTTTTTACTCCTCCGACTTCAAGTCTGAAAGGGACAGCACCCGTCTTCTCCTTCTATTTCATTTAGACGTTCTTTTAAACTCATCTTGATTTGAAATTTCTAACACCGCTGACGTCTTCTTTTTCTCTTTTTCCTCTACCAACCCCTTTTTGGTTACTCTTCGTCATATCTTTTGTCGTTAGATGCATGAGGTCTAACATAAACATTTGAATGGGAACAAATCAAACCGATTTGCATTTCATTTCGTTTTTCAGCCGTCTGACTCTCAAGATAAAGGCATAGCAAAGATCTAGATGCCTTTTTCGTATCTAGTTTGATTTCGATCTGTGTTGCCACGTGGAGAGCAGTAACACGTGGAATTCTGGCTTGGGAAATGAAGGATTTTGTCTTTTGTTGGCTTTCTGTGAAAAAGTTTGAAACTTTGTGAAATCGGTTTTTGATGTCTCATATATTATGAGTATGACCATGGGCCCAATCGTGAGAAACAATGCAAAAGTAGATGTCATCTGTTTGGAATATAAAGTGAGAAAAAGGATAACAAGAGAAAAGGAAAAGGCCGGAAATTGCAAATAAGTTATCTAGTTTGTTCATAGATTCACCCAGTTTTTTGATTCATTTTGATTGATTTTGGGTCTTTGAATGTGAAAAACACTTTGTGTAGTACATGTTGAACTGATGTACATCGCGTGGAGCTGAAGGATTTTGAAGTGTAGTTGGCCTTTTTTTTCTAAAATTTCGACGTTTTTTTGTAAAGCTTTCCTTAAAAATGGGTACTCATGAATCGCTCAGGGAGCCGACAATCCTATCAAAGTAATCCTTTTTCTCCTTTTTTTCTAGTTTCTCCATGCTGATCAAACGTTCGTTACTAGTGCACACGACCCGTCAACGTCTTCTTTCTTTTTTTATTCTTTTTTTCTTCTCAAAAAAGCAAGAAGCTGTTATTGTTTCCCTCCAAGATAGCTGTGCTTTTCCGTCATCTTTTCGTCCAGACTCATAAAATATACTAAGAAGGCACCTCCATCCAATCCACGTGTCATTATTTATTTCTCTCCAGAAGCGGCTTCCCCGCCTTATTCTTTTTTGAAAAATCCTTTTTCTGATTCTCTATTTTCCGATGAATTCACAATCCGTCTGCTCTGCTTCAGCCGGCGATCAAAAGTTCCTTTGTTCACCTATTTTCGGCACCTTCTTCTGTCGAAGGGGATGCCATCAGAATCTTTCAGAATTTTCAAAATCATCCTTTTTTCTCAAAACTTTTTCTTCCTCCGACGTCTTCTTCCGCTTCTTCTTCTTCTACTTCATCGTTGTCTACTTGTCCCGTTTTTCGTTTCCCACTGCCCGAAAAACATTCCAATTTCAATGCCAAAAGACGAAGAGCTTTTCTAGCTAACTCGATAGTAAACACTTTTCGTCAAAAGGCATGAAAAATAAGGAGCTCCCGTGTGGATAGGATGGGTTATGCCCTCCCATCTTCTTAAAATCTTTTAGAGAAATTCTGTGGTGATTCCAAGAAAGATTTACTTAACCACTTGGCTAAAAACCATTAGGACATCCATAAATCTTATCAAGAACCAAAGACTTTGAAGACGAAGAATGGAAGTTCAGTTCCTTCTCTTTTGATTATGGAGAAAGTTCAAAATTTCTTAAGTTGGTGACCTTTTGAAACGTCAAGAAACCAAAATGACCATCCTAGACGACTTCGAACTTAAACTTTTGAATGCTTTCTGAATGGGAAAAGGCTTTTGAAGGAACTGCGATGAAAATGCTTTTTGACTTTTTTGATCTTTTTGTTCATCTCTTTCTTCTTTTTCACAGCCGCTCTACAACAGCAAGTCTTGTCCTTTTCGTTATATTCATCTGTAAATGACATTCACTTCCTTTCCTTATTCGTCTTTTCAAGCACTTTATTTCTCTAAATGAATCAGAATGATAATCTAAAACAAATCTTGCCTCCAACAACTTCAACTTGTTTCTTATGCTCTCAATTGCTCAATAACCTTTGCTTGAATATGTCAAAAGGATTTCAAAAACACAATGACTTCTGACAATTTTCAGCTTCACCAGTTCCTTCTGGAGGTATGAATGATGTGTCATTTGCAATTCTCGTCACCCCTTCCCTTATTCTTTTTCTTCTTTTTCCTCCTTTTTTCCTCTTGCTCCACCTCATTTTTTTCTGTTCGAATGCACTTCCGATGATGTACACACTTATAACAACTGCTTCTTTTTTTTTCACATTTCTTCTCAGAATTCGTCAATCTTATTATTCTATTTGAGGCATTCTATTTTCTTAAGGAACGAGTCTCCGTTCGTTTCTTATTTAGCATTATTGAAAAGAGATTCCAAATTTCAATCATGATTCAACTGAAAGCTGTATAATTTTATGACTTTTGGGCTAAATTTTATAGTCCTACATTAAAAATAAGACACGAGGCTGGTGACATCAAGTATATTTTGATGTTCTTTATATTTCAACCTATTAAACTTCTCTCCCTCGGTCGGTTTCTGTTCTCTCTTTCTCTTTCTTCCAGCCGTTCCTTCGTTAGCACCGCACTTAAACAAAATTTTTGAAAAACCGAACATGTTTTCGTCGTCATTGGTTGGATGGGGTCGGCCCAACTCTTTGTTTTCAAAGTTTGTGATTCAATTTCCAACTTTTTTTTCTCTCTTTTTTCTTCCTCTGGAACCCATCGCAACGTCATCTGATCTCTCTCTGTTTCTCTCTATCTCTTTTATAGAAGACTTGGGGTGTCAATTTTCGGGCGGTACAAATGAGGCAGCATCATCTTTTTGAGCCGTTTCTTTATACCTCGTTTTCTGTTTTTTTTTTCCTTTCTTCAAACACTTTTACGAGTATCGAATGTTTCAATAAAGCCTCGTGGTCAATTTGAACCACCAACATCCACTCAATAACTTTAGAATTCAATTTTCAGTTTTGGTAATAACGAATTCCTTCAATTCGTGTGGTTTCTTAGCACTGTGTTTCCGAGAGAGACAACCTGGAAGTCGGATTTCAGAAGCTCTTTCTCAAAAGTCTTTCACGTTTTCTGGTCAATCACAAAATGAAAATCCATTTTTAGAAATTGAGGAGGCGTGATTTTCATTATCGTCAGTCATACCCATTCTAGATCTAATGGGGTTGTAAACTGCGCCTTATTTATTCGTTTCGAAGAATAGATTAGTCCGGGTTCTTAAACTCAAAAAGAGAATTATTTCTATGGAGTTATAGGAATCTAAACATTAAATATGAGAATGGACTATTTCGTGGGTGTAGGCAAGGCTGTTCAAGTTTCAATTAGTCTCAAAATGTGCTCAAACTTTTTTCGGATAGATTTCAAGTCCAGCAATTCTAAAAGTATACACAACTAATAAATATAGTTTGGTTTCAAATTCAATTCACACAATCATTATAATTTCCAGCTCCATCTACCCATGTTTTTTGATTCATTATTTGATTCAGAATTTCTCATATTCAGATTCTAGACACCCCCACATCATCATTCTCCGTTCCATTCTATTTTTATTCCGTTCATATATTTTATTAAAAACGAATCTTTTCATGATTCCATTTCATCCTTTTGTCCGTTTTCCACCAATTCCATGAGTCCACAACTCTCCTTTTTCTCTGCTTCTCTCGCCCTTTTCGTGAGGTTCATTACTCTCCTTCTAGGCCTCGCCCACCTAGATTTGTTTGGGCGGAGCTTTCGAAGCAAGAGTCCACAACTCGAAACGAAAAACTTTTCAATATTTGTTTGTCTGGAAAACGACGTCTTTCTTTTGATCTTTGTTCCAGCTTATGCACTTGTTCGCTTTTTAAAGATAAGTTATTGCTCTTCATGCCTACCTTTGTCTTCTTCTTTTCCCTAATTACTTCACTCCCAACAAGTCTACCTAAACTTTTTCATTTTCCTTTTTTCTCATTTTTTCTTTTCATTTTTTCTCTTTCTTCGAAAGTTTGTCATTTATTTATCTCATTACATTACTCTTCCTTCTCATTTTTCGACTTCATTTTCTTCATTTCTTGAACTTTTAGTTTGGTAATGGACGAGTAGGTGCCAAGTGAGAAATGGATGTTAATATGAACATCACTGATCTTACGCCGACCACGTCGGCTACTCCAGATGAATGTGGTCTGGAGCCACATGACTTTCTGGAGGTCAAATTTTTCTTAATCAGTGTAGTCGGCACGTTGATAGGATTATTTGGGTTATTTGGAAATGCAACAACTGCTTTGATTTTGACTAGGTAAGGAATCGATTTAGTTCTTAATGGAAATTCTGCTCTCAATGGGAACTCACAATGAACTCCTTTCAGACCTTCGATGCGAAACCCTAATAATTTGTTTTTAACAGCCCTTGCTGTTTTTGATTCGTGTCTTCTTATTACCGCATTTTTCATTTATGCAATGGAATATATCATCGAATACACTGCAGCATTCGATCTATATGTAGCGTGGCTCACTTATCTCAGGTTCGTGTTTTGATACTTTCTTGAACTTATTTTGAACTGGAAACAATCAAATTTCCTTATAAGGTTTCTTTGCAAAAAAATATTCGACATATCCAAGATGAAAAAAGAGAGACAGGAAATTGCAAAGGTTTTTGAACTTTTAGCGGGGAAAAAGGAAGCAGAATGGTCAAAAGTGGATTGACATGGAGGATAGGATAAGAGGGTTTCTTGAGAGCATGAGGAAGTAAAAATAAAAAGTGTGGGACATGATGATCGACAACTATGATAGTAAAAGAAAAGGATGAAACTTTACTTTTCTGCTGACAAGTTTCTTCACTTTTTTTAGTTCAAGTTAGATAACCGATGATTCGATTTCGATGGTTGAGAAAGATGCAAACTTTTGGGAGCTTTTGGATTAGAGCTTGGTCCTAAAAAGAGAAAATGTAAGCCAGGTTTTTGGTCTTTTCTCATTGTTGGACTCTAAACCTAGTAGTCTAGGTGGGAAAAAGAATGATTGTGGACATACTGACGAGCACTTATTCAATCATCTTTTATCCTTCACTGACCAGCATTTTATGAACTTTGGAAGTTGGGTGAAAATACTCATAGAATTATTATATAAACATCAAGAAGTATCTGAAAAAGTGTTGATTGGTCTTTCATTTACGTTTCTTCTAGCTGAAACCTTTTTGGAATTCGGATTAATGCGCGACATTTACTACGTTTATTTTCTCAATTCCACATTAGTCTGATATGACTCAAACAAAATCAGAACTCGGGACTTTTATATTTTATAGGTTTGCATTTGCACTTTCTCATATTTCACAAACTGGAAGTGTCTACATTACGGTAGCTGTTACAATAGAACGATATCTAGCAGTTTGTCATCCCAAAAGAAGCAAAATGATGTGTGGTCCAGGTAAGATCGAACCAATTGTTAACTCTTTAAAAACTTATCAAATTGTAGGCGGAGCTGCGTGGACAATTCTTGGCGTCACCACTTTCGCCGTCGTTTTCAATTGCACAAAGTTTTTTGAACTTCAGGTCAGTGAGCGCCTAATGTGGTAGTTCCTCGTAATGAGTTGCAATTATGAGAAAAAGGGAAAAAGATCAAAATAAGATGCGTTTTAGGTCACTGTGAATCCAAGTTGTCCTGATGGGAGTAACTGGCAATCATACATTCTACTTCCATCAGCATTGGCAAGCAATCCTATTTATCAACAGGTAAATATTTTTTATGATACAGAAATTCATTTTTCAGGTTTTTACTTTCATGGCTTTTTGATTCTTAGATTTCCTAGCATCAGCCTCTCCATTTTTTTAAATTACAGGTCTATTCATTATGGGTCACTAATTTCGTTATGGTCTTCTTTCCCTTCTTAACACTTCTTCTTTTCAATGCAATTATTGCTTACACAATTCGACAGAGTCTTGAAAAATATGACTTTCATAATCAAAAGTAAGTGTTTTCCATTTGTTAGCGGTACAGGTCCGTAAAAAAATAAGCTTGTCATATTCATGCATACTTCCATTGTTCTCTGTACTTCTATGTACGGCTGATTCTACTCTTGCCAATGAAATCTGAAATTCTATTGAAGGTCTCTAGCATGATCGTTCCAGATAAGAATGACCCAATTTGACATGATTTTTTAAGAAAGTTCCACTTATTATTGTTCAAGATACTCTCCAAATAACTTGGAAAACACCATACACAGATAATTGAATGCATCCTCGAACGAAACTGTATCATTTTGTAAAACTGAAAACATATTGCACTTTCTCTCTCCTGAATTAAGGCCTTCCAACTTTTTTCTGTGTGCTCCCATCCCATGGGCCATTATGATTATTTTGGTTCATTTATCCCTTTTTCAATTTATTGCAGAAGCGTGGTGGCCGCCCTTTCAGCCAGTGTAAATCTTCCGCGAAATATCGCCGGGTACTGTCCGTCCGATTGTCTTTGCCATGTCCCTCTGTCGTCTTTTACTCTTCGCGGCTTGGCTCCCCGTCGTACAGTTGTTATTGACTCATCGACGGGAAGTATCTCGTCAGTAGCCACGTCGCTTACTTCGCCTGAATCTTTCCGGTGCCTCTAAAGCATGTTTCCAATATCTATTCATGTTGTCTTGTATCAATACACTTATTCCTTCTGTGGCATGCCAAACTTGCTCTTCTTCTTTTGCTTCACTTCTACGCTTCTTCTTCCTTTTTAAATCTGCTTCTAACTTTTATTTGCTCTTCTTAATTTTAGAGCTTTTTTAACTTTAATTTTCGCTTAATACAGTTTATTTTCCGAGTGAAGTGAATTGGTTTCGAAATTGGAGATTGGAAATGAGTGAAGTCACTGCTATATATTCAAGATCTTCAATTCCGATCTTCAATTTCGAATGCTATTCTAATTTTGACAAGTTAAACACTTCAGTTTTAACTCTTCTCTTTTCAGAATATCAAGTCGAAATGAATTAAAGGAGAAGTCAAGGGAAGCTACATTGGTTCTTGTTATTATAGTTTTCATCTTTCTCGGTTGCAATTTCTGGGGATTCGTTTTGACTCTTTTGGAAAGGATAATGGGCCAGGAGACGTTGATGGTTGATCATCACGTCTTCTATACCTTCTCCCGAGAAGCTATCAACTTCTTAGCTATTATAAACTCATCAATCAACTTTGTGATCTATCTTTTATTTGGAAAAGACTTCAGGTGTGTTTTTACTTTCTTGTGTTCATACTAAAACTATTGAGACTTCAGAAAAGAACTTGTGGTAGTCTATGGATGTGGAATACGTGGAATCTCATTGAGGCTTCCAGTTCAGGACAAGTTTGTCATTTGGAGACATTGGAAACGTCAAAAATCTCGATTATCAATAAGTACTTCGAATAGAACAAGACACAAGATATCCCTTCCACAGACGCTTGTGGAGCATGCCAATTTAGAACGACTTGAGCAGACAAGATTCTTGGCTCATCACGAAGATGGAGTTCAGACTCAAGTTTCGCCAATTCATGCACTTCGAAATGGTGAGTTATCTTAACGTCTTCTTTGAGTTGGATCGGAACTTTAAACATTCAGGTTCCATTCCCAAATTCGATCCGTTAAGAGACGCTGGATCGAATGGAAGACCGTGTAAAACTAGCCTGGTTGATGATAACGGAACAGTTGTCTGTACAGTCACAGAGTTTCCATAAACTTTATGAATTCAATTTGAAATTATGAATCCCATTTCCCCCTTCTTTTTGTTACGGTTGCAAATAAACTTGTGAACTTTTTTCTGTATACAGAAATTTTGAAAATAAACGGTTTTATTTTATTTTCTGATTCAGAACAAAATGCTAATTCTTATCATCAGTCTATTGTTTTCAATCAAAGTATCCTCTGGAGTGTTATATGATAGGAAGTATTTCGATCCAAAAGACAGAATTCGTAAGTAAAAATCAAGTTTTTTTTTTTGAAAATATGAACTTTAAAAGGTGCGGAATGTGTCGTAAGAAAGTCGATGTCTGATTATGAATACCTTGGAAATAAAGACAAATCAATAGATGGAGAATCGTGTATTCCTTGGATTGAAATTACTGAAACGTGGTTCCCAACAGCAAATACTGACCAAAAACTAAAAAAACAAACTTCTGAAAACTTCTATCATTCAAAATGTCGAAATGTACAATTAAAAGTTGGTCATCCATTGCACGGGATCACAGCTTCAAGAACACTGAAAACGATTGGAATAACATCTGGAAAACTGGGTCCATGGTGCTTTATAAGCAAAGATGGAACTGATGGGAAAGCAAATTTTAGTTTTAGTCCAGCTGTATGTTTTGATCCTTGTGATGAGATGAAGATTGTGATCGAAACCGAAAGGAAACGAATGACTGAAAATGGATATACAGTGCTGAAATTGAATTACAATCCTGCACTTTTAGATCCCATTGACAAGCTATTTTCTGAATACGATCTTGGAGATGTCAAGTATTACTCGTTTGTGAGTAAAATAGTACGATTTTTGAATAAAAAACTTCTAGATTTTCAGAAAAAGTCGCGAGAACAACCTCCTCAATATCTGGAACTCCGACAACGTGTTTTCATTGTTCTATGTATCACCTTCTTTGCTACTATGATTTGGATTCTCACCTGTTTCTGCATCAAGCAGTACTCTCAGAAAGTACACAGAAAGAAGCAGAAGGCTTTAGAAGGTTTCTATGAAAACACCAACTTGGCGGATATTAAAATGCAGGCAGATCTGAGGAAAGAAAGAGAAGAAGCATAAAGAACTATATCCAATTCATAATGACAATGAATGAATCAACAACTCAATGTTTAAAAATTGAACAAAATGCATACATGGACTATATGAAAACATGAAAAACATGAGAAGTGCGGTAGAAATGAGAACATGATATGCAGTAAAACGAGTGGTAAAACGTGTGCAGTAAAGCGATATGTGGAAAGGTACAATCAAGGGGGGAAGATATATTTAATCTTCACTTAGAGGGGGATCAAATTTCAGGAAACTGTCCAAATCTTTCTTGTCATCTTCGACGCCATCTTCTTTCGCTTCAGAATCATCAGTGGCCTTGGAAGCACTAGGGTCATTTGACACATCAGAGTCGTTGGTATTGACAATGTTGTGCACAGTAGGCGTTGAGGGCTTAAAATTTTTATTCGATTCCAGATTGAAAACCAGCTACTCACCTCTGATGAACGACGAGGTCTGATGGTTCCTTCGTTGAAGTTTATTGGAGCAAGTTTTGTGATTGGAGAGGGTATAAACGAAGTCAAAAATGCAGATGGATCTGTTAAAGGAACACCGGAGTCTGGATGAATATAGGTGAACGGCGAAGCATCGGAGTTTTCCGTACGAACAACTTCCGAAGCTCCAATACAGTTGTAGTGTTCCTCTCCCAAATTGTGATAAAATAAATTTGGATCTATACTAGGAGGCATCTGATATGGTGGCAGGAATGGACTCAAAGCGTAAAACGCTGGCGAGTTCAATTGATTATTGTTCAAGAAGTGTGGATCAGGGAAGAACATTGGTGTTTGTGAATTCATCGGAGTAGATGAGAAAGATCTTAGCGATGGAGAAATCGGTAGTCTCAGAGGACCAGGAGATGAGATAGTTCTCATCAATTCTTGCATTGATGATGCCGATGAAGCTTCTTTGTATTTGGAATCAGACCCAAAGGTATCGTCCGCTTGCCCACCGCTTCGTTCTGCTCCCGGATACTTGTCAGTATTTAATTCTCTATAAATTAAACGTGGTCTACAGTTCATTTCATCGAACGGTTCTTACCGGGGTAACTCTTCCGTGCTTTTTCCATCGGGAGAGTCCAGATCAATCCATTGAAAAGAATCATTGCTGTGCTCGGAGTTGCTTTCGCGTATTCTGCATGACAGTTGTCTTGTTGTGTGATCTCCCATCTTATTCATCAGCTGCCGAAAGGAGATATGCTGGAACTGTCGTTCGGGATTCGAATGTTCATAACTCGACTTCGACATCTTTGAAGATGGACGTTCATCAGTTTCAGCCATATCGAACTCTCTGTAATCAAGCTCAGCTTCAACAAAATATATTCTTTAATGCTATATATATATATATATATATATATATATATTACCTTTTCAGAGAAGCCCATGAACGATACTTTCTCTCAACGTGCCGTCTTTCCATCCGTTTGGCGTCTTGTTGCTCTTTTCTTCTGTGATAATTGACGACATCGTCAGCTTGTTTTCTCGGTGAGTTCTGCTGGAGTATTTCAGGAACTCTGAAATGAAAATCCTTGACTTTAGAGGAGGTTCAGAAATTATTTTACTCGTAAGGTTTTGGGTCACGGTATATCAGTGTATCGTCCTTCCTTCTAATGAACCCATTCGGAAGTGGTGGCTGTGGAGAATTGGTGAAGGCTGTCCAAAACTCATTCTGCGAATTGACTAGCCCAGCTTCAAGTTCTTTTTTTGAATATGGGCAATTCGCGAAAACTGGTAAATCGTGCATAGTCATAGGAGGTGGAATTTTTCTCAATGATATCAGAGTTTTGATAATTGCATCCTGGAGTTCAATGATTTCTTGAGGAGTAAGCTCCTTGCTGATGTAAAATAGTGTTCTGAATTTAACTCATTTATTCTTCTTGATCTTATTTCAATAGTTGTACCCTTGTTGCTCATTATCTTCGGTTACTTGTTTTCTAACTCTAACACGCTTGTTTGCTGCAATGTCACGACGAAGTTGATCAGCGAACTCTGAGAAAACTGTTGCACGCTCTTGGTTCGCTTTTCTAACTCTCTCTGTTACGGAGAGCGTTTTTTGATCGAAAGCTTTCCCAAGTTTCGGAAAATGAACTCGTTGAACGACGAAATCATCATTGTCTGGAAAAAAAAACGTTTCAAAAAAAAAACGCAGTTACCGAAAGTACCATCTTCTGAGAACTCTCCACGATGAACTGATTGACTAGTATGTCGCTTTACTGTACTTATTGGTGACGGAATAGGCATATTACAAGCTGGAACTGTTATCGTACCATCAGAGTCGGGAGGACAGCTACCGAATACTTTACGAATTGAACGGAATGTTTGGCAGCCTTTTCTATTGCATCTGTAAGCTGGATATTCGCGTGATTGACCACGGTAGCGCGTTCTTCTTAGGCATAAATTCATCATTTCATTACAAAGGTGGCACTCGATTGCATAAGGAATCTGGAAATTTTTTGAATCAGTTTATTCCAAATGTTAAATTCCCTAATGCATACCTTGTACTTAACACCTCTCACTTCAATTTCAACTTCATCGCCTTCCTGTTGAATCACATCACTATCAATCGGCTCGTCAAGTAAAACTTTGTATTCGATTTCTTCTTTATCTTCCAATCCTCCTTCGTATATTACATCCGCAGAGCCTCTTAACAGATCACTAATCGACGGTTCTTTATCTCTTTTTGAAAAGTTTTGGCGATTTTGATTGAAAGAACTCGATTGAGAAGAACATTTTGTCGTAAACGGAACTTCTAGGATAAAAGTGATTTATAAAAAATGAATGCATGAAATGGGCGTACCTTGGGCCGGGTTCTCCTCATTCTTTTCCTCCGCGTTCTCAGTTGAAAATATGGTTTCCGCGCTTTTGCTGTGAGTTCCTCCTTCACTCATTACTTACAAATTTTTGACTGGTAGATGATTCCAAATCAGTTCCTCAGTCATAAATGGCGCGCTTCGATAACGAGGAAGCGCAGGCGGGAAAGTTAATCGCTTCAAAACCCATGTTTGAGAGTCTTCGTGCGCCTTTAAACACAGTAATCTACAACAGTTTTTTAAGCATGCTTCCATATTTATGCACCTATTCACGGTATTTAAAAAGCCATTTAAATGCTTTTTTCTGCCATTTTTATTCTATTCACGGATGCAAATAAATGCAGATTAATTAGCCTTAAAAAATAGGTCGTGTCGAGATATTGCATCCAGAGAATTGCGGGCGCCTTTAATTGTCGATTTACGAGAGCCTATAATTTTGATAAGGTCTGTAGGAAATGCTCACTGCTTTTAGTTATAAAGTTGTAAAGTGACACCGAAAACTGTGAAACAGATGATTAATCGAATAAATAAAATGATAGCGGCTGTGATTGATCTAAACGGAAGCAATTCGAACATTTCAGTAAGGGTATCAGTGTTTTTGAAATATGTGAGAGAAGGTACTATAACAATACATATACAACAACATATTTATAACAACAATAAAAAGTCGCTGTAAAGATTGTCATTAAACCCCCTGATCTCGTTTTCCATCTGAAGCAAGGCTGAGCTTGATTCAGTTCCACTGGCATTATTCTTTTCTACCAATTTCTTCTTTCGAAGTACACACATAAAGGAAACAACTTCGGCTTTATAATTGTATCTATCGAAGTTATGACAGTTTTTAGTGAGAGCTTTAAACACTTCGCAAACTCTTTTTGAGCTTTTCCATCTCTAGTGATATGAGTACTGACTGACTCCCGTAAATCGACAATTAAAGGCGCCCGCAATTCTCTGGATGCAATATCTCGACACGACCTATTTTTTAAGGCTAATTAATCTGCATTTTTTTGCATCCGTGAATAGAATAAAAATGCCATTTAAATGGCTTTTTAAATACCGTGAATAGGTGCATTACGGGTTCAATCGAAAATTGACAGATTCTAGTGCTTAATTTTCAATTCATCTGAAAAACTTCGACCGAAGAAATGAGCATACTCGGCCGACATTCTTGATGTTTATTTATCGAATTTACAGGAATTAGTTTTTACAATTATACAATCTCGAGAAATCACCGAGGAGAGTGAGGGTAAAGAAGTATAAATTGAGAAAAAAAAATAGAAATAAATAGTTAAAGAAAATGGCCGGTTTGTTACCAGAGCGACATCCCGTTCATATCCTCGCCGTTGAAAATGCGGAAGTAGAAAATGATGACGCCAAAGTTGATCGAATTGGCAATGAACACTAAGAAGCACGCGGATTTCGCTATCTGAAAATAGGAACAGTTATTTTTTTACATACCAATATTTACAAACCACAAGACTTTTAACGAGGGACAATGACAAGTGAATACAAGAATTAAAACAGAGATTGGCTCCAACTTCCGCTATCGTCTTCGCGGTGAAGATAGAAGTAGGCAATGATTGTGCCGAACATGATAATCGATCCAGTGTTGATCAGGAAGCATGCACCGTGTTTAATCTAAATAACACATTCAATCATGCGAAACAAAAGAAATATCAATCTACGTCATTCTCTTTTCAAAATTCAAAGATGCTCAATAACACTTACTGTTCCAGCATGAGCCAAGACGACTGGCAGAGCAAAGGCGGAGATGACAATTCCGGTTGTGATGAATAGGGCCAACTCAATACATGCATTCGTTCCAGTCATGTCTTCTTGAAAACGTCTGGCTATCAGAAGCGGTACTGGCGAGAGGATATAGAAAGCAATGACGAACATTGGAGACCAAGTCCTGTGAAATAAGACTCACATAAAAATTAGATTCATCACTTACCCATACATCGGGAGCGCACATCCTAGAACAAGAAAAGTGAGACCAACGACTCCGGCGAAGGCTAGTGCAGCAACGGCTAAAATAGGGTTTCTCAGTGAACAGCATTCGATACACTCGATATGAATATGACAACACATTTTTCGGTATTTGGGAAATGAATTTCTCTCTTTCTAATACTGTTTCCCCATACTTAAGTTTTATTTTAGGAACGCTTACCTCGAACTCCTCCCATATTCAAACGTGAAAATTCGTTTTATTAACGAGTAGATAGACAATGTCTGAAATCTGCACGTGAACAGTCATAAAATTACACAAAAAATTAAAATCGATGAAGAAAACTGGACAGAAGTGTGAGAACTTCTCCTCATGCGGAGTGTGCGTTTTGTCGTCGCTGTGTTGACACACTTTTAAAACCGTACTCAGTTCTCAATTTCGAAAAATATCCTTCTTTGCAGTTTGACTTTAAAATTATTTCCAGCTCGTTCTCACTATTTTTTGATCATTCTTTTGAAGATTTCAGAGAAATATGAATCCTATCACGAATATCAAAAATCAAAACCGTATGAATGAGCGAGAGCTCAGTCTTGGTTACGCAGGAGATCTCAAAAAGTCATGGCATCAAACATACAAAGATTCGGCTTGGATTTATATTGGAGGATTATCGTATGCACTTTCAGAAGGTGATGTTATTGCTGTTTTCTCACAGTGAGTTTCATTTTTCCTTCCATAGCTAAACTCTACAAGTTCAGGTACGGCGAAGTAATGAACGTAAATTTGATCAGAGACAAAGATACCGGAAAATCAAAAGGTTTCGCTTTTTTATGTTACAAAGATCAGAGAAGTACGGTGTTAGCAGTCGATAATTTTAACGGAATCACGGTTTGTCAAAATTTACGCATTGAAAATCTAAATCCAGCACTTTCAGTTACACAAAAGAATGATTCGTGTGGATCATGTAGAAGAATACAAAGTTCCAAAATACAAAGAAGATGCTGATGAGGAGACAAAACGGTTATGGGAAGAAGGTTGCGCTCCAAAACCTATCATGCGAGAAGCTGAACCTATGGAAATTCAAGAAAAAAGAATCAAAAAAGCTAAGGAATTACTGTTGGATGTTGGTGATATTGACGAAGAACTGTTTAAAAAAATCAAGAAAGACAAAAAGAAAGCAAAGAAAGAAAAGAAACGTGAGAAGAAGAGAGCCAAAAAGCTACGAAAACTGGAGAAGAAGGCTGCACGAGATCCCGAAGGTGACTGGAAGAACAAAGCAAAGTTGATTGATAAGGTAGTAGCCGAAGACGATTTGTATGGAGAGAACAAGCACTTCGATTTCGGTAAAAAGAAGGAAGTGGAAGAGGTTAAACATAATCCTAGACCCGATTTCGAAAAGGCTGATTGGCGAGACATCGAAATCTGGAAAGTTATCAGAGAACGTGAGAAAGCAGAAAAAGCGGCACGTGGAGAGACGTCTGAAGCTTGGGGACCAGAAGATCACTACGTGTCAAAAAGATATCAAGGACGATAAAACCCGGTCAATTTTTATTAATAAATTATTTGTTTCAAACTTGATTTAAATTTGTTTCTCACAAAACAAACTTAAAACCAAATGACGGTCTTCGTATAGTCAAAGAGAGTTAGCTTGAATTATAGAAACATTTTGATTGAATGGGCTATCAGGTCATTTATTGTTCAAAAAGATCACACTCCTTTGACAACTGGCATATGATGGAAACGGCTTGGCTGGGCATGCATTTTGTGCCAACATGGCTCACAATAATATTGGAAACATTCAAGGGAAGGGCAGAAAAATGGAGCATATTGGCGATGGTAACGCCCAGAACACTCTTCGCATGATTGATTATGGAAGAAATATGGCTTTATTTCCACCTAAAACATTATAGTTTCGTATTAGACCTTGTGAAAAAAAAAACTGACTCTTTTGTGAATATCTTCGTGGTCAAGAACAATGTAGCGATCTGTGATAGCTTGAACATAGGCATCGTAGTTTGAGAAGGCCACACGTCCAGATCCACGTGGATACTTGAATTTGTTGTCAATATCAATTCCAACGCAAACTACATTTCCATACGTTTGCTCAAAGAAATGAGCTAGCTCTACAGCCTTCAATGGTCTTGGAACTCCTCCGATGAATGCCACTAGTTTCGTGTTTATTGGAACATTGAAATCCATCAAGAACTCAGCATCAGCAAGCAGCCAAGGACGAATCTGTACACGCACAGGTTCGATGGAACTCTCCAAAGTGATGAAAAGTCCTTCTTCCTCTTCGAAACACTCAGAAACCAAATCACGAACACTGCGTTCTTTCTCAAAAAGAAGGAAAACGTAACCGAGATGTTGTTGTCTCTTCTCCCCAATACTTCCTTCTCCACTACTGCTTCCTCCTCCAAATCCAACATTTCTAGCAGCAGACATTAATCCAGGATTCATGAATCCTCCAACATTTCCACTTCCCACACGATTCAAAGCTCCAAATGCAGATTCCGATTGGGGAATCAAGTTGTCTGTCATGAAGGGATTTATTTTACCAAATGGTGGAGATGTCATTGCGAGATGAGACGATTGTTGGAAAGAAGGAGAACAAATGGGTTCGTTGTAAACGGAAGGATCAGAATCCGACTTGCATCCGTAATTTTTAGAAGGCCAATCAACTTGAAGACGTCCGTAGCGAGAGAAGAAGTTAAGTATGTCTGCTGAAATGACAAGTTCGTGATTATCATATTTATGTATCATGAATCTACCTTCTTTCAAACATGCAGGCAGCCCTCCAACAAAAACTTTACGACTGTAGACTTCAGGACCCACATTGTGATGATAATAGTACTTCGAGTAACGTCCTAAACGTCTATCTGGCTCACGGAAGTTAGAAACCACGGCTGCATGTTTATTACGAACACGATGTTCCGAATTGACCATGTTTGGATTGGAAGGGCATGCACAACGCAGAATTTGATTCATTTCGGGATCCGGATACATTTCCAGTCTATAATGGAAGATTTACTTATCACGATTAATGACGAATGAGAGTTGATAGCTAACCTCTTCCTGGTTTTCTCATACAGATCAATGAATGATTTCTCATAATTTTCCGTGGCGTTTTCATTCATGCTACGAATTAGAAAAAAAACTTCAGGACGACTATGAAAATAATTACGATAGTTAGAATAGAACATTTCGGTTGAGTCGATAGTCATCCCAAGTTTCTTCTTGTTCTCCACTTCTGAAAATAAATGGGAATCGTCAAAATCATTACATGTACTCCCTCCGGAAACTAACCAGAACCAATCATTCTCTCGACTGCCTTTTCTTCCACTTTCATTCTTCCACCATCTTTTATCATCATTGGTTCTTCCAATGGAGTTCTTGCTTTCCAATCCATTTCTTCAAACATCTTCTCTTCTTCCTTTTCGTGAAGATGTTGCAATTGTTGACGACCCAATTTACTTTGTTTAAAAAAATATTTCTCCTCCATTTCATCTTTACCATTGTCCACTACTTTTGGCTTTCTATGCTTAATTGATGACAACTTCTTCTCTTCAAGCCTATCACCATTCCCCCAGAAGTCGTCGTTGCCTTGAATGGATAGAAACACTCGTCTCGATTTCGACATCTAAAATTCCTTCCCATATTCACAGTATTCAGAAAACATCCTTACCTTCGATAGTCGCTTTAACGCTCGATACAAAAAGTTATTCAGAAAATAAATTTGTTTTCAATCGATCTTTTCTTCAAGTCAATTCACGCGGATGACCTTTCAGTGCTATCCCAATGCCCTACTTTAAGAATTTTCACGTCTTCAAATAAAAAAAGTTTTGTTGAGTAAGGGTTTTGAATGCAGATATGAAAGTCAAAAATCACATGCTGCCTGATTTCTCTTTCCTGATAATTGTTATTTTTAGGTAGCTCTCTAATTGAGTACTGAGAAAATTCTCTGTGTTTTGCACCTTTTCATTCGTTATCAGACATCTTACGACCAAAAATTAGCACCTCGCGCGTATTTTCTCTCGAGTTCTGACGCATATCGGGCTTGCTTTTTGTCTATTATCTCTGCTCTCCATCTAAATTTAGAGGTATATATAGAATCACTTTTTGATTTGCTATAAGAGAACATTTGAAAAACGTGCTTCACGAAAGACGGTTGTTTTATACTGTTTTTCTAATTTTTCCATTGTAATCAAACGGTTTACTTTGGCATTCCCATGATGTCATTCGTATAACATATCTTCTCTTAACATATTTAGATATCTATCAATTGGTAGAACTTCTTTTCTACACTATCGTGAATCTAAACCCTCAGTTTCAGCAATACTCTTCAGTTGAAAAACTTTGTGTCCTCGATCTCCCAATGTGTTCGATGTTTGCTCTTCTCTTTCCTTTCTTGTTCTTTTTGTTGTGTTGTTGGTCCCACCTTCTTTTTTTTTTCGTTGTCCATCATCTTCATGACTCATTCATGTCTATTCGAGACTCTCTCTCCCGCTTTTCCTCCTCGAATGAAGCCGTTCAGACAGCTGGTTGCCCCAACGACGCCGCCTGCTTCACATCGATTTTCGTGTCACCTGCTTGTTGCATTCCCCTATTTCTCTATTTTATTTTATTTTTCTTTTTTCGAACCTCCCACATTCGTTTTCATGGTTTATTCACTCTCTCTGACCTTTCTCATAAGTTTATTTCATTTCAGTTACCACAAAAAAGCAAAATGACTGAGTTAAACTCAAGCTTGTGTCAATTGAACTGGCTCATTGCTAAAGGTGGAATTGGAACTGTACAGGGAACGGAGATTACTCTGATTCCAGAGAAAATGATACCGGCTGAGATTTCTGCTCCACATATTCAACAGGTTTGTCTTGATGTGTCTGCTACATTCAGTTGAGCACTGTTAATGAAAAGTAACAATCTAAAATAACTTTTTTTTTCTTTGCCAGAAATAATTAAGTTAGGCTCTGCTGTTTCCTTGAAAAAGAGTTATCTTTTACTTTATTTTATTTCATTTTTTGTGAGGGTGGCACCTGCTGCATAATGAATCCAATTTGTGAAATCTATGTCACAAATTTATGATCTTTTTGATTAGATTTCTATTTTGGTTATTTTTTTCAGTCAATCTCTCCCAAGGCAGCTTCTGAAAAAGCTCCAAAACGACGAAAGGTGTATGAAGGATCAGATAAACCACCGTATTCCTATTCAGAACTTATTCGTTTTGCCATTGAAGACACTGAGGAAAAGAAGTGCACTCTTGCTGATATCTACTCATACATAACACAACACTTTCAGTTTTATCGAGAGAACCGGAATTCGAGTTGGAAGGTAGTAAAGTCAAAAGGAAATTGAATTTCAGAGATACTTAATGATGTTTTTATAGAATTCAATTCGACATAATCTATCATTGAATAAACAATTCAGCAGAATTGAGAAGCAAGATGGAGACAGACGTGAGAACTTTTTAGAATTGGATCATTGAAACAAAGATCGATTTTCAGGAGGATGGTGGATTTGTGTAGATCCTCCAGCAAAAAAGCCACGCATTTTGAAAGGATCTCCAGTTCGAGTGAACCCAATTTATGAACATTTATATTTAAGTAAGACGACGGAACAACATTTCATCACTAAAAAGTTTTTGTTCAGACAAAATGCAAGATACTCAAGCCAACACTCCAATTCAAGAAGATCCATACTATCCAGAATCAAACGGAGATAACAACAACGACTTGACGGTTTGTGAAAAATACTATTTTTGAAATATTTTTTTTACAGGATCAAGAAATCAGGGATCTGAATCTGTTCGAATCATACGATTTGAACTCTTCTTTCCGAGATGTTTACAATCAAATCTTTGAAAAACCAAGAGGTTCAAATCAACGACAGCAAGTGAGTTAAAAGAGATCCACAGAACTTCCAAAGAATCGTTGAATAATTCATAGAATTATTAGATATCCAGACACCTTCTACTCATTCTATTGACCCAGATATATATTTCAGGCTGCACAAATTGACTGGTTAAAGATTAGTTTGGAAGCTGCTGGAATTGATTGCAATAGCGAACAAGATCTTCAAGATGTCGACACGGATAAATTGAAAGGTATCAGGTCGGTGTAGGTACAAATAAACTCAAAATGTTTCAGACTTTGCATACAACAATTTCACAGGAGACTATGACAGTGATGTTTCCACACCGAGAACTGACAGCAGCCGTAAGATATCTTCTACCTAAACGAGGCAAACAACAAATTGTTTTCAGGTCATTCTTCATCTGATTCCAGTCTCTCCACTACACTTCAACCGCCCATCCACAACGATTCTGATGATGAATACGATTGGGATCGACTGCTTTAAACATTTCTTTTTTATTTATTTCCTCCTTAAAATCGCTCATCATATTTTTCAAACGGTCTTGTACAAAAACTTTTTTTTCATGTTCAATCGAAGAGATTTCTATTTGATTCAATGAATTATTTATTGAATACACAGTGAGCAGAAGAGGTTACAAGTATGCAAAGGAGAAATACAACATCTATACAAGTATTGTCGCAGTACAAGAAGTCAAAAAATATGAAAAATAATGAAGACGTTAATAAAATAAGAAACCGTGGCTGAGTGGAAAACTCTTTTGGAACCGAAAATAAATCTACCGACAGAAAGAACCTGACAATGAAAAAGTTTTTGAAACAATCTATACAGGATTTGGGATCATGGACCAGTGTAAGCACTAAAAGGTGTCTAGTGAAAATGAAGCGAAAAGAAAGTGATAAATGAAGCGGGTAAGGTATGCAAAAAAGGAAACAATTAATAGAAATCAATCTTGCCATTCAAAATCGACAATTTTCTTCTTCATATCGGCAGCAAGTTTTGTACCGTAGTCATTCGAACATTTGAGTTTGCTCACGTGATTTCGGCACACTGTCTGCAAAAGAATGTAAATGAGTTGACGTTTCTCGCCATTCTAATACACAAATACCTTTTTGCATTCCTCGCAATTTGCACATTCGACAACACTCTTGCATTCTTCGCAGACTGATTGTCGCCAACGGATTTTTGATCTGAAGTAATGAAATGTTTATCAACGTTTTCGGTTTTATCATTCTCATCATTTTCTTGTTCTTGCTTTTTCCTCACTAACCTCTCCATTTTGAGAACATGTCCATTCATTTGTTCATGTTCTTTGATTTGATTCAAATTCATTGAAGTTGAGATGACTGATCCATATACTTGAGCTGGCAAGTATCGAGAAATTTTAAGTTTAGTGAAGACAATGTTTCCTTCTGAAGCAAGACGTTTGATCAACTTTTGAACAACTTCCTTTTTGCAATGATGCTCGTGTGCAGCTATCAACATTGTGAGGATTTCATCGGCTCGAAGCACACTGCAAAGGTATAAAATCAGGTGATATCTCAATGGAGTTTGATCAGGTTTAACAAGAAAAAAGAGCAGGAAGTTGACTGATTGTGGGAAAATAGAATGATTTTCCCACAGTTGGAAAAAGAGAAACTCACTCTAAATGTTGACGGATAATGAAGTTCTGGCATGCCTCAATAACTGGATCTACTTGATATTTGTTGGAAAGTCGAAGCACAAGAGCAAAGTTGGTGGCTGAAATATATCAAAAATTGGTATAGTCAAAGAAAAACAATAAACTCACAATTAATCATTGATGTATCATGAACAGCTCTGAGGAAACAGTCAATATCGTTCGATTTCTCATCTACTATTTCCCTTGACAAGTCCATTTTTTCGAAATCTTTTCCGAAGCACATCACATTGAAAATCTGAAACAAGCAACCTTCAATACAATGCATCTATAGATCTAAACTAACCGGTGAAATTCTGCTCATTGATTCAGCATCAATGAGGAATGTCTCTTTTTGAACGAGTAATTTGAATGGACGATCAATGCTTGATGAAGATGCAATGAAGCAATGTGGTTCGTTTTGGAGAACTTCGGCCGCCATTTTTGTTGCAGCAGGCACTGATTTTCTGCAAACTTGCACCATTTCCTTCCGAAATTTAAGTATCTTTAGAATGCGTCAGTCATTCATAAATCAGAGAAAAATGGGCGGTACGTAGAGAGAGGGACACCAGGACCTTCTCGTCTGTCGAGAGAAAGCAAAACGGGGAAACCTGAGAAGGTCTCGATGACGCCAATCGGGTTAGATAATGAATGACAGAATAAGTAACGAGGGGGTGCCGGTGTTGGGTGACATTCGCAAAAATGGAGAAGTGGGGCCCGCCCGTTTTATTCTGGTCTTTGACTGCTCAAATTGGCTGGAATTGGAGACAAAGTGATGGGAAAATACAAAGAATAAAATGAAGGGCAATCTGAGAATTGAGTGTGTTGGTTGATGAAAACAAAAGAAAAGGTCTGTTTCGTTTTAGGGTTCAAAATAACAAAAGCATTGAAAACAATTTAGAAGTGGGTCTAGAATAGATCAAATTTATGCAATTATTAATTTTAAAGGAACTGTTCTCTAGTTTCATTGCCCTTGTGGAAAATGACAAGCTTCGTAAGGCTACAAATGTCAAATGTTCAACCTTGATTTGCGAACTTTTCTGAACAAAGTGTTAATTTGAAGAAATGTCCTTCAAAGACGTAATTCAAATTCGGTTCGTTCAAACGTTCTGGTCGACTTCTAAAATGTTTTGCAGACCGTTCAGAGGTCTACAGGATAGGAAAATGATTACTAGAGAGAAGGGCGCCGCGCATTTTCCTCAATGTTTACTTTTCGCGCCTGAGTTTTTGGTGAATTTTAAACAAAATCGAGGCACAGGTAAACTTATAAACTCGGAGAGGAATAAAGCAAAAGAGCACAGTCTGGGACTGTAAACGAATTAATAAATAGAAGAGCATAGACGGTTTTTGACCTTTGCCACATCATTTCCCAGGAAAATGGATTATCAAAACAGAATCAAAACAAAATGGAGAAAATCGGAAGAAGCTCAACGAAGAGAAAAAGAAAACACTCATTTTATGAAGAGTGGGGAGTAAACAGTACTAGAGTACTAGAAAAGTAGATAAGAGCAAAGAACACAAATGCTCTTTTTACGAGTGTTTAACAACATGACAGAGATTAGTACTCAGAGAGAGAACACATGACACAGTGGAAGTAAAGTCAACGAAATTTATGGAGATTCAATATAAGTTTTATATTCGTTCTGTTTCCGACATTCTGAATTCTGAATTCAGAAATGTTTTTCTTCAACTGTTGGTCTTTTCTTCTTTTCTTCCAATTTCCTCGTTTTGTTACTAAAAGAACTTCCAACTCCTGGAATTCTTGTTGTTTTTCACATTCCTTTTTTTCTTCCGTAAAGGACATCATCTCATTCATTCCGAACAACGTCGTAATTGAATTAGTCTTTTCAAAAAGAAAAGAAAAAAAATGGGAAACGTCACAGAAGAAGTTAGGTAACTTAGGCATTTTCGGATTGATTCGAGCGGAAAAAATGAGACTTAGAGTGATCATGAAAAACGAAGAAGACTTTACAACAGATGTTGGTGCTTTGAAGGGGAGGAGAAGAAAGAAAAAAGAAGAAGAGTTATTTGAGATAAAAGAAAAACCTGGACATATGTTGTCATTCGAACATTTTTTTTTCTCAAATGAGCTGATAACAAAAAGATAAATGGAAGTGTTTAAGAGGAAGTAGAATATGACCCCAGAGAGGAAAAAGGAGGAGAAATGAATAGAAGTGAGTGAGAACAATGAATCCTAAATGGAAAAATCTGTTTTTGTTTTCTGCTCGATCGACTTCAAAATTGGCTATAGCTCACACGACGAACCGATCCACTTAACCATTAGGACACAAAAAAAGTGATTGCACCGAAGAGAATAAATATAGTTTTTGGCGGCACAAGCTACTACTTTTTTGATTCTCTATTTTCTTTGCAACTATTATCTCTCAAAAAATCACCTTCAGTGGCGGAAAAGACAATAGCGAAGCTACGAAAAAAGTTGACAAAGCCTTTATTTTTATTGGCTTGTATTTCAAGGCGGAGTCTAAATTCACATAAAAAGAGCTTACGAATAATCTGATCGACGCATAAATTTGGAAATGAAAAAAAAACATTCGAGAGGGTTCACGATTAAAATATTTGTACAAAATGAACGAACGTGTTGTTATGATGTAGGGAGAGAGTGAATAGTAATCGTAAATTGATCGGATTATTCTTTTCAAAAGGAAGTAAAAATTGTTAATTTTGAACTTTCCAGTCTACCGAATACCGAATCAATCACATTTTTGATCTGACTTCGGAACATTGACAAGTCACAAAATAAGTAAAATGTAATATCTTTTCAACATTATCTTTATGTTTTAATTGATCACAGATCGAAAAAAGTCAACCAGATAGGAACATAAGGTCCGCCCATTTCCCCCATTTTCATCGTTTTGTAGAGAACAAAAAAGACACTTACTTTCGCTTTATAACCTTTTTCGGTGTGACGATTGGGACTGAGAATGTAGCAGATACTGGAGGTAGAGTACAAATAAATGAGGTATCAGGAAGAATAATTTTGCAACGAGCAGACGATTGAGATCTTATGAAAGAGCAACTTGTTGATGCAGAAATGGTTGGTGTTTCTTCATGAGATGGTTCTGATGGAAGAGGATCGAAGACGTGGACTGGAATAGCATCTTCAAGATAATTTCCAGAATCTTCAAGTTGCTCATCCTCTTGGTTATCATCGAAGTATATTCCGGAATCCGTAAGTTCCACTGGGATTTCTTGAAGATTAGAATGACTGAATGATTTAACATCCACTTCGATCAGTGGAAGTTCATCATCTTTGTATTGGACAACTATCACTGGAACATCTAAAGCAGAAGGTGCATAGTCTCTCCTCGTGACATGTTCCATATCTTGAACTTTGTCCAAAATTTCAAAAAGTATGTCTTGAATTTCATCACGAGCTGGTTCGTTTTCTTGAAATTCGATTATTTCTTCTGGTTCATTCAGATTGTATTCGATATGAACATCAACGAAATCTTCGAGAAAATCCTTTTGACTCGGACTGAGTTCCTCGTTTTGATCGAGGATTTCAATTGGAATTGTACGGAATAGGTTGACAATGGGATCGGTTAAAATGGAAAGAAATGACCGATCATTAACATCGATATGATGATTTGGATGGTGAGGATGAGATAATACCATTTGAATAGAATATGTTTTGGGAAAGGGTTTTGTAGATAGAATGGAATGAGCTTAGGTTGAAAGTTTTGTGATGGATGGGAAAGGGTTGTGTAGATAGATGAGGGGGAAGGGCAAACAGTACGGATTGTAGCAGAGTCAAAAAATAAGAGCAGATGAATAGGTAGTGAGGTACTAGAAGAGACGCAGATTAGCTCGACCATGAAGACGATTTCTTAGGACTCCGTGCTGTCTGCTTTGACACATTTCCGAGAAACATTTGGACGTTCTATCCATTTCTGCACAACTCACAGTCAACTTCAATGACCAATCAGTCATCTTCCTCTGGCAATCTTTGATCAAAATAATTGACAAAGATCTGTTGGAAGTACATTTGAAATGAAGTGAAAGATAAAAAAGAATCGACTGTACATATGATTATGTACTCAATGTTCACTCTTTTTGACTACATTTCCTCTTTCATTGATCATATCAATTGAGTCATCAACTCTCAAAAGGATCAGATTCATTTCATTAAACATTAAATAAACTTCGATGGTGGTTTAATGGTTTCTTTCGCCCCCTTGATCCTTGTAGAACACCCCCTCAAATCGGCGGCGGTGAAGAGGACAGATCTCTCGAAATTCATACAAAAGATCTACTACTACAAGTGTTTTTTTGTGTTTGTGGAAGAGTGGATGGAAAAGAGTTTTTGAAGGAATATACAGTACATTTGAAGTAAATGTATTTTCAAAAGTTCAGTTTTTTCCTTCTAGTCTAGTATCAGTTTCACGTGTATTGTGAACTGTTGTTCTAAACTATCACGTGAATTCATTCCACTTTTCGAGTAATTACAAAAAATGAAACTGTACACAAATTGAGTGCAGGATAGTTGGCTCTTCAGATAGATTTTTCTCGTAAACGAGAAGGTTAGAGGTCAATGAGAAGAGTACGAGAGAGTTAGGTTACAAGATGTAAGAGATTGAAGGCTGATTTCAAAAATTCCTCAATTAATTTAATTGGTACAGTCTAGTAGAAGAATTTGCAAATCGTCAGTTAGTTTGCAATAAGGTGTCAGATTGAATTCTTTTTCATATTACAATAAAAATGCCAAACTAGTTCTTAAAGACGAGAAGAACGAAGGGAGAAATGAAAAGTGAGTGAGAGAAAAGAACAACCGTTATAAATGAAGGTACAATAATCTATCAAATGGATGTATAATATAAAAATAGAAGTATGATACGATATCATATAAAGGATTAGGGAACCAAAGTTTACAATTTATGTCATTGGTAATTTTGTTTTTTTATTAGAGTGAACGAGTCAGATGAGCTGATGATATAGTACTGTACCAAGAGCAAACATTGGAATGATGTAGAATTATTTAGATTGACTGTGGTTTGAAAAAGGAATGGAGTTAGACTGGGCAGTTTCTAAATCGTTATCAGCCAATTGCATTTTTAATTTCCTCGAATTGCTAAACAATAGATGAAAAAGGGAGAAAAATGTGATAGACTGATAATGATAATTGTTCAATTTTATAAATGATAACCGTCTCAAACGGCTAGCAAGAGAAAAGCAGTAAAAAGTAATGCAAACAACTGAATCAATTGAAATTTAGAGAGGAAAAGAAAAGGTAAGGAATCAAATGGATAACATTGGTAGAGATGGGAAAGAGGACGTATTTATAGTATGGTCATGTGCACCAAGGACATTTCATAATCATTTAGAGGCCGAAGCAGAGAGAGGGACAAAAGTTCGGAACAGCCGAGGAAAAAGAAAAATGATGAGATCTGTGAGAAAGAGAAGGAATAGAAATAAAAACAGTTTGTATAGGGAATAACCAGTAGACAAACTGGAAGATAGTAATGGATAAGAAAGGAGTTGTATTCTTTAAGTTGATAAATGAATGTAAATAGCCGGAGGAGAACATTAAATCCAATTTTGTTCAAATTATGAACTTCATTGATAAATCTGTGTGATATTTTTTCCGGATCATTTTGGTTAAAGTTTTGAGAATAATCATATAGTTCAGGTGACTTTGGACTGTCGCGAATTTCTTCCAAACCAACATGATTTTTAATGTAAGACTATTCTGAGAATGAACGCTGTTGACAAGCTTCATGAGATCTTAGTTTCCAAGAATCTGCGGCAATTCTCAGAATTGAAAAATTTAGCCTTCGATTCGATAAAACTACAGTATGATCAAATCAAATAGAATACAAACATGTGCCTAAATTGAATCGAAACTTGCTTTTTTTTTACAAAAAAGATTTCATTCTATCAGGAAGCACATCTGCGAACAAAACAAAACAATTTACAGAAAGTGCATGACGCACACGAAGCTTTGTTTTTCTCTATTTTTTGTAAATTGTTTGCTCCTTTGGCCGCCTAACAGCTGTCTTTTGTTAGTGAATGATTCCTCGTTTTTAAATTCAAAGATAAAATTTGGAAAGGGGGAGGCATAGACAGGCTAGACATAATGGCGAGTGTCTATGACAAAATGTTTTTGGAATATGCCATCTACAGATCGTTTTGTCGATTTCCGATCATCTTCATCATCTCCCGTGCCAAAATTGGCTTGTTTTTGTTCTATCTTTCATCTCAAACCAAGGTCGTTTTCTCTCTTAAAGGGTGTGGAAAAAGAGACGAGCTAATATCAGTTCGGAGAATCTGACAAACCAAAAAATGAGAGAAAGAATTGAAAAGCGAAAAGAAGAATAGGTGTCAGAATAAAAACAAGAAGGTCACATAGATAACTGAAGAAACACGAGTGAAATTGAATGAAAAGCATTGAGGAAACGAGGAAAAACCCAAGGACAATTGAACCCAAAATGTGACATTCACGTGCATTTCTCTAACTTTTTCAAAGTTCCAAAGTGATTGGGAGCACCTCGAGGAGCCTCGGAGGGTACGTTTCTTTAGTGTAATACCCGAAAAATGAGCCTTTATGATCTTCGAATCACATGAAAATTGACCTGAAGAGAATATTTACTTTTTTTTTCGTTTATAAATACATTTAAAGCAAAAGGCATTGTAGTGGTGATTCATGAGAACAGTATCACATGGAATAATCTGGAGAAAAAAGGGAGGCCGGAAGGGAATGATATCATGTGATTCATTGTACTCATTCAAATAAACTATTAGAAGAAAAATGAGTGAATGCACATGATTCCTTTGTTAAAAATGCGGGCCGAATTGGTTGAGCCACTTGAAACCGGATACATCTGTTCGTACAGAAAAGCAATTCAAAAAGAAAACAAATACTTACATTTTTTATTCTAGTTTTAAGAGAATAAATTAGCATTTGATTGGAACATTTTGTTTAGAAAGAAACTAGAAATTGCAAGGAATTACCACCTTTATCAAAAACCTTGATTCGAATCATTCAGAACGCGCAGCCTCTATCAGAAGATCACTCTCCACGGATAAAGAACAGTCAAAAATACAAAAAATTCGTATCAAACAAAAGCAAAAAGCACAAGTTCATAGAATGCATATTCAATCAAAAGTATATTCATGAAAAAATGAACAAGACGAAATCAGAAAAAAAAACAAATGAAACGAAAAGAACAACAATGTAGCTGCTTGAAAATGAATTGAAAAGTTCTATTTACGGGTAGAAACTCTTTTTGACAGGAAGAAAACGAAACGAAATCAACACTTTTTCTAAGAATCGGAGTTTCTTTTTTCGAAACCCATCTGTATTCTAAAGAAAAAACGATGATAACTTTCCTGACACGCAATGTTTTTAACTTCCAAATTCCAAATTTTACTCACTTTTTTCTGGAAAACATGCAGATGCACCACACTCGAAAATATGTTGCCGGTAGTAAGTCGAAACACCCGAATGAAATTCAAATTCCGTGCCAACACTCCATTTTTTCTTCCTTTCCGTCCTCCTCGACGTCTTCTTTTCTCTTCTTCAGACCCTTCTTTTTGGGTGCTCCGGAAGAAACGAGAAGGACATGAGCACTCACTTGCAACACAGAATACGTTATATGGAAGATGTCTTGCAACACAAGAAGAAGAAGAAGATGGAAAACGACAATGTAGGAAGAGGACAAAAAAAGGCGCTGGGAAGAACGTGGCCCCGCTTTCGACAAACCACTTTTTTCGGCACAAAAAATACACGAAGAAGAGCAAGAAACGATTAAAACTGGCGTCGGCGTCTACTCTTCACAAAAGCAGGAAACACAACGTCTTCTGTTTGCATCAAGCAACGTCTTCTGATGATATCATGCCGCTTCCACAGACAGAGATGGATGAATTGTCACGAGGATTTAAGAATTGAACGGAACGAAGAGGCGGCGGCGACATCGACGAAGGAAGAGCAGAATTAACTGAAATCACTGATGTTGTCTTAGTCTTTATTTTGCAGACAAATAAAAAATGTCTTGTCGTGCAGAAAGAATTTGCAAATCATTTATTCTTTTCCAATCTTTTATTTTGCAAAAAAAAAACGGATAGAAGTTCTTAATATACAGCAAAAAAATGGGTAAACAGAAAACTTTTTGAACTGAAGATACGAAAATGATACGGTACTCTCTCGAATATATAGACATTTCAAAAGTTTTTTTTTACTATGGACTGGAGATTAAAACTGAAAAAGATAAAAAGAAAAGAGGAAGTTCAGTCTGACGATTCGGTTTTTCTTCTTGAGAAACCCATCACTTTTGCGCGACCACGACGAACCACAAACTGAAAAATATTTTTTTTTGAAGTGAGGTTCAAGATCCAGAATGTCTGGTGGAATGAAACTAATCTCTCGAAGACTTAAAAACATATCATTCTCTAAACCAGGAAGAAAATTTCTCTTCAGCCGACTTCGGTGTCAAACAGAGAAAGGTAACTTACCCCAACATTCACATGCTCTTCGTGTTCTCCAGAGTCTTTTTTTGATTTAAATGAAGTTGGAGGACGGAATCCTGATTAGAGAGTACGTCAAAATCATTTTCACGAACTTTGCTCACCTGGTGGTCTAGCTACTGGAATACTCATTTCAGGTAGAGGGTCAAGGGGAGCTGCAACCACTGATGGTGGAGTTGGACCACCAACTGGAATCACGTCTGAGTTCAGAATAAGTGCAGCATCAGATGACGTCAGTGTTTCTGGAGATTCTTCATCTTCTGAAGCATCCGGAAGCTCTCCGAGTGAAGAAGTAAGATGAATACTGATGGATATTAGAAAAAACAAAGAAATAAGGCGGTTCATTATTTCCCAATACTGGAACCTGTAAACCGACAAAGTACGGAAATGAAACGGTTTTGTAGATTCGAGAGTGAAGATTGTGGTGGCCGGTGTCTTGTTGTTGGCATCTTTTCAAGTGGCAAATAAGGCTTTGTTGTAAAAGTGAAGGTCAATCGAGTGTCTATGTATGACCAGTGGGATAGAAGAGAAATGACAGGAAATAAAACCGAGAATGGGAATAAAAAAATAAAATTAAACTGGAACGACGAGAAGATGTTAAATGAGAAGATTGGTGGGAAACTTTTTAGCAGCAAACCGTTCTTTGACATTTTTTGAAGAGGAACCAATTGAACAAATGAACAGTGTAGTTTTGTGTCTTCTAACAAACTGATAGAAAAATAGATTATCAAAAGTGCTTTATTTAGAATTAGACTCTACCAAAAACATGGAAAGAGAGAAACATTTTAAAACTTTTCAATCAAGAAATGATTTGAATCCATAAACAAAGGAAATCGGAAGTGAAATCGGCTGATCACAAGACAATAACTAATACAGGGAAAAGGAAGAAGGAAGAAGGAAGAAAATGGGCTTGAAGTTACAAAAGTAATTGATAAGAGGGAGAAATTGAAACGTAATTTCTTCCCTCCTTTTGAATAGAATTCAGCAGCAAATAACTTGTTAAAGCCAACCTTGACCATAAGGCACAAATGTTCCAACAAGTTATTCAAATATTTTTCAGTTCCGTTCGTTCTTTTGGAGATGGCGTTGGCTTCAAAAGTTCAGCAAGACTTTCGAAAAAGGTCATCTCTTTTCCAAGACCTCCCTGAAAATGAAACAAATCGAATCTAGAATTTGAATCTCTGAATCTTCACAACATCTCAAAACCTCATTTAAATAAGAAAGTGAGAAAAGGAAAAAAGAGGAAAGATGAGAAAAAAGATGAGAAAAAGTATATCAAAGTAGCATGGATTTGAATAAAACCTCTAGAAGTTCTCAGCTACTCACCACCAATTTTTTGTCGTCCAATGTTACATTTTGTCCGAAATCAAGTCCATTTGTCTTATCAACTGCAATAGAACCACTTCCTCCATAAGTTGATCCATTTAGTATCGCTTCGTCTTTCTCTGAAAAAATTCTCATAAAAATGAGCACATCTTGGTACAATTTGAATGAATTCATTGATATCCTTAATGATAGCTATTCTTTAGAAAAGTCTTTTATGCGAATACTTGATTTTACTGCTTTCTTAGTTGATATCTGGGATGATTCAACATGTTCCTATTTCTATAGTTGTAGTATCTCATCTCATATCTCACAACAATTGAATTCATTACGGATGAGCAGTTCCGAGAGAGACAAAAGAGAAAAAACTACTGGCAAACTATGGATTGATATCCCTTCTTTTATATTTTTTATTCTAAGCATAGTTTGTGTTATTCAATGTCTTTTTCTTAAAGAATAATGTATGAATGGCTCATTGTGAAGCTTATGAGCCGAAGGGGAGGAAGAACGAGAGTCACTTGGACCGCTTGAATGCATTTTCAATTTCTATACTCATTCGTTCTCATCGTTTCGGAAAACAAATCCTCAATTTCTTTTTTTCACTTACTCTGTAATTCGAAAGTTCCGTTTCCAGACGTCAAATGGAAACCTCGATTTAGTCCCCAACCAAGGAAATTGAAGTTTTCCCTTCCGTCAATTTCAAGCTGAAAGTTCTCTTTTTCTTCAGTTTTTTAAAAATTTGTTCTTACCTCTCCTTTCTCATTTTTGTTAAATTTAAGCCCTCCAAATGGTAAAGGAATGTTAAATTGAGCCGGAATTACAGTCAAAATAACAGAAATTAGAAGTGCGTGACGAACGAGAGACATGATGATGATTGAGTGAACAGTGTGGATGACTATTGAATCCAAAACTGGATGGATATGTATCTTTCTCTAATGCCTCTCTTTCTTCTATTGTCTTTCAATTATTTACGATTCATAATCATCGATAGGTGGAAAAGGGTAAGAAGGGCATTCATTATTAAGATAGACTTGATTGTCGCTAATACGCTCTACCGAACATTGTTCGTTGTCTTTTAGATCAAGAAAGGAGATAAGATTCAAAATGAAAATGACAAGATATTTCGGGAAAATAAGATAAGAGAATTGTGATCTTTGGGAAAGTTTTGAATGGTTAGAAAATGAAGGGAATGAAAATAAATAAAAATAGAGAGGAAAATGAATATTGAGGTTTTTGGAGAATATTTTGAACTACGAAAAATTATGATGTCAACTAGAACATCAGCTTTTCTGAAGACTAGTATGCTAGAATCTTTGTAGTGGCCGACCATTCTTCAGTATTGAATCCAATATCTTCAATCCGATAAATCAAAGAATTCTCCAATCAGATCCACCCATTCTGACCTCCAGAGCTCACAAAAAACTTGTGAAATGACACATCGTAAACCGCTTGTCGAATCTCTTTCTACCAGCTGGTGTCCAATAAATGTCTCTTTCTGCTTTCCGCTCTCTTTCTTCTTTTCTTCTTATCCTCTATGATGAATTCCAACATTGTTCCAAAAAAAAAAAACTGGAAACAGGTGTCTTTCTCGTTCATCATTAGTTTACTCCTAATCCGCGATGTCCGTTCAGTTTCCCTCTTCTGTCGTCTGCCTGTTGCTCACCAGATCCTTTCTCTGCGTCTCCTCTCAATACATGCTCTTTACTCTCGAATGACTGGCGTAATAGTGAAAGAAGATCAGGAGAAACTAGAGACAATGACAGATGAGATGATGATACAACGGAGGAAACGGGGCCAGGAATGAGAGAGCAAAAATGCTCCTGCTCTTAGTCTCAATTATCACCTTTTCCCTTCCATCTCTTCTTGATTCATTTGTTACTTTCGATACTTCAAACCGACACCGTCTATTTTGACCATTTTGATTCCCTCATTATGCTAATGCATCATCCTTACTCTAAGTGTCATGACCGTGTTTACGGTAGCAACAATAGAGGAAGTGAGGTCACATTTCGATGTGAAGGTCGTTTAGATGACATGTCTCATACTTGCACATGTTTGACAGTTTATCCACTGTAACCGGAAATCCAAACAGCTCTTGAACTGACTATAAGCTTGAAGTTTACCACAGATGCAAATGTGAACTTTCCATTCACCATTATAGTAGCTTTAAAACGATTCCATTCTCAAACATTGAATACTTTTGTGAATTCCTTTTGTAATCTATTCTGTTTCAATATTCCATCATCATAGTATTCATTTTCAAGTGCACCTGTCGGTATATTGGTATGAATTTTGAGCGTCGCAAAATACTTCAATAGGTAGAATTTGTCACAACTTCTACGCCAGACTTTCTTTCTCATAAGCTAAAACTAGAAAATCTGTCGAAGTTGCTCATCTATTCGAGGTGAAGCCACTTTCAATTGATATCATGGATCAAAGTCCTGTAGTTGCGAAACATCATATATCTGAACTGACCAGTTGGTCAGTTTTCCTAAAATATTATTGATATGTACTCTGTTCTTTTTCTTTTTTTTACAGAATTAGTTAACATCTCATTGTTTATTCGATCTCTCAACCCAAACGAAACAAACCTAACTCAAATAAACTTTTCTACATACGTATTATTTGATTCTCTTCTTCCATTTTCTCTTTCTTCAGACATTCTTCTACCCTCTTCAATGTCTGCTAATTAATTCATAACCTCTCTTTTCGGGAAATACTCATTATATTTTTACGTATTTCGTATTAGTTGGAGAGCATCTAGATTTCTTCTATTTCTCTCTATCTCTCTTTATTTCATCCCTAAGGGTAAATCCCCTTCAAACTGTTTATTTTTCATTGAGAAATGGAAGAAGAGAGAGCACTAAGTGCACGAGTTGGCTCATTTCGGCATAATTGTTCGCAAATCATTCATTGTAAAGTATCTAAATATTCCTGATTATTTCAGAGAATGAGGTGACAAAGAGATATGGCTAAATTCTCAACAAGATGTGTGATTGCTTGTCTTTTGACAATTGGAATGTGCCTACTACAGTATAATCTTTTCTTTCGAAACTTCAAGTTCAAGTTATGGTTCAAAAAGGAATTAAAACTGGCAAATAATTCGGAGAGAATGTGAGTTTATTATTTTCTGAAATAGTTCAAGCATGACTGAGCGAGAGATAAAACTCCACTTGAAAAACCCTATACCGAACTCTGCGATCTTTCAGATTCCCATCTGCTCTGATAATTGGAGTTCGTAAAGGAGGTACACGTGCTCTCCTTGATGCAATTGGTCTTCACCCAAAAGTCAAAATTGTTCGAAGAGAAACTCATTTCTTTGATTCCAACTATTCTCTTGGGTATGATTGGTATCGAGATCAGATGCCTGAAATGGAAAATGACGATGAGGTTTGAGTTTATTCCTTTGTTTTAGACACTTTAACTATCCATTCCAGGTTGTCATTGAAAAAACACCCGCCTACTTCACAAATGAAAATGTTCCAAAAAGAGTTTACGAGATGAATCCAAATATGAAGTTAATATTGATTGTCAGACATCCGGTTTATAGAACTGTCAGTGATTTCACTCAGGTAAATACTTGTTTCTTTCAATTATTCAAAATGAAACTGACATGCTTTCAGGTGTATTACAACAAATTAGAACAGAATAAGACACTTCCAGTTTTGTCTGTCGAAGCTTTTCGAACAAATCAAGAAGGTTTGGAGACAATAAATATGGAATATAAACCAATGACCAACTCTCTTTATGATATTCATATTTCAAAGTGGTTGAAGTATTTCAAAATTGAAAACTTTCTCTTTGTGAATGGCGATGTTTTTCGAGCAAATCCATTACACGAGGTATGAGTTATAATAACTTTATGAATACCTAAAAAAAACATAATTTCAGCTACGAAAAGTGGAAGAGTTTCTTGGATTAGAGAGAGCAATAACACCAAGTCAGCTAGTCTTTGATTATAATAAAGGATTTTTCTGTTTTCGGAAAACTACAAAAATACGGTGTCTGGGTCAGTCAAAAGGTTTGTTGGAACATACTTTTTCTTATGACTTTTTTTTCCGTTTTTAGGTAGAAAGCATCGATCGGTCAGTGAAGATGTCGTCATGAAATTATCGAATATGTTTGAAGATCACAATCAGAATTTTTTCCGATTAATCAATCGAACTTATTCTTGGGATTAATCTTATTTCCTTTTCATTCCGCCAGTGATATCATTTGAATTACGGGTTATTCAAACTTTGTGCCTTATTATTTATATCTTTCTGCAAAAATGAACATTTCAACTTGAATAACATCTTGAACAAATACGAAAATACAACAAGAATCCGTCACTTCCGTTCCCACTCAAGAACAATCGAATTCGGAAGTCTTCCTCTTCTGGATCATCCCTCTTTTGACTTTACTTTTTCTCGTTTCCAACTTTTTCTTCCTCACCATTTTTGCCACCTGTTTTCTCAACATTCTTTTCAATGCTTCTTTGAAATCTTCGGGAAATTCTGGTACTAATATCGTTAAAAAAAACAATAGCAAACAGCAAAAATAATTGTGTGAAACCGGGGGAGGAGAAGAGAATACATGTTAACTTTGATGTGAGTCTTATGTTTATGGTTATGTTCATCCTTACGATGTTGTCTTCAAAAAAAAAGGATTGAAAAATTGAACCAAAATGTAAGAGATCTTGACTTGACATTCAATTATTTGCAAATAATTAAATGGGGTTGCAGCTTCTGCAAATTCTAGATCGAAAACTCAAAATTATATAAATCTGTATGCTCTTATCTTTGACTTACCTATTTGTACTTCCATCACTCTTCTGGTAGCGTAAGGCCCTACAGTAGAATCATTAGAAACTCTGAAGCCCATGAAACTGCAACCCATGTTGCAATTTCAGTGCTTTGAAAATCTGTACTCTAGCTTTTGGTTCAGTTTTCAGGATTTTTGTATGAACAAGTCTCGGACTTTTAGGCACTAGGATCAGACCGATTGGCAATCACTTTACATTTTTTGAAGAGCTAAATGCCCATCAGAACTAGAGTACAACCCATAAAAATCAATCCCTATCATGGAGACTCAGAGAATAAATTCAAGAACTTTGATTTTCTGATCGGTCAGTTTGATATTTGAAAACTTGAATCGAGAAAACGTAGATCTCATATGTTCAAAAACTCATTCATTTCTTAACCAAATGGTGAGAAGATCGTGTGAAATGATGTTGAAACAAGAAATGCCTCCCTGCAGATGTCACAAAAACCGATTGGAACCTTTGAAGAAGTCATAAAAACTCATAGAGAGAGACCCTCTTCTGTTTCTCTTTTCTCACTCGTTCCGTGTCGACGACAACGCCTCTTCCAGAGTATGTCATTCTTGCGGTTGCGGTTCGGGGGTCTTCTCCTGACTCCATCTCAAAATCACATCACATTCAAAACGCGCGTGCCGTTTTGTCATCTCCCCTCCTTTCATTTTTCTATTTCTTTCCACTCCTGTGCAAGAGAAAGAGAAAAGCCCGCCTTTATCCAAATGTTCAGAATTAGTCGTCGTCGTCGTGGCATATGTTTTCGATATGAAGCTGAATGAAGAGCACAAGGATACTTTGAAAAAGATTCCTCTCACTCTTAAAATCTTCTCCCTTCTCATCTTGAGGACATATCAGTTTGACCCTTCTTTTTTCGCAAAAGAGATTCTAGTTTTTTATGTTATTTCGTATATCGAAAACCAGGAGATCCAAAGAATAAGAACATATTGTTCTACTTTGAATAGAGATCAGGTCTACACAATAGTTATTATGATACTTAACAAAAGATAATTGCTGTGAAATTTTTGAGTCCTCTCATTTCCAACTTTGAGTTTTCCCACTGAATTCATTCCATTGTGTTGGGTTTCAATATGCAATACAGCTAACATCAACCTCGTGAGAAAAAAGTCTATGGTGCCAAGTTTGTTTTTATTATCATGAAAAATTTGAAAGTGACGAAATTTAGTTCATCAAGCCACGATGTTAACTGCTCCGTTTAGACATTTTTTTGTGATTTGGTGTAGTTTGGGATTGTTCTGAGAAGTAAATTGGAAATTATCACTGAGCAAATCTATCTAATGCCGAAGAATGAAAACTTCTCATTCCTGCGACAAAATGAATCAGAGTTCCTTTTAACATACTATGATCACTGTTGCTATGCAGAATTCAAAATCCGGACTGCTTCCTTATAAACGCGTCATTTTCTAGTAGTCCAAGTGAACTTTGTCAATTTTCATCAAAAAAAAGAAAACGGAAAAGAGAACTAAACTCTGGAAGCAATTAATGTCGGGGGTAGAGATCATCCAATCAAGTGTATTCGTTCTTTTTTCCAGAGTGCATTCTCTTTTATTTCGGAATTTTTCTCCTTCAATGTGAATCGTTTTTTTTTCTGCTCTTCCGGACTTCCTAACTTGTCAAAATCAATCTTTTCCTGTTGGGCTATTCACGTATTCCAAGTCATAAATCGTTCTCAAATGTTTAGAATCCCTTCTCCTCCTACTCAACTCGTTCTTCAAATTGAACCTTGTTCTAGTCTCTCTTTCTCAAGGGATTACTATCTCACCGTGCTTCTATTTCTTATTTGGAGACAAAAAATAGCAAAAAAAAATGGAGTGAGAAGAAAGATGAAAGAATAAGATTCTGGAGACAGATGTCATATTTGAATGGGAGCAGCTCCGGCGCCTCCCCGGAAGACAATGTCATGTCACACGACTCCTGAAAAAGTACACATTTTCTTATTCTTTCCTTTTTTGATTCCCCTTTCGTATATAATCTTGGAACTTTGCCCATTTTCCTCTTTGAACATTTCTATTCTCAAAATGTCCCAATGGAACGTTTCTTTCCACATATTGTTTTTGTTTGGACCGCCCACTCTACCACCCTCTTTCCTTCGCTTTTCGGTTTCTTTCCCTAACACAAAACCAGTTAGGGTAGACTGCTCTTTTTTCTTTTTTTAGGACCTCCTATTCTTTCTTTTCTCAAGGAAAAAGTCATATTTCCTCTCTCGTCTAGATGTCAACCAATCTGCCAGTCAACGTTATTCTTCCGCCGGTTACCTATTGATTCCAAGTTCAGATCAAAAAGAGAAAAATGTGGATTCAAATTAATTACAAGTCTATTCTACTCTTCTTATGGTTAAGGAGTCAACAAGTTCTGGCAGATTTCAACAGTTACGTCGTGCCACAACCACATGCACAGGTAAAAAACAAAAATGAATGTGAAGGTCGTGTTGAGTTCTGGAAATTGCAATCTCATATTATTTTTGTTTTGAAATATCCAAAATTGGGTACTGAAAGTTAACTGAAGATTTAGGAAAACAAGCTTGTTAGGAAGCTTCAAAATCTAAAACAACCTCACAAGACACTATGTTTTCTCAAAAAGTACAAAATCTTCTGCTAGTCTCTTGATATGGAACCTCTCCCAGAACTTTCATGAACTTTTCTCTTCTCTCAACTGGTTTGAAAGTCCCAAAAAGAGTCCATTGAAAATGAGTGATTTATGTGACTCTTTTGCAGCGTGATCATCGACAGGACATCAACCAACACTACGACTACTTAATGGAGGAAAATGACGAACCGCTTGGGAGGGGAGCAGCTCCAAATAAATATAGATCGGTTCGTATTCATATCATACAATGTAGACAACATTTGAATTTAGAATCATGGACAAGCTCCACAGAGACCTGAGATATCCGAATCCGAGAATTTCGTTCAAACCAACACCGAATCGGTCTTCAGTTCTGGGTTAGAATTTTCTTGAATCTAGTGATAACATTCCCCCATTAATAAACTAAAAATTAACTAATTCTCTTTCAGAGGCGTCGATTCTTATGGGTATTTTGTTTTTAATTTTAAACATTTTTCTTTCGAGCTAACACCTTTTAGTTGCAGTTGTGAATAATTGCATGGCTTCATGCTTTTTGCTTCTTGTATTGGAGATTGCGCTCTGATATGCGAGAAAATGAAATCTGTATATTTCAGAGAGACACGAGATTTTCTCCAGTTCCTGCGAAGAATTCAATATGATCATCGACAGGTTCCAGAAAATGATAAAGGAGGTATATTTTAAAAACGAAAAAATCCTGGAATTGATGTATTTGATTCAGAAGCCACATACGTGGAAGTATCGGTGGTTGTCAGCAACATCCGAGCGGTTTCTGAAGTCACGATGGTAAGTATCTCTGAGTGTTTTCCCCTTCTTTTGTATCGATTATATTCCAGGACTACGCTCTGGAGCTCTTCTATCGTGAATCGTGGCGAGACCCTCGACTACGGTACGATCGGAAGCTGTTCAAAAACAAAACGGAACTTGCATTACATGAAAGTTATACCAATTTTTTGTGGTTCGTTTATAGAAACAAAATCATAATCAGAAGAGAAGAAAACTAAACTAAGCGGAACAATTTCTTTAGGTTTCCTGACACATTTGTTCCCAATGCGATTGCTTCCAAAAATCCGCAACGGAACTCGATTTCGCACCGAAGTTTGTTGAGATTAGACGAAACCGGGAAGTTACTTTACAGCAGAAGAATATCTCTCGTTTGTGAATGCAGTTAGTTCCTTTTCTTTTTCTGTGTTAACTGACCATTGGAGAGAAAAAAAAATAGAAAATTTGCAGCTATGGATTTGACATTGTTCCCTTTCGATAAACAACTCTGCAAACTAGGGATAGAGAGCTGTAGGTTTCAGAAGAAAAGGATCATATTGAAAATATATATTTTAGATGGATATACAGCAGATCATGTGGTTTACAAATGGTCAAAAGGAGCAAGAACTGCATTGGAATTAAAAAAGATCAGACTTCCTGACTTCACTATTCAAGAAGCATACGTTACAAGTCAAATGGAAAGTTATGCAACTGGTATGTGTGCACTTCTAATAGAAGATTCAGAAGACCATAATTTCAGGAAACTATTCGCGACTCTACGTCTGTTTTGTATTTTCTCGATCATCCGGTTTTTGTTTCCTTCAACTCATAATTCCATCAACGGCAGTTGTAATTACCTCTTGGGTTTCTTTGTGGATGGAGACGGAAACTGAGTTCCAGGTAAACTATCTTCCGAGATGCTTTCAGGCATCAGAATTTTCAGGATATGATTTCGATTATCCTGGCTATCACATTCCTTATTTTCTCATACAATGAAATGATGCCACGTGTCAGTTATATCAAAGCAATGGATATTTATCTTGGTGTTTGCTTCATGATAGTTTTTCTGTCACTTATCAAACTCGCCCTTGTGAAGTATATGCGACAGAAAATCATGTTGACGTGAGTTCCGCATTCTTTTGAAAAAAAGTTTTTTGAAAACGTCGAAATTCAGAAGCGATAGTGGGAACTCTCTTCGCGAAATGTCACAGATGTCAACGAGACAGCGGCTAAGAGCTCGAAAAACTTCAAGCATGAACTTCCGGAATAATTCAGGTTTTTAGAAAATAAAAAAGCGTTCTTTGTTGATAAAATTGGAAAGTTTAGGTCCTGTAATTCCTGTCAATGAAGAGACACAGCAAATGTTAACAGTTCCGAATGGAGAAGTTCCAAATGGGGAAGATAAAGAAGCTAATAATAATAGTAATCAGTTTCAAAAAAGTTTCTGAAGTTTATGTAGCAAAACAATTTCAGAATCTCATATCTCCGATATGTTGGAAATTCGAATTACTCAAAGAACAATGCATCGGTTTCATTGGGTTTCTCAGGTAACTCCGTTCTTAATCAGAATCAAATAATGCATATTTTAATTTTCAGATGCTTTTCTTCTTTGGATTTGTGATATTCTGTTTATTCTATTTTCTGATTTATCCAAATCTACACATAGTGAGTGTTGATCCAGCTTGTGACAAGAATCTTGCCGAGTGGTTTGCGGAGATCTTCTAGTTCTTAAAAACACACATTCTTCTCTTTCAAAGTTTCATTTCATTTCTTTTTCTGAATGTTCGGGTGTTAACCAAATTGATTTTGATAAAATATTCATCTCTTTTCTCGTTCTATTTTACATTTTTCTCTAAAATATCGAAAGGAAATGAAATCGTATTCGGAAGGATTAGAGGATGAAAAACGAAAAAGAAGGTCACTCGGAAAATGGAGATTGTTCGGTGGGATTCAGAAAATATAAGAACGGGCAATTTTACAGCAAATTAAAGAAAAAAGGATTGACTTGAGGGGGGAGAGCGGAATGTCACCCGTATGAGAATGTGAAAGTACTCATCTACTTATTGAATTTGGAAAAAAATACAAAAAAGGAAGGTTCTGATTTAATGGAAATGTGAAGGAAGATGTTTTTTAATGTCGTCCATCAAGAGCATCCAGATATTTGTAATCAATGAGACGTGGAATCAATGTGTGCCTGAATATTGTGAATTTTAATTTCAAGCATTCCGATTGAAAATTTACCGAATAGGAAGGAAGAAGAAACACACAATTGGGAAGACCATCTCAATGAATGGATACGGTGAGAAGCCAAATGCACACAGAATGATAAGTTGAAGAAGTTGACAAGCAGTGAACAAATGAACTTTTCTTTGTGGAACTTTTCGGATGTAATGGGTTGGTGGATAAGCTTGCTGAAAACAATTCTTGTTTCATTGATGTACTTGACTTTAGTTGAAGCTCATAATCTAACATATCTTCCAATGTTTTGAAAATTTTAAAAACACTTCTTTCTGCTGCTAGGACTCGATTTTAACGGCCTTACCTGCTCAGTAATCAGAAGAAGTAACCGTTCAAACATCTCGTTTCCGGACAACGAAGTCAGTGCCATGTAGAGGAAAAGACCATGAAGAACGGAGGTTGGGATAAGTTGAAGTGGATACGGAATCAAGAAGAACATTGAGACAAGTATCATGACATGAGCAATGAGCGAAGCAAGACGAGTCTCACGAACATTCATTATTCTGGAACAAAACCCATAAAACTTGAAAAAGAGGAAAAAAAGTACTTACACTTCATGAACATGTCCTTGAGAAACTCTCTCTTCAACATCAGCTAACGCCCTGAGATGAAGTGGAGAGTGTGGAAGAGCACCGTGCATCCAAGGAAGACCAAATACTGACAAAAACATGTTCAGAAGGGCAACGACAAATAGATCAAGATTGTGGGATGTTCCTTTTTTCAGCCTGTTATTTCAAGATGATGAATTGCCTTATGATACTGATCACTTACTTATTTTGAGTGTTATTTACAATAGCTGAAGTTATGTTCTGATCGATGAAGAAGAGAAATGACAAAGAGAATCCGAGTAGAAGGCATACAAAATATCCTGATGGAGGTAAGGAGAAGATGTCTGCCATTTGAATAAGAGGGAATTCGAATCGAAGGTTGAAACGATCTTCTGAATATCGGAAACATTCGAAATATTCTAACCGAAGTATGAAAACTTACTCTCAATATCAGAAAAGGCGTAGGATCCAGTGAATGACATGATGAGAACAGACGCTGGAAGTGCGTAATCAGCAAGCCATTCACGTCGAGATCTTGTCAAATACGGTGTTTTTCGAAAGTTATAAAGGAAAAGACCAAGCCATAGAGTTCCAAACATTAAAAGCATATAGAGAATTGATGTGTCTCTTCTGCAGAGACTTCCAGTTCCCGGATCTCCGATACTCATACTGCTTGTGATATTCCCTACTATACTATCAGTGTTCGTTGTCCCGTTTTGGAATGCGTCAAGTGCCGTTCGAGCAGCTTTCATTGATATTGCAGATGTGTCACAGTCGTTGTAGTTCTTCTTGAAACCTGTAATAGAAGAGCAGGTTAGAATGATTTCTTATGCTTTAAGAAAGGAACTCACTGTTATGTATTGCCCGTATAGATTCGACCGTAAATGCGATAGCGATAAAAAGTGAGAACATTTCTTCAGCAGACCTCGTTGCAAATTTCATCAAACTACACAACTCAGTTGCCGAATAAAGTATCAAGAACATTTGACAAAACAACCCAACACACGCATACATTGCTAGAAAGTCATATCCAAGTTCTTGAGATATTTTATATATCACTGAAAACGTTTTTTTATGTTTTGAACCTTGTTTGGAAGAATTTAAATTACCTTTTATATAAATTGCTAAAGGCACTGTTGTGAGCAATATGATCATAGGTTGACCTCCGAAAAGAGAGAAGAAGATACCACCGATCGCTTGAGCAATTATCACTTTCCGTACATCTTCAAATGATTCAAAATTGCATAAAACCAGAAGAATCAAAAACTTACTTATAGCTCCTTTTGTATTATCATCATTTAAAACTCCGAATGCAATTGCTGGAAGTAGACACGCAAAATATAAGAAAACCACCGTTGAAAACAGTTTTTGAACAGTCTTATGCCCTCGAATTCCATCAAGATAATCTGATGGATAAATGGCAAGACGTCGTTTGAACTCATCTTTTAACCCTCTGAATGGATACCACGCTTCTGGTCCGAACTGAAATTTAGTTCAATATAAGATCATTATTCTTATGAAAATACAAAAACATACAATTTGTTCTTTGGCATGACTCAAATGAATTGATGATTTTCGTTCCCTCCATTGATTCTGATCCATTGCAAGTTCTTTTGCAGCTGATAAAAGGGTTGATCTGAACTGTTCAACACTTTGAGCCATCACTAATCTTTGTCGGATTTCCATGTCTGCGAACAGGGTGGCGAATGTTCGTGTTGTTTCCAACGCTGTTTTTGTTCCTTTCTGAAATTATCAACAGTTTGTTTTTGTATTCTTTTTTTTTCTCAGTTTTTCTGATTGTTTCTGCAGCCTCTTTATCATTATTAATCCCTATATTCAATATTCCGGAGAACTAATAATCCAGAAACGTACCGCCCTGCTCGGCGCAATCACAATAATAATAAATCGAAGATCTTGCATCGTCCTTCCTAAATTTGTTGGATGAGATAAACGAGCAATTGCCACATGTCGATGCTGTACAGTATTGAGCATACATCTGAAAATCCATTCTTTGTACTTTCCACCTTCCCTTCTCCTTTTCAAAAATGTGTTGCGATTTCAAATCTTTCCCATTCTCTCTTTTTTTGCCCTTATTGTTAATGCAAAATCAAATAAAAGCCCGTTGAAACGAAAAAAGAAAAGAATTTTCGGATGAGAAGGAGTTGAAAAAAAACGAGAAAAAAAAGAAACCGGAGGGCCTCCTTCTCTTTTTCTCATCAACAATTTTGGGGTGAACCCGAAACGACTTCCGTCTTTTCTGTCGGGAAAAAATGGAAGAAAAAGGAAGAGAAGAAAAGTAAATCCGGTATTAATTGAATGCAAATTACTCTGGTAGACATACGGAAATTGAGAAAGGAAATAAAAGAAAAAAGAGGAGATATATACTCACAAAGCACAAATCCACGTTTGATCGTAATCGAAACTTCCACCAACAGATCCAGTTGTACAAATTGATTGAACTGTTCGAGATAGAATATGGACTGAAATGAAAAAAACTTGTTGAATGACAGCTTAACACGTTTTGGAACTCTAGCTTTAAATGATCTAATTTTCGATCTGAGAAGAAAGTTGTGCAAAAACTTTGCATATGCAATAGAGGTCGTTAATTATTTCCGTGGGAACATAAGAGTGCACATTCATTAATATTTTAAAACAGAAACTTTCTTAAGCCAAGTTTCTCATCAAATAATGATTCAATGGAACGGCGTATACAATACTTATTGAATTTCAATATCTTTTTGTTAAAACTTTGTACTCTTTTCCTACTCACATTGATTTCCAGCATCTTGTGTGAAAAGAACACTTCTGACTTGTTCACTCGTAAATTCTGGTTCCTGAATATCCATTTCGTGAATGATTCTGAAACAACATAATCATAAAATGTTGGTTGTTTTGGTCCCAGAATGGTAATCCTTTCTATTCTTTTTTTGACTGCTCAAGACACAACCGACGATCATCATCATCATTTTTTCTCCAGAAAAGCGCACACTTCCTTCCTCTCAAAACAACAACAATTCGGATGGGAAGCTAAGAACAAAATGGACAAATAATTTGAAATTCTTTTGCTTTTTCTTTTCAGTTTCAGTCTGTTTTTTTGAAATTCAAATAGTCTCTTATTATTATTTCAGAATCTCCAAAATCTGAATTATAAATGAGAGAATTCCCTTTTTTCTTATTCTTGTAGACATATGAAATGCTTCCTTCAGAGCCTCTCCTTCTCATTCTCCACTCGATCATTTTCCATCTCCATTAATTATTCATCAAAAAAACCAACACAAACTTTGCCCGAGAGAGAATAAAAGAAAAGAAGAAAAGAGATGTTGGCATCCAACTCCATTTTCATATTTTCTCCCTATTTCTACCCTTCTAACGCTTCGTTTGCCCATCAAACTTAGACTTATGCTTATGAGAAGATGGTGATGATGACGACAAAAAATGGCCGTGCCGTTTTTTTTCCCTCAGGAGCTTTTTTGGATCACAAGAAACGAGTTAGAGGGGATAGAGGGAAAGGAGATGGATTTGAATAAGACAAAAATATAACTCACTTGGCAAAAATCTCTTCAAGACTTGTCTCCTGAAGATCGAGAAGGAGTACCGCCTGCAAAAACAACAAATTGCTTCGACTAAAAATAGATGATATCGAGGTACAAATCATAATATAAAACCTATAAAAAATGTTCATATGCTTTGGATTTAAAAAGTATCTTTGACTGAGAAGATTGAATTGTTTTGAAAGATTTTCAAAAGTCAAGAATCACTGTAACTCTAAGCTTATTCATTTGGTTATTTTCGGGAGTTTTAACGAAATTACGTATTTTTGTAAGTTATTCAGATTACAACATATTTTTCGGTCTGTTATTGAGAAGACCTGTGAGACATATTCAATTAGAAAAACGATCAAATTTCTTGAGCTTTTTTTTATGAATTCATCCTTTCTAATTAGATTGCTAAACTTCCTTCTATTTTTTCTAACTGTTGTCTTTCAAAACCCCTTTTTTGTGGGTCAATTGTTATAAACAAAGACCAAAAATAGAGAGTAGTTGCTCTTTTTCCAAAGAAGTAATGAGTCCAAAAAACAATTTCCGGACCACATTAACTTACCTTATTCAGCAAATGATCAATGTCCATTGTTGCTCGAATCTCAGAACCAAAGTCCTTCATCGGAATCTTTTCATGTTTTGCATACATCAATGTCACATTATCATATTCATCTGAAAATAAATCTTTAATATTTGTCGATACTATTTTCCCCAAAATTTTCTACGAAGCGTCGGCCTCATCTGGTCTCTTCAATCAACCGAAATTGGTCTTCTTTAAAGCGCCGGCTTCCTCTTTCTTCATCGTCGCCCCACAGAAGAGAAGAAGAAACCCAACGTCGCCGGACCCCAAACTTTTTATGTAGGAAGAGAGAAGAGGACCCATTTTGAGAAGGATACACTAGTTTTGTCCCTTTTTTCGTCTATGTTACTCAATAAAACATACTATGAGATTTTGTTTCTATGCGCAATAAAACAAGAGAGAAGCATCTAAAGAAAAAACACTCTCAACTTTAGAAAAAAAAAGAAGAGCATAGTAACAAGACATACTTCCCGCATTACTCCAACTAAGAGTATCCAATGGAGGTGTATCACTATCAAAATCACGATCTTCAGCAAGAAATGGTTGAGATCCATATTGAGAGAGTGTTCGACTTGGTGAACCTCCACGTGGAGAACCACATGCACTTGATCTTCGAGTTTTTGCTTCTTCTTGTTGTAATGACTTCATTGATAGCCATGAGACTCTTTTCGTCAACATCTTCGCCTTATCAGGTGGCAATGGAATAGTAGTTGAAGGAGCAGTCATACTAATTAAGTTTACAGTACCTCCTCCATTTCCTCCAGAACTTGTTCCACTATTCATTGCAGCTTTTTTGGCTTCGAACTGCAATGTTGGTTGACTGGCACGACGTTCGAACGTTTTCAAAGGTCGAAATCCAATGGCAGGTGCTCCAGTTTGAACTGATTTTCTTCTGGTTCCAACTGGACTCAAATGAAGAGAAAACGAAGGAGCAGGTGGAACTTTATCATCTTCTTCTCCAGAATTCTGTACTGTTCCGGGAGGACATGAAGCAACAGAATTTCCAGATACATTTGATATTCTTCTCTGTTCAGGAACATATAACAGAGTATGAGATGTTCGACGAGCCATCACCCTTTGTCTAGGATCTGGTTTCTTGATATAAATACCACCCTGACTAATTCCATCATCTCCATTCTTTGGAAGTAATGGATATTCTTCAGAAATACCCGAACTACAACTGGCAAAATCGAGAGGTGTTCGGTACGAGTCGACATCTGATCCTTTTCGGACACTGCCATTTGACACAAACACTTTTACATTCGTGACATTCATCAGTAGGTGATAACAATAATAATAATAATAAAAGAAATTAGAACTGAGCCGTCGAGGAGCCGTCCACGATGAACTGGCCTAAGGGGCACTGCTTCTCAGTTGGGGCGGAGCTAGGGAGCTTCACGAGCAGCAGCAGCACAAACCACTTTTAGATTCCTTCTCTCTCAGCTCTCTCTTTTTTCTGCCTTCCCCTTTTTTTACTTCATGCCCATTCCATTCACTACTCAGTTGAGTCGTTGACGACAAGAAGAAGAATAAGAAGAAGGAATAGAAGAAGAAGAAGCAGAAGCAGTAGAAGGGGAGGAACCTCCGCCGCATATTATGGGATTGATGAATCGGATTTCGAGACGGCCTTCTTCTTTTCTCGTTTCCTTCTTTTTATTCAGAATATCGGCGACGTCGTCCGAGTCAGTGCCGTCCGATTTTTTGCATCTGATGATGACTTTTCATGCGGGGATTGAAATAAAAAACTCGCCGCTGAGCAGAAAGTGTGAAGAAAGTACAGAAGATTGGAAGCATCTAGAACGATGAAGCTTGGAAGTACAAAACTAGAACTGTAGAAAAAACAAAATGATTCGAAACTTCCAAAAAAATATGATGAATCACTTCCGAAATTGTTGTTTTTTGTTGTTTTTCTTACTCAAAAAAGCTTTTCATGAGACTCGAACAAAAAGTGAAGTCATCGGTTAAAAGTGGCTCAATTCTACATGCAGTTAATGTTTGGTCGAGTCTGCAGGATTTATTCCGATGACTCCTTATTTTGAATAGAGGAAGCCTGTATTCTTGAGATATCATAACCCCTTCAGCTGAAGATTTTTCCTCTGATTGTTCTGAGAAGTTGTCGCATTATCGTTTACCAAAAGAACAACCAATATTAACTCAGCTACGGAAGGCTTTCAGACTTCCAATTCATTTCTCCATATTTAAACTTGACTGAACTAGTTATGGTCTAAAAATATATTCAGAAGAAAGAGAAGGAGCACTCGTCGTTTTAATCTCAATCTATTCCAATCCAAACTCAATCTGTATATCCGTTTGAAATATTCGTTTTTTCTTCAAATGCTTATGAATATTCTTCAGATGTTTTGTGAAGAAAAAGAGAAAAAAGGATGTCATCTCAAGAGTTCAAAGAGCCGTTTCCCCCCGCGGGGCACAATCTGTCCAACGAGCCAATTCGATTACCGGAAGAAACCCGACACAGAATGAAAACGAAGAAGTATCTTCTCTTTTTTTTCTGTTGATTCTGTCGCTTCTTCTCTTTTTTCTTATTCTTCTCTTTTTCGCCTTGAAGACGTCAAAGAAGGAAAGAATGGAGCATCAGTTTCCATAAGTTGAAATGAACGCAAATTCTGTTTCCACTCAGAAGAAGCGACGTCTCCTGTCATCAGAATCTTTCCTTCAGGACGAGACGTCTTCAGCATCTTCGCTCCGAAATTCAATTTGCGGTGACACGAGTCTCCTCCTCCTCTTTTCTTTTTTTTTAACTTCTTCTTTTCTTTTTTTTTCTTCTGTTTCCTCTTTTTTAAAGAAAAAAGAGTATCTCTCATATCTCATGAAAGTGTCATGAGCACAAGAAGTGAGCCGCTCTCTCTATCTCTCTCTGCCTGTGCCACCACGATGAAGCACATTCTTCGAGCATGTTTTCAAAAAAAATACGTGGACACTACAGACAAGGAGAATCGGACCCCACAAAATAAAAAAAAACTGAAGATAATAGAAGAGAAGAATGAAAAGGAGAACAAGGAACAAGGAGGTTCATATTTTTGGTGGGGACCTTCGACACATTTCTGGTTGAGAGAACATTGGAAGTCGGGAAATCTTCAGTCTTCGCAAGGAGTTTCATATTAACTACGCCGTGATTGGAAAAAAATAATGAGAAATAAAAACAATAACACAGTTTTCACAGTTTTTAATTATGTACATAACTTTTTAGTTTGCCAGATATCGACTGTTTTCATCATAATCGTGTCATTCATCCCGAGTTTCAGACCTATAAACTCAAAACCCCTTCAACCACAGTCTACCTACCATCATCATCTTCGAATTCATGCACCGAATCATCGTCGATCATGTATACGTGACTAGCTCTTCTCTCTTCGTTATGATGACTTTCCAATGAATGAATTGTCGCAGATGTACACGATTGATGCATTTCACTCGTTGATTTTGGTCTTCTGAAGTGGCATCTTCTTGGAGTATTGGCTCCAGATGCAACTGTAGCTTCTGAGTTAGCAGATCCACTGGCATCAGAATCATGTCGTCGTCGACTACGATGAACGCCACCGTTGTTTGAATTATTACTATTACTTGCACCATTTGTCAATACAATTCCTCCAGGTGTTCTTGTTCCGACTGGTTTTACTGTGAACACTCTTGATCTACTTGGAACTTCTCTTTCAAGACTTGATTCACTGGCAGTTTCAGTTGCAAAAGATGTCTCTGATGCATATTTCCGTAATTTCCGATCGATTATTGATTTTGCACAGTTTGAGACGGGCGGTGCACGGAATGTAAGGGGTGCTGAAGGTGGATCTGATCCGCCGAATGGATCGGCATTACTATCCGAATCCGGAGTTGTCATAACTGGTACAGTTTAATGTGTAGTAGTAGTCATTGTTGTCAACAGATATGCTTCTGAAGAGTTACAGTAATCAAAGAAGAAGACCAGGAAGTTTAAAATAAAGAAAAGAGAAAGTAAGATAAATCAAGATGAGCGGAGAAAGAAAAGCAGAATCAATCTAAATGCAAATCGTTGCTGATTGATTCTAGATTCAAATCTGGCAAGAGAAAAAACTAATAAAAAGTAAGAGGTTCTAAGGGCCATTCTAATTTTCTTTTCATGAAGAACCAAAAGCTATTAACATAATCCTAGTATTTAGACGTATACTGTAGCCTTCATCCAATTCTCATTTCCTTCTCATTCGTTTTTTTTTTTGAAAAAAGCCTAAAGAGCAAAGAGCTCGAGGGTGGAGAGCAATCGAAGAAGAAGAAGAAGAAGGCGGAGCAATTATAAATGTGAGGGTGGATGCAAAAAAGGGAGCAATAGAAAGCAATATCTTCCCGTTGCGGGTGGCAGAAAAGAAGGCATTGAAAAGAGCATAAATATACACAAAATGGGTCATCTTTCGAAGAATTCAAAAGGCCAAAGATGGTTTGGTTTATAGATTAGTGAGTGAACGAAGAAGGTGACAGAAATTGGATCAGATTGCAGCTACGAAAATGAGAATTTTGTGAAATTGAAGGAAGGTGAAAAGTAAGACGAAACAGAAGAATAGGAAGATAAAGAAGAAGAAAAAATGAACTTGAGGTCTTGAGTTCAGAAAGAAAACGAAAAGATAGTGGAGAATGTTGTCATAAACACTAACAAAGAGAGCGGAGGTCAATAAGTGTAAAAGTTACAGAAACAGGTCGATTGATCAAAGCGGGATATCAGCTTCAGATGGAAGAAAATTCAAAAAGTCAAAGAAAGAGAACTTCACTCCAAATTTATAAGAAACCTCTTATACAGGGGCACTAAGCACTTCAAAAAGTTAGGAGCAATAAACGATAAACGGTGGGAAAAATTGAAATGTAACTATTAAAGCTTCTCCCAGAAGTCTAGAAACTGTCAAAACATGTACGTTTGATTGGTCTTGAATATTAAAAATTGAGAAATTCAAAAAAAATATCCGAAGAATATGCAGTGCAGAAGAGAAGAAAACGATCTGCCATTGACTGACATCAAAAAGACTTCCGGAGATATCTTCGTTCTTTTTTTTAGTTGTTCCAAGCCACAAAAGGGCTTATCTTGGTTTGAAAGAAGTGCATAAAGAGGAGGTCTCTTTGAAATCTCGAAGAGCCTTTTCTCCGTCAAACTGAGTTCGTTGAAAGTGGCAGATGAGTCCGTTTCAAAAAGCATTGGAACTACGAGAATGCTGCTTCTTTTTGATATCCTATACCACCCTCACCAGACCAAAATAAGATAAAAATGGGAAAAGAAGACAGAAAAAAGAAAAGAACGAACGGGGGGACACGGATGGGATCGAGTGGTGGGAGGCGAGGGTGGCAAACCGCAAAATACGGACGAGCGCCTAGAAATAACAGATGATTCTTCTTCTTTTTCTTATTCTTTTCTCTCTTTCAGAGCCGTTCTTTGCCAGGCGAAGGCTAGAATAAGAACAATAGGATAGAAAAAATATAAAATATAAACAGAAAAAAGAGTAGAATACATTCCTTCTTTTGAAAAAGTTATGAGGCAGATATTTGAATGGAAGAAGATTTTTTGTTAGTACAAACTAGCTTGTTTTCAGGTTTTTCTCTGAAAAAAAGGAATAGAAGAAGAAAAAGAACGGATCGTCGTGTAGAATAGCAACTAGATAACTATTATTAGGTTCTGGTTTTAACTCTGTAACGCGAGGAATGGCAAATCGCAGAACAAGAAGTTGGAAAGTGGTGAAACTAAGTATGCTGAAGTATCGAAAATCCCGGAAAAGCTGGCTTTAAAAGAAACTGTAAATTCAGGACAAGATATAATTGTGTTCATAAAATTTTCTAGAATCTTACAGTGATGCAGCATAGAAGGTAAAAAACAGTTGTGCAAGCTTCACGAAGGAGTCCGAGAGTTATTTCAAACGGATTCGATACCTACATCCAAATACAACAGCAATAATCATAGAACTCGATGTCTTTCAGATCACATGATTAACTTTGCAAGCGGGTTTTAAAGTTTATATTCCAGCACACTTTGGACAGGTTCGAGCAATGAGACGACTGATCAAGGATCTGAACTCTGAAGGGAGTGGTAATGGTGTTGGTCTTAAACGACCTGTGACTAATCTAGAAAGAAGAATGAAAAAGGAAAAGGAAAACGGAGATTTCAGCAGCGTGGATGAGAAGGATGGATAGCGTAAAAGAAGAAGAAGATGCGTGAAAAACGGGGCGGCAGAATAGAGAAACAGAATAAAGAGCATACACATGAGAAAGAAGAAACGATGGATGTCCCGCGCCTGAATATTTACATTTTGCCCCGAGTGAATGAAATCGAAACAGTGATGAGAAAAGGATGGAACGGACTGGTGAAGGAGAGGAAACGGTGAGAAAATAAAAAAGTTGAAAATTGGAAAAAATGGGAAGCTTTTCGAGCAAGAAGAGGTGCGTGGGAGAAGGATTCTTGAATACATACTAGCTGATCGAAGAAGAAGAAGGGGAAAACGTAGGAGAATGAGGCTCTGTTGCAAATAATTGGATGTATGTGTGAAGCGGCTCTCTTTAAGAAAACCGGTGGGAAGATGTCGACTCATCAGTCAAAGGCTCAGCCAGAAAGCATCACATTTACATCCACTACTTGAACTTCTCCTTCTCTTACTTCTTCTTTAACGTCGTCTGCTTTTTTTCAGATGCCTTCTTGTCAAATGAGACTGATTGACGGGTTACGATGCGGCGGAGGCGGATGGAAAGCTCACTTCTTAAAGGTAATAGATAGTTTTTCCCTCCTGGGGGCTGATCTTCCGAATTTTTATTCACGTCTTCTAAAACCAATTTGAATTCTTTCAGATTTATGTAGATCTGCCAAATGGGAGGAAAAAAGCATTCGAATGAACTTTTAAAGGTTTTTAGGGACCTCGGAAAAGTTCAAAAACCGCCTGGACAAATTAGCGAAAGGGACGAATGGGGACACATATATCTTCTTGCAAAAAAAAAAAAGAAAGAAAACCAAAAATTTGTCGTCTTTGTTTCCGGGGGTAAAGAAGAAAGTCGAAATGAAGTGGATGAAGCTTCTTCAACTGAAATATGTGCTCATATGTCGGCTCGGCGGAGGCGAAATTCATCAGAAGTGTCCGACGAGTCCCTCAGGGAGAAGCTGTCGAATATTGGAAAGAAAAAAAAGAAGTGAAATGGAAGAATTCGACATGTTCTTCTCATGTGACAGACTCCCCGGACAAGGTACAGTAAGAGATCTATAAAAATAAAACGAACGGGTTACAGTATACTTATGAAGTAATAGCTTTATCTTCAGAAGGTCGTTTTATAAGGATTATTCTCCGAAAAATCACTATCCATCATCCTATCTTTTCTAAAACTTCAAACGTCTAACTAAAAATGTGACCATACCTTGGTCAAAGAAGCTTCGTTTCAAACTGATGCATCGTAATAATCAGAAAAAGTATCCAGGTCATGAAAAGCAAAAGAAAAGAAGAGTAACGAATGAAAATCAAGTGCGAACACATGTCGTTGAAGACCCCAAGTATCTTCTCAATTTCTTCGACAAACACTAACATTTTCTAATTATCGAGGAGTCTCCCGTTGTCGTTTTTGCCCCCAGATGTGTTGATTCTTTCTCCGAATGAATTCGAGCTATGAGCAAGTCTTTTTTTTTGAATCAGATATCTTTCCAACTCATCACGTTGAAAAGATATTGAAACAATCAATCGTTTGAAAACTAATTGGCTGTCAGAAAGAGTGTAAAGAGATAGAAAATGTGATTGGAGTGGTAGGAAAAAAACGAGTGAATGAAAGAAGAAAGGACCGATTTAATATTTCGAAACTTAACCTTTATTTCCCGTTTCAAAAAACTTTTTGTCGTTGTCTAGAAAAGAAGCAAGAAAAAGTCAGAAGGAGGTGGTGGATGGACATGAAAAAAATGCAGAAGCGGTTTCTTCTTTTCGTCCTCAGATTTAGCTTTCGCAGCTCAATTGAATTGGCAAGGAGGGCGACCAACGTGGGGTTTGAGAAGAAGAATAAGAAGACGACATTGTTGCTAACTTCGGATTCGGAGCAATGGAAAATTACTCGTATGGCCAAAGTACATTGATGGAAAAACTAGAAGAACTGATGAGAAATGCGGTGAAATTGGAGCAAAAAGAAAGTGATTGAAAAGAAAAAGAGAAGAAATAGAAAATGAATGGGGACACATGAACAGGTGTAGAAGAATAAGAGAAGAAGAAGAGGAAGGGCGTCACTGAAAGAGAGAGAGAAAGCTCAATGAGCCTTACAATGAGATCTTGATGGAAACACATATTACTGCTGATTTGAGATGACAGAATCGGAACAAAATGAAGACAAGATGGAAAGAGGGAAGACGATTATTCTCTGATATTCTACATATTCTTTGTGGGAAAACCGATCGAGGTTTCTCGGAATGTCTAACATAATAATTGAGGAGCCGAGTGCAAAAGTGCAATCCAAAAATGTGTTTTGTAGGTGGAATCAATTGAAGTTTCTCGATGGCAGCTAGATGTTTCGCCTTATACTGTTTGTTCTTTTGAGTTTTGCCAAGCTCAAGTGTCCATGTAAAGTCGGAAAAGTTCCATCAGCTTCGAATGATTAAAGCCCTAAGAGCATTACTGTGAGAAACAGACATCCTAATTTTCAGAATCAGAACGCACATGGATAAAAGTTCAAGATTTTGAAAAGAAAATGTTCGAATCGTTTATCCAAATAGGGAGGGTGTGAATGATGAATGAAACAAAACGTGAAAGTGTCGGGGGGATTCCGAGAGCAACACTCGGATTCCCATCACGGTGTCATATTTCCGAAGGAGGAGCACCATCGGAATGAATACGTGCCGAATCATAGATAGAAAAGTTCGATTTGAAACATTTCAAGACTACTTCTACTAATACTATTGATGGGGCGCTCTACAATTAAAAACCGATGAGTGAGACAGCTTCCGCAGTAGAGCTCGAAGTGAGCCGCAATAAAATAAAATGACGTGTGAAATGAGGAGAGGAAAGAAGAAAAAGAAAGAAGAAATGCTCGAAAACTTGCACCCGTCCAAAATGAAACCGCTCGCTAACTCATCATCACATGTCGATGAAACACATTTCCAGGAGGCCCACCCCAACAGTTGTGCACTATTCAACACCCACCAATTATATTCTCATTTAACTTTTATGACTCTTTTTTAATCTATTGTAAAACACTCTAAAATTCTTTGTTGGAAGATCATTTGGACAATCAAACTTTCATCAAACACTTAATAAGAAATCTTCTGGATTACGTGCGAATTTTTTCATGAAGAATTTTGCAGAATTTTACTGTGGATTGTCTGATTCCGGCCGAGAGTGTTGCTTTACAAATAAAAACTAATTCTCATAGAAAAATTAAAGGAATGACAAATAAGAAAACTAGTATTGGTGTGCCGTCTCGATATAAATTTTTGCTGCCTCCTTCGAATTTTACGGCCTTCTTTTCCTTTTTTATCCATCTTTTTTCTTTTCACAAGACCAATACAGGATATAATACCGACTATAAAAAGGGCGCGAAAATTAATTTTTCTTTCTTTTTTCGTTTTTGTTCTCTCTTCAACGAGATGAGCAGAACAAAAAAGAGGGTATCTTTCTAATTTTCATCAGTCCGAAAAAGAGAAGAAATGAATGAATTTCAGAAGACAGAAAAAAACGAATAAAAAGTGAGGATCACAGGAAATGGGATTGTTGAGAAATGGAGAAAGTGGAAGCAAAAAATAAGCTGAATTCCAGACTTCGGTGTTAGAGTAGACCTGGACAAGGAAAAATACCTGGCCGTCGTCTAGATAATAAATTCGAGAAATAGTTTCGAAAACACGGTTGGCTCCTCAAAAAAAATAAAAGACCATGAATGTTTATCTATTTAAAATCTAGAAGCTAGCGAAAAAAGTCTGAAAAAAAATCGGCGGTGTTGTCAACGACGTCGCCGAAAAATTTGCATTTGTTCGCCGTCGTCGGCTTCTGCCTTCAAGCTTCTTCTTTCCTTCCTGCTCGCCGTGCCTTTTTTCTTTCTTTTTTTCCGCTTCTTACGGGCGGTTCTTTGCGTACAATGGCAAACGGAGAAAAATAGTGAAGAGCACGATGGGAGGAAAGGATTTAGAATAAGTAGATGGAAAAAGGAAAAGAAGAGAAAAATGAGTGAAAGCTGAAATAAAAAGAGAGTAGTAAAACAGGAACGAAATCGGTTATTGAAATAAAAAAGACCGAAGTTTTCGAAAGTTTCGGACAATAACTTGCTCCCAAAAGTCGAATCAATTATTCAACAACTTGAGTTTTAATTCGAAAGTCAAAGTGCTTTGTCCTCGAGGAGACTGACACAAAAAATGGCTCGGTCATGCAGAATGAAGTTGCAAAAAAGGTGGTAGGACGGGTGGGTCAAAGGTTCTGAAAAGGGAAAAGAAAAGGATGGGTGACAGAAAAAAAAAGTTTGTAGAAAACTTTATTGGTATAAGGGCTTTTGTAAGCTTTGAAATGATTTTAAATGACTTCTGTCTAGAATCATTCGAAATTCTTACGAATGTGTCTAAAATCAATGAAAAATAAATGCTATTAGATAACAAAAACTATCAAAGTTTCAAACTTCGCTCGGGATCGCATTTGAACTTTCAGAACGAAATCTAAACTGCAGGGGAACCGATTGATTCGATAAGCGGCATTATCAAAGATGTCATAAATTAGGTCAAAGATTCTGAGAATGTGACTGCAAATTCCAACAAGATTTCAATCTTTTTTACTCTCCAAAAAGTCAATTAATCTAGCTTTTCGTGCCACGTCACTTTAGTCAGATGATACAAGACGATAGGCATTTAAGAATACAAGCCCAACACGAGATTTTAGAAATGTGTACCAAAATCAAATTTTTTTAGTGCGGGACCTGATTTGAGAAGCCAGTGAGGGACAGTGAGAAGAAGAATGGATCAAAAAAAAAAGAAAAATTGAGGGAAGGGTCACACACTGAATATTGAATTACCCGTGTCGGTTTGTGGACGGACAATCGAATGATGAGAATTGAACTGTGGATTCTTTTCTTTTCCTACTCAGACAGAACAAAAATCTCATCGAATTTTGCCGTATGTTGTCCCAGAAAAGTGAAGAAAAACGTGAAGTTTCTTGTTGCCTCGGGGCAACTTGCACACACAAACACAAATTCTCGAGTGGTCCTAAAACCCGAAGAGAAGGGGAAAAGAAATGGACGGACCAGGAATGGAAGAGCACGAAGAGTGAGTTTTTCCAGGTTATTAGTGTATATATGTGTTGAGATGTGCTTCTTCTTTTTCTTCAGTCTTCTTCTTGGATATGTCTATGTACGTGTGAGTGTGAGTGGGTGCTCGCGGAGCCACAAGGATGTGTCTCCTGCCACGCACAAGTTCATCAAGAATGAAAGAAAACGAAAGATGAAAAAAAGGAAGAAATAAGATGGAAACAACTTGGGTTATTGAAAATGAAAGATGTGGTAATCTGATGATTCGGGAAACTCGTTAAGGGGAGAAGAACATACAAGAAGTAGAAGGGGAAATACGGTAGCAACGCCTCAAAAAGGCATAGCCCCGATTTCAGGAGCTTGGCCATTATATTCTTATGAAAATTATAAAAACTTGTAGAGATCAACGGAACAGAATCACATCCAACTCCAGTACCAGAAGTACAGTCCTGGTTGGACTGTACATGTGGTGTGACTTCAGGATTTTTCAGGAGCAGTTGATTTCTGAGACTAATAAGAAAACTGAAAGCGAATTCGATTCATTCGGTATCTAAAGAAGTCATCTGCAAATGACATTTCTGGTGACATCGTGTATTTTTTCTTTCAACCAATGTATCCATTAATTCACTGTTCCGAACTTTTTTGATAACTTCCGTCGAAACTTCACATTTTGAAGAGAACTGTTGTGTTTTGCGCCGAAAACGTTAATTGGCTCCTTCTTCTTGTTTCCGATAAAAACACACACTGCTTGACGAAAAAAAGAAGAAGAGTCTCGGATTTAAGCTTTCCAATTGAAAGAGACTCACTGAACATCGGGAAGCAGAAAAAAGAAGAAACAAGTAAGAAAAAAAGAAGAGGGCTCACATTAGAATATGATTAGCATAATTAGATAAATGATTGATCAAAGGAAGAGAAATGTGATTACATTTTGTTTATTTGTGTATTCGTGAATGAAATGAATTATGTTGTTCTTCAAAGCCAATTAGGCTTTTTGATGGTTTTAGATGTACTTTGATGATTGAAAGGTTTTATAAAACTATACAAATAAATGTGAAGAAGTCAAGAATAGCAACAATAAAAACATGATGTCACTTCCTGAATGAATAATCACAACCACTAATTCACCCAAATTCATTCATGCAAAGTGTTTCTTTGAATGTTTCTCTCTTTCATTTGAAGCGTTTTTAAGAATATTTTTTCCCAATCTTAAATTATACAAAAATAAACTAACCGATTCCATCATCATCATCTGTCATGTATCGAGTATCATCAATACATGATTCCGGTTCCGAACCCATTGAGGCAACTGATGGAGATGATCGACCTGAGAGACCGACTGGAACTCGAAGAAAGCTGTGCTGAAGAGATCCATGGGAATCGCCATCTTCGTCTGAAAAATTACTATTTTTATTTGAATAATAGAAAAAAGCTCATCCCACATCCCCATAAAAACGAACCGAACTTCGGTCGATTCCCTTTTCTGAGCATTACCCACTGGTTAATCAATTATGTCAATATCTGTGTATATTTCTCTTTGCCCCTAATCTAACTTCTTCTATTTTTCCTCTTAGTTTCAGCCAGCCACTTTATTTTTTGTTCATTCGCACCTCTCAAAAAATTCTCTAGCATTTTCTAACTATTCGAATCTCATAAATCTGAAAAAGTTATCAAATTTCAAAACATTCCTCCTTTCTTACTCGAATTTTCCCCTCAGATATTCGTTTCTCACACCCCTATCAGATTTCCAGAAAGGAATCCATTCTTCAGGTGTATCGGGTCAAAACATGACACATTCTACGTGGCTTCATCTCCAAGCCATCTCGTCAGTACAGGGTGTATGACAAGCAAATATTTTGCCGACTCTTTTTTTTCGGTCTGCTTTTCCATTCCATCTTTCTTTTTTTCTCTTTCAACACTACTACCTGGCAATACACAGCTGCTTAGGCTGGTCCGAAAGAGAAGAGAGAATAGAAAGATTGAAACGAAAAAGAATGGATTTGATGAAAGAATAGATAGAGATAGTAAGAGAATCAGAGACAAAACAAGTGTTTTGACACCACGAGCCAAAAAATATTGATTGATTGGAATTTGATTGGCATGACTGGAGAGGAATTGACTGATCAATATACAAAGGAGGTGTTGGTCAACTGACATATTGAAACCAAGATGAGTATCTATTCTTAGACTGGGGCTATAAAAAGATGCAAAGGGGAGGGAGGAAAAATTGGTACTGATAAATCTAAAATCCAGCAAACTCCCATTAAAAAATAAATCTGCGTTTTCACTGCCAAAAATTTTTAACACCTTTTCGTTTGGTTAAAAATCAAAAAGAGCTTTATCATGGAGAATAAATAAGTTACTCTTTGGAAATGTTATCAAAAAGTTAATTATTAGACGGATGTCTTTTGGAGAAGCTGTTTTCTTGCAATTTATCTTTTGGCAATGAAGTTCTTGAAACCTCACCAACCAGAATCATCAATAAACTGTTTAGAATTTTCATCTCAACTCCCCTAAAACTGTTAGATATGTCATTTTTCAAAGATGTACTACTTTTCGAAAGTTTTTTAAATCATCGAACCATTATTATTCCTTGGCCGGAGCCTCCTCCTTCCACCACGTCTTCCTGGTCGCATCTCCGGTAATGTTTCTGTTCTTCGTAACCCATTTGCATCTTTACCATCTTCTTTCATACTCTGCCATCTTACAACTGGACGACGTACGCGGTCTTCATACAGTTCATCCAGTGGCTCCGGAGAGCTCTCCGTCATTCCTCTGAACTACTACCAAATAACAAAAATCAAGGATAGGAGAGAACGAAGTGAAAGTTGAATATGAAAAAATATTTGGAAAGTATAAAAAATGGTTTCGTCATCGTTGACGACGAGAAAATCTTCTCCGGCTGGTCTGAGAGGAGGTACACGGGTGTCCGTCTCAAATCCTCTGTCTCTGAGCTCTGGGTATACATTCTTCAACGACTAGGAAACAAAAAAGATGAAGAGATGAGACCACCGCTCTCGAGCAACAAGAAAAGAAGAAAAGAAAAGAAGACATTCAAGTGGAGGTTCGGGAGTGAGAAGCTAGAAGAAATCGTACTGATTTACGAGGTACAAGGTGGTGGAACAGGTGGATTTTTTGAGATAAAAGAAGAGAGGGAACTAGTTTTTATTGAGCTGTGAAAAAAGAAAGGAAGTTAAGGTGAGTATTTTGAAACCAAAAGATTTTCTCAGCTTTTTTAGGGTACAATTAACTTCTGTAGAGTGTTCAAAATGTTCCACTAGAGATACTACAGTACCCCTACAGGAGCAGTAATAAACTACTGAGCAATTATTCAGACTGTTTAGTGTTCCTTAAAATGAAAAATTCAATAAATCTGGAAAATTTTCGAAAGTTGTGAACCACTTCGATGGGTCCAGAACGTGACATTCAAAAACAATTTTTCTTATTCTCTATCGCTCCTTCTTTTCTTTCGTAGAAAGGAACGGAAGAGGAAAGTGATAAATTCAATCATGCGGGTTTTTGGAAGAGAAGAAAGTCTGTTTTTTTGGAAGAAGATGTCTCCGAAAAGTCAGTCAGTCTTCGGAAAAAAGAACACTCACATCGCTCAAACTTAAGAAGTAGGCTTTATGGAGATTGATAGTGGGGGGAAGAGACGACATTTTTACAAATATGAAACGAACTTAGTTTGCAAGAGGACGTTTTGAGTTATGATCATGATTTACTGCGGACATTTTTAAATTTTCGTTTTTTTTCTTGGAATTTTCAAAAAACGTCATCGCCTTGATCTAGACGGGAACCATAAAAATGTGATTTTGAGACGGTAATTCATTGATTCGAACAATTTAGGAATCAGAATGAAATTCTCAATGAATTTGTATACAGTTTTATCGTGATCTAGGAATTTTCAACGATCTTCGTCGAATCAAAAAGTGTATCAGAGTTTACAAAGTTTAATCGCTTCTGAAGTTAATAATTTTTGTTATAAAACCATACAGTTACCGTATTCGTGAATGGATTTGAAAGCAGAAAAACTAGTAATGAATGGAATTGAAAACAAATGTTGCCATTTCTGAGGGGGAGGACCCCAGTACCGGCTAAGCTAGAAAATTTTTTGGATGAAGACGCGTGGAGAGATAGAAGAAGTTCAGACAACATGTTGGCTAGAGACCCAACGTTATCCCGTGGGACGATGTGCCTGCGGGGCATCAATCGTGGTTCCCACCAAGTTGAGAATAACGATGAATCGGAGGGTTTGGTTGGATGATGGTAGTGGAGAAAGCACTACGACAACGATGAGAGAATAAGAAACATGAAGACGAAGAAGACGTTGAAAGAAGAAAGGTACACGTAATGCAATGGAATAAAGGATTGGAGACTAGGGGACAAAATGACATATTGGTTGTTTCTCTTTTCTGGGGAGCAGATATAAAAGAGAAAAAAAATAAGAAAAAAAGAGTCATTATTTATAACCAGTCAAGACGGACTCACTGCTTCAGTCTTTTATGTCCCATTTTTATATATGTTTTATAAGAAGAACATAATGCATTTCGTGTTACTGAGAGTGCACCGGGGGTCAGTGGTAAGTTCGTTCCCAAATGGAATTGAGATGAAGGGGGAATCTCTTTTTCTTTAGTTTTTTCCCGTATCGTGTTTCTTTTCTTCCCTCCTTTGCGATCAAAAAACTAGAAAATCGACTCACTTGGAGAATGTAGATTGAAGTGGGCGTGTGAAGGGATCGGAGAGTTCGAACGAGTTATCTCAATGGGTGGCACATTGCCGTTGTATGTCTGAAACAAGGTGAGTTTAAAGCTTGGCATCTTTGAAAATTCTTTTTTTAGAGCAAGAGTAATATATTCCAATGGGTCAGAATAGAATATCAGTGTTGAATGAAACAGTTCCTTACACTTACCATCACATGATTCGTATCACCGCAGACGCTGTCCCAATCGGAATTAAGCGACGCGGTCTCTTCCATAAACGATGGAAGAAGTGGTGATGATGGAGGCTGGAAGAGAGGAATGTTCTGAAAAAGTTTGAGGTTGGTGGAAGGATTCGAAACGAACAGATTTCACTATTGGAAAACAGCCAAAACGTGTCACTGATTGTGTTATTGGACTGAAAGTGAGAGAGGATGCAGTTTTGCGGTTTCGAGAAAAAAAAATAAACAAGTTCTGAGAAGAAAAATGTATAAAGAAAACATGTAAAAATCAGAGGAGGATATGAGAAGGAGTTGTATTCAAGTGAAAAGTTTGGAATGCGAAATCTGGGAAATCATATTCCGAGTGTCTACGATTTCATTCTTTTGTTGGGTCAAAGTCAAAGAACGAAATTTATCGCAGAAACTGACCACCATCTCAAGAAGGGATTGTATTAAAAGAGAATAGGAACCCGACCTACGCCGTGAACTACTGATCTAGAAGTTTTGATAGATCAAAATTCGATTCAGACAAAAAAGTGATGAAACGGCGAGATAAATGCAATTAGTGCTCGTTTTTATATGACAATTGTCTTCGTTTTCACACCCCTCTTTTCTCTTCAAGCACAGCCACAAAAACGACTTGATCCGTGATGAAAATCAATTAAAAACAGACACATGTCAGATGATTTCAACCCGCTGAAACCAATGGATGAAAACAAGGAAATTGTGATGAGAAAAGGAAGCAAGGAAAAAGACAGAGTCCACTATAAGTAGGTCAATATTTTAAACCATGACGTGGCAATACATCATGCTGTTTTTTTTTGATGAATAATGTCGAGAAGGCGGATGCTATGAGTGCAACATTTGACGAATGATAAAGCATGAAAAATGTTGTGACGTGGCATCTGGTTTATGATCTGACCTTGAACTCAGTGCACAAAGTGTTTGCAAATCTCAGCAGAGCTACTCGAATTTCAAGGTTCTCACACATTTTCAGGATTTGATCTCAACGTTTTCAAACCATCGGAAGCTCAAATACGAAGTTGAAAATTGAAGATTTCGAATATGGTCTCAAGGATTTCTGATGGAGTCGTCACTTTGAAACGATACTTTATTGCCAAAAGAGTAGAAGAGAATAGGAAAAAAGATGGATTTCATTCTTTTCCCCCGCCTCCGATTGAATCTAAAATTGGCAATAAAATGGTTGATCCCACGTCACTTGAGCCTAAGGGGAAGAAAAAAAGAATTGTAAGAAGCTAAGAAATAAACAGAATAGAATGAACGAAGAATGAAGTGTTTAAAGAGGGTGTCTTACCTGCAACAAGTATCACATTTCAACAATCATTTCGCCTTTAGTTTTGTGTCTACTTTGTTTTTTTCAGTTAACGATAACTTTGTAACACTTAAAATTTTTTAATGAAATCGATACGGCCCTAGCCAACAGTTCTATAACTAGAAAAGCGGATAAGATTCAGGTCAAATTTTTGTTTAAAGATGAACATTTTTGATAATTTATAGGTTTCCAAACATATCTTATTCAAATCTAGATAAAGGTTTTATTGAAGAAGTTACGAATAAGATATGCTCCTTTAATAGAGGTATCAAATTACTAAACTCCACTCCAATCAAAGCACAAAGTTAGTGGGAAAAGGAGCAAAAGAGCAAAAGGCTCCGTGCAAGATAATCGGAAAGCATCGTCTTCTTTTTTTTTTTTACTTTCCCGCGGAGAGAATCACCATTATACGAAGATTCCACCTAATAAAGTGAAGAATCGCATCACGCGTCTCCCACACATTCTCACAAAAAAGTAGTAAATCTTGTCCTCTTTGGTGTGTGTGTATGTGCCCATGATGGTCCCTTCAAAAGGAGACGAAGGAGATGCCGGGAACGCTTTCCTTCAACTTCCGTTTCTCTATGTCTCTTATTCTGTATTGGAATCTGTTATGGGTGTATTTAACAAAAAGATACCATAAACAAATGGACTACGCCTCAAAGGGACAGCTGATGGAAGAAATAAAACGTGAAATAGTTTATAATTTATGAAAAGAGTCGATGACTTCTTAATAAGATCATAATTTCAATGATTCTTGATCAGTGTCAAAGTTTATGTCACACATAACTCGTGAACATGATTCTACTAGAAGTTATAGAAGATGTTATTCTAAAAATCATTGTTGGAAATCGTAAGCTTAGTATCCTCACATAGTATTCACGATAAGGCTAACCTAGCTATTTGAAATCCGATGTTGAGGACTATCCAGACTTCAAAGACTACATTAATTTCTTTTGCATTCGAATATTAGAAGATAAATATATCATTTACAAATGAATTCAACTGAGAGCCTAAACCTTTTCATTCTTGCAGATAATTTGTAAGGAAACATTCCAAAATAGTTCATAATTGTGACTGTCAGAAAGAATCGTGAAAAAGATCCTTTCAAAAGGTTTTGTAAACCCACAAGAAGAAGGAATGTTGTTAGTGAACCACTCCGTCAAAGGGTATTCGGAACGAAAAGTCGAAGAATACGAATACAAAAAGCAAAACAGAAAGAAAAAATGGGAGTCATCGTAGAACTAACAAAAAACAAACAATTTTCAATTCATACAAGCCATTTTTCAACTGCTCCGCCTGCTCCAACTCTTTCCCTCTCCTTTCTAAGACAATATTAGAGATCATTAGCTGATCACGTACTAGATTTGGCCAATTTGGACTAAAGAATAACCAAAAGAAACGAAAAGAAACGAATGACTTGACATTCCGAACATCATATTCTTGTAGAGAGTATTTGACGGAAAAAGAAACATTGGACGCATGTATGAAGAAGAAAAAGACAAATTGGTTGGATAAGCGGGAAGTGAGGAGCATCTTTCAATCAGAAGAAACTGAATATTTTATAAGAGTTGTGTGAAAAAATGAAAGTGAAGACACAAATGGAAATCTTAAAACAAAGTTTCTGTCAAAGATGGAGATGAAAAGCTTCAGATTGAAAATGATGATTTATAGTATTCTTTTTTATAAAGAATAAAAACATGTGTGGTTTTTGAAAATCAAGCCGGTGATTTTTCGTACTATTTAGATTAAAGAAGATCATAGAATGTTCTACATAAAGTGTACTTTGATTTTTTTCTCAGTTTTTGAAGATCACATGATTAAAACAACACCATCTGATGTTTTGGGCAAGGTTCCCTCACACACAAAGAAACCTCTAATTGAACGGCACTTAAGTTCACTCAAACAAAAATTTATTAACACAGCTGATTAGATGTCTTTACGAAACTGCGAATGGGAAAACTCGTAATTTTTAAAAGTTCATTGTCGCAAACCGATACCCAAGATGTTCTACATACATTCTCTCCTAATTAAGATTTCTACAGTATATGTTTTCTAGAAACCACAGAGTCATAAAACTTTCTGATATTCTGGTAGAAGACGAAGAGGAAAAGGAAAGCCCCAAAGTTATGAAACAAGTATCACTTATGCGAATAGAATAGTCTAGTCGAACAAGCTGGTTTTTGAGCCGATCCTTGTTCTATGCTTCTTTCCATCATCAAGAAAATCTCAGGACTCTACTACAGGAAATTTCGATGGAAGACACGAAGTGGAGTGTACTCTGTCTATGGGTATAGACAGAAGAGAGAAGAATGAGTCGAAAGTTTGGAGATCTCCGGTGTCGTCGACGATGGCCTACCAGAAGAGAAGAGAAGATAGGAGATGTTATGTGTGTGCGTGTGTATGTGCTCACGAGGGGAGGATAAAACAATTGAGGGCGAAACGAAAGAAGAAGAAGAATGAGAAGATGTGGTTGCGGACGACGAGGTGTGTTGTCTCCCAAAATGAAGAAGATGGCGACGGAGGCGCCGAGCCAGAGTAAGAAAAGTTGGATGCTCTGAAGAGAGCTAAGAAAATTGCACAACTCTTTTTTGTCTGTCACAGAGAAAGACGAAATCTAGGACAAATGGGCTACTCTGCAAGGAGTGGCACTGAACTTTTGTATTGTCACCGGAAAAGTTTATTGGGTTAAAAAATAAAAAAGGAACACTCGGACGCAATAAAAAAAGAGATCTGGTCTAGATACAGGAAGAAATGATCTTGTGCTAATTATTTATACCTATGAACTGAGATAAAATGATTAGTGTAGAAATATATAACCTAAATTCTAAGAATTGAGCGGCAAGAAGGTCATCACAACATTGATATCCTAGAAAGGCGGAGCGACTGAATGGGAAATACACGCTTCGGAGTCCTTTCCAGGTCGTACCATCACATTGAGCGTGCCGGGGTGATGCCTAGCAGACGGAGACCTTCAGCAAGAACACTTCGGACTGCTGAGAACAAGAGGAGACGTGGCACTGCGATCTGAATCAAACCATTGTATAGGCATAGAAAAGAGCAAGATATATTATTGGAAACGGACCTCTTCTGGTTGATCTTTAACTCTCAATTGCTTCTGAACACTTCCAGCTGCCGCTGCCACATGGATTAGCTGCACTGTTAGCTGACATGCCTCTAACTTTTGAGCACTTAATTCCACAGCTTCTTCAAGATCATTCAGAAGTCTAATCAATCTCTTGACGTCATCATTTGTATCGAAATCGGGGAACTTTTGACAGTTGTCTACTAGAGGAATAAGATGTTGATGCTTCTCTTCGATAGATGATAATCGGCTATGTTTCATCTGAAGACTATTTAGAGCTGGCAAATGTATGTTAAGAGATACCTGTATTGCGAGAGCATTGTTCTGGTTGAGAGCAAATGCATTTTGAAAGGAAAACTCATATTCAGAATTTCGAGCTCTTTTAAGTTCATTGAAAACAACTGTTGAAAGTGACAATATATCAGCAATCTGAAAATGAAACAGTAAGTCCTGCACTGTTTTTAGAATGAACTTGCATCTTTTTCAACGTCTGGATCTATACAGAATGTTTTTGATGATTTCATGAACTCTAAAGCCAGGTCTCTTCCTTTTTCAATGATCTCTCCAACAGCTTCCGTTCTTCCATTTCGAGTTGACAACCCTCTTACTCTTCCGTATTGAACGTGTTCAATTTTCGCAGCAAGATCAGATCGTCCCATCTTATCAAGAATAACTCTCAGAGCTTCGAAGTGTTGACGTTGAGCGCGATCGACAACATATAAATATCGATCTGCTTTAAAGTGGGCATCTCTCTCGATGATTGCTGCGATTTCTCGAGTTAGGTAAAGACTTGATTTATCACTTTTTCGTAAGATTGCATAGTTGACCCCGTCGATGCTCTTTCTGGATGTGTTACTTTCACGCAGCCTAACAATGGTCCTTCCATCGAGATCTTCTGTGAACCCTTTGTCGATAAGTTCTTGTGCATACTCGTGAGCCTTTCTTATGTGAGTTGATTCGCATAACCATCTGAAAATTATCAAATCTTATTAAATAATTGAAGATTCTTAAAAACTCACTCGTCAAAGCTGACATCAAATTTATTATAAAATTCTGTCAGGTGTCTTTTTGATATCTGTCTAATTTGCTGCCATAACTTCATGTTTTCGTCGTTCTCCCATTTTCCATCTCCATCCGTTACGGCATTTTCCATCGCAACGAATGTTTCATAAACTTTTGCTCTAAAGTCTTCATCGATCTTCATATTCTTATTGGCTACTATGTAGCAATCGGTCAGCTGTTGTATTTTCTCAACATCAGTCAAGGAATTCCAATACTGATCAGAAGGGCGCATCTGAGGCCAAAAAGCAGCAATCATGGCGAACTGAGTTCCCCAATCGCCCAGGTAGTTGACAGAAGTCACTTGATTACCCAGAACCCCGTTTATCTGAAAAATGCGTTGAAGATTTTTGATTTTTTTCGGTGAAGATTTTTTAGAAATGTACTTTTGAAATATATCTTCCGATTAGAGTCGATCGAAGATTTCCGATGTGAAATTGCTTTGCGATGTTGGGAGAGGAATAGTCGATGACGATCCGTTTACTGGCTCCTGTTCTATTAAATTTTAAAGACTATTGTTTTAACATTTTACAAACCTCCTCGATACTTATTCTCAACAAGACTTCGAAATGAACCAGCCTGTCGAAGCCTCTGCAAAGTCTGCACGCAAACCTCGCCACTCATCTGATAAAGAACTTCCTTAGTGTTATTATTTTGCCGTTTCCAAGGAGATAAACGAGAGAAGCGCAGTGACATCGACACAAAAGCAGTAAGCGATTAGTAGTGAACGCCGGTGTATTAATCACAATTTATTTCGTCAAAGTACAGATATCAAACATTTCCAGAATATATTTCAAAGTGTACTGATGATAGACGGGAACAGGAAAGAGACTCGTAGCACAGAATGGAATTTGTAAGGTTTTGTATAAAATGTGAGGATAGAACAAGATAAATAATAAATTAATTACAAAGTTCAGGGTTTGGGAGAGCGAAGAATGGGAGAAAGGTATAGAAAAATATCTAACTAGAAAAGCAGCACATGTTGTTGTTGCGTTCAGTCGAAATGTGAAATCCACGTGGTCTCTGCTATACATACACAAGAAGGAAGAAGAAAATACAATCTTAAGAAAAACATGGACGGTTTAGGCCTCGAGAAGATGCTCTTGGTCTTCTTGCTCGTATTCGATGAGCTCCGAATCACCTCCACAGATGCACAACCAGCAGCGGGCGCAGTTTGCATGAGAGCTGAGGTTTGGTAGAATGTTGCGACGGAACCATGGTCCGACGAGCACATCATTGTAAATGAGAGTTCCGAGAATGAGCATAGCGAATCCAGAAAGCTGAAAATATTGTGATTGAGTTCGAAATTCTGGAGGTGTTCTTCACCTGAATGGCAATGAATTGTTCACCGAAAAGTGGGATGGAAACAACCCAGATAACGAGTGTACGAATGGAGTCAAGGACCATTCTGGTGGTTGCAGACAATTCTTTAGTCACCGAGACTCCAGCGAAGTTGAAGAAAGCAATCGAGATAACTGTTCCGAGAAGAGCGAGAGCGATGGTCGGGGCCTCCTTAATCTCTTGCCAAGCATAGAAAACATCTTCAAGTCTTCCTTCTGGGTTCGTTGAAAAAGTCTTTGGAACATGAATGTAGTAGAATGGAATCATCAGGAAAGACAATGTAACCATTCCAAAGAGTCCTTCCAATCCAACAGCGAAAAGAGCTGGAACGTCGTACTTGGTGAGATACTTCTGCTCGTAGACCATTTGGATAGCAACGATAATCTGAGCCATGACGATGAGCAAGTTTCCAGTGATGATAGCATTTTTATCGTCTAGAGGGTTGCTATCGTAATAAATGTCGGTAACTCCAACAATCACAAGTCCGAGCATGACGAAGAGCATTCCGAACCACTTGAATGGTTTGATTTGAGCATTCAGCATTCCAACGGAAAGAAGACCAGTGAAAATGATGACAGCTCCACGAAGCATCTGGAAGCTCGATGCAGTGGTCAAGTTGAGTCCAATATACATAATGGAAGTTCCGAGGATATCACATAGTGCTGGAGGGAAGAAAAGGAATGGATTGAATGGTGGCAATGTCGGCTTTTCTTCGGTAGTGATTTCCGTAATGCTTCCACTATCGCCTGAAAGCCAATTACTTATAGAATAAATTTCCAAACTGATCAGAACTTACCTTGCACGTTCGATCTATTCCAGACATATCTCTTGTATCCGAAAATCAAGAAGAAAACAACAAGGCACAGAAACTCTCCAAAGAACATGCACGTCGCCTGAAGAAATGGGTGATTGAACGCGACGCCATCAGCTTTGATGCTATCCGCCCACTTGGCGCAGATTGTGTTCAGTGATCCCGTGACCACCATCATCACGGAGATGACGACCGCGAACGCCACCATTCTGTCTGAAATCATTAAGTATTGGGAAACTCAAGGAATGAAAGAAATATCGATGTGGAAAACTGGACAGAAAATGAGGAAGGGTTCGTGTAAATAAACAAGAAGTCAAACTCAGTCAGTCAGTCACTCAGTCAGGATGAGGAAAAGAGTGAGAGACAGGCAGACGGGAGATGAACAGAGTGGGTCACGTTGGGTGCTGTTGTTATGAAATAGATTTCATCGAAAGGTCCTTTGGTTAAATTTTGAACATATGGGTTTTTGACTATAAGAGAAGGAATGAGAATGATGGATGGTTGTGTCGTACAGGAAAACTGAATAGCAGTGGGAGGAGTCCTAGATCGATTGGATGTGAGAGAGTAAATTTGGTATAATGGGAAAAGATGATTTAGACGAAAAACAGAAAAAAAACAAAAGGAAAGATGACAGACCCAGACACAAAGACCAAGGTCTGATTCATGCCCGGAACATTGCACAATGAGGAAGAAAGACATCGATTGATTTGAAAATTTTCTCGAAAATAATACGAGTGAGTACTATACAAATTAGCTATGACAATAAATCGAGCGAGTAGGCGAGGAGTTATCGGCTGTCGGCAGCGATAGACGCCTTATCGAGGGGTCAATGTCGAAGAAACGGGTGAGAGAAACTGACAGAGATAAAAGTGGGCTGCGCTTTTCGTTAAAATTTGCGGAGAAGCAGAGTGACCAACAAATGATGGTTTGATTTTCACTGTGGTCAGTGATTTGATGGAGCTTCCATAATGTGATAGAGAAATATAAACGAAGTGATTGGTTGCTACTACCGGAAGATGTTGAACGAAACTTAAGTGTTGTTTTTAAAAATTCAGTTCTATGAACTTGAAGCATTACTTGACCAAATACGGAAGAAAACTGCAACACAAAGCACTAAAATATGAAAAAGAGTGAGAAAAATGAAAAAGAGTTAGATTCGTTAGAGGGAATGCATAGGCGCTCTAATGAGAAAAAAGGAACGAGATCTCAGCGAATCGTCTCGGTGAAACGGCGGCCAAAAGAAGCGGCCACCGCATGTTGCTGCGCCGATACACCGCCACTTGGCCGGCGTTTGGCCGGGAAGCGGGTGCGCGGAGTGTCGTAATGCGAGTTATTTAGCACACTCAGCGAGCGCCTTGAGCTTATAGTGAATGTTTCAGTCGGTTTAACTGGAAGAAAGATTGTTTTGGATGAACAAGGATTTATTTATCATAAAATTAATGAACAAGAAAATTTAGGTCTTATGAACTTAAGGAATTTTAATGAATGAAAGATGAGATCATTGTTATTGTCCTCCCTTCTTTTCATCTAGTTTTTCGAGGAACTCGGATCAGCTTTCGGTGGGAATGACTGTGCGGATTGCTAACTGATTGACTCGGATAACTTCGACTCATTTAGAAGCTGTTCACGCCGGTTCCGGATCAATTTCGCAATGTCGTCAGGTGGACAATGGCTCATTGCTGAAAAGTTATTGACTTTGATAGTTGCGGAGATAATTTATCAAAAACTAACTGTTGACTGTTACGACGTCTTCTTTGAGAAAAGAAATGTTCTTGTACGGAGATACGTATCCTCCAGGCATCACATCACCACTGAAAGCCTCTTCGAAATCGTGTGATTTGAAGGCACTGGCTCTTTAACATCGGGAATTGTTTCCGCACATTCGAGCATCTTCCTTTGATGATCTGAATTTATGTGGGTTACAGCTTAAATGCATATTTTACTCACCCAGCAGTTTTGCTTAGTCCGCGCTAGTCTTCTTTTCATCGCTCATCCGTTGCATGAACATATCATCATCTCCGAATTCGAAGCCTATGTATCCAATTGATCGAGCCATTGCTTGCTACTTTAAAATATGAATGTTGAACTATCTCTTTTTTTGAGCAATAAGCGATAGAATTTACGTTACTGTTGTTATGTGTATGATTGCACACATAACAGTATTTAGTGAAAATGAAGAATTTAGATGTGGAGAAAGGCTTATTTCGAGTTTGATGGATGAGAAAAGAAATAACAAAGTTGGAAAAGAAATAAAAAAGTTTAATTAAATAAGTAAGTACAGCTTTCACAAGTTATTTTTCTCGCGAGAGTTCCACTGAGAAACAACGAAGCTCCGAAAAGCGCATCATTTAGTCGGTCGTGGCGAGACCGTGGCCGAACTTCTCTCGTGTAACGCTGTGTATACGCAGCAACGCCGTACGGGACGCTTTCGCCGCCGTTTCACCGAGACGATTCGCTGAGATCGGGCGCGCCTCCGCGCCTGGAGCTTTCAGGTCTGAAAACGCTGAAATCATTCGAATATAAATTGAAAAAGAGATCACAATCAAACCGTGTACTGCGAAATTGAAACACTGAAGTTTTTGCATAGACATTGTTAAACAACGATTATTTTAATAGAAAGAGTATGCTAAAATTACAGTAGTTCTAAAAGGATGAATTTGAATCACTACAGTATTTTTGATCTGCTGATTTTTGATTTGATGCTAAAACGATTTAAAACGATAAGAATACTTTCAAAGCTTTGATGGAAGCGTTCCGAAAATGCATATTCAGAAGACGAGGAACACGAGAAAAAAGTCTGAAGGCGTTAGTCCTGAACGAGAAAGCGAAAGAAAATGGAGAGTGTATGGTGTAAAGAGTGTAGAAATACGTTCAGCTTATCGACACGATTAGAATGGAAGAAGACTAGAAAAGGAAATTTCGGAGATTTTCGTGGAAACTCTTATCAGTGACATAACCGAAAGGTGGAGAACATTTCGATTGAGAATTGAAACTGATAACAAGAAAATGGTTAGGTAGAAAATGAAGACTGGTAGGTTGATGGTTTATGAGTCTACTCACATAGATGTAAATATTTAGTGAAAAGTTGGGTATCGATGTTTGAGCTTCAGGAAAAGTGATGTTGAATGGAAATAATGTGTTTCGTTGAAACTGGAACTTAGTGATTACAGATCATAACTCTAATTCAATTGAGCAAGAAATCATTCATCAAATAACTATTCGATATTTCAGAAAGTGCTCACTTATTGAGTTCTTGTAGAAAATAAATGAAAAACTACAATTCATCTTTTGAATTTTTTTGCCAATTGCTTGTGAAATACGTAATAAATTTGCCACAATGCGGAATCTGGAGTCCTTCTCAGACAAGAAGAAAACCCCGGCGTTGTATCTCACGGATGATTCATGGTTCTGCTGATTCATAATCATGTGCAAAACAACATTGAAATCATCATGAGATACACATTAATTGATTTTATCATCTAGTAGAAATTACGAAACTTTCTCAGAGTCCTGGAAACATCAGAAAACTCCTACATCGAAAATTGTATACAATCTGTTCAAGGTTTGAAGTCAGTAACTTATATTATAGGCTCATCTCGTTCCGACGTATAATGGTTTTTCTCAACTTCTTCTTGCAGTATACCTTCTCGATTTTTTTCTTTTGCAATAGTTACACTCAAATACTTTCTGACGTTTTAGTTCAACAAACTTTTGTTTTCTTTCCGGTAAAAAGGTAGTTTGAAGAAAGAGCCCATTCATTCTCCTACATCTTCGTTCCCTCTCTCGTTCAGCACAATCAACCAAAAGCCATCACGTTCTGCTTCCTTCTACATCTTTGTCTTCGTTTTTCCAACCAAAAACTCGGTCTTTCTGTGCTCTTTTCCTTCAACTTTTCTTCAAACGAAACCTACTTCTTGCCGTCCCAATAAATTATCCCAATTTGTCAAGAAGGTCGGTCTTTCGAGTCTTTTCCCTCATGGGAGACCTTCTATACAATCGAGTGTGAAAAATGAGCCTTTTTCTCTTCCGGAGGCCCAAAGTGTCCATTGCCTGGCCAGTTGATTTTTTCGTGTGCGACACATATTTTCTGTCTTTTCCCTCTTCGACAACAACCCCCTCATGACCAAACCAATAATACAAAATTCAATATAATCGTGTCACTCGGCCAGTTTTTTGTGTATTCCTGTGTGTGTTTCGATTCTTTGTGACGGCAAAAAGTGAAAGAAATTAGGCTATTGTTCGTTCTTTTCTCATTTCCCATTTGATTTTATCCACGTTGTCATAGAAACTTGAAGATATCAACATCGTTTCACGCTCTATTGCAAATCTAAATGTGTCTTCAGCTTCATATTTTACGAGCGCCATCATAAAAATGTTATAGTTTGGAGCCCAGCCAGTGCCACTCTCCAAAGTAATAATTCTATCCATTCAGTTCATAATAATTTGAACAGAGGTCAGTTTCTACTATTGGTCATACTTTTCAAAAAGTATACTGTTGATAAACCTCGTAAACCATCAATCTTTCACATTAACACCCTGAACTAGTTTTGCAGGCTTCATCACTTCGACTAACATAACCTCCTTTAGTATTTCTAAAACCATGCTACTGAACACGCTTCATACAATACTCCAGGGAGCTAATGATTTTTCATTTCCCCAATTTTCAATTTCTTGTGGAAATATGTCTACAGTATCCCTTCCCATTTAGTTCAATGTCATTCAAAGTTTAGTTGTTTAGAGAAAATTAGGGATTAACTGAACGAATTCTGCAAAACTGACCACCTTCTTGGAAAATTAGCCACTGCTCGTCAGTCATTTCCTGTCAAACGACTGCCAATTTCCATATTTGATATCCGTCTTCCTCTTCCCTCCTCCTCCTCATCTTCTCTCACTCTTCTTTTTTCCCTTTTCCGCTTTTTCGTAATTATGACGGATCGACAAGGTCACTTTAGCGAGCCTTTCCGTTTTTCTCCATTCTTTCCCCAAAAAGTTTAAAGGACTAAGTGAAGCAAAAAAGGTGAGCTGGACCAAAAGAATGAAGAAAACGAAGGAGAAAAGTGCAAGAAAATTGAATTTGTTTTGAGAAGTGGACCCTCGTGTTTCTTTCTTCATCATCCTTCCGCAACAACTCCATCACCAATTGTTACGGCGGAAAAGTGCGCGAAGTCCAGGAGAGCTCTTCCACTTCTTCTTCTTTTCCTTCTTTTCCTTCCTTCGACGTGCATTTCGTATCGTTTTACCGGCTGAAGATAGTGTGAGACGAAGAGACTCAGACAAATGAAAGGACCATCTCGAATTGCACTCGAGAAGCGCTCGAGGAGCGGAAATCCGTGGAATTTGGTCTGAACCTAATTGGTTCCCCTTAAGCCGAGTTGACTTTCAATTCTTCATTGAGACGAGTTTCAAGAGAGTTCGTTTCACTCGTCTCCATTCTTCAAACACCCCCGTAATTATAAACAAAACTCAAATGTTGTCTCTGAACCACCAACCAAACCGCCTACATGAATTATACGTTTTTCAAAGCTGACCACTAGTTCTGAAAATAGAGGCATGGACGATTATCTTTCTGATATTATATACAAGACTCAGAAATCAAGTATTGCCATAAATCTCGAGAACAGACAGCTCTCACTCAAAAAACTTGGTGGTATTATGGTAAAGCAACTCCAACCATTTCACAAAAATGTTTACTACCAGTCGGTCATTTTCTCGAGGATGAGCTAGAGAAGACTTTCCTTCCGATCAGTTTCCTGTCCGGCTTTTTCCAGTTTCATTACTAGACTTCACAGCTTGTGATCAAACTAGAGAAAAAGCAAATCAAGTTTTTCACCTTGCTTCCTAAACACTTCAACTAAGGTAACAAAGTAACATTCGTGACATCTACATTCTCTGCATAATGATATCCTCGCCCTCATTTTTCTTCTCACTTTCCTTTTGCGTCATCAAATCGTTTCAAAGCAGCGCATCTTTGGTTTCTTTCATTGAGCTAGTTGAGTCGTCAAACGATGTATCTGTCGTTAAAGTAGATTAGGATCCGCCACCCCAAACCGCAGAAAAAATACAAAAAGAAAAACAGAAGAAAATGAAATTTTTGCTCAGAAATGTCTTCTCGAATTCGTTCGCCGTCTTTTGTTTCAGTCTTTTCTCTTTTTCTCTGCTAATTTTCTTCCTGTTTTTGGTTTGGTTTTCTCGAAAGAAAGACGAAGTCAAAAATACGTATTTGAATCAGTATACGAGAACTGAAGGTTTTGTGTATTCATATTGTAAAATAGGATAATTTGTGTTATGGAGATTGTTTGAAAGGACGTTTGATTTCGCAATTGAACACGTTCAGAGCTTCCATTTCATCTATGGTTACCAAGTCAGCTCTAATCTATTCGGAAACCTCAATTTCAGATAAACTTTAAATGATTCAATGATGATCATTGAAACAAATTAAATTCCAGTTTGAAAACCAAATTTCTATTGTTCGGCTTCACTTGAATTGAACACTTTTCTCTGATTCCCGACCTACATAAGACTTCTTTCAAACTATATTTTATACTATTAGAAAAGGATGAATCTTCTTCCTTATTTCTTTTTCCAATTTCATCCTACTTTCCTTTCCTTCTTCTAATGTATTACGTATTCTTCTCCTCCTTTCTCCCCTATCACGATCGTTGGTTCGATCGCAACTTTCTTCAGAAAGTAACACGCCCTGCTGAATCCCCTGAACATCTTTTCTCAATCAGCATGTTTAACCGGTTTCAGAAAGATTCTTATCTTGGATACAAACGAGGATTCTGAACGAGGCTGCGACCTTTCTAAAGTTCTTTTTCAGATATTCTTCATGCATCTTCTTATTTTTCTTCCACCCTTTCTTTTTCTTCTCTTGCGTTCTTTCTTCTTCCTCTCACTTCTCCAAATTAATCCGTACCTTGCATGCGTCTCTTCGATTTACATCCTCTCTATACACTTTAATGACTTGAGGCTGCCCGAGCACGTCCCTCGTGGCCCCGCCCACTCCAGCTCCTCCCTCCCACTTTCTCGCGCATTGCGAAGCACTACTAGCAAGGACGGGACTCCCGTTCTTCCCGAGTGTATACAACTACATTTTTATGACGTGCAATTTTGAATCATTATGTAATCTTAATCTTCTTCCCTCTCATCATCTTTATCCAACACATCTACATTCGTATTTCAGTCATTCAATGTAATTCGTGCCAATTGTTTGATATTTTTCGACGTCAAAATTTCAGCCAATTCCTTCTTCAAACTTCTCATTTCTTTTTTTCAGTTCAATGCAACGAATTCAAAGTTGGTTCGACCAACTGACACTTGGACGTCAGTCACGTCGCATTTCACGTCGCCGTCGAAATCATTCACGACAGCCTGACGATCGTCGGAAAGCTTCTTCTCCTTCCGTTGTACCTATGTCGTCGAAACGAATTGCTCAACCGACAAGAGCTGCTTCACATAGTGTTGTAAGGCATTCCAGAGATGAACTCAAGCCATTACCAGGTGAGTTATACTGTTATGTTTAATATAGGACTGGAGAGTTTATACTTACCAACAGTTGAAGTAAAGTTTGAAATCATAGGACAGAGAAAAAAAACTGTTTCGGTGCTTTGTTTCTCAAAACTTGAAGTAGGTGATTTCATAAGCTGTTCAAAGAACATGGTCAAATATACAAGTTCAACCAAACAGTATCTTCTTTTTTCTCAATATCTTTTGATTTGCCATCCATCTTGATCGCATGATAAAACAAGTGTTGTGTGCTCAAAATCAAAAGTCAACATTCCAATCAGAAAACGTGAGAGAACACGGTTAACATAAATTGTGCTCTCCGAGAGAGTAAATGATAGTTTGTTTGCAGTAAGCATCGCGTTCCCACCACCTCCAACATCAATCCCACCGCCAATGATAACTTCGTCGTCTTCTAGTACAAGTAATGGATCGTTCCCGAGGAGAAATGTGAGTGAAACAAAAGAAATAAATGAATTCTGAAACAACGGAAAATGGCAATGCATTTCTTTTTCGAAACTTTTTGGAAAGCATAACTGGTTGAAGAATAGGGGAAAAGTTGTAAGAGTTGATGAATTATTCACTTGATAGTGGCCCCTTTTTGTTACATTTTCCCTGAGTGAGCCACTCTTTTTGCTTTCTCTCCAAGCTTTTCATTTCCCATTTCGAAAGTTTCAAAGTTTTTGGGAGCTCATGCAAAAAAGAAATTGTGCAGAAGCATCTAATTGAGTTAGAGAGAAAAGGCTTCAAGTGAAAGTTCAAAGATGGCAATGAACTTTAAGAAATCTTTTTTAAAAAGTCATGAATATAAATACCCACCCTTTTTCTCCTCTCGTAATGTGTATAATCCTTTTCTTGGCTCTGCTGGCACATCTAATTCCATCACATACACGCACAGTGTCGTCGTCAGTCGACTCGTCGTAACCCGATTATGTCTTCTGAAGAAAAGAGCGACCAAAAACGATAGTCAAAAGATGCGAAAATGCGATATGCAAATGCTTTACTTACTTTCATCCCCTTTTATTTCTTTCTTTAGGGTTCAAGATTTTTATAATAAATAAATGAAAACTTGGAATAAGAAAGAAATGGGCAGTCAGATTATGACGGAGATGATCATAACAATAAACATATGACAGATGGTCCCATGATGTGTTTTTTTAGCGCATCCGCACCAATCCGTGGATTGGAGAGAATAAAATGTGGGAAAGCATGACGAGTAGCATGGGAAGAACTACAACATTCGTGAGTCAGAAAAAGAAGGTTCCAGAAAACAAATGAATATTTGCAGGAATCGAGTGGTAAGAAACGTGCTCCAGCCCTCTGTGTAGCTAGTCCAGATACCAGTATGTGCAGTTCAGGATATGCATCCCATGATTCCAGGTATAGATTTCATTTCATCCAGTTGAACATTACCCTAACATTTATCTGACCAGTAGTTCAAGTTATCCGTCCAATTTCCCCCATTTTCCTCCCGACATGTAATCCTTGACATTAATTGTGCTGCACAAACATTCATTATGTAATTATCGCTAGAATGAGGAGGAAGGACAAGAGGCCAACGGGTGTTGACTTACCAGCTAGCTGCTAGTAATGTGATCGACAGATGACACCCCAAAATGAACAGAAATTAGCTGATATATTGAAAAGAAGCCTCAAAAGTGTTTAGGATGAGTCAGTCAGAGAAAATGAAATTTGGTTGCGAAACACTTTCACTTCCTTAGTAATCCATCTTTATCTCAACGCATCAAAATCTTATAAATCTTAAAAAGAGAGCCTCTTGGGGGCACGAAAGAGTTCGTAAAATCATCCGAACACCCGTCATCTAGTTTGAACGCGCATCTCCATATCTGTCACTTCCAATCTAAACTCCGATTTATCTCGCTTTTCGTAATAAGTCTATCCATGGCTATGACATGAATACGAGACAATTACAAAGAGTACAAATCCAGGGGAATGCGAATGTATTGTTGTTGTGGCAGGCACACAAGAAACGTTCATCATCAGAATGCCTATTGTGGCGCAACAACTTGAGTATCCACTTGAAACCCCTCATTTTCCAGTCCCGACACTTCAATGGTTTGGACGAATAGTGGTGAATGGCAGAAACATTATGATAATGGAAACAATATCTACCATGAATTGATGGTTTGTTAACTTTTTTTTTGGAAACTTGAATTACTTTTTATATTCAGAGTGCTTCTTCATATCATTCACTCCGTCCAACACCGAGCCCAAAACATGAAAGAGCTGAGTCGCCAATTTACGCTGAACCATGGACTTCTGCATGTGGACCGATGATAGTTCGAAATAGAACATATCGGCCAGCTTCTCCAGTATATGCACAACCGTTTTCCGAACATTATCATAGAGTTTCGCCACGTAAAAATTTCAAAGAAATGACTGATGATGAACTGGCGAGAGACGAGTTTTTGCATGAATTAGACCAACAGATACATGAGCTTCAGGTTTGTTGCTTTTTATTGAAATTTATTTAATAAAATAATCCTTTCAGATGCGATCAGAAGAACTTCGAGAAATGGTTGATCGGGCTCGCCTTCAACGCAAAGAATTCATCATTCCAAAGATGGAGTGTACTTTTGAACTTGCAATTTGAATCGTGTCACAAATTGCTCTTATAGAGCATAACTAGAATTTAAAGTCAAATAAATACGGTAATTGCTTTTAGCTAGAATTTTCCCTTCTTGTCCCAAATCTCATTATAAATAGAAATCCGTTGCTGTACAAACTGTTTCCGGTTCTTTTTTTTTTATCTCTCTCACTCTTATTTGCCATAATCGTCTCCCATGGTTTTATTTTGATTGTAATTCTCTTTCACTTTTCAAAATCAAATTATTACGCGCGGAAGAACTCCGCTAGATTTGTCAATTGAATTTGTCTCTATGCATTCCGGTGGTGAAGCTCTAAGGAAAATCTTAGTGTTCGCCCATTCTTTTGTGAATTTTATGTTTTTATTCCATACTTTTTTGAAGATGTGAGAAATAAAGTTGTGTTGCTTTATATTTGTGAAAACAGGAAAAATAAGAAATGAAGGTCAACAACACTCAAGGGACTCAAAAGCCACAGATAGCAAAATCATGATTTATGAGGGTCTGAGAAGAAAAAGAAACCGACTTTGGGGACCCGAAACTTCTTCTTTGACAAAATAACCAAGTGAAGTGCATAGAGCTTTTATACTAATCTTGTCGAAAAGCATTCCAATTCAGAAACGCTCTAATTGCAATCACACCCAACTACTCTCCTCCCGTCTGTCATCTAATCCGCTTTTCTCTTGAAGTGCTCCATCCGTTCGCCTGATTGCGCCACTAATTCGTTGCATAGACGTTCGCGCGGCTTGCTTGTTACCACGAGAATATGGAGGAAAGAGAAAGTAGTTGTCGATTGAGTTTGAGACCCGATTAGATTAAGTTGACGTCTTCAGAGAAGTTCAAAGTAAATCCCCCAACACAAACATAGATGGAATTCTGTGAGGAGATGGAAAAATGACTACGATCTGTTTCATTTTTCACATGGAATAAAGTACTAATTATAAAAACTTTCAATTTTTCTAGCTAAGTGTCAATCTTATACGAATATGACTAAGCACACACCACTTATGCATTTGAAAAAAGAAGAAAACACTCCAACTTTTCTCTAATAATTTATTCAAAAATCATTGCAGAATTTTTTTAGAAATATGCAGACAGTTTTTGGGTTGGAATGATAGCTAAGCAGACAGTTGTACAATGAAGAAATTAGACTTTGTCATTTTGGGGAGCAGGTACACTAGTAAGGGGAAACGTAGACAGCAGGATGAATATGGGAACGACAAAGGAAATAGAGAAAAAAGACAGAATTTTGTGGAGTTGAAAGTGAAAGAATTATCACAGATGGCTTTTAAGATTTGAGTTTGCCCAAGAGTTCGATGTACTGTGAGCTTTGCAAGAAGCGAACGTATGGGTCGTTGCGGAGAACTTGCTCGACGTGTTTGATGGCTTCGTCGAAGAGAGAAATGTCGATGTGGTTGTCATGAATACGACGTTCGATGACCTGACGAACACCAAATGGAAGGAAGACTTCGTTGGCGGTTCCTTCGGCCAAGTAAGTGGTCATGATGACTCTTGCGAGATTGTTCATTGCTGTAGTCTTGTGACGGCTTGAACTGAAAACAAGATATTGCACTTTTGAAAAACGTTTCGAACGAAGAAATTAATTATTATGCACAAAAACAGAAAAGTACATTATCACAAAACATAGTCTAACTAGATTATATTACCGGAACTCGACAACAGCTTCCCAGAAGCGAAGATTCTCCTCCGCATGGATTGAACGCAAGAAAATACGGAAGTGATGACGTCCGACATGATTACCGAGAAGACTCTCGAAACTTTGAGCCCACTTATCAGCATATGAGCGTGGAAGAAGTTCCTCCAAGTACTCCAAATAAAGCTCCGAGCGACGGAACCGTGGAAACTGATCATTCTCCAAAAGTCGTTTGACTTCTTTGATCGCTGGAGCGAACTCTTCCATTTCGAGAGCTTCACTTTGAACTGCGTTACGTAATGACTTCATAGAACTTGATGACAAGTTGATGGATCCTTGATAAGTCTCAAGAATTTCTTTGGCAAAAGCCACTTTCTCATCAATCTTCATTTTCTTGAGTTTATCCATTGCCTCAAGGAATGAGAGATTCTCTTCAGCGAGAGATTGGAAAAGGAACACACGAAATAGTTGTTTACCTGAAATGTATTAATAGAAAACCAATTGGGAAATGTGTTTGAATTTTAATCAAATTTCTAGTTTTGAATTATTAAAGCTCGCAAAGAATTCAGAGTAGATTTCCACTTCTTTTCCGCATGAAAAAGTCGTCGTAAATTTTCTTCAAGTTTAATTAAAAGTTTCTAACTCAAACTATGTGGAGTAAATATATAATATAGCATAAGAACCCATGATTTTGATTACAAGAGATTCAAAAACTCAGTACCTTTGTCGTCGTTAAGGACATTGGCACAATTGCCAGCTGCCCAACTTGCAGCTCTTGGATATTCGACACCGTCAGTGGATGGCATCGGTGGTGGCTCACGGTTGACTTTCTCTTTTCCGTCAAACATTCCGGCAATCTAAGAAGTACTTTTTTATCAAATGCTCTTGATCGATTACGCTGAGGGACTGTAGCTTCAAAGACAACACAGACAACTATTCTAAACAAACCGAGGAGTTCATTTTTTTCAACATGCTGCTGAGGAACAGAAAATATGCAGGTGAAAAGTGGCGAAGTTGAAATTATATGTGAAGGTAAGAAGTGAGAAGTGAGAAGAAAGAATGATGGGAAGAAGGAAAACGGATTAAAGGTGGATATCTGAAGTCGATTCTATTCAAACTGCGACACAATAGCTTGATGATTATCCTGATAAAAGGGGTGTGAAAAAAGAGATTATGAGATGGTGCAGTTATTGATATCATCTCAGGACGTCATAACAACATACCGGTCTGTTTGAATTTTCTGGAGGAGTTGATGCATTTACAGATCTCTGACGGAGGAGAGTGGTGGAAATTATACCAGAACCTTGTCTTGTTGCTCTATGATGTCCAGAACTACCACTTGATCCATTTGAAGAATTGGATCCATTCATTATGGAAACAAGTTGAGGAACGTGGTAAATGAATATGTTAGAAACAGAAGGAGAACACGACGAAGGAGAAGATTCAAAGCGTTGCTCTGGGCGACAGCAAGAGTCTCGCGCTCCAAGTTTTGAGCCTGTCGACTTTGTCGTTGAATATGATAATTATTATAACGAGAAGAGCACAGAGTGGAAGGAGCCAAGGGGAGCTTTCGGTTCTTCTCTCGTTTCACTTCTTGTTTTCGATTCACTGATTGCAACCACATCACATGTTTGTCAGAGAGGACATAGAAAATGAGCATGTTTTCGAGTTCGAGAAAACTAATGAGCAAGTACTAACCCACAATCAGTATAGTAGTTTCGAGAAACAATCTCTTGTACTTGTTGCCCTTTCTGTTTTTCAGTTCATTTCTAAACTGTGTAGGTGTCTGACGAGAAATTTACTTCCTGACACTGTATTTCTCCAATTCCTTGATGATTACATATGTAGAGGAACAAGGAAGTTGTTATCATGTCTAGACATTCGAACATTTATACTGAAAGAACCCATCCCATCATCTACTAAACTATGAGTCATCAAGAGTGTCTTGAGTTAAGACAGCCTTTTCCGTCAAAAAGGCCAGAGCAATCATGATCTCCATGGCAACGTTGCTTTCTTTCCTTTTGAAGTTTCCATATTATGAATGTGGGAAACTTTCTTGAAAGCGTTAGTTATTGGAGTATAAGTTCAGATATACCGCGGGATCTCCATCAACTATATTTGTCATTTCATTGATATTCATTTTAGTTCTGACCAGAACAAATTGTGGAGGCATGATGAACTTCGGCTTCAAGACTGAGTGAAGATATCTTTTATTTAAAGGTGTTTGTTGCCTAGATGGCAGTCCTGATACGTAACAGAACGAGTTGACATTTCTATCCCAAAAAAGAATATTCATTTCCCGTAACAGTCTCGCATGGATGAAGTGAGTGTTGACTGTCTCCAAATGAGGCAAGAAACTCATACGTATCAATGTGGAATCTTTGGAGCATTGCAGACAGATTTTTCCTATCTTCTCACCTCATAATTAGGACTTTGATGAAAACATGACAAAAACAAAAACAACTTAGACGATTTTGTTCTCTAATTGGCTTGGCGACTACGGTAGTTTTTGTTATGTAGATGGATATAAATGAGGGGTGCTTACTAAAAAATTATAAAAGCATGTAATGATGCGTTAGAATCAAGTTATTCCAAAACTGAAAATAAAGAAAGAAGAAAAGAAAAGTGATATGATCATGCTGAGAAGAACGAACGAAGAAGAATAATCTGGATATGAGAAATGGATTCACAGGTGAATTTCAATGGTTCAGATTGAAGAAAAGAAGAAGGCAAGAAGAAAAACACGACGGAAGGTGACAAATAAGAAAAAGACGAAGAAGGAGAGACTGCGATAACGACTTGCAGGTGCCTTCTGGACAACGACAAAAGCCGATGGCGACGTCGAATCTTGAGAAAAACCCATAGAAATAGTGTGTATAATCAGGAAGACGAGGCAAGAGTCCGACTCGTGGCGTGAGAGAAATTGACTAAGAAATTGAATTGGAGTCGAGGATGATGGGATCACAAACAACATGCGATTGAGTGAATTGGCATTTGGGTGAAGGTGAGAGAGGACTCACGAAATACATCGATCCAGTAGATGGAGTTGGAGATGTTGCAGCAGACTTATTCATTGGAACTTGAAGAGTTACATCGTTAGATGCTGGAACAGACGAACTTGATGTTATTGATGCAGAACGTGATTGACGTCTGAAAACATAATGATTGAAAAAAAACCTCTCAAGAAACATTTCATTTATAGGATTAGTATCTACATGGGATAAAGCAAAATAAAGCATTTTGTGACATCTTCGGTTTTGTGCTTTCTGACAAACTTTGCCAGAACTAAAAGGGGTAAATCAGGATTTATTTGTAGACTAAGCCATCCCATTCTATACTTATTCCAGCTAGCTTATTTATAAGGTGATTCTCAGCTAGCTTGAGCACAATTCGTGAAAATCGTTTTTCTTCAAACTTACTTCTTTCCGATAGAGTGTGTTCTTTTCATTTATAAGTAAAGTTTACGTATGTCTCTGAGTTATCACGTAGGTATTAATTTCTGAGATACTGTTGAAAAAATAAAGTTTGGGCAAGGAATTCAAATTTTTATTTTCGCGGGCGGTCCGCCCATTGTCGCCTGCAAGCTAAATTTGAATTTTTACAGTTTCCAATTGAAGTGGGCGGACCGCCCGCGAAAAAAAAAATTTGAATTCCTTGCCCAAACTTTATTTTTTTGACAGTATATGAAATCAGATCTACAAGAAACTTCTCAACTTTTGATGGGTGTTTTTCAATAACAACTTTCTATCCTTTGTATTGTCAGCTCACTTTTCGATACCAGAAATTTGAAATTTGTTTTATTCTAAATCATAGTTGCTATAGCTGCTACTGAATACCCCCATATAATCCAAACATTGTGTTTGCCTATGCAACATTTCGCGTCCTGTATGGTTAAGAATATCGGAAGGACTGGTCTCAAACATGCCAAACTAATGAAACAGATCTATGAAGCTATGTTTATACTACAAAACCTATTTCCACCCTTTCAGTTAATCTGATCATCTCTCCCATCGTTAAAGGTCCAGGCATTTAGCTTAGGAAAACAGTATATACTTTAAGCAGCATTTGTTCAAATTTCATTGTTTTTAAAGTTAAGTCCCTAACTACAAGCGTTCAAATATTATTTCCCATTCACTCTTCTACTCAATCTGAAATTAACTTGTCCATTAAATTTTAATATATGTTTCCCTTGTTCCACATCATGATTTGCCATTTATTCCTCGTGCATCAAGAGCCAAAACTTATTTATCTTATCACTTTTCTGGTGCGTCTCGCATAATATTTTTCGAAAAACAACCCAACTATCTCTATGACAACGGTTGATTTCAAAATTTAAAATTACAAGGTTTACATCTAGATGACGCTTTGGTCGTGTGATATTGAATTCAGAGAATTAAGTTCATAATAATTGATGGTTGACGAATCGAAAAGAGAAGGTTGTGGGCGTTTGAAGTATATTTTTCATCAACAATAGTTGCATGAAACGTATGGAGGAACTGGATTGAACTTTCAAAAGATTCCAGCAAAAACCGAAATGAGGACATTTTGAATTTTGCAGTGATATTGGGCAAGCAAAGCACAGTCTCATAAAATAGTGCTTCTGAGAAATGAGAATCCATTTCTATATCCAGTTGCTCTTTCATCATATTTAGTCATTTTCCACCGGCTTCGCTCTACAGTACACTATTTATGTCTCCATACGGTCTATTTATATATTCGAACACAATAGAAGTGCACTTTATGCAAATATATCACCTTAATTCTGGAACACAGAGCAAGTTAGAACTCATGTTTTCTCTTTCTTTGAAAAAGTTGTAATCAGAAATATAATTTTAATGAGAAGGAAGAAGGAAGAATGTTAAAAGAAACACCTGATCCCCTCTGACTTTCTTACGCTTGAATGATATTGAAAAACTTTTAATATCTGAGCACGAGAATGTATACAGAATGTAAACGTAATCTTGAATCAATTTGTTTACTCACCCTGTTCCGGGAACGTGGAGTTCATTGTTATCTTCCGGTGACGAAAGATCGTAGAACTCTCCACGTTGCACCGATATATCGTTTTTACTAGTTGATCGCCGAATATTGATGTCGGGAAGGAGTGAGTTGATAAATATGCACGGAGACAAAGATCTACTACTCTTTCTTGACGACTTGCTACTGTCCTTATCAGTATCCGATCCAGAAGTCGTCCTGGTTATAGTCGGCTTGGTCACACTCTTAGGCTTTTTACTCGACAGTTTTAACTGCAGGAAAAACAAACTGTATTAGTGGATAAGCCAAGAAAAAAAAGAAAGTGAACAAAAGAAACGAAGAAACGAAAACTTCTTATTCTCTTTCGGTTTTGCGCTTCACATGAAACCGGAGGCGTGGTTTCCGTCCGATGCGTGATTAGGCCTCGATGATAATGGGGAGGTGAAGAGGAGCTAGAAGAGAAAAGAAGGCGGCAAGCGATAAGCAGAATGAAGAGGAGTTGTGTGTGGTTCGAGATGAAGATGGAAAAAAAGAGAAGAGGAAGCTTTGTGAAACCTGTGTGTACAAACTTGTTTGAGTGTTTTTTTTTGTGATAAGAGAATTGAACAAAATGGGGAGGAGTTTCGTTATAATGGGACCGTGTGCTATTTGAAAATCGAAAAAGTTAGCAAACGTGTGACGTCAATACCGAAGCTTTGAGCTTTTGAAGACTGCTTTTATTCTTTTTTAGTTATAATAAAATCTATTTAGGTTTCCATATCTTAATTCAAGGTTTAAGAAAATTCCGAACTTCGAAGAGATCGATCAAAAATACAAGAAAAAGAACGAATTGCACTTTAATTATCTTGTCTAGACGACTTTTTTAGTGCCTGAAAAGTTTCGAATCTAATTGAAACAGGAAATAATCGGAATGACGAGTATTGTTGTTCAAAACTTTCATATGAAATCAAGTTTTGACAGAGACGTTCAAAATTTGACAGTTTTCGAAAAAAGAATCACGTCAGATACACGTCAACAAAATGGCTTATCAGCACGCTCATTACCCATATATTCACCTATTTCCGCCTCAAAAAACGCGACGTCTTCAGACTTTTTCGACTCCGTAAATGGCATCATCTCCTGGTCATTTTTTTAATCCACCTATTTGCTTGAAAGGTGGCAAAGAATTAAGCAGTCCATTCGCAAACGACGTCACATGTTCAGATCATTTCAACCCGGATTACTCTTCATTTAGAGATTATGAAGATGAAAAAAGAATCATGACAAACTATGTACTTTTATGTCTGAAATAATTTCAAAAGTATTATTTTGCATAGATCTTTGAAAGTTTTGATTAAAGTTTCCGGAATAAAAAGTAACGTTTCGTGTTATAGGCAAAGCACTTTCAGTTTATATTAAATTGAAGATTCCTACTTCCTACAATTTTAATACTGTACTTCACGGACTATAATTTATGTATATCTACAACTGAGACAATACAAATTTCGTCCAGCCCACTCCATTGTTTTCTTCGTATATATAAATTACCGTATGAACACTGGATTCTACTAACGTCATAACTATGTGTTTGGAAAGAGAAGCCGACTAAAGATGATAACAATGTATAATGAGAAATGGAACATCACGAGAGAAATAACTAAAAATAAGATTCCTTTGCTACGAAAATAGTTATCAAGTTGGTTTTCGAATAGCCCGATAACAAGTTTATTGACGCACAAAAGGAGATATGGGACCTGGGTCCCTGTAGGAATCACCTTGTTATTAAATGATAAAAGCAATTATTTTTAATGAAGCTATGAGCCGATAACGAAAGAAAACAAACGTAGTAAAGAAGTGGGTGGAGAGTCTGTTAGGTTCCCAGTTTGATATTCATACTGTTATAATCACAATTGACTCATAGGAACCATTGAGGATTCAGATATGTGCTGGCTTTCACTTTTTATCACCGCTAATTTTCTTTTGGGATCGAGTAATCTGAACTTTGAATATGACTAACAACTGAAACAGATGAACTACCTTTCCAGTGTATGATCATAGTTTTCAAAATTTTTCCAAGACAAACCTCTATCTGAAGTACACTAGCATTTGATGAACAAGTAAATCAGATAAAGTAGAAGAGCATTTCCAAATTTAGACGCACAGTTTTACATGCGATGGTGATAAATGTTCTGTGCAATTCAGGTTATGAAACAAAACAAAAAAATGTTTTCTGCGAAAAGCGCGATTTCTCATCCGTTTGGAATGAAAAGCAACGATTCTATGGAAATTTCGGGTTGGAAAACAACTGCGCCCCTCTGATTGAAGGGCATACATATGAACCAAACAAGAACAGATTATTATACGATCTTCTTCAGAAGGTTTAAGGGAAAATAAGTTTCAAAGTGTATAACCTCACTATCAGCAGAACTATTCATTTTGTTGATTGAAAATTCATTACTTGAGTGCCCACATATTTTCGAAGACAAAGATAACACTTCAAAACTATATTTTCGGCTATGCCCAAACACTTCCCACCTTTCACAGATTATCCTCATACATCAGGTTCTCTTTGTTCCATTCTTGGTTCCTAAACGAAACTTAAACTGTTCGTCTGTGAATTTTCTATAGGAAAGTATCATCAATCTTCCAGTCAGACGGAAACAAGGTTCTCAACTAATCGTTCCAAAAAGTTTCTTAGTTTTCTTCGATAACTCGACTAGCTAACAACCTTTCCTTTTTGTATTCTCCAGAAACTATTCGGAGCAGGTGATGCTTTCAAAGTAATATGTTTCTTCCGCTGGCGGGAACCTAAAGGGTACACATTCAGGAATTCGTTTATTTTTGTTTCAACCATGAATGATATGAAAAATGAGAAAAATGATGTTGTAATAATTATTCACCACTACTCTAATAAGTGTCTCTTATTTCGTTGCAGATATAATGTTCTTATGGTCTTCTAAACAATTAGGAATCAAGAAAACAACAGTTATAATGTTGGTAGCTCACCCTTCTTGCTCCGAATCCGAACTCTCCGAAACATTGATATCAACTTCTTGGGTTTCATCCGAAAAATCAGGAGTCTCAGCTTTGTAAGAACGCCACATGTTCCTGGAAAAATCAATGGGTTGAGACAAGAAAAATAAGGCGAAATGCATCTTCTGATTCTGTTTTCATCTTCTGATTACTTTTATATTCTGAATAAATCGTATCCTTCGTGCCAGGATTACGGTAGTCACGAGACGAGGACGCCTGACACGGAAACTCCGAAATTTTGTAGCTGTATAAACCCTCCGCCGCACAAGGAACCACGAGCACCACTATGCACTTTTATTTGATGGAGAAGGAAAAAAAAAACAAAAGCGTCAAATCCAGATGAGAATCTGTCTGCGTCTCTCCCTTCCTTACTATTTCATAGACTTCTTGAGAAACCGCAAATTGTGTGAGTAACCATGGAAATTTTCCACCAGGGCAGTCAACGTAGTATCTAAGACATCTGGAGGCAATTGACGGGCAAATCAGAATTCACGAAAAATAAAAATAAGAGTTTAGTTGTTAATCAGCTGATGAATAATCACATACTAAGCGCTTCATATTTTATCCTCAGAATTAACTGTAACGCATTAGATAGGCTCCTCTCGCTTCATGTAGTGTACTGTTTGAAAATCAAAGCGAAACTCAAAATAGTGTTTATTAGCTCAGGTAGGAATAAGTACATATTAACAAGTAGATGTGAGAGATCTTATTTGAACAAATTGCTCATTTTTTCGGATGATAATCGTATCCTTTTGCAGCCGCCACCCATGCTGGATTGAGAAGACGATCGAGGTCTTTAATACCTGAAAAGAAAACATATTGTCACATATATAAATTGTATCTTACTATCTGGTAATTTTCTTTCTGTTTCTGGGGCCTCAACTTCTGCTGGAACGGGTATATACCACAATGGGCCGGTCTTTATGTTTTCAGATGGTCGCATCATTTCATTATCTTCTTCGTCCGAACTAGCTAGGAATTCTTCTGGTTTGACTCCGACTACATCAATGATATCATCCTCTCCTTCCTGACTCTTGTTGGTCATATCTTCATCTGCATCTTCATCTTCCATATCAAATTCACCTTCCTTTTCAACATATTTTTCGTTTTCTTCCAATTCTTGAAACTCTGGAGCAAACGCAGACCAATTTTCAACATGTGCTTGTGTCCATAGTGACACCGCTCCCTGTGCAATCGACAATATAATGGGACGTGTTGGATGCCATTGTGCGTCTAGAAGAGCTTCTCCCTTGTTACCGTGTAAAATTTTAATAAGAGACCCAGTATTGCTCTCCCAAATATATAAAGAATGGGCTTTTGTCGAAGCTCCGCACACATACAAACCATCGCTATCTGTACACACGTTTTTCCAAGCAGCCTTGTTCACCATATCCTGAACCCTATACTTCGCTTCAACTGTCCCTCCTCGTTGATGAATTAAGTCATCAAGCTCATATGTTCTGATGATTCTGTCTTGCGTGTTTGTGATAATAAAACGGCTTTTCATCGGGACAATAATTTGTCTGATTTGTTGAACAGAATTTTGTTTACACCAGGAAATGCACCTCAGAGTGTCAGCGTTGTATATGATAAGCTTTCCTTTTCCTGTTCCCGTGATGATATATTTTCCTTTTCTGTCGTATGAAACGCAGCTCACTACTTCATCAGAGTTCCCTGGAGTATCATTGGTTAAAACTCTGAAAGTTTTCAATCATCTCAAATAGCAGTTACGTTCAACTCACTTTTGTAATCTCGGAGAAAACTGTTCTACTGTTGGAGGATAGTTAACTTGAAGCACGATTGCTTTATTGTCATCTCGAGGATGAAACATTGCATGTGTTACAATGGAGTTGAAACGGACTCGATGAAGGAGGGTTCCAGAAAGAACATCAAAAATGGCAATCGAGTTATCGGCTGAGCTGGTGAGTATCTTTCGGCCGTTCCGAGACCACGACAGGCCACATATGGGCAGCGCATGTGCAGGAAACGTCTATAATATAACAGTCTTTACTAAAAAAAAATATTATTAATGGACAGGTTCCGTCTGTCGGTTTGTTTGTCGCCGACATTACAACCCTTCCTACTGAACCAATTTTTACGAAATTTATATAGACCGATATAGAAATTTTCCGAGATGGTGCCCTTCTTTTTAGGTTTTTGATAACTTCGAAATTGAGGTCACCAGGTTCCGAAAACGTAGTTTCAAGCCATTTGGGAAAATTCGAATGATAGGTGAGACACAAAGCGGCCACGTTAAAACTATAACAATCGTAAAACTTTTTACAGTTTTTCATTTCTAGAATTTTTTTGTGATGCCAGATGATTCGGCGCGCGGAGCGCCAAGAACCGTCTGGTTAGAAAATTATTTTCAAAGAGGCTGTTACCCTGGCAATGTTTTTCGTGATGAAGTCAACAATGAGTACTCTCCCGTCTGTACAGCCAACAGCAACAACTGTTCCCCATCGATTAAATTTACAGCAATTTGCCGAAGCGTTCTATAAAAAAAAGACTACTTGATCATAAAATTCAATAATCACCTGTAAATCAAGTTGTCCCTCAAGTTCTTCAGGGAATTGTGTGCCGTAGTTCCTATCGAGTATTTCGGCCATTTCTGTGTAGAAATTTTTTACTTCTTTTTGAATGAAACTTTGTTCAATAAAATTCAAACTAGCTTGAAACTATTCAGTGAAAATAAGCTCCAAGGTTCCAAGCCGAGTGAAATGAAATCGAAAGAAAATGCCTACGAGAAAAATTTAAATTGACAACTGGCCTAACTTTCTTTCGGCCGCGGAGCACGAAGCATCGTGAACTCCTTGTGGGAAACTCACCGTCTTTTGTCACCATTTTCTTCATTTCTGTTAAAGCTTTTGTCAACAGCTGACGTTTTATTTTTCCAGAAAGCTTTGGGGATTGAAATATAGATAAATAGTAGATCAATCACCGCTTGCCTAACATAGATTTTGAATCATTGTGTTCGCATAAATGATAGTGATAAGAAACTGGCAGCGTAAAAGCTATTTATCATTTCACCGCCTTTCGATTCGATCATTGTCCATTCAGCATTTCCAGAAAACTCCATTGTTGAATGTAGCGGTGGGTCGCACTACTATATAAACTGGCGTCTGCGCTAATCAACCTCATTATGGAGTTATTCTACCCTTTCATCAATTTTCAGCGTCAAGTTTCAACCCGGTCGATAATGTCTACTTCACCTCCTGAAATAGTTCCACCACAACCTCTCGATGCATTACTTCTTAACAAAATTGATACAGAACAGGCAAGAAACTCGAATATACTTCCATTACGTTTTTCAATTTCAGGAGATTTTTTTGAACAAATATCCCACCTATGACGGAAGAGGCATTCTCATTGCTATCCTCGACACGGGAGTCGATCCATCTCTCCCGGGATTGCAAATCACCACTACTGGTGAACGGAAGATGTTTGATGTGATTGACTGTTCGGGGGCCGGTGATGTGGACACTACGACAACTAGAACTGTGAGGGATGGAGCTATCGAGGGATTATCTGGTAGAAAGTTGATCATCCCAGAGAAATGGACGTGCCCTACTGGACAGTATCATATTGGGCTTAAGCCTATATTCGAATTGTACACCAAGGGAGTCAAAAGCCGAATGGTGAATGAGAGAAAAGAAGAAGTCGTCAATCCATCGCACAACCTATCGGCGGCGGAGGCACTGAAACAACTGACAGATCACGAAAAAGATGTTGGAGGAACCAGTGAGAGAACCGCAGACAAATGGGCTAGAGAAGACCTCGCTTGCAAGGTTGATTTCTTGAAATCGATGTCTACTGTGGCTGATATTGGACCAGTGGCTGACGTTATAACTTGGCATGATGGAAAAGTGTGGAGAGTGTGCATTGACAATTCTTTTCGCGGCCGATTAGGCATGTGTAACGTTCTTGGTACATTCCGAGAAACTGGTGATTACGCGTACCTCACTGATAAGGATTCAGTTGTTTACACCGTAAGAGTGAGCCCTGATGGCAACCTGACAGAGATCGTTGTGCCTTCTGGTGCACACGGAAGTCACGTAGCTGGAATCGCAGTTGCTAATTATCCAGATACCCCACAGAAAAATGGACTTGCTCCTGGGGCCAAAATTGTTTCTCTCAATATTGGTGATCATCGATTGGGAGCGATGGAAACGGGACAAGCAATGACCAGAGCGTTCAATATCTGCGCCGAACTAAACGTTGATGTAGTGAACATGTCGTTTGGTGAAGGAACTCATTTACCAGACGTCGGGTAAGAAAAGTCAAACTGTGTGATAAACCAAAAAAATCAATTTACAGACGTGTAATCGAAGAAGCGCGCAGGTTGATCGATAGAAAAGACGTCATTTACGTTTGTTCAGCTGGAAACCAAGGTCCTGCTCTTTCCACGGTTGGCGCTCCAGGAGGAACAACTACAGGCGTTATTGGAATTGGAGCATACTTGACACCAGAATCAGCAGACACTCTCTACGGGGTCTACAAACCTGTTGAGAGTAACATCTATCCATGGAGCTCAAGAGGACCATGGTAGATTTAACTTATTTCTAGTGCGTTCATAGTTTTTCATTTCAGTCAAGACGGAAAGCTTGGAGTTAGCTTAGTTGCTCCCGCTGCTGCTTTCGCTAATGTTCCACAATATTGTCGTCAAAGTATGCAAATGATGAATGGGACCAGTATGAGCTCCCCAAATGCAGCAGGAAACATCGCATGCATGTTATCCGGATTGAAACAGAAAGAACTGAAATGGACACCTTACACTGTTCGAATGGCTCTAGAAAACACCGCTTATCCACTCCCACAAATCGACTCTTTCTCACAAGGACAAGGGATGATTAAGATTGCCACTGCTTTCGAGAAAATTGTAGGAGTTTTGAGGAGTTTCGTTTTCCCACCTAGATTGACTCATTTTGAAATCCAAGTGTCTGATCACTGTAAGAAGTCCAAGGGAATTTACATTCGTGAGCCAAATTGGAACGGTCCACAAGAGTTCACGGTTGGAGTTGAACCTATTTTCCAAAACCATCTTATGGAGAGTAACGTGCCAGCGATTAGTTTTGAAAAACAAGTGATCCTACAATCAAACGCGCCTTGGCTATCTCATCCACAGACAATGTTTGTTGTGGCACAGGAAAGATCAATTGTTGTTACCGTTGATGCTTCAAAAGCACCGATGGGCGCAAGCTATACTGAAATCGTTGGTATTGACACAGAAGACCCATCAATGGGTCCTATGTTCCGTATCCCAGTCACAGTGATTGTTCCGGAAAGAGTAACGGTAGATCAATATACTTCTAAGCTTGTTGAAAAGTCTGGCGTTATCGAGAGAAGATTCGTTGAAGTTCCTTTTTGGGCTACCAGTGCAAGTAAGTTGTCTTTTATTAATTGTAAACAATTTTTTTTCTCTCAGAGATCACGTTGAAATCGGCGAATAAAGACGAAATGGACCGTTTCACCCTTCACACAGTCTACATTGAAGATGATAAATGCTCGCGAAACACAGAAACTCAAAAGATTCAAGGACCTGTTGGAAATGAATGGAGCAAATGCATCACAGTTCAGGGAGGAAAAACTCTAGAAGCATGTGTTGTTCGTTCATGGTCTCGTGGAGAAACGTCCGTGGATGTTGAAATGACGATTGACTTCTTCGGAGTCAAAAAACCAAATTCAATTACACTTGTTCATGGTGCAGCGAGTGCTCCGATAAGAATCCAAGCAGCTCCAACAAAGAGCATCGATATTTCCCCATCGATTACCCTGAAATCTCTGGTCGTCGCATTGAAGCCACAATCGGCGAAGGTAGAGCCGTTGGGCCCTCGTGACTTGTTCCTCACTTCTGGACTACAAGTTAATCGTCTACTACTCACGTACCAGCTAAAAGGTGAACTGCAGTCTCTTTTTTCTTTTTCAATTTTGTTACTTTCTAGTCCAAAAACCTAGTGAAGTGCAACTAGCTCTGGCCGGTCTCACTCCTTACTTGTACGAATCTCCTGTTGATTGCGTTCTTTTCCAAATCTTTGGAGCCAACAAGTCGTATGTCGGAGCTGCATCTTCTTACCCTGATCGTTGGATACAGAAGCTTGATAAGGGAGAGTACATCATTCAAGCGCAAGTAAGATATCCTGATGAACAAGTTCTTCAAGCTATGAAAGATATACCTTTATTGTAAGTAATTCTTCAAAACTTAACTGCAACTTATTATTGTAGCGTACATGTTAAATTGGGAGGAAAAGTGGTAATCGATTTGGCAGCCTCTGCAAGTGATGCTACGTTTGGCAAAGAAAGCAAGTTCACTGGAAAAGCTCTTCTCCCCAATCAGGAGATGACAGTATACGCTATGAGTTTATCTGATGAGAAGTTGCCGAAAACCATCACACCAACAAGCGGAAGCTTCCTCACCGGAACATTCTCTGCTTTGAAGGATTCAGACTTGAGCGCCGTTGATAAATCAGAAGTTGTCTACTATTTGAGCGAATATTCTCCACGCCCAGCGAAAGGCCTTTCGATGGTGACAGCAAAAAAAGACAAGACTCAGAAAGAGGAAATGACTGGTGAGTAATTGCGTAACAAGTTCAAAACACGCTTCCTTTTTTCAGACGCTATTCGTGATTTGGAGGTTTCGTGGGTGCAAAAGTTAACCGATGAAAAATTGGCGAAGGAATGTTTCGAGGCTTGTATCCAGAAGTATCCTGATCATCTTCCATTACTTCAAAACCGTATCAAGCAGCTCTTGCAAGCAAAACTTGTTGACCAGACGCCCGAAAACGTGAGAAAAGTTGTTGAATTATGTGGAAAGATTCTCGAGCTCACGAATCCCAACGAAGTTCTGCAATTCCTGTCAGTTAAACAAGAGCATGATGATGATATTCTAACGGTCGACAAGTGGATGGCTCTGACGGGTGGAAAGGAGGAAAGCCGTAAAGATGTTGTGAAAATGATTGCCTCGTTTGATGAACGAAAGAAAGCCATTATCCTTGCTCTCCAAGCTCTAGCTTCTCTGGAGCAAGACATTGAGATGCGTAAAAGTAAGCACAACGTTCCGGCTAGTCTTCGATTCGGAGGAATCACTCCATTGATCTTCAATGGAAAACAAGGGGAAGTGATCATGAAAAAGGGAAATAACATTGAGGCTCTGAAGACCAAGGCAGAGGAGTTGGATATTGTTGTTGCAGAAGAACTCAAGAAGTTGGATAATGAATGGACAGGAAATCAATTCTACGTTAGACTCCTTATATGGTTATCTGCCGATGATTCAAAGGCGGCCCTCATTTCTGCAAAGCATGCTGCTGCTCTCGGACAGTTTGGAAGATGTGCCAAATTACTCAACAAAGCTGGAGACGAACTGAAGGCATCAGCAACCGACTCTCAAGCTGTGGACTCATCTTTGGCCGAAGTTTGCGAAAGTCTTGAATGGAATCATCTCTCTACTTACTTCAAAAATTTGGCTCTTATCAAAAATCGTGTATCGTACCGGCTTTTCTAGATATTCCCAGTGTAACATATGGCGGGTTTTTTGTTCTATTCAGAAGTTCAGCTTTTAATTGTACTAACTCATCGCGTACATTTATTTATATAAATATTGATTCATGTGATATTATATGAGCTGTTTTCGCAGAAAAATCTAGAAAACACTTCATCAGATGTAACAGATAATGAAAGTGGCAACGATAAAGACAACAAAAATATTGTATGCTGAATGAGTGTTGATACATGGCATGTACTCACAAAAGTTCCAGCCGGTCATGAGAGTCAAGATCTTCTGATATTGACAGTACGATTTGACACCAGTTTTACCGCATGATTTCCTTACAACTGCTCGCTCACATTGGGTTGTTCGAGACACAGAGCTAAAAACTATGAGAAAACAGAAGATTTCATCGAATTGTGGAAGACTTACTCGCAACTGCCAACTTCTAATACAGAACATTCTGTATAAATAGTGTCAGATAAATCATTCAAACTGATAGCCTGCATGCACTCATAATAAGATACAACTGGAATTCGAGGATGTTTCAAGTGCAAAAGATATCATGAACACCTTACAGTCTGATCCGTGATCGCAATAAAACTGAAGAAAAGCAGTTTGTGATATGTAGTACGCAGCATTGACTTCGGAACCAAATATTGCATTGAAGGTATTGTAATTCAAACAATCATTGATAACTTCACTATGACAATGACGAAGAGTATAGTAGCTACTGAACTCAGTTATGAAATATCGCATATTAATCACTCCCACCAACTCACCTACACATTCCAGTGGCATCGTATCGAATACTTCGGAAAGGATCTTCTTCTGCTGAAGGTAGTCTAGTAACATTCAACCCGTATGAAACGAACATATTTATGTAACATTGCTGTAGAACTTGGTCTTGATCATTACTACAGTTATGAAGTACTCCTTCGTTTCCAGCAACAGTTTGCTTCACTAGACCTCCTAAATCTACTTCAAGAGCCTTTAATTTTTGGATAAATATGAGAAAGAAGACAGTAAAAGAAGTTAGTGACATTAGACTTTTCTTTATATGAAACTGTCACTTAGGAGTTTCAAAAGTTTGAGAAGTGCTTAGTCTGAAACTGAATTGATCGTAAAATGCCGTCACCGGTCGGCCACCGGTTTATAGCATTTCGGGAGGTTGAAATTTGTTTATCAATTTGATTACCGTCATGTCAATTTGTTTTTTAACGACCCAGAATTATTTTCCGTATGTGTGTGTGTTTCCGTAAGCCAGAAACATCTCATCATGATTCGTCTCTTCGAGGCTTTCGGATTACGAAAGAAAATTTTTGAATTTTGCAATCGGTTACTGTAGCCAAGCAGAGTCCGTAAACACAGTTCACTTGTGACATGAACTCCGCTTTTGAATTAAGCTGAATTTTAATCCCATTTCTTGTGAAAAAAGAAGCCGTTTTATCCGGAGTTCGTGGAAATAAACATTCAACTAACCGTAATGGACCAGTCGAAAATTCACAGTGCTAGTCGGTTCAGAAAAGTGAGTATATTACTACTTTCGATGCTAATTACTTTCGATGCTAATTGTGTTATTCAGACTCCACGGAAGCCAGGATCTGTTGAGAGTCGGCAGAGTCCTTCACCATCCCCGTCATCATTCCCTACATCTTCTATTTGGGATTTTAGTCTTAGCCCGTATCTTTCGATGCTCAACATGAACGACTCACTTCATTCTTCCCACAAGCCACCGCAATCAATTCTATACTCATCCTCTCCATCGACTCCTCTCAGTGATTTGATGAGTCATCGCAGTTTCCCCATCTATGTAAGTTTACTTTATAAATCCTTAATCAATTCTTCTTTGTCAGAATGATTCGCAAACCAGCAATTTTGCGCCTCTTTCCCGTAGCAGAACATCGTCACTCTTACCTTCGGACACTGATTCATCCCGCCGTGGTTCGGATGATTATCTTCCAACCACTCGTTCTTTCAGCTCTGCGGCAGTTGATCGGCCAGTTGATTACAATAAGCAACATTATATGAAAGAGAAAGGAGCGAAACTCGCTCGGTAAATGTGGAAAGTGTTATTTTTATCTTTTTTTTCAAATTCAGGTCGGCTTCCGCTATGAGCTCGAAAAATGCAGCTACAAAAACCGAATCTATTCTTCCATCATGGGCTTTGGACTCGAGCGGTAACATACGCGCAAGGTTGCAATTATCGAAAGTTCTCGACAGTGGTGATTTGGGAAAGTTCGCTGTAGACAAAACAGGATGTCAGTATTTACAAGAGACTATCAAGAAGAACCTGACCGGCTATCAAAAGTATCAACTATTCGAGCAAGTTCTTGGGAGAAGAGAAGATTTCATTGTTCGTATTCTACCTCTAGTCCTTTTAATCAAGGCAAAACAATTTCAGAAGTTCAGTACAAATATCTTCGGGAACTTCCTGGTTCAACAGGTTATTGAGCTTTCTATGCAATCTCGTGATGAAGGTTACATAAAACGGCAAGATAAGCTCAAACATTTTCTTGGTGCACAAATGACCGATATGTGTTTGGATAAGTCTGCATGCCGAGTCGTTCAATTCGTTCTGGAGAATATCGACTTGACATTAGCATGCCATCTTGTTCAAACTCTTCCACGTGATTCTCGCCTAATCGCTATTTGTGTTGATCAAAATGCTAACCATGTAATTCAAAAAATAGTGGCTGTCATTCCATTACAAAGATGGGAATTCATCGTCGACTTTGTTGCACAACCAGATCATCTCCGACAAATTTGCTCCGACAAGTACGGTTGTCGTGTTGTACAGACTATGATTGAGAAACTAACTGTCGATTCCATCAATGGCGACTTGACTATTGTTGCTCAAAATCTCCGGGAGCGTGCACTCCAACGTTTAATGACTGCCATAACTGCTCGTTGTCAGGAACTCGCGGCAAATGAGTATGCCAACTACATAATACAGCATATTGTGTCGAATAACGATCTAGCCGTTTACAGGGAATGTATCATTGAGAAGTGTCTTATGTAGGAGTTCGAAATACATTTGAAATTCCACAATTCTCTCAAATTTGCAGGCGTAACCTACTTTCACTGTCTCAAGAAAAATTCGCATCGCATGTTGTAGAGAAAGCTTTTCTTAATGCACCTCTAGATTTGCTTGCTGAAATGATGGATGAGATTTTTGACGGATATGTCCCACACCCGTGAGTTTTTTTTTCTTTTTCGTAATTTCAAGGTCAAACCATTCAAATCATAACTTTTATTGCAGAGATACTGGAAAAGATGCTCTCGACATTATGATGTTCCATCAGTTTGGGAATTACGTGGTTCAGTGCATGCTTACTATTTGCTGTGAGGCAGTGTCTGGGAAACGGGAAACAAAAGAAGGTAGCTATGATCATCTTCAATCGTTCCACCTTTGGCTGAAAAAGCTTCAAGCCCGTGTGACAAAAGAAAGACATCGCCTGTCACGGTAATTATTATTTGATTTTGATCCACTTCTATGAATGCTTATAGATTCTCTTCTGGTAAAAAGATGATCGAAACATTGGACAATCTTCGCATCATACATCTTGATTTCCAACCTTCTGCTCACAAATCTTACCTGCCGTTAGAATGTTTCAGTACAGCATCCGAGGAGGAGGATTTTGAGACTGAAGGAAACAGTTTGCTACTACAAACGCGAAGTGAGAAATCATGTGGATCTATCAAAGTCTCTTCTTCCGACAGCCACGTTCATGATGGAGACGACGAAGCCGAGCATTTCTCGCCATGAATTTCGTTAATTCACATTTTTATTTCCTAGTGTCTTGATTTCAAGCGTTTTGTAAGCTTTTAACCTGGTGCACTGATTGCTTTTCGAACCTAAATTCTTTATTGTACCATTTCATTGCGCCCAATTGCCCGGTTGTTTCTTTTCTCTTATGTTATTTGTTATTTTTCATGTAGTTTTTTACTGTTTGTTCTGTTGATTGCAAATCGTTATTGTTTATTTTCTTTATTTTCGAATATAATGAAATCAGAGATATTCGGACCCGAACATTAAAACAAACTAGGCAAAAATTGACTATTGATAGGATTCAATTGGTGGACAAGTGCAAATTAGGTTACGGTCTCCGTACTGATCGTCTACTCTTCCCACAGTTGGCCACGACTTGTGAGCACACCACGGTTTCGGGAACGCAGCCAATTCGCGGGAGTAAGGCATGTTCCATGTATCCGAAATGACTTTTTCTAAAGTGTGAGGAGCCATTTTCAGCGGATTCAGATGCTTATCGAAAGTTCCGTTTTCAACTTGGCGAATTTCTTCACGGATTGCGAGAAGAGCATCAACAAGTCGATCCATTTCTCCTTTGTCTTCTGAAATCAAACATATTCTATGTTTTCTCCATTTCGAATACCTAACCTGATTCAGTAGGTTCAATCATAAGGCAATCGTGAACTGGCCATGACATTGTTGGGGAATGGAAACCGTAATCCATTAATCTTTTAGCAATATCCACAACTTCAATTCCATGTTTTTTGAATGGCTTGCAGTCCATAATGAATTCGTGAGCTACAAGACCCTGTTCATCTGAAAACAGTATATCCATCTACTATGCTACTTCTGAAAATGAAACAAACCTTTGTATACAATACGGTATTCATTCTCAAGGCGTTTAGCCATATAGTTGGCATTAAGAATAGCAACTTGAGAAGCTTCACGAAGACCGTTACCCCCCATCATTCGAATATAGGCCCAGGTTATCGCCAGAATACTTGCAGAGCCATAAGGAGCAGACGCAACAGAACCAGCTCTACGACCATCGACTGGAACAACCGAGTGACCGGGCAGGAATGGTGCAAGATGTTTCTTTCTGAAAAAAAAACAAAATTTGAGAATTTTTTGATGAACATTATCCCTTACACTCCGATTGGTCCTACACCTGGCCCACCACCTCCGTGAGGAATACAGAACGTCTTGTGCAAGTTCAAATGTGAAACATCACTACCGTAATCTCCCGGGCGACACAGACCAACTTGGGCATTCATGTTTGCTCCATCCAAATAAACTTGCCCTCCATGCTCATGAACTTTGTCACAGACATCACGAATTGATGATTCAAAAACGCCATGAGTTGATGGGTAAGTGACCATGATAGCAGCCAACTGGTTCGAATATTTCTCTGCTTTGGCAGCCAAATCTTTATAGTTAATGTTTCCATGATGATCAGAATCCACAACGACTACTTTCATGTTTGCCATTTGAGCAGAAGCTGGATTGGTTCCGTGAGCAGATGTTGGAATCAGGCAGATCTAAAATAGCTTTGGTTAAAAGTCGAGTGAGGAAGAAGAGTAGTTGGAATACTAACATTTCTCTGTTCTTGTCCTTTGTGAATCAAATAGTTACGAATAGCAAGTAGTCCTGCATACTCTCCATTAGCACCAGAATTCGGTTGCAGGCTGAAGTTATCGTAACCGGTGATTTCGCATAGCCACTTCTCCAAATCCCCGAAAATCTGACTGTATCCTTTCGCTTGTTCAACAGGAGCAAATGGATGAATAGATGACAGAGTTGGCCAGGTAACCGGCTAAAGGTCAAAATTGATTACTGAATTGTTCCAATGAAAACTAACAATAAGTTCAGCTGATGCGTTCAATTTCATTGTGCAACTGCCAAGTGGAATCATTGAATGAACAAGAGAAACATCCTTATTCTCCAATCTTTTCATGTAACGGACAAGTTGTTGCTCACTATGATGAGTGTTGAAAACGGGGTGTTGAAGGAAAAGAGATGAACGGGAATGTGGTGAGTTTCCGATCAACGGACAAGCGACCTCCCAACGCTCTTCACGGAGTTTAGTCTATAAATGACAACATTTTGATCATACATAAAGATATCTTGAAACGAACCACATCCTTCTCAGTAGCTCCATTGAACGCATAAATAATATCCATGAGATCTTCAGATTTAACAGTTTCATCAAGTGACACACCGACCTCTCCGTTATCATAATAACGGAAGTTCATCTTCATCTCTTCAGCTCTCTTCTTCAATTCTTCCAAAGCATCTCCGTTCTTCAGGCTCACCTTCAATGTATCAAAGTAGTCTTTGTGAACGATATCATGACCCGCATTTCGTAGGTCTGAAAAGAGTAATTTGAATGACAACACGACGAAGAGACTTACGATAAGCAAGATAAGCAGTGGACTTATGAACGCCTCTCGCAATTTCAGTAAGTCTCTGTGGTCCGTGATAGACTGCATACATAGCGGACATGTTGGCAAGAAGTGCTTGGGCAGTGCAAATATTACTAGTGGCTTTGTCACGACGAATATGTTGTTCACGAGTTTGAAGAGCCAAACGAAGAGCTCGATTACCATTGGCATCTCTGAAGAAGTCATATGCTGAAATGTTCAGACGACTTACGAACACTCACTTAGTAACTCCAATGATTCTTCCTGGCATATTTCTTCCCAATGCATTTTTGGCATCATGCTTCGCTACTGTCATAAAACCAGCATGTGGTCCACCGTATCCCAATGGAACTCCAAATCTTTGGGCAGATCCAACAGCAATATCTGCTCCGAGGTCTCCAGGTGATCGGAGAATAGTCAAAGAGAGCAGGTCACAAACCATTATCACCAGTGACTTGTTTTTGTGAGCTTTCTCAATAAGTTCATCGAATTGGTGGATTCTCCCTTCTGTGTTAGGATACTGCACGACAACAGCAGCAACTTTATCGTCGAATTCAAATCCTTCCACTGCGTCACACACTTCGATTTCAATACCAAGAGGATCACTGCGAGTCTTGATCACATCCAGGTTCTGTGGATGGCAGAAGGAATCAACAACGACCTTATTTCGTTTTGTCGTTCTTGCCGCAAGTGCAACAGCTTCAGCAGAAGCGGTAGCTTCATCCAGAAGAGATGCGTTCGTGGTTGGAAGTCCAGTCATTTCGGCAATCTGAAATATTTCAAAGTTTTGGAAGCAAATTTTTTAAATTCACCATTGTCTGGAAGTTGAGAAGGGACTCCAGTCTTCCTTGTGATATCTCAGCTTGATATGGAGTATACTGGGAGATCCATCCGATATTTTGTAGGATATTACGAGAAATAACTGCTGGTACAATGGTATCGTAGTATCCCATTCCAATGTAAGATCTATAGATCTTATTCTGTGCAGCGATTGCTTCAAGCTCTTTGAGCATTTTGTATTCGTCGAGTGGCGATGGAAGATCCAAAGCTTTTTCAAGTTTAATCATATTTGGAACATTGGTGCCTGTGAGATCATCTAAATCCTGAAAACGTAAATAGGTACCTTCAGAAAAATAAAGTTTTATGTCATCTTTTTCAAATCTACGGAATTTCTATTCTACTGAGTGTATCTACGTAGTTTAAAAAACACTGTTTATACTGATAAGATTATGTTGTTTCAAGAGAACTTTTCATGTCATACGTTTTGGATTGAAAACGAACTTTGTATCCAATAAAATCGAGCATTTGCTGTTGTTCAATTCTTCTTGGTCCAATATGTCTATCAACGAAAGCATCATACTGTAGATGACGTGCAATCGTAGGTCTTCGAAGAGCCACTCGACCAGCGGCGAGCAAACCTCTTCCAAAGAGAACCATTAGTTCGAGAGGGTTCTATACTAATAAAAATTAAGAAATGAGAAATGAAATGCGTAGTATTGAAAGAAGAATATAGCGTGTAACTTAGGGTACATGCGACCTCTTATCAAAACTTTGCCGAATTTTTCGACTTTTGATCAAATGATACTCCATTGATACAAAAAAGGGAAGCACGTGGCTTTCGGATTACGATCCAGGGTTAGAATATGCCCTGATATATTTAATGAATCCGACTCTCTACAGAAACAAATCCCAGAAGAGTTTAATGGTAAAAAAATGGGAAAAAAGGAAGATGTGATAAGCGATCACCGTTTTGCCAGTCTGAATTCAGAATCGATCACCCCACAACGACCGTTATCTTCAGTCATTCTCCTCCCCCTCTTCTATCAGCGAGAGCGCCACTGATAAACGAAACGCTTTTGTCTCTGTCTTCTTGGTTGTATATTTCTGCATTTTATTGCAAACTCTTCTCTCGTTTCACATACCAAATATATTCGACAAAGGGAAATAGAAAACATTAAAGCGAGAAAAGGGGATAAAAATAAAACGAAATGAAAAAGTTAGGATATATGTAGGTCCAAGAGTAACAGTGACACCAAAGTTAAATCAATTTTAAAGGTCATTAAATTGGATGAGAAGGACGTAGGAGACCATTTTTGTTGGGATTGGGATGCACAGGGCAATGAAATAGTTTTGATAAAAATTTGACATACGAGATATGTTGATTAGGATGAAGTGGAAGGAATTGATGAAGCTTCTTCCGTTTCAGCTGTTGACTTTTCTGCTTCTTTGACCTCTTCTTCAGTTGGTTTATCGACGATTACGAATCCTTCGTCGACTTTATCCTGCTCACTTTCAGCTTCCTCTTTTCCATCTTTGATCTTCACACTTGAAGCATTGAGATCACAATCAGCCTTTCTCTTTCGACTATTCTCTCCTTTTTCAAGTTTCAGCAAGTCACTCATCACGGCGTAAAATTTTTCAGAGTCAGGAATGTCATCCGTTTTGGTGAATCCAATCTTCAAAAGGAAAATTTGAACGCCACTGACTTCTGGTCCCATAGCAGAAATCTGAAAACACTCTGTTTATTTTTTTCAACTTTTTGAAATCTTACTCTCATTCGCTTGTCTACGCGTTCTAGGAGCATATCGGAGAAAATTTTCGAATTAATGATGACGCGAAGAGTTCCAGAAGACGTTCTCGCCACTAAAAGCAATAAATGGTGAGAAATTAAAAAAAAAAGTACTTACGAATGCGATGATGTGTTAGACCGTTTTCCACCCGCTTATTGATTTTCAGAACGCAAACACCTTTTTCAAGATAAGCGCCACGTTCTTTATCGAAAGCCCAAATCTTGCATGGAGCCTATAACAAGAGGTTCTATGAAACTTTTTGGAAGTTCAAAGCCTTACATGGAAAATGGTAGTATCATTCTCTTCTCCAGTTTTGATCTCCACCGCACTGGTTCCAGCATGTTGTTTCTCAGCCACTTTCGCCCGTTCAGCTTCTTGCTCGGCTTCCTCGCGGAAGTTCTTTGTATTATTTTTCTGAAATCAAGCAGGTTTACATTCTATTAGACGGCTTTCGTGTCTTACGTCGTCATTCTTTTTGACAGCTGTTTTGAAGAGTTCGGTAGCAGTCATTGTTTTATCATTGGATTCCCCAAGTTGGGATGTATCCCCTTCTTTCTTTACAACACGGTCTGCGATTTTCGATCCGAACACAAATCGTGGCGGTGTTGTTTCTTCAACCTCCTGAACAAAGATAGAACGAAGTGATTATAATGAGTGAAATAATACCTTTTCGTTTGATACTTGCTCAGCATTTACTTTTTTCGGGTGAACAATATCTCCAAGAGACTTTTTCTCCAGCTGAACATGATTGACAGTAGAGTGAGTAGCCGAGAAGTCAGTCTTGCCTGTAAAAATCATGATTTCGTGAAATATCGAAGAATGAAATAACTCACTCTCGGACCAGAGTTTATCTGCTTTCTTAGCTAAAGCGGACTCCTTCCCAAAGAATTTGTTAGACATCACTGAAATGAAGATCTATTTGAAAATAGAGTTGAAAGAATTGAGTCCGGAGAACGTTTTTGTTGCTGGGAAACGAAAATAAATGCCGCGAGGAGGCACGAAATGCGCGCAACAGATCAAGGAACGCGCCTTTCCCACGGGTTTGCGCACTTCCAAAGAAATTCCGATTTCGTTTGTTTTTTTTAACTGAAACGTAAATATCTATGAAATTTCTCAAATGGAGGGAAAAACTATCATACCGATTGAACCGATTTTACAGGTCACATGATATACCCGCTGCTGATATTGCTGTTACTGCCTGTCGCTTGTCACGCCGGAACAGAAGTAAGTTCAAAAAAAGAAACATCAAGTCATAAGTTTTATTGTTTTCAGGCCAATTTCGAAGACACAAGATGTCGATGTATTTGTCCCAGTCTTCTAAAGTTTTTGGATATAGCCGAAAATGGAACAGATAAATCTGTTGGGCTGCGGAGGCGTTTCTATACAAAAACGAACATCGAACCTAGTCATTGGTAAGGCTTTATTCCTAATCGATTCTATAATTAAATTGGCAAAATCATCTACTTGAACTGAAACCATTATTCATAGTTGCTCTTGTATGTGGAAATCTCCTTTTTTGTAATCATGATTTTGATCTCCATCTAGAGATAATTTTTCTGATTTTTTTTTGGAACGATGTGGTAGTTAATATCAAATTTTCAGTAAACCGAATAACATCGTAAAAGATCAAGTCAGCAATATGGTAGATGAAACACATATGGACGCGTTTCTCGCCAACTGTGACTGTAAATACGAATCACGCAACACTGTGCTCCTGAAGGTGGTTGTCATTTTTGTCATTTGTGTGATCGCTGTTCTGACTGGATACATGGTCTTCCTGATGTGTCTAGATCCTATGCTTCGCAAGAAGCGATTATCTATCAGTTATCAGCAACACAACGATGAAATGGAAGACAACATCTTCGCTGCTGCTCCATCTACAGATGATGAATCATCGTCGGCGAGCAACTCGATGGATACACAAGGAACGACACGAGCGAGAAGTAGTAAGTGCCTAAGTCAGAGCAACATGTTTTAAATTCAATAAGTGTTCCCTGCAGATGTTCTTGGACGAGTGGAAGCCGAACAAAATCGATGGATGAAAAAAGTTGAGGAGCAAAGAAGAAACATATTTGAAGACCACACAATGCTTAACTAGTAATATAAAGTTAAAACAATATCCATACGAATATTTTCAAATCTAATTCATAATTTATTTTCATTTCACGTTGTACATTTCTGTCAAATACTACCATCTTTTCACCTTCATAAACACTTTTCTCATTACCGGTAAAACAAAGACAGTTAAATTTCGGTAGGGTCAGAAAGAAATAGTGCGAGTGGAAAAGACGAATTCCCTGCGTCTCTAATCTTTTCTGCCAATGTCCCTGACTCGCTGTTTGTTGTGAGCGACCCGTCGCGGCGGAAGGAGAGAGATGAGGAGAAGGAGATTCTCTCCAAGTGCCCACATTTCCCTCTTTTTCGTTTTCGTTTTTCAATTTTCAGATTGCCCTCTATACCTCGTGATTGCAAGAATGTGCTATTCTATTTAATATCGTACCTCATCTGGAAACCAATTGTCTGAAAACTGAGCAAAATCAGCCAGAAGGTCGCGACAAATTAGCATACTCTCTTTTTTCGTTCATATGACTAATCCAGTTTCTTTGTTTCATTATTTCGAAAGTTCCTTTCTCTTTTAAAAAGTTGGCTACAGTACCCAATATCCCCTGTCGAGCATAGTTTCAATCTCGCTTCAAGTTGGATGGTTTTTTAATTCCTGTTCCGATTTTCATAACTTCTTCCGGTCTTAGTCATTACGAAACGTATATTATCTTTTTTCTTATTTTCAAATCATTCTCGAGCGTTGAAATTACATTTCTGCAAGTATATTTTCCAAAATAACAAACAAGAAAGAGACAACTAAACAACACTTTATAACTTATCAGTAGACATTTTGTTTCCGTTCTTTTCGAAAAACAGTCGACAAACAGTATGTAGACATGCATCTATACTTGTATAGTTAATGAGTCGGTGTCCTCCACGCACCGCCCATAATGGTATACCTACAACTTTCCCGCCATTTCTGTTCATTCTCCTTTCGGTATTCTCTTGTGTTTACATCTGTTCACTTTTCCTGAATATTCAAAAATGCCGTTCAAGATGTCGTGGTTCTTCGATCGTATGCACGAAGAGGCCCATAAGATCAAAGAGAAGATCAAAGAGAAAAGTCGTAAAAGGAAAGCTCCAACTCCAGAAGAAGCAATTGGAAACTTGAGAGATGCTGAGGAACTTCTGATCAAAAAACAAGAATATTTCGAACTTCGTATCGAACAAGAAGTTGAAGCAGCAAAGAAATATATGAAGACGAATAAGAAGTTGGCATTGGCTGCGTTGAGGAGAAAGAAGCATCATGAACAGGAGTTGAGTCGTATTGATGGAGTGAGTTCGTTTAAATTGACAAATATCGGTACATTCTTTTTTAGGTTCTTACGAAACTCGAAGCCCAAAGAGGTGCTCTGGAGAATGTTGGAATGAATAACGAGGTCATTGATGTACTTGGAAAGACTAATGAAACCCTGAAAAAGGAGCACGCAAAGATGGATATTGATAAAGTACACGATTTGATGGATGAAATCGCCGATGGATTGGCAATGTCTGGTGAATTGAATGATGCGATTTCAGCACCAATTGGAGACCAGGCAGATGAAGATGAGTTGATGCAAGAGTTGCAGGAATTACAAGATGTAAGTTCTCGTTTTTGCGTATATTTTTCCTGTAGCTGTTGGATTACGATATTCGTGGTCGGTGAAACATAACTAATTCGATGGAGAAAACAATCGTTGAATTTTCAAAAGTGAAACCTTACTGTTTACAGTTCTCTCTGTTCCTCTGATGTCTTGAAATTACAACTTACAGAATGTATCCGATCTCTCCTCGAGCACCAAACTCCCGGAAGTTCCTACCGAATTGCCAGAAGTTCCATCTGGAGAGTTGAAAGCCGGACGACGTGGAAAGTTCCGGAAGATGAGTACAATGGAAGAATTGGAGCAGTGGGCCGCATCGAACTAATCCATCTGACCCAATATATTCTCTCTCTCTCATCAAGTTTATTCCATATTCTTTGGTACAACGACATTACTTTTATGTTACGTTACTTTATTGACATTTCCTTTTTGTTCTCAAAACTATAAATAATAATCAAAATCGTTCAAGGAAATTCGTCATACTTTTTAACATAATAAAAGAATAAAAAAGAGGGAAATAGAGGATATTAATGGCTATGATAGTATAAAAATCCAGTTCGTTCCGAGAAAGGAATCATGGGAGATTTTGTTATCTTTTGTCTTCGCGTTTTCGACCTTTTTCTCACACTATTCTGGATTTCCTTAGGCATTTCGTATTTGAACGCTTCTTTGCTGTTTGGTTTATGAAATGAACTGATTATTGTATATCGGATTCTCAAGCTTTCGAAAAGCTACGGATAACTTTAACAACGTTTAAATATATTTTACTGATGCTATTCAGAAACCAAAATTGATTTATTTTTAGAATCCCATTGAAAAACCTTCACTAATCTTTCATAAACGAATTTATTCTTTTTTCAAGAATGATCTACAGAACTTTCGAATCCAGCTCATATTAGGTTGGCTAAAAAGAAATGCGCGTTTTTACTGTTTAGTTCTTTTATTATAAAATTGGATGTTGTTGAGTTTCATTCAAATGGTTTTTTGCATTAGTATTGGCCTAACTTGGGCAACATTCGAGCCAAGATTCAAAGCCTCAAATAAAGGAATAGGTCCGTTGTAATTAAATGAAAACCAGTAGCCAGAATTCGACATTCCTGAGAATCTTGAGTTTATCGTGACTCCTGAGGGCAACACTGACGAGACTAAATGTGGTTTAGATAGTATATATTCTAGGCTAATCAGCGCCAAAATTGGAGCTTCCAATATAGCTGCTCTCATTTTCAGCAGTCCTCCAAGTTACTGCGATAGCAATTTTGAGGCTTCAAAAAATCAACTAAAACTCATTTTATTCCGATTTTTTTTGTCTAATCACTTTTCTGACCAAGCCAAAACGACACTACATTAACTTTAATATGACTTTGAGTGGTTGATTTAAAATAAAAACAAAACCATTGTTTTTATTTCGTTATCGGAGACTAGAAACGAATTCAAAGTGAGCTATCTATAAATCGACAACTCTGTGTTGAAATAGGTGGGGTCGCTGCCAGCATAAATAATTTGATAGAAGAAGTTACCTAATTACTGAAAATAAGATAATTAATTTTTGGGATATCGTTTGAACTCTCAGGAATTCTTATGATGACCAAATTGAGAAGCGAGATTTTTGACAAAACATTTTTCGCCTGTCTTTTCTCAATAGAATTTAATGAAAACCTAGACACAATATATATCAAAATGACCCCCATAATCCCCTCTATTAACTGAAAAAAACAGATCCTGAAAATGTTTCGTTTTGCGAAAACCGCACGCATGCAAACACAGCGCGCATTTCTTTTTAGCCAACCTAATACATATCTTTCAGGATGCTCCATTCGTTCTCTACTCTTTTACTGATCTTCATGCTCACTCACCTGACCTCGTCATTTCTCCAACCTCAACCAACTTGTTCTGGATGTCCGACATGTCAGAATGCAAACGGATGTCCTGTAGGAGGAGGCGGAGAAACAAGTGAAACTACAACAACTGAGGTATCAATTTCCATTGTGCTTTGAGCTTATTGCTCTTTCTTCTTTTTTCCTACCTTCAACTTATTCTTGTAGGCTGCTCCTACGACTCTTGGATACTATGAACAGTATTGGCAGGGAAATGGCTGGAAGACTGATGATGCTGGAAATGTTTATGTAGGAGATGATAACGCTAAACTTCTAATGATTCAACAAGGAAGTTATTGTCCAGTGGCCATTTGTAAAGGATGGTTTGGTATTTGGTGATGTACCGCGTTGTTTTTTTGTCTCCTATTTATTGAAAATAAATTTTCTGTTGCGTATAAGGACCTCTGTATGTTTGATGTTATGCAGAGACTAATACTTCCCCAATTTTCATTTTTTTCGTCATTTTAACTCATTGAGAATCCTACTGAACTTTGTTATTTTAGTGTCGTTTTGAATGTTTTCCCTTTTTCCTGAGAACGAAGAAATGTATCAAATTTCGAAGATCTACCTGTGTTTTTGGAATTTCGACTTCGAAAATTGAAAATTGTATCGTGTTTTTTCGAACGGAAACCTTTAATCGTTGTGTTCCCGTTCTTAAGTTGACTCATTATTTTTCATGGCTTCATTATTTTTAGGTTTATCAAGGTTTTCTGTTACGATTTCTGATCGAATATTGTGACGATTCATTCACCATTGGGCTTCGTGACTTATTCGTTTTTCAACTGTTCAAAAGAATATTTCAAAGATGAAATTGGCTACACTTTCAATATTAGTCATGTGAGCATAAAAAACAATACTATTCACAGTTGCCGGGTGGCGACGTCTACGTTATATTCCTCTTTTCCGTAAACTTTTTGATATACTGATGCACCGGATTAGGCTGAAATTTTCTGATGCGTTTTGTGTTCTAGAAGTCCAGTAGAAGTATTGTAACTTTTTCTTTAAATGTCAGTTTTCTGTATCGTAAGATATTGAATTCTAGTGGTTATTAGAACTCGTATGACAACTTACACGGTTTTCAGTAGAACAGAAATGAAGAGTCGATAACTGTACATCTGGATGCACCATATTGATAGAAGCTTACTAATAACAGTTCAAAGAACCGATGACCTCCAAATATTTATTTGGGGGTAATGTGACAATAGAGGTGTATCTTCGTAACTCATATTTGTTTTTCTAATCAATTTTATATACTTTTGAACTTTCCTTCCGAATATCTTCGAAACTTCATTCGAAAACATTTGATTTGAAAATTGTTGTCTAGAAACTTTTCAAGTGTTCGTTCTAAGTAACATGAATTGGGATCAAAGTTTATCGGTTTTGAAGGAGTCGGAATTAAAATTTCTTAATTTCTCTCGTTCAAAACGTCATGCATTTCGACCTTTGTACTTATTCTTTTCCGAACCTCCCACCTACTTTTCATTTAATTAGTTTCTCTTACTTCTCAGTTTACACTTTTCCAAATCTTCTAATGCTCGTTTTTCAACTTTTCTTCTCTTTTTATTTACCTCGGAGAACAGCTTACCATAGCTCAATTTCATTGTTCCTATGTAAATGCACACATTTGCAAACACCCATGCACAACAATTACCTCGTTCGAAACATATTTAATCGGTTCTCTGTGCTCGCTGTCCTCTCCCCTTTGATCCAGAACTTGTCTGCATCTGACAGAGAGTATGTGACGTGGATTGTGCAAAACCACGTGCTCTTTTTCTGAATCTCTTTAGTCTTTCTTTAACTCAAAAGTCGGGAGTCCCTTGTAACCTATCAAATTACCTTGTCGCTTTTTTCTCTTCTGTCAAAAATCGCGTTCGGATCTTCTTTTTTCTTTGCCTATCTCAAAGAAACTCTTTCCTTTTTTTTCATTTATTATGTACTTTGTCGCTTTGCTTTTCTTCTTTTTCTGACACCTTCTAATCTTCTATGTTGTTCATCTCAAAAAAGAGAGAAGGAAGAGCATTGGTCTGCATACGAAACATCTATAGAACCAGCAGAAAAATGGGTGGTTTTTGAACAGAAAGGTGACAAAGAAGATGTCGAGAATACTGGAATAAAGGTCCGATGGAAAGCTCCGATACGGGAAGAAAGTCTCAAGAGAATCCCGACTTCCAACATTTTCTCCACTTGACCCTTCTCTCTTTTTTCTTTTCTTTGCAAACCGTTTCTTGCCTTCTCTCTTCTATCCACTCCACTCATACCGTAGTTATTCATAGCATTTGCAATTCTTCAAGTGTATAGTTTCTTTGGCCTTTTCGGTGAAAAAAAATGTGTTGTGAGGTTTGATTGATGTTCTTATGGTCTCTGTTTTTTTTTTCGTTTCATTCGCATTTCATATTTCTTTATTTTGCATTTTCTGGTTGATTTTTCGCGTCATTCTTGAGATAGAGAGCAGAAATCTTGGGTTTTTGAAAGTGCTTCATGAAAAAACCTTCTTATTTCCAATTTGCTCATAATTTCCCAGAAAAGCATTTGATATTTTCCGGATCTGAAATATAGAAAAATAGTTGTGAGTTTCAGACAAAAGTGTACCAGAAAGTTTCATCACGAAGTTTCTGAGTTATTCATCTCTATCAGTGGAGTCTGATCGGTCTTTATCTTTCTTTTTTTGATATTTGATTCACAAAAAGCTTCGAAACGTCAATTAGTTTAATACTTTCTGAATGACTTGTGAACCTGATTAAAGAGGAAAACCAAAAATCCAAAAGTAGCTCATCTTCGGTCCGGCGTCATAAAGCTTAAGCCGTTCCTATTTCATTCTCCGTTTGTTTTTCCTCTTTTCGGATGGTTCCTTCCAGCCGTTCAAAAGTGTCCCCATCTATAGTTTTGGTGAGACCTTTCGTCTTTTTTCATTTTGAGCGGTTTTCAGAAGAAGGGCGGGGGTTGATCAGTGCAACTCATATTCTCACTCCCTCTCTCACCTCAATATTTATTTTTGGATCGAAACTTCTGGAGAATGTGAACGAATTTAGAAACTTAAAAATTATTTATATTTTCTTGATATATGATTTTCGTATGTTTTAGAAAACCCCATGATGGTTGACGTTGACTCAAATAAAATGTTCAGGTCAGTGATGAGCTCAACTAGTCTCATTTACTTGTTTTTTACGCGTACAAATGGATGTTATTACCAATGTTAGAGGCAGGGAAATTTAAGCCCAGAAAGCGAATTATATGCTGCTAAAGATTCTGCAAGACACGTCACATTCCACTTCCAGATGAACAATACGTTGTATACGATTATTAAATTGTCTAAACTTATTCAACTTCCAAAAGTGTCTGAGTCACATTACTTCGTCACGATGCTTTGTAAGACCAAGGTTTGATGAGATAGACTAATGTTCCCACGGTTTCGCTCTTTTCTTCTTTTAACCTCCAATGTTTCATTGAGAGATTCTTCTCGTGAAAAGAACGTGATATCCAGAAGTTTGAAAGTTGAAACATGAATTGGATCAAACTTTATCATAAGTTATTTTCCAGGACCCTTGATTCTATGATAACAAGACCAGCTCTATATTAGAACTCTCATTTTTCGTTTTATTACTGTTGATTTGAATTTCTCTGTAGACTAGTAAACTTTATAATAAAAACAATTGCAATAAGTTTCTCATTCTCATAGCCACGATCAAATAAGATACCTAAAAATTATCAGATAAGCTTCATATGGAATTTACATGACCTAAAATTTTTGTGATAACAACTAATCAGTTATTCATGGATCACTCAATATTTTCTGTTAATGAAAACTGCAAAAATTCATTAAATGAACACAATTTTCCTTTGAACACTGCTGTTTTTATGTCAATTTCCGGTTATCATTAACTGATTCATTTCTCATTTATATTGGTTGACCCCCTGCCCCTTCCTCTATTTTTTTCATTCCAAAATGATTCATGCTTCCGTATTCGTTACGTTGTCATCTTTGAAAAACACATCCGTTCATTCCCAATCCGAAAAGTATCGTGTCCCATAAACTCATTTTCCCTTTTTCGTATCGCTTCTTCAAGTGAGAATTTTGCCGCATCGGTGGCCGGCTATTCCAAGAGATGAGAGCTCAAAATTGAAATTAGCCGTCGTCGTTTTTTTTCCGAAATTTGTTTTTCATCACCGACCGAAGAATCTTCTTTTATTGCTATCTTCTCAACCGCCACGTCCTCTGTCTCTTTATTCCTGTATTTGCTTATAATTAGTGTTTTGGTTGCTCCGAGATCTTTTACGTACCACCGTCTGATTCCTTTTAGTTTATTTTCTTGATTCTCTTTTTGTTCAGTTCGAAAATATGAAGCACTCCGGTTACTTTGATGCGTTGAGGTTGGATGTTGGTAGGTTTATGAGCAAAGATGGCGGGTTTAGAGTTTCATTTCTTATGCATCAAAGAGTACTTTTTGTCATCCTGTCATAGAAAACATACTCTCGGGGTATTCCTAGTAATAATGTCTACATTCTTAAACATTCATAGTAGCTTTATTTCAACTTTGGGTAATCTAGAAACGATGAAAATTTTGAATGCGTACTGTAGTTTTTTGTGAACTTGAACTTTTTCAATTCACAGAAAAGACCCCATACAATTCCTTATTAGTTTAGAAGTCCTTCGTGAACTACGAAAAGGTCATCCATCTAGATCTTTTTCATGGTGCTCAACACAAATAAACCAAAATTGTATGTCTCGCCTTTCACTTCCCGCTTAGCATGGTGGTAATAAATAATTGAGTTTGAATACACAACTAACCATTTTTAGACAAAAAAGCGTCACAACTCTTCACCAGTTGCACTTTCGTGTCCAACTTTTTTTTCATTAATTTTATCCTTTTTTGCACGATCCCACGTTTTCTGATATTGTGTTCTTTTCGCTTTTGTTGATGAGACCAGAAGAGAGGGCCCTGACATCTGTCGCTTCATTTTCGGACATTATTTGAATATTCTCAACTTCAGTAGGAACAATATATCTTTCCCTTTGAACACAAAAATTTTGATCCGTGTTTTGATTCGAGTCTTGTTCGTCTTCTAATTATGCCAATCAAAATTTCAGAGACTCTTTTCAACTTCCTCGTAGAGTTCAGAAGTATCAACCTCCTCAATTTAAATCTAAAATTCGGAATTATGAGGATTGGATTTAATTAAAATAGCTCATCTATTTTTAAAGATTACTCTCTATTAATAAGTTTGAGACCATCCAGAAACGTTTATTTATTTTTATTTCAACTAAAAGAAATCTTGATCATCTATATGAATTCAGATGACACATCCATTTTCAAATTGTTGCGTGGGAGCAAATAAAACTATTTTCTTCATTTGATGAAAATGGATAATCTTAGTTCCCATCGTTACAAAAAAAAATCCCATCATTTCCTGATATTTCAATAGCAGCCAAGACTCATTATTTGATTATTTCTATGGATTGTTTTTATTTGTTCCGGGTCTCAATGGATTGTGGTCCAAATCTATTCTCTTTATTTGTTTATTCAGATTCCTGGCTTCTTGTTCGTTTGGGTAAGAATACATTTATCCGATTGATTTTTACTGATGTGATAACCCGGAAACAATGAAATGAACTATTTGTTTCTCGATCACTTCTGGACTTCTAGATTTTGAAGTGTTGCGTAGTACGAGACGATGAGGTAATGCTATTCAACAAAAAGATAATCGCATGAATCAAACTTGTCTAGTTTTTTCATTCAATTTGATAAGTCTATAGGTTGTTTTTCCGACATGAGTAAGATTTTTTTGTATCAAATGACCCTTATTCAAAGAGGTGTTTAAATTGTGACAAGTTATGAAAATCTTAGCCAGGAAACTATGTCCAGAATAATTTTGATCCAAGGAGTGAACATGTTTTATGAGCTATAATCTTGTCGTGCAAACCAAATTCTATTCAAAATTTGACCCCCGATAACTATAAATAGAGGATAACTTTTTATAAGTCTTTCCTTAACATCATTATACTCTCTTTTTTCATATCGGTCTTGAATCTTGGATCTTTGACTTATATCTCAATCAACTAATGAGCTAAATACTCTAGAATAGCTCATTTCCATGCCCATCGTCCACCCACATTTGCATTTTCTCAAATTTCGACACTTTACCCCTACGTCGTGCCCTAATGATGTCCTCCTATCGGGATACTTCCCCTTTTGGCTGAATTTCCGTAAACTACACCACCACAATCCAATTACTCATAGAGATACGAAAAAGATTCGTGTGTTTTTGTGATTACCCGTAGTTCCTGTTATGATGCCCTTGGATTCTTAATAACAGTGTCTCAGATGAAGAGTATACTCTTTTTTCTCTTTATTTTCTCACTTCAGAATTCACAACATAATGAATAGTTTACATCGTTCTCGTTGGTGCCAATCAGTCTGACTTCTTTTCAAGAAAAGATATGTACTTTTCTTTTTTCCTTCAGACATCCGGATAAGTTCCATCCTGTTCTTCTTTTTCTCCTTTTTCTTTTTTTTTGGTTGCAAATGTATTTTTCTGACGTATCAGCCAGTTTTTGTTCGACATTCAAATACTCTCAGCTGATTTCAATGACGTACCAGAAATTTTGTACACTTTGAGGGGGAGGTTTTGTTTTCATCCTTGTCTAGAGTCTTGCTACAAAATTTCACGCAAAGTAATAAGTCCAAAATAAAATTTTCAGCATGATTTCTATACGAAGATTAAAAATGATCTGAAATGATTCGTGTATTTGTTTTGTAGAGCCAGGAGCCAGAATAAATACCAAGGAAGGAGGCGTTTCGAATTATGTCATGTCCGAAATGATTATCCTAATCTTTTCTATATTGAATAGGAACGATTGTTGGGTTATCCAAAATCAAATGATCGAACTAAGTGAATTTTTTACGAATTTGTTTTTCAAGTTTCCGAGTTTTCTGGAGTTCACTTCAAGTTATCATTTACCAAAAGTAGGCTATGAGAGTATCATATTATACTTATCCTTTATCCTTACAAAGATTCTCGGAATTTGTTTTTATTCTGTGGAAAACGCGTTGACAAAGAAATAAAAAGACCTATTTCTTCATATTACACTTTATTTCTTCGACATAAACTATGAAAAACCTATGTGAGTAAGATGTGACAACGTGTTTTCAGAAGCATTCAGCAATTCAATCAATCCAATTTTCATCATTATTTCTTTCCAAATCAAATTATTCTTGTCTCCAAGAGTAGTGAAATGCTGTAAAAGTTTCAGTCTGGAAGTCTTTTACCAGATTTAGTTATATTGGCTTCGATAAGCGGATAGTCCTTTTTCTTTCATCTTCATCCAGAAACATTTCATTTATAGTTTGCTTTTCAAATAGGAAATTCTGTTCATTGGCATGTATAGATGTTCCAGTGATCCGTTCCAGATGTTGAATGGGATAGTTCTTCCCAGCGAACAAATATTATTCATGTTTTCGATACAATATTTTCAAAGCAAAAAAGAACTCAATCCAATAAACCAGGAATCCCCTACAATTGGTTATTCTCTGTGAAATAAAGCACATGATCATCCACGGCAAAGGGTAACTGTGAATCATTCTTGAATCTTTTTCTTCATCTTTCAACAAGTTTTTCAAGGTTAGTTGAATCATAAGCCACTTGTATTTAGAAATCAACGCACAGATTCCCATTCTTTCATCTCATTTATTCTTTGCTCACCTATGACATTCATTATATTTACCTTCCAGATGTGCTTCATTATCATGGCTGTGCCAGTTGAAAACTCTCCCTACAGCTAAGAAGATTTTCCAGATGTTAGCTGATATAATCAACTGAGTCGATTACGCATAGATCACATTTTCGTAGAATTTCATTTCACGCTCTATATTGCCCAATTGAAATTCGAACGCCTTTTCCGGGTTCTTTATTTCGTAGAATCAAATATTTATTATTCTGAATTTGGAATGAATAGTAAGAATTCGAAAGGTTTGAGTTATTATGATGAGGTAATCATATTGCTCATTGTGTCTATTTTGACTGTGTCACTTCATATCTATGACTTGTTTAGGTGGGAAATTCCTGGAGAAAAAATATTTTTTTATCTTTCCTCTTTTTTAGCATCTCTATCTAACGCTCATATTGTTATCTGAGATACTCACACGATCTGCCCAATATTAGGTTCACCGTAGCCTATAGAGTCCAAACAGTGATCTAGCGAAAAGACTTCTTATGATCTTGGCCCAACTTTCTATTAATCTTCAAGAACATTTGTTGATATGTAGCCTTATTTCATATCTTCTAAGAATCAGGTAATCCAAAAAATAATCTTTTTGGTTTCGACTTTGACCCCTCAAAAATGAGTTCATGATATCAAGTTACCACCTTCTGACCTCTAAAAAATGTTTGAATCTTTTTTGGTTTTCCGTTCATGTTCGTGGTTTATGTCGGTAGACGAGCCATGTTTCTCTTTGTTTTTACAGATTTTTGATCCTCTTTTTACCCTTTTCCGGGCACAAATCTAATCTCTTTTCTCGAGTTTTGACTCCAAGTCGCCCACAATCTAAACCTCCAAGAAACAAATAACAATATGATGCTGGATGAGTTGAGAAACCCAAAAGAACGCATTCTCTTTCCCATTTATGTTGCTTTGTTTTGATTTTAACAAACTGATTCTCTTGAAATGATCCTTTCGTAGTACATGAATCCTCATCTGCTCAAAATATTTCCTTATTTTAACTCTTCCATTTCCTTATTTCAGAAGACGTGCCTATTCTGAATCTTTCTATTTCTTGTTCCGATAGCTCTTCCAGATTCCAATGCCTTCTTCTTATTTCCTTATGTGACAGCTTCTGTCGTTCACATTTCCCTGCGCGGCTCCAAAAAAGGGATGCATTCACTTCAGGAAACGCGTCAATGTTCAAAATTTCCTTGGTTTTTTTTTCCTGAAAGATTTATGCACTCCTCCATTTCGTCATTTTTCTTCCTCCTCGTCACTCATTTTTCCACATGTGTTATCCTAGTTTTATGTGCTGAAAATGAAGAAAAACGATACTAAAAACAACAAAAGAAGTAGAAGAAAGATTTAACTTGAACCTCCATGTCTCCTCATTTTTCAAACATTTTAACCGTCAAAACTAACACTAAGTTCCGTGAGAGAAAACAAAATTAATGGTGTGTTTTAGTGGCTCAAAAGTTCACAAGAATTCTATGAATTCTTCATTCTCTGTTTTTTCAGTTGCTTACGGTGCCCTTCTAAAAGAGTGATGAGACATACAATTTCCCCTTTTTTTCAAAACTCCAATTATTTTTTTTTCAAACAAGAACTTATTCCTTTTTCAAACTAAGAAAATATGGAACAAATTGTTCTGTATTCTAATTTGTTATTTATTTTTCTCAAGTAAAGCATATTTTTAGTTGAAACGAATGAATGAAATAATTCGATTGGTACTCTATGAACAATGTACATTTATTCGTACCTTGGAGGTAGCTTTCGATTATAGAAGGTATCGCAACCTGATTGAACTGAATGAAAACCTGCTCAACCCAAAAGACCTTGAAACTATGAGAGTTTCTCAGACACTATGAATTTTTAATAACGTTATGTTGTTTCACAGAATTAGTTATACCACTTGGAATTTCAGAAGACGGAGCAATATAGAGCACTTAAGAGGTTTTCCCGTTCTCTCATCGTCAACTATTGTTATCACTCTGACTGTTCTATTCTGAACTTCATCTGCTTCTACGTCTTGAATATTCCAACTTTCGTCATTTTCTTCCAAATTGAATCCTCTTTTTTTTCTCCAATTTCTTATTGCTCTCCTCGTAAGTACAAAAAGTTTCACCTTCTTTCTTCTTTTTTCTTCTTTACTCTCACCTCTTGTGGATCCATGAATAAAATAAATTATCCCCACACCCTTCTTCTTTTTTTTTCTAAAGCGCTATCCGTTTTTTCTTCCATTTCCGTTTCCACCCACACGAAACTTTCTTTCTTTTCTTTCAGTAAATCTTCCACGTTTTGAACACATTCAATCATGAATCGTTACGAATTCTACGAGCTCAAATCATGGATGTATCTACCAGTTATATTCATCGGATTACTTGGAAATTTTGCATCTTTCCTTGTTTATCGAACTGCTCCAATGAGGAAATCTACAGTAATACTTAATCTCATTTATCAACTCTTATCAAATAACTTTCAGGTCGGCACCCTTCTTTTGATCCTTTCGCTCATTGACATACTTCTGCTTCTTCTTATAACTCCCATTTTTGTTCTTGTTTTTCTGCCGCTCTGGTTAGTTTTCTTAAAGGGAGAGAAAGAGTCCCTCGGGATGTTTTCAAGTGGACCAAACATCAAATTTTCAGGGAGGACCAATGGCAAAAATATTCACTTCATATGAGCTTTTTTGCCTACAGTACTCGTTATGTCTATCCATTATGCATGATGACAAAGTCTTGTAGTTTATATCTAATGGTTTTAATTACTATTGAAAGATGGATTGCTGTTTGTAGACCACTTCAGGTAATTTGATTAATTGAATTAGATGAAATCTTATCGACATTTGGATACAATTTTCAAGTAATTTGTTTCAGGCGAAAGTCTTGTGTACCAACCGAAACACAATGAAAGCAGGAATCTTCATTATAATTTTTTCTATTGTTTTCAATTTCCCAAGGTTTTTCGACTACAAAATAGGGTAAGTTAACAGGATAGCATGAAATTTCCTTTTATCTTTCAAAATTTCAGAGATGGATATTTATCTGAAATGTGGATGTTGGACACTGAGAAACACTGGTGGTACTTCATGTTTTATTTTATCATTTTATCAGTGATCTTCGATTATTTCCTTCCATTCCTCATCATGACTGTTGCTAATTACCACGTTATCCGAGCTCTCCAAGAAAGTGATGAAGTTATAACTGGCCTTGCTGTTCAAAAAAGAAAAGATCAGAAGACGACTGTGATGCTTTTAGTTGTCACTATCTTCTTCGCTTTTTGTCATTTATTTTCGATGTTTTTGAAAGTTGCTGAAAGCATTTTTGGAGGGTTTTTGACGCAAACAGTGAGTAATTCTAGGCAATATTAAATATAGAAAACCTTTTGCATTTTCAGAGTTTTTATTGGGAAGTATTCGCCGAATTCACAATCTTCCTTATCATTTTCCACACTTCTAGCACTTTCTTCATTTACTACGGATTCTCGGAGAAGTTCCGAACAATTTTTCATGATATCATCAGGTAGGTAAACAAATCTTTTATTTTCAATGTCGCACGTCTCTTTTCAATGTGGATTCTATGTAGGCGGATTAAAAACTAGAGTATTTTTCAATTTGAAGTTCATTTTATTCCATTTATTTCAGATGTCGTCAGAGACTGGACGATGTCAAGTGTTCCACCTATTTACCAGTTAATTCATCTGGAGTTCCTTCTGAAGCTAAAACAAGAAAGTCACCGGCTATTGTCTGATTATGTTCTAATTTTTCGATCATGTTTTTTTTCAATTTAACCTGGTCCCGGTTTCATTTTTGTCAAACAACGCAATAAAACGGGTTAATAAAGTTGTCATAATAATTATTTTCGCAGTACAGATCTTAATTTCACAATTGATTACTTACAGATGGTTTCAGTTGTGTTTTTTGCTTCTCAACTCCCAAAACTTTTTTTGAACTTTTGTTTTTTTTTGAACAAAGAAAATCAAACATTAAGAAAAAAGACCTCCACTCACATTTCAGAATTCGAAGACTTTTTCTCTTTCTCCTGTTCTAAAGAGCATTTCATTTTAGATTCCACAAGATGCCAGTTTTCTATTGTGCCAATTTGTCAATTTGTCACCGCATAGGAAGAGTACAAGTCAACAGACGTCATTCATCTGAAATGAAAAAGGTGCTTCATCTTATTCCTTTTTCTTCCTATTCTTCATCATAATCTTTTTTTCCTTATTCTTGTTTGTTAGAAAAAGAAAAGCTCCAACTCCAGAAGAAGCAATTGGAAACTTGAGAGATGCTGAGGAACTTCTGATCAAAAAACAAGAATATTTCGAATTTCGTATCGAACAAGAAGTTGAAGCAGCAAAAAAATATGATGGATTGGCAATGTCTGGTGAATTGAATGATGCGATCTCAGCACCAATTGGAAACCAGGCAGATGAAGATGAGTTGATGCAAGAGTTGCAGGAATTACAAGATGTAAGTTCTCGTTTTTTTTCTGTAGCTGTTGGATTACGATATTCGTGGTCGGTGAAACAGAACTAATTCGATGGAGAAAACAATCGTTGAATTTTCAAAAATGAAACCTTACTGTTTACAGTTCTCTCTATTCCTCACTCTGCTGTCCTGAAAAAACAATTTTCAGAATGTATCCGATCTCTCCTCGAGCACCAAACTCCCGGAAGTTCCTACCGAATTGCCAGAAGTTCCATCTGGAGAGTTGAAAGCCGGACGTCGTGGAAAGTTCCGGAAGATGAGTACAATGGAAGAATTGGAGCAGTGGGCCGCATCGAACTAATCCATCTGACCCAATATATTCTCTCTCTCATCAAGTTTATCCCATATTCTTTGGTACAACGACATTACTTTTATGTTACGTTACTTTATTGACAGTTATTTTCCTGATCTTCATGCTCACTCACGTGACCTCGTCATTTCTCCAACCTCAACCAACTTGTTCTGGATGTCCGACATGTCAGAATGCAAACGGATGTCCTGCAGGAGGAGGCGGAGAAACAAGTGAAACTACAACAACTGAGGTATCGATTTCCATTGTGCTTTGAGCTTATTGCTCTTTCTTCTTTTTTCCCACCTTCAACTTATTCTTGTAGGCTGCTCCTACGACTCTTGGATACTATGAACAGTATTGGCAGGGAAATGGCTGGAAGACTGATGATGCTGGAAATGTTTATGTAGGAGATGATAACGCTAAACTTCTAATGATTCAACAAGGAAGTTATTGTCCAGTGGCCATTTGTAAAGGATGGTTTGGTATTTGGTGATGTATTGTTTTTTTGTCTCCTATTTGAAAATAAATTTTCTGTTGGACCTCTGAATGTTTGATGTTATTCAGGGACTAATACTTTTCCAAGTTCCCAATTTTGTCCAATTGAGGATCCTACGGGATCTTGTTATTTTTGCGTCTTCTAGTTTATTCTCTTTTTCCTTTTTCTGAGGGAGAACGAGGAATGCATCGAATTTCGGTTTTCTTCCTGAGTTTTTAGAAAATTGTTTGAAAAAAATGAAAATAAAGTTAGGTTTTCCGAATAGAAACCTTCAATCATTACGTTCCCGTTCTTAATTTGACAGTGGTTGGTAGAAAGTTAGGCGTCTCGTAACTGAGAAATTGTAGAACGGTTGAAATGGAAAACTTTTTAACTTGATTTCATTTGTTTTTAACAAATCAATTTTGAACTATAGTAGTAATCAAATTAGACATATAGATCCTGCGCGCCAAATTTCAGCGTATTTTCGCGTTTCTTTTTTTTCTAAACAGTCTTAAATACTCTCAAACATCCATTCGAACTTTCGAATTTTAATTGAAAATGTTTCGTTTAAAATTTGTCTCAAAACTTCATTAAATGTGGGTGACGTGAGTCAAGTCGATTGTGTCAAATGTGTCAAATCTTCGAAGATCACGAAATGCTAACTCGAAATTCAAACAGATAAAATATACAGTCCATTTTCAGAAATTTATTTATTTGAAAAACGGAAAATTTTTTATTCTTCTCATTTTCCATCAATAATTGAGAAATCAGATACGATTAACCAAGAGCTCACATTGCTCTTGAACACGACCGACTTCGATATACTGAAATATTGTAGTTGTAATCTGCAATGTTCTTATAAACCAACCATGGTCTTTGACTCAGAGAAAACCAGTAACTTTTTAATTGTTTCCTCCATCGCTTTTTCTGGAGTATAATTAATTGAATAGAGAAGAGCTTCTAAAGAAGTGATCAAATCCTCAAATTTCACTCCAAAGTCTCTTTTTGCATCCAATTCCACCGTGTCTTCCATCAATTTCAGAATATTCCATACAAACTCCGATATCCAAATAGTACTTACTGTCTGAATAGTTACAAATTGAAAGCTTATTCATGAGTATAATTTACCTCCTGAATGATTGACGAATTCATTTTTCGATGAACTTTCTGGCGCAGCTCATCGTTTGTCAATCGGTTTTTACAGAAAATTTCCAAATGCTTCAATACCAACTTTTTGTTGTATAAACCGAGCCATCGTTGTTTGTTCCTGAAACAAACAAAATCAATTGAGAATACTTTTATTTCCTAGAAAGCTTACAGAATTACAATATCCGACTCTTCGTTTTGAGGGGAAATTTTTTTGTTTTTGGAGAAGAATCCTCCCATTTTCAGTAGGAAATGAGTTGGAACACTATTTGTTTTGTTTTATAAAGTTCGCTATCATTCCGGCACATGCCATAACAATAGTTCACGGCTTTGAATAGTTCATTTAGAGAGATAGTTCATTCTTACACCTATTCGAAAACATGATTTTTCACAGTTGAGAAATTGTTGTTAATTGAAAGTTACGTTCCTAGAAAACTTACATCATAATTGAGACTGCACTCCCTTCGTTTGACGTTTCTCGGCAATATTGAGATGCTAACTCCTAAACCTCCTGTGCTGGGATTGTACTCAATGATGCTCCTTCAACTTTTTCCTTAATATTAACGCCTTAACGCAATCATCCAGAGATAAACACTCTAAATTGACGTTTGTTAAGGAATCCGGTTGAGATGGTTCGGGTAGTTCTTTCGCAATTTTTGGCTAGATCATTTACAACTGTAGGAAGCAATTCCGGCAAGATGTTTCTATTATAACTGCAAGAATTCCGGATGGAACCAAAAAGGACCTTTTAAGCTCACCTGTTCTGTAAACCAATCAGTAGTTTTTGTTCCATTTCATGATTCAGATTAGAGTGTCTTTTTCGGAGAATTGGACGAAATACCTCATTTCGAATGTCAGTGACTACCAACTCCGAAAATGTCATAAAAATGCTTTTCACTTCGAAAAACATCATTTTAACAATTTTGAAAAATGCAATTTGGCGACGAAAGTGGGAAATCTCCAAGTAATGAGTGCAGTAGGGCGCATATGCACCGTATGAACTGTATCTGTTGTGCAATTTCTTCGCAGTCTTTTCTGATTTCACTCTCGCTTCGGTTAGCACTCCGTTTCTTTAATCCACCGTATTCTTTTTAAACTTTTTTTTTGGGTTTGTGAGCATCACACCGTACAACTCTTCCGAGTCATTCTAGAATTATTTCAATTATAAAAAAAATATTTTCCATTTTTAAAGTTTTTATTCGGAAGTATTCGCCGAATTCACAATCTTCCTTATCATTTTCCACACTTTTAGCACTTTCTTCATTTACTACGGATTCTCGGAGAAGTTCCGAACAATTTTTCATGATATCATCAGGTAGGTAAACAAATCTTTCATTTTCAATGTCGCACGTCTCTTTTCAATGCGGATTCTATGTAGACGGATTAAAAACGAGAGAATTTTTCAATTTGAAGTTCATTTTATTTTATTTATTTCAGATGTCGTCAGAGACTGGACGATGTCAAATGTTCCACTTATTTACCAGTTAATTCATCTGGAGTTCCTTCTGAAGCAAAAACAAGAAAGTCACCGGCTATTGTCTGATTATTTTCTAAATTTTCGATTATGTTTTTTTTCAATTTAATCTGGTCCCGGTTTCATTTTTGTCAAACAACGCAATAAAACGGGTTAATAAAGTTGTCATAATAATTATTTTTGCAGTACATATCTTAATTTCACATTTGATTAGTTACAGATGGTTTCAGTTGTGTTTTTTGCTTCTCAACTTCTGAAACTTTTTTTTGAACTTTTGTTTTTTTTTGAACAAAAAAAAATCAAACATTAAGAAAAAAGACCTCTGCTCACATTTCAGAATTTGAAGACTTTTTCTCTTTCTCCTGTTCTAAAGAGCATTTCATTTTAGATTCCACGAGATGCCAGTTTTCTATTGTGCCAATTTGTCAATTTGTCACCGCATAGGAAGAGTACAAGTCAACAGACGTCATTCATCTGAAATGATGCGACCATCAAAAAAGGTGCTTCATCTTATTCCTTTTTCTTCCTATTCTTCATCATAATCTTTTTTTCCTTCTTCTTCTTGTTCGTTTCTTTCTGCACTCACACGTGGTCAGGGAGCCGCCTCCAACAAATTTGATGGAAGAGAGAAGAAGGACGTATCAATTCATCTTTTCCATTGTTTCTTCAAAGTGAGCACTCATCATCACCACCTGCTTCCGTCCTGGACACTTATCATTTGAATCCAATAATAGTGTGGAAGAATAAGAGACGCAGTCACAGATCAGTTGTAAATCTCATGATCCATTCTCTATCCATCTTTCAATCGGTTTCTTGAGATTATTCCTGCGTCTCTTCAACTTTTTTACGGTTCAAGATTCAAAAACTTTGTGTACTTGAAGAGTGGAAAACCCGGGGCGGAGACATCCGCTGGACAAACACAAAAAAGAAGGGAGAGAGCTCTAACAGTTTATGTTCTAGTGTAAAAAGAGCATTGTTTGCACGTTTTTTGCTATGCTGCCAACAGGCGTATAATCTGCGGTAAATGTTGTTTCTCGAAACATTTACTGGAATTCTTTGAAACTTTGAAACTTGTTTGTTGAACTATTGAACTGATTCAGTTTTGAGTTTGGTTTACTTGTTTCATTTTGTTGTTACAAAAGTCCACTTTTGTTCTTTTGCCAGATCATTCTCTTCAAATAACTCAAAGATTCAATTCCTAATTCAGCTCCCCATAGTTTAAACGTTGGTGAAACATATCTCTTCTTTATTCGGAAAATATAGTTTAACAATAAATTTTCGATTATTTTTCCTATGCAACTTTGTATCAACTATCAGCAACTCCGCAACATTCGTGTTTGGTCAAATTCAAAAAATATATTTCATTCAAAATCCATTCACTTTTTCACCCGAATTCCACACCGGAAATCATATGACTGATACCCTATTTCGCTCCTTTTTTACACTCGAAACACCCTTTTTGACTGAAAGCGAGGGTGGAGGCAATAAGAGCAGAGAGCGCATATTTTCTCTCTCCATTTTTTCTATGTTGCTAAGATATCAGCCAACTTTTTGTGTGTCGTTTCTTTCTCCCCATTTACATTTCATTATACATAGATTTAGTTTCTGATTGACTGCGTCTCTATTATCCAGTTTGTCCTGATATCTTTTTGGTTTTGATATGGGGATGATAAAAGGGAAGAATAATCCGAAAAATCCTAAAAGCTCTGAAAAAAAAGAAGCCAGATTTTCTTCTCCTTTTTTTCTCTTTTTCACTTTCCAACAAAAAAAACATCCTGCAATCTTATTTGGATGATTTTATGTCTAGAAAGAAAGGAAAAAGAACCGAAACAATAAATTGGGGTTGAAAGAACGGAACTCGCCATGCCGTCCAATTTCGATGAATTTTCGTCTCGACGCCTTCCCTTTTTTTCCATTTATTAGTTTGTTTCATTCGGTTTTCTGTTGTCCATTTTCTCTTTTTTCTCTTCGTTTTTCTCCAAGTCTTACACTATAAACTATGGGAATTCAAGAAAAAAAGTCAAAAGAAGCTTTTGAGTTATCAGTTAACGCGTGAGCTGGTTTGATTCTAGAACTGAATTGATAACAAGCGAAAGAGAGAAGAGAAAATGAGAAGAGTTGATAAAATAATGATCATTTGAAAATAAAAATACAATTTTAAGATGATAACATATTTGGTTTTTGTTGACAGTTTTACAGTAGTTGTTATGTCACCAGGTCGCGATCATCAAAAAATGATCGTTTAGTTTGAATATTTTCAATTCACTAGAACTTTGTGGTCTTGTGTTGTCTTTCTTTTTCAGTTAATATTTAAAAATACAGGAAAGCAGCTATGATGATATAAAATTTAGGTTAAGCTAAGATAATTCTGCAGATTTAGTTCTGAGACAATCTTATAAGTATACGGAAACCATTCTCACTTTTCTAGAATTCCATTTTTTTATGTCTTATCACAATTTGAATGTTTTTCTCCGAACCTATTATGAACCCATTTGTTGTCTGTTCATTTCCATTGTCTATCTATCTTTCTGTTTCATTTCTCTTTCCAAAAGGTTGCATCTTTTTCTTCCGTCTTGATCATTTTTCCCTTTTATGTCTGTTTAGATCGATTCACTAGTCGTCAATACGTACCTGTTGTTTGTCGAATTGAAATCACTGTATCAGTTTATCAAACCTCTCCAACAATAAAAAACCAATCCACTACTGAAAATTACAGATTTTTACTTCTTCCAGTAAGGAATTATTACGGAAATCTATTCAAACTTTTATTTGCTTCTGGTCATAAGTTCAAACTTTCAACAGAATCACGTAGATTAATTTGACCTGTTGTGTATGTATGATACGTCCATCAACATTCTACGAACCGAATTTTGATCCTCTTATCATTTTTGGCTTCGGAAAACTACCTGATAAAGTATTCACTATTCAAAACTGTACTTTTGTACATTTCAACCCAATATTTTTCCTCAGAAACACCGCAATCTTTTCCTCTTTATCCGGGAATCATTTGAACATCAGCATGTTATTGTCGGTCTCTGTATTGTGTACATAAATACATCATACACACTTTTCTGCCGTTTTTCCCACCCGTGTTATCATCAATTTTCCATTCTCCGTTTTGTCTGATTTGCATCTCTTCTCTCTCGTTTTCAACTCATTTTTGATTCAAATTCTCTGAACAATATTCAAATCTTCCTCATAACATCTCCCTTTCAGAACAGGATGGCCTACCTGGCAAAATTATTCCCACCTTATTACAAATACCCAGTTCTCATATTCCTTTTTTGCGAATTCGTTTATTCTGCATTCGTTCTTGCTATTTCCGAAGCTTACTACAAATCTGCTGCACTTATTCTCCCAATTGCATATAGGTTTGTTACTTTCATTTCTTGCAATTCAATACTAACGAACTCTTTTTTTTCCAGGATTTTCGATGATACAGTTAAAAAGAATAAGCCAGGTTTTGACTGGTCAGCAGAAGAAAAAGAAATTCTAGAAGTGGTAAGATTCAAATTTACTAGCATCTATTTAAAGAGATTCATTTTTTTAGTACAAACTTCAAATGTTATTTTTATGGGTTATCTCAGCAATCGGTGTTATTCTTTGTATTTTTGTGATGATTCCACAATTTTTTGACTTCAATGACAAACGAGGAAATCCTAGTCATTTGGTGAGTTTTTTTGTAGAGTAACTTCAAATTGAGACGTTTTTTTTTATTTTGACAAAAGGAGCAAAATAAGCACCAAACTATTTTTTCAGTGTCTTGTTCGACGCAAACTCGCTTGGGTAATGTTCATAATTGTTGCCATCTACATCGTCGTTCTTGGAATTGCTGTATTCTGGGCGTGGACTGATGGTGGAGCAGCATCGAAACATTTCCATACACATTTTGATGGAGCTGAAAAAGAAGAAATCTACATCACAGAATTGGAAGAAGCATTTGATTGTGAATCAGATGATGATCAAGAGGTTGCTGAAGTGACTGTGAGCATGTTTTGTTGTGGTTTTCTTTGAATTCAGATAGTTGATTACCTCTCATGTATCTTCTTCTTCTTCCACTTTCAATGCATCTACTTCCCTTTTTATTGGTGACGCATGCTTCGAGTGATTGGTGTTTTTTGAATGCTTTGTGATGAATTGATATCCATTTGTTCTTAAGTTTAAAGTAATCATCCTTATCTTACAGATGTGTTGGGAAAAGGTCAACAAAACATTTATATCTCACACGTGGCTGGATATTCTCTTTTTTGCCTACATTTCTGGACATATTTTAGTATTTGCTTCTCTTCCATTCTTCAACAAACGTGAGTTTCTAACTGGTTTTTATGAAAAAAAAAAAAACAATCGAAAATCTTTGTTTTCAGAACTATTCAAAGAAGATGATGATTTCATAAATGCTCCAGATGCCAAATTGTTAGATGCCTAATTGATATCATATTTGTTCCATTTCTGAAACTTAGTTTATTTTTGACGGGTTTTTGATATGAAAACCGAATCGCCGTGCTGCTCTTCTTTCTCTGTAATCACTTATTTTCTGCTGTATTACATGAATCTGAATCAATGCTCTTAATCAAAAATGGCTTTCATCATCATTATCATCATGATATCGGATCTGCTCCGTGTTCTCTTCATGTTTTTTCTACAAAAATAATTCTTTGTGATTAGAAAAATAAATAAGTTTATTTGAACAACGAATGTACAACAAAAAGATGAGCGAGGGATGGAATGAAAGAGATGATGAGATGGGAAGAAAAAAGAGATTCGGCGATAATGAACAACTTATGCTCACGCACGACCCCATCCAACAAAAGCTGCTCGTCGGACCTTCTTACGGGCAGCTTGAATTGCGAATTGTTGGCCTTCATAATTAGTAGCTCCAGATGAATCAGAAGAAGCTGCCGGGGCAGAAGAGGCAACAATAGTATCAGTGCTTTGAGCAGCATCATATCCACTTGAAGAAATTGGAGATGGAGCGGCACCTTCTGGAGCTGCTGATGGGGCTGGGGTTTCTTCGGCAGCTGGAGCTGGACCTGGGGTTTCTTCGGCAGCTGGAGCTGGAGCTGGGGTCTCTTCGGCAGCTGGAGCTGGAGCTGGGGTCTCTTCGGCAGCTGGGGCTGGAGCTGGAGTTTCCTCAGCTGCTGGAGCTGGGGCTGGTGTCTCTTCGGCAGCTGGAGCTGGAGCTGGAGTCTCCTCGGCAGCTGGAGCTGGAGCTGGGGCTTCTTCAGCGGCTGGAGCTGGAGCTGGAGTTTCCTCAGCTGCTGAAGCTGGGGCTGGAGCTGGGGTCTCTTCGGCGGCTGGAGCTGGAGCTTCAGTTACTGCGGCTTCTGGTGCGGTTGTCTCCACTGAAGCATAGGCATCGGAAGCTGTAGGTGCTTCAGTTACAGCCTCAGAAACTGGGGCTGCTGCATCAGCGGCTGGGGCTGGTGCTTCAGTGGGGGCGACTTCTGGAGCTCCAGCGCCTTCTGGGGCAGCTGTCTCGGCAACAACAGCGTCGTATGGTCCTGCAGCTGATGGAGCTGCTGAAACTTCTGGAGCAGTAGTGGCAGTCTCCGCTGGAGCTGGAGCTGGGGTTTCTTCGATGGCCGGAGCTGGAGCTGGGGTTTCTTCGACCGCTGGAGCTGGAGCTGGGGTCTCCTCGGCGGCTGGAGCTGGAGCCAGAGCTGGGGTTTCTTCGACGGCTGGAGCTGGAGCTGGAGTTTCCTCGACGGCTGGAGCTGGAGCTGGAGTTTCCTCGGCGGCTGGAGCTGGAGCTGGAGTTTCCTCGGCGGCTGGAGCTGGAGCTGGAGCTGGAGAATCAGTTGGGCCACTTGATGGAGCGTCGTATCCAGCGGAAGCTTCAGCAGCTGGAGCAGGTTGAGCAGCTGGAGCGGGGGCAGATTCCAAAGCAGCAGCATCAGTGGCGGGAGCCTCTATTGGAGCAGCCTCTGGTGCTCCGGCTACTTCCGGTGCGGCAGTTTCTGTTGGAGCAGCGGCTTCAGCAACTGAGGTTTCAGTGGCTGGTTCGACTACTGGGGCGGCTGTCTCAGCTGATGCAGAGGTTTCGACAACAGGCGCTTCGGTTGCTGGTTCGGAAGGAGCATCGTATGAACCAGCCGAAGCTGGGACTGGTGCTGGGGTTTCTTCGGCGACTGGAGCTGGAGCTGGAGTCTCTTCGGTAGCTGGTGCTGGAGCTGGTGTTTCTTCAGCGGCTGGAGCTGGGGTCTCTTCGGCGACTGGAGCTGGTGCTGGGGTCTCTTCGGCGGCTGGAGCTGGGGCTGGTGTCTCTTCGGCGACTGGAGCTGGAGCTGGAGCCTCTTCGGCGACTGGAGCTGGAGCTGGAGTCTCTTCGGCAGCTGGGGCTGGTGCTGGGGTCTCTTCGGCGGCTGGAGCTGGAGCTCGTGTTTCTTCAGCGGCTGGAGCTGGAGTCTCTTCGGCTGCTGGAGCTGGAGCTGGGGCTTCTTCGGCAGGGGCGGTTGGAGAAGCAACACCATTATATGGGTTTCCGGATTCAGATGCAGCAGCACTTTCTGGAGCTGAAGCTGGGGCCGGGGTTTCTTCGGCAGCTAGAGCTGGGGCTGGGGTTTCTTCGGCGGCTGGAGCTGGAGCTGGAGTCTCTTCAGCGGCTGGAGCTGGAGCTGGAGTTTCCTCAGCAGCTGGAGCTGGGGCCGGGTTCTCTTCGGCAGCTGTAGCTGGAGCTGGAGCTGGAGTCTCTTCAGCGGCTGGAGCTGGAGCTGGAGTCTCTTCAGCGGCTGGAGCTGGGGCTGGTGTCTCTTCGGCAGCTGGACCTGGAGCTGGAGTTTCTTCGGCGGCTGGAGCTGGGGTGTCCTCAGAGGCTGAAGCAGCAGCGTTTGCGGTTCCATCAACGTATCCAGCTGGTGCGCCTTCTGCGGCTGGGGCGGCCTCTGCAGCTGGAGTCTCTTCTGCAGCTGGAGATGGAGCTGGAGTCTCTTCGGCAGCTGGAGTTGGAGCTGGAGTCTCTTCGGCAGCTGGAGCTGGAGCAGATTCTGGAGCAGCAGATTTTTCTTGCTCAGATGTTACATATCCGCTGGCTGGGGGAGAAAGTTTCTTCGGCGGTTGAGTTGGTGGGAGAATAATAGCGGGCTCTGTTTCAGCTGTCAATGTTTCAGTCACAGTGTTATCTGGTGCTGGAGTGTCTCCACTTGGTAATTCAGCTGCAACTGTGGTAGCAACATCTGCTGGTGTTCCAGATCCTTCAATAGATCCTGATCCTTCAACGGCCGTTGGAACGGGTTCAGCAGCAGCTCCTTCTGGAGCAGTTGATGGAGTTGGTTCTGGAGCGGGAGCAGCAGCGGAGTCTGAATATTCAAATTAAGAAAAAGGACAAGTTTTGTGAAACTTACCAGCAACAGCTCCACCTCCGTATCCAGTATCAACTGAAGCTGAGTTAACTGCAGCATCTGTAGATTTAGCGGCAGCAGCTGCATTTAATTTCTCTTCTTGTCTCAATTTCTCAATTTCTGGACGGAATTTGAAGATGTCAAGGAAGTTATCATCGTTTATATCCTTGATTGGATATATTCCAGTAGGCTATAATTTCAAAATACGAGAGAGTTATGAGCAATAAATGGATGAATAAACGAACCGTATTAATAGCATATTCTCCAATTGTTTTGGCCTTTTTGAGGAATTCTAGTGTTCGTTTAATCTTTTCTCTTAAAAAAAACACTAATTTTAAAAGGGCCAAAAAGGGAAAAACTCACACAAGGGGAAGTGGTGCTGCATAAATGGCGACCACTAAAACGGCCAAAACGAATGAGAATCTCATTCTGAAAAACAAAAAACAATAATAATAATAATAAAACAATGGAATGAAATGATGAATCGAGATATGGAAGTTGGTTATGTAATACGGCGTATGAATGATGATGAAGCTAAGAAAGATGAAAAAATGAGATTAGATGAAATGTGGGGAACGAATCACAAAGTTGTAAATGAAGAACTTAGGCAGCAGAAGCGTTATGGTTTTCGCCTTACGCCTTCACTGCCTTTTATAGAGGCACATTTGCAATGGGTGTCTTGCGTCGGCAAAATGTGGGCGGCGTCAAACGGCACGCCTACATGGAGTACATACACGATTACAAAAATGGTTAGGGGGTGCGCAATGCAAAGGTTGGAATAGGGGAGGGAAGAAGCAGAAAAACATAATGTGTCTTTCTATCGAAGTTCTAGTGAAAAAGAAAAAAAACTGATGACATACATCTATATTTATGCAAAATGAAATCGAAACTCAAGAGGGTTTCAATTGACGGCGGACACAGGAACATTCCAATAGACAAAAGGGTTTCGGGTAGCGGAAGCTGATGAAAAAGTACAAGAAGTGAATTAACACGAAGAACATTCGAGACTGAAACTGTTAATTGAAAATGAAACCCAATTACAAGCCAGTCTCTTTTTTTTCAAGAAGATTGAAAATATTGAAAATGGGAATTATTTTAGCTGGAGGTTCGTACATCTTTTGAAGTAACTATCTGAAGAAACTGTAGGGAATAGATCATTGATAGTTACTGATTGCACAAGTGAAGGATTAGTAGTAAGAGTCATTGTATGACAATCATTCATGATCCTTCGGGAATTACTCATTTTGTAAATATCACCTGGAGCTTCAACTCCTATCTCACAATCTCTTTATTTGAACTTTTACTTCTTTTACAAAAAGGTGTTCCCTTAAAAAGTGAAGTTTTTCTCCGGAGAGATACCGGCTACTTTCCTCTTGTTTCCTTTCAAAAAGTGTGTCCGATTATCTTGTCACTCATCCGTTTTCATGTTCAATCGGTTGTCCAACAGTTTTTCTTTCACATGAACGAAAGAAGGGAAACAAAATTGAATTATAATTGGAATACTCCCAAATCACCTTGGCACAGGGTCAAACAATGCCATTCAATGTGCCATTTCATAAAAGATTTCCCACCGATCAAAACTTTAATTTCCCTTTCAAGAACTAATCAGTCATCTCTCTCTCTCTTCTCTTTTCTTCTTATATTTCCACTTCAATCCCTGACGTTTTCCGAATTTTTGTCGGATATATGTTGAAAGTTAGAAACAGAAAGTGTGGTGTTCTGTAGGGATATAAGTGCGTGCTATGGATGCCTGCCATCACAATCATTAGTCATTGTGAGTTTGTTCTTTTTTCCTTTCTCTTTTTCTTTTCTCTCTTTTTCTCAAGCGAATCCAGATCATAACGCCTTTTATGATGAACATCGTTATGATAATAGGTGGATGTGCGGCCAGTAGCTTCTTGAAAGAAAACGGTGTACTTCTGGATTAGTTTGTGTGGAGAGAATAAGGGAATATAGAGGTTTTGTGTCTGTGTGCTATTATCCCCTCTACTATCATAATAAACCGTTTTCTAATTCCTCAGCTTCATGACGTGGCAGAAGGTGTCCTCGTTTGTGATGGTCGCATTCCAACCTAATCAAGAGAGTAAACCCGTTCCCTTTTGCGTGTTCCGTATGCAAATGAGGTGTAGAGACGTGCCATCGACACTCTGAAAAAAACGTCTGCAAAAAAGGAAAGTGCGGGTGATGAGGATGAAAAGGAGGAGGGGGAGGAGAAGCCGGCACGGTTCGGGCATTAATATTTATTGCCACGGCACTGAGTGAGGGAGAGAGATAGGATCGAAGAGATGTTGATCGGGACGTTCGGATTACGTAACACAATTCTGTGGCATCCCTCTCTTTTCTTCCGAGAATTCGTTTATTGTCTTCTGTTTGTTTTTGATTGAAATAAAGCAATGATTTCGGAAAGGGCGCGAAGGGGAAAAGGAGAAGGACTGGATAACAGTCGAGGGAAAATGAGTCAGTATTTGGCAGATTTTACGAAATAAAAGAGAAAGTGACAGACTTTAGATGACTCAGAGAAAGGTTCAGGTTAAGACTTGAAGTAGGTTTTGAAGAAAACAGAACGGATTCATCTCAACTTCGGGGAAAAATATCGGTGTACTTGAGTTTGGAAGTTTGTTGTAAGTCTACGAATATAATAGCTCAATGATTTTGCTCCTCAACATCCCACGCGACTATTTTGAATAGTATGGGCGTTCTACACTATTCATGTTTCTAACCAACTAACTTATACTTCTACGAACCAGAAATCGAACTCTTCTGAATGCTTGAAAAACCCCATTTTTCTGTTTTGAACAAAGAGAGTCAAGTTTCGTAAATTATTCAAGATACTTGAGTTACATGGACGTTTGACGAGATGACACCATTCCCAACAATGCAACATAATTTGACCAATTTCGTAAATACCCGAAAAAAAGGGAATATTGTCTTCTAATAGCCCCTCACTTTCCCACAAACTACGAAATTCCGCGGTAGACTTTTGCCAGCGGAAAAAGCACTTGACCCCGACGGATTGGTTTTTGGCAACACGAGAAGCTTTTCACCCTAACAAATCAAAAAATTTGGTTGTCTCATTTACATTCTCACACCTTTTCACCAGTGTCTCTTCGTCGTTCTGCCCGTATGTACATCATCTGTATTCACACGTTTTCTATACTCACATTTCATCTCTAATTCATACGCCATATACAAACCATTTTCACCCCCTTTTCCGGCCTCCTAATCTTGATTTGAATACGAAGAAGGAAAAGAATAAGAAGACGTGTAAAAGAGGGCATAGGAGTATTGCCCCTATTCAAATCATTGTGATGTTGCATAATTTACGCTTCTTTGGGTACTCTGAGTTTTTTTTTTTGGAGAAGACACGGATCCCATTATCTTCATTGTCAACTCCTTCTGATTGTTGTAAAAATGTTGGTAGGGGGAAAAAGTGAGAATAAAGAGATGAGGGGGAGGGTAAGGGCATTGGGTTTATGACCCGTGCAAACTATTGTGGTTTCAATGTTTAGCCGGAATGTCATTTACTACATTTTCAGTCGGAAATAATTTCAGAAACAGGGAAAACGATAGAATCTTTTGTTAATTGCTCTTTGAACCAGTTACTACAGATATAATCTATGCGCATCTTCTTTTCTTTCAAAGTGTGAAAAGGAACAACAAGTTCAGCTTCTTCTCCTTCCATCATCATATTCAAAGTTTATGTGTTTGTTTGTGTACCCATTTCCATTACTATTCTCATTTCAGATTTCAGATTTTCGATAGCATCTTCATCATCATCTTGCAATAATTTCTCACAATTTCACCGCCTTTTCTCGGTTATCAACGTCTGAAATCTTTCGTATTGAAACTGTTTTGTCGCGGTCCACAGCATGGAGCGGTTAACTGGAGACGACTCCTTTCTGAAAAAAAGATGAACATTAACGAGATTTTCAAAGAGTTTTTTGGAAAAATTTTTAGAAATATCGTGAAATCTTGGGTGACGTAATTCGGGGATATTTGGCGAAGAAGGAACGGAGGAGTGGCAGATCTGATGAAAAACATATTGCTTTAAAAAAGGGACTAAAGGGACTTTTTCAGCGATGTGGTGGTTCTAGATTTCCCGACCTGACAAAGTATCCGTATTATAACCGGAAAACCTGAAACTGTTAAGTTTCTATTCTGAATAACAACCAGTTCGAGCATTCAAACGTGCCGATTATGTTCATCTTTGATATATTAGTTGTCCAAAACGGCACATTAAAAAAAACAAGGGAAAGATCAATTGATGTAACAATCAACCACTATATGGATTGCTTTCTATGGAACTGTAAGGATGACCATCATTTCATGCTTCCATGATTTGACAGGGTAAACTACATCTAGGTGGCTAATCTTCGAAATTTAACCCCATTTCCAGTTTTATTGCAACAGAAAAAACCATTCATCACAAAATTACAATATATTATTTTACACCGAAATATGAAACGGTTTTTAAGATTCTTTTCATAGATTTGTTTTTTTCTAGATTTCAATCTTCACACATTAACATTTTTAGAAGCGTCAAAAGCGAAAATTTATGAGAATCTTGATAAAAAAGTTCAATCGAGGGCAATCTTTTTCTGGTCTTCAAAATCGAGATCTCCTCTGCATTTGTTACTCGCTTCCCAGTACTTTTCAGAAATTTTTGGTGGCAATGCAAGTTTATTCCAAAGAGCAAACATGACAAGAGTTGGCATTATGATCCATACACCTGAAGAAAGTTTAAGAAATATTTTTAAATTTACCTGTTCTGTTATGGAAAAGTTCAAAATGTGACCAAGAGTCTATCCGAGGGCAGCTCGGTTCTAACTTTAAGTCCGAAAGCTTTCCTGGATAGACTCTCGGTCTCTTTGAAGCATCGAATAAAGAATAAAAGCACAGAGAATAGAACAGAAGTGGCGGGTTGATTAATGGAGAAATACTGAAGTTCCGGAGCCATTTTATATGGGGTTTTGCCTCGACCCTCCAGCTTTCCCATTATCTTTAATTTCCGTAAACATTTTGAAACGAAAGGTGATATCACCTTCATAGCTGTTTAGTTTCAATTATAATAAACAATACAAACCGTTTGGAATCCAGAAAATCATAAACTTTGACCAAACAAATTTGTTTGGATTCATCGGTGGCAAGTGTCCTTCAGGTTGACCCAAAAACACAGAGAAGAAGAGAATTGTCTTCCAAAGGACCATAATATTGGAAGTGAATGCAAGCAGAAGACCATGACGATTACGAGCAGCCGCCAAACCAATCGCAAGGAAATTCAGAAGACATTCAAGAAGCATTACACGTCCGGTTGAGCATGTGAAGACATCATTTGTGGTTAGATAATGACGGTCTACAGAAGAGTAGAGAGCCCCTGAAATAATAGTGTTGAGAAATCATTTCCCTTTAAACAAAGTTTTTTTCTTGACTAGACAAGGCAAACGGTTTGATGTTGTTCTTATCATTTTGACAAACAACACAAATCTGCGCCACCCGAGAGATATCTTCATATAAAAATATATCCTTTCGTCAATCTCTCTTCAGAAATAACCTTCATATTTTTGGAATGAAATTGCATGGTTTTTATGACAAAACCGTTCTTTGCGAAAAAACCATTATTCAAACTGATAACGTTTCTTTCACGGTTATCATTCAGTATCTTCGCACCTATCTCATCAGTGCCTTCGAATAGGAAAGACACAAAATGAGAACAAATGATTTCTTTTTCACAGACAACAGTAATCTCCTGAATTTCAATATAATTGAAATCTTACATCCGCCAAACAAAAAATTTGCTCTTGGACTAGCTGGATCATTGGTGTACGGACGGTTCATTGTGTATGCCACGTCATAGGTACAGATCATTCCAGAGACAAAAAGCCACAAGGAAACCCATTTTGGTAGCACGTCTTCTTGTATTCCAGTCATTGTCTGAAAAACAAAACCGGGTATTCTCGTAGACATATGAGTTTCAGCTCACCACTAAATGATATCTTCCAGTGCTGACTTCTTATCCTTTTTGATAATTTTTGAGAACTAAAAAACTTTGAAGCTCTTTTCGTGGTCCACGTTTTAGCCGCGTTTCCCAAAAAATCATGACAGGTTTACACGTTTTTAATCATACAGTTGGTTTCTAGGGCGTTAAAAATAACAGTCTTGGATTGGTACTGAGTTGAGGATTCCAGAATCTTTTTGAAGTCCCACAAATGTAGTAAAAAATTCTCATGAAGTTCTCATGTTAGGTATGCGTTCGGAATGAGTGAGAATCTGTTCATCAACTCAAAAGCCAAGTTTCATCTGAAAGTACACTGAAGATCCCCAGCCAATGTTTAGAAACAGAAAATGGCATGGTCACAATTTAACCGAGTGCAGATATTCTGCATCATAATCTTATAAATACAAGTTGAGAGGATAAAATGAAGGTTTTGCTATTTTAGTTGTTAAATCTTATTAAAAATTTCATGGAATGATTTTGAAAATCGCATCAATCAAACCAGAACGAGATGGAAAAAGAAACTTTGAAAATGAATTGAACTGCCATGTATTGATCTTGATTCATGTAGAGACGAAATGGTGGAATCAGAATAATCAATTTTTCAACAGCTATTCATGATTTAGAACTGTTCTTCTTTTGTTTCAGTAATGTCTGCTTTTATGTCCTATTCAAACAAATTTTGAGTTAAAATAATCAAACATGAAGATATTGAATATAAGACTTCTAGAAGAGCCTGATCGTAAAATCGGTATGATACGATAAACACATATTTTCTGATGATCCGTAAAGAAATCAGTTTAAGCCAAAAAAAGATTTCTGAAACTTTTTTTTATTTGAGAGCACGATAAGTGTGCAAACCCAAAAAGGCTTTTCAGAAACTCGCAAGTCAGTCAATTCTCCCTTTTTCCTCTTTAGAAGTATCAAAAAAGGAACTAATGTTTTTGTATAATTGGTAAGTATTCTGAATCAAAACTTTCGTAGTCTTCAATTCCAGGCATACTTGAAAACTGGAAAGTCCAAAACAATTGAAACCAACGTCAGAGATCAGGCACGTTGGATCACATGATTCTTCTTATTGTAACTAGATGGACACAATCTAACCCAGAAGGCGCCATGACTCACAAACTCCTTTTTCCTTTACACTAATACGGTCACTTTACATTTCTCCTATCATTGCCTTTTAATTGAAGTAAACAATTTATATATATTTGACGAACCAGCAATAATTTAGTTGAAAAGGAAACTACAAAAGAAGTTCTCTGAAATTCCAGTACTCAATTTTTTCCTTTTTTTGCCCATGCTTAAAAGTTTTCTCAAATTTACTAAACCATTTTATTCCGTTTATTCCATTTTATTCAAACAACGAGGTAGAATCATAATATTTGAAGGACAAAAAATTGAGATGTACGTGTCCAGGAGATTATGGGCAACACCTCTTTTGAATAGTATCATCGCTTAGTCCCATAGAGCACATGTCTGTCAAGAGATTCTCTGAAATTCAACTATTTTCAATTCATATGACAACTCAAAGTTACCATCGACAATGGAGCAGAGAACGGGACACACCTTCTCCACTTTCTTAACAGCCTTATGCCCACAATAAGTCCTGGCTTTGTGTTGCCGTAAATGGTGTTTCGAATTCAATAGTTTCTGAATTATCTGAAGCATCCTCAAATCATCATCGGTTTCCGATGACGTTTCTTCCGAGCTGAACTGTCCTGCAGCTACGAATACAAGAATAATGAATAATACAAATACAATCTTCTCAACCATTCTGAGCGGAAGAACGTGGAACCTCGTTCATTCTTCAAGTTACGGTATGTTATATAGTTTTCTGAAGGCTCCGCCTACCAGTTATGGTAGAAAGGAATGGAGAAAAGAACAGGTAAAGATAAGGTTTCAAGGGTAAATACTATTATGTGCGTGATAAAAAATAAGTAAAAAATGATTTGAAAGTTTAGAAAATCAACTGGCATTAGAATCTGGTAATCTTTGATTGATCTGAAAAAGGCAATAGATTGACAATGTTGGATGCAAGACTAGATTCTTACAAACTTTCAGTTGGATCTCTTCTACTTTTTATCACTTTCTGTTTTTTTCATCACCTGGATACAAATCTCAACAAATATTCCACCGCTGGATAAGTTATCTGAAAGATACAAAACAACAAAACAACAATCAAACAAAGAAAGAAAAAAAAAACGAAATCTTGAATACGACGTTACTTACTGCAGTTACAAAAAAAATCAGATGATTATTTATCTGAAAACTGTATATTATACACCGAGAGAGTTCAAAAACAGATTTACCTTGAGAGCAAAAGGTTAGACATTGAATAAAGAATCTGAAAGAATAAATGCATTTTACAGAGTTTATTTCATAAGGATCAGCAACGGAAGTCGTGCTTACATGAGCCTCGTTTATTGTATCCCATGTCTGAGTGCATGGCATATTCTACACTTTTAAACAAAATCCTCCATCTTCCAAGTATAATATAGAAAGGGATTACTGGTATGGTCTATTGGAACTCAACGTTTTCTTGTGGATGATAATATATCAAACTCTATTCAAGAGTAGCTTCAACCCAATTTTTGAGCAGCTGAACTTTAACTTCGAAAGTTCAAACGAAACGATTTCGTGAAATTGAAACAAATCTTTGTGTTTAGAAAGATTGAAATCTGTGATTATACAACAAGTTTTAACATTTTGTAGTTCTAATTTCCAAGTACAACATTTTGAGACAGCTCTCGAACTCAGATAATAGTCATAAACTAGTCTAAAAGTGGTTATTTTAGACTATGGAAACCGAAAATTTTTGTATTTGACATTTGGATATAGTTCCTTGAAAGATGCTATAAAAGGAACAATTGAGATTTCTTGAACAGAAATCTGAGAAGTTATGAACTCTCTGACTTTCGCCTGTTTCTTACTCTTGGCAATTCCAAGTATTAACACGACAGGATCCATGAAATTATTCATTCAAACCCGAAATGAGTTTCTCATTGCTCAACACAACTATCTGAACAGCATCCGGACTAATTTGCCAAATGCCAATCTGTTCCGAATGAAACGCATTGTAGACGGTGTCAGGATCCATGCCTGTGGCCCCAAGTTTCTGGAACTTGTGAAGCAGATATGCAATGGAGAATGTTCCCGTGAGTTTTAGTATAAAGAACTGAAAGGTTTCTGACAGAACTGGTTCTTTTCCAGATACGAAAGTCAATTTGGCTACGATGTGCTGTCATAAACAGTGCGATAAGCAGGATATCCTCACAAAATGTTGTCCATCGTAGCAGCCATTCTTCGCTGTTCTTCAAGAAAAATATGCACAACAAGCTGACAGTTTCCAACAACATCCGCTTAAATAATTTTTATCCCACTACGTTTTAACCTGATTCCAAATAACCGCAGTGTGAAGCACTTTGAAAAGGGCATTCATCAGATTTCCTCTACAAAACTATATTGAAATAAATTCGATAATATATGCGATTAATTTACACGATAAGAATACTCAAACAATAGAGCAGCTGATGAAGATTCAAAGTGGAAACTGACAGGAAATCCTTTAAGAGCAGAACTAGCAGAACCTCGTGATAGTACTCACTGATTAACTTATTTTAAGAACCTGTCCAGTAGATCTTTCTGAAATTCTTTTGTGCTCCAGACTCAGTTTGTATTGTTAGAGACTCCGAAGTTTTTGAAATATTTGAGGAACACAATTGTCTGATTCTTTTTGTTCCATGACATACAATTTAAAAGAATATACAAAATCGTAAATGGAGAGTTTGAGGTTAAGAAGTCTAACTTCCCCCAAGATGCGTAGATTATGCTAGTCTTTCTGTTTCTGGCCGTGATTCACATTCATCCGTATACTGTATATTTATCCTTTTAATCTATGATTGTGCCAAAAGTATCAACGTAATACTCAAGGAACAGCGCAATAAAACTTCTTATCATTCGAGAAAGCCGATATAAAATCAATCAAGGTGGCAGGGGCATTAAGAACTACAGATTATGAGGATACGAGTGTCTATGAAAGTAAAACATCAGTACTAAGATTATTCGTTTTTTGAACACCTATGAGCTATGAAATGGAACGATCGAGAATGAAACACCACACTGGATAATAAGGAAATGCAGTGAGTAATACTGAGTAGGAGGGAGATATCATGGTGAATCGCAACGATATGTTGGTATACTATTTGTATGCCAAGGCAGCCAAAAGCGTAATTTCGAGGTCAGCTTTATATGCTAATAAGCTTAACACGAGACTTTTACATTGAATTGTTTTTATCAATCTGATCTACCAGAAATACTATTTGTCCATTGCCTCAGTTCCAGTTCCCTCTTTTAATTTCTTCAACGATGGAGCAGTACAAACGATCAGTGCTATTTACGTCACGCTCATCCTATCACAAGCAGTGCTTATTTTGACACCAATTATGTAATTCTGATGATAATATACTAATGAAGTCATGCCGGCATCCACACAGAATCCCCTCAACTATTTTGATTTTAGTTCTTTTTCAAAACTTCCATGACGATCACAAACGTCATTGACACGGTTGTTCGAAGTATTCGTAACTTCAACAGCGACGTACACAAAAAGAAGTTTTCATGAGCAAACATTGTCTGCTATTCGTCATAATTGAAGTTTTCAAATTCTAATCTATGCTGTTGAATTCTCATGCTTATGCTATAATTGAATGAAGTGCAGGCGGACAAACAAATGGATATGAAAATATTAACTCGGACTCTTCGTGATGTGATGCGAAGACGTCGAACACTGTAAATCTACTTTGATCAGAAAAAAACTGAGATTGAATGATGGAGCTTTCAGATTCTTACAACCAGCGTCTCAACTCTGCTCATGAAGATTCTAGGGGAACGAAATAAAGAGTGTTAGCATAACTTGTTAGCCTTTATTTGATTTTTAAAAACACAAAGGGGTAAACTGATAAAGAAGCAGACAAATAGTATAGCTTTCTTAATTCGATTTGAAAAACAATATATTTTTGTTTCATTTTATTCTTTGATGCATCACAGAAGACAGAGATCTTAATCTCAAGCTTTACTGTTTTCATTCTTCCTGGATTGTTCATCACTGCCTAGAATTTCCTACGGAATTGTTCTCGTCCAATATTTGTATAATTTTTGTTCATTGATCATCAAGAACCTTTCCAGAAGAAAGATGTTTCGAAATCAAGTATTAGAGCTAATCATATTCTGATGAAAACTAAACTTTCGGACTTCCGGGATACTTATGTTTTAATCAGTCAGTTTATGGGCAAGATGTTTATTATAAGTGAAACTCTCACTTCCCATAATACTTCAAGCTTCCTTCCAGTTTTAGAATACTTCCCGATGTTTACACAAACCACATTTTCATACGTCTGAAAATACAACAACAAGTGATTTTTTGCAACCATTTGATACCTAGACGTTCTGAATCCCTTTTATTCAGGGATTGAAATGACACGACATGTCGATATTTGTTAACTTCAATTTAATGTCCTTTCCCGATTCCAGACGTCTGTGATTTGTCGAGTAGTTTAAAACATCACTTAGAAAACTGGACGAATTATTCAGGCTGAACTTCTCCGAACGAATTAGTGAAAATGCACTATTCTGAACGGCGAAGAGTGTCGAAAAGATAGTGACTCAAATGAGGAGAGAGCGACGCACTTCCAAAATGCGCAGAAAGGAGAAGAATTGATGTCAAGGCTGGGGAGACAGGCACCGCTTCTACTGTACTCGAAGCGCAACAACAAGTTCACAGCAAAACTTCAGATAAAGAGTTGACGTTAATTAAGTGAGACAGGGGAATGGTGAACATTGATTATGTTTTATTGTTGAGAGAAAGTGTTGTTTTATGTATTTTTTGATAGCAAATTTTCCCTTTTATGATGATTTATACAGCTGATATCATTGCCAGGTGGCTTTATTTACAAACAGTTTTAGATAATCGAAATTTCGTTGAATAGTGTCTAGTCCTATGATCGTTCTTTCGGTGAAGATCTTGTTTGGCAGATAATGTCTACCGGTCAAACCATTTGTCTGGGGTTATTCATTTCTTTTCAAGTGTTGCGATATCATGTAATTGAAATCGTTTTTCATGAAATTCTATCGACCCTTGCAAATTGAACATATACTAATATACTTTGATTAGTTATTCTAGAAGTATAAGCTATGAGAACGTAAGTGGACCTTTCGGTCAAGAAATCAGTCTGGTTCATGTTCCCACGAGGCATTGCAATTCTCCCTTCATTGGTGCACTTTTCAGATGTGCTTTGTCATGAAATTGGAGACTTAATCAGACTTTAACTGATATTGGAGGTGAGAGTCACACGGATTATATCCTTCTGATTGAGTAAACCTAATAATTATTGTTGATTTTCTGCCGGAATCGTAGTCTGGATCGACTTCTGACTGATGATTGGAGCACGTGACATAAAATTATAGGACTAATGAGCATACAACTTCAAGATTGTCAAATCTATTTCAGGAGTATCAAAACCCCCAATGCCAGCGACCTTACAACTTCTTTAAAAAGAAATTAGACAGGATACTGTAGTTTGATTCACTTGAATGGATAGGAAGTAAGAAAACTGTTCATCTATACATGCCCTTCGTAGCTATCAAGGTTGAATTTGGAAAACAAGTGTTGATTCATTCTTCAATTATTTCGAATTATCTGAATAGTTTTTACCTGTTTCATGCATTAGTCAAACCATTCCCTTAGGGGTTCTATCCTCATTTTTTGACATACTAGAAGTAGATTTCGGTTTTTATAAAATTTGAAATGGTAGAAACTTTCGGAGAAGGAAAAGTGACTTTGACTTAAGATTTTTTGTGTTTGCATATCAACTCTTATAGTTTTCCCACTGGAGATTACTAAAATATGTCGTGTGGAACTTTCATCTGATATATTCAGAAAAATCCTTGGAACTGTGTCTAGATGACTGAACAGCTAACTTCAGAATCTTCTGTGAATGAAATTTTTGAAACAGATGTCTGGAGAAGAAGTGTGAGAATTGGAAAACATGATAATTCGATACCACCAATGAACATTGTTTGAAGCACGTTACTTAGTTTCATCTAGCAAAGAAAAGTCTCGATCCCCAAAGATGTTCATCTTAGAAGATAATGTGTTCTCTGAAATCGTGTCTCCTCTTAATAACCAGAGTCCTATCACCCATAATAACAGGTGTCAATTGAGGCATTCGATAGCAGTACGATTCTTCGAAACGAAAAAAAAGTAAAGCTAACTCGTAATTTAGAAATGGTCGTCTCAAACACAACCATCGAAAAATAGATCATTTTGCTATACTTTTTGTATAGTTGTTTTTCATTCCACTGTCTCTTGAAACCAGTGAAAAAGTTGAAAGACATCAATGGTAATTTCAACTTCCGGAGTGTGTTGTGGATCGAGACTTCAGCTTTAGACTCATCAATCAAATGTCCTGTCAACTGATTTTGATTTTTTTGCACTGCACACAATGCACTCGGCAACAATTGAAACGGAAGATGCAAATTGATGTCGCGACTTTAGATTTCTGGCCGGCTCCCTGACAGGTGTTGCTCAAAAGTCACGTGTGCTCTTCAAAGAGCACGAGATTGGAGCGGAAGTTAAGCGGACGACGGACGGAAAGAGAACGCAGAGAGGCCGACTCGTTTTGGAAATGGAAACAATTAGTTTGAGTTTCATTTTATTTCGAAGAACTCGAATCGGTTTTTACATCCGTAAACAACATAAATACCCAAGCTCGATTTGTGCTTTATAAAAGTTTTGTTATTATTATCAACGGGAAAGTTCCAAGAAACCGAAAATTACAAAGAGAATTGAGATCGGATTATTTATCAGTACCAATTGCGAGATCATTAAAGACGACAATGTAATTGTTGAAGAGTTGAAGATGGAGAATAACATGAGTGTGTTTGAAAAGTGTTTTATACAGCAAGTGGACAGCAATTTTTTTTGACATAGTCTTCTGGGCAAGAGATATGGCAACAATGGGTCGCAATGTCGTGGCCCTGTTCTGAAAAACAAGAAATTGATTTCAATATTCATAGAATTGTCCAGAAAACTTACGAAGGGAACACGACTCGTGGCATACATGGAGCACGAACTTCATGAGCCGAGCACCACACATTTTCTCTGTTCCAGAGCTTGGAACACGACGTGAACGTGACATTGGAGTGTCCCAAACAGGATATCTATCAGCGAAGAATTGATCGCGAGTAGTAGGAATTGAGTCGAATGATTGGAATTGATTTCCCGATGCCACGAGCGCAAGAGAAACGAGAATGAACAAAGTGAACTTTTGCATTATAATGAAAAGGTGATTAGATGCAGAGGTTATATCAGAATGATGCTCAAGGTGCTTTAGGATTGACTTTTTATACAATAGAAAAATGGGAGGAGCCAATGATAGAGCAACACCCGATTGGCTATCTCTCATGATCCTCATTGAATGTTGTCTACATTGTATGAATGAGCGGAGCTTTTTTGTAATAAAGAGTTGGATCAAGCTTATCGAATCATAGACGGACAGTCTGAGACAGTCTGGTCAAAATACGTCAGTTCATTGTGAGCTGGACACGTTTTGGATGATTTTATCAGCGTTTTTCTCTGTTACCTTTCATTACAGTTTTAAATATATTGAAACCACTGGCTAATATAATTACAGTTAGGAAGGCGTCGGCGAAGTGAACAACTTTCCATCAGAGTGTCAATGCATTCAAACTATTTCCGACAAAAGAGTCTCTCTTCTATTTTTCTCTTTTCTGTTTTGGTTTTAAGTTTTATTTTCAAATTGCATCTTTTTTATTATCTTCGGTCTCAAAACTGTAAGAATTTATTTCTGATTGAGAGAATGGTTTAGAAGTTGGAATGATAAAGAAAGAGATCACAGCACACGAGAGCAAAATCCACAACATAATTCATGAGAGGTTGTAACTGGAGATCAAATCATCTGGTGAAAAAGAGGAAGAAGACGAAGAAGGATTCATTTACATATCTGGACAGCACGCCTCCCGAATGTAATCATCTGAGCACTGATTACCACAGCAAGCGGTGGCAATGTCTTTGCCAGTTTCTGAAAATAAATATATTAGAATAATGACAAAGATGTCAATTAGAAATGAACTCACTTGTATTGCATGGTTCCTTGCAAACAGAGAGGACATAGAGAACGAGTTTGCGTCCGCAGGCTCTTGACGATGGGTCGAAACCAGCTGGAACACGACGGGCCCGAGAGAGAACATCGACGGCATTCTCCAGTTCTTGCTCGTAGAGCATTTCTTTGACCAGTCGATCCATGTCGTCGCTTCTACGCAATGAAGCACTGGCCGAGATAAGAAGTCCCATACAGAAGAAAGCGACAATGAATGAATTCATTTTGGAGAAGTTTGTCGAAGTTCTGAAAGTTATAAGAGTTAACAAACTATTGAAAAGTGAGGAAACGGAAATAATGATTTATGTGCTGCCGGATTCACTTTTATACGTAAAATGGGAGGAGTCTTCTCAAAAACGAATGGCGCGCACACAGGGAGGCGGAGGAACGAGCGGAAAGGGGCGGGATTGAGGATCAAGATTCGAAAAAGAGAGGGAACATTAATCGAAGAGAGAGTAATGAGATGATACAGATAGAGAGCATAGAAAGTGTATACAAATCAAAAACTAGTAATAGGGTGGGAGGAACGGGACAAAGATCGTAGAGAAAATGTGGAAAAGTATTGGAAAAGAATCCGAAGAAATGAATTGGTTGAACGGATGATCGCGAAATGCAAAGAAAGGCTTCTTGTTCAATGAAATGACGACTGATCGTGATCAGATAAAGAAAAGAATGCAGGTTTAGCTAACATACCTAAATCCATATTCACAATGCAAATCTGAAGAGAAAATTGTTCAGTTCACTTACCACATTCTCCTAGTGTACTTAGTATCTTCCTAATCATATATAAAAAGAACATAACAACAGCACGCGCCCTTTTGTAATAAGATGAGAATATCGGTGAAATAACCCGCTTGTTTCATTTTTTTGAGGTCACTAGTTGAACAGGATTGGATTGCGTATGTTCCGTAATATCAGCTGACCGACACGAAGTTTCTATATACCTCGCCTGCCACACTTCAAACTTATGATAGTTGGAATGTCTGGTAACGTCTTAATGGCGCCTGGAACATTCAGAAGAACAAATGTTCAGATTTTGGTCTACTTGGATAGTTCTCACAGCTGTGATAGATGAATTACTGTGAACAGTGATATACAATTATTTTTTGGAAAGTGGGGATAAAACACAGTAAATTCTTCGTGGTTATGGGTAGCTTGATGTCATATTCTAAACTGTACAAATCCACCTAAACCTCTCTTATAAGGAAAATTTTCTTTCACACATTCTGTTCTCCGTACTATATCTTTACAGACTGAACTACTACTGATCTCTGTTGAATACAAAATTCATCTTTTTTCATTTTTGTTGCAGTTTTCATTCTCACACCCTGAAATTGTACTAATTTTGGCAAAAAAAGCACAATTGGTTTTGACGTTTCTTGTCGTATTCCCACGCTATTCCTGCACCATGTCATATGACTTTTGTGATTCTTTTTGTTCCTCTCAAAAATTCAAAAGCACTGACTTGAGATCTAGACTTTGTTGAAACACAAAGAAGTTAAGGAACCTCTTTGAGATTCCTAGACAGTCAGATGTCAGAAGGATCATAATTTCGATTATCGAATACAAATTTAGAAATCGTTCTGACATCTCCGTCGAATGACATTACATACAAATGCAGCTCCAAATAGCATTGACTAGTCATATAAACTTTCCAGAAGCTGTCAATTAGAGATCAGAATGTTGTTACGTATAAAGCAACGTTGAAAGGTTTTCACGTCATGTCAAAGGTAGTTGTTCAAAGGCATCAGAACAATATTCTCATAAGTTATTCAGTTACACATCATCTGAAAACAGACATTGACGTATTCAGAATCACTGTGATTCATATCAATTATAGACTATGATCATATCTGAATCTCCCAAGAGATCCAACGGTTTACAACAACAAAAATCTAGACTCTTGGTCCAAGAGTTCAAAAGAGAAAGACAAGGAAGAAGGAGACGAAAAAGAAGGTTCTCGAAAATATCACATGTAAAAAGGTGTTTGGTGATGAAATGTAAGTTGAGGTTCTAAATTAGTACTAATGAGACAAAAGAGTGTCTCACGAAGTATTTCAAAACAACCGGATTTGCTCTCTGTACACTTGAACTCAGATTAATCAGTGATAATAATTATGGAGAAGTACGGATTGATTGTGTTCATTGGAAATATCGAATCGTTCTGCTCTCAAGTTTTTAAGTTTATGATAGGACTTCAGAGAACGAAGATTCCTTATGCAATCTTCTATCATTCTGCAGAGATGTACTTCTGATGACATGGGATAATATCAATGATCATTTGTGATTAGCACGATTTAAGACATTAACTCTCAGAAATAAGTTTAGTACAATTATACCAATCAACAATGAGGAGTCAAACTACGGAACACTTCTATACTCCGTATTTTTTCTCCTACGAATGCAGTATTTAGTTCCATCCGAAACGAACCAAAACACAATATTCAAACGTGTTTGAATTCACTTCCTCCTTCCAAAATCACCATAAATTTGGCCGAAAGAAACACGTAACCTTCTCGAGATTTCCAGGAAGAGAGATGCATTTCCAACCTGTCAGTTTGAATGAAAGATGAGTAATGTATGCGATTTCACTTCTTTCCTTCGAGTTCAAAATCCAAAAAGTGTTTTATGGAGAACAAAAGTCCGATTCCCATTCTCATCCCATTTCTATCACTTTGAAAAAGAAAATGAAGGAAAAAAGCAAAGTTCAGATTGAGTCATGGACGAGGTTTCTTTTAATATTTAGAAACATTCCAGAATAAATTATGAGAAAAAAGAAACTTGTGGCGAGTATTCGTGACATCGCCTACGAGTATTTTAATAAGAGATCAAAGTTGGTTCAGTCATCGGAAGCAGGGAAATATGATAGAGTCTTGCATATAAAACAGTTTTGCACTTTTGGGTAACGCCTCTGGAAATGGAACTCGACTTCTTCTGGATAACGTGCAAATGTGCTTATTATAATGTTCAGATCTTTTTTCTTAGGTTGGTTGAGTGCTAGATTTTAAATGTTTATAGTAATATTATTACTAGAATGAACTCTTTTACCTTCATGTCCCTTTTTTCAAGCATAACTGAACGATACTATTTTCTGCTCGTAATACTACATTTTCTAGATATAAGCAATATTTCCGGTATTGCCAAAATAATTTATATCGATACTTATAGTTTTTGAACTGATCTTGTACCCTGAAGATTTTCAGATACAAAACGTTTTGCAAATACAAAGAGTTTGCACTTCTTTGATACGTATCTGCAGATTTATTTCAAGAGTGATTTTCATCAGAATTTTTAATTGTTCAATAATCTGAATTGTCGATTAATGCCTACAAACTACATAGACTTTTTTTCGTTTCATAAGTTTACAAAGTATTCCAGAACTTGGATTTACATTCGATATTCTGAATATTTCTATGAGTTCGTGCATATTTTCAAATGTTGTATTCATTCCAGAAAGCTTTTCCTAGAATTAGTGCAAGTACTTCAGAATAAGTTTCTTTCCTTCTTTTCAGTCATTCTTCCTCCCTCACAAACCCATATTCCAAAAGTTCTCTCATGTGACAACTCATGTTTGTTCTGCCAGTTGAAATGGAGTTGTCTTAATGATAAACAATTAGTTTTGTTCCCTACAAATCAAGGATTCATCGAATTATTATGTTTTCATATATAAGCTTTTTGTTTTCTTTTTGAATGCTCGTTTCTAATTGTTTTCTATTTTTCTTTTCGTATTTAGGTAAGACGCATCGTGTAGGATCTTCTGTTTTTCAAAATATATAAAGTTAACAAGCAGTTTGACAGTTTTTCTTCTAGTTGTCAAAACTAGGAATGAAGAGTGAAAAATTGTGAGAACGCTATAAAAAACAAAAAATTTCCATACTTTTTTCAAAGAATTATTGTTAGTGGGGGCGATATTGAACTGTTTGTTGATTCAAAGAAATGAGTTCCGAGCCGTCTCGTTGGATCAGTGATCTGTTTTTAAGAGAAGTTATTCCTTCCGGATAAAAAGTGTTAGATTTTCATTATGTCATTTCTATCTTGAAGGTATTTTCAACCGGAAGGTGTAAATACAGTAATCCGCTCAACTTTCGCTGAGAAGACCAAATAGGAATAACTGAGATAAATGTTGACACCTATTTTGCCTAAAGATAAGAGCAGGTAAAAATGTGTATGATTAGAAATTCGAACTCAACACGTTTAAATTCTATTAAAACGCATGAACTTACTGTAATGGTATCATAATAAAACCCGGAACTTTTAAATCTTGAAATACGAAGCAGTGATCAACAAACTTTTGATGTTTTTGCATAAAATGTTTCTTTATCCTTTCTAATTTCTTCTGAATCATAAACAATTTTGTTTTGCACTTTTTGAAATTTCAAATGAATACTTTGAACAACTCCTTAATCTAGTCAACAAAGTGCTTTAATGCATCAAACTTTGCATACGGTAGTCACCTGAGAAACACATGAGATCTAAATCTCTCGAATACATTTTGCCTTGTATGAGCCATCTTTGTCTCCGCCCATTCAGTATATTTATCACACACAATCAACTCGGCGTCACTCCTCCCCTCTTTTAGCTTGACAAGTCCAATATAAAAACGGATTCAGAGCACGTCTCATTCAACTCAATTCTCTCACCTTCTCTCTTCGTCAAACATGAAACTTATGATTGTTCTCGTCCTTTTGGCTCTTTCTCAATTTGGAACTGCTAGTCTCATGCGCAACTGGATGCATGATTTTGAAAATCAACTTCCAATGGAAGAAGAATCAAATCCAGATGAATTGAATGGTTTTGGTTTTAATGGATTCAAGAATATGATGACAAGATCAAGAAGATCAAAGAAAGAGAAGATTTGCGGAGGAAAAGTATGGAAGATGGTTATGCTGACTTGTGGAGGAGAATGTACAAGTAAGTTTTAAAGCAATTCTAGAATGACTTTGATCTGAAAAACCTGAAATTCAGAAACAAATTATCAAATATTTCAGCATCGAACACGAATATCGCAACGGCATGCTGTGAACAAATGTGTACAATGGAGGAGATCACTGGATTGTGTTGCCCAGGACGTTAAGAATATCAATGGAATCAATAGGGAAACAATCTCTAGATCAATTCCTTCTTGTCTCTCGGCCAACTCAATTTTCTTGTTCTCTCACTTTCGTTTCATTCTTCTACGAGTTAATCGTCCTATTTTTCTTTCCGTTATTTTTTGACTGTGCTTCTCGACATCTTCTTTCCTTCTCCTTCATGTTCTAATTATTTGTGTCAACAATAAAAAATGACGTTACTGCGTGGAACATCTCCTTTGTTGACGATGGTTGTCTATGTGCTTCTGGGAAATTATCACCTGAAGACATACATTCAAATTTGAGTTGATAGAATTCGGAGTCAGAAACAACTTTAGATCATTCAGATGACGTTGACGACAATTCTCCCACGATTCAAATATAGCATACTAACTAATAATTGACATATGCAAATGGATTGTTTATCAGTGTCTGACTACTTCTTATGACACCTTCAGATGACTAACTAGACGCTGTGACAATTTCAACGCGAAGAAATAAGAGCAATGGGAAAGCAGAAGCATCACATGAACAATTGAATCATCAAGAATCTGTGGGCTCTGCTAATTATAGGCTTCTTTATCTGCCCGTTTCAACCTATTGAATCACTTTTCGCTTAGTCTCTGCTTGTTTTCAAATGTGGAATCTGGTTTCAAAACAGAGATGATAAATGCCAGATAAACATGATAAAGAAAAAATAGAAATAGATACACTGAGAGCATATCAAAATTAGTGAAGATTTCATAATCGGATGAGTTGAGATTCGATTAGAAGTTGATTAGAAGGCTTATACTTCTAGAAATTTGTTAGCTGTTTTTTTTCGAAATGATCAATTAACTGATGAACGGGCTCGGATACTCTTTTTATCAAACTTTATTTCAGAAGCATTGAGAATAAAAAAACATAAAACTGGGTTGGTTGTGCCGATAAGTAAAACAAAGAATAAAAATACCGAATGTATAATAAGGCTGTTCTCAAAACCGTATCTATCCATCTGAAGTGAAGAATTGTCTTATTTTCGGAACGAATTGGGACAGCATGCTTCGATGATGTCTTCGATACTACACGATTGAGCACAGCACAGAAGAGAGAGGCTTTCAGAGTGTCCTGAAATAAATAGAAGTATTTAGAAGTAGATCTTTCAAATTCAAAGAAAATTTACCCGGTTCACATTCTCCACAAGTAGCAAAGATGAATCCAGCAAGACGTCTTCCACAGAATCGAATCTTTTTCACTCCTTGGGTTCTGGATGCTCGAGTTGGTGTTGGAATGGGTATTTCGAGATGTCCTAGCTGATTGTCTTCCAATTGATTGATCACCAAATGATCATTCAGCTCATCGTAACAGACGACCACAGAAGAAGTTACGAGAAGCAAGAGAAGAATGATGCTCATTTCGGGAACCAAAAGAAGGAAACAACATCTATGGTCCTTCTCTTTTATACCGTCTTCTTTTTTGAACGGAAGAAAAAGGAGGCGTGGCTCAAGGCATCCTATTCGGATTAAATGTGAATGGGAAGGCATTACACAAGAGGTCACGTAACATAAGGGCAGCCTGTATGGGATGAGTTGCGCAATAGCTGGCAGGATAAAGACAGGTGGATAGCAGCAACTGAAACATATGGGATATGAAGAATGAAAGAGCATTGGAAAAGATAGATTTGAATTCCTTTTAATGTTGATGCTCTTAGGTGTTTCTTTTGTATCAAATCCCAAACACAGTAACCCTCGAAATAAAAGAAATTAATGATTTTTTCGAATCTGCTCCTTTTTAAGTGACCTTACAAATGCTTCTTTAATGACTAACTTCAGTTTTTCATATATTACGATGTTCCGTTATTTCTCATCAACCTGGACTTTAGCAACACGTGGCAAAATTCTCATTCACCAATGTTCCCATTCCATCCAATTCCTTCATGTATTCCGAAATTCTGGTGTATTCTTGTATCTTCTTCTGCATAACCTGAAAATCCAGGATTCATAGTGCTATTCCTTTTCTGTTTTCACTGGAATATACTTCTAATGAGTTTGTCAAGACGGATGTTTTCCATATTTCGTGTCATGAGCTCTCAGTTCAGAATTGAATCCGATGGAATCTGGTAACCAGTTATTATTGTTACGTGTACGTCGAGTAGACACATTAATCATAGGAATCCACGCGTCACAATTTGTATTGCAACACAACGGATAAAGTTATTGACAGACACTCGAAAAGTGTGAGAATGATTGTTGATCCTTAGCGTTATAACCATCGTCAGAGGCTCATTTTTACATATTTTCAAATAATAATTCTTGGAAAAGTACAAATGTGTCTTATTGGTCAACAATCCACCTTAGAGCAGAATCAGAAACAAAATGGCGGATTATGGATTCTCTTTCTCTTAGTTTCAGAAAAAGAACGTTAATCCCCTTTTGTTTAATCCTTTTAAACAAATCTTCCTTCTCTTTTCTGATTTGAATAAATGCACAATTTCTTCTCAAAAATTTCTCATCTTCATTCTCGCAAATGCGAAGACGACATTTCAAAAAAAATTCCTCATTTAAAATGCGATTGCGGGGATGGACGGGACTCACGGTCTAACGCGTAACAATCACGTCATCTGGATTCTGGAATTGTATAAGAACATGAAAAGGAAACGAGCATTGAGATGTTTCAGAGAGGGACGCGCACTTTACAGATATTAGAAAAAAGGGTTTCTGACCTTTTGAATAAATAGTTTGCAGACAAGTTTCCAGACTAATCGGATGGATTATGACACAAACATTACAAAAAACCAGAAGACGTCGAAGGGAAATGGGAATGACAACGCAATATTTGTTTAACATCAACTGCCAACATGTGGGAAGAGGGACTAGTTGATTTCAAAAGATATCGCTGGATAGGATTGTATACAATAGAATTTTCATACGTGGTACTTTTATGAATCCGTAAATCGCCTACAGCTTCCGAAAGAGTATTCTGGTGTTGTTAAATCTGGTTTTTTAAAAATGAATGATCCAGTTTGTTCTTAAACTTCACCCGATTTGCTTTGGAAGATTCCACAAAACACGATTGTTATCCAAGTCTTGATTCTTATTGCTATATTTTTATGACTCAATAACTTGGATGAGATTGCCAGTTCAATATTAAAAATCAAATTAATTATTATTCCCAAAAGGCATTGATGTCGTCTCTGAATGAGTAATTGTTGTCAGTTAAATGTCCATAATTAGCCATGTGCTAAGAATCACCCACGTCACATGATTACTTAGTAAGAAAAGGTTTTACCAAAGTTCTAACAGTGACGTTATCTGATATTCAATGAATTTTTAACCAAGAATTTGTCGAATTTCAACATGAAATTAAGGGATTTTTTTCTTCGAATCACACGTGGATAGTATAATGACAATGCTCTTTTTCAGTTGAAAAGCGTAGCAAATAGAAGGGTTTGAAAAAGGATGTCTGTCCTTTTTCTCCGCATGTTGAGTCATTGGAAAAAGTGATCAGATGTCAAGGAAGGGATCTTAACTTTCGTAATAATAATCACAGAACAATTGAAACCTCTAGTGAAACACTTGTTGATTTCTGCTATAAAAATTAAAAGTGCATATTAGTTATGTGACCAATTTGACGATTGAAACCTTTTTTGCTGTTTTGTTTGATGTTTTGAAATTGAAATCTGAAAACGTTAACCGGATATCTGGTATTCAGAAATCACCAAGGAAATGGCTCAAAATCTGAATACGCGGAAAGGGATTGCAAAAGGAATCACAATTGTCTAAAATTGGAGAAGGGTTCTTTTATTGCAGAGACATTTTTGTAAAGAGCATACAGTCTTCTAGGTAGTTAAGTTCCTTAAAAACTACAAAATAATTTGTAAGGTCAGGCCACATTAAATGTAGTTTGATATTGAAAAAAGTGATTGTGGTAGGTGTTCCATAAAAATCATAGATGATTTCATGTTACTTTTTGGTATGATGTTTTTTCACAAATTAAATTTTTTTCAGATTCTCTATGATTTTCGAAAGTTGAATGATCTCATACAGTTAGTAAATTATATCATTTTTGTAAAGCAAAAGACAGCAATAACGAATTTTTGTTCACTCATTTTTGAATAAGTTCAAAACACACGTTCTTTTTCATAATGTATCTTTTCTTATCATTGTCTAATCGCTTCTTGATAATTCCTATTATGTGTTCATACATCATTGCCACTTTGATTCTCAGTAAAATCAAACTAGAAACATGATATGTTGTTGAATTCAGGTTCTCAGGAGATCATTTTCAAAAAGGTGACAGATTAATTGAAGAAATTCAGAAGTTCAATTGTCTGAAGACGTGGTACCAAAGACGTCAATGGGATAATTTGAGAGCACATAGACCATAATGTTGCCATTTTCAAATAGAAACTGATCAACATTTCAAAAAACAAGAAAAATGATTGATTTTAGTGAACTGTATTGGGATTAGTTATCATTTGACATCAAGGACAATGATCAAATAACATCCATTCGGATTTCAATTGACCTCCAACAAAACCATTCCCAGTGGATGAATCTCTTCTAATTTTTTGCTCTTACGTCATTTATAACTTGGCGAACTCTCTTCCAATCATTTACAATAATCGATTAAAAATGGATGTTTGATCGTAGCAATATTTCCTCTTTTTCGTAGTAAGCTGTCTCCATAGATAGATTTCTCAACTTGACTTCAAGAAAAAACAAACTAGATTGATAGAAGATTTCGACGAAAACAAGATAACATTCAAATATCGAAAGGGCTTGATAAACAGAAAATTATCCTTACAAACCTTGATGTTTTTAAGAAAAAGTGCAAATAAACACAAAAAACAAAACACATAAATCTATGACTTCCGGTTCGAAAATGCAGTTGGAATACTCTGTGATCATTCATTAAAAGTGACAAGTGAAAACGAAGAACAGTTGACACGTGGAATAACAAGCGTTCGTTCTATTTATTGAGCAATGAAGAAGAACGCAACTCAGGACAATTGATTCATTGAGTGCAAGTTGTAATATGTCTGTATTTCGGAAATGAGAGATTCTCTTCAGTAGAAACGACGGAAAAGTGTAAATTTTATAAACTCATAGACAAACGATTGTGAAGTGATAACGGACAAACAAACCAATTGAATTTTGATCACGTAAACATTTACGAAATGAAATATTATATAAAGATAAAGGGTTTTCTTTCTGAAAAATCGAAAGATGCTCTATTTACAATTTTTAAAATCAAAAAATACAATTCAAAAAGAGAATTCAATAGAAATTAGAGAAAATTTCGAGAGAATTATCAATGAATTCATTTTTCTGGAGCTTTTGGTAGTGATGTTAGTGTGGTGTTCGCTGACTGTCGAACTGGTGTACTGGTGTGGTTTCGGCATTTTCGATAATATTCGTGTCCAAAAACATTCCCTGAAATTGAATATTAATATGGACTTCAACGGAATCTTTGCCTTACCTGACAATCTTGCTCTTTTTTGTTTCCTCAAATGTTTTAACGTTGCTTGGACTCAGAAGGAGACCCATCCAGAAACCACGAGGACGATGACTGAAGTTTCCATAAGCTAAGAAAAAAGATGAAGAGTCCAAAGATTGTTTCCAAGTATTGAAACACTGTAACAAATTACTGACGATGTCGATGAGCTACACATTTTTTCTAATTAAGATTGCATTTCAACAATCTTTTATTTCGGTCCTCCGAACGATCAAGAAGGCCATGAAATATGTTGTACTTGACTAATTCAAAAGAAAAGAATGCTCATTCATCTAATTCCTCATTCTATTGTTCACTGTAATCCTAAGATGGATCACCATTATTGGCATCCGAATTCTTTAATTCTTTTTTTAAAATGATTTTTGATGATGACCCTTGGTAATCTAAATGCCAAGATCTTTTACGATGATTTTCTATTGGCCAAGCAAAAATGAAATACAGCTTGTTTTCTCTGAACTGATTTCGGGTCAATTTCTAGAAAGTTTGAAACTTTCAGGCGATGATGAGTTGTGTAGTATAATCAAAATGAACAAACTTAAGTCTACATCCCCGAATTCATTTTTCAGCTGCTCAATGATGTGTGTCGAAATCCGAAATTCATCTGGAAGCTGATGATTTTATTTTCTACGATGTCACTAATCTTCATAATCTTTTCATTGTGATTTTCAGAATACTATTCTTCTCGGAGCTGGGTCTTAATTCCACAATATTAATTCCGAAATACTCATCTTCCATTCTTTCCGTCCTCACAACTTCACCTATCCTGTTTTCAGCCAAATTCTTCTCTCATCTTGTTTTTCATATTATCTGTCATTCCCATAAGAATCGCGTTTAGTTTGATTTAGAAACTTGCCTGTTTTCTTTATTCTACCAACTCGTGAAAAAAACATTCAAAAAGAGAAAGAAAAAAAGAAGATGGAAGTGGTTCTAGATTTTTCCGCCGAACTTCCGACGAACATCCGTTGAAGAGACACCGATTGTCACTAACTTCCAAACGAACACTCTCTTTTACGCTTGTGCTTTTTTCTTTGGTTCCTGATTCGTCGAGAGTTCAGTCTGAGAAGCTTAAAATTTGCATTTTAATTGAAATAGGCATATAAGTAACAAAACTTGCGGAAATCTCACTTCTTCAATAAGTTCTGTGAAGGTTATAGACCCAATTCGCGGAATTCAAACCGTATGTGTGTACTTAATTTTAAAAAACTGAATATATTCAAGTTATACCTTTTCAAAGCCTCCTTCTTATGCTTTTCAGTTACTGTAACCCTTCATTTGTTTCTACTGTTTGAACATCACGAAGAGTCTTCTGCATAGTTTGATATACAATTTCCAGAAAAACAAAATTGTATTTCTGATATTACAATTTTCTAAACGTTCATAATTTTCTCTTTTATATGAAAAATATTCAGAATTTCCTATTATCTTCCAGATTAAATGGGAAACCTCACACAGTTTTCAATAGTTTCCTCAGTTTGACAACCCCGATTCGAATTGTATTTTTGAAGTACAACACCGATATCAAAAACAAGTTTTCAGTAAGAGTTCTTTGAAATCTTCTCACCCTAAAAATCACTTTGTTCTTCTTACTAGTTAGAAAGATACAAACTGATAGTTCTCGATTCCTCTAAATTTCATTTTGTCACGTATTTCCAGAACTTTCTGATCTTCTTACTTGAAATCGGCAATTTAAGGTTCATCAAAAGGAAGAATGGATATGAAAAATGATGATATTCTGTCAGAATAAAACCCTCCATTTTTATTTTCCCAACTATAAATCTGGACCTTCATTTCTTTAAGAAATGATGAGAGAAGAATTCCTTCCGGGAGAGTTGACGTGCCATACGGGCGGTGCACTCCAATCTAATCGCTTCCTCGTTTCACACTGGACCCTTCTTCTTCTATTCTCTACAGAACGAACTCCTTTAGCATACACACAATTCTTTCATTGTCTTCTTTCGTTTTTTTCTTTCTCTCAAGAGACCCTTCTCACTTTTTTGGTGGGGTGCTCCACAAAGTTCGTGTCATGATTTAGCACTCTTCTGGGGGCGACACGAACTCACTTTGTCACACCCATCAGTAGTTTATCTACCCTTTCAAAAAGTTCGACTTTTGACCGGAAAAGAGAGAGGATAGTCAATTGAAACTGATACCTCTTGTATAGATATCGGGTCACCATAATAAGAGAGTAAACTACGTGACACTTCCCAGAAACGACGTCTTCGGATATTCAATTCCATTTGACTTCTTCTTCTTCTTTTTTTGCAACTACATTGTTTTATGATCTTCGTTTTCAATTCCTGTCAGTTTATAGTCTCTCAATTGAAACATTTTGAACTTCCTTCACGATACAGAATTTAGATACCAATGTCAGTTTTTTGTTGATTCAAGTCCAATGGTTACGTTTTCATTTTAGCATTCTAAAAGTTTATATAACATCCTAGGTTGTTTTTCGGAAATCCGTTAAATCGTTTCTTGATTTAAACCGTTTCTATCAAGATCCTTTTAGCTTCTGATGTACAGTTTCCTTCCTGGTACATCTGAACCTAAAAAACTTTCTTTCAATTTTTTTTGAAAACCATATTGAACTTTAACCCTTTGTAGTAAGTTCAACGCTTGTTTGACGAAGACTTGTTTCCATTCAAACTTGTCATGTTCGTTTGCGTCACCCCCGGACTGGACTCCCTTCCTGTCACATATCAGATATCATGATGAAACTTGCTCATCTCTCAATGGACCCTTTTTATCTTCAATAACAACATATTTATCATTTGTAGTATCTCATTCATTATCTTTAGAATGTATCCCTTTTATTAGAATTGCCGTGAAAAATTGATAGTTTTGTTCTTCTTGAATATTCGTCAAATATTTTGAAACCTACAAGAAGAGAGATGATTTCATTGTTACTACGAATTAGTTTTTATTTCCGTGTATGTTCATAGAATCGTGACAGCTTTTTCAATGAGATTTATGTGGGTTCAAATTGTCTGGACACATCCTTCATTATCCATTTGGATATATGTTTTGATGTTAAACTTTAACCTCAAAAAGGAAACATTTTCTTTTTGATTCAATAATTGACCGTGTACGTGTCAATCAAAAAAATGACAAATTGTTTCAATGGAATATCCGCCTCCAATCACTTTTAGACTAGTACATTCCTCAATTATTCATATTCCGATAACTTTATTTATTTGGTTTACAATTAAATTTGATCTCAAAATTTACTTATCTCTCAATAACAATAGCGGCCACCCTCTACTGAATTAATCATTGCAAAATGAAGAGGGAAGTCATTTTGAAGATTTTGAAATGTATTTTCAAGTATGCACCGTCTTTTTTTGTTTTTGTTGCAGTTCCCTTTTTTCTTCGACCCATACAATTCATTCTACACACGAGATCTTCTTCAGAAGTATTCCATTTTTCATCATAACCGACAGAGTGATTCATGTGAATCACCCGGAAATGCTCTTCTTTCTTTCTTTTTTTTTTCGCCAAAACAATCAGAATCTCATAACTTTTTCGTTTTTGAACGTACGGAGGTCTTCTTCTCCGTTTTCTAAGTGCGCGCCTACAACATAATCGGAGTTTTCTTTCTCTTTTTCGGGAAAGACCACAGATATTTATATGTGACTAGAATTAGAATTTATTTTTCTTCTTTTACTTCGTCTTTTTCTACAAGTTTCTACTTTTTTTGCTCATCTAGCAGACACTTTTTATGACTGACCAATCCAATCCGACCCCCTTTAGTTTTCTGTTTTTTTTCTGTTTGTTCTTCAACCCAGGAGCAATCTGGAAAATCAGTTTTGTAGATGAATGCTCAAGGAAAAAAAAAGAAAAACATCATGAAAAAAAATTGCTCCAGGAGCTACCAAAGCCCCATTAACCGGTCTTTATGAGCTCATAGGTTATGTCAATTAGAAAATGTTCTTCTGTGGGCTCAACCTCTTTTCTTTTTTTTTCGACTTATCTTGTGATGACAACAACTGACATCCTACTCATTTTGCTATCTTTTTCTTCCAATTTCCTTCGTCATTTCTTCACAAGTATTATGAGTTGGATAAGTTAGCAGGTGCCTTTTCATGTAACTTCATGACAACAAATGTTCAATTTTTCTATTTTCGTTTTGAAAATTTGGATCAGATCCTGGAATTTCTGAATATGGCAAAATACTTTTTTCTATTATTTTCCGTCGAATTCAAATGAATATCCTGTTTTGAGTTATTGTATTCTGATAATTTGGAAATATGAACTCTCAAAAAAACGCCCACAAAATTTTCCAGAAAAAAATTGTTTACTGAATAGAAGAACCCAGTTCGAAAGTGATCTTCTGTTTATCAGTTTTCTGAAACATAAACTAACAATATTAAAGCAAAATATACACAAAGTATGATGACAATTTTTGTTTAAATGTCACAGAAGAATACGAAATCTTCATTGACGTCCATGGTTTGTTTGTAGATTTTCTGCTAAATTTTATAGCAACTTCTATATAGTTCTTTTCACTGGCATCACTTAGCCTATTTCAATTGGTACTATCAACTTCAACATCCAGATATTGTTGATCTTCGATTTGTTGTCTTCTGACCTTCTTCATTTTTCTTTCTCTTATACTATATCTGCACCTATTAGAATGTATTCTGATCCTCAAAATCTCATCATACCAAATCCCCAACCACGACAAAATCCTCATTTTCTTTTTCCTCTTTTTCAGTCCTTTTTTCCTCTCAAGATCCGCCCATTTTTCTTTTTCGTAATGAGGAACGAATAATTGAAGAAAACGAAACGTCAATTGTCTTCATTTTGTATAGAGTACAATCCATACATTCACCCATCAGTATTCGTTTTGAAATTCTAGCATTTTGAATACGCCTACTTTATTTTTTCTTATTCGTCATTCCATTTTATTTATGAGATGAACACTTCAGAAGGACAAATGTGTTTAGAAGACAGTCCAAAATCAGCGATTTCATTTGCTATGGTCATAGCGGGTAAGTGATATTTGAAGGAATTCATAGACTCAAAATAAATGTAGTTGCCCTTTCAGGATCCTTAATTTCAATTATTTCAATTTCAAACAATGTACTTTTGTTTATTTCGCTCATTAGGAACAATCGATGTTTCAAGTGTTATTTTCATGTGAGTTTGCTATATTTCTTTGTTTCAAAAATTGAGAAAATTCTCTATTTTTCAGTTCATTCTAGCTCTTTGTTTTTTTGACATCATAATTTCGGTTTGCTACATGCCTGTTATTCTTGTGGATTCGCTGAAAGATTGGACGAAATGGATTGAACTTGCAAGAGCTTGGTGGCCATTTTTTGTCTATGGACTGGCAATGACACATGTCTGTATGACGACTGCTTGGTACTTTCACAATTCAAAAATGTCTATTTCAATTACTTTTTCAGTTATATTCTGATAGCCGTTGCCTATGAAAGATACTTGATAACAGTGAGAAGTTACACGTTAAAACAGTTCCAAAAACGAAGAAGTTGGTGGTGCTTTGGTGAGTTAAAGACAATTGATTTGGCTAGTTATATGTTTAGATATAGTGTAGAATCCCGTGTCCTAAAGAGTGACGAAAGGAGCTTTTTAGTTTCCTTTTCTTCTAGTGAGCTTCGGTCTTAAGATAAGGAGGGTTAGGTAATTTATAAAACTATTTTGGGATTTTTATTTGCATGATAGTTTCCCGTTCAATCATAATTTAGCGTCGTTATACTTCAAGAATCTCACGTTTCGAATCTCTTCTATTTCCTCCATTTTTCCAGCTTGTTTGGCTATCGGAATTATAACAAAAGGTGGAATGTTAATGGAATTAGATGTTTTCCCAAATGAAGATCCGTCTTGTAAGAACACAGTTATGGAATATATTGTGGATGTTACTGAAACAACTAAATCTGTGTGGTACGGTACAATTTACAAGTTTTGGTTTCGAAATATTGCGACCGTATTCCTTCCATTCTTTCTTCTACTTTTAATCAATCTTGGAATAGTTTTGGAACTTCGTTCTCAAATGCAACATGCTTTTGGAAACAGATCAAGACGACGTTTCTCGTTGAGAATGCAGAGTCGGGTGAGAAATAGTTCTTTGTCGTCAAAATGATGATATTCCCCTTGCGAATTTTTGGTATTTCGGTTCCAGACAAACGTACGTCAGGCGACCGCCACAATGCTATTCATCTGTGTTATTTATCTGATTTCGAACGTGGTGAATGTCTTCATTACAGCATGGGAATTCGTTGATATTGAGTCATTACAAACTAGGTAATCTCTTGTGAAAAAAGTATAATAAGAAGGCAATCAAATTTTGTATTCAGGTTTTTGGAAGAGTACATGTTATCAGCGGATTTGTCATCAGTACTTGTTGTGACGGCTTGTGCACTTCGGCTCCCAATTTACATGGTCTGTTCAATTTAAATAATTTTCAATAGCCGATCAAGATTCACTCTAATAATATCCGTTTAGATCAGATATCTAATTTAGAATTCAGATTAGCATCCATATTGAAAGAGTATAATTATTTTATTCCAGTTATGCAATCCAGAACTCCGAAAAGCTGTCAAAAAGTCATTCACACACAAAAGTGAGCATCAACAGAAAATGCATCAAACTTTCTCTCTTATTGCAAAAATTCTAGTCTAATTCTTAGTTTTTCACCGTCTAGTTCTTCCTTTCATTTTTGATATAACTTGTGATATACATGATTGTATAACAAATCAACGGGTCTGTCTTCCCAGATTTTTCCGTGACTTAAAAAATTCATGAATATGTATATATTTCCACCGTATTTCTCTTTGTCACATTCAATGTGTTTCTTCTTGTTCTTTCTTCTCAAATAATACCATTTCATAGTTCAGTGCGTTTTCGTTTCATCAAAATTTATTCATAAAGCTTCAACAAAAAAACGACATGGTTTTTACATAAATTATGAGAAAATGACGTAGGTCAGGATGGAAGAAATATACATAAAACCCGCATGAAGATTAAAGTAATCAAATATGGATTTCAAGAATAATATGAAATAAGATAGGAACATCTAAGAGATTATATGATCATCCGAACTCAAGAGTTTAAGCGAACTCTATAAGACCTGGAAGTTCTCTTGGCCGGCTGGTTTGTGCTGTGAATAGGTCTTCCGTGAATTCTTCTGGTTCTCTATCAATACTGAATTCAACTGATTTTGGAGGAATTTCTCTTCCGTTTCCACTTCGCGACCCAACTGTTTCCCCGGATGATGAAAATGAAGATTCGCCTTCTTTTGACCTCACTTCATCTGTTTCTTCTGGTCTCTCTTCTCCTTCTGGGAACCACGGACGAGCTGAAAATCATCATCTGAAACCATCTTATCTTCATCTAATAACTACTCACGTCGATGTCTTTCTCCATTATTTCCAGAAGATCCTTCAGTTCCAATCAAAGTTGGTGGAGGAGTTCCTCCTAAAGAGAATGGTGGAGATGGTGGTGGTTGTTGAGGTGGCATTGGCATTCCACGACCTGAAACTTTCAGAAAATACATCATCATAAATGTTCAAAGTCCACGTCGTATACGTGTTTTTCTAAATGACACAGGAAACAAAGGAAAAGAGATTGAGTGATGCTTGATCAAGATAACAGAACCATATGTTTCTCCGTCGTCCTCGGGAGAATCCAATTGAAAACTAACCGAGGAATGAGAAAAAGTTTTTCATGTTATCCATAAAACTTCCAAATTGTCCTGCAGGATGTCCAGGGTTTGGTTCGTTTCCAAATTGTACCTGACTTCCCATTTCGACACCTTCACGACCTCCGCCAATTCCTCCATCAACACCAACCCGTTGACCTCCGACAAGAGCGCCGTTGTTAGCTGAATTATTAAGAAATTGAAAATCAGAAATGAATAATTAGGTTATTTGAAAACCAAACTGTTATAAACTGTAAAACAAGTTCAACTATTTTGAACATAATAGATTATGGCTTATTAGAAACTGGTCAGTAGGAAAACAATTGATCTAACTAACATGTTAGCGACACGGTACTAGTTTTTGGATAATTTATGTATTTTAAACTTATCAGACCAAGTTTTCGTGAACAAGTTCTTGAAAATTCTGACAGTTTCAATACTTTTTTAAATACAATGTGTGTCTTAAAAGGGTTAATACTTACATCCCAATGCAAATCCAGCTCTGTTACCAGCTAAATTAAAGCTACGGTCACCTCCAAATCCTAGAATATTTGCTCCTTGTCCCATTCCCATATCGAATCCGCCGCCATTTTGAGGATGAAGAAAGAATGATCCAAGGTTTATTTGGGTCAATCCTGAAATTTTTAAATTCAAAAATATTCAAATTGAGGTGTTATCTTTTAGATCGACAGCCTCCATGTGAGACCTACTTGTCATCTGAATTTCCCGCCAATCTGTCTGCTTCTCCTTTTCATCTGATCATGTGTTTTGCCCTTTTCTCTCCTACGGTCATCTTACTGTTACACTCCCTCATTTCTTCCTTTTAATTCTTTATTCCATTGTTCAAGAATAGTGCCTGACTCATTACAACCCTCCTCTCTTTTTTAGATGTTATACTTTCAAACAAATGAAGAATGAATTCTCGAATTGAATGGGTGGTTTCAGATGAAAAAGCATCAGTTAAGATATAAAAAAGTGTATAACGTGACTGTTTTGTTGTCTTAAAGAAAGAATGATGTCATTATAGAGACAATAGTGATTCAAAGCTTCAGGAGGTAGAAATGATCAACTATAAACACAAACCTTGTTTGATTGATGTTGAGAAAAGTAGAAGTAATAATGCTGATTTCATTTCGAATTGTGCCTGAAAAAATGAATGAAGTTCATTAAAATGAAGACAAAAGACTAAAAAGATAAGTTTTATGAAATGCAAGAAATGGTGGAAAGAGAAATCCAAGTTAAAGAAAGATCCAGGAAAGAAAACAGAGGGTTCGTTCAAAAGCAGACTAGAAAGGCACATTACGCACACTGGAAACAAACCACTACAACAATAAACATATACTTATATAGCTACTATAAAAAATTTCAGCAAAAAGTGAATAGTTTTCTTTTTTGATAGTAGAAGTAAAAATTGAGAAAGTGATAGTAAGTATACTACTAGTTTTGAAAGGAATGAAAAGTAGTATGAGAAGAAATTCTCAGTTGGACGAACTGTTCAAGAGGCGGAAACTAAAAGTGACGAGAAAAAAGCATTTGGTCACTTCTAGCAATAGGTGTTTTGTGTCACTCTAAAATGTTACGACGAAAGGCGGACCGCAGATGAAATTGACCTTGGTCACCTTCTCGAATCGGCGGACGATACAAACTGAAACCGATTGAGAAAAGGAATGAAGACGATGACAAGAAGGAAAAAAAGGAGGGAAGAGTGACTGCCCTTCTCAACTTCTGATGCCATTTTACACCTTTTTGTATTGTTAGCCCAATTTGCATTTACAAACAACGAGACTGGAAAGGAATTTGAAATTGGGGGAAGAAAGGAAATTGTTTGGATGTTTGAGGTTTTCATAAAACACGAGATTTCTTACGATTTCATATGGAAATTATAGGTTTACGCACCGTGAAAGCATATTCAAAAGATATTGTGCCACAGTTTATGGAAATTTTTTTCCTGAATAGAAACAAGACTCATTGAAAACGGAGAACTACAAAAATCAAAAATTTTCAGCAAGAAAATGTGCTCAGGGGGTTGTTCAATAGACATAAAATAATACTTTGCGACCGAACTTGCGTGAAACAACCTTTCAAAAAAAAACTCTGAAAAAAACTTGTGTTTCGATATCTGATATAATTTATTTTGAACTTACAAAACGTTGTTGATTGTTCTTATTCTTCTTCTTCTGGAGGATAATGTTCTTTCTAACATTTTATGCCGTTGTAACAATTTCTATTATCCTCAAATGCGCATCAAAACCTTCAACAAATGCTCCGGCGAAGAAAATGGAAACTTCGGTTGGCTCAAATGTGTTTCTTTGCATATAAAATATGATGATTTTTAGAAGAAAACAACTGTGACAACAAAACCAATGAAGAAAAATATATCGAAGAAAAAGAAGAATTCTGCGAAAAAGAATAAGAGCTCAGCGAAAAAACAGAAACTTTCAACGACTATGCTACAGTGTGTCTCCTCATATTGTACAAAAGAAATATATCATTTTCAGAGAAAAGACGGCAATTGCAAAGACTCCAGCAAAAGAAGATAAACCTCTGAAACCTTCCCCAATTCCAAAACCATCTCCAACACTGAAGGCAACTCCAACTAGTGATGGACAAGTAAAGAAGAAGGATCGTGTTGGACCCAGAAAACCAGAAAAGACTGCTCAGAAGTACAATTCTCCAGTTTCAGAAGCTCTTCAAGAAGGTATTTTTTATGAGTTTGGCATGTTATTATTAAATATTTACAGTGAAAAAGAAGACATCAATCAAAGCAGCTACTCCAAAAGAAGGAACAATTTATGGAGAAGATGAAAAGAAGGAAATGAAGAAAATAGCGAAAACTCAATCAATGACAACTGTCCAGGAAAGCAAAGAGGAGCCACCGAAAGTGTTTAAACTTCCAAGTGAATCATCTGCTAAACGTCATCGGGACGCTTTGAAACCAGGAGAGGTCAATGATAAAAGTGATGATACAATTGAAGATGCTCCGTCGGTTCGAAGGAAGGAGGGTCCCAGTTATGAGTCAGATGTATGCTAAAATGGAATGATATTCATATGAAATTGATAATTTCAGGGTGTGCCGTCGCCTAATACTTTACCCTCTCCCAATGAGAAACCGGATGAGCTAGCTATCAAAAAATTGTCGAAGGAAAAGGACCAGGAAGCAGCTAAATAAAGATCCTTAGTTCTTAAAGTTTTGTCTATAAAGTTGTTTGAGTTAGAATATTCTCTTCACGGTATACTTAACTTAGTCCAAACGCATTACGCATTAACTACACTCCCTTTCCCCAAATTATGGTCGAACCGAATTGAAAGCATGTTCATGTTATGACACTTTTCCTCTCGATGTTATCCTAAATGGCATGGCCATATGTCATCGTTTATCCTTTTGGTGGTCATGTCGATGTGTGTGAGTTAAGTGTCTACACAGCTATAGTATTTGATTGACGGACCATTGGATGAATTCGTGCAATATTTTGAAGTTAGAGGTTCCTTTTAGGTTTTTCTAATTTTTTAACCAAAACTGATTTTGGAGAACGTCACCACCCAATTCAGTTATTTTCATGTCGTTTTTCAGAACCAGTTTCTTTTTTTTATTTGCAGTTCAAATGACTTTCAACTGTTCAGTTTCTTGTTTACGTGTTCTTTTTTCTTTTTCTTCAACTCCTCATTCACTTATTTCATCATAATTGTGTCAATCACATCTCTTCTTCCCGATTACATAACGATGCCACATCTTGTGGTATTACCCGCCAATCAACTTGAATTGTTTGATATGTTCTTGTCATAATATTCATAAGAAATCATCTTCAATTGACTCTTTATCCACCCTCACAATGCAATAAAATGAAATATGACCTCTTTTGAAAAAAAAAAGATCAAGTGTCTCGAATTTCGAAGAACAATCCAATCAAACTCTGCTTTTTTGGTTGAGATTTCGACGTCCGACCTTCATCCGATTCACTGAAAAAAATGGAACAGAAGACGTCCTCGAATCTCCCCATGGCAACTCATTCTTCGTCTCTTATTCCTATATTATCCCTCTTCGGAATTTCGTAACGATTGTCTGCGTCTCTTGCTCTCTTTTCTTCTAACATCCGGAGCCGTCGTCCATGCGTGCGCGAATTCGTATGTGTCTGCGGACACTCTTGTTTCTCTCCTTCCCTTTTCGAAGCCATGAAACCTTTTCCCATTTGTCCTTTCTTTCTATTTGTGCTCTCTCCGCATTTGGTGGTCCTTTCCTTTCAATTCATATATCCTTCAGTTTGTATCATTTCTTTGAATTAATCAGTTTTATGTAAATTTGTGATGGAAGTTTACCCAGGAATATTTAGATTTGGTAGATCTTTTTTCAATGATTTGCCTTTTTTTTGAACAACCAATATTTTCGAATTCAGGTATTAATGTTTTTGAGATATTCTTTGCAAATTTACTATACGTTTAGCATCGCTTGATCTACAGTAATCTAGCCAGATACCTTAAATTGTACCCCAAGAATGTTCACACAAAAATTCAAGCTTTTCTGGAGATTAATACCTTCAAATTCTTCATGGCATCATTGAAAAACTCTTGAAGTTCCTTGTTTTTCAATTATGCTTCTTTTAATCTTCAAAACATTCATCATTTTCTCAGAAAACAATATTCGAAATCCAAGTTTTAATATCAAAAACCGTTTGTCTCGTTTTTTGTTTTCTAGTTTCAGACAACTCGTTCAAATCCACTCGTCTAAAGTAAACAGACAAGAAAGATTCCCCATTTTTCTATCTTCAAATCTCGAAAACAAAATGAGATTTTGAGCGGCGAAAAAAGTTATGAATAAACGGTGAAGCTTAGTCACACACGCACAAAAAAAAGCGAAAATTCAATTTGATTTTTGAGCAAGACAAAAAGACATAAAGCCACCTACAAATTCATATTATTTTTCTCATTTCCCTTTCAAAAATATTATTGAACATTTAGTCATAAAACAGGAATACGAGAAAGCGGAAACAATTAGAGAAGCTGACGTGTTCTAAATTTGATTGCTCCGAAGTGCTGTAGTCGTCATTCGGGAATGTATTTCTCTTCTCTTTCGATCCCTTCACATCATTTCAAACTTCTCTTTTCCCTAATAAGCCAACTCAATAGAGCTCCGATGAGAAGAAGCTGCTATCGGAGAGCCGATAGCCTTGTAATTGAGCTCATTTTAATACCAAACGACCTCTCCACTCTTTTCTTTATTCCTTTCACTTTCGTTTAGCTCCCTCTCTGAGCTCTCAAAAAGTGAAAGACTTCAGTACTCACAAAATACATAGAGGGTCCGGAGGTATGCATGACTACACAATTATATAGGTGTGCTTGTGTCTGTGAGAGCCTCTTGAGTCCTAATAACAACGGATGGTCCTTTCTCTCAATTTTTTTTCCTTTTTTTTCATCGTTGAGCAAAGCGACAGAAGAAGTAGATGCAGAGAGTGAAAAGAAAGAGCTTCAACGCGTTTTTGTCGTTTAGATTTGCGATGGCGATAAAAGTGAAAAAGAGGGCGAGAGTCTCCTACCACCCACTTTTTTTCACATTTTCTCCTTTTTTTGTTGTGCAAAGTTGCTACCAATTATTGGCAAATCTTTTTTTCGGAAGAGTTGACACTAAACATATTTTTCCTGACGGTACACATACAACTTTGAAAAATAGTCATGCTTGGAGACGTTAACTTTGAACAGGATGGTACTGTCGTTTTTCATTCAATGTGATCTTTACTTTCTTCACTCTGATTTTTACTTTAAGCTTCACAAATCTGAGTTAATACTTCATTTCAAATAACTCGTGATCTAATTCTCTCAAACCCTTGGCCAACTTACCACTTTGCCCAATGAAACACCTTTTCTTGATTTCCCACTCTTCTTAATTCTTTTTTATTTTCAATTCAATCAGAGACTATAGTTAACATTCCCACGGTCACAAAGTCTCCTTCTTTTCTCTTCTCTGACGTCTTCTTTTAGTATTCAGACGAATAAAGCTTTTTTCTTTCTGGACGGACGCAGGTGTGTTTTTGCCGAATGAGTTCCGTTTACCGCCCATCTCATCTCCCCCCTCAAGGGATTTCAGTGACGATGTCAACATGAAAAAAAAGGAACTTGCACAAAGTTCAATACATTTCCATTTCACAAGATTACATTGTTCTATTTGAATTCTATCCATCTTTTAGAGTGCTTTTCATTCTTTTTTCCTTTTATTCTGTGTGTTCTTTTCATCTCAATTACATCATTCATTTCTCTCTTGAGAGAACACTTCAAAAAAAATTCCAACTCTCGTTTTCAGACTAACCCATACTATCATCGTACCCATTATTTTTCCTTCTTGTTTTCTTCACTTTTACTTCGTTTTTGTTCCTTTTGGTCGTTGTCGTCTAGTCAATTGACTTGTTCACTCATTTCGAACGAAAAAAAATATACATGATATGCGCCATGATGGATGAAATACTTGACACTGCGGCTCGTTCGGCGAACACGAACAAAAACTAAAAAACGAAAGAAAAAGACTCGTATTATTGATGTATGTGTTGGGAAGAAGTGGAAACACAACACTCGGAATACATAACTCATTTTGATTTTGATTACTTTTTCCACAACTTCTAGATCCCATATATTTGTTCAGTTGTAGCAAAGATCGGAAATATACTTTCAAAATTAAAGAAATTATTCATTAAGACATAGATCATTCGCGAATTATGCAGGACTAATCCAACTCAAAACCGTGTTTTTGATATTAGTTTGTCTTTATACTTCATAGTCATAAGTCACATCATCCTGTCTGATTAGATTTACAAGAAAACTGTGAATCACATCATAAATTTCTTCTTTTCTTCCATTTTGAAGATAATCCTTTTTTCAAAAGTTATAATCAACATTTGCATTTTCAGAATATGAATCCATAGAATTAATTGAGAATATCGAGTCTGGAAATATTGAATGATCATTGGTCATCTTTAAATCTAGGATAATCTATCTAGTTCACGATTCATTTTAAGATGAATTCTTATATCCAAAACTTCAAAACTCAACATTATATTCATTCGTATCTGCTCCCCCTTTTGCTCACTTCAATTTTTGATTCTATTCATCATGAAAATGACCTTTCCGTCTTTCTCTTTTTCACTTTCCCCGCCCCCTTCATTTTTCATTTTCCTACTCAAAAGCTCTCAATAACTCTTTTTTTTTCTCTCACTCTTTCAAACTATCATTTCTCTTTTCATTTCTTCTTTCGTCGCCTCATTCATGGATGGTTTGTGGCAATTATCCATCCACAAAAACGGGCATTACTTCCGAAGAGAGCACTCTTCGTTTCTTCATCTTTTTCTTTTCTTTTTCCAACTTACCTCTTCGTTTTCTTCGTCCTCCATTTTCTTCTAGTTTTCAGACGTCTTCTTTCTTTTTCTGTGAACAGTCGAGAGCGTTAATTAAACGCTTCGGCAATCGACGGCAACGGGAAGCCGACGACTCCTCAAAATAACATCTCCTTTTCCTTCTTTTTTCTTCTCTTTCAATGATGCTGACGTGGCACACTCCTTCATGACATTGGCGTCAAGTTACAACTAGAATATGTATGTGTTCCTTGGAAAAAGGATCCAAAAAGTGAGAGATCTCTCTTCTCAAAAGAAGTGCATTCATCTATTGCAGTATTCTAGAAAGAAAAAAAAACACATCATTCCTATTTTCTTAACTCAATTCACACTTATTTCATGCCTTCTATGTCTCTATCTGACATTTTGCTCTTTTCTTTTTTCCCTTCTTTTTTCATGTCGCATTTTCCTGACAGAAGTCTAGAAAAAAGAAGAAGGAGTCAAGTCTTCTGACGCCCCCCGCGGGGTCGCTACCCCCATTCTTCACACTTTTTATCGATCGTCGTTTGAGTGAGCATATCCGGTCTATGACTCATAGTCACGCTATTCAACTCTAGATGAATAGAACATAACAGATTTCACTTTCTCTTTCCAACTCTCAACACCTTTTTCTTGCTCATTCCTATCCGGTGTGCTCAGAATCATGCGATTCATAACGGAAATTAAAAGTCGATTGATATTTTTCAAGAGAAGATTGATGGTTTCATTTTTTATAATTTATGACATTCAAAACATTCCGAGAAGAGAATTATTGCTTTTGAAGTTTACTTTTAATTTTTTGAAGTTCACACAAATCTAACTTTTTTTCATGTTTATGAAAAGTTTCGAGAGTTATAGGAGAAATACATTATTTATTGAAATGACATTCTAAGAAAGTATTCACTCAAAATAATGTTTTATTTCTTCTTGGGATCACTTTTTCTCGAAATTGCTCATGCTCTCCGTTTTATCCAAATAATCATATTCTTATTAATAACATCCGACCATTTCTTTCTGATAATCCTTTTTAGAATGTTTTTCTAAATTAATCTAATCAGATCCATTTTTCGTTTTGAAAGTTCTGAAATCGGCTTTTTGGAATTTGGAACGCTCTGCAAAACAGATACTGACAACGTTTGAGCGTTTCAATTAGTTCATGAATCAGAGATACATTTCTGTTTATAGAAACATTTATTAGTTCAATATCATTACAATACATCAAACATGGTCTAACTTGAGCTAATCTTTCTTTGCCTTCTTTGTTTTCTTGACTGTCTTGCTGGCATTTTTCTTCGACTTCTTGCTCTGAACCTTGCTGATCTTGTAGTCCACTGCTTTGGCAGCGGCGGCTCTCTTGGTTGAACCATCTGGGATGACGTACTTTGGGTTCACAATTGCCAGAAGAGCAGCTTCGTTCTGTGAAATATCAAATAAGTTGGAACGTTAATAGATACAATGATTCACCTTCTTCGTGGCTCTCTTTGCAGCCGATGTAGATGGCTGAGCTGGAACCACAGCTGGTTGCTCCACTGGAGCCGAAGCCTTCTTGTTGACGACAGTCTTACGAGCCATTTTCAAGTTTGATCTGAAACGAAAGAATGAATTCTGAACTTTTACGAGTAAATTAGTAAGAAACAAAAAGGTAAAATTCGAATTTATGTGTTTTCGCGCGCCGACAAATACTCATACGAAAACCTCGTGTTGAATGTAGAGAAAGAGAGTGCAATCAGTCACCGTCAAATCAATATGCGGTCATAGGAGAGCAAAAGGAAATGATAGAGAGTATGTGAATGTGATAGACACAGACAGTGGCGTGAAAAACGAACAGATAGTAACGTAGAGACAGAAGAAAACGGAAAAATGAAAGAAAAGGGGGAACATGACCGAAGCATGAGAGCGAATATGAAAAACGCGTACAGACATTCATTCGAATAGAAGAGGGAGTGAAAGGAAAAGGCTGATTGTAGAAAAGGAAAGAATAGGGAAAGGGATATTATATCTACCGTAATCCCAGGTATCACTTATCACTTTCTATGTTTAGCCATTTCGGATATTGTTCGCTGAGACTATCATCTTGTCACAAATCATCTGGTCATAAAAATGTTTTGTTTGATACGATTCGCGATTTGGCAAAGTATTCGTGTTGTTGATTGCATCTTTCATTTGAGATAACTGCCTTCATTTCTTTTTTCCTTTGCCTAAAATACATCACTTTTCCTGCTTTTTCTGATGCTAGTTGAAGGTTGCATCATTTTTTTCCTATATCAAGTAGACCCTTCAATATAAAGGCACCTTGAAGTAAAGTTTCATTCCAATATTTGGTATCCCCTGTGATTCTAAAGACAATTGGCTTCGGTAGAATAAGGAGAAGAAGAATGACTTGGAATAATAACACATTATTTTTGATGTTATTCCATCGAATATAATCTATGATTTTTATATCCCAATCTTCCATCATGTAAAGTACAATTCTTATTTATTGACGTCAAACAATTCCCTTGTCACCTTTTGGTGCTCGTCCTTCATCTTTTCTTTCATATGTCCTTTTTTCATTTTTTTTTTGTTCTTCTTGTCCCGTGCTGCCAATTATTGTGGCATGCCAGAAGACAACCTTCGGGTGAAGGACGAGAAGAAGCCAGAAGTAGCACACAGGCACACTCGTTGTCGTATGTCAACATCAGGCAACGAGTGAAAGCCTCTAATTTTGTCGCCTCAAGGCGATAATTTGTGTTTCTCACACACGCGATTACGGGCTTTACTTTCCTATTTTCTCTTGGCACATCTCTTGCTCAATCAACGAAATTCATCATCGCTCTGTGAGAGCACAATAACATAATGCCTTCTTTTCTGACGTAAGCAATTCCTAAGGGGATTTTAACTTAAAATGGAACTGGATAGAACTGATACAAGTTATTATTATCAGTCTGTTTTTAAACTCAGAATAAGGATTCGATCACTTCATCAAAGTCCATACAATTCCAAAATAATTCTGTCCTCTGCTTAACTTCTACGCAGAAGATGACCTCAATATGTAGTGTGTATCAGCTGTATAGTGATTAAAATGACGTCGCTTTTGTTCTCTATAATATGATCGGAGTTGGTATGATATTGGCAATAAGGATGGCAGAAAAGATTTGAGAATTCTTCAATAATATCCTAGCTGGCAGAGGTGATATGAAATGATCACTTTGGTCCCTGGTCACATTTAGAATAGAATATTCCATGTGCTCCCTCATGCATCAAGGTGAGGTCAATTACTTATTCACTTATTGGGATGCTCTGAGAGAGAATCGTTATTTGAATCCACTAATTCTTCCTCGATTATAAAGACCTATTCCAGCTTTCTATGATTAACGGTAATTGAGAGCCTACATAATCCATGTACTAACTAATCAGAGGTATTGAACTTCGTCTAGATTTTTCCCAACTTCACATAATTTTCTATGTGATTTCTCATAAGTCTTTCTCATAAGTCAATAACATATAACTATTCGACAAAAACAAAATCTAAAGAACTCTCCCCTATAATTATCTCCACTTCTAATGTTCATTCAACTGAATGTACTCAAATAAAGCGACATTTGGTGCTCTAGACTAACCTTATTATCACACGTCTTCCTTCTTTCCCTCTTTCTTTTTTCCTAACAAATTTGCATGTGAAGACATGTGACTAACCATTTTGTACTTTGCTTCTGATGTTAGTTTTCCTGAAGTCTTATACCCTTTTCCAATCAATTCTTACTTCATATTCAATCGAGAATGTACTTATTCTGTTTTGACTGAATGCTTACTCCTACTCAATTCTTCTCTCCTTTTTCAATTCTGTCGCCATGACAATCGGCTCGTAATCCGATCTCACGAGAATTTCTTTCTCCTTTTCTCCTCCTTTTTTTGCCATTCAACACATTTCCGACTACCTTCAAATCTCGAATATTCCAGAATCTCAACGTCATTTCCTCAAATCTCTTGTTCTACTTCAAATTCTTTCATTTAAAAACCAGTTGGATCATTGTCATCTGTTACTGACACTTCGCACTTTTCTCCCCTTCTATCTATTCTCTGGCTATTAACGCTGCTAACTGCCCACACACTCATAATTCGATAATCGAATTACCAAAAGCGGCTCGTAAAAATTAACGAGGGCACCGCTCCCGTGTCTCCAATCCATTCGGACACATTTATGACTTCCTACACTCTTTTCAGTCATCTTCCTTCATCTTTCTTCATCCTCTTCCTGAGCTCCTTCTCCTCTTCTCAAAATCTGATTCTTTTCTGACCGATTCTTTCGAAAGCATGCCCCCTTCCACCTACTCTCTCCCTCTTATTCTCACATGATCAGGTAACTAACCGTATTCTCCTGTTTTCGCCGTTTGGCTGTGTGAGAGCTGATAAATTATGAATGAGGAATAATATTTATTGTCCATGCATTCTCTTCCTTTTCCCTCTATATCGAATGTCTACCTGTTTTCGCTTCACACCTTCTGAGGAACTGTCTCCCAATGGAATCAATGGAACAGAAATAATAGAGAAGTCGTGCGTAACGCATCAAAAACATCTGTACTGAAAATATATTACGTAACGGTCGCGACAGTTGAAGTTTTTCTACTAACTGAAGTTAGGATAATCTTATATCTTTTTTCATTTTGACTCATCTTCAACGACATCATTTTTATCGTCTTCAAGATTTTGACTTCTTCTCAATCTTCTTCTTCTTCTCCTTCATCGTCGTCCTTCCTCTTTCTGTTTTCCTCGTCTTTCGAATGCTCCACCTCTCTATTGACACATACATACTTTGCTTCTCAACTCTCAACTTCTTCTCCTTTCTTCTTTTTCGATTTCTGCATGTTCGGACCTTGTGAAGGCCCTCTTTCTACCTAATTTTCAATTCAAGCCAACATGACATGCTTGAAAGAAGAAGAAGAAGAATTCTTCCTTTTTTCTTCTTCTAAGATTTTTTTTTCTTCGACTCGTCTTTCTTCTTCATCTTCTTTCAAGCTCGCCGAGCCGGCCTTCGCAACCATGACAACCAGCTCTTTTCTATGTTGTCTCTCATGCTTTACACACTATTTCTCTTCTTTTCGTTTTCTGATAATCGGATGTGTGGAGGAGATTAGATGGTATGAGTAGGAGGAGTTGATGCTGACTCTCGCGCCACTCGCCATTTCGAGAGCCTCACTTCCAGCCACTTTCCTCATTCTTTTTCTTCAGCTTGCCTTCTTTCCATCATTTTTCTTCCCTATGAACGCTCTGTTCCGATTCATCAACGTCAGGTTTGTTTTCATTTCCGGCCAGTTCATGCCACCATGACTCTTTTTTATTCCGATTTTTAGTTTATTCCCTTCCTCAGAAATCCATTGTTTTTGATGTTTGATGGGGGCCCAAATTCCTCTGAATTTCTCTATCGAATATTGCACATTTATTTATAGTTAAGCGAAGAAAAAAGGAAAAAGAAGAAGGTCTGGAAAGAAGGCGACAACGAAAACAAACCTTTTCTTGACACCTAATTGAAAAATTCTCTGCATCTTCCCTCCTCGTGCCATCCACCATTCCATTTTAAAATGTTTGTGCCTGACGGCTAACACCGGAAAAGTATGGCGTGACCAGTACCAGGAGCCTGAAGGCTGAAACGATTCTGATGAAAAAAAAGAAGGAAGAAAGATGACGTGTGAAAAGAGGGTAAACTGAATTGAGCGATTGAGTCATGAAGTGGTGGTAGTTACAGAGAATGAAAATGTAGTTCCGTTTCACTCTTTCGATTAAGAATACATTTTACTTCGATAACAGTTTAAAATCAGAATGAAGTCAGAATAAAAATCAGTTGACTTCGTTCAACTCTATCTAATTTCTTTCAATCCCCTTCATTTTCTCCTTCATTTAACACTACAATTATTTTTTGCTCGGAAATTGCTCTCAATTTGTACTTTTTGTTTTTGACACTTTCACGTCTTGTTTTGTCTTCAGACTTTGTCTCCACACCCTCTATTCATTCAAGCTCTTTACAGACGCATATTCCAACGAGGCTCTCTTACTCAACACATCCTATGCGAACCGTTTACCTTCTGTTTGTTGGCGCTCTTTTAGGCGTCTCATACGCCAAACATCATCATGCTGCTCGAGGTAACATTTATATTAAACCAGATTAGATTCTTAGAGAAACTGATCAACATCTATTTTCAGCTCCTATAATCAATCTGCAAGGAGCCGAAGAGTTGGTGGCTGTTGTGCGTGAAGATGAGAACATTATCTCGACGGTGCCAGATTTTGCAATCCTCTCAGAAACCGGTGAGTTGGGATGATCATAACAGATTTGATGAAGAGATTATCACCACTGATTCACTTCTTAAAAGAAGATATAATGACATATAATAACACATTAATTTATGCTTTTTGTTGTCATGATCAGAACAGTTACTGAAAAACTTTTACTTTTAGTTCATCTGCTCTAAAAAACTCTCAAAGTTTAATCTCATGATATGAATTATTACTTTTGAAGTGAAAAGAGAAAACGAAACTAATTAGTCATATAGCTACAATGCATTCACTTCCTTTAAATAATCATGCTCATTACTATTCATGACATTTACATTCTCAATCTCTTCTTTTTCTTTTTCTCCTTCTTCTTGTTTCCTTCCGCACCTCATTTGCACAAGAATCTCATCGAAAAAGCAACGCAGCCTCTCATTAATTGTTTCGTTTTTATTTTTTCTCTCTTCTCTTTATTTTCTTCTTCTTCTCTTTCTCTTTCATCGACGTCGGTGTCGAAGCTTGTGCTCTAAACACGCACGGGATTAGGAGCCACACCGACGGCATTTCATGTAGAACATGAAGGGATTGAAAGAAGAGAAAAAGAAGTGGAAGAAGAAAAAAAGGGGATTAACTGTGACATGACATGACAGACATGATGATTCGAGAGAACATGAATCGAAAAAGACGGGAGATAGTATGATAGAAAAGAAAAAGCAATTGAATGTTTGAATATGTTTTTTTGGGGGATTTCAGGACCAGTTTGCAACTACATCCTCACTTCTCAAAACAATGAACCAGTGCCATTTGATATCCAAGTCGTTGATAAATACACTGGAGCTGCTGTTCTTAGAGTCAAGGTACGAAGCACTGAAAAATAGTTGAACAGAATATCAAAGTTCTCGTAATATGAAAACCATAGTTTATCTTTTCAGGATTCTGCTATCCTTGACTGTAAAAAACCAGAATACAACCTCCAAGTTCAAGCTGTCAAATGCGACAATGATAAGGTGAAAAGCGAAGGAGTGTCTCTCAAGATCCGTGTCAAGGATACAAACAACCACGCTCCGGAAATTGAGAATCCATGGTACACTTTCCACGTGGAAGAAGGAAAAGTTGTTGAGGAAGTCGGTGTTCTGAAGGCATCTGACAAAGATTGCGGACATCCAAATGGAGAAATTTGTGAATATGAAATCACCAATGGACTCAAGGAACTTCCATTTGCAATCAACAATCAAGGCGTTCTTCGTACAACTCAACCACTGAATTACACTCAATCGAAATCATACATTCTCACAGTTGTCGCCATTGATTGTGCTATGCGTAAGAGCAAGAGTGCTCTCGTCACAGTTCATGTTGATGAGAAATGTGTTCAAGGAATCACTGCAATGAATGAGCGTGTCAACTATGCAGCTGGAACTGGATCAAAACTTCTTCTTCCAGACGTTTCTCTTGAATTCTGTGAGAAGGAGACTGTATGCGAACCAAAGAGTGTTCAGTCTATCATTGAACTTCGTGCTGGACACGTGACTCAAGGATGTGCCAGAGATACAGTCTACGACAATCAAACCATTCAATCATGCGGTCTTTCGACTGCCACCGTCAAGTTGCTCAATGAGGAAGCTCTCACCAGTTCAGCTGAGAATCAAATCTTGGCTGACCAAGGAATTGAATTTGATGGAGCAAGAGGATTGACTGTTGCCGATGATGCTCATCAAGGACTCATTCCGGATCACTTCACTTTGAGTTTCTCAATGAAACATGCTGCAGGAACTAAGGATGAGCAGAGCAACAAGCAAAACATTCTCTGTGAAAGCGACGATTTTAGTGAGTTGTCTGTTTCTCTGGTTATGGATATCAATTAAATGTTTTCAGATATGAACCGTCATCACTTCTCAGTCTACATTCGTCATTGCAAATTGGAGGTTGTTCTTCGTCGGGAGGCTGGAGCAACTGCTGATTTCCGTGCTGCTGAATGGCGTTGGTCAATGCCAGAAGTATGTGATAACGAGTGGCATTCGTATTCTCTTCTTTTCAATGGAATTGATGATGTCAACGTCATTGTCGATGGAAAGAGCTTCAAGGCTGATGAGCGTAACCCAGAAATCCTTGACGACTGGCCGCTTCACAAGACCAAGGCAACAAAGACGAAGCTTGTGGTCGGAGCATGCTGGCACGGACGTCAACAGAAACTTGCTCAGTTCTTCCGTGGACAACTCTCAGCAATCTATCTTCTTTCCGGAGCTGTCGAAAGTGAGAGAGCCATTAAGTGTGCTCACACCTGCCCAGAACAACTTCAATTCACCGGTGTTGATGAACTTCTTGATGGACAAAGTGCCACTTTCTCTCCAGACTTGACCACTCTCACTTTGAAAGCCGAGACATCAAAACAAATTGGACAAATGCTCAAGAGGGTCGCATACGTTAACACTCAAGAGAAGCCTGCTCCAGGACACCGTGTATTCCACGTCGACACTGAAGTTACTTGTAAACAAGATGATAAGAAGGTCAAGCTTCCAGCAAGCAAAGGATACGTATTCGTTCAACAAGTGTCTGAGCCAACTCTCTCAATCTCTGCTTCATCTCAATTGAAGAGCACCCAACACATGGTTAAGGTCGGGCAAGCAATGGTTCCAGACCTCACCATTACAATCAGTCAAAACAATGCTGATGGAGAGCTTGAAGACGTTACATCATCACACAAAATTGATTACTGTAAGATGCATCTCCAACCTGCTCGAGACATGGACGTTGAATACTTCTCATCCCCAGCATCTCTCATTGCTGCTCTTAACATTGAATTCGAGCACGACAAAGACGTAAGCCAAATAATGATATAAATCTGTTTCAAATCGAATAATTTCCGTCTCTTTAGGGCATCCTTCTTCGTGGAGAGGAAAGCGCTCAAGGGTACAAGGAAGTGCTCTCGAAGGTTCATTATTTCAACACTCGACCAGAATCATACGCCAAGAGAACCTACACTGTCCAGTGTGCAATGCTCAAAGGACGTGTTCTCAGCAATCAATTGTTTGTCACGGTTAGTCATTCTTTTTGATTCGAATCCCTTTCTGTCTTTGAGAAATCACGAGTTATAGCTTGCGTGAGAATTCAAATTACTTTTTTTTGGTCTTTGTTCACTTAAGGAATAGAATAAAGAAATCCGTTTTCTAGGTATTATCTAGCTCTAAATACTGCATCTAGATAGCTCAAGAAATCATGAATCTTGCATAAATTCCTTAGTAAATACTCATTCATTCATTCATTCACTCTTCTCGGAAGCTTCTCCTCCTTCTTTTACTCACACACAAAATCCATTTATGTCCTTGCTCTTCTGAGCAGCCTATAATGACTTGCCCCGTCTGTTTTCATCGCCTCGAAATGGGGTTTCGGAATGAGAGAGAAGACGAAGAAGAAGACGGCTTCTATTCAGAATTGCCTTCATTTGAGCACCAAAAACGCTCCGAAAATACGCACTCGACTCGTCCTTTTTATTCTTACAATCTTTATAGTCCGTATGGATTCACTTTCCGTTATGTTAGTTTTCTCACGCATTTCTAGAATCTCAAATTCCAATATAACCGTGTTAGTGCCAGTCACGATGACATAATCCTCTCAGAAAGAGATAAATGAATTAGCAATAATCTTTTCTGAAAAAGATCTTCATAATCCTTTAGTTTTTTTTTCTCGCCCACTTCTTCATCTTCTTCTCCTCATACTCTTTGCTTCTCCGGATAAGATCACAAGACTTACCGGAACTTGCGCATTTCTTTGAGACATTGCACATATCTAGATCTCTCAGGCCATAATTGCTCTACTTTGGTTATTCCCAAGAGAGCGATGATACATTCAAACATGTTGAGAGACCCCTTCTCACAACTTTCTGACTAGTCAAACAAGAAGACTTTAGTAGTTCAATTCTTCCACTTTCATCTTGTTTCCAAACTTTCATACCAGCTCAACATGTACCTTTTAACCTTGATCCAGTTGTAGAATCAAAATAGTTCAATCATGTAATAGCGATGAGCTCCTACTAGTATAATCCCACTTTCAAAATCCGATTATCGAGTCGTTTGACCATGACCACTTCTAGCTAAATAAATATTCAAAGTTGTGGAGCTGGATGTTTTGTAGTTACTTTGATCAACTCATGTCTACTTCAAGTAGTACTTTTCACTTCTAAAGTCAAGATTTTCTCATTTTTTCCCATGGAAAATCTTTCAAAACTTCCCTAAGAAAATACTCATTTTCTCCCACGTTGAATTCATTTCTTTGAATCCAATTATTTTTTCTCTCCACTGATTCATCGTGCACTTTTTTCATCCCCTTGATTCCACATCTCATTAATTTTTCATCATCTTCTTCTTTTTCTTTTTAGTTTACTTTTTCTTATTTTTCTCATCAGTGACATCTAGAAAGAAGAGAAGAATCTGAATCCTTCTGTAGAAGTGCGCGTGAATTTCAGATAGAAAATAGAAAGCGCATCTCTCGTTAATTGGCATAATTATGATCCTTTTTCCCAACTCCTCACATACACCCACACAATTCCGTTTTCTTCTTCTCGTGTTTACATCAAATATGAGAAGATGGAGAAGAAAGAAGACTACGGTACTTGTTTTTATTGAGATATTTGATTTTTCAGATGACTATCGAGGGAGTAACAACTACTACAACTACAACAACGGAAGCTCCAATTCCAGCTCCACAAGATCCAATTCAATTCAACTTTAATTCTGGAGAAACTGCTCTTGACAGTTTGGAGCTTATTGAACGCCATTTTGAGCCAGCTTTTGATCAACTTGGAAGCTCACGTCTTCAGGTTGGTGGTATTTCAGATGATGTTATTATATTCTGAATTATATCCGAGAGAGAATCTAGCACAATGGAGTGGGTGGAGTAATGAAAGAAGGGAAGAGAAAATGAATAGAAAGTTATGAGGAAAAAGAAGGAGAGCCAATGAGCTCTCCTCTTTGAGTTTTCTCATTTTTCATATTGCCTGCTCATTCGTTTTCCTTCCCCTCTCATTTCCCCCCTCATTTTTTTTCCTGTCACCGAGTGCAGTTATTCCATTCCAATTGCTCGTTTTCCCCTTTCAACGCACTTTCTTTTCCTCTTTAGAAACCCATCAAACTAGCTTCACGTGTTATTCTGACTTTTGTTTCTTTTCTCTCTTTTGAATTTTTAAAATTCTTCTTCCTGTTTCCCCGAATATCTATGCTCATTTTCTCTTTCAAAAACATGTGAAGTTAGGAAGAGAGCACACACGCACACACGTCTCCATCGCCTTCATCGTTGTCGTCGTCAGATGCAGAAAGCAGTAGAAACACAGAAATTCAATTAAAACCAACGCGTCTCTTCTCAAACCATCTGTCATCGTCGTCGTGCTCCTTTCATCGACTTCTGTGAGCCCGCAGGCAAAAACCAGGTCAAAGGCACGCCTTCTCTGAAGACTCTGAAGACTTTGAGTTCTCAGGACTTTTTCCTTTTTTCATGTTCTAATTCATTTCATTTGGTATCGAAGGGATCGTTAATTATTTTCTTTGCTAATACTCAATGCATCGTTGAGTATTTTTTCAGTGGAAAAAAAAGAAAAATAAGAATTTTCAATAGAAATATTGGCTCTCCGGCTGGTTTTTAAGATCTCTTAGGGTTCACCAGTAGCGTTCGCTGTTTTCTGCGTGATAAGAAGTGTTTGAAAACTTCTGAAGGTGGTGTTGAAAATTTGTAATTGAAATGTTTTCCATGAAAACTTCCTTTGCTCAAGCTCTAGATTCTGAACTGCGGTGGAAATTTCCCACACCTCTGCAAGATACTATATGACAGCTGACTCCAGATGAAGGATTTACGTTTTCTGAAATGAAACTCATATTTAACGTCTTCTGGAAATACATCATCTACGATACGAAACTCATAAATCGTTTCTTTACTTTTTTAATTTCCAGCATTTTCTTCATCAACTTCTTTCTCTTCTTCATATTTTTTCCCCTTCAACGCCTTCTTTCATTTTTCTAAAATGAAATTCCATAGAATTTTTCCATCAACTCTATAAAAAATGATGACGGGGCGGCAGCTCAAGAGATGTCCCTTTCCTCTACTATGAATTATAAATGCGACTTCGTCTTCTTTTCTCGTCTTCTTTCCACTCGTTTTCAATTCCTTCGAAAAGAGAGACCGCAACGGATTTTTTTTTGTTATTTCATCGGTTTGTATCTTGATGTTTTCTGTTCAATTCTCAATCTCTTTTCCACTTTTCGTTTATTTTCAATTAAAAAATTGTAGCGATAATTGCTTTTTTTGTCCTCTATCTCATTTCGGAATCAGTTCACGAGAGGACCTCTTCAGCTTCTTCTCCTTCTTTCTTGACGTCATTCGCTTTTTTAGTTTCTCATAGCAACGTGTCAATTTCTCTAAAAGCTTCGCCACCTGTGCTCGACACACTTCATTTCTTTTTTATCGTTCCCTCTCGACGCCGTCGTTTTCATCGTCGTCATCCTGAAGCAGAATCATGTGATCAAAGTTTGTGAGCGAGAAAGAGCTCATGAGTGTGAGCTCTCGCATACACACGTCTCTATTGATCATTGAGAATAACTGAAAGAGCAGATGAAATAGTTCTTGATGAAGTTAGTTCAAAACAACTCAAGTCCGGTACAACTTTTGACAAGTTGCAACTCTCTAGAGACTCTTCTTTTCAGCTGCCATGTGGGTGGGAGGGGTTGATATAAAGAAATTATTTTGCAGAAAAAAAACGATGAGAAAATTTTTGCAAGCTTGAATAATCCACATCATCATCCACGCAAAGTGTTGGTCTCTAGAGAATATCTATGTTTTTAGAAGATTGTTATACAATAAGTTTGGATGAAACTATCTGAACAGTATTATATTTTCCGATGACGTCATAACTCCTTCATTCTTATTTTATGACTTTTCATACTGAACCATCTGAATTTCTAATTGGTTGTAGCTCATTAACCTTTCACAGTCTCTACAAGTACTTCTATCCTTTTCTGTCATTCCTTGTGAATGTGTGAGATATTTCTCTCCTCAACATGCGGTGTTTCATTTTCTTCTTGGGCACCATGAAGATGAAAAACATGCATTTTCTCTTGTGGAATCTCTGTTCTTCAGAATATGAACATTCTGAATAAAGAGACGCAGAGTACCTTCTGTGGACTATGTCGACCCCAAAGAGGGACGAAGGAATGAAGGCAAAGAGAGCCTCATATACAGAAGGAGAGAGAAACACAACTGCCACCAAATCTATAAAAACTGGAGGAAGAGGGCGCAAAAAGAAGAAGAAAAAGAAAAAGGAAGGGCGCGAGAAAAGAAAGCAGCGCCACTTTCTATCTTCCTTCCTCCATCTGCCCCGGAGCGACAAGCTGCTTCCAGAAGAAGCTCTCGTCATCCACCTTTTTCATCTCAAGAAGTCCCTTTTTCAGAGCAGAATTCTGAAGCTAATACTTGTATTCCAGAATGTTCGTGGTAAGTATTTTCAAGGGTACTTGAAAACTTTGGACGTCGTGTTTCAATCAGTGAGAATGAGTGGACCTGTTGAGAATGCATTGTCATATATCTCATATAACAGGTTCAGATATTCATATTACATTTTGATTGAGTCTCACTTTGACCTATAAGTGAGAATTCATGGTCTGAAACGTCTTCTTCGAGCTTATCAACTCGTTCATCTTTTCTACCAGAAAACTATTCTTTACATTACAACTGTAATTAGTGATTCATTCAAAACTACGAATTTGACACATCGCAAAAGTTTTTGATCCTTTTGCCACAAATAATTGTAAATGTATGTCATCTTCCCTGTTGTTGAAAGGCCCCTACCAGCTGACTGACCACACAAGTTTAGTTTTCCATCTTTTTTTTCTTCTCCTATTTTTTTCCTTATTCTACTTATTCAAAAGCGACGGCGACGTGCTGAAATATGATCCTCAGGCACAAATTGGGCCAGCTCATTCTCATTCGCCACGGCGCCCTAGCGCATCAGATTTCTTCGATTGGCTCGATAGAGAGCAGCTCTCCTGAAAATTGTACCACTTTCTTTCTCACTTCTCTCTATTTCTTCTTTGAGAAGTTTAAGATTTCAGGAACCACTTCTAAATAACATCTGAAAATGTGATCGTTGAAAGAGAAGGTTCAAACCAACAATCCATCTTTATAGCTCTCCTTTTCGATATACGAAGGAAATTAGTTTGCGCGATTTCCTGTTTTTCGACTATTTTTTCATGCCACCTATTTTCCACTTTTTTTGAAGTGTCTCCATGTTGAAATGCCTTGGGGCAGTCTGAAACTTCGTCACGAGGGATCCATCATTCTCAGTAACTGAGTCTCGTTCCTTCTGAAGATGTTTATTTAGAACACACGGTGTTCGGGGCGGAGACAACCAAAAGAAGGAAAAAAGGGAAATAACGAAAAACTTTTGATATTCTGATTTTCGTAACGAAGACGGTTGGTTGAGTAGAAAAAGAAGAAGAAGAAGCGAGAAAAAGGAGAGCTGACAACAAAAACATCTTCTCAGCTTCTTCTTTGTCGCCTTCTCACTCTCCTTCTACACGAAAGGAGCATCCTCAGTTGTCGTCCATCCGAATCTGATTTAATCAAACCATTCTCTCCTCCACCTCTTCTCCTATTTCGCTTCAATTCCTCTTTCGTCCACTTTCTTATTTCAACGTCTTCTAGGAATGGCCTTTTGGCATTCTATGTATTCTCTTGATGAGGCTAAAATCAAGGTGATAATGTTGTCATAGATCTGGATTCTCGGACTGATTCAGATGATTTTGCTGAATTTCTAGTTTTATTTATTCAAATTTCAGAACATTCTGGAGATGGACCTACCACGTCCGAAAGCATTGCTCTCCCACCACGGTTACGATGTCGGACAAGGAGCGATCGCTGGTATGCTAAACAAACAATGATTTCATTATGTAAATTTTAAATGTTCAGGTGGCGCCGTCGCCGTCGTCGTTGTTGTTTGCGTCGGATTCCTTCTTGTTCTTCTCGTCATCGGAGTTCTTAAAATGCGCGACACCCCGATGCCCCGACGACGAAGACAGAAGAGACAGGTGAGAAGGTGTCAGAGATCATTAGAGGGGGGAAATAATTTGCATTCGTGTATTAACATCACAAATCACACTTTTATTCTGAGAAATATTATGCATAATATGATTAATCATTCAAAACTATAAAAAATGTCGGAAGACAGAGGAAAACATACATTTTGATCATTTTGGTCAGCAAGACCATGTAGATACTACGTCTTTATAATCGGATAAATGTTGAGCAGAAATAGAAACGAATGCACTTTGACTTTTTCTTTTTTGTGTAGAAAGGAAATTGAATTTGACGGAAGAATCATGGTTTTCAGAGTGACGGAGGAATGCATTGGGATGATAGTGGCATGAATATCACTGTGAATCCATTGGATGATGTTGAAAAGAATGGTGGAGTTATTGACGAGTTCAGTGATGAGGAAGAAGAAGAAGAGACTGATGGAGAGAGGTAAACAATTTTTTTTTCGTAGGACCTCATTGTTTCCAACTAGAGACATTAGATTATGATATTAAACTTCTAGATCTTTGCATTATTTATAATATGAATGTCTAGTTCCTTCTGGGACACCTGTGCGAAAGTAACTTTAATGAACCGGAAGTTTAGGTGGCTAAGCATAGAATGCTGAAAAACATGGTAGAATGTCTGGAAAGCTAAACACGATTAACAATGAGTCATTCATAACAATTTGGGTAGAATGCTTAAAAATAAAAAAATATGTGTGTTTCGAATAGTTTATTATTTGAGAACGGCTCCAAAACCAACCAAAGCCTAAACCAAATTCATACTTTTGCAGTGAATGCTCATACCGTGATGAAGAGGAAGATGTATCAGAAGATGAGGAGGATCAAACTGAAGTTCTCCCACATATGGATGCAAATCAACGCGTCGTTGGAGGTCTCGAGTGGGACGATGAAGACGCCATCTCGACGAATGCTCGTTCTTATCGTGTCTAACTCGTGTTCATTCTTTTCTTCTCATTCTTAAATTATGATCATTTGTCTCTATTTATCCCTGTTATTACTTCTAGCCATACACTCCTTCTCCCCAACTCTCATCCAAAACCATTCTCATCGATCTCTTTTACCTTCTCTTCTCACATGACCCTTCCCAAAGAGGAACTCCCTCTAAAATAATTAAAGTATTTTGTACATTTTGAGTCGAAAAATGTTTTCTTCCCCCTCTTTCTCTCTCCCCACACACACACGCAACCCTGTTGATTTCATCACATATACTGATACAAAGTTTGAATACTCTTCAAGAAACAAAAAAAGTAATTACATATATTTTTGAAACTGAAAAATTTTTTGAAAACCCCTCTCTTTTCTCACTCTGTCCTTTATTCTTTGCTCCTTCCCCGTTCCTCTCTCTAGTCCATTCTTACAGTTTTCTTCTTTTTCAACAATAAAAATGACCGTCCAACTCGTGCAAAGCAGATAAAATATAATGAGTAATCCAAAGAAACATTTATCCATAATTTCAAAAAGATGAACAGTTCTCTCATTTAATCTTCTGCAATCTTTCTTTGATAAATTCAATATGCATGGCTTGCATCGCGGTCATTAGAAGTGGAATCGAAACGGCAATGACGATGACAATGAAGAAGCAGACAAGAGCTAACATTAGAGTATCACAACAATTTGGTCTCTGATGAGCTGCTTTTCCTTCACCATCTCCACCTTCCTAAAAACCTCCTGGCATTCAGAACCTCTTAATCAGAGCTGTAGTGAGAGTAACTAACCTCCCGATCGGTGTCTTTCGATTGCTTTCTCTTTTTTCCTTTTCCCATTGCTCAAATCAGTTGAGAAAATTGATGAAAGTTAATTCGAAAAAATTCGAAATATTGATTCGATTTGGTTCGAAAGGTCATATGTTGTTGATAGAAAAAGTTCGTGAACTTTCATATTTCACATTTGAAGGGTGAGTAAATTATTTCAGAAGTTTCTATATTTAAATATGAATCGACGTAGAATATTGGGCGTAACATCTTTCGTTGAAAAAATGATCCAAAAATAATTCTGGAATCAGCCTCAAAAGCCCCAAAAAATGGGGTTTCCGGTGAGACCAGGTATACTGAAGACACATGCCAATAGACTGCGTGTACCTTCAATGAAGTTTGGAGTGGTCATCTGGGTACCAATTTTTTCAATGTAATTAACGAAAAATCTTTATGGCAAATGCTTCAGTTCTTGAAAAAAATCTATCCGTAAATAGCAGAAAAATGTAGTTATGTGTAAAAATGAAAAAATATATAAATACATCCAACTAGCTTCTTTTGGCCATTATTGCATGAAATCCTTCCGTTCGCTAAATTTCTCCTCGTGTATTTGCTCTGAAAGTTGTGACTTTAATTTTACAGGACTAGTGAGAAGGTTAGTGAAACATGATTTTTTTTTAAACTATGATGTGTCAGCTTCACGATTATTTTATTCGTTATGAAACACATGAAAGGTAATGAAGACTTACCAACGATATCATGTACAACCCGGCATTCTTTTCCACGTGGCTCCATGTCTACTATGTGGCTTGTCGAAACCTGAAAGTCGAATGAGGATTGTTGAGAATATAATAAAACAAGAAACACCTGTGCTGATGGATTATTTCCTCGTGGAATACTTTCATCTCGTAGCAACTCTCTGTTGTGAATATTCTGTAAAAAAAGGAAGTGATGGGTTATCGAGAGAGAGAGAGAGAGAGAGAGAGAGAGAGAGAGAGAGAGAGAGAGAGAAGCTATAGAAAAAGTACATTCGAAACTATTTTTGAAGTTTTAGACAAAAGAAAAAAGAATATACCTTCATATGCCTTGTCGCATGCGAGTTCTTGGTAAAACTTTTCCCACATACACTACAATGGTACGGACGTTCTCCACTGTGTGTTCTTTCATGATGTCGTCTGGCAGAAGCTGAAATAAATTGTTTTCCGCAATCCCACTGGCAGTAGAACGGTCGGTCTCCCGTATGTAATCTCATATGTGTTTTCAATGCTCCTCTTTGGGTAAACTCTCGGTCACAATAGGGACATGAAAATGGTCGAAGGCCCAGATGAGTTCGTCGATGCTCTTCCATTTTCGATTGATACTGCAACATTAGTCATTTGGAATGCGCGAAAGAAATTGGTAGCTGAGTTCAGATGGATTCAAAACATCAATCGAAAAAAAGCATTTTTACCTTGAAAGATCTGTGACACTGATCACAGTTAAAACATCCCTGTTTCATGCTATCATCTTCATTCGGAAAAGATAATTCGTTTGGGCCACTTGTCTGAAACATAGGTATTTGTATTTATTCCGTCATGTGAGAACTCACTGAATCAGGAGAGGATCGTCTGGCTGCAGACACAACCACATTTTCAATCAATTTGTCCATTCTTCTGGTTCGTATATACTTCATCTGCTGAAATTAATTAAATAGATTGAAACAATTAAAAATTTGGTAAAACTCACATAACTATTCGTGGCACGTAATGAAGCTTTCTGTGATATACCACCATCTAATAGGAAGCTTGTGTCACCTGCACCGATGAAAACTGGATTTCCAAGCTCTTCTATATACTCATCGTCTTCATCAACTTCTTCTAATAGTTCTGAATAAACATCTTATAGAGATTTGAGCTATTTAGCCATCAACCAATTTACCTTCGACATTTTGATCATCATCGGATACACCGAAGTCCTCGTTGTCTGTTATGCGGTCGTCAACTATATCCTGGAAAAGTTTCGAATTACTTCTAACGTTTAAGGAACTTCTTTTTTACTTTGTATCAGAGACGGATAAAAATTAAACCTCACATCGTATGAATTATTTTCTGATGGCAATAACATTAATTGTGTTGTTCCTGGATGCATTGGAACCAATGGTTGAAGTGAGTTCATTTGAGAATTTGCTTCTTGCTGTGAGTTTTCTTCGATTTCGATAGCAATGGATTCAGCGACCATTTTTCTGAATCGTTTTTCATCGTCCAAATTACGCTTGAATTCTATTGTCTGTTAAAACTAACTTTATTATTTCGAAAAAAGGTGGTTTTTCGTACCGTTGCTTCAGCGTGATTATGTGCAAAATGCTCGATCAAACTGGCTGCAGTAAGAGCTGGAAAATGACAAAAAGAGCATCTAAATGGAAATGCTTGTAAATGCCGACTCCAAATATGACTCTCAAGATGTTCCATCGTCTCTGCAAAGTTTAAACTTCGTAATGATCAATATAGTAACGACTTACGCTCTTCAACTGTGCATTCGCAACATCGGAAGACAATTGGGTAGCCGATCATATTCCTTAATAATTTGTTTAATTGAAAACGAAAAAATGGAGAAAAATACAGCTCAAAACCAGCCGGTAATTCATCTCAAAAAATCAGAGCATGCATGTGGTCGAGGAAATTAGTCTCGGAATTCTTAGTCCCCGGGACTGCGAGGCCTGCGGATCGAGACGGAGCAACCTATCTTTCACGTGGACTTTACACTGCAAATTGACCGGGTTTTGCAAGAAAGAAGATAATGTTGATTTTCAGAAAAACTGGGAAGGACTTTCATGTCGTGGAAGTTTTTAATAGCAAGTATAGTCGTGCATTTGGTTCTCATTTATTCAATTTTCGATGTATACTATACAAGTCCTTTGCTACATGGAATCCCACCACAATTTGTTAATAGCCAAAAATTTCCAGCCAAACGGATAGTAATTATTTCTGCAGGTAACACTTTCCGATTTTTCAGTCAAGAGAAATGTGTTGCTTTCAGATGGGTTACGGTATGACACATTCAACAAGTATCCGGACATGTCACCATATCTTCATTCCATAATGAACAATAGAAAAGTAGGCCTCGTTAATGGTATTGAAAATTATTTTGCAAACTTAGGCTATCTACGGACTTTCTCGGTCCCACGTTCCAACCGAATCACGTCCAGGACATGTAGCTATCTTCGCTGGAATTACAGAAGATATCAGTGCTGTTGCAAAAGGATGGAAGAAAAACCCAGTTCCATTCGACAGTGTTTTCAATCGATCTTCTCATAGTTGGATGTGGGGTAGCCCAGATATAGTGAACCTTTTTGATGATTTGCCAAACGTTAGTTCTTTTTCTTACTCTGCTGACGAAGAAGACTTTGCCTCGACAGATGCTTCCAACCTCGATAAGTGGGTTTTTAAGCATTTTGAGGTAATTCATTTATTTGTTTTTTTTTTTTGTAAAATGACTTATATTCTAGGAGTTTGTTGATTCTGCTCAAGCGAATAGTGAACTGAGAGTAAAACTGAATGAACCAAAGAGTGTCTTCTTTCTGCATCTACTGGGAATTGATACGAATGGTCATGGGAATAAACCACGTTCTAAGGAATACATTGAAAATATCAAAGGTATGCAAATTCATTCGTTCGATTTCTTTGTCATTCCCAATATTCGTTTCCAGTTGTTGATTCTGGGATAGAAAAAGTGCAAAAATTAGTTGATGACTTTTTCGGAGACAATGAAACAGCTTGGCTGTTCACATCGGATCATGGAATGACTGATTGGGGATCACATGGAGCAGGCAGTGATGATGAAGTACTTACTCCATTTGTCGCATGGGGTGCTGGAGTTAAGAAAGGCGGTCCAAAACTTGATATTCATCAAATCGATCTGGCTCCTTTAATCTCGTCATTAATAGGAGTTCCTATTCCTGTAAACTCAATGGGAATACTCCCAGTTCAGGTTATGGATTCTCGTATTTCAAGATACGAATTTTTAGCAACAGAAGCGAATTTCCGACAGGTATGTTCCACTCTCTGAATCGGTCTTCAGCTGAAACACATTTTTAGCTCAAGGAGCAAATAGTATATCTCAAAACTGCAAAATCTAAAAGGCTTTGGTTCCACCAATTCGAAAAGTTCGGCGACAAGGCGATGGAATCACTTCAAACCGAGCTCAATAAGCTTGGGCATAAGCGTCGATTTTCTGCAGCCACTGCTCTTTTCGCAGAAAATGCTCACTTGATGAAGGAAGCAATCGTGTTCTACCATCGTTATGATCGCCAGATGCTCGGAGCTGCAGTCAGTTTAAGTTTTATTGCATGGATCGCACTAGTTGTCTCGTTTCTGGAAAAGTGAGACATATTTTGTTAAAAGCAAAGACTCTAACCTATACTTTAGCTCAACACCAAGAGACAATTATGAGCTTCTGATTCCACGCCAAGTCTTCATCGCACCATTCGTAATATCTTTTCTATTCTCAGCGTATTGTTCGTTGACCCTATCTCAAGCCGTTTACGTTATTCTTCCAATATATTTATTATCAGTTCTGGAAAACCATTCAAAACTGTCCAGACGTGTAACGGAATATGCCCGGGATCTCTTCTCACAGCCTGATTGGCTCAACAAACTCCTCTCTGTAGATCTGTTTGTGAAGCCTTTCTTAGCGTTCATAGCATTCAGTAAGCTCATCTAGAATCACTTACCTCATTGAACAATTTTCAGCTATAATCATTTTCGTTTTTGTACTCACCTTCATGGATCGATCGTTTTTGGCAGCTGTCTTCATCCTTTTAATGTTTCTTCCCAACTTCTATCCTCCTCATGAAATAGTGGCAAAGTGGTATCCAAAGCTTTTCATAATCGATTCAGCCAAACTTTCTAGGTCGTGGCTATGGATACTCAGTTGTCTCGTTCTGTGTTTCTTCCCATTCCTGCCTTCCGTTGGCGTTTCGACACATATATATCTATGTATCATTTCGCCCCTCGTGGCTGCATACGCTTGTCATCGTCTATCTAGTCTTCCCAATTTATTGAGAATTAAAAAATTACTTGAGAGAATGGTATACATTCATTCATCAGTTGCAGTTTTTATCGCTGTAATAAACTACGGTTTTCAGAGGGTAAGTTTTATTATTCAAAGCTTTCTTTTTTACTACAAATCTTATTCAGCCTCCATCAATTGCTCGTTGGATTTCTTGGATGACCGTCCCTCTTTCTGTAGCTGCTCCTTGCATTATCTCCGAACCATTTATAGTTGATCGTCTGATAGCTTATGCTCTATGCTTTTATGTAAGTCATTCATTTTTCAACATCAAAATCTTTGAAACAACTAGGTACCCTATTCCCTGCTGTCAATATCCTACGAGTCTCTTTTTGTTCTCATATTTCTCTTCGTTCTCACTTTGTTCCTCCGTTTTGAATTCGGTCATTTATCCGATGCTGAACTGCTTCGGCTCAATATTGATTCGACCAAGAGTGAGAATAGAACTTATATTTTCGATTTCAATCATATCTCATTAAGCTTTCATTGGAGGTTATGCCGAGCTACGAAGGACTGTCGTATGTGTTTCATTCGTACTATGTACTTTATTTGGAACCGGAAATTTCGCATCGATCAATTCTTTCAATCCATCTACACTGAACATGTTCATATCGGTGTTTAGCCCATTCACAATGGCCATTCTTTTAGTACTCAAATTGCTTATTCCTATTCTTATAGTATCATTAACATTTGCATCTATCGTTCGGTTTGATCAAGAATCTATTCAAAGGCTATGCTGTTTCTCTCTAATTTTCACCGATTTCATGTCAATGGTAAGTTATTACATTCATATTCTCATTGACAAAAACGTTTTCAGTGTTTCTTCCATCAACTTCGAGATGATGGGAGTTGGCTCGAAATTGGCATGAGCATCTCTCAGTTTGTTGTGTCAATGTGTATTTCTCTTGCTCTTTTACTACTTCTTTCATTATCAAGTCACATGATGGCAATTGATTTAAAATTACGGTTCAGGATATGCCCGAATCAAAAAGAAATCGAATCTATCACTCCGAAAAGTTTCCTAGACAACAATTCTGCATAGATTATGATGAGGCCACCCTTTTCTGTCCTTCCGATGTTCCGTTGTGCCATTTTTGGATCGTTTGTTAATTGTTCTTCGATCTCAAAATTATATTGTCGTTACAATTCTTTAAAGTTCACGTATCATATTCAGTGATATATAAATATATAAAGCATTATTCACAGATATCAATTCACATATAAATGGGGCGGGAAAGAAACAAATATCATGAAGTGCAAAAGAAATGAGGGGAAAGTTAAAGGCGTTGGCGACCTGAGAAGACACGCATGATAGCTCCATGACCGAATTTTGCAACTAACTGAGCATGCCACGCAAGCAGTGATTGGCAAACAGCAGCATCCGCGCCCAGCTCCATTGCCTTGTATACATACTTCATCAAGATATCGCCTTCATCAATTGACAACTTCTGAACAGCTGGCTCAATTTCCGCATTTTTGAACGACTGTAGGACTTTGGTTATGAGCAAAGTAGCACGATCCTTCACGTTCTGAATTCAATAATTAGACAAAATGCACCAAACACGTGATGATTCAATGTTAACTAATGAAACCTTTTCTACGATTTAGAGTGAAAAATCATCATCATTCAAACAAACTCTGTTACTCGAATTGACTTTGAAACATCGTTGTCGATACAAAACAAAACGAATGGTTCTTCTAACATTGTTTTGGCAGTAGCTCACCTGGTCCTTTGTTTTCAGCGGAGGGGATAGAAGAGATGCATGGAGGGCATCTTCGAGCCGGTTTGAACTAAGAAACCCTTGCACTGCACGCTCATCTGGCCCAAGTCCAGGTGTGTCAACTGCTGGAAAATTTTCTCTTACACAGAACAAGAAAAATCGATATTCGCTGTATTGATAAAACAGTGACTCACTCTCATCATTTTCGTCGTACTGCTCCGGGTCGAAAGCGTCTACATCCAACTTCCGGTAGGAAGTGTTTTGCATATTTTTCGACATTTTTCACACTAAAGTTTGTCGAATACTGATTGAAATTTTTCGCTGGAAGGAACTTTGTTTGAAGAAGCAGGATGTTTGTGGCGACTCCAATTGTTCACGAGAACTACGTACACTCCGCTAAACAGCAAGCTGCAGGGGAAAAATGGAGCGTCGTAGTAAAAAATTGCTTACGAGAAAATTAAACAGCTCTGAGTTGAAATTTCATATTCCTGGTCATAACACAATTTATATGCACACGACAATGACGAGTGTGCGAAAAACAACAAAAAGCACCTTTCCAGGTCGTTCACCGTTTTCAAAATAAATCGTGTTCCGTTTGCAATGAAAACATCGTAGAGGAGAAAAATGAATTGTATTCACAAAAGAGCAAGAAAAAACACCAATACAGTAGTGTAAGAGGAACCGAGACGATGAGCAATAGTTTTCTAGTTTACATGGATGCGATAAATATACGATTGTACTCAATATAGAAGGCGCACAAAAAATTTTGATGGTATGGTACAGAGTGATTAACACGAAAAAATGAGATTGAATGAAGAGAATCGGTAAATGAAGCGAGTTGACATGAAGAGAAGGCTGCTTGACGCTAAAAGCAGTCGACATGCACTTTTGATTGGCAAGATCTGAAAACAAACTGTTTTAAGGAAGTGGAGCTAGAAATTTTCACACTGACCAACAGAATGAGAAAACGGCAAGTAATGAATAAAGATAGTGGAGTAGCAAAATGGAGGTAACCTAGTAAATTTCACCACCCGTTGGTTCAGAAGCCTGTAAACATAATTTCGAGTGACAATCAATTACTGTAATAACAACCTGAAGCGATGGATTGTTGCCTTGTTTTCTCTGTAAGATTTTTTGCAGAGTTGAAGAATTCGTCATGGCAGCTACTCGAGCGAGGACGTCGTTCGCTTTTCCACGTTCTGTAAAGAAGTTGGTTATAGTGCTAAGATTTCTTATATTTCTTTAAACAGCATAAAGGAACCAAGCGGAAAAGTAGCTATTACCACACTCAAAATAATACTTAGTTAGTTTCCGACCCCTCATGAGGTTCGGTGCACAAGAGGAAACATTTCGGCACGATGATACGGCGAATAAAAATTGGAAATGTTTGGTACAGATAAAAGTAGACGGACCGAAGTATTCAACTAATTTCAATAGGTAACTCGAAAAGGGTCCCACTCCTTAAAAGAACCCTCTAAAAATAAGCGCGACTTCTGTACAATTCACGAGCACTTATTTTATTGCAATCAAAGTATACCTCTAATGTCCGCTGACGGAGGTGGCAACGCGTTTGTCATAAGAGAAGCCATTCCTCTGGACTTCGCCAGAATAGCAGCGAGCCTATTCTTTCGTTCTTCAGCTTCTCTAGCCTCCTTTTCCTTCTTAGCCATATCTTCGGCGGACCGAATGATTGGAAGAACTCGCGGTGCGACTATCTTCGCTTCGGTAATCACACTTCTCGACATCGATGATGTTTCAGAAGACGCTGGTGACGCTTTTCCACTATCATGACCTTCGTCGACCTCGACAACTCGTTGCGAGCGATTTTCGTTAACAAAACCATTTCCGAAGACATCAACAAGGCTGATAGCTGCATTTAGACCGGGCTTTGGCATCTCATTGTTTGGTTCATCAGACAAAGGATATTCCTGGAAGCAACTATATTTTACTAATTTGGCGAGAAATTGATATTACAAATTCAACGACATCTGGGATTGAAGGCAACGTGTGTGATTCATTGAAGTCAACTCCGAAGTTTATAAACTCGTCCGCAAGGTAACTATATGTAGACGACTGTAAATGAGATTCAGAAGACTCTTCGTTCAGAAAATCATCTTTTGAAGTTTCTTCTGTAGATTTCTCGTTTTCAATCTCTCGCGGAACCTGTTCGGCTACTTTCACGTGCTCCACGATTGGCTTCACTTCATCTATTTCTCGCTTTTGTTCGTGAGAGTCGGCAATCACTATTTCAATACAAGGGCTTTTGTCTTGCATAGCGAAGAAGGTGACTTCAGGAACAGTTTGCTGGGCTTCATTGCTCACTTTATCGTCACTTACTTGAGCAAGAACGTCATTAATGTTTTCCACAACACGTTCATCGACTTGATGGAACTTTGATTGAGGGTGGGTTGGTGCAGAGTTTTGAGTATCTGGCAAACCTGATGCTTCAAGGTTCTCTTCCATTCTTTTGACGATTTCCTCTGTTTTAATGAGATCTTCGACTTTCTGAGCATGCTTTGATGCCTCCTCTTTTTCAGCAACAACCGCGATCACTGGAAATTCTTCAGCGATCACCTTTGTTTTTTGCTTTTCGACAGCCTCAACGGAAAGATTTTGATTTTTAAATGAATCCAACGAGGTCAATTCTGTTGTCAATTTTTTTTCAACGACTACTGGAACCTGAGCAGAAGTTGTCACTTGTTTTTTGACTTCTGGCTTCCTAACTGTCCACTTTTGAGGCACTGTAAGTTTTATCGATCCCAGTGAACGTCGATTGTTTGTTGGATCTGGTGTAGAGGTAATTGATTCTGAATTTAGTATTTTCATGCATTACGACGTATTTTCTTACGTGGTCTTCCAGAAGAAGGAGTTGCTCTGCGATTCGGTTTCGCTCCTAGGGATGATCTCGTGGTAATCGTTGGACGACTCGTAGGGGTGTATACAGACTGAGTCATTATGGATGGTCCATGTGATAGTCGCTTTGAAGTGCTCGTTATGGTCACTGACGATTTAGGTATCACTTTCGCGTGGCGAGAAGGTGGAGCCGATGACGTGACATACATTGAAGATGTCATAGAAGTCATCGTTGGAGTGGGTCTCTGAGCGGTGGGAGGTGGCCGTTGCGGAGTTGTCATTATTTTAGTCACCTTTGTGATGGTGGCGAAATTCTGAAATGAACGCTCCTTAATGATTCCCTGAAATGTTTTCTTCAACGTTCATAAACTCTTACTTACCGTTGATGTTGCACTTGACACTCGACTTGAAACTTCTAATGGTCGAAGTTTCTTGTCGTACTGTTGCTCACTTTTCGGCAAGTTATCCAAGTATGCCAAAGTACGTGGAGTCGATGATCCAAAAGCGAATGATTTTGGCGATTTGGTGATTGCAGCGATTCGTGATGCCGCTTCATGCTGTTTTTCAAGAGTCATCTTCTTTCGTTCTTCGTCCTCATTCAATTGCTGCATTCTTTTCTGAAGAAGCACTTGCTCTCTCTTCAGCACAGATTGCACTCTGTAACTATTGTAAACTTGAAACGAGTATCGAAGCGGACATGACAACAGGTGCGGACGAATCGGACTGCGCTATCTCAGAAGACAGCTGTACACGCTTATCGTGAAGAGCTATAGCCTGGCACCATACCAATGTTTTAATACAATTAAAGTCAAGAAAACAATTTTTTAGGTGCAACTTATTGTGAGGAACGCAAAATGACGCACCTTTCTTGATGCTCAGCAGCTTGTTTTCTCCGCTCTTCAGCTTCTTTCCGAAGTGCTGCGTGCCTTTCTTTTACTTTTCTCTCCGCATATTCCTTACGTTTACGTACCTGTAAAAGTAAGGTGTTTTTTGATAATACGCTGTTTCACTTACCTCGTCACAGTCCATTTTTAGATTCGTTTATAGTCTAACACAACTCGAGCGGAGCCTGCAATGAACTTTTTTTTAAATTAGTAATCAGAAAGAGAAAGTATGAAACCCGGTGTTATAAATAACGACCGGAAAAATATGATCACAGGGTCGCCAAAGCGCCGGTTTATTGAGCCCGCGAAAATTAATTTTTGAACGAAAGCGTTGCGTGCCGCGTCGCGTCTACTGGATTCCGCTTGATTAGGAAATTGGCACAGTGCCAATCATATAAATTGAGATGGATCGTGGTTGCATTAATTTCCTCTCGGATCCATTTCTCTTCAACAAAGGGTAGCCTTGTACTCTGTGATGAAGAAAAAAAAGCTAGCCATCCGCCCTCCAATCATTCGCTAGATATCTATTGAGAAAATTACAAAGCTCTGAGTTAATTTCTTCAAAATGGTAACCAAACGATTTATACACATGAAAATGATAGATTTGCAAGAAACAAAAAAGAAGATTGAAACGAAACTTCAAAGCCGTTCAAGAAGGGCAATGTTTTCCGAAAAAGTTTTTTTGTAATGAAAAGTATCGTGGGTGCAGACAAAAATGGGTTATATTTACAGAAGAACAAGTAAAAAATAAAGTGAGATGATGAGAAATCGTTATTTAGTTTGCGTGCATGCGAAAAAAATACGATGATACTTCAATCACCAAGCAAAACCAATCAAAATACTGCCATTCGAAGAATTCCTATACAATACGGTATCAAGCATAGTGTAGACTCAATCTATACCCAGCCAAAATACGAAACTTTTGATTTCTTGACTAGAAACTGAAAAAAAAATCAATTTCGAAAAATCTTATATACATACAAAAAAATATAATTCATTGATAGTGCAAGAAAATAGCGAAGGATACATTTTTGGGTAAGCGTGAGACCGACTGTCATGAGGAACAAGGAGAAGTTGAATGCCATACCGTACGGCTGGCAAGGACATTTACCTGAAAAGACTTTTTACGAAAGTATACTATTCTAGTTAAGGACACGAATTTCGACTATGGACTTTCGTAGGAACGAAGTAAGAACTACAAGGAAACATACTTTTAGCAGTTTTTGTTGAATTCGGCTCTCTTCGTAATGCTACTCAGTGGGAAAATTCCTTTCTAAATTGAAAAAGATTAAGTTACGAACAGTTTTTTCGCTCTCACCTTTTCATTTACAATTTCCAATCTTCTCTTACAGATTGCATTCTTCCGTTCTAATTGAGAAGTGACGTGTTGAAGATCAAGAGCTTTCAAATCCAGATTGAATTGCATGACTTTCAAAACCTGGAGAGATTTTTTGTATGCTTCATCGTCAAAGTTTTTGTAAGAGGTACAGATTCTTGCATGCTCATTGATTTCCATCTTGAGAGAATTAACAGATGCAGTTAACCTATTTTTCGTAGCCTTCAATTGGTTCAAACTGTTGCAGTAGCTAAAACCAATTCGAAAGGTTTCCAAGGCTTGTCGGGGAATAGTTGGAGGAGAGGAAGTCATCACAAGATGACAGAATACAAATGATCAGATAATCTGTCATAAGAAAGGAGAGGAGAATGGTTTTTTACAGTCTATTTTGTTTATAATATCTTTCTTTTTCGGAGCACCGCCATTCGCACAGTTATGCGCCAAAGATTGTTTATGGGTCATGTTTTGAAGAAACCGACAATAGCAGATGGAAGAGGAGAGGTGACTAACACGCCATTCGTTAGTGTCTTCTTCATAAATCTTTCACGTTTCGGTTTTCCCTGAAAGCTAGCTGATAAAAATCGAACTGTTGGAGACGTTTTACACGTTTTTCTTATACTGCCACAGTTTTTATATCTACTCTGCACCATTCCTCAGTTTCTTCGTGTATTGAAAAACGCAAAGAATCTCGACACAGGACAGAAAAGTCAATTTCGATTCAAGAAGAAGAGCAAATGACCGATGAGAAGAAAAGTTCGATTGGAAAGTCTCCGTCGATGTTCCAGAGAGTAAAGAAGACGTTGCGTCAAAGAAGTCGTGAGACGAATAAAACAAAGAAGAGCACCTCGAAAGCATCGGAGTAAGTTTGAAGAAACTGGACGTCAGGAAAAACTAATTGATTCAGGCGTTCGAAGTCGGATTTTGCTGGAAGACTTCTGAAAGGAAGAAGCTCTATGACCAAGAGAAAAAGAGCATCAGATCGAATGAAAAGTCATCGATCTCAAGCTCAGAAGACTGTTCCGGTAGTACATGTACAAGATATGAAATATCTTTCACATTTAAGAATTTCAGAAAGAATGCAATACAAGCAGAAGCAGTACTTCTCGTGAAAGTGACTTGAAGAGTCGTATGGAAACAATTGGAAGATCGATTGATTTAGAAGAAGACGCTGAACCTTTTCTGCCAACTCCTGATATGATGAATGAAATTAGAAGAGAAGAAATGAAGGAAGCTGAAGAAAAGAAAGAGAAAAAGGAAGAGAAAAGGGAAGATAAAAAAGAAGAAATGAAATTGGAAAGAAACGAAAAAGAGGAAAAGAAAGAAGACAAAAAAGAAGATAGGAAAGAAGGCAAGAAGGATTTATCAAGAGAAGATGTTCAATCAAAAGTCAAAACCGAAGAAAAAGTGGATGTTCCAAAGCAAATGAAACCTAAATCCAGATCTTGGCTTGGAATGGGGGCCGCAATCAATTTCTTTAACAATCATAACGGTATCCTGATCAGAAAATATGTTTGTTCGAAATAACTGTTTTGTTTTCAGACATTCAAAAAATCCGCGATGAGTACCACTTTTTGGATTCGTTTACTTGTAACAAGACTACCGAAGCTTTTGATGCAAACAAGCAAAGAAACCGTGAAGGGGTAGCTTTTCAATCATTCATGATCTCTAACTTATAATTTACTTTCAGTCTCCGAAAATTTACGATGACAATCGTGTCAAATTGAACCGTCCAGGACATGATGATGTCAGCTACATCAATGCTAGTTTCATCACATTGAAATCGGTCCCATCTATTTTTTTTTTCCAATTTATAAAAATCACTATTTTTCAGTTCAGTCACAAAGTTATCATTGCTCAACTTCCGCAATTTGAAAATGAGAGCTTTGTTGAAGACTTTTGGCACATGATTTATCAAGAACAAATCACTCTTGTATACTTGATGGTTCCTGAAAAAGCATTGAAGAACACTCCAACCATTTTATTCAAAGAAGAATATGGTGCGTATCAATATGTTGGAAAGATGTTCATCAATAATCGAAGAGCTGATGTGCAAGGAGATCCAAAGGAATACACGATTGAAGTTCTGCCAGAAGGAAACTCGGATTCTGTGATGTGTCAAGTGAATCACCATTCCACGTGGGAACACTTGCAACAACCACCAAAAACTCGTCCAATCATCAAGATGATACATCAGTTTCTTTCAGAGAAACAAGTAGAATCATTCTTCATAATCGGAATGGAAATATATACTTATTTCAGATTCAAAATGCCAATGTTTGTGTGGTCAGTGTCTTCGGGTGTGGTCGTGCATGCACTTTTATTGGAGCTCTCTATGCAATCAATCAGCTGAATAATGGGATTGAGCCGAATGTCAGTTTGAGAAGTTTTCGAGTTAAGTTCAATATATAAGTTCCAGATTTGTGAGATCATGAGAGACATCAAGCTACAACGCCCAAATGCAACTGAATCATTTGCTCAATACGCCGGAGTTTATGCTATTGTTTTGGATTACATTGCGGTATGTCTAACCCCCTTCACTAGCCATTGAAACACTAAGACTTCAGCGGAAACGAGGGAGTAAAAGAGATCTAATCAACAAGGATATCAATCGTTTCATTGATGAACTGACAGATTTATCACCTGCAGCTTCGCCCACAAAAGAGAAACCACTGCATTAAGTCATTTGAAGTATTTTCAATGAATTTTTCATGAACAAGTGCAACAAATTCATTCATAGACACAATAGTTATTGACCAGCAATGTTGAAACAAAGTTATTTATTGTTATTATGAGCTTTCGACGCCAATTTTGCCATTCGAGCCGCAATTTGGCTTGCCACACGGGAAAGGGCATTGATTTGAAGCTCACGCGCAGCGTGCATTATATCTCTCACTTCATTGAAGACAAAGTTCGCAAAGAAAAGCTCGTCGGTTGATGAAATGGGGGCAGCAAGAAAACACTGTGCATCATCTCGGATTGGATCATCTTTGTGTGCTCTGCACCATTGGAAGACGATGTCAAGCGTTTTACTACTGACGTCGGCCAGCGGAAGTGGAATTGCCTTGTTGGTTTGGGTAGAGGAAGCGGCAAGATTACGGAGAAGTATAGAATGCTGTAGTTCTCGCTCACTTATAAAAGAGATCTTGTTGTCATTGGTTTTGAAATTATAATGCCGCAAGTTTGAGTCCCCCTCTACCGACATGCTAGTAGAGGTTCCTGAAAAAAAAACTACTGAAAAATCAGGTTTTCACGAAATCAATAATACTTTAATGAAGAACCAAAATAGTGGACACATGCCCAGCTTTCGTGGTCGGCGCCAACAGGACATCTGATGGAAGAGAACGGTATGGCCGATATTTCGCTAAGGTGTTTGCAAAAATGTCAATGATTTCAACATGAATGTTTTTTCGCTATTTCAACAAATGATCAAGAAATCGAGAAAATGATTTATAGTATCTACTAATTTTGTTTATTCAAATGTTAAGATCACATGGGACAATTAGTAAGATTGAAAGGACTGAAGACTTTGGAAAAGTCCATTCCCAACTGCTTATGATCACACATCAATTTGCAAATTTCAGTGCGGTGAGTCATTGTTTTCACGAACGGACGAATCCATCTGAAACTTTTTTCGTCATCTCTAGAGCTGAAAGACTTGAAGCTTTACCCATAACTCTGCGGAAAATGATCATGAGAATGAAGTTTGAGTCTCCAATACTTGTCAGAATTCAAAGTCATTTCCTCCAGAATGCTCTTAAGAATGGTCCGTGCAGTACGAATATCATCAGCATACATTGGAGTGACACAACATTCCCCAGATGGAAACGTGGCAACGGCTCCGAATCCGATGACATCACCATTCTCATTGTACGCAACACGCCCAACATTTTCTCTCAGTTGACTGAGAACATACTTTGAACGTTCATAACTGAATATTTTCTTGTCATATCCAAGTATATCTTCATCTGATGCATCACGGGTATTCTAAAAAATTGTTTCTGACTTTTGCGGTTCAAAGAAACACGGAACCTTTAGGATGATTCCATCAGTAACCAAGTTTTTTGGCATACACAAATCTCCAAAATCATAATGAGAAACGTAGTATTTTTGGAAGTAATCCGTGGAACCTGTCACATTTTTATAAGCATTCATTGTTTTATTTGTTGCATAGCCCATCGAATGATTTCCAACAGTGAAACCAACATCAAATGATTGTTTCTCAGTGATCGATTCAATTTGCTTTCCACGAACATCTGGAGAAACCCAAAGTCTATTTCTGAAAACAACGGCTTCAGGGTCCGAGTTTTTATCCAACGGACGAAAAACAATATGAGAATTGGCTGCAACTAGTCGATCCGTATTCTTGACAAACGTCAAAGATTGATGAAGATCATCACCGAATGCCTCTTTTAGCTTTTTCAAATCTGTTTCGTTAGCGTCGGAACGAGCGGAATCAACCTGAGTATCAAAAATAATAACCTTCCCTTTTCGGTGTCACTAGCTTACGGTTCTCCAAATTGCATCATACTCTCGATTCTGAATATTATTCACAACGTCAACATTGTTATAACCAATGGCAATTTGCCCTCCAAGAGACACAGATCGAGAGAAAAGACGTGCGATGGTAATCATCAAAAAACTTCTACTCTTTGGAGTGAGAAAATCGGAAATGATCCGAAGTTGAGTTGATCAATGAATTGAACTTTTTCATCCCTTTCATTGCCAACGTTACCAACGTGAAAATTGAATAGAATTAATTCTTTTTTCCGAAAACGTGGAAAAGCTTCCAAAATACAATAGAAGCAAAGGAATAGAAGTGTGAGCGTGGAACTATGAACCTATCAAAACTGGAAACAGTGTTGAAATGGGAAAAAGGAAAACGGAAAAATGAGATTTTGTGGAAGGAGGGAGAGAGAGAGAGAAGAGGTTTGGGAGAGGGTTCAAACTGAATCGGAACAAGAGGAGAAAGGAATAAAATAATAGAAGACAACTCGTACTAGACACTGTAGACATTGATTGGATTAGTGAAGTCCAAAAAGAGAGATTGAAAAGCTCGACGAGTTTTCTTCTGGTTGCACATGATGAGAAAAAGAAAAAAAATGAGAAGAAAATCACGGGAAGTTTCGATTGGGATACAATTATGTGTGAATGGGGATAGAAACGTGGAAGGAATGGCTTAAAACATTGTTATCCTAAGTTCAAATGATTGTTGTGACCGAATTGAGAGGGAGAGAGAGGAGGGAATGAAATGAATGTATAAATTAAAGGGATAACAAACAAATATGGCAGTTTTTAAATGAGATTTTCATTCATCAGAATCATCTCCTCCATCGATTAGCCTATAGACTGAACAAGAAGGTTCTGGCTCTTGAGATACTTCAAATACAAAACAAAGAACCATTAATAGTTCTGCTGTTTCGCTATTTGTCACGATCTGAAAATAGTAACAATTGTCTAAAGTATATCTGTTTCTATTTTTTGAATTACCTGTAGAACTGTGAAGTTTTCCAACACGTTATTCATCGTATTAACATCAACCAATTTCTTCAACTCGGCAATAAATTTGACCATATAATCACACATTGGCGAGTTGTTTAACATGAAAAGATAGGAACCGGTTTGCTCGAGTGGGATGTATTGCTGAAATAAATATTTCTTTCTTTCTGGAATCTTTTCCGGAAGTTCAACAAAATTCCAACAAGTCTAAGAACTACCTCAATCTTTTCGACAGCCTTTGATCCAAAAGAACATGCCATTGTTGACACTTTTAATTGGAATTTTTCCCGACTTGTGTAGGAAGAATCAACTGCATAATGACTATTTCTGAAATTTGAGCGCAATTTACGAATTACTTTATTCAATGAATAAACTTACTGTACATCATCAGAGACATTGATATTCGCCCAACACTTTGCTAGGAAAAACATGTCTTTCTTTTCAGATTTTTCAAATAATTCTCTTAGTAATTTCGGATATTTCTCATAGAAAAGTGAAATATCAATGTGATCCTTTTCCAAAGTATTGTCAATTTTCACTAATTCCGTCCTAGAATTCGTTTTGTTACAGTGAACATAGGCTGAAAAGTTTTGAAGTGACAGTTGGGAAGAGGCAATTTCTCTGTTTTGTTCTACAACTGGTTCTGGTTTTTCAGGAGATGCTGCTGGTTCAGGCTTGGGTTGAACCATAAAGGGAGAGAAATCCATTCCTGACCAAAAGTTTGGAAGTGCTGTAAAATCGAACAATTAGAAAAATAGAAGATTGTTTTTGGAATCTCACATGATATAAGAAGTTGTGATGATATTATATCTGCTTCGGCTTTTGGAATAATTGTTGGAACGTTGCTTCGAGGAGCTATTTCAGCTACAGCAGCAGCAGCTGTGGCACACAATGGAGGTAAAATAACAGCAGATGGAGATTTGACTCCAGGAGGCGAAGCTTGTTGAAGAAGACTTGGAATGTCACCCTGAAATCATGTTTTAGGTTCAATGAATCAGTATGAAGAGTGAAATCTCACCTTCTTTTTGGCTTGTTCGTCTCGCAGCTTCTTCCTAGCAAGTACTTGAATATGCGATGAAACTTGTTTTCGAGTCCTCGTTTTTCCACATCGTAATTTTATATACCTAGCAATTAATTCGTTCCTTCCTGAAAAAAATAAATTTGAATTTCAGGAGTGAATACATTTTGCTCTAACAGAGCAGCTGATTGTTTATAGGAATTATTGAGGGAGGATTGAATAAATCAGGCTGAGAGCAGGTGAACTTTGTTGATCTGACGCGTAAATAGCTAACATTTGACGTCAATTAAGATTCAAAAATACGAAATATTTTTCAATGTATCAGATCCACCAGGTGAAAAACCTCATCTCATTGTTGCAAAATCATAATTAGAAGTCTGAGAAAAGTGACGTGTAGAATAAAGAAAAAGAGGTTAGAAACTTCAAACTGCTGTTCTACAGTATCCCAAAAAAGCCTCCGTGTAACTTTTAGTTGTCAACGGCACTGTGGAAAAAAGGGTTTTTTTTTCGAAAATCAAACAAATGTGCAAACTCTTTTTTGTTTGTTGCGCCACGCCACAGTCTCCATCAGACGTCTATTTTTGTGTTTTGTGACGTGGCAGAACATAAAGTCTAAGAAGAACAGAAATCTGATATTACTGTAAATGCACGGTTGTCTTAAAGTTAACAGAGACTTTTCAAATTTTAAAACTATGTGCTCTTCTAATACAGGATATCTTCAATTCATCAATAAGTTCATTGGATATGATTACTAAGTTTGATTCAATTCATTGCAAAGGCTCAGTTTATGTGAATTCTCACAGTCAATAAGATCATAAAGTCCATCCGAAGTGATCATATGCAATTATTCGAGTTACCTATGTGAACTTTTTTTTCTGGCAACCCCTTCTGACATTGTACAAAGTATGTTCCAACATCAACTTCAATTTATGTTGATACAAGTTGCGCAGGAGGGTCAAAAAGTCAAGACATAGAGAAAGAAAGAGCCCGCCCGTGGGTTTCCCGCAGCGAAAATAAACAAATATGAAAGAAGGAATAAGTGGCATAAGAGATGGCCTCTACTAATCCTACCACTACCTTTTGTCGGTTTTAGTCTGGCGTTCAATCCGTTTACATCATAATAAATAAGGAAAAAGAAGAAGTTCCTAGGCAATCCTGCTGTGAGAAATCTACAAGAGAGCAGATGTTAACGGAGGGCAGATGTACAGTAATGTCTCTCTTTTCCACTTGGTGACTCTTTTCACTAATTATGAATAGGAGAAGAGAGAACACTTCACCACTTCTATTCACTTACCATACATTTTCCCTTCGTCACTGATGATTATTTTCCGTCGTCCACACGGTGGATAAATAGCTAACGCTTCTTGAAAAGCTTGATCTATGTCTACACTCCAAACACCTTCAGCATCACCAGAGATATCGGATACAGAAGAGGTTGATTCAGGAGCCATTGATCCAGCAGATCCTGGTCCGTCACCAGCTGGAGGGGATAACTGAAATAAGTAAATATTGTTACAGAATACAGTTTTCCTCATCCTAATAAAAGGGCTTTCTATTTAGTAAAATCATACTTGCTGAAAATCAAGAGTAAGGAAAAAGGCTGTTTCGGAACCATCTTTAACAAAAAAATAAACCATTCATCGGAATTTTCTTTCTCGACTGATCTTCCCTACCGATTCTATACATTATAGAAAACTGAGATCATTATGTTTTTTTCTTATTTTTGCAATAAAAAGCTCTTAAGTAAATAAAATCTCAATGGGAAAGAAATTGTGTTTTATCACAAACCGTCATCATTTGTCCGCCAGAGGTCGTCGTGGGCGTTGTCGTTCCTGCTGCTCCGGCGAGCCACTCTTTCCGAAAATGATTATGGGGCGGAGTTCTGCAAAAGATGAGACTTCGTCTTCTTTTTCGTTCTTTGATTCTATTCTTATTCTGACACCTGCTCTCAAAAGGATGAGCACAGGACTCCGCCTACTTTCTAGGAAAGATTCAAGTATAAAACTCACCCGTTAAGAATCGTTTGTGCAGTCACTGCGACGTCTTCTGACATCTGAAATGTGGAAAAGTTAGAAATCTACCGTAATCCATCAAAAAAGTGACTGGCAGGCGGTAAAAGATATGGAAATGAACTGAGAGGAAAAAGAGTTTTTTGTTCTTTTTCCCAACCCCTTTCGGTATCTAAAATTACAATCTAAAACTAAACAAAAGAGAGCTTCGGGACCCCGAGCTTTCTATTTTTCTTCGAAAGATGAGCGAAATGTGATAATGTCTAGAACGTGACGTGGCATGTCCGGGGTACTGAAAAATGGTGGTCATGTGACAGAAATATGGCCAAAAAGAGAAACAGACACGGAAAAGAAAATGATAAGGAAAACTGTTGTGCGTTTTATTTTTTGAGGAGCAGAGGGAAATCAAATCAACGACGGCATGTTGAAAAAGAAATAATCGATGAGTTGTGAATCATTTTGAATTTTGAGAAAAATAAACATTAAACTGAAAAAAAAGTATTCAAAAATAAAGTAATATAATTGTTTCATGGAGAAGAAGAAACTGGAAAAGGGAAAGAAGAAAGGAAATGAGAAAAACGAACGGCATCATTGTTTCTTCCAGACGGTCATCATTGTCAAAAAGTATCAAAGAAAAAGCAATTGAAGAGAAATGAAGAATGAGAGTAACTAGGTATACAGTATACAAACATGAAACATCATATAACAGAACTTTATTTTCAAAATGCTTTTTCCTAGATTTCAATCAATCGAAACTTTTGCAGTTCTGTTTCATCACAGAAGAAATTCATTTTCAAAAACAGTTTCGTTTTCTGTTATGTCTATCGAAAGTTCACAAAAAATTTCTTCGTCACGAATCGAGGAAAAATTATTTTGAAATCAATCTTTTCTTATATCATGGTGTAACTTGGGTGAATATAGGATTCATTGCTTCATAAAGCATCAAAAACCTTTTTGAAACCTCCAATACAAGGGCATCTACAATTAACTGGAGCTCGACTGAAACACTGTAGGGAGTGTAGTTAAATGAATCAATGTCTCACTCCAACCTAGTCAATCAAAAATCGAAGTGCCAGTTGAAAAAGAGTGGAAAGAACGTACATGGTTTTCTAACAGGTCTTTTTTGTTGAACAAATAAACCAGACTAAATAAATGAAGCTTTTTGGAGGGAGATGGTGATGGTGGCAGGTGTAGAAAAAGAAGAGACTAATGGAATAATTAGTGATACTTAATAGAAGAAGTAGAAATGACGGTATCAAGGAAAAGAAAAAAAAGAGTGAAGAGAAGATGCTTTTGGAAAGAAAAGCGTTAAGGATGACGCATCGGATCGTTCAGATCCGACAGAAAAGAAACGAGAAAAGATGAGAGAAAGATAAAAAGAAAGAAGGGAAAAGATGGAAAACGAACGGGTGAACATGAGGATGAATAAAAGGAAATGATCAGTACCGTGACCAGATTTTGATAGACCTTTCTCAATAGAACTGGGAAAACGAAGAAAGTGAGGTTGAGATATTTCGATATATGGAAAAAAGAGATAACAATAGAGAGTTTGAAACTCGAATTTTTTCAAAACCTGGATGAATGAAAAATCAGGGCATTCAGAATTCAACAGAATTAAAAACTCGCAAGAAGAAATATTAGTCTTCTTTTTCAGCTTACTCGTTTTGCTTCTTCTGCTTTATTATATTATTAATATATTCTCTACGAGACCATCTGCTCACCGTAACTTATCATAATGTTTACAAATGTGCTCTGATGCACAACTCTCCGTTCTATCTACCACTAATTATGCAAATATTCACCAGCCGAGATTGGGTGTTCAAAAAATATGTCAAGCTGTATGCTCGGTGTCATTTCATTTTGATTGACTCTCCCTCTATTTTCTTCGTTCGAGGTTAATTACTCTTCGATTGGCTCTTTTTCTCTGTAGGTCTCTGTTACAGTTGTCAGTTATTCAAATTAGGTTAGGGCTTCGAAAAGATTGAGAATACGAAAAGAAAACGAAGATCTCGAGTCATGAAAGAAAAGAGAAAGGCTACATGGATGAAAGAAAGATGAAGAAGATGATGATGAAGAAAACAAGGGATACTATGATAGAGACAGCCAGCTGTTGGACGAATCGATAGTGAAAAGTGATAAGGACCTCGAGACTTAGAGTGTCAGACAATTTGGGGAAACTCTTTTCTATCTTATTGTGTCATTCGAGACAAGAAACTAGGCGGTCTACACTGCGGTGATATTGCGCCAACGTCTTCGTCTTCCTCTCCGAAAATGGTGACCTTCGATAGAAGAACAGTACAAGAATTAAAAGAGACTTAGACATCTCGCGCAAGTTGTCTCATCTTTTGGAAATAGTACGCACGGATGGACAAAGACATCATAAAGTGGTTGTTGTTTGGTGGTATAGAGAACGAACCACCACAACCACCTTGACAGATATTACCGAGAATGGAAAAGTAATCAAAATGGACAAGAAGATAGTATGGATATGGAAGGAGTGCAGCTGGTGCTAATTAGGATAGATTTGTAATTGAATGCATACGGAAGAGAAAACTTGCAAAAAATGAGAAAGAAGTTAAATAAAAATCTCGAAGTTAAGAGATAAAACACCTGTCCGAGATAGCTGAGATAAATACTCAGCCTATTCAAATGATCTGAAAAATATAGACTTTCGAAACCATTAAGCACGTCCAACCAAGCAAAAATGTTATATTTAACGTGGCAAAACAAAGATTATTCGATATTGTTATTCGATTCAAAAACAGTCAACTTCTATTAGAAAGGCATGAAGTTTCATTGTCGGAATTAGCTTAAGAGAACACGGAGAAAATGTTATGATCTGAAGTACAGCTCGAGGGAGCCGGATCTCCTCGGGCGCTACAGAATCAAAGGCTTGATACATTTTCTGATTTTCAGTTGTCTGATATCTCTACTAATGCTTTGGAACTGATATAGACAGCAGGTTGTCTCTAAACTATATCTAGAATTATTTTGGCAAGATTCTCTCTTAAAAACACTAGAATTTAACTTTTTCGGTTAAAACATGGAATTATTTTGCCGGGAAAATGGGAGAAGGGACGAAGCAAAAGAGGGGAAATAATTGAATGGTATGCAGAATGGGGAAGTGAAGAAATGCAGATGGCAGTCCTTTCTACGGTCAATCCACCCTCCGGTAGGGACACAAACGGACAGATGGTTTTCGAATGGAGTGGATATTGGAATAGCGTATAAAATCATGAGAGTCTAGATACTGGATGAAAAGAGAGAGCACATGCTTGTGTGTATGTGCACAGGCAGTCATACAATCTATCACATTACTGTATTACCCACCAACGAAGCTACCGCCGACCCGGCTATTCGGGTTCACGGTTCTTTGATAAACTGAATGAGGTGAGAAGAAGGAAAGAGGATGTGTGGAAAAGAGAATAAGCATGAAGAGACAAGGAATGGGTCAGGAAGCACCAGATGCGAATATGTAAAAGAGAACTGGGATTGACACTGCTTTTAAACGATATATCACTTTTCTTGTCATTCTAAGATGCTAAGGTTTTATGAAAACTTTCTAGCAAAACATTCTAGCAGATGTTGAAAAGTTCTCAAGCTCATTTATGTGGAGAACAAAAGATTTCGACACAAAGATCAGATTTGTATATTATAGAGTCATCAAACACAGACACCTCTCCTTCAAACTTCCTTCCTCTCCCATCAATTCAGGTCATCACGCGGTCGGGAGGAGGCTTCTCTATCTTTCTGTTATCACTGATTTCAATTTCTCAATCAATCCACGTCAAGAGACATGACGTCTCTCTCTCTCTCTCTCTCTCTCCTCTCATCATCTACAGCTGCGAACTCTTTTTCTCACTTTTCAGTGATGCTCCTGATGATGCTCCATTTTGTTTTCTTGTCTGATAAGAGAGATAAAATCAGAGAATGAGAAACAGAGATAAACAGGGGTTTTTACGATCAGAAAACTACTATAGAAAGGAAGAAAACCATCTGTACTGTAACTAATCCAATTTGGTGATGAAGTACTTCAAACCAATTCCCTATCATCATGCCATTAGAAAAAGTGGAAGACGTCAAGAATCAAGTGATGACTAATATATACAAGTTGATGATGCCATCAATATTGTGCAACGGAGCGCATTTAATCAATTGGCTTTTCGAATTCAAAAGTGATAAGAGAAGCGAACAAAAAGGAGGGAGACGGAGAAAGGTGAAAGAAAACGGATGGAAACGAAAGAAAAGACAGTTAAAAAAGTCATGTTCGTGTCACTCATGTACACACTCCTCACAGTTAAACAATCTTTTGGTCTAGTAGAAAATAGAGTTCACCTGGATCGAGAAAAAGTAGTTTAGGAATTTTAGTTACGTAACTATTTAAGATTATAATAAAATTTATTCGAATTTTGTCGTTTTGAGGATATCTGAAAGCCAATTGAATGAAGCTACGCTAAAGTAACAATGCGTGCAAGAAGAGTTCTAATATTAGGACTTGAAACTTTGTAGCGCTCAAAAAATATTCCATACCTTCTATCTGGCATACGGTAGCCAACAAGGAATTCGAGAAAAAGGCAAAAAGCGACTTGAAGACATTATCAGAACCTAACAAGACCTAGATTTCCAATAGTCTAAAAAAGGTGTATCAATCGTTTGAAGTGCCTAGTTGCAGAGCAGGTTCTACGCTCTAAAAAAGGCAACACAGTGCTCGTAGTGCGGCAAAAGAGACAAAAGTTTCGGGAAGAGAGAGGGGGACCAGGGGCATGTCCTCCCTCTCTCTCTCTCTCTCTCTTTGGACTTGACTGCTGGTAGGTAAAAGAGTGAGTCGTTCGTAGAGGCAAAAGAGTGTCTAAAGTCAAGACCACCCCGAGAAAAGAAGACGACGATTGTGTATGTTTTGCGAAACACTCTCTCCATCTACCTCTCTCTTTATTTCTGTTCCCGGGAGCGTGTCAGTGATGGGTTAAAGAGTGGGAACCGATAGAGAGACTTAGACATCATGTCACCCACCAACAGTTTCTTCCCTTTTCTTCCCGTAGTCTCGAAACCCGTTTTGTTCATTTCATTTGTTGCTGACTGACTGTTGGGTTGACGACTTTTGGAAATAAGAGACAGAGGAACACTTGTTGGCTCTGCCTCTCTTTGGTTTGAGAAAAAGACACAAGAACAGGTGATGCCACTGTTTCATCAAGGTTGAAATATGAATGTAGGTTATGGTCAAAACGAGATGATCAAGTGCCTTTTTGGCAGATGATGAGCAACCTTGAAAAAGAAGAATTGAAGGAGCCGAACCTCTAAAGAAGGCGGGACGAAGAATTATAATTAGTGAACTCATCTTAAAGCTAAATAGATTTAGGTGTGAGCACATCAATTAAAAACTACTACCTACACGCTGAAGAATGAAATTAGATATCTAGAAAAATGCTTCAGTTTAGTTAGAAGTTTGCAGTTTGTTCCAGTTTTTCATCGAAATCAGTTATGAAGAACCCCTCTGAAGTTTTCTTTGATCGAAAACTGTAGTTCTTTTGAGTTTCTCAAAAATCGAGAAAGATTGTTATAAAAACTCAGATGAAGTCAGATGAACAGGAAACGCTCTGTTCTTACAAGTTGCCATGCCAATGAGTCGTTAACCAAGAACAATAAAACGTGGAACATACTTTAAGAGGAATCCGAATTTCATCATAAGTTCGTGAGAAATGTCAAAAGCTGTCTTCAGATGTTTCTTCTGTTATTTCTGTTTTGTTTCTTTTTTCTCTTTGAAGTGACATTCGATTGTCAAATGACTCATAAAAGTCGTGTGGCAGAAGAGAAGAATCGAATTTTTCTGTCGTTCGCACCATCAAAAAGTGTGTAAAAACAAAATATGAAAAAAACATGAAGCGGAGAACCTACATTATTGAGTATTTTGTAATTCTTTCAAGCATTTTATCAGCTACAGTTCAGTAATAACTGATACTGTGATTACTAATTTGAATGGAATTTGTTAATTATGAAATTGGAATAATTTTTGAAAGAAAGAAACAGGAAAAGGAACAACTCAAAAGAGAGACTGTGAGAAATAGAGAAGATGATGATGAAGCTATCGGAGATAAGATTGTTTGCCTCCGGACAGTCCGTGTGTCTTCCAAGTTGAACCGACTATGTAGAAACGAGGATGAGAAAAAGAGTAAAGAGAGCAGGTAATAGACAAAAGCATGGTAGACTCGAAAGTAGAAAAAGAAATCGAAAAAGTAGAAAGTTATGCATTTTGGAATGAAGTGACCATTGACAAACTTTAGTCATAGGCATTTGCAACAAAGGCACATGAAAATCTAATATTAAACAAAAAATAAGAGTTTGAGAATTTAGCCTACGCATTCTGGGTAATCAATCAGAATTCTTAGTTCATAAAATAGTAAACTTAGTTTGAAAACCATGAATTTTGTCTTCAATCATCATACAGTTGCTCTCATCAGCTGTGAACTAAAACTGTATTACCTCGAAAATATGTTAATAGTAAGCTTCTTCGAAAGGAGATAAGTAATCAAAGCACTAAAAATTCCTTTCTATACAGCATGCAATAGTTAAATTTTTATATTTATAATCTTCCTCAGATCCGAAAACCTTCAGATTCCGAGGTTCGGGCATTTGAAAAGGTTCATATGACTATGTCTGAATCGGTTAAAAAACATAGTGATCGATTTGAGGGATTCTGTAACGTGAGCAGTAACGAAAACAGTTGTCAAACTGAGAACTACAAAAACCATTGTGAACATTTGCAAGTTTTAAGTTGAGTCATGTTAACTCGTCAAAAAGTCAAAGAGGAAATGAAAAGAAAGATGAAATATGAGAGAACAAGTGACACTCGGTGAGCATACATCAAGACAATTTGTAAAGAGAAGAAGTGAATAGAATTAGGATCTTAGGTGACGCTTTTGTGATTTCAGAGACTGTTTGGAGAGTTAAAGCATCTGGAGGATGCGATAGCCTGTAGTGAATCTTCTGTGAATACAGTATCCTAGATTATAAACTTAGTCTTGAAGTTCACAGAAACTCTAATGATAAGAAAAGAATTGGTTTCAAATCACTTAAAGAAAAACGCGAGAATAGAGAAGAATCAAATTCTTTATAAATCTACCACAGCTAAGATAAGTATCAGGAGCAAAAACTACATAGATCGCTTTCCTGAAATTTGTTTCCTAACTGCCTAATAACCAAGCAAAAATTCATATATAATATTTACAATACAATACAATACAAATCCAGCATAATTAACACAATTACCGAATTCAATTTCCGATGGAATATGCAACCTATAAACTACAGTAACCAATCTCAAAAAGAATTTGCATTCAGGAATTGATTCTCTCATATTTGAATATAATTAACCGACTGAATCCCTTCTTCTCCGAAGTGTTCTGAATTCAACAAAAGCGACTGGCGAGAGGAAAAAGTAACGGAGAGCTATTTAGGGAACAGGTGCATTTCTTTCATTGGGCACCCTCCCGTTCAATTTCTTTTCTCGTTAATTGAACCCCTCGACTGTCTTCCCTTCCAATTTTCTGTTACTATCCTTTGTAGGAAAAAGAAGAAACACGTTAAAAAAGAGACTTACCAAGAATGGGAATGAGAGCAAGCTTGGAAAGATCGATGACATCCTGACCGTTTAGAGATGAAGATTCTGATTGGTTCCAGTCTGAAATATAGTTGGAAAAGTAAGGAAGAGAGGTATACTTGAACGAAGAAAAAAAGGGAGAGGTGTGTCCATAAAAATATGTATCGAATGCATAAAAAATCAGAAAATAGTGAGAGGCGGGTGGTCCTCCTTCTCCCTTCGAAAGCTTGAAAACGCGTTATGCATATTCAAGGAACCGCCCTTCTTTTTCGAATCGACGGCCTAGGCTCCGCCCATTTTCCAGAAAGGAAGAGCAGGATGTGTATTCATGGTATACGGTGGATGTAATTCAGTCGAGAAATATCACTGGGAAGGAAGTCCTATAGATAAAAAAGGTGTGAAATTCTGGAAAAAAAGTGTGGACCAAAATACAAAAGTCAACTTTTCTCTTACGGATTGGTTCTTTCAACACTTTCACAAAAACTGAAAGAAGTGGATCTGAGACGTTTTAATTCAGAGAACCAAATTTAAAACTATTACTTCGATTGCAAAACTTTTCATGTCTGATACGTGAAGTTTATAGCATGCTAAAGACGCAGGTGGAAGTTTTTTTCCAGACTGACTTGTTTACAAAAAGCAGGAAACTTCACTGAAACAATAAGAGCCATACGGAATACTATGCATTATCCTTCCGAAGGTCCTCTCCAAATTTCAAATCGTTCAAATCTTAGACGAAACTTCAAGAGTAGCATTGGAGGATCATGCATCGTTTGAATTCCGTCGTCGTGATTTTTCTAATGTTTTCGTCGTCAAAATGTTCAAAAATCTTTGGAAAAAAGCATTTGGAATGAGAAGCGTTCGTAGTGACGATTAAGAGTCAAGTGTTGCCGTGGATTCCGTTCATGGTCCTTCCCTTTCTAATGGACTGGCACCGTGAATTCAAAGAAATAGTAGACGTCGCCATGAGACACAGATCGCACTTTGAGCCTCCCATTTTGGTTGACCTAGTCTATCATCCGACGGGACACACAAAGCTCTCAAAACGCGAACCCCTATAATTTTCAAATGCGGTACATCTACTTATAACCATTTGAGCCGTCGTATCCCCATTTAAAACAACTACATGCTTCAAAGGATTACGGTAGCCCATTGGTTTGGTTCCTAGCAGATTTCCTTCAGTTTTTGTACCCTAAAATTTTCTGTTTCTCTCGAAGAACGTCATTCACAACGAGGTAACACAAATGCGAAACATGATACGAAATTGAAAATTTCTGCTGACGATTTGTTTTTGAAACTTTCTGTTTGCATGTACTGTATTGCATATATAAGATTGAGAGATAGATTGAGACGGTTTTCTGTCAAAACATTCGAGAAAGGGGAAAAGAATTGAATGAAATGGTAGTATGCAGTCTAAGGTTCTTGTTTTGATTTCAATGTCACAACTTTCGAGATGTTTCGAATGCTTTAAGTTGAGATGTAGATACCGTAAACCTAGTATTCTCAATATATCACCGTGACTAGTATTTCAGAAATGTGTCAAGCTAGTGACAGTACCGTAGTCAAGACAGTCTTTTGAGAGAAATAAAATAACCGAAAAAGTAGGAATGGAATGGTATAGTTTTTGAGCGACTTTTTCGGCGAGTTTATAGTCGTTTTCGGGGATTTTATTATAGTGGTGCATTGCTGGTTTTCACGAGTTTTCGAGAGTTTTTTTATGATTCCCTTTGCGCGACGAATTGTGATAGACGAATCAACATAGCTCGGTAAAAATGAAGTTATGGGTTCAGAATCGACTGAAAGACATATTATGGAACTAAGTAAAAGGGTAAAATTTGGAACAGAACAGTAAGGTTTAGGTTCTGAAGATAAAGAAGATTTAGAAGAACTTTTTGGTTCATTGGCTCTCTGCTTCACTACAGGTTTCCTTTTAGGAAGTACTGGAAAGAGTATAGTACCAAACGGAGATGTTTTTTCTTGATTCTACATCAATTGTTAGTAACGCGGTTATATTTTACAATCCAATCTACTCTAAGAAAGATTCAAAGATTCGTGAAACTCTGGAAGAAACTCTGGAAGTGGAAGAGTTCTCAGGGCATTTTTTCAAATTCCGAAGAAAATGATCGAAAAGTTGTGAAACTGAAGATAGAGAAGTGTTTCATCATTAGCCGGGTGGAACACTTTCCCTATTTCTCTATGTCTCTCGTTCTTATTTGATGTCTACAGTAATCAAATCATTGTCACTTTTTCAACAAATCACTGTTTTGTTATTTTGACGAAGAACTGTTGGAAAACAGTGGAATCTAAAATGGATAGCACTAAAAACTATGGAATTCCCGTTTTTCCGATGCTTTTTACACTTCTACCTGGGAAGGTGATGACTGTCGGAGGTCACCAACGATCATAATGTGAAAAAAAAACAGAAAAGAAGAAGACTCGAATGTAAAATTGGAAGCAACAAGAGCAGCAGAATCAGCAGACCCTATAGCCATTTTCAGCTGCCGACGCTCTCCACCCTCACATGAATTTGCGTCAATCGGAAAAGAAGTTGTAGAAATTAGAAGAAACCGGAACAAAGAACCAGTTTCTCTATTTCCAGCACCCCTCTAATTTGTTAGTTTCCTGATTACTTGCCGTTAGGTTTAACCCCGTTCTTATTTACAGGTTGATCAAAATATTCATCAATAAAATCAGAAATTATTTCAAGAAAAAAGACGGAAAATGAGAAGAAGAATAAAAAAGTGAGGGATCAGAAACATAGTGGGGATCGACAGAGAAGAAGGAAAAGGAACTCGTCATTGGTGGACATCGTGATAGTGATGATAAGCCAAAAGGGACGAAAAGATGGGCAATATATAAAAGGGGAACACAGAAAGAGACAATGCATCAAAACAGAACGAAGACAGATAGATGTGATAAATTGAAAAAAAAAGAGAGAAAAGAGGAGATCTAAAAACGATAGTGAATTGTGAGAGCTCAGAATGTACGGAAATATCAAGCTTTTGAGAATGCAAGAAATTGAAGAATGCAGTGGTAAAATGAAGAATTCCATTGATTTACAATTCGGAAGAGCAGCTTGAATCATCGAAAGTTGGCTTTGCTTGACGGGCGGCACGTTTTTCTTGATACTTTGTAGTGGTCTAAAGAAGATAAAATTGAAAATAAAAATTTAGAGTATATTATCGGAATGATAGATGAAAATCCAGAATAAAACACGACCTCTTTGATAATCATCGACCGTCTTCCTTTTGGAAAGTTTCTGACGCCAGGGACTCTTCTCAGTTCAGTAGGACTCGCTTTAGTTGCAGATGAGATTCCACTTTTGTATTTGGCTCCTGAAAGTATGAATGAGAATAGAAGGAATTATTCACAACTCGATTAACAAATAATCTTACTTTTGATATCCGGTATTACCATGGCAGGAGTCTTTAGAGGGATTTCATTTTTTACTCCATCTCCGGAAGATCTTTTAGATCTCACACCAGAAGACGTGGAAGGGGATGTTGAAACTTCAGAGACCTCATCGCCCGAATCAGCAATAGATACGGGGACGAGAGAAGATTTGTTCATCGATAGTCGTTTGTACTTTTGCTCTATTTTTCTAGCGAATCTATCAGATGATGCAGTAGAAGCCGTCACTGGCAAACGTCTTGCCGGGTATCTGGGTCTCGAAGTGGATTCAGCTGATGACGATTCGGCATCATTATCATTTGTTTTCACTGACTCAGCGCGCGAAGGTGCTGCTGTCTTTTTGATTCTTGGAGTTTTCACAGCCACTTTCTTTTTAGGTATCAAATCTTCTTCTTCCTTTTCAACATCTTCTTCTCCGCTTTCATCTCTCACGGCAGCTTTGCGAACTGTAGCCTTCTTTGGAGTTTTCGCACTAGCCTTCTTTTCATGTCCTTGAAGAGCTTGAACCAAATCTGTTACTTGGTTATTCAACTTCGTAATATCGACTTTGTCAGTGTATTTGGTCTTTATCGAAAAATTGAACATAGTACTTATGCATCCCGTTACTCCTCTTGGCTGAGTCTGAAAAATAATTGGATAATGAACCCGATTGCGTGTCATTCAATTCGATTTCTAACCCCATAATTTGTTTTAAGGGCTCGTAAAGTTATTGTAGGTACGACACGAATAGACGTTTAATGGGGCGGAAGGTGTCAAAAACTTACCGGGAGTGCATTCTGCAATGTGTTTGGCAGTCCAGTGATGAACTTTTGTTTCGCTTCGAAAACTTTATCAGGAGAAGATTCTAGTGCCTGAATTGATATTATAAATCGGGTTTTCCAATATTAACTTACAAGCCATGGAAGCGTTCCAGATATCCACATGATTAAGTTATAAGCTAGGATTTCAATGTCTCCTCGGAATGATGGATTATTTCCACGATGAGCATCACTTGATGTGAAAATACACGTTCCATTATGAGCTTTTTTCTTGTCAGGTTTATCGATGTTGTTGGTGGTCCGATGGGCCAAACCGAAATCAACGAGAACTGCAGAAGAATACACACCACGATTTTCCAAGAGAATATTGGCTGCTTTGACGTCAGCATGAGCATAGTCCTACAACATTATGTTCGAATTATGGAAAAACAAAGTCTAAATACCGAATTATGTAGATATTCCAAAGCTCCAAGAATACAATGGGAAACAGTCAGCGAATCTTTGACGGACAGGGTACCTCCGTTGCCTTCTCTTGCAGCTTCCAATGAGATTTCGTATTTGGGAATAATCATGTATCTCATTTTTTCAGAATTATAAGTGAAGTATCCATTGGCAATCAAATAGGGAAGACCGATCCATTGAATTTTCTTGCTCTTTTTGTAAGCGTCTATCATTTCTTTTTTCAAAATTCTATTAAAAACAACAACTTCTGTTAGAAGAGGTCCGTTTGTTGACGGTTCGATTTTCATCACCATTTGTTGACTTTTTCCTTCTTCCGTACATGTATGAATTCTTCCGAAACCTCCTGTGGCAAACTGTTTTCCAACGATGAATCTTTTTTTGCTGATGTCATCAATTTTGAATCCTACTGAGACTTCTGGTGCCAATTCGTGCAGTTTTTTGGCTGGTGCTTTTTTCGGAGGCATTGTCTGAAAAATATAATATTTCATTGAGAATGAAAGGGAAAAAGAGGATTGCTTAGAAAACTTCTTAATATAGAATGTAAAATCATGAATGCATCCACAGTTTCAAAGTAAACATTTTAAAGTTTACGAAATTGGGCAAATCAAAGGCAATGTCTTTGAATGCCCGCGATTTTCGAAAATTGCAAAGGAGCGCACTTGCAAACAGCGAATGTAAGCACTTGCAAAACCTTTTGTCTTTAAGTTCCCACTCCGAAAAATCTAAGCTTTTCTTAAAATGAGCTGTTTCGAATAAGATAAATTGATAGATACGGTTTGGACGGACAATCAACATGAATCCTACTGAATGTCTGTCGCATGTACATATGAAAGAGTTTTTCAAAACTTTATTGTTACTAACCAGATAGTTTTGTAATAAAAAAAGCTCAGCGTGGACCAATAAATCTGAAATGACAATCGACTAATAACTACGATTAATTCTGAGCGATATGAGAATAAGGAATCAATTCAGTAAGACAACAGCGTGGATTTGAATTTGAAAAATTCAGAAATATTGAAGGCAATAGTACATAGTTTCCAGTAACAATGCATGAATGGTTATCCTGAAGAGAAGTAGATTCACAGGCAGAGCGAACTGGTAGATGAGAGGTTAGTGACAACGGGAAATCGGAAAAAAGGCAATGGAAACTTCAAAAGGTTAATACCACATCATCTAAAACCGGAAGATCTAAACGGGATGAGCATCACAAAACTTCAGTGACTGACGGCCTGTCAGAAATTGAAGCTTCCCAAATGAATTTTTACCCTGAGACAGAGTGAAAATTAATATGAACCGAGATAGAAAAACGAATGAAACAAACAAGAAAAAAACAGACAGTGTTTAACACACAACTGACGATTGAAAATGAAATTGAAAACTGAACGAAAAAAAAAAGAAAAGAATAACAACTATGAAACGGATAAGAGAACTTTGATATTATTAAAGATAAAGATGAATTTGAAGAATTGTAACTAAAAACGTCCATTTGTGATTCACTTTCTCGTTGACTTGAGAGTCGGTGAGGAAGTGGAAGAGGAACATCGCTCTGGAATAGGTTCAACTGGTCCCCCGGTTCTTGGACGAGAATGAGATGTGCGAGATGAGGCTGATGACGATGGGCGCGAAGACGTGGTCGGTCGAGCCGATGTCGGTCTAGATGGTGGGGTTTGTCGAAGTCTCCGGGGGTAATCGAAGGCTTCAACATCTCCATCCATGAATGATTTACCAGGGTACTGAAAGAAACGACTATGAAATCTAATTATTAGGCAGCAACAAACCTTGTTATGAGTCTTCAAGTAGAACGCTAAGGCTTTGTAGAGGAACTGGTATTGTTGTTCAGTCTGCACAAGCCCTGACCGATACGTTCTAACGTATTTAACCATTTTATAAACATCCATTGGGCACAGCATTCCGACATTTTTCACTTGAGTGAGCAATGCATCTAACACAAGGACAGTTCCTGTTCTTCCGATTCCTGCGCTACAGTGCACAACGATTGGTCCCTGTGGTAACGTAGCAGTCACTGGTTGAGCATTGAAATAATCATATTCACGGTCAACGTCTTCAAGAAAATTGAGAACAGCGTATGGGTGCAGTGGACATCCATGATCTGGCCAAGTCAAATACTGAAGTTGTCTGATCTCACGAGATTCTTTTCCTTTTCTGATAACTAGAGTTCGCAGAATATAGCTGACACCATCTCCGTTAAGTTCCGCTTCAGGAACTAAACCTTTCGCGATTCTATTTGCTTTCTCTTGTTCGAGCTCTGCTAAAACTTCTTCTGACACCACCCGTTTAACTTTCCGCTCTAAAGTGCAGGTTAGCGACATATCACCGTGCATTTCAGGTTTACCCACATCAGAAGGCCAATACTTCGCGCACTTTTCCTTCCGCTCATTCTCCATAGTTGGCATTACGATAACTCGTGAGTTCTCTTGCCAAATCATTCTCCAAAAATCAACGATGGTTGTGTCAAGACATCCCTGAGTTGCGATAAACGACTTCTCACATGCGAAAGTGACATTCTTCGTTCGTTGGCTATTCTCAAATCTTACATAACTCGCATTGATATAATCGCTTCCAGGAACATTCGGGCGGTCGGTTAGAATAACTCGAGTATGATCAAACGGAACAATGTTCTTATAACGGTTCTTATCACCATTCACTGCTCGTCGTCCCTCTCGTTTTGACAGATATTGTTCGGCAGGGAGAGCTTCTTGGGAAAGACGCTGAAAAATAATGATACTTCTTATGCAATGAACAGTTCAGATTTTTTGAAAATTACCCACATCGAATTCTTCGGATATTCCTGTTTTTTCCATAGACTCTCTGGGATTGATTGGGCGTCTTATAATTTCATAACGATCAACGAAAAGATCCGCTTGAATGAAAGTATTGAATAGGGGCTGCAAAAGGAAAAGCTTGCTAATTTCCCATTTCGAAAACTAACTTCTTCTAGATAGAGTACTCGACTCGATTCTCCTTTCTCAACAATCGGATTCTTCGAATAAGAATCAATAAGAAACCATGCAGACTGGAACTTTGTCCGGTCCCCATCTATGTTGTACTTCCCAGTAGCTGGATCTTGATAAATTGTCAAGTGTACAACATTCCCTTCTGTTTTGGTCGATATAACCATAGCGCCTGGAATATGCTGACTTGCTCTCAACAGGTAGGTTCCGTTCTTTTCTGTTTGCAACAGTTTGTTGGCGCTGCTGGCAGGCAAATTCCCGTGCCACCAACGATATAGCTGAGTTCGCCGCTGCTCTTCAGCACATGGTTCTAATTTGTATGGTATATATGCAGGTTTTTTGAGCTCAAGAAAGACGCCATTCTTCTCTCGAAGCTTCTCCGGAAACTCCATGTAGAATTCAATAAGCTCCGTAATTGAGCCGAACTCATTAGGAGTTGTTCTTTGGTCTTCGAAGATGCTTAGCATATCATTTTCGTATTTTGTCACCTTGATGTGCAGGATTTTGTCTTCCGCCACTCTGGAAAAGGATATATTCAGTATACATATAAGAATATGAACGTTTTTATCAACAAACCTGACGGAGATGGAGAAGTTTTGCGGGTTCGATTCGCTATATCGAACGAGAAAATCTCCATCTTCCCCATAATTTTTCAAAAGTTGTTCAGCCTTTTCGCCATTCACGCGGTAGTAATAACTGTATTGTCTGAAACTTGAGCAATATAAAGTTTATTATACACAATAAATATTACCGCAGCGCTAGGCGTGGCATTTGACTGAAAAGGGTTGTCGAGCCTGGAAAAATTCAGTGACTTGCCGTTAGAGAAGATTAGCCTGGAATGCAAGTCTCTTCAAAAGTTGTTTGTTAGAACCATCGGTCAATTAGGCACAATTTGAAACATAAAGGGAACATTTTTTGGAACAAAAGTCATGAAAATTTCAAAAGAAGAACAGATTTGAGTGATTTTGAGCAATACAGCTGCAATTATTCGGGTTCCCAACGACACTCCAAAATAACGCACTGCGTATTGTTTACCGTGCGTTTTTCCCACTGATGCGCCACGGCGAAAACTTGGTCAGTGGGAAAGTGCGTGCGTGCGACTTGCGGGCGCTTAAAGATCCCATCAGATATTTCTCTTATTTTATTTTAAACTTCAAACGAGAAAGCGAAAAGGCAAGAACAGTTTACTAAAATCTACAGAAAGAAACGGATTGAAACAACTAATGATTAAAATCTTACTTTACACGAGATAAAATGATAAATCAAATATGCAAGAAAAGGAGAAAAATTGAGAGAGAAGAAGAAGAGAAATCACATGATACGAAATCCGGATTAGACGTGTCGCGAGAAATCGATTCGGTCATCTCCCAGGATCTTTCGGAATTCGCGATTCAATAGTTCATCGAGTTTTTCTCCGTCGTGTGAATAAGTCCATCTGAAATCTTCGATATGATAAAAGTGTTTCTTTTGTCTCCGCCCTGTTTTGCACTTTCCGTGACAAGACACTTCTATATTACTCATCTCGCCTCTAATCTCATTTGCCGTTTTGACTGCAAGTCGTTACATACAAATCTTCTAGATTCATTTGATGAATGCGAAACCTTTCTTTTGGTGACCATGCAGATCAAATTTGGTCTGGCGAATATTAGCATTTGACCAGAAATCAGAAGACAGAACTGTGTTCAAGAGTTCATGAATTCTTCACTAACTTGGTCTGTGTGCACACAGAGCACAAACTTGTACCACAGAAACCAAGGAAACAATTAAAGTCATTCAGTCTAACTACAGTTTTGTGATAAAAAGAGATCTAACAAACCGTCCTCCTTCTTGTAAATCATATCTTTTTGGACCTGACTTCGGGCTAGACAACCAGATTTGCTTGTTTGGTGATTGCTTGTTAATGACATATGTACCTAAAGTATAATTGTTGCATACAACGGACACGATTACTATTCTTCCTACCTATGCTTTTTGAAACATTCACAGTTAGTACACCCATAGCATGAGATACATCGAATTGTTCTGATACTGGATAGGAATCAGAAATTTGATCGAAATAGTCTGACAACCGTTCTAATGTCGAATCAGCAGCTGCTTCGTACTCATTCTGAGTGAGAACTCTTACTGTAAATGTTCGGTGTACAATGTGTTTTCGCAGAACAGCGGAGAGCATCTGAAATTTGACGCTCGTATCAGCATTGTACAATTTGAAATCTGATAACTTTCAGTTAATTATACGGGATTTATCTGAAACCATAGACAACAAGAAGACGTTCATCATATTTCAAATGTTTTATTAGGTTGTCGTGCATTATAACACGAATGTTATTATTACGGGGTCTAACACTTGGGTACGGTATTCTAGATATCATGCTACCCGTACTGACTGATGATTAGGATTTAGGAGATAGAAAGAGCAAATAGATAAGGAAACGGTAACTGACTGACAAATGACCCGAGTTTTAAAGATTCAGATGATGTGGTGAGGGTTGAACGAGTTGATAATGTAAAGAACATAATCACAGTAAAAATGAGGAGTTTTGATGTGTTCGCGTGAGTTGTGGAGTAAAAAATATGAACTGGAAGAAATCTAGGATTTAACATTCTGGGGCAAAATTTGTCCTCCCCATGCCAGATGGAATACATTGTTGCGCCAGCGGATGGTGGGCTCCATAAGCGCTTTGATAAAAACGAACGGAGCCGAAAGTTCACGAAGTAACCAGATAGCTACGAATTGAGCCAGAGAGAAGCTGAGCTTCCCATTCTGAAAACATGAATACAAACCACATGTTCTTCACTTTTCAACTGATCTTACCTGCATACTAGTCATAAGTGAGTAATCCATAGTGATCCAGTAAATTGTATGAAGTATTAAAGTTGGTAAAACGCTTAATCCGGCCAAGTAGTTCAAACTGTACGACATTATTATGCCTGATGGAAAACAATCCTGTAATTTTCAGTCTGAACACCGGAAAAAACTTTTTGGTAATTACCTGCAATGGTTCAACAAGTATAATATGTGGCAACATGGCAATTCTTAGTTTCACCCATCTACATATCCTATCAAGAAATGAAGATACAGAGACAGATGAGGAGTTTTGAAGAGCAGGATGAGTAGAGATAGCGGACTTATAACCACGATTAGCAAGTTCTCTTCCAAAAAAGTAATCTTCTGCGAGATATCCTCCAAAATTGGCAATGCCTCCACATTCGTCAAGAGCTTCTTTTTTCATCATTGATGACATTCCAGTGGAACAAACGAAATCCATGCAGTTTCCTGCGAGATAGATTCTACCATGAGAAGTACCGAAGTAAAGCTGAAATTTTGTATTTTGGAAATCAAAACTGGCGGCATAACTCCCAAAATAGAACAAAGAATTACCTGTTCAAAAGCGGCATCAAAACTATCACGATCTTTACAATATGGAACTTGTGTGACTAAAGCCATCTTTTCGTGACTCATCATAGTTGTCGCCATATCGAGAATTCCATCTGAACGCATGAAAATACCGCTGTCGCTGACCAGTACTAAGGGGTAACGAGCAGCTCTATAAGCAGGCATCATGTTGTTGATTTTTGGATTCAGTCCAACGTTCTCGCCCTCTGAAAACGTTCGAATGAAAAATATAAAAATTTTCAGTACTCACTGAAGAACAACTTGGCGTCGACATCCGGATATTTTGCCATGAGGCTTTTGACAACGTCTACGGCTTCATCGTCACTTGAATGAAAACAGAAGAGGAGTTCAAATTTGTGATACTCGGTGGTGAAAAATGACTCGACGTTCTGATATAGACTTTTGTCTGTTCCAACTATTGGTTTGATGACAGACACTCCCGGAAGTGATGAGTTCGGTTTTACTTTGTGGTGTAATCGATATTTTCTGAAACAGAATGAAATAGGAATTGCTGAAGACGTTTGATTGTCTTACGAATAAGATAGGGCGATGATGTGAATGAGGTATAGACAGAAAACGAAAGTGAAGCCAACAATGGCAAGTGTTGTGGTAACATCAAGATGAGCTGCCATCCGCCTTGTTCCGGCAATGAAGGATGGAGGTGGCTGAAGTCGAAGCAACTGACGGAACGGCAACTCCAGTAGCAGATATGATGAAGAACTGGATGTAGTGGCTGACGGCTGAGCCTCGGCTACTGCTGCTGCCGCCGCACCGATTATTGACGATGTTGATGACGCCACGGCTGAAATTTACAGCTTATAGTATTGAATTTCCATTGAGTATAGCTACTGTTTCTCAGAATACGGAGAACTATTTGAGTTTGGTTTTAATGGAGACAAAAGATGACAACAAGATCTGGTAGGTTCAAAACCTACAACAATTGGGTCAACCTATTTAACTTTTCGGTTTTCGGAACTCTTTTAATGGCTGGCAATTAATTGATAGTCATTAATATAGAGACCGTACTCACTATTTGAACTTCGAAAAACTGTAAGGAAAAGTTGAATAATCAGTGGGGGAAAGGACTGCAAATACTGCCCATAGACTATTTGTGCTTGATCAATGTATGCCAGTCAACTTATCAGTCGTCTTTCAACTTGGACTCATCGAATGAAAAAAAAAACGGCGAGGTTTTTAAGGAGAGATTAGAAAAGAAAAACTGGGTTGAATTCTTGGTCAGGGTAGTTACAATTTAAGAAAAATAATGCCTCTTCTTTGTATGATCAGCAGAACACTGGATGTTTAATGAATGAATGAAGAACTGCTGAATGATAAGGGGAATCGAAACTACAAGTGTTCTTCTTTCTGTTTTGCTTTTTACTTTTTGATAGATTATAAAGTTTGAATTGCTTTATTTACAAATGTCGTTTCTCGAAAAGGGTTACTTTCACGACAACAGTATTGAAGTTAGGTTATCACATGTAGAAGGTGTAAAAGACGAAGAGGTGAACAAAGAACCGAATAATACGCCTTGTTGAAAAAAGAATGCAGAGTCTCATATTGATTCATGTCGTCAGTAAAATAGAGCTGTGTCTAAAACTACAAAATATGGAACTGATAAGGATAACTATGCGTTTTCGGTCAACCTAACGAAAGGGGTTTTTTGATAAGAATATGGTTAATTTAGGCAGTTGAAAGCGGGGAGCTAAAAGACATTTATGAAGTTTTCGAGATATTGAACTTATGAAACTTGATTGTCTTATAATTCTTCAAGCGAAATAACCTTAATTCTCTACAAAGAGAACAAAATCCCGATAAGTTTCCTGGCGAAAGAATCGAAAGATACTCATCTAACCCTAATTCAACTCGGACGAAAAATGGTTCGATTTTAGATAAATGAACTGTCGTGATCTCCAATTTCCATTCTCAATTATTAATCAAGTTTTTTTTAGTTTTAATAGCTACCAGGGAATGGGGATTATTGATTGCATTCACTCAAATTAATATGTTCCTTATAACTCCTTACAACAACATATTCAAGTTTCTCAGCGGGAGATTCTATAAGAACGAGAGAGGGAGAGATGCGCACAAATAGATAAAATGCTCGTTTCATTTCCAAGTGTTAATGCAATGTTTATCTATACAATAAGTGAATTACAAGTTCCGTATGATTTTCAATAATCGAGACATGAACGAGAGAAAAAAGCGAGTACTAAAACAGGTTATTTTGAATGCTATTGTGTTCACGCGGGTTATACTATAATACTTGTGGAAGTCAGGAATTATAGTTTTTGGAACTTTTCCATCAGAGGAAACTTATGAAAATAGTTAGTCGGAAGTAGATGGTGAAAATAAGAGAAATGAAAAGTGAAAACGGTCAGAAACCAGTTAGTTTCGAAACGATAGATGAGAAGGAGAAATGAAAACTCTACTCAAATGAGCTTCACATGGTGTCCAAGTAATTTATCGGATTCTCCGTTTTGTTTATTCATATTCTCTACGTCTCCGACCCTTCAATTGGTACTAAACATGCCGAAATCTCACGCTATAAGAAATAACGCTCATTTTGCCAATTCGCGGAAACGTTCTTGTTCTTCCATTTTTGTTCGAAGCGTTGTGCTGTTTGTTAGTCTGTCTAGCTCTCTAAATCTATCATCTCTTCGTTTCTATCGCAACGTATGTGGCGCGTTATAGGGCGAACTGAGTATTTGGAACATAAAAACCAAAAGATCTTTCAATTGGATTAAAACTCACTTCTAAGAACTGTCGTGTTGGCAGCGGTGCTCAGATCCGTGGCCACTGTTCTTGCAGCTTCCATCGAATGTGATCAAACTTTGTTCGGTGGATAAATTGGATCGTAGCGGTCTGAAACATAGATTCTGTTAACTTTGAGAACTTTGAGAAAGAAGCATCGTCAAGTACAGTAAACCTGTGTCTTTGACACTGTCATGAATGACCTATCATATTGTAGTTTTATAATTAAACAAAGTCAATTTCAAAACAAAACTCCAGAAGCTAGTATTTCACTTGGAAAAGTAATATGCGAAAAAAGAAAGCGTGTGAATCACAACTTCTCTGCGTCTATGCCTGATAACTACGTTTCTTCTAACTTTCGTCTTTTTTCACTCCGTCATATTATAATTTTAGTTTGAAAACATATAGTTAGAGGCCAAAAAAAGAAAGAGAAAAACCACGCCATTTAAGGTATCAATTGTTCCGCTCCTGATAACAGAATAAGTATTGCAGAAGAGCAGAAAGGAGGGAGGAGAAACATTTTGAAAAAGTTGAGAAGTCAAGATGAAGAAAACAGAGAATTGAAGTGAAAAGAGCAAATATAGTAGATATGTAAACATTTTGAAATAGGGAAGAGGTGGAGAGAAAGAAAATACGGTCGTGAATCACGCATCACAAGCCCATTTTCCCGAACAACAACAAGAAAGTGCGCGCAAGAGCTCAGAAAATAGTGTATGGAAGAATAGAAAATCCTCTTGCCAATAAGAATTTATTAGGAATTGTATTTATATCTCAGAAAATATATCTACATTTTTCTCAAAGATTCCATATCAGAATAGCTAACGTGCAAACAGATGCACAAACGAATAACTGATTAGAGAATCAATGAAACAAGCCAAATCATTTTGAAGAAATCAAAAAGTTAAGGTGACAAGCGTGTTTGGTGAAGAAATTGAAAAGGTTGAATGCAGCTGTTGATGCGTGGTGCCTTTGTATTGAGTGTTACGCAAATTCTCTAGATATATTTGCGATCTATTAGACTTGAATATTCGACACATCAGCATCATTCAGAAAAAAATGATGAAGGGATATACACTCAGAAATGTAAAGTAAGATGAATCATGGAATGTCTTAATCATTTGAATCTTATTTAAACCTTCCCGTATCTGATAATTTTTTGAATTTCTATTTTGTTCGTCACTCAGTGACTCATTTTGATAGAGCAATAACTGGAGCAGAAATCACGGAAAAGGTACTATATGATGAGAGACGCAGAGTCGGAAAATAGACCGAATGTTCATCGAATGACGTGGCAAAAGGTTCTGTTTGAGTATGATTTGTAGAGTTGCTACAAGCAAACAATAAAACATAAGAGAACAGTAAACTCTTGATACTTTTTGATCACGTTGCTCTTTAAAATAACATGTTTTCCACAAAGCTCTCACCTTGGATCTAAATTGTCTACGTGCAGTACCCAGCCGACCGTTCATGCGCAACTACTGAATGATTTGCGTTTTTAGGTTGAATTTTAGAAAATCCTTAATCAGGTATTTCTTTAATACTGCTTTATGACAGTTCATTTCTTCACTCACCGTTTCATTTAATCCAAGAATCTCTTCATTTAAAACTTTGAATCGTAAATAAATAATGATCAGGGGAAACTTGTATTTAAAAAGGATGCTATAAAATAGATAATATTCTTTTTAATTTAGAGAGAAATCGTTTAAGCTTAAGTGCACAAAGTGAAGATAAATACCAAAGTTATAGATAGCGCCATTTACAGGGAAGTATTGTCAATAATTGTGAAAAAACGTTCACATATTGTAAAAACGGGAGAATAGGAGAGATATGGCAAGGTGTGTGCACACAAAGTATGGTGTCTGAAAACATGAAATAACCGGAAAATATGGGTTAATTTGACGAGAGAGGGATCTAATCACAATTCCAGTAAGACATAGTCAATGGAAATCTATCACAAAATTCAAGAGACTGGAGAGAAGTTTGAAGAAAACCATAATTACACTTTTCAAAATAAATAAGGTAAAAGCAGTTGAAATAATAAAATATTATCTAGAGTCCCTCATTTTCGGAAGGTGGCTGTGGAAGGTCAGGATCTGAGCGGGCAGCTACGACTTGCTGAGCGGCAACTTCAATCTTTGCCAGTTGGAGACGTCTTATCGCTTCTTCTAGTTGTTTTTCAAGGCTATCTGCCTCTGCTGAGATATCCAATTGAACAGCATTATCCTTCGTTCGTGAAATAAGTTCTTCGATGTGATCGATATTTATCTGAAATCAAACAATCAAGATTGCGTCAAACCAGCCAGGCTTTCACTCACTTCTGGACAACTATCTTCGTAGTAGTAGGTGTAAGCAGATAATAGCTGAATGTATAACTGCTGTTGAACCAATGCCTCGAGACATTCTTTCGAAGTCTTTGCAGCTTTTCTAAGAATATCTACGACCTTTTTACCGTCTCTCATCTTTTCTCCGTTTGTTTCCAACGTTTCACCGTGCCAGTATAATGAGGCAACTGTGACAAAAGATCTCACTTGATCTGGTTTTTTGAACATTTTGGCAGCTGCAAAAACTGCTTGATTGGCTAGAGAGTGCCAGTTTTCTGCTGGCAAGTGTGTGGTTTTCAAAAGAGTTCCAACTGTCAATTGAAGACATCTAACACGATCACGTGAATCGACAACATCATCTTCTAGAATCGAAAGAGCTTTGGAGACGAATTCGTAAACTACCGTGTGGTTATCTTCGAACGGAACACGATCCGCAGTGATAGCCCCCTTGAAAATTTCTTTTAGAAAGATTTGAAAAGAGCGAAACTCACATTTAAATACAATTTCATTGGAAGTTCTGCCAACTCTGCTGTTGAAACAAGAGCTCCAATCGTTCCCATAGCGCAGACAAACATCTTTCTGATTTTTGCATCCCACTTCTCATCTTCGTCTTTCATATCAGCAAACTGGAGAACTAAACGGTAGAGCTCAAAAATAATTGGTGGGAGAGTGTAACGGAGTCGATGACGTCCACCTTCGCCGAGCACTTTTCGAGCACTGTTGAGAAGCTGAAGTGGTAAAAAGTTACTCTAACAGTTTCAGAAAAGAATAGTTTTGCAGAGAAAGAGAACATCTAAACTCTATTAATATTTAGTGAGTAGTGTTTTACTTACGAGGAACTGGGAATCTACATCATCGGCTCTAATTAAGTGCAAAAGTCTGGCTACCAAGTTTTGTTCGTCAACAAATTCTTCGGTTTCATGTGAGTTATCGGGCTGTTTCTCTTGATCTTTCAGTAATGATCCGATAAGTGCGAAGGCTGCATCAACATCCTCTTGTTGGCGAAGGAAAGTCTCTTCCTCCAGCATGTTTTGAACCATGTAGGAAGCGATGTTGCATTGCCCTCGATAGTCAAAGTAATTCATAACTTTAATATATTCGGGCAGCTCAGACAAGCGAAGTACATTTTTGTATTCGTCAATTGGAATATTGAGAAGTTTTGTGAGTTCTCGCCCAACTTTTCCGAATGCTTCGATACTGCAAGATAACTACGTGATTAATGGAAATAGAAATACCATGTTTTGGTGCTGACAACCAAAGCATGTTGCTTGAACCGTTGGGGTTTTCTAGAGTATTATTTTCAGTTATGTGAACTACCGAAACTTTGAGAATACAAGAACATGATAACAAAAAATCAGACTCACTCTGTGATTCCCTTTTCTTCAATAACTTGTCTCAATCCAAGGAAGGTCATATTAGCATAATCCAATCGGTCTGGATAACACTTCACTGCGAGCGAAACCAGCGAGACGTGAAGAGCAACAATATCATCCATTGGCATATCCGGCCTATTTTTAATAAGATTCGTAGCTTGCTCACTGAATATTTCGAATAGTTGCATTTTTGCGGGAGCTGGAGATCCTTCAATCGATGTATTTGTGCAAAGAGCGAGACGATCAACAAGAGCAATCAGAAGAATCTTGATATTAACTTCTTGTTCCAGTTGTCCACATGCGTTCAAAAACTCGTTCAGTGTGGCTAGTTGAAATTCATCAGCAAACACTTGAATGACGCATTCCATGAGATATTCTTGAGAAATAACATCATGACAAGACACAATTTGCTCAAGAATGCTTGGCAACACTTCTCTTACATACATTTCTTCAGTAAGAGCTTCTAGATTAGAAAGACGAACTAGGTTCGTTCCAACAAGAATACGCAATTCAAGTCTGTCTTTTTCTCGTTTTTCCTTTTCTTTAGATGGACCTTGATGTTGCATTCGCACCCATAGCTTGTTCATTTCTGCGAAATTGATAAGAAGAAAGTCAATTGTGTCCTCGACTGTCCCATCTCTCGGTTTTAGTTTTTGAGCATTTTTTGAAAGAGTATTATTATGGGCAACGAGCATCTCTTCTGTTTCCGGTAAATCAGGAAGAACCGATCGAGTGCATTGCATCAAGTAGTGTCGGAGAAAAAGACCACGCAGAGGATGCTGAACTCCCCGGCACATTTCCACAAGATCCTTCAAAAGTTCTTTGCGAGATCCTAGTCCACATTTGATGAAAACACCGCCGATTGTGACGAGGAGATACCTAAAAACAACTTTAAGAATTAACAACACGCGAGTTTTTGGAATGTGAGAACTTACAATCGGGGAATAATGGCCGATGCATATTGCACACATTCGTACAGATTGCTCAGCTTGATTGGATCTTGTGAAAACTCCTGTATCAAGCTTACTTCGAGGCACTGGAGCTCAAGCATAGAATCCATGTCTGTAAAATTTAATAATTCAATTGATTTAAAGCGATAAAAGAAACACTCACATAATCTGTAATAGAACTTTGGAGACAGCTCAGCAGTTCTCATTTCGTTTAGCATCTGCAGGGCATGTTTCAATGCATCCATTGTTTTTCCCTGTAAAGGTTGTGAAGTTCATAATGAATCTAAATAGCAAAGCCTACTTTGTCGAGACATCGCTTCATCTCAAAAGCTTCTGCTTTCACTACTCGAAGCGACTGATCCAGAAACTTCTCCTGGTCTGCTGTGTTTCCCGGGTTTTCGTACATTTTACTGAAATAATTCAACTAATAAACTCAAAAGAATTGAACATAAAGCATTGCCAAAACAAAAATGTTTTGATTTCAGAGAAACTAAACATTTCTGCGGAAATAAAATAACAGTCCCGTAGAGCGTGCTTGCTTGGGCGATATCGAACCGCGGCTGTGATTAACCGTTCGTGAGAGGGTTAGAGAGAAACAGTGTGATCATAGTTTCAATGAAATATTCAAATAATAGGTGAAAAAATATCTGAAATGTTATTTATTCGGCAAATTGAAAACCTTCACACCTGTAATTCTAAAACGTGAATCTCTTGTTTCAATGAAATAGTGAATATAATTTGGTCTGTAGAAATAAAACTAAAACAATCATTTTGAAATTTAATAACCGCCGACATGAACGTTCCTGTACTTGATGCGGAGCTGGCTGTTAAAAGACATCCAGAGATTTACATGCCGGAGAAGTCTGAAAGAGACAGAGAGAGGGCTTACTTGATAAAGAATCCCCCAATTGATTTGGATGACCCCTTCAATTATCAGGATGTCTACAACACTGTTTATCCATTATTCATTGACGCTCCGTCGGTGAGTTTTTCAGAATACTCATTGAGTTCAAAGGTCAATACTCATGGTTACTCATATCCAGCTAATATTCATTGGACGTGTTGGTGAAGAGCCAGTTTCGGCTAGCTTCAGTATTTACAATTCTTCTCATCGGGCTTTTTGGTATAAGATTAAAACATCACTTCGAGAGATGTTCAAAATTTCAACAACTTGTGGCAGACTTGAAAAAGGCAGCAAGATAGTTGTTTCGGTATCTGCTTGTTTTCCTTCATTCTTCACTTGAATTGTTTTTTAGGTTATCTTCTACCCTAATGTCAAGTGTCCAAAGCCGTTTTGTGAGTATCTCAACATATACGCATTGCTGGACAACTTGAAAGAAGAGGTAAGATCAAAAAGAATCAATTCATCATGTTTATGCTCTAGAATGCATTTGATGCCTTCAGAAGAGTTGACTTGCTTCGTCCATTCAAGAAACGCCTCTATGTCGATTTCATTTGGGTAGACGCCGTAAAATCGTGATGAATAACTTTTCCAGTTCTTTTTAGCATCCGAACATTGGTATAACTCAGGCTTATGAATATGGTAAACTATTAGATGTTCTGAAGACACGACAACCAGCTCTCTTATATAATCGTAGAAAGGAACATTTGAGAGATGTCAGAAGAATGAATGGGAAAAAAACAAAGAATCTAATTTGTGCGATAGCTAAAAAGGATTATGTTTACGACCCAGGACTTATCGATGCTACATATCAGCACAGACAGGTAAACCCAAAAAAACGTTTGGAATTGTGAAGAGTCATTGTAAATACGATTTTAAATACAGCACGCTAGACATATCGAGAAAACATTAATCATCAAAATCAACTTCTCGGAGCAAAAGGCAAAAACAAAACAATTGAAACTTTTCAGTATATATTGGATAAACTGATGGCATTGGATCGTAGCGATATCAATGAGAAATGTTGCATGCCAGCAATCGAATACAAGAAAGTATTTGCAAAACAAGTGGAAAACAAGGATCGCAGCAGAGTTGTAACACTTGTGAAGAATCCTCCAAAAATGATAGATTATAAAGAGATATATAAACTACATGATGGATCGAAACTACTCAGCAAGTGTTCTGATGAATTGTGGAAAGAATATAGAAAGGAACTGAATGAAAGAAACGACAAAAGACAGGAAGATGCAGAAAAAGCTAGAAAAGCTGCAACTTCGGCTCCAAAAAATTGAACACCATAGAAGAAAAATGAATAATATATTTTTCGGAAATAAATTATTTACTTGTAGTTATTCCATTTCTGTTAGAAATTAGCCAATCAAAAGCAAGGTTAACATAAGATAAGTCCAGATTTTGCTGGAGCAGGTTCATGTGCTAACCACCAACAGAGATTATAACAGCGTTTCCATGAGATAATCGAGCTAGGGCCTCTTGGGGTCGGCACAGTATTTTCAAACTCTTTATTTCTCGTTGATTTGCCATAGGTGCATAGTTTTAGATTATTTGTAAACAGAAATACAGTTTTTTATTGACTCCGCCCACTTCTGAATCCAGGATATTCAGAATACTTTCAGAAGACGTGACATGTCTAGAATTTTTCCCATAAGAGATAATTTTGAAATCTTGCCGGGAATGGATACTAGACTATATTTGAAGGTTTTTTTGTGTTTTACGCTAAGTTCCAGCATGACGTCTTCAGGGTGAAATACTGCGTTGAAGTTCAGAGTAGTGAAATCTGGATGGAAAATGACCGTTCCCAAAAATTTTTTTCGTTATGTCCGACGAGATTACTTCAGCATTAGATACCCCTACCACATGGCTTTCAAACAAAAAAAAGTTTGGTCCGAAAAACTAGGACCTCAAAAGGGTTTCAGTCAAATATATGAGAAAAAATCACTAAAATCAACGTACTCCCCTCCATGGTGAAAATGATCATAGTCACCAATTTCAAAATAATTTTTACCACGTAATGTCCTACCCATACCTAATCCCTCCACAAAATATCAGATCATCTGAAGCACTTCTGGAGGCGTGGCACCTCTTCGAAAATTCCTTTACATAATCATGGACGTCGGAATTCTGAATTTCTGAATTTTCGATACTTCTGCTCGAAACTGTTGTGGAAGGTACTACAACATTATGAATTATCAATTTATGCAAAAACAATACTCCTGACATGTCTGAATAGGCAGAATGGCATCCGTATGGTAACCGATGCCCAGTCGGGATGACGTTCGTCGTCAAAACAGCGTTAGAATGCTGTCAGAAGATCTTATTTTTGCATAAAATGATTGCTTATAATGTTGTAGTACCTTCCACAACAGTTTCGAACAGAAGTATCGAAAATTCAGAAATTCAGAATTCCGACGTCCTCGATTCTGTGAAGGAATTTTCGAAGAGGTGCCACGCCTTCAGAAGTGCTTCAGATGATCTGATATTTTGTGGAAGGATTAGGTATGGGTAGGACATTACGTGGTAAAAATTATTTTGAAATTGGTGACTATGATCATTTTCACCATGGAGGGGAGTACGTTGATTTTAGTGATTTTTTCTCATATATTTGACTGAAACCCTTTTGAGGTCCTAGTTTTTCGGACCAAACTTTTTTTTGTTTGAAAGCCATGTGGTAGGGGTATCTAATGCTGAAGTAATCTCGTCGGGCATAACGAAAAAAATTTTTGGGAACGGTCATTTTCCATCCAGATTTCACTAGCGTAAAACACAAAAAAACCTTCAAATATAGTCTAGTATCCATTCCCGGCAAGATTTCAAAATTATCTCTTATGGGAAAAATTCTAGACATGTCACGTCTTCTGAAAATTTTCTGAATATCCTGGATTCAGAAGTGGGCGGAGTCAATCAAAAACTATATTTTTGTTTACAGATGATCCAAAACTATGTCCATATGACAAATCAACGAGAAATGAAGAGTTTGAAAATACTGTGCCGACCCTTCCTCGATTGCCTCATGGAATCGCTGATAAAAGCAAAAAAAAAAATCATTTTTTGAAATTTTCTAAAGGTTTGATAAATAGCTCAAACTTAGTTAATTAAAAGTATGATCATCGTAGTTATTATTCAGAAACTTTCGAAACAATTTTAGTGAAATCTGTAGGAGGTCCTTGATAATAGAGCTCTTTGGCAAATCTATATGATCTTCCTGATACAGCTTTCAAATAAGTTTCAACATCAGAATGAAAATAAGATGGCGAACTTATGACTAAAAAACAAAAGTAATAATTTTGCAAAGCGTGAATCATCCTGGTAAACCTTTGACCTCTGAATGTGGTACATCTTGATAAGAGTTGGGTATAAAGGGTGGAGAAAAGGAAGATACTGTCAGTCTTCTATCAAAGAAGTTCCAATCGAAGCCACAATATGTCTTTGACTGCCGATCCACCAGCATGCACCGTCCCAGCCGCCGGTGGCTCATCCACTCATAAGCTTGTCAATGGAGGAGCTGATAAGCTCATCTTCAAGGTGTATTCAGCGAAAAGTTGAAACGAATACAAGGAAAACTTTATTTTCAGATCAAGTCGTCGAACAACAACGAATACCGCATCTCCCCAGTTTTCGGATTCATTGACCCATCCGGATCAAAAGATATTACCATTACTCGTACTGCTGGAGCTCCAAAGGAGGACAAGCTCGTCATTCACTTTGCTAATGCCCCAGCTGATGCTACTGACGCCCAGGCTGCTTTCGCCGCAGTTACTCCAGCTGGAACAGTCACTATTCCACTGTCAGCTACTGCATAAATGGATACTTGAACTCCTGAGGTTTATGATAAAGATGATCCTACTTTTCCTTTTTGTGCCGAATCATAGATCACATCGCTTCATTGGTACAGTCTCTGATTTCACTGATTCCGGAGAAATTAAGAGGATTGGAAAAATGAGAATTTTGATAAAAACCCTACTATTACCTACTACCTATTATGTGCTTACTGGGCTTAATTTAAAAACTGAGCTATAGAGGTAAGCTCTCGAATTTTTTTTTAGTTCGCTGGTCGCAAATATGGTCCGTTTTTCATCATGGTCACTAATTTTGATGACAATTACAACTATTTGATAGGAATTATGAAAGTTGTCGAAGGATAGACGCACTTTTAATAAGAGTGAAAAGTCAACAGATTTTCTATTTGTAACGATAAAATAGCGAATTGTGACGAAGTGTTTGAAAAAAATTTGTATAATAAAAATATTATAACAGTAGTTGAAAGAATATCAATATCTGAAAGTAGTGTAGAACGCACAGAGGTCATCGCATAACAGAAAATAACCCGGCGTCTGGAAAAAACGAAAAAAGGTCGCGAAGTCCATACGATTCATGGTCCATCAGATCAGGCTAATTCGCTGGGGTTTTGAAAATTTTTTAACCATACTTCCAATCAGACCGACAGATCACTAGACCATTCGTGGAACTTCGAATGTCATATTCAGCAGCTTTTTTTCTCAATCTAGTGATTTAAAATTGAAGAACTGAAAAAAAAAAAACTAAAATAAGCCCATATCAGTTTATTTTAGCTAATTTCTTCGAAGCTGCAAGGGTTATAAAGTCGGATTAGAAGAGCATCCCAAGGAAAGGAAAAGGAACATCATGAAGATGCTGCAAATATATTTCATAGAAGATTTCTATTCAATCAATGTAAAGTCAATGCTTCAGAGTAAACTTCCTATCACTTCTTTCAGGGTTTTTGGTGAATAATTTGTTTTCAACATAGAAGGTATAACTTTGAACCTGTTCATTTTCAGTCGTTTTCATGTTACAGTTTGTTACAGTTTTCATGTTAATGCAACTGCTAAAAGCTCACTTCCCAGGAGTAAGCTCGACACTGGCGAGAGTGAGAGGGATGTTAGACAGGTAGAGAGACCCCCATTTGTGTTTGGCCGAACTTCTTTGTGTTCGAGTTTTCTCTTCCATATAATTTTTGCTAATTTTCCGCTAAATTTATCAAACTATTTTTTTCTTTTTCCTGTGTCGCAAGGCTCGAAAAGCATTAGGCCAAGTGTTAAAAACAATTTGTAGCTTTAAGACCAACTATTTCATTATATACTCACCTTTAAATTGATATTTTTCCAGAAATGGGTCGTGGAGGATTTTCGAATTCGCGCGGCGGTCATTTTCAAAACTATGGATACAGCCAAAAACGTAATTATAATGGTTATCAAAACGATTATCAACAGGAAGAGAAATATGGAGAATCGGAAGAGTTTGAGCACAGAAATGGTGTTTAAATAAGGGATGAATGTTTCTCATGCTGTTTATTTCAGCAAATCGTCAGCCATTAACGAAGCGTCCAAAAACAGAAGATGGTGAGGGATCAACTACCCAGAAGCCGAATTTTTATTCTTCATCGTCGGGGGAAAAATCGGCAGCTCGACAACGGTTCGAAAAAGCAAAAATGAAGGAATGGCGTCTGATTATTCGGAACCTTCCTTTTAAAGCGAAGAAAGAAGACTTGCAGAATATTTGCTCCAATATTGGTCCGTTTGCTGAGATTGTTTTACCACCATCTAAAAAAGACCCGAAGACTTGCGCCGGCTTCGGCTTCATCCAATTCGTAAAGAAGGAAGACGCTGAGAAAGGAAGAGATCATTTCAATAAGACAAAGATTCTGGGAAGATCAGTGGCAGCAGATTGGGCATTAGATAAGGACACTTATGAGACGAATGCACATGACGAGAAAGAACATTTGAAGAAAGTTGTGAAAGTCGAAAAGGTCGAAGATGAAAAGAAAAATAAAAATGTTAAAGTAGGTAGATTGTTCGAATATATGACTGCTAATCTTACCGATTCATCAAATTCGCTAATGGTTCAAACTTTTTTTTTTCAGAAGTTCGAAGATTCGAATGAAAATGAAGAAGAAGAAGCTGATGATGAAGAATGTGTAGAAGAAGAGGACGAGGAGAAAGATGATGATAATGGTTCAGATGAAGAATCAGATTACGATGACGAAGACGAAGACTCCGACGGGAAGAAAAAGAAAAAGAAGCCAGTTGTGGAAAGGAAAACCGATCAAGCAATTACTGATGGAAAGGTGGTGTTCCTGCGAAATCTTTCGTTTGAAACGAAAGTTGAACTTATCAAAGAAGAGCTTTCTAAGTTTGGCCAAATCGATTTGGCTATCATTTGCAAATACAAGGACAGTGGTCACTCAAAGGGAACTGCTTTCGTACACTTTTCGACCTCGTTAGAAGCTTCAAATTGTATTGAAGGAATCGAAGATGGAGTAATCATTGATAATCGACTGGTGAAAGCGAATCTTGCAATTCCTAGGAAAGAGGCCGCAGAAATGGAGAAAGACAAACTGACGAAAGTTCCCAAGGATAAAAGAAATCTTAGATTAGCTAGATTCGGACTGATTCGTGATGGAACTGCAGCGGCAGCTGGAATGAGTAAAGATGACTCGACGAAAAGAGAACGAATTGCCGAAGCAATGAGAAAGAAGCTGGAAAACACCAACATGTAAGCCAACATTCAATCAGCTCTTTATTTTGATTTTTTCTCAACGAATTACCAGTTTATTTCAGGTTTATCTCCCCAGTTCGCCTGTGTATTCATAATCTTCCACAAAAAATTAACGATGTTAAACTGAAAGAACTTGCTCAAAAGTCAACATCTCCTGGAGCTCAGATTACAGAATGCCGTGTTTGGATGGACAAGAAACGTTTGACTCCAGATGGAAAACCAAAGTCTTCTGGATTTGGCTTCATTGCTTTCAAAGAGCATATACATGCTTTAGAATGCTTGAAGAAGCTCAACAACAATCCGGAAACTTTCCACAGAGACCATCGTCCGATTGTTGAGTTCTCTGTTGAAAATCTTATTGCTTTGCAGGCCAGGGTGAGCAGTAATAAAGTTTAGAGTTCGTTCTGCTCTGAACACTCCATTTATAACGATCACCAAACTTCTCCAATTAGAAACTGATCTGTTTTAGGCTCGTCGTAACGTGAAAAACACGACGGAGAAAATGAGTGAGCGTGTCGTCAACGAGAAAATTCGTCAACAAGTGAAACAATCCATTGGTGAAGTGCACACTGCTGGAATGAAATTCTTGCCGAAGTTCACTGGAAAGAAGATCCGTCATCGGAGCTTGAGTGGACGTGCCAAAAAGAATGTCGACAGAGTGGTAAGATATTCTAACATTTTGCCCGCTGAATGAAACAGGATTCTAGTTTTTTTTCTAAAGCAATCTGTAAACCTACATAGTTTTTGCGAAGATTGTGGCCTAGAATAGCTTTATTATTCTTTTTTTTTCGAACATTGACCATTAGAATGTTCTGGCGCCTTTTATATACTCAAAGATCAGAGATCAATCCTCAGCCCGTCGCATCACTTTCCTGTCTGTTTTCTAGTTGTTTTCCTCTAAAAACAGAATAAAAGAGTAAACAAATTCCTCTCGCTGTCTAGCGCCTCGTTGTGCACAACCACAATGTAGCCGCCCATTCGAAAAAAAGAAAAAGACATCGGAAAACTTATGCTGACAAAAATGTTTCCTCGGCAAATCTCATCATTTTCGGTTGTGACTCGGCGTATTTTGTATCATTTCATCATGCTTCTCGAGTACTTAATCTGATTCATTTTCCAGAAGGCAGCTAAAAACTCGAAGCAACCAGAGATGCCAACAAGTGTTGGAAAGAAAAAGAAAGCGATGAAGAAAAATGTTTCCAAATATTTATCGCTTTCTACCTGAAATAACTCATTTTTGGCTTTTTTCATCCTAATTTTTTCAATATCCTTGTTTCTTTTTAATTGTTTTTTGTTGCTTCTTTATTGTTATTTCTTAATGTTGTCTGTTTTTTTTTTCTGAATTTTGAAAAAGTTTTCTATCGAATAACTCAAACATTCGTTTCGACGAACGGAATATCTATTGGCTACTCCGTTCCGTTTTTCGTTCCGTTTTTCAGAAATTTTCAAACCTTCACAAATAGTTTCAGAATAATTTATTTCTCTCTTTTGAAAAACTAATTTCAAAACCAAATCTCAGAATTAATCTTGTTAACTGTAATTCGCAAAAACAACTTTTTGATTCATTACAGAATTTGTTCTCTCTAGCAAGAAAAATCGGTGGAAAATGTTGCCAGGTTAGTTATTTTGTTTCGTGCTTTTTGATATCTTGTATCCATGGCAACATTTCCACCTCATCGATTATAACATCAGTTGACTGCTTTTATAGCCCCTTCCCCTTCTCAAACATCTTAACTGCACTAACATTTTTTTTCGCATTTCGAAACCGAGAAGGTTTTTTTTCTGAATCTGGAAGTGTTTCAGCCGCTCGTCGTTTCGTTTCTTTCACCACAGCTGCCGCAATGTCTTCAGTTCACGGATTCACTGTCAAGAATGCTAAAGGAGAGGATACTTCACTCTCCAATTATCAGTGAGTAGTCAATTGAATTATGGTACAATAAGATCAGTTACGTTATTTGAAAAAAATAACATCTCTATTTTTCAGAGGAAAAGTTCTCATTATTGTGAACGTGGCTTCACAATGTGGTCTTACCAACTCAAACTACAACCAATTTAAGGAGTTGCTCGATGAGTGAGTTTCAACGGATGTTGGTAAATCTATCTTACAGTTTACAGATACAAAAAAGATGGCCTCGAGGTGCTCGCCTTTCCTTGTAACCAATTCGGAAGCCAGGAACCATCATGTGAGATCGATATCGCAGCATTCGTCGCCGACAAATTCAAGTTCGAGCCAACTCTGTTCCAGAAGATCAATGTTAACGGAGACGATGCTGACCCACTATACAAATTTTTGAAACAAGAGAAAGGAGGATTCTTGGTCGATGCCATCAAATGGAACTTCACCAAATTCCTTGTCGGAAGAGATGGACATGTCATCAAGAGATACTCTCCAACCACCGAGCCGAAGGATATGAAGAAAGATATCGAGGCTGCTCTTCAAGCAAAGTTGTAGATCTTTTGAGTACAAAAATTTACACTTAATTTCAACTTAAGTTATCTATATCGAGTCTTATTGTAAATATTCAACCAATAAAGATTACAATAAATTTAATTGTTTAATTGTATTTTCATCGTGTCTGTTTTTGCAGTCAAGCTTCGCAGGACTTTCTCTACTTCTGAATGAGACGATTTATATGAGATCGCGGATCAAAACAATTCGCTTCAATTCATCTTTTTCAGGAATGTCGTCTCTCGATTCACTTCTGGAGCGACTTCTTCACAGCTGCTCAAACTATGATGAAATGCCTCACTCATTTGATGATACGCTAATAGATAAACTTGTAGACAGCATTGAATTTGAAGGTTCATAACCAAAACCTAAAAATTATCCAAGCTTCTGTTTCTGCGTTTTAGTTGGAGTAATGTAGCTGACATTTGTTAAAATAACGGAAAAAAACAGTAATCACAATGCAATATTTTCCACAGAAAGCAGTATCGTGATTGTGAAGAATTTCGTGGTGAAAGTCGACTTCGAAAGTAAATCGATTCCAATTCAGATGGTCATTCGGTTACTCGATGCATCCATCGCTAAAGGAGTTCGTTATTTGTTTCATTTTAAAAAACCAGTTTTTTGTTTAGAAGTTTCACGATGATGACGTGTTATTGGATTTCATTCAAAGAAGCGAGGATCTTCTTCCACAAGATCGCCCACCAAAGCTACTAGATGAACTTTTCAAACTTTATCAGAGATCCCAAGTGTTTGCAATCCGAAAACCAGAGGCATGGCTGAGTGAGTTTCTAAAAATTTGAAGTAATTACTGAAATTTCATATTTGTTAAGATGTGATTCGCTGGGCAATCAACCGAATTGATTCCGATTGTACATCAGTCTTCCTACGTCGCCAATTACAATTATTCATTTGCCAAGTACAGCCTCTAGATGCTCGCCGCCTTATGATTATCTCAGGAGCGATAGAAATCTTCACACGGAGAACACAACCTGAACTCTTTTCGAGTTTTGTTGTTGACGTAGTCACAAAAATTTTGGATAGATATTCGAAAGATTTGGCAGCAGAAGAATGTATTAGTTACGTGAAGAGTGTACGAGAAGCATCGCGAATCGGTGAAAACTCGCTACGGCTCCTAGTCAAATTGAAAGAGTGAGCTTCGAAACAAGTAATATTTATTCGCACAAGGCATCTTTGTTTTTTAGACTTCACTCAACTCTCATCATTCCACTCATTCCTGGAAGTTGGAAAAATGAAACAAATCGTGTTGATCTTATTTCTTTTCTTCTCGAATCTCATCCTGATCCTTGTCAAGGAATCGAAGCGTTTAGCGATAATGATCAACGAGTTCAGAATGTTGATCAGCTGGTTGATCTTCTCATATACTCTCCAGCAGTTAAGCTTCATCATAAAACAAATGTTCTCCATCGGATGAGTGGCCGACAAATCAGTACGTTCTTGGAGCAGTTGAAGGTCGAAGTGCAAGTAGAAAATAAAATTCGAATTGCTGATGTTTCTAAGTTGCTGGGAAAGTGAGTAATTATTAAATATTACTAAAGAACCCGGTATCATGTAAAAAATTTTAGACTGTCTCAACGTGTCACATACCCACAAATGGCTAGTCTTTTCGAAGCAATTGGTACACGTGTTCTCGAGTCGTCGTCACTTCTAAAGGAGCTTAGTCGTGTCTATGGATCCGATATATTTGATCGACCAGAATTCGCAGATTTCAAGAACCGTCTTCGAAGTCGATTAACTGATATGATTCGGACATCGGCTCTTGAATCAGAATGGGAGTTAACTGATACTGCTCTCGAAATCGCTTATATCTTCCCATGCTTTTTGCCGGAACGTGGTTAGTTTTTATTTTCTATTGAAAACATGACAGTATTAACGAATTACTTAAAGGGGGAGTAAAGCATTCCAAAAAGTGTCTATGTTTTTACATAGATCGACGCAGAATTTTGGGGGTAACAACTTTCCTCTTGACGGAGGGGTCCCAAAATCAGTATGAAAGGAGTTATGGAGCCTGAAAGGTCTCAAAAAGCACGGTTTCCGGTCTCACTTTTCACTGTATTGAAAAGCTAAAAATAGTCCCCGGTCTCCGTGAAAAATTATAATACGTGAATTTATTTTTCAATGAACAGTTTTTTGATGAAAAATTTAGAATGCTGAGAAACTAGGTTGATAACTCTGTCCAAAAAGGTTTTGGTGAAAAACTTTAAATTACAAAGTTGTTACAAATTTTATTGTCTACAACTTCTTAGTTGTTCTCTTTTCACCTAAACCCCTTGCTGCCGAGGTACAGCCCTTTCAAAATGGCTTGCTGTCTTCGGTGCGTATCTCACTAATGGGTACAGTATTCGAAAAGTGGTCAACTAAGAAAATGTTCTCCAGACACTGTTTTATTACGTCCATATGATATTAAATCCATGACATTGTTTTTATCCATGACAATTATTGATATCTGCAATTCGGTGCCATTTACACATTTTTCCGCTTTTTGGTCTGGATTGCACGTTTTTGAGCGCTCATAACTCGCTTTGAAGTGAGTTTGAAAAAATGTTGTCAACATAAAAAATGTTTCAAATAATCAGATAAACAACTTTCTAGTTGACCACTTTTTGAATACTGTACCCATTAGTGAGATACGCACCGAAGACAGCAAGCCATTTTGAAAGGGCTGTACCTCGGCAGCAAGGGGTTTAGGTGAAAAGAGAACAACTAAGAAGTTGTAGACAATGAAATTTGTAACAACTTTGTAATTTAAAGTTTTTCACCAAAACCTTTTTGGACAGAGTTATCAACCTAGTTTCTCAGCATTCTAAATTTTTCATCAAAAAACTGTTCATTGAAAAATAAATTCACGTATTTATAATTTTTCACGGAGACCGGGAACTATTTTTAGCCTTTCAATATAGTGAAAAGTGAGACCGGAAACCGTGCTTTTTGAGACCTTTCAGGCTCCATAACTCCTTTCATACTGATTTTGGGACCCCTCCGTCAAGAGGAAAGTTGTTACCCCCAAAATTCTGCGTCGATCTATGTAAAAACATAGACACTTTTTGGAATGCTTTACTCCCCCTTTAAATTACAGAAGATCTTCAAGCATTATCGCAAAGTAGAAGAGATTTCCCATACGTCATGGTGATGGTTCTGAAGTTGCTACGTGATCACTACGGTGGAATTCCGGATGATCTTCTTCGTTACTATATCCTCGAGTCTGCTGATCCCGCTCCTAAACTGATTTGCATGACTTATTTGACCAACCCAATGATTTTTGGATTATTATCTCGAGAGGAAATAGTTGATTATTTGAATGCTGGGCTCTCAGATGATGGAATGGAACTTCGACAGGAAGCACTGAAACTGGCTGAAGCTTCACTTGCGAAACCGAATCTTAAAGATGCAGTGCTGAATGTTTTGACAGAGTTCAAAAATGTGAGAATTCATTAAGATTTTTAAATATGATATGGTGTTTCCAGGACCGCTGGATTGGTCGATTCGTGCGCCGTGTTCTTTGTGAAGAACACATTCAACAAGAAAACGAATCAGTTCAGATCGTTCGGGAAATGCTTGCATCCCTCAATTTCCAGGGAACCGACGATGAAGTCAAAGATTGCTATTAACCATTCTCATATCACTTATATAATTGATTATCACTTCCATTGCATTTCGGGTTTTTCATATTCTAGATTCCATCACTTATATCGTCTCTTGTGCAAAATTGAACAGGTTCCAGTGAACATTTTGTTTGTTTAAAAAAAAAAATTTATCTGAATCATTCTGAATGTTGGTGGTAAGAATACGAAAAACTGCTATCATCGTCTGATAATTCATAACAAGTTCCTGATTTGAATCTGACCAATCAGTTTCCAACTTAGAGTAACACAAGGTTACTTTCTCCCAGAAAAGTCAATTACCGTATTCCATCTTCCTCACCTTCAATCTATAAAAGGACATAATTAGACATGATCAGAACCAGTTCCAAAAAAACCGAAGGAAGGAGTTTAATTGAAATGACTTGTGGAGAAGAAGAGGCACAGTAATCATTTATATAAAGAAGGAAGGTTTTGTGACCTTCTTCCTGAAGAGAGATGTGTAATTGACTATTGTTTTCATTGAATTTGATTGATTCCAATTTCGGAAACAAGGAAAAAAAGTCAAAGAATTACTGGAAAAAAAAACTAATTGTGAATTATTCGAAAGAGAATTAATTGAAATAGTTTCAAACAGTAACTTATTTTATTTTCCGAGATCGCCAGGAGTTTGATGAAGAGTTTTGGGAGCTCAAGTGCAAAAGCTGCGAAGTTCCTCTTCCAAGAAACGAGCATTTGGAGTTCCGTTTCATTACAGATCTATCCAGAATAGAAAACAACAAAGAAGTTTCCAGATCTTTAGTCATTTTAGATTTCACGGAGTATAATTTCAAAATTCATCTTAGTTTTCAACTAACCAGGTATTCGTGGATTCCCAGCTTTTCTATTCTCCCTACCAGCTCCCCCATAGAAACTCATTATCTCTATCTCACATTTATCACTTTCCCACCTACTTTTATTCGTCTCAATTCATCAGAAAGGAAAAGCCGAAGAGACATCCCGCCGAGTTTCCCTTCTTTTCGGTCATCTCTTCTCCAAAGAGGTGTTTTTTCTTCGGAACATAAGCGGCCGCAATGAAAAGAGTGTCATTTTAATCCAATTAGATACATATCAAAAAAGAGAAGAAGTTGACACTTTATGTATTCTCATCTTTATTGGGAAACAGTATAGATCAGGGCGGAATATATAGGTGTGCATCAAATCATTCGATTCAAGGACATTTATTAGTAAAGGTGACCAGGTTATTGGAATAAGTCATACGAAGAAAAAGTTGAAACAAGTTATGTTTTTGAATGTTGAGTCCCTCGGACTATCCATCAGAGTAGTGAGTTATGTTGCATTTTCTTTTACTAAAGTCTTCTCATCTTTATCGTGTTGGTGAAAGTTTCAGATTCATAAACTGTTGGATCCGAATAATTTAATTAACCAGATTGAGAGAGTTCAACTATTACTCCTGGGACGATTTTGATTTTTTGATTCCTGAAAAGCACTATTCAATAAAATGTTTGTAGAAAGATTTTTTCCTAGAACCGACACAACTTCAGGTGTTAGACTTATTTTGAGCTACATATAAGGAATAATCAAAAGTTAAATCTGCTCTATAACTCCAGATTAGTTTCATTTAATGACTTTGCATCCTCACTGTTTTGTCCACGGATTCTAATATTCTGAGCTTCCGCATACTTCTAAAACAAATTGAATGGCATCAAAAAACAATTTGCTCTTTTGCCACACTAAGTATATATTCACATACAATTTGTGCTCTCCTCCTCTTTCTTATTATTCTCTGTAATAAATAATTTAAAGAAAAGTCCTAATTGTTTTTAATAGCTTCTCTTCGTAAGTGACCCTTTTCCTTTTTCTTCTAATTCCCTTTTTTCTTTTTTAAACTAACACCTGTCTGTTCATCTTTTAGATGAAAGATGGCACCTTCTTTCCACTAATTTGGGTTCAATTCCGTTTTTATTAAAGAGCGATTTATTATTGCCTTTTCTATGAGCAGAAGATACGCACATCTGCCGCTTTTTCAACATTTTGGCCTTCTTTTTATTCGTTTTGGAAGTGTTCATCAAGATTGACATGGACTACGCGTGAAAAAGGAGCACATATAAGAGACTCAATTATTCAAATAAAAATAAGAGATCAGAATCAAACTACTAGTTTTTATGCTCCAAAGAGTATGGGACCGTATGTTAGATCATAAAAGTTACATTTATACCTTCTAACACACTGGAAATAGTTATAATCTGCACATGTGTCAAAAGATTCCATTATTTCATCAGAACAATATTTTGGAAAATTCAGAGCTTCCCCAAATAGATTGATTAGTTTAAACAAAATTTTAACTTCTAAAACCATTGCCCAGTTCATTTCGAATAGTCAAACCAATAGAAACTTCTACCGTACTCTTTCCAATCATACAATTAAATTCAATTCCTTCCATCTTTCAATACCATAAACTTTCCTCCTTTTCCTTCAATTCAGAATCCCTATTCTTCTTCGACTTTTCCCAACTTTGACTACTCAATTACACCCCTTTTCCGTCAAAAATTCCACATAAATCTATAATTCGAAAAGAGTCACTTCTTTCGCTTTCTTCCCCTTCTGGTTACCTTTAGTTACATCTTTTTTCGATTCGCTCACAACGAGAAATTCGACTAATATTTCAAGGACTTGTCACCGTTTACTAGATGAAAGAGAAGACGAGGAAACGAACGACAAACCGAATTATGTATACTTTGTTTGAGATTTGATTTTACATATTCAGCTGAAATGGATATATGAAGATGACGCTCAAGTAGGGATACTGTAGCCTCTTTGGGTTTACGAGCTCTGTCAAAAGGAGGAAGCTCGTATCATTGATATACATTTAACGGTTATATCGTCTCCCCCGAAGAAACTCATTTTACATTTATACTTTAAAATCACCTCAGAAGTAATCTCTCAATCGCTGTGTCACTTTTGTGATGATTCTCACCTTGAAAACATAACTGTCCTCCTAGGAACTTTCTTAATATCTCAATCATTCCCAAAACCCTATCGAAAGAAAAAACCCAAAATGTGTGACATACGTTTACAATCATTTCTCTATTATCCTTCGTTCTTTCTCCAATCTCATCAATCTTACCTCCTCCTTAACCTCTAACCGACACCAATTTATATTACCTCGTTAAACAATTTGTATAGAGCGGATGCCGACACATATACCTACCCTTCCTGTCGATGATGACGATGCACCATGTTTTCTCTCTCCGTAATCCTTTTTTCTGTCGGGACCCTTTGGTTTGCATAGGGAAGGGAGGGGTATTGTTGTGATATCCGTTAATCCATACATCTTTCAATTGTCATTAGATTGTGTTTCGGATGGTTCATATGAATGATTTACCGGTGAAGGGAGGTCTATGAATGGGTGAGAGCAGTAGGTGTCAAGGAGCATGTGTGTAATATGTTGAGAAAATGCAGATCATGCACGAGAAACGAATTCCATTGGCTGGGTTCATAAGTTAATTAAAACAGACTATAGGCCCGAGAATGGCCCTGAAAGAATCGTCCACATCTACAGTTCCCCCATTACAATGCTGATCCCTCCTAACTATTTGAAATGCATTATTACTAACTCTGCAAATTCATTTGGCTCTCCCCACCTGTATAGTAGTATTCGTATCCAACGTCACTCCTTCTTCTTCTTCTTCTCTCCTATATTTCTGATGTCGTCATCGTTCTAAAATAGCACCTTGTATTTGTGTCGCCTTATTAAAACATTTTGTGGTTAATTTCGAAAAACTTTGATTTTATCTCCGCGACTCAAATCATAATTCACCTGTCCCCCACTTTTTCTATTCCGAAATATTTGGCATCTGGATTTGAACAATCGACATTCACGATGAGTTTCAGTCACCAGGCTTCAATCACAACTCATTCTTTCTCCTGTCGATTTCATTACTGACTGTAAATGAAGCATCATTTTCTTTTAAATCTTAACGTTCTCTTTACTAATGTTCCCCAACTTGTTTAAAAACTAAATCCGTTTTTTTTTGCATAAGATTCTGTGTCATATTATTCAAGCTGCATAGGTTATAGTGAAAAAGAGGCCGATCGGAATAAGGAGAACGAACACCTGGTACAAGTAGACACCGAGTACATGCAAATGCAGAATAGGAACACGTAATAATCGGCAATAAGAACAAATGTGAGAAAAAGCAGCAGATTTTGAAAGAGGGGATTTTCATAAAGTAAATGTACTGTATTTCAATATTCATCAAAACTCCAGAGCTTTTCTCTGAATTATCTTTATCAGCCTGAATTTTCGAAGAGCTCTTTACATAGGTATACATACTTCACTTTTAAAGATTCAGGCAGCCAGTTTTCAGTATACTTTCACTTGCCACATGACATAAACGGCTGCTAATTCTAGCCTGTTCTGGATCTTTCTGATAAACTCTTGCTTTTGCTTTCAAAGTGTCTGAATCAGCAGCACGGGGGCTCCTGAAAAGTTCTGATAAAGTGTAGGCAAGAAGAGGGATTCGTAAAATTGCAAATCATTTCTTTTTCAGTTGCTCACCTCATTAATTATGACCATTATATGCACAGACCGAACAGGTGATTGTCAAAAACAAAAAGGGAAAAGTGATATGTCAAGAGTTTCGAATTCTAAGAAATCTTAGATTATTCTAGAAGAAGTTTTACAATAAATGTTTGATTTTGATAAGGAAAAGATCGAAGATTTCGTTTAGAAACTGATCTAGTAAAAGGTTTATCCTAGATTTTGAAAGCTCTTGCTTGAAGAACCTTCTTGGGTCCTATGATTCGAATTTGAGCCAGCTGATCAAATTTTATTACTTATTTGTAGTCTAAGTGTACCCCCAAAAGTCTAATATCTTCAAAACAAACTTTTTTTCAATAATGTTCCGTATGGTTAAGTCTCAACACAAATCCTCTTGACTGTTCCTCTTGAAGTTCAAATATCTTCATCTTACAAGATGATATCTGTAAGCCTTTGATGTCATTGACCCTTGTCTCTCTCCCTCTCTCTTCTTGAAAAACATCTTACATGATATTTTGTTGCATAATACCAAAGGTCATATACATGTATCCCTCTTATTCTTCTCGATTAGCAACATGCTACTTTCTTTCAATAATACCGACACCTAGCTGTCTCTCTATTTTCTTTTTATGTGCTGACGTGTCTTCTCTTCGAATATCCCTGGATATTCGGAGAATTTATGTTTTATATTTGATGTAGATGCGCATGTCTCTTCTATCAATTATTATGTAAATAGTGTGTCCGGAAGATCTAAATTCTAAATCACCTTGGTTAGGAAAGGAGAATGATACCGCAAATACCGTATGACCTATTGGTAGAAGGGAGGAGGATATTGTCATAAAACTTATAATAGAAATTGGTTGTAAAAGGTGGCTGATGGTTAAGAATGCGTATCGTCTCGTCATAAAAATTAGCATTTCCCTGAATAAGTTCTGAATTTGGAAGAAGTTTCAATGTGAAATTCACGAAATGATTCGAAACTTCTGAACATTCCTGCTCAAGTAATCTTTAGCCCCGCTTCCCGATCGTGTTGAAATCCGCTCCATCTGAATATCCGAAATCAACACAATCTCATAAACGTTTTCTGGCATCAGATGAAGAAGCTGAATGGCATCGAGAATAGCCGTCATTCGGAAGGGTTGAACAAATTGAAGATGACATAGGAGGCCCCTTAGAAGATGGGATTTTGCAGATGTTACATTGTGTTTCTTCTTTCGCCTGTTGCGAAACGAAACCTCAAACAAAACATTTGGTATATTGAAGAAAAGGGAATTGGGATTCGGAAAGAAAGAGAGGTCATAAATGAAGTGTGTTAAATGAAAAGAAGAGAACTCAACTGACTTCCTAACGATCAGATGTGACGACGGGAGCAGATTGACACAAAATGCGACAATTTGGAGCCTTGGAGCATATCATATGGGTAATAAGGAGGTTTGAATAACAAATGGTTAGATTCAACAAGCTATGTGTATTTTCTGCGAAAAATCAATACGAGCGTCAGGAACTGTGTACTGAAAACTTTGTAATATAATTTCAACCTTGTTCCTATTTAGGAAATTTAAATCTCAATTCTCTATAGATTCGCCATACAGTATTCTTCTTTTTTTCTACAGAATTCTCAATTGTTTCTCTTCAATTTTCTCCCCCAAATCCAATGTTTCTTTTCAAACCGTTGCTATGATACTTTTCAATTCTCTATGAGCAACTGGTATAATAAATCCTTCGTTTCAAATGTATTTTTTCTCCGGAATACGTCTCCTAAATCGTAGTTTTTCCCTTTAAGAGCCGCCTTCCCTTCCCGCAAAAACGACTCTAACAACAAAAATGAGGCCTTTTTCCTAACACGGAAATAGTCGCTGAATGGACCGATTTGACATTTTAACTCTTCTTTTTTTCCAATTCTCGAGCCTATCTTTCTTCTATTTTCCATCATCAAATAAATGTATAAGTTGATTGTGCGCCATTCAAAAGAAGAAGATGAAGGCGTCAAAAGAAGACTCGACACCATGAAGTCTTTTCTTTTGTCAAAAAGTTGTCGGAGATGATTATATACGGAGGAGGGAAGAAGGAGGCGCCGAACAAATTTGTTATGCTGGATAGAGTAGTAAATTTCACTTTATTTCCACTTTTCAAAGTTAGAGAGCTGTCACTTACCGTATACCCATAATTTCATCAAATACTTGTGAGTGACGAGATGATTCTTAGATATTACATTTATTTGAAAATATGAAGTATCTGAGAAGATCCTTGCATTTTGAATGCTTGATTTCTCACAGGCTAAGTTTTAATCAATTTGGTCTTTTTATCGGTACAAGTGTTACTGTCTCACCATGCGCTCATCATATTTAAGAACATTTCATCATTCAAATCTCTCCTCCAAATTGAATGCTTATTCGGTAAAGTTTGTCCTTCAAATGAATTTTCATAAGATTTCTCTTTGTCTTTTCTCCTTTCTTCTCCGTTTCTTACTTGTAGACGATTGCTATTTGATGACTGAACAAATATAACTCACGTTGTTTCCCAGATCTTCAAATTTACAGTAATTTTTTGGGAACTGAGTTTTTCTGAGAACATATTTCATGGTATTCTATTTCTTCCACTCCTTTTCTCATTCACTTTTTGATGAGATCATTTCCAAAATGCACCTGTTTCTGTTGAGTAACAAGCACATCATTATCATATTAGTTACTGGATGTCGACTCTAATTTGTTTCCATATTCTCAATAAATTTATGACATTGTGTGTGGGGGAGAATAGTGGTTCAAGGGAAGGGGAGGGGCAGATGTTTTACGGGCGGTGCAGGGATAGTGGTAGTAGTAGTAAGAAGGGTAGAGAGTGGAAAAAGAAGGTGTTCATTAATCACGTAACTAGAGAAGCTAATGGACTAGAATAATAATATAATTTTATGATAGGCAGTTTCATTTCAAATCGGAGAGAAAGAGAGCAACCAAAGTAAAATATATGATCTAGAGGTGAGTGTTTCGGTTGTGACAATTAGGAAAGAGCTTTCGAATTATGCTTATTCGAAAGCTTTAATCCTTTTAGACCAGTTCGTTTCAAAATTGAAATCAGGTCCTTTGAGGATTTAGTTATTATACAAATTAGTTATACCAGCTTTCGGTAAATTACGGGTATCATTACGTCTGGACCAGGTAGGTGTCTTCATAAAAACAGTTTTGATTTCTCACATTCTGCTATTGTACCTTTGTTTTCATAACTACAAAGAAATATACTAATTTTTAGAAACCCTGTCGCGCTATAAAAACAAATGGGCTCCTTTCTGGATCTTACAGTCTTTCGAAGTATTGTGATACCTTAACGGTACTATTCATCTCTACTCCTTCATCTCATTCTTTTTCAAAACCAATTTTCTACGAATTTCAATTTCGAGGAGAAAAGCAAATAGATAGTGTGTGACTTGTTTGATGTGTGTGTTATATATAAATGTATAAGGAAGAACATGTACAATATATGGAAAGAAGAGGTGGAGACAGATGATGATTGAATAAAAATGAGGTGAATAGGAGGAAAGAAGAGTTGTGTATTTGAAAAATGTTTAGGATAGTTATGATTGATATATTGATACAAACCCATCAAAAACGATGTATGTTTGGGAGGAAAGCAGAGTCTTCTATATACATTTTATTGCATTGAGATTTTATGAGTTATAAGGAAGTTTGACTCACGAAAAGGAGGAGAACAAGTTGCGAACATGGAATCAAAATATACTGTGTTTGTTCACTGATTTCTTGGGGAAAAAATAATACGAGGCCAATTGAGGAAACGATTCACATAAGCTCAAACACTAGATAGTACGTTTCCAAAGTTAGCCTCACTTGAATTTCGATGCCTTCAAAAGTTCCAGAACTCGGAGTTGAGAAAGTTACAAAAAACTTGTTCGCTTTTCCCCTCTAAATTTTGAATTCTTTTAGGAGTTTTGTCTCCTATAACTATGACGAATTTCTAGTGTTTTCGAATTTCCTCATTGTTTATAAGATTAATGATCATAAGGCATGCCAACTCATGAGACGAAAATTACTTTGTTCCGCGAGAAGATAATCATTTTTTCATCAGGAAAGATTTATTCGACAAAAAATTTAAGAAGGTTTGTTTGAGATACTTAGTTTGCTTGATCTGCCCTTTGTCCCTCTTTTACAAGGGCAGGTGACAGATGACTTCATATGGCCATCTGTTTGAAGTGATGAGCAGTATGATCTACGACCATCTTGTTTTTGAGATGAAATTTGATTGAAATTGTTTTCAGTTTTCCCATTCCAACCAATTCCAAATTATTCTTCTTTTTTACCATCATCTGACTAAACTAGGCACCTTTAAACAGCCGGTTCATTTCATCTCATCTTCCAACAGAGAGGCGAGAATTCTCTTTCTTTTCTTTTCGTTTTTTATTTCAATCAAACACATTCAATTACTATTTTCAATTATAATTTCTACCCTTTTCCTTAAAACCGTCCCATCTTGGGCATAGCATCATTATCGTCGTTCACCACACACACACTTTCAATTAAAACCATTCTCGTCTTCTTCTTCCACTTCTTTTTCTTCAGGAATTCTTCTGAACGTCTTCTTTTCATTCATTTACTGTACACTATTCTGGAGAGAGAGAACACTCTCTTCCATAAAATAAGCTCCTCCCTTCTCGCATCCAATGACCGCGTCGAAGGCCACGCCCCCTTAAGAGATCCATGTCTCTATGGTCTCTTTATGAAAGAAAGTCGATTGAAATAAATGAAAAGAGCTTCATGTTTTCTCTTTAACTTTTTTAGTTTTTGGAAACTTGCCATTCTTTTTTTTTTTCATTGTACATTTGTCATCGGAAGTCATATTTTCGAAGATTATCCGGTATTAACTTTTACTGTATTTTCATTTTTATTACCTTCATTTGATTCGATAGACCTAACCCTTCGTTAAATCTCTTTTGTAATCATGATTCATTGGTTTCGTACTTTGTTTCAAACCTGCAAAAACTGTGTGTTCGTCCTTTTCATGGGGTTATCATCCATGCTGTTTTGACCTCGATGCATTGATTAATGTGAACCATTCTTATGACCTTTATTAATATGACCTGATTGTTTCTCCAGAAATGATATATTTGTTTCTGAGCCTCAAGTTTCCTTTTTTTCGATGCATCTAGAAACTATAGAAACATCAAGTTCACACACTTTTTGTCATTTGTCAATCTTTTTTGGGCTCTTTAAGCTCAAAGTTTTTTTTTTCATTTTTCTTTCAACTTGAAACATTTTTCGAACTTTCCAGTATATTCTTTCCGGTAACTCATACATCTGACCTCGACTCTTCCGCTTCTATGCCTTCATATTCCTTGTTAAGAAAAATGGGCGTGGCTTGGCTCCCAAGAACCTAAGCGTTCTTATTATTCAAATAATTTGCTTTTGTTCATTAATTTAGATTCTTTCCAATGGATTTGATAAAACAAATATATGAGCGAGTAACATGTTACGAAACTTTGGGAGTATATGTCATCTCAGTTTGGGCTCACTAAAGTTGTCTTAGAGCCTCTAGAGTCCACCCACTTTTCATGAAGAGCCACCCTTTCAAAAACAGAAAATTTGAAAGATAAGTAATAAAATAATAATAATAATAATAATAATAATAATAATAATAATAATAGTGGTTTGTCTTCTTTTCGTTCGAGCATCTCCATTTCATTTCGCCACCACAGCCTAATTGTCATTTACACAAATCGCCTTCTTCTTCTTCTCTTTTCACCAAAAGAAGCCCTATCATCATCATAAATTTCATTTCATACACATATATACCTCCGTTTGTGTGTCCACCTCCTCAGTCAGTCAATCCCAGTTTTCATAACAAATTACATTTTTACATCCTGTTTTTGGAATCGGAAAAGTTGGAAAATACTGCTAACTTTTTTATCCAATGAAGTACTTCTAGAATCACAGTTCATTTTTAGTTTGATAGTATTCTGGTCTTCCACATGACGACCTCGAAAACTGTAGGCGTTGTTCTATTCAATTGAATAGTGCACTTCTCTGCAGATTCTGTTTGTAGAACATAGTGCATTTTAAGTTTACTTAAAATACAGTTTTTGGCATGCTTCTTCATGAGAATTCACAAACAGACAGTCTGCGGATAAGCATATCGTCTACAAGTTGATCGACTTCTTTTTAGTTTTCCCAACTAATATTATACATTGCTCAATTGCTCCAACTAGCCTCCCCTAATGTGTCTCTCCGGATGAATCAGAAAAAAGAACAGCTAAAAGTCAAATGTATCATGTTGTTTGCGGTGTCTTTCCTTCTCTTTTTTCTTTTCTGTACAGTTCGTTTCTTCGTACCGCCCGACATTCTCAATTAGTCCCTTCTTCTCCCACTTATTACATCAACATAGTGCTCACAACTTCCTATTCTAATTAAATAATCGGGACAAGTATAAAAGATAGTATGACGATGTGTTTTTTTCCATTCATACTATCATACTCCTTCCTTTTGTGAGACCCCGCGCAAAGACTGTCGGTGTTAGCCTTTTGTTTCATTAATAAGTAATAGTTTTTGATCGATTCGATTTGAAATTTGAAATTAGTTGTATTAATAGTAGGTGTTCATTAAAAATAATTTGTTTGAAAATATTTTCAGATATGTTCCATTTCCAGGTAAGATATGGCCCGTTTTCTAAATTATAGACTTCAAAAACCACTTTTGGAGAAATTATTATGAAAAACAAGTTTCTGTAAATAGTAAATGTGTGAAAAGTTATACGTAGAGCGCCTACATTTCGAAAATTACATGTTTCTTTTCTTCAGAAATCCCTGCAAATCGAATAATTTTTCTGCAAAAAAACAAGAGTTCTATCCGTTTTTGCCATCAAAATTAATAGATCTCAGGTTTCAGTTCCACAAATTGACCCCTGCCTTCAAAATGTTAGACATCCTTCTTCTCCTTTTGTGAGGCTTCATCATCATCATCAATATATTATTATGAGCATTTTCCGGATGGAAATTTGAGATTTCCACGTCTATGACACCTAACTTTACAAGTGTCAAAAACGGCCGACGATTATGATGAGGATGATGAAGAAAGAAGCTGTTGAACATATAACAAGCTTATTATTTCTCTTCTTATTCTTATTATTCGAATTCTCAAAATAGGAAGGACACGCCCACCGATTTATGTGAGATTCATAATTGAAGGTGTTTAGAAAAGGCGACTCTAATATTGCATAAATTAATAGAGATTTTGTGACGAGAACCTCGATTAACTTTTTGAAACTTGTTGCATATTTGAACGCTACCTGTTGTCTTTGTCTTCCATGGGAAAGGGTTTCTTAATTGTGACTGATGGGGCTTTTCTATGACGGGTAAAGTTGAATAAACTTAATGTGTGGTCTTGTGGGAAGACTTCTAGAAAAAGCAAACAGTCTGAGAAAAGACGAAATATGGGAAAGCATATTTACAAAACTTGGAAATGGTTTTGACTTAATTGAAATATTCCAAATCACTGAGTTCTAAAATGGAATTTTGCACCGAGATCTATAAATCCTGAAGCCAAATCAAATCTCAAACCTTCATAATAATATTCCAGACTGAAATCTTGCAAAAAATGAATTAAACCTATTTATGTATCTTTCTAATAAGGCTTCTAACCCTCATTTGTTGTGCTAATCTAGCGTTTCCCTCTTTTTCTTTTTCTTCTTCATCAAAACAGTTAATGAGTCTCTCTCTCAATTTCTTCCCTTATTTCGCGGATTAGGCTCCCATATCCTATATCCACCTGCTTCCCGTTTATCTTCTGTTCAATTTCCCCTTTTCAATGAGATATGTAGGTCATTACGTTTCATGGAGCTCTTTCTCGACTTTCCCGCGCGGCTTTACCTCCTATTTCCATGTGATTATGTCTTTGATTATTATGATTATGAGCCTGGGAGTACTACGGGGGGCAACGACTTTTGACAACATGTATTGAATTTCACATCTATTTTCACGACGTCTAAACATTTTGATTAGGCTACGGGAGCAATAAAAGAGAGTTAGGAATTGAGTGTTGGTAGTGGAAATAGAATAGAAGTAGCACCTGCTATTAAGATATTTCTGAGCGTGTATTGGTTCCATTTCCTAAAGGTTTCATAACCCCTCAATATCCTTATTCATTTGTCTGGGAAAAGTGTTCGGAAATTAGAGTTCAATTCGTTGAATTTGGTCTGCGAATATTGCTAGAAGATTCAGAACGTTCGAAGATATTTTGAATGACTGCGCGTTCTTCATTTCTAGAACTCTGCCTTCCTAGAACAGTGATTTCACACTTTCAGTATCATTTTATTCATACTCTTACAGTATTCTAGAAGTCTCAGTTAGTTTCAGATAGTCGATTTCTGAACTTCGTAATATCCAGACACTTCTTTTTTTGTTCCCTCTCCATACTCATTCCAAATAATTTATTTCTCAATATTTTTAGTATTCGTAGATTTACCAAGATTTACCAATCGTCCAACTCGAAAATACCTTCAACTACTCATTTCGTGTTTTTTTGTCACCCGGTAATTTATAGCATTGTTTTCATTTCCAGCCATATTCTTTACCAATTTCCACATTTATTTTCTTAGATTTCTATAGCTAATTCTTGGTTAATTTAGTCAGTCTCTTTCTATATGTCAAACATTGATATTGTTTTTGTGTTCTCACAATTCCATGTATTTCGTTTCAGTATCCAATCAGTTTAATTAAAAATGTACAACGACCGGAAGGCGTGGAAAAAGAAAAGTGACAGGGAGAAGAAAGAGACATATTAGTGTGACTGTATATTTGTGGTTTTAAGACACATCGTATAGAGTTACTTCTTTCAGGAGCCAAATGTCATTTTGATTTATTTATTTTCTCTTTTTATCCCTTAGTCTTTTTCTTCTTCTGATCCTCTATCACTCTTCCTCTATAATCAAACTTTATTTCAGAAGTTACTCCATTTCTCAGTTCTTCCATTCGAAATGAGCCTCGTCATGTCGGAGCCGCAGCTCGGCCCAGTCACATCACCAGACGACAAAGACGTCGAGAACAGAAAACATTCATCCACCTACAGTATCTCGAACTTGTTACTTGAAAAGAAGGAATCAAAGGAGTCTACTCCATCAAGCAGCTCAAGTGAAGATGATTCTGCAAGCGTCAATGATGAAGAACAACGAAGCTCATCTCCAGAAACAACAGTTTCTTCATTCATGTTTCCAACGGCGTCTTCATCGTCTTCTGAATCTGCCACGTCACCAACACAAATTATGGCTCAACTAATGGCAAACAATGGACAAATGGATCCAAGTGTTCAGGTATGCAAATGATTGAAAACGGAGAATAATTTCATTTTTTTCAGGCCTATTTCATTCTTCTCAATCATCAGTTAAACAATCAGACAATAATGAACAGAGTAACACAAGATAACGGTATGAATTTGGGAATTCTAATAAGGGCTCACTAATTGGCAGTTGAGTAATATTTCGCAGGGGATATGCTACCATGCATTTTGCTTCCGGATAAATGATTCAGTAGACGATATGATGGGGAATGTGAACAGCTGTTCTACTACAGTATTCATATGCATTTAGATAGAAGAGGAAGGGACAGTGATGGGCGAGACAATTGCATAATAATCATATTAGGAGTCGATTAGGCGAACACGTGTTCATAGAAGAGTGAAGAAGCTGACTTTGAATATTTTGATACATTTGAAGATACGGGACGATTTGATTTGGGAACGAATTTTTTGAAAACTCAAAACATATACTGAAAATTTCAAAATTAAAACATATTTGCTGTCAACTAATTAGCATAGTTGAACTATCAATTGAATATTCTCTTCTATTTCTTGATCCATTAACAAATCTAACAAAAAAACACTTCTCAAATCCGTCAATTTTCCGTTCCGTTCCATTCGACAGAACTTCATCTCGCATGTCTCTCTCCTCCAAAACTGGCTCATTAATTACACAATGTTCTCTGTTTTGTCCTTGAATAATGAAATGCAAGTTTTCGACTATTCATAACAAATTCCTTTCTTCTTTATTACGGTAGAAAAGGACAGATTGAAGGGATTGTAAAATAAAAAGTAGATGAGGAGTAGTGTTGCATTTCTTGGCGAGCCGACAACAGACGTTTTACGAGCTCTTCACACATTTTTATTTTTATCTTCCGATTGTAAATTGGCAGAGAAATCGAGACCAGATGTTCGAGATCAGACACAAGTTCAAATTAAGCTACGGTAGATATGATTGTTCTAAAAAAACATGAACTTGAAAACCTCTATTACAAGAGCACTTTAGTTTACCTAGTTAATATGGCGCCATTTGAATGTGTCTGTTCCGGAAGCTATGTCTGTGTACTTAGTCTGACCTTCTTCACTTTTTCCCCGTTCTTAGTTTTGCCACGCATCATGATGAAAACGTGTTCAATCGACCGTACAATGAATGTGTGTATATGTTTTGTCTTCGAGGTTAACATATTACCTTTATGGGAAAAATAGAGATAACTGGGATCTTATTGTATTAGGCAATATACCCAATTTATATTTTTCAGTGAGTCGTGCCTTGAGCTCATTCAACTTGCTTGGAAATCTTCCCGGATGTCTTCCATCCATCTCTCCAATGGGACGAATCTCTCACTCGATGCCATTGTCTCCAAATTCTTTGAACATGCAAAAGAAGCAAAGCAGACCCACTTTCACTGGCCATCAGGTACGAATGAATATAAGAGAGGGCCTCTTTGAAACGGGAAATTCCAGATCTATCAATTGGAACGTAAATTCGAGCAAACCAAATACTTGGCTGGAGCTGATCGGGCAAATTTGGCTAATGAGCTCAACATGAGCGAAAGTCAAGTCAAGGTAAGGTGTTAGAACAGAGGTTCAGTTAGGATGCTAGACTTAAAAAAAGGATTCTATAGAAAAATGAAAAAAATATATTGTGGTATCTATTAACAAAACCGTTGGCTGACTCACAATTCTTCTCCCATCATTATGTTATTATTATTATTATCATTCCATATCATTATTGGCACGATTGGTGTACATGATATGGGTTTGTCATCATCATAGTTCCTTTCTTTTCATCACTTTTTTTCAATCGTTCGTAACATCACAAATAAGAAGGGGATTCTTCGTTTTCAATTAAAAATGAGTTGGTGATCCGGTTACTGTAGTTGACGGATAGGCAAAGAGAGATGGAGAATAAGAAGAAGAAGATACACCTCATTTCACATATGAATACGTTTTGATTGCGAACAAGAGAAAAGTTACTGTAATATGAAGGCAAAAAGATTGAAGAGAGGCATAATAGAAATATGAATTTAGATGAAGAACAGACCTAATAGGAAATGTGGTTTTGGTTTTGTATTGAGAGAAAAAGTAGGAAGTTAAAACGTGTCTGGTTCATACAAAATATTAAGACCTATAGCATCACTTACGGTTTTTCAATTAAACCAAATGACTTTGATTTAGTTGTTCTGTTTTTTTTTGTATATTAACTTCAAAGAAGTGGTTTATAATTCAGAAGTTTACCAGACTAATAACATATTACGCGTTCCTTGTATAAGATAGTTATGCATAATTGTAGTACATCACTTTTCCTAAACATCTGCTTCTTATTTTCCTTCTTTCTCTTTTCAAATTCTATAGGTCCCTTGGGTCTTTTTCTGAAATAAGACATGTTCTCCCTCTCTCTTTCTGTTTGGCTCCCAGTTCATTTCAATTCAAATATTTTAATTTTATTTGATATCATGTGTCGTCGCTTTTGCTTGAATAGGCATACTTCCTTTTGAAAGAAATGGAGAAGATGGACTTATGAGTGACAGATGGAAACACAAGAAAAGAATTGATGAAACATGAGAAAATGTAAAACTTACAGGGAGAATAAAATTGATAATATTAATCAAAACTAATTCTGAAATTCCAGGTCTGGTTCCAAAACCGTCGTACAAAGTGGCGTAAGAAGGAAGCCGCTGACAATGCTCTCGTGAAACGTGGTGGAAGTGGAGACAAATCACCGTGCTCTTTGAGCCCATTCCTCACCGGAATCTAGATTTTTCTCCGGTTTATCTCGCTACCTCCTCAATGCGATCCGAGTGTTTCCTTTTGTAACTTAATTCTTTTCTCTCTCCATTTTTTTTCTAGAACTTTTCTCCTTCCTATCATGACTTTCTCGTCTTTATACTGAAAGTATTCAAAACTTTCCTCTCAACGATCTCTTCACCTTTTTTGTAACATTTTTGGAACACAGATGCTATCCTTGGAACTATGTTATTTTCAGCATCAACAATTTGAAATTCTATTTCCTTGTTTGTTCTCTGTTCCTTTACTTACCGTACCAAATCTCTATTTTCTTCTCATAGTTATAGTCATTTTCCACATTATTCTACTTATCCTTTTTTGTCTTCTTTTTTAATTTCCAAATCGTCGTTCATACAAAAACCACCCATCCCAAATCCGTTTGCAAATGCGCCCCAATACAAAACCTTTTCTAATTGTAAGATATACAAAAAGCTCTTCCGAACTATCTTGTAAATTTCCTTTTTTTTCAAATTTTCAGATGATCCGAATAAACAATAGAACATAAATTTATTAGATTAAAAGCGAATTGAGAGCACATGGCAAAATGAAATTAATCAATTATTTACAGACATACTAATTCAGAAGAAAAGGTACTCCCAGTGGAGTTACGGTCGTTCGTTAATTTATTCTAATTTCGTTTTGATTGTCTGGAGAACGTTCATGAGCACGTCAAGGGTCGATGGTTGAGCTTCCTCAGTTTTCTGAAATTACAACGATTTTACTTCTCCAAAATCTCAAAACTATTCTAAGCATTCCCATGCAATTCATTTATCCAACGCTTACCTTATAACTTCTGTATTTGGCCTTCAAACAGCACACATTCTGAGCACATTGATCGTACTGTGGAAGGCAAGAGCATGCAGTCGTTGGAACATTGACATACATAACACAAGTGGTTGTCAATGGATATTGGGTTGAAGTGGTATCAGCATACTGGACAGGACTGCTAGTGCTTTGAGTTTGGGTGATTGGAGCTTGGGTAGTGGTAGTTGTGGCAGTTGTGGTAGTCTAAAAAACGTACTTTAAATGGATATGCTTTTGTTGTGAAGTCAAATACCGCTGGGGCTTGAGTACTGTAGACTTGAGTGTAGTCGTAGGTATCAGCGTATTGCATCTGAATGTTCAGATTAGAAAAAGTTAGAGTTATGTAGTAATTGCTCCGGTACAGTTTCTAATATGAAAAAACCAGAGCTCTCAAAGTTCGGGAACAAAATCATGCTCAATTTATTCATGCAATACCTGTTGTTGTCCTGGTTGTGGGCATCCACAATAAGCATTTGGTACAGTAACCATCAAAGTGGCACAATTGCACCGACACCCACATCCAGACATAATGCTAGTAGTAGGATCAAGGCAATAGCATTGCTCTTGTCCAGTTGCCAACTGTCCAATTGCTGGGTATACGGTAGGTGGTGAAGCAGTGTACATTGATGGATTCATTTGTGGCAATTGAGTTGTCGTTGGAGTTGGAGTTGTTGTTGTTGTTGTGGTGGTTGATGGTGTTGTGGTGGTGGTTTGTGGAACTGGAGTGGTATTTGGTGCTGGTAGAGTTCCTGGGATGGCGGTTTGGGATCCGTATTCAACTGTCGGGTCTTCGTAGTCAATGACGAATTGCTGTGAGAATTAGAAACATGCAAAATTAGAGAGTAATGTGAAATTGGCACATGCAGAATATAATAACTGGATTTCCTATGCCTAGACCTAAGTTTAGAACAGAGTGGGTATTGTAGAAAAACATTCTAAATTCAAATATAAAGCCTTTCAAAGAATATCGAGTGTGAACATACAATTCAAGATCTAGAAGCTGGAATTACTGCTTCCTGATCTATCAAGATTTCCAAAATCCTAGGAAATGTTCCTAGAATTTTCTTAATTTTCATGCAAGTGAAAGAAGCAATCAAAAGTTTTAAAGTATTGTCATTTTCTTCCATATTATGTTACCTGTTGTTGTTGTTGTGGTTGAGCACATTGACATTGGTATTGAGCAGTTTGTGGACTGGTGATACTGATCATGATGCAGTTGCAAGCACCATTATTTCCCTAAACAATACTAAAGATATCTAAAGGGAAGTGAGCAGAAATGGTACAGTACCTGAGTTTGAGTTGGCACTTGAGGATAGGAAACTGGCGCCTGTGTAGTGGTGGATGTTGTGGTTGGGGCTGGGGTTGTTGTGGTTGTGGTTGTGGTGGTGGAGGTTGTGGTTGGAGCCATTGTGGTGGAGGTTGGGAGCTACAGAATTTTAAATAGAGTTCAGTTTTACAACTTCTAATTTAAAGTATTTGCTCAAGAGGATAATCTAAAGACATCTTAGGAGTTATGAATTCAAAAACCTTGAACTATCTTAATCATGTCGTCTATAACTCTCTCAATAAGTTGCTGAAGCTGGTCAACCTCATTTTTTCAATCAGTACTCCTAATTTTATCAGAGGCTTACAGGGTTTCCATTTTGATCTCCACATTGACAGTTGTATTGTGGGGCTCCTTGGAACACAATCTGAATACATCCACAACGAGCAGCGTTCATTCCCGAGGATTGTTGGGACATGGCAGTCAGTTGATTGGCGATATCAGCTGATTGAGGAACATCATATTGAACTCCGTTTCCAACAGATGAAGAAGAAGTAGATGATGATCCGTTCTGAAAAGACGATAAGGATGGTATAATGGTTAATTTGATTATATCTTACAGCAGGTCCCTTGGCGCAACTGCAGGTAAGTCCACCGTTTGGATTCTTGACACAACGACATTGCTGACGCTTTGAACGGACGATTATTGGCTCGTCAGGAGCAGCGAATGTCTGAAATAAAATAGATTATACTTGAAGTATTGAACATCTATTTACTGATATCCTCTCTTTATCGTAAGGTTTCTCATAGGTCGACTATTCAACACGATCTAGTTTATCTGAATGTCACTCCTATTATGAGAACAATGACTATAATAACTACCCGTATTGTATCTCAAGTCACATTAGCAATGAGTCACAAATTCTCAGTTAGGTCAACACTCGACTCAACTGTTCCTAGAAACTAGTTTACAAAAGGGGACTTTAGAGACAATAACTGTTCCGTGTTTTTCATTCTTTTCAAGTTTTGTTTATTTGTTTGTCAAGTTGGTAGATAGAGTGAGTACAATTGTTTTCACACATGAATCAAAGACTTTGGCGAAGGGAGTCAGGATGAAAAAAAAAACAAAAGCTTACCTCAATCAAAAGAGCTCCAACGCAGGCAAGAATCAACAGGGACGAAAGACGTGACATGGTTCTGGAAGGGAAACTGTCATATGCGAAATTTTAATGATTGAAGGGAATGTGGGTAGGTTGTGAAGGTGGAAATGGATTTCAATTTTTGAAAAGCAATCGGATCAAATAGGATAGAACAGGTAAAATTTTGAAAAATGAAATGGGGTGAAAATGAAAGTCATACAAGAGATGAAAGCTTCAATTTAATCATTTCTATTTCTTTAAAATCCAGTGATTGATTAGTTTTAAGATAGTGTTTTATTGGGAAACTTTTGAATGGCGATTTCACAAGAGAATTAGGCAACAATTTTGTACAGATATATAGAAATCACTGGTAATAATACAGACGAATCAAAAAATTTGACCCTGAATGAGGCCTAGGGGTTACTGTAGACAAGAGAAATGTTTGAAAACTTGAATTGCTTGTTCTATTGGAGAAGGAAAGGTGATGATGAAGATTCATGAATCTGGATCCATCTTATATAGCCGTGTAGCCCGGTGAGGATGAAAAAGGCGTGTCCTTTTCTTCATCAGATGGAAACTTTTTCTGCGATGCGTCCCATTCTACTTCACTCTTACACGTATCGAGAAAAAGAGCATTGCCGCCTCCAACCGTATTGTATTGTATTGAATGGTAAACAAGATCTCTCTCACTCTCTTCCGCGCGGTAGTTTTTCCGCCTTCTTCATCTCTCTTTCTGTATCGAATTACTGGAGCCGGGTGCCAACAACCTCATGCCAACAATCTATTGTATTGTTGTATTGGCAGCAGAAAAAAATGAAGGAGCCTGAGCACATAGTCATATTTTATTTGAAAGAAGGATGCATGAAAATGCAAGATGACTTTTTATTTCAAAGTGTTAGCTTTGTGTTCCGAATTGAGGGATCGTTTCATTGAAAAGGAAGATACAAGAGTGAGGTCATCAAGTCTAGACATTTAATGTTTAGAGGTTGTAGTTTGTCTACTTTTCTGGATTCCATCTGTTTGAAGACTAGAGGTTAGATATCCGGATAACAGTGAATAGAATTCGAGAAAAGGCTATCAGATTACTGAGTTCAATATGTTTCAACAACCTGCAACGCATAAAATCAATTTCCAGTTTTTTGAAGAAGCTGCTTTACATTAACTTGCAGTTTCAGGGATATACCAAACCGGAATAAAATTGCACTGTGCATCATTTGATTGGAACTTCTCGGTGCTTGATTGGCTTATCGATCACTTTGTTGATTTAGGAGATATTGAAGGAAGGTTTAGGGATGAAAACTTTTCTGAACACTACCTCTAATAAACCATGCCTTTCTATTTACAAGGGCATGTGCTCCTCGGAAGTTTTTTGAACTTTGTGAACTAATTATGCTCTCATGTAAAAATTGTTCTCTTATTATGAGCAAGAATCCTAATTTCAAAGTTCAATACTTCTTGCCGTAGTCAAATTCTAAATTCGGTTAGATCATTTTTCCAAAGTTTGAAGTTGTTCTAACCTGATTTCAATGAATTCTCACTCAACCCATCCTTGAACGTGATCTTCAAGGACTAGTAAACTGTTCGTTTGAGGTGTCCATCCAGTTCATCCCTTCTACCTGTCCATCATTATTTGTTCGATTTTTTGTTCCTCCACTCTTCTCGGCCTATTAATCAACCAAACAGACACGTGAACATGCTCACAACGTGTAAAACTTTTGATTTTCTCCCACAACTTTTCCTTTTCATTCAATAGTATGTCAACAAGACTCTTTTGATTCAATGAAAGGCAAAAGGCGCGCAAAAAAAGTGTCCTACCGTATAGGCTTCAGATACCAGAGAAAGAGAATACGACAAATACAGTTTTTGCATCCAGTAGAACATAGAGAAACGAGAGCAAGAGAGCACAGAAAAACAGTTGGACGGGGCACAATTCGAATGATTCGTCATGATCTGTGAGCCTGATGTTGCGGAAAAAGAGAGCTTTAGAACATTCGAGTTAACTCGTCAAGTGGTTCATGTCTGAGCGCTTTTTTTGGCATTTATTAAGCAAATAGGAAGTGGCGAGAAATATGTCTAGCGATGTTTCAACTTGACCGATACGTGCAAAAAAGAGCAAAACACAAACAACAACAACAAGTGATTTAGCTTCAGGTGGAGAAGGCAATATTCCAAGTCATTGGGCTGTTTTAGCAAATAATCTTATATGATCAGACAGCGAACTACACGTGGCACGGCTTCTGTTGATCAGTGAAACCTTCATTGAGAGTAATCGGTTTTTCTGGAAACATAACTTCGTAAGCTTCATGTCACGCATCTGCTGCACTGTCAGAATGTATAGCTTCTCAGTTTCTTATGGCTACGTCACGACTTCCTGCAAACCATGAAAAACTCAAAACCTCTTGGAAACTCAAAAGGTATCTGACTTCAGGGATCTCCAACATAAACGTAGCAAAATTGAGTTTTCATTCTCTATCCATACCAATTTCAAGTCACAATCTAATTGAATGTTTTTTCGTTTTTCTCATGTTTCCACTCATGTTACCTTGACACTGCTTTTGAATGTTTTATTTGTTTCTATTTCCCAACATTACTTCATTTTTTGCTTTATAGATCATAAACAAAATCTCAAATATCTTGAATATCCTAAGAAGTCTTCAATTTCAGGATGTGCCTAATAATAAAAATGAAAATAATAAGTGAAATGTTGCGATTTTTTGTTTTTACATTCTTGACACAAGTTTTCCGCGCGGAAATCAAAGAAATGGGAAGAAGGCAGAGCAAAGAATCATTCGAAAAGAAAAAAGATTCAAAGAATGTGCAAATATTGTATAAGAGGGGAAAGGTGTGAAAAAGTGAAGAGATCACGTCATTTCCTAAACAGGGGGAACACAGTTTTACTGTATTCTTGGGCCAGGGAAGCTCGTGGCTGACATTGAGTGGAACCTTGAATTTACCAATGCTCTTATGCAAAATGAATGAGTTGTCTATCTTGATTTTTTGATATTTCACTATGTAGGAGATAATGGAATCTTTTATATTTGTCATCTAGAAATTTCGAAAAACACTTGAATTTGAGAAATAGTTGGAAACTGGTTCTCAAGAAAAAGTCATGCGAAATCATTCAAATTGAATCGAATTAAATCACCTTTTTTTTTCAAATCAGTTGTCACTTTCATTTTCTTAATGTTTTTCTTTCGATTCCCTCCATTTTTAAACTCCGGAAGAAAAAATGAAGAAATCATAAAGGAATTTTGGCTCCAGCTCATAAATTGTTTCGGGAAACTCAGGGGATGTTATTGTAACGTATCCTTGGTTTTCCTCGGAAAAGTGTCTCATGTTCCTCTTTGAAAGATTCATGTTTTTCATCCTTATTTGTCATCACATTCCACATCAAGAATCTCATTTTCCCTCTCAGACCACCCGAAGCTCTTCTCCTCATTTACGAAGCCTACTCTTGAAGCAACCCTCTGTCTCAATGGCTCTGAAATTGCGTCCTCTTCTTTTGTGTAAATCCCACTTTCTCTTTACATTACAACCCCATAATTATTCTCTGACACCATGTTCTTCGAAACAGCAGAGATGAAATGGAAAAATGTCGAAAACGTGGTCTCGGCGGAAGAAGGATGAAGCTGGAGAACAAGAAAAATAAGGCGGAGTATCCTCCTTCTCAGACTTCTTTTACTTCTCAATTTCATCTTCATCCTTCCCTTTTTTTCTTGTTTATTCATCTACTTATTTCATCATTCATCTTACTATTGTTTCCTCTTTCAAAGTCATGTGCTTCAAAAATTTTGAATCTATTTTACAGTACTCCTCTTTGTGTTTTTTTTCTCCAATTGTTTATTTTAAGTATCACATCTAAATTCTTCTGGAGTGTCTGATACTAGACATTGGCTATCATTTGACGGTACACGGATTGTCTTTTTTTTCACATCCATCTCATTGACAATCTGGTCTTCAGATTAACTTCCAACTAACAATTATCAGTGTAAAAAAAGTTCAAATATCACACAAAATTTTTTTTTCGAACTTCCACCGGAAAACTCATGATGCAGAGTTTTTTTTCGAAAGAAAAAGTACTAAAAGTTAACGGGTGATCAGACATTTCCCCTCTCTTTTTGCTCTTTTCCATTCGCCTCCCACACCAATAAACTCAAAAGAGCAAAAGAAGAGAATTGAGTTTCAACACTCACCTTTTCATATTTCAATACGTCATCACTTCTTTTTTCCCGTAAATTCTCCACTCATTGCATCATCATCACTTCTCTCTGAAACTGTGATTTTTCCAATATTTCCAAACAAAATTTCCATATCGTTCATCATTTTCATCTTCTTCCCACACATGATCCAGTTCTTTTCCAAAAGTATATGAAGGGTCTTTAGTTGTGTCAAAAAAGAGAAAAAGAGATGCCGATTCCTTTCAAAAAGTTTCAATTTCTATCTTTTATGACTCTTTTCTGGGAACTTTTCATATTATTTCATTGACTGGTTCAGTTTAGCTCTTTTTATTGACCTAGTTCTTTTTTATAGCTTTCTTTCTCTTTTTTTTTCACGTGGGCTCAACTTTAACCTTCTTTTTAGTAAAATAATAATTTGAGTCAAATCTCAATCTGAGTCTTTCGTGATTTTCTGCTTTCTCTCGAAACTTCCGGACCCATTTATCTTCATTTATCTCTTCTTCTCTTCCGAAACAATTTGTTTTTTTTGACAGACGCTTAGTGGTTTTTGATTTTCAACGGAAGTTTGGTTCCGGATTTGAAAAAGAATCTCACATTCGTAAGCTCGGAAGTGAAGAGTCTACTACTCAATGAGTCATTTTCGGAGAGTTGAAGAGCTGAAATGTTTCTAGAACCATTCTGTTATTTTCCTTTCAATGCTCTGAAGCTTCCCGATTTCTTATAGAAGAGCATAACTTTTTTTTTTCTTTTCGAGATCCCAATGAAACAGAAGTTCACTCGCAAAAGTGTTGTCCATCAGTGATTTTATTCTGAATTCATAAAATTCCGTTGACCCACTCCATCAAATAATCGGTTTTGCGTGCATTTTTGAAGATTCAACTCAGTTCGAACGTCAGAATATGCAAAACTTTTGCGAGTATTACAGTACATCGAATTATGCTAACGTCGAAGTTATTTTTGTAAAGAAAACATTTCCACTTCATCAGATACTCTTGTTCTTTTTGTATGCTTTGCCACTTTATTGCAAACTTTATTATTTCTTCAAACCGAGAAACGAAACAATTGAACGTCAAAATATTTCTGTATTTTGCTCTCTTCTCTGTCTCGGATCCAACTCCTGATCACCTATGAACTATACGTCATCCATCATTTTTCTCTCTCTTTTTCATTTTTCCCCAATCATTCCTTTATTTCTCACGTGTCTCTCCTTTAGATGATATTTGATTCTTTTTTGCCACCTTCTTCCCTCTTCTTCCTTGATTTTGTAAAGTAAAGGGCTCTTCCTCTCTCTGTGTTTTTTTCCATTCTGTTGTGTCCACGTATTGTTTTGAATCGACACGAACACATGACAATTTGTTATCTCGTTGGAAACAAAGAAAATGAATTTTTATCGTTTTTGAGTTTGATGTTTGGAAACATGGAACACTATTTGCCCTTTGTTTAGTGAGCATACTATGAAATTGAACACTCGGCAACAGTCAAATCTTTGTGCACCTCTATTAAAGGGAGTCGCACTGCATGTGCCACTTCTCTTGGCTTTCTAACATTTAAAAACTTCATTTCTTTGTTTTCCATTAGTAGTAAACAGATGGTATTTTTAGTAAATGTATAACACAGGGGGCGGGGCTTTGGTCTTTTTTTAGCCCCGCCCCCTGTGTTATACATTTACTAAAAATACCATCTATGAAATTTGGAAACCCGTTTCTGTAAAACAAACTCCGCCCTCTGTGTTATAACTGCTCCTAATATCATTCTGGATCGCTGAAAGAAGATTTTTCTTAAATTAAGCCCCGCCCCCTGTGTATTAACTTTGATGGTCCCTACATTTGACTCCTCCCATTTATCACCTAAAATCATCAAGAGGATGGAGCAAGAGTTGTTTACTATCATGGTCCCTTTTTTGAGCAAAAAAAAAACGTAAATTTTATGCTCAGTGAATGAAATTTTTATGCTCCGGGAATGGAATGCTTTTCTATTATGATTTTTGATAAATCTAACAAAACTAGACATTTTGAAACTGAACTTTGGTCAACAATTTGTAGATAAAATCTCCGTGAAAAAAGAATCTCGAAAAAAAAAGATGAAACTGTGAATGAGGGTTTTTTTTAAATAAACCAAGTGGGGCGATAATTACCGTGAATAAGCTGAAGTGATGGCTTGATTTGCATATTATTAATTCTAATTTTTTCGTTTTTCAACTGTTTGAAATAATTACTGAAAATCAGAGCGAAAAAACGGGTCACCTACCTGTACATACCCAAATGAACAAAATGAATTTTAATCGATTCTTGTTACTATATATACCATGAAAATTAAAAAATTCATTCGGGTTGAAAAAACTGAAACATGAAAAGATAAAAAGAAAAGTAAGTATCAAGCTTCCTCTTCAGAGTGTACCTCATACATAGTTTCATAATCCTCCATAATCTCTTCCTCCACGTCCTCCATTTCCCAGTCTTCCACATCATCTTGTTCGATATCTTGAGGTACTCTAGTGTTTTTCACACGTACCCAAACGTACTCAATTGCGTGAGGGTAGACACCGTCTATTAAAATTGGACTCTTAACAAATTTTATTGAAACTCCAAAGTTTTTCTCATATCTTTTCATCAGTGATTCACCATCGAATGGATGCCTGGCGGTACCAGCAAAGCGGTGACTAAATTTTTTTTGAAATTTGGAAACGTGGACATTTAAAAACTTACGAAATAATGTACGGACGTGCCAATGGTTCTCCATCCAGAGCGTTCCACACAGCTGAACAACTTTTTAGAACATCATTAATCTTCTCAATTTGTACTGTGTTCATACAATTAAGATCAGTGCAACCCATTTGCTCGACCAATCTTTTCAAAGGCAAATCCATCTCCTGTAAACCTATTGCAATGTATATTTTTCATGACTCTTTGGGACCCCGATTATTTTATTAAAATAGAAAGTTCCGATTTTACAAGAATTCCCAAAAATAAATTGAAACTCACATTTTCTTCCGGTTTCTCCAGCCACTCTGGTTGAGAATATACCCATAGACCGACGGACATTTTTAAAATCTTTTGTTTCGAAGGGGTTTTATACTATTTTCAATAGCATAAAGTGGGCGTGTCTATAAAGCACTATAAAAACTCAAAAAATGTTTCAACAAGTCACAATGTCGAATTTTCGCACACCTCGTCCCCCATTTTGGCTCGATCCTCCTCAAGAAAATGTAATTTTTTCGACTTTTTACGTCTGGAATGATTGGTTTTCAGGAGTTTGACTTTTACCTCAGAGATGTTATTCGAGAAAATGGTCACTTTATTGAAAACTTGTCTACTACCGAAGCTGAAAGATACACCACTTTTTTGAATCAAAAACACATTTTATACGTGTGGAATACAATTACATATTCTACAATACCTCTTCCAATCATTGACTTGTGAGTCAGTCTTTTTTTTTTTTTCAAAATTTTTAAAATCTTATAGAGCTTGCACAGTCGATTCTACACGCATGCCGGGTGATACAAACAGTGTGGCACTTGTTTACAATTATGATTATGGCTATAACATTTCTTATCCATTCTCCCCTATTATCGCAGATGCTTTGAACCACTATCATCCTATTGAAGTGTGCGCTTTTCGAGTTGAAAATGTAAATTGTTAAACGTCCTGTGGGTGGAGCTTGACATTACTATATAAACCCTGATTTATTGAATAAAACATACAATGTTGTCTTCATTTGACAAGTTTCTAGACTCTGCTTTTCCAAACTGGCGTCAATTTTCTATTCGTGATTTGAATGAGAAACTAGACAGACTAGGACCAATTCATTTACGCCTTCGTCACCGTCGATGTACAGTTTTTGGTGTTGTCCAAATTGTTACAAAGTAAGTTTTATTTTTCAAAACTTTTAAATTCATTTTTGTTAGACCGAAGCAAGAATATTGGCTATCTGAAGGACATTGGTTGAATATTCCTAGCCATTTACGTCGAGAGTGGGCTGTCAACGTGAAGAATCCAAATGGACCGTTTGTCTACGTTAAAAATGAACCGGGGAGTTTGTATCCTATTGATTTGGTTCATAACCTTGAAGAGGAGACGGAAGAAGAAACTTTTGAGCGTCAAAAAGTGGAAAGAGAAGAACGATGGTGTGCTCTAATTTCAACTGCGAACCGTATTGCAACGATTGGCCAAGCTCCAGGTTACACACCACTCGATGATAAAAAAATAGAAAAATTGGCACGTCGTTTTATTCAAATTGTTTTAAATTCTTAACATTTTTCAATAAATGCTTTATTTTCAAACAACTGTATCAACAATAGGATTTCTCTGATAATCGAGAGCCACAATTTGATCAAACTCTGCATAAACTACACAATAAAGACCTCCAGTTGGAGTAGGGGTGTTAAAATTCAGTCTGATAGACACATTGGTCGGCCTTACAAGTTCAAAAAGTGACGTGTCCTGAGCTACAGGACTCAATTCAAATCCAAAAATTGTGAAACCCTTGTTTTTAAACTGATCAAAACTAATAGAATTACAACTAGAGTTGTTACGATTATGACCCAGAGCCTCTTGTAGCATTAGGAATGGTTCGATACATTTACCCTTTTCAAAGTCCATATTCATTGGTCTTCCTGGAAGGGTAACGCCGCAATAGTCTAAATGAACGTCTCGGATTCCAAAAGGTTTGAAATTAAAGGGTGACATGTTATAGTGTCCACCGTATGCTGCAGCAGATACTAGACCTAGAAAAACACGACGAGGCATTTTACTAGTAAACAAAGTGTTGGCTGGGGCATCAAGACGTCCTTCTCCAATGTAAAAAGACCTGAGTTGTGCACTAATTAGTGGATATTGGAAAAACTTATGTGTAATCAGCGCAGATTCAATCTCATTGGCGAGACCATCTGCTAGTTCCATCTCATTCACACGGCAATGAATGTCTTCAATCTCCAATTGATACTTGATTCCTGAATCTTCATAATTGTCAATCAAAAAGGCATCAGAGTTTGGATAAACAGTCATTTTCGTATGACAATTATTTAACAAAACTCGCTGTTGGTTGGTCAAATCAATGGAAATATTAGCAGCAACTTGCAGAGTTTTTCCATTTTTAACCCAAGAAGCTCGGGTTTTGAATCCCTGACTATCCTTGTTATCCATGACATCATCATGGGCATAACCACCAATTGATAGAGTGGAATTTTTCTGCTCTTTACTGTACATTAACAAGTTTTCAAAATAACTCTTGTATGCATAATTTGTAGTGTCGTGATAGGCTAGTTGGGAATTAATGTGCACAGCAAGATTGTTCACAATAGAGTGAGCAATGTTATTCACAGGGGCATAAAGTTTCGAGTCTGTTACCGCTTTTCCGTCGGGTCCCACAATCTTAAAGGTAAATACAATCCAAGTCTTTTTCAAGTTTAGATAACTTCGTGAATTCGCACTAAGTACAAATTCCCAAGGTCCATTCTTCAAAAAGGCATTGTGAAGGGCTGAAAAAAGTGAATTAAAGTTGCTTGATAATCTCACTTACGGATAATTTTATCCCGACTTGCAATAACGGCTGCCTGTGTGGCAGGCATCGTGGTGAAGTCTAGGTCATCAATGATAACATCTTGAGATTTGGTGTCGAGTCTAGAGAGCATTTAAAAATTTGGTTCGTCTACTCTTGACAAAAGGATGTTTGATGACTTTCACATCTCCTTTTATACGTTTCCGAGCCCTTCCAAGACCTGTAACATTTTTGACGATTGCTCTACCACGTTTTTTCACACTCTTCATTGGCGATTCACCAGAAGCCACATCGTTTATAACCTGACTTCCAGCATGAACCATTTGCTGTCCTAGAAATGAGTTTAGAAAGGTAGGAAGAGCGCTGATTGCACTAGTCAAAATTCCACCTAAACCGTTTCCACGTTGTCCACCTCTTTGATAGCGTACACCAATGAAAGGTCCATTTCCTGGTACGTTTTTTCGAAGAAGTCTTTTAAAGTCTATTTTTGACAAGTCTACTGGTACAGGCGCCATGTATAAAATGAAACTTTTAAAGGCTATTTATAGCAAAAAATGATGAGCTACGACATTGATCGCATACTCTATAACGACAAATTTAGTCGAAAATGGTTCAAAGGAACTGTAATGGCTGATAATCTACCAAAGATCAAACCAAAATGGAGAAAATTTGGATTTATTGTGAACACTGACCCGTCGAATCAACCAGGTCGTCATTGGCAAAGTATATTTGTTATTGGTAACACATGTTTTTTCTTCTGCTCACTTGCTGAACCACCAAATGTCTACATTCAAAAGTTTTTAAAACTTTATCCACGGGTTGTACAAAATCCTATTCGACATCAAAGTTTATCAGCAGTCACGTGTGGTGGATTTTGCGTCTTTATTCAAGCAATGATGTCTAGAAGTGTACGATTTGAAACTCTGATTGAAATATTTATAAAAATGTCAAATGATGATGAATACATTACCAATTATTTGAGAGACGCTTATAATTATTACATTTGAAGAAATAAAATTTAAGCAATTTTTCTAAAGTGTAAAGTTACAATACTGCTACCCCAATTGAATTTGATTGGCTCTCCAAACTCGTTCAGAATTGACAATTTAATCGAATCAATAGAACTATTCATAAGGGGAAGATATCTAGGTACTGGAAACGTGTGCTGAATCATTTCACCAAAATTACCTTTACATGGTAAAACAGTAAGAAGACTACTTTTAGAGTTTCCAACAATGGATCGATCAACAATATCACAATAAACGTAGAATGTACTGATATTTCCAAAAAAGTCTATACTATTGGAAGCTACATCTCTGTTTTTGACTATGCAATTTTGAAAACCTAAAAAGTATGCACACTCTTTGTCAAATTCTAAAAATTCAATATCAGAATTTTTAAAAGTGACACGTAAAAGATTATTTTCCATTGTAAACTGAACCAAATCTGATAAAAATGATACACTTCTCGGTTGCATGGCATCCCTCAGCGTTGAAAGTTCATTTAGTTTCGATTCATCAATGTTTTTAATCAAGTTTTTGTAGTCTACTTTAGGGTCATTAACAATTTGTTTTTCAATAGCTTCTTCAATGGCTTTTTTAATAGAAACATGTGTTTCACCATATTTTTCACTCATTTTCTCCAAAATTTTAGTCTGCTCTTCTGTCAATCTATTGGTTACATCAGACAAGATTGAGGGAGTGTCGATACGTGTTAGAGTGTTCAAAAAATTGGATTGCTTTTCCAAAACCTGCTCTATTGCTCTAGAACGAGCAGAGCTTTCCATTTCTTGAATTCTTTGCATTTCGGTCAAGTACTTTGTAAACGAGCTATTCATAGCCTTCTCGATAGCATCTCGCAAGCTTTCCTCTTTTGCCTCTATCACCGTATCGGCTTTTTTATTTTCGTTGATATTTACTACATTTGTCGTGGGTTTTACTTCATCAGTTTTGTCGACAGTATCGTCTCCCTCTATTTTTCCATCAGCTATTTCGACATTAGCATTTGTCTCTATTTTTCCATCAGCTTTTTCGGCAGTATCCTTTATATCTATTTTCTCATTAGCTTCTTTAACAGTTTCATTTACCGTAACACTATCAGAGGTTCCTTCATTTTTATCACTATTTTCGCTATCTTTGACGTCATCATAAGATCCGAGCAGTACAAGGGTGAGTAAAGAGGACAACAGAGCCGAGTTTTTGACTGTATTTTCATTCGTTTTCAATAAATTTTGTGCTGCTTTCGCATCCAAAGCTTTACCGATTGAGTCCCCAATACTCTTGTTCACACCCTCTTGAATACTATCTCCTTGAGTGTTCCTCCGTTTCCTTGATTTTTCACCCAAAACTGACAAAACTTGCTCGGCAGTGTTATACTGATTGGCAGGTATATCGAAAAATTGAGGTTGGCGTCCATCTTTGAAGTGAATGTAGAATTTTAAAACTTTGTTCACATTCTTGTATGAGTAGGGGTAAATTATATCTGTGGCCGCAACTACCCACTTTTCCTTTTCTAGATTCAAAACTTGCGGTAGTCTTGTAACATAAACAGAACTCGTGTTTTTAAAAGTAAAACTTTTAGTCGTAGAAGGAAGTGTTAGGTAAAAGTCTTCCATCAGTGATGAAATGAAAAATACATGCCTTTTATAGTCTATAAAAGGCGAATTTCTTGACCATTGTTCCCAAAATGTGGTTTCTCTTTGTTTTACCTCTAGCTTACACTGTCGCAGTTTTTACAAAAACTGAGCCTTCCATAGAATTTGATCTGTTCAATGTTCCTGTAGAAACAAACTATTTTGGACATTTCAAAGGTTACGATATATCTGGCAAACCTAAACTTGCACATTTCAGTCAGTTTGAAGACACAATTATCGATGAAAGGTCCCAGGTTTATAAAATCAATAAAAATTGCACGTTTGATGTGATTTATGATCAAGACTTGTTGATGCATTGTTATGGTCGACTCTTGCAAGTTTCAAAAGAGGTCACCCGTTTATTGGATATAAAATCAGACTTGTTCACATTTGATCATGTTCAAAATAAAATTTATCTCTGGAAGGATCCTTTTATCCATCAGTTTGAAAATTACACTTCGACACAAACTTGGAAAGTATCAAATGTACAAGATTTCAATATAGTGGACGGACTTTTGACTGTGTTCTTCAAAAACGGTACGATCACTCATAATGGTACAATATTGACAATAGTAGACCCTTGTCTCTACACTCGTCTGCCCATATTTGTTGCTCCCGATTACCAAGCTGCACCTGTAACAAGAATAAGTTGTTTGGCAATATTTTTTATAGCTGTGGTGTTTATGGTATTCGTTAAAACACGTTCTAAACGTATTCGTGAACCTGTCAAAACTACACTAATCCGATTATTGCCTGTCAAGAAATCTTGTGAGCCTACAGGACTATAAATATCATTGAAATGAGAGGTATTAAACACGATGACACCATTCAAATTTCGTTTCCCATCTCAAACAACAATTATTGGGGCAACACAGTCTGGTAAAACTAGTCTTGTGCGAAAAATTTTGGAAAACTTGGAAACTAGTTTTGATACACCTATTGATAACATTTTTTGGTTTTATGGTGTTGATAACGACGGTATTCCAAAGCATTTACCACAAATTACATGTATCGAAGGAATTCCAGAAGTGGAGTTTCTGAAACAACATCGATCAAAAACAAATGTATTGGTTATGGATGATTTGATGAACTTTTTCGCCCGAGATAAAAAATCGTTACATCTTTTGAACGATTTATTCTGTGTTTACGCGCATCATTTCAATTGTGCAATTTTCAACCTGGTACAATCTGCTTTTACTCTACCCCCAACAACACGTAACAACTCTACATATCTAATTTTGATGCGTAACTTGTCAGATGCTTCTCAAATTAAACACTTGTTATTGCAGCAGTTTGGTGAAAAATGGAGAGATGCTCTACAAGCGTATCAATCTGTCATGAGTAGACCGTATAATGCAATGTTGATTAATAATGATCCGAATGCAGACCCAAACTTTAGAATCATGGAAAACTTTTTGGACGAGTTCCCGATAGTATATAAATAATTCAATTCAAAATTTTTCATACAATGACTGAACGATTGATTATTCACTTGGATTTTTTGAATAAAGTTTTGAAGAAAAAAAGCGTCATTAACAGTGCTACAGCAAAACAAATTGGTATTTTGGTGGAGATTATAGCAAATTTGGTCAAAACTAAAAATGTTCCACTCGGGAGGTTGGAGGCATCAATATTGAAGCCAAAAATTGGACTTTTACTTTTAATTTCAAAATGTCGAGATCCTACAGAGGCTCGCAAATTGCTATTTAAGCTGACACGTGTTCAGTTAGAAAGCATTATTATCCCAGCTTTGATTGCAACTAAACTGAGATGATTAAAAAATACCGACTGATTGAAATTGATGGACATGACCCCCTTGATCCATCACGACGACTTTTAAATGATATTTTGGATGACAAAACTCTTGATACTGAGTCAAAACAAAAATTCTACCAGGATTTGCTCTACCGTATCAAATCTTTACCACATTTACGAATTGTAAACAAGAGCGTGATGAAATCCCTTGAAGACGTTTTCAAAAAATATGGAGAAACTTTAAAATCTACAAAAATTGAACCAGAAGAGGAAAGGGATACACCTGCAAAAGAAGGAGAAGAAGAAGAAGAAGATTCAGAAGAGTCAACTGATGACATTACACAGTCTGATATCACAATTTCACCTGCGATTTCTACACCCAGACAACCATCAAGCGATACAACTCTCTCTTCTCCTGTAAATACTAAACCCACAACCAGACAAACTATAAGACAAATTGTTCAGCATGTAAGCGTTCCTAAAAAGAGTCCAAAAAATACTACTGGGGCTATAGTAAAAAGGTTTAGAGATCAACGTTTACCACCTATTCCAAGGTTCCAAGGAAAAGGTACAAATAGGCTCAATATTAAACTTTGGGAGTAATGTCCAAAGATTTGATCAAAGATGCCTATCTAAATCCTAAGAACCCGTGTGCGTTTTCATCAATAAACGCAGTTCACCAATTTTTGAAACCACATGGTGTTACGCGGAGCCAAGTGGAAAAGGTTCTTGAGGACATTGAAGCATATACAAAACATGTACCGGTTCGTTCGAAATTCCCTCGTTTGAGAACGACAGCTTCTGGTATAGAAAATTCAATTCAAGTGGATTTGGCAGATGTTTCACGTCATAAAAAATACAATAATGGCGTGACGTTTCTCTTGGTGATGGTAGATGTCTATTCTAGAATGTTTCATGTCGTACCGTTGAAATCAAAACGAGGCGAAGAAGTCGCACAAGCTCTGAGTGACGTGTTTTCAAAATTTAAAGCACCTCCAATTTATGTTTACAGTGATTTTGGAAAGGAATTTTACAATGCCCATGTCAAAAAGTACTTTGAAACTCTATCAATTAGACATTGTAGCCCAAAGAGTGAAATAAAATGTGCAATGGCTGAACGTGCTAATCGCACTCTGAAATCTCGCCTTGCAAAGTACATGACATCAAAGTACAATTGGCGTTATATTGACGTCTTGGATAAGGTTGTCTCTGCTATCAATCATTCTGTGAACCGTTCAATTGGAAAGGCCCCAGTTGACGTTATGAATGGAGATTTCACTGTGGTAGAAACTAGTGTTCATAAAAGGAGAAAATTTAAAATAGGAGACCATGTTAGGATTTACGCAAAACAAGCTACTTTTGACAAGGGTTATGAAGAAAGATGGACTCAGGAGGTGTTCATCATTAAACACATTTTTCCGACAAACCCAGTTACGTACACACTTGTGGATCAAAACGGAGAAATTATCGATGGAAAGTTTTATTATTATGAAATGACTCGGGTGGTTTATGAGAAAAATCAAGTTTATAGAATTGAAAAGATTATCAAATATCGAAGATTCAAGGGAAAACGTCAGGCACTAGTACGATGGGAGGGGCTACCAGCCACTTTTGACTCTTGGGTAGACGAATCGGAAATTTTGGAGATTTAGAGTGGTGAGTAATTAATAGAATAAAAAATCATCAATTAGTGGACAGTCTGGATAATAACCGCATGGTAGTGTTTTTCCATCAGGTAGAACTCGAACCTTTTCCATCACTGGTTTCACTTTTTTGATTGATTCAGTAGTTGTGACACTGCCCATAATTTTCGACCGTCTCATTGTTCGGTCCGGGGCGGAGATTATATCAACTCTTCCTTGTAAATATTCGCGCACCTGAAAAAATAGATTGTGATCAAATATTCCTTTCTTCAAACTAACCGAAGATTCCATTGTTGACATGTTGATGATTCTTTCCGTGGAAGCATTCAACACCACCCCTTTAAACTTTGTCACAATCTTCTCCTCGCCAGTCTCTTTATGAATTAAACGATACGAGTACACTTTTGATCCCATGCAGACAATTTTTTTCATTTCATAGCCATTTGGGATTTCTGATTTCAACTTTCCAAGTCCATCTCCGATCAATCGATTTATTGGGTTGGGTTCATTAATTTTCTTTTTGTAAATTACACTATCCGTGTCTGAAAAGTTTTCAAAACTTTATTGTTTGAGAAGTGAAAAAAAAAACATACCAACATAAATTAAATTTTCAGGTCCCACAGCCTCCATAGCTTCTAAAAGACGTAGACGGGCATAAGATGTTGTGAAGATTCCTATAAATTATCACTTGCTTTTTTCTCGATTCGTAAACATACCAATCACAATATTTGTAAACGGTTTTGTCGAAACTGATTCAATTTTTGCACTTCTTGTAATCAGTGTAATTCCTCCTTCCCAATCTTTGATACCTGTGACTTCATATCCTGGAGTACTCATGTATTCACTTTGTGAAACGTGGTCCAAAGTTTCAAACAGCTTTGACTCGTGTTTAATTGGGTTTTCAGCAAACTTCCCTAAATAAAGTTCTTTAAAAAAAATCTTGTTCAAAACACACCCCAACAAGTGTTCAAAAATAGTTTGGCCATTTCTCTCATATTATCAGCCTTTCTAACGTTATCCATCACCAGTCTGACACCATCTCTTTTTTCAATTGCGTCGATATATTCTTGTTTTTGTTCAATCGTCATGTTCTCCCTTGGCCATCCAGAAGATTCATGTTTGAGTTGAATCATTGGTTTTAAATAATTGACAAAATAATCCGCTTCAAACCACTTGTGATCAGGCCACCACCAAATTTCATGATACTTTAGTATGCGATACCCTGAGTGTAAATCTATTTGTTAAATTTATTCTCTGAGTCTCTTACCTCTTTGAATCGCCGTATTCAATTCGACATGCGTCCAAACTCCAGTGATATAACGATCAGATACTTTATCATGATTGCATGCGGTTTTACGACTAGTTTCCACACAGGTTCGACAGCTAGGGAATGTTAAAAAGCCTGGAATCTTGTATGGTAGAACTGTAATCTCAATATCTGTAGGAGCCAGAACGGAGCAGTAATAAAGACCTAAAAAAAAACTTTCTCATACTTTCTATTTTATAAGTACACCTTTTTTAATCAACGCCTCTCCTTGTACAATTGGTGGAAAGTTTGACTTGATGACTTGTGGTTGCCCCCTTGGATACTTGTACATTATGTTCACAGATGGATAAAGCGAATTGAAATCATCATATCTGCACTCTTCATCTTCAGCGCACTCGACGATCATTTGAAAAGATTGGGTACGGCCACCAAACATACCTTCGCGGGGAATTAAATGTGTTACATGCCGACACTGCAAAAGAATGCGTTTGTCAAAATGTTGTGTTTCTCACCTTTTCAAAGAAAATTTTCATTTCCGAATTACTCCTGAGCATGGCTTTGATATCGTGCTCCCACCAAACAATTAAATTGTAACCTGCTTCTCGAATTTGTTTTTCTCTCCTCTTTGTATTGTCGTACACTGCCTTGTTTTCAACACCTGGTTGTAGAGGGTGAAATACAGTTGGGTTAGTACATTCTGGACACCCATGATAAAAACATCCATGAACTTCGTACACTGTATTTGTTACTTCGTCGAACCCATCCACATGGTAGCAAGCCCCATCATTCACTTGGAGAATTTTTTCTGGACCACGGAGTTTGTGTTGTATTGTAATTCCATTTTGCTTCTCTATCCACATTAGCATTTTTAACGCCAAAACGGAATTGTTCCTTTCCGGCCATCCATTTTCTGGAACAATACCCAAATCGCCTTTCCCAAAATGCTCAAACTTCAAAATGTGTTTCACAAATCCAGCAATCGTACACGAAGATAAGATTGGATTCCAATTGTTGAATAATTTTTTACAAATCTGAAATTGAAAGTGAACTTTTGCAATTTAAAAATTACATACTCTAATGTATTCGGAGAGTCCTGCTGTTAAAATTTCGACATCACTTTGACAATATGACAGCAATTCTTGATCGGCGTTGAAAATATCCAAACGATGCTCATCATACCACCTTTCAAACTCTAACAATGGTCCAGGCTTCATATGTTCTGGATCGTAAAATCGTTTTTCTGGCAGTCCAATCAGTGTTTTTCCATAGTTCCCAGGATGATTGTAATAGTAGGGATAATAACCTTTTTTCATTTCTGTTATTCCAAACGTTTTTGGCATTTTTGATAATGGCATCGGAATAAAACGCAGCGAGTCTCGAAATTTTAAACAATTGTGCTCATCAGTCTTTTTCACTTTTCTTGTAATATCAGCCATAATTAAAGACGTTCCATTTGAAACGTATTCGGGAATTATTCCAAAAGTCACCACCATTACAGACAATACAAAATTGTGATCATAACTGAATATTCAACACTTGAAAAGTTGTTAAAATACATTTCAACTCACCGTCCACCGTTATGAGCAATCACATATGCACCATCTAGGTTTGAGTTGTATAGTAAAAACTCTACAAAGCTTTTCAAGGGATTAACGTAATGAGTATACTGAAAACTTCCAGTTTCACAATCACAATCAGAGTTGTTTTCAATGCATTGATCACAACACATTTTGTAGCATATCAAATTGACATCATGAATAGGTTGAACATTAGAAGGATCTGAATGAATTTTATATTTTTTCCAAAGTGGTAACATACCGGGTCCTTCTGGAGAATTTGCAACTACAGATTCCACATCATAGCATATGATTTTGTAACTTTGCTGTGACTTCTTCTTGCTTTCTTTAAGTTTTTTTCTTGGAGGTTCAAAACAACAGTCGTGTGGCTCAGATTTATCAAACTTTTGTTTACACTGTCTGCATCTCGCACGTTTATCACATTCATGAACTTCATCTTGAGCCATCTTGTCTTTGCAAACTCGGAAGTTACATTCAAGGCATCTAAAATAGTTTAATAACTGATATATTTTATGGAAAACTTACGTATATCTCTTTTCACACATTGTCTTTTTCGCATTGTAAGCCTTTTGTAAATGACCGTTGTAACAGTCTTCGCTTGAAAAATTGGTATTGCAGTTGTTACAATACTGCACTTCCACCTGTGTTCTCTCGCATTCGTAAAACCCACATTTGTCACATTTTGCGTCACAAACTTGTGAATGTCCGGTCGATGCTACCTTCTTTTTACACTTGTGACAATAGCTGTAATTGTATTTATGGAGAGTTTTAATTCCTGAAACTCACATTGTCCTCATATATGTTAACGCGGTTTTGATAAAATCATAATGGCCAGTATCATTTTGCTTCTTGAATCCGATAGTGACAACTTTTAATGCGTCTTGGTTAAACTCTTTGATCAAGTGATAAAACTTTTCATAAGCAGGTCTGTTGTACACTTCGAATTTGTATTGAGGATAAACGTTGGCAATTTTTTCAAAGTCTTCAAGATTGAAACTCTGTTGATCTGTGGAGAGTCCAGCCAGTTTCAACACATTATCTGCAGCTTCAATTTGAAGTTTTTCCCTACTTTGTACTTTGTACTGAAAAAAAAATCATGTTTGAAAAATTTCAATTAAATCCTGTTACGTTTTCATGAATCATTTTAGCCCAATAGAGTTGATGCTTCTTCTTTTTGTTTTCATCCTTTTCTTCTTTCAATGTTAAAAATGCAATACCAATAGCGACCGCTTTAGGGAGACATTTTCCGATCCCGACAACGTGGGATGCAATTTTCAATTGCTCATCAAAATACTAAATCAAAAGAAGTTGAATAGAAGTTAAGAGATTTGACTTACTGTCCGAAATCGACTTCCCGTTCCAGCAAAATTGTTGAAGACGTGCATTGTTATTGTGAAAGTATCATCTATATCTATATCCTCTTTGGATTGGGTAATTCTAGCTAGTTCTTCAAATAAAACTTGACCATTGAACGTCTGATAAGTTCTTTCATTGAGCCAAAACCCCTTTTCCATATGAAAACCTTGATGAAAAAATCTAAAACAGATAAACTTAATTAAAAAAAAAAGAAGAACTTACCCAAAACTCATTTTACTGTTTTCCAAATCACCGCCAGACTTTCCTATACAATATCTGATAAACTGATCTAAGGTTCTTTGCATAAGCTCGGGTGAATCAATCTTGTTTTTGAAACGAAGTCGTGTTTCCGGTAAGGATACACGTTTTTCATTACGATATAAAAATTTTGGTTCGTATTCGAAATGTAAATGCTCCTTCATTTCTTCAATTTCAGCTTCTAAATTGAAAAATAAGCTGTTGATAACATTTTGGTATAAACGTACTAGTCATGTATTGTGTTCCATCCTTATTTTCAAAATCGATGGCAACTTGCTTGAGAGTTCTAACTTCACGTCCGCCACCTCCCGTGAGTATGCGTGCTTTTGCTCGAACCTCTTCTATAGTTTCGTCAATGGCTGAAATTTAGGAAAATATTGGAAAGAAAGAAAAGAAAATTTACCTCTAGGGTCATTCCACAACATTTTTGTGAGACATGTGTCTCGGTCAAACTTTTATACATGGTAGGCGGAGTCTCAAGAAACTGAAAAAAAAAATCGTAGTAGCGTGAAGTGGGCGGGGCCAAGGAATTGCAGTATAAAATGCGGTGAAGCTCAAATAAAGTAACAATGTGGTCCGATATGAGTTCAATGGCTCTTATTAACGGAACTGGTATACAAGTGTATTCCCTGTGTAACGAATGTGCTTCGACTGTTACGATTCGGGATAGAAAGTATTGGTCCAAGTTTTGCAACAAATGCAATAAGAGGACTTTTGCTATGAAATATCCTGGACATGTCGACAAATTTACAGTATCGTTTTATGGTTAGTCAAAAAAAAAGTATCAAATTTACAATTTTTGTGTTACAGAGTTGAATAAGACTGTGGACGGTACACTGAAGACTGATGGGTTGGAGCCGGGATCTGGAAAGAGTTGGAAAGAAAGTATGCTTTTCTTTTAAATATTGTAGTTGGTAATCTTTCAATTTCAGTTGTACCATGTAGTGTGACTGGAAGGGGTGCAATAGTGACAGTGGTTCTTGGGATCTGCTGCAAGCCGTCCATATTGGTGCAAAATGGGGAGCTGAGCTACGACTTTTGTGTCGACTGCCAGAAACGTACGTCCTGGGCAAAGTACCCGCAGCCAATAAAGAAAGATTGATCTCTTTTTATGATCAACTTTTTTGCTCGTTTTTTTTTTCATGTTTTTTATTCGAATAAAAAAGTTGTTTATAAAACTTGAGTTGATGATGTTATCGTTGATTTCATAACAAACAGAAACGGTTATATTTCACCCGTTTTAGTTTACGATTTCATCGATGTGACCTCTATTTTGCGCCAAGCATGAAACGTAGTAGGCGTTAAAATGATTGACAGGTTAGTTCTTCTTATTGAAACTTGAATAGATGATGTCATCGTTGATTTCGCAATGAACGGAAACGGTAATACAATGTTTCAATTTCACCTACGTGACCTTTTTTTGCGCAGAGTATGAGACCTAGTAGGTGCAATAATGATTGATAGGCTACTTTTTGGTTGTTTTGATAGACAGGTTTCTTTGGAATGTGAACAATTGTGAAACACTGAGTGATGTTTAAGACTTGTGAAATACTGAAAGATAGAATCATACGGATCTTGCTTATGGCACCCCCATTTTATGCTTTTAAAAATGGTATAATTCTTCAGGAGATTTAGCTATTCTGGAAATTAATTTTCATGGTATATATAAAGTAACGAAAGCGATTTAAATTCATTTTTTTTCATTTGGGTATGTACAGGTAGGTGACCCGTTTTTTCGCTCTCATTTTCAGTAATTATTTCAAACAGTTGAAAAACGAAAAAATTAGAATTAATAATATGCAAATCAAGCCATCACTTCAGCTTATTCACGGTAATTATTGCCACACTTGATTTATTTTAAAAAACCCTCATTCACAGTTTCATCTTTTTTTTTCGAGATTCTTTTTTCACGGAGATTTTATCTACAAATTGTTGACCAAAGTCCAGTTTCAAAAGGTTTAGTTTCGGAAGATTTATCAAAAATCAAATTAGAAAATCATTCCATTACCGGAGCATTAAAATTTCATTCACTGAGCATAAAATTTACGTTTTTTTTTTTTGCTCAAAAAAGGGACCATGATAGTAAACAACTCTTGCTCCATCCTCTTGATGATTTTAGGTGATAAATGGGAGGAGTCAAATGTAGGGACCATCAAAGTTAATACACAGGGGGCGGGGCGGAGTTTGTTTTACAGAAACGGGTTTCCAAATTTCATAGATGGTATTTTTAGTAAATGTATAACACAGGGGGCGGGGCTAAAAAAAGACCAAAGCCCCGCCCCCTGTGTTATACATTTACTAAAAATACCATCTGTTTACTACTTCCATTGACCTCTATTCTCCCTTTCTTTCGTTTTTAGAGTTTCTATTTTTCAGTTTCCAAACTGTCGTCCTCATCTTCTTATCAACGTCCAAAATTCTATCGTTCGGAGTCAGAAATGTCTCCGGGACCACCTCCCGGAGGCATTAGTCCTCCTGTTGTCGTTCCTGGAAGTGCTCCACCATTTCATTCCGGACATCACCATCTTCAACATCATTACCATCAAACACCTCCTGGAAGATTGAGAGATCGATCGCCTAGATTATCGGTTAGTTTGAATGCATATGGGTTTCACATGGTTCGTTATGATGTCAAGCTCTTGTCTGTTTCACACTTATCTAACAATTCTTCTTTTCAAATTAGTAACAGCTAGGTATAAATTTAAACATTATCATCTCAACCGTGTTATGATCATTTTGATGTATCAAAGACACTGAGTCATTTTTTGAATTTCTAAACATCTTTTTCCTTCTACACTTCCTTATTTTTCATGTAGAAAAATAATTGGGTCACAAAGTTGTGAAAAAAAACAAAGCACATCCTCTCTCGTCTTTCTAGTTTTACAACGAATTTAGTAAGAAAGCGTAGACAAGGAAACATGATCCAGAGAAAGAAAGAGACCTTCTTTTTCATAGAGAGTATGGTGTCTTTTAAAGATCACAACTTCACACGGAATACTCATGGAAATTAATATTAAAGAGTAAACAAATGGAAATTTTGAAAGAGCCATGAGTCAAGGTTTTTTGTCAAGAAATTAGTTATAAAACAGAACGTTTCTTTAAAAATACTGGCACCCGGTGTATCGTGTTTTTGTCCGATAATTCTTCCGAATATTGAAAGTATGGTCGGAAGGATTTAGTGCACATTCAAACTTCAATAACTTCACTTGGTTTTGAGAAAATATTTTTCGAATCATACTACCAAATAACTGGAAGATCAAGGCTCTTTAAACTCAAGTATTCCAAAAAGTTGTATTCTTTATTTTCTCCTCTTTCTTTCCTTAATTTTTCGTTGAAAACTGACACTTTTTCTCATGACCACATGACATACACACTCACCCACATTAGCTCATTTTCAGCAGGAGCGGATCCATTTTTTGGGAGGAAGGGAATGTTTTTTGGAATGACCACATCATCTTCCTCAAAACGAAAACGTTGTTTTTTTCTGTCTCATTCCATCAGAAGACATCAGGGGGAAAGGAAGAAGAGAATGATATCTTTGACTTTTCAACTCTACACTTTCTTCTGGTTTTCATGTGTCAGACGGGTTCTCCTCTGGAATCTCATGCATTTTTTCCGTTTTTTGATATACAAGACTCTATTGAGAGATGTGTATTTTGTTCGTGTTTTGAAATTCTACTCTCAGAGTTTTGACCAATATTCGAGTATTGTGAAGAAATTACTTTTGAAACATGTTCTTAAAAGCCAACAAAGACAAAAAGAAAACTGAAATTCAGAACTCTCAATGTGTGCTTTCATCTTTTTTAGTCCTAAGGTTAACTCGGTCTTATCTCTCCTTAAAAATCTTCGATTCTAATTTCCTAAGTAAACACAATTCCATTGTTGCTAGAAAAATCAAAGGTTGCTTTAGTTTCATAGCTTACTTCTGGACCCCAATAGAATTCGCCTTTTTGGAACAGTCTTTAAATGTTCATCCTTTACAAAAAGTTGAAAAGCTGGCTCAAAATTCAAACTCCAGTCATGAATATTTTTTACTGGAGCATCTCTCTTCTCGGTCTGTCGAACTTCACGTTATGACTGAAACTCAAAGTTCTTCCACTTACTTTAATACCTTCTCATATTTCGTCAACTGGTGAATCTCCAAAATTAACTGTACTGCTTTTTTGGAGGTTATTCAAATAAGACATCGAAAACAAAACAAAAAAAGTTTGAAAAAACAGGAAGTTTTCTAATTTTAGAAGATTTTGCCTTCCAAGTTACAATAGCATTCAGCCCTTTCGATGTGCTCTTCTAATAGAGGTGTACTCACTAAATCAGATTGAACTTCAACTTCTCTTGTGACTTTTGACTCTCATTGAGCTCCAATTTTTATTCTCATCTGCAACTTAATCACTTTGTTTTTTTTTCTTATTCATTCACATCTTCTCTTTTTTCTTCTTCTTTTTCTTCCAATCCATTTCCTTAGACTCTTTTCTTCTTCGTGCTTTTTTTCTCGCAATAAAAAGGAAAAAGCGAACACTTTTTTTTCCAATTCTGCGTTTCGTTTCACTTTTTCACCATATGTCCCTATAAATCATGTGGAACTGGGGGCACCAATTCGAAATCGAATTCGCTATTTTTCTTATGGACTCTGAGTCAAGATGAAGAGTAGGGATCTGAGGAAGAAGAGGAAAAAGAAATAAAAACAAAGAAATAAGACATTTATTGTCTTTTGGAAGAAGAAAAAGAAGAAAAGAGATATGGAGGGGTAGTTGCTGGTGTGATCTTGGTTACGGATTTCATGAATCTTTTCGAAAAGTTTTGAAACAGATGCGTTTCTGGTGAGGGAGTCCTGAACCTACATAGACCGCAGTTATATTAGAGACATTCATATGAGAAACATTAAAGTGCCGCTCTATTAGAAAAGCTAACTTTTCTTCACCCAAAAACTTGAATCAGAATCCCTTGTTGACCTATTATCTGCATCTCACCTTGCTCTAGTATTGTTGAGAAAAAACGGCCAATCTAACCTCTTCTTTTTTCTCTCCAAGTGTCACATTATCCCGTCAACGAGCCGTGAGTGAGTAAAAGCAAGCCAAGGAGGTCCTTTCTATTTCTTATTTTCAATTGTTCACTCCTTTTTTTCCGTCTATTTCTTAAAGAAATACGGGAAGTAACACTTTGTTATCGTTCCCTTCACACCGCTTTACTATTAAAATTAGGTTCGTCGTGTTCCTATTTTTCCCTCTTCTTCTCAGTGACAGAATAATGAGAATGATGCCGTTAGAAACAAAAATGAATTTTCACCGTTTTTTCTCTTTGTTGTCATTGAATATTTTCATATTTTCGGAGAAGAAAACGGCCCTCCGTCAGTATATAAATGAGTAGCCAGTCTTTTTTCTATTCCGAATTTTTTCTTTCTTCACGTCCATTCAACCGGATGACGATGAAGGGAAAAGAAGGCGGTAAGCTTTGACCCTTCTCCTCTTTTTTTGTTTTTTATAGGTCTAGATCTTTTCTTTTTATATATGTGTACTTTATACGTTCTTTGAGATTTTGTGGTAGTTAGAACGTTTCTTGAAGATTTGAACTACAATGGTTAATGTAACAAAATAGATGGGCAGCTTATGAAAAAATCAACCTAAATTCTGAAGGATTTCGAAAAGATAAGCTTCAACATATGGTTTTTATTATTCTAACACATACGTGAGCATTAGAAGCCAAGAGAGACTTCGAAACTTCTCCGAAATTAAACACGTTCAATCAAAATTATTAAGTATTCCTATCCATATTTTCATGTTTATTCCCAAAAAAAAAACAAGATATTAAGTGATTCTTACCCTCTTTGACCCTGTTGCAATTCGACCTTTGTCGTCTTTAGTTGTCCTTCTGCCATCCTTAGTCAAAAACTACTTTCTTTTTTTTTCTTCTACTCTTCTTCACACAGACAAGAGCAACATATCTTTTCTCTTTTCTTTGTCCATTCTTCTTTCAATTTCCGCATCCTTTTTGTTACTTTTTTGTTGCAGGCTGAAATGCGTAAGAATCGAGATGCGACGTCGACATCATCGGGTAGTAGCAGTGGCACTTTGATGCAGCATCGAGGATCAATTACCCAGTGTGAGCCATTTTTTGTCCCGTTCTTTTTTTGCTTAGAATGCGTTTCTGTGTATCAGGAACTACCTTGGATTGATAGTGAGAGGATGCTCCGCACACTTTTTAAAAAAAACTTCTGTATATTAATTTTGAGTAATTTCTGTCAAGAACCGTATATTTTAAGTGTCAGTGGAAATACATTTTTTCGAAGCAGCTCTTAGGAAGTCAAAATTTGAATATTTCGGAAACTTGTCATTTTTCGGAACATCTAATAGATCATTCTGTTCGGGGCCTAAACGGAAGTTGAAACGCTTTGAACTTTAGTCTCAGAGCACATTCAAATCATTATTCTTTCCTAATTCAAACAATAAGTACTGATGATCTTTTGTCTAATGATAACATCTCAATTAGTCCAAACCCATTTTGTTTTCACTTTACTCTATTCCCAAAAGTCACTTTCTGGTCTCCGATGTTTTCCTTTTCTTTTTTTTCTATTCCATTGCACTTATTTTCGTCATTTATTCCTTTCCCAGTTTTTTCTTATATTTTCAGTATTCCATTTGCTTTTAGGTTATCCATTTGAATCTCTTTTTATCTTTCCACCAGTGCAGTTCAATTTCATTTTCATTAACAATTCATTTGGTTTGAGTGTTATGTGTCCATCCATTCTCTGAAAAACGCCAAAATTTTAGATCGTGGAATTAACTCAGATAATTTTGTTTAGGGTTCTGCAAAAAAGAGGCTCTGGACAAAAACTAACATTTTCAATTAGCAGGGAACATAATTATCTTAAAGTGGGAACCTAAAAGGAAAACTTACCCCTCACACATCCTAAACCTATATTATCCTGGAAAATTTTTGAAACCTATAGTTTTTAAATTTTCATTGTTTTTCGAAAAAAAAACTGATGTCAATAATCACCGTACTCTTCTTCACAATTTCTCCTCCTACTCTTATTTTCTTCTTTAAAAATCATCACATGTTTCTTATTTTCTTTTCTTTCTTTAATTTCCGTCGAATTTCTCCGTATTTTCAACAATGTTTTGTTCTTTTAACATTTTAATTTTGTGACCTCCATGGAACTAATCCAATCAAAAAATTACGGTAAAAAAGTGAAAAGAAAAACTTTTAAAAAGCCGGCGATTGTTCATTGACATCATTCTTGTTGATTAGATTCTTCTTTTGATGATTTTTGAATCCACGTTTGATCACGCATTCTCTTTTTATGTGACTTTTTGAAAAATAAGGAATCAGGAGAAAACGCTTAGTTACGGTTCAGAAGATTTTATTATAAAAGTTTTGATTTTTATTCTTTTTTGAAGTCAGAAGAATATATACAGTTTGGTGTCCATCTTTTACAACATTTTGTGATAAACGTGTCAATTTGGTTTCAGAATCCTCACACCCAGTTTTATCTCGTTTCCTTTAGTTTTGAACTGCAGGTTATATTTTCGTTGGCTATTCTGAACATATTTTCAGTGAATTCATCAAACTGAATTTATGTGTTTTCAGATATTCCTCACTTCTGATACCTACTATCATCATCTGATGTTCATACTCATTTAGACACACAGTTAAGCGTTGTAAATCACCGAAGTTTAGATATTCAACACTTAATTCCAGATCTATATTGCCATACGTATATTCCCAAAGTTCAAAGTTTATACAGATCAAACAAGAGACACGTAATAGAGAAATTACTTGATACTCTTTTTTTTTCTATTTCTTCCAGCTCAAAAACTTTAGCCTTAGGCAAGTTCACCAAGAAAAAAACGAATTTAAAGTACCAACCAAGTCTTCTTTTCCTCATTATATATATATCTTCATTGAAATGAAGAATATTTGAATTTATGTAGATTTATTATGTCCCTTTAAGAAGTTCCTCAAATAGTTTTAGAGTCAACTTCCCTCTTCTTTCGATTATCTGATCTTCTATTTTTTCTATTTTTTTTTTGATATTTAGAAAAAAGAAAAGAAGAATAGCTGAAAAATTAGATGAATATAAATGAAGGGCATTGTCTTTTTCGTTTTGGTCATTTGGGTAAATAAATTAAAAATTCATGGAAAATTTTATAGAAAACGATCTTGAGTGAGCATTCTGAAGGAGTCAGTTCAAACAATCATTCTCTAAATTTGGTGATTGGTGGTCCCGAGTAAATTCGCTCTATTGATAATGTTTAGTTTGAAAACAGAATGAGCGTATGTCGGCGCATATTACTGAAAGAGCCTTAGATACTGTTTTGAATATAAAAATAATAAATAGTTGATAATAACAGAATTCAATCATTCTCAAGAGAGTTATATCAAATCACAAACGAAGAGAAAGAAAATGTAAAAATGGCCGCCCATACCGATTAATTTTCTCCATTTATTTTCTCTCAATTTTCATTCTTCTCTCCTACTTTTTCATTCGAGCCGCCCCATGTGTTTTTGTCTAGTTTTCGCTTGTACATGCTCAGTTAGAGCTGCAAATTTTGCCGTTCCGTTCGTTTCTTTTTTGTTTATGTCGAAATCAAGACCTTCTTTCAGTTTTGTTCACTTTTATTCAAAACGAAAATGAGAGTTCTTTTTACTTGTTTTCATCCATTAGGCGTTTAGAACTGTTATTATTTAGAGCGTTGGAAATCTAGAAGATATTCTAAGAAAACATACAGAAATAGTGGATTGTAAACTCATAATAGCCAAATGAATAGCTGCAGCTACAGCTAGCTGTAAGAAAATTGAAACGATCAGGTGAGACATGCATTTGAGAATAACTGTTTAGACAACGCTAATCTCTTGAAATCTTTTCTATTCATAAAAATTGACCTCTGCTGATTTTTGACTTTCCACTTTTTCAACCTCTTTTTGATCCAAAAACTCTTCATTTTTTCCGTTCGAACAATTTGTATGCATCATCTCTCTTAATCCCAGTTTCGAACTTATCCTTTTGAAAAAAGAAAACTTGAGACACACTACGAAGATAATCGGTTTGATTCAATTTTGCATTATATCATGACGGAAATATTTCTTTTTTTCGCTTTTTCTTTTCTTCTTATAGTCTGGCATTGGATATCTGAAACCATTGGTTGATCGCTAGTTGCACTCATCCTAATGTAGAATGTTTCTGAAAAGTAGCAGAGTATCTTACTTTAGTATCTGATAGTCTATCACATCAATATTCACTTCTATTGAAATATTCGGTCAAAAAAAAGTTTCAATTATCAATTTTTCCGAAAAGCCGTGAAAGAATATCAATGTTGACCTATCTCTAAATTCTCTTTTCTCTCATCATCGTTTTTATTTTCATTCGGCCCCCGACCGCCGCTCTTCATCATCTTCTATTAATTGTTATCAAATTATCACGCTGATGACCGGAAACCCATTCTTCATCATCCTTGTCTTCTTCTTATTCTTCATCTTCTTATTTTAACGTCTTCTTCCACCTTTTCTTTCTTTTATACCTTTCTCACGAATACAACGTGTACAAACTGTGTATGTCTTCTCAATGAAATCAGAAACTCCGCCCACTTTTTTGTAGACAGTCGATTGATCTTCTAAATAGTCTTATCATTTATGTTTTGTTGTTTTTTTTTACTTCTGCAAATCGTTATCTTTGGGGTGGCATTTCTTTGAGGGGTTCTTCATAATTGTGGAATGAATTCAAGGTGTTCCATCTTTACCATGTAGTTATAAATTCAACAAAGCCAATAGAGACTCTCTTTCATATTTGAAAATCTTAAAAACGTTATCGACAGGGCGTATTTTCTAACTATCAGAGCACATACATATAAACTGAACACCTTGAAAAAAAAGAACGAAAAGTAGTTTTTTCTTGACATCGCATCCCCTCTCTCCGCTTTTTGTGACCATAAAACCAGCACTAAAATTGTTGGTTTTTGTGTCAAACTATTTATTTTTTCCTACATTTCGATTACGTCAAAGTTTCGAATTCAACTCCATTCGGGTTTCAGGGAAATGAAGTTTTTTGAAAACAGTTGCTTTCTCAAAAAAGTAGAGCAACAGTTGATTGTTTACCAAAATTCGAAAAAAAAAAGATTTTCATATAATGAAAAACGACCATATAGCGATATAGTCAATCATGAACACTTACAGTAACCGTAACTGGGGAAGACAGTTTCAAAAACTTCCCCTTCTTTCCCAATGCTTCTGATCCTTGAACATGAAGATTTCTATCAAAAATCAACAAAGGTAGCATTTTTGATGTGATTTATTTGATCACATGGTCACCTTCCAATACACAAAATTCAATGTGAGAACCTTCCGAAATTTGTGAAATTTCTCACTCTTCCAACACCACCACTTCTTTCTATTTTCTCAAGAATCCTCTTTTCCGTAATTCGAATCAAGTGTCGTCGTTGTGTATTCCTTTCTTTTCTTTCCGCCTAACACTTCTTTTTCTGGCCATTCCAGACACCACAAATTCCGACGCATTTCCTTTTTTTATTCGAATTTTTCTGACGAATCATGATAGAAGAGTTCCGTTCGTATAGATCTGAATTATGTAATCTTAAGATGATATGAATTAGAAGGAAACATTTGATTCATTTCTATTTGAAGTAGGATATGTAACTGATGGTTCTATGATCATTGTTAAAAAAGAATCGAAGTTTAAGATGAGAACAACCCTGACTTTTTGACCAATTAGATAACTGATGAAAATTTTTGCTATCTTTCAAAGGTCGGAGTACTGTACTTGTCAATTTCATCGCAGTTTTCTATTGTTTAAAATTACTGTCATTGTTCACATTTAACTTTAGTTACTGGTAACTTATGTCTTGATCTGTCCTATTTTATTCCGATTTCCAATAACAATTCTTATTTTTCAGGCTCCGGAATTGGCTCGATCGGCCTACCAATTCTTGGAGGTCGAGGGCGTGGAGTCATGTCGGACAGTCATATGCAAAGAACATTTCATGAAGCAATGAGGCAGAGGAGGACTAGTTTACCAGCAAATAGTTTATCACTGAATGGAGGAAAGGGTTTGGTATGCTTTATTCTTGAGATTTTCTTTCTTTTTAACCATATGAAAACAATAGAAACTGTATCTGATTATTCGTCGAGTAAAGTAAAAAGTGAATTTCTATGACTCGATACGAAAAGAGATATCGCTCAGCTTGTAGTGCATATCCATTATCATCACATCATCTATTGGGATTGAAAAGAAAAAGATCGAAAACCTTTTTTGCGCGCCGCGTAGACTTAGACTTGCAATGATGGATGGCTTCCGACTGTGGAATAATCGGAAAAGACAAATATGGGCGGAGCCTATCATCTCTTTACTTTTCTCTGATTCGTTTTTGAACACTTTTCTATTCATTGATAGTGTTCAAGGTATTTAGTTTTCTGCAGAAAACTGATATTCGGCCTTTGACCCTCCTTCAATTTTTTCAGAAGAGACGGTTTCATTCCTTTTGTTTTGAGTTTTCTTTTTTCTAGAACTCTAATATTTCCGAATTTCAGATCACTGGTTCATCGTTAAGCGAAGCGAAAGGATTGATAGCAGATATGTTAATGAATAAAGAATTACCTGGGAATGTGGCATCTTGTCTTCGAGCAGTTGCAACGTTATTAGAACAGAGGCCGTTACCTATCAATGGTCTTTTGAGTGACTTTGGATTACCGTCAGTCATCGAAAATCCATATGGAGGAGAATCAATGATAGTTGGGGTTAGTTTGTTTTTTTGGGGCTTGAAGAGATACTATGAAGGTAAAATGTATGAAATGGCTTAATCAAAGCCATCGTTATGATTGATTCATATTTTCTGAGTTTTATTCATTTTGGAACATCCCCACAGCTCCCTCTATAATATTCCGATGTGTCAGGCTTCGATCCAATAACTTTTGAAAAAGAAAAAAGATCATTTGACATTTTGGGCTCTAAATCCCTATGTTGTCTTTCGTTGCATTCCATTTAATGATGACATCAATATGCTCAAAGGCTTAACAAATCGGATTAATTCAAAAAGAATCCCTACATTGGTCTTTCATTGAAAGTGTTCCGATATTATCCTTGTCTAGCTCTACTAATTTCTCTTTTTTTCGTCTGCTTTCTTCATTTCCCTTCGTGCCAAATCGTGTGAAAAAAAGAGGAGGTAGAAGAGAGAAAGCCATCATCAAAAGAAAAAAAACACACGGGTTCTCCTATTTTTTCCCTTCGTCTCCCTGATATTCAATGGTTCGCTAATTTCTTTCGAAAAGCAAAACTTTAAGCCAGCAGCTGCTAATCCAATCCAAGATTCGTGTGTGTGAAAAAAAAATGATGAAGAGAGATAGGGAAAAGAGGAATAGAGAGGCAACGTATTTCAGACATTCTCTTCTGAATGTAAATCACGCCAATTTGTTTCCTATTCACACCGTTGCCCCCGGTTTTCAGTGAGGTTTTGACGGAGATTCTTGAAGTTTTTTCTTGTTTTCTTGATTTCTTTCTACGATAAACTATCCGTTTTGAAGGTGGCATTTGAGCAAATAGCTGTTTTCTGCAAAATAAATAATAACCACATAGAAGATTTTCTGGAATTAGCTCACAACAACAGCTTCTAGAATACACTAGCCTCAAATATCACAAACAAATTATGATAATTTCTAATGAACAAAAATTATCTGAGAAGTTGCAGACATAAATTCTACATAAAGGCCATAGTTTGTAAATTTGCACGTATCAAGTCTCCTAACCAGGTGCTCATGAATAATTTAAAGAATTGAAATTGATGAATTGATCTCATACATGTCACCTTCTAGGTCAGACAATATCTTCTGTAACAAATTCTTGTCATCATGAGAAGTTTTTTGATTCACTGCTTCTCGTAAAGTACACAATCGGAATTCCCCCTTAAATTACCCAAATTTCTAGGGGAAATCTCTTTTCTATCTGTCTTTTCCAAGAACTGCACATTCATTTTCGCACACTTTTATTTTTTCATTCGGTCCTCTCTTCCCTCACAAAACGAGTATTCCTTATTGAAATACCTTGGATGTTCCTTCCTTACTTCTTAAAAAAATTTTGGAAACTTACACAATAACCTTCGAAGACAGTATATATAGATCATAACTTTTGTAAAACTTGTAATAAAAAGGTGTGGTCTGATGCAAAAATCATTCTTCTGTCACAAAAAGATAACGGACTTTGGCCGATGAAAAGAAGGAAAAAAGATTATGATTTTATCATTTGAAACTGCGTCAAAAGTCTAATCAGGAGATGAGGGAGGAGGTTAATCTTTTTGAAAAACATGGATTATATCTTCCTAAGTTTCAGATTTCTTAACTTTTTTCAGTGATCCGCTCTAAGAATCTTGACTTAGAAATTTTTTTCAGCATCATTATATTTTCAGACATGAAAAGTGATCACTGTTTTTTTTACATTATCTTTCTGTTATGTTTGTCAAGACAATCTTCGAATAGAGATTAATTATTGAGTTTTCGAGCATCTCTTGTTATCTTTTTTCTAGGCTGCTGAAAATAATTACTGATATTGACATAAAGCTGAAATGCTTTGTCTCGTGAAAACAACAAATCGATTGTTGAGATTCTAGGTTTTCAAGTAAAGTTCTGCTCGAAAAATTCTCAAGAAGTTTCAATAGTCGTGACTCATTTCATAAAAATATCCATTTCTAAATATACATTTTAATATTGATTCTTTTTCTTCATCTTCATTTATTACGTCTTCCTCGTCTCTTTCCAAACAACTCTAACCCTTCATCTTCTCCAGAATATTACTTGGTGAACAGTTATGCCAACTCATCATTTGCCTCGAAGTTCATCTGATCTTACTTCGGGTCCACCGAATAATTCTCAGCATAATCGTGCTTCTTCCTCTCGTGGAAGTCGTGACTTGTCACATCGTGGCTCTTCGTCACGTAATTCTACCACTTCACTTGTCAATTTTGTGGGTCAATGCATCGTTTGTTCTCTCGATTTTCGATGTAAATGTTGCATCGATTGTGCACATGTTATGGTTCCATTGGTTACGGTAGGTTTCTGATTATTTGGAAGAGAATTGATGCATTACTATAAAGAAAGCACTCATCTTGTTGATCCAAGTTTCAAGTCTCTTAAATGTTTTTGCCGTTTCGGATCACATAACTCATTTCGAGATGGCTCTGCTACTTCGAACTCTTGGACGGACTTTGGTGTCACGTGTCAAACTCAAATTGTTTATATTTATTTCATTTTCCTTTTTCTCTTCAATAGTTGGGGGTCTTACTCTCTTCTCTTCCATCTCTGAAGTTTTCTCTTCTCTCGAGACACGACACCAATTTGTCCGAAAAAAAAGACCAACAGACTGAAAAATAAGCAATGTGGCCAGTGACAACACTTTTTCATTCCTTTTTTTTCTCTTTGTTTTCAGATTCAAGCATTGAAGTTTGAAGCTTCAAATTATCTTATCTTGTTGCTATCTCCCTGGAGATCTAGTTGAAAATTGAACTAATTTTCACTTGAGAGGATGGATGTCCAAACATGAATTATCTGATCAGATTGTATCTTTCAAAGACAAAAAAGTGGGCTCATTTAAGCGAGTAAAAGTCAGACGATGCTCTTTCTACGTGTATTTCTTTCTGTCAAGTTCAAGTACATTCTTCACCGGAAAAACATAAAGTCCTCTTCACAAACTCTCTTTTTTCTTCCAACTGTCTCACGTGTCTCATTTTTTGAAACTGAACACTAACAAGATTCTCGGTCAGCTGTAGGTAGTAGTGGTCCATCTGTTGAGCCAGTCACCAACCATTTGCTTTTCTCTCCTCTTTTTCATTCAAAAACAAATTGACCTGACCCTGCGGCATCTTTCTTGTTCAAAACCTTCTTTTTCTCTGGATCCTAAAGATCTTGACGTAGTTTTTCTCTTCTTCTCTTTCTCCTTTCAACAAGTTTGTTTTGACAAAACAACATTCGGTCAGCTTCAACAAAAGAATTTTTGGAAAGAGAACACATTTTCAGAGAGTTCCTATTCTCTAGGCCACGCCCACTTTTCATAGCTCACCGGAGCTCTACAGATGGCTCCAAAAGAAGGATGTCATCATAACAACATTTGTACCTGTGTTCATATCTAACTTTTTCATGATCTTTTGCACGTTTTTACAAGAATTCCCTGTTTGTAGTCTAGGCTTCAAGAAGCTCTTAGATAGAGTACAATAAGCGGTTCAATGGGCAATTTCGGATGATATAGAGTATGTCCTCTTTCAGAGAATTCAGAAGAAATCAGCGTCTTCTTGTTTTTCATTTTAATTCCCCTCAGATGAAATGACGTTACCCAGTAACTCAACTCTCAGCTTCTTTCAAAAAACTCAATTCTTCGATAAATGGAAGATTTACCTATTCAAGTGCTCTGAATTTCGTACTATCTCCTTGTGTCCACTTGAAACATCAATCCAGTAGAACACATCTGAATTGAATTATTGAAACCCGGAACTTTTTTCTCTTTTATTCTTCTTTTCTGAACCTCTAGATACGGCTCTCTTGACGTATGATCCTCTTACTCAAACACAAAGAATCTTCCCTTTTTTTCCGTTTTTTGCAACTCCTCTTGAATGAGTTTTGTAATCAAATCAACTCACTCCGCCTCCTTTTTCGCATTTTTCTGTCGTTTTGTGCTCAGCGAAAAAACGAGATTTGATTAATGTTTTTCGTGGCCTCTGATAAATCAGAAGCCGAGAGACTCAATTCTCCAATAATGAACTCATTTGTCATTTGTGCACTTTGCTTAATTAGGATGAGATTTCAACTGAAAAGACGCATGATTTTTGGATGAGAAGTCTGTGGAGAATGTGTTTTGATTAGAAAAAAAAGACAAAATCAAAATCATTTTGTGATCTGAATATTATAGCAACATTCTGATTATTATCTAACCGTTATGAATGGAGAACCTGGCACCGATGGATTTGATTCAAAGGTAAAGCGAAAACAATTTTTGGATTTGTCTCAGAAATTAAATGATTTGAATACAATATCCATTCTATTCAGTATCTATTTATTTCTGATCTGATGCTTTCATTTATACTTTTATCTAGATCATCCAAAGCTCTGATATTTTTAAGAAGATTCTAGTTTTTGAGCTCATTCTGACGCAACTCCATTAACTTTCAGTTCACTTGTCCTCTTCTGACTTTTGCAAAACATTCTGCCAAGAAAAGTGAAACTTGATCGTCCTTTTATTGAAATCTAAAATACAAATTCCAAATTCTATCCAAGTTCACGAGGAAGAGGGTGGTCAAAAAAAAATATGAATGGCTAACAAATTGTGTGTGCAAATGCAGAATCTTGTGTGTTTTGACATTGCCACCACCGCGTGACATGACGCCTTCTTTCAAAAAGCTCTTCGTCTTTTGCCCTCAACTCTAGAAGAAGAAGAAGAAGATGCTCGGTGGATTTGGCGTGAGAAACAGATGTATTCAGAAGAGGGAGGGACAAGAAGTAGAAGTTGTTCAACAAGAAAAAAAAGAAGAACCAAAGTGACAAAATCTGTTGTGAACATCTCTTTCCGCCTACTTCCTCACCTCTTCTAAGGGTCCCGAGGGTCACATTTGTTATTCGATTAGGTCTTCTGTCTGAGGTCTATCCTTGAAGAGAAAAAGCTTTTATTTCCTTTCTGAAAATGAATGAAAACACCTTACGTGTCAGATATCGTCAAGAAGCAAACGAAGAAAGAATGATAAAATATTGTAGGAGTGGTCTAAGAGAATAAGAAAAATACATGCAATTTATTTTTTTGTGAACATTTCATCAGGAAATGAATAGGGCTTCCGGAGACACTGCAAGCAAAAGCTTTTGGTTTTGTGCTCGGATGATAGAGTGAACCCAAAGAATGATTCCATTCTGACTCTGTTCTTGATTTTCCCTTTCTCTATTCCGAGCTTTTTTCCTCTTTGATTGTTGGAAAACTTGTTATAAAAAGGTTGATAATTCGATTCATATCCCAACTTTATTATAAAAAAAGTTCAATCACAGTCGATAGAGTTATCAACCCAGTGCAAATTTTCATAATTATTAATCAAAAGAATTATTTGCAACGAACTTCGTTAAGTTTAGGGATTCTTCCAGAAGATCTAACATCAAAATGTTTCACTTTTTATTACTTCGGCACTGCGAAATATGTCCAAATATTTTACCAAAAAGTTCAAAAATTCTCCAAAAAGACATCAGAATATATGCTCATCTTCCTACTTGATGTCCTTCCTTTTGATGAATTTCTCTCGGTTTCTCCAAGTTTCTTTCCTTATTTCTTATCCTTTTTTGCGCCCGGTTGAGCAACCTTTTGATGTCGGGCAAAGGGATGGATTCATTCTTTTTTTCTCCATTTTCATACGTCGATGTTTTATGAGATTAATTTCTTCTTTCTTTTCTGTTGCTCTCATTTTTGTCATGAAAGGCGAAAAGAGAAAAAGGACACGTATTCTCTTTTCATCTATTTCATTTCATCTATTTTTCTGTCTCATCGTTGATTTAGAGGGACATAACTGAATAGAAAAAAGCAACTTTTTTTGGGTTTGATTAGGAAATTGAAAACTATGTCTGAAGAGAGGAAAAGAGAAAAGAGATAGATGGGTATACTACTTTTACTACGGAACCAAAAGTTAGCAAAAAATTAGTTTTACTCTAGTTAACAAGATATGCCAGAGAATAAGCATACAAAAGTTTCAGTGCTTACTTGCGTTTTCGGAAAGACGTGGCCTAAATCGTCTTGATTTTTGAAGTTCCGTGTGTTTGATCCTGAGAAAACATTCCAGGAAACATATCATTTCTCACTGTAATCAACCTTCTTAATACGTTGTTTTGTCCTTCTACAAGTTCGTATATCCTTCAAATCTGCCAGATTAAACTTATCCTCTCTCTTTAAAATCCGCACCTTTTCTCCAACTGACGTATTTTATTTTTCGTTTCAAAACTCGCAAAAAAAACTTATTCAGTAGCAAAATTTTACCCTTCGTATCATCATTTCTAACTTGACGACGTCAGAATTCATTCTGTCATCTTAAAGGAAATTTTTTCAAAAGTTCAGTTTTAGAATGATTTGTTAACACCTTTTTCCTTTTTTCTTACACCTCATTAATTTTGAGATGATGATGTTGATGAAGTACACGTGACGTTTAGAGTAAATGAGTGACTAATTAGGTACACTTGAACAAACTTTTTGGTTGACCCGGAAAAACAGAAAAAAAGAAAGAGATTGAATAGAATAAGGGATGCTAAGGGCATAATAAGTTGTAGTTTGGTTTAATGAAACTTGTTTCATTTTTTAGTTTTCTCACGAATAATTCATTCTTAATGGGATAGTCCCACACTTTTAATTGAAGTACAGAACAGACTTTGTTGAGAAAAATCATATTGCAAAGATCAATGAGAAAGTCTGGAAATTGGAGAATTTTCCCATGTTAGGCCTAGAAGTTTTGTCATAATGAGATGACAAATGAAAACTCATGAGAATTTCAGCCCCTTTTTTCCTTTTTTTTTTCGATATTACTTTTTTCCATCGCCGCCACAATTGGTCTACCTACAGTAATCCAAAAACCTTACCATAGACTCATTAGAAAGAAGAAGTTTAATTAAAACTTTTTTCTTCTTCCATCCACAAGATTTAATTGGAATCCTTTTGCTCTCACTCTTTTCTAAGACGATGACGACAATCTGCTTGTTTTCCGGTGTTTTCTCCTTTTTCAATTCTTCTATCGGGGTCATGAGTCTTTCAGAATTAGGCTCGGATTTGAGAAAGAAAAAGATGATGAAAAGGTTACACCTCCACAGATCTTTTATTTCATTCTTTTTGTTTTTCTTTGTCTGAAAAAAAGTATTATTTGAATAAGATACTGTGATTCATCAAAAAAAGTTTTCTCATCTTAGTTTGAGATCCGCTTTCTTCGCAATATGCCATATGGTAATATCTACATCTTGACTAATGACTAGACTTCTGATTCTGTTCCGGGTCAGACGATATGAACGTTTTTGCAGAATGCTGTTGTTTTTTCACATGTTCTCATATCCTCTTCGAGTTGAAATCTGACCTGGAATAGAATAGAATTCCAGATAGAAAATGACGCCAGAATTCTGGAACTAACCGAAGAGGAACGACAAAAACGGGCGGTCCTCCGACTCTCTCTCTCCATCAGTTCCTTGTTTTTCAGCTCAGTCTTGTCGTCGGGAAAAAGAAGGAGAGAAGACATTCACATTTTCTATTCCACACATCCAGATTTCTGATCTATTCCTTTCCTTTTTCTACTCATTTCTTTTATTTTTATTCGGATATCTAGTTGCCCTCAGAGACTTATTATCCATTTCATTTGCATTTTTGAACCGAAACTCATAAGGAAATACCCAGAAATATGGGTTCTATACAAACGAATGAAATGGTTTAGGACCAGAGCAGTCATCATCGATTTCCTAATTCAGCCAACACGGATAATTTCAAATTTCACATGAACAGACCGAAAGACGTTGGTCTTCGATATACAAAAATTGTGTCTACGAATCTCTCAAATTTGAGAAATTTCTTCGGCCAAATAGAAATCTGCGTAGTCGGGATTTCCCTTTTTGTCAAATGTTTTGATGGAACTCTAGAGTCAACTTTCCACGATTTTCGATCATTCATTGTTGTATTCTGTGTCCATTCAACACGTAGACATACAATAGAGGGTTCCTATTGTCAGATCAATTCGTTTTATTGGTTTTCGCATTCAAAAACGAATCAGAATGATATTATACTTCAACATTTTTGTACTTTGAGAGACTCTTTATTCAAAAGTCTGAATCATTCTATGTTCTTCTTCTTTTTCTTATCTTTCATCTATTTAGTCTTTTGCATCTTTGACCCCAATTACGCTTCATATGCAAAAAAGCGAGTAATTACGAAGATGACGAAGGCGAAAAAAATGATGAAAAAAGAGGAGCAAAAGTGAGAAAAACTGAAGTAAATTGAGCACTCTGAATGCACATATCATTAGCGTAGGTGTCCGATATGCGGAAAGAATCCTGAGAAGATGAGGCAGAAGCAAGAAAAAGAAGACGTTATTGAAGACACTTCTACTCGGTTTACTACGATTTTCTTGTTCCGTGTTGACGCGATGATTTGTGTTTTATTGGTCCTTTTAGATTTCTGAGTTCCTAAGGAAGTTTCTGGTTGCCATAGTAGTAGAACATAAGGTACAGTTCCTAGTGGCTCTTTCTCTGTTACTGAAAATAATTTCTCTATCTTCTCATTGTAGTTCCTCTCTTGGCTTTAATCAACAACTACCTAATTCATTCGGTTCCATTCTTCCATTTTTGTTATATATCGTCTTTCTTATTTTGTAGTCTACTGTTCTCTTTTTCTTTTATTTTCTTTTTACTTCCAAAATTTCGGAGTTGTATGTACATTGTGCAGAAAATGAAAAGAAAATTCCATTGACAAAAGATTGACGACAAGAAGACCGCTGAATTATTTATACGGCGACGGTCTTTTTTGCTTTTTTGCCCGGAGGCAAAGAGTTCGGGAATGAAATAGGAAGAAAAACAATTGGGGGTGGGATACCAGACCACAGAATGAAATATAACATAGAATAACTCGTATTTTGAATAGCCTCTGACAAGTTATTGGACAGAATCTCAATTTTTAAAATATATGTACTGTATCAGACCAGACTTTTTTCTTTCTATTCCTCCTGGACTTTTGGCGATACTTCCTTCTTTATCATTTTGTTATCTTTCGTACCGTATCCTTTTAACATCTTCCTATCATTTGGATTCACTTCAGAACCTTCATCAAATATCCACTTTTCATCATAATCTCCTCAAATTCTTTCCATCAACACATGCTTCCATCTCGACGAAGTGAATCTCATTCACCGGCATCACGATGCAAATCAGCCGGTCATCCTCTAACAACTAACGGATTTCATTCGATTCCGTCGTCGGCTTCTTCGTCGACTCATTCTATGAATCGGCAGGGATCTGTTGATAATTTGATATTCAAACTGTTGACTAGACAGAAATACGTGGCAAAGTGTTTGGGATTTGTTCCCGCACGATCGTCGGTGGCGATTCAGACGACACCGGTTGTTGAGAGGGATATTGTGGGATGTTTTCAGAATGAGGTAGAATTTGAGAATAGTGAACAAATAAATAGGAGGAATACAAAAAGAAGACAGTTTCTATTTTATTATTTTCAGGGATCAAAGCCACGCATCTCCAATATCACATTCTCTACAGTAACATCTGCCACTGGTCTACCTACAGTACCCGCAGAGCCAAACAAGGCAAGAAGTAGCAGGTGAGTATACCGCGAATACTTTTCAAAATAAAGATGTATCAGGACATTGATAAACTTTTAAGATATAAAAACCCATTGTGATATTATCTATATTTATCATTTATCTTTGAGATCATAGTCGAGATAATTTTTTGGAATCAGCGCTATCAATAGAATTATTTTAAGCCAGTCATTGCTTGCTCTAGTCTTCCACAGCTATTTTTTTCAAATTCCGGAACGATAGTATCAGTTTTCAATTCCCTTGAAAGATCAGCAACACACTTTTGAGTGATCATCAAAAAGAAGCTTTACGACTACTACTACTATCCCTATGACATCCTGAATCATCACGAGATTCTTCTTTTTCTCCCTTCTTTGATTTCAATAGAGTGGATAGAGCGGAAACGAAAATTGAGAACTAAAAGGAGAAGAAGAAAAAGGGGAAAGAAGCAGAAGACGTGGGAACACACGAGGATCCCAATAAGATTTTCATTCCTTTCTTTGTGTCCCAATTCCTTTTTCTTCGATTTTTCCTCTTTCTTCATTGCTCAAAAAGCGACTATAAGTTGATTTCCTTTTTCATCTTCCTCTTTTCTGGCACCAAGAAATGTTGCATTTTTAGAAATACCACAGTCTTCCTAAATACTCGTGATAGTGGAAAGAACGTATTCGTTTTATTCCCTACCTAGCCTCATCAAAGAATCTCCAAATTCTCCATGTTCTTCTGATTCTCAACGGAGTATCTTTGTGTTGTGATTCTTTGCCTTGACAATTCGTAAACTTTAAGAAGATAGAGAAAGGATAAAAAGAGCAAAAAGTAGGAGAAGAAGAATAAAGAGCCAAAGATTGACATGACATTTCTTTTTTCTTTCTTTCCTCTCCTCCCAAAAGGAATCTTTTTTCTCTTCAGAAACTTCTTTTGTTTTAAAGAAAAAGTAAAGTTTGAAATCCCAGTCTTCAAGGAGAACATTGATGTAAGAATGAACTTAATGAGGTCTCTTTTTCAATAATTTCAGTTTTTGACCATTAAAAAGTCTAAACTTCTATGTATTTACGTACTTCAAAGTCATATGAGGGTCAAATAAAACTTTGTTTAGAAGCATAAAAACGAGGGAAAGTATTATCGCAGGCTTACAGCTTTAAAAACTGAGGTTATAGAGTTTGAAATTTTAGATTCTGTCTCATTCTTCATTAAAAAAAAATACTCTAATGATCAATTTTTGATCAAAGGTCATACCTGCCGAGCTCAACCTGAAGCACCGACTCTAGTGAAATTTGATTTTTATTAGGACCCTTGAACTTCCACTTGTACAGTTTCAACGGTCCCTTTCAGGAAACTTTTCCACTTGAACCTTTTTCTATAAGAGCATAACCCATTTCAAAACTAGTCCTTTCTTTGACAAGTCGCTCCTCCTTTTTTTCAAATCGAGAGACTCCACTTCATCTCTCTTTCTCCCCTTCTAAACAAGAGTGACTTTTATATTCATATCCAATTTCATTCATTTCTTTTTTTCTTTTTTTTTCCATGTGTCTGGTCTCTTTTCGAAAATTCATTTAATTTATTACATAACCCCTTATATTATGTCTAGACAACACAAAAAATGGTATTCTAACCGGCAGAAAAAACTGTTTTTTTTCCCGATAAGAAGGTTTCGAAGATCTAAGACCTTAGAAATCGAAGGAAAAAGAGCTACGAACGGAAATGACGAGAGATAAGGATACGCAAAGAAAAAGAAGAGAAAAAAAAACAAAAGAAGTTTTTTCTCCTTTTTTACATTTCCTCCGCCTATTTTCTGTGCTGAGTGTACTGCTCCAGAACCTTTCTTACTCCTCAGTTCGGTTCCTGGTTGTGACGTAGAATTACTTAAAAACTTTCTTTGTTTCTTTTCACTGACCAAGTTTCAAAACCTGAGAGTTTGAGAAAGTAAGCCGCACTAGTTTAAGTATGTGCCCTTATAATGCAGGTTGTATCTTGAAACATTGAGATTCAAACATCTAACTGTGCACACTTGTATATTTCACCTGACAATTTTTTGCATTTTGTTGTGTACCAACACTTCATGTATTATTTTTCTAGAACTTTTTGGTTCATTTTGAACACATTCTTAGCCACTTATCTTTTCTTTTTAGACCTCATTTCGGGTCAGTTGAGTTATTCGTTCAAAAAATACTTGTTTCTTCGTTTGCCTCCGCCCACTTTAGTATGTACCAGGACGAAATTGGGGTATAGTAGTAATAAAGTATAAAGTATAAGTCTGGAACATTTATATGACCTCCTATATTTCCACATATCTAGGCAAAATGGGATCCACTTTAAAGTTACTGTAAGTTCAAAGAAAAAATATGAGTTAAGAGCCTAAACGGATAGAAAATTCATTTTGATATTCAAAACCAAGAAGTTTATATTTCAAATGAAACCTACAAAATGAAAGCATTTGATTCATTATCTTTCCATCAAAGTGCGAATATGTAGACGTAGGGGATTAATATGTAAATTATATGAAGATATGTATCTAACTCCCTTTTGTTTTCTTTTTTCATTTATCGACTGCTCCCTAATTTTCAGCTGTTTTTTTTTTCATTTTTTCTTCCAGCTGACTTTTATTGTGATTTTGTCTAAAAACTAAAGAAGTGGGGTATCTGTGTTTTATTTTCTCACTAAAATTGGTAATCCAAAAGAAGAGAAAAGAAGGTTGAGAAGAAAAGCTGCTTTTGCCCCAATTACCCTTTCCTCTTTCTATCCTTTTCCCTTCTTTTTCTTACACTAACACTATCAATTCTAAGAATTCATTTAGTCAAAATAGAATCCTGCTTTTGTGCATTCTGTAGAAAATCCCAATTCTCTAGAAATTGCTTAAAATTAGGTTAAATCAAGCTTATTAAAATTATGAGCTCGATTACCAAAAATGACACAGGATCTCGAAAGACACAGTGAGACCTGTTCCTTGTTTTCGATATTTTTATTCAACTTTTAGAAGTAGTGAAAAAGCTGCAAATCGCTACAGATTCATTCATGTTATTTGACCTTATCTATATTTTTCTTATTTATCCCTTTCTTTGATGAAGTTGGATGAGTGCCCTCATTAGAATGTCACTCATTTTCTTTTTCTCTTCTAACCGAAAAGGAGTGTTATTGAAAAAAGTAGTCTTTGAGTTTTTGAAGAGCGTGAGCATATCGAGAGTATTGATTCAAACTCATCAATTTTTCCAGATGTTCTTAGATAAGCCCTGAATATGTATCTGTTTGAAACAAGATTGTTTCTCAGAAGCCTCAACATTTTGTATCTAGAACTCCCACAAAAATGAAATTTGTCTGAAGATTTGAATCGATAAATGGTTGAAGCTTCAGTATGACTAAGAGTAAGACTACTGTCCTTGACAACTAGTTCTGCTTGAAAAAATTGACAGATATGACCAAACAGCTCGAAAATTCCTGACCAATAACCTAAAATCTTATTGATTTTCTGTTTTTCCCACTTTCAATCCATTTTGGAACTGCCCCTCCCCCACGGGTAATTGTTTTTTCCATACTCCCTCGTGGTCTGCTCTCTTCTTCGGTGCTTTTCCTTCTCCTTTTTTCGGCGAAAAGACATTTCCGTCCTTCGTTTTCTTCTTTCTCTCTTGAGATAACCGCCGCCCCGTTTTTTTGTTTTGTTTGTTGGTCCCTTTTCCTTTTTTCGGATGGGGCAAAAGGGGTCTTGTGTTCGGCCGTTGACTCCTTTTTTTTCAAGTCGTTCTGTTTTTTTTTAGAGAAAAGACACTCTTCTTTTTTTCGTTTCCTTTCTCTTCAAATCTTCTCCTTACCATTCGAAAACGAGAGAATTCTTCCTTCCTCGTCTTTTACTTTTTTCCTTTTACTCTACAAATATCCTCATTATTTTTCTATGGAAATTCTAATGAATCTATGTATATTCTAAGAAATGAAAAAATGACGAGTGCACTGAGTCCGAGTACATCCAAAACTACATGTAATTCATGTGCAAATCAAAAATCGGATAACAATGGAAAAGAGATTCAACCGTTCGGAGTATTGGTTGGACATAAACTACAGAAACGGGTTAACTCGCCGTTGACTCCATTCGCTAGGTATTTTAGAACTTTTAGAATTGACCTAAATACATTAGGAAAATAAAAAGTTCAACTATAAAAATTCAATATACTACATCCATGATTACTTATTTTCAGCTATTGGAAAACCGAAACCACTCTATCCAACAACAATGAACATGAAACTCCAGCAGATCTTCTTCGTAAAATCAGTGTAACTCGAAAGGAATCTGGAACCCATGTGGATACGGTAGTCACAACAATTGATGGACAAAGATACGATACACGAGAACTCGACAACGATCCAGATTTCAGTGAGACTGCAGAGTGGGCGTTCCCAATTTTCCAAATTTCAAGGAAGTATCCAAAAACTATTTTGAGCAGGGTTAGTTTTTTGAAATGAGAGAAGAGTGTTTTTGATTCAATTCCAATATTTCAGTTAACATACAACATCTTCCAACAAGCAGAACTTTTCCGGATTTTCAAAGTATCGCCAATAAAATTTTTCAATTTTTTCCATGCTCTTGAAAAAGGATATTGGGAGATTCCATGTAAGCTTTTGAACAATTTCAGGGCTTCTGTGTCTGAAACTCATCTGAAATTCGATATTATAATTTACATATTTCAGATCATAACAGGATACACGCAGCCGATGTTCTCCATGGATGTTACTATCTTTCAGTTCATCCAGTTAGGCCGCAATTTGGAGTCGTCAAAAGTCCAGATTCACTTCTTCCGGCTCCTTTACCATTGGCTGCTTCTATTATGTCTCAAATGAGTACATTGGAATTAATGGCTCTTTTCACAGCCGCTGCAATGCATGATTATGATCATCCAGGAAGAACTAATGCATTCTTGGTTACTGTAGAGGATAAGAAGGTAATAACTGATAGAATTAACAAATTATAGTGATATGATTCATTCCAGGCAATATTGTATAATGATAGAAGTGTTTTGGAAAATCATCACGCAGCTGAATCATGGAAGCTTCTCAATCGACCAGAGAATCATTTCATTGAGAATTTGGATCCAGCTGAGATGAAACGGTTAGAAATTTGAGTCAAATGTAAAATTGGTAATTTTTAAACTTCCAGATTCCGGTATCTTGTTCTTGAATACATTCTTGCCACTGACTTGAAACAACATTTTGAAATCATAATGACATTCAATGATCGATTGGCTGATATGGATCTTCAGGTTGAATCTGATCGATTACTTGTCGGAAAACTTTTAATCAAAATGGCTGATATCAACAGTCCGACAAAACCATACGGATTACATAGACAGTGGACTGATAGAATTTGTGAAGAATTTTATGAACAAGGAGATGATGAAAAAAGGAGAGGACTCGCAATTACACCATACATGGATAGAGGAGATGCTCAGGTGGCAAAGTTGCAAGACTCTTTCATTGCTCACGTTGTTAGCCCATTGGCTCAGGCAATGCATGAAGTATGAACAATATTCTGTTGGGCGGTTATCTGTTTAATGAAACGTTTGTTTTTTAGAGTGGACTTCTTCCAATTCTTCCTGGATTGGAAACTTCTGAACTAATGATCAATATGCAGCACAATCATCGAAAGTGGAAAGAAGAAATTGAAATTGAAACGGCTACATATGACCCAGCCACGTGTAATGGTAGGTTTTTATAACTACAGGCTCAATCTATTAAAAAGTTTTCCAGGAGGATCAGTTAATGGAGTAATAGAAGAAGAAAGTGCGAGTACAAGTGATAGTCCGGATCCTCGAAGGGATTCACCTTCATTAGATTCTGAATTAAGTCAGGTTGGTTGTATCTAAAATTGTGCTCCACCGATAATTTGTTGTCCAAATCATTAACCTTTTTGAAGAGTGTCTTTGGCTTAAAATAGAATGCGATTTATAAAATAACCAACCAATCGTATCTTTTTTGACAAAAAAAATCGCAGAAATTAGTGATTCTAGAGCATGGTTTTACTTCTAATAATGCATGTCTTCAATCTTCCCCAAATTTCCCCGATTTTCATTTCGTAAATTTTTCAGTGACCGCCCAACTCTCTATTATGGCCGTGATGTCTATCTCTCTCTTTCTCTCAGCGTCTCTCCCTCAGCTACGCTATTTCTTTCCACAAAAATACTTTCCTGGTTTTTATCCCTTCATAGCTTTCGTGCTCATCTTCCCCAGTTTATTGATTTAATGATTTTTGTCGTCTAAAGTACGAAAATTTGAAAAGAAAAACAGTGCGGTGAAATTCAGGTGCCGTTCACCATTTGCTGCAGTATTGCCGAAGAGGAATACGTCTGAAATTATTCCTATTTGGTATATTTTTTGTCTCCTTATGCGGATCTCTTTCCGATGTTTTCTGTCGTCTTTCGGGTTAATTTTCCTCATTTTTCCCTTTTTCTCCTCATTAGACTCTTCACAAATCAATAAAATATTCGATTGATTTGTCACAACAGACTACGGTAGCTCTTTGGCTGAAACTCCGCCCCTTTTAGAAATGAAACACAATTTTCTCTCCTCGATCTTGCCAATCCATTGTTTTAATATTCCTTTTACTCTGTCTCAAATAAGCTTTTTGTAATAGAAAGGCATCTCATGATTACAGAGCCTTTCTATTAGAGAAAACATTCTTCCTGAAAACTTTTGAAACTGAAATTGTACTTTGAAAGAATATCTTCGTCCGTTTTTCTAAAACTTCTTGTCAACTTGATCCGCGTGTTCTTCATGATTTTTTTGAAATCTGATACGACTGAATAAAATTATTTGATGATTTTTTTGTTTCGTTTTTTTTTTCAGATGAATGATCTTCAGAAATCTAAGCATTCTAATTGTGCAGTTTTAAGAGCAATATTTGATAACGCAGACCATAATCATTTGTTCACCAATCTTTTTTTGATTAACAACCTTTCCGTATGTCAAGTGATTTTTTTCCGTTTTTACTTCACGAACATAGTCTTGCAATATTGGAAAACAACTAAGGGATTGCAATACAGAGTCTAATTCTTGATCTTATTTTTCATTCAAATCACGCTTATCTTCAGATTTTTATATTTTCAGTCCTACTTTTGATTCGGTCCTACCCAACACTTTCAGTTTTCGATCCTACTTGGCATTCAGATCCAGCTTTTTTTCAGATTTTTTTATTTTCAGTCCTACTTTTGGTTCGGTCCTACCCAACACTATCAGTTTTCGATCCTACTTGGCATTCAGATCCAGCTTTTTTTCAGATTTTTTTATTTTCAGTCCTACTTTTGGTTCGGTCCTACCCAACACTATCAGTTTTCGATCCTACTTGGCATTCAGATCCAGCTTTTTTTCAGATTTTTTTTATTTTCAGTCCTACTTTTGATTCGGTCCTACCCAACACTTTCAGTTTTCGATCCTACTTGGCATTCAGATCCAGCTCATTTTCAGATTTTTATATTTTCAGTCCTACTTTTCGTTCGGTCCTACCCAACACTTTCAGTTTTCGATCCTAATTGGCATTCAGATTCAGCTCATTTTCAGATTTTTATATTTTCAGTCCTACTTTTCGTTCGGTCCTACCCAACACTTTCAGTTTTCGATCCTACTTGGCATTCAGATCCAGCATATTTTCAGATTTTTTTATTTTCAGTCCTACTTTTGTTTCGGTCCTACCCAACACTATCAGTTTTCGATCCTACTTGGCATTCAGATCCAGCATATTTTCAGATTTTTTTATTTTCAGTCCTACTTTTGTTTCGGTCCTACCTAACACTTTCAGTTTTCGATCCTACTTGGCATTCAGATTCAGCTCATTTTCAGATTTTTTTATTTTCAGTCCTACTTTTGTTTCGGTCCTACCTAACACTTTCAGTTTTCGATCCTACTTGGCATTCAGATTCAGCTCATTTTCAGAATTTTTTATATTCAGTCCTACTTTTGTTTCGGTCCTACCTAACACTTTCAGTTTTCGATCCTACTTTGCATTCAGATCCAGCTTTTTTTCAGATTTTTTTATTTTCAGTCCTACTTTTGATTCGGTCCTACCCAACAATTTCAGTTTTCGATCCTACTTGGCATTCAGATCCAGCATATTTTCAGATTTTTTTATATTCAGTCCTACTTTTGATTCGGTCCTACCCAACAATTTCAGTTTTCGATCCTACTTGGCATTCAGATCCAGCTTTTTTTCAGATTTTTTTATTTTCAGTCCTACTTTTGTTTCGGTCCTACCTAACACTTTCAGTTTTCGATCCTACTTTGCATTCAGATCCAGCTTTTTTTCAGATTTTTTTATATTCAGTCCTACTTTTGATTCGGTCCTACCCAACAATTTCAGTTTTCGATCCTACTTGGCATTCAGATCCAGCTTTTTTTCAGATTTTTTTATTTTCAGTCCTACTTTTGATTCGGTCCTACCCAACACTATCAGTTTTCGATCCTACTTGGCATTCAGATCCAGCATATTTTCAGATTTTTTTATATTCAGTCCTACTTTTGTTTCGGTCCTACCCAACAATTTCAGTTTTCGATCCTACTTTGCATTCAGATTCAGCTCATTTTCAGAATTTTTTATATTCAGTCCTACTTTTGTTTCGGTCCTACCCAACAATTTCAGTTTTCGATCCTACTTTGCATTCAGATTCAGCTCATTTTCAGAATTTTTTATATTCAGTCCTACTTTTGTTTCGGTCCTACCTAACACTTTCAGTTTTCGATCCTACTTTGCATTCAGATTCAGCTCATTTTCAGAATTTTTTATATTCAGTCCTACTTTTGTTTCGGTCCTACCTAACACTTTCAGTTTTCGATCCTACTTTGCATTCAGATTCAGCTCATTTTCAGAATTTTTTATATTCAGTCCTACTTTTGTTTCGGTCCTACCTAACACTTTCAGTTTTCGATCCTACTTGGCATTCAGATTCAGCTCTATTTCAGAATTTTTTATATTCAGTCCTACTTTTGTTTCGGTCCTACCCAACAATTTCAGTTTTCGATCCTACTTGGCATTCAGATTCAGCTCATTTTCAGAATTTTTTATATTCAGTCCTACTTTTGTTTCGGTCCTACCTAACACTTTCAGTTTTCGATCCTACTTGGCATTCAGATTCAGCTCATTTTCAGAATTTTTTATATTCAGTCCTACTTTTGTTTCGGTCCTACCTAACACTTTCAGTTTTCGATCCTACTTGGCATTCAGATTCAGCTCATTTTCAGAATTTTTTATATTCAGTCCTACTTTTGTTTCGGTCCTACCTAACACTTTCAGTTTTCGATCCTACTTGGCATTCAGATTCAGCTCATTTTCAGAATTTTTTATATTCAGTCCTACTTTTGTTTCGGTCCTACCTAACACTTTCAGTTTTCGATCCTACTTGGCATTCAGATTCAGCTCATTTTCAGAATTTTTTATATTCAGTCCTACTTTTGTTTCGGTCCTACCTAACACTTTCAGTTTTCGATCCTACTTGGCATTCAGATTCAGCTCTATTTCAGAATTTTTTATATTCAGTCCTACTTTTGTTTCGGTCCTACCTAACACTTTCAGTTTTCGATCCTACTTGGCATTCAGATTCAGCTCTATTTCAGAATTTTTTATATTCAGTCCTACTTTTGTTTCGGTCCTACCCAACAATTTCAGTTTTCGATCCTACTTGGCATTCAGATTCAGCTCATTTTCAGAATTTTTTATATTCAGTCCTACTTTTGTTTCGGTCCTACCTAACACTTTCAGTTTTCGATCCTACTTGGCATTCAGATTCAGCTCATTTTCAGAATTTTTTATATTCAGTCCTACTTTTGTTTCGGTCCTACCTAACACTTTCAGTTTTCGATCCTACTTGGCATTCAGATTCAGCTCATTTTCAGAATTTTTTATATTCAGTCCTACTTTTGTTTCGGTCCTACCCAACACTTTCAGTTTTCGATCCTACTTGGCATTCAGATTCAGCTCATTTTCAGAATTTTTTATATTCAGTCCTACTTTTGTTTCGGTCCTACCTAACACTTTCAGTTTTCGATCCTACTTGGCATTCAGATTCAGCTCATTTTCAGAATTTTTTATATTCAGTCCTACTTTTGTTTCGGTCCTACCTAACACTTTCAGTTTTCGATCCTACTTGGCATTCAGATTCAGCTCATTTTCAGAATTTTTTATATTCAGTCCTACTTTTGTTTCGGTCCTACCTAACACTTTCAGTTTTCGATCCTACTTGGCATTCAGATTCAGCTCATTTTCAGAATTTTTTATATTCAGTCCTACTTTTGTTTCGGTCCTACCTAACACTTTCAGTTTTCGATCCTACTTGGCATTCAGATTCAGCTCATTTTCAGAATTTTTTATATTCAGTCCTACTTTTGTTTCGGTCCTACCCAACAATTTCAGTTTTCGATCCTACTTGGCATTCAGATTCAGCTCATTTTCAGAATTTTTTATATTCAGTCCTACTTTTGTTTCGGTCCTACCTAACACTTTCAGTTTTCGATCCTACTTGGCATTCAGATTCAGCTCATTTTCAGAATTTTTTATATTCAGTCCTACTTTTGTTTCGGTCCTACCTAACACTTTCAGTTTTCGATCCTACTTGGCATTCAGATTCAGCTCATTTTCAGAATTTTTTATATTCAGTCCTACTTTTGTTTCGGTCCTACCTAACACTTTCAGTTTTCGATCCTACTTGGCATTCAGATTCAGCTCATTTTCAGAATTTTTTATATTCAGTCCTACTTTTGTTTCGGTCCTACCTAACACTTTCAGTTTTCGATCCTACTTGGCATTCAGATTCAGCTCATTTTCAGAATTTTTTATATTCAGTCCTACTTTTGTTTCGGTCCTACCTAACACTTTCAGTTTTCGATCCTACTTGGCATTCAGATTCAGCTCATTTTCAGAATTTTTTATATTCAGTCCTACTTTTGTTTCGGTCCTACCTAACACTTTCAGTTTTCGATCCTACTTTGCATTCAGATTCAGCTCATTTTCAGAATTTTTTATATTCAGTCCTACTTTTGTTTCGGTCCTACCTAACACTTTCAGTTTTCGATCCTACTTTGCATTCAGATTCAGCTCATTTTCAGATTTTTTTATTTTCAGTCCTACTTTTGTTTCGGTCCTACCCAACACTTTCAGTTTTCGATCCTACTTGGCATTCAGATCCAGCTCATTTTCAGATTTTTTTATTTTCAGTCCTACTTTTCGTTCGGACGTTGTGCGCGGGCCCTAACCTAAACTAACCTGAATGATCTCGTCTCCGAAATCCTTTTCTGCTGATCGCTTGGAATGTCCTCGACACAAAAAAAACGATCCGATCAATCTCTGACGTCCGATTGCAAAATTCTTCTTCGCCTTCCAAACAACCGCATAGGGTCTTCGTTTCTCCGCAACTTTCGGTTGTTTTCTGAAATTATAAGTTTTTCCTGATAGTGATAAATAGTGTTGTTTGTAGTCGACTTTCATGAAGCACACTGTGGTACAGCTCAATTAAACTTCAAACTCACATTTCTTTTTCGCCATCTTGAAACGTCCATCCCAGTTACACACGATGAGAGTGAATGTGATGTGCACTGTGTTGACGATAGAACCGAGAACTGAACAGTTTGGGGGAATTCTGGGGTTTATATATGAACCTCCCGCTGGAAAAAAACTGGAGTATGTTATAAGGTTCACGGAAAAATTCCTGACAATTTTCTCATTTCTGTCTTTCTAAAGAGGCTAACGGACGTCACGGCTTTTTGCACCTCTCAATAAACGAAATGAGTGTTCCACTCGGTTTTTTTAACGGTAGCACCTATCCAGGCCATTTTTCGAGGAAGGTATCAAGAAGAAAATCATTCATTATGGGTCCAGGAATCGCATGGAATTGTCAATTTTTTTGAAACGTGACCTAAAAATAGAAAATTGTTAGAAAAACCGAAAATCACGTCTTTTCCAATCCACTTTTCCACTCTCAGGAATAGGTTTTTCGAAATGAAAATTTTTAATTTTGAGTGATTGGTTACTGTAAAAACTCTCGAACGGTCGGGATCTGGATTACATTAAAACAAGTATGAGATGAGCCCAACAACTTACAGAATGATTTCGGAGCTGTCGTGTCATGTCAGCTTGTTTTGGGTTCTGTTTCGAAACTGTGGACTGACTTAAATTGAGACTTAATTAAAAGACATTCTGGAGGCGTGTGCTAATGTAAGCTAAAATGGTAAATTTCAATAAGAACCAATAACATATGAAAAGAAGGCCGAAGATGTCTCATAATTGTGTTTTAGAAATGATGCAGGCAATACTCTTACATGCTACACTGTAAATTTCGTAAAACAGAACATTTATGTCAATAGGGGAAGTTTAGTTCACATAAAAGAGATTTCATTGTCTCATGCTCTTTGAACTTTTCGATTCATCCCGAGACGATTTTTGCGATTTTGATCCGATTAGGGCTTCTTCTTCCTGAAAATATAATCATAGATACATTTTCTGATGGAAAAATGGGCGAAGAATTGCGTACCGCACATAAAGCCTCATCGAATGAAATGGCTGGCGGAGGTTTCTTGATGGCACAGTAGTTATAGAGTCCAAAAGTAAGTACAAACAGAGCCCAGAAGAGTCCTCCGAATAAGATAACCTGAATGGTTCGAATGGTTTCCATTTCAAAGTCTTCCGAAGGTTCTTACCCCTTTACAAGTCGTCAATTTCTCCCATTCCGAACGATATCCATTACCAACTTTTGGAAAGTTCATTGTCAAATTTAAAAGAAATAAATGAGAATGATGCGATTCGAGATTATAATGAAGTATACGTGGAAAACGTCCACGACTGTTACAGTATTTTGTTAAACACTTCTATGTTTTTCTATTCGTATCTGGATGCTTATTATTAGTACTAAATTTTAGAGACTCTGTAATTTTTTATATAGACAAATACTGAAAACATCACAAATACACATCTAACCGAAAGAAAAAAAACCAGAAGTAGAAAAGAGGTAAGAAACGGGAATAAATCACATAAGTTATATTTTTACAAATACGGTTTCAATTCAAATTTTCAATTTGGCAATGAAGTCGTCAGCGAAACTACCAATATACAGTTCTCCGTTGTGCTCTGTCACTTGAGAAACGTCTCCAACAACTTTTCCAGTCACATCATGAAGACTTCTAATGATTTCTCCATTTGCGTCGAGCTCCAGAATGATAGAATGTGGATATTTGAAAATTCCAAGAAGAGATTTCCAGTAAGGAGCAGGTACAATATCGACGAGGAATTGACGAATACCTATAAAAAGATATGCATATATATCTTATTTCATTGTTCAAGTGAACAACTTGTTTTGGATGTTACCTGGAAGATTTCCCAGTCGGTCTAACATTGATGGATGAGTAGCTGAACGAGTTGCCGCTAATCCAACCCAATAAGTTCCTCTTCCACTGCTTCTGATATTGTCTGGAAGGCCTGGCAAATTCGCAGAGAACATTTCAATCTTTCCCGACGCTATCGTCAGTTTCTTGATCCTGGCCATACTGCATTCCGAGAAAATGGCAGCCTTCTTATCTTCAGTTAATTGGATCCCGTTTGGAAAGTATAGTTTGTCGGCAAGAACTTTCACAGTTTTTGTTGAAATTTTTAAATGAAGAATACGTCCGTCGGCTTGATGCTCTAGAATTAATGACATGAAATGACGACGATCGTGGCGTACTGAGCTGTCTGTGATGACGAGCTCATCTTCCGAAATAACGTCGAGATCATTGAGAAAACGTGGCCTGAATCCTTCAATCGGTACTCGAGAGTCAAGAATTTGAGTAGAAGTAGCTGTAAACAAACGGTCCTGCAGCATTAAAAATAAAATATTGAAACCTACGATTTTGTTCATTTGTAAAATCGACAATGTAAACTCCAAGATAGGCGTCTGCAACCACGAACTTCGGCTTTCCTTTTACTAATTGACGTATTCCGAGCGGGCGACCACATTCTGGTTCTGTGTCAAAATGGCCACAGTCTGGGAAAAACTTTGATTTTTCGGAGTATGCTGCTTTGCTGACAATTTTTCCATTCATGATTTTTAGAATTTTAGCATCCATCACAGAGACGTATATCGCTTCTGAAATAGAAAAAATTTAAAAAGAAAGTCTCTTATGTTTCATGTTACCATCAACGACTACCATTGATTCAGGTCCAATAATTTTCCCATCAAGAATGTGTGTTGCTTTTTCGAGATCTGCATTGATGAATAGATTTCCAATGAGCCCTGGTGGCGGGTCTAGACGATATTTTCTTGCTAGTGTGTTCTTTTCATCACTGTAACGGTAATAGAGAGCAGCCCATGAGATTGCCAGACCTCTGAAACAAACATTTTTAGACTGAAAATGAAAGAAATTAAGTAGCGAAACAAGCTACAAACCAAAGTAGATACTTTTTGGAGCTGATAATGTTGATCAAATTAACAGTTTGGTGATCAAGTTACTGTAGTTTATGTTTTCAAAACATTCGTTTCGACGAAAGAGCCAGCCTCTTCGCATACATTTAATTTTGATCATTTCACTACAAATCTATTGCTTTCTTTTGAGGAATTTTGTAATGGTTTCTCCAGGTCATTCGATTTTATCACTTCTATCAACTTACATGACACCGAAGAAAAAGAATTTGCCCATTGCTTTGCACATCAACTGAGAATATCCTCTTGTGAACGGGAAAGAATGTCAACAGTTTTTTGGTGTTCAATTTTCAATGAGCAAAGATGAAGTAAACATGTTGTTTTCTTGCGTTTCTCCAATTTTGGAGTTTTTGGCAAGTTTACTGTGCGTAACTTTGTGCAAACACCGCAGTACCCTTATGCAGCTGATCCGACGACGACTGCCATTTCTTTTTTTTTTAGAAAAGATTCTTTATTTATACATTTTAGAACTTCCAGCATCTACCTTGGATCGATTTCGTTTTGAATATTAAAAAGCAAATTCAAACTGATGATTCTTTACAGCCACTCAATAAGAACTAGATGGAATTCAATGTCTCCTCGTTTTACGACGGCGAAGAAACAGGCAAGCAACTCAACAGTACCGCATTGGAGCAAGATGAAAATGAACACAAAGGTACTTAATACATTTTAATTTTGATGAATGATTATTAAATAAAAGAATATCAGAATGGCGGTTGTCTCCAATCACTGCAGAAGAAAGACGTGTCAAAACCTCGATTTTCGTCAAAAACCCACATGCTCAGAATCCTGAGTTCAAATCTCCACTTCGAGCCATAAACGTATGTGTTATGTAAATGTTGTATAATGAATCCTACATTCTAGACTACTGATCCTTCTACTTCGGGATATGATTCAAAAAGTACTACGGCTCTCACGCCACAACAACAATCAACGACGTATGTTTAAATTCTTCTGATTGACACATTTTGTATACATGTAATGTTGTTTCAGTGATTCAAAACTGTCTATGCCGGCGGAGTTGTCATCATTTGTCGCCAACAACAGCCTGAACCCATTCGATTCCATCTTCCTCAATTCACTCCATAAATCTTTAAACTTCAGCCCAGGATTAGTCATTTCTTCGGTAAACAATGAGTAATCGGGATAGGTTCTATGGGTTTTTATAGCAAGAGTCGGGAGGTCAGCAAAAAAATGGAGAAAAGTTTCAATGGAGCGTTGAACAGTTGGCAATTCTCAAGCCGGCTCATATATCTGAAGATGAAATTGCAGCAAATTATAGGTCACCGTAAGTACGAAGCTCATATACTAACATGAAGTTGAAAGTTTGTCTTTAGCATCCCAGAAGTTGAAGAGAAAATTCAAGAAGCATTGAATGAATACTGGACTAAAAATGTCAGTTATATTCCATCTCCAGATGGTCCTCGGTTTGTCGATTTAGCCCATCGTGACGGAACAGTTACTACAGTTAGATACGGAGGAGAAGGAACGTCATCGACAGCTTCAGAAGGCACCACGCCATCATTGGCAAACTTCGTCCGGAAAAAGGAAGCAATGAAAATGGCATATGCTACCTCGTCACCAAAACAGAGGCCCAGAAAGTAAGTTCTTAATAAAATACAGCGCTTATATAAGTTTTACTTGTTTTCTCATTGTTTTGACGAATATATTTACCTTTTTGAAGCTTCAGGAGTCTACGTCAAGTCCGGAATCATACTTCTCAAACAGAGCTGACTATTCCTCCAAACGTGGATCTAGATCTTCGAAAACTACTCGGTGAACAGTTTCTTTACCAAGCCGAGCAAGAAGTTGAAGATGAAGAGGTATTCAATATCTCAGTCGCCTCAAGTTTCTCAACAAGACGCCGTCTTTTCTCCACCAGTGATCACCGAGAAGAAGAATCAGAAGATGTTGCTAATACCTCGATACTGTCAACTGATGATCTTTTAATGAATGAGTCTTCATCGAATGCTTTCGTGAGTTTCTAGACTACTAGAAATTCAATTTTAGAACCGCTGTTCAGAATGACTCTCTGTCTCCTGTTCGTCGATCGGAAGATACCGATGAAGGTACAGAAAATATGGAACAAGAGAATACTTCGACAATGTCTGGTGCAACACGTTCTCATGCGTCACAGATTGCCATCAACATCTCCATTCTCAACGATTGTATGATGAATTCAATCGATGAAGCTGAAAATGAGGAAGACGAAGAGGAAAAATTGGCCGATAATGAGGACGACATGCGGAAAAGAGTATTTTCCGATTCACATCTACGTGAGTTAAACTACCTCTGTGTTATACATCAAAAAAGTTTGGATCATTTGTTAAGTTTTGTTATAACAAAAACTTTTATTGTCTTGTAATCTTATTCTTTCCTCTCGTACTCGAATAGGATTCAACTGCGTCTTCTTCAGTGCTTTCTTCCCTCAATCCTCCTTCCTTTTCTTGGCTATTGCTAGTTTGGCTCTAACAACCTGCGTGCTCTAAATGTACATGCAGAAGAGAGAAGTCATTTGCTCATTTTCTAACTGACGGTGCTCTCTCTGCTCATTCTATCTCTGCACCACAGCTCTGAATATGAAATGTTTCAGATTCAAACGAATACGAAATGTTAGATCGCTCTTCTTCTTCCAATGCAACTCCTAGACATGAAGACCTTGATTGGACACCGCGAAGATTCACTGGATCTGTAACTAACTCAGCTTTACGAGGTGCTGGTGGAACATCGTCTTCTGGAACATTCGGTTCGGGTGGGGCGGCTCCACAAGGACTTCGGCGTTTCGTATTTGACATGTCACCAATTCATCCGAATCATAATTTTCCAACGACAATACGGACACCGATTCAACGTTGTCATTTGAACTTGCCACAAGGGCGTCTGGATTTGAACGATGAGGATGAGGTTGATGATGGTCTCGGCGATCAGGAGAAGTAGTACCTTCGTGTTTGAAGAATACAAATGAGTAAATTTCTATACTTGGTTTCAAATTCTTTCTTTCCTTTTGAATGTTCATTTAGTTGATTTTTCTTTTTCTTTTCTTATTGCCTGTACCATTATATGTGATACTCGACACATTCCCATATCTTGAACAAGAAATATTCTTGTACATCCTATCTTACTCTTCATCATATTAATCATCTATTTAGTCGCTATATATTCATCTTGCGTATGACAACTTTTACTAGCTCTAAAATAGAGTATCTCCTTGTTTTTTCGACAGTTAGCAATGCGAATAGTGTCTCAAAAGAGTCAATCCCATTGTTAGTAACCCTGTTTTCCGGAAAATGTGCCTATTTCCTCTCTGTCTTTCTCTGTCTATTTCTTCAATGGCTCATTTTTTCTTCATTCACCCCATCTTCTGTTTGACTGATCTGGTCTATCAAATAACACCTTTGTACCCTTTTGAACAAACCTCTTTTTCCCAAATTAGAACTGTTTACATGCAGGTCTATTTATCTACCCATCGCAATAGTTTTATCGTTTTTTCGCCTCTCTATGGTTGAACGAATATCCAATTTGATCGATTTTCAGATGAAGCTTTTCGTTCATAACTTCATGTCTTCTCGCTTCCTCAAGAATGTCACCGTCGGATATCCTCTCGAGTTGGTTGTCAAACAGTTTGTGGAAAAGGATATCGAATTCGACAGAGAGAACACTATTGTCATGCTCGATAAGGTATGATTAGGCAAAATGAGAATCGAATTTTCATTATTTTTTCTCAGATTCAATACGAAGCTCTTCTCGTTGCTGCCGCCGCCGTCAATCAATCGGATCGTCTTCCCGCTGAGCAGCCAGCGAAATGGGATGAATTGTCAGACGATCAATTAAAACAGTTTCATCATTTACTCATGAATATCGACGTTGTGGATGGAGAGCTCATCTGCCCGGAGACGAAAACAGTATTCCCAATTAAGGATGGTATTCCGAACATGCTGAAGGTGGATGCTGAAAAGTGAATCTCGTCTAATATTATTCTATCGTTACTATTCACTTTCATGTATCGTTGTTGTTGTGTTGTGTTTGTGCTCGTTTTTGATATGAAATAATACTTCTAAAAAGACAACAAGTCTATAATTGTATCAGATCCCACACACCAGCTGACCGAACTTTTAACACATTCAAAGTTTTCTCCCTATCCGTGTTTTACTATTTCCCGATGATTCAACTACAAATTTGCATTTCTCGTTCAGTCTTCAAATACTTCACACAGTGACGAATTCTCGTATTTCCCTTCACAACTTTTTGAATTTATCTGACCGTATCCAACTGCATTTTGATGACTCAACAATGAACAGCTCATGACTGTTCCTTTTGTGACTTTTTTGTGATTCGTTGCGAATCTCTTCGGACACAATGTGTCTTTTCTGTGACATCATAACACAGAGGATCCAGTTTTTATTTGAAGAGTTTGTTATTGTTATTGTTATGTAGACTGGAACAAGAGTTATTGAATCACATTTGAAAATATGGATACATGAGAATATTTACAATTTTGAAAAGTTTTCAGATTTGGCTACTTACAATTTTCGAGCAAAAGAGTTTTCGTTGAATCGAATTCCATTGTTCCCTGTGTAAGCCTGAAATTTTTGCATATCGTTAGGATTTAGAAAACATGAGTTATCATTTCAGGATCTTCCTCTTATTTTCAGCATAATGACTGATCAAGCATCTTCGGAAAATTCAAGCCGAAGTTCTTTTTCATACTCAACTTCTTCTCTGAACTTCGTTTCCAACTTTTTGATTTCTGAAAAAAGTGAACTCCAAAATCACAAAATACGGGAACATTGTATCCAACTAGATCTGCATTAATCTGTGAAAAATTGTGGTCAATTGGGCTAATCGTTACGTATTTGCAACTAAAAAGGTAAACAAGAAGGTTCTGTGAGGTAATCGAATTTGATCTTCTAAACTTTTTGAAGTTCGATTTGGAACCGAAAGTGAATGAATGAAAGAAGGATAATGCAAAAGTACGAAACTTCAATAGGATAAAAACCAGATTACGGTATCGTTTTCATTTTGTGCCCTCTGTCCTATGAGCCCGGGATAAAACAACAAGATATATACTTGAATTGAACTGATTTTTCAGATTTATTCTAGAAAACTCTGCTTGCTTCTATCAACCTTATTCATTCTCTGGCCACTTTACTATCTTCTATCCTTTTCCCCTTTATCACGTTTCGTTCCCCTATCTAATCTCCCAAAGTGCTCAAAAACACTAATCACCATTTGTGTTCGTCTATTCCACCAATTTTTAACATTCCAATCGTAATCATGCTGATAATGAGTACAAAGCGTTTGTCTAAATTTAGGATGACCTCCGAAGCTGTGGTTCTTACTGTATAAATATTGAAAAAAAACAAGTAGGAAACAAGGATGTGAATCAACTAATGTCTATTCGATTCTTCTGAGGCCTTTTTTTCAGTGAGATCAATCTAAACACGAGTTGTTAGTTGTCTATGAATGGATATTTTCACCTGGGCGGGTTCTGAGAAAACTCGAGTAGTTAAACTACGTTCTCAATCTTTCAGACTTTTTCTCTCAACTTCCCTGATCTTATTTGTATTTGTTATTGGAAAGAAAATCAATCGCACAATTTTACTTTCCATAAAAGTAGGTAAAGCCCGTGATCAGGTTCGTTTGATAAAATGATAATGTTTATTTAGAAATCATCAAACTTCCTTCTCATCATTTTATTTACCTTAACGAAATTCATAGTAATCATCAAGATACCCTGACTCATTTATATGATTTCCTTCTTCCTTGTTTTCTTTTTCACGACTGTCTCATCTTATTTGTTCGACCTTCTGACCCTTTAAATAAATAATTGGGAGAATCATAAAAACAAATGGAAGTACTAGAAAAGTCGAGTCAAATCCCTAGTTTTGTCAACTCCGAGGTCTAGATCTAATCACAAATTTATTTTTCTGCAGTTTCTTATTTTTGAGAAAAGAGATGGTTTCTTGTTATCTCCGAGTTTGGTTGATTTTGAGTACGGTAGTTGAACAAAACCCAATGGATTTTTCTCTATCCGTTCCAGTTTCCGAGAATCATTTTTCCATTATTTAGAAATAACTTTATTCTGATGTCTGGGAATTCAGAAATAGTTTCGATATTTTTTCTGAAACTCATGTGAAAATTTTGATAGAACTATTGTTTTCTGGGAAAGAGCTATGATTTTCTTTAAAAAATGTTAGAGTTTTCCCGTATTTATCAGAAACTGATCGAGGCTCTCATTTCTTTTGATGCAGCGACATTCTTTTGAACGCACAATACGATTTCCCAGCAAACCCATTGAACACTTTCAATCGCATTCAAAGTGCAATAACATCTTTCTTCTCATTTTCACAACTTTCCTTTTGTGTGCACTTTGTAGTATGTGTATGTAGTTTGAACTGATCAATGGACCTTTTTCATGAACTGTTCATTTGATCTACCTCCTCTGACTCAAAGATTTGTTCATCAGGCTTCTTTTTCCTTCGTTTTTTCGATGCCATTTCATTTTCCCACATCCTTTTGTGATCCGAAATTGCGGCGAGAATGCCAATCACTTTCTCTTCTCTCATTCCATCATCTTTTCACATGTTTCCATCTTGTTTCATCGCTTCTCAACCGGTTCCCACTTTTGACCACCCTCGAGCGCACCGTCCATTTGTTGTAGTCCGTCTTTTCTTATGCCAGAATTTCCCAATTTGTAAATGGCAGATTTCCTTTTGGTTCCAGATTCGGAACATTTCCTGTAGTACCATATCTTCTAGTTTATCGACAGTGGGATACTAAATTTCTAGGCTCAAATTTACACATTTGTTCATTACCAAAAAGGAAAGTACAAAGAAAAAAAAATTAATTGGAAATGTTCACTAAATTGGGTTCCGCCTACTCATTGAACTTTCCGATACACATTCTGTTTCTATCACTTTGGTTGCCTCTATGTGGGAGGGGATAGAATACGTTTTTTGGTTTGTGATGACACAAAAGTTGAAAAGTGGGATTCCGGTTATTCGGTTCAATCTTTTACATAAATTGAGTATTTGTTTCTCTAAACTGTTCACAGTTGATTTGATTTATTTCCTCCTTGAGCTTTAATTTTCATAGTTATCATTTTGTTTTCCAGTCACTTTCAAATATTCGTTCAACTATTCACAAATTCTCCGACTACTATTACGTGATATTTTTGTTTTCATAATGTTTGATCAATCGCAAATACTGGAGAATTTATCTTTCGGGTGTAAAATGATAGACAGTTTCCGCATTTATTCTCTCTCAATATCTTTTTTACTAACAGTGTTCAATTGTTTCCAATTGTTGCTTTTCCTTGAAAACATTCAAATTTATCAAATAATCACTTTCCCAAACTCAAAACTGAAACATTTGATTTCTGATTAGTCAAATATGACGAAGGAAAACGTGGGAAACCTTCTGATGGCGATTAACTTTATGAGAATAGTGAGCGAGTAAACATTTATTTGAAAACATGATTTCAATCATTTTTATCTAGAAAATATTTTTGGTTTTTAAAGAACTTTAGGTGCTTCCAGACATTCTTACATTCACCGAATTTATCGAATGGCATGTTAGTTTCTCAATCATTTGGATATTAAAGTATCAGTTTTTGAACCCAAGTCCAATCTGGTTTTCACTCGAAAGCTCTTGATGTGAATTTTTACTAGGTACCCGCTTTTACTTATTCTCTTACTACTTACTAATCAAAAACATATTCACTTCATGCTGTTTTCTGAGCTCTCTTTATATTATACTTACTCTCCAACGACTGATGATTTTCCAGCGTGCCAAAATGGCAGTCGTACCATCGGAAGCACCAGAAAAATATCAAGTATCAACGATATCAATGGGCAAGATGCAAATTGAAGGTTTGCTCAGTGTATTGTGTTATTTCTTCTTATTTTATCTTTGTTTCAGACGATTTATCGAAAGAAAATGTGAGTGATAGTGAGTCAGAACAGGAGATTATAACGGATCGAAAAGCAATTGTGATCGCTTCACTTGTCATGTTCATTGCTGCAATTGAGAATACGGTAGTTGGAATGAGTGAATGGCCTTATATGAATCAGGTATTCGAATTCATTTACGAAAAAAGGATTATATTTAATTCCAGATTGACAAAGAAGCAGATGCACAATTCTTTGGGAATGCCACAGCCGCTTCCAAGTTCTTTCACGCTATCTCAGCACTCGTTTTTGCCGTTTGGTGTCATCGTCACCAATCATTTCGAATTCCTTTAATTGCTGGAAGAGCAATTGCTTTTGGAGCATGTATTTTGTATTTGTGTGTGGAAATGTTTGATGATGGACGAAGATATATTATGGCATTGTGTTATATTTTATTTGGAGTTGCTTCGAGTAGTTCAACTATCCTCCGTGCCTATGTTGCTGCCATTTCCTCTCATGCTGATCGTCCTCAAGCTTATTCTGGTCTCAATGCTGCTACAATGATCTCAATTATAGTTGGTCCAGGTAAATCTCTCAGCTTCTAGCTATAATTCGAAACATTATTATTACAGTAATCCAAGCGGCGTTCTCTTCAATTATCTACCCTGGATACGAAATCTTCCCTAATGTGAAATTCCACATATATTCTGCTCCAGTCTGGGTCGCTGCTTCTACCAATTTTATTTCTGTTGCCATTATTCAGTGCTTTCTTAAAGAGCTGCCTCGTCGTGCCAAATCTGAGATGAGTAAGTTTCAAAATAAGCAGTATGACCCAAATTCTTCGCCGGTCCTGTGGTGTAGTGGTTATCACGTCTGCTTTACACGCAGTAGGCCGCCGGTTCGATCCCGGCCAGGACCTAGCTTTTGTTAATTTTTGCTGTAGATAAAAGTTATTTATTTACAGAGAAAAATGAATCGATGATGACATTTGCTGGTGTGAAAAGACGTATAGAGAAAGTATCTCAAATGAACCTGAACTGGCGTATTGTGGTTTTGTGCTGGATCCAGAAAATGAACGCCACTCTTTCAATTGTCACTTTGACCACACTTACTTCTGTCATTTTCATGACAAATTATGGATGGAGTGGAGCTAAGACTGTTCTTGCAATGTCTATTACAATGGGTGCCGTTGGTCTTCTAGCAGTAATGATTACGGGTCTATACTTCTTCTGTCATCTTGGAAATTAGTAAGTTACCATCTGACACCTACAGTAATCCCAATGGTTTTTTTTAGTCTCCAACAACGTTTCGCCTTCCTTATCGGACTTATCATTTTCATGTCAATGTACCTGTTCACATATCCATGGACCTCAGTCAGCAATCCAGTGCCCGCTTACAATTCGACTGCTGATGTTGGCTGTAATCCAGAAGTTTACAGCTGGTGTAATACTTCTTATGCTCCGGCAGCTCCACTTTTACTCATCGTTATTGCTCTTGTGATGGGAGTTGGAATTCCACTGTCATCTGTTGCCTTGGATGCAATCTACTCAAAAACATTGGGACCTATCAATCAGAGTGTCATGCAAGGAGCTATGATTGTGGCTGAAGATGTTGTTCTTATTTTAGGCCCAATTTACACATCGTGAGTTCCAGAACCATTCTTTTTTATCATATTCAATGTTTATTTTCAGAGGTGTATACACTCATTTCGGCTTTGAATCTCTTTGGACGTGGAATGGGATCATAGTGGCTGTTGGATCACTTTTATGGATTTCTCATTTGCGAAAGCTTGCCGAATATTCATGATTCGAAATTTACCTTTTTGTTTTCTTTTCGTTTTCATTTCTTTGTTTTATCATGTTTGTTTTCTTTTTTGTAATAATGTGAAACCGTTTGAATTGAATAATCGGGTGTATTTATGTATTTTCTAATGTCGATTACGATGAATAAATATTTTTAAACTTTTATTTTTATTTACAACTTGAGCTATCCGAAAGATAACATGAAGCCACATAAGAAAGAGGTCGCATTGCAATCTACAGCGTGCAGTCTCCTCTACGACAAGTCTGCCCTCTCTCAGCGATGCACCCATGGCGCAGTCGGTGTGGACTAGGCTGGCACTATTGAGGCGCCGGTTCGACACCGCCTACGTTCACTGCCGAAGATGATCAATTGAGCATATCACTGACTGTTGGTGAGGTGGTTACATTTCTGAGGCTTTTTAGTTTTGAAGGTTTTCGAATGAGTTATATGTATTGACGTATTCGAAAACTTAAAATTAAAAAAAATTAAATTCCTCCAGGGACAATACTTCATATATAGAACATTGGGTTTTTTTTTCTAGTTTTGTTTGAATTGCAAAACTTTTCTTCAGTAAAATTTAGTTTAGTCCAAAATGCAACTTTTTTTCACAAACAATTATTTTCCTTCGGAAAAAAAATAGTTTAAACGTATGAATGAGTCGAGAGACTCTCGGTTTGCATGCTGAAGACTGAGAGACACTGAGAAAAATATCCAATGAAGCGCGGTTGCATTTTTTCCTCTTTTTCGAAATTTATTCAAATGTGATGTCTTTAAGCTCCACACATTCCTTAATTACGATGTTTTTAAGTTTCTACGTTTTATAAGTTAACATCTTTTTTGAAATTCATTCAGGCAGAAATTTGTTTTCCTAGTAAATCACTTTTTTTGCGAGAAAGAATAGCATGTCTTGATTAATATAAGTGTACAAACTGAGAGAATTGGTTCACTGGTACCGAAACATTCGAAAAAGATAACTTTCTAATAGTCAGCACCACCAGTTATGTTGCTCTTTCTTTTTATGTCGCGACTGCCTTCAAGTTCAACGAGTTTAATTTGTCTCTATTTTTTCAGTTTAATGTCTGTGGAACAGTTTATCAATGATCAACTACATTCGATTGTCGGAATCAGTGATCGTGGAGTATGCCAGTATGTCCACGCACTTGCAAAACAAGCAAAAAATGGTCCAGATTTAGTGAGGAAGTTTCGAGATGCTGATGATTTTGAAATCACCCCCGCCATTGAATCTTTTGCTGAACAACTTATGAGTCGGATGCCAAATAAAGCTGTTTCAGTACGACAAAAAGGCCCTTCTGCTGCCGAACTCGCGGAACAGGAATTGAAAAGATTGAATCGAGCAGTCGGTGTTCTAGAAGACGACTATGGATCATCGTCAAAAACTAGAAACGTTCGAAAACGAAAAGAAAGTTCCAGTGAAGAAGATACCCCGAAGCAAACCAAAAAAAGTTCAAAGCCGCCGGCGAAAAAAGCAGCTGAAGAGTCGGATGATTCAGATATCGAAGCTATAAATGCTCGAACAGATGCAGACATTGCAGAAAGAGATGCATTAGCTGCTAGAATCAACAAAAGAGAAAAAGAAAAGACAAGAAATTTGGTGGAAAAGAAACGTGATGATAATAAGGATAAAGAAGGATCATCAATCGACAAGTTGAGAGAAGAATCGAGACGACAATACTTGAAAAAGCGAAAAATTGATAAATTGGAAGAACTGGAAGCGATCGTTCATGATGATCAAACTCTTTTTGCAAACGAGAAGCTCACAAAACGAGAAAGAGAGGATATGGAATACAGACAGAAAGTTTTAGAGTATGCTAAAGCTCATGGAAAAGCAGGAGAGGTTATGAAAATCAAGCGATATCATCTTCCAGATGCCACGTCGAAAACGGTTCCGTCACAATATGTCGAAGACGATGAGGAGGATTTTAGGCCAGGAGGTGATGGTGCCAAATGGGAAGAAGAGCAATTGATGGCGTCTATGCTTCATCTAGGAGCAAAAGATGCTAAGAAACATGAACAAGAATTCGAGTTACTGTTAGATGAACAAATCGATTTCATTCAAGCACTACAAATGCCAGGCACCAACGAAAAAGAAGAAGAACAACAATCAGAAGCTGAGAAAAGAAAAATGTCGATTGCAGAAGTTCGTAAATCTCTTCCAGTTTATGCATTCCGTGATGCATTCATTGAAGCGGTTAAAGAGCATCAAGTACTGATTATTGAAGGTGAAACTGGATCAGGAAAAACGACACAGTTGCCACAATACCTTTATGAAGCAGGATTCTGTGAGGGAGGGAAACGAATTGGATGTACACAGCCAAGACGTGTAGCAGCAATGTCTGTTGCATCAAGAGTTGCAGATGAAGTTGGATGTAAATTGGGACAACAGGTTAGTAATGTTGAGACAGTTGATCCCATATCTTATTTTATTTTTGATTCTATTGCTATCCATTACTATTTTTCAGGTTGGATACAGTATTCGGTTTGAAGACTGCACATCGGAAAAAACTGTTCTAAAGTATATGACAGACGGAATGCTCCTGCGTGAGTTTTTGAATGAACCTGATTTGGCTAGTTACAGGTTGGTTTGTTTTGTTAAAGTCATTGAATATCTCTTAATCTTTTTTTAGTGTAATGATGATCGATGAAGCTCACGAACGTACTCTGCACACTGATATCCTATTCGGTCTTGTCAAAGATATTGCCAGATTTCGGAAAGATCTGAAACTGCTAATCTCTTCTGCAACCCTAGATGCTGAAAAGTTCTCCAGTTTCTTCGACGATGCTCCCATCTTCAGAATTCCTGGTCGTCGTTTCCCCGTTGACATCTATTATACTCAAGCTCCAGAAGCTGATTATTTAGATGCTGCTATTGTTACTGTTATGCAAATTCACTTGACTCAACCACTTCCCGGTGATATTTTAGTGTTTTTAACTGGTCAAGAAGAAATCGAAACTGTCCAAGAAGCATTAATGGAAAGGTCAAAAGCACTCGGATCGAAGATTAAAGAATTGATTCCTCTGCCAGTTTATGCCAATTTACCCAGTGACTTACAAGCAAAGATTTTCGAACCAACTCCCAAAGATGCAAGAAAAGTGGTACTTGCTACGAATATCGCGGAAACATCAGTAACAATTGATGGAATCAGTTTTGTGATTGATCCCGGTTTCTCAAAACAAAACTCATTCGATGCAAGAAGCGGTGTTGAGCATTTGCATGTTGTAACCATTTCGAAGGTAACGTTTTCTGTGTATTCCGAAGTTTTATAGAAGTTTTTCCAGGCAGCCGCAAATCAACGAGCTGGTCGCGCTGGTCGTACTGGTCCTGGAAAATGCTTCCGATTGTATACTGCATGGGCTTATAAGCATGAACTGGAAGAGCAACCGATTCCTGAAATTCAGCGAACAAATCTTGGAAATGTTGTTTTGATGTTGAAATCTCTTGGAATTCACGATCTTGTGCATTTTGACTTTTTGGATCCACCACCTCAAGAGACTCTTGTTATTGCTCTGGAGCAATTGTATGCATTGGGTGCACTTAATCATAGAGGAGAACTGACAAAACTAGGTCGACGAATGGCTGAGTTTCCGTGTGATCCCTGTATGAGTAAAATGATCATTGCGAGCGAGAAATATGAATGTTCTGAAGAAATTGTGACGATTGCTGCTATGCTCTCTTGTAATGCTGCTGTGTTTTATAGGTAAATTTATTGTACTATTAGTTTCAAATCAATCGAATATCATTACAGACCAAAAGCTCAGGTAATTCATGCAGATTCTGCTCGTAAAGGATTCTGGAGTCCAGCAGGAGACCATATCACCCTGATGAATGTCTATAATAAATGGCAGGAATCGCAATTTTCACAGAGATGGTGAGTTCTTTATTTGAAATGCGTTGGCTATTAATTTCGGAATGATTCGTTCAGGTGTGTCGAGAACTATGTTCAACATCGAACAATGAAACGAGCAAGAGATGTACGAGATCAGTTGGTTGGATTACTGGAAAGAGTAGAGATTGAACCGGTAGGAACTTCTTTAATACTTCGCAGTTTTCAAGGATTCAAATTTCAGAAATCTTCAACGGACACTATCAAGATTCGAAAGGCTATCACTGCTGGATACTTCTATAATGTCTCGAAATTGGATAACACTGGTGGGTTCAAAAAACGATCTTGTTCGTACACTTGGTTGTTTTTGCTCAATGAGCAGAGGTGATCCCTTCCGTGTTTCTTTGGACAACCGAAATAATAATAAGATCATCGTCATTTTGACAGTAATCTGACACCCAAAACGATCATCCCTCAGTTATTTGAAACTACTACTAGACCAATTAGCACTTTCCTAGCACTCGATAGCAGTCTTACGAGCTTTGAGGTTTGGCTTTTCGGCCCTAAGATAAACTTATTTTTCCTATAAACCTACAAGAACAAAAAGATTTCCATCAAATTATAACATTTCTTGCAGGACACTACAAAACGGTCAAGCACAAACACACAACGCATCCTCATCCGAATTCGTGCCTTTTCGAAGAAACGCCGCGATGGGTTGTGTACTACGAATTGGTATTCACAAGCAAAGAGTTCATGAGAGAGGTAATTTTATTCATCATTTGTTTGTCTCGAGAAACGCACTGAAAACGGAACTCCACTCCTGTTGTATCGGTAGAAAGTTTGAGGTTGAACAGATCCCTTGTAATAGGGGTTTTTTGAGTCGCTTGTCAAAACGTGTGTTCCCATCTCTCAGTTTTGATAGTTTGTGCTCGTATTCTGACTCTTGATGGCATTTTTAGTAGTCGAAATTTGATCAATTCGTCATTTCTTCTTCGTATTTTCTTTTAGTTTCCGAGTTTGCACGTGCATTTCTTTTTTTTTCCTTTCTTTTCGTTTCAAATCGATGTGAAGTTTGAGACTTTTAAAATTGCCCATTTGATCATTCGATTGTCTCATTTGAAAAAAGAAAGAGATTTGATCAATGTGTATTTGAAGAACCTCTTCAGTTTCCTCAAGGATGTGAAGACAGGAAAGATGACACATGAAATCTCGTGCGCTGGTTACAAATATGTTTTTATCAATCATATATTCTTACGAGACCAAACTTCGAATTGATGAAAACACATCCGTTCCTTTTCGAAAATTCGGAATTCAGAGCAGTTTCATTCATAGAGATCAGTCGGTCATCAGAACATTTGCAATGAAGAATAAACGATCATCATACAATTCAGTTTTGAAAGAAACTCCTTTTCTCGAAGACATAATTGCGAAAATTCTCAAACCCCATTTTGTTCAAGTTCAGTTCATTTGTTGGAGAAAGAATTATTCATGCAGTCATTAAAGATAACTTCAATATATGAACTACAGGAAATTCGATGATTTTGATGTTAACGCGAAAACTAGGAATGCTTTTGGAACGACTTAAAATTAGAAACTTCTAGGAATTAAAAATGTACATCCGGAAGTTCTCATGTATTCAAAGTCCACTTTGATAAATTCGTCACTACTTTTTAGGAAATTCGTCAGGTATCTCTAACCAAAAAATCTCCATTCTGTGTTTTGGCATAAGAAAGTGTTTTGAAAAACAGTGTCTACCACTGGCGAACATATTACTGTTTTGCTCGGTGACGTTATCGGCATTCATTTTTTATCTCATTAGACGAATTTTCAAAACTTCCGGCTCTTTTTTCGCCGAATCAGCGCTGTGAGCAACGGGATAATTTTTCAGCATGTTTTTTTCTCTTTCTGCATTGTACAGCGTTTCTTCGAATTTCCCCTTTTTGAATGAAAAAAAAGAGTTCCTCTGAAAACAGCTTCCGTTTTCTGAGCAACAATACAACTACAACACACAAAAGAAAAAGAAATTATTTGAAATTTCAAAAATCACTCATTCTTTTCTTTCAGATGTCTGAAATCGAAAGCGGTTGGCTTTTGGAAGTGGCACCTCACTACTATAAGGTAATTATCTCTTCCTTTCTTTCTTTATTTTCGTCATTTTCTGAATCAGAAACCAAATATTCATTTTTTTCTTTCAGGGCCGCGAACTGGAGGATTCGACAAACAAAAAGATGCCAAAACAACGTGGAAAATCCGCAAAAGAGCTAGAACGATAATTAATCTTCCTTTTTTCGTTTAATTGACTTCTTATTTATCATGTTTATTTCTGTTATTCACATTATTACGGTGGTTACAAATGCTGAGAGGTTTCACAGATTTAAAAACTAAAAATCTCTTCTCTTTGTCACCTCCGAAATCTTGTATAAGAATTATTTATTGTTTTTTTTCAATTGTTCGTAAATTGCACCGATGATGATAATCACATCAAAAACAAAAGAAACGGTTTATTTATTATTTTCGAAATTCTCTCTCAACATTTTATTACAGTTTTGATTCTTCCTCCCATTTGTTACAACTCGATTACCAATTTGGTTGTGAGTTGAAGCGGAATTGTTGATCAGCTCCGTATCCACGATAGAAGCTGTTCTCATATCCGTCATAGGCTGCTGGATCAGAACGAATCAGACGGACAGAACGATTTGGAAGTTCGAATAATGCTGGAAATAATCATGTTTGAGAAAAAGAAGACGTCCCATTTCCAAAAACTTTATTGTTCTAAAGCAAGTACTCTTCAGATGAAAAAACGATTCATATTTTCTCAGAAGTTTGAATTATTCTACATTTTCTATCATGTTTTTCGTATTGTTGTTCACACCCGAATCATGGAACTACCCATTTAATAGAATATTCTAAATTCTAAATGTTTTCTTCTCTCTTTTTTCATGAGAAGAATCTTCCGAGGTGACTCAATTGATGACGTGAAATTAGTCTACTATTAAAGTTTCAAAAGAAAAAAAGTTAGAAGAAAAGTGAATTGAAATTCCGTTCGATGGGTGGGCATTGACGAAATTAGTATTCTTAGATGAACATTGAACTCATTTTGCAGAACGAAAATAGATATCGAATAGGAAACTAACTGGATGTGTTACTTTTAAAAATGTAGGTCTGACAGAATGAAAAAAAAAACATTCTAGTAATGAAAAATGTGTTCCTAGAGATAGAATGGAGACTAGAGTCTTTTGAATTTTCGACTATGGTAACTGTCAGTAAGTAGTAACAAGGCTGCGAAGTCCATCTCGAATCTCTAATTAAATCGGAAGTAAACCACATGACGCTTCTAATATAAGAGCATTAAGTTTTATTTACTCAACCTCCAAATTTCAGATATCAGGTTCTTTTTTAATAAAGATACTTTCTTGTGTTCACTCCCTCGCTTTTATATTTCGAACCCTATCAACAAAACACGAAGAATTTCCTATTTACATTATCCCATTTTCTTTCTTTTCTTTTTCATTTGACGTACCCGGAGCGGCTGAAACTGACAAAGCAAGAAGAACGAAGCAAAGAATCATTTTGCACACAAGTCCGAACATTTTTTCTCTTTTTTGTTTCCCCTGGTTTCGGTAGATGGATCCCTGAAACAAAATGTGTTTTGGATGTCATTTAAAGAAATGGAATATATGAAAATGAAAGACAGAAAAATGAAAATAATAAAATTATTGGATGTTAGTTCCGGACTAATAAGGAAATTGGATTAGATGTTACGAATATTTATATGAATCAAGAAGAAAATGGAATAAGATTCACGAGTTCTCCTCCTCCTCTTTTAAACCACAAAAAATGATGTTATGCTCCCCGAGCAGAAGTGGGCGGAGACTCCTAGAAAAGGGGCGGAGTTAGAACTAGTAGAGAAAAGAAGGAGGCTAGAAAGAAGTGCGTGGTAATGGAGTACTGGCAAAGAAGAATGCAAACAGGAATTCTTGATTTGATTAGAAAATATGAAACAAATATAAGAAAAGAGAAAAGAAAACATCATTTTGACTTGGAAATGATGCGTTGAACACAAAAAGAAACAAGGAGGAGTAATCCAGACAAAGAAGAAGATTTTCAAGATTTTGAGAAGATTTCCCAGCTTCCGGCTTTATTTTGAAAATTTACTTTTGTGAAAGAATAAATATATAGAAATACGCAAGCCATCGTGGAAAATTTTGAGCATTCGAGAAGATTATGATTGATTTCAGGCACGAGTTTGGCAATTCATTTTTTTTTGAAATTCACAAAACATCTGATTAAACTTGTGAGAAAGTATTCGAAGTTTTCAGTGATTCAAATTAATAATCTTTGGTTTCTCTGAGAAGGGAAGAGAATGAAAAATACGCAAGGAAACCTGTAATATAAGGGCAATTCTTTTTACCTAGTATTCTCCTGGATCTAACTGATTCATTATATTTTAGTACGTGAAGTACATGCGCCCCTTTTATTTTTCCTCCAATTTACACATTTGCTAGTTCTTGATTTCCCAGAACATCCCATAAGCATAAAAAAAACTCATTATCCTGATTCATAAGCATAGTCTGAGCTCCATTAATAATCATTAAAATCCGTATTTCTGTAGTAGAGCGGGATCAGGATCAGAGGAAAAGAATTGAGGAATGAATCAGTGAATCACATGTCGAAAACAAAAAAATCAGGAATAAATGAGAAAAATGAGGAAGAAGACAATGGGAGGATATTAGACTGAAAAGCAAGAAGAGAAAAACAATCATTATGAGAAAAAAATGAACAGAACAAGGAAAAAGATTTATGAAGGAAAGCATTGTGATTTGTGATAGGAAAAATGAACAAAGTTTCAACAAAAGAGTAGTTCTTTGTGGATAAACGAACCATTGTTCTAGAAAAATGATGACGGAAAGTGATATAATATGTTTTCTGTTCCTGTTCTCTGAATAAATTAATCAAGATGTGACAGACAGAAATTTGACATCCTGTTATCAAAACAAAGTCTGGAATCATAGTACAGAAGAATGTACTGTTAAGAGAAACTGGTTTCTCGAAAATTTCTTTCAATATTGTTTGGAGAAACACACTTTATGCATGGTGCACATTTGAGACAGAAGCAGTTTGTCAATCCTTCTGTGTTTCCCGACTTTTTCTTGTGCTCCTATCATTTCTCAAAAGTTGGTCTGTGTTTTGAACTTATACTGACTTCTAAAAATGTATGAATTTGAACCCTATTAATTTCGTAGACCCATTCCAAGTATTCAAAGACCATCTTTAATATCCCAAAAGCAATGATCTCTTATCCAACCATTGAAAATCAGCTACTCCATCTGATTGATGTTACAACATAACAACTCCCGATACAAATCTTTTTCCAAATCTTCCAAAAAGGTTTAGGATGATCCATTTTGATCTTCACTTAGAGAGACTGAATTTTTGAGAGATATTGCTACATAATCACAGAATTAGATGCCTTCTAAACCACTCGGGCAATATTAGAAAATGGAAATCCGATGAGAGGGAGGCGATTATCTGACAGTCCCAAAAATGAAATAAAAGGAAGATTTTTTTGAGGAATACTGTCAAAATATTGAGTTTATTCTGAAAATGTTAACCAATTTCTGGAACTTTCAATTCTTATTCATTATTTTCTGCTGGATTCCGATCGTATTTTGTGCTGAAGAAAAAAATGATGCGAAGGAAAAAATTACGGTATTCTTTGGACTTTTTAAAAAAGATCTGGAACAAAATATTGATAAAAATGAACGTATGCACTTAGATGTGGTGGGTGATCTCGTTTGACGCAAATCGGGTTCAATTTTTTGAGTGCTCGTTTACGAAATTGTATTGTAAGAGCACTAAAAAAGCAGAAGAATCACGTATATACCAAAATGTAGTGGTTGTACTATCATTATCTCATTTGTGTCAACGATGAATAAACCCTTTTTTCTTAAGAAAATATTCAAAAGGCAACATGTGCTTTTCAGTAGAAATTGAAAGGAAAACAAATGATTCACGAAAGAAAACGAGGAAATAGAAGAAGACAAAATGCTAGAGAATAGGTCATTCATACTATAAATTGAGGTAATTTACAGCTGAGAATCGGAAGTATTTCATCGACGAAAAATGGGAAAATGTTAACAAATATTATGGAAATGGCAAAACTTAAGATGGTTGAAGAAGGAGTTTTGGGAAATGGACTGGATATTGAGTAAGGTTTTCAGAGGAAGCCTTCAATAGAAAGGCATATTTCAGAATAATAAATGTTGAGGGATGTGGTCCTTCATTTGAAGGAGTTGCCGCAGCTGCTGAACTGTATCATGTTCATCATATTGACGCTTTCTTTGGACCGTACTGTGCAAAAGGTGAGTTTGCAACGAAAGAAAATACAATTTGGTTAAAAAAAAGATCAAAAGGTTCATTTGTTAAATACCCTCTTACTCACATTTTAGAAAAAACAGAGAACAATTGGAAGTGTGAAAAAGTAGGCAAAATTAATTGAATTCGTGACAAAACTCAACTTTTTCAACTTTTTCGTACTTCCATTTTTATGTCGTCATTCATTTGGAAACTCATTAAAAAGGAGGAACACAGAGATAAAAGTAGGGCTTTTTTGACGTGCATATTCAGAATAATTTTGATTCTTCTGATGAATATTAATTGCATTCCGTTGGCTTGAGGGTTTTCCAAGGAAAAGGAGAGACCTGAAGTTTGATGTAGTTGTACTTTTTTGTGTGAGAGGGTGTGCAGAGGTTGTTTTTAGTCGAAAAGAGGTTTTCCTAGAATAGAAAGGTCATGTACGATCAATTTGGAGATATGTGAAGACGTCAGATGCTTCAATAATTCAGAGTACACACTTTATAGAGTTATCCCCTGTGGCTACAATGGCATCCTATTGGAATATTCCAATCTTTGCATACACTGCAACATCGGCGGAATATTCCGATTCAAAAGTCTACAAAACACTTCTAAGAACTTCCTTCCAATCTCTTTCTTCAATTTCTGATGCCACTGCTGCATTTATGGTTCATCATGGATTCAAAAAAGTAGCCATACTTGCAAACATTGGAACAGATTCATTTGAGAAAATACAAAGTTTGGAGAAATCATTGAGATCTCGAGGGATCACTATTACCAGAAGAGTTATGTTTGAAGAAAGTTCAAGTGCTGAGGATTTGGTAGAAAATGGAATTATGAATGAGTTGAAGGACAATGCACGAGGTGAGAGAAATAAGTGTTTTTTCTTCGTGCGTTTGAGTTTTTTATGTCTGGGAAAAAAGTTCAAAAAGTCTAAGATAGCTCATCTCTCACGTCATCCGTGGGTTTTAGTCTGAACTTTGAGAGAACGTTCCTAGAAAATTCGAAGATGATAACAAAGTAAAGTTCGTAAAGTTCAAATCTATTCAAAATGATCAGTTGTAGTTCAGGAAGTTTATGGAATTGGAGTATAATCGGAAACCCTGCTGATAAACTAATAAGAAACTCCTACTCAAAAAATAATGGGTTCCTACTCACATCTGAGAAAACTAAGTTAAGAGACACCCTAACATGTTACGAAAACTAATCGCGTATTTGGAACCTAATGAATTTTTGAACTTCATTTTCACTGCCAAATTGGAATTTTTGCGAACTAATTTTTCATTCAGATATCTGAGATCTGAACATCAATATGATTTCAGTGATAATTCCATTATTCTCATCAAATCGAGATCTCTCCTCTGTATTTCGAAATGCCACTGTTTTGGCTGAAATGTCATCTTCTGATTTTGTGTATATCAATCCTCTTATCGTTGCTCGGAACTCAGCAGAACCACCTACTTTTTATGGGAAACAAGCTCAAAAGACTATCAAAGCAGACCACCCCAATACGATACAAATCTACAATTCCTACGGTTTTTCGGATGATCTTCTCAATGAATTTCTTTCAATTTTTGACAAAACAAAACGGATTTATATCGATGAACAGGATTTGTTTAATTATGTGGCTTTGTATGAAAGTTTCTGTATTTTTGCAAAGTTGGCAGAAAAGTATTTGCGATTGAACAACATGAAAAATACACCAAATGGATTAAAAATTGATGGAAAGTCGTTGTGGAATATGGCAATTGGTAGTTCTTTTGGAGGTAAGAAATTTACAGTTTTCAATTAGAAAAACTTTTAAAAATTGAATGTTCAGGAGTAATGGATAACATCACTTTGGACAATGGAGCAGAAAGAATGAAATCGTTCAGTGCATTTTATGTGGATGAGAAAAAGGATCAGGTTCGTTAAACAAGTCTTGTTAGTACAAATTGAATGGAGGAGGATTGTAGAAATAGAAAATGCACTGAAATAAGATTAACTTTGTGGTAGAGAGATTTATTTCCGCATGGTTGGATAATTAATTTAAATCATGGTTTTCAGATTCGAACTGTTGCTCATATTGATTCTATTGTTACTTCAAAGAACTGTGCAGAAACGATTTGTGTTGAACTTGTGAGTTTCCTAAAAACATATTGAGAAATATTTTCATTTTCTTTCTCAGGCTGTCACTGATGTTGTCACAAAGTTCTGGCCAACTTCTTCTGGAAAGTTTCCGGATTCAGATCCAGAATGTGGATTCAGAGGAGAGAATTGTGATTATACACAGACGATCGTTTTGATAACAGCTGGCGTTTGTCTGATTATGACTATCACTTTGGCAATATGGTTGAGAAGAATATGGTGAATAAGAGATTATTTTATAGGAATAATAACAAAATTAACTTCAGTGAGACGCGTGCTCTGGAAAAAATGCCGTGGAGAATACTGAGAGATGATGTTCAAATTCTCGATGAAGAACAAGCAAAATCAGTGGTCTCTCTGAGTTCTGTCACCACGAAAATGTCTCAAGTGGAGACTAAACTCATCAAAAATCATGCTATAATCGGTGTGAATACACATGCCGTTTATGATATTTATGAGCAAAGACAAAATATCAAGTTTAAAAGAGAAGATCTGGTTCTGTTGACAAAAATGAAACAAGCAGTTCATGACAATATCAATCCATTCATTGGAATTTCTTTTAATGAAAGATCAGAATTACTTCTTCTTTGGAAGTTTTGTTCACGTGGAACCCTTCAGGACGTCATCTATTGTGATAAATTCGAAATGGATGAGAAATTTCATGGAGCATTTGTAAGAGATATTACAATGGGATTAGAATATCTTCATTCTTCTCCAATCGGATATCATGGAGGACTTGCCTCTTGGACAGCTCTGATTGATAAAAATTGGATGTTGAAACTAACTGATTATGCAGTTGGAGATCCGTTGAAAAGATGGGAAAAACATGGAAGAATCAATTGTAAAATTGATAACGAATCAGAGAAACAATGGCAACAAACTGGTTAGATTTAGAGTATAAAGAAATAAAGTATTCAATAGGTTTAATTACAGCAAGTCTCTATGTTCCACCCGAAATCCGAACTGCAAATGAAAAGAATCGAACGAGAAGAATGGATCAGAAGTGGCAAGGACAAACGATTCTAAGAAGACAACAATCCGATATTTATGCATTTGGAGTCATTATTTACGAGATATTATTCAGAAGTCTTCCTTATGATGAGAAAGTTGATTTGACTGGTAAGTTTTGAACTAATGCACTACAAATAACAGACTGAAATTTACAGAATTGGCTCAAAAGGCAGCCGAGGGGGAGAAAATTCAGAAGCCGTCGATTCAAAGAAACAAAAAGATGAATCCGGATATGATTGCTCTTCTTCAGGTGAGTTCAAAACCACTGTATTGAATACCTTCCTTGAACATTTTTTTCTCATAAACATGATTGAAAATGTTTTGCAGGGAATTCAATTTTCAAAAAGATGGAATTTCACGAAAACTCTCATATGGATATCATAGTATCTGAGTTCTCTTAACAGTCATATCTCACTTCTTTTTCTCAGGATTGTTGGAGTGATCAACCAGATATGAGACCAACTATTCGACGAGTTCGTTTGGCAACTGAAATTGCATTGAAGACGTGAGATCATTCTAGAAGATGAAGTTAACTTCTTGTATTTCAGAAAAGGAAATCTCGTTGATAGTATGATGAGAATGATGGAAGAATATGCGAACAACTTGGAAAGACTTGTCGGAGAAAGAACGAAACTTGCAGAGGAAGCGAATCTCAGAGCCGAACGTCTTCTTTTTCAACTTCTTCCAAAGTAAAGATCTGTCAAATCTACTGAGACATGAGAATATTTTCAGACATGTGGCAATTGAACTGAAAGCCGGAAGGACCGTTCCACCAAAGATGTATGATTCTGCTACTGTTATGTTCAGTGATATCGTTGGATTCACCAAACTTTGCTCAGCTTCCACTCCTATAGAAGTAAGACACTGGTTTATGATATTTCCTCAATATTCTTCTTTCTAGGTTGTGAATCTTTTGAACAAGCTCTATTCCGAATTTGATTCCACTCTCAACAAGCATGATTGTTATAAAGTTGAAACAATCGGTGACGCCTACATGGTTGTTTCCGGAATTCCAGCTGAAAATGGAAAGCGTCATGTCGCAAATATTGCTGCAGTTACTCTAGAGATACTAAACTTGTTGCTCGAATTTGAAGTTCCCCATCGTAAAGAATACCGATTGACTATAAGATTGGGATTTGCAACAGGACAAGTGGCTGCAGCAGTTATCGGATTACGCTCACCAAGATATTGTTTGTTCGGTGAAACTGTAAGTTAGACTCTAGTACAGATAAAAGCTCAAACCATGAAATTTCAGGTGAATATTGCATCAATAATGGAATCTTCTGGAGAAGGCGGTCGGATTCAGATGACAGACGCATCAAAGATTCTTCTATCAAACGAATATCCAGAGTATATTATTGAAATCCGGGGAATCAACAAAGAAGTGGTAGGGATCAATGTTTTAAGAAAATAATAATTTCAACAATTTCAGAATCAATCCGACTTTGTAACTCATTGGCTGACTGGGAAGGACGAGGACTATTTCAAGAAAAAACGAGAATTCAATAATTATTAAACTGTTGAAGGTTTTTGCTTTTTTTCTTACAATCACTCTCAATACCTTATTTGTTGCATTTATTTTTTGAATACGAGAAACATAAATTATTTTTCTGCTCAATCATTTTTCTCATCACCAGTTGGATATACATTTGAATCATAAATTGTTCAATTAATTTTCAGAGAAGTTGAGAATTAAATGCGATTGAAGCACACACAGTGTTGCTTGACAGTCCAATGTCTTTCGCAATCGTAAGTTTGAAACTTCTCTTGTTTACAATCTGCTTCGCATCTATCAGTGTCACACATTATTCCGTATTCTGAAATAATATTAAAAAGTTATATAGATTTGAAAATCTCTATTAAGCTGAAAACAAACTTACCGTCCCAAATTTCCTTTTTGTTGGGATCTTCGATTTCTTCTTCTTCTTCATCAATTTCGATCTCAATATCGTCGCTTTGAGCAGATACGGCCAAGATCAGAATCATAAATGGAAGCAGGGAGAAGAACGATTTCATCTTTTTTTTTTCGTTTTTGAAACATTTATGATGGGATTCTGTTTGTTATATAGGTGAAGATGGACACCAATGTTTTTGCTTCTTTTGTAAATATTGAATTCAAAATTGAATTGATTGTTTTGATTGAATTGAAACCCAGTATAACAAAAGAAAATATGATGATTGATTTGAATGAACCATGATGTCATGAGAATCAAAAGTTCCTGATTTCAAATTCATTTCTATTCTCATAATATCTCCCTAAAAAGAATTAATCGGAAAAAAAAACATTTCCATTTTTCTCTTCATTCGGTCACACTCCTAGTAACCAGTTTAGAGGTCCGAACAATAGAGAAATTGAAGAAGAAAGGAAATGAAAAGAGGAAGAACAGTGTTCAGGAAAAAGGAAAAAATGTTCAAAACATTGCATCATCAAGACTCTCAAGTATGCGATTAACCAAATTAGAAAATATATTAGTTATAGATAACGAGTTTGAAAAGGTGGATGATACTTGGGTTTGTCTTGTCAGAATGAAAAAATCTTGTAATTTGTTAAAAGTATGAGACTGACATGAGAACAGTGTTGATTTTTTTAAAGAGCATCTTGAAACCTTCTAATCATTTGGATTGGATTGGCCACAAACGAGATGAAAGTTTTCCAATAGAAAGTGGTTTTTATACTCAATAAAATCAGACTTTCTTTTCACGAATGGAGGTTTTTAGATTCAGAAAGCACTTAATCCATTTTTTCCACCTTCAATACCATTTCGAATGAATACCGTATCTACTATTTCTTTATTGTTTGTACTTCATCATCGTCGCTCTAGTCGTCATAAACGTACGTTTTGTTCATTCATTTCATTTTCAGTCAATTTCAGAAAACAATAGAGAAATGGAATTTCGTCGATAAAAACGCAAAAAGGGCGCGCGTGGAACCAACCATCCAACACACCGGTCCCGACCTAACAGAGAGAGAGGAAGAAAAGACGGGCGGTCTCTTTCATTCTTCTTGTAAGTATGAAGCACTTACTATTCCATTTGTTTTCATCATTTTCGTTGAGAAGTTTTTTGAATAAAGTTGAGTTTCTTATGACGACCCCGTTGTCATATAGTGAAATTTACTGAACGCTTATGCTATAGGACCTACTACAGACTCTCTTTCTAAAGTTTTTCGATGACCGTAATCGGGAAGCAAATCTTCTTTTCATCCGCTAAATTCTTGGTTGAAAATATTTGTTTTTCTGGTAGGCTCTTGTATTGCACATTCTCCATTACTGTTGTAGACAGACAACTCTAATGTTCATGAAAACAAAATTAGGGTATAATAAGCTTGCGAAAGTCCCTAACTTTGACTCTCCTTTTCGCACATTCTATTTATATCTACCGTAACCATCAAGTACTAATATCTTGGAAAACAAAAACAATAACAAGTATGAAGAGACAGTCCGGTTACGGTTCTTCCGCATAAGGATGAATTCAAGGGGGGAGGATGGTGTCTAAAAACAGTGGTGGGTGCGTATACGTAGTTCCACTTGTTCACAGAAAAACATCTCCTTTTTTCTTCTTCTGGGATGATCATCAAACGGGTTTCGATTAGAATGAACACTTATTTTCTTTCTCACCCTCTTATTCAACCAATTTTCTATGCTTTTCCAATTACCGTCTCATTATCGTTCAGTTATTCATTAACGAGTGTGAAAATTATGTAGAAAAAGAGCAATAGGAGCACAATTCAGCCTATTATTTAGTGGGTTTTGGGGGACTACTGATTGTTTCTATAGCAAGGTGTCTCAGGTGATGATTCGTGATAAAAGACAGAACATATCAAACAATGACCATGGCAGGGGAAGTTTTTCTAGATTGTGTCATATTATTCTTCAGCACCTCGATTTCTCAATTTTTGCTCCACATATTTTTTTAAAAACTTTTTTATTTATATAAAGCTTCTATTTCTCTATTTCTTTTTTTTAGTATCTTAACTCGGAGAGTATCAGTGTCATAAACATTCCTTGTGGCAACTATTTCTATATGTCTGGAATAATTAATTAATTAAGAAGAGGAAATCAGGCTAATCATTGAAAAGAGTCTCCTCGTTCATCCGAAAGATGTCTTACTGTGTATTGTCTGAATCTCTTTTGACTCCCATCTTATTCTATCAGAATCGTCTTCGGAAAAACCGGATATATGTCTCCTTTTGGTCTCCTCTTTCAAATTCTTTCGGTTCGGTTTCGGTTATCGGTGTGACCGATTCGATTTTCCAGGCATCACTTGTTATGCTTATTTTTGAAGTTTTTGAAACTTCCGTTCGTTTTTCGTGGAGTTCACAGAAAAGCTTTTGAATCTAAAAAAAAAAAACAAAACTACCTGCTCACTATCAGTGAAAATTTCTCTTTAAAGTTTCATTTTCTGATAATCATTTGTTTTGTTTTGCTCTTTGTTACCAAAGAATTTACAAAAAAACCTTCAGTTAAAATAACGATTATAAAACATAACCACACAAAACCTAGGAGCAACTTTGCTATCACGAAGAAGCTATTCTCTTTTCGTTTATGTTAGTGATAATAAATTTGAAGATTGACCGGTCGGAAATTCGACATAAAGATAAGGAACATTTGTATCTATATGGCCGGTCTGTTGAGTTAATTGGAAACGGAAAACCGGTGAAAAGTTTAATCGAAAATTGAAAGGGTTTGTGTTCATTAGACCAAAAGTCCAAATTACAGTTTTTTGTGTCACTTTCAGTTCAAAAGCTTTTTCTATGAATAGGCCAACTGAACATCTAGAGCAAATGTACGCAATGCTCTTTTTGCAAAGTTTCAACAAATCACTTCAGATATTATATTTCAATCATAACTCTACGATTCCGAAAATTGTGTCCATCCACTAGAGTATCAAGATCTTCAGAGTTGACTATAAATCCACCATGTCTGTTTGAATATCCACATTTAGTGTGCTTCTCATGCACCCATTTCTATTATTTTGACCTCTTTTTCTTCTCACAAATCTGAATGTGTTATTGGTGTCCCATCCATCGGAAAATGTGCTCCTAGCTCCCCCGTATGTGTGGTCGTTTTCATCGTTGGCAAGTTTCCGGAAAGCCGGCCCTCTTTCTTCTTCTTCCAAATCCAATCGTCCCTTCATACACTCTTTTCTGAAGACATATACGGGGGGACGGCCATTTTCCTCTTCCTTTTCCTCCTCCATTTCCTATTTTCGCCTTCTTCTTCTTCTTTTCATTTCTTCATTTTTCCTGTCTAGTAGTGTCAACCGTTTCATTCCGTTTTTATCTCCATCCCTGTTCACCTTTACATTTCGAAAATAAAGATATGGTTGAATTTCAATCGCCGTAATAATTCTTGAGCAAATTTCCGTTGGCACATGCGAATATGAATCCTAAAATAAAGAAACTACAGATTAAAATGAAGAGTTACTCATAGTTAATCTAAGTTTGAAACATCAGTTCTTGTTTTAATAATCTGAAACGACAGATGAAGGACACCAACATTCGTTTTCGCACATCTTTTTTTTCGTTTTACGTTTTTGAAGCTTCAATTCACGTCTTCCGATTTCTGAATTCAATGAATTATGATTTCTAGTTTAAAACTTGTGATTGTACTTTTTGTCTGAAACTGTGAGCTCATTCAAAGTAGAGAATGAGATTTTGCGACTTCTGTCTGGGGTTAGCCATAAGAAACTTTCTGAATCTGAAAAATAAAAGGTATTTTCCAATGCCTTACGCTCAATTCGTTGAATGAAATATTCCTCTTGTAGCTACCTACACGTCAATTGATTTCAGAATAGTTATTTTTAACAGTACTTCTTGAGGCTTTCACATTTCCATTCATCTTAATATACGATTTGAAACCACTTCATCAAAGATCCGGAAGTCTTGCTCAGTCTCCAGATCTGCTCTCCTTTCCGTAATTACCAAGTAGTCTCCTCTCTTCGTTCTCCGGAAGACGTTCCGCTTACTCTTCCGTCTTCTTCTTCTTCAACGTCTTCTTCCATTCCGCTCAGCCAATTTCATTCGATTTCACGTCGTCTTTCTTCTCGTTTCCGGCAGTTCTGTCGTATTCGACGGGAATAGGCAGCCGGTCATTGAAATAGTGTTCCGGAAGGAGAGGCAGAGACAATCTCGAGCAGAAACATAATATGAGAAGAAGAGATGTTAGAGGTTGAGAAGGCACCCTGCCGGACCGGAATTTGAGGTCGTGCCTGTGTGCACGTTTGACTTCTTTTTCTTTTTTTTTCGTATAACGAAACATGGAAAAAATGGAAATAGGAGAAGAAATATATATATCTGAGACTCTAGAAGTCGTTCAGTTTGCACTTATGTTTCTATGGATTCGTAAAAAAATAAATTTATGATTCCCTTTTTTTAAAGGTCTTTAGTTATTTTTGCAAAACAGTTTCGAATAAAAAACTTAGTGGAAGTCAATTTTGTGGAGTTCTTGCTCCAAACTCTAATCAAGAAAAGTGATTTGTTCTGCTTTGTGCTTCAAGTTGAAACGACTTTTTCTCAGAACTTTTTCTGGAGTGTAGGTCATTCATTTCACTTTATTTTCTGTCTTTTCGTGTGGGTGGCTCTCTATCTAACGTGCTCTACTAAAAGTACTATAGATTGGTTCCATCAGACTTCCCTTCAACTTCGACTGCAAGGCTCACCATTTGGAAGCACTTCGCTCTCAGCCCTGTTCTACCTTCAAAAGTTCGTATTCCTTGAAACTCCACTTCTCTTCTCATAATTCTTTGCTCTGTTACCATCTCAATTACAGTAATCTTCTACTCAAATTTCATTCCGTTTTTCCCAACAAAAACCTGTCAATCCGACCGATACCTTCTCTTTTTCCGACCCTTCACTGAACTTTTCATCCAACTCTTTCTCTCCTTCAAAAAAAAACTGCCATGAGTAGTGAGACTGTGTTGCCCCTGGGGTGTCCCAAGTTTACTTTTCCCCTCTTTTTCCAATTTTTTCTCAGTTCCCTCTCTCTGTAAATCTTCAATCATTCCACTATTTCGTATGTTTGCGTAACCCCAACGGCACCGCCGGTTTTCCGTTCTTCTCCCTCCAACTCTTTCTCTCTTTTTGATTATTTGCCATTTACTGTAAGAGCTCAATTTTTTGTTAGAGTAAAGGAAGGAGAGATAGAGCAAAAGATGAGGAGAAAAGAGTGAAATGGTGTACAGTTGAGCTACTGGCTGTTACTGCTCTCCCCCATCTTCCGACCGACAAAAGCTGCTCACAAACTTTGACAGTTACTGCTTTCTTTTCTTTTTCTTCTTACTTTCATCATTTCAAGTTTTTCTTCCCGGCAGTGATACTTTTGTTAGTTTCGATTTTTACTCGTCGGTTTCTGACTGATTTGAAAAAGTTTCAGAAATTCTGATCATTCAGTTTTGAGTGCCTTTGTATTACAGTTCGAGTTCATGATGTCTCCGAAGCCAGCAGAAGACGTTTGATGGTTCCTAAAGTTATCTCTGAATAATAGAATTGTTAGGTTGCACAAGTTCGCGTTGTGCTCTTATGCTTTAACAACCGGGCAAACGCTCAAAGAGCTGAACTCGGTGAAAATATGAAACCCAAAATTTCTAGGAATCAGTATTGATTCTTTTTTTGGTGTTTTGCAGAACTCTAAACTTGTTTCTAGATTTTTCCGTATAAAAAAGTAAACAACATAGTTAGAGCTTCGAAATGGAAATGCAGTTGTGAATTTACTCTAATAGAGAAGCATGCTCTAAAACTTTTGAATTTCGCATGGTTTATAATTTCAGTCAAAACCAGACCATTTTCGTAGACTTTAATAAGTATATTTAATCAAGAGATAAGATATCTTGAGAACTCAGATTATCAGCAAAGGCAGAATAGAATCAGTTTTTACTAATTCCGGACCGCCTACATTCAAGTCTTATTCACTAGATATACCCTCGAATGATGCCCTATTCAAGTCCTAATCAATCAACTAAGAAACGCAAAAAAAATCTGAAAAAAAGTTTAAAATCAAATCATTTTATCATTCCAAAATGTTGTGTTAAACGTCTTCTTTCCCTCTTTCTCTCTTCCTGTCTCATTCTATTCCATTCGATCCGCCGGTCGCCTTCCGAATCCAGTCTTGTGTCTAAACATCTTCATCTCATATAGTATTTTCACACGGGTCGTCTGTTCAGTTCGGATATCCGCAATCCGGATTTCGTGTTCTTCCTTTGCTTCTTCCTTCCTTTTTCGGGCGGCGCGGGAGGAGAGGATCAACGGCTTCTTATCTGATATGATTCGGAAGAGACAGAAAATGTTGTAGAAGGATGAAGATGAAGCCTCTAACCGGCCACAGTCAATGTATATCCCGCTGTGTTTAGGTCTCAATGCAAACGATATTATGGCCAGTTTCATGGGCGATTCATTCCCGGCTAAAAGTTGCCGATTTCCTTTTTTAATCTTCTCTTTTGTTTTTGTTTCTTAAGTATAGTGGTGCCACAGAAATCACACTGAGAAAGCTAAGAGTCAAAAAATAACTGGAAACTTTATTAGAATGCCAGGAAGCGAGCAAAAGTTTCAGCCTTGCTCACAATATGAACAATGTTTTGAATAAATTACAAATGCTCTTTCAAGAGTCATCGAAGAACTTTATTGGAAAATCTTCACTGAGTTTTAAGAGAATAATTGGCTGATAAAACAGAAATAAATAAAATTTCAACTGCTCCATTACCGTTTCTGGTCAACACAACTCCGTAACCGAATCCTTTTGTTTCCTTCACCGGAAAAAATAGAGCCCCCATCTTCTTTTTGTTATCCGTTGTCTTCTTTAATCCTTTTTTTTCACTCCGCTTCATCTCGATTCCCTTTTCCGTACGACTACCGGTTTCTTTTCTATCTGTCTTCACTTCTACATCTTCTTCTTTTTCTAGAAATGCGTGTCCCAATTTCCAGAGAGAACGCTCTCTTACTGTAGTTTATTATCAGATGAGATTACAAACGATCTTCCGTTTTAGACATAGAGATGAGTGTAAACTTTTTATTACATAGAGAAGACTAACCATGTCATGTACGCACTTCATCTTGACTGAAAAAAACGAAACGGAATGAAATGACTTTAATTTTCTAGTAGTTTCATCCACCGGCGTGACTGTTTCTTTTTGCTTCAGTTTGTCTCCTGATATCCTTCAAACTATTCTGAATTTTCATTTTGAAAAATTTTTAAGCTTGCATTAACAACCTCTCTTTTTACTTTGTTATTTCTTATTTCTTTCCCCACCCACTAATTCTTTTTCTGACGTTAAGCTTCTCTTATCTTCTGAATACTTCATTTAAAATCCTTCTCATTCATTTCAGATGGCGTTTCAGCCGGCGTTCAACGCCCGTCTGATAAATGAAGTTCGAAAGTATCCATGTCTTTATAATCATTCAAGACGTGGCAGTGGAGATACAATGGAACGTCAAAGACTTTGGGAATCAATTGCAAAAAACATTGATCCGAACTGTGCAGCTGAATTCGCAAAAAAGCGATGGTTACAATTGAGAGATCGTTATCGAAAAGAACTGAAAATTGCAATTAAAAATGGATTTGTGACTCCTGTTCGATGGTGTTATTTTAATCAGTTATCATGGTTGGATCCATTTTTGAAAGATAATATGTGAGTTGTTTGCAAACTTTTACGAAGAACTAGGTAAAAAATTAGTAATAGAATAGTACGAAAACTATTAAAATAAGACCTCCGTTGTTTTTTTTTTGTTGTAAAGTTTGAAATCACCATATTTTGATTAAAAGAAAAGTTGCTCAGAAAAGAAATGTAGCGAAAATCGTACGAATTGTTTCAAACTTTTGAAAAGATATTCACTAAACAATAATCAGCTTCATGAAACCCCATAGTCTTCGCATTAATAAAAGAATTCCAGTAATTTCAGTGGACAAGCTGCCGATGAAGGCAAAAAGACTGGAAAGCCAGATTCATTTGATGAAACTTCTGCAACTCCTTTCAATTGGTTCGGCTTCCCAAACCTGACAACAATTAAAGATGAAATGGATGATGATGAGGGTGATCCAGCATTAGAATCATCTGTACTTGATCGACTTCTGGCACAAACTGCTCAAAGATTAGACAGTATTTCACCAGAAATTGAGAATGATGAATCAGGAACACAGAGTCTAGATGGGAATATTGATGTGGATGTAGTAGATGGAGAAGATGGAGAAGAAGAAGATTTGAAACTGAAACAAGAAGATGAAGAACTTGGAGGAGATGATGAGGAGGAGAATATTGAAAAACCATTGAAAACTGTTAATCAGAATCAGAATCAAAGTTCAACACCAATTCAAAATCAAGCAATGGCCATGTTAACAGAAGCTATAAATGCACAGAATGTACAAAATCAAGTTCCACAGAAGCCATCAGTTGAGACGTTGATTGCTGCTAACCAAGCAAGATTTGCTCATCACTTGGCAGCTCAGCTATCTGGAATGAGTTCAATGTTGAATGGAACGAGAAAATCAGAAAGTGCAGCCACGCCCCTAAGGGCTTCTACTCCACCACCTCCGACATCTTCCTCCTCAAATAACTCGAGTCATTTTCATCCTTATAAAGAAGCAGCAAGAAATAGACATCATTCAAGGCAAGCAGAAAACATGATGAGACATCATTTACAACAGGTATTGTTTTACTCTTATTATGGTTTAGTCATTCCGAATATTCAGGTCGGCCGTGTTGCTCTGGAGTGGCTTAATGATGAAGACTTGTTATACAGTAGAATAATTGGATTAAAACTGAAAAAGATGGATCCGAAAAAAAGGAAGAAAGTGAGTATTTGTTTTCAGATGAACGTTACTTTAGTTTGAAAACATAACAAATGTTTGTTCTTTAATATAAATTTGATCTTCTTAAGGTCCGTCATCAAATAATGTCTTTGCTGGAAGAGACAGACGATCATGTTGATAACGACGATTCCTGTAGTTCTCATAGTCCATCGGCTCGTGATCAAGATGAAGAATGCCCAGTTGAACCAACAGAAAATGAGATTCCATCGACCCAGTGCTAATTTTTCATAATCCCTTTTTTCAAATATTTTTCATCTTCGTTTTGGTGCTTGATCTTATCAGATCCCAATGTAGAAATGTTCAATTAGTTGTTTGAGTGTTTTCGGTCTAGTCAGCGCAATCTTTCACTTTTTCAAACCCATTTTTCTTTTCAATCGGACTATTATGATTCGGATTGAAGTATTTTTCACAAACATTCATCTTGCCTGTATATTTTGAACCACAATAAACGTGTATTTTTGATATTGAAGTTGTGAAATATTGTCTGTCATAATTTATTCTAGGCATTGTGAATAACCGTTATAGGTTCAGAGTCAGTTGCCGAGTTTGAAGAAGCTGATGATGACGAGAGACGATTCACACGACGAGAATATGGAGAAATGGAAGAACGTGCATATACTGTATGACTCTTTTTGTAGCCGAGACGGTCCTGATTAACACGAAGAACTCGGGAATCTGAAAATTTTTTGGAATTATTTTTTACCGCTTAATCTGGATGAAAATACCTTGAATTTCAAGAGGAATAGTAGATTGTGATGACTTGAGAGTTGGTTGATCATGAAGCAAAGAGGCGATATTGAAAAGTGAGTCTTCTTCATCAGAGCACTAGCAAAAACATTTTCACTTCCGGTATACAAATCTATCTTACACACATAATAATCCTGTGGACTCCTTTTTCCACGTCTTGCTTTCCTGGCACGTGCTCTCAACTTCTCCACATAATTCGGTTCGGGAGATGGCAACAATTGAAGTCCTTTGAGCTTTTCTTCATCACTAAACTCATACTTTGAACTAAGAGGAGATTCGTGTTCTGAGCATAAGGTTATCTCAAATGTTAAACAATTATCCAACTAAACCTTCATCAGAGTTTTGCGTTGAATCCAGTGATAGATCAGATAGAACTGGAGTTTTCAAGTTCTCATCTTTCCCGTTGAAAATGAAGAACTTCGCGAGTTTCTTTCCTTTTTTGTCTTTCACTTCTGACTTTTTCGTCTAAAATAAGACCGCTGGAACTATGCTAATTTTTTAATGCTACCCACTTTCTTTTCAATCTTCTTCGGCTTTGACTCGGCCTCTTTTACTGATGCAACAGAAGTAGTCGTCTTTACATATGCGTCTGTTGGCTCATGAGCGTCTCAACACGTCCTATGGTTTATTTTGTAAACTGACCTCAAATTTACCTTCCCCTTTGAATCTCCAATGCGATTTAAGACAAGAGACGAGTGCAAGACTGCCGAAAAATGGGAAAGTAATGATAAGAAGTACTAGCTCTTGTTGCATTTTTGTTCCAAAATCACACAGTCTGTATAGAATTGTGATATTCAAAATCCAAAATGCAGAAATTGTTTTGTTCTTGCCATTCATTTCCTTTCTGTTTTTTTTTCATTTAAGTTCACGTTTTATAATAATTGCTATAAATCAGATCTGACTTTCAATCTATAATACCGTTAATGTAAGAGACTTTAGGAAACTTGTAGGGTGCAGAGACGAAACTATGGAGTGTCGTTGCGAGCGTTTTTTAGCCCAGAAAATCTCGGCAAACTTTGAATCAACAATAGCTTCTTCTTGCTTGCGAGTGCGCTTGTTCTTTGTTCGAAAAAAAGTTATGCCGAAATTTCCGCATAATTTTGTTGAGAAAACTAAATATTTCAGATGTCGTGGCATTCCTGCGAAATCTGTAAAGGATCGAACGCCACTGTCACACCGGATGAAACAAATGCACCTACTCTAAAAGTAGCGTGTTTTTTTATTTTTAATACTATCCAATACAAAATCCAAAAAAAAAACAAAATCCTTTTCAGAATGTCAACTATCATGAAGCATCGTCTACTCGTCCATTTCGTATAACAATTAACACTACATGTTTAGAAAACCTGGAAGTTCCCGAAAATGAGGATTTTTCGTCTGAAAGCTCCGAAGGCAACACTTCTGCCGCAAGAGCAGTAAGCTTCTTCATCAATTTATCTGAACTTGTTAGCATTTGCCCATATTTTGAAAAGTTTGACGATGTAAGTTGTTGAGAAAGTATATTATGACACTATTCAATTCAGGTCGATTTTCTGGAATTTTCAACTAACTGCACGGATACATGGATTTCCGCTCCCGAGAGATTTGCCACTATTCGAGATGAATGCAGCCATAGCTACGGATCACCTATTATTCCACAACAATTTCACGCATTCTTGGACTCGTCATGTCCATCACTATATGGAATACGCCCCGCTCCTCTCACAAGTAAGCTAAAGTTTTCATCTGATATGAAGCAATTTAACATTGTTTTTCAGTTGAAAGTATTGTTCCAGTGCTTTCCATCCTCTCCTACTTCCACAGCGAGCCGCTGCTTACTAATTGCGAACGATTTTTGATGTCAACCAATATGGGACACCTCGATGGAAGCCTTTTGATTCGATTGTTGGATAAAGGTTTATGTGTCAGCTTGGATCATCGGATTCTCGGAAGAATTTTGTGTGTCTGTTTGCTAAATATTTCTACGAAGATGTCAGATGCATCACAAGACCTTGTTGGGCCTGTCGGATCAGTTTTCGCCCAAGCGTTTATCGCGTGAGTGACGTTCAGAAATACCGTCGCTTCATCGAATCAATTTTTCTAGAAATGCCACGAAAAGCTTCCGTCATGTCAAACCTCTGGAACAAGAAAATGCTCTGTGGCCAGTCGCAATACGTCACCTAATGATGCCAACTATTTCTTCATCTTCAGTTACATCAACGGAAGACGCACCAGGAGCAGAGGAAAGTAAAAGATGCAAAGGAAGACGCGGGAACCAGAAAAAAAGCGAATGTGATCATACTGAAGACTCGTAAGCAATAACACGTATCGCCAACAAGTCGTGTTTTTCAGATTCGAATGTATCCTATGTTTTGATCAGCGATGTGGAAAATGTAAAGGAGAGGCATCATTTTGCTACAAGGTAAACTGCTTTGGTGCTTATATGCATTTGAAAAAACACATGATTAGTTCTTGCATTTATTGATGAACAGGAAGCTCGAGATCTTTTAAAATCCTTCTATGGGTTATACTCAATTGGAAGGTTCTTGCGGCGAACCATGCCATCTCCTTGGAACCATTCACGGCGGAATTGCTTGGCGGCTCCGTCTGGGGTGTTGGTCCATTCAACGGTGATGCGGTCATTGTTGGTGTCCTGAAAAACATCAGTTTATGAACTGAATGTCTTTTTTTGAAAAGTTGAAACTTACTTCTTGTCCGAAGGCGAAAGCATCGCACGAGACGGCAAGAAGAACAGCCTCCTTTGGGTCGAGCACTCCGCATGGTGGATCAACTCCAAGACGTTTCATGTTGGTGGTCTTGATTCCATACCCGATACGACGAGCAGATGAGTTGATCACCTTGATGTGGTAGGTGTGCTTGTCGTCGTATGGGGCGTTGAAGACGATCTTGGCGTTGGGTTGAGTTTGGATGTCTCCTGGTGGGACGGATTGAGCCATGGCGATTTGTTGAAGGAGTTTTGAAAACTCTGTGAAGATTTCTACTGAGTCCTCTTCCTTATGTACCCTTGCCTTATCAGTACCCTAAATCTGCTTAGAAAAACATGACAAGTCGTGGAAAGTTCACGCGAAACTTATTCAACTTCGGAAATAAATTTTTTTCAGTGAACTTTGATTTAGGAAGGCGTATACAAATGTTCAAACTTTCAGGCAATGGACAATTTCCTCTATGAAGTTCGCCTGCAACTGTACCCCCACACATATCGCGCACACTTGGATCGCGATTTGCTCCGCGAAGATCGTCTCAGTGACTACATTCTCCGACATCAACTTCAACCACTCCCAGAAAATTGAATCATGTATATCCCCCCACCACATTCCCCAGAATTTGTAAATAATGTATCACTCACAATTTGCTCTTTTGTATTTTATTGTACTTTTATCATTCAACAACAGTGTGGCCTAGCCTATTTAAAATTCCAAGCAAAAAACAGAACGCAGAATAAATTGGTTATCAAATTATTACTTCTATACTATACAACTGATGTCAGAACTCGGTTCTGCTGCCATTTTTGAAGTCATGAAAGAGGAAATCGAAGCTGGAAAGCATGCCGCTCTGAAAAAAATAAGAGGGATAGTTGAGTTTCGAATCACTAAAAATGGAAAGGAGCAAGCAGTTTGGAGTGGGTAGATTGTATTATAGAAGCCCTGTCTCAGCTTTAAATTTGCTCGATTTCAGCGATCGATACTCGAAATTTCCCTGGGGAAGTTATCGAAGGATCGATACAAAATAATGTCAAAGTGAACTCAGTTGTCACCGTAAGTTGAAATCTTTCTGAAGTCTCTCTTTCAAAAATGATTCCAGGTTTCCGACGAAATCTTCATGAGAATATGCCTCGGTGATCTGGAACCTGTCCAGGCATTCATGAGTTCAAAAGTCAAAGTTGAAGGCGACATTTTAATGATGCAAAAGCTTAATACTGTTATGAAAAGTGTCCGTCAAAGTGTTCTCTAAAAATAAAAACATTTTCGATGAACTTTATATCAGGAAGAAAATAGAACTGAAACTTTCGTATTCGAAAGGGGTGCTTTAAAAATAATGAACATGTAATTCAAACGAAAAAGTTACAAAACGATGGCAATCAGAAAGATTATCGAAAGAAAAGTCCGATAAGGAAAAGTGAGTGTGTGCGAAAAACTAGAAGGCATCAAAGCGAAGGACAGATGTTGAAGACTGAAATTCAATATCAAATTTTAAAAGGAAACATTAAAACAATTCAGAAGTAGGTCAAACGGACCGGTACAAAACTACCGTAATCTGGGGGATTGGGAGAAAGTGGAGGAAATGTAACATGAAGTGGAAGCGGATGGAAGATGTTTGAAAATGAATGGAAAATACAGTTTGTGCAGATAAACCAGGATACGGTAGACGTTCATCAGTTTAGCAATTGCAACCAGAGTTCTGTTGGTTCTGTTGGTTCGGGTTGAGGCGAATTTGATTATCAAACTCTGGAAAATCGTTGGTTTCCTGTGATTCTCTTGCCAGCGCATCCCTCGCGATTGCCAAGAAAGCAGCTTCGACATTCAAAGCTTCCTTAGCAGAAACCTCATAATATGGAATGTTTCCCTTTGTTTGACACCATGACTGAGCACGTTTGGATGAAACGGCTCTCTGAGATTCCAAATCAACCTTGTTTCCGAGAAGAACAAATGGGAAGTGATCCGGATCGCGAGGGCTGAAAAAAATTTTTCGACAAGAAATCAGAGACGATCAAAAAAATTGAAAACAACAAAACAGTACTCAATGAACGAACAGGCTTCATTTAATTAATTGAACAAAACATACCTCGCCTGAATCAAAAACTCGTCACGCCATGAGTCAAGTGACTTGAATGAAGCGGCGTTCGTGACATCAAAAGCAAGCACGCAGCAGTCGGCTCCACGATAGAAAGCCACTCCGAGCGATTGGAAACGCTCTTGTCCAGCAGTATCCCAAATCTGAAAGATTATACATGAAATAGAGTTCACGGAATACTTTCAATATATTCAAAGATGAAAACAAGTTCTTTCTATCTTTACCTGAAGAGTCACAGTTCGATCATCAATGTTTACATCACGAGTCAAAAAATCGGCTCCGATCGTAGCCTGTATAAAAATAACTATTGAGCATCAAATTTCGCAATTCTTTCACAAACCTTGTATTGATTACTGAATCTGCGGTTGACATATTGGTTCATCAGTGAAGTCTTTCCGACTCCAGAATCACCGAGAATGATAACTTTCAGAAGGGCCTTCTTTCTGGTTCCTGACATTTTCTTTGCTGGAAAGGTTCAGGAAGTTCGGCTGAAATTATAATTGAAGAAATACGAGAAACGCAAATCAATTTGAAGAATACTGATAAAAAAGTTTGGAAAAGATAAGCAATAATAAAAGTATTACTATGGTTTTGAGGAAACCAGTTTTGAAAACCGTGATCAATAAGTAAAGAAAAATTATTGAAAAGGAAGTCTTTGTTGTGGTTTTTATACCCAAATGATCGAATAAACAAATATAAAACAACCGGAGGAATCGATGAAACTTGCCCGTGGAAGGAAAATACAAGGAATAACACAGAAAGTGAGAGAGAAACAGAGAAACACAGTAATATACTAGAAGGTTAATACATGTGAGTATTTTCAACATTTTATATGTCCAAATCGTTGTATTTGATAATTTTCTGCCCGGGATTCCATTGACGATCTGGGCATTCTTGTCCCTCGTGAACTTTCTGGTGAGAAGTAGACACGACGTGGAGGGGATTGTATTTGCAGAAAATCACTTCTAATGGTGCATTGTCGCGTGTCTGAATTGTTTGTTATTCAGCAGATAAATGAGAATAGTGTCTGGCGGCTTAATTTCTGTCTTTATTTCACAATCAAAATTACGAACGATCCTTCTCGAAACATTTGTTCCAAAATTAAACGATGGGAAAAAAAGCCGTGCACCATGTTTCGAATTATAATTATAATACAAAACTTACGAAATGGTTCGAGACTTCGAACCGCTGCGCTTCTCGCGCAATATGCTGCTTCGATAGCTGTTGATTGCTGAATTCTCTTCGCTGGCCTTGTTGATTTTGACTGTATTGGCTTTGCTCACCTGTAGTAGAAATATTCAATAGAATGTGTCAGTTTAAACAGAGTTACAAAAAAAATTACGCCTACCGTGAGATCTTGAAGGCATGTTTCTCGAAGATGTCGGCTGATGGGACATAATGAAGAGAATGGGCTTGTCTTTTGACTATAAACGGAAAAGTTGGCAGTCTTCTGGTGAAAAGAGGAAGGTTAAAAAGTTGTTAAGAACAAAGAGATGAAAAATGGCGATTCATAGTGTAAACGAGTGACAGAAAGTGCACGTGACAGGGCCCCGTCAGCTGTGGAAATGGCCTGAGGAACACGCGTTGCGGCGGCCGCAATGCGTGCTATAGCGCGCACTTTCATCAATCACATGAATCATAAATTAGACGGCACAGGAACTTTCAGATTTCAAAATTGAGAGGAAAACAGACTTTGATCCGATAATGCGAAAATATATCAGAATGGTAGAAAGCCGCTTGAGCAAAATGTCCGAGAGAATCAAATAAGTCAAAAAGATGAAGAAAAAGTCTAGCTGTTCGGGGAGCAGCGTTCAATGTTTTTCACACTAGACGAAAGCATGCTGAAAGAAAGACACATAAAGTAGAGCTCGATCGACGCTTGATCGAAGTTTATTCAAAACGGAGGTTACATTATTGTTTGTGTTCGCAGGCTGAAAAATCGTCTTACCAAACTTGAAGATCAATCAAAACTATAGGAATTGTGTCTACCAATTGGCATCACATTATGGTATTAATGAGTGAAAAAACATTTCAGATGGAAGAAATCAAAGAAGTTAGGAAAGTTGGAGCATTCGTTGTTTTGTGATACAGTAGTGTTCAAAGGCGCTACCGATAAACAGCACATCAACTCTCACCACGAGTGCTGTTTCTACCGTATAGACGCGCGAACTTTCACACTTCAAAATAAACAGAAGCGCGAAGAACTCCAGTTTACGCATTTCAGCTGCGATTGTTATTCTTTCACCTTTTCTTGAAGAAATCAGTTTCAGGAGAAGAGAAAGATGCAAACTTCAAACGGAGAGCATCACCAGCAACAAACAACTCCATACTTCCTGGGAGCTCCATGTGATCCGAATCTTCTTGCATTTGCCCTCGGCTATCCACATCACAAAAGCATGTACCCGCAAGGTTTGTTTTTGAAAAAAAATATTTCTTTCCTGCATTTGAATGATTCAGCTTTTCCCTCCCCGCAGCTGGCTCCACTGATGCTTCCACAGACGGCACTGCTACCAGCAATGCATCAGTTATCGAACAGGAACCTTATCCCATCACTGACTGCTGCGATTCCTGAAATGGACAAGCTGTCTTCGTTGGACGAACCGATTGAAGCTGGCAGTATGCCTTATCGTCGATCGAATAACAAATCCACGTCGGTCTCTGTGGCAGATGATGTAGGCTTGCACAGAAGAACTATAAAAGAGTAATCAATTTCAGTCTTTCAATAATCTCCAGCGCTCTTCGTCTTCATCTCATTTTCGTCGTCACTCGGCTCAATGGGAAACGATGACAGATGACGAAAGAGAAATGATCCAGCGTCAGAAACGGAAGGAAGAAGCTTTCAAGACGGCGTTGTGTGATGCATACAAACGGAATGGTTCCTGCCCATATGGCGAAGCGTGCCGATTTGCTCATGGAGAAAACGAGTTGCGAATGCCATCTCAGCCACGCGGAAAGGCGCATCCCAAGTATAAAACGCAGTTGTGTGATAAATTCTCCACTTATGGGCAATGCCCGTATGGACCAAGATGCCAGTTTATTCATAAATTGAAAAAGGTTGAGTAAACGATAAGTTTCAGTTCAAAACTGTAATCTTCAGGGCCTCCCACTTCTGGAATACAATCGTGCTCTCTATCAAGGCAGAATTTCACCAGCTCGGGACGATGAAATCACCAATCCTGATGAGTCCCACTCAGATGATCAAAGCGGAATGAACTTGACGCGTAACGTTCCTCGTCGTCGTTCTTCCATTGGGGGCTACCCTGACATGTCTGATAGCGGTTACAGCGGCAGCGGGCGTCGCCGAAATCATCATCAATTCGAACAATATGATGATCACCTGCCACGTGTAAAGTCAGCTGCGTCGAAGGTAGTTTACCCACCGATGCAAGTTGTAAATATTGAAATGGCAACTGGGCAAAAAAAGACACCATCTTCAACATCTTCTGATACATCAGGCCAGCTATCAACTCGTCGACAAAGCCGAAACACTCAAAACGATCATCTGCCATCTGTCATTGATCAAGCCGATTACGAAGCTTCAATGGCGAGTGGGAAGATGTTTGGAAAACCAGAAAACATTCGAACCTACGGAGCGATGATTCGTGCCAACGAAGATCATGTTGAACGTAATCAAGCTGGAAGTGGAAAAAAAGACCGAGTCAAAGCTCCAACTATTCGAAGGGTATGTTTTCTACCATTGCCCTTTGAGTTCGAAACAAAATTTGTATGTGTTTCATGAAAATATATGAACTTCAGGATCTATCATTGATTCGCGAAGAAGATACTTTGCTTGTTGACGGCTCTCAGATCCAATCCACGTCTGTCACTGCTCCGACTTCTCAAACCACCCATACGCTTCAAGCCGACGAACAACCATGGTATGAGAAGATTTTCGGAAAAATGACAATGATCAGAGAAGAATCGATCGGGGATGAGGACGATGATTCTCGTTCTTTGGCTCAAAACGATCATCAGAAATAGATTCAAATTGTGCTGCTGCTCCTAACACTAGAACTTCATCATTTTTCCCTGCATTCAAAATTTCGAAATGTAGAAGTCTCCCTTTAGCATTTTTCTATTTTTCTCGTTTTAAGCACTTTCTCTCACCCTCAACAATTTTCCACCAATCTTCTTGTTAAATTGTTCCGTTTTGCCCCCGATTTCTAGTCGACTTTTATTGATAATTGTGATGATGTTGAATTGTGAACATAGACACCCGTATATACATAATCCCCTTCTCAATTATTCCAGCATTAGTTTGCCTCATAATTCCCCCAACATTTTCCATTATTTTGATAATGATTGTAAAAAGTTATTTTGTGATCTATAGTACCCCTACCCCCGCCCCAATCCCAATGTCCTTTTCTTGCCCTCTCTAGTCTATCTCGCTCTCAAAACACCACGAGTCTCTATTATTAAACGGTGTACCTTTCAAATGAAAAGAAGAGATTAGAACTGACTTGTTTATTAAATGGAATACATCTGTTTTTACCTAGTAATCTACAGACCAAACTTCACTATTCCATTTGCATCGGACGATGCTTCGTCCATACTTCTTTATCATTTCTTCCGCAATTGTCACATAATCGTTGCGGCATTTATCGGGATTGAGCCCTTTTTGCGATTTCCAAGCAGCGTATTTCTTCATTCCGATCTCATCACCTGCTGGGACAGCTGAAAATTGAATTACTATTTTTCAGACAAGACTTAGGTACTTACGATACACGTCTTCATTCGGAATATCACCATGAAGTGCTTGCTTGTAAAGCCCATACAACTTCATTTGCTCCCTTTCGGAGGGTGTCGATTTCAGACGACGCATCTCTTCGGCAGCAATTTCAAAGTTAAGACCAGTCCACTTCTAGAAAGCATTCTATATTGATATCGTGTAATAAGAACAGAAACAAGGAATGCTTAGACTGTGCGAGTCTCAACGTCAACCAACCTTCTCAAGCTCGGAAATAGGCATTGTTGTCCGCTTCGTATACTCAATAAGAGCCTTGTGCTGTTTATATACGGAAGGCGTCATGATAATTGCCTCAAATTAGTTCTAGAAATTAGCTGAAGTTATCGTCTCATGTAAGAGGAACAACAACTATTATACTTCTTACTTTTTTATACTCGCAAAAACATACTCTGGAACCTTTATGGAAACTTGGGCAATATAAGCAAACACAGTTTTAAATAAGTTCAGACTTTATTATTCCAAACATAGAATATAACTATTAAAAAAACTCTTTTTATGAATTTGCCCTGCCGAATGTCCCTATGATCTCGTTTTTGCTGGCGATGTGATGAACCTGAAATATACTCTTGGTTATTGGAAACATGCGGACACGAAGTATTGAAAGAGGATGAACAGAAATAGTCGGAAGAAAATCGTGAAAGAGAAACGAGCATTCAGTTATGAATCAAATTTAAAAAAAAAGAAAGAAAAAGAGCAGACCTTATTGTACATATGTGAGCTCCCTGGAAAACAACAGTAAATGACTTATAAATTTCTCAACTACGTTGCATACTTCTTCAAAGCTGCTCAAGGAGAAAACGTATTTTTCGTGGCATGCAAGCAGAAATAATCAGCACAATTACGTAATTTGACAGATAATAAAACCTGACGAAAATCGCAAAACTGGTTCGGAAAATTGAATTTTAAAAAGAATTCTCATTTTCCTCAAAGCTCCAAATCGTACGAAGACTCAGAACGAAAATCATTCGAAAATCTAGACGCCGGAAGACTAAAGATGAAAAAACCCGGAATATGGAATTCCGTTCATGTCTAACACAAAAGAGGCTACAAGTGGATGAACTCTACGTTTATGACCAAACGGAGTCGATAACTACCTCCAGAATTGAAGTTTCCAAACAAAAACAAGAAACGAAATCAACAGAAGATCCTCTTCTAGAAACTAACCGAACTTGCAATCTTTATTCTTCAATTTTTTCTAGAGTCGGATCGAACTGTGTTTAAATAGTATCGGGATATTCCGATATGATAATTTTGCTCCAACAACAAAAGTAAACATCTTTTGAAATTTAAACTTTTTATTAACTTTTTTCATCACAATTTTCGTTTTAGTTTTTTTTGTATTTTTGCTTTTAACGTTATTCAAAAAAATTGAATAGAAAAGAGCGGTTAAACTGAACATTGCTTACCAACCTAATATTCCGGGGTGCATTTTTACGGGGAAGCCTGGGGAGGGGGACTATTATTACGACTTTCATACACACATATTGTACTTTGCTTTTGGCATTGTTCTGTGAGAAGAGAGCAACAAGGATAGGCAGAATCTCCCGTATAGACACGCACACGTATTTTGGATGGGCTTAAAACTCTGCACCGTCGAGACAGAAAACAAGAAAAATATGACGACTAAACGGTCTAAAATAAAAGACAAAAATACTATTGTTTTCACATCAAATATTCTATTCTCTTTCTCCCATTATTTACAGTACACTGGAAGTAAGAAAAAAGAAGTTTGAAGTGAAAACGCTGAATCCGGGAAACTTGAGACGACGCGATAAATTTCGGGGATCAATAGAAGTATGTTCCATAGAATCCTCCATCCTCTTCGTCATCGTACGCCTCCTCCTCCTCTGGCTCCAAAAAATTAGATAACACGGCATGATAGATTACGGGCCGTTGTCTTTCATATGACTCGCGCAGCGATCTGGCCGTTGTTGTTACCTCCTCGCACTGAAATAAAGAAAATCTAAAAAAGGAAGTTGGCTAAAAACTAAAACAAGGGCAATTTCTTCCAAATTCAACGAAAATTTGCAAGTGGAAGCTTCTTTCTGTGAATCTTGAATCTCAAACTTGCATGTGTCGTAAATAGAAGTTTCGTCGAATACTATCATTGCACGAATTGGAGCAACTTACAGTCGGAACAACAAATGTCCTTCATCTAACTCTATGCTCTATGCACAATTATGTCTCATTAAATCATTTCTCGGAGAAACTAAAAACATTCAGTTTTTTCATGTTAAGTAACTTTGTTATAATTTTTTGGAAACGTTTATAGTATTATTCTTTTGACTTACCAAAATGGCAATTTGACTGTTCCCCGCAAGCAACTCTTCTCTTTCTCGTTTCAGCCGTTCTAGGCGGGCTTTGCTCTCAGCTAGCTTTTGTTGGTGTTGTTTGTCAATCTACAGAAAGTAGAATTAGTGCTTACTAAAAATCATATTCGAATGTTAACACACTCAAATCAGTCCCTTTTTCAAAACAAAGAAGGAAACCCGCGAAACTACCTTGTATTTGACGAGCCGCAACTTTGCCGCTGAAGAGCTCGAAAGCTTTTTAGCGTACTTTTTACCAACTGTAATAAGGTTATTGAGCCACACAATTCCAATCCGGCTTACCAGTCATAATTTTGTTCGATGATCGTCGAAGTGAAGACATGACTGATTTCTTCGTTCTTGAGATACGACGAACGCGCGAATTTTTACTAGGCGAGCTAGCTGAGGGTGTAGACGATCCACTGCTGGGAGCAGAGGAGGCGGATGACGAGGAAGTTGAAGGACTTGGGGAACAGTGTCTTGAGGACGTCTCTTCCGCGTACTCCACCACAAGTTCAAACAATTTTGTTGACGACATGGGCTTCACAGTACCGAACTCTGTAAAAACGAATTAGAACCGGGTTAAAACCCCCAGAACTATGAAACAAAAGTATTATGAACGGTGAAACGTTTGAAAAAACAACATAATAAAATGAGTAATATCTTTTTAATTTTTTTATTACTTTTCGACATTTTTTATCCGATAACATAACAACTTATACAAGTAAATTAACTTGAAAAAAATAATCGAGTTTTGGTAAAAAAAAATACAGTTAATCAATTGGAAATAAAAGGAGAGTGCGACGATCGTTCCGAAGTTCCAAAATATGAAATGAAAATGCAATTTTTTTTTTGAATTTTGCAAATTTTGAAGTTTTTTTTTGGGGGAATGAATATATCCGGAGATTCCTGCAGGTTATTTTTGAGGTAGAACCACTGATACCTTACATGTGATTCTCCTTTTCCGATACATTGAATCGATCGCCGCACTGTACAACGATGGGGGTGCGAAGAAGTAAACTGTAGTTAGAAAGATACAATTACAGTATTCAAGTCTATATGAACTAACCATTTTCACCTCGTCACTAGTGACAAAATTTGAGGCTTGATGGGTTACCTACAAAAAAAGATAAGTAGAGAACTGGTAAACTTAAGGGGAATGATTCCTACACGTGTTATTGTTTGCTGGGTAACAGAACAGATAAGTTACCTAATGCTCAGCAATTTCCATTGAGGTAGCTGTCGAAAACGGAGAAATCTCCACCGAAAAGTTCAGTTCCGTTGAAATCATCAGCGAAGTTTTCAGTAAATTTGCTATCCATGCGGAGCTGGTTGTTGTCTGCACATTGTTTGCAGACCTCTACAGTGGTACCAAGACTTCCGACATGAACGCATACTCCGGCCCGCGCTCCAAGTGGGATTTGGGATGTAGATTGTCCACCCATATTGGCGACAACACGGGCGATTTGAGAATCTTGATCGATAACTTTCTTCAACTGTGTGATCTCACTACGAGCGTTTGTCAAAGCTTTCTTCATTTTCATATTCTCCTCGCGAAGGAGTCTCAATTCGGCTTCGACCTCGGCGTTGCGCATCTGCAGCATTGACATTTCATGTTTCTTTTGCTCACGGTAGTTGCGGGCGTAGTTGGCCATTTTGGAGTCACTTGTGGCTTTTGATGGACGTCCACGTTTTGAGTTGGGAGACTGAAAACAAAATGATTAGATATATGTCATTTGCACGTTTATATAATAGGGGGCTCCTAGGGGGGAAACTTATGAGTGAATTTAATTACTTCGCCTCTATACATTGTGTGATTACTGTATCCGCGAGATCTGCTATTACACGGCTCCTGAAATGTGGTTTATCAGTTATCGTCAGAAGTTGGGGAGAGATCACACGCTTACCGTTGTAGAGAAATGAATTTAGTCACTAGAAAATTGTTAAAATAGGATATTCGATATAGCACACAAAAACAATGTTTTTTTAAACTTCAAACGCTTCGATATCCCACTTTAAACAATTACTAGTTCAATAACATTTCTCACTCGAAAAAAAAATTAAATGTCTTACCTTGATAAGGGGTCCGCTAGAATAAGGGTTAAAGCTTGAAGTTTGAGTGCGTCTGACGTTTTGCATCTTCATTGGTCTGGATTCTTGCAGATATGGAGATGGTGATGCGGTTTGGTCCTCAGATTCTGAAGGAGAAAGAAGCCAGGCCGGTTCCATTTTGGTCTCTTGAGTCATGAACATTGGCTCTTCGTCTTCCTGCTTTTGAAGAGATGAGGACGACGACTCACCACCGAAATCAACATTATACTCCATGAATAGTTCTTTTTCGTAACTGTCGTTGAAGAATATGACCGGATCCTGTGAGTTCAGGAACGGATATGGACCCTGTGTTTCGTCCAATAGAGAGAGCAATTGCTCCTCTTCGGACCTGAAAGTCTTGTTTCCAATCATTTCTTTTTCTCTCAAAAAGTGTCGAATCACGCGAAAAAAATGATAAAAAGAGCGGGAATAAGTATGAGAATTCACAAGAATTCAAAAATATTCAGAAACCACTGAAAGATACTGATATTGTTGAATAGAAGTGAACGTTTGTGTTGCGAAACGTAGAGACGGTAGACACGTGACAGCAATCTTGACGAAAATTTTCGAAAATGATGCGCTGCGTACATGCGTCGCGGTTCACCCTGCAGATCTAACCCTTAGGCAAGCTGCCTTCGTCTCCTTTTGTATGCTTTTCTACTCTCTCCAACATTCGCATGATCTCTAAGAATTCGAAACATTCGAAGCCGCGAACAGCGATAAAGAATTAAAAAAATCAAAAATTAAACATTGTGCTTTTTCCAGCAAACCTTCAGTTATGAGGAGCTCGAAAGGAGGGAGAGGACGACAAGCAGCCCCAAAAACTGCCTCGACGAGTGTCTGTTACTGGTACGGAAATCCCTTCGATTTTTTTGAATAGTTCTGTTACTTATTTACAAAAGCGTGACACCTCAATCAAAAGGCGCAGTGTCAAATGCTCAGCGGGTCCTCTCAATTTTACCGTTATTTTCAATTGAAAGCTACTGTAATCGTGGCGCTATACAATGGGCAATCGTCGCTGCGCCTTTAAGCCGAGGTGTCAAGCTTTTGCATTCTGGTAATAACTGGAATCATGGGAGACGTTATTTTTCAGTGATGGGAAGCGGGAGCTGGGATCTGTTGAAGTGTTTTGCTCCCAGTGCCTCAGATGGTTCCACGGAAGATGTTTGAAAGAATACAATGAACTGTAAGTAAAAGCAAATAGAAATACCATGACAACGTTCCAAAAGTTGCAGCAATATCAGTGGAGTACCGTTTATGATTTGCTACGTGTTCACTTGCAAACAATGCCGCCCGCAAGCAGAAGATTGGAAGGCTAAAAAAGCAGAGTTGACTCAGATGTGTGTAACTGTTTTTGCAACACTGATTGCTGAAAGATTGAGAGATGAAGGAAAATTGTCTGCTGAAATCATTCCCGAAGAACATACCTACCTTAGTTTAAAGAATGTCGTTGTGCCATATATGACCAACCATTGGGCTATGTTAACTTCGATAAAAATGAAAAAAGATTGGGATAGCAATTTGACATCAACTTTACTGAAAGAGAAAGCTGTTTTTGTGGTACTTCATTTATAGTTTTCGAAGTCTAGTTCTCTGATTTCAGCAAAGTAGTGAAGACGATGACTTATTTGCCCTAGCTGAAAAGAATTTGGCATTATTGGGACCAATGCATGAAGCTGTAAAACAGATCGGGAAGCGACCGGCACCTGAAAGAGAAAACCGTGAGCCACGAGAACTCCCTCCGATTGAAGGTCCGAAAACTCGTGGAGCAACTAAAAGGCGGCATGTCGAAGCACCAGTACCGGGGAAAAAACAAAAATTGTAAGATATCTTGATAAAGTTATATTTAACAGTCGAAAAGAACTTCCAGAGCTGCTGATTATTCGTCAACTGCGACTCCTGGAGGTGCGCAGATTGATATTCCATTCAGTAAAGACGGTTATCGATATTATCTGACTGAAACAGACCCAAACGTACCCGAAGAGTGAGTTCACATATAGGAAAGAGCTGAATACCCTCGGCAAAAACTGCATTATTTGACATATTATGATCTTCAAAAACCAATTCTGATAATTTGCGGAACTTTAGCCCAGCATGGAATCCGAACAAATCCGCAGCATATGTTATCCCTCCATATCAACATCGCGTGCTTTTGAATCCAACTGTAAACATTTCGTCCAACGATCGAGCATTCCAGTTATTTGTATCAGGTCAAAAAGTCACTGGGTTTGAAGGATACGCGATGGCACGTGCCAGCCACGGAGTTGCGAAAGGTACATGGTATTTCGAAGTCATTTTTGATGACCAGCCGGAGGATTCTCAAATAAGAATTGGTTGGAGTCAATCGCATGGTGAGCGCTAGCCAAACTAAATATAACGTTTGAATAGTTTCATTTAGCTGCTCTCCAAGCGTGTGTCGGATATAGCAAGTTCTCTTACGGCTGGCGATCGAAGCACGGCACAAAGTTCCATGAAGCCAAAGGCAAAAAATACCATGCTGGTGGATTTAAAGTGAGTTTCTTGAAACATAAGATGTGTTTGATCTGTGTAAATTCAAGCAAGGAGATGTTCTTGGTTGTCTCATTCATCTGCCTGTCGATAAGAAAACAATGGTACCAGCTAATAGATCATCAGAATCGTATTTACCGCCTTCTTACAAGAACGCTACGTTAATAAACTTTAAGTCTAACTTATTCTTTGAAGTACACGAGGAATCTGCAGAAGTTGCAAAAACATTAGAAGAAATGTCTGGAAGCTATGTGAGTTGAATATTAACATATTGAAAGAAGTTTGTCCATTATTTACAGATTGAATTCTTCTATAATGGAAAGTCTTGCGGTAAAGCCTATGAAAACATTTATGGAGGCATGTATTTCCCATCAGTTTCCCTGTACAAAAGTAGGCCTATAATATTCTTTCAAAATTAATTTGTTATTCTCAGATGCTACTGTCACAGTCAATTTCGGTCCCAAGTTCAAAACTTTGCCCCGCGGAGCCATAGGAATTCATATGAGAGCTGAAGAGCAGCAACACGAGCAAACTCTTTCAGATATGTTGTATCTCGTATCGAAAGAAGGTGTAAATCTAACTGCGCCAGTTATACCAGAAGTGAAAGAAGAAATTTAATAATTTGCATATTAAGAATATGTTTCAGTTTATTATATCAATCATATGTTTATATGTCTATTTGTGATCTCTCAAACAACCTCATTTGAAATGCTCAATTTTCGGAACTTCATATGTTTTTAATCAGAAGCTGTATTAAATAATAAACATTAATTTTATAAATCAAAAAAATGCTAGCCTTATTTTGGTAGCCTACGGCCTCTAACTATTATTATTATTATTTCAATGTTCCAACTCCTAATGTTAAAGTTCAGATGGTTTATGTTAAATCACTGCTCCGTCGTGCCGACAATTTTATGTACATAGTGAAAAAGAACGCTGCCGCTCGGAAGGCGTTGTTGGTTGATTTGGTAAATGAGGAGAATTATCAAGAGTTGGCTGAAAAAGAAAATGTAAGAATAAAACTTTGAGTTTTTTTTACAGATTAGAAATCTGAATTTCTTGTTCTAGATCGACATCGCAGCTGTTCTTACCACTCATCATCATTATGATCATTGCGGTGGAAATGAGGGATTTAGACGTCAATTTCCAAATATTCCAATTTTCGGGGGAGACGAAAGAATCCCGGGTTTGGATAAACCTGTTAAACATGGAGATGAAGCCGAGTTCGCCGATTTGAAGGTAATTGTCATTTATCAAAATTATTTTTTAGCACTAAAAGTCCAAAATTTTTCAATTCGATTTCCTCTCTTTCATAGATTCGTTGTCTCTCAACCCCATGTCATACGTCAGGCCATACATGCTACTATGTCACTGATCCATCAAATGAATCTGAAGTCCCTGTTGTATTCACTGGAGATACTCTTTTCATTGCTGGCTGTGGCCGTTTCTTTGAGGGAACAGCTCAACAAATGGACACGGCTCTTAATAAAGTGCTGAAAGCTCTCCCGGATGACACTTTCGTTTATCCAGGTCATGAATATACCGTAGCAAATCTCAAGTTCGCTGCACATGTTGAACCTAGAAATCCAGATGTCGCCGCAAAGCTGCAATGGGCAACAGAACAAAGAGAGAGCAAGGCATTTACAGTTCCAAGTACTATTTTCGAAGAGAAAGCCACAAATCCATTCATGAGAGTTATCGAATCGGAAGCTGTCCAGAAAAAAGTCGAAACTAATGATCCAATCGAAGGCATGCAGAAATTAAGAGATATGAAAAATGAATTCTAGATTAATACTGTCTTTTCATTGTTTTTTCTATCAAATTTTGAAATATTTCAGAATTTGTGTTTCCCCGGTCCTACTATCCTGTGCAAATGATTGATTTGTATATTTTAACCAGTCATAAAATAAATTATTGTACGTATTGCATTCGAAGATTAAAGCAGTGTAAGAGTGGTTGTTTCAATTGTTCATATATTTGAAGCGTTAATAGTATTCGTGAAATCGTAGTTCCTATCACGTATGATTTACAGCTAAATGAGCACAAATACATCAGGAACTTCGCAAGAAGATATTGCAACGGCACAGGGAGCTGTTCTAGTGAAATCATGTCAAGTTCCAGATGGATCTATTCAAATTCGAGGTTTCGACTTCAATTCTACTCCTGACTTTTCCTTATCCGCTATTTTATCATCTTATATGAGCACTGGATTTCAAGCAACACATTTAGCACAAGCAATTCAGGTATTAATTTGTAATCCGATAAAAGTTTATAACTATAATTCCAGCAAGTAAATAAAATGTTGAATCTTCGTGAACTCCCATTGGATTGCGATGATGATGAGAGGAAACTACCGTATCCTGAAGGAAAGGAAAGAAAATCATGCACCATATTTCTTGGTTATACATCGAACTTGGTGACCAGTGGGCTCAGAGAGGTATACGACCAATCGGGAATTTATCAGACTGTATTCGTTCTTAAGGTTATTCGTTTCTGTGTTCAACACAATCTTGTTGATTGCATCGTTACATCAGCTGGAGGAGTTGAAGAAGATTTGATTAAATGTTTGAAACCATCATATCTCGGAGCATTCACAATGGATGGAAAAACATTGAGATCAAACGGAATGAATAGAGCTGGAAATGTCCTTATTCCGAATGATAATTACTGTGCTTTTGAAGATTGGCTCAACCCTATTCTTGATGAATGCTTAGAAAAACAATTAAATGAAAATTTCAACTGGACACCTTCGAAATTGATTCAAGTGTTAGGAGAACGAATAAATGACGAATCATCAATTCTTTATTGGGCCGCGAAGCATCGAATTCCAGTTTTCTGTCCAGCTCTTACTGACGGATCCTTAGGTATAATTATATCCTTAGGTATAATCATAGTTATATACATTGCAGGTGATATGCTCTATTTTCATTCGGTAAAAAGTGCTCCAGGCTTGCGTGTGGATATTGTTGAAGATGTTCGGCACATCAATACGATTGCAGTGAAAAGTCTGAAAACGGGATCTATCATTTTGGGTGGAGGTTGGTTTTTGAATACTCGTTCTATTCTTAAGAACATGATTACAAATAACACACATTCAGGCGTCGTTAAACACCACATTAACAATGCTAATTTGATGAGAAATGGCTCTGACCATACAGTATACATCAACACTGGACAAGAATTCGATGGCTCCGATTCAGGAGCTCAACCGGATGAAGCTGTTAGCTGGGGAAAAGTGAAACCATCGGCTGGAGCAGTGAAAGTTCACGCAGAAGCTACGCTTGTATTTCCTCTTCTTGTTGCTGAAACATTCGCCAAACATGTTCATCGAAAGAAATGATAGATATTCTCATCTTTTAGTTGTTTTCTTTCATTTTTTGTTAACCTTTTTTTGTTTTGGTTTCCTTGTTGACTCGCTCACAGTTTCTTCAAGTTTTTTTTTATTTCGATTAAGTTTGAAAAATCATAAATTTAGTATCATATGATCTGGAATTTACGATGCAATCAAATTTATTTGCCTTTATGACAAACTCTGGAAAAATGGGAATATTTACTCAACATCATAAACAGCTCTGTTATTTTTCTCAGAATTTCAAACGATTCCAGACTTTTAACAAACATTAAAACCTCCCCACACTTCACGTCGCCTTCATAAATTCTGAATCACTTAACAAACTAAAACGACGTCTTCATATAAAAGGTCCGGAAGAAAGAAGAAACTTCATTGTTCCTGCTCATTCAACTATGAACTTTTCCTCATTTTCTCGACGCTTCTCTGAATGTTTTTTTTTTGTAATTTTTCAGTGACATTTGCACAATGGCCATCTCAAATCAAAAAGCCTTTACAATTCTCATGATGTGGATGACGTTGAATTCAGAAGCTGTGGCAGACGAGAAAGTTTGTTTCCAGTGTGCCACACCGAATCTTCAGAGTAATTGGGGGCTTACTGGATTACCTCTAAAACCGGATAACTTGAAATTTGATGTGTGAGTTGTAGAGGTTTAATTTGTGAGAGTTCCGAAAGTATATCCCCTTTTAATGCAGCTTAGCCGGTGTTGTGAGTTATGATGGGAATGACGCTAGAGATTGTGTAACACAATTAAAATAGAAGCAAATGGAGTGAAGATGATAAGAGTGATATGCTTCGTTTGTGATATCTTGTAAACTTAAAAAATCAGGAAAAAACGTTGACAATTGTTGCCAACTGATATGTAGTATGGATATTCGTATCTGTGGAAAAATTGCTATCAAGAACTTTCTCAATGCCAGATCAAATACTCGAATGGTGCAGTTGATAACTTAGAGCTGCTATTTTTGTACAGTGCAGTTATTACACACGAAACACTATTGACAATGAGTTGTTTGAAGATTATGGAAATGAAGGAATGAAACGGATGAAATCTAATGTTGTGTAATTAGAAAAAAGCTTGTCGAAGAGGAAGAGTAGTGTGAAGTAAAGAATTTTTATAGGACGTGCGATAAATTTGATGGGACGTCTTCATTAAGTTCTGAACTCACATCCGCGAACTGTGCTTCGTCATGTTTCGAGATGATGATTCCATTCAACGGAGCGCATGAGTTTGTGAGAGGATGTCATGAGAACTTTGTGTGGAATGAATTCAAAGTCACTCTTACTAATGTATCGTGTCAACTAAATTTGGTTAAGAAAGATAATGATCCACCCCTATATGTAAGTCAAGCTGAACATGCTATGTTCAACAAACTGCAATATTTATTATAGGCTGGTATGCGGTTTTGTAATCCAGTTCTAGTTGCGGAAGACAGATGCAATGAAATATTGAAAACTGGTGCACCAAACGGGGTCATGGGGATGAAAGAATGTGATGAGCTGCCGATACACACCTGTAAAAGTTGCAATGAATATGATGGAACAGGTAGTTGTACTGGAACAACTTCTGCTACTTGCAAATCACCTTATTGTGTGAAGACCACTGGAAAGATGAATGGTATGAGGGAATGTTCATAACTCCAAATACATTTCATTAATCAACAGATCGTTTTTTTGAATCACGTGGATGTGCTTTTTTTAATCCAATTGGAAGTAATGTTTGTTCATGGACTGATCAGGTTTATAATCTTTCAACTGGGGTTGATTCAGTCGCTATTTCAAGCAGAACAAAAAGAGGAGTTTCCCTTTCATTTCGTGCAAATCAATGCTATTGCCAAGGTGAATTTGAATTTCTATGACTCTTAGAATACTCGAGATTTCATGGTTTTTCTACAGTAATCCTGTGAAACTTTCCAAAATTCCCTACTCAAAAGTTTATTCATTTCAGGTGAACTGTGCAACTACTCACCACGTCTCACAACGATTCTTCTTTCACTATTCTCTGTATCTTTTCTTGCTTTTCTTTAAGATTTTTGCTTTTTATGTGATTTTCATGCAGCTTGTCCTTTTTCTACACATTATTCTGAATTTGAAACAAAGAAATTTCTGACGAAAGTATTTTGTTTCTTTTTTTTGTGGTGAAAATCATCGAAAATCGAGACCTAATTGTGGGAATATGACGAAAAATTAGGGGATAAAGGGTATCAGATGGGATGACGTAGAGCTCCGCTTTTTTTGTGACATTTTGTACAAAAGATCATGAGATTTTGATTCTGTTTAAAAAGAGAAGCGACTAAAAAGTCTAGACGAGAAAGTCTAAATCCATCTCCAGATTTCAATATATGTCAAATCAAATCTAGAAATACGAGAATGATTTTTATTTTGTCTTTATGTTTCCAACTGGATTATCTGAATTTAGATTTTTTGAAATTTTGATTTTTCTTGACTTGAAAATCTTTAAAACCCAATAAATCCTCCACCCGCATTAATCCCTTCGTTTTTTGAATATTTGAGTTGGCAGAAAAGATTTGAAGATTCTCAAGATATAAATCATGAAAATTGCTGTAGAGAAGAGAGTAAAAGAGCTATACTAAAATTAATCAAGCAGAATTTATTGCTTGTCTTCGGGTACCAGATAGAAATCAGTGAACCTTTGAGCTTTAATTTGGCATATGAAAGATGGAGGAACAAGGAATGGAGGTCATCGAAAGAGCTGATGTTTTACAGATAGGAAAATTTTCTTCTCAGATTTTCTGTTTCAATCAATTTATCAAAAACTGATTAGAGATGTTTAATTCAGTGACATAATCACACATTAAACATAATAATATCCTCTAAAACCCATCGTTAACCCCAAATAACCACTTTGAAACACCCCCCGTTTATTTCTCTTTGGATATGTCACGTATTAACAGAATTTTCCTCTGAATGAAAATAGAAAGTTCTGAATGACAAGGAAAAAAAACAGAATTTCTTCTCATCTATCCACATTTTCTCTTATTTCCAGGCCAGTCACCTCCATATAATTTCTTCATTGTTCCCATCCATCCGTCCTTAAAAACAACGTCAAACTCGTCGTTTCTTCCTTTCTTTTGCTCTCTTCACTCTCCTTTTTCTCTATTTGAAGCTCCGCCCATTTAGTTAGCTCTTCAGCATTCAGAAGGAGAAAAGAATGAACAAAAATCGGAATAAAGCAGCTGATTTTTTTTATTTTCCATTTTATTAGAGCTCAGTTTATTTCCCTTTTTCTTACCTTTTCATGTCAGATTTTCAATTACTCCCCGATAAACTGGAATTTTATGAGTTCTTGGATTAGAAAATGGAATATTTTTAGTTTCTTTCAACCTACGATTTTATGGTTTCTTGGAATTGGATTGAGAAAACTATAGTTTTATTCTGAGCATTTGAAAATGATCAACCTATTTTTCGGATTGAATGATAGTCACTGACGCTCTAGAAGTGAAAATTTCTGATGTGGAATAGATGATTAAAAAAGTATACTATTGTAATATATTTTCTGCTTTCGTTTTTCGATTTTTTTTGTCATCCTACCATCTACGCTCTCATAAATTATCTCCATCATGTGAGACCTCAGAAGAAATAATACGTTTATTGTAACTTCTGCAGATTTTGTATTCTTCCAGTTACGCATGAAGATTTTCGGCTTCAAATATTATACTTTCTTTTCCCATTTCTCTCTCATTTCCAGCAATACTTCTATTTTTCAGCAGAACCAACGACAAACAGATATGAGTGTTGCACATAAGAAAGGAATCTTTCGCAGATCACAGAGGTTAGTTGGAAACGAGGGATTGTTATGAGAAATATGAGTTACTGTCGAATGTGAGAAAAAGTTCGCGTTTAATTGAGTGTCTAGATAAATTTTGATATTAGGTTTGAACACATTTTTGGGTATCAATAAAAATGAACTACCTTCATAGCCCAAGTTTTTAGTTTTTTGACCATCCATTTCTTCATTTCCTTTCAACATAAAAATTCATCATTTCTTTTCCCATTTCGTGTTCGAATATTCTCGTAGATTATTTTATGACATTGCTCATCATCGAAAACTTGTTTTTTCATTGTTCCCCTCATGACCATCATCAGAATTTCTGAATACCAAATTTCTAGTTTTTTCCCGCATTTCTTTCCTCTTTCTTCGTCCTAATTTAAGATTCTCTCTCCTGTGTAAATGCCATTTTTATAGGAAATTTCCAAATTTACAACCATCCAGTGAATTTCCATAAGAACAAAATAATATGAAAATGGGCTTTTCCTTGAGTTGAAGAAGAAGTTTCAAGATTTCAGACACTTTTTCGGGACTTTATGAAAATAATTCAATTGTTTATTTTTCTGAGGAAACTCTCGTCCTCTTTCATGACTGACTGTATTCCCACCTAGTTTATGGTTATCAATAACTGCCCTTCTATTGAAGGTTCCTCTTAGTCCGAAAACATTCCCTCCTTTAATTAGCATTTCAAAAAATCGAACGAAAACAACAAACTGCAGAATAAATTCTCTTCCGAGGGTCTTTACGTTCGAAAAATGTGAAAACTTTGTTATTTATGTTCCTATTGCTCTTATTTAAAATGCATTCATGATCCATGCCTTTCTACTATACCCTTTTTTCAAAATTCTTCCCCGTGCCACGTCATCATGGCCGAACTATCCAAAAGTTTGTGAAACTAGGCCATTGAAGATGATATCTAAATGAAGTGAATGATGAACAAAATCAAATTGTTCGCATGACAATATTCAATTTGTATCATCATGTCCTTCTCGGTTAGTGTGTTGTAAAAATTCGAGAAAATTGGTTTTTTTTTTCGCATTCTTCAAGAAAAAAAGAGACCACTAATTGCACTTTTGACCGAAGAAGAGAAGAAGAAAATTGGATGAGAAAATAGAAATGAAAGAAGATGTTGAGTTAAAAAAAAGACTTCAAAGAGCTATGTTTAGTTTTATGTCTGGAAGAAATAAGAAGCATAAAATTTTATTTATGTTTCAGATATAAAAGAGTAATGCTTTGAAGTTAAAAAAAAAGAGCAAATAGCTAATGCAGATGGAAATGGAAAATTCTTTCTGATATGCTGAAAACTACTCTCTTCATACAATTTTTAAAACGGCAATGCTGAATATTTCAGATGATAATAATAGGCGCACAACATGAACATACTGGAGAGATGCATTCTTCTCAAAAATCGACAGATAAATGAAACTTACGTGAATTATCATATCCAGAATAGATTCTTAGTGATTGTGCACTCGTTTGAAATTAAAAAGCGTATGTGCCATATCTGTGTCAGTTATAAGTTCGAGGAGAAATCTCATCTGACCCTCCAAAAATGGGAAAATCAAATTTCCAAACAACTTCCTTCTCATCCTCATCTCTTCATTCTCCTTCAACATCCTCATGATCATCAGTTTTCATCATCAGTAAGCATCAAAAACTTTTTTTTCTGCTCCAAATTTGCACAATTTCCGAATATCCTGCTCCTTATATTAGCTTCATTTTGAGGTGTTGAGATAAAGAGGGGAAGAGAGTGTAAGAAGAAGAAAGAAGAGTTTTTTTGGATCATTTTTCATGTAGTTATCCATCATGCACATATTCTCATTTTTCTGTTTCTTACTTTCCGTCGATTTCAGTGTCCACTTGATCCGACACTGTTTTATTTGTGTTGAGTACTAGTTTCTAAAAGGCAAATTTTCCATCCGAAGTTCAAAGTTTCAAAAAAGACTAATTATTTCTGGTAACCTATTGCGTTAAAACCGTAGTGGGTGGTGGCAAAAGCATCTTCACTTCGTTTAGGAAACGAAGTGACTCAGAGAATTGTCCTGGTTAAGGATGTCAGCAACAGAGTATGTGTCAGTCACAGAAACGTTTCCCTATACTTAAAAGGGTAGAGTTTACTTGGAAAATGGCAAAGGACATTCCAAATAAACTCGATCTTTCATTTTTATCAATATTAGGCTAGAACCCTCATGATTTCATCCATTCTGAAAGCTACATAGTTTGAAAGTAAAACTTCTACCACTCAAAGATTAATTTTCTCTGAAAATCTGTACTCATTGTTCACCGTCTTTCTTATATTCAAAAACGTGATCATTTGTTGTTCGGAAAACACAAAAAAAACCCAAAAAGCGATTGTTGAGGATGAAAACATAGTTAGCCATCACTTCTTCTCTTCTCTTTTTTTGTTAAAAGGGGGACTCCCACAAGTTCTCATCTTTCAGACAGAGGCATCAAAGATGTCCCATCCTTCTCACATTTTATACACTTTGGGTTGTAGAAAAGTGAGAGAAAGAATGAGAAGAAATGGGATTGAAGTAAGGTTCAAAATTTAGGTCGAGGGGTTCAATGGAACAATTTAGATGAGTTGGAAGATGAATGTGGATAACTGTAAAACTCTATTAGAAGTGCACTCGTGCATTACGAATTTTCCAGAGTTCTCGTTGGGCACTTGAGATAAAAGCTCAATAGTAAACCCCTTTCTTTTGGGTGTTCTAATATCTCTTAGAGAATATGGATCTATCTCATGAGCTTGTTATGATGTTCGAATGTATTTTTGGAAAACTGGAGAACCTAATTAGACATGTTTTCTTTGCAAACGTTTCTATGTTCTCTTAATATGTTTTTCATCATTTTTTCTCTAAATATTTATCAGATTGTTGAGAATGTGTTGGGCGCTTCCTCCTTTTCATAGATCAACATTCCTTCTCAAAAACCTCAAAATCGTGTATAAAGAAACACAATTCTCTATGAATCTGATTTACTCATGCTACAGTTTACCTGACTAGTTTTTTCTTCAGCCTGCCAGCAAAACAATAATTTCAAAATTCTAATTTTCAGTACTCGAAGTCCACCAGAACACTCTCCACCGTGTTCTCCTTTGATTCGTCGTCAAAGACCTGCAACTCTTTATGTGAAACATTCACCAAGAACAAACCACGTGACTCCAATCAAAAAAGTGTCGATTCCCACGGTAAGCTCCTTAGTTTTCTTATGATTTCTATTGAAGAAAAACATTGCTCTTTTTCAAGAATCGTTTGAATATGTGTAAAAATTGTTTTCTTTCAAATTCAAAGATCTTATTGTCCTGAGAGAATGATTGAATTCTTTGAAGAAGAAACTGGAATTTTCTAGCCCTGATCCGCTCAAAATTTCCCCCTAGGCGGACTTTTCAGAACTTTTGTTTCTTTGATAATTGGATAAAAACACTGGGAGGAGCTAAGAAATGAATTTCTTGATTAATTTTCTATTTCCACGCTAACATTATCTCTAAATTTTGATATTCAAAACATTGATCAATCAGTTCTCTCGTCAGTAAAGCGCTAGTTTTCAGATGATGTTTGTTCGAAAAACGGGCACAAATATCTCTTTTGAAATTTCGATTCTATCCGAAATTATACACAAATCTGTCATCAATCCAATCTCGTCATTTTTTATTTCTCGATTCTTTATTTGAGAGAAGATTGATTGACATATTTAAATTTTTCTCATGGCTCTGCTTTTTGGAAATCTATATAATTGACATCACTTTATGTTATGATTTATTCAGGTAAGTGTTCACGAAATGGCAGCAACAAATGCAGAATGTTTGACTGTTCGTCAACAGATACCACCTCAACAACAGGTAATTCAATTAGATCACATAAATTGAGTATGAAATCTGATTCAGTTTTTTTTTTCGTAAAAGAGTCTTTGTCAGATTAAACCAAGCTATTGTTTCAAGCTTTTGTTTCTATCAATTAGTGATCTTTTTTTGCCTCCCAAAGAAGGAAATGAGTTCAAACTCACAAAACACTTCCCTTATTCTTGGAACCTTTCCTTCGAAACCAACTCAAAAAAGTGTCTCCTAAAATGAAATAAATTGAATTGTTACCCATCAATTTCCCGTCTATTTCTTTTTATTCTCTTGCAGTTGTGTCCAAATTCAATGGTTCCTCCTTCTTCTTATGCTGAACGCTTCTCTCGAAGTGCATCATCATCACCGAGAAGGGGCGGAGCCGGAGGTGGCCCTGGCGGTTCAGTCATTGTAGGTCCTGATGGTCAATTAAGGTTTGTTTATATTTTTTTAATTATACTTTTTCGATTTCATAAGATTAAATTGGCATTCAAATGCAGAGTGTTAGTAATTCTTTCTGCATGCCGTTGTATGAAAGGTGTTGCTATTGAACAAGTTGTGAATTATATTAGTACTGAGCCCCGTGAAAAAACTGAGCCCCGTGAAAAAAATTATCTATGGACCGTTTCTCGATAAACTTACTTTCAGTTGTAAAGACACCTAAATTGGAAGTATGTAGTTAGGTTCGCATAAAAAAAGTTTGAAGCCATTCTAATATCAATATTTCGAATGGGAAAAGTCATAAACAAAGCTTTTAAGAAGCGGAAACTGTTACTAATGTTTTCATTACTCTACTTCATTATGACGTCATTACCATTGTTTTTTTGAAAGTTAGAAAAAACTGAAGATAAGAAGCAAAAAGGGAAGATAATCATAACAAGAACTAGATTTTCTACAAAGATGATCCACCCACTTTACATCTTAAGAAACTTGTCTATAATCTATAAAAAATTTTCATTTTATTTATTGAATTCTATAGATTATAAGATTGCTTATGGATGTCAGTTGCACGATTTTTTTGAAACAAGGATCTTTTAATATCTGTCATCCCTCTGAAAACAGATTCAAAGAATGTGTGACATACTACTAGACACGTGGGTTGTAAAATGATCACCAAGGTGATCCCAAGGACTCGGCGGAGGAGAGAAAAAGTTTTAAAAATCACGGGAGTCACCTCTTTTGTTTTTCGCGGACCTTGTTTTTTTGAATAAAACATGGTTCGAAAAAGTGGCCAGTATTTGTTTTTTGGACCCCTAATACCCATTATTGAACTTTTATAAATAAAGTGAGTTGGGGTATATTTCCTTTGAGAAATCCCAGTTCAACTAAGTCGTAATTCTAATGAAATCTTTACTAAATTTCCATTGAATGGCTCATTTTCTTCTAATCCGAAAATTTCTCAATGATCTGTATATTCTATTCAAAGAAGAGTAATCCCTTCGGGTCAAAGTATTCGAATCCTTTTATTTTTGTTATTATCATTTTATCTGTATATCTTCTTATTCTCATATTTACCTAGAACTGGAACCGTCAATTAATAGGTAAAGACCGCCCATATGGGATGAAAACTTGCGATAAGGAACTCCCAGTTCCAGTCTAGACCTAATAGGGACGCAAGGAATCTATAATGAACAGGTATATAAACAGAATATCGAACGTCAAACGTCAGTTCCCAATTTCAGTTTACGTTTTTTTTTTGTTGCTTTCATCTATCCGAAAAAAAACAGTTTCAAACATGAAAAACTTCTAGAAACTGTTTGAAAATGCATCGTGTATATCGTGACAAGAGACACTTTCGTACTTATTCGTATTTTGTTTTTTCTGTTTCAAAAGTCTTTCCCAGAAATTTCTTTCATTTTTAATTTTTTTTTTCTCAACTTTCATTCATTTTATCTTATTCAGACGTCGTGAATCAGTTCTACAAATGCTCAATCGAATCTGGAAAAGTGATGAATGCACTCGACGACCTTCAGTTCAAAAATTGAATGCATTGGATGTACCAACGTGAGTTTATCCTAATAGAGAGGCATTTTAGGGAAAAAGTGTAATCTGAGGACAGAGTAATTAAAAGCGAATCTGAAACTGGAAAGTTGTAAAAGCAGAGTTTAATTTTTCACAAAATGAATATGAATCAAAATGTCAAAAGTGGCCGGAAATGCGTGTATGTGTTTCCGGATCGAGTTGTGAAGTCCAATATTTATTTCAATTTTTCCGTTTAGACTATAACACTTTTCAGTTTTGATGAACTCTGTCTGTGTTTTCTGTCCTGATCAGATTTAAAACTTTTGTTTTATAATATCTTTTCGTCCAGAAAATGAGTCAGAAATATAGAAAATGATGAGTTTTTGAGTATTAACATGTGGTGTTTTATGATCATTGGATGACTTCTGAAAGGAACAGATGGAATATGAAGTTGATGATCAGTTTCTTTTTGAGCTCCGAAGCGTTTGCTCAACTTTCTCTCTTATCAACTAGATATCTTCTACCCTTTTTTCATGTTAACCGAACACCCCAATAACATAATTTCAAAAAAGAGAACACCAAGTTGCATGAAAATATTTTTCCGGAACACTTTTTTTTTCAAAAAAGAACATCCTCTTCCTCATTGGTTTCGCTTGATTGAATTGACTAGGAAGATCTGTTTGTGAAGGGTCAGAATGGCTTTTTTTCAAAAATTTTTTTAGGAAAGCGTTCAGAATTATTTTTTGTAGAATCTCTGCGAAAAAAGAGGTTTATTAGAACCTTCTAAGTTTCTTAGGAATAAAACTATCGATGTTATTACTTTCCTGTCTCTTTCAACAGATTTCTAAGATGAAGACGTGACATGAAGACGTCAGAAAAATGAAATTTCCGCGATGAACAGACATGAGTTTAGAGACAAAAGAAAAAAAACACTTTTTTGTGACGTCTTCATTTTGTCTTTTTGCCTCTCTTTTGTTGAAGTTTTAATATCATTCCCTATCATTATTCAAGGATAAATACCTATTTTCTCGTTTTGTCAGACGTTGATATGAATCATTCTTTCTGCCATTATTTTTTGAGTATTTCGTGTTTGAGTTCTTTGATTTTTGTAGTCTGGAGGGTACAAAAAGGAAAGAGAATAGCCACTTTTCTAATGATATTACTTAATAGAGCATGTCTTGGCCTCTAAGGATTGATTCATTACTATATTATCATTTATGATTAAAATTACATAAATTCTGAGCTCATTTGTTCAATGAATTTATTCATTTTTGAGAGTATATTTTGAAAGCTTCAGACAAGATTTTGAATACTAGCCATAAGTTTGAAGTTTGAGAAGCCTCTCATAGGATAAAATTGGTTTTTGAGCCAGCCAAACCACACCCAAACACACAATCACACATATTTATTTTTAAAGATGTATTAATCGGATCTCTAAAATGATTAGAAAACTTGTGAAAATATTTTAAGCCCTAACTCTTTCATAACTCCATCTCAACATAATATTTTGTATCTTCTTCACTTCTGCTTCACCTACTCATTAGAGTAATTTGAAGAAGAGTTTGCAAACGAATAGTGAGATCATTTTCATTTCTTCTGACTGAACAAGTTCACACTTCTCATGTAACCAAAATTAAATTATGCTCCGATGAGCATTTGCTTCATTTTGTACATACGCCTCTTTTTCATCTTTTTTCTCCAAATGTTTCAAACTTCTAACAATTTTTTCCGTTTTCACATACTCTTTTATTGAAGAAAAACTTTCTTTGGATCTTTCAGAAAAATGTTGACACTCCTTGGAAAACTTACACATTTTCGGTAGGTGGTGATCTTTTATTAGAAGCTAATACTTTTTGTGAATTACCACTAGTGGATTTGAAAATAAACAAAAAACAAATTGAAATGGAAAAACAATTTCTCGTGGCGTTTTTCCTTTTTCCTTGTGAGATGATCAATGTCAAGTACCTCCTCTTCTAGACGCTTTTTTTTTCAATTTTCATCTATTCAATCGTCATTTTTATTTCGATTGTTCTATAGTGAGCTCACTAAGTTAAAAATCCCCTGCGTATCAAAACTACTACTTAACTAAATGTTCAGTAACATGAGATTTCGACCGCTGTAAGTATTTGAGGCTTAGGTACAAGAGTGGTTCTCTGATCGTTTGATTAAAACTCTACATGAATAATAATTCTTGTGGAGATTTGTGAATCGAAAAGAAAACCGCAAGGAATTTAAAACTTTCCATATTCCACAATTCCTGAAAAGATCAGATATCCATCAATTTTCGTTAGATTCACAACACAATAATAATTTTTCAGAGAGCCATTGTCCCGTCAGTTATCACTCTCAGATACCAATGTGACACCACAAATCAACAGATGTGCGAAATTAAATCTAACTCCTAAACAGAGAAAACTACTCAGAGTAAGCTCAATACTAGTTATCCTGTCTCCTATGTATAATATTTAATTTTCAGCAAAGTTTCAATGCCATGAACTCGGGAGGTACATTCCTCAAATTGATGGAGAAAATCTTCAGAAGACTTGAAAACAAGTGTCCGGATATGAGGTTAGAGAGATTTGCAAGTAGTTTCGATTGATTTCCAAGGTTACACTAATGAAAATCTAGGATGAAAATGCTCAATTATGGCTTCTTTGTCCTCTTGAATATTTCAGAATCCAGGAAGTACATTAAGAACATGAGAACTTTAGAAGTTTAAAGAATTGTGAGGTTTCAATTTTTACAATTTTATTTCCAGATCTATCTTCCTGACCACTGCCTTTGTGAACTCATTGAGTCGTGAACGACAAACCCCGCCTCTCGTGAAAACTGAGCATGATCATTGCAAATGTATGGTTGGAATATTTGAGAGACTTATTGACAATTTAGACAATATTAATGAGCAACTTACCATGATTCGGCATTACGGAGAGAAGCATGCACAGGTTCGTAATCACACAATGATTCTCGACGATAATAGTTGTTCCAGATGGCTGAAAGTGGGTTCACTGGTGCAATGATTGAGCAATTCGGAGAAATCTCAGTATTTATAATTGGATCACAAGATGTCGTGAAATTTAATCACGAAACTGTCAAAGCGTGGCGACTTCTTCTGGCATGTGTCACCGATGAAATGAAGGTAGTTATAAGACCTAGTTGTTTGAAACCTGGCAACTATTGTAATCTAGTGTAATACGATAAGAAAAAAAGCAATAGAATCGAGATTTTCTTTTTATAGTATTTTGTTTTAGGTTGGGTTCGATCGAATGACACGGATAAACGGTCGTCGTAATAGCTGTAACCCACCAAACGCCAACGGCTCCGGGAACTGATACGACTTGCGCGTATATTATCATGTCGCGGACGCAATAAACACCATCACGTCAGAATACACAGCCTTTAATAAATGTTCTCAGTTTTTTTGTCTTAAGTAACTCGTATTCCATGATTCCTCGGGTTTTTCCATGTAAAAATATTAAATAAATATCTGGGATTTATGTGTAACTGAATTTGAAAGCTTTTCAGGGCAAAATGACCTCAAAACATGCAGCCAAGACAGTTGATCCTAAGGATTTATCTCCAGCTTGGAAAGTACTTCAAATGAAACTAAAAGAAGAAAAAGAAGAGAAGGAAAGAGCTGATCAAGTTGCCAAGGCTGATAAAGTAGCTAACGGAGAAGGAGAGGATGATGGATTTACAAAAGTTCAAACTAAAAGACAAAAACAGAAGCTTAATCGGAAGCGCAGAGCACAAGAAGCACTAGCAGCTGTGTCGGAATCGAAAAAAATTCATCACGATATTTCAGTTGTGATTGAAGATAATGAAAGGTTCGAACAAATATAAATAAATGATTGAATAATAAACAATTTAGAGGAGAGCCAACAAAAGTAATTGCTATTGATTGCGAGTATGTTGGAGCTGGAATGGGAGGAACAACCGATATTCTGGCTAGAATCTCAGTTGTAAATGAGCTTGGAAAAATTCTTTACGACAAATTTGTGAAACCGACTGAAAAAGTAACAGATTTTCGAACAGCCGTATCAGGAATTCGTCCTGAAAATATGATGAAGGCGATTCCGTTCGATAGAGCACAGACCGAAATTCAGAAACTAATTGAAGGGAGGATTGTAGTTGGTCACGCTGTTCATAACGATTTCAGGGTGAGTTTCTGGAATATAAAACTCATCATCCTTTTCAAATTCCTAATGGTTTAGTTTGTAGGTGCTCAAGTTAAACCATGTTCGCAAGTTGACACGTGATACTGCAAAGTGCATGATTCTCAAAAATATGGCTAATCATCATGGTGTGAGTGATTGTTTCTTCCAGTTCAGTATTGAACATTAACCTTTTCAGACACCATCATTGAAGAAGCTTGCTAAGGAAGTTCTTGGAATCGATATTCAAAGAGGGGAACATGATTCGGTAAGAATAAAAAGTTACAGCGCAGATCTTGATGAATCTTTTTGCATCAAGAGAACTGTCCGAAATGTGCCTATTGTTTAACTGGAGTCAAAGCAATCGATTTCACATGAATCAAAGTATTGAAACCAGTTTTATCTTCAGATCACTGATGCTCGAGTGGCTCTTCGTCTCTATGATGCCGTCAAAAAGCAATGGGAAGCTGAAATCAAAAGATATCGATAGTCTTTGTAGTTTTGTTTTTTTTTGTTTTTGTCCTTGTTATACTCGTTCCAGTTATTACAAAAAGTTTATTGTTATTTTTTTTTCACAAGAAAAAATCAAAACATCAATTTTCCAATTGTTTCTTGGAAAAACCAATTCTCCATGGTTTTAGGTGCACAGTTGGAGCACATCCAGTCCAGACCGCAATTCTGAAAACTAGCCGCTAAAAACTCTTACATTCAACTACTTACCGCATGTTTCAAATCGATTTTTTTGAGTTCCCCAACTTGAATCGAAATTCCACACTTTGTGAACTTCAAAATTGCCGTCTTTTTTGCATCGACAGGAACTTTGAAAACGGAATAGTTTGAGTACCTGAACAGACGAATGCTCATTTCGAATCGAAGAAATACCTCTCACTTCTCAAAAGTGCCTCTACCGTATCCTCTCAAAGTACTTTCAGGATCTTCCACCTGGAAGCCTGGTATCCAGTGTGCTCGGCTTTGTGGATTTGACTCGATATGCTAAAGTCAGAAACTCAATTCGATCTTTTTTTGGAAGATCAGATAAGCGCGAAAAATAAACTCACAGCTAAATAGCTGACTAAACCGATGCCAATTGATGCTGTTATATGTTCTTGAACTGTAAATATTCATCATCAGAAATCTACTGAAAAGAAGTACCAAACCTCCTTCTTTTGTTGCAAATCTTGAAACTTCAAACACCTTTAATCCCATTTCTCTCCAGGAATCGGCGTCTCTCGATCTATCTTTCGTCCAATTCCTGATTGTAATTTCAGACGATGCTTTTAACGAATTCAAAAAATTTCGAGTTTTGGAGAATGATTTTCCAGATAAAATTATTCTTTTTGGTTTGATCCCAATGATCTTTTGCGAAATGATTTGAAGAATTGGATTCTCGTTTGCATCGATGTTATTCTCAATCGAGCACGATTCGATTCCAAGTTTCCTTCGGAATATTCCAGTCAGAAGATGAGTAATTTCACTTTGAATATCAGTATTAGAGATAACCTTGATATGGTTTTCACAATTCAAGCTACAGCTTCTGAATTAACTTTATGACGTATGATACAGTTATTAAAGGTCGAATGTATCTCTTACTTGTACAGACTGATTTCTGAGTTCCCTTGGTCTTTTACATCGATTCTGAGGACTTCAGATGGGTTTTGCACTATTATAATTGCGAAGCTATCGTGAGAGATTTCAAACTTCAAAAATTGGATCACAACTTTATGAGCATCCACCATTTTTAAATCACCTTTCGAACAGTGCCGGAGATGATGACTGAATTATAACAATGAAAATTATTCAGATGTATGTTTATAATCACCTCGCAAGAAAGCCCGAACAATTTAGAACTTCTCCTTTTATATCGTCTGGTAGCTGGGACCAAAATGACATCTTTCTCAAGAGTGAAAAGTTGGAAGAATGAATGTGAGTTCAATGAAAGAGTACAACCAAAACGTTAGTTTCAAAAAAGTTTCTTGTGTAAACAAACGCTCTTCTGTGTGTGGAAATACAAAAATAAAAATGACATTGAATGCATTTATATCAATAGGAAGATAAGACATTAAAATAAAATAAATAGATAAGTTTGTTGCACAAAACTTTGATCTGAATTCACTCTTCGCCACGTCTTCTTTTTGCCATTTTGTTGCGTGGATCTGTGATATGATACCAATCTTCACTTTCTTCTCGCATATTCGCATCTTTCGCTTTGGATGAGAGGACAACGTCTTCTGCCTTGAATCGATGAGACATCCATGATGTTCCCTGAAAATCTTCGGCATCTAGATCCATCGTTCCGAACTTCTTCTCTTCTCCTTCCTCCCCTTCATTTTTGACTGGATCATCCTTGATCTGTAAATACAACGTATTTAAATAAGATTCCTTCATCTCACGGCACACTGTTCCATTTATACCATACTTTGAACTAACCTGAATCTTCTTATCAAACAGAATAGCTTGTTGATTGGATGCCCCAAGCCGATTTTTAAATCTCTCAAGCATTTGCATCGTTTGTCCTTCTCTTTGAGCATCTTTTTGTTTCACAACATCTTTCGTTTTCGATTTAAATCGCATTTTCAGATCGTGATATGATTGCATTGCTTCCGAAAGAGACTCATCCTTCACTTTTTTCTTCTTCTCTTTAACTGGTCGAAGTGCTTTCATATATTCTTTCTGCATCTCTTTTAATTCAGTATTCATTTTGTCGCTTAAATAAATTAAATTGATAAATTTTAATCGATTTTTAAACCAACATTTCCTGTTGCTCTTTTGCCTTTCTTTCGTCCTCGATCATTTGCTCGTAATCTTCATCCTCTCCAGCGACCTTTTCTTCTAACTGAAAGCACATGGTCAAAGCCTTTTCAGGATGCAAATAAATACCTTTCTTTTCTGGCTTTTTTTCATTAACTTCTCCCGAATCGATGAAATAGATGACGTATCTTTGATAGTATCGTCATCTTCCGGACAGTAGTTGCTCATCTCATCTCGAGTAACTGCTGCTTGTTTCGATAGCCCAACAGTGTCATTGTCATGAGCATCGTGAGCTGATTTAGGTTTGTTCGCCGTTTTTTTGTTGAAAACTGTTAGTTCCTCTTCGTCTTCTTCTGCTTCATCTCCAAATGATAACAAATTCGTTTTCTTCGTTTCCACAACCTTTGATTCTTTCTTCCGTTCACTTTTATCTTTCTTTTTTTTCTCTCTGCAAGAATACGGTTACAACAGGGATTTCAATACACATGTTATAAAGTTACCTTGGGATGATATCATCAAAAGGATTGTTATCGATTCGAGCGCCAGTGATTTTATAGAAAGTAACAGGTCGATCGCCTTCAGTCTCCACTTCAGTGATCTTCAGCATATTGAACAGAGTTGGTCCTGTTACCTTGCCGAAAATAGTGTGCTTCTTATCAAGTTCAGGCGCCCCACGATCCCCAATTGTGAAGAAGAATTGAGAACCATTGTCATCCCGTCCAGCATTTGCCATTCCAACAATTCCACGACGGTTGAATTTCAGACGCTGGTGAAGCTCGTCCTAAATAGACTATGTTTGCAGACAGATGTGAAAAGTTGAATTAGATAAATTCTTACTTTGAATGGCTTGCCGTAGATACTCTCGCCACCCGTTCCGGTTCCTGTTGGATCACCTCCTTGTAAAATGAAATCTAAACGAAAGTTAAATATGAAGTGCCGAATTATGAACTTATGAAATTACTTTTTACGAGTCGATGAAAAATGGTTCCTTTGTAATAGTTTTCCATGCACAATTGAATGAAATTTCGACATGCGAGCGGGGCTTCTTTCGTCCATAACTCGATTTCAATATCTCCTGCAGTAGTTTCGAGTGTTACCTGAAAAGAAATAAATGTTTCATCACCAGAATTATATACTAATGCATTTATTACGAAATGACTAGAAAAAAAGAATAAAGTTTGTAAATATCTTACCTTTCCAGTTGTAATCGGCTCGTTAATATACTGGTTACTCATCTGTAACTCATATATTAAACCGCTGCTCTCTCCTGGTGTTCAACTTTTAAAAAATACGAAGACAGTAGAAAACCCTTATGCTCTACAAGATAGGAAACATTGCCGGCAAGAAAAGTTTATTTGTTGTTTAGAATACATGGTACCATAATACATAAGCTGCTATTTTCTACAGTGTAGACATGAAAAATAATAGAATTTCGAGGATCAATAATTTATGGGTGAGCGTTGATGATTTTTATGAAGTCTGGCTTCAAAGAGGCTCCTCCGACCAAGAAGCCGTCGATGTCAGCCTTCTTTCCGAGTTCAGCAGCGTTTTCGGCGGTGACAGATCCTCCATAGATGATGCGAGTGGCATTGGCGACATCTTCCGAGACTTTCTCCTTGAGGAAAGCCCGGATCCACTCGTGGACTTCCTGAGCTTGTTCCGGCGAGGCGGTCTTTCCTGTTCCGATAGCCCAGACTGGCTCATAGGCAATCACGATGTTCTCCCAGGAGACGTTCTTATCGACGATGGCTTGAAGTTGACGGAAATTGACCTGCAATTGGTTTTATATAGACTTCTTGTTTCGACTGAGAGAAACAAACATCTTTGGTATGCCCAGCCTCGCGCTCGTCGAGCTTCTCTCCAATGCAGAAGATAACCTTGAGTCCAGTCTCAAGAGCGTGAACAGTCTTCTCGGCAATAAGCTAAAAATTCAAATTTTTAAAATCTATATTGTCACTTTCTCTTACAGTATCGCATTCTCCGAATACATGGCGACGTTCGGAGTGACCCAAAATGACCCATTCCAGCCCGATGTCTTTGATCATAGCAGGAGAGATTTCTCCTGTGAATGCCCCCTTTGCAGTCTTGTAGCAGTTCTGGGCAGCTACAAAGACGCCTTCCTTGAGCTTGGTTTTCGCGTACGCCAAGTATGGAGCCGGTGGAGCGACGACAACATCGACAGAGGTATCTAAAAAATAATCAGTGACGAATAAGGGCGTCAAAACCTTATTTTTTACCTGCCGACTGGTTCAGGAAGGTGATGATTCCTTCGATGGAGGCATTATCTCCATTCATTTTCCAGTTTCCTCCGACGAAGAACTTGCGAGTCATTGTCTCAGCGGCTTCTGAAGATATTTGGAAAGATTAATTTTAATTCTAGTTGGAAGGGTCCACCCGATCTCCAAGTAGTGCGGCAACCCTGGTGTTATAAGCTTGTACTGAACCTTTGCCGCTAATTTCAAGTATTGGAAAGATTTTCGAACATACCTAGGCCTGAAATTCAGAAGAAATATGCATTTTTGCGGATTTCAGGACGAAAAAACCCATTTTCAGTGATTTTCGTCGAAATTTGAAACTTTTTTTTTGCACTTTTGGTCTATTTTCTACCGGTTTTGGAGACTTAGGAACCTTCAAAACAACGAATAACACTTCTGAACAGCTTCAACGCCCAGTGCGAATTCGAAAATCATGTGCGCCCCAAGTGGACCCTTCCAACTAGTATAGCGCCTTCATATGCTTAGAAATCAAAAATCAATAACGACGCAGGAGGTTCGAAAAAATTCGCAAGGACATCAAGAAACGTCTTTTAAAAAAGAGAGAGAAGGGGAAGAGAGGAAATTCGACATTGAAATCAATCCAAAACCACAACAACATGAAGACAAAAAATAACTCAGCAAATTGCCCCGAGGAACCAGCGGCGGAGGGGTTGAACTGTGGAAACGGCGGTCGACCGGTGTTTGTTAAACGCGACATCGTGTCGAGACCATTGACTAGATTTCTAGGGTGAAACAGGGGAGAAAGCACGTTGAAAGAGGAAAGGAGGGGGAAAGCACGTTGAAAGAGGAAAGGAGGGGGAAAGCACGTTGAAAGAGGAAAGGAGGGGGAACGCAAGTTGAAAGAGGAAAGGAAGGGGAAAGAGTGAACTGAAATAATTATTTTAAAAATATACAGCAAATTACATTAAAAAAAAATTTAAAGCCGAAGAATTTCAGATTCAAAAAATAATCAAAAATAGGAAATATGGATGTTAAATCAAATCGAAGAAGAGGAAGAGCATACAACGGTTCGAAAATGACAGATTAGATGTTGTGCTGAGTTTATGAATTTTTAACAGAAAACATCATCAATTCCATGGGACTACAAATAGAGAGTAGAGAAGAAAGAGGAAAAATAACTTCAGTTGTTGATAGGTGGAGACAAAACGAGGAGGTTCGGGACTGTAGGAATTCTTCTCTTCATATTGAAAAACCCGTTGATTGGGATCAATCAGATGGTTTCGATTTTGATAGTAATCTAACAACTTCCTGATAAACTTAAATTTTCAAGCTTTGCAGATGAGGAATCAGCAGACTCGCCTTCATTTGTCTCTGAACGTGATTGTTCAATACGAAAAGGGGCTAAACTTTTGTCACGTTACAGTCCTTCTGAAACATTTGTAGAAGTTATTATCGAATGCGCGTCAGAAATTGCTAAATTCAACATTACTGTAAGTTTGAAATCATTTTATGAGTATGGGAAAGTGATAAGAGGCACGGCCACGAATGCTTTTGTGTTTTAGTAATTCCCGATGGGAACTATGAAAACCTACGAGATAGGTGTTAAAAGGTTGTGGAAATAATAGTGTAAGCATTATTTCCAAGACAGTTACAGTTAAGCAAATAATGTCTAAACTGTCAGAGTTAGCTACAAGTTCAAGATGAGACAACTTATTCTTAATTGAGAAACAATTTATAAGAGCTAGAGAGCTAAACTTTACTTGCTTTGATTGATGTCCTGACAAACGGTCCACGACCAGGGTTGCTGATCTTTCGAGTACTGAATCTTCACTACTTCCAAATTGCGAACTGTGCAGACTCGTAACTTCTTTTCGTTGTTCCGGCGGATGACTTCCTTCCATGCAGCTCGGTACTTCAGTATTTCTGACTTTGAGAGGTCTGGGCGAATCGTCGCAGAGGAGCATCTCTTCACATCCTTCTTGACCTTCTCGAAGTTGGACATGACCTTGAGAGCAGTCTCCTTGTTCTCGAAAGTCATCTTTAAGAGAGGAGGTGCGTTTTTTCTCGCAGGAATGTGAAAAACCTTGCAGTGTCCATCTCTAACAGAGCAAGATTTGGCAATATCCTTCACCAGCTGCTCATCGAGAGAGTCGTCCGCGGCTTTGACATTCCGAAGAACGACTGCGCACTCTCTTTCACTTTTGAGCCAGGTTGGCAACTTTGAGCCAGTTTGAGTTTGGCGGCTTTGAGCCAGCCAGTTGAATTTTGAGCCAGTTTGGCGGCTCCCATAATTGAGACCTGAGCTTTAGGCGCATTGAGGGATTTCGATACGACGTCAGCGAAGGTTTTTTGATTGCAAACTGGAGAAGATTTCACAATAGGTGTGAGGTTGGTCAGATTTTTCTTCAAGGAGCTGACTTTCTCAATCAGTTTATGGTTTTGAACCTGGAGGTTCTGAATAACCTGGTACAAGGAGACGACCAGTTTACCCATTTCATCAGACGTGAATGATTCCGGCAAATCCGGTTTCACAATGATGGGAGTACTAGTAAGTTGAGTGTCGGTAGTGAGAATAGTAGCAGGAGGGGAGTCCATAGAAATAGGAAGGACAGATGAAGAAGAAGAAGATGAGTTTTCAGAGGTTTTACCCATTTTAGCAACATTCTTCTCTTTTTCAGAGGGGGAAAACAATAAAAATCTTTTCATCGTCGAGAGCTGTAGGGATGCGACCGTCCAGAACGAAAAAAAAAGAAAGAATTAAATGTTCAACTAAATGTGTTGATGTGAATGGCAGAACTGCGTAATAGAAAATGAATAATCGTTTTTTTTATTTTCAAAGTAAATGTTTTTACAGTCACCGCCAAGTTCGTTAGCATCGTCATCTTCCTCTGGAGCCACATCAAGGATACACGTTTTTTCGCAACTCATCACGTGCCATTGTAAGTGCCACACCAGAAACCGTTGAGCAGAAGGAAGAAGAGTGGCTGGAACCAGATTATGATGACACTACAGATGTGAGTTTTTTTTCTAATAACTTGTTCGCTGAGGCTGTTAGCTTCTCAGAAATTGATCAATGTACGCAAATTTTCCAGACATTCGAAATCGTCAGAAGTGGAAATTTCAACAAATTGGCAGCCAATAATGTTTCATTCAATATCAGTCCTGGAAGGGCAAGTCCAATCCGGATGGTTCAACCAACTCCAGATGTGTCTCCTCTTCTTCCCCAATATCTTCGTCTTCAATATCCAAACCCAATTGTGATCCAACCCCAGACAACGACCCTTCCCCACTCGACAACTCGACAACCGACAACTCGACACTCGACATCGAAAAAAGCCAAAAATAATGGTTGTCTTTTACTGGACAAAGATACCTGTATTCATAAAGATAATGAAAACTTAATTTTGGCTTCACATGTGCATGTTCTCTCACAAGAAAACTTTGTTTTCTTGAAACATTATGTCTTCCAATCATATACAAAAATATGAAAAACGTAGCAAATTGTCATTTTTTGAACTTCGGTTATTTTCACTTCAATTTTCACAAAAGGAAATGCATGTTCAAAGACTTGAATTACTCTGTTCTAAAATCTGATTTGTAGAATAATAAGGCTTCATTGATAGTTGAACACGGAAACCCCGGTAAAATTTAGATGTTCAGATACCGGGAATCGCCGGGAATACTGGTACCCCTGCCATTCTTAGGATTCCCGGTTTTTCCGGGATCCCCGGAATTCCGAAAATATCCAGGAGTTTCTATTCAATTTAGAAGAATTGCTTCAAGCAATGCCTTTGAAGGATAGTGTTGCATGCAATACTAATATAATTTTTACGGTATATTTTCCTCATAGTCAAACATCTTCAGGAAACAAAATTGCAATCTTAAAATAAACCAAAAAATTGAGTTATTACTGAAATGATCACTGTTACCAGAGTACACTGCAGAAATTTCAAGCCTTCTTGGCGATCATGGCGCTCGCGTTTCGCCCCCTGTGGCTCAGCAGGTAACACACGCGGCCTCTAATCGGTACAGTAGCTTAGTTCGACCCCTTGGATAGTAATGGTTTATGTTTTTCTTGAAAATAATCAAAATTGAAGAATTAGTTAATACACCACATTTTACGACAAAATGCATACAAAGTCTAACACTCGTTATTTCTAACTACTCAACAATCACTGAAATGCCAATTTACTGGAGCCGAAATGTTTTCCGATTTGGCTGAGTTTTCTACAAACACCCATCTAGGACCGAAACAGTCAAAAGATACTCAATTCGAGTTTGTATCATTCTTGCTCCAGGAGCTCCGGTGAATTAGTACTTCGACTAATTGTTGATAGTTGTGTAGGCGGTTAATAAAGATGAAAGGAGTGTAAGAAGTTATGAAATACTCGAATGTCGAGTACAATTACAACAATCCCTTTTACGTGTTCCAGATACCACGTGTTCACGTGCTCTAGATAAACGAAATAATCACGATAATTCGAATCGAGTTGTTATTTCGTAGTCTAAAGGTTCCGAATACACTCGTTACATCTACTTAGTGGGTAAAAAGAGTTTTACTTGATCTAGGTTTTATCCTTTAGAAATAACAATGGGGATCGTAGTCAACAATTACGGTTGTCAGCAAACTAATACTTTCGAAAACGCTCACGACGGAAATCGTCAGGATCGTCCTCATGGGAATGGAAGACGCCGTCCGGATAGAACTGAACAGAATGGTATTGAACCAGTAGTGTTCCCACAAGATGAACGTCTTCATCATCGTTATGTTGAGCCAACAGAAGATGTTCAAAATACTCGTGAAGCTTATTTGAATGGAAGACGCCGTCCGGTTAGAACTGAACAGAATGGTATTGAACCAGTAGTGTTCCCACAAGGTGAACGTCTTCATCATCGTTATGTTGAGCCAACAGAAGATGTTCAAAATACTCGTGAAGCTTATTTGAATGGGAGACGCCGTCCGGTTAGAACTGAACAGAATGGTATTGAACCAGTAGTGTTCCCACAAGATGAACGTCTTCATCATCGTTATGTTGAGCCAACAGAAGATGTTCAAAATACTCGTGAAGCTTATTTGAATGGAAGACGCCGTCCGGTTAGAACTGAACAGAATGGTATTGAACCAGTAGTGTTCCCACAAGGTGAACGTCTTCATCATCGTTATGTTGAGCCAACAGAAGATGTTCAAAATACTCGTGAAGCTTATTTGAATGGGAGACGCCGTCCGGTTAGAACTGAACAGAATGGTATTGAACCAGTAGTGTTCCCACAAGGTGAACGTCTTCATCATCGTTATGTTGAGCCAACAGAAGATGTTCAAAATACTCGTGAAGCTTATTTGAATGGGAGACGCCGTCCGGTTAGAACTGAACAGAATGGTATTGAACCAGTAGTGTTCCCACAAGGTGAACGTCTTCATCATCGTTATGTTGAGCCAACAGAAGATGTTCAAAATACTCGTGAAGCTTATTTGAATGGGAGACGCCGTCCGGTTAGAACTGAACAGAATGGTATTGAACCAGTAGTGTTCCCACAAGATGAACGTCTTCATCATCGTTATGTTGAGCCAACAGAAGATGTTCAAAATACTCGTGAAGCTTATTTGAATGGGAGACGCCGTCCGGTTAGAACTGAACAGAATGGTATTGAACCAGTAGTGTTCCCACAAGGTGAACGTCTTCATCATCGTTATGTTGAGCCAACAGAAGATGTTCAAAATACTCGTGAAGCTTATTTGAATGGAAGACGCCGTCCGGTTAGAGCTGAGCCAAACGATCCGGAACTACCACAAGTACGTCTAAGTTCACTCTCGATAAATAATCTCTAAGAAAAAACGGAGCTGCATTAATTTTAAATAGTCTAAATCTCGAAAACGGTTTATTTCAGACATCGACCCCGAAAGCAGATCCCAAAAAATGCAAGTTCAATGAATCTTCCATTCGGTCCTCCGATTCAGATAAGGTGTTGAATACTACTTTATTTGATAAGACGAAGACAAATGTAAGTTTTACAAAAACATATGAGAAATGTTGAAATTAGCTTTTCACTTTCTCAAATTAGTTAAGTACCAATTCGAGAGTTTTAGAATGCATAATAGAATGTAGAGTTCTGTCTCACAAAAGTCGTGATTTGTCTTTCTATCTCCTTCTCGTAGTTTTTTCTTCTTGCAAGGTGTTTACAATTTCCGTGAACTTACTTAGAAGCATGTACGATCGGGAAAAATGACACGTCGCAAAAGCGTTAGACCTTTTTTTTCTGATGTAGTTTTGAAAACTAGAAGTAGTAAACCAAGGCGAGCACGAGAAATTGCCGAAACGAGCTAAGAAAATTTCTATCCGTGATCAATCAAGAGTTTCTAGCATCTTTTTGCGAGACACCACACTAATAGAAAGGCTATGGCTTTTCGCAATTCAAAAGAGTTATTCACTAGTTATTTTTCTACCTTTTGTCGTTTTCAAAATTAATCATTCTTTCAGACCGCATCGACATCAGATCCAAGCTCATTTGCTAGTACAACCCTATCTGAAATGTCTAAAAGCTTCAGCGTCTTTGCAAAGCAAACTCAAAATGATAATTCCTCGCACGTAACAGATAAATCGGATACTCCAGATTATACTGATTCGACATCGGTAAGTTTACTCAAAGCGATTCGAACTCACTGCTCATAAGATTTATTCTTCAGAGCATTGAAGCTATTCGCGGAAACCTGAGCGACGCTCAAAACTCGGTTGTCATCCCTCCACTAACCCCTCCGGCCAACGTCACTCCGCCTCTTCCAATTTCCCCACCACGCCCTCAAAATGCTCGTTCGTCGGTTCCACGACGTGGTCTATCAATGAGACAGAAAAAGAGTGTGAAGCGGCTCCGTATGAGTTTCAAAGGGCCTTCGTATTCATATGAGTAAAGATGTTGGTATATATTCGGCTTTATTTTTATGCTATTTTCACCAGAATCGTTTTCGCGGAACATTATCCGTTATAAGAAGCTGTGAAAAAAGGAATCTTCAAAAATTGAGCTTTGATGAAATGTCTCCGATCACATGGAGCTTAAACAGTTACTACTGATCAGGTGGCATTGAATAGTGTGATTTCACAAACCAAAATGTTCTGCACTATATAATTTGCTAGGTAGGAGAGGTAGGTAAGCAATCAGTTTTTTTCCACCGATTATCGACACAAATGGGCAAAGGATGAGCAATTCCCAGTATAAAGAGGTGACAGCTGAAAAAACGAGATTTCCAGTGGATGAAATGAGATTTTTATTGGTTTTTTTTCTCTTCGACTGTCCGTGAAAAGTTTTGAAGTTGACGATCCAGAAAGGTCATGAGTTACAAAAGTGGAGGGCGATATGCCGTTCCAGAACTCTCCCGTCCCAGAACTGTCCCTTATCAGAACTGTGATCATATCAGAACTGTACTGCATCAGAACTGCCCCATGCCAGAACTGTCCCGTATTAGAACTGTTTCGTATCAGAACTGTCACATATGAGAACCGCGAAATTCCCACGTGAAAATAACATTTTCAGTTCTGAAGCGGTACAGTTCTGATACGGGATAGTGCTGATAAGGGACAGTTCTGATGCGGAACAGTTCTGGCATGATACAGTTCTGATATGGGACACGGCTCTAATACGGGAGAGTTCTGGTGAGGGACAGTTCTGGTGAGGGACATGGTACTGGAACGTCCTACCGCCAAGTGGAGTTCTTGAATGGTAGAATATGGTCAGAAATTTCGGAATTCTGTGTCAATCCTATTCTCTGTTGCATACTCTCAAAAGTGACCATTTTCAACTGGAAACGGGATAACAAAATAAATTGGAGGGGGGGGGGGGGGGGGGGGGGGGGGGGAAGCACAATATTTTGAAAGGGAGGAAGGACTAGAAGCTTGTGATATGTGAAGTGATAAGGGTTTTGAACTCTGAAGGGCGTAGGAAGAGGGGACCATTATGGGTTACAGCATTCCATGTGGGAACGGTGCTGGCAAAGAAATCGAAGATGTGGGGGGTTAAACAAACAAGATTCATGGGTCTACGGGACGACGCGTAGAACTTAATATAACAGAACAGATTAGGGAAATGCGGAAATCCGGTAATTAATTTGTAAAGAAGAAGAAGCTGTGCGTTTAGTCTACGGTGACGAATCCAAAACATGCCAAGGTGATGGAGACGGTCTGCATAAGAAGATAATGAAAAATTACATCTTTGCATTATTTTCCTGGTATAGAATCTAAGAGGAGTTTCTAACTTAAGAGAGAGTTGAGAACCAGGAGGCGGGGAATAAACTACTGAACAATACTCAATGATAGGGAGAACATAGAATTTGAACATGAATACATAGAAAGTAGGGGAGTTCGACTTAAATGATTTAAGCAGCTGTTTAGCGCGAAGTAGGGATAAAGCTGCAATTTTGTTGATGTGGGTGACGAGTTTGAGTTTAAAATCAGTGATTAGGTTAAGGTCGCGGACACTAGGGGAAGACTTAATGGGAATACCCGCAATAGTATATATATTGGAGGTTTCACTGGATCCAAAACGTAGTAGGGCAGTTTTTGATTCGGCTAGGGGAAGTAAATTGGTAATGGACCAAGAGTGGACTGTAACTGTACCTAGTTGTAACGAGACCGGGTTATGACTGTAGAGTTTAATGTCATCAGCAAAGGTTGAGACATGAAGTTTTCACAATTTAAACGCAACATCTCATACGATAATTGTTTTCAGATACGAATTCACTCCAAACGACGGATCAACACAGAAAAATCCAAGATTCTCAGTGAGTTTTGAATTAATTATTAAAAGAAATGATCATATTATATTTCAAAAGTTCCACCAATCAAGGAATTGTTGCAAACAACGTCTGCAACTTCATTTGAACTCATTTTTTTCTTATAGTTTTATTTAACTTTTTATGTGATTTTTTGGTGTCTAAATAAAGTCAATGATTGCATTCGTATTGTTAAGTCATTTTTTGTAGATTTTCGAATAAAGCGAACGGACAAGAACCGCCAGGTCTTTTTCTGTTTGAGTTTTCTGTCTGAACAAGTCACGAGGTGTCTCTAAAACATGAAAGTTTATACCCGCCTTTTTTGACACATTGGGAGGTTCTGACAAATGTCACAGGCAAATTTGGATCAACAATGGTTATTACTGTGAAGAATGTCTGAACAGTTTTATAATGGTGTGGAAACTATCCTTTGTTGATTGGTTTCACTTTATGGACTAAAAAAGCAAATATTAGCTGCATCCTAATGGTAAGCTTTAGAAAATCATAATTCGTCTTTAAAAGTCCAGAATCTTAAATTCTGCTCTGGACCATTTCATATTTGGCTATCTTGCTAGATCGGATTTCGAGCAGCTGATGTCGGCATGAAAGGAAATTTGGAGCACATTTTCGTAGAATTTTTTTAACAAGTTTCTAGCTGTTTGGAAGCAGTTACAAAGCAAATTAAAGTCAAAGTTTAGTTCGACTGCGCACAGACAATTCTACTATCGCACTCCCTGATTCTTTTACCAAAACCAACATTTTTAGTTACCAATTTCTCGTCAAAGACCTTAGAACATTTTTTTTTACCATTTTAACAAGTTTCTCTCAAGATCCGACTACACTTTCGAAAAATATAGTAAAATCAAAACGCTCTCTTATACTTATGCTCCACCCTGTAGAGCGGCATGCCATTTCGAAACCGCTGAGAAAATCGTGAAAAAAACTTACCCATTCCGCAAGATTTCGAGGGAGGTATCGCGATACACATACTTTCCGCCAAATTACTTCGAGCCGCGAAGTTTGTTTCCTCGAGATAGCTGTCATCATCGACTCACTTCTATCAGTTCACAGATGTATATACCAAAGCTGGGCGGAAGTAAAACAGAATTTAGCCGGAAGTGCTTCACAATTTTTCGATAAGCGCTTGAATTGAAAACGATGTACTGAAAAAGTGTAGAACTTCCAGAGATCTATCGATTGAAACAAAAAACGTCTAAAAATATTGATCCCAAAAGAAGTTATAACATCACTTCCGGCTTTTTCGCTTCCGGAATTTACACGAAAGTCGGAAGTCGGAAGTGAAGTCATAACTCTATTCGAAATTAATATTTTTATACGTTTTTTTGCCGATAGATCACTGGAAGTTCTACACTTTTTCAGTACATAGTTTTTCAATTCAATCGCTTCTCGAAAAACTGTGAAGCACTTCCGGCTAAATTACTTCCGCCCAGCTCTGGTATATAACTTTACCATCATCATGAAATTACACACGCAGAGCGAATGTTCGACTTTCCGTGACTATAATATAGAGTAATATGTGGAAATTAGCCGTGGATATTTTGTGAATCTTTTATTTTCAACCGAAATTTATAGGATAACAGTGGTTTCTGATTTTGCAACTCCAGAGCCATATTTTCATTCAAGCTGTTTAGTTTTGTGTTGCATCTAAAGGGTGGGTAGGAATAATCGAGCTTTTCTCAACCTTCATGCTTTAGCGAAAAAAGAATGGGGATCGTAGTCAACAATTACGGTTGTCAGCAAACGAACACTTTCGAAAACGCTCACGACGGAAATCGTCAGGATCGTCCTCATGGGAATGGAAGACGCCGTCCGGATAGAACTGAACAGAATGGTATTGAACCAGTAGTGTTCCCACAAGATGAACGTCTTCATCATCGTTATGTTGAGCCAACAGAAGATGTTCAAAATACTCGTGAAGCTTATTTGAATGGAAGACGCCGTCCGGTTAGAACTGAACAGAATGGTATTGAACCAGTAGTGTTCCCACAAGATGAACGTCTTCATCATCGTTATGTTGAGCCAACAGAAGATGTTCAAAATACTCGTGAAGCTTATTTGAATGGAAGACGCCGTCCGGTTAGAACTGAACAGAATGGTATTGAACCAGTAGTGTTCCCACAAGGTGAACGTCTTCATCATCGTTATGTTGAGCCAACAGAAGATGTTCAAAATACTCGTGAAGCTTATTTGAATGGGAGACGCCGTCCGGTTAGAACTGAACAGAATGGTATTGAACCAGTAGTGTTCCCACAAGATGAACGTCTTCATCATCGTTATGTTGAGCCAACAGAAGATGTTCAAAATACTCGTGAAGCTTATTTGAATGGAAGACGCCGTCCGGTTAGAACTGAACAGAATGGTATTGAACCAGTAGTGTTCCCACAAGATGAACGTCTTCATCATCGTTATGTTGAGCCAACAGAAGATGTTCAAAATACTCGTGAAGCTTATTTGAATGGAAGACGCCGTCCGGTTAGAACTGAACAGAATGGTATTGAACCAGTAGTGTTCCCACAAGATGAACGTCTTCATCATCGTTATGTTGAGCCAACAGAAGATGTTCAAAATACTCGTGAAGCTTATTTGAATGGAAGACGCCGTCCGGTTAGAACTGAACAGAATGGTATTGAACCAGTAGTGTTCCCACAAGATGAACGTCTTCATCATCGTTATGTTGAGCCAACAGAAGATGTTCAAAATACTCGTGAAGCTTATTTGAATGGAAGACGCCGTCCGGTTAGAACTGAACAGAATGGTATTGAACCAGTAGTGTTCCCACAAGGTGAACGTCTTCATCATCGTTATGTTGAGCCAACAGAAGATGTTCAAAATACTCGTGATAGATATGGAAACGTAAATCCAATTCATTTGCATGAGAATTGGCGTCCAAGGCAACGTGATCTAGATGACCGACTCTATGCTCATAGGATTCTCGCTCGAAACCAAGTATTGTAGTTTCAATTTTAAATTTTTATTGAGCATTTTCTGCCCCTTTCCCTTTAAGTAAAAATAGGTATTTTGACGTGAGTGTAAATTACCGTAATCCAAGAAATGTAGAAAATATCGTCCCGAGAAAATGTCTCAAAAATGTGTCCCACGAAATGTTTTTGAAACTTTCATCGATCCTGTCTCGGCTCATAATGGAGCTTATTAGGTCGTCTTTTTTTCGATGGGGTATTCCTTTTGATAGATGGGTATTCCTTTTGATAAAAACAGTGTTTTCAGGCTATCTCATCTGAATTATGCAACAGGACTTAAGCTAGTCTTTGTAGTAATTATATGCTCATTCTGAAGAATATCCAGAGTATTGTTTCAATTAAAATACATTACTGTTTTCAGATAGCTCAACCAAATGTCAATCTCTTAGGGAACAGAATCACCATCTTGAACTGCAACGGCAGTAGCAAAAGAGACCTCTTCGAAGAGGCATTGCCAAGACAAGTTACTTCGTTAGTTCCAATTTCATTTACCATGACACAGAAATTAACTTATCTTCTTTAGGGTAGACTATGATACGACATCATCTGAGCCATCAGCTTATCCGTTTGTTGTCAGTCACGGCAGATGGTCCGTTAGTGCAACAGTTAAACAGGAAGATTTTGAAACCTTGAAGCAGGAAGTTGCTCGAGATGAGGAACTTGGAATTTTTTGGTTTAATCGCTTGTCAATTGATTCTTTGGTGATTATTACTATATTCTAATTATATTTAGAGAATAACAGTTTTTCAGCTCAATCCGGATGTGATAGTTTGGCCGCTCGCCCTCAACACGGAAGAAGTTGTAAAAACTATTTTAATCTCTACGAAGTATGTGATTTTTTGAAATCAGCTGAAGAAACTGCTCGTTCATCAAAAGAAGATGAACGAAAATGCTAGTTTAAGCTTTTTTTCAACTGGAAATTTTCTCCATTTATAATCAGCCCAAAGAAGTTGGTTTCCTATGATTAAATATTTTAGTCTTTGGGTGGGTGTTTGGCGGACAAAGAGCCGCGGGTGGGTCGAAGGCGGGCCAAATTAGGGGACCAACTGTATGAGTGTGAGATGAGAAGTAAAGACAGGAGTGGCTGTACAGTATTGAATGTATTCCCTAACTAATGTCCTCTAACTGTTTATCATGGTACATGCTCATGATTTTCATTCAGCCATCTAGGATTTTAGGCAAGCGCTCATTGACTACACACGTTCAATGACCACTCATTTTCATTGACTACTAAGCCTCTTTGACTACAAAAAAGTACATACATGCTGTGGTCAAAGTAAGGAAACTGATTTTGACTAGTATAAATCTTTTCAAGCTACTTCAATCACTCTGAAAGTCGGACAACCCGTATTCGTTGAAACAATAAAGCCCTTCCTACTGAACCGAATTTCATCAAACTTAGACAGAACGATAGAGAATTCTTTCGAGATGATGCTTGTCTATTTCAATCTTTGAAATCTAAAAGAAATAGGCCACCAGATAGAGAAAACCACGTTTTCAGGCCTTTTTTGAAACTTTCATTGGGGAAAGAGACAAACAGGCGGCCATGTGAATCTAATAAACCTCGTAAAATTCTCACAGCTTTTTTTTTCATTTCCAAAAGTTTTTGTGAAGCCAGGCGGTAGGAGGCGCGGAGCGCCGATGACCGACTGGTCTCATTTGGCTTTGGCACGCTAGTTGTTCACAGTTCGCCGATTTCTAACTTTTCGTGAGATCTTTTCAGATGCTTCAAATTTTTTTGAGTAAACTTGAACAGTGTTTGCAAAAATTTATTTTGTAAAATGTTCGAATACTTTGTTTGAAGTAAGAGCCAAATTCGTTTTGATAAACTTTTCGAGCATAAGAAACGCGCCAATCAAAAAAATTCATTTAGCTCTTCGAGAAACTGCTATTTTTTGATTTCTAGGCTGCATGCTACAAAAATCAATCAAATCTGGTCCTCAGAGATGTTCTTTACAAATGAGCTGGGTTTAGGTTACTCTTGGCCAGCATTAGTTTTTATAGGTTTTATTGGATACTCATACAGCCACTTTGGAAAAGTTTCCTCCCTATCAAAAGTACCAGTTCTTGTAAGAAATGGAACCATAATGAATTGCGTGACAAGCCAATGACATGTGAAATGTTTACTTCTGACCATGTTCTTTTTTTTACCATGACATAAATTAGGATTTTAAGATCACTTGTTCCGAGCTGCTAACACGTCTTTCTCCATGCTGAACATCTCACGTTTTGCGTTGTGAACGTATTCGTCCGAACTGAACGTAAAAAATAAATTAGCTCTCAGGAATTTTTTTGCATACAACTAACATGATGAGTAAAAAGATATCCATACTTTGGTCACACCCTGCACAATGAAAAACGTGAACGTCAAGGAGAATGTGTAGCCACTGAACAGTTGTAGTCAATAAATGGTGTAGCCAATTAGTGCTTGCCAACTGTTCAACTGTTCCTTTCATTTCCCCTTCAAAAGTTTGTAGATCCGTACATAGACACATTTCAGATTTTGAAGACCAGTACTAAGCCATCCATAACGGGGAGCTTTAAGGTTTTTTTTTTGCAGATTCAGTAAAGATGAACAAGATGGGCGTGATGTCGGATGGAGAGATCTGATGGAGTCGATTTCTTCGGAGCAAGAACTTGGTAGATGTTTCGGATGTGAAGACACTATGAACATATTGATGGAAAAATTGAACTTACGTGGTAGAAGGATCTTGAAAAAACTTAGCGAACGGTTCGAGAGAGCTTAGTCGCTTTAGAGCGTTTTCGAATTTTTCAATAATAAAAATCTTTCTTTTTTTTTCGATTCAGTATTATTATATAAACACACTAAATTTCTGCATCGCACAGGACCTTTAGCACATCAGACTCACTGAAGACCTCACTGTGTTTCAGTAGCTACGTAGCTACTGAAAAACAGTGAGAAGCTTTGGCACACTTGGAACACATCGGAAATCAATTTTCTTTTGTGAATTGGAAGTGAATAGAAATTCTTTAAGACTGTGAGACTAAGTTGCATAAATGCTAACAATTATGAAAAGTGCACCTTCAGGATGACTTTGAAAAGCTATTACTACTCCTCCGAAGTCAACCAGTTATATCCATGGACAATAAGTTGCTTCAAGAACTCTAAGCAAAGAATAATTCATATTTCAGAAACATTTCCGTCAACATTTCATATGGAGCATCTTCAAGAGTTCTCGCGACAATCTGGTCAATTCTAGACGCAATTTTCATGCAACGCTTGCTCTCACAACTCTCGCCAGCCTCCGCCTCAGAGAGAAAATGAGTGGTTCTTTGCCAACTGTGTCGGATCTCAGCGGAAGTTGTGAGCGTGATGGGCAGAAATTGTAGAGGTTCAGTGAGCAGTCGAAATGACATCCATTTCGAAATCGCATATGAAAACTTTTGAAAAGGTTAGGTAAAGAAAACCCCTGAGTGAGTCTTCTCTCGTCAATCGCAGAAGTTTTGAAGAGGAATTATTCCGATGGAAACGAGAGGCGAGTATTGGTAAGAACACGAACATGATTCTTCATTAATTATACGTAACATTATCTGGAGATTTATGAATATGACAGCAGTGTTCGCTAGAAACGAAACAAAGGTTGATTGACCACTGAACCATATTTTCATTATTTAAGCGCAGGATCGAAGTCTGATTTCTGATCCTATTTTAGAATGACTTCAAGCTGGTTAAATTTCATTTCAGGGCGCAGGATCGAAGTCTGATTTCTGATTCTATTTTAGAATGACTTTAAGCTGGTTATATTTTATTTCAGGGCGCAGGATCGAAGTCTGATTTCTGACCCTATATTGGAATGACTTTAAGCTGGTTATATTTTATTTCAGGGCGCAGGATCGAAGTCTGATTTCTGACCCTACATTGGAATGACTTTAAGCTGGTTATATTTTATTTCAGGGCGCAGGATCGAAGTCTGATTTCTGACCCTACATTGGAATGACTTTAAGCTGGTTATATTTTATTTCAGGGCGCAGGATCGAAGTCTGATTTCTGATCCTATTTTAGAATGACTTTAAGCTGGTAATATTTTATTTCAGGGCGCAGGATCGAAGTCTGATTTCTGATTCTATTTTAGAATGACTTTAAGCTGGTTATATTTTATTTCAGGGCGCAGGATCGAAGTCTGATTTCTGACCCTATATTGGAATGACTTTAAGCTGGTTATATTTTATTTCAGGGAGCAGGATCGAAGTCTGATTTCTGACCCTATATTGGAATGACTTTAAGCTGGTTATATTTTATTTCAGGGCGCAGGATCGAAGTCTGATTTCTGACCCTATATTGGAATGACTTTAAGCTGGTTATATTTTATTTCAGGGCGCAGGATCGAAGTCTGATTTCTGATCCTATTTTAGAATGACTTTAAGCTGGTAATATTTTATTTCAGGGCGCAGGATCGAAGTCTGATTTCTGATTCTATTTTAGAATGACTTTAAGCTGGTTATATTTTATTTCAGGGCGCAGGATCGAAGTCTGATTTCTGACCCTATATTGGAATGACTTTAAGCTGGTTATATTTTATTTCAGGGCGCAGGATCGAAGTCTGATTTCTGACCCTACATTGGAATGACTTTAAGCTGGTTATATTTTATTTCAGGGCGCAGGATCGAAGTCTGATTTCTGATCCTATATTGGAATGACTTTAAGCTGGTTAAATTTCATTTCAGGGCGCAGGATCGAAGTCTGATTTCTGACCCTATATTGGAATGACTTTAAGCTGGTTATATTTTATTTCAGGGCGCAGGATCAAAGTCTGATTTCTGATCCTATTTTAGAATGACTTTAAGCTGGTTAAATTTTATTTCAGAGCGCAGGATCGAAGTCTGATTTCTGACCCTATATTGGAAGGACTTTAAGCTGTTTATATTTTATTTCAGGGCGCAGGATCGAAGTCTGATTTCTGATCCTATTTTAGAATGACTTTAAGCTGGTTATATTTTATTTCAGGGCGCAGGATCGAAGTCTGATTTCTGATCCTATATTGGAAGGACTTTAAGCTGGTTATATTTTATTTCAGGGCGCAGGATCGAAGTCTGATTTCTGATCCTATTTTAGAATAGCTTTTAGCTGGTTAAATTTTATTTCAGAGCGCAGGATCGAAGTCTGATTTCTGACCCTATATTGGAATGACTTTAAGCTGGTTAAATTTCATTTCAGGGCGCAGGATCGAAGTCTGATTTCTGACCCTATATTGGAATGACTTTAAGCTGGTTATATTTTATTTCAGGGCGCAGGATCGAAGTCTGATTTCTGATCCTATTTTAGAATAGCTTTTAGCTGGTTAAATTTCATTTCAGGGCGCAGGATCGAAGTCTGATTTCTGACCCTATATTGGAATGACTTTAAGCTGGTTATATTTTATTTCAGGGCGCAGGATCGAAGTCTGATTTCTGATCCTATTTTAGAGTGACTTTTGGCTGGTTATATTTGGTTTCAAGGCGCAGGATCGAAGTCTGATTTCTGATCCTATTTTAGAATGACTTTAAGCTGGTTATATTTTATTTCAGGGCGCAGGATCGAAGTCTGATTTCTGACCCTATATTGGAATGACTTTAAGCTGGTTATATTTTATTTCAGGGCGCAGGATCGAAGTCTGATTTCTGACCCTATATTGGAATGACTTTAAGCTGGTTATATTTTATTTCAGGGCGCAGGATCGAAGTCTGATTTCTGATCCTATTTTAGAGTGACTTTAGGCTGGTTATATTTGGTTTCAAAGCGCAGGATCGAAGTCTGATTTCTGATCCTATTCTATTTTATTATTTCAGACCCGCTCAGGCAAGTGCTTTTTACAGTTTTGCAGTATTTTTCAAAAAGAACTCACATAATTTGCTGTTTCCAATTTTGGTACCATCTTCATCTACCATTCGGTCACAACTTCTTCCGGCACTTCGTCTCGATTTCATCCTTTTCTTCCTTTCCATCATCGTCTCTCTTCTTCTTGCTTTTCCATCGCTTGCCGCCACGGAAGTGAAACCAAGAACTGATTAATTTTAAGAAATTCAGAGTTTATATATGAGTTTTCGAAGGAAAAAAACTAGAACGATTTCTGAGGTTTACGTGAATAATATTCATTAATTTCTTATCGAGTGAAAAATGACAAAAAATTATTACTATTTCTCGTAAAAGTCATGAATAACAATTTGCATGTTCAGTTTGCCGTGAAATTCAAGTATCTGTTTAATGATTACATGCTGTTCTAGTAATTCAAAAACGAAATCATTCAAATTGACATCTCAGAATTGAGGCAATGAAAGAAGTAATGAAAACGTGTTTTTCGCTCATAGTTTTGATAAAAAGTTTCAATTAAATTTTGAAAATGAATATTATTGACGTGAACCTCATAACTCGCTCTAGTTTTTTCCTTCGAAAATTCATATATAAACTCCGAATTTCTCAAAATTAATCAGTTCTTGGTTTCAACTCCGTGGCGGCAAGCGATGGAAAAGCAAGAAGAAGAGAGACAATGAGGAACGATTGGTAGAAAAGGATGGAATCGAGACGAAGTGCCGGAAGAAGTTGAGATTAATTGGTAGATGGAGATGATACGGAAATATGAAAGAGCAAAATAAGTGAGTTCGGTTTAAAAAAATACTGCGAAACTGTGCAAAGCACTTGCATGAGCGGGCATGAAATAATAAAATAGAATAGGATCAGAAATCAGACTTCGATCCTGCGCTCTGAAATAAAATATAACCAGCTTAAAGTCATTCTAAAATAGGATCAGAAATCAGACTTCGATCCTGCGCTCTGAAATAAAATATAACCAGCTTAAAGTCATTCTAAAATAGGATCAGAAATCAGACTTCGATCCTGCGCCCTGAAATAAAATATTACCAGCTTAAAGTCACTCAAAAATAGGATCAGAAATCAGACTTCGATCTTGCGCCCTGAAATGAAATTTAACCAGCTTAAAGTCATTCTAAAATAGGATCAGAAATCAGACTTCGATCCTGCGCCCTGAAATAAAATATAACCAGCTTAAAGTCATTCTAAAATAGGATCAGAAATCAGACTTCGATCCTGCGCTCTGAAATAAAATATAACCAGCTTAAAGTCATTCTAAAATAGGATCAGAAATCAGACTTCGATCCTGCGCCCTGAAATAAAATATTACCAACTAAAAGTCACTCAAAAATAGGATCAGAAATCAGACTTCGATCTTGCGCCCTGAAATGAAATTTAACCAGCTTAAAGTCATTCTAAAATAGGATCAGAAATCAGACTTCGATCCTGCGCCCTGAAATAAAATATTACCAGCTTAAAGTCATTCTAAAATAGGATCAGAAATCAGACTTCGATCCTGCGCCCTGAAATAAAATATTACCAACTAAAAGTCACTCAAAAATAGGATCAGAAATCAGACTTCGATCCTGCGCCCTGAAATAAAATATTACCAGCTTAAAGTCATTCTAAAATAGGATCAGAAATCAGACTTCGATCCTGCGCCCTGAAATGAAATTTAACCAGCTAAAAGTCACTCAAAAATAGGATCAGAAATCAGACTTCGATCCTGCGCCCTGAAATAAAATATTACCAGCTTAAAGTCATTCTAAAATAGGATCAGAAATCAGACTTCGATCCTGCGCCCTGAAATAAAATATTACCAACTAAAAGTCACTCAAAAATAGGATCAGAAATCAGACTTCGATCCTGCGCTCTGAAATAAAATATTACCAGCTTAAAGTCATTCTAAAATAGGATCAGAAATCAGACTTCGATCCTGCGCCCTGAAATGAAATTTAACCAGCTAAAAGTCACTCAAAAATAGGATCAGAAATCAGACTTCGATCCTGCGCCCTGAAATGAAATTTAACCAGCTTAAAGTCACTCAAAAATAGGATCAGAAATCAGACTTCGATCCTGCGCCCTGAAATAAAATATTACCAACTAAAAGTCACTCAAAAATAGGATCAGAAATCAGACTTCGATCTTGCGCTCTGAAATAAAAAAATTCCAGCTCCGAATAAACTTTTCAACTTCAGAGAATCAAGTGGAATTTTCTTTGGATTTCGAATAATGGCAACCTACGAGACTCTCGACATATAAATTCAACACATAATCATCTCGTTTAACCTAAACCCCAATCACGAGAACATCGTTTTCCCTTCAAATTCATTAAGCTTTAATTGATCCGCTCAGCTTCTTCTTCTTTTTTCTATTTTTCTTTAATCATATCACACTATATACATCTGCCACAACATCTATGAAACGGTCCAAAGCATTAATAAAAAGTGATTAGACGTGAATAAATGCAAGGACATGGCATCAGTGATAAAGTGTGGGTTACCTTGAAGAAAGAACGTTAAATGGGAAAAGAGAAAAGAAGCTTTCTTTTTGCCCGGATTGGCAAATTAGATATTGTTAACCAAAGAGACACAGACAAATAGACCGCCTACGGCTTATATCGACAGTCAGTTCAGGTTCTATTTAATTTTTTGTGACCGCAGGAGAAGGTTGGGAATGACATAGAGACTTCTTTCAGTTCATATGATCTTCTAACACTTTTTGGTTATCTTTGGTTACTTCATGAATACTTTTACTTTCATTAATACTTTTGAAAACTTTGAGATGTAAGCATTTCAAAAAAAAATTCCCAAGCTGATGATGATCTAGATAAGTTTCGGAGAAACAAAAAAGGTGTGTAAATGAGAATATTAGGAGTGTCTCAGAGGAACACACTTTCTGGAGATTTCGTAGTTTAGATAGCTATTGTTGAATCAATTTTTGTCCTTTTTCTTAGAACACTGTCTGTTTAATTTCCAAAAAAAAAATCATAGTTGAACTTCCCGAAGAAACTTGAAAAAATACTAAATTTGTCTCATTTTACTTCGGTTTACAAGATTGTTTTGTTCATCAACTTCTACTGACAGGTCTATTTCAATTTTCAATCTGAATATTCCACTTTTTTTGGTTCCAGACTAGAATTCTTATTTTTCTTAAAATAATTTTTTAGAAATATCTTGCCATAGATGATTTTCGGTTTCTAAGATAATCATCTGTCATAATTTTTCATAAATCGGCTGTTGAATGCTTAAGAGATTCTGACCTATGATGCTGCCTTTCCAAGATTGTTTTCCTTTTTTCACTTCGGAGATTGCATTGCTCTTGCAGTAGTCGTAAGCTTCTTTCTGCTTGTACTGTACCGCCTCTAATATAACGTCATCCTTTTGAACTTTGAAAATGCCGAGCTTTGTTGTAGCTTTCCAAATTCGTTAATAAAAGCCCTCACTTAAGCAAAACCACATGTACTGAAATCTCCGAACATGCATAAACTCATTAACACACTTCGAAAATGAATACATTTATTATTTCTAAGAATATAAAATCAAAGATGAATAGAAGTTGCAAATAAATTTCTTTCCGTGTCTTCTCCGCATTTCCCATATCTACCGTAGACGTTCCCATCATACATAAGTTTAATAATTTATTATCATTTCTCTTTTCTTCACAAAAACGCTTACGTAACTGATTTTTCCGATAGCCAATGATTACGCCATACAGCTTCATCTTTATCTACTCTTTCTCCTTTTCTTTCTCTTTGTCACTAAAGTCTCTTTCAATTTATTTTGCGGGAGAAAAAGAACCAAATAGGAAAAGAATAACGGTATAGAGAGAAGAAGTGGAATCTCGTTTTGGCATCAAAAAATCCTTCACCGGTGGAATGGAAAAATTGAATAGGGGGAAATATGTTTGTATGTCTTCTAGTGAGAGAAATGAGACATTTTGTGGATAGGCATTTTATGAGTAACACACACAGACGATTTTCGAAGGATTCATCCGTTATCTTTTATCAATCTTGTGTTTTTTTCATCGGAGAAGAACACCGATGTCTATTGTTACTTCACGCTTGTTTCACGGATTCAATTTTGAAAATTATATTTTTATGGATTGTCAAGAGCTCAGTTTTAGCTTATAGTTTTGCATGGTTGTGATCTTTTAGCCCTTTTTGAAACTTTTCTCATGTTCACTTGACATTGGACAGAAACTGAAATGAATGATGTAGCCACACTTAACCTAAGTATCTTCCTGATTTGATAAAACTTTTGTTTTTTTGATTGTTTCAATATTTTCAGTTTTGAATTTTAGTTACATCCTTATTTCACCTAACCTAATACTCTTCGTAATTTTCGAAATAAAAGCTCAAATCAAAAATTCTTTCCTAGACCTTCAATGGTGACTCCTTCCGACAGTAATAACCGTAATAATGTTTGCTGCCTCACTATTAGATTTCAGGTAAATTGTTTTTTTCTGAACATTCTCATTTCTTATGCCTCATCAATTTTTGTTTACCCAATCCTAGCTTTTCATCCAGAAATTCATTCCACAAACTGACATTTTTTTGACTCATCATTCCCAATGGCATCCTTATCTTCATCACCATGGCATTGTATATAAGACATGGTCTACTGCTTCACATATGTTTCGTTGCTTCGTCAGTCTCTTTTCTGCAAAAATACAGTTTCTACTCAAGAGATTTAGGCAGGCATATGAAAAAGAGACGATGATGTTAGAAAAAAAAACTTGAAACACCCGCCTAGACGGTTTACGCAATACAAGATATGCACTACAATATTGCTTCTTTCCGTATATTGTAGGGCAACATTCATAACGAGGTGGGAAGGAGCTCTATATTGTCTTACTCATTCGATCAATCTTTCACGAAGTTTTCCAGAATAGAACTTTTTGCTGAATTAAATAATTTTGGAAAGTTTTAATTAAAAGTGTTGAAATAGAGGGAAAATTAGAATCAAGGGTAATTTCGAAGTACTCATATTTTCAAATAGTCTAGTAGTACTGATAAACCAGTCGGTCATCGGCGCTACGCGCCTCCTACCGCCTGGCTTCACTTTTTAGAAATGAAAAAACAGTGAAAAGTTCTACGGGGTTAATTATATTCACGTGGCCCCCTGTGCGTCCCTCTTCCCAATGAAAATTTTTAAAAAGGCCTGAAAACGTGGTTTTTTGAACCTGGTGACCTCATTTTTCTTAGTTTCAAAACTTGAAATAGACGGGCATCATCGGGGAAGAATTCTACGTCCAGCTGTCTTAGTTTCAGAAAAATCGGTTCAGTAGGAAACTCGCTAGGGCCGGCGACACACACACAAACACACAGACACACAGAATCTGTACAGTAATAATAGTAAAGATTCAGAATTTCAGTCAAAAAGGCTGAAATTGAAAGGGGTTAAGCTGAAATAAATAATTTTGGAAAGTTTTGATTGAAATAGTTAGAATAGAGAAAAAAATTCATATTTTCAAATAGTCTGTAGAGCAAGTAATATGATGTGGTAATCAACAAGATATAAAGACTAACCGACTACTAATTGAAGATTGAAAGTGTTGAAATTGAGAGATAAGCTTTCATTTTACAAATGAGAGATATTAGTGCATAAAGAGAAGGTGTCACAGAGAAAGGTCATTCATGTGGAGACCAGTCTCTTCTTGTTGCATTTCGGGTTCAGATGAAGCTACATTATATAATCGTGTTTCTCAAAAGTTTACGAATTTGGAAACAGTATCAGAAAATAATGTATGTTAATAGAAGAATATTCAATGCCATTTGACCAATTTATTCGAAGAAGAAAAAAACTAAAATCTTTTAGAAATACATGTTTCACATTGTTTCAGTTTGAAGATTATAGCCTCTGTATAAGGAAAATTCGAACTCTGGAAAAGGTATTTCTGAAAGATATTCTCGATCCGATTCCTATAATTTTTGACCAACTTCAGTACATTCATTACAAGCTTGCGCTGCCGCTCTTACAAAGATGAAAAATGACAGGGTTGTAGACATTACAACTCGAGAGATTCGTGCATTTGTCTGTTTTTTTTTCTTTTTGCCACGATGTTCGCAGTCTCTCTCCATAAGGTCGTTTCTAGTCAGATATATAATTAGTTGTTCTGAGAGATAGTAAAAGAATTTAAAATACAATTTTGAAAACAGAAGAAAGAAAATATCAACTCTATGAACCTTTCTCTGAACTTCAAAACTCTAGAAATAAAAAAGAGAAACAAGAGATAATTACAGGGTGGCTCATAAGTATGGAGACTTTTGTGCTGGTGAACTTTGGCTTTGTTCCAGCCTGCCACATCATAAACTCGGGATCTAACAGAAAATTTTCAAAGTACGGATAGTGTAGTAACTGCCGATAACAGTAGGACTAAATATAAGATTTCATCTCGAAGATATGGGAGCATTCTGATTGAAAAAAATTGCAAAAACACAGGTACTGCGGCGGAGGTCTTTTAACACTGAAATCTCAAAAAGGAAAAGTGCCGGCATCAGGTCACTTGAAGAGCTAACCGAATACCCGTTTTTGTAGACTGATAAACACCCCAGCTGGTCATTTTTGAGCATTCACAATGCTATGAGACCGCCTCATAAGCTCAGTTTCAAAAACACTGCCGAAAATTTCAAACTTCACTTTTTTGGTAACAATGTTTGGGACCATGCTGTGGGCGTCATTATTATCCGGCGGTCTTCTACTTTTGAGTACTTTGAAACTGATGTTCAAACTTACTCGGATTGAATTTTGGAGTCATTTGGTCAGATACATCATCTGCTATACGATGAAGTAGCCATCGAAACCTCCGGCGCAGAGGGGGTCTCGCGGTTACATGTCAGAAGACGTGGAACTCCGCGGAAACTTCTGATTTCGAAATTCTTTTTTCCTAGCTATTGCTTAGGATTGTAGCAATCAAAAAATCACCCTGGTTTCTATATTGCTACTCTACTTTTCGAAATATACCCAGAAACAAAAGTCTCCATACTTATGAGCCACCCTGTAGTTGGAGAGATTTAGATTGCTTGGCAAATTGGACAATGTTGGGTTACGATGCGATCAAGCTGAAAAGTTGGAAATGCATTGATAACAGATGTTCTCAAGCTGAAACAGTGCTAAGAGGGATTTCAGTTAGAGACAAGAAGTTGCAAACCCAAAATTGGGATCTGTGGAGCTTTGTGATCAAACTTTTCCAAAAAAACAGTGCAAGATCTCTGATGTTTGTAATTCTTTTGAACTTTCTCTTGATTGACAAGTATAAGATTTCTGGTCCTCATCATCTCTTTTCTATATCTTATCGCTTCTTTTGTCTCAACTTTTAATCTTTATTACTATTATTACTGGACAGATTTTGTCCGTGTGTCTGTTCGTCACCAATCATACAGCGCTTTTTACTAAACCGATTTTTGTGAAGTTCATATAGTTCGATAGAGAATTCTTCCCTAAAGATGTCCCTTTTCGTTTTCTGATTGGAGCTCCGATGAGCTCTGCACTACGTAAAAAGTGAGTCTAAAAGCGTTGTTAAATTTGATAATCCGAGAGTAGCCGGGCGGCTAAGACGCCGAAAACCATCTGACTTTACAGGAACCTTAATCAGGAACAGTTTTATTTCAGGGCTCAGGATCGAAGTCTGATTTCTGATCCTATTTTAGAATGACTTTAAGCTGGTTAAATTTCATTTCAGGGCGCAAGATCGAAGTCTGATTTCTGATCCTATATTGGAATGACTTTAAGCTGGTTAAATTTCATTTCAGGGCGCAAGATCGAAGTCTGATTTCTGATCCTATTTTAGAATGACTTTAAGCTGGTTATATTTTATTTCAGGGCGCAGGATCGAAGTCTGATTTCTGATCCTATTTTAGAATGACTTTAAGCTGGTTAAATTTCATTTCAGGGCGCAAGATCGAAGTCTGATTTCTGATCCTATATTGGAATGACTTTAAGCTGTTTAAATTTCATTTCAGGGCGCAAGATCGAAGTCTGATTTCTGATCCTATTTTAGAATGACTTTAAGCTGGTTAAATTTCATTTCAGAGCGCAGGATCGAAGTCTGATTTCTGATCCTATTTTAGAATGGCTTTTAGCTGGTTAAATTTCATTTCAGAGCGCAGGATCGAAGTCTGATTTCTGATCCTATTTTAGAGTGACTTTAAGCTGGTTATATTTGGTTTCAAAGCGCAGGATCGAAGTCTGATTTCTGATCCTATTTTAGAATGGCTTTTAGCTGGTTAAATTTCATTTCAGAGCGCAGGATCGAAGTCTGATTTCTGATCCTATTTTAGAGTGACTTTAAGCTGGTTATATTTGGTTTCAAAGCGCAGGATCGAAGTCTGATTTCTGATCCTATTCTATTTTATTATTTCAGACCCGCTCAGGCAAGTGCTTTTTACAGTTTTGCAGTATTTTTCAAAAAGAACTCACATAATTTGCTGTTTCCAATTTTGGTACCATCTTCATCTACCATTCGGTCACAACTTCTTCCGGCACTTCGTCTCGATTTCATCCTTTTCTTCCTTTCCATCATCGTCTCTCTTCTTCTTGCTTTTCCATCGCTTGCCGCCACGGAAGTGAAACCAAGAACTGATTAATTTTAAGAAATTCAGAGTTTATATATGAGTTTTCGAAGGAAAAAAACTAGAACGATTTCTGAGGTTTACGTGAATAATATTCATTAATTTCTTATCGAGTGAAAAATGACAAAAAATTATTACTATTTCTCGTAAAAGTCATGAATAACAATTTGCATGTTCAGTTTGCCGTGAAATTCAAGTATCTGTTTAATGATTACATGCTGTTCTAGTAATTCAAAAACGAAATCATTCAAATTGACATCTCAGAATTGAGGCAATGAAAGAAGTAATGAAAACGTGTTTTTCGCTCATAGTTTTGATAAAAAGTTTCAATTAAATTTTGAAAATGAATATTATTGACGTGAACCTCATAACTCGCTCTAGTTTTTTCCTTCGAAAATTCATATATAAACTCCGAATTTCTCAAAATTAATCAGTTCTTGGTTTCAACTCCGTGGCGGCAAGCGATGGAAAAGCAAGAAGAAGAGAGACAATGAGGAACGATTGGTAGAAAAGGATGGAATCGAGACGAAGTGCCGGAAGAAGTTGAGATTAATTGGTAGATGGAGATGATACGGAAATATGAAAGAGCAAAATAAGTGAGTTCGGTTTTAAAAAATACTGCGAAACTGTGCAAAGCACTTGCATGAGCGGGCATGAAATAATAAAATAGAATAGGATCAGAAATCAGACTTCGATCCTGCGCTCTGAAATAAAATATAACAAGCTTAAAGCCATTCTAAAATAAGATCAGAAATCAGACTTCGACCCTGACCCCTGAAATGAAATTTAACCAGCTTAAAGTCACTCAAAAATAGGATCAGAAATCAGACTTCGATCCTGCGCTCTGAAATAAAATATAACCAGCTTAAAGTCATTCTAAAATAGGATCAGAAAACAGACTTCGATCCTGCGCCCTGAAATAAAAATTTCCAGCTTAAGGGTACTGTAAAAAAGGATCAGAAATCAGACTTCGATCCTGCGCCCTGAAATAAAATATTACCAACTAAAAGTCACTCAAAAATAGGATCAGAAATCAGACTTCGATCCTGCGCCCTGAAATGAAATTTAACCAGCTAAAAGTCACTCAAAAATAGGATCAGAAATCAGACTTCGATCCTGCGCCCTGAAATAAAATATTACCAGCTAAAAGTCACTCAAAAATAGGATCAGAAATCAGACTTCGATCTTGCGCTCTGAAATAAAATATATCCAGCTTAAAATCACTCTAAAAAAGGATCAGAAATCATGAAATAAACCCAGCTTATGCATTCCTGCACAAAATGGTATGTTTCCAAGTCATTCAGTCGGCTTCAGTACTTCTTGTTCAGTGAACTTTTTTTCTGAAAGCTTTGTTGCCAATTTTGCTCCATGCGATTGTCGATTTAAAAAGAAACGCATGTTTTCACGCGTTCATTTTATCTTGTCCTTCTTGATTTTCGTTAGCCTGACATATAATGTCGTCATCTTTCAAAAAGAAAACATCGATTCTTTGTGTTATAGGTTGTTAGACACCGTCATGAGTTTTCACAAGTAGTACTCTTAATTGATAAACTAAGTATTTGTTCAATCGGAAAGTATGTAAGAACCACAAAAAATCTGCGGGTATGACCGGAAGCTTGCGAGAAAAATGAGCCACTTCCTGGACAAAGTGGATTTGGCATGTTGCCAAGTCGTTCAGTGGAGCGCAAATGTATTTCTTCTTCAGTAAACAATTTTTGCTGTCAGCTGCATTTTCAACTTTCATCGCTGTTGTATGTGAAACCCAGAAAGGTTTTTTACACGATTGTCTTTTCAAAATGCACAGTTTTTTCATTCCTTATAAAAGCTTTTTGAGGCGTGGAGCGCCGATAACAGTCTGGTTTTCTCTTTTGTTGTTTTTGTTGGCTTATACACATAATGCCGTCATTTTTCAAAAAGAAAACATCGATATAAAAGCAACGATTATTTGTGTTAGATACCGTCATTTTTAGTTGTCACAAGGGCCTGGCATACTGCCAACTTTTCGGTCTCGTCACCTGTTTTTTTCTCTGCGTGTATGGTATTTAACTGAACTCTTGTCGCGCAATGGAAAGGACAGAAATAAATAAAACCCGAGGCAGATGTATTTCGAAATGAGGATCCCATTTTTCTGTTTAGTTTCCGGTTGTTGATTGACTATGAATCATCTCATCTTTCTTCTTGTTGTTCTATATAAAATCTTCGCTTAGTGCCGTTATTTCCAGATGTTCTAAATACCAGTGTCGTTTTTGAGCCAAAGATGCAGATAAACCCTCCGAAAAAGGTGAATTTAGAAAGAAAAAAACTAATGAGTTCTCATTTCCAGGTGCTAATTGAACCACGCGACTATCGATCGTTTTGTTTTCGTGGTGAAGGGCGAGCGAATTTTGTTATCAGTGCTAGACATCGAATATCTGGAGTTAGGTAAGCTCAAACAGTATCTATTTTACGAATTTCGATCTCGCTTCAAATTTTTCCTACCTTTTATCGGTTAGAATCTGCATTCCGAAAATTATGTCAAAGCTCAATTACAGAATAGTATGGCGATTCGCAAAAGCTCGAAAAAGTGGTTTATTGACGGTAAAGGCCAGAAGTGAACTTGTCAATAGTTATATGGAACGGATTGTCGCTCCATTTTTCGATGAACAATACCTGGTTGATATGAATATTGTGGAATTTAAAACAGTCGATGTACATCAGCTTGCCAAGATTCCAAGTCTTCCTGCTAATCAAAAAGTTGAAAAGTTCGAAGATTTGTTTGGTTTACCAGATGAATACTCATTTTTACCGTTGAACACATTCCAACGTGTCCATGGAGCAGTGATTGTTACGAATCCGAAGAAATTAACATCATTACAAATGTTGGACGCAACGCAACTTCCAATGACAATTATAGATAGAGAACATAGTTCAACAATTACGGTAAGTTTCTATGATTATTCTCATTAAAATAGAATTTCTGATTCGAGACATCTTTGAAATCATACCATTAGTGCTCTCTAATTTTCAGGTGGAAATCAAACCAAAACAAGGCTTCTTCCAAAACCATCCGAATGTCAATGTTCCTCATTGTAACAATTGTATTCTTCAAGTAAGATCCTTTTTTCATTTTTTTAAAAGTTGTTTTTGTTTTTAGATTGAAAAGTCATGTGGTCAATCTCATTTTTCACAAATGTATGAATTTTGTCCGATGGATTTGTTTTCTGGAAACTACTCACGAATGCACAAAGCGATTCACTCCCTCTTCTTGGTTCCTCATAGAAATTTGAGAATCTTCATCGATGGAAATCAAGTACATTCAGATGAAAAGCCGTTAGAAGAGAACATTTTCTCAGAAACTCTGTTTCCCAGTCACGAAGCGACGTCTGATGATCTTATATCTGCGGTTAGTCTTTGATTTCGCAAACGTTAGCTGCTCGTAGAAAGGCTATTTAGCACACAGTTGTGAGATTTCCCCAATGAAACACACTTTCAGCTGTGCTTTGCGCTATCTGGAAATCATTCAAAGAAAAAATTTCGTCTTCGTGATTCCTCAGTTCTCGGACAAATTCTTCGAGCACAAAAAGTAGACGAAATCGGCATCGTCAGAGCGCACGCCATTTACGATAGAATCGATCACCATGTCAAAGTAAGAAACGACAACGCCTAAAAAGTTCTTGGTAAAACCTAATAAACTGTTTTCAGACAAGTCTCCTCGATAAATCATCTTTAACGCGAGTTGGATTAGAGTCAATATTAGAACAGAACTCTGTTGAGAAGGACGACATGTTGCAACAACTTCGTCGATACTTCCTAGCGGCTACGATGAAAGATTGTTCGGTGCGGTGGTTGCTCATGAATTATATTTATAATCAATCATTTTTAGGTCATGATCTCTCTTCGTCTTCTCAATTCCTGCTCAATTCCACGTCAAGACGTGGTACGTCTTCCCAATGGTCGTCTTTTCGCATTTGCCATAAAAATTGTTGATTTGGACCCGAAAACCGCTAAGAACTTGATTAATAGCCACGCTCGGTTCATGTCCGGTGTCAAACTAATTCGATTGGACAAAGAATCCATTGAAAATAATCGCAAGTTCAAACCTTGCATTAACACATAATTATACTTTTTTCTTGTTTGTTTCGTTGTTATTTATCTTTTATCGTGTTTTCATTGTGATAGATCGCTTCTACGAATTCATTCTATTAACCCAAACATATCCAAAAGCCATCCCACTTGTTTCTCCTGGTCACTTCACAAAAGCCCCGTTCAGATCCTCTTCGCGTGTCCCAATTTTATTAATACATGGTCCCTTTCAATTCCATTTCTTTTTGCATAATCCACTTTTCTGTCCTTGCCGGTTTCTCTTTCTGATGTTTGATGAAAAACATATAAAGAATTTATTACTGAAAGTTATCATGAAGAATAATATGTCTGAGGTTTTCAGTAGCAACGGCGTAAATCATTAGCGCAACTAGATATTTCGAGGTAATCCGATGGGAAGCATACGATTTTGATTTTCAGCATCAGACAAGCATCAAGTAATCCATCAATAAGAACGTTTCAATTGTGAGTTTTTAATAATTTGAAGGGTTCTGACAGTTTTATTTTAAAAAAAGCGAGAGATAGAACTTGAAGCAGTCTTTTTTTAAAGTTACCTGGGCATTTATTGGTTCTAACCCTCGGGCAATTTTCTTTCGGAAAACTTTCATATTTTGTTGTCAACAAGAAGTAGAATCTATTTTTAATAGCATAATCTCATCAAAACATCATCTAGTTGGACTTCGTCGAAATAACTCCACGTTATTCACGTTCTTTCTTTTCTGATGCAATATTGTGTTGCCTGATGTAAGTTTTAATCGTTTCTCCATAGTTCTTCAACTAAACTAACTCCAAAACAAACTTTAATTTTCTTCCCGTCCACTCAAAGTTGGAAGCAGCACGTGGATTAGGATTGATGTCTTATTGTAATTTGAACTTATATTGCGAAAGGCTATCTCTTATTCTGTTTCATTTTTATTTATATTTAAACCCAATCTGATAGTGTTTGGTTTGTAGTAATCTATAGCCAGATGAAGGCAAAAAGTGATCAAATTGAAGAAACCCATTGCAGAATATAGACGAAGGGGAGAAAAAGAAAAAGACGTGAAAACACATAATGAATAGAAGTTGTTTCACGTAGTAAGGGCTGATTTGTTTTTTTTTCTGTTATCCTATCAGATACGTGATTCCTTCGTTATCAATCATATATTGAGTAGTTCCCAAATAACTATCTTTTCCCACGTGTTCTTCTACACTACACTTTCAGTTTCTCTTTTCTTCTGAACATGTTTTGTTATTGATGTCACGTGGTACATCTTTGTTTCTTTGAGTCTCCTAAAAACTGTGACTTTTCGAATTGGCTGTCAGTGAAATCTAATCAGATAGAAGGGAGAATGCTTTGGTTTATGCCACGTCATCAATCCATCTCAGTGAAATCGTTTCTATTCTAATTAGGGATCATGTTACTTCGTTTAGCTTACAAATCGGCAACATTAGATTGACACTGTAGCTAATTAGATTAGCACCGTACCTAATCAGACTAGCGGAGTCTAATTAGACTGCCCTGCTCTTTTGATTTTCCTCACTGAAAATATCACGAATTCAAAATTTATTTGAAAAAAAAACAGTAATTTACATTAAAAAAAGGCGAAAAAATAAATAATAATTAAATTTCCTGCTCCGTGCCCTGATCGAGTGTTCTGTCGTTTTTCCTCCTTTTCGTGAGTAGTTGAGATGACCATATCAGAGGGGATTCCTGAAATAACTCATAAAAGTCATACAAACCGATAATCATGCAATATAAATTGAAAAAACGAGCAAAAACTTGTAAAAATGGGAAAATAAGGAATAAAAAAAGGTTTCGAATCTGTAAGAAAGATTTGCGCCAACCAATTCAAGACGTCCACCACGGGCGTGTCAACAGTTTCAGCAAATCTAATTAGGTTTACAGTAGATTAACATAGAACTTAATTAGACTAGAAACGATTTCACCGACTGATACTTCTCACTGATACTTTGTCAGATTGACCAACCCTTGGTATCTGATGATGCATTCCATGCGAGAAGGAAGAAAACAAATTACAGCTGACCAGGACTACAGGAACTTTTAGAGAAATGTATCCAGCATTTACAAATTCTGAAAGAACTCATATGTTGCACTGGAAATCGATACAACACATTGTTAATCATTTACCCTCATAAGCACAGTTATGCAGCCTCTTATCAATTTCTGACCAATTGACGGTCACTGTTATTGATAATTTGAATAATATTGAAAAGAATATGTACTAGGCACGTTACATTTTAGAAATCTGTTCAAAATTTTTTCTAATTTTGAAAGTATAAAATTGAATGGATTATGATATAGGCTCTGTTTAATCTACAAACAAGCAACGATCGAAGACTGATCGAGTACTGTATTAGTCTCAATATCTCATAATTTGATATAATTCCTTTTCCCTGAAACTCCGCCTTTACGCTAATCAGCTTGTTTTCGAGTTCTGTTTCAAAAAAGGAAATATTTTGCTGATTCAAAACCAGTTTCACTTCAAACGACTGTCTCATTTTCAATTTTATAGCATCTGATCTTTCGAACGAACTGATTCAACGGACCTCTCGTGATATGACCATCTGACCTGAATATGGCATGAATTCCCACCCCTCCTACTTTTCTCTCTCAGGCTAGATAGGCGGTCTTATCTGTATATATTATTGCAAGCTTCCTTTTCTCTAGGGAATCTTGTTTTCATTTATATCAGATTCATTCCTCCTCCCTTATTAATTATACGGGGACTAACTACATACATACCGACGCTTTAGAGAATTTTACTGTTTTCCCATTTTTCAAACTTCTATCTATTTCCTCTTGTTATTTTATTCGCGCCGTGCTATGGTTTAGTTGATCATTTCATCACCGTCATTGCTTCAAAATTCTGTTTATTGCAAGAAGTCCAATCCTCCCCTTTTCTTCGAATGATTGTGTATCCATCTACTGATGTGAAAGTTATAGATAATATAAGATAATGAGGGCAACAGACGACGATGGGAATCGGCAGCGTGTCAGTCTAACATCTCAGACCATTTCCTCTTATTTCCCATCAGCAAGAAGATGAGGAGAGACTGTCCATCAAATTTTTGTGTACGTGTGTGTCACAGTGTTCTTTCCGAATACATGCTGGTTCATCGGGTTTTATTGTTGGTCTCGTTCCTATTTTCACATGTATCTACCATTAACTTTCTGAGCTAACTAACATTTTCTTATTATTTTTGTTATGGAAATATAACATATGTTTTCGAAATGTTTCATATGATGATTTCAATTCTCTATAAAATTTTCAAAATAATCGTTACCGAAACTTATTGATTAGGGTCCAAATTCGTGTCTTCACGTTCACTTGTAGATGCTTCAAATTTTGAATCTATTTTAATCCTTGCTCTTTTAATAAAGGGGTTTCCCACATTCAATTAGTCATCTTCCCTTCGCGCCTCTCTTCTTTTTTTTCTGTCTTTTACGTTTGAGTGATTTTCTCAACATTCGCTCTTCTCTTGAATCCTTCCTGATCTGATCAGTTCTCTTGTCATTTCCAGCTTTTTCCCACACCCGTTTCGAGTTGTGCCACGTGCTTGCCACGCAGGCGAATGCATCAAAAGAACCAAAAATTTAAAAACCTTCCACACTACTTTTCACCGCCAACGAAGAAGTCATTAAAGAAGTTTCCACGATAGAGTGGAAGTCTTGAAACGAAAAGAAACCTGAAGTTGAATTGAGAAAAAATAAGTCAGAATGAGAATTCGCATTAAAGCACAACATGTTGAGCAGGTAACTATTATAATTTTGTAAATAGAAAAGAAACTCGCTCTTCGATCTGTTCTCTCGAGAAAGTAACGTCTTCTTTCATTTGTATGAATGCCAGGAATCACAAAACGTGATAATAACAATTGATGTCATACTATACCTCTTATCATGACCATCAATTCTCTGAGAAGAATGAGACGATCTTTAAAGAAGAAGAACAAAACACGTTTGGTCTTCCTTCCTTCGGTCTTGGCCGAAAGACCAAGAGAAGGTCCTTGAAAACAAAGTATTCTTGATAAGAAGACACATATCGGGAAAGAAGATTCATAGATCAAAAAATCGCCTGATCAACTAGAAACTACTGAGTTAAAAGAGCTCCTTTATCTATATTTATTTCAGGTAAATCAACATCTTCGCAACGCCTACTTGTGCAGCACACAACCATCAGTTGCTCCGAAAACCGTCATTGCTCCACAGCCTAGACCTGTGATAGTCGATCAAGGAGAATCGAGTAGATATTGGGTTGATCCTACAAGTAAGCAAAATCTATCTTTCCATAAGTTTTCTATTTCCCTAGCCGTTCTTTCATTCATAAATTTGCATCATTTCTCCAGATGATATTTTCATTACTCAAATGGTTTATTATCGACGTGAATGATGTGGAACTTTAAAATAATCACTCTCATTCTACAGTTTATTTTAATAACTTTGAGTTGTTTAAAGCTGTTAACTTAAGTCTTTTTTCCAGACCACATGAGACTGCCAAAATCATTGGCCGCTGCATTGTATCAAACTCAGAATACCCAATCTAAAAGATCAATTGGAAATATGGAGAAACCGAGTTTTCAGCCAAAAAAAGTCCTTATTCTGAGCAAATTGACCCGATATGAATTCGAAAAGAAAGTAAATAAAGGATGCGATGATGATCAATTGGCCAGGATTGTGAGCATTACAAAAAGTGTCTTTTCTACAAATCGTTCCTAAATTTTCAGCTTAGAAAACGAGGATCTGATTATAACCGTCTTCTTTCCAAGCATAAAATACACCATTCCTACCTTAACACTCTTCAAAAAGAGCTCGAGTAAGTTACTGTAATTTCAGAAAACAACAAATAAAAACCTATTTCAGAAACGCTGGAATCGAATCTCGTCTGGTCAGACGCTTCGGATATACCCAAGAAGCTGTCGATTGGGCCGATGCCGTGTTTTCTGCTGGTGGGGATGGAACATTTCTGATGGCATCAAGTAAAGTGCGCACTAAGCATAAGCCTGTTATCGGAATCAACACTGATCCACAAGGATCTGAAGGATATATGTGTTTGATGAGAAAGCTACCAGAAGAGAATTTATCTGGAGCACTCAAAAAGTTGTTCAGCGGAAACTTCGAATGGTTGTATCGTCAACGAATTCGAATTACTGTAACTGGAGATGATGGAATCAGTGATGCAATTGAACTTCATGATCAACAACTGAATAGAGATCCAGCAACAACACGTTGGACTGACAATCCACGTAGTCCTGCTAGAGAAATAGATGTAGAAGAATGCATGTCACTGTCGCCACCTGTGTAAGTTTCTTATAACAGGGCCGGTTTTTTCATAATATTATTCCAATAACATTTTCTGTAATTTCAGAAAGAAACGAATGATCTCTGAATGCGACAACAAGGAAGTTGCAATTCCAGTTGAAAGAGAGACTGTCGAGTTGCCAGTTCTTGCCCTAAACGAAGTATTTGTTGGTGAAAGTCTTTCCTCTCGGGTATCATATTATGAAATTGGCCTTAATGATGAACACATGCTCAAACAGAAGAGCTCTGGAATCACAATTTGTACGGGAACCGGATCAACATCATGGCACTTCAATATCAACAAATTAACGGAACAGTGCGTTCAGGATTTGATGAAAATTATTGCGGAACACTGTAAACTGCCACAGATTCCACACGAAGATAAGAATTCAGTCAGTGAGATTTGCACGAAATTCAATCAACAACTCATTTTTGATCCCGATAGAAGACGTGAGTTGTAATCAGATCTCTCACAAATCACTATTGCGCATCTTTCAGAACTTGCTTTTTCTGTTCGCGATCCTATTTTCAACGCTACATTCCCACCAACTGATCCACGTGGATTTGCCGACAAAATCCGAATAAAAAGTCGTGGATATGATGCACATCTTGTCATCGATGGTGGAATTTCGTATCGTTTCAATGATGGATCGGAAGCTGTGATGGAAGTTCGAGATGAAGATACTCTTCGTACTGTAGTCTTCCGATAAATGTCGGAATCTCATGTAGTTCCCAAAAAATAATTACCTAATTTATACGATACATATCATCGAATAAAAATTTAACTTCGCAAAGTTCATATGTAGTTTTGGCAAAAAATGTAAGACCGAAAGAAAAGTGAAAAAGGAAGAAAGAGTTGGCTTATTTACAAACAAAGGGAAAAGGAAGCGATAGAAATTTGAAAACAAGACAAGAATACGGAGAAATTATGGCGAAATTATGGGAAAGTAATGAGAGTGAGAGAAATTTATTCTAGATTTCGCTAACTTCCGAAGTTTCTTTCAAAGAAGCAGTTTTTTTCTGCTCTTTTTCAGTTGCTGCTCGACGGGCGATATCCGAGATTACGACTTCGACGGTCTCATCCATAGGATTGTTGAAATCAGCATTGAACTCATTTCGCATTATTGTTACGCGGAAACTGTAAAATTGTGGCTATGAATGTCTTTATTATTTTTAAAAACCCTAGCTTACAGTGTAACAATGTCTGCATGAGTGCATTCCATTGCAATATCCAAAGGCGTCTTACTGTCAACGTTTGCAAGATTATTATCCGCTCCACGTTTCAACAACTGACAAACTTGTCTAAAAATTCAAAATATTATTTTGAATATGGTTATAATATTTTACAGTGTGTGCCCTTCTCTGGCAGCCAAATGCAATGGGGTATTCAATTTTTCATCGAGCATGTTTATCTTGGCACCATTTAGTAATAAGAACTCAACGGCTGCTGTTTGTCCACTTCTTGTTGCGATATGTAGAGCAGAAGTTCCATTATGAAGAGCATTCAAATCGAATCCTTGGGCATGTGCTTTTAATAGAGCCAACAAGTCTCCTGATTCGCATGCTTCCTTCACTGATTCCCATTCAACTGTCTTTGCATCAATTGAGTTTCCAATCACATCCAGATCTGTGTCAGATCCACATGCAGATAGACGTTTTGATGCTGGTGAAACCGGAATCGATAGATCAGCAGACCATGGATCAGCATCCAACAATCCACTGTGTTGTTCTGCTTCTTGAACATCTGCATACGATGAACTTCTATTCACTCCACTTCCATTTCCACCAATACTCGTTTTATGCTTTAAATGCTCCTGTCGATTTGTGGCTGAACTTCTGGCTCGTGTATCTTCCGAAACTGCGAATCTCCGCTCTACGTATTTAGCTTTGATCCATGCTTCTCGAGCTGGACGAGCTGACTTCTCATTGATTGGTGGTGGAACAATAGAATCAGCAGGTGGTAAATGGGCAAGGAATATAGCATTCACTTGGCGATTTCCTGAAAGTTTCTGATGGTAATAAAAAGGGGAATATCGTTATCAGTTCTTTACCTAAAGATAAAAGAACATCTCTTAACTCGTTGTCAATTGAGTCCATACACAACGATCGGACTTTTGATGTTTGTACTCCCAACGAACGATGAGCTCCAGAGCATTCAATACACAAAACCACTCCCAAATTGATGCTAACCCATTTCGGAGCAGGGGAACCACAATCAGCACAAACTTCGTTTCCCGGCACACGACGAATCTGTTCAAAGGCTGTTGATGATGGGATGGCAGCGGAACCAGAAAAAGGAGATGCGTTCAAAGAGGTATCTAGAAATAGAACAATCTTGTCAATCACTTGTTATTATTTTAATTTAACTGACTTCCACTCGTCGAGGCTGGGTCTGATACTGATCTTCCTTTAGTGATATCGAAATTATTAGAACTTGGTGAAATGGCGTTGACAGTAGAAACATTCCCTACAGAAGAACCAGAAACAGTTTTATTCCGAGGACTAGTCGTATCAACATCGGAAGAATCTCCTTCATGTAGAGCCAAAATTGTTCGTTGTAATGCACGCATCCAATCTTGACATAGAGATTCGGAATCCGCTTGAAGAAGGTGTATTCTGGTGGGAGTGACGAGTTCGAAACATCCGATTCTGTCAATGTTAGAAGGGGCGGGGCGAACTAGACAAATTCGAAGATTCTCTTCCATGACAGTAGCTGGTTCAAGGTCACTTGACCGGTGAGAGTAGAGCTGTAAAATTAACACTTTGTTATATCCAAAAGCATTTTATTCATACCAATTGTTTATCTTTTATTTGAAACCAACGACGATTCCAAGTTTTGAACGCATTTGATGATCGTTTGTTGAGGTACCCTTCCATCATTACATCTGGCTCTGTGGGCATTCCCGAAGGATGTTGAAACATTTCCTGTAAAAAAACAAACATAAATTATGTTTCTGTATTATTTCTAGTTAACAACTACATTCATTTCCTAGATTTACCACTATATGAAACCATCTTTCCCTTCAAATGAATTACCAAAAGTTTTGAATCTGAGAAAGATTCTGTGAATCGATTTGTGAGTTCTGTTGAATTATCAGTGTCCAATGAGTTCCCTCTTTTTTTCCCAGATCTATTCAAAGTATCATCTCGAGATGAATCACGAATCAAAAGACTTGATATCTTCGTTTTAGTTCTTTTGGCCGCTCTTCTCACAAGACTTCGTTTTGAAACTTTTTTAGAAAATTCATCATTTTCTGATGCTATCTTCTGAATGCTCAGCTGACGATTTTGAGCTTTTTCCATCTCGATTTCTATTCTACGTTGTCTTCGTTCTTCTTCCATTAACTCAATTTTCAACTTCGATTCAGCACTGATCGTGATAGTTTTCGTGATGACTTTCGATGTTCTTATTCCTGATTTATCATGATGACTCCTCACAAAACTAGTATGATACGAGGAAGATGTGAGGCATGGATCCTCCTCTTCACAACTGAAGAATGTGACCAACTCTGTTACAGTATGATGATGGGGAAGGGAGAAAGAGGATGAAGAGGCAGTTGATGACGTGGCAATTGAAGATGCAGGCATTCTGTGAAATCCAGTAATTTAATAGAAGGGCAGTACGAGCGACAAAAAATCGTATTATGGGCAAAACATTCATAAAATGATATTACTGAAAGAGAGGAAGTCAATGATAAGATAGCAATAACACTTATTTGGCCACCTATTCGACTTCTTTCTACTTTTGAATAGGAGATACTTACAAAAATGTATGAATTGTTTTTCAAATATTTAAATAAACATAATATTCTTGGAATTAATATCTAATTATCAGTAAATAGCCGTGATTTCTTGAATTTAGTTTCAAAAATAGAGAAACTCGGCTATATAAATGTTGTGTAATTAGCTGTTCCTATTGAAAATACGTGCCACCTAGTTCACCAATAAGCTTATAAACGCATTTTACAAGCAATTTGTGCAAAAACTTTGAACTTATAGTCAATAGCAATGGTATCAACTACCCCCGGAAATTGGAATAGCGGGAAAATCAAATACTGATAAAGTTATTAACGATGTGAATCATAATGATAGGAGTTGTGAAACTATCAAAATGAATGAAAACTGGAACGAGAATAGAGTCAGTAGGAAGACTAATCTTCAGCAGATTATGCTAATTTTTGTGCAAAAAGGGTGATTTTGGTCATGTGATTTTTTCTACAGTAACCCGGCGAACTTTGTGGAAAAAACAGAAAAGGAAACAAGAGAGAAAGGAAAAGGAAAACAATTGAGAACACCAAGTAAACTGAAAAGGGGATGAATCATCAACATCATCCATCTATTTTTCTATCTTTTTCTCTTCTTTTTCCCATGACAATCACACAGGTAGGACGAAAAATGAAAGAAGAGAAAAAGAGAGAAAGATGGAAAATTTGGACGACGACGAAAAACTTTTTGGATGAATGGTTGTGAAAGCCATAAATCGAACAGTGAAAACGGAAAGAGGCAGTCCATTCGTTCCTATTTAAACTATTTTTTCTATTTTTTTTTACTTTAAGGGGGAACTGATACACTTATCAATGTGTTGAGCTGAATAGTCGAATTCAGGTATTTCCATTCTCTAATGAAGTTAATTGTAATATAAGGAAAAATTAAAGTATGATTGGATTAAAATAAGTTGGTATTCAGGAAGAAACGTGAATGTAACCCTTGAAGGTAGTTAGCGGAAGATCAAACATTTCTGGTCAATATTACTGTAGGTTTCGACTATGTTCCATTAGAAGATAAATTAGTAACCATAAACCAGGAAACAATAACATCCGTGTGTAAACTAAGTGGTCGATCCGGTAATGATGTCGTTCATAATATGCGTGGACAAATGCCCTCGAAAGCGAACGCACATCCTCTCCGAGCTCCGCCCATATAGATAGTCGGAGAGCCTCCTTTTTTCTTTCTCAGGGCAGCTGGGTAGTTTTAGTATTCGATCTAGTGGCACATCAACCAGTTGCATACATGTGTTGTGGTAAACAACATTGTTAGAAAATCTAGATTTGCCCAGAGGGTTTCAAGGTTCGATGGATGATATCACGCTACTCCGATGATATTCAAAACTCTTCTAAGCTAAACCGTTTATCGACCTTTGATAATGATAAACTATTAACCTTCACTACTGACCTTTGGAACCAGAGAATGAACATCTTGCATTTTTCGTTCGATTAACTTTGATTTGGCAGCGAACGTTTGTATCGTATCGGCCACAGCTCCGTTGTCAGCAGCCGTCCACTCGTCGAAAGTAGCGTGTCCTTTTGAGAAGAAAGCTGACGATTCGCGGACAAGTGTCCACAGCTGAAACAATTCATTTTCAGTATTATAAATAGTATTAGAAAAATGAGTCTACACGAAATTTCGAGATTATTTATGAAGTTATTTTTTAAGCACAAATAGACTAAGAAAGAGTTACTCTTTTTTCCCTATAGAAATAGAATTGTGGGAGCAACGGAGAGTGATCAAGATACATACAGAATTTAGTTTTCGATTATGAAAAAAATGTCTAATCTACGCAATAAATTGCGCAAGGGTACTTTCCACGGATGCGCGAGTTTATGGATTATGTAATAGACTCCCCGAGCTAAAAGAAGTGGCGGAGGATACCAGATGACCTTTTCGCCGTTTCCAACAGATGTACAACGCATGTGTGCTTTTGTATGCATTTTGGTCAGATGTACATCATTCAAAGGCAAAGAAAGAAGAGAAAACTGATAGTATCTATAAGATCTAATGAAACGAATTCCAAATTTAGAGATAAATTGCTTCTACTTCTGTAGGTACACACTTTCTCCAGCTCCACAACGTCTCCCATTCTATTTCTTTTATTTTGATATGGTGATCGCCGTTCTACATACTTGTATCCACCTTCTAGCTAATTTTTGAAATTTGATATCGCCGAAAAAGGAAAAAAAAAGAGAAAATATTAAGCATTTAGAGGAGTGCGAGTCATCAAAAATGCTAGATAAACAGAACGAAAAGGGAAAAAGGAGCGTTTCGCAATTCATATCGAGCTTTTTTTTAGGACTGGCTCAGGTCTAAGAAAACTTTTACTGTTTCTTTCTTTTTGGTCTATTCACTTATTGAAGTACTAAGCGTTTGTTTAACAAACTTTGTTATTTCCAGCTTTCCGAAAATTATGTTATTCGTAATTTAGAAGTATTTTAATTGTTTGAAAACTTACAGCATCGAGTATCATGTGATCTTTATGAGCATGAGCTATATTGATATTAGCCACGTAGTCGAGAGTAGTGTGTGCAAAGCAAGTGCCAACCTGAAGAGACGAAAAATGTAAAGGTAAACTATTTCGGAAGTTTTTTCTTGTTCTTTCTTTGATTTTCACTTTGTTTTGTTTACTTGAACTTTGAAACGGGAAAAATCGGCAAGATTTTTGGAACATTCTAATTGGGAAAACAAGAGATTTTGAAGGAAGTAAGTTACTGTATTTTTCAATGAGTATCATAATTGCGAGATTGAACGAATAAAGGAGCTTTGAAGAAAAATCAAACTCACAGCGGTCAACGCATTTCTTCCTTCTGTAGCATCTGCTGGTTTTTGTCGTGATATTCCTGCATTTTTAACCAAAGCATCATCCATTGATTGTGACATATTCTCGAAATGAGCCCGGGATTCAGCCACTTTTGTTAGCTCGCTGAAATAGTTTCTAGTTGGAAAACAATAATAAATTCGTGTTCACTTGACGTTCACTTTATAGTGACTGTCACCCATAGCTTCTCGAAGAAAAGTTGAAATTATTCATAAATCTTCCTCTCACTTTTTTTTGCATATGTTCTCTAATTTCAGCCCGTAGTTAATTTTTTTTTCTAAACTTTTTGCAAAACCTCTTAGCTTTACTTACTTCAAGAGCTTTACTTACTTTTTAATGAAATTCGATAGTTTCGTATATATAACCACATTCGAATGGTCGTAATAAGTCCTGAACAAATTCACAGTATGAGCGTAAGCTTCAGATAATCCTTGAAATGTTGTTGAAGCCAACGGGTTGGCAGAGAAACTTTCATCGCATAATTGATTCACGGACACTGTTAATTTACTAAAATAGTCTAATACAAAATTTTGTTCATGCTTTTTCTCAGACTCACTAAAAAGTATTCACATAATTTTTACTGTAATCAATCATGGCTGTAATGTGACGAAGCATCTCATTTAGACGGTTTTCAAGTCTATTGAAGTAGGCCGTATGTTGGGCTATTGTCGCACGAAACCTTGGCGAATCCTGAAAGTTCCGAAAGTAAAGGCTGTGAAATTGTTAAGAATTACTACTCACTTGAATAGCTTCAGAACAATCGATTTTCGGAGGAAACGCTGGCATCGCCATCCCATTATTTGAAACCGTCATAAACCTGAAAGTTTAATGAATTATTTGAAATCCGAAAATAGTAGTTTCTTTTAACTGAGATAATAACAGATTTATCAGATGGAACAATTGAATATTGAGAATTGACGACTTTTCGAGCTTTGTCTAAAAACACTAACGATTTTGTAGTGAGTCATAAAATTGTTACACATGAAAAGAAAAGTTAGTTTTCTCAACAATTGAAGAAATTGGTTTGGGAAGCTAAGTTACACCTGCTCTTTCAGAGTGTGTACCTATTTTCAAAAACAAACTGCAGGTCGATTAGTTCAAAAGAAAACCAATAGATTGAATCGGATTCAGCTCGTTGAAACTTATACGTCGTAGAATGTGATTGTTATTGTTGAAAGCTTTGGAAGGAAATATACATAAACATTGCATTCTTTAAAACCTTTTGAGAATAACAAACAATCGACCTCATTCAATTGGAAATCATGAGTTCTGAATTTAGAAAGCAGAATTACCAAGACGATATCAGAAGAGAAAGCCATTCAGGCAGGTCTATTTTTCATATTTGGAGTAAAATTTCTCTATGAAAAAAAGGAAAATGAGAAAAAAAATCCATATCATTTTTCAACAAGCCACAAAAAAAAATGAAAAACAGCCGGTTTATATTGGATGCCGCTCCCCATTTCTTTTTCTTCTTGCTGGCTGATGATGATGATGATGAACAGGCGAAAAACGAAAGAGACAATGAGAGATAACATGAAATCGAGAGAAGCAGTCAGTTCGAGAAGAACACAACTTTTCGGACGGGTCATTGTGTGTCTATGTGGAATGGAAAAGGAAGAGGAATGGTGGTCGGAATTGAAGAAAAGAGTGAAGAAAAAGAACAACAGAAACAGTGCCCTCTTTCCATTTTCTCCGTATAAACATTCCTTTTTCTTTCCTTTCTCCTTATTTTCCTTTATCTCTCATTGCTCTTGCTCCGACCAGCGGAGCTGATGAAGCAGTAGGAACCGGCAGAGTGAGTGAAAGAGTGAGCGCCTAATTTAATATTCTTGCCTCACTTCTTCTTTGGTTCAAGATGAAGACTACAAAATTCTAGTATGACCAGCGAAGTAACCATCGCGTGTGTTCTCACAAGTTTTCAATTTTTTCTTCAAATCATTTCACAACGATTTCATCTAATCACAAGAGAGACAGAAGGACAATAAACACTAAATCATAATCGTTGGAAGAGGACAACGTTAAATGAATTATTGAAATATACAGGGAAACGCAACTTCCTGATGTGTGTATGCTTAGATTGCGTGGTGGTGTAGGGCAAAAAACGGACAAGCGGTAGGGCGAAAAGAAGAATGACAGAAAACGACAGAAATGGGATCTCAATTTGAGATAATTTTAAAGCGGAATCAATGGAAGGAAATGAGTTTAAATGGGCCCGCGGCGTCTTTTTGGAATTGATGATGACGTTTGCTCGGCTTCTTCCTCGCTGATCTCCCGAATCAGTGGCCCTCCAATGCGGTGTGACGCAGACGAACGGGATCTGAAACACTTTTCATCAATCAAGTCAATTCATGTTTCAGCCAAAGCCCTTTCGGCATGTGTGTACCGATTTAAGTTTCATGACTAAACTTTTACTATTCTAATCAAAGGATCAATAGCAATTGAGCTTATCTAACATACTGAGACGGTTCTTCCTCCTCTGGCAATGTTACGATCGGGGCTCCACGGCTAGTTGTACGATCTTCTGTTCTTCTGCTTCCTGGAGACCTTCTACTCGTGTTTCCATCATCAATTTCTCTCAAGCTACTTCTTGCAGCTCCACCGTATCCATGACGAACACGAGAAGAGAATTCACGATCGAAAGCTTCGGCATTGGCTGAAACCATTTAGAAATATAAATTAGCCCGATTAGCTTTTTCATCATAAAAACGCAATTAGAATTACGGGTTCAAGAATTTTAGGTGATTAAAAAAAACTAGATTTTTGATTTTCGAAAAGGTGATTTAAAAACATTGTGGGGAAGACAGCTGGCTGATAATGGATCAGTGAGAAGAGGGCGATGGGCCAGGTCGGGAGAGACACAGACGAACCACACCCACGGAATTTCGAAGAAAAAGAATTTAGTGGAAAATATTGGAGAGAAGTTACTTATTTTCAAGTAACACGCAATTTAATATACTTGTACCTTTGGAGGCAGAAAACTATCTGAAAACCTACCTTCATCCAAATTCACGAATCTCTGTTGTTTTCGCACATTTCCATCACGATCTCTTTTCTTGTCAATAAAATGAGAACGATCTCCAATAGAATGACCAATCGACATTGATGACTCGCCGTTTCTGTCAACGCGTCTGTAATAAACATTTACAAGTTAGTCAAGAATAAGTTTAAGTTACCGTTTCGTCTCAGTAACATCCCCGTGTCGTCTGACTGTTTGCTGTTCGACACGTGGTTTACCATCGGGCCCAATTGTCATTACACTTGAGCTCATGAACATATTGGCACCCTGCCCTGGTGGTGGCATCATCATTCCCATTCCACCCAAACCACCTAATAGACCTCCGAATGGGGAAAACGGATTCATTTCTAACTCCTGACGTCTTCTGCTTGGTGGCTGACCACTTCCATCAGTAATTGCTCCAAATGGGTGTCCCATCATTCCACCAAATGGACCTCCCATCATTCCTCCCGGGAATCCACCCATTCCCATACTTCGCAGCATGCCACCCGTCATCATATTCATATCATTCATCATTTGTTGGTGCATTTGACTGAAATCAAACTGTTGTTCGTTGTTATTAAAATGAGGACTAACCCGAAACTGTGCATTGCGCCCAAAGGAAAGTCGTCGTCGCCGTTGAACATTCTCTGTCTTTATATCAAGAAAATAAATTATATATCGAGTAGAGACGAGAGTAGAAATACCTGTAAAACAAAATTCAATATGAAAACTTTTTGGCAAAAATGATTAATTTTTATGGTATACTTAGTTGTATGCGAATGTTATCAGTTATGGTGAAGAAAAGTAAAAGAAAAGATGAAAATTCAAAAAAGAATATCGAAGAGGCGTCCGTGTATGAACAATGATAAGAAAACATGAACGCATCATAAAAAGGCGAAAATGTAAAAAGTTCAATACAAAATTGAAAAAGAGATCATTCACAATGCGAGAAAAGTGAATAGACAGAAGATTTTGAGAAATTAATTTTTTTAGAAGTACTCACACCGCTAGATAAAAAAGCTATAGGGAAACGTGAGTGAGAAATTTTGAATGAAAATAGCTTCTAATTTGAACAGAGAAATTATTGGAATCTTGTTTCTGACACATTCGGACTATAAATTTGGAATTCTAAAAACAGAAAACTGTGTGTTGATAAAAAAGGTTCCGAACGGTGCTCTTAAGATACGCAAAACTTGACTTGCCTGGTGGCTTGAACGAAATATGATTATAAACTGGTGAGTTAGACAATTACAGAGAAATATAAGCACATGGGGAATGCGATAACTCTCACAAGTTTTTTTGGGGTTCAGATCAGAAAAGAAAAGTAGATAAGCGTAAATAAGTAGCTGAAGAATACAAACTATATTTTCGGATAATTTTACTGCAGATACCTTTTTTTTTAACCCATTTAGAGAAAAATGCAAAGAAGACTAGTAACGCTTTTGAAAAAACACCACGCACGTTGTCACAAATGAGTTAGATGGTGGCGAAGAAGAAATCGACAGCTGAATGCAACGTAGAGGTTGCACGAGGCAATAGAGAGTTAGAGAAATAGAGACATCGAAGAAGTAAAAGCCGAAGAGACGCAGGGAGAAAAAGTAAGAGGGCGGTGACCGACCTTCGAGAATGTTCCAGTTGTTGTGGTGGGCAATGCATTGAAGTGAACACAAAAAGCAAAAATTAACCAAAGTCAATATGTTCCAAAAAACTTGTCGCTTCTCTACTTAGTACTTTTTAAAGCTCACAATTTGGTCGATTAAAAAATACAATTAACTGTTTCACCAACTGTTTCATCAGAACATTTTCTTTTAACAAGGAAATAAAACGTATTATTTAGATCATTACATTCAAAAAATTCACCGCCATAAACAAATCAACTGAGAAAATGAGCCAGCAACAATAAAATTGGAACACGGGAAAATGAATAAGACATGAGTGAAAACAATTAAAATGGTTATTGGTTAAATATAACCCAGTGGAATAGCATCTGTTTTTGGTCGCACAGGCTTCAAATAGACATCAATGGGACGTTCAAATCCCTTTGTTTTGGCTCCCGACACACACAGTTTTTCTACAGATTCAAATCCAACCGTTTCGATTAGCCACATCTCGAAATCTTCTGGTTTGAATTCAATTTTCGAGTAGTTTGCTTTAAGTTCTTCGCTCATTTTGGCACGTTTTCTGTATGATTCGAATAGTTGTGGTTCGATAATGAAGCGACCTCCTGAAAAATGATAAGAAATAAGACTGCATGCAATTATTTTTAGGGCTCCACAGTTGCTTAACAGTCGTAATTTCACCAGAAACCTGCCAGCTCACTTAGCAAGAGAAATTTGTTTGTTTTCAGTTGACGCAGTCTGTCATTAAAAGCAAATAGAAAACTGCAAACAATGCAATAGAATAGAGTTGACCCTGGCTCACCCGGATGAAGCTGTGCATAAGCCCTTTTGAAAAATCTCCTCATTCCATCGTCTCCCCAGTTCAAATGAATCCACTTTGTAATTGAAAGTGCAAGAATCACATCAAACTCCGGTTGAATCATGTCCAGCATCTCATCGTTTTCGAGAACATAATTCTCTTTTTTGAACCAGATATTATCAGGGAATTTGGTGGAAAACGATCGAGGCTCTTCGGTTCTTTGAGAAATAGTACCGAATTGAGTACCGAACGATGCAGGAAACTTTCCGGCCACAGCTGTCTCATGATCGCAGTAATGTCTGATATTCTTCCGAGCAACCCCGATCAAATGTTCATCAATATCGATTCCAAGAATTCTACGTGGTGCAAAATCTTTTGCAATAGAAAGCGTAACGAATCCAACATTGCAACCTAAAAAAAGTTCGTTCATTCAGTTACATGTAACACAGCAAATAATTGAAACAGGATGGTGAATTTCTGCAAGGCACCCGGATTGTCAATGTGATGCTTATAAATTTTAACTTACCAATATCTAAGACTGATTTGTGGTGGAACCATTCTTTGTTGAATGCAGTTAACCGGAGATCACTTTCGCCAGGATTCAGACGAATTCCATAGTACCTATCAAAGTTTCCATAACGATACTTCCGATTAAAGTACTCTGTCTTGTTTTTGCGAAGTTCTACTGCATCTTTTTCTTCTTTACTGAGATGATGACGTCGATTGTCCTTTTTCGGAGAACCATTGTTATTTTTCTGAAACTTCTAGACGGTATTTAGTATATTTGACTGAAACTTCAGATAAACTACCTTTTGAGGCGATCCATGTGGAGTGTCATGTTTTTTATCGAACTTTCGACGCTTTGGTCGATCATAATGATCAGTATTGGGATCCAATAAACCGAGCTTTCTTTTTTCTTCTTCTGGGTTATCCATCAACTCGATGTTTATATTTAGTGGATCGGTTTTCGAGCCACCCGGTGCGAACGTGTCACGATAAAACCGTTTCCGGCCCCGAAAAGAACCTCGTCGATAACCGGACATTCTGAGAATGAGAGTAACTGTGTTTTTAAGTTATGAGACTATGAAATTTAGAGTAAGAATGATAATATGTAGAATTGACAGTGGGAATAAGTTTCGAAAAATGCATTGATGAAATAATTTGAAATCGTCTATTGGGGCGCGCTTGCATCACATGATGGAAAATTTTATCTCTTTCTGAACCTTTTGAGGTTCTCTTTGATCTAATTGTTCGAAGAACTATTTGAAAAATGTGAATAGAAAGATATTGTTTAAAAAGTTCATTCTCACTCATAAATCTTGAACTTGAAACTCATAATCAGTTCAGTTTTGAATCGGCACATCAAGATGTTTCAAACTTAGGATCATTTTTGTCTTCTGAGAAGAATTTATGGCAGACAGTTTCGATATCAGATAATTCTCACTCTCGAAAAATACCTCGGAGGTCCGACTTTCAATTCAAACTTCGGCTGTTGAAAATTACTATGCGATCATAAATAATCTATTGAAAAATGCTCGTTCATTTGTTAATCAATTGATAGAAGTACGACATTGTGAAGAATTGGCACGACAGAAAAACGGTCTTTTTAATAATGTACAACACTGAGTTATTCTCAGGGATACCAACGGTGGAACAGTAAAAGGCCTAATCACCTCGAGTTTCACGAGATCCTGAATCAATTATTATAAAACACGAGGAGCTCCTCCTATGAGGTCTTCAGAAGTGTTCTAGGAACAATTTTCTGATAGTTGATTCTCTTTTCAAACGATCCAAGATAAATCAAAGTTCAGAATTGAACACTCGATATTTTTTCAATTTTGATTTTTTCAATTTTGACCCATACATACGTTTCGGAAATAGATTTATAAGCACTTTGGAACAAGCAAAAAAAAAAAACAGAAAATATAGAATGTTTTCTATTCGTGAGATTCAATGGAGATCATATAAACACAGTTAATATCACATAAACAAAAATGTAAAATGTCTTGTTCAATCTTCTGAACTGGAGCTTGTATCGAGACCAACTATCGGGCAATATTGATCATCTGCAGTATCCGAATACCGATTCTCAATAACTAAACACGCAGTTCTCCGATGTTTGCTATGCCTGTATCCGTACACGAAATAGGAAACCAATCCTGAAACAGTTTTAAAAGTTTTATGGGTAACTTGTACAGACTGTAGTCACCTGTTAAAAAGACTACTGTCAAATGGGCCAATGTTTTTGATGGAACGCTTCCGAAGAATGAAACAAGAAGGAGGAAAAGGGAGAATAAAGATGCAGTTGGAAAAAGTGTAACTTTTGATTCTTTTCTGCAATAAAGTATGATGAAGGATAGTGCAACTGTTTTTCATCGAGATAGAATTCTATCGTAATAATACATCGTTTACCTCCATGCTATGAATGAATTTAAACTTACTTATACAGATAATCATTGGTTTGTAACCTGTTAATATTCACTGTGAAAATCAGAATAACCACAACGAATCCAGCACTCAGAAGCCAGCAAGTTGTAGTTGCCATCGCGAAGTTCCGTAAAAAAGTCGCGAACGCAGAAGTCATCAAACAGAAGAGAAATATAAGACGTTGAGAACGATGGAAGATGTTGAAGCTCACATCTGGAGACGGTGGACGAGGAGCTGTCGAAGAAAAAGTGGAGAAAAAGGGAAGTTCAGGTTCTTCGTTGGCAAACAGATGTACTTCTTGAGAGTTGTAATCTTAAATATTTGATATTTCATCGAAATGGTCTTTATCTGATACCATCATCATTATCAGCTCCGCATTGTTCAGCAACACAATTATGAGAATGTTTCTTCGGTTTGCATAAACTTTTTTTTCGATTTTGATCCATTGAATGATATTGCGATACTGATTTAGCCAGAACCGGTTGACGTTCCTCATTTTCATCTTCTTCCTAGAAAATAAGTTTTATTGTTAGAAGATCACACTGATAATTTACTTTCTCTAATCTTCTTTGTAATCTTTCTGTTTCCATTTTGGTAGCCTTCATATACAAAAAAGCAGTTGTATCAAAAGTGGAATGACTGACTTCAGATTCATCGTCATCTGGTCTCCTAATTCTCTGGGCCATTGAGGACACTGAATCATCAATAGATACACCGTCATCAATATGAACACGTGTTCGCTTTTTTCCAATCGATTTGTAACTTGATGTTTCCTCAGGAATACCTATTGGCTCTGGATAGTAATGTTGAAAGTAGACAAGAAGAATCTAAAACAAAAATGCTATTTCGAAAAAAAAGTTTAAAGTCGGACTACCGTTATAACCATTTTCACTGGAGCCATGAAAATCACAAAGTTCAAAAGCATTGTTTTCTGAATCATTGAGCAAAATGCAACCAAAACGGTGCATAAGAGAACGGCAAAGTATGGACTTTTTGTTGAAGTATCGCGTGCATAAGGTATCAAACGATCTACAAGTATGTACTTGAAAATACATTCAAGACTGATTCTTAGAGATCATCACATCTAAAAATTGAAACTCACCATGACACAAAGCTGCAATTACACGTGTTGCCGGAAGGAACGAAGCAAGAACTCCCCCAGAAAGAGCACAAACTGAGCAAACTGATAGCATGTATCTGGAAAAAGATTCACTCAAAATTGAAGCTAAAAACAGTTCGGACATATTTTCATAGCTTTTCAGAAATCTATACTGTAAAAGCAGAAACTGATTGTTGGCAAGCAGGAACTTTGAAATTTGGTTTAAAAGTAGGAAAAGCGTAACCAAATATAGCAGCAGGTGTTAGAAAAAGAAAAGGAAGGTAAAGAAGTGAACGAACCGCATTCGAATAAAACCCTGTTCGTAGTAGGATCTGAATGCGGATGATGAAATGGGTGATGACGTGGCAGAAGTGGTATCTGATGTGGAAATCATCGGAAACCGACGAACCCAGTACTTTGTCGTGGATCTGTGTGTGAGAGAGAAACATGGTGTGAAAAGGAAGAAAATATGGAAAAATAACTTGATGCATGCAAAACGTTTTGTGAGTTCAGAATGAGAAAGTAATGGTTTTGGCCAAACTTTATTCTCAGTTTTTGACCTTTAGAATTCACGAAAACTTATTGTAAGTGGAAATATTTGGTTTTCAGGTGTTATAATTCAACAAGAAAAGTGTTGCATGCTATTCTTATTCATTTTATAAATCGCTTGATTCTTAATAATCATATTTATAGCCAGAAAATGTTACCAGTCTTGAGGTATTGTGCTATTTTCAAACTACCATGCATGAGAAGTTATAAAAAATAATGTTTTCTTTCATCAGCCATTTTCTCCCTGATGAAGTGAAGTTTTCCACACAGAGAAGAGAAACCAATCAAAATCCCAATCAGAACTCACTTTGCTGCTGGAATATTTATAACCGAAAACACTTCTGGAATCATTATTCCTTCACTCAATGCAGTCACATTTGTTGAAAGGCTGAAAATAATGGACAATTGACAATGCATATGTTGAATCCTCTGATGCTTACCTAAAAGTTATGGATAAAATGAAGAAAATAGTGGTAAGAACTAAAACAAGAAACGATAAAACACCGGAAATTCGTTTTCTTGGATTCTTTGTTTCTTCCAAAAGACAAGAAGTGCTTTCAATTCCAGTATAGCATGCACAAAGAGCACAAATTGAATAGAGAACCTGAAAGTTATGATATAATTACTTTGATTGTAAAACATTGATAAGTTCACCCCTTGATATCCAAAATGAAAGAATTCTGCTTTGATCCAATTCTCTGGGTCCGAATGGAAGAATGCGACCATTGTACAAGAAGCTGCAATCAGCAGTGTAACAGCTAATAGAGAGACACATATGGTTCCAACGACTCGGAGGGAACAGAGAAGAAGACAAAGAGTTATGACTGCTGATAGTACAGTTAGGAGATCAACTTGTGGAGAAAGAATAGAAGAGTCTTCTGAGAATACATCAAAAGTAAGAGACTTGGCTGGAAGTCCTCGGAAAAGAAGGTTCTGCAAAATAGAAAGATAACTGAAGATGTAGTGAGAAGAAAAGCTTACAAAGTGATCTGCCCACGCTTTACAGAATAGCCCTGCTTGTGCCACGTAATCAACTAAACTGATCCATGCGATAACAAATGCTGGAAGCTCTCCAACAACTGCATAGGCGAAATGATATTGTACACAGTTTTTAGGCATGGTACACGATAATTCCGATAGATGAGCAGCTGAAATGAACCCATTCTGAGAAAAGCAGTTTAATGCCTATTACTCACCTGTGAAAAATATGATGAGGAAAGCAAAAATCAATGCGAGTACTGTACTTGGGCCAGCTACTTGTGTCAAAGAGAATGGAAGGATGATGAAGAGCATCATTGAAATACTCTTGATTCCTGCTAACGCTACCATTAATGGAATTCCAAGACGACGTGCCCACTCAGAATGACGAAGAAACTGTTCGTCGACCCGTCTCGTTCGAAGCATTTTACGAAGAATTGATGTCATGCTGAAATTGGAAGGTTCAAATTAGGAAGTTATAAAGTTAAAATACACTAGCGGTTAAACTGAAATATGAAAAGTGGTAATTAAGATTGAGAGAAAAAATACAGAAGAACAAATAAAGCCAAATAGTTAAATCTCCACCTTATAAACTTTGAACTGTTTTAACAAAATAATTATTTCTTCTTCGAGCCTCTCTTTATTATTTTTTTGAAGTGATGTGTAATTCGATCCTTCTCCTCCTTCTTCCTTTTCTACTAAATTTTTGAAAAGAAGACGTATGAGAATAGATGAGGAAGAACACAAGAACCACTTTAGTTTGTTGAAGCCACGCCTCTTTTCTTATTTTTCGCCGTTCCTTTTTATTTTATCCGCTTGAAAATTGGCATTTTTTGACTGGTCTCCTCGTGGCTTTTATATAGCTACTATTAACGAAAAAAAGGAAAAATATATATATTGGGAGGCCAGTTTTATGGGATCACAATAGCCAATGTGATGGGGGAAAATGGAATGACGATGTATATTAGCTTTTGAGTGGAAGGACACCCAAAAAAAATGGGTTAAGAAATATCAGAGAAGAATGAGAATAATACGGTGATGTATCAAAGCAATATGTTTTTTCACGAAAATCGATTTTACATTGTAACCAGAGAAAGAAGAGTCAAAATTTCAACAATTGAGGAAAAGAAAGGAGAAACCAGCTCGAGACATTGACAAAATGACGGGTGGAAGATTCGTGAATCCTTGGGGACTGTATCATCAAAAGTGACATTTGTTTGTTCTTTTTTTTCCTTTTTTGGGGGGTTGTTCGTTTGAAAATAAGAGTGAAAGAGCAGGAAAAATGTTCGATGTATCCAATAGAAACACTTGGTGTTCGGTTGTCTCCAGGCATCTAGAAAATCTCTTGAAAAATAAGAAGTTGAATGTGCCAGAATGTTGGGAAGGTACTAGAGACGTTCAGTACACTTTTTTTGAATTTGGAAGGATCCGGAGATCAGAAAACAATAGAGAACAGAACAAATCTTCGAATTTGTGTGCTATAAAACTAGAAAATCCTACTTATCTTCTACTTGTATCTGGTATTCAGAAATTTTCGTGTTTTGATTTCATATCTTAGATTATGGAACAACAAATAGAACAAAAATCCGGATTTGATTTCATTTAATCGTCTAAACAAGAGAAGATTTATCGATTCTGAGCACTTCTTCTTATTGCTAAGTAAAGTATCGAGCTCAATCCTGAGAAAAGCTGTGAATTGAATTTGGGAAAAAAGTGAGACTTGGATTCTTTTTTTTTCGGAAAAAAAAGAAAAGAAAAAGGGAAGAGAAACAACTCGAGACACTTCACTTTCCGAAGAAAAAAGAAGAAGAATTGACTTTTTCGAAATTCTTGGTTTTTTGAGAAGAAAAGAAGGAATTTGCATAATCTACTGTTTTTCTTTCTTTCTGCAAGAGTACACTTTGCGCTGGAAAAATGAAATAAAGAAGGATGTGCGAAGAAGCGAAAACTGTATTAGTTTTGAATTAATCAGAACAATTGACAGCGAGAACCGGAAGAGATAATAAGTTGATAGACGTCACCCAGTGATAATAAGAGACAAAAGAGTGAAAAAAGAAGGAAAAGAGCCGGATTTGATGAAGAAAGTGAGTCAGAATAAGAAGAAGGAAACGAATAAGAAGGTGTGACTAGTGGGAATAATATTCCAATCGTGGAAAATTTACTGACGTTGCTTATGCATCGAAAGTTCCCACAGGAGAAAAATGAGTAATTGAAGTCACCTTTCAGCTATACAGCTATAGTTCTACCAAAATCAAGAACATTGTAAAAAATTCGAAAGGTTCATTAGCAAAGCTGTCTTTCATAAAATATTCCTGCGTTTCCCAAAAATGTAATAGATGGATTAAAAGTTCGCATAACTTACGTACCTCCCGAATAAATAACTTCACTTCCTAGACAACTAATGAATAACAAAACTAACTCGAGATCCCTCTCTTACTTTCCTTCATTCTTTTTTCCTTTTTCCAAAAACAAAAATTCTATAAAAATGTGAAGGGCCACACAATATTGCGTGCTACCGGAAAGTGAAGAAAAAAAAAGGAATCTGGTGAATCTTTCTTGGTTGATAGATCAAGAGAAACGGAAAAAAAAGAAAAGGAAACCTACAATTTCAAACGACTTGAAGCGAGAATTCTAGTGTTCTGACTCCAAAAAGTGTTTGAGTAATGATACTATAATTTTAAGAAAGAGTGAATCTTTGATGTAACATTGTGCTGTGAGGGGAATGCATGAAAACTAATCTTCAAAATTATGGAAATGATGCTCAAGACACACTTTGACAATAATGAAGACATTGTAGGAGAACTTAGAAGACCTTTTGAAAAATGAGTATACTAGATCAAAAGAATACAAGAATAATGAATCTGGTCAGCTTAAATGTCATGCTTCTTCCCAGTTCAGGATGAGTAATTAATGAAGAATATCCATCTAAACTAGAGTTTCCTAGATTCAAAGGCGATAAAGTTTTGAAATATGAAGAATTTTTTGTTTTGCGATTTGTTCCGAAGCTTTATAAAAATCGGAAAGTTTTCTAATAATTCACAAAAATAGTTTGAATGTGCTCTGAATATGGAGGTGAAGATCTACTTTGCTACTGCATCTCAGAAAATAGTAGACATCCTGAAACACTTTACACTCGAATCTTGCAGTATAACTTGTATTTTCTGCTTAATCAGAAATGTTTGTTGATTATGATTTATAATGAAAAGAACATCAACATCTATCTTTTTGGGACCAGACAAAGAACAAGAACAACGAAATAGTATAAGAAGAAGAAGACACGTCGGGTTGAGTACGGACGGAAATGGTGCCCTCCTTCTCCTCCCCCTCACGTCGTCTTCTGGAGAAATCGAATCAGACACTCTTCTTCATCTTCTCGTTTTTTCTGAAAGAGCTGAGCCGTGCTTTGTATCTTTCCGTGATATTTGATGCGATTTTTGAGTACTGATGACAACTGAGAAAAAGTTACATGAAGGAGAAGTATCAGATTTTAGGACATTCTGAGAAATGAGAAACTAAGAAAGACCAAAAAGGAGAAGAAAAGAGAAAGAACTTGAATGCTTGTTTTCTTGATTGCCGTCTGATAATTGCATTGACTTTTTTCTATTTGTTTTCTCTTTTCGGTTTCTATTTTCTTGATTTCGTGGTGAATGTGAGGTCTGTTTAATATAATCGTATACAAGGCTATCCATTGTTTCCGTCCTCTTTTAGAAGGGCACTTTTTTACCATTACCAACTTCTATGTGTGTGTGCAATTCTAGAAAATCGAAAACCTTGTAAACTCATTTGTTCCCAAAATCCGAAGCAACATGCAGCTCTCGTCCATTCACTGATTATGATTCTCAAGAGGCCGTCTAATTGTTCTATTCCCCTCATTTTGATGTTTTTTGAATCCTATTCAAAGATTCCAGAAGACGTCAAACAATAGAATGAAAGTCAGTGAGTGTCAATCAAAAATGTCTTCTGGTCGAAACGACGGAGGACAATTGGATCAACCATCCCCCAACAGGAAGAGGGAAGAAAACGGATATTTTTGCATTTTTTCCTATTTTTACCAGAACAAAAATAGGGGATTGGATACAAGAAAAAAAAGAGAAAATTCCGTGCTGATAGAGGAAAGAAAGACGAAAAAAACAACAAATTTGAGAAGTCTCTGGAGAGAAAAAGCGAAGAAGAAACGGAGAAGAAGCCTTTCCTTCTCTTTTAACATTCACATCTTCTCATATTTTCTCACACTTTCCACTTTTTCACCCATTATTGATTTGTTCTCGGAATAATTGAAATGGCAAAGTTTTCTCGATTTGCTCTTTTCTCAATTCTGGTTATCGGAATGATAGGTAAGCTGTTCAGGCTGTAGATAGTTCCCATATCATTTTTTTGCTTTCGAAAACGTTCTTAATCACCAGTTGTTTCAGCTGAAATCCGCATTCCGCTTTTCGGTGGATCTATAACAATTCATAATAATTCTGATGGGAGCTTCAGTGTTGGAACTGACAAAGTGAGTCATTCAGATATGAGAAACCTCTTTTACAAGGGCATAATTTTTTGAAAACTGTTACTGAACTACTCTTCTGTTATGACTTCAGAAAGGATCTGACAACACTGAAAAGCACACAAACTTTACCGTCAGAAATGGGACCGTAGAAAATTTTGGTATGCTTGGAACCTTTCTCTACTTATTATATTATTACTTTCTTAGAATTCTCTACCAATTCATCTGCTCCGGCGGCGTTAGAGAGGCCAACTACCTCAACAGAGAATCCCGAAAAGAGAGAATATATGAGAAAACGCCCATCACAGCAACGTCCGAAATCTGATGTTTTGAATGCTTTATTGTCGATGTTTGGCCGATTTTGACTGGATAACGCTTTGTACTTCTTGAAGGAAAAGTGTACGCTTTAAATGCATCAAATAAAAACTTATTAATTCTGAGAACTGAGTTTTTTAATGCTTTCTCTTCAAAAATACCTCTCAGCAATTGTTCATCACCATATCATATCCGAGTATGATATCCGAGAAAAAATTATCATGAATCTCCATGAAGATCATATCACAATGACATATCTCATAGCGGACCATCTGAAAATTTACAATAAGAAACCTTGCGAGATTATATACATAGATCTCCTTCATCATTGACCTCAATTTGTTTCCTCTACAACGTATCAAGCTCCACAGATTCAATCAACCAATCCAAACTTAGATTATTTGAATTGCCTCGTGAAAGCGAGGGAGACGAGACGCAGAGCACAGGAAACGCGCTCAATTGTCAAAAGCGCGTAGCCTGATTTTTTAAACTATATTTAGTTTTTCCTGCTTTTCATCTTATGTTTTTCAGAAATTATCCATGTAATTCGCTGATGAAAATAAATTTAAAAAATAAAAAGCTACATTGATTGCGTGTTTAACTCTTTTTTTCGAAAGTTAGTTTGGTTTTCTCATTTACTCGACAATAAACCGGGCTAAACAGCATATTTTCTAGCAATGGAGGAAAACACGCCAGACGAAAACAGTTCCGTTCAATTCATTGAAGAAGTACTGCTGATAGCGGAATCTCCCGAAGAAAAAAGTATAAAAGAAGGATCGGTAGAAGAAGCATCAGAATGCAAAGCTTCCGAAGAAAAAGCCACTGAAGAGAAATCTGCCGATGTTGAGATTCCAGAAGCTGAAATCGCATCACCAAAACTTCTCGAAATGGACTCTTCTGACCAGCAAAAACCCATTGAAGAACAGAAGAAGTCAGACGCTCCGAAAGATAAAGAGAAAAAGTATGTTTTGTGGTTTATGTTGTTTAGAACTTCAGTTTTCTAGAGTTCCTCGTCGTCGCTCATCCATTGGCTCTAAAATAGCAAGTGCGTTTATTGCTCCCGGCACAGAGGATACTATGAGTCCAGTAGAGCCAAGAAAATCAGTTCGTCCAAGAAGATCTGTTCAAATGAGACAAATATTCCAACCTCCAGTAATTTCACGTCCTGTACCACAACCAGCAAAACCAGTTCGTTACTCGGTGAATAAAAATGTTATTCTCTATCAAAAAATAATTTTTCAGTTCGATCTCGGGGAGAGGATTGTTGTGAAGTCTTGTTTAAAAGGCTCAACTAGCTCAGCTCCAGCAAGATCTTGCGTTATTCCACCCCCGAAATCAAATACTCAGAAAGCTGCTGACAAAGTCCTCAAAAAGTATCGCAAGAGCGGAAATACTGTTTATGACAAAACTCCTATGAGGAGAAAATCCTTGAAATTGAAGTTCGATAACGTTTGTTCCATACGAGTAATAACTCCAAGGCCTGATTATGTGGGTAGCTTCGTTTTCTCTTTAATAAAAAACCTTTGGTACAGAATCCGGATAAGTTTGCATTCCCGGATGACGAAACAGAGAATCTGGACCCCCATCGTGAACGACTCAGTACTGTTAAACTGCAGTTGACTCCGCAATCTCAATCTGAGGTGAATTTCGGATAAATTAGTTTTCTCTTCTTCATTTTAACAGTCACCCCTAAAATTATTTTCGTTACATATTCTTCACTGTTCACATTGAAGAGTTTTTCGAAACATATATTCTTGTATTTAGTTAGTAGTCGATTATTAAGGCAGTTCCTTTTTCTCTAAAGAGCGCAATTGCAGCGTGTGTTCCTTCTATGGTCTACAAACATGTTTCGATTGCTAGGAGTTGACAAACAATACCAATATTTCAGATAGGCGAGCGACAAGAGAGCGATATTGTTCAATTTAATGCTACAATGGTCTTTGGAGATGGTGAACCAAACCCCTCATCGTCATCGAACTCTGAAGAAGACGTTATAATGACAGCTATCGAACCTGTTCTTTTCGTTGGGCCGTTCGAAGATAGCGAACATTCAAAAGTAGAGAAAAAGAAGAAATCTTCAAGAAGGAAATCATTGATTATTGGATCTGCTTCTCCAATGAAATCTCCAGCGAAAATTGAGAAGGCCCGACTTGAAGAAGGTTTGGAAAGTATCACAGTAAATGTATGAAATCAATAAAATTTTCAAAAATGAGTATTTCTTTTTTAGTTATCGGATCCGCCACGTAGATCACGAAGATCTGTTCGACTGAACAAAGACGCAATTGAATTACCAACTGATGAATCGGATGTAGTGCTTCTGGAACGGGAGGATAGTAGTCAGAAGAAACGTGTCCTCTCTGCCGAGATGGTTCCAACTGAACCAATTCCAAAACGAAGTCGTCGGAAATCGAAGTTCATTGAAAAGGATGAGGTTATAGCTGCAGAGATGAAGACTGAAAAAAAGAAAGAGAATGAGAAACAAAGAAAGATAGACAACTTTTTCTCTCCAAAAAACATAGGAGATAAACCTAAGCAACTCGAAAAAGAGAAAATCCAAAAAGTTGGAAGAAAAACTCGTCGATCTTCAGCATATTTTGGATCAGCTGACGCCTCAGACGATTCATCTAATCACGCAGATGCAAAAGTTATGTCGGAAGCGACCATAGTTATCACACAATCGCTCCCGTCAACTTCCACTGAAGAACTAACGGAAACAGAATTAGTTGCTGGCACAGAAACTACGATAGTTGCTTCGTCATCATCATCGTCGTCTTCTCATTTGGTTGGTTTCAATTCTGTGGATTCTCCTAATCTGGGTAAACTAGCCGATATTTTTAAATCACCTGCTCAACGAAAGAAAGTTCTTCAAGGGAAAAATAGCGAGGTAAATGTTTAGTTTATTAAATAAAATTCGAATTATCACTTCATTCATTCAGGCTCCTATTTCAACACAAAACCCAGCACCATCTACGCCGAATTCAGCTTCTAAACTTTTTTCTCTATTTTCTCCAAAGCCGAAAACGAAAACAGATTTCTCCGAGAAACAAACCACAATCACCTTATCGGATAGCCCAATGGTCTCAAAATCTAAAGAAACTGTTAAAAGCCCGAAGAAGTCTGTAGGAGTGAAACGACAAGAGCGTTGGGGTGATAAGTATCCTGAAAGTTATGAGTTCATGTTGAAAATGCCGACTCAACGATGTGTTTTTGACGAAATGATCAATATTCCCGATGAAAGTATTTTTAAATCAAGACCATTCGATGTGAATATTTTCGATGTTAACAACATTGAATCAAATCTTCGAGAAATCGCTTGCGATGATACCAATCTGTTGATCAAGAACAAAAAGAAAGATAGAAATCGTATCGAGAAACGCTCCGTCCCTGAAGGAAGTAATGTACTTTCATTGTTCCCATCTGCAATGGAGTATCTAGTGGAAGGTGCTGAAGAAGAAGAAACGATTCGCGGATGGCTGAAAAAGTGGAAAAAACGAGTGAGAAAGGAGATAGAACTGGAATTGAAAAGAGAAAAAGAAAAACAGAAACAGGGAAGTTCATGTAGAAAAGGAAGAAGGAAGAAAGATGATGATGGTTACGATGATGATGAGGATTATGAAGATGAATCGTATGATCTTGAAAACCCATTAGTCTTGATTGGACCGACGGGAGTTGGAAAGACAGCATTGGTAAGAATTATATTAGATTAAAAAAAAAACTGAACTATATAACTGAAATAACTTTTTAAAAATGAGGCTCGAAACAACTACATTGCGTTTTTAGATTCGTGCTCTGGCGAAACAAGAAAATATGCGAATCATATCGATGGGGCCGGAAACAGATCGATCAGGGATGGAAATCAGAAAACATCTCCAAGAAGCATTGCGGTCCCATCGCATCGATCAACAACCATCCAAGTCAATTTCTGCATTTTTCACCACAATTGAAAATACGACGTTCACAAAAAGAAAGGAACATGATCCGAAAGAGTTCATCCAGAGTTTGATCGTCTTCGAACATGTTGACGTTTTTTTCGATACTCTGGATCGTTCTGCGATTAATGCTCTGATAGAATCTGTTAACGAGTCGAAAGTTCCAGTAGTTTTCACATGTGAAAACGATTGGCCACGTAGATCTGGTCAGCTGGAATTGAAGCGAAGATACTTGGAAGTACGACTCGGACGTAATGAGTTCAAGATTCAAAAATATGTACAGGTACTGCTGCAGAATGGACTAAATCGAACAAATAGATTAATTTCAGAATGTAGTATATTCTTGCTCAAATGTCTACATATCTGATTCAGAGATTCGTCAGCTTTCTGAGTCTGTCAATCACGATCTAAAAGGACTCCTTCATCAAGCTCACTTGTTTGCACTTGCTCCAAAGAAACCGTTCCCACTGACATCAAGACACCGTGTACCGAATGGATTTGGAGAAGATTGGGAGAAACCGAGGCAAACACTAAAAAATGAAGATACGAACGAAAGATTAGAAGCTTTGATGGATATTTATTCAGAAGTGTTACCACATTGTTCGATCAACCCCTGCTATCCAGAAATAGAACGGGCATGGGATTTAGAACAACGGAAGCTTGCTGAACGGCAGTCTGGACATTTAGAAGGACTACAAAGTGCCTACGAGGCACTGAATGGGCGGTACTCAAAGCGTGATTTAGTTCTTGATGTCCTTCCTTTACTGGTTCCAATTGATCGAGTTGAACGTCGGAAAAAATCCAACTCCAGGAGGCATCTTCATCGATTCAAGACGATTCCAGTCAATCATTCGAGTATTCCAACTGATGGAGATTTGCTGATAAGTGTAGTTGGTGGATGGAGTTTCAACTAAATCCTCTTTTTTTCATGTGCTCTTATTTTTTCAAATCGATTATACTGCTTTTATTCATTGATTGAGACCATTTTTCTCGCTTCAACTGTAAATTAATTATGAAAAACACAGATAAATGATTAGACTCACTATCAAACTTTTTTTAAAAATTTAATTTTAGAGAAAGAAAACATTTATAAAATCACATCTTCTTCAATAATCGGATATTCGTAAAAAAGATTGGGACACGCTGCAAAAATAACCAGAGTCGTTCCGATTATGAGACCAGTGAATAAGAACAGAGATAATCGATCGATCACCATTGCCATATATCTCCAGTTCAGAATTTCATCTTCTTCCTCTTCGTCATCGTCTAATTTAGCCTGAATACATGCTTAAGAATTAGTAGAAAACAGTCAATAGCATTGTAAGACCAACCTTGAATACTTTCAAATATCCAATTATTTCTTCTAAATACGGTATCGTAGAATCCATCATAACTTGACTATTAACAAGAAGACGAGGGCGAGGATTTTTATCTGTCAACAGCTCAACAGCTTCATCTTTTCCCGTTTCCTCGTCTTCATCTTCTTTCTTTTTCTCTCTTTTTGGTTTTCGGAATGTATGACCAGGGCGATTCATTAATAGAAACCATGGAAGCCATTCGAGGAATATGTAGTGAGTCTAAGACAATATCATATGAAGTAGAAGTAAACAGTTATTTCTACCAAATCTCCCATTTTGTGTGTTTTTGGATGTCGATAAAATATGCTAACAGTGATGAGAGATGCACAAATCGAGAGACCCAGAATCACAATTGAAAGGGAAAAGAATGCAGCAATGATAGGAATAGATTCAGAAGTAGGCGGAGCTACTTCTGACACCATTCCAAGAAAAACCATTACGGAAAGAAAGTTTGTAATTTCTCAAAAATTTTTATGAAGTTAAGTTGAGCAATCTAGGACTTACGAAGTGTAACTTTTTCTCCACACTCAACGGGCATTGTGAATCCAAGAATATTACTCAATGAAATTAGAATAGAGGGTACGATCCAATTTAATCCATAATACATTGTTCTACGTTTCAAATGCATATGAAAATATAGTTCTACATAAATTTCTCCTTGAAATTCTGTGGATTTTCGAAAAGCCGGAGTGGCAAGAAGATCGAATTCTCCATTTGGCACATAATACTGTAGATCCATTTTATGTCCTTCTGGAAGATCCAAATCATCTATTTGGAGATCCAATTTCTTTCCGTATGTCCATGATCCGAACTGAAATTCGATCATTAGGCGAAATCTATTCTTAATCTAAACAGGTGGATATCTAAACTATCGTTTTTAAAAACTGAAAGGATATAAAAACCCACTTTCAGGTAGCACACTTGTTCGTCATACGGGAACCAGGTCATAGATAAAGAACAGGAAAATTGCATTATTCCTGAAAGACACTTTTATGCTCTGGAAATTTATAGGAGCTACATGAGCGCAGAGCGACTTTTCCACGGTTAGGAACACTCTTACCAGGGGGTGCAAAAAGAACACTTCCATCGTTTGACACGACCATATTTACAGGGAAACTAGAATCGAAATGCTCGTTTGCACTATTGAATAGCAGAATATCAGGCTTCCAAAGAGTCCCAAAAGGAATTTGAAGAGCAGTGATATTACCGTACTCCTCGGGAGACCATTTCATTTTATAGTCACTCCATTTGTATTGGGTCCACACTACCAGAGTTATCACTTGGTTTTTTTCATCAACATCTACTAACTGTTGAAGAATCAAACGGAATTGAACCGTAACTGGTTTTGAATGATCAGAAACTGGTCGCTCCATAGGATCGTATCTGAGATGTTTTTGATTTTTACTTCATCTCAAAATGTTCGTAAACTGATTTTTTCAGCTTTCAAATACTTGTCTCACCCTTCTCGTAGATCCTTCAAAAGTCGGTATTCATCATCACTCGAATGTACTAAGTCTGACACAAAGCACAGATAAAAAATAAATAGTTTGAGATATAATACTTTCATTGTTTCGTTCAGTCGAAGGAGTGCAACAGTATTCCAATAATAAGGTGTCAAATGTTGACATCCACTTGAAAGAAAAAGAGTCGAATGACCGCGGAGTGTAAGTGTTATATTAGAAATATGAGAAAATGAGAACTTTCGATTGATTTTTTGTTAATGTTTAATGGATTAACATTGTACACTTTTCCGATTATCGGTGTCATCATAATCAAGGCAAACATTCGTTTTCTACCGGAGCTGCTGATGGGAAAACGAAATATTTTCTGAGGGTTTTTGAGTTTGGATAACCTAGATATTTGTCATGTTGAGTGTTGTTTTCTGTCTTTTAGAGTTTTCGGTATTGACTGAGCGTTTAGGCTGAAAACCCTTGTATCTGAACATTTAAGAGAAAAGTTTTCATAATTGGGAGTGTTTTTCGGTTTTTTTTTCACTTTATCTTATTACTGCCTCTTGTTTCTTTCTGTTTAACTGCTTAGAAGCTCAAGCATGTTTTTTACATTGCTAGAAATCAATGTAAGCTGATTTTACTGATGAAGAGGTTCTCGTAGTCAGACCTGACTGCAGCCATGGCTAGCCACCCCAACTCGTTAGTGTGCATTTTGTCGTAGGCGTGTTTGCGGGCCCGGCATCACAATTGACATAACTCCGTCAGTTCAACATTCGAAAACAGACCGTCACATTTGTTTCGTTTCGTGCTTCTGGGTTAATCATGGGAAAGGATCACAAATCAAAGAATAAAAAGGAAAAGAAAGATAGGTAAGCACAATGTTTTCAAAAACTTTTACAGTACAAGAAATTTAATTTCAGAAAGCGTCACAGATCTTCTTCATCATCAGGATCTGAAGATGACAGACGAGAAAAGGAGCTAAATGTACGTTATAAAAATACTTTTTTTTCAAATCTGTTTACAATTCTATATTATTTAAACCTGAATTGTTCAGAAGAGACTAGCGGAAGAACGTCTACGAAAGAAGCAGGAGAAAGAACGACAGAAGGAGGAGATGAAAGCGAATGAGACTCCTGAAGAGAAAAAGGCTCGTCGAATGGCCAAGAAAATGCGCAAGGAGGAAAATAGGAGGAACGCTGAGCTAGAAGATACTTTAATTCCTTCTGAACTAAATTATACGAATTTGAATAATCCTTTCAACGATACGAAACTCACGCAGACCTTCGTCTGGGGTAAAAAATTGGAGAAAGAAGGAAAAAGTGGACTTACGCAAGATGAAATCACGAAAGAGTAAGTTATTTCTGTTCAATAATTCCGGGCTCTGAAGATTCATTTAAAAAATTACTCAGGAGCAAGAAATCCGTTTTCACATCTTTTATTTTTAGAGCGGCCCAGAGAATCCGTAAAAACCTCACTGAAGCTGCTGAGTTTAAACGCATTCGTGATACTCGTGCTGCTGTTAAAGAAGACATGGAAATGATGAAACGTGACGCTGATCTACGTGCTGGGCAGATGTCAGATTCAAAAGAAAGAGAGTTTCAACTAGATCAAGTGAAAGAAAGAACAAGAATTCGTATAGACCAAGGACGAGCAAAAGCGATTGATTTGCTCACTCGATACATTCGATTTTCTGAACAAAATCCCTACACTTCCACTGTTCCCGATTTTGAACTGCTGAACCCCGTAGAATACATGAAATCTACGTGTACTTCTGCAGAGGATTTTGAAGATCTTATCGAAGATATAAAAACCTATCGAGATCTCGACGGTTGGCTGAAAAATGAGGATTTTTGGATGGACATCACAACTATTGCCGAAGACGAGATACAGAAAAGAAGTTCTCAAAAAACGGAAGTACATTCTGCAGTTGTACAAGAAGTACTAGATTCTTTCAAGGTAAGAGTGTGATTAGTTTGAACATGGTATTGAAATAATAATAGCTTTATTTTGCTCCAAACAGTTTCGACGTCAAATTGAGTATTGTGTTCACTTATTCAGTTTCTTTCTCTTCCTTCTCTTCCTCTGGTTCCTCTTCTTCCGGAATAACATCATCACGGCACATAACGAAACGTGGGATCTCATCTGGCGTGGGCTCACGCTCGAAATCCATGTTATCCTCGTAGTCAGTGATTCCTCCGAGATTCTTATAAATTTCTTCAGTATATTTAGTAAGCTTGATGTATTCATCTTCATTGATGATGTCACTTTCGGAAAAAACAATTTCAGCGATTTTGAGGAATACTTCTGGTAATTCGATGAACTTTTGACTCTTGAGGAACTTGGATTTACATAGACCAGCTTCCTCACGACGCATAGCTCCCCACGGCAGGGTACCAAAGACAAGGTGAATTGTTTGGTAGAACCAAGATTCGAGATCTTGTCGAGCGCCAACTTTTCCTCCATAATGGTGAATAAGTGGAGCATAATCAAGGGTTCCCACATATTTTGCCAATGGAGCTCCGTTATCCGATATGACATTTTTCACGATAGATGAAACGTCAGCCATAAAAAGATGACGGCTGGCGGCGTCAAAATGGAAGCAGTCAAGGTTGACATTTCGAAGAATGTAACCATGTTTGTGAGCACAGCGAATAATCTGTAATAGGGAGTTCATATTTCATCAAATTAGAGAAAAGGGTTATTTTGGCTTCGCAGTTCAGATCCATGGCTTTCAAAAAGATTTTTTATCAAAGCTAAAATAAAAGCAGAATAGAAACTAACATTCAGAACATCAGTGGCAAGACGCCCAACTGTTCCATAAGTGAACTTATTGCGGAGTTCGAAGCACTGTTCAAGAGTGGGTCCACCACGGAAATATAGTGTCATAAGGAAAGCATCATTAGTCACAAAGATTTTGTCAACTTGAGAAAAGTGACGCCAATCCTGCTGTTCTGCCTCCACTTTGCACAAGAATCCGGCTTCAGCTCGAACCACATGAGGAATGGAATCTACAGGAGCAACCCGGACTACGAGCTCTTTGTCATCAGCTCCAAGGCCCAAAAAGGTACCGCCAACAGAGTCGTCATAGCCAATTCTTTCAAAGATCTGAAAAATTGAATGTTTACAGTGGAATCTTTATAGTTATTCCGAACTTACTTTTACATGTCCATTAATCACATGATCCGGCTGATAGCATGGAATCCCGTTGATCAGTTCATATTCAATGTTGTTGTCATTGAGAAACTCCGGCTTTTGATCTTTCGGTGGAGGCAGAGCTGGCCCAATAACTCCTTGGGTTTCATCGATCATCTCATCTTGACAATCCAACGTCTCCATTTTTCTCGACTTAACACCTTCGAACTATTGAAACAGTGCCAACTATTTTCAAACTAATTTTCAAAGCCTCATCATTGAATAATCCACGTGGAAAGGTCTTTAAGATAGTTCACGTGAAAATTATCATAAATTAATCTAACAGAGTATTTTCTTACAGACGAAAAGCTTCGAAGAACTACTGAAGATGGAAAATGACATCAAAAACAGAATCCGTGACAATCCAGGACGTAATAGTTTCTGGGAAACTGTTTTCAATAAGCTTAAAGTGTTCATCTCACGAAAGCGGAACAATCAGCATCACCAGAAAGTTCAACGTCTTCAATTGGCTATCATTAAAGAGGACCAAAAGAAAGAGATTCAAGCCGAGGCAGAGAGTCAACGCCAAGAATCAGTTGCTCCTGTGAAGATAGTGAAAAGTGAGGAAGAAGATGAAGAAGATGATGATAACGATGAAGAGAAGCTGTCAAAGAAAGTTAGACGGAAAGTTGATGTTCATACACTCGATGATCCAGAGCTTGACGAACAAGAGAAGGAGAGGAAGTGGAGAGCTCTGAGTGATGATCAGCTAGAAGAGGCAACTCTTGAGCTATACCGAATCGGCTGTTACAGTCCACCATATAACGGCTTCGATGATACAATGCCAGGAATTGAAGTAATCGAAGCTCAGGTGGACGCTGAAAACTTGATGGACAAACGTAACAAAAATCGCGGTGTTATTCCGTCATCAGCTTCATCTTCTTCTGGAACCGAACCGGCAGCTGCTTCCGGCGTTGATTCTCGTATGGTGGCTATTGCTCGACAAGGAATGGAAGGAGACGAGTCAATGTTTTCCGTTGAAGCACAACTTGAAACACAAAAGCATTTGTGGTCTGATAAGTATCGACCTCGTAAACCAACATATTTGAATCGTGTACAAACTGGTTTCGATTGGAATAAGTATAATCAGACTCACTACGATCAAGACAATCCGCCTCCAAAGATAGTGCAAGGATACAAGTTTAATGTGAGTTATTCACGATAGTAGAAGACTCGTGCTTGTTCTGTGAAAAATTGATTATCGATTGAATCTTTTTTCAGATTTTCTATCCGGACCTCCTAGATATTACTAAGACGCCTACATTCACTGTGACTCCTTGTGATGATCGGGACTTCGCTGTGATACGATTCAAATCAGGACCTCCATACGAAGATATAGCCTTCAAAGTTGTCAATCGCGAATGGGAAACTCTTCATAAAAATGGTTACAAATGCCAATTCCAGAATGGTGTATTTCAACTGTGGTTCATGTTTAAGAAGTATCGTTACCGTCGTTAATTTATTTACCTTCGTTTATAATGGTTCTTCTTTTAATAAATTGTTTTTTACTGATACATCGCTAATTAAATACAATTGTACAGTTAGACTAGCTGCTAAAAAATATTTTAAAATTGGGGAATCTCAGCGGAACAAAATATTCTTGATTAAGTTACTTCCAGAGAATGAGGGAGCTTGCCTCTCGGTTGCTCCTCTGCTTATTTTCAGCCAACGAGGTTGGTTTCACTGCAGTAGCCGCGTTACTTATGATTGTAGAAGCATGTCTTTCACACATTGTTATTCTCAAAGTCAAATGTGAGAATATCATAAACTCAAAGAAGTTCTGAAATTGCTTCGGGTTTCAGACACAGAAATTGACTGGAGCACATATATGCAACAAGTAGAATGTTATTCAACTAAAGGAATTCTGAATTACACTGAAATTGGAGGGGATACTGGCCCAGTTGTGTAAGATGGAGATAAATAAATTTTCTTCAAACTAGTCAAATCATCTTGTAGGTATCCAGCTGGCCACATTTTCGTCTACCGTATTCTTCATTTTCTAACAAGTTCAGGGAAAAATATACGTTTGGCTCAGCATATTTTTCAAGGATTCTATCTATTCAACATTTTTATGGTTTTCCGAATTCTTCAAAAAACTATGCGAATTCCTCCAATCGTCTTATTTCTAGTAACCATAACCGGCTACCGTATTCACTCGATTTTCATGTTACGTCTTTTTAACGATCCACTCGCAATGATGTTATTTTACGTGGCGATGGACAGGTTTTTAAATGAAAAGTGGTTGGTTGGATGTATCTTTTATAGGTGAGTCAGAAAAGCTCTTCTATTAGAAGTATATTCATCTCTACATGTTTCAGTCTCGCTGTATCTATCAAGATGAATGTTCTATTATTTGCTCCAGCTCTATTCTTCACACTCATCCTCAATAACAGTTATATGCATACATTTGGATATCTAGCACTCTGTGGGCAAGTTCAAATTTGTGCTGCAAAATAGCAATGCAAAAAAATAATTTTCAGAGTGATTCAGCTTTATGTTGGGAGCCCATTTTTAATACATGACTGGAGGTCTTATGTACAAAGATCATTTGATTTGGGTAGAGTTTTCATGTTCAAATGGACAGTCAATTGGCGGTTTTTGCCGGAAGAAGTTTGTAACTCTATTTGAACGGCACAACGACACCAAAAGTAAAACATATTTCAGTTGTTCCTCGACAAACGCTTCCACATTGCACTTCTCGTTGGACATATTACAGTTTTAGGACTTTTTGCATGGTATATGTGGTTCAGGTGAGGAATAAGTTTGACTGAATTGCCCTAAAGTGTTTCTAATTCATTGTATTTTCAGACGACTAAATGGTCTTCCAGCTTCAATGTATATTCGTGTTGTTGAGGGAATTACCACAACAACTGGAGCCCTGGAGACATATTATGCGTTCTGTACAGCCAATTTAATTGGTATAGCGTTTTCTCGATCTCTTCATTACCAATTCTACAGTTGGTATTTTCATCAACTACCATTCCTTCTATTCTGTGATTATCCCAATGTCGATAGTATTACCAAAATCCCGTGGAAACAATTCTTCTGGAAAGTTCCTCTTCTTTTGTCAATCGAGTTGTGTTGGAATGTCTATCCTTCCACGTGGTGGTCGTCTGGCCTTCTTCATGTTTGCCATATCATCATATTCTGGTATCTGATTTCTACCAGAGTTCAACGTCCTATGGACTCTATTTCAAATGATACAATAAGAGGTCTTCAAGAGAGGCAGGCAATGTTAGATGAAGTTCTTGAGGATCACGGTGCAATTATTCCGAGACCTCCTTTTCCATTCAAGATCAAAGATGAAAATGGAGAAGATGAATATGAAGAACTGCAGATGAATGATGAGAAAGAGGAGAAGAAAAAAGTAGAAAAAACTAAAAGGAACACAGTGAAAAATGAAAAAACGCTGAACGAAGAATTCGAAAGATATCATGAAGAACACATGGGATCTTTCAAAGATGAACATAAAGTTTATGTGAGGCTAAACTAATTTTTTAAACTAATAAATTGTTGTTTTGTGGAAAAATGCAGCAAAAAGTTGATTTGAAATGTTTTTTTTAACATTAAGAATATCGTGACGCATTATTTCTTTGGCAAAAGTTGCATTGAAGGTGTGCTAATCTTCTGTTATTTTGCTGCATTTTTGCACAAAATGCAATAGAAGCAATAAATATTCTTGCTTTACAGCATACAAATGACGGGCAACTACAAGTATCCGGGTTATCCCCAATTGAGAAAAGGAAAAAGTTGAAGTTACACGAGAGAGTGAAATCCCTTTACACACAAGCATTGGCGCTTCAATCCGAACTTCAAAATGATCAGGAAGATGATGAGAACGACCTGGGCGAAACTTCAGAAGATGATAGTATAGTTTTATCTGAAACAGAAGAGTCAGAAGATTTCTCCGATTCTTCGGATGAAGAGAAAAGTTCTAGTGAATCCGATGAATCAAATGATTTGTCAAACCCAGAAGACTTAGAAAAGCTTGAAGCAGAAGCAACAGATGCTGAAAAGGGATCAGTTGCACAGTCTCCTACATCTTTGGCAAAGGAAAAAGAAAAATTCCAAAAAGTATGTCAAAAATCAAATGGACTCAGGCCTCGATTGCCTACAAACATGAATGGAGTCGTTGAGAATTTCGAGTGACTTTCTTCTTTGTATTTTTTGTTTTTATTTTTTACTTTGTTAACTTTACGGACAAACTCAGGGTTGTTATTGTGATAATGTAAATATGCTTGTTATTCAGAAGTTGCTTTAAAAAAGTTCAGTAGTTTTTAATGAACAATAAGTGCCTTATTATTAACCTTATTAATAAATTATTTCTCTACTTTCTCAGATGCATTTGTAAGAATTTTCGTTAGGTCTTGAAAGTTTGGATCATGAAATATTTGTGTATGAAAAGAAAGAAAACAATTCGTTATCACTTTGAAGAATGATACTTCGGAAGCCACAAGGTTTCCAGTTTCTTAGATGGGTTTCCAGCTGCAACCTGGATTCTGCATGTTCAAGTTCCCAAACAGCTCCAGCTCAGAATGCGGTAAGTAAACAGCAGAATAAGCATAGTATTTTACACTTTTTCAGGTTTTCGATAGAGATATGAAACGAAGACAACGTGACTGGGCAGTTCGACAACCGGATTTCAAAGCAGCTCAATATTTGAAAGAAGAAGTTGGATGGAGAGTTGCAGATAAAGTATTCGATCTCACTAAATTCAATCCTTTGGTACTTGATATTGGCTGTGGAGTTGGTCATATCACTCCACATCTAATCAAAGAAAATGTTGGAAAAATTATACAGGTTTGGGAGACATCATCAACAATATCATTGGGTTTAACTTCCAGGTTGATATAAGTGGTGGAATGGCTCAATCAAGCGCCAACTGTGATGATTCAGAAGTAGTCGTAGAACGTCGTAGAGTTGATGAAGAGACACTCGAAGGCTTTCATGAAAATCAGTTTGATCTTCTTTTAACCTCAATGTCTGCTCATTGGATAAATCAACTGCCGCAATGGATGAAAAAATGTCATGAAATTTTGAAACCAGACTGTCCATTTATTGGTTCAATGCTTGCTGAAGATACACTTTATGAGCTCAGGTGCTCATTGCAATTGGCGGAATTAGAACGCCTTGGAGGTGTGTCATCTCATGTTTCTCCATTTGTTCGTTCACAAGATATTGGTGGCCTTCTCTCTTCTGCTGGATTCGACATGATCACTTTGGATTCTGATGAAATTGAAGTTGGATATCCTAATATGTTTTCATTAATGTACGATCTACAATTAATGGGTGAATCACATTGCACCTTTCGAAGGAATCGAACACTTCGCAGAGATGTCCTTATAGCTGCGGAAGCTATTTATCAATCAATGTATTCTAAAGAGGGAAAGTATCCAGCAACATTCAAAGTCGTCTCGTTTATTGGTTGGAAGCCTGGCCCGAATATGCCGAAAGCCGCGAAGCGTGGCTCTCAAACAGTTTCGCTCAAAGACATCGGGAAAATTGTTGAAGATCCAGAAATGATGAAGAAAATGAGCGAAGAAAGTAGTAGTGGCAAGAAGAAAGATAACTAAGCTTATTTTCTGCTGTAGTTCTGTTTAGACTGTTAATGTTGTTGAAATAAAACCAATATACCCGACAGATTCATTTCGTCTTCTTAAAAATAGAGGGGGTGAATGGGTTATGATTACATAACAATAGGAAGATGAGGTTGTTTTCTACAAAACCGAAATGTAAAACCGGTGATCGAGTTGGAAGAAAAGAGGGAAAATTAATGGTAGCGGTAATGAGTTTCTCCAGTCTCGTCGACACGATTCGCATTGGCAGCTCCTCTTGCAAGTCTATCAGCTTCGTTGTTGTGATAGTTGTCCTGATGACCTCTCACATGCTCGAATCCAATATTCTAAAATAAAAAAAAATGGAATGAATTAAAGTTCCTCAAAAATCCTACTTTTCCACTGGCACGAAGCTCGCTGACATTGCGATCGATGGTTTTGATGAGATCCTGGTTCGCGACCGGCTGTCCAGACGAAGTTGTCCATCCGTTTTGTTTCCAATTATGAGTCCACTTGTTGAGCGAGTCGATAGCGTATTTCGAATCAGAATGGATTTTGAAATTGTCGTGATTAACGCCACGAGCCTAAAATTAATTTTCTTTTTCTTTCAGTTTCACACAGAGATAAATAAGACTTACAACTTCTGTGCCATGCTTGATAGCTTCCAACTCATAACGATTGTTGGTTTGCTCTCCATGAGTGTACGAGCCAGCTCTGTCGAGAGATCTGTCTGAAATCGATGTTATTAATTTCACAAGACGGAATAATTCCCAAAATACCCACCTGATTCACAGACGACTCCATAGCCACCTTTGGCGTTTCCTCTTCCGTTGCTCAGTGCGGAACCATCTGTCTCGCTTCCTGCCCATCCTGCTTCCTGCCCACCCTGATAATTGAGTCCACGATAATCATTGTCACGTGAAGCAGCTGTTACTCGATGCTCATCGCCAACCGTTCTTCTCCTTCGACTATGTTCATCCATTTGAGCGGCAAACAATCGCATGTTCACTCCACTCTCACGATAATCTATGTCACTCGATTGCCCTCCGTTTCTATTTGCGTCTCGGCTTCTGGATCTTGTTCTATTTCTTCTGTTTTCTCCAAAGTGATTTTGTTGACGGCAGTTATAGTTGTTAATGGTATATGTACTCATTTCTGAAGAAACACGCACCTGATTTGAAAATCGTATAATTATTTCAATTTACGGACTTCTGTGCAAGTTATTGATGATGATCAAGACACAGAGATTTGAAAATAAGTTATTTTTTAGAAGCAAATTAAAGGTAAGTTCAAAGATTTATCTAGAGCAATTCTGGTCACGGGAAAAATTAATTGTTTTGGTGTTTTGCTGTAGATATCTTGGGGAACTTTGGAATCCACAAGCATACAAGAAAATTGCTGCGTGAAAAGGTTGTTTCGCCATTGTGTACTTATGTGTCAAAATATGGAATTTTAGAAACAACTATCAAAAGAACTTACTGTAAAACTGGTCTGCTAATGAAATCGAACACAAGTAGCTTCCGAAGCCGCAGAAGAAAGTGATTCACATTCTTCCTCGGAGTCTATAAAGAGTAGCCTAAAATTGTTTTTGCATTACTTCCCATTTTTGGAACCTTGTTAGTTAGCCCTCTGGTAGTGTAACAGTTTCTTCTCACCGTCTCATCTGATATTTTCAAGTTTCTCATTCAATTTGTATTGTCAATATTATCATTTTTAGATTGCAGTTTCACTATCGTAAGTTGAAACAACATAATTCCAAACTAAAGTTGGTATCTTTTAAAACGACGATGTAATATTGTCCCACTTCATAAATACTATCCTGCATTGGTCGAGAAAAAAAAACTTTCGTATAAAATCTAGACGATGGTCATCTCTAGGCGGGGTATTCAATTTTCTGACTACATTCTGATTCCCTAGAATCATGGAAACAGAAGCTTTACTCATAGTATACCGTAAATTCTTCAATTTATCCCCAGGGGGTTCTATTTTTAAAATGTCCTCTGAGAGTGGGCTTATATTATAGGTGTGCTTCAATTAGAGGATGAACGTTTATTTTCCAAGTATTTTCTTCATACTGCGTTTGCACTTTCTGAAGCGACACTTTTGAAAGAGTTCTCTCAAGTCTTGGTGAAAACGGTGTAGAAAAGTAAAAACTCTTTTTTTTTTCAAATGCTTTGTTCATTGGGCCCATGTTTTCAAACGATCTTCAGAACAAATCCAATAGATTTTTTTCAAAGAATTACGGTTTCTGACAAAAAAGTATTTTTGATGTGCGTTTATTAGAGAGTGGGCTTCCAATTATATTTTTCGAAGAGGCTCTGAGAGTGAGCTTCTATTACAGGTGTGCTTCTAATAAAGATGGGCTCCATTTACAGGATTTACGATAGATTGTGCAAAGTTCATATTTCAACCATTGCATGTCGCGGCAAATTTCAAAACGAGAAATACAGGTTAGCTCTGAATCCTTCGTACCTGAATGTTTTTTCATTATTTGTAAAAATCACTTAGATATTTACAAGATTAAAATTTTTGGTCTACGCATTATTCATGGGACCATGTTAAAGATTTCCTCTTTTCCTTTTTACAGAGCCCCCAGAGAGTCACTTGTTCAAAACTTGTGTAGAACAGTGTAGAACCGGTGAATTGGAAGAAAAGAGAGACAATTAATGGTCGCGGTAATGAGTTTCTCCAACCTCGTAGACACGAATTGTTGAAGATTTAGAAATGATGAAGAAAATGAGCGAAGAAAGTAGTAGTGGCAAGAAGAAAGATAACTAAGCTTATTTCCTGCTGTAGTTCTGTTTAAACTGTTAGTGTTGTTTAAATGAAACCAATATACCCGACAGATTCATTTCGTCTTCTTAAAAATAGAGGTGGTGAATGGGTGATGATAACATAACAATAGAAAGATGAGGTTGTTTTCTACAAAACCGAAATGTGAAACCGGTGATCGAATTGGAAGAAAAGAGAGACAATTAATGATAGCGGGCGTTGAAACCCAAAACGTAATGAGTTTCTCCAGTCTCGTGGACACGATTTGCATTGGCAGCTCCTCTTGCAAGTCTATCAGCTTCGTTGTTGTGATAGTTGTCCTGATGACCTCTCACATGCTCGAATCCAATATTCTAAAATGAAAAAAATGGAATGAATTAAAGTTCCTCAAAAATCTTACTTTTCCACTGGCACGAAGCTCGCTGACATTGCGATCGATGGTTTTGATGAGATCCTGGTTCGCGACCGGCTGTCCAGACGAAGTTGTCCATCCGTTTTGTTTCCAATTATGAGTCCACTTGTTGAGCGAGTCGATAGCGTATTTCGAATCAGAATGGATTTTGAAATTGTCGTGATTAACGCCACGAGCCTAAAATTAATTTTCTTTTTCTTTCAGTTTCACACAGAGATAAATAAGACTTACAACTTCTGTGCCATGCTTGATAGCTTCCAACTCATAACGATTGTTGGTTTGTTCTCCATGAGTGTACGAGCCAGATCTGTCGAGAGATCTGTCTGAAATCGATGTTATTAATTTCACAAGACGGAATAATTCCCAAAATACCCACCAGATTCACAGACGACTCCATAGCCACCTTTGGCGTTTCCTCTTCCGTTGCTCAGTGCGGAACCATCAGTATAAATGTTGAATGGACGCGACATGTTAATTGCTAAATATAAGCTTACAGAACGTTGTTTTTTTTGAAAATGTTGAAAATATCGACAAAGAGAAAAGAAAAACTGAAATTATTCATGAGGAAACAACTGAACAGGATTGCAATGATTGGTTGTTTACTCTGAGCAATGATCAGTGAAACAACGAGGTCTCGAACGGAATACAGTATGCTGCTAATTTCATTCCTAACCCAGGTTCAAGAAGCAAACAATCAAAACTAAGAAAATACAGATAAACGAAAAATTATAACGCTTATCCAAAATGAACATCGATGAAGCAATATGAGAAACATTATTTTCAATAATAACATGTTTCAGATAGTATTGAAACTGAAGAAAACAACTGAGTTCAACCTGTTGGCAAACCATGCTGGCTTTGACACAGAATAAGTGATTCCGAATAAAGACTCTGGTCAAGAAGATGTATGTCTGCACCCTGTGCCACTGTGTCCTGAAGTTAATAAAAATTGAACAGATTGAAAAGCTGGAACTAAAAATGAAACACGACAACGTTTGATTACTGTAGACTGGAACGAGTAGAGTAGTTGGAGAAGACAAATGGAAAAGACAGAATTATTGAAGCAATATCCCCAAACCATATTGCTCCATTCCAATGGTCTAATCCTTAGAATACTCTAAAGATGCAAATCCTTCTTTTCTTTCAACTCAGTAGTACCCATTCATTTTTCTCACCAACCACTTTTCCACTAAGAAAAAGAATAAGACGAAGCATGGCAACCGGATAATCCTCTTCTTTTGAATGTCCAACTTTGGAGCACAAGTGCCCATCTTAATCTTCTTCTTCTCTTTCTTTTTCTTTTGCTCTTTTTCAGTGGAGTCTTTCAGAAGGATTAGGTCGCTCTCTAACTGAAAAAAAAATCATTGTGTTTTCTTATTATTCGATTGAAGCATCGTTTAGTGGCTTCTCATTTCTCAAATATTTATTCTGAACTTAAAGAACAAAATGATATTTCGAATTGAACTCTAACTTAATTACTTGGTCTTCTTTTGCAGAAAAAAAAAACCAAAAAAACCCAGCGTTTTTTCAATTTCTTTGTTTCAAACTCATGATGAGAAGGAATGAGAATGGAGAAAACATATATAACCCCTCCCACCCCGATAAAATCCAATTTTGTTCTCTTTTCTCTTCTTCTTCTCCTTCTACTTCTTCCAATTTTAACCCGATTTTCTTTGGACCTTTTCCTTTCTGGTCATTTTCCTTTCCCCTATTCTCATGACCACCTGCGTTACGAAATTTTGTTTCTGGGTTAATATTAAACCAGGTCTAAACGACTTCCTCTGGAAACTAGCGGTTTTTTGTTCTGAGCATCTCACCCTGAGAGTTCAGGTGTGTTTGATTGAAAGCGTAAAAACTGAAAAATGAATTTCATCCACAAACTATCTGTATAATTATTTGACAAAACCTCTTATAAATGAGTTCATCTGACTTTCTCAGGATATTGCTTCTTGTTTCTCATGTTTGATCTTTCATTTTCTGGAACAGAACAGTCCTTCTCATGTACAAACCCATTATCGTAAAGCTCTTCTTCCAAGTACACATTTGCCCTTTCAAGACCTTTTTTCCCTCGTTTTCTTTTTCATTATGTGCATACATATCCATCAGCCACGTCATTCCATTCTCCACCCCATTATTCCCCATTTTCGGCGTTTCTCTATTTTCATTTCCCCTGTCATTTTCGTCTCATAAAATTTCGTTTTCTCGTCGACAGATCTTTTAATTTGGTCCCCAAAATTACGGCTATAGCTCATAAAATCGTTTTTTGAGAAAAGGCGGATAAGGACCGCCCACATTCCCGTGGAAACTCTTTTCTCTTCTGTGGATGTTCATGGGACGGAAAGAGGAATTCAAAAGGTCTTGTTCTTTTCTTCCTCAAATCTGCTAAATCTTTAGTTTTTGAATATTCAAAAGCTTTGTTTCCTTGTTCGAGGTGCAAAATTCTGAAAAAAAAAGTGTGTTTTGAAATGTTTGTGACCTTTGTGACTGTTGCTTTGAAATGGAAACATCTAGGAAAGCTATGTAGACTACAGATTTCAGTTTCTGGAACCGTAACTCACTTTTCTGAGACTGATGCTCTGAGATAGAATCATTGTGTTTTAGGCTGTAATTTTGGGTGAACCAACTATAGTAGTTTTTCAAAAAATTACTAATAACTTTCTCAAATCAAATTTTCATCCTCGATTGAAATCATGACTTCCTGGTCCTAGTGGCGGCTCACTTTGATTGATGATGTTATGTTATTTAACTTATCAATCTCAAATGCTGTGGTGGTCCATAGAAATTACACAGACAAGAGAAAAGAAATTGTTGGCAAAACAATGTCTAGTTACACTTTTCAATTTTTTCGCCATTTTATTTTGCAGATGTTTTTTTTAAATCTTAATTAGAAGAGAGCATAACAACTTATTGGAATTACTTGAACTCATAAGATACAATGGATCACGTAGAGTTAAAACAACTTCCAATTTTTCTTTCAACCCCAGTTGATCAGTGGTGATTAAATGACCACCTTGAACTTTGATTTTGTTTCATGTGAAAGAATGTGGAGGGTCTGTGAGAGATAGTTAGATATAATGACTGGGTGACCTTTTAATTTTTGAATCGGGAGCACACAAAGAGTTGACTAGGAGCCCTCAAATGCTCTCTCGTAATAATGCTTTTTTTTGATAATCCCAGCTATTTTCTAATCTTGTACATATACCTGATCTTGGGTCTAACCATAAGAAAATTGGCATCAACTTCTCTTAAAAGCGCTCCAACGAAAATTGATTAACCGGGTTGTGCCATTTGATTTGATATAATCAAATTACATTCCAAGTGTGATTTGGTTCGTTTTTATTTGTTTCTTTTTCGTTACATGCTCAGCATGCCACAGTATTCGATACGAAGTATACGTGATCCGTTTTGGGAATAATTTATTCTTGCCTTCAGTCAAAAAAAGAACTTCAACTCGACCTTTAAATCTTTTAATTGCCCTTTTAATAGGGGTTTCCCCAAAAGATCTTCCAGTTCAATGAACAGATGACATCACCCTCTCCTTTTGTTCTATTTTCTCCCTCTATTCATTCATCGTTAAAACAAAAAACCTCAAATTCTCAAATTTCACTTACTCCTCATTTTCCCTCATTGTCTGGTGTAAAACTATTTTCCAAAAGTTCATATTCAAAGTTTCTTTTTTTTTGGTTGCAGCCATCTCAAAATGTACATAACAACATCTCGAGTGAATAAAATGCAACCTGGAGAGATTCTGACGTGGATCATGTTCTGTTTTACGGTGGCACTGGCACTTGCCGTCGTCGCTTATTACAAGTTTTGCAAAAAAAGTTTGTGATTTTTGATCATGTTCTGTAAGGTTTCATATGTCTTTTTCTTGCAGATCCATATGCTCATCATCACTATCAAAGACCACTTATCACGAAAAACTAGACAATGATTCTTGTAAGTTCAACTGGGGATACGGTAGCTTCTGAGGAACTTTTGAATAATTTGAAAGAATGGGAAAATGAAGAAGTCGTTAGAGTTAAGATACCGATAGTGTTCAAAAGTTTTTGAATCGCTCCAAACATAAAAAGTATCAAAATACTAATCCACTTCTTAAAACCAAGCCAATATCATTCTTAGAACAACGGCTGTCCCCTCTTTTCTCTATTCTAATGAGCAGCAGAAACGAAGGGGAGGTCCTATGAAAGTGAAAGCTCCACAGAGAATGAGAGAGTGTAGTAAAGTGAGAGGGTACGAGACATTCATGCTCTGAGCGTCTTCTATTGCTCTTCGTTGGAGCAGCTAAAAATCGATTATCCACCGTGTTTTACGCTTTGCTTCTCTTAATTTGCTTTAATTTATTTGGAAAAAAAAATTAAAAATTGAAAAATGCCCCAAGCGAATCATAATAGAGGAATGGAGCTTGTGAGTTTTAACGGGTTAAAAAAATGTAAAACTTAAATAATTTCTCAATTCAAATTCATATATTTTCAGAAATTCCAAGCGGGTGAATGGTATACTCTTTACGCATCATTATTCATGACTCTACTTGTTGCCATCGTTGTCTCTTATTATAAATTCGTGGAACAACGTAAGCTTTTACTACTTTTAATTTTTTGAATCACAATGTTTCATTGGAATTTAACTTCTCGAAAGAAAAGATTTGAAAAAACAACTGGTTTCTTTTGAGAATTTTGTCGGTCGAACTGCAACACAGTTCTTCAGTTTCTATCAGGGTATTATCGTTTATATTTTCAGCCGAGTCAGTGTGGAAAGCATCAAAAAGAAAAAAGCAGCAGTAATTCTTCAGTTTTCTATTTTTTCTCTTTTCTTGCATTGTTATTAAGTTTCCTATTTATTCTTGTTTTTGTACATATTTCTGACAATCCTAGAGATTACGGTAGTTTTTCCCTTTCAATGTTTCAAACAGCTTTATTTCCAAATGAAGATCTTGCTTCCAGAACAAATAATTAAATACATCGAAAAGAAGAAACCACGATGTCAAATTCTCAAAGTCTAGGTCTTTTTCCTAACTTAACTGCTCTGAAAAACAGGGAAAATATTAGAAAAAAGAATTGCGAAACAAAGAAAAAAGAGCACTTCGACAAAATTGGAATTGAGATGTGAAGAGTAAATGAGAGATTAACGTACCCAATTTTCATCTTTCGTTACGTCTGAATTCAAGAGCTCTATTTGCATTTTGTCGGAGCATCAAATACTCGAAAAGATGAAAAAAAGAAGCTGTGAAAAATATTCTGATCAAGAGTGAGTTTTTGTATATTGTTTTATGCTGGAATTATTTTGAAATGAAAATGAAAATATAACGATTAAAGAGTCAATTTTATAACTAAAGTAACACTTCATTCCTCAGCCTGCCAAACCTTTTCAGAAGCAAATTTCTCTTGGGAATAACGATAAAATCATATAAGATCATCAATCTTTTTTCTTATGCTTCTCACTTTATTTTTCTCTTTGGACCAACATTTGTCGTTTCGCACTTTATGTGAAAGTATCTCTCATCTCACTTGATCCAAACCACCACCCAATTTCTCACTTTTCACACATTTTCTGGGGTTTTGTTCACTCCTTTTATTCTGTAAATTTTGACAGCAAAACTGCATTTTTTCATGGTCAAGTATTCAAAAATTTTCAGAATGGAACTGCAAGAAGTGTTGATAAATAATCCAGATAATCAGGAACCACAAACTAGCAAGAAGTCACAGCAAGAGCAAATTGAATTGATAAATTTCCATCATAGACATTTTGCAAGTTATGTTTTTATCGTTGCAAAAGTTCTGCGGATTGATTTGAGAGAACACGGAACTACAAGGAACATTAATGGAGTTATAGCTGGAGTTTTATTTCTTGTCGGTGAGATTATTTAAAACTCAAAAAAATGAGAAACAACACAATTATTTCAGCGACCTACTCGATATGTTTCAACATCAAAATCACATTCTCCACACGTCATTTATCTGCAGAATTAGCCGCTCAACTCTTAATTATACTATGGGCAGTTCAATCTCTCATATCAATGGGATTTCTAGTTTATTGGCAGATTTACGGACATTTATCCGAGTTTCGAGTGAAACTTGCACAATGTCAGAATTTGAAAGGATTGGCAACTGCAAATGGAAATAAATACGTTTTGAGTGAGTGGAATATTTAGAGACAATCAAGGGACCAAAAAAGATTTTCAGTAACAACTAGATGCTTCTTCTCTACGATCTTCTTAACATGTTCAATAACAGCTGCATTGGCAACGAAATATCATTTAGAGGAGAAACATACAGAATTCCAGGAAAAGCAGTCTTTTGTTAGTTTCAATGCTCTGATTTTGTCTGAATTTTTATTTTCAGATATTTTTCTATCCAACTCTCCGTCCATTGTATACTTTGGTGACCACTTACCTTTATATTGTATTCAATATGACTTTGTTCATTTTGATTCATTATACAAATGCAACAATGTTAGAAATGAGATATTTCAATGAGGAAATTTCAAATTTCAATGGATCCGGAAAAGAAGCATCACAGAAATTGATTGAACATTTGGAGATTTACAGTAATCTATGCTCAGTCATAAGACATTTGGACTTGATATTTCGGGTTATTTTTTTTTTGGAATTTGAGTTAAAGTAAATTTATTTTTCAGCTCTACACATTCATAATGATAGTGATTACCATTCCATCAATGATATTCACCCTTATGATGATGAATCATCGAATTCATTCTCTTTTCGATTTGGTTTTATGTATGCCAACAATCGGATTATGTGCATTCAGTTTCTTTGCAGTTACAATTGCACCAGCAAGACTGCATGATGAGGTTGGTCCTGATATTAAAGACTTCTATTACGTCTGATTTCCAGATTTCACGAACCAAAGGATACCTTTGTCAGAATCGTTCAATTTGGTTTCCCTATCGAAAAGAAGTTTATCTAATCGGAAATACTTTATGCTCTCATATGGAACAATTTGATCTCGGTGTTTCTGTATGGGGATTCGCTCTTTTATCAAGACCTCTTATACTTGGAGTGAGTCATCTGTTAATGTAAAACCTGTATTACAAAGGCATCTTCCCACTAATTCAGCAAACATTTTTCAGACTCTTTCGGCGACTGCAATGATGTTGTCATTGTTGACCGAACTTGCCCCGAAAGCCGAATTATTGAATGAAGTTTAACAAACTTTTAATTATATAAATGTTTTTATTGATTTTTTGAAAATCCTTTTTTTCGTATTTTTAACACCGGCCAAGTGACAGATAGGTACAAATACAATGATCTCAACAACTAAAAGTTGTCGATAAGTTACTAAACGAGAGACTCATCACAACGAAGACACTGGAGAATTTAGAAAAAATGAGGATCTAGGCAGAAACAGCGAATTCACTGGCAGTCAATGCCTTAACATCTTTTGGGGAATCAGAAGCAACAACTCCATTGCTGTTATTTTCTCCTGATCCTTCTCCGGATGCTTCGAGAAGTCCATCAGAAGCTCCTGATCCTTCTCCACTTCCCTCTCCAGAAGCTTCAATCTTGTCTCCAGAAGATTCTCCGGATCCTTCTCCAGATGATTCAATAATTGGTTTCTCTCCAGAAGACTCTCCAGATCCTTCTCCTGATGCTTCAACGACATCACGTCTGGCACGAAGGTGGTCAAAGTCAGCGAAGATCTGCAAGTTCTTTATGAGATCAAAAGTTACAATAGCCTACTTACAGGGACAGCAATGCAGGCGAGGAGGGCAAAAAGTGTGATTGTCTGCATTTTGTGTGAGCTGAAATATTTCAAAATTAAATTTTATGAAGACAAGGAACCAATCAAAATGAAAGTGGAAACTGAAATAAAAAAGTTGAAGGCGGAACCAAAAAAACTAATCATTTACTCATCCAAAAAAAAGTTCCGGTTATATGGTAAACGCCTTTTTTCGAGGTCAAATACTGGCGAGATACTTGAAAACATATTGTGTAAGTTAATGACTAAGAGACAAAAGCCTCTCTTCTCTTTTCGGTAAGTGACATTCATAGGCGTTGATCAGAAGAGGGAGGAGATGTAGAAGAAGGAGGGAAAGATGAAGAAGCTTCAGGGATTTAGAATGAAGAAACTAGTCGAAGGCCAAAAGAAGACGAACGCATAGATTCAGGTTCAAAAATCGCCTTATCTCTGTTTCTTTTCATGTTACGCGACAAGCCATTTTTATTATCGGTTCTTTCGGATCTATGGATGTTGGAGAATTGAGATGCATGTTGATATTTCTCAGGATTATTAAATTAGCCATCAGAAATTGAAGAGAGGAGGGGAATTGAAGAAGATGAATGGCATTGGTCAGATAAGGGTAAGTTGGAGAAGATGCTACGTTTGGTGAAATAGAAAGGTATGGATACTCTCGATATTGAGACTAGGTAGTTTTCAACATACCGGCTCATAATGAAACCCATATCCTTAACAGAAATCCAATTTGAAATCTGTGAATCGTCTGATATTTCTTTGAATACGGTAACAGAAACGTTATCAAAACGAAAAACATCTGATCGCTTTTTTTTTCTTAAAATAACTTCGAAAAAACGGTTCTTATCAAATCAGATGTACCTATCACATTCCCATCGAGATTGATCTGATAAGATAAGGGGAAAGTTTAAAACATAAGTTTTGGATATACAGTGTACCAAGTTTTGAAGATCTCTCGGTAAGACTATGACATGAGTTTCAGTGCCCGAGAAGTGAATTTCCCAATTAACCTCTATTAAAAGTACATGCATTTCTACTGAAAAATACTGGTTGAGTTAGTGAAAACAAACAGAAAACTGTAATAGTCAGTCAATGAAAACCGTCTTACTTTTATACTCATCTTTCCACGTCCCTGTTTTTCTTTTTTGTGAACGTCATCAAAAAGAATGAAGGGGCGGAGCGGTCTTCAGGCCACGCCCATCTTGAATTTTGACATGCTTCAGAAGAAAACGAAACGATTTTTACGATGGTTTTGGAATGAATCTTAGAGGTGATGAAGTCAGAAGGAATCCAGAAAACGAGTGTGTTCGGATTCGGATTTGGATAATAAAAAGTTATATGGTTGTGGTCAGAAAAAAGGAAAAGAAGAAGAAAAGGGTCAAATGAAAAAGAAAAGAGGAATTCAGATGATAAACATGTGATTTTTATGAGGGATTGAGAACAATTCAGTTACATTAAACCATATTCAGATGTGGTGATGATGAGTGATTATGAAACAAAAAAGTAGAAAGTGTCAATATAGATTATTGTCTCGAAGATGTTTCAGATGAATATGATTCTGTTTTTCAGATGAAAAGAGATGAAGAAAGAAATGGAAAAGAATTGGAAAGTGAATGTAGATCATGTATAGATTAGAGATTGATTCATTGCATCAAAATGACACACCTCAGAAGAAAAAAAGAGGAAAGGGATTGCAAAAGTTCATCATTCCCGAAGAAGATTGCAACGGATAATGGATTACAATTCAATACGAATTCGTTCATGAAGAATCTTTCAGAAATGTCTTATCACAGAAGCTCTAATAGAAGAGCACTATGAGAACGTTACGCATTTTAGAAGAACACTTCTAATAGAGTTTGTTCCATTTTCAGCGAATGGAGCAGTTTGAAGTTCATTTTACATTTGAATCAAGTTTTTGCTTTTCCGTTTCATTTATCATAACATATGCATTCCAATGTTTTTCTCAACAAATCTCCGGATCCTCATAAATAGTCGTTAGTATACTTTCAGTCAATTTTTCTCAATTCTCTTCATTTTTTCTCTCCATCAATGTCTGAATTTTTAACGATCGGATTCTCACACCTCATTTTCTTCTTTTCTATTCATTCGTTTGTTGACTGATTGACTGGCCAAGGTGATCGGAAAAAAAAACTGAAAGAATAGAATGGGTGGTCGATGGACAAGAGAAGAAATTTGCATTTTCATAGATTTTTAACAATAGAGTGAGAAAGGATGACCTCATTTTTTGATTTATTTTTCCATTGAAATGTTTGATAAAAAGTTGATATTTGTCGAAAAGAACATGTGAAAAGAGACCTTTCAAGACCCTGTGGAAGTCATGAAAATGAGGGGGTATGGAATTTCTGAAAACTGCTGAAAATTATTCCAACTATCTGAAATTCTTAGAATATACTGTAAACAATATTTGAATCATTTGATTTCTTGACTTTCTCACTTTGAATACTTCCAAAAATCAACAAAATCATCACCATTTGAGTTGTTCTTTGTTGGTTGATACAGTATCAGTTTATTGTGTACATCTTCCTTTCTCTGTTTTTTTTTCCAAATTTCTTTCTCTTCATTCCCCGAAACAAAGACACAAGATCATCTCACTTATAAGGAATCTTTTGTAGTAAAGATACTTTTTTCTTCGGAACTGATAAAAGAAAAGTGAAGTTGGGGAACAGAAGTAAAAGTGTTCAGTGACACACAATCATAAACAAGATGCAAAATGAAAAGAATTGGGGACACTTTTAATGGTTTCCATGCGGGAAGAAAGGTTAGAGAAGAGAGGAAATTAATTTATTAGATTCCTTTTGAATACGGTCTAAAATTAGAAGAATTTGAAATAGAAAACACTTTGTAGTTGTACTATTTATTTTTTGCATTGAACTGTAAACACTTGAAGGGCAAGTAAATTACAAAGTCTGAAACGATGACTGTTTTAAAGATTTTTTTGCAAACCACGGGCTTGTTCTCATATTGCATCTTAATTATCAGAAGCATTTAGGTTATATTACAAACAAAAATTCACTTAATCTAATCATTAGTGAAAATGATCATTCAGCCGATTATCTCTTTTTTCGATTTTTGAGCGTCTACCATACGCAACATTCGGCTTTTTCTTCCGTCATTTCCGATTTCGTAACGTATTTTTTGAAGCGGAAAAGAAGCTTCTAGAAATAGATGAATCGATAAAATTAGCAGAAATGAAAGCTGTGATAAAGATCTTTATAATCTAACTGGATCCAACATGAGGACAAAATTAACAATCTCTCTTTCATTTGAACATCTGTTCTGCTTTTTTCAAGGTTAAATTCTTTGAGTTTTTTCATTTAAGATTAGAACGAAAATGAAACTCGATGAGCTTAAAAAACTGGAAATTTCAAAAAGAGTTTTTGGAAAAGAATATGTGTCAATTGAACTACGTGTGAGAAGCAAGCACTCGAAATATCGGTTCCAGTCACAGTTTGATGAAGTGGAAAGGTGATAGTTTGATAGAAATACAGTGTATAATTGAATTAAAGCGAGGAGTTTTGAAAATGAAAATACTTGGAACCAAGTGGACTTCTGAGGGGAGAATAAAACTACAGGTATTTTGAGACATCTAGGGAATACAGAAAATTGTGAAAAAGATGTTCGCATGTTCGCAAAACATAAGTTATTCCCCCAAAATAACGAAAGTTCGAAAGTTCAAAAAATACGACTGGAGAAATAAAAAACAATTGGATAACGTATTCAATTGATATCCATTCCGAAATGACGTATAAAAACTTTTGAAAATGATGGCTAAGAAGGGGATCTTAGCGAGTTTTCTCTCGTCGATTGCAGAAGTTTTTAGGAAGAATTCTTCTGATGGAAAAGAGAGGAAAGTATTGATAAGAACATAGATATGGTTATTCATTAACTATACGAAACATCATTCAGATATTTATAGACATCGGCGGACTGTTCGGTGGAGAAAACACAAAGATTGAATGACCACAGTATTAGGGCGTCGTGAGGAGGACTATTAGTTTTTGATGTTTTCTATTGTGAGTATATCTCGGAAATTAAATAATTAACTTTGAGATTTATGAGTTCAAATTGTTTTGGCGTCGAATAATCATCGTCTGGTGTAGTTGTTGAATTATTATTTCTTTTCTCATCTATAGTCTATTCTCATTTTCCGAATGCCTAATATCGTTTCTGAATATCGCCTGATTCAGAAATAGTTGTCGTTGACACAAATATTGAAAAAAAAGTTTTTTGTTGGATTCTGAAATCAAAATAAGGTGTTTTATTAACAAACTTTCATCAGGAAGAAAATACTTTCCAAAGACAAAAACAAAATTCAAAGCGAAGTGATCGAAAATGGTCTTTCTACATCTCGGAATACAGAAGTGGAGAAATCAGTGTGATTGAAGACGTCGTGCTCCAGAATCCAATCACAGAAGTATTGCCATCGTCGTCCATAGTATCCAGAAAGAAGTCCCGCCCATTCACGATGAGCATAATCAAGGTTTTGGCCTGTTGGACCCCAAACTGTCAAAAGATCAGAAGCGGTGACAGGAAAAACAAGACGTTCTTCAGATGTTGGAGCAATAGCTTTTGCGTCTTCTATAAATCATTATAATTTGAGGATTTCTAAATGTTTGAAGATTTCTTACCACTCCAATATTTGAAATCTCTATTAGAATATGATTCCAATTTCAAAAACATCTCCATCAAATTCTCACATGTTGCTCCAATTTGTTGTTTATCTTCCATCAAAAATGCTTCTGTTAAAGACAATGCAGCTTCGTTACCGACTTCAAATTGAGTTATTGCTCTCATTACATCATTAATGTCTTCTCTGAAAATGTATTGTTTCCTGTAATATTGTAAATTAAAAACTAACTTGAATAAGGGATGATCTCCAAGAACATGAATCAATGAAGGAATTAATGATCCAAGATGTGTAAATGTCTCTTCAACTGGGAACCAATATTCAATCTTTTTTCCAAAAGCAGGACGATGGTAAAGAAAAACTGAGAATCTTGGATTTCCCCATTTCTCTGGTTGATTATAAAAAGAATTAGCAAGAATAGTCCAGAATTTGTGAGAAACTTTGAAATCAGCAGAATATCTCGATTCTGCATACGTTTTGAGCCAATTGTTTAGAGGAATTGTCTCTTGAGACCACATTCTGTCAATCATGAACTGATACATAACATAATTCTGATCAATTGCTTCCATTGTCAATCCTGCACCAATAAGATTTGATCCTCCTTTCATCAAAGCCAATTGATATCCTTTGTTCACTTTTTGAAGATTTCCTCGAAGTTCTCTGGATCCTCCAAAGTTATGAAGCATACACCAGACAAAGTTATGTCCGTAGAATGATGACGTCACCAGCCATGCTGGCTCTACTTCAGAATACAAATCAAGAATGAGTAAATTGCCAACTGGAACTGCAGATAAGAAGGATTTTATTGCCCACATTGGCCACTGATCATAAGTGAATGACCATGATTGAAGCACCCTGAAACTTGTGGGTAAAGTGGGCGGAGCTTAAAGTGAAACCTACCAAACACAGTTCTTATCCACTTTACGGCATGAATTCATAATTGCCTGAGCTGTTTGCTTCACAAAATTAGCATCAAACTTTGAAGAATCACTTGGAAGAATCTCATTGAATGGATCTGCACTATAGAGATTCGTGATATCCCCGCCAAGCATTTTCTTCTGATGTCTCAAGAATGAACTTCCGATTTTTTGGAAAAGAGGATCAAATGGAGAAACAGAAAGAAGGCATGATGTTTCAGATGTGAAGTTGTTCCAGCATGGGAGACGTGTGAATTTGGAAGTTGGGAATAGTCTGGAATTACGATATGTACTTCTGACACTTAGACATTGACGTACTTTTCCAGCTGATCTGGAACAAATCCTGCAAATGTTGGAAGAATTGGAGTGATTCCCAATTCTAATAGTCGATTGATAATCCGTTTGGCTAAATTGAGATCATTCAGCATTTGGGCATCAGATAGACCACCCCCGTAAGCTTTCAAATTTCCCATTCGGTGCCTGAAAGTCGACTTTCAGTTGAGTTATCAAAATTCTACAGTAACCCACCATGCCAAATAAGCTTGTGAAGTGAAATAGCTATCCAATTCATCTCTTTCAACGCCCAATCCCATGAAGATATCTCTCCAAATTGCTTCTTGTCCAAGTGGCATTAATACAGTGTTAAATCCATCTGAATGTAATTATTAGGCGATGGGAGGTGCCACTATAATAGAGGAACTTACTCAATGCAATCCAATCAATAAACTTTTCCCATTGTGGCCATTCCCACCAAGTGAATGAATATGAGAAAGTACACATATTTCCAAAGTAACGGATTCTGAAATTATATAATTAACTCAGAAGCGATGATTTCCCCTGAAACATACTGTTTCGATTCAAAGTTCAAAACATCATTCGTATGTTTTCGACAACCATTAGAGAATGAACTGTTTGACCAAGAGACTTGAGAAAGGCATTGTGTTCGGAGGTAGGTCTGGAAATACATGAATGGTTAGAAGGGAAATCGGAACTTTGAGAAGTATGTACATTTATTGCGTTCAATGCATCGGTCGGAGTGTTGGCGGTGACTGTTTTCCGACCATGTTTGCTGATTTCGATTCGAGCGATTCCTGATTTGGGAAGCTAAAAAATTAAGTAGTCTTCCAGGTTAACGATACCCTACGTACCTGAAATCCATTTTCAGCTGAGCTTCTCACACGAACATCTTCAAATTCTTTTGTAACCCATTCGGGTGCAACTCTTCTCAAAACTCCTTTCCAACTATTTTTATCATAATCTGGCAATTGAACACGAAGAGCTCCAGCCGTGGTTTGAGCCCAAACCAATATGAGAAACGCCGCGTGCAATGATTGTAGACGTGGCATGTCTGAGAATTGGATTGATCAAAGTAGAAAGAACCAATACGGAAAATGGAAGAAGCTGAAGAAAATGAAAAAAAAAGTGAGAAAAGTGAGAAAGAATGACCTCTATTCCGAGTTTTTGCAATAAAACTGTTCCCCAGAGAGAGAAGCCAAAGAAAAGAAAAGGCTAAAGAATGAAAAAAGGAAAATGGAACATTTTAGTTTTTCCGGATATTACCCGAAAAAAGTTGTCTGGTTAGGCAGAACTACGTGAGCTTTTGAACTTGGTCTTTTGAATTGAAAATGATGGAGAACAGAGTGCGGAAAAGTTACAGTAGGAAACCGGAAATGAGAAACAAAATGATAGAAGAGGGGCTATTGTAAGAAGCAATCAAAAAGATAGTTAAAAACATCTGACTCAGTGTTCTTACAGCTCACCTGTTACTTAACTTTGTTTTTATTTCAACAGATTCGGTTAAACACAGACAAGAGGAGAGATCCTCATAAAAATATAAAGAGGATTGGATGGTCGTATGACCCAATAGAGATCTTATCTTCAAAAATATAACAACTTTAGAGAGATCTATGGATTATTCAGTGGGAAATGAGAAAAATAGGTGTATCATAATAGATTTTATGAGGAGTGGGGAATTATGCGGTTTTTGCAAAACAATGGAAAATAAACACGTCTTTTGTTAGAGACGTTCATGAATCTAGAAGAAAACCTAGCTACCGTAACCCAATCTTGCAAAGTGAAAATTTTCAGTAGTTTCTAGGATTGGAGCCAATATATGATATTTCTCTTTCAACAACTGTATTTCAGTATTTCAGTATGAGAACAATTAAAGAGTTTTCACGAAAGTCCAACTTAACTGGTTGCTCCAATGTGTTCTAGGCTTTCTTCCATGAGAAGATGATATTAATAGAGAAAAACATATTATTGAATTGTCCTACTGAATCTGAAATGCATGTGGGAACTTCCGAAATATTTAATGAACATTAATAACGTCATTTGAAAGGAAGCATGAAATTGTCAAACGCCCTTTTGTGAAGGTCACAAACGAATTCATTAGAAACTCTATTATAAGGGCACGTGAGATGTGAGTTGAGAAGTCTAGGAAACTGCTCAATTCTCTTCGAAAAATGAGAGCTAATGTTTTCAGCTATCACATTTTTGATACTTTTTATAGGATGTCTAAGTACTTATGGATATCCCCTATATCCTTTCCAGATTTAAATCTCGTTGTTTACACCTATTTCGAAATTTCACAAACTCACTTTTTTTTCGCTGCGAAAATTGTCAAAAATTCGGAGAAATCTGTCAGGATGAAGTGATAAGAGAGAGGTCAATAACATCCACATGTCTCCTTATATACTGTTCAACGGCTAAGAAATTCAGATACATTCTCATCTTTTGCTCCTCCTCATCTCATCAGATATAAGTGGATAAGCCTTCTCTCGTCCCTGTCACTATCATGATCTTTTCTTAATCTAATGGATTCAGTACTCAGATAATATCAGGATATAGCTAAGTGATGAGATTTTGTGATCTGAGATGTCAATCTGTGCTTATTTTTGTTTACCAATAGAGACCAAACTGTATAGTTGAGGATGAGTACCGTAATCCAAGCTAGAAGATAAACTCACTTTAATAGAGTGCTTTTCAGAAGGCTTTTTGAATTGTAACATTGAAAAATGTCACATGCTTACTATCAAAAATAGAAATGGAAAAACTCTGAATGTTCCCATCTTCATTTGTTAATGAAGAGAGGAACAATCCATGGATCATCTAGTATGTTTAAGAAAAGAAACTCTAGAATAATAAGCTGCGATTTCCTCAGATGCGGGGGTGACGAATATATGAAAACAACTTTCTAATTGTTAAAAGCTCAGCAAGGATATTACTGTAATTCATGAGCTGTGTTAGCTCTCAGTTAGAAAACTTACATAAATAAACTTCAAATGTCTAGTAAATTCTGGAAGAATTACGGTAGTCTCATGTGAACATTTTCATTGTTTGAGTTGACATCTACAATGAAAAACTTGACTAACTTTTATATTCTTTCAGGTTAGAAACTGTCTCGCATCCAATTTGGGAATAAGTTAACACAAAACAACTTCAGAAGGATCTCATGCTGACCATTTGCAACGAAATGTGAAAATATGAATTTTTGAAGAAAGATGGAACCGGTAAGATATTCAAACAGTGAAAACCAGACAGACATCATCAAGGCGGAAAAAAGCGAATGAAACTATACGCCATCTCATTATTTTGCTTTTATTAATGCTCATGAAACCTTTCGGCGTAATTCCAAAAAAATCTGCTTGCAGATAGTGATCACAGAAATCCATAAGATCATCCTACTTTCTTGCCCACGAAAGTGCTAGATTGACGTCAAGTTTTTCATTGAGAATATTCTGAAGGAGGTAATGAAAACAATGTTGCTCAAAAGAGCATAAGAAAAGAACTGAACTAAACTGAAATGGAGAAACAACAGATGGTACAATAACAAGAAAATGGCATCAAAGATGAGACAATGACAAAACAGAAGAAGAAGAACATGAAAAAGAGTTTCAGATGATCAGCCTTTTGTAGTTCAGTGAAGCAAGGGAAAATATGTGTGATTTTTTGCTAATAGAATTGCCCTAGTAAAAGAGGTACTAAAAGGTCGTATACGTAATCAACACATCATTATTTTTGCATGTTACTAACCTCCGACGTCAAGATGTAGAAACAGAAGAAAAAACATAATTGTCATTGTGAAAAAATGACGCTATTTTGGCTCATTCGTTCTTTTTTCTCTCAATGAGCCATTCGTTTATTTTGCATCAGAATCGGGTCTCTGAACCATTCTTTCTTCTTTTTTTTTGGCTAAATATTGAAAACAAGATCGGAGAGAAAAGGATAGACACCCACCATATTTCCAGGTCGGCTCACCCCTTCTCACCCCATAAAACAACGTCTCGAGGGACCATTCTCAAACCAAAAGATGGCATATTTCCTCGCCTACACTACACACTTTTTCTTCGCGGTTTTTTTTTCCAATTTTCAAAAACGTTTTCAAATTTTCCGTGTCTCACTTTTTTTCGTTTTTTTTTTGTCGGTGATGGAGGAAGACGGAAGGGATCTTCCCGTATGATCATCACATCATAATGTCTCAAGGGGCAGAAGAATGAAGGTGAGGGAGGAGAAAAGAAAAATGAAGAAGAAGAAGAAGACAGAGTATTCAAAAAAGGAAGGTACCGTAGTCCTCAGAACAAGAGGGAATTGATATGGGCGGTCCCGAAGAAATGAAAATCTGAAGGAAGATTAAAACACACAAAAAGTTCGAAGGTCGGTACATTTTCCGTGTCCGCGGACTGAATGAAAACATCTGAAATGAATTCAAAAACACAGATTAAGAAATTTTAGAAAACAATAAACGCCTGTTGTGATTCAAGACAGGAGAATGAAAGGATGACTTCATTTGGAAGTAGATCAGGAGGATGATGGAAATCCAAAGGGTTGCAGGGAAATAACAGTTTAGAAGGCGCATTCAAAAAGTTTTTATATCTACGATTTCCAAATTTTAGACAACCTTCGAACATCTAAAATGTTACTGTACTTTACACCCAAATATCGTGCGCTTCAATTTCTCAAAACTTTTTTGTTAATATTCAAAGTGGTGATTATACCCTCCGTGTCTGGTACTTCTTTCTGAACTATTCGAGACAAGACAAACAGAAAGTGTGCGGAAAACACTTCGAATTGGATAAAAATGTTATTACAAACTTTGGTAGTTTCCCTAATGGAAATGTTTTAAAAACTTCAACAAATAATTGAATTCCAGAAGCTTAATAATTAGAAAAAGAGAAGAATTCTAACTGTTTTCATAAGCATAATAAGTCATTGGGAGAAATTTGATCTTCATCTATTTACGTTCAGAATATTCATTGTGAAACTCAATTCGAAAGAAAACAAGTATCTAAAAACCCATTCAAACACAATAGAAAAACAGTCTTCAATTCCAAAAAGAATATTGTCGAAAACTCAAAAAACCTAAAAAAAAAAAAGAACGAAATAGTACTAAACTCATTCTTGAACTTTTAAAAAGGTCCAAAAAACATATATAAAAACGGAAACTTCAACAAAAAACGGGTACCTATTCACTTGTTCACACCTCCAGAATGTCATATTCTCAATTGAGTTTTTTTCTTTTTTCTTCGTCACAATTCTTTTTTTTTCTTGACTTGACTTCTAGGTAGTGTGTTTTGTGACATGAAACCGGAAACGACAACTTCCGGTTCTCGAAGAAAGTTTTTAGAATGGAAAGTTTCGAAGTAAATAGAAGAAGCATGGGGTCCACGTGGTCTTATTCCAGAGTTATTCAACGAGGATGAGTCCGATTGCCGTTTCTGATTGAAGGGATCTGTCATTTTGGCCAAAGTTTGAAGAATCTGAAAGAGCAACAGCCTGTAAATTCACTGTTTTGACAACAAAATGGAGGTTGTTTTATATCCAAAACTAGTTATCTCATTCCCTAATTAGCCGACAATAACCTATAAAGAAACACTAATTAATCCACTCATTTCACTTTTCCTTCCTCCACTTAACATCTACATAAAAACAAAACAAACAGTTACTTTTCCCTCTACTATATGTATTCCAAATGTCTACATCTCCATTTATCAAGTATTTATCTTATGCATCTACAGTACTCCTTCTCACTTCTCTAGTTTCTTTGATATATTTTGCATCTGATTTGCAGAGATTCGAGAAACGGTGTAAGAAACAAATGAGTCTTTTTCAGGTGGGAATTATCTGTTTACACGATTCAATGCCTTATTAGAAGGGCAGTTAATTGTAGTCATTAAACTTTCAGAGTTTTGAACAAGCTGCTTGGAAAGATATAATCAAATTGGGAGAAGTTAATTTGAGAAGAAAAAGACAAATTTGGGAAGGTTTACATAGAGAATTCTCTATTCCTAAACTCCGAAAAACTAGAAAATCTAAACTCCGGAAAGTGAAAAAACCGAAAGTTGTACTGCAAAAGCAACTGGTTCCAGTTGCTGAAAAGCTCACTGAAATTGATGAATATCGAAATTCCGATTGGAATAAAGATGAAAATGAATCTGAAAATGAAATTGAGAATCAAAATACTGTAAGTTGTTTTAAAGCATACATTCTTGAACTGTAATATGTTTTCAGACAGCAGGAGATGACACAGAGGAACCAGATGATCCAGGCATCGATACTGAAGACACTTATTCTGCTGAAAAAGAAGAAGAAAAAGAAAATAATCATAATTCGAAAGAAGCGGAGGGTGAAGATACTACGGAAGAAATTGGAGAACAAGTTCGAAATATGACAACAAGAGAAATGAAAATGGAATATGGAATGGCTGAAGGTGGACTAGCACAACTGCTGGAAATTGACAACGATGGGGAAGAGAAAGAAGAAGAAGAAGAAGAAGAAGAGGGTGAAGAAGGAGATGAAGATGTTGAAGGTCAAGGTAGTAGTGGAGAATATGTCGGAGAGCAAGTTGATGAAGAAGACTGTGGTGCGTGAGGATGTCACTTTGCCATCCAACAATTTTATTGTTTCAGCGGATACTGATTTGAAATGCTACGGAAATCCATGTCCTCGTGGCCCTCCAGGACCACCAGGTCTTCCAGGAACTCCAGGAGAAGATGCTCCAGATGGGGAAGATGGTGGAAATGGAACTGAATGGGAACTTCATTCAGAAGATCGTGTAATTGTTCTTGGTTGTGTAAAGTGTCCTCCAGGGCCACGTGGCATTGAAGGAGATCCTGGACCACCAGGAGATAAAGGAGGAATTGGAAAGAATGGAAATCCAGGTTTAGATGGATACGAAGGATTCCCAGGACAAACTGGATCAGAGGGAGAAGCTGGATATGATGGAGATTATGGGCCAGATGGATGGCCAGGACAGAGAGGAGAGGATGCTAAAATTTACCGTAATCTTCCTGGTCCTCCTGGACCTCCTGGAGTTGCGGGACCGCCTGGAGAAAATGGAGATTATGGAAATTTGGGAAATGGAGGAACAGAGGGAATAGCAGGAGTAGCAGGTTCACCAGGACATCATGGTATTCCAGGACCACCAGGAGCTCCAGGAGCGGTAAGTTTCTTGAAAAGAAATTCCATATCTGATTAGTATTTTCAGCCTGGAGAACCTGGAATCTCTGCAGAACTTGTTGGTCAATGTAAATGTCCTGAACGCCGTACTCCTGGAGGTGGTGGTGGAGGATATCCTATACCACCTCCCTCTTATTATCCTGCTCCTCCGCCTCCACCTTATCAGCTACCGTATCCCACAAGTACTGAAGTGTATTATCTTGCTCCAACATCTCCTGAATACGTGGAATCGACTACAGAAGCCCCCACGACTTCAATTTATCGTTATTTTGTAAAGGCATCTGCTCCTGGTTACAAAACGACGTCTTCCGAGAAAGAATACGTGGAACCAACAACTAAGACTGCGAAGTATTCCGAATATTCGGTAGAGAAAGAGAGCCCCTACGTTGAAAGTTATCAACAAGAAGCTTCGAATCATCTGGCTGAATCTGAATTTGAGCCTCCGGAAGATCACTCTTCGATTTCACGTTCTGAGAAATGAGTTAGGCCATAATGCGACATTTATTATTACTTTTGCAATGAACATTCGAGAATATAATACTGTGTAGGACAGTCAACAAAACAAAAATATCTCAGTTGTAGTGGTTGTGTAGGAAGTAGTGAAATCATCGAGAGCTCAATAGAACACAGGGACACAGAGACACAAATGAGAAGACAAGATTTTTGATGATACACGGTTGGAACATGATGGGGATGAGAATATAATTAAGAGAAAGTCGCTATTTGGTTGGATATGAAAAAAGGATACTTATAAATAAACTAATACAGAAAAAAAACATGGTAATTGTGAAATGCTCAAGTAGATGGAGACGGATTGGAGAAGTTGATTCCGAGACGGGATTGCTTCTTCTTTTTCAGTTTTTTCACTTTCTCTACTGGGACAGCCTCTGGAACTTCCGCTGGCTTCTGAACTTCGGAAGTTGGAGCAGGTGGAGGTGTCACAGATTTCTGTCTTGTGATCATTGTCACTTTCGGTTGTTGGTAAGTAGAACGAGGATTTGGTCGACGAGATATAACAGATGGCTTGAAGTCGGTCAACGAGGGATTTGCACGCATTCTGAAAAGTGATTACGTCACCAATTTGTATTTCACCCCCGTGCGTCTAACTAGTAAGGCTCATTCTAGATATGAAAACTAACCCATCGTATCCAATTTGTTGATGGAAATGTTGATTTTGAACGTGCTGCTGATGTTGGGGCATGCCTCGTGCCATTCCCATTGGTAGCATTGGCATACCACCTGGAGCCATTGGCATCATTGGGGGATACATTCCAAGTAGTGGAACAAAAGGTCCTTGTGGAGGTGGAACATTGAACTGGTAGTTTGGTGGGGGAAATCCGAATGGAACTTGGTGTTTTTGTGATTGTTGAGGTGAGTGCTGATGACGTGGTTGAGAAGGTACCGGAGAGAATCTCTTCGACTGGCTCGCGGGAGATTGTTGTGGCTGGGTTTGAACAGGAGACACACGTTTCTGTTTATTATCCTGTTGAGTCTGTACTGGTGATACTCTCTTTGGTTTATCCTTCAGTTGATCTGGCAGTGGTTTTTTCAAAATTTCAATCTTCGGCTGTTTTTGATTTTTCTGATCCTTGAATGGTTTTGATACCTTTGTATTCTTGGAAGAGTCGTTGGATTTTTGAGAAACGTCCTTCTTTTGATTTTTCTGATTCTTGTTATTCTTCGAACCCTTCTGAGCTTCTGAAAGCTGTTCAAGAAGTGACAATGGCTTTTTCTTCTCTTTTTGTTCAGCATTGTTTTCCGAAGCTCCAAACTCATTCAAGTGTTTCGATTCTTCTGGTCTCTTCGGGACCTTTGGAGCTTCTTGTGACTTCTTCTTGGCTCCTCCGCCTAGAAGCTCCATAAGTGATACTTGTTTTCCTTGAGTTGCTTCAGAAGTTGAAGCGGAAGAAGTGGTTGGCGCTTCAGAAGGAGTATTGATTTTCAAAAGCTTGTTTAATGAGTCCGTAAGCGCCTCTGGGGTCTCATCACTATTTCTCTTCGCAATAACGATGTTTTCAGATTTTCCTTTCTTCTTCGGTTTTTGAGTTTCTTTCTTCACCTTCTGTGCTTTCAGGTTACTGCCGCTATTGTTTGAATTGGAAGTAGAAGTTGTGGAAACCAAACTATTTTTCTTTTGATTCTGCTGTTGGATTCTTGAATTCTTCTGTTGAATTGGAACGTAAGCTCCATCGAGTGCTTGTTCAACTTGCTTCTGGAAGAAAAATGTGTTATAAACTCAGATTATGTACTTTGCAGTTACCTTATGTTGTGTATTCTTTCTGACCAATCCAAATGTCACATTGAACAGAGCGCTTTGAGGAACACGGTATGCAGATGCTAAGTTTGATCCGCGGACCTTTGATCCTCCTTCAAACGGTTTGTCAAATAAGACATCAACCTTGTCATCGTGAAGGCCAACAATCGTTCCTTGAACAACTTTTGGAACTTTCTGAAACACGCCACATACGAATCTCGACTGATTCAGTGTACAAAACTAACCGTATCAGAAGACATAAGAGCCACTCGATCCAAGATTTGGTAGTCAGCCTCTGGATCCACGTGAACTTTGCCGTCGTATAACTCGTAACGGAACACTTCAGAAGGAGCCAGTAAGTACCTGTGCATTGTCGGCTGTTTTGTCACTGCCTCATTTAAAACCTTCTCGATTTCTCCAATCAATTTCCTGTCGGCATAAACCGTTCCACATTTCAGTTGTTCCGCTTCTTGACTTGGAAGATTGTTTAAAAACTCTTTGAGTTCAGCGAATCGTTTATCACGAACTTTCTCATCTTTCCAAATTTCTTCAGTGTAATAGACATCATCCATTTGTGTAGATCCTGCGTATTCAAGATATCTAAAAACTTCTGGGAATGCACTCTTGTAACTGTTCACGAGATTACAGGTGAGATTACTGTATATCCACACTTTGATAGTTCCTTTCGCGTTAGTTTGCTCTGTTCTATCAGTGTAGTCAGCAACACATATGTCTCTTCTTGAGAATTTCAACGACAATCCACAGTTAATTTTTGATTCAGATGAAAGCTGTTGTCCTTTCTCCACACGTTCACGTGGTTCATTCCACAGAAACATAGTTCCGGTTATACGAGCAAAGAGACGTGTATCCACTTGACATTGTTTTGACCAATCGTATCCACCCATCCACCGAAGTGACTTCTGTTCCATCTTTTTACGCAACGCTTCCATCTTGTCAACCCTGTTGTCCGTTACCATACCGACAACTTCAATCCGGCAATTAGATGTTTTCTCATTTATATAATCATTGACCATTCCTGGCATTCCAAACAAAGGTTTTGTCGGATCAGTCAACCATGCGACCGATTGTTTTGGATAGGCTTGGCTAACAGGAAGATCTGCCAGAAGACGCGAGTTTTCGAGAAGAACATCCTGTAAAAACATTTGAAATTGTTGTATTAATTTATTTATTTTTGAAAAAAAACGATTCCTTACCCTCACAACCAGTGGAAGTAGTACTGGCATCAAAGCTTGAGGACTTGACCACTGCTTTACTGCTTTCAGAATAGGCGCGGATCCGTTCTGTCCTTCGTGTGTCTCATAGACAAGTCCCGTGAACTTTCTAACCCAAACGATTGGTGGACGGATATGTTTGCCTTTCGAGTCTTTCTGACCAGCAATTTCTATAGCATATCGAGTCATCATACGTTCAGATTGGTGATTTGCGTGAGCTTGCCATTGTCGTTTCTCCTCTTCTGTCATATCTTTTACTATGATTTCATCATCTCCAGGAAGCTTCCGAACTATCTTATCGTCTCCTCCCCATATCGAATCGACTTTTGCTAGTTTGAGTATTGGCCAGTCGATGCAAACTTCTTCATCGCATAATTCTGATCCCCATTCAATGATATCTTTGTCGGTTTTCTCATTTTCAACTTTGAGAACCATTGACTCTTTACGTGATGCCATTCCGAAAATGTTACAATTTGCGAATCGCAGTTCGCCGCTGTGATTCAAATGTTTCATCGTTGGGAATCCAGGGAAGTAGACATCCATCTTAACATTAGGAAGGAGTCCCCATTTGACTTGTTCCTTTGGTATTCTGAAGATTTCTTGCGGAAGTTCGGTACGAGTTGTCTTCCATTGGCCATCAGGTTGACGACTAGATATACATTGAATGTGACATCCGTGAGTATTTCTCATGTTTTCTTCTTTCGTCAGCCGATTTCTCTTTGACTCGATAGCTTCCAGAAGTCGTTTTTCCTCTATGAACGGGATCAGAACGACTGCTTCCCAATCATTCCGTTTTCCATTGAGGTCAGTTTCAAACTTTGATGGATAGAAATCATGAATGACTGATTGTGCTGGATCAGAAGACATCAGCTCTTGAAGAGGTCTTGGGAGACATTCTGAAGAAGCTTCAGGAAGAACAGCCAGGAGTTGTTCAAACGGATGAAAAGGTTTTGAGAGTTCAAATTCAATTTTCATGTTAGAGAACCCTTGAACATCAGAAATGAATGGAGCATAATGATGTGGATAGAACCAACTCCACGAGACACATCCATGATAATAATAATTCAAGTTCCATTGAATTGCTCGTACATAGCCTTCAGCCTGAGCCCGTAATTCTGATTTGGAAATATTTTTGTACCGAAGTTTATCCGAATAATACGACTTCTTGTGCCGCTTGAATTGATTATCGAGGGTTTTGGTCCAGCAAGCCTCCACATTATTGGCAAAATCAGCGTCATCCATACCGGAAAGGGCGAGAGTAGCTAGTTCATCGTTAAATTCTTCTTCCAGCAATTGGGCATCCGAATTAGAAGAAGACATCTGAAAGTTCAGTTAGAGGACTATAGTCAGGTATTTTCAAAGCTGCTTACATCTTCTCCGTTGAACTGTCCTACTGCTACTTCATCTTCTTCATGATCACTAACAAAAGCGGCCTCATCATCACCCAAATTTCCATCAGACTCTTTTTCTTCTTCTTCGTCTTCACCATCGTCTTCAATGTCTGATGACTCAAATGGTATAAGCTCTTCTTCTCCAGAAGCTTCTTGAAAATCATCATTTTCAGTTGGGCGAAGTTTTTTCGATTCCATGAACTGTTCATCTTCCAACTTATCCATAAATGAGTTCTTATCATTCAGAGCTAGTTGAGCTAGAAATTTTTCAAAGCGTGGTAGGTTCAGGTAACCTGATTCATTGATATAGCCGTCAAGAGTTGGCAAAACTTTCTTATACGTCGAATACAGAAGTGGAAGAGCATCGTCGTGAATATGAATACTAGGAAGATGAGGCAGGAAATCATTCCCTACAAGAAGACCCATCATAATCCAGTCGTCAACGATTCTTTCCATATCATAAGCAAACGGCAGAGATTCCTGTAGTAAATAAACAATAAAAACTGAAGAGTTTCGTACAACGCACCTTCACATCAGCAAACTCCCATGCTAAATATTCTCTGAGAAGTGATAAATGAAGCAAGTGGAATGTTTTTACATCGGAATCAGTTCTCTTTGGCTTTTTATTTTTCTGATCGTTCTTTCTGGGTCTTGTATTGAAAGTCACTTCTTCACGAAGCAAAGAAAAGTGTGGCTCATGAGAGACAATACCAAGCATTATGAGATCTGCATCAAGACCATACATACAGTGTCGAGTATTAGGGTCGTAATCTGATTTAGCTCTTTCTGTACGGATGTAGTCCATTATTTTGTGCTCTCCTTCACCGGGGACCTAGAATGACACATTATACTTTTCGGATACAACCTGATACACTTGCATTATGTCCACTGAGAATAATAGTTCTACCCTGCCAACGCTGGTCTGACACCGACTTCTGTTTGATCCATTCATCGAGTTTATCGTGAAGACGGGTCATGAAGTAAGTCCCGGGGGTGATACAATTCGAATCAAACCGCTTCTCATTAGGAATCACTTCACCTTTTTCAATAGCTTTGTCTAATTGAGTTTGAGCAGTACGAGCAGACCTAGAATTAAAAAATGGTTTATTGGTTGTATTAATGGTATTACATAAATCTCCTCGCTCGTTGCTGATTCATTTTAGCTCTTGGAGCTACACCGTCCACGGCCATAAAAAACACTTTCTGAGGTCGGATCAAATTGTAGAGATTCTTTAAGAATACTTTGTATCAGATCTCGTTCACTGATAAACTAACCTCAATATAGGCAAAGATATTAACGAAGATTTCTTCTTCGGTGATTCTAAATGTGACGTCGTCGTCGTTTGGGTGGGAGCAATTATGAATGATTCCGTTCATATCGAGGTATAAATTATCAAACTCCGGAATTTGAGATTCATTTATAACTTCACTCAGGCAGGGATATCTCTCTGATGTCCATCGATAGAATTTAGGAACTCCCATGATGGCGGGTTTTATTTGTATCACAATATATTTCAAGTAGAAACAAAGCTATTCGATATTAGATAATATACCAAGTTGTACAGCTGGAAAATAGTATTTTAGAAAAGTGACAAACGAAGGTTTTCTATATTCAGTGGGAAAATAATTTGAAGACGAAGACGCAACATGGCAGGACATTTCGCAACAGGCATTTTGTATAAATATACAAATCACGCCATAATGGTATTCGTTATTCATTTCTAAATTAACATAGGAAAACTAAATCATACCAATTTTAAAGAAAAATCAATAAGCTATGAGCATATCAACCAGATATATGAGTCATAAAAAGTGAAAAATGAACTTAATATTAACTTTTCTGTCATAAACGGCTAACTACAACTCGAACTCAAATTCAAATCGAGAGACATAAATATCAAGAAATCTTCGCTAGAGAGAATATGGCGGGAAGGAAAGAGTGCTTACAAAGAGAACGCGCTTTGAAGAGAGTGCAGACACGCAGAGTAAGAAATGACCAGCGCGAGCATAATGCGTGGAGAAGAATAGACTTCTTCGAGGTGAATAGAATTGTATTTGGTCATCCAGTTTTACAGCTAAAAATATGTGCGTGTGTGTTGAATTTAACTATTCGTTTATATGAATAAGTTTATTTCATGATATCTTGGATACAGCAAAAACATCAAGGATCAAAGTAACGAGTTAAAAAGGAAAAAAAATGCAAACTTCATCAGAGTTGTGGGTAAGAAAGGAACATTGAAAATAAAAAAGAACTGAATAAACGGAGTATAAGGAAGTTAAATTAGCAATTGGTTCGGAAACATTGTACAATTTTTGCATTCTCTCCATTATTTTACCATCTCTTTTGTGAAGACTGGTTTCCAATCCACTTCCAGACGGCGCACTCATTTCCAGATGGAAGAACGATAACATCAGTGGCAACGCGGGATTCGTTGTTATCGATGAATTTGACGGCTTCTTCCCAGCGAGCCATTTCTGCGGAGCGTCTAGAGAAATTTACAGTAAAAAAAAAGTAATTAGTTAACGATACTTACCTTCTCGATGGTGGGAACATGACGTCACGGACATGTGGCTGCGAAACGTACGGATCACCATCAGCAGAAGATTCTTTAATGAGTTCGGTGATGCGATCGATGAGTTCGTAGAGCTTGGCTTCTTCTTGTTCCTTTGCTTCTTTGTATTTGCGATGCCCAAAATATAAACCGATAGAAATAGCGACGACTGAAAACAGATTTCAATGAGATATTGTTTTTGATATCAGAAAAAAACTTACGAAGACCAAGAGAGACGATAGGGAGGATAGCGTAGTTGTAGAAGAAGTTGAGGGAATCTCTGGCAGCCGCTTTCAAGACTCCCCAATATCCAGAGAAGTTGGCAGTTTTAGGCTGATAGGTAGTCAAAACGTATGCGACGGAAAGGACGACAAACAGAATGATAATAGAATACAATGCAGTATAAAGTGAATCATTGAAAATGTTAGATTGCTTCACGGTGACCTTTCCGGTTCTGGAATTCTTCTGGACACGAATACGAGATGAGCCAGCGCGAAGATCATAGCTTTCTCCTGGTGTCTTCGAAGCATTGAACCCATAACCGAGCACTTTATTCCATGCATTCTTCACTAAACCTTTTGAAGGTTCCTCAGTTTTGTATATGATTCTGCTTGTTTCTTGGCCTTCGAAATCATCATCTTCCTCTCCAGTAGTGTTCCCCAAATCATGAAGAACATTGGAAATCTTTGATGAATATATCGACTTTCTTGGCGGAGTTGCTCCAGGGCGATCACTTCCAAACGTGGCGAAACTTGGGGTGAAATCGGTAATCAATCCAGGAACTGATACATGTACAGATCTTGGGGTAGTCGGAACGCGAGTTGTTGTATTAACTGTAGTCTTGGTAGAAGAGACTTTGGCAGATGATGGCGTTGGGAGAGGGGGTGGCTTGTGGATTGGAGATAGCTTCTTAGTTGGAGTTGAAGAAACAGGGCGGCCACTGGTAATGGAAGTGTTGTGTGAACTGCGGAATGAAGTTTGACGAGATTTGGGCGAAAGGATCTCCTCTTCTTCTTTATCATCGTCAGAATCACTCATTTCTTCAACTTCCGATCGATTGAAAGTTGAGTTCACAGTAGAGTTGGCAGCAGCCCGTAATGAGCGCCGGGAGGTCTCTGGAGATTTTTCGGCTCTCCTGGCCGGAGATTTAGGAACTGGTGCTGGCTTTGGAACAGACTTTGAAGCCGGCTTGGCAGACGATTTCGTAGTAGCACTCACAGGATTAGTAGGACGTGCCGGAGTCTGAAACTGACGCATGTTCAGATAAATATATAGATTGAATTGAGATTACCTTGCCTCCAGATGCGAGCAGCTTTTTCAGCTTTTTCTCATACAATGAACGAGTCGTTCCAGTGACTGGTCCAACATTCGCACCACGAACGTTCAATTCGGCACGCAATTCTGCGTCAGACATTTTCTCAACGTCAACCATCGTTGTATTTGCTGAAGAAATAGATTAATTAAACTGAAAATTTAATCAGAAAAGTTTAAAATTTGAAAAAACTGAAGAAATGAGTTTCGAAGCCATAATCACGAGTGTAACAAGAGCCATATCGTCAGTTTTCGAAGCAACGCCGAAAGTATTGTGTTGCGAAATTTGAATAGTTGCGGCGGGAATCGCGATAGCGCGCACTTCCATTTCGGATCAATTTCCACCAATTTTCAGCTTATACTGTGGGCCATTTTCAAAAACAAAACAAGGGACAGGTTTCAGATTGAAGTTTTTATTGTTTAAAATTCAGTTAATATGTTTTGAATAATAGAAGTGAAGAGGTTCTGTGATGTTATTAGATAGAGTGAAGACCAAATGATGAAGCTTCGCAATACCATGAAGAAGTTTGTATGTATCAATTTCTTTAGTGTTGTGTGTATATGGGCGGATTCTTAAAATTAAAACCTCATGAGGATTTGCAATCAAGGCTTACGTAGGAAATTCTGTGCTGAAACCTGGAACAATACATGCATCACAAAGATGTAAATGACTACATGCCGAATGATCAGGCTCAAACTTCTTCAGCTGTGTATATAGCTCTCCAAGTATATCTTCGACTGAAAAATGAAACATATTCTCGCAGATTGAGTACCTCTTCTCACCCACAGACTTGCAAACTTTCTCCGTAACTTCATTGAATCCTAATACAGCTTCACATAGCGCATTTGCGTCCTAAAAGTTGACCAGAGAAAGTACCAGAGAAAAATAATCTTACTTTCTTCAAACTTTGGCTATCAATCGCGCTGTCAATTACACCCACAATCTCTTTACAACGGGTACAAAGAAATGTGAAGAAGTTCTGGATTTTATGAATAATGTCGCCGAAGTCTTCTTTCCCGTCTTCTTTTGTTTCAACTGATAATACAAAAAAGACAATGCACACAAGGGATAGAAATTTCATATCTGAAAAGCAATAATACAGAAAAAAAGTTTGAAATGTGTGGGTTAGTTGATAAACAATAGAAATGATACTGTTGAAAACACTTAATACTCTCCATCGTCGTCAGTTTCTTCGCCTTCAAAATATGACTCGTAACGTTCTTCCCCGTTTAGATCCATGCTGAAAAAGGTATGTTGATTGATAAGAAGTACGTATTTTGCCATTTAGGTGTAAAAAACAATCTTACTTTTGAAGACGTCTATTGAAACTTTCATCCGAGTATTCTTCGCCAGCATGCCATCGGCCAGGTTCCAGAGTTCCGTACGGATCGTCATGATCACTATCCTCATCGTATGAGTCTTCATCAGGATAATCGTTCCGCCAGTTATCTTCATCGTTCGAATCATCATCGTCATCGGCTGGTGGTCCATCTGAATCCACATCATCTTCCAAATCCAACTCATCTCTGTTCGCAAAGCGGACGTCAACACCTTCCATATCCATTTCCCAGTTTGCGACATCATCACTCACAATTCCTGCATTTCCTTGTTTCTCGTGAATAGCATAGTAATCGAAGACGACATCATCTTGAGGTGGAGCTACCGAGGAGCTGGTGACTGGCTGTAGCAAGCGCCCATTGAGCTGAAAATACAAATTTCGGAAAGATTAATTTTAACAAAAAAATGTACTCGAACAGGAGAGCCCTGAAGCCAGGGCTGGATAAACACTTGTAGCGTTTGCAGATACATACAAACGTTCTGCTTTCGTATTAGTAATACGAAGAATTATGTTCTTCGGGCTGTCATGACAATTCATTCTCCGAGAAATGAACACCTCATGTATTTTTGGTTTCTATTAGCTCACCGAGATCGAAACTTTTTCTTGCTTTTTCTCTTTTTTCTCGACTTCTCCTACGATGCCGACAGCTTCATCTTGAACGAACCCCAGAGGATTCTCGTTTTCGACAACCACCTGCTCTTCTGAAAAATGTGAGCTTACAGACTGAATTTTAAGTTTTTTTCAAAACCTTCTATGCGATTTTCCTGTGGAGGAAGATCGAGAACGCGAGCACCAGTTAATTCTGCATCGTTCCCATCTGCTGCCGCTTTAAAAAGTGTGAAAACAAGAGGCGTTGTATGTTTTACCCGCTTGTTGTGTAGAACTAGGGCTTCGTGAGGGTCCGCGGAGCGTTTTCGGCTTACCCGGATGAATGGAGTAGTCATCTAAAAAACAATATGTTACTGTAGTCATGAAGTATTGTACATAGTATGTCAATGAAAAAGAAATTTAGGGATACGTCGACCCGTTATATGAAACAAAAAACGGCAAGATTTGAGAAAAAAAATGCTTTATGAGATTTGGATTTGGAAATGTATGAGGAATCCGGATTTTTAAAAATTTAAGAGATCACTGATAAATTAGTTATAACCCCGCTCGTTATCATTTGTCTGCGTGCATTTCTTGATGGCGGCGTCAATTCGATGCTCGAGAAGCGACAGCTCTCCGACCAAATCTGTGATGGCTGTCGTCAGAGCGTCGGCTGGAGTCGTGTTATTTGTTGTTTGAATACGGAGCAAGATTTTATGTTCCAATGGATGAGGGTTCTTGTAGCCGGCAAACAGTACTTCTGGGTCTTTGAGTAGCTGGCTGAAATAGATTTAGTCAAGAATGAACTAAGAAAATCGATAATCTTACACTTTCAACATGTTTCCTATCGTATGATCTTCTTTATTGATTGTGAAAATTGCAGCATTCGGCACCTAAAGTTCAAGTTAGTAGAAAACCAAACAAGTTAATAGACCCACCTTCGTGTCTTTTTCAATGTAAAACTTTTTATCGTCGAGAAGCAGAAATGACTCAAAAGCAGCTGGAGCATTCATATTTTCTGAAAGTACAACAAGTTAGAATGAACTAGCTGTATTTTTCTTTATTCGAAGAATAAAAGAGACGAAAACGAACGTTGACTGGAACCTTTCAAAGCATGCAATCGCGCAAGCACGGTGCTGGTGTGTTTTATGATTCTGCTGACGCGTTCTCAGTTTTGCGCGGGAACTCAAAAAGGGGTTTCGGGATCATTGAATCAAGTCGCGCGCGATCGAGCAAACTCCGTAGAGAAAAATGGTGTTTACTTAACTTTTAGAAGTCATTAGCTCCCTGTCATAAGATCCGAGGAGTAAATCACAAAAAAATGAGCTCCCGTTCTCGCTATACGCTCTTTTCGTCTCTCGATCCCTTCCGAGCTAAGCCGCTCTGTTTTTGTTTGTTGTACGGTTTTCAATGTGTTTCGTGATACAATATACTTAACTTATATGTTGCACATGTCGCGCGAAAAAAAATACAAGGGGTATCCTTCCTCCCCTCCACCGCCGCCACCGCTACTCGACTACCGTAATCCTAAACAAATCTAATCCATTCGGTACATTGTGAAACCGTAGGTTTTGCAGAAGTCATTTTATGGTTTCGGCGGTGTCATGGCCTGAATTTATAGGAGTCACAAGGTGCGATAGAGAATAGAAAACGCAATTTATAGCTTAGTTTATTGTCCGCTTTTGCACATTTCCAACCATAGGATTACGGTAGGTGCATGTAGATAACCAAACAAATAATACGGGAAAGGTGTGATCTGATAGTGTAAGAAAACTTTTTTCTTTAAGATGTGAACAAGTTATATAAACTGATTATATTTATTATGCGAATTGGATTTATTCTAGACCGAGAATGGGAGTTTGAGAAGTGTGACCATCTTAATCGTGTCCATTTCTTCAAATCCTCAAAAGTCGCTCTTCCGGATCATCATACATACGAAATTGTAGAAAATCTGAACTTTACACTGTTGCCTACCCGACAAAAATGAGAAGTCGAATCAACAAACAATAAAAAAGAGTTTGACCAAGTGGCTCGCCAATCGGCAAGATCTAAAAATAGGGATCCGGTTAGTAAATAATACCTATTCTTAGACTGAGAAAAGGTTTCGATTAGGTTACTCTTTACTATTTAGTTGACATTATATTTCAAAATAGAACAAAAATAGAATACAATGAGATATTTAGAGACACTGAATGATGGCTATTTGATTTGTTTAACTCGAGTTCATATGTCCCCTCGTGGAGTAGATCATTCGATAGACTTCATAATAACTTCCTGGTACTCATTCTGATAATTTTTTAAAAAATAATCTAAAACTTGATGCAATTTGTTTATTCATAAGGTTAACTCCGACTTTATGGGAGCTTCTTCATTGAGTTGGCATGACAAAAAAGTTTCGACGGTTCCTTCATTTCTGTTTCAGTTTTTTTTGTTCCCACGCCATATGTTCTCCCACGCCAATACCAACATCATATCCTCTCTAGTCCAACCGATTTCAATGGTTTTTCTGTTGTAATAGTCTGTTAGAACATACCTTTTTCAGAGCGAAAGTGTAAAACTGGATATGTGAAGAACGGTGTTTTGGTGACTGAGAAAAAGGAGAAATAAGAAGAAAAAGATGAAGAAGGAAAAGGAAAAGAAGAAGAAGAAGAAGGTGGAAATGGGAACGAAACTGTTCAGAGAATATGTCTCTGTTTTTGCAGAAAATGATTGTATACTTTTTTGTAGCATCTTGCGTTCTTGTTACAGTACTCTTTATTAGATTTCAAGATGCCTGTCATTATCATTCAAATTAGAAATCAATTTATTTATGGATCCGGAAACCATTCCTCCGTTAAAAGGGCAACGATAGTATCTATCATTTTCTCTTTTTATTCCACTCTTGTCTGATGATTAAACTGTAGCAGGGAAGAAACCGTCACAAAAACCCTCTTCCAACTTTTTTGTCTAATCGTGGAGACGAGACAAATTAAGTGTAATGATTCGGGGAAAGAAAGTTCACATGGATTCATTACACTAATTTTTATCGTGTGTTCTCGAGACAATTTTATGAGAATGTTTTGTACTCTTTTGCGTTTCAAAATTGTTTTTGAGAGATACATTTTTGCCTTTGTTCCAGAAATTTTTTTAGAAAGAAAATTTATAAAGACTGTGACTTAAAGTATTCCAAATAGGAAGAAGGTAAAAAAAATTTTGACGATGGGCTCAAAGACAAGGAAAGTATCTAATGAGATCGAAAATGCAAAAAAGTTCTGAAAAGTTTTCGAAAAATTTCAAGAACTGTTGAAGCGTTCACAAGGATTACAAAAGATCTCATTATGAAAAAAAAATGCGAAATTAGACAACTTATTGGTAGATGCCTCTGTCTTACTTTACAAACTACCGTATACAAACTACCTTTCGTAGCGGTTTTCAAATATTTCTCTACATTCCCATTATTTCCAATTCAAGTACCTCCTTCCACTAAAAAATTCCGGCGTTTTATAGCTACCGTACCCTCTTTACGTCTTCAGTCACACGCGAAATTTGAATATTCAAGTCTTTGCAAACAACATCTAACTTCAATTTTTATTATCATTTTATCACCCCGCCCCTCATCTTCCACATCAGCGCTCCTTCTTTTCCTCAATAAAAACCATAAACTCTTCTTCTTCCTCCCTCGACAGAGGTCCCCGTCGCTCCATTTTCAGTCGTCTATCATTTCCCATCTTGTGTTTGCCCGTCTTTTCTTTTCGGCTCCTTTTCTCATTCTTTCTTCTCTTCGACTTTTTCTTCGAGGACTTTGACTTGGTGGTCGCGTGTTTGGCTACCGTACCCGTATAATGGGCGGCTCTAAATGAGTATAAAAGAGACCAATTGGAGTGAATTGATTCATCGTTATCAGTGACGCACAAAAGAGAAGAGCCAGCTCATGGAAGTTGAGTCAACTTCCGGTTTTATAGTGTGAAGCCAAATGATTAAGTTAGAAGAGGGATTCTGGAAAGAATTGCATGGTGGGAAATGAGAGTAACCTATTCGTGACATCAATTATTTTGTCTTTGTTTTTGTTAGGAACACTTCATGTTACTTCCGAGTAGAGTAAGTTCCAATGAAGAACCTAAGAGTTATGTCGGCGTTCAAAAGTTTGTGAACAGCAAAGAGATCTAGAAACCGTTTAGGAGTATATTCAACTCCCGTCTTTCGACGAGATCCCTTTTATTGATTACGGCCTACCAACTTAAACCAAAGTATTTCTATTATTTTCGGCTACGTCTATTCTCTTATCAGTTTCCCATCTCAAAACCTCATGACCATTGGCAGCGGTGACGGGTCGGTTCGAGGAAAATCAAAAGTTTCGCCGGGTACCACCCCTACAGTATTCCTTTATATGTTTTTTTCTCGTTTGTGCCGTCTGTTTTCCAGTGACGGTTTGCAACATAACTTTGAGCTATTGATAGTTTTGACTGCTCCGCTGGTTGAGATGAAAACTCTCTATTTTAAGAGCATAACATGAAACATTAGTTTGTAAATTGAGCAAGATGTCAGAGTCCAAAACACAAGCAATTGCAATTTTGAGTCCCTTCATAATTGCTTGAAACTCAATCAACTCCACTTCCGGTCTAGTCGAACCAATTTGATCTTCTAGCCTCACACTAAACAATTTCTATCATTTCCCTCCTGAATAAAAACGTCAACAACAACACCTGAATATCAGTGTTTTGTCTCTACGTCAATGTGGGCGGTTGTTAAGGGGGAAAATGAGAGAAGATGGATAACAGGTGATGTTGTAGTTGTTGTGCAAATTGGCACGTCTTCGGATGAGTGATTTTTTGAGCTGCAGACTATGACTATGAAACGATAGATGAGTAATTTGTGACAGTTAGAAGCAGAATAGGATCAGCTTTTCCAGGAAAACAATACGGAAACTGTAGTTGTTTGATTTGAGAAATTTAGAATAGCGAGCAATCCCTTATAGAAGAGCACACCATGAAAAACTCTAATCATTCTTCTGAATAACATCACGGAAAATCGTAATGTGAAGATGAAATTTTGTTTGAGGTTTTTGTGATCTAAGATTTTGCGGCACAAACCAGAAATGTTGGGATATGAAGAAGCATCCCAAACGTATGAATTATCATTCTGGTCTGATCTAGGGTCTGTTTCGTTCTGTTTTTATCCGAGTTAACAAGGTGTTTTGTGTCTTGATATCTGATGCTTATATAAAGATTGCTTTATGTTTTTTTCAGCCCTCTCTTCCAAAAGTTTCCGGTTAGTCATCTCCCACTGTCTCTAGAAGCAGGTGCATTTTCCTTTTTTTTCGAGATGCCAAAATTTCCGAAATCTACCCGACATTTCCATTTTCTCCTTCTCAACGTGACCTTATCACACAACAAACAACTTCACCTTTTTTCATGTCTATATGTTTGTCCACTCATTCAAAGACTGATAATGAATTCCGCGATTTTATTCGTCTAGAGCATTATTGACAGCGACCGTCTAACTTCGAGTTGGGTTGTTGAACCGGAAACTGATAATCAAGAAGGAGATATCCGACTAGGGGAGGTGCTTGGTGTTTGTGTTTCAATTTCCGGTGAAGGTTTGGTTTCGTGGCTTCTTTTTTAGCCGATAATCCGACATAGAAATTTACAAGAGGTCCACAGTAAGCTGAAAAGAATTTTTTCGATTTCCGCTCCAGAAACTCTGATCATTTTTGAATTCTCAACCCGTTCATTTTCGTCCTACTGTACTTTCCATTGCTCTTGCAATCAATTTTCCCCAGGCCTTTGAACCAATCAACCACTTCTTCAGACCAATTTTCCAAGTGCCTTATCAGTAATTCATCTTTTTTTTCAATTCTTTTTGCTTCTTCAACTTCTTCATTTCTTTACTTCTTTTCATTCTGTTTGTTCCATGGAATTAGAACTGATATCAATTGTTTCAACTTCTGTCATCATAAAACTGTACAGTTTATTCAACGTGACTACCGTAATCTATCCATATTTCTCTTCCAGAAGCTCAGTCTCTAAACTTCGTGAGTGTTCTTGTCTATAGTCTGTATCTCGAGACAAAATCTGGGCGGAGCCTAACAAGGAGTACTGTCATTTCGTGTAATTTGAAACTTTTGGGAGGCGGAGAAAACGCATTTTTTTGCTCCGAAAAGGTTGTCTTTTTGCAAAAAAGAGTATGCAAACTGAATGGTCAATAAAAAGAAAAAAGTGTTTGTGTTTTGTTCATTTTTTTTGGGATTTCCCAATTTTTCTCAACGGCTGACCACCTGTAATTGATTTAATTGATGAGCCATTTGGTCGACGATATCTCGATACTCTTATCACTTTCGTTCGTTTTGAAAACTCCCCTCTAATACAGTGGCAATAATGAAGCACCGCTATCGAACATTATTTCCTTTTTCGGAATAGAAGACATCCTATTTTGATTGAATATTTGCCAACTGATAACCACCCTTCTTCATATTAGAAGCATTAGAAAAAACGTATTAAAAGTGAGTGAAGAGAATCGTTTTTTTTCGTGATAAAAAAGCGGTGACATTGCACTCCTCGGGGCGCCAACGACGCCACCAACTTTTGGCCCCGAGACAACCGAAACTAACTGATAACAATTGAAAAATGAGAATGAGGGCGCTCACACAGTTGTTATCAAGAACACAAATGAATGAGAGTTGAGACCAGGAGAGCGAGAAGAGTCTGGACGTTTGAAAAATGAGAGTTAAACGATCTATTAGAGAAAAAGAGTTTCACATTCTTTCTGTGTTTTAAAGATTGGTGGTGACAATTCCATTACGCTATAGAAAAATCTTAATTAACGGCATCATAACGATACTTTTCAGAGTTTTGATTGTTTCATCCTTGATGCTCTCCAGTAGTATCAAATCACAAACTAATATTAAAATTAAAGAATATTTGGTAGAATCAAAACGAGCAGGTGTAATTATGATTTTTTTTTAACTACTTGATAAAGTTTCCAGACTAATGCACATTTTTCCGTTTATCTGATGTAACTAATTGTGCTCTGAAACAGAAATTGATCAACTCTCAAGTTATCTTTAAAGCACGAAATCCAAACTTGTTCTTTACAATAACTCAATTTGAACTTATTCGAGGTCTGGTGACACATGTAATTAGTGCGATGTACCCAGTTTGAGAATGTGCGGTCTGAAGTCTTTTTGATGTTTACTCGTCCTTTTATTTCATGACCATTTTCAGTATTAGAACAACATCAAACGCCTAGAAATTTGAAGCAGTTTAAATAAAAAATTCATCCAAATACAGTAATCCGCCTTGAAAATTAGAATATTTAATTTACAACTGCATTCGTCTACTTTTCACATCATGTCTTCTTCTTCTAATACCTAATGACTCATTCTCATTTGTTGATGTCCTTTGAATTTTATATCACCATGACAACTTTCAAATAATTATTTCTCACGCTTCAGAGTGTTGTCGTTGTCGCCTTCTTTCAAGAGTCAAGTCTACCGCATCATTTTCAAAAATAGAAATCTTTTCCATTTGACGCCACTCATTTGAATCTTCATTACTTCTTCAAACAAACGAAGAAGAAGGAGAAGAACTTTCGGACGTATTCAGGAAGAGCAAAGAAGACGTCATCGTTCATAAACGTCGTCAATAGAATCCAGAAGGAGAAGAGGAAAAACGGAAACAAACAAAAGGAATCAGCGGGTGGTGTGGTAAGTCTAGTCTAAAATTGTAATGAGAATGGAAGATGACGTTTTTTTTTGCGGGATTTTCCATGTCATCAGATAATGGAAATTGAAAAAATGTAACAATGGGTGAGGGAAGAATTTTGCAGGAAAACCATATAAGGCTTTCTGAAAAGCTAATAAGGATCCTGAGTGAAAATTTAAGAATGAGCAAGCCATGATATTCGTTAGAATAGTTGGATAACTGAGGTTACTATAGCTTGTAGTTCCTTAATGTAGTTTAAATGTAGGTCGGTTCAGTTTGGCTTCCTCAAAAACATAGTTTTGCTGCTCTCCAGAGTTGAATTGTTCTTCTCAAAACAATTAGATCTATTATGAGCCTATTTTTATTTTTGGTGACAAAAAACTTCCGTTCTTCTTGTTCTTTTTCATCATTTCACCCAAAAATATCCCTTTTCCACTATCAATATATGATTTCTTTTCTCTCAAAACTACTCCACCCATTTCGGTCTGCAGTCTGTCCGTGTCTGTTCTTCTTTCTCTGCTTATGAGATTGACTATGTGGTGGCGACGAATAGGTCAACAAAACGTCCCCTAGACCACTAGACATACGAAATATCTCTTTTACAAAAGCAAGCACATAGCATTCCGAACCGAACCCCTCTCCTCATAGTTTTCTCCCAATTTCCTATCTTTTTTTTTGTTTCTCCCATCTACTTTTTTTCCCTATTTTTGTGTCTATCTCACATGACTTTTCGATTTTTCGTAGTGTTTCTTGTACCTTTCCGTCTATTCTTTACTATTACAATTTGCAAAGGGGTTCTCACTATTTCCATTTTCTGTATACTAGATGAACATTTGAACTAGGTTTCGTATACTAGAAGTTAGAGGTCATAGAGTGAGCTAGAATTAGATGAGCTAGATTACAGTAGGGCTTAAGTTAAACTTTGGTGCTACTAAAAGTTCCAGCAATCAGATCAAATTTCAATCAGTTCTGAATATTCCGAACAAGCGTAAGTATTCTCTTTAGTAAGGTCTTGGAAGACTGTTAACCTAGAACCATGATCAGTTAACTTACTAACTGTTTGTTCAACACTTCCTAGAACTTTTTATCCTTCCCCTCCTCAGCTGTTCTTCAATTGTTTGGTTACCTTCAAGTTATTCTCGTCTACACTTTTCGAGTCTCTTCTTCTTTTTCAAATCATCTCCGTTTGAATTGATGGTCATACGGTAGGATAGTGTAGTCAACCTCAAAGTTCAGGTTGCAGAGTACTGATAAAGTTCGTACGGTCTTTGATCACCCTTTATAGAATCTTGAATTTTTGTTACAAATTTTGAAATCTTCTGAGCTTCAAACTCGAGCTTCGGTTTTGATCCCTCGGTCCCAAACAGAGTACAGTAGCTCCCTTGTGATTTTTCTTCCTGAATAAATATCAGTGATTTGTTGCACACCACAAAGTGTTGCAAAACCAGACACTATCTTTGTTTCTCTAATTCTGAATACTCTCATTTTTCAACGACGTCGACGTTTCTTCTCTTCACTTCCCGCGGGCACGGGCACTTGTTGTTGTCTTCATTTCTCTACTGATGTCGGAATGAGAGAGAGGACGGGCGGCCTTTTATCTGTACTTCTCTTCTTCTCTCTATATATTTCACACTGTTCTTTCTTTTTCAACGAAAGATCAGACAGTTGTGAGACGCTAGTGAAATAAAGTAAAAGAGACCAATGGGTTTCATTCGTTTTCCCATTCCATTCCGTCTTTTAAGAGGAATGAAGAAGAAGAGAAGAAGGCAGACATTGTTTACCTCACACTTTCCAAGATCACTACGGTCAATTGAGTTTCAAGGTCTTTATGAATTGAAAGAAAAAAAAGCAGAAGAGAGGAAGAAGTGGATTACTGTAGTTCAAATTATCATTAAAAGCCTTATTCATGTTTGATAATCTCAGAATTTAAGTCGTTGACAAAACAACTTATTCTAAAATAGAACGAAACGTTGTCGATCTTTGTTTTCAGAATGTTCATTATGCTTTAGTGAATTAGACTTCAAGCGTTTCCAAATAAGGAATACTTGGATGCTCCTGACCTATAAATAGATAGCGCTCCTTCTGAAAACTAATGAAGTTTCCTTACTTTTTCGAGCTTCCGTTTAATAAGTTTTTTTTCGAAAATTTTCCGTTTTGTTTAAAAAAAAAGGAGTTGAATTGAACAGATTTTGATTTCGTGAGAGCCACACACAACTTTGAAAAATATCGAAACATTCTTCACAAAACAGCTGTCAGTAGGAAATGATGTATCAGTGGAGCCCATTTTTTCCGTAGCCAGTTTTTTTTTAGACATGACATTCAATCTGATTTCAAGGTTTTCCTCTTCAAAATCACTATCTCATTGATTTTATTCTATTTAATCAGGGTTAGTCACATTGAATCTTCTCTGAATGTTTTGATGGTAGTAGAGAAGACCACCCATGAAGTTTTTTTCGTAAGTTGTTTGTTCTTTTTTCTTTGCCTCTTTCCTCCGACAAGATTCTCCTAGACAGCCAAACAGTTACAACCATACTTACACATCAGTATCAAATTATTCCTTATCTTTGGTATATTTCTATTTTCTTTATCCTCCCAAAACCTCTTTACTTTTAATTATCACTTATTCATTCTCCGTCTCTTTCCCCAAAAGTTTTCAACGATTCTCCCACGAAACTATGCGCTAGACATTAGAAAACCCGCCCAGGAGTCTCTCTTTGTCCGTCATTTCTCCTCCGCCAGACACTCTCATCAATTAGATCTTTTCTCTATGTATCTAAATCTCTTCAATCACTGTAATATGTTTACACGAGAGAACAAAGTTCGCCCTATCGCATTATCAATTAGATACCAATTTCGTTGAAAAATGCAAAATTTCGATCCTCATTCAAGGGGAGAAACATAGTGTAGACGTCCTTGAAACAATGTAGACTGGGTGGCCAAGATATTCAAAACAGATGGTTCTTCTTCTCTTTTTCTCGCTGATCGTCGCACTCAGATTAGAATTTCGAATGAATTTCGCGGCTAAGTGAGGATTTTTGATGTTTCTTTCGTTTTAAAGGTAAGGTAAATTGATTTTAGTTTTGAAAACTTTTCTAGTTTTTCCAATATTAGAATCATAACTGACAAAATTTCTAAGGGACAGACACTAGGTTCATTTTGTTCTTATTCCCCCTAGATCATAATGGAAATATTGCTTATTTTATCCATTCTTTTTTCATATGTTGTTGGTTTTTGAACCAATATCCTCATATGAAATATTCTAGACCCATCTGGATGAAAAATAGTTTTTCATTTTGTGCACATAATACTTGAATTGTTGGAACTCATGCTGTGATTCTCTCACATATTTTTTTTCTGTATTCTACCATTTCTCACGGAATTGTATTTTTGGATTCTCCATACAAATCTGACATTTCCCACAACGCTTTTTTATGAGATTTGATCATATGATCCCTGTGAGTTCTTTATAGAGAAGCAGTACATACAGTTGAGCTAACAAATGATTTTTATCTTCAGATTGAGATTATGTCGTTTCGCACCTCATTTTCACACTTTTTCGACGTGGCAAAGTCATTGAAACCAATTGAATGAATGCTTTCTTTCTTAATCAAACAAAGCTTTTCCAAAACAAATGATCATAATACAAACCACAGTCTAGTAGGTCCCCTCTTTTTCTTCATTTCCGTTTGCGCGAACTCTCGCAGCTGTGTGTGCCTGTTTATAAATCTATGTGTGATCTGTCAATATTTTAGTCTGGCGTCTCATATTGATGTTACTGTCTCGAGATGAAGCTGCGAAACGCTTTTTCTATTACCTATATCAACAACTTCATTAAATGAATCTTTCTGATCTTTTGATTCTTCTTTCTTATTTCTTCCATCGCCCCGAGTGATGAGTACAACCCGTTTCATTCTTCTTCCCAGACCTCTCTTCTCTCATCCACTCTCTTCTTCCCGTGTATTCTTTCAACGAAATATCGTCTTCTGGATGTAGTCGTCGTAATTGTGTCCTTTTCTACAACCCCCATTAATCATCTTTTGCTTTCTATTCAAACTTGGTCAAGTTGAAATGAGAGGTTCGGTATATTGGCTGGCCACATGAGTGCAAAGATCAGTAGATCAGGTAGCACTTTTTGACGATGATGGAATGGGGATATTGAAACAAAAACACAAATTTCAATTTTTAGACCAAGGTAGAAATCACTGTATAATAAAGAGAAACAATGGGTCAGAATGGGCCACTGTTGAACTGATAATGATTATACATGTAAGAGTCTTGAAACCTTATTCACAATTGCAGTTTTATCTGCATTACCTCAATCTTCTTTGATAATTTTTTGCTAGAAAATGAAAAAAGTCTCACTATTTACTTGCTATCCGTTCTGAAAAGAACTGATTTCATCTGGATGTTTGGTCTCATTTCTTCGAACTTGCAAAACTATTAGTCATTTAGAAGAGAAGACGTGAGCCAACCCATAATCAATGTCTCATGCTTTTTTGTTACATCAGATGTCTAATTATCAAAACATTTCCACTTCCCTGAATCTTACCTTGATATTCGTCTTCTTAGTCAGTTCATTGGAACGCTCAATCTTCGATCAGACCACCATGTTTACTACTTTATTTCATTTCTATTTTCTGCCAGATCAATCAACGTGTTTTGTTCTCTTCAATGATTTGAACTGTCTCCACGCCTAAAACTGTATTTGATTCGAATCGACACATTCCCATGTTGATGACGTAGCTTCTTCCGGTTTCGTGACTGATCTAAAAAGAGTAACTTGTCCAATTATATTCTGTTTCCCCTTTTTTATGTTTTGCTTCTTCTCTATTTTCCATGAAAGGTCCCTTGCTTAGACTCATCTTCTGCTGCTCCTTCACGTCATTCCAGACTCACTCTCTCACACATTTTTTTCCCTTCGTAAACACATTTGTAATTTCTTCGAGTTTTGCACGAAGCGCCGTCCTTTTCGTCCTCTCTCTTTTTTTGCTGGCTCACAAAGTTCGCCAGTGGCACCATTTAGTGATAACTTGGCAGTTAGAGACACAGAGAACGATGTCTAGTCGTCTGTGGTGGTCTTAGGACCTATCATCATCACGTGTCTGTTGGGACTTGTGTGCACCCAAAGAGCATCTGGAGTCAGGTTTCAAGATTGAGAAGAGCTCTGTGTCGATTTGTGTAGTAAAGGAGTGGATGTGTTTCACCGGAAGTTATAGTTAACAGAGATAACACTTTTGAACGAAAATAAAGAAAATGAAAAAGTAAAGAGACAGGAAAGAAAGTTCAGAAAACGGCGGATGAATTCTAAATTACTTTTTCGAATATGGAATTAAGTGAAGGGGAAAGAGACAGAAGATCAAATGATCGTTGCGAAGCGTGTTTAAAACATATGTGATCTGTAGTTTAATCCAAAAGAAATACTGTCAACATACAGATGCGATGTAAGAAAGGAAAATAAATCACTTTCCGTGTTAGCAAGTACATTCTAAATGAACATAATTGTTTCGAACGGATATTTGACATCAATAATTACTTCTCTAAAAATTCCTACCTTGGATTATTGGTCCCTAAAACATGGGAAAATCATGTCTCGAGCACATTAATCACCAAACACGTACATTGTACCTTCTCGTGATAATCACCACTTTCTTCCGTCCAAAAATTTTTCAAAATTTCCATATTGAAACGTTTGAAGTTTCGAAAATTATATGTTTCCAACTCAGACGTGTGCTAACAGAGACGACCAGGCAGACAAACACAAGAGATCATAAGATCATTTCGAGTTGCGCGACCTCTAATAGAAGGGTTCAAAATGAATCTTTTGTAATCGTATTATAGATGATTTTGAACGCATAATCTGTTGAATACGTAAACAAATACAATGAGTAATAGACGAAAATGTAGTCATTCCGACTATGAATATTTTAAGTTTTGCTCCAATTTTGTATATATCTCCAAAAATTATTTCAAATAGATGTTCATATTTACTTCCAACAAATCTCAAAATATTGACACATCATTATTATTAATAGAATAAAAAACCAGAAGCTGAGGTTTCTCCGGATTTCCTGAATAACAACTTTTTTCGTCAGACAAATTTCAATTTTCTAAAATGCCACACACTAATCTGAAATTCAGATTTCCATCTAATAGACTCTGAATTTGTAATTAGACACACTCACTTTGCTTATCAACTTTTCCATTCTTAAGCACTTCTTATTACTTATTAACCCAGTCTCCGATTCACGTGAACTCCATCACATCATTAGAATAAAAGGTCCAATTAGATTACATCGTCTACTACTGTTCGATCCGTCTCCTCGATTACCGTCCTTTTTCCATCTGCTAAGGACTAAGAAGGGCCTTGTAGAGGGTGTTGTGTGCACTGATCAAACTACGAACATTTTGCGAAACAGGCTACGCAAGGTGAGGTACACCTCCCAATGTGTTCATATGGGTGCTCATGGACAGTAATCGATTGTTTTTATTTGTTGTTTTGCGAAAAACCAGTGAAAAAGTTCAATTGAAAACCGTTAAAAAACAAAAAATTGATTGTCTCATGCTTCTGATATTCTATTGAAACTGTTTTCTTTCTTCGATTTTGTTATCTAAACAAAAATGTATTGTGCTGCTTTTCTTGTTGACATACTTTTTGTTGTTTTCCGACAATTTTGTCTCTCGAGAATGTTATTGCTTGGTTGGTGGTCTAGACGTTCCGATATTTATAAACTCTCCGTAAACTCATAGAAGGTTGAGTTCAAAATATCACTTTTAATTCACACATTCACCCTTCTGTCTGCGTCACCATCGATCAGACCAAATCAGCGGATTTACGTCGAAATAAACTTTTTTTGATTGAATTCTAGTCTTTTTCTCTTTCCCGAAGCAATGAGATTATATCCCCAGTCTAGAATGAGTCTTGAACTGTTCATAAATCTATCACGAAATTATACGATTTTGTGTTTTTTGATTTCAGATTGTGCGCTCTCGCAAAAGGGTGATCTTTTTGCTTCCAAAAAAAGTTATGGTAAAAGAATGAAAGTGTTTGCGACTGTAACCGATTTCTTGATTCTACCATTCTTATCTTTTATCTTTCGGCGACAGAGTTGAAAGTTGCTCGTTATCAGTCGCGAGTTTAGCTACCCAACAATCAGTTTCAGTCTCTGTTTCATTTGGAGAATTGTTCTTCATTTCAAACTTTTCACATTTTCAATCTTCTTCTCACTAACGAAGTATTTTGTAGAACCCCTTTTTGTTCATATATTCTCTGAGCTTCTCGCTCTCCTTCATGGCTTCCTCCTCTTCTAGGTCTACTGTAGCCACTTCATCAATTTACTTCTCCATCTCAACGTCACCACTTTTTTGTCCTTCTTCATCATTCAACATCTGCCTCATTTTCCCCAATTTTTTTTGTGTTCGTTCCATCAATTTTGCTCCCTGGAGACATTACGAAGAAATTGGCAAAGAAGAAGAAGAAGAAGAGTCGTTTCAAACCACCACCCGTGGAACGATTTCTGTCCATTTCTTTGGAGAAAGTCTGTCTTTTTTGTTGCAGGAAGAGGTTGCTCATCCTTCTCTTTGCGGTGCTCCTTTTTTCCCATTTCTCACGTCTTAACATTTCTCATTTCTTTTCTGGAGAATGGGGCGGTGGCCACGACGAATACGACGACGATGGATCGCACGTCGGTCTTAAGAATTGATAGGAAAAGAGTCCTGAATGGAGTGAAAAGAAAAATGAATGAGATGAAAAATAGATACGAATTCGTGAAAAAAATGGAGGAAGAGAAGATGAGATACTGTAATAGAAGAATGACAAATTTGAAGTAGAATCGGAATTGAGTTTTGGCTGACACCTTTCTGAATTAGTTCATTAATCATAGGATAAAGAATGAGTAGCTGAAAAGTGGATCCCCTCTTGACTCTTGGTTCAAAATCAAACATTGTCTAGTTGCTTTGAACCACCTCCTTAACCTTGAAGACGTTGATTATTCTTTTGCATTCCAGAATCCTGAACATTGAATCAAGTTTAAAGCTCAATCTTCAGGGTTCGTCCTGATCATGATCAGATATGTAGAACCTTTTCCTACAAACTTTTTTCTTACTTTTTTTTCTGTTCCGTCGAACCGAAGATGCATGAAAAAGTATCTAGAGATATCTATGTGGATGCATGCTACTTTGACCCTTTAACTCTATCCGTTTGAACTCGTGAGCTTACACAAGCATCGGAGGCGTACATGCACCACTAAAAAAAACGACGACACATTCAGAAGAGAGTGAATGTTTCTGTGTCTAGTCGGTCGTCCCGATCTCATCAAGAGTGAAGATAGTGAGCAAGAGCAGTAGCAGCTCCTGAAAAAGAGAGCGTCAAGTCTTTTTCTCAAAAAAAGAGAAATGAGAGAAACCAGACAAACCACTCTCTCTCTCTCTCAATCTTGCTGCAGAAGAAGGGGAGCGCGCGCCAGCCATCACATCCCAGAGTCCTGCGTCTAGACGCTCGTCTATCTTTTTCACATTTTTCAACCCACCGCCATCCACGCAGGCGCCCGGCGCCCTCTTGCTGCAGAAACATTGCTAGCAACATGGAAGGAAGAGTGTTAGACTGAAGAAGAAGAGAGTCTGTTCGGTCACATGTCCTCCTACTCCTCCTTCTTCGTTTTTTTTTTTCGTTTTTCCGTTGGTCGCAGTCGTTAGTAGTGTATGTGTGTATGGAAAAAAGAAGAGAAAAGAAGGAGGGGCGTCGCCGGCGCCAGACTTTTCTCTCTTTTTCTGCTGTTTGAAAATGCGGAATGTTTCTTATGTTTCTTTTTTTATGGCCCTCCTCGTCTGGTGCACTTTTGTTTCCTTGTTGTTGTTGCTCAATGATTCTTTAATTCTCTCTTTCATTTGATCCTAAATTATACTGTACTTTGATCTAGACATTTTAGTTGAAGATTTGAAAAGGGAGACAATGAGTGATAAACTTCTTCAGTTCTTGCACTCTGTCTTGTTCTAATCAGTCGGTATCTTTGATTTCTCAGTTTCTTGTTACCTGAACTATTTTCTAGAATTACATTAAAAGCTTTTTTCGGACAGATCTTTTTGGATCAAAACCCATCTAGACTATTGGTAAACAATCCTTTTTGCCATTGACAGTCCTAGTCAACAGTACTGCTCTCACTTGTTAATTCTACTTTTGTTCGATTTTCTAGATATATTTTTCTTGAATTTTTTGTATTCACAATTGTGCTAAATAGAATAATTGTTGTTTTGCCACCCATTCACTTTGTCGTCGTCTCATATTCATAGATTAACGTCAACACCTCTTGATAGTTCTCATTTTAATCCTCTTTCTAAACCTCTCAAGTCTATCCACTAATTTCGGATTTCAGATCTTTACAAACTTTCCCAAAGTGATGGCTTCTGAATCCCTCGAGGTGTTCGTTTCACTTATTTTTGTTATTTCTTTTCAAAAAACCGTCTGGCTTCTTAACTCTTTCTTACCAAAAGACCAATCAGATCTATTGTGATTTTCTCACCATTCCACACATACTTCCCTCTCTTTTTACTTCCTCTATACAGTTCTTTTAGATGCATGATAGCCACGATTCGAATGAATATTCAATAGATTCTAAAATGTGTCTTTGTGCTTTGATAGTTATCATTTCATTGTTAGATTCACTCTTTCTATTGACTTCTACCTCTTCCACTCCTTCTTCACAAACCCATTTATATTTTTAACAAAGTGGGAGTAAATCAAAAGATCGTCCACTCCGACCACTATCTTTTTCCCGTCTTGTTCTTTGTATCCTCATCCTCTTGCCCTACCTTTCTCTCTCTTTTCCTCTCCTGTAGACGGAACCGCAAAAATGTTGCGACGTACGTATGTCCCGTCCGTTGTCTCGACCGAAGAAAATGAGCGGTCTAGACGCATCAGACTACATACGCATATGTTCAATTGACACGCGAAAGACAAAAGTATCTAATATAATCAATCTGAAGGCTACTAGACACCAAGAGACACATAGCTAGTAAGCAGTCAGAATGTGCCCGTTTGAGCACAAAATGAAGCTAACAGGTATAATCTCTTGAAGATCATTGGCATATTTTCATTGAAGACTATGATATTATTGGAAGTGATGTTTCATTTTGAAAAAAGTGTACTTTTTTCTATTTCTGTCTGTTTTTTTGTGTGAAAGTGATGATGTCGAGTGATGATGTTGATTAGCAATAAAGACGCTAATTTAGTAACCTTTCTCTAGTTCTTTTCACGAAATGAGACTATTTTCATTATAAGTGACATCGATTTTCGTATTTTGCTAATTTTGGTTTCAATGTTACCGTAATCTTCCTGTCTGCGAGTCTGAGCCACGTCTTACCGTTATCGAGAATTCTTTCTCCACAAATTCCGAACAAGTTGTTTACAAGAAATTCTCTTATCAATACAGAAAATGCTCTCTCTTTTTAAGTTTCAATTTTTGACAAAATTTGCAGAATTGATAAGAGAGAGGGATGGGATTTACATATCGTATTCAGATAGATTCAAAAGAGAGCTATCTATCTGACCTGATTAGCATTTTTAATATTCAATGAGTTATCTATACGAGCTACAGTTGACATGATTTTTTGATCTTGGGTTCAATTCTTTCCATAAAATATCAATAGTTTGTTGGTGGTGTCCAAACTACAACTTTAGAGCCAAACTCTATTAGGAAGGGATCTAACTGATGTCACACTAGCTATTCGAAAAATGAGATTGTAAACCGAAATAAACCGTGTCAGGAAGTTTATTTGTTAAAAGTCAAATAATCTCGACTCTCGGCATTTGGCTAAAACTATTGCCACCTGCGCAGACACAAATACACACAGATCATCACCCACCCAACGATGAAAACAAATAGATCACATTTCTTCTGTCTGAACATCATTTGATAGAAGATTAACTCTGTAACATCAGAAAAACTGAAACCTTCTGAATCGAAAGTTATAATCCATTCGGTGATATAAGTTCATCTCTTTTGTGCTCTATTCATTCAGACTTGCTCTTCTTTTCTCCTCATTTCCTCTTCTCTTGCTCAATGCCACCCATTTCGTCGTTTCTACTACATTGTCAACATTTATGCCTCTCATATTGTGCTTGCGTATGTCTCGTCTGTTTGTATGCCCCCCGCAGGCACTGCACATTGGAATGGTCAAGAGTTCAATCCCTCCCACTCTCGCCCGGGCGCCGCCATATTCTTTTGTGGACCTGTGGTGTGTGTTGTCGAAAACAGAAGTAGAGTAGACATACTCAAATGGGCGGAGCTTAGTCTTCTTTCAGAGAGAGGAAGGGAGAGGTTGAAAAACGGAGCGGCTTTCTCGTCTGTCTCTCCGTTTTTTCAAAGCCTTCTTTAACACCTTACCAAGAGATTTTTGTGCTTTAGTCCCTTCGTTTTTTCTTGTCAACTTTGCAAGGTTTCTACTTCCAAAAGACCATGTGATAGAAGTTGGTGGCATTTCACGTCATTGTTATTCAGATTTGCATATACCAACCAGACGTCTCGCATCTCTTTTTTTTTCACAGACACCTTGTTTTCATTTTCTTCCCATTTCCTTATTTTCTCACTTCCTCGTTTTTTCTCACCATCTACATGTTTTCAATTTCCAATCTCATTACGGCTCTCCAAACTAATCTCAAACACCGTAATCCTTATATTCTAATTTCAGATCCTATATGTCCGAAGAGACAGTCGGCTCCTCAAAGCTGATCTCAGTGGAGCCGGGACAAGAACACACGGATTTGGGAATTCAATTATTTCAAAGCTGTATGACACCTCAAGACCCTTCGACCTCACAAGAAAAGGAAGGGTCTGTTGTATCCGATGATTACAATGCAGGAAGAAGCTACCAGTTACCTGGAAGATTTGTTTGGATCCAGTTGATTGGGTAAGTGTGACTATCTGAATTCAAATGATGTTTACTCTATTTGGAAAATCTTCTGATTGACAAAGTTTCTGATTCTAGGCAGTCCTAGAAGCCGTTAGGTCAGATGAATCTCTTTAGTACAGTACCCCTAAGGTCTGCTCTGTTTTGTCTATTTATTGAGTTCTAAGTTTTCTCTCTAATATTTTTTCCATTGCCTCTCACTTCTTTATTTTTTATGTCGTTTACTTACTAGTGTCTAGCCGTCACACACCGGGCACAATCATTATGCATTCACATTCTTCAGTGTGTGTGTGTGTGTGTGTGCTCCGAAGCGAGAGTACTGGCGCAAGCGCACGAGGGGTCACATGGAGAGAAAGAGACTTGTTGCAACATTTTCTTCGGTGATGAAGAAGCTCAAAAGAGCACATCCTGTCGCATACACAAACCTCTTCACCTGGTTGAGCGCAAAGGTCAAAGTGCGCGCACAAAAAAGGGAATCGTAGATCACCTGTAAGTAGGAAACATGGAAACAAAAAAAACAGTGTCTAGAAGGAAAGAGATAAAAACAATCAGAGGGAAAAGGCCACGACGTCTTCCCACTGGATTAAACATCGTCTGACTTCCACTATCTTTCAGATGTTATTTGATTGTTGTAGATAATCCTTCCAAAGTATTTAATCTGCTTTTCGCTATATTTTAGCCTTGACTCACTGTTCACAGAAGACGTCAACCAGCTAAGAAAATCTGCAGTAGTGATCAGCTACAAAATCAAAAGACTACAAGAACATCCATAACAGATAAGAGACCTACAGAGAACATGAAGTGTGGTCGTTTCAGCCATGTTCGTAGAACCCATTTAACTAGTGTCTGAAACGAATTCAAAGTATTATATGCCTCTTCCACATAGTATAGAACACATCACGTCATCTAATTTAATGCTTCTGAAAACATCAGTTACAAGAAAGACTAGAATAACATCCAAGGCTGATTTTCGATCAGACAGAACACCTAGTGAAAATAGGGCACAGTGGGAGACACTCCGGACCGGAACGCCACATCGAAAAAACAAAAATAAGCAGCGAGACAACCGCGGGGGGAACAGAAAACAAAAAGTTTAAGAGCACTATATTACAGCACGTGCTGTTGTATTTTAGGCCAATTGTCTAGTGTCCGGTTTTCATTAGAACATCCTCCTATTGACTCTATCTTCATGTAGATCAAACATGACATTTTCAGAATGAAGCTGGCTGCAATTTTAATGGATGGAGAAGCATTTGTACCAGTCGAGTTGCTGATGAAGAAAATAGAAATACCGGTTCAAGAAGGGGAAGAAATAGATTTAGATGCAGCACTTAGTAAGTTCATCTGATGTTCAGAGAAACTGATTTTCATTGTCTGCCAATAATACAGTTCCAGTTCAATTAGTTTATTTCAGTCAAATGCAACATATTCACACGAGCATGCACTCTATATCATCGGAAACTGTTAACGGATAAATGCGAAGAATGTCGTGAACTGACGACTTCAACACTCAGATTAATCAGCCGTTCAGATATAGATCGTCTCATGGGAGAGACGAGATTAGAGAGCCTTCCGACTAAATGTGAAAATGATGATTGGTAAGTCTATGAGTCATTTTGGTTTTTTTTTTCGATTGGGTGGTCGTTGACTAGGTGGTCTTTTTAATCTGTGTGGCTTTCTAGCATCCTTCATATTCTGTGAGATATTTCATTAAGTTAGAGATACGTGAGCTTTCTTTAGGATTCTTGAGTCGAGACGCCTCGAGGATAGAGCACAAAAAGTTCCGCCACTGCACATGCATATACAAACACACAAAACAGCATAAACAAACCTTTTCTTGCTCTTTTTTCTACATCTCATTTTCGCACATTTCCTGTCTTTTTCGTTTCCCTCTTCTCCTTCTAATTAGAAGGGAAACTCGGCAGCGCCTCGCCGCGGAGCCTATCTCAAAAAGGGGCAGAAAAGAGGCGCCACACTTGCCTACGCATGTCGTTTTTCTTCAAATAGAGAAGGAGAAGATGAAGAAGACAGGAAGCAAAAAAAGGCGCAAACATTTACGGCCAAAGCTCATCAGCTCATCCTCATCTTCTTCACGCTCTCACGATGGCGACGTCGTCGTTGTCGGCAAAGAAGAGGCGTCGGCGACCAAGATGATGATGATGATGAAAGCTCTTATAAACATCACCAGAATATCTAAAAAGATGAGGGATCAAAAAACCAACAGTGTTTTTTTTCAGGGATGATGAATTTCGTGTTCATATATACCATCTCAACTTCATTGATTTAGTGATGGATTATCTCTCAAGTGATGATTTGGACGAAGACTTTTCTGCTGTAAGTAATTTTGAAAGTACAATCTTCAGAACTACAAACAATTAGATTTCATTAAAATCAACATAGTTTTTACAGGCTGGTGTTCATGGTTACTGGTACAAGAATCGCAAAAATATGAGATGTATTAAATGCCGAGATTGTGAAAAGAAGTTCACCCCAGCCGACTTTTCCACTCATCATCATCACGCAATCAAGCGAGTAAATGGCATCACTCATACCGGTCTCAATGTTAACAACTGGACAAAACTAATTGAAATCCATGAGAACGATCGGTCTGAGGAGAATTTGGAAGCTTGGAAACAATTCACCACTAACTCCCTCCGTCCAGGAAAGCGTGCTCTTGAAGAGGCTGAACCACAAGAACCAAAGAAGATGGCGTTAGAGCCGCAGTTGGAAGAAATGGAAGAGGATATCGAGCCAGAAACAATGGACGTGGAGCAAATCCCACCCAGAAAAAATATCGCTCCAATCCATATCTACGACGCAGACGGCAATCACACTGTTCTGACAAACCGAGAACAGGTCGACTGTTACATACATTTCCAACTCCTTCAACTTGATAAAGAATCTCTTGATATACTCTTCAACAAGCCAGCAGAAGAAGTCGCTATTTGGAAGAAAGAACGAGAGTACTGGAATAAACTTATTGTCCAACAGGCAAATTGGAATAGACTTAGGGAAGATCCAAATTTCAAGTGTATCGCCTCAGCTCATTTTGATGCTGAGAAAGGAAAATTCGTGAATATGCACTTGTATGATTCCGCTTCTAAATCAACGAAACAAGAAATTCAAAAGTTAACCGAAGAGTTCGAGAAGCTGTTCAAGGATAATAAACTATCTGCTATGGATCATATCAAAAAGGAGCTTGAACTTTTGAAAAATGCTTCTCCAGACGTAATTCGTGTACTAAGTAATCGTCATATTCCTCCACCTCTACCTCCACCGGTTCAAAAGCCAAAAGCAATCAAGCCAGTTAATGCGGTTCCAATTGTCCCAACTCCGATCTCATTCCCTAACTTTAATTTTGCTCAGTTGGCACAACAACTACTGGCTAGTGGAATAAAGTTTCCACTTCCTCAGATCCCTCTTCCACAACTCCCGGTTCCTCAAATATCTCCAGTCGTATCGCCGGTCACAGCCACCCCATCTGATCCATCAACACCGGTTCTTCCTTTTCCACCGGTATTGCCATTATTCGCCAATCCAGAGTTGTTGGTAAGTTTCTTTTTACAATTGGCAGTTCATATTGCAGAGACTGTTCCAACCAAATTCGAATTTGATTTTAAAAATTGTTCATTTTCAGAAAGCTCAAATACAAATTGCTCTGAATAGTCCAAATCTTCTCCCGATGCTCTATCAGAATCCCATCAAGATGCCATCCATCGAGCAAATAACCCAATTTTTGAAAACAACAGCTGTCAAAAACTAATCTTTCTAATAAACGTAACCCTGTTTTTTTGTCTGTCAACTCTTCTAACCAATCTTTTCTTGTTTCTCATCATTCCACACCAATCACTCAATGTACAAAACTTTCCGGTCAGTCACAATGTATGTACATATTCCACACAAAAAAGACATATATTTCTTATGTTAGGCACCAGGAATTGTGGTGGATACGTCTCTCTAAATAGTTTCGGGTTGTTAATTAGAGCGTGTTTGCTGCAATTCTCAGGGCAATGATAATAATTCGAATGACGCTAGTCGTATATCTACGGATAAGGAAATCTTTCTTTCACTCTCTTTCCTTTCACTATTTACCTCTGTTTTCTTCCTCTATCGCCCTATCTCTCTCAGCTTGCCATACAAATATAGGTACCTCTTTTTTCCCTTTTTTTCATACTTTATCCATGATTCTTTATTTCTTTCCTTCTTTCTTTCCTGTTGAGTGTTTTTCATTGTTATATACTTCTTTTTTTTTCAAATGCCGAGCTGTGTCAAAACCTCCTTTCAATCCCTGTCCATACACATTTAATACATGTATCTCTTCCCTTGAAACTTTTTCACCAAAACTTGTATCTACTTTCGGTTATTATTCTTTTCTCCTGTCTCTCCTTTAATCACTTCTTTTCTTTCAGTTTCTCTTTGTTAATTATTTAGATATCCGGTTTAATTCTGTATTTTATGCTCTCTTCAACCTCTTTTATCCCATTTATTTTCTATCGAGTCATGGACAGTCTCCAAGCCACCCCAAAGGAACAGTTATCGGTATAATGTATGTTGTCAAAAAAACATCTTTTCGTGCAAATATGAAAAGACAAAACAGGAATGAATTATATTTATAAAAGTATATACATCTTCGTTCACAATATATACATTCCAGATGCACAGATAAAGAAAAACAATAAAAAAATAATTACAAGAGAACATTCACCAGAATCTTCATCTTGAATCTTGTTGTTATCTTCTCCTAAAAGAGTAAAAACCGACTTTTAATTCAACTTCGATAGCTTGAGATATCTTCTGAGCTCTACAAAAAAGCAACATAAACTTCATAAACATTTCTCAAAACACTTTTCAGAAATGGATTGTTGATCAACAACACAATGATTCAAAATTCAATATTTTTATTGGCTAGTTGCAATGAAAGTGCCGATTCAAGTCTTCTTCGAACGAAGGCTTTCCTTGCTAGTTTCCTTTTCCTTCGATTGCTCCCAATCATATGGTGCATCGATGTCCAGACCAGCCGAAGTGCAAGCCTGAAAAAAGTAATCATGATATAATTATCACAAAAGCAATCCAAACAAACATCAGAAAGCGCCTTGTAAATGTACTTGTAGTCGACACGATCCTGATAAGCTCTCGAATCAATATAATCGAGAATTTTGTTGAGTTCCGTGGTATGCTTGAGACCAGTATACAACAAATGTCTATTCTCCTTTCGGCACTCTTCTTTTGCCTTCAAAACTTCGTTTTTGTCATTCAGTTTTTTCCAAGGAAGACCACCAGAAAGAATCAAATCGATGAGAAGGTAGAACCAACTCTCACAATCATCCTTTGGACCCATCTCGGTATTACGGTGACAAGCAAGTGGAGCGAAACGGATTGTTCCCTAGAAAAATTTTTATTTAGGCAAGAGTTTTTTGATGAGACTGCTCTTCTATAAAGGTGTTGAAACTTACCTTGAATCCGACAGTCTCTCGTGGTGTCTTCAGCTCATTCTTCGAATTCAAGTACTTTCTGGCAATTCCAAAATCAAGAATATAGATGGTATGTCTTTTATCTCCCAATCCACATGCATAGTTCGCTGGTTTCAAATCACGATGAATGAAACCATGATTATGCAATTCTTCAACTGCCTCCAAACATTGACTTGCCACTCCGAGACCCGTTCCAAATGAGAACACCTTATTAGCTCTTTCTGCTTTCAAGTCACCCAAACTTTTCCCAACTAAATCCATAACCAAAAAGAAGTAGCCTTCCGAATCATTCTTTCCACGATCCAAAATCTTGGTGAAGTGCTTTCCTTTTATAATAAATTTAAGGATCGCAATCTCCATTTTCAGTTTCGAATGCTTTCTTTTCTCGATCTTTTTCTCAACTTTCATCGCACATTGCACATCTTTCTCGTTTTTGACGAGGTAAACGGCACCGAATCCCCCTTCTCCGAGAAGTTTCACAATATTGTACGTGTGCTTCGAGCTTTTAACCACGTCACCCTGAATTTAGCATTTAAACATAATTGTTACAGTTATCATCACTTACAGGTTTGAAATTAAATTCGTCCTCTTCTTCTTCATTTGACATATTGGTCGATTTCGGACGTTTTGTAAGCGAATTTCCAAAGAACTGATTTGAATTTCAATTTCAGTTTTGTTTTTCGACCTTCACGGGAAAGGAAAACAAGTGTTTCACGTTGAAAAGTTTTCATAGGTTTAAGATTTTATCTATGATTTTTGAAAGTTGTTCAGAAAAAATGCCACGTGTATCATTTATATTTACCAGTCGGTCATCGGCGCTGCGCGCCTCCTACCGCCTGGCTTCACTTTTTTTAGAAATGAAAAAAACTGTAAAAAGTTATACGGAGTTTATAATATTCACGTGGCCCCTGTGCGTCTCTCTCACCAATGGAAATTTTATAAAAAGCCTGAAAACGTAGTTTTTTGAAACTGGTGAACTTATTATTATTCATTTTGGAAATTGAAATAGACGGGCATCATCTCGAAAGAATTCTACATCCAACTGTCTAAGTTTCAAAAAAATCGGTTCTGTACAGATCTTGCTAGGGCCGGCGACACACACACAGACACACAGACAGACACACAGAAGTTCTTGATTGTTATTAGTAAAGATTCAATTATTTGTTACGAGTTCAAATTTTGAGAAATGGAAAAAATTCATAAAGTGAGATCAATTATTTACAAATTCTCCATATCTGGTTCTTCAATAAACTTCATAAAGTTTTGAACGTTACTGCAGTCTTTGCATGATCCAGCTGTGCAGAATCCGCATGATTTGGCACAATACTTGATACGATCAGTACATTTATAGAAGCAGTTTGTGCAGAATCCATTCTTCACCCAGTTGGCACAGCTGAAATCAGAAGCAATTGATTTAAGAGAGGTTCAATTTGAAACAAGCCTCTATCAATAAGCGAAAACATGTTACAGTATCTAAAATAGAAAACAAAAAGCTCTTGGAAACGTAAAAAAAAACTCACTTTGAGCTATTATCATTACAGTTTGGATTGGCAGTTGCTGGCTGAGCAGTTGTGGCTCCTGGACACAGATTACAAGTAACTGGACAGAATTCTTTCAAAAGTGGAGCGTATTTAGGGTTCGAACAATCACTTTTAAGAGAAGCACAGTTTGTGTTTGGATTGTCTTCGCATGGAGTACTAGAAGAAGCTGTGGAAGAATCAGAAGACACAGTAGAAGCTTCTGTCGTTGAAGAAGTTCCATCCCCAGCTGCCCAGATATCAGCATCTTCTTCTTGGCATAATGCCAGAACTAGAAATGAAACAGAAACGAATACGAATACAGGTCGGAAGAGCATTTTTTGAAGGAGGTTAGAGGTTGCAATGAGAATTTCAAACTCCGAATTTTCAATTTATACTCATCCGGAACTTACGTGGGAGTGCTGATATTGATAAGGTATAGGGTGGAAGTGTCAGGAGACAAAGAGTTAATTCTTAAAATTGATAAGGAATCTAAGGTAAATTTGAATTTTGATAAGCAGGAAAGAGTTTGTGATGCATAGAAACAGAACATACATGAGATGGATACGGGTAGATTTGCTTGAACATAACTGAAGGATTCTGTTGAACAAGAGAAGTTTAAACTACTCACTGAAAGCTTCTCGGAGATTTCTGGGAACAGCTCTCGGGAACATTCGTGTAATTGTCAAGCCCACCTTGAGATTCTGAACATCAAAAGCCAAAAACCACAGATACAGTTAAGAGTTCAATTACGGTCACTTCCAATTTGTATCATCCTGTCATTTTTCTTTTACATCTTGTCCTTTTTCTTCCGTTCTTTTTCTGGCAGACACCCTATTATCCAATTCACTCTTTCTCTCTCAATTCCCCATATACATCCGCAAACCGTAATTACAAACACAAGCAACAGTCACTTCTCTCTCTTGTCGAAAATTTCCATAGATTTCTGCCCTAACATCATCACAAAGAGAGAGGTTAATCGCACAAAACCCGGTTCGAAATGACACGATCCGTGTAGCTACGTGCCCTCTCACTGCCCAAATAAGCCGCTTCCATTGCTTTCATTTTTCCAAAAATTTTCGATTTTGATCGCAAGTTTTTTCATTGAAAAGACTGAAGAATACATTCTTTTTTATGCCGTGTCGGATCATTTTCTGATATCATTTCCTGTATTTTTTCCATTTCAAATGTAGCTTGGACAGATAATATCTCAGCATAATCTCAAACGGTCTAAGAATTGACAATTTATCTTTTTCATCGGCTATAAAACCTGTATCTGAGAGGTACTCTAAATTATAAAGACTTCCAGAACTCACGATCACTTTCACGAATACCTCAGAATCTATAAATGAGATCTAAAAAAAGTAGAAAAGTTTCACCGTGCATTTTTCAACTCTTTTCCCTTCCTTGACTTTTTTCCACAATCATCTGGTATTTATTCTTTCGAAATTTCTTCATGTCAATGATGATTTTTCGTACTAACTCCCTCCTTTTCTTCACACCTGATTCTTATTTTCTGCAATAATCTTCTTGTTCCTCGGATCGTCTTCTTATCACTTTCGAGGGTGTGGCTGTCACTAAAAAATAAAAAAGGAAGACGACGTCATTATCACCTCCGAGACAGTAGGATTAGAACTAAGCGCTAGGGAAAAATTTCAAATTTTGCTGGGTTTTGGTGCAGAAAACAGGAACATGGATTTTGAAAATGGTGCTAAAAATAGAAAGTTGAACTCAACGGTTATCACTTTTGAACAGAAAACAAAATGGCTAAAATTCTTGGTGCATTAAAACTCGAAGAATATTTTAAGATCTTGAATGTCAGCCCTGTCAAACTCAACTCAAGAAACTTCCAAAACTTGCAGAACAAATCAGAAGTCAGACAAATCTCCAGACATCAATTCTCATACTTTGTAGTGTTTTTACGCTTACAATGCTTGCCATTTAGCCTACATCTTTCTCTCGTTTATCAAGTTTTTCTTGTCTTCCAGGCGTGCCAACAATTCATTGATATCCTTGCAATCAACACGTTGATATAGCAATTATCATGTTTCGTCATTGCTATGTGTTGATTTATCAAAAACATTTTTATTTTAGTTGATTGTTCATGAATTGGCATAGCAATACGATTTTTGAAGACCTGAGGTGATAATGTGGATTATGATGTGGAATTGGAACTTTCACAACAATACAAGCAACATTTTCTCTCTTATCTGGCTCGATACTGCTCAAACACATTCTGATTAGAGTATTAGAAGAAAACGCCAAACTTTCTGAAACTAGCAACAATACCCTTTCCTTTAGATTCTCGAATAATTTCCGCAATATCATGTGTTTTTATACTCAAAGTCATAAATAAATAGACTTATAAGAATGGTCATTTGTTGAAAATCGGGCATAAGGAACACATACAAAAGAGAGATAGGTTCAACACAGAAGAAATGAGAAATAAATGAATATAATAGAGACTTAGACATAAATCTGGTTATGCAGGAGACAGGGAAGATCTTCGTGTGGTCAGCCGGTTCCTGTACGAAGAAGACGTTGGAAGAGAGAAAGAGAGAGGTCCCCCGGTGTTGGTGGTTGAAGCTTATTATCCGACAAAAGAAAAGGAGACATGTTGCTTTGACTTTTCTCCCTTTTTCTTTTTCAATTCTCCTCCTCCTTCTCCCTCATTCTCCGATTTGAACACTTTTCATCAGAAGGTGTCATGTTGCAACTTTTTCAAAATCCTATTCAAGCATACTTTAACTTCGGAGGATTATATACTCTTGCGATTATTGTATAACACCGTCTAAAGTGATCATTGAAAGCTAGTCTAAGTTATGTAAACTCTGCAATCTCGTAGTTGATTACTTTATGAATTTTACAGAATTAATAGAGACTAGAAATCATATCAAGAAACAGTCTTGCATTTAGATATTCTTTTGACATTCGAGTTTGCTCAAAGCTTCTCAAATACTAGAAATGATGACTTAGAATGCATTGAAACGTTGTCCATGAATCAAATGAAAATTGGTTTAATGTTTGACTGAAAATCAATGAAATTATTTTAATAATTAATGCATTACAGTCATCTCTTCTGATCCATATCTTCCATTTTTCTTCCTCAGAACCTGAACGCTTCTTGCCGCTCATTTTAAAACTTTTTGTGAGACAGTAAACATTTTGAAGAAAGAGAAGAAGCCCCTCTTATGTATCATTTGCATAAACTGTAAGTGGTTTAGTTTAAACAACCTTCCAGTTGAGACACAAAAACACTGTTTGTTTTCCGAATACTCTCCTTTCTTCTAGAAGTTTTCGAGTTATTTCTAAACAATGTTCAAGCTGAAATGTTGTAATTCTTTTCGGAATATAAAAGATGCTTTGAAAGAGGTCAAATAAGAAACCAGACTTCAAATTTCAACTAAAACTTTCAATTCAATAGAAGTTTCAGTTGAAATAACATCTAAAACTGTATGATTATATTAGCAGATTTTCTGGTTTCTGAAGGTTCCACTGAAATCTCGGTCTTCTGAATTGTTCAATTGGTATCACTTCCTACATTGTTTATCTCGAATCATTCTCTTAACATCTTCGTTTTCTTCTTGTACCTTATTCTCTTCAACAGTTCTTTTTGATTTCAGATGCATCCCAAACTCGAACCTATTTTAATCCTTTTTCCTTTTCTCTTCATTGCTCCTTCATCTGCTCAATTCACATCACAAACATATCCGGATCCTCGATTAGATCCTTTCTCATGTCGATTGGCACTTCCGTCTCAAGTATGTGATCCATCTGCAATTGTATCAGATGAAGAAAGAAGTCGATTGGTTCAAAGAGTGAATCAACTCCATTCGGTTACTAAAGGATTCAAAAACACTTCACCATCATGTGCATTGATGCCAGATAGAAGCTTGGAGGTTTGTTTTTTTCGAAAACTTAACCATAAACATTCATTTTAAGATCATTGTCGCCATCATCGACAAAATTGGAAGTGTTCCAGGAATTCCAGTTGATATTGAGAAGTTTGCAAACAATCTCAAGAGAAGATATCAAAATTTCCAAGTTTGTTATTTTTCAACTAACAAATATAAATCGTTCAGCTCTTCAGGATGTCGGAATGTGTGATACCACAGTGTTGATCGTCAATTCTAGACAAGATCGTCAAGTTTTCACAGTTGCCGGAAGAGATGCAAAGATCTCAAAGGATACTTTGAAATCTGCGTTTGAACGTAACATTGGACATTTCAAAACAGGCAGATATGCCCTTGGATTAGAGGGAATGATTGAGGTTATTGTGTCTGCTTATACAAATGCCCATATTGTACAAGTTCCAACTCCACAAGAATTCAGACCGACTGAGTGAGTTTGATTTAATGCTGTTAGCTGAAGATTTTATCGAATGTTTCCAGATTCATGCCATCACCAACATCTGTGTCAGCTGTGGAATCTCAACCATTCCGAGCTGCTGGGCTTCCAAACAGTGTTCAACAAGTCAAAAGACCATTTGCAGGTTTCAACACCGTTCTAGAACCAATCGATGAAGATGATAAGGTAACTTATGGAACTGAATGGTTAAACGAAATTTTTATGAAACTTGTCAGATCTGGGTGTCCATTCTCCAACAAGCCATGGCTAGATGTGGACAGAATGATGCTGAACTTCCAAGACATGTCAGAGCTGTTGTTGAAGGTAAATAAAACTTTTGGAAAACTGGGAACGTGAATTCAAATCGAGCATTTTCAGAAGCAATGAACATTTCCTTGAAACTGATTTCTGATTCGAGATACAACAAAATCGAAGAAGAAACAGAGCAGAATAAGGAAGTGTTGGGAAGCAGACAAAAGTAAGTCATATACTTTTTTTGTAAATAAAAACTCTCAACAAGGCAGCCCAATATTTCTGTTTCCAGAGCCTGGGACACCGCAACCAATGACTTCATCCGTCCACTTTTCCAAAAATACCGTAATTCTGTGCTCTCCGGAGCCACTCAAACATGTCCAATCAGTGCTGCAGGAACCAGAAAAAGGCATTTATAAATACTTTTGATCTTCTAATGTTTTCTCTTTTTCCTTCAACTTTTTTTGTTTTTGTAAATCTGAAATTCGTTTTCTTCTTTTTGCTACGGGTTTCAGTTATTCTTTCATTTTCCTTCTCAAAAAAAAACGACAATAAACTTTGATCTACCGTGACACTTTATCATTATTGGCCTCCTCCGTATTTTTTGTATTGTTTTTTGACGTGTCAATTAATTTTTCCGTCAAAAGAACTGCCGATTTCTCTTCATTTTTCTAATTTCAAAACACATTTCTGTTTTCATTTCCGTCCGATGCCACGTGGCGTACAAGTGAGTTTCAGCTTCACTTTCTCTCAAAGGTACCACTAAAAGTCTTCTTTTGAAATATACTGTCATGCCAAAACATGACTAGATAAAGCAAACAAATGCACCTACCCTTTTCACAGCTGGAGTGATAATACATAGAAAACTGATAATGATAGGAGACTATGCAAAAAGGGAAGAGAAAGTGATAATTGTATTGATTTTTATTACAACAAACATCTAGTTTTCACAAGTTAATTTCATCAAACAGCAGCCAAAATTCCACCCGAAAAGTTGCAAAAGTATCAAATATTCCCGGCAGGCACGGAAATTTCGAAAGTTTTAGGAGTAAGTTCAACTTCTTTTTCTAATGCATTAGTAATGTGTCTCTGCAGTTAGCTCACTTCCTCTCTTCTTTTTTTTCTATCCGATCATCAATTCCTCATCCTAGTGTTTTTCCTTCTTCTATTTAATCCTCAATTCCCAACGGAAATCGAGTGGGCTTCATTTGCTCTCGTTGGGCTCTTCGTCACAGAAACAGCGGAAATATAAAATTCATTCTGCTTTTTCTTTTATTTTGAAACTATATAATAATCCTGATTTCTCCAACTCCTTTACCGGTTTTCCTGATAGCTTCGTCGCCAAAAAAAGTTGTGGAGCCCAAAGAGATTACGGTAATTTTTCGATTGAATATCTTGAAACAAGTAAATATCATTAACATTGCTCTGAGAATAACAGTTGGAAACTTAGGAAATGCTGTCCAATTTGAATTTTGCAAGTAAGCTAAAAATATTGCAATACTTGTTATAACTCAATATCGAATTTATGTGATGTTGAGATCTTTGATGTAAGAAAAATAGTTTTAAATAATCCCTTTCCAAAATCTTTTTTAAACCTCACAAAATAAATTCTATAATTCCAGCGCGATCCAGTCGCCGGTCATCAACCCGGATGCTGTGACGTCTTCATTGATCTACTTCGAGCATGTGGTCTCATTTGCTACGTGGCATGCCCTCCAGTTCCATCAGTAATCACAAGAAAACTTGCATTTCATCCACCAGAAAAAGGAATGACATATCGGATAGCACTAAAATCAGATCCAGAAAAACGATTCAAAAATATTCGTGGATGTCGAGATGAGCCGGTTCAGCTGGTGGTTCGAAATATCTCAAATGGAGCGGATTATATTCATTCGGAAAAGGAAGTTGAAGTGTTTTCAGTGACGACGTCCAATAAGAATGAACTGGTTTGTATCAAATGTACACCTGATAGTTATTCGAGTAATCCTGCTGTTGCTGATCAGGTTTGTAAAAATATAACATTTGAAGACTCTCTGAAACTGTTCATCATTCAGGTAGTCCTATTCTGTCAACCAAATTCATCAGATCTCGGTGGTTTCTTACAACCAAATTCGATGAACTTTGTCACATACGCCAACGTCTTTGAAACTGATTTTTATGCTTTTGACTATTCTGGGTACGTTTTTCTCTTTTCAAACTTTTGTACACTCTGTGTTTTCCAGATATGGATTCTCTTCGGGTACTCAAGGTGAAAAGAATATGTATGCAGATGTAAGAGCCGTTTATGAAAAGATTCGAGAGACTAGACCGGATAAAAAAGTTTGAAACTAAATTGTTTTCTTCATACAACTCTTCATTTCAGATTGTGTTGATGGGATACAGTATCGGAACAACTGCGGCAGTTGATTTAGCATCAAGTAATCCAGAAGGACTTGCTGGAGTCGTTCTCATTGCTCCGTTTACCAGTGGATTGCGGCTTTTCTCGAGTAAACCAGACAAACCAGACACTTGTTGGGCGGACTCTTTTACTAGGTATTTTCACTCGCTCAATTACTCAAAACTTTTGAATAATTTTGGAGTTTAGTTTCGACAAAATTAACCGTATTGACACGCGAGTGCTGATTTGTCATGGAGATCTTGATGAAGTGATTCCATTGTCTCATGGAATGGCTTTATACGAGAAACTGAAGAATCCAGTGCCTCCTCTGATTGTTCACGGTGCAAATCATCATACGATTCTCAGTGGAAAGTATATCCAAGTGTTCACTCGTATTGCAAGGTATTGACTTATTTCTTGTTTTCCAAATGATTTTTATATTTTTAGTTTTCTTCGTCATGAGACACTAGTCAGCTGCCGTTCTATTGAAGTGGATTCACAACACACCTCATCAAAAAAGATAACTGAAAATGAATGAACACAAATCGTCTTTCTCTTACTTACTGGCTGAAAATCTATAAACACGTGTAACTGACCATTCAATGAACCATTACAAACAAGAGAAGTAAAAACATTTATGCACTTATAAACCAACAAAAACAATTAATTACTGTCTAATTGTGAACTTCAAGGGAAATCCCATAGTGGGTCGAGTAATTGTCTCTGGAAGTGGAGTATTTTCTATAATTCCAACATCTGTGTGGACATGGAACTTTCGCAGAACCCAAGAGATTACTGTCTTCTCTTCTTGCATTGCAAACTTTTGTCCAATACAGTTTCTTGGTCCAGCACTGAATGGAATGTATGCATAAGCGTGTCGTTTAGAAATCTCATCTTCGCTGAATCTTTCTGGATCATAGACTTCGTGACGAGGATAAGTGCGTGGATTATTCTGAAGGAATGCTGGAGATACCATAACAGAGCATCCTTTTGGAATGATATAACCATCTGTAAAATGCATTTTTTGATAGATAGTTGAATTACTCTTCTGCTTACCAATCTCAAATTCTTCTTCTACCGATCGGGCGATTTGAGGAACCGATGGTCTCATTCGAAGAGCTTCCTTCACACATTTCTCCAGATACTTCATCTTTTTCAAGTCGTCCACAGTACACTCTCTAGATGATCCTTCTGGAAACGAGTTGTATGTTTTAGAAAACTAGAGATTCACAAACCAAAGATCTCATCAAGCTCTTCATGGCACTTCTTCTGATATTCTGGACTGTTTGCCAAACACCATAATGACCATCCGATTCCAGCAGAAGTTGTATCATGTCCTTCGAACATGAATGTGTCTACTTCTTCTCGAATATCTTCATATCCAAGGCCTCCTTCTTCTTTTTTCTGCAATCCTTTTGTTGAAAAATGCAGTTGTGGGCTAAATCCTCACCTCAATCAACATATCCAAGAAAGCTTTCTTCGAATTTTCAACTTCCGTAACTCCGCCATTTTCTTCAAATTCCTTTAGTTTCCCCTCAATAACTTTCTTGGTGAATGATGTTACAATATCCAAATTTTTCTGAAAATCTGCTTCATATCCAGTGAGATGCCTGATTGGTTTGATCCAAAGCCAAGGCATTCTCTGGTATCTGAAAGCCAAACTATTCATCTCATTAACGGCAACAACATATGGATGAGTGTGATTGGTTTGAGCACTAACAGTGGTTCCCATTGCAGTTTCTGAAATTGTTGCAGAGTGAGAGTTGAGTTATGACTCACAATAAACAAACCACAAATAATATCCAGAGCACATCTCTTGATATACGGGAATGCATCAATTGTGTTGTCCTTGACTTTCCCCACAGCTTCTTCCAGTTGTTCCAGAAGAATCTGAATTTATGGACTCAATATAGGAAACTATTTTTAGCCGAATACCTTGCTCTGGTTATCAAAAACAGCTTGGAAATCAATCAGCACATTGAAATGGAATGATGGAGTCATCATCTTTCTTCTTCCTCTCCATTTCTCACCACTGGCAAGCAAAAGTCCAGTTCCAAGCCACGGAAGGAAGATGTCGTATTCACTACTTTTGTTAATCAGCACATTACTTTCAAGTACTTTCTGAACAGAAGCTCTTGGAGGTTCAAATTTTATAAAGATTACCCACTTTACTAGCTTCTGGTGTCAGTATAATGATCATTGGATATGGTCCCATCCAGAACTTAGCCAAAGAGCCTCCTTTTGATGAATACTCGAGACCCCAGTTGTAAAGTTGAATAGAGAATTCTGAAATCATAAATATAAGTTTTGTTTATCAATGAGAGTAATTTACCAACTGGATCCATTTTGAATTGCCACGTGGTCCCAAGAAGTGGTAATGCAAGAGGTCCATCAATCTTATCCAATAATTCATACAACCTTTTCCGTTCCTAGAATCAGAGATGTCTTGAACAAATCAAATTATTGATTTGATAACTCACTCTCACAAACTTCAAAATTTTTTTCAAGTTGAAAATCACATAAATGAGACATAAGGCCAGGATATACACGGTGACTCCCATTTTGAACGAAGCTTCTGAACAATTCTTGATGTTTCAATCGAGAAATTATCTTTTAAAAGGAACTGAAAAGTGTAGTATAGTGGTATATTGGCATGAAAGCACATGGTTGAACTGATAACAACAGTCTTTAAACTGATTTTTTTGGCTAGAAGTTTTGACTAGAAAAAAATAATCGAAGAATAGTAATTATAATTATGATTCATATTTTTATCTGAAAGTGAGACTTGGAAACATATCTGAAGTGAGTTTGTATCGGAAATTGGCGTATAACTTTTGGTGGACAAATGATTATTTTTTTCGCCGAGGTACCAAAAGGTGTGGGAACAATGCTCAAGAGTGAGTATAAACTGATAGTTAACAAAAACCAAACCCAGAGCGAAACAAGTACGGTTTCAAAAAGTCAAGATGACACGTACACACTTCCGACCATCAAAAAAGATATTGTTTTCAACATACTGAAAGTTAACCCGAGTTGAAATTAGAAGTGCTGCAACTAAAAAGGCCCCTCAAGATGCTTAGGATCATCCGACAACAAAAATGTGAAAACTTGTGTTTCGAATTCCGAACAAATAGGCTAAAAATGGCACCGTTGAAATGTCTACGTGAAAACCAAATAAAATTCCTTTGAAAATGGGTGTTATAAGCTGAACTATTAGGTTGGAAAGAAAGTTTCTGACTTTTTTCGATAATTTTGAGCGACAATTTTTCTTGAGCTGTGAGGGTATCCAAATGTTGTGGTATTGTCAACTAACATTGTACACTACTGAGCAAAATTTTGGGAAATTCCTGTCTCTGTTCTATCACGCCCGCCTGTGTTACAACGGTAACACTGCAACACATGCATTTTCCTATGCCATTTTGAATCTGTTTTTTCAACTTGAAGTCGAAAGATTATCAAATATGTTTTTATGTTTTTTGAAGGAGTATTGTGCCGGAAGTAGGTTAGCACAATAACTTTCAGTTTTACCACTCAATATGACAGGAAAATTATTTCATGATAGTGACCAACTTCTCAGCATTACATCATTTTTCGATAACCGGCAATAAAAAATTTCAACGAAGTGATGGGAGTCTGAAATGTTATGTTTTTTGACAAACATATACTTGGTATAAATCACGGAAAAGTGTAGAGAACTGCTGTTTTAAGTTTTGAAATTTTGGCCGCACCTACTCAAAGAGCGTTAGTTTCAAGTGTGCTCCGCTTGTGTTCACGCAAGGAGGAAACTGAAGCGTGAACTTTCATGTGGCTATGTACCACAGTTTTACACTATCAAATCAGCCTCTGACTTCAGCTTATTCCGGAGAAATTTATGAAAAAGTGAAAATATTCATCTTTTTCGTGCTCCGTGCTATTGTACAAAAAGAATAGATAGGATAGACACAGTTTTCCAACTTTTCTGAGTTTCGGAGAGAGCTGAAATTTTTTGGATACTATACTACTGATACCCTTAATATTGAGAAAAAGTTAGGGTAAAATAGCTCTGTCCGTTTTTGTACGGTCCACGGGGTTGCATGGCTCCCTATTTCAACTATCGAGTCATTTGAATGTTGTGTACTCTGCAAAGAGGTAATCCTAGGAACTAGATCCTTCAGTTGGATAATTATAAGCATGTCTGTCTTAGAATTATAACATAACCTCTAGCTTATTACTTCTGCTTGGATAGGAAAATCGCCACTAATGATAACCGTCTAAAACACGCAGAAATCTAGTACGACGGGAACGCGTGGCTCTCCACAGCGGAAGAACCCTAAGACAAGTTTTAAAGTGCATAAATATCACACATTATGGTACTATAATAGTGCAAAATTGTAGCATTATTGAAGGTCTGAATGTCGAGAAAAAACCTGTCCAACTCCCACCATCAAAAAAGTCAGAAACTTTCTTGCCAACCTAATATATAGGTTTGTTTGCAATGTTATCTATTTATTACTTTTGCAAAAAGATGCACTTCTAAATAGTAAATTTGAACTTTCTTATTGTCCTGCAAAGATTTTGCTCTTATTTCGAAATCATTCACTCTCACAACTATAAAACTCACAAACAAATGGATCCAAAATGATAAGAATCCTACTAAAAATGAGTTTGATAACAAAGAAAGAAAGGAAAAAAGGAGTACATCATTGATTCAAAAATCATTTATAATTGATCAAAATGAGCACCAATGAAGGAGAAAAACAACAAATGAAATCGGAAACCCGTGATTCTGTCAATAGATTGATTTGGTAGTTTTAGCCTGAGAAGAACAACTAGAAATCGTAACCAAAAAGCATGTAATCGTGTTCATATAAATATCGGAATATCCTGTAGAGATCTTCGTCTTTCTTTACTTTATCCATTATTTGTCGTTCTTCTGGTGTTAAGACAATAGAAATTTCTGGAAATGGATTATTTTCTCGGTCTCGAATAACTTCAATCTTACTCAAAACTTCTTCTTTTATCACTTTTTGTACTTCTGGAGCAACTCCTTGCTCTCCAAGAATCTTATTCAGTTTGTCTGAAAAGACTACGAGCTCCGTTTTATTTCCTCCTATTTTTATTGTTGAAATCGTATTGAAATGCCGATTGAAATGGCAGTTCCTGGAATTCACATATAATGAAAGTTTCTGAAATGAATCTCAAAATATGTCCTACGCTAGGTGATACCGTTTTAAATTAAATTTCTATTACTCAAATTCATTCTTTCTCAATTCAGAAGACGTCCTCAGACAGCCAAGGTGTCTCGACATGTTTTCGTTCTGCTATTAATTTAGCGAAACCTGTCCTTTGTTTATCCTCACCAGACGTAAAGTTACCAACTAAGTTTGTTGAGGTGATTGAACGCTGCACCCGACATCTGCCGGGTTCCGCCTCTCACTGTGTTTTGCGTGGGGCAGCAGGCGAGAGACAGCGCGAATGAAAGAGACGCAGCGCATTTCGCCAACTCTGTTGATTCACATTGATCAGGCAAATGGTTCTCGCGACAACTTTTGCAATGAAGCGCTATTTTCTGATTTTCTTACCACGATTGAGGACTGAAATGATTCGTTAAATAAGTTCGAACATGTCCAGCTAGTCCCTCAGCGACTTTCTCATGTTCTTTTATCAACTTTCTCATGAAGCATCCAACATTCCCCTCACAGTCAAAGCATTTTTTATCTCTGTAATTAGTATTTCATGTGAATTTCTACTTCCAAGGAAACAAACATTATACATATTTTCCTGAATGATCTGGCGAATCGTTCCAAAGGATGTTGAATGAAAGCAACTCGTCTGATTCTATTCGTGATATGCTTCTTCCATAACTTCCAATCAGTTATGGTGAATAGTGGGACTTTTGAACAGAGACTGAAAACCAATTTTTCTAGAATACAGAAGAAACAATGAAGTTAAATCTCACCTGGTTTCTCCTAAATCTTCTGATATTGTTTTATTTGCCTGTGTGAAAAGTGTTTCATTTCGAAGATAACAAAAGATTGCAGCATTGATTTCAGGAAAGTTTCCGTTTATTGAGCAACTTGCAATCTTGTATTTTGGAACAAACTGTAAATTAATACTATAAACGCTCAGTGAATAAATTGATTTTACTTGTTCATATCGATATCCGTCTGCAAACGGTGGTAGTGTTTTCAACAAATCTGGCATCCACCAAACCCTTTTCTTATCTGAAATTAGATGTCATTAAGCTTTAGAATGTGAACTATGTTTTCATGAACAAAAAATGAGATAATAGAATAAAAACGCCGGAAGTCTGTAGAAAAAGATTTGAGCTAATTTTTGACGTTTTTTGCAGTCATGGTGTTTAGACATCAATAACCAAGATGATCGTAGAAGGAACATTAAATAAGAATTGGAAAAAAACTTACTGTAATCTTCCACTTTGACTGGTTGTTGATGGACTTGAGGTGGATCGTGCCATTGAGACCATGCGAACCATAATAAACTGGCACATATAAGCATTGGAATCAACATATACATTTTATTAGAAGGTGGTGGTGGAGGATCATTTCTCGATGATGACATCCTTTTATATTGAACTGGAAGTGTGCCAACTGGAGGAGGTAATGGTGTGGTGGGAAGAGGTGGCTTTTCTTCTTCATTTTTGGCTCGTTTTACCATTTCCTGTAAATGACAGTGGTATGGAAGGGAAAATGAGAAGAATACTAGGGAGTCTTGACTTACTGAAAAGCAAAAGAAGAGTAAGTTATAACTGTTCTCGGAATGCGCTCAATAGTCAACTTATCCCGCCCTACAACAAGATTATGTCACCTTCAGTTTACAGTGACTAATGTAACATAGTTCGAAAGTATGCTTACAACCACTTTCATCTAAATTTCGAATGAAAAAATTGTAAGGCAAAGATCATTTTGAAAAACAATGGCAGAATGAAAGGTGAAGTCTCAGATTCTCTTTGAGATAACTATTACGTAAGGAATTTGTGAATTCGTCTGTGACGAAACAGAAAAAGAACGAGTTCAAAAAGATTGAAAAGATGAGACTTTGCTACTGGGATCGGAAAAAGTGACGTGGTAAATTAAATTCCCTGTTTTTTTTTTCATAAATCCGTTTCTGTTGAGTAGGTAATTTTACCCATATCATGAATAAATGTTGATGATTTCATAAAGGAAGCTTATCATTGGAATCCCCAATCATCAATTTATCAAAAAAGATGATCATCTGATAGAATAGAGAGATTTATCAATAAATGATGCTTGTATGGATGATCGTTGATACATTTGTGGAAAAAAAAGGAAAATGAAATAGATGGAGAAAAGTTGGAAACTAAATTGTAACAAAAGTCACATTTCAGATGAATGTTGGAAAATGATGGGGGCCTAACAGTGGGGCATGTGGAAATATATCTGGAAAATGATAGAGAATGAAAACTTCAAATTTGAAACAAAGCAATGCTCACGAATAGAAAGTTCTGTTCTGGAAAACTTCGTGAAAGATTGATCGAATGAGTAAGACAATATAGAGCTCTTTCCCACCTTATTATGGATGTTTCCCTACAATATACGGAAACAAGCAATATTGTAGTGCATATCTTGTATTGCGTAAACCGTCTAGGCGGGTGTTTCAAGTTTTATTCTAACATCATCGTCTCTTTTTCATATGCCTGCCTAAATCTCTTGGGTAGAAACTGTATTTTTGCAGAAAAGAGACTGACGAAGCAACGAAACATCTGTGAAGCAGTAGACCATGTCTTATATACAATGGCATGGTAATGAAGATAAGGATGCCATTGGGAAGGATGAGTCAAAAAAATGTCAGTTCGTGGAATGAAATTCTGGATGAAAGGCTAGGAATGGGTAAACAAAAATTGATGAGGCATGAAAATGAAAATGTTCAGAGAAAAACAATTTACCTGGAATCTAATAGTGAGGCAGCAAACATTATTACGGTTATTACTGTCGGCAGGAGTCACCATTGAAGGTCTAGGAAATGATTTTTGATTTGAGCTTTTGTTTCAAAAATTACGAAGAGTATTAGGTTAGGTAAACTAAGGATGTAACGAAAACTCGAAACTGAATATATTGAAACAACCATAACAACAAAGCTTTAAACAAATGAAATCAGAAAGTTAAGTGTGGTGCATCAATCCTTGTACACATTTCGTAATTTTCTGTCCAATTTCAAGTGAACATGAGAAAAGTTTTGTAAGAAAGGCAATCATCATGCGAAATCATGCGAAACTGTGAGCTAGAAACAGAGCTCTTGACAATCCGGAAAACTATAATTTTCAGAATTGGAGACTTATGAAACAAGCGTGAAGTAACAATAGACATCGGTGTTCTTCTCTGATGAAAAAAACACAAGATTGATAAAAGATAAGGGATGAATCCTTCGAAAATCGTCTGTGTGTGTGTGTCACTCATAAAATGCCTATCCACAAAATGTCTCATTTCTCTCACTAGAAGACATACAAACATATTTCCCCCTATTCAATTTTTCCATTCCACCGGTGAAGGATTTTTTGATGCCAAAACGAGATTCCACTTCTTCTCTCTATACCGTTATTCTTTTCCTATTTGGTTCTTTTTCTCCCGCAAAATAAATTGAAAGAGACTTTAGTGAAAAAGAAAAAGAAAGGTAGAGAGAGAGAGAGAGAGAGAGTAGATAATGATGAAGCTGTATGGCGTAATCATTGGCTATCGGAAAAATCAGTTACGTAAGCGTTTTTGTGAAGGAAAGAGAAATGATAATAAATTATTAAACTTCTGTATGATGGGAACGTCTACGGTAGATATGGGAAATAGACAAATGAAAGCGGAGAATACATGGAAAGAGGTTTATTTGCAACTTCTATTCATTTTTGATTTTATATTCTGAGAAATAATGAATGTATTCATTTCCGAAGTGTGTCAATGAGTTTATGCATGTTCGGAGATTTCAGTACATGTGATTTCGCCGAGTGTTTCCATTACCGAATTCGGGAAGCTACAACGAAGTCAGACATTTTTAAAGTTCAAAAGGATGACGTTATAATAGAGGTGTTACAGTAGCAACAAGCCGGAAGAAGCTTACGCCTACTGAAAGAGCAACGCATTTTTTAAAATGAAAGAAAAAGAAGTGAAATAATGTTGGAAAGGCTGCATCATAGGTCAGGATCTCTTAAGCATTCAACAGCCGATTTATGAAAAATTATGACAGATAATTATCTTAGAAACCGAAAATCATCTATTGCAAGATATTTCTAGAAAATTATTTTAAGAAAAGCAAGGATTCTAGTCTGGTACCAAAAAAAGTTGAATATTCAGATAGAAAATTGAAATAGACCTGTCAATATTCAGAAGTTGATAAGCAAAAAGTCTTGTAAACCGAAGTAAAATGAAACGAATATAGTATTTTTTAAGGTTCTCTGTGAAGTTCAACTATGATTTTTTTTCCAAATTAAACAAACAGTGTTCCAAGAAAAAGGACAAAAATTGATTCAACAATAGCTATCTAAACTACGAAATCTCCAGAAAATGTGTTCCTCTGAGACACTCCTAATATTCTCATTTACACACCTTTTTTTGTTTCTCCGAAACTTATCTAGATCATCATCAGCTTGGGAATTTTTTTTTTGAAATGCTTACATCTCAAAGTTTCCAAAAGTATTAATGAAAGTAAAAGTATTCATAAAGTAACCAAAGATAACCAAAAAGTGTTAGAAGATCATATGAACTGAAAGAAGTCTCTATGTCATTCCCAACCTTCTCCTACGGTCACAAAAAATTAAATAGAACCTGAACTGACTGTCGATATAAGCCGTAGGCGGTCTATTTGTCTGTGTCTCTCTGGTTAACAATATCTAATTTGCCAATCCGGGCAAAAGGAAAGCTTCTTCTCTCTTTTCCCTTTTAACGTACTTTCTTCAAGGTAACCCACACTTTATCACTGATGCCATGTCCTTGCATTTATTCACGTCTAATCACTTTTAATAATGCTTTGGACCGTTTCATAGATGTTGTGGCAGATGTATATAGTGTGATATGATTAAAGAAAAATAGAGAAAAGAAGAAGCTGAGCGGATCAATTAAAGCTTAATGAAGTTGAAGGGAAAACGATGTTCTCGTGATTGGGGTTTAGGTTAAACGAGATGATTATGTGTTGAATTTATATATCGAGACTCTCGAATGTTGCAATCATTCGAAATCCAAGAAAATTCCACCTTATGCTCTGAAGTTGAAAAGTTCTTTCGGAGCTGGAACTTTTTATTTCAGAGCGCAGGATCGAAGTCTGATTTCTGATCCTATTTTAGAATGACTTTTAGAATGACTTTCACGTCAACCTCCGAAATCGCTCTAGTTTTTTTCCTTCAAAAATTCATATATAAACTTAGAATTTCTCAAAATTAATCAGTTCTTGGTTTCACCTCCGTGGCGGCAAGCGATGGAAATGCAAGAAGAAGAGAGACGATGATGGAAAGGAAGAAACGGATGGAATCGAGACGAAGTACCGGAAGACGTTGAGATCAATTGGTAGATGGAGATGGTACGGAAATATGAAAGAGCAAAATAAGTGAGTTCTTTTTGTAAAATACTGCAAAACTGTAAAAAGCACTTGCCTGAGCGGGTCTGAAATAATAAAATAGAATAGGATCAGAAATCAGATTTCGATCCTGCGCTCTGAAATGAAATATAACCAGCTAAAAGTCATTCTAAAATAGGATCAGAAATCAGACTTTGATCCTGCGCTCTGAAATAAAATATAACCAGCTAAAAGTCAATCTGAAATAGGATCAGAAATCAGACTTCGATCCTGCGCGCCGAAATAAAACTGTTCTAGCTTAAGGATAATGTGAAACCAGATGGTTTTTCGGCGGCTCAGCCGCCCGGCTACTCCTGGATTATCAAAATTAACAACGTTTCTAGACTCGCTTTTCACGTAGTGCAGAGATTCTCAGAGCTCCAATCAGAAAACGAAGAAGATGAACATCATTAGGGAAGAATTCTCTATCGAATTATATAAGGTTCACGGAAATCGGCTTAGTAAAATTCGCTGACAGACAGACACACTTACAAATTCTGTTCAGTAATAAAAGTAACAAAGATTGTAAGGCGAGACAAAAAAAGCGATAAGATATAGGAAAGAGATGTTGAGGACCAGAAATCTTACAAGGGAAGTCCTTATAGACGCAGAATTGGATCTGTCTACAAATTGTACCATAGGTACTTTCGACCCTGCTGATTCCATTTCTGAAATAAAAATCTGCTAAATGCTCCGCGGAGCCAAGCTATGAGCCCAGCTTTTTCCCTCCACTGAATAGTCTACCTCCTCTAGGCCAGCGTATAAATGTGGCTGAGCGGCGCAGTGGTAAAGTCCTAGGTCGCTGGTAGGCTGGCTGTGGGTTCGATACCTTTTGAAACCAAATCTTTTTTACTTTTTTTTTCCAACTCTGATAATCTCTTGAAAAAAAGTTTTGGGAGTCAAAACGTACTTTTTTTCATTTCTACTAGATCAGAGGTATCGTTTAGAAGCTTTTTGGAAATTTTTCATTTTTGCAGGAAACCTCCACTCCTACTACATGAAAATTCTTTCATGAAAAATTTTTTTTATCCGAAATTGTTCCGGACCAACTACCCAACTGTATCTGGAAAATTATCGGATAAAAAAAATTTTTCATGAAAGAATTTTCATGTAGTAGGAGTGGAGGTTTCCTGCAAAAATGAAAAATTTCCAAAAAGCTTCTAAACGATACCTCTGATCTAGTAGAAATGAAAAAAAGTACGTTTTGACTCCCAAAACTTTTTTTCAAGAGATTATCAGAGTTGGAAAAAAAAGTAAAAAAGATTTGGTTTCAAAAGGTATCGAACCCACAGCCAGCCTACCAGCGACCTAGGACTTTACCCCTGCGCCGCTCAGCCACATTTATACGCACAGGTAAAACGGGGAGTCTCAAAAACTCATGAAAGACACACTAACGAACGCAAAAATGCCAGTGACAGTTCAGTAAAATACCAGAAAACGCAAACATGCCACCGACATTCCATTGAAGTATCTTCATTTTCTCAGTTCCCAAGTGAAAAACGGAAAATCTCAGAAACATATGAAAAACACCTATGCACCTTTAATTATTGATTTTTCAATAACTCTGACGCGAAGATTATTTCTCGTTTCATACAGAGAGTTCCTGTTTTCAATAACTTCCTTCCGTTTTCAATGCTTTTTTTCGCTTCGAAAACTTTTTTAGTGAAAATAAGTGAACGCTTCTGCAAAAACTATGGCTGAAACAGTTACCTCTTGATGTTCAGATGTTCATGCGTTTTTTATTTCGGAAAGACACTAATTCTATATTTCAGGTGGATGAAAAAGGTAAGTCGGTAAGTTAGTCGAACTCCGAAATAAAAAAAAACACTAGAGTATCTTAGAAGCAGATTGAGGATTAGAGAGCATTGAAAACGGAAATGGAGTTAATGAGAAGATGGAGACAGAAAAATTAACAGACAAAATACGGAGGAAGACACAAAAATTCATCGTTCCGATTGTGAGACGAAAGATAGTCGACAGATATTTTACTTGAAAATGCACTAGAATATTGCAATCAAGTGAAATATCTTTTGACTGACTTCCGTCTTTCAATCTGAGCGACAAATGATCTTGCTATTATTACTAGAATCAATTTAAACGCAAACATTCAAAGATATCTCAATGACATCCCACCGAAACATGAGAAACATCTCTAAAACCGAACGCAAACTCATGAGTCGTTGGTTCTCCATTCACATGTTACTCGTATGTCACTCATGAGTTTTTCGTATGCCCCGTTTTACCTGTGCGCTGGCCTAGAGGAGGTAGACTATTCGGTGGATGGAAAAGCTGGGCTCATAGCTCGGCTCCGCGGAGCATTTAGCAGATTTTTATTTCAGAAATGGAATCAGCAGGGTCGAAAGTACCTATGGTACAATTTGTAGACAGATCCGATTCTGCGTCTATAAGGACTTCCCTTGTTATACTTGCCAATCAAGAGAAAGTTCAAAAAAATTTCAAACATTGGAGATTTTGCTTTGTTTTTTTCGGAAAAGTTTGATCACAAATTTCCACAGATCCTAATTGTTGGTTTGCAATTCCTTCTTTCTAACTGAAATCCTTCTTAGCACTGTTTCAGGTTGTGGACACACATACTGTTATTAATGTATTTCCAACTTTTCAGCTTGATCGCATCGTAACCGAACATCGTCCAATCTGCCAAGCAATCTAAATCTCTTGAACTAATTATCTCTTGTTTCTCTTTTTTATTTCTAGACTTCTGAAGTTCAGAGAAAAGTTCATAGAGTTGATATGTTCTTTCTTCTGGTTTCAAAATTGTATTTGAAATTCTTTCACTAACTCTCAGAACACTGACTAGAAACGACCTTATGGAGATAGACTGCAAACATCGTGGCAAAAAGAAAAAAACAGATAAATGCACAAATGTCTCGAGTTGTATTTTCTACAATCACTATGTCTATTTCATTTCTGTAAAAACGGCAGCGCAAGTTTGTATTGAATGTACTGAAGTTGGTCAAAAGTTATAGGAATTAGATCGAAAATATCTTTTAGGAATACTTTTCCAGTGTGCGAATTTCTCTTTTACAGATGCAATAATCTTCAAACTGAAACATGTATTTCTAAAAGATTTTAGTTTTTTTTTCTAATTTGAAATCGGTCTAAAAGTATTGAATATTCCTCTATGAGCACATATTATTTTCTGCTACTGTTTCCAAATGTGTAAACTTTTGAGAAACACGGCTTTATAATGTGGGCTAAAAAACCCGCAGCTTCATCTGAACCCGAACTACAGCTGGTCTCCACATGAATGACCTTTCTCTGTGACACCTTCTCTTTATGCACTAATATCGCTCATTTGTAAAATGAAAACTTATCTCTGAATTTCAACACTTTCAATCTTCAATTAGTAGTTGTCGGTTAGTCTTTATATCTTGTTGATTCTCACATCATATTACTTGCTCTACAGTATCCCAATGGCGGCATCCTCTCATTTTTTATGAGGTGATTATGATTCATAATGTGTCGTTGTGTGCCTGTCCCCTTCCCTCGATTCAAATAGTAATCGATTATTTTGACGCGAGGCACAGAAAAGCGATGTGTTAGCTGCCCATAGCCAACAGTTTTATGGCCTCGTTCCCCCCTTATCTCTATTTCTTTTTCTTTTTCGAACTCTTTTCTGTGCTGTGGCAAATATCCACAAAAGACGACAGAAAAGGTCAATTGTTTTTTCTTGTATCAAACGTTTAATACTCAGGCAACGAATATGTCAGAATGTTGAATACTCAGTCAACGGGACGAAACGATAACAACCTCATTTGAACGATGTTCTTTACGTTTCTCATCTGCTCTTCTCATTCCTTCTCTTTTATTTCAGGTGACGACTGGGTAACTTTTATTCCAGATGGCTCGTAACAGCAAACGTCTGGCTGAAAAAGAAAAGATTCAACATGTGGCAAAATCAGCAGAAGCCGATAAACTCCGTAAAATGGTGAAGGATCTACGTGAGAAATTGGTCAAGAAGGACAAAGAGAACGCAGAGATTTCTATCAAAAGCGCAAAAGAGGTGGAAGAAACGATTAAAGAGGATCGTAAGGCAGCTATAGTTTCCAGAAACCGGATGCTTGATGCTCAAAAAATGCTTCGTGAGCAACAAGAGAAGACTGAAGGTATTCCAAAACCATGGAGAGTCTGTGAGGTCTGCCTTGAGGAGTACAACGATAAGGATAGAAATCCTAAAGTCCTACGTGAGTTGATACCCATTCAGAAACGTTCGTAAACATCTAGGAAAATATCTACAAAAAGTAATTTCCTTATTATCTACATTTTCAGCATGCGGTCATACATTTTGCATGGAATGCACACAGAAGTTGTGTGAATACAATTCTATCAGATGCCCGATTGATCGTAAAAACAACAAGATACTCAAAATTAATATAATCAATCTCCCAACGAATTTCGCAGTTTTGCACATGTGAACTTTTTCGGGGATAAATTGATGCTCATGGAAAATGATCTGATTTTGTTGCCGGTTGTTTATCGTTAATTTTTGATAGCTTTACCATCTAGAATAAATGTTGTTGATTGTTAGAAAGCTGTCGACTTTGAGAATATCAGCCTTATAAAATCATTGCATAATGTTGTATAATTCTGAGCAAAGAAAGTTGATTGGATCAGCAATTCATCTAGCTTTTCATCCGTATCCGACAAATGAGACAATTTTCTTTATTGACTTGTAGTATCTCATCCAAACTGATGCTTGAAATCGAAGCATTATGATGTTGATTTCTGAAAATTGTCATCGTCTGACCTTTGACCTTTATTTCTGATTCATTATGAAATCAAAAGTTCTTTCTTTTCTTATCATTCATTCTCGCTGAAACATGTGGTTCCAGTTTTCGAGTCTCCTATTTCTATTGATTTCTTTTTCATTTTGTCGAAATGAATTGACTACTGTAGTACCTTGTATGGATGATCCAACAACGGACTGCCAGGATTATGCAGCACTTTGTAACAACAAAATGTATATTCCATTTTTGGATGTCTTCTGCCCAAAAACTTGTGGATTATGCCATGGAGATACAACTTTATTCCCTGTAACATCATCTCCAAACTGTGTAGATACTAACACAAAGTGAGTTCAGTTTCAACTCTCACAGCTTTTAAAATTCAATTTATCAGAACCTTTTTTATTTCAGCTGCAAACAATGGGTGAAAGAGGGATACTGTACCGCATGCTTCGTTGACTGTTCGGATCGTGTCAAGAATTGTGCAAAGTCGTGTGGCTTCTGTGTTCAAGGTTCCTGCTTGAACTGTAAACCGAGACAAAAGTTTTCGAAATTTGTGAACTGATAAATACAAGATTGTTAATCCAGAAACTGTTTATTATAAAATAATTCATGAGCCAATGAATTCATTAACGAAGAATAAAGGCCAAGGATTCAGCTAAAAATTGCAATCTTTACAAACTCCCGGTGAACAGAATCCGCAGGTTTTCGCACAGTATTTTGTTCTTTCGGAACATGGGTAGAAGCATTGATGACAGTAACCATTTGCAGCCCATTCTTTACACCTGAAAAAAAAAACAATTGTTTCGAACTGTATCAGAAAACTCACTGTGAAGAGGAGTCATAGCAACGTGGATTCTGAGTTGGTGGATGAAGTGTAGTTGCTCCAGGGCACAAGTTACAAGTAACTGGGCACGCTACTTTCAACAATGGTTCATATTTTGAATTGCTACATAAATCTTTATACGATGAGCAATCTGTGTTCTTGTCATCTTCACATGGTGTTGGAGCAGCTGTTGTGGGACAAAGATTGCAGGTTTCAGGGCATGAATCTCGTAAGAATGGAATAAAAGTCTCATTGCCGCACAATGTTTTAATCGCCGTACAGTTCACTTTTGGATCATCTTTGCAAGCAGTCTCGTCTAGATATTCAGCGGAAAGGAAAATAAAACATGCAATTGAAATGAAGAATACTGAACTGAGAAATGAATGTTGTGCCATTATCAATTTCACGATGAATACGAGACTTTCGACATTTGTTTTATAGTCATCTTCTTCCGATTAAAAAATCATGTAGGTGTTGGGTGGGGTTAGAAAAGGAAATGATAAGGTAAGCCCTTGTAAATGAAAATGACGAAGTTAATGCACGAATTTCTTTAAGCTCAAACATAAAGCCAAAACTTAATGGGAACCGCGAGGCAACCAAAAAGGCAGTTGATATGCAAAAATAAATATTAACAGACCTGTTTTGCAATATAGTAAATCAAAAAAGAGCTCAGCATTTTGGAAAGTTCCCCTTTATAAGATCGAATAGCCTGAACAAATGAGCTCCATACAACTTCCTTCGTTCTAATTCTAAATTCCTCCAAATTTATCAAATCATTTTTTGAAAGTTAAATGACGTTTTGCGACCTTCTTATCACAAATTGAATGGGCGTAATCTAGAGTGTCAAGATATTAGTATAAAATCACACAGCGAAACCTAAAAAAACGAATCACTTCAAATAAATAATGAAGCTTCAAACTGTCATTGTCATCTTCCTTGCATTAATAACTCTTTCTGCTGCTAGCAAATGTCAAGATTATGGCACTTTGTAAGTGAAGATAAAACTTCAAAACTAATCGCTATTTCTAAAAATTTCAGTTGCGAATCATGGAAAACGAATGGATTTTGTAAAATGTGTTTTTACTCATGTGAGATTCGAGTGAAGTACTGCCCGAAGACTTGTGGATTCTGTGACGCTTCAAAATGTGTTGACTGCCCTGCTCCTGCTGCCAACCACTTCTTCAATTACATTTCTAAAAAACAACTTAGTCAATTGCTTCAATAACCTGAATATTCATTGATAAGCTGTTCTGTTTTTGCAACTAACATTTGAAAATACTAGATGAATAAAAATTTAAAGATCAAAATGTTTAACATACTGAAAAACTTGTCATCAACTTTTCACAGCCCCACCTGGCATGAAATATTTTCTCTGTTTGATCTTGAATCAACGCTCTTGTAGAAAAAATTTGAATTTGCATGTCCTTATCTACTCATTTCCTTTTTGAGAACAAAAGGATTAGAATAGAAATGAGGCGTCAAACAGATGATAGTGATGCACTATTTTTTTTTCAAAAATTGGAAGATGAGCCCTGTCATAATTTCCCTTATTGCTAGTGTGAAGTCTCAAAGTTTTCCTACTTTTAAAAAAAGTTCATTTTTCTAGATTCCACGATGATGAAGAACATGAATCTCCAATTGTTCATCTTGTTGGTATTGTTCTGCTCAATATCATATTCAACAGATGCCTGTGCTGACAAAGACAGTGAAAAGTATGTTTTTATTTCAGAAAAAAAGTGTTATTTTCAAATTCAGATGTGCTGGATGGGCTAAGAACGGCTTCTGTACAAACTGTTTTTATTCGTGTGAAGATCGAATTAAATATTGTGCGAAGACATGTGAATATTGCGACGGACAGAAGACTTGTCAGAATTGTACCGTTACAACAACAATAGCTCCTACACCAACAACTTCTATCAACTGTGTGGATTACGGAGACTTGTGAGTTATCCAATCGACTCGGAATTCCTTTCTTCCTTTGTCCAAGTATTTTACTTAACAACTTTCAGCTGCAAGAGCTGGGCTGCAAAAGGTTACTGTACAAACTGCTTCTACAAATGCTCCGATCGGATGAAGTACTGCCCCAAGACATGTGGATTTTGCACACCAGGAGCATGCCAGGACTGCCAGGATGGCAAAAGTTTTATGAGTCTTTTCGGCAAACATAATTCACTTCATTTGAACTAAGACAATCTTACTATGAATTGAAATTTTTCATCAAATAAAAATGATATACTCTAAATGAGCCTAAACAGTGCTTGCTAACCCAGAAATCAAGTTAGGAAAACCGGAAAGGATGTTAGTAATTCAGAAAAGTCAAACTTCAACAACTGTAATCTTTCCAATAACCTTATGTTTCTTTTCTCCCTCTCTTCTGATGAGGTCAACAGGAAACGTGGGTGGAGGAAGTGAGCTTCCGATTCTTTTACTATCTATTTCGCGGTCACGCTTTCCTTCCATACTAGAAACTCTTCCGCTTTTTTTTCGAGTTCAGTATTTGAACAGTATGACTTCAAATAGATTAAAAAATGACCTCAAAGATCATAATTATTACAGGTTTTTACTGAAACTATACAATGTCAGTTTGCCAACCCACATTAGTAATACGTCACCCACGAAACTTTCGAATCTTCTTCTTATCAGTTTCAGTACAAAACGCCTCTTTTGTCTGAAAAAAGAGCCCCGCCTTTGAATAGTTTTTAGAGAGTGAAGAGTAGTATAAAATAGGAAGCGAACAATTCGTAAGTCAAGTCAAGTCTTCAGTAAACTAAAATGAAATTCTCCGTTCTTCTCCTTCTTGTGTTCGTTGCTGCTGTCAGTGCAATGCCAAAACATCCATTCGCTCGGATTTTCGGAAAAAACCCTCAACAGGCTGATGATTGTCAAGATATTGGAACAAAGTAAGTTTATTCTTATCTAACTGTAATAAAAGGGCACTCATACTTATTCTTCAGCTGTCAAAACTGGGCTCGCAACGGATTTTGCACAAACTGCAACTGGACTTGTGATCAACGTCGTCATTATTGTGAGAGAACCTGTGGATTCTGTCATCCAGATTATGTCTGCACTTGCTCTACTCCTCCACCAAGAAAATCAGAGTTCTTGACCAAGGAAGAGATCCGTCAATTGAACAAATAGATGTTTGAAAAGCTCTAATTGTAATTTCAAAATTTTATGTACACTTGCTTTAGCTGAAAATAATAAATGATCGATTCAACTTTCTTTTTCATGAGCTCTGTAGAAATCTGCATCTTTCAGACTGCTCACTTAATCATCTCACCCTACAGATTAAACGAAAACTCAAATGTGAAGTTTTCGTCACTCAAAAAACTAACCACCACTGACAGCTGAAAAAAAACAGAATTTAGAATCCAGGAGTTGAAGAAAATTAAACAAAAAACCTCTACAAACTTCTTTTTACCAATTTATTGATGATATTCATTGTTAGAAGTTTTGGAAGGTTTGAAAATGTATCAATATGCTATCCAATTTATATGCTTCACAATTTTGAATTGCTCAAATACCCATGGGTTATATTGGAAGTTTTTGAGATTATTTTATTTATTTTCACAGCGTTTTACCTGTTGAAAAGTGCTTATATTGGAATTAAAATAAGAGTATTTCATGTGAATTTGACTATTGTTTTTGTGGCTTTAATGTCTCAATGGTGCGAGACGTTTTTGGGAAAAGTGTTGAGTTGGCCATATGAAACTGGTTATTGGACATTGCGAGGTAAGAGATGAATTCATAAAGCAGCTTTAGGAGTTTATTCAGGTTTAACCAACCAATCTCAAGTTAATCAAACCTTGAAACAATGGTACACAGACAAGAAAGAGGAAATGATTCCGATTTCAAATTACAAATTAGATTATCTGTTTTTTATTTCCGGATTTCTTAAGCTACATGCTTCACTTTCCATGGCTACTGTACTTCTATTCATTTCAATTGAACGATCTTTTGCCTGTTATTATTTGTATGATTATGAAAAAAAGTCCAGATTATGGATTGCTATAACTATAGTATTAGTAGGTCATGTGCTGAATTTCATAATTTCGTTTTTGTTTTATTTCAAATTAATCCCGTTTTCATGTATGCTTTTATGTGTTCTAGCTCCAAATATTGTTGGCTTCAAAGTAAGTACTCCTTAATTGATTTGATAGCCAACACAAGTTTCATTTAATTTCAGATCATTTTTTATACTCGATACCTGAATCAAAAAGTAACTGAAGCACATGAGAAGTTTGCAAGTCTCTCTAATTATACTCTCGCTGCTAGATTCCAAGCAAAAGAGAATATCAAATGCTTTCAAATGATTCAAACTGTTATAATAGCCGGAATGGGTATTGCTGCACTTGGAATCACAACAGCTATTCTTTTATTTCTGAATTTCTTTCCTCAACTTGACACTTTACTCAGTTCAATAATTCGAGGAGAAATGAGTTTCACAGCACTTATCATAACTATGGCAATTATGTATTCTGTGGATTCTTTTCGAAAATCCGAATTGCTCAGCTTCAACTTTATATGGCAGAAGTTCAAAATCGGAAGGAAGAAAGTATCAGTTATAGCGATCAGAAAGGATAGTGTGATCAAGACAGAGTTGATTAGAAAAGAAACTGAAACATATTTCAATCAGCTGGCATCTTCCTGGATTTAAAATGTTGAATCAAACGATTTTCAATAAAGTTTCTAGTTTTTTGCTGATCAATGAGTTTTTATTGCTGACATTCTAATGGAAATAATACTTCAGTGTGATGTTCCATTTACACAAATAAGCAATCACTTGAGTTTGCATATACTGTAATTGGAACTGATCAATTGATAAGAATAAACTAACTTTTAGTTTCTCACTTATCAAATTGATTACATTTCCACAAAAGGAAGAAAGAAGTTTACTGAGGTTTGTGTCTTGTTATCATTGAGTTCATGATTCGTGCGTAGCGTGATGTCGAGTTTCAGGTTAATACGAAAGAGAGTTTGAGAATCGGAAGGAGATGTACACCCACGTTTCCGGTCGACCTCGTTGAAAAAAAACTGTCTTGGGCGGAAGAAAGAAATTGTGGTAGTCAAAAGCTTGTGTTCTTATTTTAATTTTATACAAAAAGCATTTAGGGTTCATGAAAAGTGAATGTTCTATTCTAAGAAGCGTTACATCATCGACTTCTACTGAATTCACTTCTCAAAACATCCCGATACAGTTCTACATATCAGCCGAAGTTGGTAGAATTGCCCTCTCTTATGATTTTTGATATACATTTCAAACTATTCATATTCATTATAGTTTAATAGAATTTTAATGTTTTCAACTGTTTCAATGTGTCCATCAGGTGATAAACAAACTACAGACTTTCATTATCTCTGATTTCTTCCAACATAAACATCATTACAGCAAGGTTGGAAAAAAAGAACCAGCTGAACTTGAAAATAATATTTGCCTACTGCAAAATCAGTCTTTTCAAATATGCTTTTTCTGATTGGTGACCCGAATTCAAATGAAAATATACAATTATGTTATCCAATCTATATATTACATGATTTCAAACTTTTGACTTTTCCATGGATATTCCTTGTTATCTTTGAATTTATTTTATACTTAACTACACTGTTCTTTGCTGTAAAATGTGCATTTATAATCATAAAAGTTAGAACTTTTCATAAGAATTTGTCAGCATTAACTGTTGTTCTGATAATTCAATGGATAGAGCCAGTGATTGCCAAAATAATTAGTTGGCCTTACGAAACTGGTTTCTGGACACTAAATGGTGATTTATGGTTTTCAAGTTGACAAACTTTTAATCAAAATTTCAGGAGTCGCCAATAAAACACTTTCGAATACAACAATAAAGCAATGGTGGACTGAAGATAAGAAAGAAATGGTTCTAATTAATAACTTCGATGCTAATTTTCTCTTCTTTGTTTCTGGTTTTCTGAAACTTCATTATGCAATTTCGATGTCAAATTGTCTTCTGGTTATTGCAGTTGAAAGATCATTAGCCTGTTATTTTTTGAATGATTATGAAAAGAAATCAAGATTCTGGATAGCAATCACAATTTTTCTGTTAGATCAAAGTTTAAATTTTATAGTTTGCTTTTTATTTTATCTCAATTATGTTCCATTTTTGTTCATGATACTCGTGACTGCAACACCGAATATTATTGCTATTTCCGTAAGTTGGGCTCAAGGTTATTTCATTCCAAATAGTTATTTACAGCTTTTGTTATTTTCTCGTAATTACAACCTGAAGATAACTAGAATTCATGAAAAGTGTGCACATGAATCAAATTATTCACTGGCAGCTAGATTCCAAGCCAAAGAAAATACGAAGTGTTTTGATATGATTGGGAAAGTTCTAATTGCTGGTTTCTGTATTGTACTCTTTGGTTTCATAGTTGCCATAGCCTTATTTCTTAATGTTTTGCCTCAATTGGATACGTTTTGGAACATTTGTAGTCTTGCGGTGATGAGTTTGCCACCAATTGTTATTTGCCCATCTATTATACTATCCGTTGATTCATTTCGAAATTATCCATTTTTGTCAAGTGATTATTTCAAGGTATTTCGACAAAGAAAAATTTCGATTATAACCGCAAGAAAAGGAAGTTCTGCAAAAAGTGAAATTCTCAAAAAAGAAACGGAAACATATTTCAATCAATTGGCGGTATCTTGGACCTAATCTCTGTTTTTGCTTTTTGAATAAATATTTTCCAAATCCTTGTTATTCTCTTCTGGCACAGCACGTATTATAGATTAGTGTGTACTTTAAGAGACGAGAGGCAGAGAGAATAACCGGAGGGTTTCTCTTGACAACGTGATTATTTCATCATCATATTCACTCTGTCATATCATTGGGCCCCAAACTTTGCATTGAATTCGTCGAAATGTCTTATCGAACTAGAAAATCGGATGGAATGGTGGCTGAAAAACCGATTCGTTTAAGATTGAGATTGTAAGTTTTTCAGTGTAAGCTCATCTGTAATTATTAAATAATTCGTTTTTGATGTACCATAACCAAGTAAGTCAAAGGTTATATTCAGAGCGTCCCCTCAGAACAAATGTGCGCGCATAAGAGGGGACGTATGTCATGTGTTTTACAGGTACTATGAGAGGGTCCTACCTCGCCTTCCCGGGCACCCTTCTCTCTGACGTCATTGTCACTGTGTGCCATTAGCACTCCCTCAAAAACTATCTATCTGTCTCCTTTCTTCTCTCTTAGTCCCGAGCGTGGTTCCACGCGTGCAAACTAACGGGAACTTTTGACTTTATTCAAATTACTCTTTCCTATTTATTTCAAAAATCTTCTTCTTTTTTAATTTGGAAGTGGAAAACGTATTCTATAGATGCAATATGGGAGGTAAATCACCTTCAACGCTATTCTGTGCAAACGCCCATGCAGTCCGCAAACCTCAAACCTGACGCCAATCAAAATAAAGAAAATGAATTCAAATTGTTTATCTTTTGGGGAACACGTTATTCTTCCAATTCATAATCAAAATAACAATTTTCAGTAGCGAACCAACCATGCCAATTGCTGAAACAGTCAGGCTCAGATCTGGATACGATATGCCAGTTATTGGCTTCGGAACATGGCAAATTCCAAAAGGAATAACAGCAGAACGAGTCAGAGATGCATTAGAAGCTGGTTATCGTCATATCGATAGTTCCATCAGCTTCAGAAATCAAAGTGAAGTTGGTGCATGTATCAAAGAATGGAGCAAAGTCAGAAAGATTAAGGTAAGAATTTCTATTGCTTTATAGTAATCTCAATAATACTTTCAGAGAGATGATCTATTCCTAGCATCAAAAATTTGGAACACATGTCATTCCCGAGAGAAATGTTTGGAACAAATAGATACAATGCTTGAAGATTTCGGCACAACATATATGGATCTCATTGTGATACAATGGCCATTCGGGTGGGCTGAAGATGAATCCAATTTATGGCCACGTGGAAATGATGGAATGATGATGTACTCAAATATTGATTTTATGGAAACATGGAATGCACTCGAATATGCACATCGATGTGGAAAAGTTCGATCTATTGGACTTGCGAATTTCAATCTTGAACAAGCGGAAAGAGTCTTCAGAGAAGGCTCAATTAAACCATCAGTTCTACAAGTTGAAATGAATCCATATTTCACTCAAGTGAATGTCAGACAATTTTGTAAAGACAGAGAAATTGTTCTGACTGCTCATATGACAACTGGAAATCCTGGATCCGCCTTTTATCGAAAACATGAAGATCCTAATTTGTTGCACGATGAAACGCTGAAAGCGATTGGTAGAGCTCACTCAAAAGTAAGAATCGATTCCAATGAAATTGAATGAGTTTTATTCTTTCAGCCGGTTCCTTCTATTATATTGCGATGGATCATTGATATCGGTCACACTGCAATCATCAAGGCAACCGAAGGAAGTAAGATTTTATAGAGATTTTATTTTGAAAAAAATTGGAAAAATGTATCAATTAACATTATCCTCTAACGGCTCTGATTTTCAGAAAGGATTCGGCAAAATATCAACATTTTCAAATTTCGATTGACACCAGATCAAATTGACCGAATTGAGTCTATGAATACAAACTTTCGAATTCTGAATCCAATTCTTGGCAATGTCGATCATCCTCATTACCCTTGGCCATACGTTCCTCCTCCTTCTTGGAGATAATTTGATTCATTTATTTTAACTTTTAAAATTTTCTTATCCTTTTTGTGTATTGACATGTTTTTATTTATTGATCTCTTTTTGTTTATTTTATGAAGATCTCTTTTCTCGAAATTAATTTTTCAAAGAATCAAAATGTTTCTTTTACAGTGACCTACTTAATACATCAAAGATCATTTTTTGACCGCCAAAAGATTTCTGTTGTGTTTCTCTAAAACTCCATGATTACTCTTTCTCTCTTCTGGCTATTTCTGCCTCCCAACAGGCAAAATTTTGCTTTGCAGAGTGGTCATTATTATTAGTTTTGACATCAGAGTTCGTTTTTGAAATATTTTGATGACAATTCAGTCGTTCTACTCCGATTCCCTCATTATTTTCATTCTTCTCAGTTTCCTTTCTTTTGTAAAACTATTCATTTTCACTTTCAGAATGACTTCACCAACTTTGAAACTCAACAGCGGATACTCCATTCCAACCATCGGTTTGGGAACGTGGCAATCAAAGCCTGGAGAGGTGGCTGCTGCTATCAAAACAGCTGTTGCTGCTGGATATCGTCATATTGACTGTGCCCATGTCTATCAAAATCAGAAGGAAGTTGGAGAAGCATTGAAAGAAATTTTTGACGAGGGAAAAGTTAAAGTGAGTTTTTGTTCAATTCGTTCAGGATATTAAAATTATTAATTTTCAGAGAGAGGAGCTCTTCATCACTTCCAAAATCTGGAACACATTCCACTCTGAAGCCAAGACTCATGAAAATGTCAATATAATCCTTTCTGATCTTCAACTCTCTTATGTTGATTTGATGTTGATTCATTGGCCACAAGGATATGCCGAGAATGAGGGACTTTTCCCTGCTGGAGAAAATGGAAAGATGAAATATTCTGATATTGATTATCTTGAGACATGGAAGGCACTTGAAGCTGCTCAAAAAGCCGGAAAGTGTCATTCAATTGGCCTTTCCAACTTCACACACAAACAAATTCAACGTGTTTGGGATGCTGCAGAGATTAAGCCATCTTGTCTTCAAGTGGAATTGCATCCATATTTCACTCAAGTCAAGCTTCGTGAATTCTGCAAAGAGAAAGGAATTGTTGTTGTTGGATACTCTCCACTTGGAAATCCAGGATCCGCTTTCTTCCGTAAAGACGGAGATCCAAATGTTTTGACTAACGAAGTCGTTGCTGGAATTGCCAAAGCTCACGGAAAGGTTTGTTTTGATTAATTGCTTTTTTTTTTTCTAAAACACGTTCATTATTTCAGTCTCCTGCTCAAATTGTTCTCCGCTGGTTTGTCGAAAGTGGACTCTCTGCCATTCCAAAGTCGGTCACTCCACGTAAGTTTTCTTTGCTCAAAGCTTCCTGATTCGCAGAACTCTATTATCCTATCGCTTTTAATTTCCTCGTCACGCATCTTTCCCATTTTCAGAAAGAATCTCTGAAAACTTTGCCGTTTTTGACTTCCAACTCACCCCAGAAGAAGTTGCTAAAATTGATGGTCTTGATAAGAACTGGCGTATCGTTGATTTGAGCCAACGTGATGGAGATCACCCACATTGTCCATTCCTTGAGGAATTCTAAATTCTATGTGCTTGTTCCTGTTTCCTTCTAAATGTGATAATGATTTTTGTTCTGCGAAAAAATGAATAAATTATTGTAACTTATAAATTTCGATCAAATCTATTTCAGAGAGAATCCTTGACAACTTCTCAGTGTTTGATTTTGAGTTGACTTCAGAAGAAATCAAATCGATTGATGAATTGAATCGTGGATGGAGACTCGTAGATCCATCATCAAGAGATGGAGATCATAAATATTTTGGATTTAATGATGAATTCTAAAATGGTTTGAACCCAATAAAGATTGTTTTTTTCAGCTGTTCTGAATAAAAAGAATAGAAATGTCTGATGATATCACTCAAATAACACATTGCAGGAAGGAATTGAAATAATTTAGAGAACTTTTTTTCCGGAAAATTCAAGCCACACTGATTTCTGACCCTCCAAAGGTTTTCTTTTGAATATCCGCCATTTCTTTGAACAAGGTTCGATTGATATATTCCGAATTCAATTAGATTCAATTCATTTTTAACGCCTTCCAACTCCGATGACGTCGCCCTTCTCCATCGACATTTCAATTATGATTTTCCATTTTCAGATACTTTTTCCTTGATTTTTGAAGCAGCTGAAATAATCCCAAGTTTGTTTCAACTAACTCTGTTTTCATTATTTTTTCCATCTAACAAAATCGATTTCTAAATGAATCTGCTTCTTACTGATGGAATTGTTATCTGGCTTCCGATTCATGAAATCAATAATCCTGCTTATACGAATTCAAACTATTTGATATTCAACATAATCTATTTCATTCTACTATCAATATCCGCATATTTCACTTGGATTCTTGTGATGACGTCATGGAAGGTGCGGAAGTTCCATAAGAATATGACGATTTGCTTCAGTTTTTATTTTGGAACATGGGTTGAATGTTGGCTTGGATTGATACTTGTTTGGCCTTATAAATGTGGATTAATCTTTGTTGAGGGTAAGAAAAATTTTCAAAATTCTTTCGAAATAAAGCACTTTTCAGAAACGCATCAAATGTTTAGCAACTTTGAGACTTCCGACCGGTCTATAATGGCTCGAATAACAAATTATCCAGAAACCACGTGTCTTCTTTTTGGATCGTTTTTGATTTGGCATTATCTTGCCTCTACAGTAGCTGGAATGTGCAATTTTGTGATTGAAAGAGCGATTGCTTCTTTCTTTTTTAGGTTTATTCATTTCTTCTATTTTCAATTATCTGATTTTAGATTTTCAGTGATTATGAGAAAAGAGAAAGAAGTTATATTGGCTACACTCTTCTTGTCACTTCACAGTTTTGTGTTATTCAAGGATCAATACTTATTTTCTTTTATTTCTTTTCTCTCAAATCTGCTCTTGTCATTGTTATCAGCCTTCTTTCTTGTGTAATTTTGGTAGGTCAATCATCTCATCTCTGTTAATTTTAAAGAAGATTTTCAGACATTTTTCTTCCTCCTCCATTACAACACATCTCTTCGTAATCGTTTAGATATCAAGCAGACAAATTTATCATATAATTTAGCAGCAAGATTTCAAGCTGCTGAAAATGCTCGTTCGTTGAGACTTGCTATTTTTGTATTCTCAGTGATTTGTTGCATATTTACTGTAGCTATTTCAATGTTGGTGATTTCATTACTAAAATTAATTCCTGAATATTATGATGTGGCTATTATGACAGCATTTGAATGTCTTGTTTCTTTGTAAGTTTTCATAGTTTTCATAGTTAATGTGTGCCCACGGAAAAAAAAGTGATTTCACCTGTTTTCGAAAATATCAGAAGAACTTTGAAATTGCATGTTTGAACAGTGATTTGTGACTATTTTTTGTGTATTTTATGGCTATAATAATCTTGCAAAATGATTATTCAGGAATCCTTTGTTCGTTGTTCCTGCTGCAATGTTCTCTGTTCCGGAATGGAAGATTGCATTTTATAAACACATGCCATTTGTCGGACGCCGTTTTCATCGTCGTCGAAGGCCTGAAAGTGAAATAATGGATCATGATTTACGTGTCAGTATGGAAACTAAATTGTATTTTGTTCAATTAGAAGATTCTTGGAAAAATTCTGTCCTATAAATATTTTCGATAATTTTCACTGTTTTGCAAAATGAAGTATGAGAATAAGACATCGAAAATCGCTGTATAATATTCCCATTCAAAAATGAATTTGCATTGGAATTTTGATGGGAAACTGAAACAATTCACAGAACATCAAACAAAAATAAACAGAAAATCGTTCATATTCGGTTTATCGTTTTATCATGCCGAAATATCGATTCGTGTTCATTCTGTTGTTTGTTATTCTGACAAGTTCAGAAGCAGCGGATCTATTGACATGTACTTCGAGTGAGTTTAGGAGTGCTTCTGATGGCTACCGAAGTTATTTTCAGAAGAAGAGCCGATTCTTGTGAGTGGTTCCATCAACAAAGCTTTCACCATGCAAATAACTGATAAAGTGAAGAATTGTAATGGGTATTGTGTGAGGTAAGACACTATAACATTGATATCTGAAAAGGTGATCTTCTTTAAGCAAACTGGTTTCTCTTGATGCAACAATGGCTGATGGTAATCAAGCTCATATTCGTAACGTTCATTTCTCTTGTATTCCGATTGTGCCAAAAGCTGAGAAAATGTGTACTGTGAGTTTATAAAAGAACTTGCTGTCTTCTACATTGAGAAATTTCAGAAAATGTGCACCACTCAAATTTACAAAAACGACACAACAAGTAAATCAATTGACAGAAGTGTTGGATCATTAAAACGAGTTTTGGTCAAGGAAATTGGGGTGAGAACTGATATCACAAACTTCTTTCTCTATTCAGTTCTTCCAGGACTTTTCATTCGAGAAAGCAGAAGAGAAAACTTGTTGCTGTAAAGATGCAAAATGTGCTCGCCGTTTGGATGCTACCATGCGTCTCAACCTTCGATCCAATTACAAAATTCATTGAAACCCTTGTTTTATACGAAAAATAAATTGCGCATTGGTCTATTCTCTTTATGTCTTTTTCTCGTTCGCCTTTCCATAAATTGAAATCACTCGTTTGGTGCCTGACCACCGGAAAAGAAGGTTTCGTTTCGCTTTTCATTTTGTTTCTCACGAAGTCTCTATCTGCGTCTCCATATTCTCGACACTATTTCATCCAGGGCTCTCTGGAGCCATCAAAGAAAGGGGAAGGAAAACGCGTTTGAGGGTTGTCATGGAGATGCCATATCAAAAGCGATAACGCTTTTTGTGTTTATGTGTATATGTGCATGTGAGCCAATGCCCTGCTCTGCTGCACCCACACGTACACCCTCTGTTTTGCTCTTTTTCAACATTGAACGTATAGCTCATTAGATGGATTTGTCGTGCGTTAGAGATATACTAATTAAGATTGATAATTATAAATGAACTTCGTTTAGCACGTGAAAAGTACTTGAGTCATGAAGTGAAAACTTTGAACCGAAAAACAAATTTATATCTTTGTTCAAAACAACTTATGATGAAATATTTATGAGTAAGTCGTCTACTAGATGATTAAAAATGACTCTAAGCTTTCTTAATAGTCTCAACCACATTCCCTTTCTGAACTTCTCTGCTAGTGAACATTGAAAGTTAAGGAACCAAATTCTACCTTTTTTGTTTTTTTCCATCCCATTTTATGACGTGGTTTTTTACCTTTAAACACTTCTATTACTTTTCGAGATCTGTAATTTTTTCCAATTTCTAACATCATTTTACACATGGAATCATGAGTCTTTATATTCATGTTGTTTCAGCTTCCAGTGCTAAATAACTTGAAATAATGCCAACTCCAACAACAAAGAAAAAAGTGAAGAAGATTGCGGCTGAGGATCCATTATCATCATCTGGTGTATCTTCTCTTTCTGGAATCTCTTCTTATAATATTCGAAAAATCTCAATTTATAAAAATGGTGATCGTTATCACAGAGGTGTTAAGGTATACACTGGCAAGCCGTTTTGGTACACGACCTGCTATTTTTCTTTCAGTTTGTGATAAATCCACGAGTTGTCAAAGATATGGAGCCCTTGTTAAATCAGATAAATGATCGAATTGAACTGTCACATGGGGCAAAAAAGTTATATACAACTGATGGGAAAGTTATTGGTTCAATTAAAGAGTTGGAGGACGGAAAAGTGAGTTCAGTGTACTTATATGTATGCATTCATCGAACAAGAATATTTGATTTCCTGTCCCGTATAGCACTTTTTCGTATTGTACTTTTAAGTGAGACTTTTCAGATCTATGTTGCTGCTTCTGCTCAATTTATTCCTATGAGGTATGGAGAGTTTGCTGAAAAAGTGTGGAAACCTCCAAGTCGGAAGCACAGTCCCATTATGAGTTCTGATCGAATTAAGACTGCTCGAACCAGGAGTCAAGATCCCGGAAGAAGAAGACAACCTCAGAATTCTGGAGTTTCTTCAACAACCCAAAACTCTGGTTCTGGAGTTCAGAGGAGTCGTTCAGTCAGAACATTGGCAGAAGATAGAAAATCTAGAAGAGATAATTCCAATGTAGCACGTAATCCTGTCAATGGAAATGCACCTCCGAAGAAGTTTGATCAGCCAAGACCAAAAGCTCCAGTTCCAAAACAAACTCTACCAAAACCACGAAGAACGTTGCCTGCTTCCACAACAACAGCCAAAAAACCACCAACTCCTAAGAGAAAGATTTCAAAGAAGGTACTTGGAGCAGCGGCTGGAGTTGGTGTTACGGTAGTTGGAGCAGCTGCTCTTGGAGCCGTGGCAGCAGCATCTAAAAAAGGAAAACCGCCAACGCCTAAACCAAAACCAATTCCAACAGCAGTATCAGATATATCAACAGCTTCTTCCGTGATTCCGGCACCAAATGTCGAGTCTTCTGGAGCAGCAGAAATATTGGAATTCCCAGAAGAAGAAAAGCAAATTGATGTGGCAATGATTCATAGAACTCCAACACCTCCAAAGACTCCATCACGCTCTGCATCTGCTAAATCAATGAAGAAAGCACCAGAGACACCGGACAGGTCAGCAAAGGTTTTGGAGGCTAAAAGTGTTTCACAGTATGTTTGAATTCATTAGAGATTAGGAATAGTGTTAGCTAGAGAACTTCAAACTTCTAGTTTCATTTAAATATTTTCAGACAACCAACGCCCGAAGCAAGCTCAGAAGAAGATGAAGGACACGAAGAGGATGGAGATGATGAAGACGTGGAGGATGATGAAGAAGAAGCTGGTTCTGAAGAAGTTGAAGAGGCATCAGATGAAGAAGAAGAAGATGAGGAAGAAGACGAAGAGGAAGAGGAAGAAGGTGAAGAAGATTCCAGAAATGCAACACCAGCATCCAGAAAATCATCATCAGCTGTCTCGTAAGTATTCTTATATTATAAATCTATTTTTCTCATTTCTATCCCGTTTCCAAATCACCTTGTAAGTTTTTTATTTTATTTTTAGATCCGCTGGATCCCACGTCGACAAGAAAAAAGAAGATGCTAAAAAGTGATCATCTCCATTGTGATTTTTTTGTATTTTTTTTGTAAAACATTCATTCTTACTCCTTTTTGATACCAATTTCCCCGGCCAACTTTATTTATCTCCATTCCTCGTCATCACTTATTAGATCCCTTTTATTTTCGGTTTTTTGAAATAAATAAAGGCAAATAGTATTGGAAGCAAACTTTTCAAAAGGGTTACTGTAATTAACATTTGAATTTGAAAAAAAAAACAAACTCTCACTCATGAAGAGACTTTTTGAAAAATATAACAAAAATATTCTCCTACCTTTATGAGAAAAGCAAGCTTTAGCTGGCTTTAACTTTCATAAATGCAGGTGTAATGAAGAACAGGTCTATAAAATGAATTCTCCCTCTATCGGCTCATTGCCTTACAAAAAAAGCTTTTTTTTAAATAATTTTCCATCCTTACCTAAAAATATTTACCTCTAATTTCTCGTTTATTCAAACTTTGAACTTTTTCATCTTTCAACCTTTTCATGACTTTTATGCTGAAATTTGAGTTTTATCATTCATATCTCGCATATCATCGTCACTTCTTATCAATTTTTTCATTTGCGATCGGTAAGATTACGGTAGAAGTTTTGTTAAAATTGAATGAAAATCACGTAATTTTCGAATTCCAGTCAAAGGGTTCAAAGTTCAGAACCAAAATCGAAGAACATTGTCGCTGTTACCGTTTCACTCCATTTGAGAATGTCAATAGAAACGATAGGAATGTTGGAAACTACAGTCTTCAGGTCCACCTAAATCAAGATATTTCCTTGGTGCACCATTAACTTCTCTTCGAACATGCTATCAATCAAGTACCTGCTGTCCAGCGGTTTCTTCTTTTCTCTCGATTTTGCTCTTGTCTCTATAGTTAAAGTAATTGTTCTTTCTGTAACCTTAATGAGACAGAAAATACCTCAACTCATCTGAATACTTGACGTGTTTTCCGTCATCTTTGCGTCTTTTATGTGACAAACCGGTCTGATTCTTCAGTATCAGTACGCATCATATCACTTGTCTCTTTTGTCTGATTTATGGATAATTGATTTGGATATTAGTGTTACTTTCGTCTTTTCGTGAAGAAAGGAACGTCGTTTAATTTAGCTCAAATCGTCTTTTACTGATATTTTCAGTAATATGTGTGTTATAATAGTGATGCAAACTCATCAAAACACAATCTGTTTCTCTGTTTCTCTTCTTGATTTGATCAGGTCGTTGAGGTTATAATGTTTCATTTGTAGAAAAAGATAGATCAAACATTCAGGTGTCTGCTATGACTTTATAAAAGTTTGTAACAGTTCCATTGAAAATTTTGCTAATATTCTTTGGTTTAGTAAAACTGGTTTATAAAATGTTTTTTTACCAATGCAATAGTTATTTCCGAGACTAATAATTTTCCCGTGAAATATAAATATTTTGAGTCGAAAACGAATGTACATATCAAAAGAATCGAACGGATGATAATAGTAATGTTTTTATCGATAATACCTATCTTTCTTCACTTGGTCGTCTCTCAGACCACCCAGACTGGGCCTATTTCAGTATCAGTTTCAGTTCACAATGTACTTGCCTTGCTCAACTTTATTCTCTTTATCATAGTCTTTGGCTTTTTGAGAAATCATAATTTGATTACGTTGCAATATAGAAGCTTCAGAAAACAAACCATAATCGCAATATTTCATTGAAAAGCACAGTTAGATATCACTCAAACAACAATTCTTTCGAGAAAAACTGTAGTCAAAAACTCTAGCATTTCTGCATTTTGTGCTCTAATGTGATTGATTGATCAACGTCAATAAATAATCCTCTTTTTTCGTTCTCTTATCAGTTTCTAAAGCTTTCAACTCGCCTCAATTCACCGATTTTCACTGAATTCTCCTTCTAAACCCTTCTGTGCTAGGAGCTGAATGGGTTGATAAGAGGACGGGGAAGAAGACGACAAGCCCTCATTTCGACATCATTTTTTATTGGAGAGAACTTGATTTTATTTGTTGTTTATTACTTTTTTGAATTATTGAACAATGCATTGGACGGTTTCAGGGTAGTTTATTCGGATGATGCGGATCAGCTGGCAACATTTTTGATAAAGAAAAGGTAGAGTTTTAGTAATGTTGGCCTTGAGATCAAAAGTCTTAGAGATGATAGGATTTGTTCTCAATTGTCTGGTTGCTTAAGATGGGGCAGGTTAATTCATTTGAATTCCTTGGTTCTGAGCGTAAAACTAGAAAGTAAAACTAGAAAACTGACAGATGAGGTTGAAGACAACTGCTCTGTTTCATGAATCTCATTAGCTCTGGTACCATCAGTATGGCTCTTTTTATTTGTCAGAGAACCACTTTTACACTTTTTCTCCGATTCTGTCCAGTAGAGAATTGTGTCCAGTAGAGTAGATCCACCGATATAGGTAGGTCAAAAGTTCATAGTGTGCTCCACTGGACACCTGGGTCACAAAACTGTATTATGTAGAGAGACGAGCAATGTCCTGTTGTTATCGTTGGAGCATACAAGAGGTACAGACAGTCTTCACATCTTAACACTATTTCTCAACTCTCGGTCCAAATTCTCTAATCAGTACCTCTCAATTCAACTGACGTCTCTTTTTTCTCTCTTTTTTTACCAACTTCAGTCCTTTTTTCTTCCTTCTCAGTTTTCTTTTTTCTTGGAAATGATCACTTTATTCTTCTATGACCTTTTTAATGAAGTTCCATTATTAAAATAATTTCTACCAGATTGTTTAGTATGGTTTGTATTCCAAAAGAAATTGTGGACGGAAGTGAGAGTGAATAGAGTGGACAGACTTTTGATAACAGTTTGGTTTCAATCACTTTTTGTCGCAAACTTTCTGATATCTGGATGATGATATTTATTTTAAGAACAACTACAGATCTGATTTCCTTTTCATAACTTTTGATTGGATAGAATTCTCGAAATTTCTCCAACAATTTAGTTTTAAAAAATTCGAGATCGTATTCTTACAGATTCCGAACGATCCTTCACTACCATTGAATTACTATAAAAATTGAAAAAAAAAATTTTTTTCCAGTAACTGAATCTTCTGTCCAAAATGCAACCATCATACGATGCGGATGATTTCATGCGTCGTGGATTCTTCGGATCCCTTATAGGATTCCGAAAACGTTCTTCTAGTAAACCAGGTGAGCTCTTCGTTCTGACAGATTGTGCAATTAACAATGTCATCCCTCATAACTAATTGTCATTTATCATCAGTCCTGATTAATTTTCTTTTTTATCAGCAACCGATTTTAAGTGTTCTTTGCACGTAACTTCCAGTAATAAACGTCAATTTTGAAAATGCATTGAGTCATTACCACACTCTTAGTGTGTTGATTATTTAACATACATTAAAGATAATGAATAAGATTGATTAAATTCATTGTTCTTTTCTAAGTTTATGAAATTCTAGTAACTTACTTATAAAAATCCACTAACTTACAAATAACCTTTGTGAAATAACGTTTACAACTCTCATGATTCCAGTAGACTCTTATAAAAAGTCTGAGTACCCTATATATTATTAAAAAAACATGAATTCTTTACTGAAATCACTGATAAACCTAAAATTGTATCATTTATACCTTAACTCCTCCCCATATTGCTTTACCCGACCAAATACGTATATTCCATTTATCAAAACTTTCAATCTTTCTCAGATATTTTCTCTCAATTCAGTACACACTTTCTGTAAACGTCACAATTTTTTTCAAAAAACAGTCTATTTAATTTGTATTGAGAGAACAATAGTGACCACATAAAGACAGGTGGAAAAGGAAAGAATACGACCTTGACGCGGTCATCCATTTTACAAATTAGTGTACGTTTTGGAACGGTTTGTTTCGAGTACTTATTTAGAAGTCTTGAAATAATACTTCAGAATGAATTATTAATTTTTCTGAAAGTATCATTTTGGTATGGAATGACATCTAAAGTCATAAAAGCGGAGAACTGATAAACACTTTTTCGAATAGAGTTTAGAGCCAGTTCGATTCTTCTATGCTTTTCTATATTAATGTAAGCAGAATCTCATTTGTATTCTTTTTCAATTTCCGGTCTTTGTGCCAAGATGCTTGTTTTCAGCATTTTTCTTTTCATTTCCAGCTTCTTTCTCATTACGAATTCTCTCGATTACTCAACATATCTCTCTTTTGAACACCACTATCAAACATTTTCCAAACACGTGTTTGGTTCTTATTATCACGTTCTATCAGCACTGTCCAAAATATAACAAAAAAGATCATGTGCATTCGAATTCAATCCAAACAGCTTCTCTCTAAATCTCTTCTACTTGTATTTTATTTCCTTCCCTCTTTTTCTTTTCTTCTTCTTTTAACACAAACAGAGAGTTATCATTCAAACATACGCTGACACACACGTCTTAGTACCCAATGAATTGCATCATATTATGTTTGCTGACACCTTTTGAAAAAGTGAAGAAGACTTATAAACATTTTGTATCATTTTCTTGCAGAGCCACCCCTTCCACCAAAATTTTCGGCGCCTACTCCACAACATCAGCCAACATCTTCTACTCATTTCCAGTCATCTAGTTCGGCAGTTCCTGCTCCGGTTCACCATTTGACTGTTCCGCAGAATCGAACAGAATACGATATTTATCGAGAGATTGTATCGGAGGCAGAGTACATTGAGAGATCTTCTCCGGTTAGTTTTCTACATTTTCTTTCATTTTAGCAAGAATTATTTGCAGGCAACACCTGACTTCTCTTGTCCAACAACTCCTCAACCATCTAACTACTATACCCCACTCCCATTGCCACAACAACATCCGCCATTTGATCCAAACTTGCTGATGCCCCAACCTCCACCAGTTCCTGAAATGGTGCATCTTCCATCTCAATACCATATGGTAATGAGTCCAATTGCACCACATCCAATTCCAGTTGATACTAATGGTGTACCTCTGGGAACTCGTGAGTTTTTCTTGCCTTACGAGATAATTTTTTTCAATTTTTCAGAATGTCCGATGGCTCCTCCTCCATATTCTTCATTTTCTCCACAATCATCATCTGGAATTCAACATCAGCAACAAGCTCAAATGCTCGCTCAAATGCCACAAATTCCATTTGATGTTAAAAGAGAAATTCAAGATCATTTGGTGGTAAGTAACAATTGTTCATTTCATCACATTTTGACCTTCATCTCCCTCCAGCTTCAAAACGGAAAGCAACAAATGTCCATCGAAGACATTGTCAAACTTGTAGTCGTCGCTCTCAAGGACTCTCAAATTGAAGAGGGACGTGAAGAAGAAGAGACTCCAGAAGAAATCCTCCGAAGAAAGAGGATTCAGAATAATCTAGCTGCTGCCAGATATCGTAAGAGACAACGTGAAGCTCGTGAAGGTGCAGAACAAGAATTGGGAGATTTGACGAGAAGAAACGATGAGCTCCGCGAGCAAGTTTCCAGAATGGAAAGGGAGATTAGTCAATTGAAGCAGGCTGTCCTCGGGAGGCAATAGCTTTTGATGTCTTCTTCATTTTTAGAACCATCACAACGTTACCACTATCACTAGAACATATTCCAAAAATGCCTTAGTTATCCCCGTGACAGTTTTTTTTATTTTCCAGCATTTCACTTACATCCCACACATCCAATTTTTGTATGTACAAATTCGGTGTTTATAAAAAAAGTATCCGTTGAACGTTTATTATTTATTTGAAACGTATTTTCAAAGCCAAGAATTTTTCAATTGTTGAAAGTACGTATCCGTTTCTTTTTGTAGTTCTGCATCTCTTTCCAGTGGTGCCACCATAGTTATTGTCATTTTTCTAGCAGCAGCAATTTTAGAAGAAAAAGGAAAATCGAATATTTGAAAGTTTTTCCAGGCACTGACTGAGTAAATTAATGTAGGTCCGATTAGAAGAGGCCCTCTGAAAATACTATGACAAGGAGTTCCAAAAACAAAATTTTAAAAACTCACAGGCTCAGCGAAGCCTCAAATATGAAGTTAATCAGCGATTCATATTCAGGTAACAACCCAATATATGTGATCAAAGCACTGACACATGATACAACAATCATTCCAATTCCAGCGAAAATAACTTTTTTGATCATTGCAAAGCATCGAACATTCTCTTTTGCTTGATATCTAGCAGCAAGTGTATAATTATTGGGATTATCAAAGTTCTCTATGGTTCTTGTGATCCTTTGATTGTAGTTCTCTGTCACAGCAAATATCTGTAAAACGTTTCAAAGTAGTTCAAAACTCAGAACACAAAGCTTACCACGGATGACATAACATTTGGAATCAAAGCCAGTACTACCATATTAACAAGATTTGGAAGAATCAGAAAGAAATGTAACAGTGTACTCAAGAAACTTATCACTTGATGACTGACTATCAGAATAACAACTAGATAAATCCTCGGTTTTTTTTCATAATCCGTCAGGAAGTAGCATGCGAAAGTTCGCTCTACTGCTAATAAAAATCCAGTTAAACCCATTGATAAAATATAATGAAATTTTAAGAAAGCTCCAAGGAAAAACCAATTGTAGATATTTGGAACACGAACCATTTCATTCTCATTATCTGTCCATCCTTGTTGAACAGTTTTGTTAGATTCTGCAATCGGAACTGTACTTTTCATTCAATTTAGTCATCGCTTGAAAATCCAACAAATCATGTGTTGATAAATGTAGGAAGAACTATTTTCACCTGCAGGTAATTATTTGATATCTGATTGCCTGATTAAATAAAAGGTCCTAAGGGAATAAAAATCAAGCTATTAAAGAATGAGCAGTAGTATGACCAAACTATAAGGTTTACCTCAAGAAGAAGCTCTTATAAACTTAAAAATGAGTATAACTCAAACCTTATCTATAAAAGGAAAAAGTGATGTGATTCAGGGGTCATAATAACAAAAAGATTCAAACTTACCATCCAATGTCCAATATCCAGTTTCATACGGTAGAATCATTAAACTTCCAAGCATAGTTTCAAACCATTGAACAGAACAACTGAATATTAAACATGTCAAGTTCCAATGAAAAACACGAATTTTCAAACAGATATAGGCACATTTAACAACATAATAAATGATGATCAAATGAAGGATTCCATATACTAAAAGATACATATTTCTCGGATAACTTTGAAGACGATAATCATGTAGAATTGTGGTAGGAGTGACAACTCTTTGGGAGGTATTCCCGATCAAGAAAATCATCGGAGAAAACACTTTAAATGAGTTTTCGCGGTAAGTGGGAGAGACAAAATCAAAACACCTGTTTCTTTTTAGAGGCAACTCACTATCAATGACGACGTGCTGTTATAATGTGGAAAAAGACACGGGCAATTAAAAAAAGTTGAAAGTAAATTATAGACGTCGATTGCTTCTTTGCTTATGATGTTAGATGCTTTGATGCCTTTTTTAAAAGCAACTATTTGTAGAATTTATAGTCAGAATCATTCGAATTAATACGATCTATGAAACAAAGTAAATAAATCAAAAGAAACAAATAATTTTTCGAATTCCACCTGGCTCAGATGTCCTTCTGTATAAACCTCATAAAAGACGATCTTTGTACTGTGTTCAAGATCCTGAATTCATAATTTCCATTCGTCATGTTCTTTAAAAAGTGAACTTGATTCTGATGTACCTCAATGCACTTCTTTGTAATGCTAAGACCTCGTGTCCCCTCCTTCAAACCCTTCAAAAATCCCATTCAAAAACTGAATTTATGATGTATGTCTGGTTGCGTAGTGACAATGTAGCTCCGCGAGATGTTTCTATGGACCACTCACATGCTTTCTCTCAGACTTTTTGTATATATTCATTCATATTCGTATAATTGTACACAATCTGACGATGTCAAAACAGCCAAAAACTTTCCGAAGTCGTTCTTCTGACCATGTTCCAGTTGTACCTACAATGGTGAGCAATTCAAATGCGGTTGGAGTCAAAAGGATTCATGTATGGAGAAATGCAGATGTTTTCTTTCAGGGAATTCAGGTGAGATTTTAAAAGGGTTTTGTAAACATTTAGTCTGATTTGTGAATAGAAATCGAAGGTTGAATACTGTCTAGACTTTGTTTTCTGAATCAAAACACAGGTACAATGCTTATTTCTGCCAATGTTCGCGTCTTATCACTGTAGACACCGTATACCAATTCGCATCTGAATTGGTTAAATATATTTCTAAAAGCTTTTGATAAAGTTTTTTAATTCCAGGTGGTTGTAAATACTCATCGAGTTCCATCAATTGATGTTCTGTTGGATGTGGTCAGCGAACGGATTGGGCTTATAAACGGAGCTAAAAAGCTTTACACAACTAGTGGAACTCTTATCAAAGATATCAACAAAATTAAGGATGGAGAGGTTGATAAGTACATTTTTTATATTCCAAAACCAAATAATACCCCTTACAGAGCTACGTGGCTTCAAGTTCTCATTTCACTCCAGCTGCTTATGGTGGACAAATACAACAAGTAAACAAAAAGAAAAAGAAGAGATCAAAGACAGTTCATGGAAAAGAGAGGAAAGAGAAGACTGAACGATTGGAACTTGGAGATGAGATATCAATTCCATTGAATAATCCAGTTGAACAAGAAAGAAAGAAGAAAAAGAAAAAGAAGTTGGTGAAGAAGAAAGTTGAAGAGGAACATCACCCACGTCATCTAAATCTAGCTCGTCATGGATCAGATGAGACACTAGCTGAAACAGCTGAAGTAGAACTTCCGAGTGAATTAGAGGATTCAGAAGAAGAGGAAGAAGATGATCATCACGTTCACAGTCATAGAGGTCACGACTATTCAGGAGCATTAAGTGAACCTTGTTTGTTTTCAGAAAGATCTCCAGAACATCGTCGTCCATCCACAAAACACAGTGTTGCGCCATCAAGGTCAGAAAGTAGACGTGAGAGTCGAAAAGATGTTCATGAGCATGAAGATAAGAAAGAAGAAGAAAAGAAGAAGGATGACAAAAGAAGAAAATCGGTAGGTTTCCCAACTTCTCGATGAGTCTGAACTGATTTGCATACTATTTTTTCGTCTCGGAGTTTTAGTAACAAGGTTTTCAGCGAATTTGTGTGGTATCATAACATTGAAGTGTATCGTCGTTCACGCCTAGAGGTACCTCACTTTGAGTGCGCTCTACTGAACTGTTTTTTTTTCAGTAAGTGCGCTCTGCTGAACTAGTTACGTTGCGCTCTATAGTTCAGTAGAGGGCACTTCATTCAAGAAGTTTGAAAAAAGTTATTTTTCAGGTCACCCGCCGAAAATCTCATTCACAACATCAACAACCTAATTGGGGAGATTTATCCAGTTTTACAAAGAATATCGATTCGCTTCTTCGTAATTAATTATTGTCTTTCAATCTAATATTTGGGGATTCATAGAGTTTAGAAATTCATCGTTTGTAGAAATTAATATGGGCTTATCAGTAATAAAAGTGATTATGGATACGATACTTTTTTTCAAGAAATAATAAAACCCCTTAAGGAGGACGCAAATCTGACTACAAGTTCAGTGGGTGCCCTTCTATTGCGGTGTTCGTCTCTGTGTTCCGTTTCGTCATTATTCTACACCCCTTCGTTTCAAATCTTGAAATTTCACAAGAAAAGTGTTGACTGACTATTATAATATAAATTACTTCTCATTTATTTCAGTTCTATTTTCCCTCTTTCTTGGCGTGCTCAATGAGAAATGAGCATATTGGTTGAATTGGACCACGGGGTGGGAGAGGACTCTTCTCACTTTACAAACCTGCCAATTTGTCGTTTTGAAGAAGAGAGAAAAAGAAGAAGGCTCTTCTCCAATTCGTTATGGAAACCCAATGATTAATGGGTGTTGTATATATGGAAAGCTTCTGAAGGGGCTCTAGAAATGGAGAAAAGGTGTTGATGGAAAGCACATAAAACTACGAGAGCTTTTAATTGGCACGTTTATTTCTTATTTTCACCAGCGGTGTTGGTTGATATGGTGACTATAGTCAGCAGATAAAGTGGATAGAAACAACCTTTCGGCGATATTTTGAATTTGGAAGGTTTCGAAAATATTATGGAGTTGAACATAATTTGGGTACCTCCTTTAGAATAATGAGCAGGGAGACTATATACATCGGGCCCTACGAATTAGGCGAATTGATACAAACAGGCAAGCAATAACCTGGAAGGATTAGAACTGTTTCTTCTTCCAGCTGACCATAGTTTTAATGAAAAATGTGGCTCATCGCCGGTAACTTTTTTATTCGCAGGGTCTACCTATAAAATACAATTCAAAAGGATTCTAGACACTTTTTGTAGGTGTTGATACTCCTATCAACACTTGATTTAAAAAAAAAGACAACAAATGATTGCTCATGCCTAATTCATAAGTAAATACATTAATCAACTCAACTTTTAAAGTTTCTTTGAGCTTTCCAATTAAATTATCTTAACAAATATTCTTGTATTATGACTTTTGTATCTCGTCCCGCTATAGTCTTGATTCTTCTTTCTAGATTCTTCATTCTCATTTTCTAGTTTTCTGTCCAAATCTTCAGAATTCCCATTGGTTTTCGGATACGTGGATCACCTTGGAAACTGAATGGATCTAGAAATTATATTGTTGTTGGGAGTGACCACACACATAGACATGAATTTTCCCAGCAATTCGTCTCCTCTTTCTCTCTCGTTTTTTCTCACAGCTCCTCCTTTTTCCTACCACTATAATATTAGCTCCTAATCGGTTAGGCTCTTTTTTTCCACCAGATGTCAAATGCTCTTTTCCTTTTCGTATTTGACTTTTCCATTGCTCCTGCTTCTTCTGATGAACAAGGAGGTGGGGGTCCAAATAAGAAATTTTAATTAGACGGGCGGTCCCATCAACAGAGAAAAAAAGAGAGTAGTTCTTGTTGAACATTGGACAACCTGTCCAAAGTTTTTTTTAGGATCTCTAGATATAAACCTCTCTGCTGTCATTTACACTTAGAGTTTCTAGAAATGGAGATAAATGAAATGAAGAGAGTAGAAAAAGAGAAACATCAAATACTCTTTTCTCTTTTCTCTGACTCTTTTTGTAGCCTTCTCCATCCCCATCGTTTTCCGGTTTCGGATTGGAAATCATCAGAAAAACGGGCGACGATGAGGAAGTATTTTGTTTTGTCATTCCAATGCACAAACCACCAATTTTGCAAATGTTGCAGAGACTTCAAAGAGGAATTCTGGAATATTTGACACATTTCATATTGTATCTGGATTCAATTGAAGACAGAAAGTAGGTTTTATCAGGAATAGATACTCGAATTCTGACCCACTTTCTAATTTTATTTTCGATTTCAAAGATCGTCTTGAGCTAGACTTTTCGAATCAAAATCATCATGTAGACAATGACTACAAATTTCAATTCATCTGGTGATAACAATTAGTTTTCATGTTCAAATCAATGTTCTGACTTCCTTGAAAATATAAGTATCCCATTTTTATTTCAGTGTTTACAGAATCACTTTCTTCTAGTCTTCTTCAACATTTCATCCACATGTCACTTTTTTCTTTCCCAACATATTTACATAGATTAACATTGAGAGATTTGATAACCGGAAGTGACCGGAAAATGTCAAAAACTCACTCGATCTAAAAGAAATGAGAGGACCTCTACCTCTCTTTTTTGTATTAGAAACACTTTTTTCTATCTTAACTTGAGTGCTTTTATCTTCAATTCCCCTTTTCTGAATTCATTCACATGATTCATTTATTGGGGAAAGGGCACCCACTAATTAAATAGAACAAAATCGCGTGTTGAGTAAGTCATCTGACAATTTTTGATTTATTTCGATTTTGATTTACAACTTTTTCCTTCTTTTCAACTCTCTTTTTCTCCCCTGAAACCCCAAGTTATACACTTTCAACTTTTCATTTTATTTTTCTTCACCTCAAACTAAAAAGCGATCCAGAAATAAAAAAATCTCTTATTTTTGTTATAAATATTCTCGAATATTGAAATGTAGTAGTATGTGCCTCTATATAGTAAATATGTCCACAAATTCATCGTTATAATTCGCTTTTCAGCTCTCTAAACTCGTCGTATTTCTCTCCTATTCATGCTCCCAAATTGGAGCATGGAATTCAGGAATAAGGGTGGGATGGGGGTGTGTTTGGAAGGAAGAAAAGGGGAACCTAATATGATTATTATTATTTTCTTTGTATTCTGAGATTCAGTTTCGAATCTCGTTTGTATGTATTTCAGTTTTTATTGAGGAAGTTGAAAAGAGTATCTCGTTTCCAAAAAGTTCATGTTTACTTTTCCCATTTTTATTCTTTGTACCTACGAAGTGTACTTTAATTCAGTATCTAATTCGAAATCTTTAAAGAAACAGGTTAACAGTTTTCTATCATCATAAATTCGTCCGAACTGCCAACTAACATACTTTTTATTTTCCTATTTATATTTCCTGTTGCTTCTATATTTTAAAGTTCATCGGACAAAATATTCTAAAAACAGCTGATAGACAAATAACCTCCTATTGATAATATCATGTTTCACTTGTCCTTAACATTCGGGAAGCTCTCAGCTGTCTCTGTGTGATCATAGTTTGAATGAAAAGGTTTTAAAAGCTGAATAGGCCTGATTATTTGTTTGTCTGAAATTTGTTCTAGAACTTCTATGATCTTAAGAAATGTTATCTGGAGATACGCACTAGAACAAGAACCCTATTTCCAACTCCTTTTACAAGCTTCCACCATCTCCCCGACCTTCCCTTCCATCTAATTCATTTCTAACCTTTAGATGAAACATTTCACTAGAACAATGAAAAGAAGGTTTTTGTCATCGTCGATTTTTCCTTCATTCCATCACTTCCAATTACCGGTTGGAAAGCCTAACACTCCGTCATAAATGAAGGAGCCTAGTGGACACGAAGAATTAGCATTTTCCGTTTCTTTTTGCTCTTCTTCACGTCTTCTTCTTCTTCTTTCGTTTTCTCCTTGATCCTCGGATTACATTTCTCGCGCCTTTTTCAACTATCCATCCTTCTCTTCGCATCCTCTTCTTTTCCAGGCGGGCTCCCCGTCTCTAATTAGACGCCTTTGTGGTTTTGAGTATGAAAATGGAAGAGTAAAAGTGAGAGAAAAAAGAAAGAAAAGAAAAAAAAGTATAGGAAAAAAAATGGAAAGAATTGTGTAGCAAGAAAAAATCAACTTCTCCTACTGGGAAGATATTTTAAAGTTTCAGACTTTTTTAATCTCTGGTAACTTCCAGGTTACTCCGATATGAGTTATCTGATACGTTGTTTTCAAATATTTATTTTGTTGCCTGTTGGCAAAAAAGTTCATATCGAAATACAGTACCAGTTTTGAGTTGAGAAAATTTCTCCTCAGATGTAAACTATTCGCCTTTTCCACATACGAACTAGTTCTTCAAATAACACCATCTAGATTTTTTTGCAAATTTATTATTGACTAGATCTTCTTTCATATTGTATGCTCTTCTAAAACATCGCTTTTTGAATTTCACATCCTTTTGTTATTTGTTTACTCGTCACTTTTCTAGCTACAGTATACTAAATGCTGTGCCCATAAACCCTTATTTTCCATCTTTTCGATACGAAATACTTGATAAATAACTTTCAATTTATAATTGGGGGTGACACCTTCCCCTCCTTCCCTTTCGAATAAATCTGAAATCTGAGCACCATTCCTCCTCCCTCTTGACCCCGCCCACTTTGTGCTCCTCACTCTCTATATTTCAAAATATCAGTTTTCCTACTTGCTCTTCATCTTTTTCTTCGTTTTCTTCTGCTCATCTGAAGGCAAGTAGAAGAAGAAGCATGTGTGTGTGTGTCACTCGATCGTTTTGACTCGTGTTTCTGGCTTGTCTCAACACAGATAAATAAATATGATGAGTCTCGGAAAGAAAAATGAATGAGAAGATATGGATAGAGAGAAAGAGACAGAGAGATGAAAGAAGTAATAATATCATTCAATTTATATTCGAGAGACACATTCTTAGATGAGAGCTTCTGGAAAAACATAGATTCTTTGATATTTCCATTCTTGTTCGGAAGAGTTGACCTCCTTGTTTTCTTTTCGACCTTTATCAGAGTGGCAGGCTTTCAAGTTACCCTTTCTCAGAGGCTTGAAGTCTCAATTTCCATGAAAAACGGTACGGCACTTCAATATAAAACGTTTCATTCGTGTTGCCTGGAAATTCTAGCTCCTAAAACTACGAATTATCTTCTATATCTTCCTTTTGTTCATTCGTTTCGTATATTCTCCCGATCTCTTCCAATATTCTCTAATACTTCCAGATCTTCCGTTTCTTATCTCAAATGCAATGAATGAGCCGACCGATGACGTTCCTCACCATCTTCACGTCTTCAGTTTCTTCAAATTCAATCAGTTCTCTTCTGATTCCACTTATCATCATTCTGACAACGACTACGCCTTCATCAGAATCGACAGCAGCCGGATACCGGAATAGTCACAATCGATGTTATAGTTGTATGTCAGAAATGTATGAAGGGTTTCTCAATAAAGGAATGGATAGGTGAGATTTGTTACAAAAGACTTTTGTTTGATTATTGAATGATTTCAGGTATTTCAATCGGCCTCGTAACTTCAGTACACAATGTGATGGAGAAATGGATGTAACGAATATGCACACTGTTCCGTGTAGGACTATTTGTTTAACAATTCAACAAGATTTGGTTGTTATGGGTGAGATTTCTTTTCTGAAGTACCCAAGAATAAAGCTAATTTTCAGGTCAGCCAACAGGACATCGTCTTTACATGAGAGGTTGTGCACTAACGATAGCCAGACGAGGATTGAATAACCACACTCTCAGCATGTTTGATAGATATGATATTTGCAGGTTTGTTCCATTTTAACTATTCACTTTATTTTTTTTTCTTTTCCAGGGACATGTCGGCATCTGACTTATTCCGTCATGAACAAGCCGATTCTCAACGTATTCGGGTATGCAGTTGTCTCGGTGATCGATGTAATTCGGCCATCTCAACTAGCAATGGATTCCAATCCCTTCCAATTTTAGCAATTCTAGTTCTATTTTCTTCGTTTTTTATTTGAAATTTCATTGACTTCTTTCCTATTTTCTATCTCTTTCTTCACATATCTTCTACCATACTTCCCTGTCCTTTCCTCTTTTTTTCTGTGCATTTTGAATACAAAAAATCAAGCTTTATAAACAAATTATTAGTTTTTTATGTTATTAGAATTAAAAATTATTCAAAATATGTTAGCTGAGCCAACTAGGTGATCCAAAGACAGTAAACATTGCTCCAGTAGAAGCAACAGCTGGTGATAAGGCATATGGGGATAAGAAGAGTCCAGATATATACTGAGGTGATAACACTTGAGGAGATAACACAAAAGGAGACAATATAATGGGTGATAATGCTAAAGGAGTCAAAATTAGAGGCGTTAGAGCAAAAGGAGACAGTACTAAAGGAGTCATGACTTGAGGAGAAAGGATAAATGGGCACATTACCAATGGAGAAAGAACAAATGGGTTAAATATTCCAGGTGAAAGTACCACTGGATCCAGTGCAACGGGAGAAAGAATAATTGGAACAAACATGAAGGGATCTAGAATAACTGGACTTAGAATACGTGGTGACATAATTAGAGGGACAAATAACCACGGAGATAGGATAACTGAACCGAAGACAGCAGGAGAATTCACAAGAGCAACCATAACTGCAGGAGAGAGAATAAGAGCTTGAGAAGCTGTCTTCGGATCATTGATTAGGGCTGTTTTGATTACTGGCGACAAGATTATATCATTCCGACGAACCTAAAACAGTTGAAGTAGCCAAACTGGAACTTTAAAATGACTCACTTCAAACTTTAGTTTCTCTTCTGCTATATTTTTGATAGTAGAATGAATGGCTCGATGAATTTCAGGTTGCGACATCTTGTTGTAAGTTTTTAATAGTCTCGGATTCCTGAACGGAGATTTTTGCCCATAAATCAATTGCATTTGTTTCGTATTCAATACGGTATATCCAGTTGAATTCATGTCTTTTAATTGTTCTCTTGTATAAGTTTTGTCCAATTCTTCAAATATTTCCACCTTTTTCGCTTCTGAAGGTAATCTTTCTGTTAAATTTTGTTTTGTGAAATAAAGAGGCTGTCCATCGGGACCTCTTCCCATTGCATAATCTTTCTTCCTCTGAGCCTCTAGGATTTTCTTTTCAGCATCTTCAACAGCTTCTGCAACTCCTGTTGCTTCTACAATTAAATCCAATAAATTCTGTGAATCTTCGGCAGTCATTCCAGATCCAAATAGTGATTTCAATGATGTTGCTTTCTCCAGTTCTGTTCCAGAATCATGGAGAGAGAATAACGACGGAGACAACACATCTACCTGAATGATCTATTTTGAATCTACAAAAGTGCTTCACTTACTGTTTTGTTTTTAGCATTTCCGTCTTCAGGGAGTACACTCATGAATCGTGGACTGATGAGTTTCAATGTGTTCTTATCAAGATTGGTAGTATTATGTCCACTGAGTCCTAGTCCAATCTTCGCTGCCTGTCGAATCAAATTCGTCGGAATCATCATGGCTCTCTCCTCTTCCGTCATGTTCTTTGCTTTTTGATGGAGCATTTCTTTCAATTCCTCGTCTTCGATTTCATTCTCCATCGATCCTAGTCTCTACAAGCAATCCATGTTGGTTTTAACCATATACTTCCTTACCTTCATAATTCCATTTACTGATTTTCTGCGTTCTCTATCTTTAAATGAAGAATTCTGAGATTTGATGTTTCTAGCATCTTGAAATACTCGAAATCTTTTCCTCTGCATGTTTTCCAATTGTTTTCGCTTCTGTATCAGAATGCTTTCATTCTGAATTCTTTGAATCACTTCTTGCCATTTCGACAGTTTTTTCTTGTTTTTCAGGGCTTTGACAGTGTTGGACAAATGTTTAGTGATAGTGACAAATGGGGATCTAAAGAATGATAGTTTGTTAAAGCCCTAAGTTGAATTCTGTTCGAAAAACTTACTGATCGCTATCGGACTTCAAGATGTAACTGTTAGCAGTTTTAACACTCACTGATCTTTTCTTTCTTCTAATAGTCTTGAACGACCCAATCCAATTACTAAACTTCGTGGATTTGAGTTTTTCGGTAGTTTCAGATTGCTGGTAACGTACTGGTTTTCTTTTTGAAGCTTTGTAGCTCTCCAAACTCCGTAACTTCATCAGCTTTCCCAATCCCTTTAATGCATTCTTCGACTTTTTTCTCAAAGTCTTTCGAGTTTCTAGAATTCAGATACCATCAGAACTGATATTAAGAAATGATGAATTATATAGAGGAATCTTACTTTTGTCGATGTGAATTTTCCTTTTCAGTAATCGATTAGTGTGTCCATCAGATTCTAAAGCAACCAAACATCTGGCATGACTTGCTAAATCATGTGCCCCTGAGGAACATTTCTCGTGTTTCTTTTTATCATAACTTTCCACTAACTTCAGTCTGAAACTTATAGATTGTCACTGCAGATTTCAAGTATGTTACCTTCTTGTTGCAATTGCTGAAATGAGTCCAGAAAATGCCTGATCTGTCCAATGTTTCCATAATTCTGTTCCAGCTGCTTCAGTTATCGGAAGTTGAAGTGCTTTGTCTTTGTAGTAGGGAGAAGATTTTACATCTTTCGTATCAAAAGATGTTTTCAATTCCTTCTTTATTCCCAAGTCTCCACGAATCTCTGTAATTTCGTCAAACAAATTCTAGTTTCATTTGTTTCTAAATCGAGGATTTTGCGGTCTCATTCTCATTAATCTGTCAGTCGCCATAAAACATTTACGATTCTACCGTTTTTATGGATGTGTACATAGCAAAGCGAGAGTTCCTCTACGATAAATCAGTTCCCTTTCTGATATCATTTTGATCGGAGAATTACGGTAGAAATATTCTATAAAGTTTGGAACCAATAGAGTGGTTTTACAAGGAATTGTCTACAGTTATACATTCAACAAGAAAATGAGTATTCACAATAGACTAGTCCAAAAAGAAGAAAGTTCAATTGTGATTCAACAAATTCAAAAAAACTGAACAATTGGGCAAATAGATTTTTTGACTAACCTGGAATCATAATTATCATCCATAACAATACAGTTTGCAAGAACTTCTCAGCCCACATTCTTTCTGAGCTTCTGATCAAAAACAATTTGAAATAGTTACAATAAAACAATCAAATGATTGAAGGAAATCGAAACCAAATTGTTTCGGACAAAAAAAGAAAATGAAAGGATCATCTTCTAAACTTCTTAGGAAGTTTGACAGCGTCAAACGCACGCCTACTGATCATAAAATGAGTCTCTCTCTTTCTCTGGATTTTACGGCAATTAAGAAATTGATACCTTTCCGTGGATTTTCGATTTCCCAGATGGATCTTTGCTACTTGTGTATTGAAATTATGGTATACATTATCATTTTCTTTATTAATCCTGTGGGAAGTTATGAGAAGTTAATTTTAATTAGCTGAGCCAACTTGGAGACGCAAAAACGGTAACCATTTTCCCGTTTGATTCAATTGCAGGTGACAATGCATAAGGTGATAGTATGATTCCTGTAACAAATTGAGGAGAAAGTACCTGCGGGGATAATACAAATGGAGACAGAACTATTGGTGATAAAGCTAGTGGAGTCAGAATCAACGGAGTGAGGGCAAACGGGGAAAGAATCAATGGAGTCATGACTTGAGGAGATAGAACGAATGGGCATAGAACAAGAGGAGACAGGATGAATGGATTGAATACACCAGGGGCCAAAATAACAGGAACAAGAGCAAGAGGAGATAGTACGATTGGGGCGAATAGGAAGGGAGTAAGAACTACTGGACTCAAAAGACGTGGAGATAATATTACAGGAACGAAAAGCCATGGAGAGAGAATTACAGCTCCAAATACAGCAGGAGACTGAATCAATGGAACCATGACAGCTGGAGAGAGGATGAGAGGTTGAGAAGTTAGAACTGGATTGTTGATTATTGGAGTTGCAAGAATGGGAGAAAGAACAATGTCCTTTTGACGAACCTGGAAGTAATTGAGACAGTGAGGTGAAACAAAAAAGAGTAAAACACCTCGAACTTCAATTTTTCTTCTGCTACATTTTTTATGGTGGTATGAATAGCTCGATGAATTTCGCCTTTGGTCATATTGTTATACGTTTTCAAAAGTTTTGGATTTTTGAATGGTGACTTCTTTCCATAAAGTAAGTGCATTTGTTTCGTATTCAATACGGTATATCCAGTTGAATTCATATCTTTTAATTGTTCTCTTGTATACGTTTTGTCCAATTCTTCAAATACTTCCACCTTTTTTGCTTCCGAAGGAAATCTTTCTGTTAAATTTTGTTTTGTGAAATAAAGAGGCTGTCCATCAGGACCTCTTCCCATTGCATCATCTTTTTTCTTCTGTGCCTCTATCATTTTCTTTTCAGCATCTTCAACAGCTTCTGCGACTCCTGTTGCTTCTACAATTAAATTCAATAAGTTTTGGGAATCTATGGCAGTCATTCCAGATCCGAACAATGATTTCAATGATGTTGCTTTCTCCAGTTCTGTTCCAGAATCATGGAGAGAGAATAATGAAGGGGATAGAACGTCAACCTGAACTTCACTACTTTGCATTCAAAAATCAAATTTATTAGTTCAACCTCGTCTTTTTTCGCATCTTCATCCTCCGGGAGCACACTCATGAAGCGTGGGCTGATAAGTTTGACTGTTTTCTTATCTAGTTCCGTTGAATTATGCCCACTGAGCCCTAAGCCTATCTTTACCACTTGCCGAATTAAGTTAATTGGGATCATCATGATCTTATCTTCATCCGTCATATTCGAAGCCTTTTGGTGAAGTATTTCTTTCAACTCTTCGTCTTCAATTTCATTCTCCATTGCAGCAAGACTCTACAGATTGCGAATATGGAAATTTAAAAGTTTAGATAACGGTTACCTTCATAGTTCCATCAATTAGTTTCCTTTTTCTTCTGTTGTCGAATGAAGAATTCTCAGAAGGTGCGACTCCGTGAACGTCATAAAACACGCGGAACCTTTTCCGTTGCAGATTTTCCACTTGTTTTCTTTTTTTCATCTGAATACTCTCACGCTGAATTCTTTCAATTACTTCTCTCCATTTCGAAAGTTTTTTCTTGTTTTTCAGAGCTTTCACTGAGTCGGACAGATGCTCTGTGATGATAGAGAATGGAGACCTTCAAAAAATGGAAAGTGATCTTTGGGAAAACGATAGTAATTACCTATCATAAGTCGATTTTAGTGAATAATTCTCAGCATTTTTTATCGATCGTTTGACTCTTCTGGCGATATGAAATGATCCAACCCAATCATCTTTTTTCAAGATGTTGGAAACTTCAAAGTTTTCCGATGGTGTCATCAGTATTCTTCTCCTCTTCTTGATTTTGTTTTCTGAACTTTTTGATCTTTCATAGCTCTCCATACTTCTCAACTTTTTCTTGTTGTCAGAACTCTTGGCCATCGTTTTCGTGATTAATTTTCGAGTTTCTGAAAACATTGAGAATCAAAACTAACCTAATAAACCAAAGTTCCCACTTTTATCGAAATACTTTTTCCTTTTCAATAACCGATTAGTGTGTCCATCAGACTCTAAAGCAACCAAACATTTAGCATGACTTTTTATATCATGAGCCTCTGACGAACATTTTTCGTGTTTCAGCTTATCATAATTATCTACTAACTGCAATCTGAAACTAATAGATTCTTACTGTAAATCTCCAGTATGTTACCTTCTTGTTGCAATTGCTGAAATAAGTCCAGAGAATGCTTGATCTGTCCAATGTTTCCATAATTCCGCACCTGCTGCTTCAGTTATCGGAATCGACAGAAGCTTATCTTTATAATAGGGAGATGTTTTAATATCTCTGACATCTAATGCAACTTCCAGTTCCTTTTCAATTTTCATGCTGCTAAAGCTCTCTGAAATTGGAGCAGTCTTTTTAATGATTTCATGGAAATTAACCCACCCGACATGATCACAACAGCTAACAACCCCCATAGAAATAGAAAACTCCTCATTGATGTCGTTCCAAATCTCGAAAAAAAGAGTAGAATGATTACAACGAATTTTTTCCATTTGGTATATATACATTTCCTTCTAGCATGTATTTTGTATCCCCTTGTAGTGTGATTTTAAAAGATCTAACTCGAAATGTGGATTTCTGTTCCCGAAAAACTACCGATGAATTAGTGAAGGCTATGTTCGACTGGATGCACTTTCAATTAAAATCGAGATTATCGGAAGTCTATCAAAGAGAAAATACAGGAAAGGCAACATTCTAATGAGCTTAAAACAATTCGGAAAACGAAATTGAAAGGAAAAACAGATAGAAAATGCATTTGTTCCAGTTGGGAAAGGGATTAGTGTTGAAGTCTTGCGGAGAACTGTCTAAGATATGATGCCTGGAGAACATGACACGCCTTCTTTCCGGCGACGTGTAAGTCTGATTCTAAATAACTACCATTGAGTGTATATTTATTCATTTCAGAAAGTATCATGCTTCTGTAGATGTTAGCTTTTTTTGAATTTTAGGCTTTGAGCAAGTTCGAAGTGTTGTGATACTTGAAACATGTCAGTCGATTTCAAAAGAAAGGATTTCACATTTCAATCTTCACTTTTCTCGATTTTTCCGTACAAAAGTGGTGTCATAAATCTTCCAATACATTACAAAATGACGATGAAGTGACAGAAGACAGGTGCCTTCTTAATGATAACGAAAGTCTGGTCAGTATGAAGATGTATTTTATCGACCGAAGAAATGTTCTTATTAATATTATATCACATATTGTTTCTACCCATAACATCAGAATCAAAAATTGAGCGACAAAAAAAGAAAATAATGAAGAGATTAACTAAGCCAACTTGGAGAGGCAAATACAGTGACCAACTTTCCATTAGACTCGATAGCTGGAGAAAGAGCATAGGGGGATAAAATGATTCCGGTTAAGAATTGAGGAGAGAGAACTTGTGGAGACAAAACAAATGGAGATAATACTAATGGGGACATTAGAAGGGGATTCAGAATCAAAGGAGTTAGAGCAAATGGAGAGAGAATAAGAGGAGTCATGACTTGAGGGGAAAGAATAAATGGGCATAAAAGTAATGGAGACAATACGAACGGATTGAAAACTCCAGGGGACAGAACAACAGGAACAAGAGCAAGAGGGGAAAGAATAATAGGGACAAACATGAAAGGATCAAGGATGACAGGACTCAAAATACGAGGAGAAAGAATGACAGGAACGAAGAGCCACGGGGATAAGACTACTGTACCGAAAATAGCAGGAGATTGGATAAGTGGAACCATTACAGCTGGAGAGAGAATCAGTGCTTGAGATGCCAATGCAGGGTTGTTGATGATTGCAGTTCCAACAATCGGAGAGAGGACAATATCTTTTTGGCGTACCTAGGAAATATGCAACATGCCTAAGAGTTATGATAAACTTCCACTCACCTCAAACTTCAGTTTTTCTTCTGCTATATTTTTGATAGTGTTATGAATAGCTCGATGAAGTTCAGCTTCTGTCATATTACGATAAGTTCTTAATAATTTTAGATTTTTGAATGGTGAATTCTTTCCATAAACTAATTCCATTTGTTTCGGATTCAATAAGCTATATCCAGTTGAATTCATATTTTTTAGTTGCTCCTCTGAATATATTTTATCCAATTCTTCAAATATTTCTATTTTTTTCGCTTCCGAAGGAAATCTTTCGGTGATGTTTTCTTTTGTGAAATAGAGAGGTTGTCCATCAGGACCTCTTCCCATTGCATCATCTTTTTTTCTCTGATCATCTAACATTTTCAATTCAGCCTTTTCAACAGCTTCTGAAACTCCTGTTGCTTCTACAAGTAAATCCAATAAATTCTGTGAATCTTCGGCAGTCATTCCAGATCCAAATAATGATTTCAACGATGTTGCTTTCTCCCATTCCGATCCAGAGCCATGAAGAGAAAACAATGATGGAGACAAGATGTCTACCTGAAATTCATCAGCCCATAGCTGCACGCAGAGCATCTTTGACCCACCTCATTTTTCTTTTCTTCCTCATCTTCGGGAAGCACACTCATAAATCGTGGACTGATAAGTTTAACTGTTTTCTTATCAAAATCTGTAGTATTTTTTCCACTGAGTCCTAATCCAATCTTGGTTGCTTGTCGGATCAAATCGATTGGAATCATCATCAACTCTTCTTCCTCAGTCATATTTGTTACCTTTTCATGGAATCTTTCCCTTAGTTCTTCGTCTTCAATCTCCTTTTCTATGCTGGCAAAATTCTGGAAAATGATACCAATTCAAAACTAAACCAGTTTTGCGAGACGTTTGTCTTCAAGATCTCCAAGCGTAAGTTGAAATCGCAACTCCTAATCTCAACTAACCGTCAACATTCCCGCTGGCTTTCTTCGTTTTGTGTTTTCAAATGAACCATCTTCTGAAGATTTGATTCTTTTAGCGTCTTGAAAAACACGGTGTCTTTTTCTGTATAAATTCTCAATCTGTTTTCTCTTCTTCATCAGATAACTTTCATCTTTAATCCTGCTAATTACTTCTTGCCAATGTGATACTTTCTCCTTGTTCTTGAATAACTTTACTGTATTAGTCAATTGCTTCGTTATTTTGGAGAATGGCGATCTGAAGTTTGATATTTATAATGATTTTTTTAGAAAACGTACTTTTCGTATTCTGATTTTAAAGCATAGCTATCAGCATTTTTCACTTTAATTGATCTCTTCGCTCTTCTGACTGTTTTGAATGATCCAACCCAATTGTCGTCATTCACACTGTTCGAAGAATTAGAATTCTCAGAAGATTTTTTCAAGACTCTTCGTCTCCTTTTGTTCTTATTTTCAGAGCTTTTTGATGCCTCATAACTTTCCAAACTTCTCAATTTCTTTAGCTTATCAGATCCTTTCGAAGCTTTCTTTGCAGTCTTTTCGATGGTTTTGCGAGTTTCTGGAAATTTTTTTGTATACAACAACTTTATTTGGGTTTAATAAACTTACTCTTATCAAAGTACTTTTTCCTTTTCAATAACCGACTAGTGTGTCCATCCGATTCTAAGGCAACCAAACATTTAGCATGACTTGTTATATCATGAGCCTTTGCTGAACACTTTTCATGTTTCTTCTTATCATATTTTTCTACTAGCTTCAATCTGAAATTGATAGATTCTTATTGTAAAAACCCATTATTTTACCTTCGAGTAGCAATTGATGATATAAGGCCGGAGAATGCTTGTTCTGTCCAATGCTGCCATAATTCTGTTCCAGCTTCTTTTGTTATTGGAAGTTTGAGAACTTTGTCTTTGTAGTATGGAGATGCTTTCACATCTTTTGTGTCAAGAGCAACTTTCAGCTCTTTTTCAAGTTTCAGCTCTCCATTCGTACCTAGATAAAAGAAGTAATGTTAACATTTGACATGAATAATTCTTTGTGATATTTTTCAATAATTTTCATTTAATATTCAAAAACTGCTACAGGTTTGATGGAAGGAACATAGGAAATGCCATCTAATTAATTTCAACACTAATAATGATATTAAGAGCATTTCAATGGCATAGATATAGGATAATATCAAATTTCAAAAGGATCAATTACCTGCCAGACATAGAAATAAGAAAATTATGGTCAAAAGACCATAGCAGAAACTCATTTCGAATCAAAAGTCCACTCCTTCTGTTTGCCCTCTTTTATATTGGAATTCGTCTGGGAGTACGGGCGACCGAAAAGGTGCTATCCAGAAGATTAAGCTAATATCATTTGGCCTCCCTCCTCAACGTGTACGGAACGGTTAATTAGGGCTTAAAACAGAATTCTTTGTTATCTTTCGAGAAACATTTGATAGATAGTACACATATTCGAGAGATGACATCCTCAGACACCTTGTTCGAAATCAATTAGTTGTTTGAAACTTCCTAATAGGTGTCCGAAATGTTTGGACACCCCCCTTCTCTTTCATTCTTTCCAGTGATCAGCTTCGAATGAAATTGTGTGTGAAATGAAGAGTGTTCGTTAAAGATAACATCTCTCGCTCAAGTGATAACATTTTGATCGCTAATTGACTTGCACACTTGACTGCGTTCTTCTTCTGTCCCCTGTCTTCCAATGAAGTCTAATCCGTCCCGTTTGAACTTTCGGTTTTCCTTTGAACTTGATAAAGAATTGAAAGAAAGAGATTGTTTGCTATGTACTGAAGATCATTTTATCCTATTATAGAGATGATTTCCGTGGATTTCTGTGGGTTTTGGGGCGGACGGAACGATCAAATTGAGACTGGAGATTTATGACGTTTCAAACGTTTGGTAGTGGTTTTCTTTTTGGAAGAAATACAGATGCAAACTAAACTATATTTGTTTTATATTCAGGTTTATTGCAACTGTTCAGGCAAAGCAATTATGAACGGCTTTGTTTATTTTCGTGAGACTGTTTTATTGACTCCTGATGTTTTTACCATTTCAGAATACCGGTTCTCTTACAGAGTGACCTTCTGGAACATTCTTCGTTAATTCCAATTTTCAAAACCAGGCATATGCAAAAAAAAACATGGAAATATCTTTACCAAAACTCAGAATATTGAAAATCAAAATTGAGGACGCCCGGAAGGTTATTTATTTTAATCTATGTGTTCATAAACTTTATTGAACTGCGTCATAATCTGTATCAACTTCCTGAATTATGAAATCATTCTCCGAAAATCCACTGGATCTCATGTGGGAAATTCGTCAAATAGTAAGGGAAAACAAGTGATAAAAGGAGAGACAACTGAAAAATAAGATGGCGTGTGGGAGAAAAAGAAAAAAACACATTTTAGGTGGGAAGTCCATGTTGATTTGATACCACATTTAACTGGTCTTTTTTCTTTCTTTTTTCGTTAGTCACCTTAATTTTCTCTTCTTCTCCTCTCTGATTCTATTTTGATACTGAATTAACTTCCACTTCTAAAAATGCGATCGATAATAGTGGTTCTTCTCATGGCGGCTGTTGTTCAGACACAGTTTGTAAGTGAATGAAAAAAAAAGAATTTAATAGAAAGGCACCCCCTATATTACTGCATTTCAATTTCCAATTTTTGTTTCCCTCAGCCTTCTTATGGGGAGAAGTTTCCTGTACAAATGAAAAATATCTGAAAAGATCTAGGAGCTGTCAACTGCAACCACTACTCGTCGTCCATCATCATCATGGATTCGTTCGAAAGTGACGAGAGTTCAAGAATGGGCGGGGTGGAGAAGAAGAGGGTCAACGACTACAACTCTTAGAATTAGATCAACTACAGTAACCCCTAGATTAGGATTAATGGATAGAGTTAAAAACAAATTTAGAGGCCCTTCAACAAGTACAATGTCACCAAATGATACTCCTGACTCTAGTTTTTTTAGTAGAATGAAATCTAAAATGAGCATCAATTCGAGAACAACATTGTCACCATTTGATGCTCCAGATCCAAGTTTTCTTGATAGAATCAAAGCGAAATTCAGATCGAGTAGTACTGTATCTCCTCCAATAACAACATCTGGTTTCGGTTTTCTAGAAAAAGTAAAATCAAAATTTAGGAGACCATCAAGTAGTACTGTTCTCCCTTCAAATCCTGGAACCACGCCATCTAATACTAGTTTTTTAGATAGAATAAAGTCAAAACTAGGCGGTAGAGCAATAGTCCCAATTCCAATACCTTCTATTCCTTCTATATCACATGATTCCCCTGACCCTAGTTTTCTCGACAAAATCAAATCGAAATTAGGAATTGGTCATCAGAAAAATTTAGAATTTCACACATCATCAACATTTTCTCCCATAATTGAAACAACTACAACCCCTACAGTAACCTCTTCTTCTTCTTCTCCTTCTCCCTCTTTTGAAACTTCCACCGTAACTTCTGAACCTGGATTCTTTGGGAAGGCTTTCGCCAAAATTAAATCCATGTTGAATATTGGTTCAACTGATCCAGCCAAACCAAATTTGATCATGAAATACGGAAAGAAAGCAGTTGAAAAGCTTGGTCCTAAAATTTTGGAAAAAATCAAGAAGGTTAATTAATGGAAAATTTAAAGAGAAAACGTCTTTTTAGTTTTCAAAGAATGTAATTCATAGATTTCTCGCATTCCAGAATTTCCATGGGATGAACAGTTTTTTCTCAACCGACGAAGAATTTCCCACTCAACTTCAAAACTTCGAAGGTCGAACACAAAACGAAATCAGAACATTAAAGGAAAAAGTGGAGAGAATGGAGAAATTAATTGAAGGACTTCAAAGTATTTTGATGAAAGAATGGAATCAAACAGAGTCTGGATCAAAATATCGTTTGTTTGAAGAAAGAAAGAATTGGGATAATGCAGAGAAACATTGCCAAGGATTTGGAGCTCATTTGGCAATTATTGATAATGAGGCAAAGAACAATTTTGTGACAAGTAAGTTTTCGGATAGCACCACAACAAACCAATTATGGAAAGGCTTTTTTTTTCATTTTCAGACTTGATAAACTCAAGTGAAACATCTGATTTCGCCTGGATTGGAATGAAAACTAAAACAACGACTCAAACGTCCACTCCATTCACTAACTTTGATTCTGAATCGCCGATTGATGGATGTGCAGTAATGGATTCAAAAGGAGTATGGTCCATTCGTTCATGCATTCAACTTCGTCCGTTTATCTGTCAAATTATCAAAACGGATATCAATATCTGAAACTCCAAATGTACACTTTGTGATATGAATCATTGTTTTTTTTTTCTGCTCTCCTCTCTCTTGAAAAATAGAAAGTATGACTCGAGATGATGCGGCAATATTTTTTAAGCAATCTGACTTAACGGATCGGAGGTCCGGAAAAACCAGGCAAAACTGTAAATTCAAAAGAAAACATTAATTAGTCAATAAATAGTTCATTTATCTTCTCCAAGAGCCATCAATCCGTGAAGTTACGTCTATAAAAATGCGTGGGAAGAACTGGATCTGAAATGGTCTGTCGCATTTTGGGATGGTTGGTAGACCCTGCACGATGGAATGGGCGGCAATGCATTAGACCAGAGATTAGTCGAACTGAAATGACGAAGTACGGAAGAAAAGGAGCTAGCAATTAGGCGTCAGGTATTCTTCACGCCAACACATTGCCTTTTTTCAGTGGCATTCTTCAGATCAAACTCGATCGATTGCCAGTTGAATTTACAATTATTAATCTGAATTATTTTCTGCCGGTGAGACCACATTCCTAAATATCTTAGTATTGAATTTATATTCAGGAAAACTACATATGAGGTTATAATGGAGCAAGCACTGAACAATGCGACTACAGTAAACATGGACTGTTTGATTTCTAATAAGTGACAACCAAACCAGTGCAAAGTATCATATCTTTTAGAACAATCTTTGAATTTTGTTTTTTTTTTTCAGAATAACGTGCAATAGCAAAGCTGATTTCATTGACAATGCAAAAAAGCTTCATATCATATCAGATTGCAAGGCAGGTGTTACTCGAACTGCTTACAATGAAACTGTTACTTGCTTCTACAACAATATCAGAATATTTTTGGTACCTGATCGTTTAGTCATTCCAAATTATGACCCATCCTGGTGATCTCTCTACTTTCTCATTTCCTCTTTTCTTCGTGTTTTTTTTGTACCATAGACGTATTTTCTGTTTAGACACATTTTCGGGATACATTTTTTAAACAAACCCCGCTTGTTTCCCATATTCCATAAACGCAAATGCATAACCTGCATATTAAAAAGAAAGAGGCAGAAATAACATGACTAGAAAGGTTTCATACTGATGAGCCCAGCCTAGAAATTATTGTCGATTACAGTTTCCGTCCGTATCTTGCTTCAGTTCTTCAGGTCAGCTTTTCATCTTAGTTCTTCAGTTCGAGCGACAGAACGAGCCAAGAAAACAAAACAATAAACCAAGAATAAGTTTTAAAAATTTAAACAATTGAATTCAAAAATGTGAAGATTGTTCAGATTGTTCAAGTTGTTTTTTTTTCGTTTTCTATTTTGTTTTCCGCGGGGGTTTCAGAGATTTTACACAGGATTGGATAGGACAAGAGGGACGTTTTGATGCGTGATGATGATGTGTGTTTCTTTTCTTTTTTCGTTTTCGTTTTCTGATTGGAAATCAGAAAATTTGACTTGACTTTGAATGTTTTGTTTGGGTTTTTAGAATCTCTGGGAAGATGGAGTTAACCACTGGTTTAGGAGTTCAGACTTTGGACCGTTTCCTGGAGAATCCTAGGTTTGAAATGGGTTGGTCTTATTTGAAAACAAAGGAAATTCAGTCATAAAATTAGTGATATAAGTAGTGATATAAGTAGTGAGGATAGTAGTGAGGACAGTAGGATAAACAACTAAAATGCCGAGACTTGGCTACACAGATGAACCATAGTCAATCTGTGTCTGGTCGCCGCATCCGCATCATTTAGAGCGACCTGCACTTCTATTAGAGTTTTAGAGAAGTGGATGAAAACGACTAAAATGCCGGGACTTGGCTACACAGATGAACCGAAGTCAATCTGTGTCTGGTGGCCGCATCTGGGACATTTGGAGGGACCTGCACTTCTATTAGAGTTTTAGAGAAGTGGATGAAAACGACGAAGATGCCGAGACTTGGCTACACAGATGAACCATAGTCAATCTGTGTCTGGTCGCCGCATCCGCATCATTTAGAGCAACCTGCACTTCTATTAGAGTTTTAGAGAAGTGGATGAAAACGACTAAAATGCCGGGACTTGGCTACACAGATGAACCGAAGTCAATCTGTGTCTGGTGGCCGCATCTGGGACATTTGGAGGGACCTGCACTTCTATTAGAGTTTTAGAGAAGTGGATGAAAACGACGAAGATGCCGAGACTTGGCTACACAGATGAACCATAGTCAATCTGTGTCTGGTCGCCGCATCCGCATCATTTAGAGCAACCTGCACTTCTATTAGAGTTTTAGAGAAGTGGATGAAAACGACTAAAATGCCGGGGCTTGGCTACACAGATGAACCGAAGTCAATCTGTGTCTGGTGGCCGCATCTGGGACATTTGGAGGGACCTGCACTTCTATTAGAGTTAAAAAGTTCAAAAAAAAAGATTTAAAACGACGAAGATGCCGAGAATTGGCTACACAGATGAACCATAGTCAATCTGTGTCTGGTCGCCGCATCCGCATCATTTAGAGCGACCTGCACTTCTATTAGAGTTTTAGAGAAGTGGATGAAAACGACTAAAATGCCGGGACTTGGCTACACAGATGAACCGAAGTCAATCTGTGTCTGGTGGCCGCATCTGGGACATTTGGAGGGACCTGCACTTCTATTAGAGTTAAAAAAAATCAAAAAAAAAAAAGATTTAAAACGACGAAGATGCCGAGAATTGGCTACACAGATGAACCATAGTCAATCTGTGTCTGGTCGCCGCATCCGCATCATTTAGAGCGACCTGCACTTCTATTAGAGTTTTAGAGAAGTGGATGAAAACGACTAAAATGCCGGGACTTGGCTACACAGATGAACCGAAGTCAATCTGTGTCTGGTGGCCGCATCTGGGACATTTGGAGGGACCTGCACTTCTATTAGAGTTTTAGAGAAGTGGATGAAAACGACGAAGATGCCGAGACTTGGCTACACAGATGAACCATAGTCAATCTGTGTCTGGTCGCCGCATCCGCATCATTTAGAGCAACCTGCACTTCGATTAGAGTTTCAGAGAAGTGGATGAAAACGACTAAAATGCCGGGACTTGGCTACACAGATGAACCGAAGTCAATCTGTGTCTGGTGGCCGCATCTGGGACATTTGGAGGGACCTGCACTTCTATTAGAGTTTTAGAGAAGTGGATGAAAACGACGAAGATGCCGAGACTTGGCTACACAGATGAACCATAGTCAATCTGTGTCTGGTCGCCGCATCCGCATCATTTAGAGCAACCTGCACTTCTATTAGAGTTTTAGAGAAGTGGATGAAAACGACTAAAATGCCGGGGCTTGGCTACACAGATGAACCGAAGTCAATCTGTGTCTGGTGGCCGCATCTGGGACATTTGGAGGGACCTGCACTTCTATTAGAGTTAAAAAGTTCAAAAAAAAAGATTTAAAACGACGAAGATGCCGAGAATTGGCTACACAGATGAACCATAGTCAATCTGTGTCTGGTCGCCGCATCCGCATCATTTAGAGCGACCTGCACTTCTATTAGAGTTTTAGAGAAGTGGATGAAAACGACTAAAATGCCGGGACTTGGCTACACAGATGAACCGAAGTCAATCTGTGTCTGGTGGCCGCATCTGGGACATTTGGAGGGACCTGCACTTCTATTAGAGTTAAAAAGTTCAAAAAAAAGATTTAAAACGACGAAGATGCCGAGAATTGGCTACACAGATGAACCATAGTCAATCTGTGTCTGGTCGCCGCATCCGCATCATTTAGAGCGACCTGCACTTCTATTAGAGTTTTAGAGAAGTGGATGAAAACGACTAAAATGCCGGGACTTGGCTACACAGATGAACCGAAGTCAATCTGTGTCTGGTGGCCGCATCTGGGACATTTGGAGGGACCTGCACTTCTATTAGAGTTTTAGAGAAGTGGATGAAAACGACGAAGATGCCGAGACTTGGCTACACAGATGAACCATAGTCAATCTGTGTCTGGTCGCCGCATCCGCATCATTTAGAGCGACCTGCACTTCTATTAGAGTTTTAGAGAAGTGGATGAAAACGACTAAAATGCCGGGACTTGGCTACACAGATGAACCGAAGTCAATCTGTGTCTGGTGGCCGCATCTGGGACATTTGGAGGGACCTGCACTTCTATTAGAGTTAAAAAGTTCAAAAAAAGATTTAAAACGACGAAGATGCTGAGAATTGGCTAAACAGAGAGGTTCTGCTAATTCATGTGTAGTTCTGCTAATTCATTTTTTTTAACTGTTTGTTTAGATAAACTAGTGGTTTCGAATTATCGAGCAATAAGCCTGGTTGTTGCCTACAGTTTTGTCGCTGCGCTTCTCAAAACAGCCCAAAGTTGAAGAAAAAACGACACTCTAGATTCTGTGATGCCCCCCCCCCCCCCCCCCGCCCCAAAAAAAAGTGAGAAAGTCGTGACCAGGATACGGACATAGCCGCTCGCTTCGGTTTTTATATATAAGAATGATACCTGAAGTCTTCTTCGTTACGTCTCCGAAGCTTTTGGGATCGCTCGTTTTCTAGCAGGTCTTCTTCGAAAATAACGTTTATCCAGCCACAGTCGTTGTCAAAATCAAGAACTGAACTTTTCTTCGGTGGAATGAGCTTTTATATGTACGAAATAGAATGAAAAGTAGAGCAAGGCTTCCACGTCAATTACTTTTTTTTCTCAATTATTGTTGTTCATTTTTTCATTCTTTTTTTGAAGCGTGTTCAATGCAGAGATTTTTTTCAACCTGTTAATCTCACGAGAATACCCAAATTTTTTGGCATGATTTGAAGAGAAATACAATAAGCTCCAGGCTAGTCCACGAAAGTTGAGAGATTGGGAAAGAAATCGTGTTGCTTTTGAGTCCAATTCTGGAAACTCTGGAAAATCACTGATGCTCTGTACTTCAATTTGTAAATGATTGTAAGTCTGGATTAGTACGTCTCAAAAACTGCAAATCTTACTGTAAAGAAGTGGCCTTAGCGAACATTGGACTGAGAGACCAGAATGTGACAGACTCGAGTTGGTGAGGTGATGAGAATCGTTGGTAAAATGAACGATATTGAATATGAATGTATCTCTGTCATCGAGGATGGCGTAAGACGCGGCGGCTTTGGTTTCTTGTCATTCTTGCAAATACTTTTGCAATGCCTTTGAGGCTTTCCTTCCAGGTGGAAAATTTCAGATTCATTATGCGCCTCTACGTTCGTGCTGCCAAAACCATCATGACTAAAATTCACACTTTTGAATGGTTCTGCATGATGATAACAACCTACAGGCGCTCTCTAAACTTAATAATAAGGAACAGAAAAGATAAGCAGTCATGAGACGTTAGAACTCTGAGAAAATAGTTTTAAATCAGCCACCTTAATACAGAAATTTCTACAAAAAGCAAGAGATCGCTACAGTACAGTATGTTGATGCTACAACCGCTAAATTTTCAGTCACTTTTTTGAATAATGAGCTCGATTCTCGAAAATTGATTTGTTACTAAGCTGATGGTTTCTTTGCTTTCAGTTGTCTGTGTGTTGTTAAGTATAAGAAGTGATGATAGTAGTGATAATAGTAGTGGTGATACTAGTTTTGATACTAGTTTTGATAGTAGTTTTGATATTTGCTCTGATATTCGTTCTGTAATTCGTTCTGATATTCGTTTCGAAAGAAAGTGACCATCTGAGAAATACCGATAATTTTGAAGTAAGAAATGATTCCCTGTGTGTGTCAGCCCTCAGTTAGCCTCTGGTTTAGGAGTTCAGACTTTGGACCGTTTCCTGGAGAATCCTAGGTTTGAAATGGGTTGGTCTTATTTGAAAACAAAGAAAATTCAGCCATGAAATCAGTGATATAAGTAGTGATGAGAGTAGTGAGAATAGTAGTTTTGATATTCGTTTTGAAAGAAAGTGACCATCTGAGAAATACCGGTAATTTTGAAGTAAGAAATGATTCCCTGTGTGTGTCAGCCCTCAGTTAGCCTCTGGTTTAGGAGTTCAGACTTTGGACCGTTTCCTGGAGAATCCTAGGTTTGAAATGGGTTGGACTTATTTGAAAACAAAGAAAATTCAGCCATGAAATCAGTGATATAAGTAGTGATGAGAGTAGTGAGAATAGTAGTTTTGATATTCGTTTTGAAAGAAAGTGACCATCTGAGAAATACCGGTAATTTTGAAGTAAGAAATGATTCCCTGTGTGTGTCAGCCCTCAGTTAGCCTCTGGTTTAGGAGTTCAGACTTTGGACCGTTTCCTGGAGAATCCTAGGTTTGAAATGGGTTGGACTTATTTGAAAACAAAGAAAATTCAGTCATGAAATCAGTGATATAAGTAGTGATGAGAGTAGTGAGAATAGTAGTTTTGATATTCGTTTTGAAAGAAAGTGACCATCTGAGAAATACCGGTAATTTTGAAGTAAGAAATGATTCCCTGTGTGTGTCAGCCCTCAGTTAGCCTCTGGTTTAGGAGTTCAGACTTTGGACCGTTTCCTGGAGAATCCTAGGTTTGAAATGGGTTGGTCTTATTTGAAAACAAAGGAAATTTAGTCATGAAATCAGTGATATAAGTAGTGATGAGAGTAGTGATGAGAGTAGTGATGAGAGTAGTGATGAGAGTAGTTTTGATAGTAGTTTTGATAGGAGTGAGGATAGTAGTTTTGATATTCGCTTTGAAAGAAAGTGACCATCTGAGAAATACCGGTAATTTTGAAGTAAGAAATGATTCCCTGTGTGTGTCAGCCCTCAGTTAGCCTCTGGTTTAGGAGTTCAGACTTTGGACCGTTTCCTGGAGAATCCTAGGTTTGAAATGGGTTGGTCTTATTTGAAAACAAAGAAAATTCAGTCATGAAATCAGTGATATAAGTAGTGATGAGAGTAGTGGGGATAGTAGTTTTGATATTCGTTTTGAAAGAAAGTGACCATCTGAGAAATACCGGTAATTTTGAAGTAAGAAATGATTCCCTGTGTGTGTCAGCCCTCAGTTAGCCTCTGGTTTAGGAGTTCAGACTTTGGACCGTTTCCTGGAGAATCCTAGGTTTGAAATGGGTTGGTCTTATTTGAAAACAAAGAAAATTCAGTCATGAAATCAGTGATATAAGTAGTGATGAGAGTAGTGGGGATAGTAGTTTTGATATTCGTTTTGAAAGAAAGTGACCATCTGAGAAATACCGGTAATTTTGAAGTAAGAAATGATTCCCTGTGTGTGTCAGCCCTCAGTTAGCCTCTGGTTTAGGAGTTCAGACTTTGGACCGTTTCCTGGAGAATCCTAGGTTTGAAATGGGTTGGTCTTATTTGAAAACAAAGAAAATTCAGTCATGAAATCAGTGATATAAGTAGTGATGAGAGTAGTGGGGATAGTAGTTTTGATATTCGTTTTGAAAGAAAGTGACCATCTGAGAAATACCGGTAATTTTGAAGTAAGAAATGATTCCCTGTGTGTGTCAGCCCTCAGTTAGCCTCTGGTTTAGGAGTTCAGACTTTGGACCGTTTCCTGGAGAATCCTAGGTTTGAAATGGGTTGGTCTTATTTGAAAACAAAGAAAATTCAGTCATGAAATCAGTGATATAAGTAGTGATGAGAGTAGTGGGGATAGTAGTTTTGATATTCGTTTTGAAAGAAAGTGACCATCTGAGAAATACCGGTAATTTTGAAGTAAGAAATGATTCCCTGTGTGTGTCAGCCCTCAGTTAGCCTCTGGTTTAGGAGTTCAGACTTTGGACCGTTTCCTGGAGAATCCTAGGTTTGAAATGGGTTGGTCTTATTTGAAAACAAAGAAAATTCAGTCATGAAATCAGTGATATAAGTAGTGATGAGAGTAGTGGGGATAGTAGTTTTGATATTCGTTTTGAAAGAAAGTGACCATCTGAGAAATACCGATAATTTTGAAGTAAGAAATGATTCCCTGTGTGTGTCAGCCCTCAGTTAGCCTCTGGTTTAGGAGTTCAGACTTTGGACCGTTTCCTGGAGAATCCTAGGTTTGAAATGGGTTGGACTTATTTGAAAAAAAAGGAAATTCATTCATGAATTCAGTGATATAAGTAGTGATGAGAGTAGTGAGAATAGTAGTTTTGATATTCGTTTTGAAAGAAAGTGACCATCTGAGAAATACCGGTAATTTTGAAGTAAGAAATGATTCCCTGTGTGTGTCAGCCCTCAGTTAGCCTCTGGTTTAGGAGTTCAGACTTTGGACCGTTTCCTGGAGAATCCTAGGTTTGAAATGGGTTGGTCTTATTTGAAAATAAAGGAAATTCATTCATGAATTCAGTGATATAAGTAGTGATGAGAGTAGTGAGAATAGTAGTTTTGATATTCGTTTTGAAAGAAAGTGACCATCTGAGAAATACCGGTAATTTTGAAGTAAGAAATGATTCCCTGTGTGTGTGTCAGCCCTCAGTTAGCCTCTGGTTTAGGAGTTCAGACTTTGGACCGTTTCCTGGAGAATCCTAGGTTTGAAATGGGTTGGACTTATTTGAAAACAAAGAAAATTCAGCCATGAAATCAGTGATATAAGTAGTGATGAGAGTAGTGAGAATAGTAGTTTTGATATTCGTTTTGAAAGAAAGTGACCATCTGAGAAATACCGGTAATTTTGAAGTAAGAAATGATTCCCTGTGTGTGTCAGCCCTCAGTTAGCCTCTGGTTTAGGAGTTCAGACTTTGGACCGTTTCCTGGAGAATCCTAAGTTTGAAATGGGTTGGTCTAAATAGTGATAGTGATCTAATTTCGAAAGTGGTAACTCAATTAACCGTCATCCTTTTTCATGATTGCCCGCAGTTAACCCCAGTTAAGAGTACGAGTGATAGTAGTGGTAGGTATGTACATGTATAAGTGTCATCAAACTTACCTCCTACTGTGCTGATAAGAATTGGAATTTGTTGAGCTGAGTCGGGAACATCCGCCGATGATCTCTGTTCACATCTGGATGTTAGTTGAGTTTCTATAAAAACTACTGTAAAAAAAAGGAAGCGAAAGTCGATAAAGAAAAGAAGAGAGAAGAAGAACCACAGAAAGAGAAAGAATGCAGAGCTCCAGAATGAGACAACCGCACAGGATCAATAAATTTGAAAGAATGACCGTGCAAGACTGTTTGTAAGGACGCACCTTATTGGGAGAGAGCGCGAATATTGATTGATTGACTTCGGGGAAAAACCTCTAACGTGCGTTGTCTCCCCGTCATAAAATGGGAAAGTGACAATGTGAAAATGGCGTAACATTGTTTGGATGACAAGGCATTGATTACTTTTAGGAAACAAAATGGAAGAAGATGTTTTTAAAGTATTTCCCTGTATTTGAAAGGCATTTCAAACTCTATTGAGTGTTAGGCTACACAACAAAGGTTTTCATGAATGAATTTGACAAGATAGTATAAAAAATCATCTGAAACCAAATTCATCATTTTAAGAAAAGTTTTCAATGTTTAAAAAATCTATGTTTTGTTTAGGTTGCCTATCCTCTATCCATTAATTTAGCAAAAACTCAAAAAATTGCTTCGGACTGTTCCGGGAGAGTCACTACTTCAAAAAAAAGGAAGAACGAAAAGAAGGCAGGGTTCCAGAAAGAAAAGACCGCAGTGGGACGAGAAGAAAACAAAGAATGACTGTGCAAGACTGTTTTCGTGAAGACATACCCATTTGGGAGGACGCGCGTTTTCTTCCTATAATCCCAAAATCATTAAGATTCCAAAACCTTTCTTCTGGGAATCGATGAGGTCAATCTCTGTGTCGTTTCTTTCTACAGTAATAGGCAGCTGTTGTGACGACACAAAGAGGAGAGCAGCATTTATAAATAAAAAAGACATCCCTTCTGAAAAAATATTAGGTCTTTCGATAAGTAATGTCGTTTTTTTTCGAGGTGGTGTATCTTTGTTTTCAAAAGTGGAATCTTCCTGAAATTTTTTGCATTATATGGGTTATAACAAATATAATAAAACACCCAAACTTGGTGACTTCAGAAACTTTTATCTTGGATTGGCAGGTCATAGAAAATTGTCTGTTTTTTGATCATTTTTTGCTTTTCGTTTTTCTCAGTGGCGGTACGGGTGATATTGGTTTTTATTATGTTTTTGTAACAATTAGTAACCGTTTTCACTCACAGAAAACTCAATCTTAGATTCAGCTGATTCAAGACGAAAATTAGCCGTACGGCATATTCACTGAAATATGGCTTACGGCAGCCTTCAGTAAAGTAATTTCGGCGGCTATTGCTCAGAAACCAGTATTTTAACAGTTATAGTGTCTAACTGAATTGTTTTTACCCAGTTCAAAAACGTGAAAAAAGAACTGAAGTGATTTTTCGCTGCTAAGTACTAAAAATGTCCAGTTGATTTACGAGTAACTTATGAATAGGACATTATAAAAATAAAGCAACATGTTCAATCGGGCTCTGGTTTTTATTTTCAGTATATGGGACCTTCCATCAATGCCACATAAATCTTCTGAAAGTTTTACATAATCCATCTCAGAGCACCAGGCCCTCAAAAATTGGTCCAAAAAAATTCAATTTTTCAAACAATCATGTTTTTCGCACCCATTTTCAGACTTTTTTTTCTAGTCAAAACAGGAAGTCAATGTCACATTTATGGTCTTTCTAATGCTTTTTAGTCAACCAAAAAATATTCAGTCTGAGGTGAGATATTACCCTTGCAAGTCACCTTGAAAAAAACGACATTACTTATCGAAAGACCTAATATATTCCTTCAATCCTTCTGAAGTTATTTTGCAACTGGAATTTTCTGAATATTCAGTCAATGACAAAACGAAATCAGAACATTAAAGGAAAAAGTGGAGAGAATGGAGAAATTAATTGAAGGACTTCAAAGTGTTTTGATGAAAGAATGGAATCAAACAGAGTCTGGTTCGAAATATCGTTTGTTTGAAGAAAGAAAAAATTGGGATAATGCAGAGAAACATTGCCAAGGATTTGGAGCTCATTTAGCAATTATTGATAATGAGGCAAAGAACAATTTTGTGACAAGTAAGTTTTCGGGTAGAACCACAAAAACATAATTATGCAAAGGCTTTTTTTCATTTTCAGACTTGATAAACTCAAGTGAAACATCTGATTTTGCCTGGATTGGAATGAAAACTAAAACAACGACTCAAACGTCCACTCCATTCACTAACTTTGATTCTGAATCGCCGATTGACGGATGTGCAGTAATGGATTCAAAAGGAGTGTGGTCCATTCGTTCATGCATTCAACTTCGTCCGTTCATCTGTCAAATTATCAAAACGGATATCAACATTTGAAACTTCAAGTGTACACTTTATGATATGAATCATTGTTTTTCCTTTTTTCCTCAGATTGTTTATAAGAGAAATTGTAAATGAAACTTGATATGAGTTCCGAGCAAAAGTCATGAGAATGGAGTTTGATTGTTGATATTTTTCAGATGGCTTATAAGCGGAGTTCTATAACTTTTATAAGTTACTGAGGTGCCCTGGTGAAAATATGCATCTGAAATATATCGCTCTGTCGGTAATTGTTCTGTCTTTTTGGATTCTGGAGGTTTGTTTGTTTTTTGTTTTGATGGTATTAATTACTTGCAATTTATTTTACTTGGTTGCAGAAACTTTTAAAATTTCTCAAAATCTTTTTTTAATTTCAGGCTGAGCCTAGAAAAGTAACACAAGCTGCGAAGAAAGCTCCTCCCCCACCGCCTCCAACACCTCCAAAGAAAGATAAATCCTGGGTTCGATCGAAAATTGATTCAGCAAAAGAGAAGTATGAAGCTGGAAAACAGAAGATTAAATCGAAAATTTCATCTTTTGGGCACAAGTCGGATGTCACAAAAGCTAAAGCACCTCATGTTCCTATCGCTCAAAAAACTACTATTAGTAGAGGAAATTGGAATTTGAAAACAACAGCAAAAAGTTATGGATGGAATTCATATATTCAAGCAAACGCTGAAACTACTAACGCTTATAAAACTACCAAAAAACCACTTTATGATAGAATTAAAGAAAAAGCAAAGAATTCTGAGAAGTACGTTGGAAAAGCAGTTGGATGGGCAAAAAAGGATCTGGGAATCGGGGTTGAAGGACCCAAAAAACCATCTAAGATTTTAAAGTTTGGTAAGAAAGCAGTTGAATATGTTTTCAAGAAGGTAACTGAACATGTTCTAATTGGGAAAATTGTATTTGTCTTAAGAAAACTCCGAATTCTCAAAAGCAGTTTGCGTCTGGATATGCAGCTGGAAGTGTGAACTCAAATGCTTATGCTGGAGACGTAAGATATTCTGGAGCTCAATCAGGAAGCTTTGAATCTGTGTCATATCCCGAAAACTCAGGAGGATCGTCTGATCTCCATCAGAAAGTTGAATACTTAAGAGATAAAATACAGAAGATGCAAGAAACAATACAAGGATCGTGGAATACAAGTGAAGCCGGATCCAAGTACAAAATATTTGAAGAGAAGAAGAACTGGAACGATGCGCAGGTGATTTGATTTTGTGTCAAGGTTCTTAGAGTTTTTAGTATTTTCAGTTGCATTGTGAAGAACTTGGAAGCAATCTTGCCTATTTGGATAGTGAATCAAAGAACAACTACGCAAAACTTCTTATTGATTCTCATAACATTACAATGGTTTGGTTTGGATTGAGAACTGAAATTGGAACGGAATCAGGATCACAATCACAAGGTCAATTCTCTAATTTCTCTCATTTAGATGGATGTGGTGTAGTTGATCGGAATGGAACATGGAGTATCTCTTCGTGTACAATGGAACTACCGTATCTCTGTCAAGCTTTCCGTTTTGATGTTCTTGTAGAGATTCCATAATTGATACATTAACCCGTTCTTTATGTTTCAAAGTTATTACCCAAACAAAAAAAAATAACGAATTTCAAATAGTGATCATCAGAATAAAGCCAGCCAACGCCAAGTACGGTCGCAAGAATTCTCCAAAAACTGGAATCCATAAGAGATATTCAGTGATGTACCAGTATAACTTGAATTGAAGACGTCCCCAAGATGGAAGTGTTTTTGTCATTTGTACTTCTACAGTACCATTCTCCATACGAGACTTTGCGGAGAATATCTGAAAGTTAAGAATACTCATTTTTGATAATGTTTTAAATTTCTAACTTTTTCATTATTACATGTGCCATCTGGATTCACAAAATGAAAACCATATCTACCCAATTGCATCAGCTTCGTCCCTCCGTTAGTCTCACAATCCAATTGAAGAAGGAAGGGTGGATTTGATTGATCACTGAACATCCATTCCCATGAATAGGTGACACTGCAAAAGAAATGGCATACAGTAACCGAAACATTGATAAGATATCAATCTCATATTGTTATTTCAATACTCACTTGTATGGAATATAGGCACATCGTGGCTTATCCCAAGTATTACATTGATGTATCATAATTCCAACATCTGGAGTATACCAATGTGCAAGTTTTTCAGATAATCTTTCGAAAAAGAATTGAGTATCATTGTTGGCTCGAATGAACCAGTTTGCCCCATTAACCCATTCTTTTCTCAATGAATTGTCTCCATCTCCTAACTGATCAAAAATAGCATCGTACGATATATCATCTTCGTAGTTCAGATCAAAAATGCTCTTTCTCCAGAAGGTGTCTTGCTGCATCATCCAGAAAGATTTTCCTCTGAAATTGGCTCATTTTATCAGAACACAATCATCTACAATAACCTTGTAAACTCACTTTTTGATAAGTGCTAGTGCCAAGTTAGATCTCAAGAGATAAATCGTTTGATATGCTCCTTCAGCAAATGAGAATGGTTTCTAAATTACATGTTTACTTCGAATGTTCCATCAACGGACTCACATAAAGGGATGGTGTTGGCCAATGGAAAATCTGAATCTCTGGCCATCTCTTTTTGATCTTATTCCTTGCAACGTCATCCAAAGTAACAAATACAAATCTTTTGTGGACTCCTTCCAATGTGGCAGTGTTGCATAAAAAGTTGTCTGTCATATTTAGAGCATACTGATTTAGAAGAAAGAATGCAGGTGGCTTTGGATACTTCTCATCCAAAACTTCAATTAATCTCTCGAATTCTGGAGATGTTTCGATGGAATTCAAGGATACAGAAACACTGTTTGACTTCACATACTGAACAGCCGATAGAGCATTCTGAGACTTTCGAAGAATCAAAACACCGACTAAAAACCAGAAAGAATAAAACAAAATTAACGAAACTCGATTGAAGAATATCAGATCCAGTGTTTTCCAGATAATATTTCGACCAGAAGACTTCTCCATTTCGAAAAAGAGTCTTCTGAGAAAGTTGATCACAATGATCGTCCAATGAATTTATACTTTTGAAAGTGTGACAAAGATCGAATTGGGGGTGGGAACAATATCATTTTTGCAGAAAAAAGAACACAGTGCTTGCACTTTTTCTGCAGAATCCGATCCGATTGGGCGGTTTATTGAATGAGTGTTGCCTCCTCTCTTTTCTCCGCAAAAAGAAGATGAAACCTTGAACCGAAAGGTATCAAAAGATAGATGTTTGTAGTGCAAAAGCAGAGGATTCCAATGTACTTTCGATGGTTTCAGATACTGCTAAGATTGAAAGATCATCAGGACTACTGTAAATTTTTTCTCTCGTTCTCTTATTTTCGTTTTTTTATGTTCCATTTCAATTTGAAGCCTCAGACCACAGTAGTATAGTGCCCCCAGTCTTTTCATCTTCTACAGTTGTAAGGTTTCAAAAAAACTTTTAGTGATAGTATTTTAAAACTGTTTATGCACTATTCAAAAACCAAATTTAAAAATCTAGGAAAAGTAGAAAACAAAAAACGGGCAACAAGGGGAAAATCAACAAGAATAAAATTATAAAGAAACGGGTCAAACAAATGAATAATAAAGAAATTGAAAAATAAAAAGGAAATGATATTTAGATGGTTGCTGAAGGATCGGCCTGCTTCAAGCCATAAACCTTTTTCATATGTTCGTACTTCTTTCGATCCGCTTCGGTGACAGATGGGCGTATTCTAGCTGCAGCTTCACGGAAGTGTTTCATTCCGACCCCTTTCACTGATTCATCGTTCTGTAAGTTTGAAAGTGTATTGATGCTGAGAATTGATGTCTGAGATGAAAACAAACCTCTAAAACTCTTGCTTGAAGGGCTAGAAGTGAAGACTCGTGGATAAGAGCGGCAAGATCAGCACCACTGAAAAATATGAAAATGGTTTTTTGAAAAACTTCATGAAAATCTTACGTGAAGCCAGAAAGTTCTGGAAGTTTTGCGATTTCTTGAAAGTCGATATCATTAGCAAGAAGCGGACGTGTTCCATTCTTTGTGCTTTTTCTGAGAATATCAACACGATCTTCAACTGACGGGAAGTCAACAAATAGAATCTTATCAAGGCGGCCGGGACGAAGGATTGCAGCATCAACAATGTCTGAAAATTGGTATTGCGTCGAAGAACCGTCAAAACTATTTGAACACTAACCTGGTCTATTGGTGGCTCCAATCAAGAAAACTTTCTGTCTTCCCTCCACTCCATCCATTTCTGTTAGCAATTGGTTCACTAATCTCGCTCCTCCAGAACTTTCTCCATGTGATCGTTTTGGACACAAGGCATCAATTTCGTCAAAGAAAATGACACATGGTTGGGAGTCTCGAGCTCTTTGGAAAACTGTTCTCACAGCTCTTTCCGATTCTCCAACATACATATTCAAAAGTTCTGGTCCTTTCACAGAAATGAAATTCATTCCTGTTTCATTTGCAACTGCTTTAGCGAGAAGAGTCTTTCCACATCCTGGGGGGCCACAGAGAAGGATTCCTTGTGGTCGACTGTCGATTCCCAATGCAGCAAAGTCATCAGCTCTTTTAATTGGATACAAAATACTCCATTCTAATTGTTTTCTCACTTCAACCAATGCTCCAATATCGTCCCATGAAACATCTGGAACTGTAGCGAATCCTTCTCTTTTAGCTGCTGGTTGAATTGTTGATAGAGCTCTTTCGAAATCTTCAAATGAAATACGAAGACCTTCATTCAATTCAGAAAGTGCTGATGGGTCATCTTCTCCTTGTAGCCATGCAAGAACTCTATCAAGTTCTTCTTTGATTTGCTCAACTGTCAAATTCTTATGTCCTTCGTTCTTGGCGACGATCGTATCGAATACTCGATCAATTGCAACTTTAGCAGCTTCTCTGATAAGTGCTTGAAGATCAGCACCAACGTATCCTGGAGTCAATTTGGCAATTTGCTTGAGTGTTACGTCATCAGCAAGATTCACTCTGTAAATGAAAAAAAAAAGAATAATTAAAGAAAAAAAAACTAAAAATCAACCTGCAAATTTTCTCCAAAATCTTTTCCCTGGCAGTCTCGTCAGGAATACCCAATGAAATTTCGTTCTCAAATCGTCCCGCCCGTCTGAGTCCTCCGTCTACTGCATCCGGTCGTGAAGTAGTGCCAATCACGAGAACACCGGATGGAGAGGAAGTAGATGATGTGGCCGAGTCGTTTTGAATAGAAAGACTCCCATCGTCACCGAATGTGAGTTGATCTTTCACTGGCTTCTCGCGTGGTGGTAATACAAGTTCTGAAATGTAGTGATTGAAATTTCTTCAATAAATGTTTCAACATTCAGAAAAACTAACCATCAAGAGAGCTACACAATTGGCTGACAACTCTTCTTTCCATTTCTCTCTGTGCTGTTTCTCTTCTCGGAGCGATCGCATCGATATCATCAAGAATCAGAATACACGGACTATTCATTTTGGCAGTGTCGAAAAGTCTTCTAATCTTTTCTTCTGTCTCTCCAGAAACTCCTGAGACTAGTTCAGTGGCAGCTAATTGAAGCATTGGAACGCCAAGTTCTCCGGCAACTGCCTGTGCAAACAACGTTTTTCCACATCCAGGAGGTCCATGAACAATAAAACCGCGAGGTGGATCAACGCCAAGAGTTGAGAATGTTTTTGGGCGTTTTAAATGCATTGCAAGACGGAATACTTCCAGAAATTGACGATCAGCTCCTCCGATATGTTCGAGTTTAACATGTGATTCGCGTGGACTGATTGTATCCGTGACAGCGCCAAGTCCACGTGGGAGAGGAGCTGTTTGTTGCGAAGATCCACCTTTCTTGTTACTGTTAGTCTGATTCTGATTTCGACTTCTATCAGCGAACGGTGTGTGTGGCGTGGAACTTTGCGGTGTTTTTTGCAAAGGTTTCTTCGCAGAACTGTTACTGTAGAGATTGAGAACTGTCTTATTCGCTCGGTTTGTTGGTTTCAATGATTCGATATGTTTGGCAGCTCTCTCATGTTCTTCATCACTGTCATCGCTGATAGTTATTTCCTTTGTGAGATTAGAACTAAAAAAGGATACTTTACAAAATATAAGTGTTTTCTTTAAACACTAACCCTTTACCAGGTGGTGCTTTCCGTTTTCTCGTCTCATTATTTTTTTTCACTGGCTCGGGTGGAATCTCTTGAACATCATCCATTGCTTCTTTTTCTTCTATTCTTTCCTCTTCTCTCGCTACTAACTGGATTCGTTCGAGTGCTTCGCGCACCATTCCCATGAAAACTTTATGATTCTTTCTTTGATATTCCCTGGAAAGTTCTTAGTTTGGCTCCGGGAAAATTAGAATCCGCTGACAAAATCGTGAAAAAAAGCGTGGGAACGCGAGGATTTTCGAAAAGTTTGAAGTGAAAATGCAAGTTTCCGGTTTCGAAATGTCGCAATTTCGAAACTATTCGCTTCGAAATCTACCGGAGCCTATCCACTTTCAATTGGGTTTTTTAAACATACGGATGCTCTTGTTGCAAATCATAAGCGACGATTTCTGGCTTGAAAAACTTTTTCCCCGGATTTTTGCGAGTATATGCTTGAACACGTGGCAAAAGAGCTGGATCGCTGGGAAACCCCATTCCAGCTCCAGGCATTCTGAAATGAGAGCCTATTGTAAACTTGAATCATTTTTTGAGTCTTGAAATAAACATGCAGTTGATACTAAACGAATCAAGAATAGCTCAAAGCAATTGTAGGTGAATGATTTTTAAAATTTAATTTATTTTTTTAGTTTTTTTTTAGTACAAAACTTATAGTTTGTCATTCAATAAGTTATTTTTTGAAAATTAAGTAATCTGATTAATGAATATAAGAATGAATGGGGGCGAGAAAATAACTGGGATACTGAATAGCTTGTGAAATATTTAATAAATTATGAACTTCTGGCGGTGCACTTTTTGTTGGAGGTTTACAAATATACAATCAAAAGGGAAACGAAAGAAATGAGTGGGTAAGTGTACTGAAAAGAAAAATTATGCAAAAAAGTAGAGCGTATTCCGGCAAACTTCTACAAAATTAGAAATTTTTTAGAATAAAGATCAAGAGAGATTTTCGATGGAACAGAGGACAAAAACGGGTGATATGAGAGAAACATTTTAACCAAACGATTACAAATGAGAAGAATTGCACCATTTTTGAGAGAACTTCGAAGAGCTGCGACTAATATTGAGTCGAGAACAATAGGACCATTTATAAGACACGAATTGGTGGGGGACAAGAGAAGAAGAAGGGTAACAGTAAAAACTATAAAAAAACGTTATTTTGAATCACCGAATGAGGTCATTGCTTTTGGATTTTCTATTTTTGGTTTTGAGACGGAAAAAACGAGATGAGTGAGAAATAAAATAAATGCCGATTCTACCCTTTGGCACAAGACAAGACACAAGTAACTACTAAAAACGAAGGTAGAGATAAATCATGGCCATGTTCCTCCTCCTCCTCCACCTGCTATTTCTGTTTTGAATCCATCTAATAGGCCTTCTCGTATTTTCGATATTTCACTGTCATCCTGAAGAATAAGAATTGTGAGTGGTATACATTCAATTGGGATAAATGTGAACCAACAACGAATAGAATGACTGAAAACTCACTTTACAAGCTTCAGCACTTCCAGGAGCAGGTCCTGATGATGAAGGTGGATTACTCATTGGATTACTTAATGGATTACTCATCGGTCCTCCGCTAGGTGTGCTTGGGTTTACATTGTTATTCACACTATGCGTTGAACCTGGCGCTGATCCAGGACCTCCTCCGTTTATTGGAATCATTGACGCCGAACCGGGATCACCGACACTTCCTCCTCCTGCACCAGTCGGCGTAAGGGCTTCTGTTTTTATATCATCACCATTACTCGCTGGTTCTTGTTTCATTTGTACTTGTCCCATTGATGATGGTGTGCCTACAGATCCTACTGATGTTGACGCAGCTGGTGGGACACTTCCTGGTCCAGCTCCGGGTACTGATCCTCCCATTCCTGGAGTGCCTGGGCCTGGAGCACCTCCAGTAGGGCCTGCGGACATTGGCTGATCGTTCATTCCAAATGACATTGCTGAACTACTTGTCGGTGGCATTGGGGGCATTCCCATGAAAGCTCCTGGCATGTTTGGATCGGCACCAGGTGGTGGACCCATGCTTGGCGAGTTCAGTGACATATGTGGCATTGCTCCATTCGGCATCATTCCACTTCCACTTGGACCAGGGAATGGTTGAGCTCCTCCTGGACCCATGAAATCGTATCGTGGCATTCCAGGAATTTCTGAAAATGAATTTAGAAACCAGCTTCAAAAATCCGTTGAAACTAAAGTAGGGATTTCATTACTAGGCATTAGCATACATCTCAAGTTCAGCATTTTCACACTAGTTGGTTTATCGAAGTTCAAAAAACTCACCCATAGGTGCACCAGGCCTAGGCATTCCTCCTGGAAATTGTGCTCCGGGCGGTGGCATGCGCATCCCAGGATTTGGTATTCGGGGCATGGGATTAAACATTCCTGGGAACGCTGGTGGCATTCCGGCTGGCATCCTTCCCGGAAATCCTCGTCCTCCGAATGCTCCAGGATGCCCACTCATCATATCCATGCCCATTGGTGGTGGAAACTAAATGAGGAAAATGAAATTATATTGCTGATCGAAAAATTAACTTACATGTCCGTTCATCCCAGGTGGCATTCCAATCATTTGCTGAAATTTTCAAATAAATGAAAATTGATTTAATAACAAGAAAAATAGCTTACGTCATGGAACATTTTCGCTTCTTGAGAATGATATTGTACTTCATTCGGTTCTCGCCTTTCTGGAGCCGCTGACCAAAGATCCCAAAACAGCACCCACCAATCGAAAAGGAATGTTTTTTCTGATGATTTTACTGAAGTTGTCATGTTGGGATATTGACCTATCATTTCTTCTTTGAAAGCTTCGGCGGATTTCGTAGCTCCTGTTTGTATCAGATATTCATAGATGTATGATGTTAACCTGAAATGAGATTAAATTGAAAACTATGCTTCTTTTTTCAGTAACTACAAAATGGTGCTTGGGATGAAATTAATCAAATCAAAATCGAGATTTTAACTTTTTTGATGTTTTTCACCGTTTTTGTAGTTTTTGGAATAACCACAGTCCAATGCATTTTTAAAAATTTAGGAGAACCATGTCTTTTAAAATTGAGCAAACTTTAGCAATTTTTTAACATTTAAAAAACTCACTTTTCCCTAGCTACCGTTGCATATTGTGGCTCATTCATTGGCTGTTGCAGCTGTACTACAGGAGGTGGAGGGCCGCCGCCAGCTCCACGCTGCTGGAACATAAACTGATCTTCGTGTTGGGTGTCCAGTTTTGACAGCAAGACGATCGTCGGTGACGATGGTCAGTTGAAGGAAAATGAAGAATGTTGGCGATTTTATGAGTTTTCGTGTTGTGGAAATGTGGAGAAAGACGGGATTGGCTTGAGTTTTCTCTACAGCCGCATATTAATACTTTTGTACTGAAAAACCAAATATATTGAAGAGTTGGGAGAAGTGAGGGGGAGGTTAGTAGAAATGAAGGGTGACGCATAAGAAGAAATAAAGTTTATTGATAAACAACAGTACTGTCTCATCCTTTGAAGCGAGGCTTGAGAACAACTTCTTTGGGTGAAAGGGAAGAAGAATGAAGAAAAGTTAAGGAAGAACTTCAATTTCATGGCCATATGGCCAAGTGTTTTGAACGGAACGGAATTGAAGAAATTGGGAAAGAGTGCAAATTGGTATGATGATGATGATGAAAAGAGGAGCGTAGGCGTGAAGGTGACCTTCAAAACTCATTTTCCAAAAACAGTAATACAAACTTTTCTAATTGAAGTTTTGCTAAGTTTATAACAATCTCAGGACCTATTCGGCATCTTCTGGTTTATAGTTTTAAGAAGTTCACAGAAAAAAAATCTATAGACGGAGGCTTACGGAAATATACCGGTAAACGGTTTTTCTCAATAGACTGTAATGTTGTTTATAGAATACCAGACGGTTTCCGACGTTTCGCGCCTCAACCGCCTGGCTTCCGCTGGGATCCGCGATTTTGACTATGTGCATAGATAACACAGAGTTTATCAGTAATCTTATCAGAAAACGGAAGAGACGGGCATCATCCCGTCAGCATTCTCTATCGATCAGTCAAAATTTTATGAAAATCGGTTCAGTAGGAGCTTAGCTAGGGTGGCTGACAGACAGACAAACACACACACGGAATTTGTGTGGTAATAATTGTAAAGATGTGGCTCGTTTGAGTCTTCCTAATGAGGAAAAAGTTTAAAAAAGAACAAAACAGTTGTTGAATCGATAAAAGGGTAATGAACTGTTCAAAGAGAGGAAGACCGGACTCGATATAAAAGCAAATAATAGAAGGAAGAAACGAGAGAGGAGGTGATGATGAGAGAATAACGAGTGTTATGACCGTTGTGATAAAAAAAAAGATGGTTTATCTTAAATTAGAGGCTTAGATATGCTTGAGGGTCACTATTATACCAGACGAATTAAGGTTTGAAGTTTTCAGAAAAGGTAATTTCTTAGTAAAACTGTGTTGAAATAAGATATCGTTGTAATGAAAGTTTATGCATGTCCAAAAAAGCAGGTACTGAAGAATTGGAGCGCTATCAAAGGGTTATTACTGTCACGAGCTTCTAGTTTTTGCAGGTTCAGTGGAGAGAATAACGAGTCTTTGTAAGTCGAATAAGTTTCAGTCCTCTGATATACTTGGAACAGAAGAACGAATAAACAACCGTCGAAAAAAAAAATCTGGGAACGCTAGGGTCTCCATCAGGGAAAAGGAGAGACGGAGAGTGCGAAAGACAGGTGAAATGACTGCGCCTCTGGAAACTAGTAGGGTGGAGAACACGGGGGCTGACAGACACAAATTCAACTATGGCTGACAGTTAAAACGAGGTCGAGAAGGGATAAGAAAGGGACAAAGCTGCTACTCCTTTTTCCGTTTTCTTCTTCTTCGACCAGCAGCCAGTAGCAGCCGTTGTCCAAGAAAGGCCCCTCGGAAGATGATGGTGTGGAATGAACAAGGCGATTGGAAAAGGAGAAGCAGAGAGAGAAAGAGTACCTCCGAGAGAGATTATTGTAGAGTAGAGAGTTTTATATAGAGACACAGAGAACACTGTGGTGTCTGTGAACGGAGATAGAGAGTATATCTCAAGAGAGAATGGAGGAGAGCCCGAGAGAAGGAGGAAGAAGCGTCCCCCAAGGATACGATGACGCAGAGAAGTGAGAAGGTCGACGACGACATCGGCGGGAGGGTGACATGCATTGTTGGACACACAGAGACTTCTACCTCTTTTTCCCTCCTACTCTCTATCCCTCTTTCCCTTGTCCTCTCACACTTCTATTCCTCTGTATGCATACTGACACAACGGCCTTTGCGTATCTCGCGTGCGCACTGACCCCTACAGCTGGCAAGCAGCCAACTAACAGAACTCTGGTAACATCTGCGTGTCTCGACTATCGATTGCTTATTTTTCCCTCTTAGTTCCCTCCCCTTTCTTCTCGTGGGCTACAGAAAGAGAGGGAGGTTTTGAGGTCTTCTCTCCGAAGGAAGGGGTTAGATGCGCGCTCGTTTAACAATAGCCTCTCCGCGCACACGGACTGCACGCGGGGTCTCGCGCCGTCGCCGACGTCGACTCGCGACCTACCGACCTTATTTACTGTGAAAGTGGCGAGAGACATAGAGGAAGCTGGCCGACTTTACCACGATAGCAGGTCAATACTGTACAAGCGAGGCAGAAAAACAGAAGGAGATAATAGAGTAGGATATAGTAGTAGCTAGTTGAGAAGAGTGGAGAAGAGACTATAGAGTTGGAAAGGGATCTGAAGATTCGATTGGCGTCAACTATGCGGAACACGATCTTGAACTACGTCCTTAATTACGCATCATCTACAGAATAAGGATAACATCTAGTAAATAGAAACCGGAGTCAGATCGAATCCAATAATCCAATCGTTTGGAAAGAACGGATTCGAAAATTCGAAAATGGGAAGCCAGTGTTACCTTACACTCTATTTCGAATCTTGAGTACGTACTTTCAAGTTCGAAACTAAGTTTACAGGAAAGTACGAAACTGTAAATAGTGGGCTTAAAACTCAAAACTTTTAGTGAAACTTTGGACGCTTTTTTACATGATCACTTATTAACTTTTATAAATATACGTTAAACTTACAAACCGAAGTCAGTTGAAACACGAGAATGACAAAAAACTTCGAAGGTTAGAATTTTAAGACATAAAAGCCGGAAATGAACCCTAACTCATTATGAGACAATAATACATGCTACACCTACAGTAACCTATTTCTGAAAAAGTTCATCTCAGAATAAGAAAGTCATAACTCTGCATTCTTATTTTCATTATAAATTCCTAGAGAACATTTTTAGTTCAAGTATACATCTAGGATTCCAAATTCAGATACATACCTATTCTGACATGCCACACGTTGCGATTGTAATAAAGTAACCTATAATTTTTATGCTATTAAACACCGCAACTATCTGATACTTAAAGCTTTTAAAATAATGGTGTAGTTGAAATACATTAAAAATATAAATTCGAATAAATTGCTTTCAAAAATTAGACAAATTGTTTCAAAAAGTTCGAAAAATTAAACTGTGCGAATTGCGTTATTTCGGAGTATCGTTGCACGCTGCGTCTCTTCGTTTTCAAGTTTCTCTTGTCGCACTTTCTCTCATTTATTTTTCAACTCAAATTCATTTTACAAGGTTCAAAAATGTCGTTTTGTCTACAGTTTTATTGACCGTATTGTATGTAGTAAATGTTGAATACTTCAGAATGCATCTTTCAAAAGCATTGTCACTGAGAAGAATTTTGAACAGCGGATTCCACCCATTTCAAGTAATTCCAAAGCCAGATGTGTGGATGAAGCGAGAGAGACTCAACAGGTTCACAGCTGTAAGTTTTTTTTTTGAACTGCAAGACATTTTTTAATGAAAAACATTGTTTCAGTGGCAATATGCATCAGAAAGAAGCACAGTGAAAGGAGCATATCGGAAAGAAGACAAAATCTTCTCATATTTGAATATGCAACGGGAAGACGAACCAAAACTTGAGAAATTTGTAAGTTTCATGTTTCATTGAAACCATTTCTATTTTTTGTCTCTTGAAGCACGCAGAAGAGCGAGTAAGAACAGCTCTTGCCGAACACGATATGGAGTATTCGAAGTTTAAGACCGTACTCTCTTACTCTCACATCCTTCTCGACAATATCTGCCTCTCACAGCTCGCCATTTATGAACCAAGATCATTCAGAGTAAGTTCTCAGTTTTCAGCTTCAAACCAAAAATATGATTCGTTTTTAATATATCTTGAACACTAACGGATAAAAATTCATCCCAGTTGAACTCATCTAACACTAATCGAAAAACCTGAGAATGATTTGGTTTTTTTCGATGAGTTAGTCATTTTCAGAGCCTCGTTGCATTTGCCAAGGAACTTGCTCGACAAGAAGGGATGGATGTTATTCCAGATGATCCAGAGTTCGCTTATGATGTAAGTTCTTCGTGTTCATGTTGATATCCTCTTACTCAATTAATTGAAGGTTCACGTTGATCACAAATCAGTACTACGTAAACCACTTCCACATGCAGTTGAATACACTCGCGGAGCCGCCGAAAACCACACGAATAAGCCACGAAAGCTACGGGAAGACGAGTATTAACGTTTTGTTGGTTTTTTGTTGACACCTCCATCCCTTAGAATCTTATTAGCATCTTTGTTTGTTTGTTGTAGTTTTCGTTCATTTTTTTTGATGATGATGATGATGACTTTATATTTTTCACTATTTATTCTGAATCATTTTATTCAAAAATTCAAGAGAATTCAGCATTAATACATAGAAAGAAAAACAAAAAATAAATGCAAAATGTTTGGCTATTTTTGGTCGCGTTTTGACACTTTGGTGAGGAGGATTAAGATTGAAGACCAGTTTCTTAAAGAACCGCATAATTTTCCGATTTATCAATGTGACAGTTTGTGATAATGACTGTATTATGCTCCAGAAGTGCGTCATGTCCAGAAGAGCTTGCAGCAACAGGACTGGAAAATATTGAGGATTAAATAACTGACATAGAAAAAAAAAGATCAAAATGTTTCTTACCTTGGTGGAGGGCAAACAGTTGCAAATATTCTTCCAATTGATCGAACACAAGACAACTCTTTGAACGCTGATCGAATTTTTCCATTCATGGAGCAGAGTAGAGTGAAGATAATAATAGAAGTCAAAAGAGTGAACAATTCTGTCAAATCTCCTAATTCATAGATCAACTTCACACTCGAAATTGTTGACAAGACAGCCAAAACACCTTGAGGGAGTTCTACGATGATGAATAAGACCATAATTGCAAGGATCATATTTGTAGTTCTAGAGTGTTGTTTATCTCTTTCGACATTAGAGAATCGAGAACTAAGAACTTGAATCTTTTTCAATTGATCCAGAATCATACATGTCATGAGGCATAGGATTATCTGAAATAGAAACATAGAAACCAAAATGATTTATGGTCAAGGTATTTCGTGTGTTCTACACTTGTAAATACTTACCGATGGAACCACCTTTGCAACCAAATAAAACAGCCAGAAATTGAGATTTCGTAGCCAAATACTTTGAGTATATGCTAATTGATAAGCCACTTTATTCTTCAAACTTGGATATCTCTCAGCACATCCCTCGTTTTCAGGAACCTGCAAAATAGAAGCTTACACTCGACATTTTTATTTCTGAGACACCCATCTTTCGAACTTTTCAATAAAATCAACCTTACATTCACCCTTTCCATCTTTTTGCACGTATTTCAAAATGTCTAGAAGTCCCTCACAACTCGTGTCTGCCACTCAAAAAAGGAGAAGTTTCTAGTAATTAAGGAAAAAGAGAAATGTAAACAAGACGTCTTTTAATGAGGTCCAATCAAGAAATTCTTTCATTTGGATTATTTGGAAAAGAATGAGGGAAATGAGGGCTCATTAATGGTACGCATCCTTCTCTAATTATTTCAAGAAAACTACTTCTGGGGAAGGATTTTCCCGAAAGAATCTTGTGGAGAATAAAGAAGGAAGTCTGTGAATCTAGAGGATCATTTCAAAGATCTTACTTCTGTCACTTGTGAGGTGAAATGGAGTGGGATGCAAAGAAACATCACACTGACGTAGATGACCACAATCGCAACTCGAGACTTCTAAAATAATTAGGATAATACCGTAGTCTGGGAAAACTCTTGTGATGTCTACTCACTTGCCAAGTGAACCATGGCACGTTTGAGTTGACACTGGAGAGTTGAGCCAATGAGAAGAATCTTATCAAGGATAGAGCAACTACATGAAACACCTACAAAGTTTTGATAGATAATTGCTTTTTGGTTTCAAAAACTCACAGCTGACATATGAACAAGTACTGAAATAGTCACGGAGAAGTGCATTGTTGTTGCCATGTAATAAGAGAAGAAGAATGGTTGACACAATTGATCCGACATGAATTTGAAGAATGTCGAATAAAGAAAATTGATACATAGCGCCAATTGACTGCTGAAAATAAAATGTGTGAAATGGATGACATTCCGGGAAATTCTTGAACATGAACTTTTGATATCATCTTAGTTTCTCCAAGTTTCTCTGACTCTTCGGGGTTCTGCAAACTCCCCCGATCACACTTTCCCAAATAATTTTCATGGGAACCAAAATGTTTCGTTGATTTCGTTAGCTACGTCACATTGTTTCCTTCATTCTTCCAGAGATCAATCAAGGTCATAATGTTGTTTTTTCCCTTCCAAAAATCTTCTCCAACTCTAGACATATTTGCTAAAAGGAAGAAGAAGGTGCATACTCACAACTCCCCCGTATAAAAACTTCCGGAGAGACAAATGTGTATGATTTGTCATCTCTCCATTTTCCCCTTCTTTTACAACTTTTTCCTTCCGATTTTCCGGATCGATGCGCTCCCGATTGTTTACAGAAAATGAAGGAAAACTGGAGAAGAAGTCAACCTTTTTTGCAGATAGACACGAGTCATTTCAGAGCTCTCTCCTCATTTTTCCTTTTCTTCAAGTTTTTTTTTTGATCAAAGAAGAAAGGGAAAAGAAAGACTGCTGACAGGGTAGGAAAACTGCTGACAGAGTGGTTTAAAGTCAAAGGTCTTGCCTATAGGCTCTGTCAAGAAGTTACTCATATGAAAGCAATTGATGAGGGTCTTCTCACTATTGGTATATTTTTGTTTATCGAAAAAGTAGTGGGGTGTCGGGAAAAGATTATAAGATTCTAGAAGATTATGAACGCCTACAGGAAATATTCACTGGTTACGGTAGTAGATTTCAATATTCTGAGCCTCTCAAAAGATTGCGCTCATTTCAGATACCCAAATATTATCTGCTTTTAGGTCAGGAACTTTTATTCCCTTCTTTCAGATTCCCGGTAAAGATAGTTCTTGTCGGCCAAAAATCTGAAATCCCCAGAGCCCTGAAAAACTAGAGCACACCAGTGAATAAGAGAAGAGTGAGACAAAATGTGAAGATCTCGAATGAAGATTAATCGTATTCGGAAACACATTTCTTTCCCTCATCTCCCTCCCAGAACAAAAAAGTCTATAAATTCTTTCGACTAGATTGCCTTTTTGTTCTTTTCTTGTGTTCTAGATTGTTTGGCATTCAAGAAAAAAAAACAAAAATGGAATAGGATATGGCAATACGTGTTTGGGTTGATTGGCTAAAAAGAAAAAGCGAGTATGTATGCAATCATGAAATACGATTATTTAAATGCTAGATGAAAAGGTCAATCTTTTTTGGTTCAGAATCAAATTGGATTAGAAGGATTACAAACTGAAACAACGAAACTGATGTTCTAGTACTCACCAGCTCATCGAAATTAGGAACATGTTTGTTGGATTCAGCATAGAAGACAATGTGGTTATCGTCAACATATGTCCAAGAGCTCCCGAGATACATAGCAAAAGGACCATCGGTGGATGAAATAACCTTCCATATTCCAATAAAAATGTCTCGAATACTGTCGTCGAGTCTGTCTGATTGCTCATTCTGTAAATATTGACAATTAAAGAAAAAACAAGAGCTGTTCAAATTGAAAATGTTCGTTTTTGTAAGGATTCGTTGAAGAAAAGGAAGTGGCTTGAATTGAGATGACTACGTATTTCGGTATACCATGTTTTTAAATTTTTTGGAGATAATCTTCTGTTTTGTGTTGTTGATCTCGGATAATTTGCATACAGTGAATAGTTTTTCTACTTGTGACTACTGTGCTTCATCTATTTGATATACTTCCTAGGTATAACTAAAGTAAATTTTGGTGAAATGGGTTTCTCAGAGGTTCTAGTAGATGAAGAAACCAAAAGAAGACAACAAGTTTGGAAAGGATGAGGTATTTGGGATAATACCAAATTTCATTTTTTTTTAAACATTTTTAGATGAAGTCTAATCCGTATGAGTGAGAATAAGTGGGAAGTAAATATAATTTTTAACTTAAAATGCAGATGAATACAACCTGAATAGTCTTGAATTTCAGATTTTTCAAAGCTGAAAACAAGGGAAAATGACCTAAGTAAGAGAGAAAAAGGGCTGGGACAATCAAACTGAATAATCTTTTGAGCGGAATAAATGAATGAAAATGAAATAGAACACAGGAAAAGAGGGTGGGATTAGGAGCCGCCTCCCTTTGAGAAAAATGAAGTGGAGGAGGAAAACAGAAAGTGAACAGAGAGACGGTCTCTTTGGATGGTAATCAGAAAGGGATAAGAAAGCACATTTTAAGTCGGATTGTACGCATTTCAACGGATTTTAGGCTTTTAATAGGAACACGGAGGCAAGGGAAAGAGTGAGGGCGTTCGGAGTACTTGGAAATAGTCGTTAGCATTTCAGACGATTTGTATCATGTCATTTTCTACTCTCTGCTTTGTGTTTTCTAACTAGGATTGTATCCTCAACGGCACGACTACGAGAGTGGTGGTGTCTTAATCACCTGTATTATAAGAGCATGGTCTACTATCGGTATGTTTGTGTCGGGACTGATCTCATAACACTCCTTATTGTTCCATCAGAAAATCTTCGGTGCATTTTGAATTCAGCCGAGCAAAACATAACCTTGTCTCCCAATCAACACTCTTATTTATAGGTTGACCACTGGATTTTTTAATAGAGATTATCAGATTAGACTGAATTCAGGAACAAAAACTGACACCAACAATAAGGACGTTCACATCTTCTGATTCTTCCACTTCAAGCATATGATGCTTGATTCTGAGAACTTTGATTTGGTGTCTGGATGATTTCAAATGCACTGGTCATGATTCGAAAAGTGTATGGGAAAGTAAAAGTGAGTCAGAAGTGGAAAAATGAATCAAAGTCCCAATTATGAGTTGTTTCATTCACAATTATTTCAGAGTACTGCACTGCTTTGTGTGGGAAACGTAGAAGAAGAAGATGGGAAAGAATGAAAGAGAAAGAAAAAGAAGAAGGAGTTGGAGAGTATTCATGGAAATGTTAGTGGGCGGAGTCTGGATGATTCATTGAATACTCGCTTCTGAATTCTCTAAAATACATGCTAGTTGGAAAGTCCAGAAGTAGTTCCCAGAAGCAATTGAAGGTGAAATTGAGAAATATCTCGGTTTCTTCTTTTCTAGGTTTTCAAACTTATCGCTCGTTTGAGTTTTCAACTTTCATCCCTTTCATCTCTCACGAATACTCTACTTTGGTACTCTAAATTAGAAAATCTGAAGGGTTACAATACACAAAAAGTTTCAAGTGGGCTATTCCAGGACGTTCTAGAAGGTCGCAATAAGCCGAAAGATCGGAAAATCGTTCGCAGACAAATCATAATGAATGAGACAATACTATTGGTGATAACAGATTATCAAACATCATGAGAATGGAGGGAAGAAAAACGGAAAAGGAAATAGAAGAACAATAATTTGAACGATTGAAAACAAACTAATGAATTTGATCTTTCTGATTCTTGGAACAGTAAATTCGGCAGACGGAAGAAAAAAGATTGAGCACAATTTTAATGGAAAAACTAACAGTTTTCGATATTTTCGACAACCCAGTGTTGGAGTTAGAGAAACATAAAACTTTTTCACGTTACTACCGTACCACCTATTATTGAAATAAGATCCTAAATGTTTAATAAGCTTGGTTTTGAATTTCAAAAAGGCGTTCCAGTCATTTTTATGAATCACCACGCATCCTAGATAATACTTCTAATTCATCAAGCATAAAATAGAAACACCAAGTTCAGACCCATCCGGTCACTAAAAGGTAGGCGTGTTCTTTATCCACAACTTGCTGAGGAAGTGGGCGTGTCCTCCAAGGGAAAAAGGACTCCAGAATATGTCACGAGAAGTCTATGTCCATACTTTTCAGACAACCATTACTAACGATGATTTATGTGAATCTTGATTAAATTATCTTAAGACCTACAACGAGAATTTATATATGAATCAAGAAAATGAATCAAGAATAAGCAAAAATGGAACACAAATATATGTGAAGAGGGAGGAATAAACAAAAAACAAGGCAATAACTCTTGCATATTAATGAAAATCTCTTTCTTGACACCCAACGTTTTTCAGATATTCTCACCTCGTGAGCCAAACTTTTTGAAACCACCACCGCCACTTTGAATTACTGAAACCAGCGCCTTTTCTGAAGATATCTGGAAAGTTTTGGAAGTTTGGACGACACAAGAAGATTTGAGTTCGTAAAAGAAATAATGAATGAAATTAAGATATTAAATGTCAAGAAAAACATTTCAATCGGACAGTAAACGTTGTCTTTCAGAAAAATTCAAAATTTTCAGTCTTCCTGGAAGTGCAAAAACGAGAAAAAGTGAGGAAAGAAAGAAAGAGGAAAAAGAAAAGTAACTGGGAAATTGAATAAAATAAAATCGAGTTGGACCTCTAACAAAAGGAACTTCTTTCCTCATCTTGTCTCCTCCTTCCTTTGCAGAGAACCAAAAGGGGAAAGCATGAGACATATGTCTGGAATATAAGGTCAGAAAAGAACTTTTTGTTGACTACCAGCCCATTGTTTTAAGAAATGGAGAAGAGATTTTTAGGAAAAATTGTCTACTATTGTTGCTCTAGACATATTTCAGAGAAAAGTGGCAGAATCATTTGCAGAGACGAAGACAAACATTGGGAAGGCATAGGACTACAAGAAGCCACTAATTTTTTTTCGTTTAGATGTTTTCTGTTTTTAGTATCGAAGAGCTCAAATCTATGATTCTGAATGTGCTTTGGATTATTACTTCAATACAGGGGCAGTCAACTGTTGGTAACTTTTCCAGTCCAACAAAAGCAGTAGCCAAGTGATTCTTTTTCAGCAATCTACACCAAATTACAACTTCGTAGACACAGTATTTTGTAGTCAATTTGAAATCCTCGCCATGAAAACTTACAAACCGCATCTTAACAAAAAAGGAACACTTCGAATCTGTGTTCGAACTCCCCAATCCAATTTCATGCAGAAAAAAAGCGTCTACTACGTCAATAGATGATCTGAGAAGGGATTTAAAACAACCCAATACAACACATCGTAAACACCTAGACACCTCTCCTCTTTGAAATTCAAAAATTCGGAAACGCCGGAAGGAAAACGAGCAAGGTCAAAGTTTGAGAAAAGTGTGGGAGGGCTTTGGTGGAATGCGATTTATTTCGTTTTCAACTTGAGAACTCTCTTCTCTTTTTCTCTTTTCATTTCTTTCAACATGACCTACTACTACATTCTTAAACATGTTCTCCTCTGATAAACAACACCTTTCTGGGAACAAATATGTCCTTAATGCCTAGTAAATGAGGGAAAAAAAGAAACTTGAGATCTTCTTCCCGAACACATTCTTTTTTTGTGATGGTAGTAGTAGGAGAGACTGGCGGAAAATTTGAATTTCAAATAAAAATTTCAAAATGAGTCTGCACTTTCATCAATTTACAGAAGATAAACAAATAAAGAAAAAGGGCAAACATAAGGAAGTGGTTGGATATAAGGGGAAAATAAGGATCTTCGAAAAAAGACAAGGAATATGAATGATCGAATATTCATGGGTAAGGGGAAGAAGGTTATAAAGATGAGATGGTCCAATTTTTTAAAGAATGAGAAAACAATAATGATGATGAGTTTGTACGAAAAGAAAGAATGTGAAAAGTGTAGGAGGAGTAGCTGTTCCAGAGATTATTAGCATGGGAAACCATAGATTTTTTTTAGAAGAGTGAAAAAAAAGAGAGATCAAATAATAAACAGATATTCAAAGGAAACATTTGAAAAACTTGGTCATGGCTGTCTTGCAACTTGTTGTTGTGGAATTCTGAAAAAGTTCTGATTCATCAAAACTTTGAATTTTTCATAGTGATCGACAAAAACACTCTATGAATATGTGGAAATTCAAAATCATAGTTTTTAGAACTTTATTTATTTTTAATTACATCCTAATAGAAACAAAAGCCAACATTCATATTTCTTACTACCTCTACTCAATCTGAAAAGCAGCTGTTTTCATATTATCAAAGCGCATTTTCAATGAAATTACTACTACAAATCACGATTTCGATTGAGACAAAAATTAAGGAGGTTCAAATTCCTTAGAAGTTCCTGTTACTCAAAGCTGCTCAAAAAGACCCATAATAGAACCAAAACTTGAAAATAAACTAAGACGAGCATCAACGAGTAATATGGAATATCCTGGTTTGGTTGATCCCTCCTCTCTTTCGATTTTCGAATCAGATTATCCATCGAGGAAGGAAAAAAAATAAACACTTGCACTCAATAGAAGTACTCCGTCATTAATTCGGATTAAAGTATCATCATTTATAGTAGTCGTCGTGGAAATCTGATTAGGGTTTGTGCTTTATGTTAGAAGGTGATTTCGTCAGATAAAAAGGGAATTCCACAGACACGATGGGACAGGTGCCAAATTATTGGAATGTTTGATTTCGAATTGTGAACTTAGACCATGAGAAACATTTTGACTGGCTAGGGGTAATTCTATAAATAAACTAAACCACTGATATTACTTATTTTTGTCATTGTAAGATTTTGAAGCCGAAATTTGAATGAAAATTTTGTGCCCAGTCATTGAGAGGCTTCTTTTGGTTTGCAGATCAGAAGTATTCAGTTCTTCTGTATTATGATCCAAAAGGGATTAGAGAGACCAAAGCAGATCATCGTACTCATCCTCTTCCATAAAAAGAAAATAACCAGTGACCTGGTCAGTGAGTTCAAGGAGTTCCTTTTCCATTAGTGCACCATACTTTCATATTCTATTTCAGAAGGTCAAACATCTTTGTTGTCTCTGTATTCTATTGATGTGCAAGTACAACCACACCTGACTCAAAAAAGAATGTATGTTTAAAAAGAGAAAAAAGAGTCAGAACGATCATTTTGTGTGGATATTTGACATGACATTCGGAAGTGATGTGATGAGAAGATGAGAAGAATGGATAGGTGAATAGGATTTGGTGTTTGGTTCCAGTTAACGTAAGTTTAGTTTTTTGGATTGGAAAGTGATATCAGGGCTCAAGAGAAAACATCAAAGTGATTTCAGATTTGCTTTGACAGTAAGAATCCTGTGTCAGGATAAGTCATGTCAAAAATCCTAATTACCTTTTAATTTTCATTTCTACTTTACCATAACGTCATAACATTCCAAGAAATCGTAAGAAAATCAGTCCTAGAGGGAATAGCAGTTGGATTTTATAAGACTATGGAACTGAATTTTCAATCAGTATACATAATTGTATGGAAAATATAACTAAAACTGGAAGGCATCTTCTTTTTCTTCTTCTACTCCATCCGTAGACCGACAGCCTTCTTCAAAAGGCTTAACAGAATTGGAGACGACTCCCAGAGGCTCATCTAATTTGATTGGAATCACAAACGAGAAGGAGAAGAAAACGGAAAAAAAGGAGGTCATGTTTTTTGCGATTGGTACTGGGTGCTCCAGAAGACGTTAGCTTATTTTTCATGAAAAAATCAAAGGCATCACATGGTGTCTTGTTAGGAGAAAGCAGTAAAAATGTACAGAATCATTCAAGAGGTTAAAGAGGTGCACATTCCATTGATCGTTGGTTTTGTCTTTGACAATTAAAACCAAGTGACGACATTCTGTAGAACTGGAATGGTGATGATATATGAACTGAATTACTAGTATTCCGATTATTTGGAGTGATTGAGAGGGTCCTATATCTGACAAAAATGCAAAAATATCAAGGATTAAAAATCGGAAAATAGCAAACGTTTAGAAAACGAAAAAACGTTTGGAACTCCATAACATATTAAGTTTTAGTAGAAATGAGAGTATACAGATGTCATCAGGTGACGGAGAAACCATAAAACCAGAAGAAAATGCATCTAAAACATGAACTGGGCTCGTTTTATTGCAGTTCGAGCACATAACTTCGAATTCTTGAACGTTCCACGACAGAGTTAGTTTAGAAACAAGCAAGAGAACATCATTCCGAAGAGACTTCAGGTTAAGAAGCAGGATAGTGAAAATATGAAACTTTGCAATGGCCTAGTTTTCTGGCATCGAGTAAATAAATCAACGGTTGGCTCTATTTTCCCAACCCGACTCGTTACCAATTCTAAACGTTTTTTTAGTAGCCTTCCCCTTTTTGGACTTTTCATAAGCTGAGAGGTCCTTAATATTGAATATTTCATGTAGGTAATAACGAGATAGTAAAGAGCACAGAAAGAAAAAAATGCTCTTGAAACAAGGAATTGCTATTCCAAGAACAAGAGTTACGTGAGAAGTGCTTGAGAATAAGATGACATAAATGACGGGGCCGGCGGAGAAATGAAACAAATTTATGACAATCCAATTGAAATTTTGGATCGTGCGGAGGTCGAAGAGCATCCCTTTGAAAAAAATTCTAATCTCGTGCTTTACTAGCATTCTCGGGCTGTATCGCACCTGAATCAAACTTTTCAATTATATGTGATTTATAAAAGCATAACTTATCAATTACTATTGAACCTTAGACTTGTTATAAACTCTTTAGAGTTTGAATTGAATCAGAAGTGACACAATTATCTTTTTAATTCCGCTCTCTATAAGCAATCATCGGTTCAAAGCTCAATCTATATGAAACAACAAATCAAAATACCAGAAGAACAAACTAAAGTTAAAAAGAGCAATAACCACAAACCTCCGAAAACAATTTCCGTGTCCATATGTATTTGTAAGAGAAAGTGAGGCCGAGCTTCCTCGGGAAACCTAATAGCTCGAAGAACCAAACACAAAAAAAATAACAATTTTTTTGGGAAAGGCCAGCCGAGGCAGCGGGTTTTCTAGTTTTTTGTTAGCTTGTTCAATAGATATAATACAATTACATACTTATCTGAACAAGGTTCAATGTTCTTAAATATTTTAAAAGGATGTCTTTGTCGTTGTTACTACTGTATTCATTCGATCAGTTCTCGAAGTTTACGTTTAAGTGTATCGTAGGCTTGTAAGCCTTAGTTTCTTTTATTGACTCCAGAAATTTCAGGTGTTCCAGAATCTATTTCTAGATCATTTCTCTATTGTTGTTTCTGCTTTTGTCACCATCGCAGCACAATAAGCTGAAAATTGAGTATAATCTTGGCATTTTCAGACTCTTATGGCTTTCCGAAACACCCAGTACATCAGTGTTATTCTTTTGGTTCTTGAACATTTATGTTGATTTAAAAATAACCGAAAAAGAAAGAAGGTTGATGTGGCGGTGGGGGCGGAAAGAAGAGCGTGTGATATTCACAAAAAGGTGTGAGAGAAAACGGAAATTAGATATTTTTGATGTTGGAACAAACTGGCATGATGTTTTCCAGGGAAACAGTTTTGAAAATGTCAAGTTTTTGGAAGTAAGTGAGAAGTTACAGTAACCCGAGCATTCCTGATTTGAGAGTTCAATAGAATTAATCTTTCTATTCATGTTTTATTAGATTTCCCAGAAAATTAATATCTTGGAAGAATTCATTGGTTCAAAAAATATTATATTATTTTGAGAAGGTCTCGGAAAGACGCAAAATAGAACGTGACAGAAGAATATGAAATTAGACATGTCTGTTCCCATTTTTATAGACATGTGAGATAGTTCTCTTATAGAAGGGGGAGAAGGTCTCTAATCTCCCAGAATACAAGAAAGGTTGAAGTTGTGTGTAGCTAAAAATCGAGGTTTGGGGACTTGTTTTTGAAAAACAGTACATTTCTGATTTTGCTCGATTTATATGCTACGGACTCTGACTATACGTATGCTCAAGAATTTATAGGTGAAAGTCAATTGATCAAAAGCTATCTTCTAAATGCGTTAGATTCCTGATATTGACGCCTCCTTCCTTCCCTTTCATTGTTTACACCAAAAATGAACTATTATTTTCCCGCTTTTCATCGTCAAATGTGATTTCATTCAAACCAACAAAAACATAAAGAACAAAAAGGGTGGAAACAGTTATAATTGATAAACAGAGCTCCAGAACTCAACGAGTGTCATGTTTCAGGAGGAATCGGTTCCAAAAATTGTGAATTTCAGAAAAAAAAAGCATTTTCTTATCGGCTGCAAATATTAGAAGTTCTTCTTGATTTGAAAAGAGATACTGAATAAAACATAAAGGGAAATTGAGTATACCTAGCGCCTCTTGAATTTTTCATCAGATACCACATCATCGTTTGGTTTCCATCACACCTGGAGACAAATTAGTCTACATGTAAAGATTGAATATCAGATCAAAACGTCCTTGATCAGAAATCTCATGAACTGCTATTTGAAGACGCTTGGAGTTAGACTTCTTCTTCGAATTTCCACAGGCCCGAAAAAAACACCAAAGTTCTTAAGATGTTTTGCATACATTTGGGTTCGTGCAATGTATAGAATTTTGATCAAACCATTTCGTTTAACATCACGTGATTCTTTTTCCATTTTCAGATTCTCGATTTCTTTTATTGTTCGATGCCAGCTTTCGTTTTTTTTTTTGAAAATGGTTTTTTCGGTATAAAGACTTTTTGAAGTTTGTTCATTGAGATCAATTGAGACACTTTCATGGTGCACGTTGCAATCTATGAAAATCATTTTGATTATGCGTAGCTCACATAAAAATTAAAACTTGTAGGTTTCTTTTTCAAACTTCAATACATTTTTCCGTTTTCATACTTTTAAAAGTGTTTTGTAATTTCAAAAATAATTTTTTATAGTTTGAATCAGAATCAATATTTATAAATTACCAAATAGATCTAGAGGGCTCTAGCCAGAGGACATCTGAAGTTCTCACAATCAGAGAGCGAGAGACGAAAGTGCGGACACCCCGACGCACAAATGCACACATTCATTTTTTGATTTATTTTTTTTCACAATGTTATTTTTAATTTTCGATGTGTTTTAAAATGTTTCAAGTTCAGAAAGCATATCAAATATTTTTCAGTAAACATTAAGCATCTTTTAATATCTGAGTAGTTTTCAGATGACAAATATCAGAAAAGCATTAACCTTGTGTGAAATATGCGTTCGGCAAATCTCGGGTGATGCAGAAAACGTTACGAAATGCGAAGAGCCTTATCAATGTCAACTATGTTTTGGGATTATGGACCAAGCAATGATCGATGAGGTATTTAGAAGTCAGTCTCAAGAAAATAAATGTTTATGATTTCTTCCAGGTTGGTGAACAAGTACAAGCTGAACTAGAAAAACTTCCGTATGATTCGAATAGTTTCATTTTGGCTCTGAATTTACCAGTTGGACAAACTTTGAGGTGAGAGTTAGTGATTCAAAATAAAGAATGAATGGAATAAACAGGGAGATTCTAGTCAGTCGCCTGCGACCAGATTTCAATGGAACTTTGGTTTCAGTTCCATATAAAGTGCGAAACATTGATGGGTATTTAAAGAAACTTAGCTCGGTCAGTTTATCATCTTTTTTTTATTCCAAAGCTCATCTTGCAGTACTCTGGAAAACGTCCAACACTCAGCTCAGATCTGCAATTGATGATCACATTTGAACAAGACGAATCAGATCTATCAGATCTTGAATATCTTCAAACAGAATTCCCAAATGATTTTCGTGTCGGAAAACGGAATAGAAATAATTCTCAAGATGCTCCAACGAGCGTTTCAAAACAACAACTACAACAGGTTACTGGACGAATTGATGAAAAAGTTGCAGAGTGAGTTTCATTAATGATAAATCGTGAAGCATACTAAAAAATCTTGAAGCAAAGTTAAATGTGATTTTACAGAAAGTACATATTCAAATCTCCAACTCGAAAGTGTACCTTTCGTCTTAATTTTGAGCGAGACCCAGTGTACGTAGCAGGAAGATACTGCAAGTATTCAAGATGTCTTCCACAATCACCATGGAGTGAAGAGAAAGATGCACCACGAGAACCGGGAAACTCTGTACGTTAAAAAAATATTTTTTAATTTATTTCGAAACTTAAGGTTTCTGAAAAAGTATGCGACGTTCTCAAGAAACAATTTGGGGCCAGTGACAGTCGATTTGTCACTTCTGGGCGTGAAGATATTGATGTGAGAATGCTTGGAACTGGAAGACCGTTTGTTGTTGAACTAAGGAATTGTAGAATTACGGCTCCAGTTAGAGGGTGAGAAAAAAACTAGATTCGAAATTTTAAACTTTAAATGAATAGTTCAGACTCAATTATCTGGAAACTCTGAAAGCTGTTGAAAAAACAATCAATTCTCAAAAGGACATCAAAGTTAATTTTTTAACGAGAGTTTCACGAGATGTCGCAGAGAAATTAAGTGTTGGTCAAGAAGGTTAACACTTTACTTTTTGAAACTCTCGAAGTTTCAATTTTACTTTTCAGATAAGAAAAAGCAGTATTGTGCTTATTGCTACAGTATCTTGCCGATTTCTGAAGAGCAATTCGCAACAGCTCGATCGAAGATTCCATTAACAATTGTGCAAAAAACACCAGTTCGGGTTCTGAAACGAAGAGCCCTTTTGGATAGAGAGCGTACTGTTTATACAATGGATTTCTTGAGACTCAACGATCATCATTTTGAAGTTCGACTTGAAACTCAAGCTGGAACGTATATTAAAGAGTTCGTGCATGGCGATTTTGGTAGAACACGTCCATCGTTAGCTGAATTACTAGGTGTTGAACACGGAGAAGTAGACATTTTGGAGTTAGATGTCGAGCAAGTCGATCTCGAATGGCCCCCGGCATTGAAAGAAGGGCAGAATCCTGTTAAATTCCGTTAAATGCATTCACCTATTCACTATTGTTATTTCATCAATTGTTATGTTTCTCAAACGTTTTGTTACTGTTTTGAAGTTTGAATTTTATTTATTGCTTTTCAATTTTTATCCTTTGATTCTACTAGGTCCGAATCCTAGAAATACTTTTGTGACCTTGTTCTTCTGAGTAATCTCGATTCGAGAGTCTCGAATATGATTTTTCTAGACATGGGTGAGTCGTCAACACAGGTCGTTGAAGGACCGCAACCGAAACCTTCAAGGTTTCAGTTCGTTCCTGTACCTGGAGAGTTCACAAGGTATGCAATTTTTTTTTAAAGCGTCACCCAAATATTTTGTAGGGGACGATGGAAATGCCGCGACTCGTACCACCCGAATGCCGAAACACTGGAATTTGAGAAAAACAAAACCAAAGAGGAGGCCAATCCCGAGAAGTATAGTTATTTATAATAGCGATTTTTTTTTGATCATCTTTTTGTAGAATCTCTGTCTTTTTCAAGTTGAGGCAGCAAGAGGAAGAAGAGAGTACAATTCAAGTAACTTCTGTCGAAAACAAAGATCCCGATACAACTGATGAGATTTCAAATTCATCAGAAAGTATCATCATTACTCGGAAGAACGGTGTGACAATTGTACGGAAAACGTCGAATACGTTGCTGCCTGAAAAGTATGACCAGATTCGAGAGTTATCGATCGGAGATTTCGAAAATAAAACTGATGAAAAAGTGCAACAAGTTCCACCGACTCCCATGAACACTCCACCAGCTAGCATGGCTGTTGTCGATACGGCAGGGGTAAATTTATAATTTTTAAGTAGAGTATAAGTAAGAGTGACAGTATTTCTTCATTTCTGCAAACTACTATTTTCTCGCAGTCTTTCCAGATCCAATCTGTTACGGAGGCTACTTTGTCCCCAAATGCACCTCGTAAACCATCGAATGAGGAAAGAATCGATGTTCAAAAGCTCCCAGAGCCATCTATCCCCACCGTCACATCAACATCGTCTCTCCCAGTGGAAACACCGAAAGCAACACGGCATTTTCAAGTCGAACCAGTTGTACTTAGCGAACCAAGCACGCCTGCTCCGGTGGCACCGGCTCCGTCGATAGAAACTCTTGCACCCTCTCCTACAGCTCATCATGTAGTTCCACCTCTGAGTGAACCAACATTCCAAGTTATCCAGGTATTAAGAGTTATTCTTTGAGATAACCAGTTTTGTATTTTTCAGACCGAAGAAAGTAAGAACATGTCGATGGATTCAGTGAAGAATGTGATCGATGCGGCTCTAGTACCACCTCCAACTGATCGTCTTAACCACGTGGATGAAGTGGAAACACCTACAAATGTTATGATTACTGTATCGGCTGCATTGGAAAAGAAAGAGGTTTTTAAAAATATTTTTGTAAAAAATCAACAAATTTGTTTCAGGTTGCCGCAGCTGGAAGTGTTGGAAGTCTCGACGCATGTGGAATCCCCATAGCTGGTCCAGCTATTATTGCGCCGCATTCAACACCATATGGTACTCCAAAAGACACTCAAAGTGCACCGGTTTTTGAAGAAGTTTTCTCTACACATACATCCGCTCCTCCACCAACAATTATCACAACCACTACTGCCCCAACTACTGCACCAGCATCCTCCCCTGTATCTTCTTCTGTGCCTGCTTCTGCTTCCTCTTCTGGTGTCACACTTCCATCAATAACTACTGCTGCAGCAACAGTCAACACCGCAACACTTACTACTCCTTCTTCAACGGATTCTCATACGCCGATCGATAACAAAATTGAGCAAGCTATGGAGCTAGTGAAGACTCATTTGACGTATGCTGTTCGCGAAGAAGTTGACACGTTGAGAAATACTATTGCCGAGTTGGAATATCAGGTAAAGTGAAATGGATTTTCAAATACCATATTAAATTGGATTTCAGATGAGAGAGTATCAATATGAATGCAACTTCTACCGTCAAAACTGTACCCCCGAAGTTGTGGACCAAGCAACAACATTCGTTCATCAACAAATGTCAACACATCAAAGACCGACAAGAAAAGCAATCAGCACGACCAGTGTCATCTTCGATGGTGTTGCAGCTCAAAGTGCGACTTCTTCTGCATCTGCATCATCGGCTCACATGAGAAACTTGCAGAATCAAATTCAGCAAATGAAACAGGTCCGTGTTTTTGGGAAGATAGTGAGCAGACAGTACCAACATTCTAAAAGAACTGCTAACTAACTAAAAGTTAAGAGATATTCCAGATCGCTCCTACAACCTTTCATCCCACCTACACCACCACCAACAATTCGACTGCCGTCACCAGTACAGTTCCTCCCCCCAAGCCCTCTCCCACCACCTCCGAGTCCTCATTGACTACGACAGGAAATTCTTCTTCTGGAACAGCAACAACGAACAGCTAAATCACCGAAGGCCCCTCACTCCCAGTCCTCACCCCGGAATTGAAATCCCTTGAAATTTTTACTCTTTCCCTCATCCAAAGCATATAGCGGATACTAGATCGCTTTAATCAGCCCTAACACGACATTTTCTTCTTCCTGCATTTTATGTATTTTCTCTGTAAACTCTTGTCCTTTTTATTTATTCTGAAATGAATGCGAATGACTCAAATATTTATAAAATATAAGAATTTGTTTGGCTTTGTCTGTATTTATCCCATCATTGAGATCCTTTGGAACTCATTTTGATTTCTTGTTTGTTTTTCTTTATTCAGAGATAATAGAGGGTTTGAGATGGCTCCAACTGTCTTGATGGTGGCTGAAAAGCCTATGTTGGCAGATTCGATTGCACATCTTCTATCGAACGGACAAGCCAGGAAACGTAAAGGTCAGTTTGAGAGGAATAAATAATTACTAGCTAATCGTTAGTTTTTCAGGGTGGAATGGAGTTTGCTCTGTAAGTGAATACGATGGACAGTTCAACGGAAAAAATGCAAAATTCAAAGTCACGAGTACATGTGGACACGTCATGTCACTCGACTTTCCAGCCAAGTTCAATAACTGGGAACGTGTTGATCCAGCTGAATTGTACAGCGCTCCAGCGGTTAAAATCGAAGCAAATCCAAAAATGAAGATGAACGACTTCTTAGCTTCCGAAGCTAAGAATGCCGATTATTTGGTACTTTGGTTAGATTGTGATAAGGAAGGAGAGAATATTTGTTTTGAGGTGAGCATGAAGCTAAGCGATTCTCAGAACAACTATGGTTTCAGGTTATAGATGCAGTAAAATTGGCAATGTTCAAGAACCGCTCTGATTACATGTCTGATGTCTATCGTGCTCATTTCTCAGCTATCACCGAAAAAGACATCAAGGCTGCAATGAAGAACTTGGGACGTCCCGATCAAAATATGGCACTTTCCGTTGATGCTAGACAAGAGTTGGATCTACGTATTGGATGTTCTTTCACAAGATTCCAGACCAAGTTTTTTCAGGTAATTTCAAATCTTAAAATATTTCAGTCATGGTAGCTCATTCCAGGGTAAATATGGAGATTTGGACAGTAGTGTAATCTCATACGGACCATGTCAAACACCCACCCTTGGTTTCTGTGTCACTCGACACGATCAAATTGTTCAGTTCAAGCCAGAATCTTATTGGGTTCTCAAAACCACGTTCGCTTGTGATTCACAGACGTTTTCACCAGAGTGGCAGCGCGGAAGGATATTTGATGCGGAAATTGCGAAGATTTTTGTTGATAGAATTAAGGTGGGGTTACACACTGAAAACCAAACAAGTACGTGATTTGTTTCAGAAGTCACAAACTGGAGTTGTCACTGACGTCAGCAAAAAAGAAGCACGTAAAGAACGTCCGTGTGCTCTTAATACTGTAGAATTGATGAGAGTTGCCAGTAGTTCTCTTGGCTTGAGTCCATCGACAACAATGCACGTGGCAGAAGCTCTCTACACGCAGGGATATATTTCATATCCAAGAACTGAAACAACTGCATATCCGGCGAACTTTGATTTGCATGGAACACTGAAAATTCTGTCAGGAGATCGGAAATGGGGACCGGTGGTGTCCCAAGTGCTAACAGAAGGAATAAAGCGTCCGAAAAGTGGAGTTGATAAAGGGGATCACCCTCCAATCACTCCTATGCGAGCCAACACAGGAAATTTGTCTGGCGATAATGCACGAATTTACGAATACGTATCCCAACACTTTGTCGCCACATTAATGAAACAGTGTATCTACGAGGTAACTACAGTCAAAATGACATGTGGTGACGAACAGTTCACAATTCAAGGAAAAAATGTAGTTGACCCAGGATTCACAGCAGTCATGCCATGGTTGAGCGTAGAGGAAGAATGCAGTGTCCCGAAAAGTTTACAGCAAGTTGGTGCTAAAATCGAGCTTAAGTGAGTTTCGTGAAATTCGTTATCTTCAAACAACTAATTTCTTAAGAGATGCTCAAATTCAAGCTCGTGAAACAACTCCACCCGGATATCTAACTGAAGCAGAGTTAATCACGCTTATGGAAAAACATGGAATCGGTACGGATGCTTCAATTCCAGTCCATATCAGCACAATTACACAGAGAAACTATGTTACGGTAGAAAGTGGGCGGAGACTAGTTCCAACTCGTTTGGGACAGTGCTTAGTACGAGGATACTGGAAAGTGGATCCGGAATTGGTTTTACCCACAATGAGAGCAGAACTTGAAGAACAATTGAACTTAGTGGCTAGTGGCAAAGCCGATTATGTTGATGTGAAAAACCACGCTCTGAAAATGTTTGAGATGAAGTTTCAGTTCTTTGTGAACAATATCCCAGCTGTTGACACACTATTCGAAGCGTCATTCACAACTTTATCTGACACTGGAAAGCCGTTTTCGCGGTGTGGAAAGTGTCGCCGGTACATGAAGTTAGTGCAAACAAAGCCTCAACGACTGTTCTGCCCCACTTGCCAAGATACGTATTCTGTTCCGACTTTCAAAGATGGAGCCCTCAAAGTTATCGGAGATCACAAATGCCCTCTTGATGATTTCGATGTCATTTTATGGCAGGGATCTGGTGGAAAACTTGCTCGCTCTTTCACAATTTGTCCCTTCTGCTTCAACAATCCACCATTCGAGAAAATGCCACAGGGATCAGGATGTGATAACTGTGTGCATCCATCATGTCAATTTTCAATCAGGTCTGTACATACAACTATGATCATGTTGTCAATCATTCTGTTATTTCAGTTCAAATGGAGTGTGTGCATGCCTTCAAGATTGCGGCGGTGTGATGCTTTTAGACACTCAATCTCATCCAAAGTGGAGAATGACATGCAACAAATGCCCATCTGTGGTCGGATTGTTTGAAGGAGCAACAAAGGTGAAAGTAGACAAAAACAAGAGTTGTGAAGAGTGTGGGTCACAGTTCTTGAAGGCTGAATTCAAGGTGAATATCTCTAACGGAGAATTTCGAACCTGTGTAAAAATTACAGCCAAACTCTGGAAAACCTGGTACGATTGATTACGAGTCGAGCAGTTACGAAGGATGCATTTTCTGTGATGCTATGAAAAAGTATCCTGATGCTATCAATTTGAATCATGCTTATCTGACAGAAGAGTCTCGTCTTAAGAATACTCAACAATCAAGGCGTGGTGGAAGAGGTAGAGGTGGATCCAGAGGAGGAGGTCGAGGACGCGGTGGAAGGGGTAGAGGACGAGGAAGAGGAAGATAAAAGTAATCAGGTTGATTTATGTTTGTTAATAATATTTTCTTGTTTTCATGCTTAGTAATTAAATGGATTTTTGCACCATGAAGAATTGGAAATATACATTGTTCATCTCGGTTTTTGTTATGTGTGTTCATGACACATTATTTTATCTTGTTCTGTAACTTTTGTGGCTTCTTCCTCCACGGGGAAGATTTCAGATGCCACCAAAGAAGACTCCAAAAGGAGGAGCTGCTAAAGAAGATGCGCCAAAAAAAGAAGCAAAAGGTGGAACAGCTGTAAAAGTTCGCCATATTCTTTGTGAGAAACAAGGAAAAGCATTGGAAGCTATCGAAAAGTTGAAAGCAGGAATGAAGTTTAACGAAGTGGCCGCTCAGTATAGTGAAGATAAAGCAAGAAGTGGCGGAGATCTCGGATGGATGACACGTGGCAGTATGGTGGGACCCTTCCAGGTAACCACAAAACATGATGAATGTTAAGAGAAATCAGTTTTTGTCCAGGATGCCGCCTTCGCTCTATCAAACAGTTCCTGTGATAAACCAATTTACACGGATCCACCAGTCAAGACGAAGTTCGGTTACCATGTTATAATGGTTGAAGGAAAAAAGTAATTTCTTATTTATTCATGTTTTTGTTATTATTTTGCTCCAAATGAAACATTTCTGATATTTTTTTATTCATATTACTTCATATCTATGCGTTGTGACTACTCGCTATTTATTTTATGTATGTTGCACTTATAGTGATTCTTCCAATTGTATCTTTTAGATCATCTCGAAATGAGTAGCGAAGATCCTGCTTCAATAGATCTAAACTCGGTATCGACAGAAAATGTAGAGGATCAAGATCCGTCCGGTTCGAAAGAAGTGTTCCGTAGTACACAGTCTCTTGGCCTCATCACACAACGATTTATGGGTTTACGACAGAAAAATGAGATTATGAATTTGAATGATGTTGCCAAGGAGTTGAATATTTCGAAACGGCGAGTCTATGATGTTATCAATGTTCTCGAAGGGTTGGGATATGTTCAGAAGGTTGAGAAGAATAATATTCAATGGATGTGAGTTCAAGAATTCAATGAAAAATGTTTTGTACAAATAATTTCACAGTGGAGATTCTATCAAACAAAGTCAGCAAACTCATCTGGAAGCATCTGTTGAAATGCTCCGACAACAAGAGAAAATTCTGGAATTGATGATCAGAGATGCACAGGCAGTGATAGAACTTCATTTTGAAGATCCGATCGCAAGAACATACAAGTAATTATTTTAATGAGAATCAAGAAAACAATCTGAAGTTTCCAGTTATATTCGTAAAGAAGACATCCAGAATACAGCTGATCCAGACACAAAATCAATTATTGTCAAATCTGAAATGGATACAAGCAGTACTTTCGAAGTAAGATCCGAAAGCTTTCAATTTTAACTCCGCATTCTCAATGGTCTTTACAGGTACAGCTGACAGATCCAAGTACAAGTGGATCACACGAAATGATAGTTCGAAACAAAAATGGTGTCAAATCTCATGCAATTCTATTCAATAATGAATTTGGTCCAAATGTTAAGCAAGAGGAAGAAGAAGTGGATGAAGAAAAACTGAAGCAAATCTATGAAGAAGCAAGTAAGGACTGGAACCTTGCTGATACGTCAACCCATTCAGTAGATATCAAACTGGAACCGGATGATATAGATCAGGATGATCTAGGTACATAGTATTTTTCTGTTATTTGTCATGTTTTATATATTTCTTCAGATGCCTTCGTTTTCCCGACTTCTGCTCCTGGAGATTCATCAAATGCTCCATATGTTCCTGAAACTCCCGGACGTGGTCTATTCCTCAGTCCTTTCAAATCTCTCATTGATCCATGTATTCTTCCTGCATATTCTGATGATCTCAATGCCGGGTATATTCACATCACAACACCTTCAAGAATGGCGGCAGAACTCGCTGAAACTCAAAGTGATGATCCAAATAGTGTCATGGATTTCTTTTCCGATTGAGGATAATGTTAAATTTGTTATTTCCGTCGCCGTTCTATCCTAAAAAGAAATGCTTGTACTCCACATCCGTTGATTTAATCTCATTCCAGCTCATACTTTACAAAAATCTCGGTTATCAATCTCTCTATTTCGTTTTTATCTCAGGGACTAAGCTTCATTGTAACTTTTTATTCTTTAATCGTCATCAATGTAATTTTGGAACCTTTTCTTGTTCGTGTTTCATAATAAAGTTGACAATATTTGTTCATTTGTTCGCTATCAATTATTCGGTCAGTCTTTATCCAAACTTTATACTTCCACTGTTGGCTTATTTTGTTGCTGTGCGCACTCAAAGAACCAAAGGTGAAGTTCTTTTCAGAGCAAATGGCGACCGGAAGGATTTTACGGCTGACTGCAGACAACATGGAGGAAGCCATTGACACGGCCGTTTCGGTCTTCTTGAGAGGAGGTTAGGGATTCTGATACTCTTCTCATGTTCCCTCAACTCAACCTCCTCTTTCCCAGGAATCGTAGCCCTTCCCACTGACACTCTATATGGAATATCAACTCTGCTACCGTATTCTGACCGTCTTTATGCACTGAAACAGCGTCCATTCGAAAAGCCACTGGGAATCTTCTTACCAAGTCCAACTTCTATGAAACTCGTTTCAAAACAGACCATTTCAGACGAGCTCGCAAATTGGTTTGTTTATGCTACAGGAAATTCGATTAAAATATTATGTTTTTCAGCTTGTTACCAGGACCAGTCACATTAATGTTTGAGCGTCTCCCAACTCTTCCGGCAGAATTTAATCCGGGCGTCGTGAATGTAGCTTGTCGTGTTCCTGATTGCCCCATTGTTTCGAGGATATGCAGGTTCACGCTCTCAATTAAAATCTATTCTTAGTTTTTATTTCTTACAGAAAACTAGGACAGCCGTTGGCTCAGACATCAGCAAATGTCAGTGGCTCTCCTCTGAATCCGACTGCAATTGAACACTTCGAAAACTTGCATTCAGAAATTGATCTTATTTTGGATAATGGACAGATTGTATCAAGTGGAGAAGGATCTACAATTGTTGATCTCACTGTTGATTCCTCATTTCGAATCGTCAGAAGTGGATGTGCCGAGAAGGAGACTACCGGAATACTGAAACGTTTCGGATTGACCGAAATCCAATGAAAATATAAATATAAAAGTGTTGTATATTCCCACTCGTTCTCACTTTGAGATCCGATTCTCATTTGTTGATTTACTGTTTATGAATTTGTTGATTTTATAGATTGAAGTTTTGTTTTACTTCGATAAGCGTGTTTCCAATCACCTTTGATATCTGTTTTTTTATTGAATCCGTTTTGTTTTCACTGTTTCTAATAATCAATTCCAGATGTTCGGGGACCAGACCGATGGGAAAACCGGAGGAACCAGAAAAAAGAAAGGTAAGTACTCTATTCGGAAGCAGGATAACACAGGGTTCTGTTTCAGACAATGACGAAGGAAAAGCATCCGGTGGACGAGAAGAAGGAGACTTTGTCAACGAAAAAGTTAGTTTGTTTCCTTGCGATTATAGTAGGGAGTAAATCATAATTAGAGTAGTAAATCACAAAAATTGGAAAAGAATACTACTGATCTATAGATTCATCCAAAGCTGACTTCTTGTCATTCTTCTGGTTCCATTGAGTCCACACCTTCCTCCTCTGCTTCATCATCTGCCCCATCTTCCACGTCATCCACACGGGCACGTCGTAACTGGTCGGTTTTCTCGGAACGTCTTCGTGAAACACTTTGTAAATCTCGAAAAATGTCAACAGCCGATTCTTTGATCCTGTTTGATGTGAAGTGTGTTGAAACAGTGAACTCAATAAGCAAAGATAATGATTGCATGTGGATTTATCAGAGAGACTACTCGTCGTTTGATTCCGACTACGATGATGACGATGACAGTCACTTGAGAATTTTCAAGTTCTTCCCACCAAAAGCTTCAGTTTCTTTGCATTCTTTAGCTTCTGGTTTCGATAATACGGGAAATGTTCGAATTTGGCCAGGAAGTGAAGCATTGGCTTGGGTCATTCAGAAGGACTCTTCAAGTATATTGGCATCAGGGAATCGAATTCTAGAATTAGGTGCTGGGTTTCTTGGCCTTTCAAGCTTCTTGATTGCAAAACTGTTTCCTGATTCATCAGTATGGATAACAGATGGGAATATCGAATCGTGCAAGTCACTTGAGCTAATTAAAAGTGCCAATCCCGAGCTTCGAAATCGCGTCCACATTCAACAAATGATATGGGGTCATGATCAGCTCAACACTCCACGATTCAACACGATCCTTGCGGCTGACTGTGTCTTTTTTGCGGAGTACCACGAATCATTGATGAAATGCATTCACTCGCACCTTGCACCAAATGGAAATGTGGTGATATCAAGTCCACGTCGTAAACAAAGTCTTCAGCAGTTTCTCGATTACGTCGAATCTGATTGGCACGATGATTTCAAAATCGAAATGAATACAATGGTCAATGCTGTGCTAGAACAAAAAATTGGTGGAATTTGGAGTAGTGAAGAGGATAAAGACGAAAAATTTCCTGTTATCATCACACTCAAAAAGCTTCATTGACTCCATAAACTAACATTTTGTAATTCTTTATGTATCTATAGGCTGTAGTCCGGTGTATCATAATTGTGAAATAATTGAACTAACTCATTCCATTAATAGTTTTCTCTCATTTTCTACTGTGATCTATCTGCACATTTCGGTGGTGGTGATCTAATTTTTTGAGCTTTAGGTGTCTAGATATGTTTGTCTTTTTCAAATTTAGGCATTTCATTCAGTTAGCATTTCAGTTCTTTGTATCAGAATCTCAATGTATGATAGTTTAGTTTCATTTTTGTGAATAAAATTCGATTTGATTCTCAAAAAATATACTTCCATTTGATTTCTTTTCTAACAGGAGTTGAAAGAAGCGTTACAACTCGGAGTTCTCAAAACAGCCGATTCAATTGCTCTAAAAGTCGGCGATCGAAATGGATTAGATATGGAATTCAATGAAGAGGTTGTTAATCAAGTAGCCGCACTTGTTTGGGATACTGTAGCCGATAATTGGGCAGATGATCTAGCAAGATTCTCAGCACATGCTGGTCGTCAGAAAGTCACTATGGATGATATCGCGTTGCTGACTAGAAGAAATCCAGAAACGGTAAGTATGAAAAAATAACAAATTTATGTAATGATTATTTAACTTTCAGCTTCAAGCAGCATGCAAGATGGCAGGCGTTGAGTATCAAGAAACAAATGGTCAGAAAGCTGGTGGCAAAGGGAAGAAAAGGAAGAAGGAAGAGGGTAGATTCATCACTCCAATACAAGAGCGCTCACCTTATTAACTTTCAGTCCCGGCTCCTTCAACTTCACTTTGCAAACAAACTGATGAAGAAATTACAGTACTTGATGAGAATAGTTTGCACACTCCAAAGTCTTATCAGAAAAAGCCGAAGCTTCAACCAGAAGAATTCTCCCGAATTCGTGTTACATCAACTCCTAAAACTGTAGAAAGAACACTAAAATTTCCTGATGAAATAACTCCGATTCGAGCAACAAACAGTCAAAGTTTCAGTTCAAATCGTGTGAACTTGAGTGTTGTTGAAGAGGAACAAACGGAGAATAAGGAAAAAGAAGAAGAAGAAGAAGAGCAGGACTCATTTGATGTGTTTGGAGAAACAAAAAACAATGATTCAACAAAAACTGTCAGTTGATTCTTGAAAAGATTATATTGGGTTGTGTCATTGCAGATCACGAACAATATGTCTTCTGTTCTGAGACAAGCCGAAGAATATCATTCCTCAATTGTGGAGCCAACAGTAGACCGATTGGAAAAAGAGCGCTTTGAGAGAATGATTCCAGCTGAAGAAGTAATTTTATCTTCACACCTTCTTATTTCGAAATTTATACTTTTAGTTCGAGAATGTAAGCGTTGATTCATTTGACAACTACAATACAAACGACGATCCCGCGCCCACCAATAAAAGCGTCGGAACTCCCAAGAATGCCGTTTTTAACAATAGTAGGCTTTCATTGCTCCGAAATTCTATATGAATTTTAATTTTCAGAAATGTCATCATTCGCTTTCGACGACGATGATTCATTTGATGAGGTAGTAGAGATTCCAAAGAAGACACTAAAACCATCCACGTCTTCCAGAAAGAAGTTCGATACAGAAAAAAAAATTAAAATCATAATTTTTATTCTTTTTTCCAGAGAAAAAAGTATCGTAGCCTCCACTCCAAAAGCGTCTTCACAAGGCAGAATGAGTAGAACATTACAACTGGATCATGATAGTTTCGATGAATTTGATTTCGATATTTAAATACAATTTGTACACTTACTCCCTTTACCAATAAACGTTAAAAAATTCTTAGGAGCTTTTCTTATTTTGAGTTATTTGCTGTGCCGACCCTCAGTTAACGTATTTTCTTCAAAATTTTGAATCGCCTCACCAATTTTCTTCCAGATTGAAATGACAGAGAAAGAAGAAGATTCATCAGCGATAAATGAAGAAACGCGGGCAATAGAAGAAGTGATAAATGCATTTAATTTTTATGGAAAATTTGGCGTGGAAAAAATACTCAAGAATATTAAACAAATGCAGTGAGACTACTAAGGTTTTCAATTGAGATGAAAGCATGAATATTGTTTTCAGAAGCTATCCATCAGATTTCACACAAATTGTAGGCGCCAGTAACAAAGAATTCATCAATAGTTTCAAAGAGAAAGTCGCGCATAATCATAAGTGAGATTATTTATCGAATTAAAATCCAATAAAGAAATCTTTGTAGCATTCTGAAACTAATTGCAAACAACGCGGCTGGAATGGTAGGAGAGAATCATACGAAGGCTTTGAGAATTCATCAATCAAGGTTGAGGACTTCTTGACTTACTTTCAATCTGACTCTTTTTTTCAGAAGGCCGTCTGGGGAATACATATCAAAAGTGCTCAGCACAATTCGTCAAATTTGTCGTGAATGGTCATCAGAAGGTATTCCGGAACGAGATGCAACATTCCAACCCATCATTGATGAACTCAATTCCATCTTCCCGTCAGAAGCGGAGCGTCATAATATCCGAATTCTTGTTCCAGGATGTGGACTCGGAAGATTAGCACATGATTTGATTGAACATGGGTATACAGTTCAAGGAAATGAATTCAGTTTTTTCATGCTATTCACTTCTTATTTCATATTGAATTGCTGTAAAGAGGTTATTCAGAACCTCTGAACTTTGATATTGACAACTGTTTTACAGGCTGATCAGTTTACAATTTACCCATTCCTCTTCGATAAAAGTAATTGCTGGAAACAAGAAGATCGTCTTCGAGCTGTCACGTTTCCTGACAAAGCACTGGCTTCAACAATGATTAATCGTCCGAATACATTCTCAATGTGTGCAGGAGAGTTTCTGGAAATTGTTAGAGGAGAACAGTTTGATGCAATTGTGACTGCCTGGTTCATTGACACTGCTCACGATATATTCAAATACATTGGTTTGTCGTTTTCATAACCTCTGCAACAACTTGAACAACAATTTCAGACGCGATTTATGACGCTCTCCCAGATAATGGTGTTTGGATCAATGTTGGACCCTTAACGTGGCATTATGAAGACGTTGTTGGAGAGACTTCACTCGAACTATCATATTCTGAAATAATGCTTCGAATTCGTCAAAAGGGATTCAAAGTGCTGAAAGAAAGACAAATTGACAGCAAGTACACTGTTAACCGCCTCTCAATGCTGCAAAATCAGTTTTCATGTGGTTATTTCTATGCGCGTAAACCGTCTCAGAAGCCCTAATAACTCGTTTTATAATTGCTATGTTGTTTGCAATTCGATTGGAATGAAAATAAAGTTTTTATTTATATCTAAATAGAACAAAAAAAAGAACAACAAGAATTCGAAAACATGGAAACAACAGAGAAAGACTTGATAATTCTACAAAACTACTTAAAGCCTATAATATGAATACCCATCCTAACTGTGGTATTGTCTATCAAACTCTTTTCTCATTTCTTTTTCCTCAACCCGAACATGTTCTTCATACTGTTGCTCCTTCATTTTTGCCAGGGATTTGGCTCCTTCTCTATCCGATGCAGTGATCTGAATATGTTGAATGAGGGAAGAATTTATGAATTCCAGTTCTTACTGCTCGATTGACAATTCGTAGCACATGCCCTTCCTGATCAATTTGAACATCTAATGCTCCCTCCTTCACAATCATTTTGTTTTCTTTTTTAGTGATGAATGATGGGAAATATGACATGAAGCTAGAATCAAGGGTAGTCAAACGCCAAAGAACAACAATGACATCTTCATTTTCGTATACACATGATCCGATCCACTGAAAAAACTCCAACTGAAAACCAAAGAAGTTTTTTCAAAACTCACTTCAACTTTATTGAACGGCGACAAATATCGATAATACATTCGAACTTTTGCAATATGGGACATCAATTGAGTTCTTCCGCTCAACTTTTTCGAAAATACTCTGTCGTCGAATTGAACATCTTCTTTACAGATGTCGATGAAGTCACGAACATTTGATTTAAGAACTAATGGAGTCTGAGAATGATAATATGATTTAAGAAAATTGTGATAGGGGTGCATACGATTTTCTGAAGTAACCAATCAACTTTCAAAAGAGTACTTGTTGATGGAGTAGGAGTCTGACCCGGTTTTTGATCAGCAAATCTTCTATTGAAAGAAATGCAAGCTGGTTGGAAGTTTACTGAAATTTGAGCACATTGAAATGACTTCATATCGTGAAAAATTCTCGAATATCGCTCACCTAAATTACTGTATCGTGACGCCATCGGTAAAACACCAGCGGTTCGACTGACTAAATTCATTCTGAAACAACTACTTGTTCTTCACTAAATCACACTTTTTCTGGTCGAAATATTAACTTGTTGCTGGAAAAACAGATAACTTCAATATTTCAAACAGGTTTTTGAAAAAGATGTTCATTAGTTAAAAATAGTTTTAGATTATGAAAAAAATTAGAGATTTTACAGAACAACGAAAACGGAGTTGGGGTTGGCAAAGCAGATAAAAATTGTTTTCCTGATATACTAATCATTATTTTATATATCACAGAATGTTAGGGTAGCTTGAAAAGAGGGAAACAATGTACAATATATATCTGAAGGGGGAAACAAAATACAGGGAAATACAAAGTCAATCAGGAAAGCGTTTACAAATCTCCTCTTTCCTGGTCAGTCTTCGATGGACTGCCGCTGCTTGAACTGACAGCGGATTCACCAATATTCAAGTATTGACAAATATGAGCAGGAAGTTTATCTTGACTAGCAGACAGCTGGTGGAAAATTGCTTCAGCGGCAGTAAGAATTTCATCAACTTTCAGATGCATCGACAAATCATTGATGTGCTGTAAAAATAATTGATTGATAAGAATGGGAACCTTAGTATTCACTTTTAGTGAATTTTTAATTACCTTTAAAATTTCGGTCAAACCAAACTGATTATCGATGATGATGTTCGTTTGCGAATCCAAAATAGCTACGCAAATGAGTAGAAGGAATCGTGGACACGGCTGACCCGACCATAAAACTTCCCAGAGTTTACAAGTATCCAAGAACGAGAATTCCCGTTTGAACCAAACAAGGACCCAACGGAAGCAGAAATACATATCATCAGATTTCTCGCTTTCTGTAAAAATTAAAAATTTCAATTTTGAAAAAGTGGGTTCTTTTACCCAAGTAATTGGCCAATTTAGGATTTACAATCATCACCAAATCTCTCAATTGATTCATTTGGAGTTTGATAAATGCTTGGTCCTTTTCAAAGTTCTTGTGTGTCATTTCCATTAATCCAACGAAGCACCAGAATGTGTCGACTTCATCTTTCATTACGAAAAGAAGTGGTGAGGCGAAATCAGACATTCCTTGAACATATCCCAAATCGAAGTTGTACATTACGTAGGTCATTAGGACATTGTGAAGATGAATGAGATTGACGTTATCCTCTCCTTGGAAAAATGGAACAGTTCGATCAGTTCGGGCAACATCTTTTTCTGAATAGAATATATTGAATATTTTATTCTTTTTCCAACAAAAAGGTATAGGTATCAAAGAGTTAAAGTAAAACTTACCAACAAGTGACTTTCTCTTAACAAACTTAGAGAATCTCTTCTCTTGATCTTCCGTGATTGACATCCATTGACTCTTCATATTATGATATTGTTTCGCCAATTCTGTTCGACGTTTCTCAAATTCTGAATCTGTCTCATGCCATTGACGATACCCGAGAAGAAGTTTCCAAGCTTCTTTTCGAAGTTCTGCATTTAGTCCACCACGGAACACGTTCATTTTCAAATGATGCAGTTTCAATGGATCATACGATCCATTCGATAGCTGAATACAAATTGTTGAGTAAAATGAAACCTAGAAGATACCTACTTTGAATGAGTGCCACAATTCCTTGGAAACAGGAAGCTCTCTATATATCTCAGGTCTTGGGGGTAAATCCAATTGGGTTACAACTTCGAATTCACCGGCAGCATCAGAATGTACACGCATATGTTCTTCAGCCAAACGCAATTCTCTCATCAATCGAATTTTTTCTTCTTGGGTAACAGCATCAGTATCGTTGAGAACAGATGGAATCACTTGATCCTGTACGAATGAAGTTATCTTGCTGAATCCAGTCATCGCAGTCATATATGGATTTTGCATAAATCTCTGAAAACGATTATTGCTATGATACATTTTTGGTTGTTCACATACTGATAGAATATCTCCATTTTCATCAAGCATACTGACACTCTTCGCGAGTGCTTCTGACTTCTGATCAACAACGATAACAAGGTTAGCATCTCGATGCGATCGACGGAGAGTAATATACCCTTGGAGTCGATCGATAAACTCTTGAGTTGATGAGCCTGTGAAGTAAAGTGGAACTTGGCTACTTCCATCACGGCAAATCAAACGAATTGATGGGAAGCCACCTTTGCCTATAAATGAACAATTTGTTACCAAAAATGTTTATCTTTGTAGCTACAAACTCGCTTTTTTTAACAAACCTTTTTTTGGTTCTTCACTCCGATAACTGCTCAGATCGTTAACATCCATAGTAAAAGCCACCCGAGCTCCACGATCTCTCTTCTCTTCAGGGCTTCTAGAGTGTACCATTTCAGTGTTTCCGTCATCTGATGTCATCACCCAAGATCCATCAGGATCTTCCAAAGGTCTCCAATCAATGAAAACTCCAACTGACTTCTCGGTGATCGATAATACTCCCGGAATGAATTCTCTTGAGTCTTCTGCTAATTTAGCAGCCACACCGGGTACAACTACCACGGTTTTGTCTGGAACGATGCTCCGAACCATTGTATCCAAATCGTTGTCCATCTCTCTCTGATTTTTTTCGCGTTTATTCTTTACGTATCGATAAGCCAAATATGGCAACATTCAACGCATGAAATAGGAATCTGAAGGTTTTACAAATTAATAAGTCAGAGGAAGGCAACGAGGTAACATTTTTGAGAGTGAAATGAGAGAGCTATGCAGAGTAGGCAAGCAGATTGAATCACGTCATTTCTCTGTAAATAACTCAGGGAATTGGTTGTGAAATAAAAGAACCATCAGCTGACGAGACACAAGACGTAGAGAGGGTAGAGACAACGAGATTCTCAGCGGGGCGCTTTTAACGTTCGTCACTCAACGTTGAAACTCGAAGATCTAATCCTCTAATTTCGCACTATCTATTTATATCCACAATTAATCTTCACCCAATGAAAAGGTCAGAAGTTGTAATACCGGTAATAGCGATATTTTTGCTTCAAAAATAAGAACATCAGGAGAAGACCCTCAAGGTATTTGAAGAAATCGATTGTGAAACACAGGTTTTATGCCAAAAGAAACTACTACATCTCAATGGTATTAATCTCATGATTTACACAGGAAACATTTAAATAAAACTGAAAAAAAGCCAAATACCAAAGGCCGAGTTGTGCAAAATAGTATAATAATTGGAAAGCGGAATAAAATAAAACGAGAACTTTAGAAATAAACGAAAGAGAACGTTAGGAAGCTTATGGAAAAGAGACAAAAATAGAGACACACACAAATCACAGTTCTTGTTTGAGTCACTAAAAATCGGGAAATCGATGGAGAAAGAAAAAGATACGAGATAGCTTTGCAATTATCGATAAAATAATCAATAAGGGATAGCGAGTTCTATTGTTTATCCTTCGTTGTTGTTTTGCCAGTTTCTTCGTCTTTAATGTTGCAGTTCTGAAGCATTTCAGACGTCTTCAAATCCTGGAATTTTCCTTAAGTTTTTATGGTCTATATAATGAAAAAGTACCTCGGCTTGCTGAAGCTCTTCTTTAACGAACTTCCCGAATTCTTTCATAACTTCTTGGTCATCAATATCATCCTCTGCTGCTTTTGAGGCTTCTATCTGGTCTAAACGACTTTCCAAGAACTGCGCTTCTTCCTCTGTCAAATCGTTTTCGATCGACTCATCGCATGAGTCTTGGTTCCGATCTACCATATATCCAGTGCCTGAATCCTCTCTGGCAGCTGGGCGATCCCAACCACGAGTACGACATTCAATCAATGAAAAAATTTTAGCTTTCATGGACCTGAAATATGGTTCATTGTTAATTAAGAAAAATATTCAAACGCTCACTCTGAAAGAAGTGGTGAACCTTTAGCATAGCCACCCATAGTTGTCAAAATCAGATCAAAACGTTGTCTCAATATCTCTGAAGCATCCAACTCAGGACCCGAAATTTTGAATGCTCGCAACAACTTTTCCATGTACTCATCACTGGGTTGGAACTTTAAGATTTCAGCTATTTGTTCAGTGAAAGCTTCGCCGATACGTTCGAAACGACTGCCGTTATCCTGTAAACAAACCACTAGTCCGAGGAACATATTTATTTCATTACCAATGTCAATTTGACAAACATTTCTGCATAGAACACAGCCATGGAAACACGTGCATCGTTTTCTAACTGTTTGCGCGAATTGTGATATTCCTCAAGAACAGGAATGATGAACTTTCGCATGAAATCTTTGAACTGGAATGATATGATTGGAATGTGTTCATTTTTCTCGTAAACAAACCTCGACAGACAAGGTCTTCAGAAGTTTGGCGAATGTCTGTTGGGGATCAAAACTACGATTTTGATTTGATTCCATCAATTCCATAGAATAAGCCATTTCGACAATCAGTTTGACTCCGATTTTCTTCGACTCGTCATCCATAGAAGTACCTTCGAATCTTGCTCGAATAGCTGTAATCCACGTCGGAGAGTCTTCTTCACCTTCAGCAATCAGTTGTTCACACCCGACGAGTACCTGTAAACATTACTCAGGACTAAGTTATCAGATGGACGCTCCATCAAACCTCAGTGAGAATATTCGAGCTTCTGCTGCTTTGCATCAATTCAACCAATTCCTTTGATGGAAGATATTGTTGAGATTGTTGACCGAACTGAGCAAACGCATCGAAAGCCTGAACAAAAATGGATGTTAAAAAAAACTTATAATTCTTTTTTTTTACCGGGTCTTCCTGATACATAGCGTTGTAGGATGAAGATGGGGAAGTCGTGACGGCGTATTGCTGAAAAATACAGAGCGTTAAGAGAGTGAATCCGTTCACGAATGAGTTTACACGTTTCAACGATACGTGGTTTTATGAAAACTAGCCGTTAAGTGCACAATATGATTTATATGAATCATACCGCAAGAAGTCGTTATCATTTCTCAAAAAATTCATTTTAACTCTAGGTCAAGTTATATTATTCCCGTCTCAACCTATTTGATCGAATGAAAACTTTACTTTTCTACTGGAATATCATTAAAGAGGCTAGTCGCCTTATCAGAATGATTTAACAGTGAGCAAACGAGTATTGCCCCAAACGAAAACGACGCTTCATTCGTTCTCTATGAAAGCTGCAGGCGAGTGTAAGTCAACCTGACTGACCTAGGAAAAGTGAACGTGTTCATCTAAATTGATGTATAACTATCGACAAAAGAACGAAAAACTGCGTATACTCTCTATTCTCTTTATTCCTACCTAGATAGAGAGAATGAGACTGAGAGACTGAGCGGTAAACTATTTGAGAAACACGGGGTGAAAGAAGAGAATGTCGACCACCATCAGTACGCCGAGAGAAACAGCTTTCGGTGGCTGAGGGAACTGAGGGAATAGGGGACGGGAAAGAGAGGACACGAATCAACGGAGTGAGCGCGCACACGTTTCTCTTCCTAGTTGTTATACCATTCTGCTTCCCACTGTTGTGTATTGTATGTCGTGTTGTTTGTGTATCTCTATGCTCTGTTGTGTTTTCGATTTGTTAGAGAATTTTTCGTTCAGATTATTTTGATCGATAATGGACTGTCTTTTACTGAAAAGTTGGTTGGATGAAAAAAATGTTATCATAAAAGCAGTCCAATACTTTTTTCTGACACGTCAGCGCACAATGTGGCTGTATCGAACGATGAAATAGCTTACTTTCAACAACTTCAGCTACTGCGTCTTCATCAACATTCATCTCTCTTAACTAAGAACATAGAAAAAGTAAGTTTATTCTTAGAAACAAGTTTACCAAATATACTGCTTGATTTCAGACTATTTCGCGAACATAAAATTCGAATTCCAAACACTCGCTCTAAGCTAAAAAAAAATAGGTAGTTCCAAAATTTCTCTTCTTTGTGCCGAGCCAACCTCGTACGGCTTTGTTAAAAGAGAATCAGGCTGAAAAACCGACATATTTCTTACATTTTGTTGGTAATGGGGACTCTGCTGAGGTTGTTGGTGATATGGCGGCCCCGCGTAATAACCATAATCCAGTTGAGTTGGTACCGCCTGGTTTCGTGGCACGAAAACGGTGGCGTTGGCGTTAAACATGAACTGTTGTTGCTGTGGATGATAGCCGTGATGTTGTTGAGGCATATCTGGAAAATTTACATTTTTTTACATCATGAAGAAGAAAGCAGACAATTATGTTGATGATGATACTGCTGCTGCTGCGGATGAGGTGGCCCCGGACGGTTATAGGCGCTCGGAGGAACTTGACGCTGATGCTGCTGCTGATAAGATTGATATTCGTTCTGACGCATTTGAGGCGGAGGGCCTCGAGCTTGTTGTTGATTGTAACCATAACCTGATAAAATTACAGTTCAAGACTCCATCGAAATGTTGTTTTTACCCTGGTTTTGTTGATACATATCGTGCTGAGGATGATGCGGTTGTTGCGGATGCTGAGGAGGCCATTGATTCGGCCAATTTCCTCCTGACATCTGAAATTATGTTCAAATGTTTTTCGATTAGTAAATGTACAGTTCTTATGGGAGGATAAGTTCCACAGAATGAAAAAACTAGCCAAGCTCCTTTGGAACGCGCTTCTGACTGGACATCTTTGTTAGGACTCAAAATCTACACATTTCTTAGAACATACTAATGTGAATTTACTAAGTTTAACACATTTTTGAATAGAAATTGTTTTAAAAGCCCAGAAAAATTTGAAAGGAGATCTCCGGCGATATTTTTCACGCGCCTTCTAAATCAAGCGCTGTGCATTTCGCCGTGACGGTGTTCACACACAAAACAAAGCATCTCACGACATAGCAATCAAGAGAGAACGGATTCAACAGAAACGATGACAAACTCGTTTTTGAGATGATAAAGTGTCTATTGAAACGGAGAAGGTAAATTTTCATACAGATTGCCTTTTTAAATTTTAATGATTTTATCAGCGAATTCAGTAAAAAGGTGTTATGTCGTTCAGGAAGAAACAATGTTATTGAAAGAAAACTAAAGACTCTATTCAAAATTTCTTTTAAAAAATTAGAATTTTAGGTTTATTGTTGAGAAAGGGTGATAAATTTATTTTGGAACAACATTCGCAAACCATGAGGTTAGAGTGGAAGAGAAAGTTCATATTACCGTTTAGACTTTAGGTTTGAACAGCTTCCGATTGGTATTTTCGTGATTAACGCAGCAAATAAAGTGAGCGAAGTGAGTTTGTGTCAAGAGAGGAGATGCAGCTGAAAAAGGAGTGACGGCGACGAAGCGTGTTTACTTGTTTGTGTCCAAAAAGCTTCAGCTCTCGTATGCTCTCATATTGATGGAAGTTTCAACTTCCCTGTTATATTGGTTTTTTTTATGAATTAGATGTGCATTTTGTTTTAAATTGTGTATAGTTGACAATTGATAAACTTAGTTCGTTTATTTTTCAATTCGAGAAAATGACATGCGAAATAAGGGCATGCAGACATGGTTTGTGGCACCTAAAGATTTACACGTAAAATTTGGGAAGTACTACTCGTAGTAAACAGATCAAAAGTGAGAAGAAGGATGAAAAAGAATAAAGAAAGTGGTGTGGATTCTGAGAAAATATCTACTCTTCCTCAGCAATATCGAAAAGCTGGGGACTTGGCGGTCTGGAGTAGAAAACACGTCGCTTTGTCGTGAGTTTGCGAACTGGACGAAGTTGTCCGGAAACCATTGGCGAGGTCAAATGACGGAGCATCTGGAAAATTAAAGTTCATCTCTGTCAATTAAACTTCCTGTTGAATTAAATATAGTGGAAGTTTTTAGCATTCGCGTTCGACTTATGGATAGAAGAGAGTAAACCAACCTTTTGCTCAATATCCTCTATCCTTTTCTTTGGCTCAGGTCGGTCATGTTTCTTCTGAATCTTCTTCTCGTCTTCCTCTCCGCAGCAGTTGATAACACAGAGAACTGTCATCCAGAAGAGCTGCATGCACCAGTTCTGAAGCGTTTCAATCAGAGCATGGGCGAGCACTTGTCGTGCTTGTGTTGATGGCATCTGAAATTAAATTATCATTGAAAATTGAATTTTTGAGAGTTTCTAGCTTGAACTTCAAAAAATGAATACGCAACAGCCAAAAGCCGCTTATATTCATTTTTATTAGCTATCTCAGATGTCAAGATAACATCGAAAAGAGACGGCAATAGCAGAAATTTAAACTTTTCAAAGAAAATTTGATTTAAAAGATTCGAGTGGTTTAAACAAAATAAAAACGATTTGACCTACTATTAGAGAGGAAGATCAAAAATAATGAAAAAAAAGACCTTTTGCTTACCTTTTGAGCTGCCAATGAAGATTGAAATTGAATAAGAATTGAAGAGAGTTCGTTATTTTGCTGTTGAAGCATCTTTGCCTTCTCGTTCGTTTGGTTGTCTCAATGAATGAATTGGCTGACGGCTGGTCTGGGGCGTTGTGTATAAGAAGGGGGGAGAAAGAGATACAGCGATGATAACGTTGTGGGCGGAGTCAACAAGAGAGGGGAGGCCATTAGTTTGGTTCACGTGAACGATGCGCACAGTGCGTGTTCTTTGCCACTGGTGTTTTCCACTTCGATTCTTCTCTTTCTTCTTCCAATCGTCGCTTTTCGTCGTCGTTGACTGACAAAGATCGTGAAGAAATTTCTCCACCATTATCATCATTGACAGTGAAGAAGTAAGAAGAGATAACGAGGAAGAGAAAGATCATCCAATTGCTGTGCGTGTATGTAGTGTCAAAGTTTTTATTTTGTAAAAATCAAGTCGACTTTGCACTCGGGTCATTGTGATTTTCGGGCCAGCTGAAGAGGAGAAGACGGAGAACTAAAAGTGCATTGAATTGAAAAAAATGTCAATCAGTCTGCAGTGAAGTCCAATTGGCAGATGACCTTTATATCAGTGGAAGACTGGAATTTGCATAAACACAGTTTCAGACGTCAGCACTATTTTCTAGAAATATGTTTTTGCGAAAATGTTTTTGAGAATTTGATTATAAGGCGAATTGACCCTTCGATTTTGATCGTTCTCTGCCTTCGCTGATACGGTGATGCCATACCGTTCAGTTGAAATGGATTCTGACTTATTGAATAAAATGATATTTTCTGCAACTCATTTCAAACTCAGCTCTCCCTCAACCTTTCTAAAAGTTTTCAGGCAAACATAACTTGCATAATCATCACTTTTCGAGGAAACTCTTTTCATCGAAATGATAATTCCCTAATAAAATTGATTGTGAGCAAAAAGATAACTAGTGACAATTTACTGAATCAAAAAACCCAACTAAAAATATAAACAAAACATCTAAAGTGGACTCATAAGCATTTACATGTGTCCTAATTCATTACGATGTGTTCAGATCACAGAATGTCTGATTTCAGTCTCCAAGAAGTCCAGTTCACATTGAGAACACTTCATCATCATCATATCATTCTGCAAATACAGTATCCATTTCATTAGATGACGATTCTCTCAGTGTTCGTGTTTCCGCACGTAGACTATAGTTATGCAGAACAGAACTTCGATGCTTCAACGAAAAATTTCTGGCGACTTGTTTACTCCTCCAAAAGATACTGTAACGGAAGTCCGAAGTCCCCACTGATCTTCATAAAACCTCTAGATCCTATCTCTTTGATTATTGATGTTTCTCCTTCTTCCCTATCTTCTTTTCTCAATCGCATTCTTTTTTGTTATTGCAATTGTTGCAAATATGTGTCCAAGTGCCTCGTCAGCAGAAACAACTCGGCTTCTTCCCTATCACAAATGTTCCAGCTTCGCCTTCTCCCTAGTTTTCTCTAGTAAACAACATTCTGATGCAATTCGCTGATTCGGCACAAGATACCAAACAACATAATTTTCCATCTCATCTTCTTTTTCATTGGTTATAGAACACTCGCTTATCATTCCGAAAAATGATATTCGCTCTTTTCTTCTTCTCTGCAAACTGATAATAATAATTGACGAAAAATATTGAGAAAAGAGAAGAAAAAGATAGTTTTCGTCGTCGTTTACTATCTGTAAACATATATAAAACACACTCTTGGAACGTGTTCATTCCATTGAATTGACCTCGGGTGAATGACTTGTTGAAAACAACTTTGGGAACGAAAAACATTATTATTTGAAACGTAAGATGACCTTGGCAAAAACGCACATGTAAACATGTAGAAACACACAATAATAACAACTTTTTGTTTTTAATTTGAAGGGTTTAGTGCCAGAAATAGTCATGGATTACCTATTTATAGAAGTTAATTTTTTTCATGTTACCTCATTTTAAAAACAAAGATCAACCTGAGAATTTCACTCCACGTGGTGGACTTTGTATTATTTTGTTATTTTGCAAAATGAGAATCAGCTGACTTTCATACTTACAAGTCATGTTAAACGGAAGGAATTTTCTAGATATATCGAATTTTGACCGGTTTCCGAAAACAATAAATAATTTTTCAGAAAACATACTTTTAAAGGATCTCGAAATGGAAGTGAAAGGGGGTCGACTTTCAAAGTTTCAAAATCGAAAAAAACCTGGTTTGTTAAAGTTGTGTTATACTTTTCAAAAGGGCTACCACCGTTTTATAAGTTGTTGGTGTTCGGGTACGGTAGCGGCTTTCTACAGAAAGCCATGCTTTCAGTTACTGAATCTAAGCTTGTGCATTAGCTTAGAAATTTCGCCTCCAGTTTTCAGATTTTGGCGCTCACGGTTACAAAATGATGAAGTAGAAGAACATTCAGAGTTCCGATTTTTCGAAGTTCAGCAAATCCAATTTTTCTCGTACTATGCATTATAGTATTTTGGTACACAAGCACCTTGTTTTTCCAATTATTTCCGCAGGCGAAGAACGTGTGAATCTTATAAAAACACAGACGATATCAAACGGACAAAACACAAATGTATACAGTCTGGTACAGTAATCAAAACAGATAACAAAAATCATGTTTGTAGAATGGAGGAATAGAAAGAGAAAATCATTAGTTGTTTTTAGTAGTTGAGTAAAAGTCATTATCAGTCTAGTTTTTCATTTTTCTATAATTGATCATATTCCGATGTAGCTTCTATACACTAGAATGACATGGCTAGAAACCCAAAGAATTGTGAAAGAAAAAAAAAGAATGTAGCTTTGTATAAATCACGTTACTTGTTGAATTGGAATGAACACAGGAATATAGATTACGCCTTGAATTCGAAAAAAAATTACTGATGAGCAGAGCAATCTTTATCTCAAAAGGTTACATCATCTCTTAGATACTGGAAAAAAAGTTTTCAACGAAAGAATGCTCATAGAAACATCTACTCTTGACATGGAATAAATGGGAAAGTGATTATCGGTATGAATGAAGAAATGAAGCAATCAGCAACAAAATGAAATTGTTCAAAGTTCCGAACTACAAGGATACACGAATACAAATATTTCTGGGCGGAACGCTCTCCGAGAACCATTTTGTGTGTTCTAAACAGAAACGGAAGTATTACTGTAGCAGTTCTGGCGGTTTCCAAATATGTGAAAACGGCGAAATGATTAACTGATCATTCAATTTTCCATCAAGCTCATTTTAGTAATTTATATCAGTAATTATTCAATTATGTGACATTTCAGATTGAATACATGTTATCTCTTCTTCATCTGCTCCCTATGATTGTTGCGAGTAAAATTAGCGAGTAAGATTAGATGTGAGGGAACCCTTTTAGAGAGAAATAAAGAGAGGAACCAAGATAAGATGGTTTTCCGTTATTCTGTAGTTATGATAGTCACGGCGAAGGACAGGGAATAGCTCCGAAAACCTGATCAATGATCTCACTTTTATTGAGAACAAAAGAAGCTCGTACCGTGTATCAATTTCCTAGTTTCCGGTCATTCCTTTGAAATTGAATTCATTGTCCATTCATATATTCTCTTTTCTCTAGAATTTTCTGAGTGACCTCTTCTTACTTCAAACATCATCTAACCCACTTTCTTCTTCTTCTTATTCTTCTTTCTCGTTGCGTCATGCTTACACATAGCTGATGGGTGGTAGTGGAGGAGGAAGGTGATCTACCAAATGGACAAAGGACATTCCTCTCGTTTTCACGTGAATAGATACAGAGCGGAAAGACGGCGGGATGTGTGTATGTGTAACAACCCCCAACCTGCACCCAGAGATCGATTGCAGATCATTGATAAGCGCTATACATTAAGCACTTATTTCACGTGCATCCATTTTCACGTGTAGTGTCTGGACGCACGAGTTTCGGATACAAATTTGTTGAATTCATATGATCTGTGGATACAAATAAACAATGAAACAAAATGAAATAATCACAGTAATTTATAAAAATGACGACACGATGATGCTAAGAAGACTGGGCCCGTGTGACGTATTCGGTTTCCAAAGAGAATCGTTTTTTGTGTTGCGCATGCTTTTCGGTTAGCTGTTTTGTGTAAATTTTACTTTTTTAATAAGATGAAGCATCAGTTGGAATAATCAGGAAATTAATCACATCGCGAAACGAGTAATGTCTTATTCAATTGCTATAAGTGCTCTTGAAATGCAGGTTTAGCGGCAAACAACCTCCAGGTTCCAAGAATGCTGTAGATGGATATCCATAATCATCGGTTATCTTCAAAATCATTCTTTATATTCTACGTCACAAAAACTCGTACTCTCAAAACATTATACAAAAATTGTGGTACAGATAGTCTCTTGTTATCAATACGTCTTCCAAATTCGTCCGGTTTTTTTCAGTAGTATCAATGTTATCTTTTCAAATGGATCTGATCTTTGGAAACACGACTAATCGAACTTTGTCCATTTTCATGGAACGAGTTGTTGTTTTCTAACATTAGAAAAGTTTCTCTCGAACTTATTTATCAAATTATATATCATCTGTTAATAATCAACAGTTTTTTTGCTCTCCCCTCAAAGTTTATTATTCGAAAGTACATCAATTGATACACTCTTTGTACGAGAACATTCTATTTATTTCACAATGTTTCCGTTGCCATTTTGTAAGGCTCCAATCATGACGTTTTGAGTCATTGAGCACAAAAATAGGCAGCGGCAAATTTAGAAATATTATCAATCTGATATTTTAAAGACGAATAACAAACAAACAGAACAAAAAATAATAATCTTAATTTTAATACTGTGGGGGTGTACTGAAAAAGAGATAGAAGCGTACTGGTGTACGTGTTCCTCTTTTTCTGGGCTATCAGTTAAAAATAATGGGGAACAAATGTGTCAGTTGGTCAGAAGGAAAGATGAGAATCAAAAACAGAAACAATCCGATCTGGAAAAAAGGTGTTCGAGGAGTGTTTATCCTGTTGAATTAAAACTGTAATTTACTAGTTCTACAGGGTGGCCCAAAAGTATAGGACACTTTGATTTTGCTATATTTTCGAGAAATTGTACTGAACATATGGGAAAAACTAGAATAATTGGTGACATAGGCTCTGTTAATTAGTTTTTTGAAGATATATCCTCAATTTAAACTTTTGTTCCCCAAGGAGCATTCAAAAGGTGCAAAAACCAAATAGGCACTGCGGCGCTGGTTGCCATAGGCTAAACACAAGTTGAAATTTATCGGATAGGGTCTTAAAATATTTTTATGAAACCTAAAAATAACCCTTTATGTTTCTATTTTCATTTCATGGACACTGAAGTCCAATGAAAACAGATATGAGTGAAAAATGGTTCCAAATTCATGACAAAGTAGCCATAGTGGAAATTTAGTGGTAGATACCGTGGTGTCTAGGAGCATCGTATTCTTCAGAACAGAACAAAAAACGACTGATAATTTATTAAAACCCCCTTTTCAACAAATTTTGTTGGTTTTTGATTTCTAAAAAGTGTTTGCTAGTGAAATTCTAATGACACTTTCAGACCACATCCAACTAGCGCCGCACCCTTTCAACGGCTCAACACTCGAAGTTTTCTGGGAGTTCGCACTTTATTCCGGGTTTTGACAATAATTGAATTAGACAGACCCTATAATTGGCTATCTCCAAAAAAAATTTCTTGAAGTTCTAACAAGCGGTCTGGATAATATCCAGTTCCAAAATATGCCAAATTAGGCCTGAAATCGACAGTCGGTGTGATAATTCCATGATTTCTCAAAATCTACAAAAGAATGAAGATATTGTTTTTGTGGGGCTTCTATATGAGTGATTAACTTTCAAAAAAGTGCTTAACCTTCTGAGAAAAAGGATTGGGGCGATAGCGACAACAGCGTCCTATACTTTTGGGCCACCCTGTATAGTTAGTGAAACAATAAAGACGTTTTGTGCATTCATTTTTAATCTCAGCATATCAATCAATATCTATTGAAAGTAGGTATAAATCTTTTTTTTTTCAAAATCGAAAATGAAAAAAAAGAGCAAATTTCTGTAATATAACGGCCCTCTGAAATTAGGGTATTGTAAACAATAGAAGTGCATGCCATTCTGTTACAGGTTTTTCGTTATAACGGATCACCAAAATTTGTAGAGTCCAAGCTAATTCCAGCAAAACCATTTTAACAACAACTCAAACTATCGGCTGAAACTTCACTTCCCAAATTATCAAACTTTAGGGGATCGATCCTGTGATTTTTTCAGAAGTCTCCAAACACGTCTTCACTTCAGTAAACCGTAACTTTCTCCGTGGTCATTCACTTCTTCATTAGTTATTGCGATTAGTTACTTTTCGGATCAATTAGAGTGAAAGTATACTTTATATGACTTATATGAAGAAAATAACCAATGTCATTTCATTAGTCTTTCGCTTTTCCAGACTGATTCGCCATTTCCTTGTCCGGACGCTTCAGATTCTTACTGTCGAAGAACTTTTCATGAGAAGTTCCTTACAGACATCTGATAAAATTTGAATTAATGCAATCTATTTCCGCATCTTGTTCTTGTTTTTTTTTTGTGGTAAAACGCATAAATCAGGTCACGTTCCGTTCTATTCATAAATCTAAAACTTGTGAAACGATTTTGTTTTCGTTCTAACTGAAGAGTTATTTTTTAACCTCTATTATAATGACATCTTTTGATAATATTTCATCAGTACCTCATGCTAGGGAGTAGTTTCCAATTATTTCCTTTTTCTTGTACAAAATCTGAACCTTTTAGTTTTAACTTTTCTGAGGCAAAATACCTCAAAAGATCTTAGAAGAACTAATATCTGGAATGCCATGCCCTCTAACGTGGTCCAATGTAACAGAGGATGAAAACAAGTGAACTCTATTGAGAACGTTCGAGAATAAGATGGTACTAAAAAAAGCCGGTAAATTGGTAGATAATATGTCGACTCCACAACCATGGACCCCACGGAATTTTTAGTTATTTAAATAAGCCTCATCGTTTCCAACATGTTCCTTTTTGTCTTTTTCTCGATTAGCCTTTATTGAGTGTGTTATCTAGGTATAAACCGGTCGGTGTGTTCCCTTCAGAAGATATGCAACCATTCGACGACCTATGCTTCTTCGTCTTCTTGTCCCGAGACTACTTTTTTAATGTTAATTTTACCTGGTCATCATCGTTTCTCTTGCGGTTCCAGTGGCATGTTCATTTGATTATAACGAGAACGGTGAAAAGAATCAGAGAAAAAGAGACAGTGGACCTCCTTATCACTCTATTTGCGCTGTATTGGCGGACGGAAACAAGATTTTCGGCTGCCGAAGCTGAAAAAATTGGTGAAAAAATGGCGTAAAACGAGCCGAATAGGCAGTACATGATATAAAAGATGAATGGAAGACAAAGATAAAGACTATAGATCTATTTGGACATACATTCCATTTACCCTTTGGATTTCTTCACATGTTTTTCAAGCTTGATCTGAAAATGACTTAATTTTTTCATTCCAAAAGTTTACCGGGTCGATACTGATGTTTTCCGTAACTCAAAATCTAGAAGTGATCTAGAATCTTATCTCATCAGCTACCGGAAATTAGTTTCAAAAACTTGGTTAGGCTTAAGCTGCCCTTTATGTGCATATCAACGCATGAGCTACCAATGCCAAGACTCACTTGGCAACTCTTTTCCTTTTATAGTTCACAGTGAATATCTGCATCTCGAATCTCACTTCGTTCGTTCGAATAGATCAAAGGAAAAGAGGCTCGTTAAGCCAATTCAAGCATCTCTTTTCATCCACAGTTAGCAAGTTCTCTTTTATTGAAGATTCACCACAAAGATTACCTTCCGTTCGTTGCTTTATAAGGATCTCAATACTTCTTATTCAATACACTATCCACTGTTGTTTTCAGCATGAAGATTCTAGCCCAATCTCTGCTCATTGCTTCACTTCTTCCCATCGTCATCGGGTTTAAGACAAATAGAGTGGGTTTGCAATTTTCGACTTTAAGCATTCAATAATTGTTTTCAGACATCGTGCTTTCATTATGTTTCCTGTTTGGAGGCAACTGAAGCCAATTTGAAGCAATGTGCAGGAGGAACGGCAATCTCGTTGACTTTAGAGGCGAAGGATGTCAATATTAGAGATCTTGTCAAATATCGGGCTCTCGAATTTGTGGGATGTCAAGGTAAGAATTGATTTTTCCATATGTGGTTTTCATCTTATGCTTCAGACCGCCTTCTGAAAGAAATCGTCGACTTCGAGGCTCTTCAAATCCTTGTCAATGAAGACGCTCGCGAGTGTTTCGAAAAGCTTCCAGAGAGCTCGAAACGTGTTGAGCAATTCACTGATTCATGTGATTATGTTCAACCAGTCAGCCGTAATTCATCAAAAGGAGATGCTCTTCAATGCTTGATCGAGTTCAAACAAGATCGTGAATACTGTGAAAGCCTTTTGGAATGTTGTCCAGATCATACAAGATGTGGAGAGAGAATGAATGCAGTGTCCCTCTCATACCAAAATGCTCGAGTCAAAGCTGAGCAAATTGTTTATAGCATGATCTCATGTATTGTTGTCAATGATCCAAGATTCTTGAGAGAAGGAGCACGTCTTCAATCCCTTCGTGATCCATACCGTAATGCTGGAGTTCCATTCCTTCGTCCAGATGCTTATACTGAAGCCAGAATCACCAGAAGACTTGCATTGACTTCAACTGCTACCTTATCTCAAAGAAGAGAACGATTCTTGAAGAAATACTCTCAAATTAGACAAGTCGTTACTCAGAATCTTTTCGGACAACAACAAAGCAAGTTGAATCAACCAGTAGAAGACCTTGTTACTGAGACATCGTCAAAGATTGCTGCTGAATCTCCAGAAGAAGTTTCCACCACAACCACTGCCGTACCAGAAAAGACTCCAGAGGAACTAGCTACTCTTGATGTCACGACTCCAGAATCCGCCGAAACTCCAGAGTCCAAAGAAGCTTCAGAATCCAAAGAAACTCCAGAGTCGACAGATGCGCCTGAAGTTACTGAAGCACCTGAAACTGAAACCCCAGAAGCCAAGAAAGAATCCTCAGAAATGCATGTTAACACAATCCGCAACTTGATCCGTACTGCTTCTGAGAAGGATCTTTCCAAATACGTCTCTTTGATTTCCGAAGGAAAATTCTCTGAGCTTTTCGAACTTGCTCAAAAGAAAAAGGTCAACCTCGCCACCTCTAAATTCGATGAGAAGCTTTCGGCTAAGATGTCCAAACTGAAGTGAGTTTCTTTTCATTTTGAAAAAGAAATAATCAGAGAATGGAACTTCATATCTTTAATTCCAGAGATCTTATCAACGAGGCTTTGTCAGAAAAGGAAAAGAGTTCCGAAATCGAAAGTTCAGTTGAGAAGGTCGAGAAGGCTGAGAAACCAGAGTTGGTTGCTATGGAAGACAAAGATTCCGCTGCCGTGTTCACTATTTCTGATTCATTGGCTGAAAAGAAGACATTGACTGAATCTAAGTTGGCTCATACCATCGTCAGAAAGAACGTTGCTGAAGGTAAAAGAAAAAGAAAGTTGTGCATAAAGTTTACAATTTATATTTCCAGCTGAAAACAACAATGCTGTTGAAAAGGAGGAGAAGGAAGTAAAAGAACCAAAAGCTGAATCAAAAAAAGCTGAACTCGAAAAAACTGAAGACGTCAAAGCAATTGCTGATGAGAAGAAACCAGGAAAACTTCCATTGAAAATCGAGAAACTTGAGAAGGAAGTCGACACAAAATCAGAGAATCAAGAACTCACTAAAGTATTGGATGATAAGGAGAGAGCTCTTTTGGTTGAATCAGAGATTAAGAACACTGCAGAGGAATCTAAGCACGTTTTGGATACACTGAAATCAGAGGAAACTACTGTGATTGCCGAGGAATTACCAGCTTTGGAGAAAGAGGATTCTGCTGAGAAGAAGGATGAAGCTAAGACTACTACTGTTGTTCCAGAAGAGACTACCACTGTTGAAGCAACCACAGTAGAAGCTGAAAAGAAAACAGAAGCTAAACCAGAACTTATTGTGAACACTGATGATGTTCTCACCGTCACAAAGCCAGAGACAGAAGTCGAAGGAAGTGGAGATGAAGAAGAAGACGTCACAAAACCATCGACTACTATTTCTGAACCAATTTCTCTTCTTCAATCCAGTAAGGTATCTGATGTCGTAATCGAGAACGTGAAGAGAATTCGACCAAGAACTGAACAAACTCATTGTCAACAGTATGCTTCATGCTGGCAAACAGTTTTGGATTACGAGCAACAATGCGATAGAAAATATTCGACAGAAGTTTTGAGCCACGGAATTGATGACAGTGAGATCTTGAATATCCTTCACAACAGCTCAATTTCTCATCATGAGATTGTTTTGAAGGCTTGTCTCCGTCCATTGGATAGATCTGTTCATTCTACAGTAAGCCAAATTTAAAACCCAGAATGTTTAATTGTTTATTTATTTTCAGCTCAAACAACTTCTTGTTATTCAGCGTGGAGTCAGAAAGGCTTGCCTCGAACTTGGACGTAATAAGATCGCAGTTACTGATGCCGAAGAAGCTCTCTGCAATACTGAAGTCCCAACAACCGCTTCCATCGATGAATTCATTTCCTCTGAACATGCTCGTTCTCAATCCAATCATCTGACTTGCCGTGCTAAACTAGAGCCAATTCGTGAGGCTTGTGGAATCGTTAGAAATTGTTGTGCTTCCGTGGACACTTGTGATAATTATATCAGTTCGTCCCCAGTTAAGAAATTAGAGACTGAAGCCATTCGTCGTTTGGTCAAGAAGCAGAACGATTGTGAGACAAAGATGCTTCAAACTTTGAGCTATATTCATGAGCAACTCTCGAACCCATCCAGAAGACGTCGTTTCTATTACCATTAGACATAGGATTCATGTACTAGTTGTTGTATTTAATTTTCTCTGAACCCCCGTTCCTGCCCCACCCTACCTTACTTACGAGTTCTCTACCCTCCTTCATGCAATACAATACTAACAAACGTTTACTAATAAGTGAATAAATGTATTTTTCAAGTAAAATGGCATGGAAAAAGGACTGAGCACGGGAATTTTAGAAATTGGCAAGTGTTATTATAAGGCAGACTAGATATATAAATTGGGATAAAACTGCATAGCAGCCAGGGGATAAATACATAATAAGGAAGTTGAGAAGGATTAATACTGAGTACAAATGTATTTCCAATTAGTGAATTCGTCGACTCCTTGAGCTCCTCCTTCTCGTCCGATACCAGATTCCTTGACTCCTCCGAAAGCTGCTTCCGCACAACTGATCAATCCTTCGTTTACTCCAACCATTCCTACTTCCAGCCGTCTGGCAAACATGTGAAGACGTGCTGGGTCTCTTCCAAATATGTAACCGGCTAGACCAACACGACACTTGTTAGCAGCTTCGAGAACTTCTTCATTATCACGGAACTTTTGAATTGGTGCAATTGGTCCGAAGATTTCAGTGTTTGCAATGTTTGTGTTGGATTGAACATTTGTAATGAGAGTTGGCTCATATGAAGTTCCATGCTCTCCACGTTTTCCTCCACAAATCAACTCAGCCCCTTTTCCAAGAGCATCGGAAAGCAAGAGCTCACACTTATCAACAGCCCTTTGGTTAACGAGAGGCCCTTGTGTGGTTTTCGGATCCATTCCATCTCCAAGAACTAGCTTTTCTTTCATGGCAGCTGCCAGCTTCGATACGTATTGATCGTGGATTTTCTCATGAACGAAGATTCGATTTGCGGATACGCAGGTTTGTCCGGAACAACGGAACTTGGTAGCCATTGTGCCCTGCAATTCACTTTTTTATACGATGTAGGATGATAACAGAAGCAAAAATTAAAATGTTTACATTGACAGCAATATCCAAATCGGCATCATCGAACACAATCAATGGAGCATTTCCACCAAGTTCGAGACAGACACGTTTGACTGTTGATGCGGATTGTGAGAGGAGGAGCTGAAATAACTTTATAGGTTTACGGATCCTTTGTTTAGCTACTCACTTTTCCAACAGGTGTGGATCCAGTGAAGCTGACAGCTGCAACATCTTCAGATTCACATAGGAACTTGGAGATTTCCGCGGTGTTTTTATGTTCCGCAGTTATCACATTGAAAACTCCAGCTGGAATCCCAGCTTCTTCAGCTGTCTGAGCGAGAGCCAAAGCTGACAAAGGAGTGTCTCCAGCTGGTTTCACAATAGCAGAACATCCAACTGATAAAGCGGCGGCAGCCTTTCGGGCAATCATTGCAGTTGGGAAGTTCCATGGTGAAATAAGAACAACAACTCCGATAGGCTCTCGTGTGTGTACGTGAAGGCGATTTTGAACTGCTGATGGAACTACTTGTCCATAAACTCTACGAGCTTCACCAGCATACCAATCGAAATATGCAGCTGAATACTGAATTTCGCCACGTGCTTCTGCTAATGGTTTTCCTTGTTCTTTTGTGAGAAGAGTTGCCAACTCAGTTTCGCGTTGCAACAGAATATCGAACCATTTATGAAGAATAGCTCCTCGTTGCTTCGCTGTGTACGAAAATGCCCATTTGTTAAAGCCTTCTACAGCAACTTGAACAGCCTGAATAGAAAACTTGGTTCACTTTATTTTCTACTTAATTTCCTACTTTTTCTGTATCTTTGACTGTACAATTGGCCACTCTTTCAATAACTTGATTATCGTATGGATTGACTACATCAAAGTAGTTTCCTGTCTCAGAAGCCGTCCATTTTCCTCCAATATACGCCTGTGCTCCTTGTGGAAGGAGTGAATAGTGTCTTGAAGAAACTTTGATAGCCGATAGTCTTAGCCACGAATTCATTCTGATTGAACGACACTTAATGAAAAACTTGAGTGTTTCTAACAAAACACGTATAGAGAGGAACGAAATACCTCGGTTTGTCAAAGAACAAAGTTCAAAGGATTACTTTCACTTCATAAAAATAAAATATACTAAAAAGACAATCAGCGACAGGAGAACATATCTAATGAATCGAAATTCGAGAAAAATGTCTGAATCGAGATTCACACATCATTGAATTAGTTTACTGATCATTAGCGTAGTCGGCTGGGTTCTTTCGGTTGGCGGCATGATTGGTCTTCTTGGCCCAGTCGTAAAGAAGGTAGGCTCCGATGGTCTGTAATATTTTTTGTATCAAGTAGGATAAAGTCAGCTTCAAAAACTTGGCACGAACAGAAACCAAGTTGATAAGTGAGAAATAACAATAACCATTCATAAACTAACCTGTGGAATGTAGTAATACCACTGATCCCAGACGTAGGTCTTGAAGGTCTTGACAAAAGCCTGATCGAAGAATCCTTTGTAAGCCTTCTGCTCGTTTGGAGCCAGAGCGAAACGATGCTCTCCGTACATCTTTCCAAGATTTCCGAAGTGTTTTCCCATGGAAACCACGGTTGGTCTCATTTTTGCTGAATTAGAAACATGTTGAGAACATAGAATGACGCCAAAATGAAAGTAAATGGAAAACTGAAGATATTTGAAACGGTAAACAGTATGACCGAACAAGAAAAACAAAAACGACGTATCAAAAATCAAGAAAAACTTTATTCAGAACATTACACATATGTCTAAAAATTGAGTTGCTTACTTAAATTACAGTTCCGACACTACAACGTTCTAGTTCAGTTGCTCTTGGCAAATTTATCGAAACGCTGTAAATACTCGAATTCTGTGTTGTTTTGCTGGCTAGCCAGCTCATTTTCTTTCGATCGTTTCCATTCGGCTCCGAATCCAGGAGTTGGAGCATTCAAACCAAAGTTGGACGAAGCTCCTTGATTCACTTGAACTGGTTCTCCTTTAATTTCTCCAGACGAGTAAAGAACTTTTGGTGGTTCAACAGTTCTGCGGCCATCTCTAAAACATAAAATTGAGAAAAAAAGAAGGTAAAACATTAGTAACCTGGTAAGATAGTAATTATCGGCAAGCTTGTGATGGACACCTCCTGGAAGCGTTGGAAGTTCAGCAGATCCTGGACGAGCCGATTGGGTGTTTGGGAACCGAAGAGGATTTTGATAAACAGCTTTTCCATCTTCTCCGGCAATTCCCGGTGGTGGTGTGATTGGCAGTCTATCGGAAGCAAGAAGTTTTTCTGAAAGAAAGGGTAGTAAAGAAGAATTGAACTTTCTGTGCTTCCAACAAAAAGAAAGCAAATTACGTTTGAGCCAATTCCAGAACGGCGTTTGAGTGCGATTTTGAACAGTCGCTGCCGCGATTTTGCGACCGCTCATTTTTGGCCTGAAATGAATGTACTGGAATGGGCTTCCGAATGTAAACAAGAGACGAGGATTAGTGTAAGAAATAAACGAATAGGAGAGTCGGCCTCAATGAAAATGGTACTAAACTAAACGTCAATGCAGAATGAATAACACGAGAGCAATAGAACTGAGTTAAGAGAAAAATTGTTCAACAGTTTCCCGATGATTTGCCAGCGAAACAATTCATAAAAATTATCGTTACAGTTTCTATGCGATCTTTCGTTATAGTTTCTATGCGAACAATAAGCCGAACTTTTAAATTTTTCAGTTTGTGTGAGCAATGAACTTATATTATTTTTTAAAGTAAATTTTAAGACATTGAAGAAACAATAAAACTTCAAAATAAGCTTTCTAAAAAAATAAATAAATGGCCGGCCGCTAAATTGTGCACTTGCGCGTCAAAGTGTCTGCAGATTGTGCACCACATTATACGACAAAGTCTACGACAGAGTTGCTTCACCTTTAAGCTCAAAGAAAAAAGAGCCCAACTTCTTAGGAAGATAGTAAAAATGCTATGAATTACTTCACAACATGAAGTGCCTAACAAAAGTTCATTTAAAAAATACAGTGACAACTCTAATATGCTTCATTCGACTGTTGAGGAATCAAAATAACGTTCCAATGATTTATTTGAGAAATAATTATTCAGAAATCGTGGTTTACAAGTCTTGATACGCATTGGATCGGAATGGATGAGCTGGTTCAATAACAATATTTTGTCGTTCCGTTTCTGATGTAGCCTGAACTTCTCGGTAGATTACTGTACACGGTACTGCGTAGAAAATAGTTTGCACGATGAAAAAGAGCTGAAATGACGAAAATAATATGGAAGCTATGAAGAGTTATACTCACTCCGGAAGCAATATACCCAGCAGAAGTTCCATAAAGATGCCTGTTTGCGAATGAGAAGGAGAGCCATACGGAAATTATACATAGAACGGCAAGAATAAATGAATAGACGAGTTCAACAACATTCCAGGCAATACTCCCATTTGAAATACTTTCCATCAATTCATCCTGAATTTTGAGAGCAAAAATAACTGTAGATGCTGCCGATATCTGAGATTATAAAATTATGTTTAGACGTTGTAGGCTATTTGCTACAATCTTACAAGTAGGGAAACGATTACTGTGAACCACAGGATCCCGTTGTCTCCAGAAGCTGTTGATCCAATACATATTGCTAAAACGATAGCGTTGAGCTGGAAATAGAAAAAATCAGTGCAAGATAAATAAGAATTTTGTTTTTCGAAGTATTGAAAACGTACCGCCTGGAGAGGTTTGAAGAAGTGAGGCATTTTGAGAAAAATGTTATCCTCATTTTCAAAAATAGTTCCAAGATTTTGCATTTTTATAAGTTATCGATTTTAACTTTTGAATCGTTTTGTGAAAGAGTAATGTGAGGGACACAGAAATAAGTGGTTATCTATGGTCAGTGACTGTTGTCTGTTGACAATGAAGAGAGTATGCACAGAGAGCATAGGGTATCTTATCAAGAACAACATAGTGCACATGATTGGATAGGGGGAAATTCGAGAAAAGTTGGAGTTTGTAGTTATAGTAGACTCATGATTACTAAGATCTTTGGGTCACTGGGGAGTAGAATTCTCATTTTTGTAATTCATTTCTTCACAAGTATAAAATTTCAGAAAGAAATTGTATGAAAACCCAAACAATCACATGTTTATGGTTCACAACCTGCAATAAAAATAATGGAAGGAAAAAGAAAGAAACTGAATACGGAAACAATTATGTACTTCATCTAGATCCCGTGTCTGGAGCCGAAAAAAGAATGAGAACTCAAAGAACGTTAGATTTTGAAGCTTTCGATTTTTGACTAAACTCAACCTCAAACCCTGTTCCCCTCAGAATCATAAGCTACAGTTCTGAAAAGTTATAGTTTGAAAAGGTTTTGGAAACTGACAAAACTCAGAAGGAATCACAAAAACACCTTATTCCGGAAACAATTTTTGCAAAAAAAAAACATGAAGAGGAAGCGATAATCAACTAATTAGAGAGACGACGTCAAAGTAATTTGAGTAGTAGAGTCGATGGGTGGGAAAGAAAGAAGTAGAAGAAGGAGGAGGGCTTAACTTATTCTCACACGTTTTTTTCCATTTCCCATCTTCTGGAAAGTGTTCTCTTTCTCTTATTTAGTGTCTCTATTCTTTTTTTTTACTCTCTCTCTTATTCTTTCTACTCATATCCATATCCCTTTTCCAATCATCATCATTACTTCCTTCTCCTTCTACTTCTTCATCATTTTCTCTCTTTTTATCACTTCTAAAAACTTTGTTCACTTGTCTCAATCCATCTTATCACATGGCTTAGGGCACTCAATTTGCTCATAAAGCTCTTTGAGAGAGAGAAAGTCCTTTATGTATAACTAGAGTTTGTGCTCTTTTCTCGTCCAATATCTCTCATTTTCAGATGGTTGTTTTTGAGGGGGTAATGTCAATTAGAGGGCGAACTACAAACAACTTCATCATCTGAAAGAGATGTCAGAAGAGAACTTTTCAAATATTCTCCAGCTTTTGGGTTTCAACTCAGTTTCAACTCAATTTCAGCTAGATCTTTCGACTTCTGTTCATCCGAAAGTTTTGTATTCGTAAACGATTCTTAGATCCTGTGAAAATTGGCAGTTAATAAAGTACTGGAGTATAACTGGCTACCTGATAAGCTTAATATGCTTCTACCAAAAAGATTAGCAGATTCAGTAATTATCTGTTGTCTCCCTTATCAACTTTCGGCTACTGGAAACCTTCACGATAAACTTTAGAAGAATGAGCTGAAAAACATTTTCTTAATTCTTAGGTATATTTGTGATTTGATTTCAAAGCACAAGTCAGAAAGTTATCAAAGTATTTGTCTGATTGAATTTGACCGAAGCCTATTTTGAACTTGGGTTTGATTTGTTTCTTGAGTATTTCTTCAGTGTAGACCGATCCCAATACTTCAGAGCAAAAAAAAACAGGGAACAACACCAACACACATTCAAACACCCACGTAAAGTGTCATTTGCAACTCAAAAAGGTCATGGAAGAGTGTAAGGTTCAAATGAAAGTTGAATTACGTCGTCTGAATGTTTTTAAGTCTTCCAGACTGAAATTAAAACATTTTTGTTGATTATTGCTCATCGGAACTTTTGTTTTCTTATTGTTGTCTACGAACGTTTTTCCTGACATGAAGAGTAATTCGATTACCATACTATTTTTATTTTCAGTTGTTGAATTTGAATGCGTACTAAAATACTAGAACTAAACTTTCTAAAAACTATTCTTTAGTTTGTGCTCTAATTATTCATTTAAAACAACTAAGTTTCAATAATTGGGTTTCGTTTCCTTCTATCATCCTAAAATATCTTTCTCATTTTCTCGGGCAAAAGTTCCTCTATACAACAAATCAAAAATCTCTCCCGGAACCGAATTTCTTCTTTCTCTCTCATTCTTTTTTCCCATTTGATTCATTGTAAAAGAGTTGCTCACCTGGAAAAAAAAACGCAAAAATAATAGCCTTTTCCTCTCTTTTCCATCCCATTTTGTGTCTGTTTCGATTCTCTCTCCTCCGGGAGAGCTTCTATTTTATCTTGTTTTCTAACTTTCCGAATCTTTTTAACCTTTTTGCAAAATGAATTCAAAACAGATGAAGTTAGGAAAAAACATTGGCAACGTTCCAAAGTAATTGAAAAAAAAGAGTAGAAGAAAAAGGTTCGAAAACGGACATTGAGGTCTAGAAGTTTGTGAGTCAATGCATTTCGAATTTGACATTTCATTTTCAATTTCAATTTTATTCATGATCCACGTGTACAGTATGTATGTGAAAGTGTAGTCGTTTTTTCGAGAAAAAAAAATTCAATAAGTAATCGAACGACCTATCTTTCTGACTGATGAATCACAGTTCATTCTATGGCCTTAAAAACTATTTTTTCAATTATATTTTTGTGGGAAAGTTTTTTCTGCTTGTTTTCAAGGGAAGTGATTTGATTGAAGCCTGCGAAAAGTTTTCAACTTCCTCCGTTTTCATTTTTATTCTGCCCATGGTATCAGCTAAAATTATTTTTATCCATAGTTTTGGAAGAGAGTTTTGAATGGAAATGCCCCTTTATTAGAGATAATTGTCTAGTTCGAATGTACTTCATCCCCACTAATAAAATCATAAAAATCAAAGACTTCATTCCATATTGTAAAGTGCTCTAAACTTTCAATCTTTTCTTCTTATTCTATCTACTCAATCATCACTTTTTGCCTGTCAATCAGTCAATCATTTTGAAACCAAGAAAAGAAAACAGCTGCCTCCAAGTGCTCATAATTGAGCTGCTTGACAAATAACACGGAATGAATACGAAAAGATTTGTTTTTTTTTTCTTCCAACACCGGGACACACAAGCCCAAATCGAGCTCTTTTCTCTCCTTTTTTTCGTTTAGATTTTTCAACAAATTCAGGGGCAGAAAAAAAAACAAATTCTCCATCTTTTTAATACTCTTTTTTCTATTCCTGTTTTAAATACTTTGTCTATTCACTAAACTTGTTACTTTTCTCTCTTTTTATTTCATTTCATTTGTCTGTCTTGGATATTGTTTCTGTTCCATTTTTATGCCATTCTTATAGTTATTATTATTACTGAAATATGCCGAAAGGAAAGACAAAAAAAGAAGAAAGAGAAAAGGTTTCCGGGAAACGACCCCTCGTAAAATATTGTCTCTCTTTTATGCTTCACATGTTTCTTTTACATATTTATGTAGATCCATGACTCAATTCTTATTTCTTTCAACGAAAATTATTGTTATGAAATATCTTCTAATTTTTCTTTGTCTCTTGTTTTTCTCATTTTTTGAACTGCACGTTTGGAAGAGTCGAATCTGAAGCCAGAACTCTTGAAGAAGGGCTCTATTCCATCTTCAGAGCTCTTTCTCACACTTTTTATTCTTTCGAGATGGGAATCAATTCACCGAGAAGGATGACACCGATATGTCAAAGTTTTAGAAGCGCACGATTCCATTTTTTGTTCTCTTACTTTCATTAAACTCGAAAAATCTTTCGAAACTGAATCTTCCATTAATCTAGTTCTGGTTTTCGTTCTCTTATTCAAATCTTTTATTGACCTCTTTAATCATTTTTTGTTTATTTTTCTTTTAAAATCAACAATTTATTTATTTCCAGAAGCTCTAATTCTCGGATGTCCGACATAACAAATAGTGGAACATTTCTGCAAGCGTCTTCCCCAATTGACTCTGCTCTTTTCTTTGTTTTTGCTGCTTTTATCCTTAACGTCATCGTCGTCATAAGTGAGTTAATTCCGGCAAACTTTATTTATTTTGGAAGCATTTTTTGAAAGAAATGGCTTCGTCATAATCCCTGAAAAAAGCTTTGCTCCAGTATAGCTGGAAATTAGAGCCAGTAGATCATTTTAATAATAATTAAATCCTACGGGACAAAATACAAGCAAACTAGAATTAAATCGCCATAACAAGTTGATTTTTTCAGTAGCATTCTGCTATTTCGACCCGGCACCACATGAACCTGCTCTTGTCTACCGTACTTATCACACTCTTCGCCGTTTAAGTCGACGGAATGCAGAAGCTCGTATTCGAATGTCGATAAAATCAGAAGAACAAGAGGAGGAGAGCAACGATTCGCCGGCTCAAGTGCTCTTTGTGTAGATCAAATTCGCTTCTTCCTTCCTCTACTTCTTCTTCTAGTCATTCCTCTGTCTGTAGTGTGCGCATATGCTTTTTACACGGTTCCCTTGCTCTCAGAAACTCTTTGAATACCTAGGCGATTCTAGTTAACTTGAATCTGAAAACAAGTCCGTGTTCTGTACTATTATTTTCTTGCCGTTTCATTTTTCTCTTTCAAATTCAGCTTTTCTTTCAGCTCAACTCCTGGTCAACAACTACACTGTGACGTGTGCAATTCGGTTTTGAAACTGGTATAATTTGATTTGTAATCCAAACCGATATTAAATATCTTGTCTGTGAATATTTTTGATCTCTTGGAATATTAATTGTACATTTGGAGTTTATTTTTGTGAGCAAAAAGTGGTCACTTAAAAATAAAATGAACATTTCATGAAATATTTATAAAATTTTTAGTAGTGACGCTTTCAGAAAGGAACCGGTTTTTGGAGTTCCGAACCTCAGAATCATTGAGGAAATGGACCAAAATAGTCATGTAACTTGTTCAGAGACAAATGCCTGAAAAGAAAGCTGAAATTGGGTGAAGTGATGGTTTGATTTACTTATTTCGTTACACTCAAAGTCTATAAAATACCTAAAATTATTAGTTGAAAACATGAACTTTATGCATAGTTCAATAATTTACCGGATTACTCAATCCTTAATTTCATAACAACAAGAACCGACATTCATTTCCTCAAACAAAGGCGGCTTTCGGTGTTCCAAATCTATTAATAGACAAATACAGAAGGAAAAAGATGAGTCTTTGAATTTGGACACCTGCTCTGTCTCTTCCCTCTCTTTACTGACCCAATTGCACAAATGGATAAACATACTGACCAGTGTGTCACATGCAAGTAACTGTACAATGTCTTCTTTATTAATTGTTTTCATTTTTTCCTTGGTGTTGGCAACTTTAGAAGCCAGAATTTTGCATAGAGTGAGTTACTTCTTTGTATGATTGAAAATTTCAATGCGTCGCTTTAGCCTCGAGATTTTCGTTGTGGCAGAATGATCGTGTTTGGAGACAGTTTATCAGATGATGGGGTTGAAGCAGAGGGAGAAAGTCATGGATTTTTGAGGAATTGCAATGGAAAAGTATGGCCAGAGTATGTGAATGCTATGTTGGAATGTGATAGAGTTAGTTTTTTTTTACGTTTTCCAATTGTCTACAGTATATTTTCAGTATGTTAACTATGCGTATAGTGGCGCCAAATCAGGAATTGGAAACTTCTATTTTGATTCATTTTCTGGAATCCAATGGCAGATAAATCAATTCCTTTCGAACAATAAATTTTTGTCAGACGGTAAAAACAGGAAAATCATTGGATAATTACTAAAATTCGTTTTTCCAGATCCATTGGTGATCCTACAAACTGGTGGAACAATTGATTTCTTTGGAGGAGATAACAACGCAACTGAAGTTGTGGAGAATATTCAACAGACGATTCAGAATATCACGCAGGTCAGAATTATGAAAATTGGTTATCTAATTGTAGAAATTTCAGACAATGTCATCTGGAACTCTTGTAATTCTTTCTCTGCTGGATGTATCCAATAGTCCTGGAGTTCAAGCAGCAGAAGATTCGGAAATCCTTCAGGAACGTCTCGGACATTTGATTTCGGAAACTAATAGGGTAAATATTTACCATTTATTCATCAACTTTTCTAATTTCTTTTTTTCCAGCAACTTCATCATATTGTCCTTGATAGTGATCTCGGCACCCGCCGCCTAAACCCATTCCTTCGGGTTCGACATATCGATATTAATACCGTCGCATTGGCAGCTATGCAATCATTGAATACAACTGAACCATTTACTCACCATTCACCGGATCTTATGTGAGTTTCTCATTGAGAATGGTAAAGAAAATATACAAAAAAGATAAGGAGTTTCATTTGGACTTTGACTTCAAAATACGACAGTGATTAAGAAAAAGTGTCCGTTTCAGCAGTTTCTTTTGTCATTAAACAAATATACCAGTTCTGAAATTTATCATTTTTACGGCCAGAAATTTTGATTGATAAATGAAAATGGTGAAAGTTTCAAGGGTCAGAAACTAGAGGGTGTGTCGCACTTGGAACAATTTTTCAGTTGTTATTCAAAGGAAAACGATCGGGTCGCTCAATTAGGAAAAATCTCCACGACTCTGGACACAAAACGAATTGATGTCACTACTGAATTATTCATAACAAATTGTTACGAAATTTCACAAAAATAGGCAAATAGACACGACGTTTTCCGTAGTCACATATTATCCGGATTAAAGAGTCGTTATCAGTTAAAGACTTGAAATTTCGTAGAAAAACTGAAGTACAAACACGTGGTAAAACTTGAATACTGGAGCTATTTGAAGGCCCTCTTTATCCTAAACAATTGTTATAATGAGGAACAAAAGAAACTCTATTTGAAACACCGAAATCTATGATGTGTAATATCCCCTCTACAAATGCAATAAAGGCAATGAGAAATCTTTAAAAAATCCAAATTTCAGCCCTCAAGCAATCTACAAATATGCTTATCATGACCTTTGGAACCCATCTACAATTGTGCATTATCACATCGCCAAAGAAATCGTCCGAAATCTTCAACAATTTTAATTATGATCTTTTTTTGCTTCCCATCTCTTACCTTTTCTGTATAATGAACTACCATTTCTTACTTTCTATTACTTTTCTCTATAATTTTATCTTATAAATATTTTCCCAGTGACTTTCAACCCCAAAGAAACGGAACTGTCTATCTCCTTTCAAAATTCTTCGACCCTTTTAGGCAAGAATTTAGGAATTTCAGCCCAAAATCAAACAACGAACTAATCTGTTTCTAAACTTCAATTTACATTCACTTTCCCTCTACTTTTCCCTTCTTTAAAATCATCACTAATACGCATTTTGTGTGTGTTAGCTATACAAGCGTGTCTCTCTATGGATGACAAAATTCGTTTCGTTAATGATAATGATAAGGAAAATTTTGGTTTTGGAGAAAAGGAGGGAGAAAGGGGACGGTAGTGTGATAAAACTTTAAAGGTGGTGTCATTCTGGCAACGATGGCCGGCATGGGCTCCGGCAATATCGTACACACCATATTACTGGTAGGTTTTATTTACTTTTTTCAATTGTTTTGGTCAAAAAGCTTTGTAAATACTTTGAGGTTTTTAGATAAGTAATGTAAATTTGGATGATTAGAGGGAACGGATACGGTTACCACTTATTTGTTGGAACGGTTACTCAGACGATTGATAAATCTCTTTCAAAACTAGATTTTCACGTAGTATCTAGAATCCTCTATTACAAGAGCATTAGGTACTAACCAGGACAATTTTGGGTATTCCTTTGTGAGTGAAGGCTGGTATAGGGAGCCTTATCTAAAACCTACTGAAAAAGATTTTCTTTTCGAGTTTTATTGAAAAATTTCAGTTCCCTGAACTTTCATCTTATATCTTTCCATAGATTTTCAGATCAGTCAAAAAAATCAAGCCGGTGTATAATTGATACAGATTGTTGACCTCTGGAATTCAACCACACTTTCGAATAAAATTTTAAAGACACAATAAAAAAGAGCGTTTTCATACTTTAATTGGTCGCGGTTCCATTCAAAAATCTGTAGACTAAAGTATAGTGTTAGGCTTAAGATAATATCGTTAACTTGAGCTCTTATTGTTAGTCATAGTTTCCACACCCAGAAGCAATGACTCAAAGTTTCAAGCTCCAAAAATTGTCATTCGAATAAATCATTTCCTTGAATCTTCAAAAGAAATATCATAATAAAAAATTCATGACGAAGCAGAGAATCGGGCAATTTCGATCTTCAACTCATAATATCGTTAATTTCAGGTGGCAGGAATAGTCCTGACCGCTGGTGTTCTCGGAGTAGTAATTGCAATCCTTGTCAACGAATCCAACACAGTCAACAATAACAACAACTACTACAATGGCGGAGGAAATGGAACAAATACGAATACAGTTTACAACGAGACATTTATCTACAATCAAACTTATGTCTACAATGCCACCAACACATTCAACAACACTCAATCATACAATACTACCGTAGTTCAACTTGTCAACAACACCGTTGTAGTTGATTCTGGATGTAAGTTCCATAACTCGGAGACAAAGCTTTTCTTATTAGTTTGCCAAGACCTTGGAAGCGTACTCTTCTTATCATTTTTTCGTTTAGCAAGATGACTTTTTGATAAAATGATAAGAGAAATTATGTGATGCAAGAAAAAAGAGTGATGATGGTTGAGTTCCAGAGAAGTGGAACTTTGATTTATTGGCAAATGAAATGTCAGAGTGTAGAAACTGGCATGCTTGTAGCATATTGTTCGATAGCATAGTTGATTGGATTAATAAAAAATTAATTCAAAATTCAAAGCAATGTTGATTTTCAGTGAAAGTGTTGAATGTTGCTGCACCGGCCAAGATTACCACTGACAACTCGAAATACAACTCCTACCAACAGGTTGTGCAATTGTTCAAGTACGTTCTTCTTTCGCGCAAAGATATGAATCTTTGAAAACTAATTCTAGGGCTTCCGTGAATCTCTCTGCTGATCCATGCAATGACTTCTACGCCTACACTTGTGGAAACTTCCAAGGAGACATGAGTTTCGATATTTCTGACAACTCAAACGTTAATGATATGGTCACAAAATTGACTGATGATGCCTACATTAACACTGCGGTCAGTTGAAATCATCGAAACAACTTTTCAAAGTTTACATTCGAACAAAAAACTTCCATATCTTCACTTTCCTTTCTTTCAGCCACTTCCAGTTCAACAAACCCGTTGGTATTTCGACCAATGCGTTAATGCTCGTCAAAACTGGAACACTATTGTCGCTAGTGGAAGTGTTGTCACTAATGCTATCAATCAACTTGGAGCCGGATCACCTGGATTCGAACAATCCACCAAATTCCCGTTCCCTATGTTGGATCAGAATACTGATGTCACTACTTTCCCAGGAAAGTTCGGTCTCGGTTATCTTGCTGGATCTCTCACTGCTCAAGGAGTTGACACGATTGTTTCTTCTGGAGTTGATACCAACTGGAAAGATCCTGCTGGACCAAAAGGATTCGCTTATTTGATTGATCAGCCAACCACTTTTGCTCCAAACACTTACTATTTGAAGGATTGGAATGATTTGAGTGCAAAGTAAGTTTCTATTATGCATCTTCTATAAAATCATTGTATTTCAGTCTCAACGCCTCAATCACTCAGACCATGCTCCTTTTGGCTCAAGTTCAAAACAAAAATCTTGACCCTAAAATCCTTGCAAAGGACGTTCAAGATATTATTCAACTCGATTTCATTCTTGCTACCAACTTCTCCACAGATGATACCACTCGTCGTCAATATGACAGAAGTTACAATCCAAACACTTTGGCTCAACTCAGAAGTCAATACCATGATGATCTCTTTAGGTGAATAAATTTGATGAAACTAATTTAATTTTGAAGTTTCAGTTGGCACATGTATCTCCCACTTGCCGTTGGAACAGCTGAGCATGTTCTTGATACACTTCTTAATGATCCAACCTACAATTACTACATCGTCATGGAACCAGCCAAATTGAACATGCTTCTCGAGGCTTTCAATGCTCAGAACAAGTACGGAATCACCCCAAGAGCTCTCGTCAACTACTTCTATTATCGTCTCGTCGATTCATTGAGCAACTTCCTTCCATGGCCACAACAGGTAAATATACCGAATATGAATCGTCATTTGAAAATTTGATTTTCAGTCCACAATCGTTCGTCCATTCGTCAAGATTGAAAGACAACCAGTTGGACGTCCAAGACATGTTCTTCCACACGAGAGAAAATACGAAATCAAACAGATCGATGATATTTCGGATGCTCAAGCCAGTTGTGCCGGTGAGACCATTGGCCAGATGCAATATGCCAACGCCCGTGTCTTCATCGACCAAATCTACCCAACTGCCGATGATCGTAAGAATGTTCGTGAACACGTCGCAAAGGTTGCCAGTAGCATTGTTATTGGATTCCGTTCAATGATTGATCAACTCAATTGGATGACTAGTTCAACCAAAAAGGGAGCTTACAATAAGATTGAGAACCTCGTAAAAAACATCGCTTATCCAGACTGGATCACTGATGATGCTCAACTTACCACATACCACGCTGTTAGTGTAAATAATCTAGATTTTTCCACTAATTTTATCTTTTCAGCCAATGAACTTCAAAAAAGGCGACGATTACATCACAATGTATTTCAATGCTCAAAACTTTAATTTGTATGCTCAATGGGATCAACTTGTTCAGGGAGCTGCTGACCGTACTGGATTCAATGGACCACCAGGAGTCACTAATGCTTGGTATCAACCAGAACTTAACTCTATCACTTTCCCTGCTGGAATTCTCAAGAAACCATTCTACGATTTTAACTGGCCAGCTTCGGTCAACTTCGGAGCTATGGGAGTTATTGCTGGACACGAATTGACTCACGGTTTTGATGATCAGGGAGTTCAATGGAATGGAGTTGGTACTCTTAGCGGGTTAGTGATAATTTTGAATTAATGAAACAAATGAGAATGATTTCAGATGGATGGACGACCAATCTAAGGTTTCCTTCACTAACATGGCTCAATGCGTTGTTGATGAATACAGTGGATTCTGTCCATTGGATAAGGCCAAGTACGGTCAAGCTGCTTGTATCGATGGAGCTCAAACTCAAGGAGAAAACATTGCTGATAACGGAGGTAATACTTTGAAAGTTGCAGACTTATTTTAATATTTGTATTTATAGGAATCCATTCTGCTTTCCGTGCCTACAAGAACTACGTTGATCTCTATGGTCCAGATCCAGTTCTTCCAGATGATACCTTCCAATATTTCAATCCAGATCAACTCTTCTTCTTAAGTTTCGCTCAAGTCTGGTGCCAACTTCCATACAAAGATTACCAATTTCTTCGTCAAATTCTTGTTGATGTCCACTCTCCATCCATCTACCGTGTACTTGGAACCATTCAAAATTTCCCAGCTTTCAAGACTGCTTTCAACTGTCCAGCTTCTACGTATGCCCCAGACAAGCATTGCAACGTCTGGGTGTCTGATATTGACACTAGTAAGCTCTTCAACGAATAACTTATAGTAAGATGTACTTATTTCAGCCTACGGACTTCCAAATTCTCAAACTGATTTGAATGTGGCTCCAGAAGCCCCAATCACTTCAAGAGACGTTGATAAGATGAATGCCTATCAAATGGCTTCTAATTACTACTCGGTTAGCATTATCTATCCGTTTATTTCTGAAATAATAATTCTTTTAGAAATCCGTTAACACCAAGATCGATCCATGCAGTGACTTCTATGGTTATGCTTGCGGAACCTTCAACCAACCAGTGTCTTTCACCACCGCTCGTTCCCAGAATCTCGTCTATATGTCACAAAAGCTCGAAGATCCAGCATATCAAGCAACTATTCAAGGCTGTCCAGCATTGACGAAGGAAAAACAGTTGTATAATGCCTGTGTTACTGCAACTTCCAGTACTCAAAATGAAGATCAAATTCTTATTGCAAAGAACTACATTCAAGCAAGAGTAACAGCTCTTCAAGGATTCCTCGGAACTCCATTCTCTCTTGTTGCTGGAGGACAATCCACTCTTCCATCAGCAAAACAATTGGGTGATGGTCTTGGATACCTTTCATTTGAACAAGGAATTGATACTTTGATTAGCCCACTTGTCGATACTTATTGGATTGATAACTCAAAAGGATACCAGATGTTCATTGATCAGAATACTGCTTACTTATCAAAGACATACTATCAACCAGCTGCCTGGAAGATTGAGAAGCCAAAATACTACAATATGGCTTATGGAGTCATCATGAGATATGCCAAGGAGCAAAAAATTACCGTTCCAGCCAACTTCAATGACAGCTTGTCCGCCGTTTTGGATTATGAACAGAAAATTGCAATTCAATACAGTACTGACGATGATACACGTAGACAGTTCAACCGATCATGGAATCTTGTGAAGGTCGGAGACCTCGGAGCTACTTACAGTTTCTTGGATTGGGTCACTTATTTGACTCATGCTCCAACAACTGTTCGTGATAAGGTCACGAATGTTAACTTCATGGTTTCAATGATGGAAGTAGATAGACTCACTCATTTCTCTGCTGACTATGCTAAACAAGATCCAAACCTTCTTGTTAATCTTCTCTACGTTCGTTTATTGCTCGGAAATGCTCAATATATTCCATCGTATGCATCAGCTTTCGACGGAATGACCGAAGAATCAGTTTTCCTTGGACTTTCGAGAAGAAAGACTATTCCAAACAATGTTCCACCCAGTGTCGGAATTGCCAGCAATGGAGCAAGTTGTGCTAGTGTTGCGAACAATTTGATGCAATTTGCCAATGGACGTGTATTCGTTGATTACATGTACCCAACGCAACAAGATGTCATCAATATTCGTGCTTCTGCTGGAGGTGTCATTAAGAACGTCATCAGTTCATTCCAAGGAATGATTGATCAATTGGATTGGATGAGTGCCGATACTAAGAAGAAGGCTTATGATAAGACCGTCAACATTCGTTAGTTTTATTTCGTTTCTTTCAGTTATTAATCGTTTTCATTTCAGAACAAAACATTGCCTTCCCTGATTGGATTGCCAATGACACACTTCTCAGCAACTACTACAAAGATCTTGTGATTGCTGACACTGACAATTACTACGACATCCTAGACAAACTCACGAGATTTAACGTTGAACTTCAATACAATCAATTGAATGCTGCAATGACAGACAGAACTGATTTCTTGGGACAACCAGGAACAGTCAATGCCTGGTATCAACCAGAACTGAACTCCATTACCTTCCCAGCTGGAATTCTTGTTCCACCATATTTCCACCCACAATGGCCACCAAGCATCAATTACGGAGGAATGGGATTAGTTGCTGGACACGAATTGACTCATGGTTTTGATGATCAAGGAGTTCAATGGGGACCAACTGGTAATCTTGCTGGATGGATGGATGATAATTCAAAGACTGGATTCTTGGCAATGGCTCAATGTGTTATTGATGAATACAACAACTTCTGTCCATTGAATGCTACTCTTTATACACCAAATTGTGTCAAAGGAACTCAGACACAAGGAGAGAATATCGCTGATAATGGAGGTAAGATTGTTACTAGCGCATTTTATAGCTTTTAGATTCTTAGAACTCATGAACAGGTGAAGTTTTCTGATTTCGCTGTAATTATATTGTTTTTTGCAATAGAATCAAGTATTCCGGAAGTAAAAATCAAAATCTAAACTTGCAGGAATTCATGCTGCTTTCAATGCCTACAAAACACATCAAGCACTTGATGGACCAGATCCACGTCTTCCGGATCGTCTTTTTGGACAATTTACTCATGATCAATTATTCTTCATGAGTTTTGCTCAAGTATGGTGTGAGATTCGTCGTTCAGATGAGGCATTGTATACTCAAATTATGGTTGATCCACATTCACCTTCTATGTACAGAGTTTTCGGAACTATTCAGGTAAACTTTCGAAAGTCAAATTGGAAATTGAAAAAGCATTTTGCTTTCAGAACTTCCCAGCTTTCCAAACTGCTTTCAATTGCCCACTCGGATCGAACAGTGCTCCACAAAAACATTGTGAAGTCTGGGTTCCAGGAAAATATCAATAGATTTAGAGCTTTTTTTGTCATATTTCCTACTATTTATGTATGTTCTCATCGTTGTTTTTTTGCCGTTCTACAATGAACTTTTTGACTTCTTTTTGTTCCCAAAACTTGAAAAAACTAGCTATGGACTTGAAATATTTCATGTGAAAAATCTCTGCTCACTTGAAGTACGATCAATTCTCTTTCAATAATTCTGTTCTGCTTTGAACTTTTTATTCTCTAAAAAGGGAAAACAACTACTGCAAATATGTTCTCTGCGAAAACCAATAAATGCAATTTTCAAGCCAAAGCCGTCGTCAGAAATCTCAGAATCTCTTTCGAAAGAAAAAATGCTCAATTGATCACTTATTCTTGTCTTGAGGGCCTAAGAATTCAGATTTATCGAAAACACGAAAAATGAAGAGAATCAATTGAAACAGCTGAAAAATTTTAAAATCAATTGAGTTTTATTTTTTTCGCGGTTAGTTTACAGACGCAGCTTATTAGCTTTTCTCTCAGCATTTCAATCCTTCACTTTGTTTGTTTTCTGAATAAATTGAAAGAGAGGGTGCCAATTATAATTCATAAATGTTATTTTGGATTTAAGTTTCCGAAAGTAGATTATAGTTTTGAAGATTTGAATATGAGATGAACAAAAGATGTATGTAGATTGACTCTGTAAATAGTTAAGGCTTCGAAAGTTTCTATTTTCGTTTTTCTTTTTTTCCACTCCTTTTTCTAATTCTTCGCACTATTTTGACTTAAAACTTTTGAATTTTCAGAAACATCATTCCTTTCAATAACTGTGTATGATATTCTTTGTTGGTAACAACATTTCCAATTATACAATCTGTTTTCCTATTTTCATAATTGAAGACAATCGATACCTCAGATTCCCTTATTCTATGTTATTATTCTTTGAGTTGATTCTCACTTTAATATCATTTTATTTTGTCATAAAATGTGTTTATGTGGCTGTGAGAATCAAAAGTTTCCATCGAAATTTAACTGCTCTTTTGATTATCTGGGCATTACAATGGTTCGAAGGAGTTATTTCAAATATTTTAATAAAACCTTATGAGATTGGTTTCTGGCCAATTGGAGGTAAGTTATTGGTTTCAATGATTTATGATTTTAAAAAGTCAAAGACAGACACAAAGTTTTTTTTTGTTAAATTAAATTTTTTCTCTGGAAAGTGGACGGCTTCAAAACGTCATCTTTTTTCTCTGAAAATCAAAAGAGATCAAGACACTTTTCAGGTGAAAATTCTGTTTTTGAAAAATGAAAATCGGAAGTTTGAGAAAGTTTAAAATTCCAGAATATACTGATCCAATAAAGCAATGGTGGACGGATGACTATTCAAAAATGACAAACGTTTCAACTATGTTTGAAACTCCTATTCTTTTCATTGGTGGATTTATAAAATGGCATTATATTCTATCCCTTATCACAACACTTTTAGCTGTTGCAGTTGAAAGATCATTTGCTTGCTATTTCCTCAATGATTATGAGAAAAAGTCTAGAAATTTATTATTCTCCGTTTTGATACTCGGTCAATTTTCTCTCAATTTATTCACGGCCATATTGTATTTTTTTAACGCTGCGCACTTTGTAGTTGGATTAACTTATATTCTGTCAGCCAATTTCCTCGCAGTGGGGGTAGGTGATACTTTTGATTACTAATATTAGAGATCACAAACATTTGATAAACTTGAGTAACAATAGTTTTTATTTGAAATTTTTCAGATCTTCGGCTATGTGAGGAGAGTCAATAAACAAGTAACTCGAGCTATAGAAGATTTCTCAAATCCTTCTCTTTATTGTCTTCCTGCTAGATTTCAAGCAAGAGAGAATGCTCGATGCTTTCAAATGATTTCTAGAGTCATCAAAGCTGGCCTAGTTTTAATTTTTTCTGCATGTTTTGTTAACTTGGTAATGTATATGGAATGGACACCAAGATTGGATCCATTGCTCAATCTGATATTCGAAATTGCAATCAATTTGTGAGCCAAGCGAAAAGTTTGAAGAAATTTGAACTAATTTAGGAACCCAATTATAATCTGCCCAACATTGATAGGATCTGTTGATGCTTGGCGGAAATTCTCATTTTCTATTGGATTCTGTCAGAATTTCAGAAAACGAATGCGGAAAAGAATGACAAAAATCAGTTCAACATCAGATGGAACGTTCTCTTCGAAAAATGATAAAACGAGAAAAGAGACAGATGCATACTTTGATCAGTTGAATTCAGCATGGATATAGTTTTGAATTTCGCTTCTAATAGAGACCAATTTGAATAAAAGAATATATCCAAAGTTTACGAATAGGACAAAACGGGAAACGATTATAGAAGTGAGGAATATGTGCTGATCAAGTAATTTATCTGCTATAATATAGTATTTTTCATTCAACAACGGTTGGACGAATCTTTTCAAGTTTAATTTCAACATTTGGGTCTTTGGATTGAATACGCATACATCCTATCTTGTTTCCATTTTCAGAAGTAATGGTTGCAATAGAGTTGTCATTTCGAATGATATGATAACCATGCACTATAATTGGTTCAATATCAGAAGATATTATTTCAAATCTGAATAATTTGAAATGGGAATATCTGAAAAAAGAACCTTATTGAAGGCTATGAATGTATAAAGTAGAACTTACCTCGTGATCACGGATCTGTCTTTGTAATCGTCGATTAGGAGAAATTGTTCATTGAAATATAAATCAATATTCAAAAAGTTTTCAAATTCGATTGCCAGAGTACTCCAGTTAGGAGTCCAACCACTTCTCCATTTTCGAATTAATGTCATGAAATCGTTGTCAGTAATTCTTGAGTTTTCTAAACGAATATTTCTCGCATCAATTTCGTAAACCTGTTCGATTTTAACCCAATGAGACCATAAGATATCCAACGTATCCAATTGACTTCGAATAAGTTTGAAATTGAAACTAAACTGATCACTGGGCCGTAATGAAATTATCAAATCCTTTTTTGAATGAACTCGGCTTAAAAATGAGTAAATAATCTTATCATCATTAGTCCTGTTATTGTTACTGCTCATCAGAATAAGACTATCCGGAGTATTCACATCATTTTTCGATCGACGAAAAAGTTGTATCACTTGCTCAATGTTATCAAAAATAGGATACTTCACGCCTAAGTATTCGTAGAAATTATCAAGTACAAGGTCAACAGTACTGAGATTGTTTTTCATATTTTCTCGAAAAAGTTTCTTTATATAGTTTCCCAGAAATGGAAGTTTAGTAGAAACTGACGAAATTTCAAAAACAGCATCTTGATGTTTCAGTTCCAATAAATCGACGGAAAGTGTCTTTAGTTTGACATTGAAAATATCCATTAAATATTAAGTTATGGATTTCACAGAGCGACAAACAGCGCCAGAAGAAGGAATTCTTGGTACCTTGATTTTCAGATAATACTTCGATACTTCATGTTTTTCCCTGTAAGTGTGAACATGAAATAAAGTTGAATTTTCTCCGTAACAGTTGATATCCGGTTTTTTTTTGTAAACTTACTCTAACATGGAGCCCATATATGTTTGATGCATAGCACGTGTTTCAAATGGAATCCACGTGGAAACATGTATTTTTTGGCTGGGATTGAAATCATTCAAAAGATTATAAGACGTCCCAGGCATACCATCCGGAAATTCTTCGTTATTAAAACCATTTTTTAGTGTGGATGAGAGGAAACCC